>OX276468.1:0-5000000 GCA_946251955.1 Acronicta psi | reverse complement strand
CCGTTGGTCTCAAGACCTCCGACCTGGCATACCGCAATAGTTTTTGCGTCCGTTTCGGCCCATTTCAGCCCGGAAGGGAAGTCAGATGTTACGACCTACGTCTTTGCCGCGTTTTTGCTTTAAGCGCCATTATTACCCGGTGCCGGTCGCTTTGATCGCGTCACATTATTATTTTACTTTCTATGTATACGCAGTAAGAGAACTTAAAATGGAAATGGGCTCGTCATATTTGTAGAATGAGCAATGACCGATGGACCAAAAGAACAACGGAGTGGATAATAATAATAAAACACCGAAATGCAGGCCACGACGAGGCTGGGATGATAATTATATTTAAAGAGATGTGGACCCGACTGGATCAGGCAAGCTAGGAATGGAGAAAAATGGAGGAAGCCTACGCCAAGGAGGTGACTTCCATAATAACTATACATAGATACAGGGGGGCTAGACAAGTTGCATTTTGACATTCGAATCGACAAACAAAATGTATGGAAATGACACAAGCTTTCGACAAATCGGGCTGTCACTAATGTCATTTGCATACATTTTGCTTGTCGCTTCGAATGTCAAAATGCAACTTGTCTAGCCCCTCTGTTCTCGCCAAACTTATAGTCCGGGTTGAAGTTGAGACGAGCAAATTTCAACCAGGCCGTAAAAATCGGAGAGCGAAAAATATTGGATTAAAATGATTTAAAACGATAGCCTGCGACTTCAGCTTTGATTTTTACTTATTACAATCCAATATGGGTGTTTCATATTAGCATGTACTCACAAAAAAAAAAGTATTACATCCATTGTCTACAAGCTTACAAGCTTTGCTTAGTTTGGAACTATAGATGGTGCTGTGTAAAAAATGTCCCAAGATATTTATTTATTCATATTTTTCTTTAGCTCGTGCCAACTTCAACCGGGACAATAAGTTTGGCGAGAACTGTAAGTGAGTTATATCTCTATGTAAATAATTATGGTGGAAACAAGGCTATTTTATTTTAATTTTATAACACATGCATGGGGAGGTTGTGAGTTTAGATAGTAGGTATGGCTACCGGCGAACCTAGGTATATTAACTCTGCTTGCTGCTCTGCTTAACCCTTCCGGAAATACAGGCGTGATGGTATAACGGTAAAAAAAGATGTCATTATCGATCGTCTCTCGATTCATTGACGAGTCAGGTAGATGGCGCTGGTTGACAAAAAATGTGATGAATGCTCATTGAGTTGGAGACGATTGTTATCTACAAAGTATTAGGAAATGAGTTCGACCGAGAGATTACATTTCTTCTTTCGAGAACTGTCAAGTGTGACCCTTAAATAGAAGTGTTACAAAAGTTGTAATGATATTATTACTCCTTATAAGTACCCGTTAATTATTTTGGTAGAAAATTTTACTTAAATTGTGTTCCATTTCTGAACTTATCTGGCGATTAGCGAATATCCAGAGACGGTGAAACAGGGCCTAAATATTGTAAACTTTTTACCTGACTGCCAAAGAAGGGTTATGTGTTTGACCTATGTGTATGTCCACTCGTTACTACTGATAAATGATACCTATATATGACATCATTAGTTTCCTCTTGATGGCAAAAGTGTCACTGGATATATAATTATAAAAAAAACAAAAAAATAATAATTAAAAAGCATACATTCGAATTGAGAACCTCTTTTTTTTTTTGAAGTCGGTTGAAAAGCCCGGCTGTGTTAAAAGTCAAGTCAAACCAAAAATCTAACAACGTATGTAGGTGTACGAGTTCTTACTTGAATGTTGGAAAATATATGAATTAAGAGTTAAATGTAACAAAAAAAATCTCGTTTTTACATAATTAAAAATGTCGACTAGATCGATGGATCGATTAATTATATTAAATTATAATCTAAGAGCCACACTCAGAGATTTAACCTAATGAATCATTAGCTAATGACAACCAGTATTTAGATATCTTAGTCCACTGACAACAAACTCAAATATGGAAAAATAACCCAAGATTTTTCCAGATTCAAGGTTAAGTGACGTCTTTGAGTTGGGGCGTAAGAGTAAAAAAATTGATGATAAAATTTACGGAAAATTTCAACGCAGGGGTGTCCAGAATCATGTACTGAACTCATGGTATTTGGATGTGCGCCGATGTCCCTTCCACCTTGTATAAGATTTTCGACCTGGCGGGTGGCAATCCTAGTGGTTCAGTGGTCATAGCGTCCGGTGTGTTAAACCAGAAGACGCTTCGAATCCTGCCCGCAGTCGGTTTTTATTGTACGTATATTTAGTTGCTGACTGTCCCAATTTGTTGATAGTTGCCAACAGTTGGCAAATAATTTTATACCAATTTTGTTTCATTTTTTAATTTATCCGGCCCGGCTTAAATTAAAAAAGGTCCTACATAATAAACTAAAACACGAGGTAGTTGTTGCAAACCGTTGAAGGTTTCCTTCGACTGTTTTCCGTCTCCATGATCAGACCAACTCTAGGTGTCCATTATGCTGTAAAATATGTAAGTCATCAGAGCTACATAAATTCGTAAGTACACCAAAATCGATGCATAGGTGAAAATTTTGTAGATAAAAATAAATCATCCCCTATTTTTCTACCCTTACGGCTAGTTTTTTTATTTTAATCCATCACATCAAGTGTGTGCTATTTCAAATAAAAAGAACTATAAAATAAGTCCACGATAAAAAACCTAAGATAAATTGAAAACGTCCTCCGGTTTTTCATCGGTGGAAAATACCTTTTAATTTATTGTGATCAATATCTGTATTTGTCTACTTCAAGATATAAACCTGTAATAAAACATACATACAGCTCACAATACACCCATTAAATAACTGCGCCCTTAGCTTTGTTTTGGTTTCACCTCGATAGATGGCGTTGTGCCACTTCGCTGAATCGCGCTATGGTTTCGTTACACGAATTTAATAGGGTGGTGAACGTCCGCTGATCAATTTATACTGCTAAAATATATAATAATACTTCAATTTTTGACCGTCTCTGTGTTTTAACAGAGACTTTATTTATTGTTTGTAGACTGTAGATTTGAACGGATTGTTCAAAGTATTATATAGGTACCCCAAGTCCCTAACTAAGATTGTATTTATTTCAGTTCTATTACGTTTTTATAACCAGTATTCGTACGTCATACGTGTGTTGTGTTGGTATAGTTATTTTTATAAAGTTATCTAATATTTGGCACCACTCATGGCAACTCACAGGGCGTCAATTATTATTCCTCTGTTGGGCATGAGTCTCCTCTTAGTATAAGAGAGATTTGGCCATAGTCCACCACGCTGGCCTAATGCGGGTTGGCAGACTTCAAATGCTTTCGAGAAAATCTCTCAGGCATGCTGGTTTCCTCTTCACTGATAATTTGGAAAAGGTTATTTATAATTTACTTAAACCATTTTGATATGATAATGGGTAAACTCCAGGGGAATAATTTTCCATAAAAATAAGTCACTTTCTCACTCACGTATTTAAATAGTGAAGGAAAACATCGTGAAACATTGTGACCATACATGCCTGAAAGATTTTCTTGACGGCATGTTAAGTCTACTAAATTGCAGAATTCAGTAGATACTAATAAATCGCCCTCTATTTTTCTACCCTTAGAGCTGGTTTTTTAATTTATCACATCAAGTGTATGGCTCTTGCAAATAAAAAGAACTATAAAATCGGTCCACGATAAAAAAACCTAAGATAAATTAAAAACGTCCTCCGGTTTTTCATCGGTGGAAAATACCTTTTAATTTATTGTGATCAATATCTGTATTTATTATCCGGGTACAAATCCTTACTCCGAGCTGCAACTGAGGATTTCATAGGAAAACCCAATATATTTACTCGACCCGTGAATCGAACCTAGAACCTCGTTGAGCGTAACAGTCGTACTTACGGCAACTAGGTTCACGAGACAGTAATGTAAATATTAAAACGACTAAATAGAATTCAATTCTCTGCTTAGTTTAATTTTTTAGACACTTGGCCCTTATCTATAAAATATTGTGATATCTTTAGGTAATGTAAAGTTGTTAAAGTTTTTTCCGCTGCACATAAAGCACACTGTTTATATAATAAACTAGCTTCCCGCCAGCGGCTTCGCTCGCGTGGTCTCGTTGACTTTTTCCCCCCGTTTTTGCAACATTTTTCATTGCTACTCCGCTTCTATTACTTGTAGCGTGATGGTATATAACCTACCCCGATAAATGGGCTATCTAACACTGAAAGAATTTTTCAAATCGGTCCAGTAGTTTCGGAGCCTATTCAATACAAAAAAACAAACAATCAAATGTTTCCTCTTTATAATATTAGTATAGATTAATAAGAATAAGCAACGCAGACGAAGTCGCGGGCATCACCTAGTATATATTTTTTATCATGGATGTGTTTGTTTATCGAAGGATAGTTTAAAATCTGAAACAATCGTGACCCCCGGGAGTGTCCTCATCATCATAAACCCATTAATATTGTCCCTCTGCAAGGCACGCGTCTCCTCTCAGTATAAGAGAGATTAGGCCATAGTCCACCACGCTGGCCTAATGCGGGTTGGCAGACTTCAAATGCCTTCGTGAAAATCTCTCAGGCATGCTGGTTCCCTCTTCACTGATAATTGGGAAATAAGTCGCTTACTCACTCACCTATTTAAATATCATTTCAAATAGTGAAGGAAAACATCGTGAAGAACTGACCATACCTGAAAGATTTTCGCGACGCTAAATTGCATTTGGCTAGCGTGGTGGATTATAAGCCTTATACCTTTCATTCTGAGAGTAGGCCTGTGCCCAGCAGTGGGACAGTTAATGGGTTGATGATGATTGATGATGTTGATTTTATGCAACTCATCATCCTCCTAGCTTTTTTCCCAACCATGTTGGGGTCAGCTTCCAGTCTAACCAGATGCGGCTGAATATCAGTATTTTACACGGAGCGACTGCCATCAGACCACCGCAACCTAATTTCTAGGCAATACTGATATTCGAAGGAAAGACTGGTTGTCAGGCTTTTTAGGCTTCTGACTGCCACTGACGATTGTCATAGGTATTCGTATGAAAACCGGGACCGACGGCTTAACGTGCTCTCCGAGGCACGGAAAAAAAAATGAAAAAGAATAATTATAATAAAAATTCTGGTACATTTTTACACAGCACCATCTAGTCTCAAACTGAGGAGAGCTTTTACATTGTGTGCAAATACAAAGGATATATAATACTGTTATTTTTTTGTAAATACATACTTATAACACATAAGAAACACCCAGACCAACACTTACACTTACACGTGTCCTGTGGGAGTCGAGCCCACGAGTTCATGATCAGCAGTCCGACACTCGAACCGCTAGACCACAATCATAGGTCGGCAAAGATCTATTTATACGAAAGTTCAAAGTAAAGAAAGAAAGTAAAAAAGAAGAAATTAAAGAGAGTAAAAAGTTGCCATAAAAGTAATCATAGGTAATTAATAACAACTTTTTTGTCGTTGCAGCAGTCAAATTTTCACTGACTGATGTGAGTTCTATTGAAAAAATAATTAATTTGAACTTCTGAATAATTTTTAATTTATTCAAAAATATTTTATACTTTCAGTCTACCTTCAGTTTCGGTACTGTCAAATGGTAATAACCAAATTGATCCAAAGTCATTAAGTATAATATCTATTCAATCAATCAAATCCAAATCATTTATTTCAGACGGGGTCCATAACAAAGTTTGAACATAATCTTTAAATTTAAATTGGTCATAATTATATATTATTATAAAACAAATCATTAATAAATTTAAACGTATAATAGTAATAATAATAATTATTTATTTTCAATAAATATAAGACAGTAAAATCAATGGATTGATCACATTTTAAGAAATATGTACGGACTAAAATATATTTTGATTTTTTTTTGTATCAAAATCCCTCTACAGATTATAGGATTAGGTACTCTGTGTATCAGTCGTACCTTTTTAGTCTTTATCATGTCTCACGATTATTACATTACAATTCGACCAGCCAGACATCAGGCGCCAGTAAGATCACTGTTGCAGAAATTATACACTGACTGATCTGGGGTAAACGATGTACGTTTAATTTTTTTTAAATACCCACAACGTAGAAACATTGTCGCAACAGATTTATTTATTGGAAACATCGATAAAATCTCAGAATCATAATATTTTGGAGAGAGCCGGTGACACACTGAGCCTGCGCGCGCACTCAATGAATCATACATAATTGATCGGTCAGCGAGATCGCTCCGATGACGTTGTCATCTCGAACACAGCTTTTTGTCACTTTCCTGTTATCTTTTTTCCTTTTTTGTTTTTTTGGTGATCTTTTCGTCGCTCCGTTCAGTTCAATAAATGAATGTGGTGATGATATTTGATTTGTTTAAAATAAATGTTGGAAATGTTTTAGTAATAAAAATAATTGTGCTTGGATGACAGTTGACAGATTTTGACTATGTGCCAGATGATTTAGTCTAATGGTCGTTGGTACAACTGCTGCTTTGGTTCAATTCCCAGGTGAAGCAAAGTTTAGGAAGAGAAGCATTACGAACACAAACATACACACCCACACCGGAATTTTATATATTATATAAATATTAACTACCCATGCTATCTCTAACATAATTACAACACACCAATTCACACTATATCAGCATTTTGTCCTCTAAAAATGTTTTCAATTTTTTTTCACCCCCAAAATCAGAGTAAAACATGTAGATACAAATTAATTTGAAATATACGCCAAATCAATGAAGCACGTACATTATATGGGGTGTAATTGTAGTCTATCGTATATGGGGTACCCCATACCTTCGTACTGTACGTCGCTAGGAAACACACGGGCCGGTATTTGAGGCGGAATAATACAAAAACCACTCTCCCGCCGCTAGGGACGTTTTTATTTCTCAAAGCACGAGAATTCTCGACAAAAATTTCTCGACTTTCTCGAGTCTCTCGAGAAATTTTGTATTTTTATAAAACACGATGTTACTTTAAAATATTTACTTTATTACAAATAAGACTGTTAGATGATCAATTAAATAAAATAGTATTTTTTGGTTACCATAATTAGCACTTATTAATTAACAAGTAGGCAATTAACAACAAATTTTAAAAATTATAACCATCTGGTCGATATTCTCGTAAAAAGTAAAGAGTATTTGCTGCCAATGCCTCTAGATAAACCTCCGAAATGATAACATCCGATTTTTAGTCGGTTAATTAAACAAAACATTTTCCTGCCAACTACTACTAACTCGGGAATTCTAGAGGCGTTGAGATTTTTCCCAGTCTCGACTACAGACAAATTAAAAAACATTACCCTACCTGCCACATACCACTAACGCAATAGGCCAGCATAGTGGACTATAACCTAACCCCTCTAATGTGAAAAGAAAAAAAAAAATGAAAGGAGATCTATGCCAAGCGGTGAAACAGTAAACAATGAATATAATGATGATTATGATGATGAATAAGACAAGAAATAAAATTAGACTCGTAAGTCAAAAAATTCAACAAGAGCATTAAAAATAGCATTTTCAAAAAAAAAAAAACATGATGAAATAACGCTGACAAAGCGCATGTTATCCTTCCGTATATCTCACTCCATCAACCCTTACGCACCCCATTCAAAATTGCCTTGAATTTGTTTACATAAAGGTCTCTTTTTGCTTGGCATTGAAGACAATGGATTTGGCGGGCCACGTGGCAGACCCTAGTGCCCTCTCTTGCCCCATTGTTAGGGTCAAAAAACAAACCTAAGCTCACGTATCGCCCTTTTTTTAGAACAAAAGGGTAGAACTGTTATTGGGAAATGGTTTTTCGAAGGTGTCGTTCGGGTATTTACTGTGGTTTTTTCCCGTGGTACTGTTAATTCATCTATTGTGATGAAAAGGCAATGAAAAGCAAAACTTAACATTAATTTAAGAAGAAATGTATCGCTACAATAATCCTAAGATGCTTCATGTGCTTCAAGAAGCATTTTCCACAGTTATGAGAAAAATCTACAAAGTGAAGGAATATTCAGAATCGGATTATTCAGTATTTCCCGAGATTGCCTACTTTAAACACTACGTAGCTACTTACTTAAATAGACTTCGATATAATTTCGCAAGGAGGTCGGTACTTAGACTGCAACTCGAGCTCACTTCATGATTCAAAACAATTAACAGTAACTAAGTACTTAGGTCTACTAGGTCTACTGCCTGGCCGCCATTTTGGTGACGTCAGAATGACGTGACCGCACTCAGTACTGTTAGCACCACTAGCCGGCGCGTACGGCGGATGACGTCACGTGGATGTTTATTAGACAAGGTTCTAGCGCGTTAGCAATTTTCCAGACTTTTATTACTTACGGCTCCGAAACTAATGAACCGATTTGAAAAAATCTTCCACCATTGAGAAGCTACATCTTTACCGAATAATATAGGCTAATTTATAAGAAACTAGCTTTCCGCCAGCGGCTTCGCCCGCGTGGTCTTGATAACCTTTTTGACCCGCTTTTCTGTTGAAATTTTTCCTGAATTTTCTTTGCTATAAATCTCACGGAGCTCGAGACCTTTCCAACGAATGCAAAACCTTGGAAATCGGTTCGTGCGTTCTGGAGTTATAGCGTCAGGAAGGAAAACCCGACTTATTTTTATATAGTAGATACCTAGATCGGGCGAAGCCGCTGCCGCAAAGCTATTATTAGTAAACCTACATTTCAGTGTTCTTGTTGACGTGTACATCAATAATGTGTTACCGAATATGCTCTATAAACAAAAGAACAATGCGTGTATTAATTATAATAGGATTTAATTATCAACAATGTTGTCAATAACGCACACATTAGTTGCGCTGACAGCACAACCGTAATGGCGTTCTTATCCATGGGCATGAATACAATTTCGAAAATTAATAATTAACCAATAGGGACGGTTGTGACACCTGCAGCTGTGATCGCGATACTAATGAGATTATACGACAAGTAGGGTTGGTACTTGTCCCTTTATGGTTGTGCTGAATGTTTCGGAAATCATGACATAATTATAGGGCAAGGGACATAATATGTCATTCCGCCGCCTCAGGTGGCGAAGATAAATAAATAATAAATAAATATCTTGGGACATTTTTACACAGCACCATCTAGTCCCAAACTAAGCAGAACTTGTACTATGGGTACTAGACAATTGATATCACACTTATATACTTTTTTGTTGTTGTAAATACATACTTATAATACATAAGAAACACCCAGACGAACACAAATACTTATATTCATCACATAAATATTTGTGTCCTGTGGGAATCGAACCACGACCTCGTGATCAGCAGTCCGGTACTCGAACCACTAGGCCACAGATCTGTAAGTATTTTCCGTAAAAAAGGGGTTGGTATTAGCATCAGCAGTATTCTACTTCTAGTACTAGTCTCATGGTTTTACAATCTCATTATCAGCTCGGAGTTAAATTTTTTATCCGGTTAATGAGAATAGACTCGCTCCCTAAGACTTGGACCTAAAAATACCTACTGGTGAAGGTACACCTCAGCTGCTTGTCCTGTCCTGTAACCTCACATACCTGTCTTCTGTCAGAAGTTATGTTGGGTTACAAATCATTTTAAATGAACATTTGAGGCACCACACAAAATTGTTAAACAATCTCAAAATTAAATTTTGCCCAAGGTTTCATTTCAGAACATTTTTTGAGACAAAAGGACCTTAACCTTTTGTCTCAAAAAATCGTCTTTCTCCATTTCATCAGAATTAGTTTAGCTGTTTAGGCGTGAAAACGTGTCAAACAGACAGTGACTTTCGCATTTATAATGTTAGATGGAATTATGTTTACAAATATTATGATTTTCTTATCGAATTCGAACACCTGCGCGTCTCCGTTTCTTGTAGGGTGGTTAAGTAATGTGTATTTCGCAGGTGGCTACAGAAGCTACCCCATCGACAGCTTGTGTTCGCTCGCTCCTCACAACACAACGTTACGGGATTAAGGATTAGTTTTTAAGAGGTTGGTAATTGAATTAAAATGTGAGTTAATTCGTATGACATGTTCGAAGTTCAAAATGAAAAAGAAATAAAAGAGAATTTATAGGTAGGTATACAACCTACACGGAGTTTATTTTATTTGAGATCTTCTGTAATTGTTCTTCGGGTTCATCAAATTTTTCATAATCCTGAGTGAATTTCTCAAAATCCTTTCTTAGTCCATACCTACGTCACCAAAGCAACATTTGTGCAACATTTTATGGTCCTATACCCAGCTATTTTAGCTGTGCATTCTAGTCTTTGGACTTATATTGCGTGGAAAAGTCAAGTCTATTGCTTTGTGCAAGAAAACATGGAGTTTTTTTTACCAGATATTAAATCTAATTATTTTTTATTAGATAAGTCACCTCTGTAAAATTAATATATTATTACTAAAAAGTAATCGCGTTCTCTTAAACTTAAGTTTCCGAAAACGCGATTACTGAGAAATTATCAGGAGTAGTATTTGCTCATAATGTTTCAGGAAATATTTTTAATAAAAAAAACGCCACAGTAGGTATTGTGGCGTTTGGGCGTTTAAACTACCCACAAATTCACCCTTTTCCCTGCTCAAATAAAAGATCATTACGGATTTAAAGATTACACATTCAAACCACCAACCGCCACATACAAAACGGAGTTGTACAAACATCAAAAAGTACGCATAAAACTCCGTTCGAATGGTTCCGAACAAATCAGGTATGAGCAAATAATGTTGAGGGCAGGCCACGCGCGCGCCACGCGTTGTTAAGTCCTCACGGAGAGGAGAATCCGACAGGCTTTGCTAATGACCGTGTGCTAGTCTCAAATAACACCCCATGGGGCCCTTAATATACTTGAAAATTGAGGAAGTGAAATTTCGGGGTCGAGTAAGTACTTACCTATTTATTATAGAAGTACTAACCGTTGACTGCGGTTCTATTTGAATCGCAAAGGATTTTTGGAACATTAAGGTCTAAGGCAATGCCAAATGATACCTCATTAAAATTTTTGGAAGGATTCCTGGACTAAGATTCTATATTGAATAAATGTTAGTATGACTAACATACAGATGTTCCTATAATCTGTGTTTATGTAATAGCCTGTGCATCCTGCCTCAGCATGCACTCTATCTCCTGGACAGATTTTGAGAAAAAGTCTAAAGGTAATAATTACATTAGCATTTATAACCGACTTCAAAAGGGGAGGCTCTTTATTCGACCCGTTAATTATATTTATGAACACTGTTACATATCCACATTTCACTCACTCACTGCAGTCAAGCTTGCAGCAGTTCAATAAATATTGTACATTTTCGGGGGAAAATCCGTACACTAAAAATATGTAAAATTTACCAAAAAAGTGATGGCCGGGGTGGTTCATTTAACGTTTCAAATTTCCAATTGTAGCAAAAACGCCCGATTCGTCGAATTGTTGTATTGTGCTATTATCTGTGTTTTTAATTCATAGGTAAAAATTACTGGAAAAATAAACAGAATTTCGAATATGGGAAATAAGTATTTACAGCTCTACGTGTATGAATTTATTCTTACTGTTGAAGGATTCCAGGAACTTTTTTAAGCGAATATTATTTAGAATATTGAAGTACTCTGCTCAGTAGGTAGGGTAGACAATTATTACTAAAATTACTAGAGATCACTTTATCATACTACACGAGGCTCTTACCCCGTATAAACAACATCGCAGCCACCATGAGACGAATACGAACAAATGGACCAGTCACCGCAATCAACATAATAACTATAAGTATAACCATCCGCAAATCCCGCCATCACAACGATGACCATTAACACCGCTATTAACCTCTAAAACCTCTAAATAGTATGTTTATGTTGATCGAATCACATATCACTCGGGATCTACTAATCCCGAGCGATCCGATTACTTGAATAAAAAGCGAAAAAAGCTAAAACCGCTATAATAGACGCGTGGCGGAAACAATAATGTTAGGAGAATGGTGGCCGTCGTAATGAAGGCGGGAGCGTGGCGGCCGCGTGCGCGCATGCCGCGCCCGTAATGAGAGCGCACGCGCCCCCTCTATGACCGATGCTGTGCGTGCAAATTCGAGAAATAAAAAAAACTAATAATAAAAAAATGTTTTGTTATCCGATAGTTTTGAGTGGAAGGACGAATAATAGTGCGCTCAATTACGGAAGGAAAGCGGTGTGAACTATTTTGGAGCGCTTTGATCTCTATCTGTAGCGGGTTGGTGGTTCAATAATGTTGTTCTGCCAAAACCGCAGTCTATTAATTATTGATATTTGATTAATTTTATACGGGATTCTAAGTTTTATCTTGTTGAGAAAACAAATGACAATGTCTTTACGACATAAAAATATCCATTGTAACATTCGGGACATTTTAAACTAAATTACTCTAGTTACATTATTTTATTAAAAGCCTGGTAACAGTGAATAAAAAATACCTTGGGTACTCATATTTTATTCAAATACTTTAACCCTATCAACGCCAAGTGATAAATACGATCTGTTCGCGTGAAAGTCAATTCTGGTCCGATTTTTTTAGTCGATTAATCAAAACTCGGTCACCTGCGCTGTCTTCGCTTTAGTCGTGTTCTGTCAAAACTCTTAATCCAAAGGTTTAGGGTGTATGATCGATTGTCATTTTAGCTTTTGATTTTGTGACTATGTGGCCAGAGAAAGGGCGATTTATTCAAGCCACTCACAATGTATGTTTTGACCACTCTGTCCTTATAAAGTTGCGTTTGAGAATATTCGATGATTATTTAATTATTCGCAACATTTTTGATGTCTGGGTGTTTGTGTATGGTGTTTGATAATTATAAATTCACTACAAGTGTAGAGAAATAATAATTGTTTAAGGAATTAAAAAGTAAAATACATTTTATTTTGCATACATAGGAACTATGTGACATCAAATAAATATCAATCTCAATCTTTTAAAAGCTTTATGTGCACTTGATAAAATTTCAGACTGCTGCTTAACGAGACAGATTTTATAATTTTTCGTTTGCTTGAATATTTTGAGGGTTAACACCTAAGTTCTTATCTTATCTTTTTTTCCGCCGAAATATAAATGAGAAAATAAATTTTATCTATTCCTAGATATAAACCTAAAAAAATGTGATAAAGAATATTAAGAATAAGTCACTGAAGCATTAACAAAATTGTTGACATTAAAATTTTACGTATTCTATCTAACGCAATGGCCCCAACAAGATGTCCATTTTTTGTTGACCTTTTTTAGAATTCGGAACAACTGAACATTTTGTATGTCGGCGCTCTGTTATCGGCGTTGGGGCATCGGCAGAAGGGTTGTACACCTCAGATATTCAGCCACTCGTAACGATAAAAATATAGTGTATAGAGATAATGTGTTTCCGCTCGATTCTCCTCAAAAATATTTTGTTATCAAATAGAAATGTATGTACCTTTACGCCTGTATTCTTCGATAGGAAATAGAAATGTATGTACCTTTACGCCTGTATTCTTCGATAGGTTAGTCAGAGGTGTATTACCAAACACCTACATCGGTATGTTTAGGTCCCTATGTAACTAGCTGCTGGTACATTCTCAATCATTGATTTTTTTCCTTTATTTTCACCCAAAAAGTTTACAGAAATTACAGTACACCAAAAACCACTGAGGTTTGTCTGGAATACTGTAAGTACATTTTACTTAAAAATAACAATATTAAAAGCTAAGCGACATAAGATACATAGATTTTCTTTTAGTAAGTTACATGACATGAGATGAGGCATCATCATCAACCCATTAACTGTCCCACAACTGGGCACCGGTCTCCTCTCAGTATGAGAGGGATAGGGCCACAGTCCACCACGCTGGCCTAATGCGGTTAGCAGACTTCACATGCCGTCGAGAAAATCTGTCAGGCATGCAGGTTTCCTCACGTTTTCCTTCACCGTAAAGCGAGTGATAATTATGCACATGATTTCGAAAAGTCAAGGGTGCGTGCGTCGGATTCGAACTCGAGACATTCGACTTGGCAGTCCAGTGGTCATACCCCTAGGCTATCACTGTTCATGAGAGAGGCAAGTAATCATGATCCGTACAAAAACAAATAATAATAATAATAATAATAATATATAGCTTTATTGTACACCAAATAATACACAACACAGGACATGATCTAGTACAAAACATACAACGGGCGGCCTTATCGCTAACTGCAATTTCTTCCAGGCAACCTTTGGATGGAAAAACTTGAACTTGCACTTATATATGGGGTTGACTACGGTGCACAACTGCACATATCTACATAAATACATAATGCAATAAAACATTAATTACATAAATACCCATAAATAATAATACATAATAAATGCATACGTAATATAATATATAAATACATAAATAAATAAATATATAATGCTGATGACAAAGTACCTAACAAAGTACCTAACTAGAAGGTCGTATAAGCTCAAATATTCGATAAAAAAGAAAGCGCAACTGAAAAAGCTATGGATACTAAGCTTTTAATAACTGCTGGGGTTGTCTTTGATTTGGTCCGTTTTGGTTGAAATGAACCCCCTTTCGGTGTTCCCCGCTTATTATTAGCAGGCGTGCGAAATTAGAACCACCCTTGCGCGTGCTTCTACTCAATATTGATCTTTGATCTGAGTACTTAATTAGACATTAGAGGGGCATGTGGCTAAGTTATAGCAACGCTGATCAACCGATCCACTCTTGCCTGGTACTGGGTACTCTTTACTGGTAGACCAGCGTTGTCATCCATCCACAGACTGAGATCCGTCTGTATGGGTGACCATTTTTAAGACATCGAGACCCCTCCTTACCGCACGTAAGCACGTAAAGTCGTCGGTTGCGGTTGTCATACGAACACCTATGCAATTGTTAGTGGTAGTCACAAGCCCAAAAAGCCTGACAACCAGTCTATCTTTCGAATATCGGTATTGCCCAGAAATTAGGTTGCGGAGGTCTGATGATATCTGGTTAGACTGAAAGCCGACCCCAACGTGGTTGGGAAAAAGCCTAGGAGGCTGATGATGACTTAGACATTTGAAAATAGAATACTTGTACTGCCACATATGGAAACGGGTGATAATAGAATTCTTCACTACGATTCAGGTAAGTCCCGCAAGTTTCTAATGGACTGGAACTTTGTCTAGTCTGTCTGTCTGTCCTTTAGATGTTGCTCGATATTCGAGGCTAAGTAACCCAACAATGTCTGAAAGAAAAAGTGTTTACAAAACTCATTTTGCGTTCTACCTATTTCACTCATTGGTCTAGTGGTCCCAAGCGTGACTGCTACGCTAGAGGTCCTGGGTACGAATCAGGTCGAGCAGTGTTGTTGAGTTTTTCTATGAAATGCCCAGTAGCAGCTCGGAGTCTGGATTTGTGCCCGGTTGATGGCAATAGGCTCGCCCCCTATTACATGGGTCCTAAACATACCGGCATACTATCATCGCCGAATACTCGGTATATACCTACTTCAAATGAGCAGCTACAGGATTGCTGCCGCTAAACACCTATCGTCCAGCAGATCAAACGTCGCAAATGGAACTGGATTGGCTACACTCCAAAGGGGTCCAGAGCACATACCTAAGCAGGCAATGGATTGGAATCTCCAAGGAAAGCGGAAACGTGGTCGTCCCAAACAAACCTGGCGACGCACGGTGCTGGATGAAGCGAAGAAGATAGAGCGAAATAAAACGCGAAGCTCAAGACCGATCAAGGTGGAGAGTCACTGTGGACGCCCTCTGCCCCATCTAGGGGACGTAGGATCTTAAGTCAAGTAAGTCAAGATATATCATACTAGTATACTAGTTATTTTAATGAAGGAAAAACATCGACTCGCGGCCAGGACTTGAACCTGCATCTTCTGGTTCAATACACCAGAAGACGCAGTTAGCGGTCATAGCATCTGGTGTATTGAACCAGAAGATGCAGTAGCGGTCATAGCGTCTGGTGTATTGAACCAGAAGACGCAGGTTCGAGTCCTGCCCGAGAGTCGATTTTTTCCTGTACATTTTACATTTAATTTTGTACATTTAACTGGAACACCTCTGCCTAATCTTTCCGGGAATCAAGCGTGATGGTATGTTATGTTTTGATTTAGGTTTCTGTACTCCTAACTAACTATTTGTGGTTGCAGTACTTAGATTTACGAACTTTAAGGAGATTGAACATCTCTAAGAAGTTTCATTAATTACAACTAACCTAACCTAAATTAAAAATTTAGAAAACCCCCGACACCACTAAGTGTAATTTCACATTTTGTGGTGGCACCCATCTTGGATTTGAAATTTGTAATAGTGTATAGTATTCTGCTAGTCAAGCCCTTTCATTTGATACCCATATTGACGGAGTTGTGAAAAAAATATATAATTCGTTATTTTGTAGCGGCGGCCATTTTGGATCGATTTTCATCAAATATAGCTAAGAACACTCCCAACTAATTCAACTTTTAAATAAAAAATATCAAAATCAAAATCGGTCCATCCGTTCGGGAGCTACGATGCCACAGACAGACACACACACACAGAGACACGTCAAACTCATAACACCCCGTCGTTTTGCGTCGGGGGTTAAAAATTGGATCTTTTTAAAAGACATTTGGAAAAAACTAAATTACATCTACGATTCTATAATGAGCACTTGATATCCGTCTTTAGTTTTTTAAGTATAATTAATTCTCATTGTTTAGAGTAATAAATACACAATGATTTGAGGAAGTCTTAACTTAGACATGAACAAAGAGATATTTTAACAAAACTAACAGCTCTACAATCGTGTGAACGAAAATGAATCTGAATAACAATATAATATTGCATTATTTTTTGTAAAAAAGCAATCTCTGAAGCATGTAGCTTCCATAGGTTAGTCGACACAAGGCTTACCCTGTGTCGACTAACCTATGGAAGCTAGCGATAAAATATCTGGTTTCTGGTTTAAGAACTTTATTTCTCACAAGAATTTACAATAATTCACTTACTGAGAAACAAGATTTACAATTTATGTTTTTAATAGCAAGCGTAAAGAAAATAAATAAATTTTAGCGGGTAGGTGATGCACGTAATTAACCGAGCAAACCCGGATACAAAACTATAAGTTACAACATACTAGATGTGGCAGACGGCAGCGTACTGACCAAATTGTTTTTTTTTTTTGTAATTTATTTTGTATTGTAATTAAATAATATAGATTTAAAATATTTATATAAATATGTATTTTTTTTTATATATAATCACGCCTATATTCCCCGCAGGCTTAGGCAGAGGTGTAATGTATCGTCACAGCTAGCAGCAGCTGGCTAGTTTGTGTATATAAGGAGGCCAGTCTATTGCCATCAACGGGGATACCAATTCCAAGCTCTTACTGGGAACTTCATGAAAATCTTTAACATGTATCTTTAGTGTGAAACAGTTGGTAAATACCTAAAATTACATTTAGAAGGCGAAAGAAGATTTCTGGCAAGTAGGACTCGCGGTGGCTTCGCTGGTGTATTGAACCAGAAGACGCAGGTTCGAGTCCTGTAACTGGTAATCTTGGCATGGAAAATGCTTACAAATTAATAAATAAGTAAACAATACTCGACATGGAAACCTCATTAAGGAGCTACAACGCAGAAGTCGCACTTAGCACCAGACCAATAAAGTAGTTTTGAAACAGATACTATCACTATTCTATTATTCCAATAACCCCAGTTTGTAGGATAAATAGAAATATCTAAACAAATAAACAAGTTAGTAACAATGCCGGCACAAGTAGTAGCGTGTAATTGATAATATTTTATTGTATTTGTTCAGCAACCCTTGTTGATAACACCCCACATATTTGCTTTTTTTATAAAGCTCACGATTTGCTTTGTAGTCTGTGGTTTATGGTATGAACTTAAGCGAGTCAAGCAGACTTTTATATCATCAACTAGATGTTCCTCGCAGTGTTAAACGCGTCTTTTTAAACCATTTTTTATTGTATCCTCAGTGTTTTTTTTTGTATCCTAATGGAGTAACCATGCAATATTAGCTTATGATAGTAATCTATAATAGATGCATTCTACTTGAACTTCGTGGGTTTTTCTATGAAACTTAGCAGCAACTCGGAGTTAGGACTTATAATTTTTAATTTCTATGTTTTTTTTATTTTATGGGTGTGTTTATAAACACTGATCTAAAGAAATCTATCTGCTTGCCAAACAAATTATTGCCGTGCGGGAATGCGTCACCAGCTATCACCAGATATTAAATAGGTAAGTATGTGCAGTAGTTGAGAATGCTCAAATTGACTTTATTAAAATATCACACAAACTAAAATTATGCTAAGATAGGTATTAACTCTTTCAGGCACAGTTTTGGCTACAATATAAATCTCTCTCCGCGTGTCACTTAACCCCTTTTTGATAAACATATTTGTTATTTGCAAGTGTTTTCAGTGACGTTAAAATATTGAAGCGAAGGGTTTAATGTTTGTCTATTGTTAAGTCGAGAACTATTTGAGTTTTTTTATTTGTTGGAAAACAATAAGCTGTAATTATGACGAATGGCCTCTAACGCTAGCAGTTTGAGGGTTGAAAAGTACTAGAAAGTACCGGTTGCATAAGATTTGTTCGGTACTTTTAGTGCCATAGAAAGAATCTACAACAATAAAATGATTACATTATTTTCGTTCAATGTACTGCAAACATTTTTATAAGGAAATGTGGGAATATTCCCGTTTAAGCACCTGTGCCCATATGCCCAATTTGGCCCATAAAGTCAATTAATACCTCGGTTATCGTGACTTTGTTTGTACACAAACACTCACTCGAATATTCTGTCAGTACACAAAATAATTATTTTTAATGTAAGATTCGATTTGGTGAATCGCTCAAGTGTTATGTAGGTTCTTATAAGTATTTAATTTTGCCTCTATAATATTACCGCGATAATTTTCTATATATTGTTAATGTGATCGCCACTGGACTGAGTTTACTATAAATACTGCGATTTTTATAAACTGGGGATTTGCTTTGAGGTTTGTCAATTTCTTTCATCGATACGATGATTTGCGTTTTAATAACCGTCCAAAGAAACTGGAAATGTGATTTCTGGTATCTGTGAATGACTAAAGAAATATAATAATTTCATGGCGCCTAAAATTTTTTTTTTATGTTTTGCAGTAATTGTACCTATACTGCGCACAAGCAAAGTAACCGCTACCTTGCAGCCAGAGTCTCGATTTGATTATCAGTAACTTCGTTCTTTTCCAAAGTAATAAAAAGATATTTATAGACATCATTATTTTAGTAAAAGTTTCGTAAAGAATTCTTCGATGAAATGCTGTGTATACTTTGTACTTTAATTTTTCAAATCGGACTGAAACGAACGTAAGTAGCTAGTAATAGGTATTAACCCAATTAGCACCTCTAAAATCAGACAGTCGAAAACCAAGCTGGTCATTAACAATGATTTTATCAACGCACTCCCCTTTTCACCCTCAAATAATTGGCAAGGGGTGGCAGGGGATGATGAGAGACATATGTCCCACCCCTATGGACCGTTTGATGCATCATTATCTCAAATCAGACGGAAAGTACTTTTACGATATATTTTTATGATATTTTTCAATGATATGCTGTTCATTCATTTTTGGCGTTTGAAGATTTTATATACAATAAAATGTACATGTATAGATAAGGGTTAAAACCCCAGTCAAGCTTTTACTTATTTTCATGATAAGCAGGAGAAAAATTCCGGTCATCTGGATATTTTGTTGATTGCTACAATTTTGCTAAATACGAATTTATTCCAGAAGAATAGCCTAATGTTGTCCTTTTAGCTTCTCCGGTCTCAGACGATAGCCAAACCGTTTATAACAACATTTATTTAATTGAAGAAACCAAGTTTCCTCAATAGCTGAAATAGGTTTCTATTTGTAGGTAGGTATTTGAAGTTCTTTAAAAAAAGAAACAACCGTCCGCGTCAAACTGTCAAACAAACGTATAAATTTAATTAAACAAAAAACCAGTCTGCGTAAAAAGTACTAACTAAACATGTTGGAAAATGTATTGCAGGCGGGACAAGCAAAGAAACAATTTGTTTATGAACGAACAGCTTGTCCCACCTGCAATACATTTCCCAACATCACAGAGCTTGTTTTTTAAATTTTTACTTACCTAGTACTTTTTAGGCAGTCGTGTTTTTTGTTTAATTTAATATTATTTCCTACTTTTTAGTTAATAAATCAACATAAAATCCTAATCAACATAGACTAGATAGGTCCTAAATGAAAAAAATAATTTTAAATGAAAATTGATAGAACTAAAGATCATTTTGAAAATCAGTTCGTCACATTAATTTTTTTTTATTGCCATTTTTATTTGAATTTCGACGTATCTAATGAGGTGTAATTTATCTAAATCGGTTGAGCCGTTGAGTAGTTACGACCGGAAATAGGAACGGACATACATACATACGCGTCAAACACATAACCCTCCTTCGGCAGTCGGGTAAAAATTACTGCTGCTGCACAACAATACATCTGCTCAACACAGCACTATAAACAAAAAACAAAAACTCAATAAAATAATAGACGAAACAACATTTTAATATGTTGAAGCATTTATGAATAATACGACAGCTTAAACCAATAATAATAAGACTTATTACACCTAATTCATAAAGCTGGTGGCATATGAAGTAATTTTCCACTAATGAAGTCATTTGGCGACAAGTAAAACGTGTATCGTTCCATTCGTTGGGTGTAACCCTTGCCTTAATTTTATGGCATTTGTCGGCCGATGTGATAATCATTGTGGTTATAATTTACTTGTGCTAGGGTACAAAGTTACTAAAATAACCCTCCTCCTTCGGCAGTCGGGTAATGAGCTATTATTTTAGTACGGACTAATTTTTATATTCTATGCTGAGGGTTATATTTTACATCTGTATTTTGAATTTTGAAACAAATGAATTCAGTTTGCAGAGATAGAAAGTTCATTCCAACTGGTCACATGTTTTTAAGTTTGTGTAAACAGAATATTGTTTTTAAATTTCACAAATATAATTAATTTAAGTACCAGATATAAGATATAAAAGAGACTTAGTTCTTCTCGTGTGAAAATAAAGAAAAATATTTTTTCCAGCTATCTCTTTGCGTGAAAATAAGGAGAATACGATTATTCCCGGATATCGTAGAATTCTCGCTCTCTAGCAGATTTTTCGCCCCGCTAACTGCAACTGTCATTGAAATCGTTAGAGCCGTCTTCGAGAAAGTAATTACAAATAAAATATTGCTCATTTAAATTATAGACCATTATAGTTTTTAGTTGCGTTAAAAAGTAATTTATCTACTTCGAAATAATATTTTTATATAGCTTGACGATTACCTATAGTTTCTTTTCATTTAAAATTTGTGCGCAGGTCAATATATTATGGACTTAATGAATAGGTGATGAAGCACTATTTTATTTCTAGCAACTCGTCCCCGACATCTTTACCCTTCATCATCATATTACAGCAATTTTACACAAAACCCTAATCAATTTAACAACCAAACTTTCGTCATGACGGTAGTTTTTGAGTTTTTAAAGTGAACAGACAAACCGGGAGGACTTTTCTATATAATAGGTAGTGATTTTTCTAAGTCTATTTTGTGGAAACAAAGCATGCTAATACAAATGTTTGAGTACAGAACCATGTTTTATTACTCAATTCACCGCTCACCCCGTCAATTTGGGTTTCTTGGTCCAGTGCCGATGTTATTTAATTTAATTTTATTACCAGTTTCCGTCCACAACCATCGTTAACGCTGAGCGCGATTTGATTGTCTGTTTGTTCGACATATTATATACATTGAAACGCATTTCCTCGCCGTAATGTGCAACCGTGAATTAAGTTATTAGCTACTTGTACGCACGAAAACCGACGCACGTAACGCGACGCAATACAGTTGATTTTTGTAAAGCAACTGTATAGTTTGACTTGTTGACGGGTTGTGTGTAGGTACTCATATTGCAATCATGATTATCCACACCTGGTATTGAATGGGGAATATTTTTAAGTATAATCGATTTCAATTTTTTACTCATGTATATAGGAAAATTGTGTTTTTTATTAATCAAATCAGATTGTAAACTCATGCAAATATAATAATAATAATAAATAGTAGTACTGCAGTCTGCGGGGTTAAAAGAATAATTTATAATCCACATATAATTCAAATTGAAACAAAAGATATTTCGAATTCTATAAAATTCAAACTGAATATAAATTTATATTTCAAAGCCAGATATTTACTCATTAAAATACAATTTTATTACACCTTAAACAATTTCCATTACAAAATTACAATTAAATTTTCCACAGAAATGAGTTGATCCATCCAATTATCCGGACATTTCATGGATGTCAGCTTTCGGAGGGTTGTCCCGATGTTAATCCGAAATCAAGTGACGCTTGACTACGTATGTAGCGTACGGGGGAGTCGCCCCATGACAAAAAATTGCACCTGTTACCCTTTTGATCCCGTACTTTGAGATAGTTGCGATAAAAATTAAACCCTTAAAATCATTTGCATGCGTCAAGGTACGAATAATTATAATTATAATGTCTTCATCATTGGTCTAGTGGTCTAAAGTGTGACTGCTACTGTTCGATCCAGGGTCGGGCAAAGTATTAGAAAATTCCCAGTAGCAGCTTGGAGTCCGGATTTGTGCCCGGTTGATGGCAATAGGCTCGACCCCTAGTAGGTATATGGTACCTAAACATACCGGAAAACTATGGGTGTTCATTACTGTATACCTTTGCCTAACCATTTGGGAATACAGGCGTGATGGTAAGAATGTTTTGTATAACAGAAAGTATCAAGTGTACTATAGAGTACTGACTCTATACTTAGTACACTTGATACTTTACTTTGCTCATGAGCAATAAGACTTGATTTCCTCTCCCCTCCGGACCGCGATAGCGACTAGACGTGTGCACCTTACAAAATTTTTATTTAAAAACATCATATTTTTCAACAAAATACTAACAAAATTTTGTTCGTAAAGTACCAGGCGAGCATAACGCCTAAGTGATCGCAAAGTGTGTGTGTGGAAGAGACAACAAATATAGAGACGGAGATAGCTCCGTAAACCCGGTCATTGAAGTTTCGCTCAGATCTGACAGATGTCACATGTCACCCGGTTGTCAACTGTCATCTTGGCATCACGTCGTGTTGACATCAATCAACTGTCACAGCTAAGTGTTGCCACCGTAAAAATAGTTTAGTAGAATAGTAATAATTTGTATCGTTTTGAAGCACTACTACCAGTATTAGATACACTATTTAAACTTTATTTTGCTGGTCCGCTCCATATTGGAAATACTTATATCAAGTTTATAAAGGCATTGTAATGGCCGAGCAGAAAGCTAATATGGATACAAAGAAGTCACCACTCACCTCAAATCTTCATACCACCTTATCTGAACCGGCATTAAATCAGCATACGTCTGTGCAAGAAAATTTAACGAATATTTTTGTAAATGCGAGCCGTAACACTCGCCGCAAACTCGATGATGACATGTATGAATTAACGGACACAGACAGCAATACTATCTTGTCAGAAATTACCAAATTGTTTACTAATTTTGAACAGAAACAAAACATAAAGTTTGACAGTCTAAACTCCAAAATTACTGGTATTATAGAACAGAACTTGAAGATTCAGGACTCCATTACCTTTATCTCAGAAAAATACGACGAAGTTTTGAACCGCCTGCAGTCGTCTGAACGAGAAAACTCCGTTTTTAGGAAACAAATAAATTATTTGGAAGCTAAAATCAATCATTTAGAACGAAATTCTCGCGCTGCCCTGATTGAAGTTGGTAATCTACCCACCAACACTTCTGAAAACAAAGACACCTTAACGGAGACGCTGTGCGAAATTGGTGTGGTAATTAACCAACCTATCCAACGTACCGACGTTAAGAACATTTTCAGAATGAAATCCAAGAAGAATTCCAAGTCTCCCAGTACCGTGGTGGCGGAGCTTAACTCAGTCACGCAAAAGGAACAATTTCTAAAAGCCGTAAGACTTCATAACAAGCAAAATCCAAACTCTAAATTATCCACAGACAGCATTAAGATGTCTTGTCCACTCACGCCTCTATATATTGCTGAATCTCTTACCACATATGACAAACATCTTTTCTATCAGGCTCGAAAACTTCAAAAAGAGGGCAAGTGTGAGAGTTGCTGGACAAATTACGGAAAAATTTATATAAAGAAAACCTCCGACTCAACTCCGCAGTGCATTAATACGGAAAATGATTTACATAACATTTTGGCCTCTATAAAATGACTATATCATCTTTTAGGTTTATATACTTATAAAAATAAAACTTTTAATATACAAACCATGATTAACGGATTCGTAACATACCACACACAATCATATACATTTGAACAAATTAACACATACCATTCAACACACAAAACACCTCCAATCAGCTGCTTTCTTATTAAATCTCTCTCTTCCCCCCTTGCAATTATTAAAGTATCACATTATTATGTAGTCTGTAAAACATTAAAATGCTATAAATGGTTCAATAAACCTGCAATTGCTACGTTAAAGAGGCCGCACTATAGCGACTACATTATCTTGTTAACTTTTATCTTAACGTTAAATAAATATTCATACAATTCGGTAATGTAGATGATCTTCAAAAAGACATTGACCGTGTCTCGGTGGCAGATTCGGCTATTTGCCAGATTGAGGATTGTACTCAAATTTACAAATCTCACAAACAAGCACTCACACTAGTCTGTCAAAATATCAGAAGTATAAATAAAAATTTTGATAACTTAACCACACTGCTTGCACGTAGTGGTACTTCTTGGGATTTAATTATTCTAACCGAGTGCTGGCTGCGTACCTCTTATCACTTACCTACAATTCAAGGCTATACTTCGTCATCTACCACACGGCATAGAACCCAGAATGAAGGCGTAACTGTTTATTGCCGCAGTCATCATGAAATAACCGTAACAGAGCCCCCCATACACGACGCGAACTGTCTACTATTAATTATCAATAAAGAGACAGCTGTGATCGCAATATACCGACCACCTGCCACCCGTGATGTGTCTGGGTTTCTGGACTCCTTAAACGAACTTCTTAAGACAGTGTCGTCCTATAAAAATATTATTCTGACAGGCGATATCAACATTGATATTTCAGATAACAACAGTGACTCGCGCTCAGAAGATTACCTAAACCTAGTTGCCTCTCATGGTATGCTACCAGGACACATACTTCCGACGCGTCAAAACAATTCCTGTATTGACCACGTAGTCTTAAAGACTAAACTACCTGCTTCTTGTTATGTGGCAAACACATCCATTACCGATCACGACACGGTTCTACTATTCCTGGAACGTGCAAACAACTCGTCCAGTGTTGCCAAAAAAACAAAAAACATCTTAGACTACGATAAAATTGAATCTGTACTAGTCCAGACAGATTTTAGTCGAATTTATAGTACTGATGACGTTAACAAAGCCACTAACTTTTTCATTAACACCTTAAACTCAATTATTGTCTCAAATTCTATATTAAAATTAGTACCTTACCGGAAAAGAATTAGGAAACCGTGGATGACACCTGGCCTGCTCAAGTGTCTGCGAAACCGAGACAATCTGCATTTAAAACTTAAAAAATCACCCAATGATGAAATATTAATAATAACCTTTAAAAGATACAGAAATTTCTGTACAATGCTAGTTAAAAAGGCTAAAATAAACTTTGATAAGTCTCAATTAAATAAGGCACAAAATAACAGCAAAAAACTGTGGGAGACCGTAAAAACTATTACATATACGGCTAAGCAAAAAATCCAAGCTTCTGAACTATTATCATCTAATGACCCTGAGCGTTCAGTGAACGAAGCTAACTCATATTTTGTAAATATTGGACGTACCTTAGCTGAAAAGGTAGCCCTTACATCCCTTTCCCGTGATCCAGTAGTAAATATTCCCTCACATCATAAAACTTTTGTCATATATGAGACCGATGAATCTGAAATGGATCATCTAATCATGAACTTAAGAAGCGATTGCGCTGTAGGGTCGGATAATCTACCTGGGTCTTTCCTTAAAAAGTTCAAACATATTTTAATACCCCCGCTTATATATCTGTGTAATCTAGCTTTTTCTACTGGGACCTTCCCAGATGCATTCAAACTGGCGATAGTTCAACCTATTCATAAGGGTGGAGATAGAGATCGTGCGACTAACTACAGACCAATTTCTATTTTGCCAACTTTATCTAAATTACTAGAGAAATTGATAAATAACAGATTAGTAAAATACTTAGAGAAAAATCAACTTCTATCAGCTAGTCAGTATGGTTTTCGATCCGGAATTTCAACAAATAACGCCGTTTTAGATTTGACTAATGAAGTGGTAACAAAATTAGACAAAAAACTAAAAGTACTCGGAATCTTCTTAGATTTGGCAAAGGCCTTCGACACGATTTCTGTCCCCACACTTATAGCAAAGCTCGAAAAAATCGGCATTAGAGGTACCCAGCTCTCCCTTTTTCACAGCTACCTAACTGGTAGACGGCAGTGCCTCAAAATAGGCGAATGGACTAGCGATGAGCTACCCATTTCTTACGGCGTGCCCCAGGGCAGTATTATTGGCCCCACCTTATTCCTCATTTATATAAATGATCTGTGTCAATTAAACCTATTAAATGGGTCTATTTTCACCTATGCTGATGATACTGCCCTCATATTTCACGGGCCGTCTTGGGAATCTGTATTTGATTCTGCTCAAGCAGGTCTAAATATGGTCACCCGTTGGCTTACTGATCATCTGCTCACTCTTAATATCGACAAAACAAAGTATTTGACGTTCTCATTATCAAGCTCTGGTAAGCTTGCCTCAATCCCGTATTCTCTGTCAGTTCACTCTTGCAATATCCCTCTCAGTAATACCTGTAACTGTCCTCTCCTCAGTCGCTGTAACTATATCAAATATCTAGGAGTAGTTATAGATGACTTGCTTTCTTTTCACAATCACATTGACATACTGACCTCTAGATTGCGCAAATTAATATTTATCTTCAAGAGGCTCCGACACGTTGCGGATGTAAAGGTCCTTAGGTTGGTTTACTTAGCTCTTGCCCAATCTCTTATACAGTACTGTATAGTCTCATGGGGTGGATCCACAAAAACGCATCTTATGAAACTGGAACGTGCCCAGAGAGCTGTCTTGAAAGTAGGATGGAAGCTGCCTCGCATGTATCCAACAATAAGACTATACGCAACTTGCAATGTGCTCTCGGTTCGAAAAATATTCCTACTAAACCTGATCCTTGTTACTCATTCCTTAACTCCCTACAATCTCAACAAATTAAAAAATTCACGACAAAAATATAATGCCTGCCCTCCAACGTTGGTAAACTCCAGCTTAGCTCAGCGCAGCTTTTGTTTCCTCAGCGGCTATGTTTATAACAAAATTAATAAAATCTTAAACATATATCCCAATTGCTTGTCAGATTGCAAAAAAATTTTAACAGATTGGCTAATTAAACTAGACTATGAAGAGACCGAAAAAATAATCGCCCCACTACTATAGACCCCACAGCTGATTAATACACACACACACACACACACACACACACACACACACACACACACACACACACTCCCACACGCGCGCGCGCGCGCACGCACATGGACATTGACACACACATGAAACACGTATCTAATGTTAGTATTTTACATCTACCAAACATTTTCCTTTTTTCGTTTGTTGTACAATTTATGTAACACTACCACGTTAGCAGTTTTAAATTTAAATGTTATAAGGAGTAAAGAGAGCCTGGAGATCCGTCATACAGGCTTCGAACCTAGTACGGACTCCAGCTCTCAAAAAGTTAATACTTATGCTAAACTTAATATGATAATTTGTAAAAGTGTACTTTTTGAGAGAAAATAAATAAACTTATTATTATTATTACTTATTATTATTATTATTTAGACGTCTGTAGTCTAGTAGTTCGGGTATAGTATTGCTGACGATAATATTGGTCGTTAGTTCGATTCACACAGGACACAAATATCTACGTGACAAACAATAAGTGTGTCTGGGTGTTTCATATTTCCTTCTTCAAATGAGGCTTAAAAAGAACTCACTACCACGCACAGTAGGTGGCGACGGCGGCTCAGCTATATCCCAGACATTGTTGATGTCCATGGGTGGCGGTTACCACTTACCATCAGGTGGGCCGCTTGCTCGTCTGCCACTGTAGGCAATAAAAAAAGTATGTAAGTACAAAAAATATAGTATTATATTCATGTTCTAGTACCCATAGCACAAGCTTTGCATGGTCTGCGATTAGATGGGTCCCAAAATATTATTTATTTTGAGACGTTTCGTGACGCGTAACTACTGACCACGATTCACGTGTGTTTGATGTCGGACAAATAGGGATTATTTAATAGAGCCTAATGACGGCCGCAGAAATTTAACTTAACATGCAATGTCATCCAAAGTCAGTGTAGTTTTGGTGATTGCAAGTCCTTTGTTCTAAATAAGGTATTCGACTTTTGATATTAAGATTCTCTTTTTTAACTCAATGTTATTCATTGTACTATAAGGTTTAAACTTTTGAATTTGCATGATGTGATCTCCTTTAATTGAGAGTACAGTTCTCGCTAAACTTATTGTCCGGGTTGAAGTTGGCAAGTGCTAACTTTAACCCCGCTGTAAAAATCGGAGAAAGAAAAATATTCGATTTTAAATTAACAACCCGGACAATAAGTTTGGCGAGAACCTACACAAGAAGTAGGTACATAAGTATCCTAATTATGTAAAATTAGTAGGTATATGTAAGATGTACAAGTTTACGTCACAAGTTGTCACGCTTACAACACTAAGTAGGCCGATGAGGCAGATTGCGCAAACTAGTTTTCTTGCAGTTTGGAGTTTGGATTAGTGCTCGGTTGACGGCTATAGGATCACCCGCTTTTAAGTACGACCTAAACATACCTTCTGAGATATAAGCATGAGAGCAACGTTTAATTTCCTTCTTTTGTATAAAATCTTTTGTGTCATCTTGTCACTACAATGCAGGAACCTAATGCAAGCCATATTATGTACTTAAATACGTCAGTTTCAACTCATCTCAATAAAACGGTCAATATAATTACAAGCGTTTCGGTGGCAGATCTTTTTGAAAAAAACTGAAGTACCATTGTGTCAGAAAGTACCGAAATCGACGTCATGTGAGCGAGGGTACAAGTGCTGTCTGCCACCTGTCGATGACGTCACTGACTGACAACCGCGCCCCTGCGCTACTACGGGCGGCTATTCTGAAACTTTTAAGTCTTATTTATTATTTGAGGCGGACTTTTTAGTACGAACATTTTTTTATATTAATTTTAAGCTTAGATTTAGAAAGAAAATTATTTAGAGTTGTTTGCATAAAACACAAATTATACAAAGGAAACAACAAATTATATATAACTTCCCGCCAGCGGTCTTCGCCCGCGTGGTATATTATTATACATATAAACCTTCCTTAAGAATCACTCTATCTATTAAAAAAAAACCGCATCAAAATCCGTTACGTAGTTTTAAAGATCTAAGCATACATAGGGACAGACAGACGCGACGGAGGACTTTGTTTTATAATATGTAGTGATTTTCTGTGCCTCTCGGCTGGTCGTATAGGTCCAATTCAGCATTTAGTCAGACAGTCGGCTTGATGATTTTCAACTGAACCGTATAGATGAGATTTCAATATTAACTACAGAAAAATATGCAATACTCTTACCTAAGCGCGATTGATGCGTTCTATTCTATGTATTTTTGTGAAAGAAAAAAATAGTCTCAGGCAGGGTTAGAACTTGCGACCTGTTAAATTGGACACCGGATGCTTTAGCCAGTAAATTAACGAAACCACTGTCTGTGATGTCGAATTTCTCTGTCACATTCCAGATAAGGTCTAGTCATTTTTATTCTTTATCATTATTTTATTTTCATTTAACCTTTTCCGTATACCTACTTGGTTGAACAGAGCTTTTCATTTCGTTTCATTTATCACAAATTTAATCATTTTCAATTTCGTCGGAGTTAATTTAATATGTTTATTACACTACCTACTACTATTTTACAAAGTACGAGAAAAATAATATATATATTAACCATCAGTAAAACATTGTTAAATAATTCGATGTCTCAATTAAAAACACCGCCTTTTCTGAGTAACGCTAACGCCTGACCCCTATGTTTCTAAAAGATCTGTAGGTCGGTATATTTAAGAAAAAAAAAACAAAAAACTAAGTATATAACATCTGTGATACTTACCTAACTAGAATAAGCGCCCAAACTTGCATCGTCACTACCAAGCCTACAATCATATGGTCCTCGAAATAATTCTATTCGTCCATAATTTGTAGTTGAGAAAAAACTTCTGAACAATATAATTATGTTACAAAATGATCAGTTCAATGTGTACCCAGAAATGCACAACTCATCGTTGGGAACAAACAGAGCTAAGATATTATTACGCTTGTGTTTTAACGGGAAAGCAGATGTGTTGGATGAGGAGTGGAGACTATAGGGCAAGCTTAGGTTGGAAGCTCTGCGACATGATAGACCAACGATTTGAAGAAGGTGGCTGGCAGCGGATGGATGTAAGCTGAAGACCGGGACGGTTGCTCTTTGTGAGAGGCCAAACTACGTTTAGCCGTAGGTGGCAATACTATTGATGAGATGTACTAGTCTTTGCTCACGATTTTACTCGTATCTCAAATAAGCACGTAAGCACTTATTTTTATCACATAAATAAACTATTGTCTCCTCTCTGTTGTTGTAGCGTCAGATGGTAGTCAATATGACTGCTGACATTATGCTGAGCTGTGGCCCTTTTGGCACAATGACTAGGTATCTAGGTAGTTATATTGTTAGATTATATGAAACCAAATATTATGTGTGTGAAACCAAATATTATGTGTATGAAACCAAATATTATATGTGTATGAAACCAAATATTATGTGTATGAAACCAAATATTATGTGTATGAAACCAAATATTATGTGTATGAAACCAAATAATATATGTGTATGAAACCAAATATTATATGTGTATGAAACCAAATAATATATGTGTATGAAACCAAATAACATACACAAAATCACAAAACCAATTTATGGATATTTTATGTGACCTCCTTTTTGTGCCAATAAATACATTTTCTTTCTATCTTTCTTTCTTTCTGTGGGAATCAAACCCACGACCCCGTGATATGCAATCCGGTACTCTAACCACTAGACGGAGAAGTCGTCGGAACGCCTGATTACCTACATAGCAACAGGATATCAATTAACAGTTTCCGTATAATACAGTTACAAATTCTCGGTGCAATGATTTCTACGCCAATTACGTATAATACGTAGTTACTAATTGGATCCGATCTAATCCTTGTTATGCTACAAATGTCGTAATCATAATCGTAATCGTAATTGTATCTCGATCGATTTCAATACAATTATCACCCTCCTAGTTAGCCTGTTTAAGTAGGTGAGTACTAATTATGTTTGTGTCGGATTTCAATCTAACCAGATGCAGAAATTAGTTTGCTATCGGACCTCCGCAAACCAATTTGTGAGCAGTAGGTACTGATGTCGACACAAGGAATGTTTCAGAATGAGGCATTGGATTTAGGGCCTTCAAAACATTTGACAGACGCGCTTGCCATACACAGTAACACTAACGCCATCTTTGTTAGCATCGCATGGCATTTGTTTTTTAGCCGATCGCGGATTCGTTCACTTTGATTTAGAGAAGACCATTTTGGGACTAAGTTCGGGGGTGCCATTCTGATATGCCGTCCTAGCAGTCCTTATGCAGTAATGATAAGTCAATGATGAGGACATCATACGGAAACTGTCATTGGCCCCTTTTTTTTTTTTTTTTAGGACGGATGTAGATTCTAGCTCAGGAGCTTTAGAATCTTAACCGGGCTTGGTGGCGAGGCACCTTTTGTGCCTCCAGCCATGGCCCCCACTACATGAGACCTAACATACCTAGGTTGCCTGGAAAGGATCGCTGGTCGTGATAAGGCCGCTTTTTGTATGTTTTGTACCAACAAAAAAGAGTATTTACAATTATAAATAAATACCGGTGAAGAATGGGATAACGTTTAGTACCTACAACTTTTTTTTTGCCTAACCCTTAGGGGATTATCGGCATGGCCTAAAATTGAACATTCCAGTCTCCTTATAAACTAAAGTAAAGAACGTTAAAGTTCCACATCACGCTCGCTATTGTGGCGGGGCCATCACAATAGGTTCTGCGGTGTTAGACTACTAGTGTTACAGCAACAAAGAGTTGTTGGAGATGTTCAGAATGGCCGGTGATTGCTCCTTGTTCATATCCAACAGTTGTTTGGTGTTTGGTCCAAGTTATGGTTATAAAGTGTAAAAAATAAATACGCGTACATTAATATGTTTCTATTATATTATATCAACGTATGCGCCAACGGTACTGGTGAACTAATGTGTAACTGCAGTTCACTGGCCTTATGAAACAGGGGGTGAAATTATTACCACTTCCCTTCAAGCTTTTTCTGCGAATTGCATAGAAAAATCCGACAGGATTAGCGTAACAGTTAAACATAGACTATAATTATTATAAAAAATATACGGAATTGTCGTAATGATGAACCATCGTTTTGGCATTAGGGCAGAAGCTTGGCACTAGCTTCATTATAATTCCTAACAGTTTTTTGAGTCTGTACTAATTTAAAATATAATATGTATGATGTCAATTGGCCTATGGCAGTGAGTTCATTTCTCCAAGTGAATGGCTGCCTCTATTCAAAGTGTGATTGCCTTGTTTTTGCGGATTGTGCGGATTATCTTCATGGCTCCTGGGGAGACAACAAGGTATATCGGACTCAAAACGAATAAAAACCGCACTTGCCTCTACCTATATTTCATGGCCATTAACTAGAAGTACGAGTTCACGGACCGTCGATCTATTTTTATAAATTATTTTACTTATTTTCTTTCTTTGTCCACGAAAATACGGAGAAACTAATTATAATCAACTGTATTATTGTTTGTTTTGTAACCTGATAGATTTTTCTTCTCCCCATAAACATCTATAATATCAATTACTTCGATATCGTTAGGCCCTTTTTCGACAAGGCGAAATATAATCTGGTATGTGTATAAATATTGCTTGTTTTAAAAAGGTAAAATATTTATTCCGTGATACGATGATCTGTGACGAAGAAATATCAACTTTAGGAGTTGAGCTGTCAGCTTCAACTCATTAATTGTGTCATACGGAGCTGTGAGATACAAATCCGATTGAATATCACAAATGAAGACGCGTCGGCACCACAATGCGTAGACGTTTGCTCATTTATCAAATGATGGCAGAATGTGACGGCTATGGGGCAAGGATACGAAATCATTGGATAAGAAACCGGGAGATGGACTATTGGCAATCTATCTAATGTTCCGAATGGTGGAAATAATCAACGTAAAATGTATGGAAATCCATAATAATGCAACATTTAATAAGAAAGTAAACGCTTTTTTAGAAAGTTACACCTCTCGGACTAGTTAAAACAAGCCCTGTGTCGCGAAGGATATTTCGTACGTACGTCTAAACTTTAGAACGAATTTCAAGAATTGGCAAGCAAATAGATCGTATTCTGAGGAAGATTATAATTACGCTTGAGGTACTGGGTTCGATTCTCAGGTCAAGCAGTGTTATTGGGTTTTTCTATGAAATCCTCATTAGCAGCTCGGAGTTTGGAGCTGTACCTGGTTAATGGCAATAGGCCCCCTATTATTATGGGACCTAAACTTGTAATATAAAACTGTGAGTGTACATAAGAAGGTACACCACACATACACAGGTGCCTAAAACCACTCCCTTTGGGAAAAATATGCGCGACGGTATGTCTTTCGAGAAAAACACTTTATTTTCGAAAAGTGTGAGTTTTGTTCACTTGTAACTTCTAATCCGGCTCTACGAATCTAAGCCACAGACCCGACAATGATTCAGCAATATGGTAGCGATTGAAATGTTACCGCTTACCACTTTACACTGCCCCTTGTCATCACGCGTGATGCATCAGAATCCCAAACCACCAAATCTCATTATGAAGCTCAAAACTATTGTTTCTTATAAATTCTTTAGAAACCGTACAGCGTAGCATAGGCCATGTTTTGATTTATGAAATGATTTTTGTTTGTGTACCTAGGCATAATTGGTCTGGTAATTAGAGCCGTTGCTGAGCGTGAGGGTTCGATTCCCACTGGACACAAATATTAATGTGTTACAACTACAAAAACACTGACTGACCAGGGAATCGACCTCATGATCAGCAGTGCAGTGCTGGAACCATTAGACCATAGACGTTGTCAATAAGTGGGTACCTATCTGCTTTTATTATGCACTAGCTTTCCTCCAGCTGCTTCGCTCGTGTGATCTATTTCTGTGGGTATTTCTTATAACTTTCATCCCCTACTTCAACCACTTACAACCCTTTTCCGTATTAAAAGACTATCTGTGTTATCATCTTCCTAGCCTTTTTCCCAACCATGTTGGGGTCGGCTTCCAGTCTAACCAGATGCAGCTGAATATCCGTATTTTACACGAAGCGACTGCCATCAGACCTCCGCAACCCAATTTCTGGGCAATACCGATATTCGAAGGATATACTGGTTGTTAAGCTTTTTGACTTCTGACTACCACTAACGATTGTTATAGTTGTTCGTATGACAACCGGGGCCGACGGCTTTACGTGCTCTCCGAGGCACGGAGGGGTCTCGATGTGTTAAGAATGGTCACCCATCCAAGGACTGACCTCGGCAAGCGTAGCTTAACCTTGCAGATCGGTTGATCAACGTTGCTTTACTTAGCCACGAGCCTATCTGTGCACCAAATTTAATTTAAATCGGTTCACTATTACTTATCTTATCACTATTTATAAAATTGTAAGGATTGCCTGAGACCATACTTACATCCCAATAGATGATCCTACCAAGTCGTCTCTCCATGTCCAGAAACTTGCTAGTTTTATTATATCAATGATTTTTTTCGGTTTTCTACGTCAAAAACCATCCGACGATCGACGTCATCAAAAACTTAACTAGGAACCAAATAGGTATCTAAAGTACATTCAACTTTTGCATGCATGAAAAATAAAAATAAAACAGCATTAATTTTATTTCTCTGCTTTATATTTTAAAATCATTAATTATATTTTAATAACTTATGTACCTACCCATGCCCGAAGGCTAACTCTGGAAATTGAAAAGTATTTAGCTTATTATCATGTCCAATAAGTCACAAACAATCATCTTTGTGTAAATAGACCTTGATCCTCGTGATCACGTACTCGTGACCCGATTCCCACAGAACACAAAAATGTATATGATGAACATGGTTGTTTGTGTTCATCTGGGTGTTTCTTATGTAAAGTATTTTACCAGTAAGTATATATCCATTTTCTAGGTACCTACAGTACAAGCTTTGCTTAGTTTGGGACTAGATGGTGTTGTGTGTGTTTTTATTGTATTACATTTTTAATCTCATCAACTTTCTGTCCTACTGTTGGGCACGGGTCTCCTCTGAAGGCTATATAGAACATTAAGATATTTCCGATCTCAAAACAGGGTCTGATTCATGTTTAACATTGACGAAATGAAGTATATTTGCAAGTTAGAGAAAGCACTACAGACTGGTACTTGCTAAAATTTGCCTTATAAAACCATTTTGTTGTCTTTTATTCATACTCCCAATATGTGCTAATCATTTCTTCTTCTTCTTCTATTTAAGAGCTACGCTTGTCGGTGCAGAGTCTTCCACTACTCTCTGTTGAGAGTCAACTCCTGGACCTCCGTCGCGACTTTGAATTTCTCTTTTATTTGTGTTATGTAGCTTCTTGGCCTACCCCTTCCTCTCCTTCCCTCTATCCTTCTATGATGTTTTTTATGAATTCGTCGTGGCGTATAGGGTGGCCTATCATTTTACCCCTTCTGGTCTCTATGTTTTGCAGTAACCGCATTTTTACCTTTACTTTTATTAACATTAAAATTATTCTTTTTAATTCGTGTCATTAGAACATCTAAATTGACCTTCTGATTATTATCTACCTATTTGCGTAACACTGGCGGAATACAATTGCACTTTTATTAATTTTATTAAATAGATAATATTTTATTTCATTTTTATGTAAACACACTTTATATTATCACGTAAAATGGTCTAGTGGTTGCCAGCGCGGCTAATAAGCGTGACCTCTTTAGTAGGTACCTTTTTTTTTTTACATAATGCACTGTAACAGCTCGTAGTTGGTATTTATGCCAGGTTAAGGGTGAAGGGTAGTCTGCTCACCCGCAGAAGACGTGTAGTGGCTGAGAGAAGACTCGTACTCAGCAGTGAGACAGTATGTTCGTTGAAGATGGCAACCTGTACCTATTTGTCGCCATACAATTCTGCCTACTCTTCGGGGACAGAGGCATTATAGTATGTCATAAATAAAATTCTTCAAAGCCAATGATGCACTTTTTGTTCGTTACTAAAAAGGCGTCTAGACAGAATCTAGATTCAATAGAACCACAAGACATGCCCAGGAGCTACCTGTCTTAAAAATGTAAGTCGTCATGCAAACGTGAATCGGTCAATCAAGAGCTAACACATTGACTCTTATTATATAGAGGAATGTCTGTCTGTACGGTTCGTCAAACCGCGATGAGTTGGCACTATCTTTGATATCCAGCGATGGTCCAAGTTGTATCAATCTATGTCAAAGTCGCTCCCGCTCGTTGTACGCTTAAATCTTTTAGACTATGCTGCGGATTTTAATGCAATTTTCAGTAATAGATAGAGTGATTCAAGAATATGGTTTACATGCATGTTATAGTACCTATAAAAAAGCCGATGCACCGGTGCGACGCCGGGGCAGGTCGCTAGTTATTGAATAAATTATGAAATGTAGGCTAAAATATATTTATTTAAAATTATAGAATAAGTACTGGCAATAAAAGAGTGATTTGTGTAGAATCTTCGTTCCTCAAGCGAAAACTACTCTCCATAACGAATTTGTTGTAACGCAAATCATTTTTATCGACGCCAAACAAAATTGCAGCCAAAAAAATTAAATCTACCTCTTATTTGGCCATGTACAAAGCAAATCACTTGCCTAAAAGGATTATTCAAAATGTTTTATGTAGGTACCTGTAGCCTATAGTCCTCCACGCAGGCCTAATGTAGGTTGGCAGACTTCACACACTACCGTCGGAAGTCTCTCAAGCATGCAAGTTTCTTCACTACGTTTTTTTCAGCTAATGATAATTAATTATTAATACGCAACGCACGTTTAATCTTTTGATTTCTGATTCAGTTAATTTTAAAGAGTTCACGGTGACACTAGGGTTTTTAAGGGAGAGCACTCAAATACTCATGTGATAGTAACATTAATTCTTAAATAGTGCTGTTACATCTAAATATGTACTTTAGAGTGATTTATCAAAATTTTAATTAGCTAGCGTAGCTCTTAAATAAAAAAAGAAGATAGATATAGTAGGCTACATCTATCTTCTTTTTTTATTTAAGAGCTACGCTCTTGTCGGTGCAGCGTCTTCTACCGCTCATTGTTGAGAGCCAACTCCTCCGTATACGCGACGATTTTCAGTTTCCCTTTGATTGGTATTATGTAGCTCTTGTCCTACCCCTTCTTTTCCTTCCCTCTATCTTTCCTTCTATTATGTTTTTATGAATTCATCGTGGCGTATAAGGGGATCTATCATTCTACCCCTTCCGGTCTCTATGTCTTGCAATAACTTTTTGTTTTATTCTTTGTGGAACTTCTTCGTTTGTTGTTTTCTTTGTCCAACTGATTCCTTTCATCCTTCTTCAGCATATCTATAAAGGCACAAATATAAAATTGAAGTGTCTACTAAGAAGATCGTAGTTTCACCGCTTATGATTTACACCACAAGTTAACCTGTTGCAACAAAAACCAAAGTATCTACACAGTCGCAATCATCAATAATGATTATCACCAAATCTGTAGTCGGCCATGACACGGGAAGTGACGTATGCGCCGGTGTTGCCTGCTAATGATACAAAATTATCAAATTAGATAGACGATTTTTTTTTGTAAATTATTGGGGTGGTTACCAAATAGGTCGAATCTGTAATTTGATTTAAGTATGTAACATGATTTTCTTAGTTTTGCAAATGACGCAATTCACGCATGTCAAGACTGGTTGGCTCTTACTGCCTATAACTATCTTATTTTACCTTTAAAACTCTTAAAATCTAACATATCAATAGATTTTTTTAAAATAAATATTTTTTTAAAGAGTGGGTTAAGAGTTTTTTGTCGCTTCTTCTCCTCAAGTCCCACTTTCTGGAACTGTGCCACTAGTTTGACTTTTAAAAGTACCTACCTTACTTATGATTATTTAATTTTAATTTGGCCCTGACCCCATTGCCGTCAACTGAGCAACAGGACCAAACAACGAACTGACTGTAAGAATTTCACCGTTAATCCTAATAACTAATCCTAATCTGTTAATTGAACCCAAGACTACGCGATCAGTAGGCGTGTTTAGGTCATCAATAAACCTAAGTTCCGTATATATCGAGATTGTGAATACTCGCAATAAAATAATTCGGAATACATCAAGGTTTCGAAGTTCCGTACATCGCGATAGAGAACATTCGTAATTCATACTTTTGAACTTTATGAATACCGTACATCGATATTTTGAACTTCGAAGTTTAGTAAGACAGTCCTACTATACCATAAATTAAATGAAAATGTAGTTCCATGTACCGCCCTAGCAACATGACCTATTTAATTACCTACGGCTGTCGTTGAAAACCGTTTGTTCTTTTTTCAACCCCTCAGCCTTGATCCTCGTGTGTGGATAAGCTTCGCGCACGAGGATGGCCGTTGGCCGTTTGTACAAGCTCTGCTAACTTTGGGACTAAATGGTGCTACGTAAAAATATCCCAGGATATAATAAAATAACATTAATTCGCTTATCATCTTGTTAGATTTTCTAACATAGGAATTATCTCGTCTTAATGATGCTATGAGCGAAAATTAAGAGCATACTCCTAATAGGACTACCTACGTAAATTAATATTTTTACGAGCTTATGTTACAGTTCGTTAAGTCATGAATTTCAATACCGTATCATAAAAGCACTTACTGTGCCACAGACAAAATCATTATTACATTAAAAATTATGTTTTAGACTATGTCATTATACTTAAGTGGTTGTATGGTTCGATTTCAAGTTCAACTTGGGAATCGCAAGCAAGTATATTATACCATCAAGCCTGTATTCAATTGCCTGTATTAAAGGGCTAGGCAGGACCTACATATACTATGCTGTGCCCGACAGGGTCCATAATTTTATTGATCCCTAGATATAAGATTACCATCAGTTTTAATTTGTACATTATGGAACGCAATAAAGAATTGAATTGAATTTCGGTGTTAAGTTCGCCGGTATTTTCAGGGCTTATGCAGCGAAGCCTATTGCCGTAACCGGGCAGAAATCTAAACTCCGAGCTTTTACTAAGAATTTCATAGAAAAACCAAGGCTAAAACAATGACTTGTGAAAATTTGAGAAAAATACTTAGGTACTTACGGTAATAACATTACCTATAATTTTGCCATTATTATGAAGGCGACATATTAGAATTTAACTGAAAAATTAAAAAAAGTAGGTTATTATAAAGGCAACATTAGAATTTAACTGAAAAATGAAAACTATTTAATGTAAGTACAATACTCCTATACTTGTAAAAAATTAGGTACAGGTTGGCTACCTCTAGATGGCCTCCACCCGCCAAATATATTAACAGAATATACTCGTAGGTACATATTTTTCAATAAATCCGTCTACCCTACTGATATTGCTACTAGTTTCTCAAAACAGTATTATAGTCATCGTCCAATATTATCCAAGGAGATGCAAAGGATGTGCAGTGTTTTTGTGAGGTGCACATGAGTGGCGTCACGGCCGGCGCCTCGTGCGGTGGATCCGATTACAAAGGTCGACCCGACCCGACCCCTACTAAGTGGAACACAGTAGATCAACCACGAATTCTATCGAATGGCTTTCGATAGTATTTTTACGCATTGAAACGCTGTAATCTTATAGCAGATTTTAGGTCCTTACGTAACCGCTAGAGGCGCTGAGAGAGTTTTCCATAAAAACATTTTACGGCGTCGCTAAAGAGTCTAGTGAGAAAAACTTATGGTCGAGGCGCAGATGTGACACTTGGTGACAAGTTTTGAGTAAGCTCGTTTAGAATAAAATTAGTGGTTTGATTATTTTTTTAGTATTTTTTGTTTCAGATAGGTGCAAAAGTTGCTAGTAGGATCCAAGTAAACACAAATAGTAAATACAATGCTCGATGGTGAAAGGGTCACGATTGAGTACCTATTGCTTTTAATTAGTTATGAAAGTATAAAATATTTGTAGCTTTATAAAATTTTTAGCTTTACAAATACAATTAAAAAATGTAAAACTCAAGAACATTAATTTGGATAACTATTTTTTTATAAGTCCCTGGCAAAGAAATCCATTACAATTAAGGTGAAATAATGTAACGCTAACGTGAACTGCTTTTATTGTTTCTCCTCACAAAAATATTTATTATGACATAATAACGTGACAATAATTCTAATATTGTTATTAAAATATGAACTCGCTTCGAGTTCATTTCGACTCGCGCGTTTAGTAGGGGACCGCGTGACATATCGTTGTCGCCCGTTCCTTCAAAAAGTGGGTGTTATATGTCATAATTTATGAAACATTCGCATTCTATAAAAAAACATACACCATTAAGCGCCTAAACGGTAAACCGAGTATTTAGTTACTTTACGAAGAAGCATTGGATACCAAACACGCATGTAAGTTGTAATCGCGGTTAGCATAGAATATTGGACTTTAAAATTATGATCTTAAAGAGCATGGTAAAATTAGGACCTACATTAAAATGGTACGTCACAGTTATAATTCATTGGTTTGTGTGAGGGTCGCTCGGTATTTTTTGAGGCACAATTTTGATTGATTGCAATAGGAAGTCAGCGGACTCGATACAGATTCGAGGTAAAATAATATTTAGAAACTACAAAAACAGGATTGAATTATTACATTAAGACATATTATATAGGGAAATATGCGCCTCGTTAATTTCGTGGTAGGTACTGACATAAATAAACAAAATCTAAACGAGTCTAATATTTACTCTTGCAAATACTTATCTATTTTTAACCCCCGACGCAAAAACGACGTGTGTTATAAGTTTGAGTTTGTGTGTGTGTGTGTGTTATAATGAACAAACTGGTATCGCATGTATCGCATTAAAAACAAAATAATAAAAAATATATATTTTATATTACTATATTTATAGTAATAAGGTATCAACATAATAAAATAAAAATAAATGCTATTAGTCTACTAATAAAGTCCACATGCAACAACTACCTCCATATTCATTATTTATTTGACTTTATTGGGACATAGGTACAATATATTTTCTACTAGCTTTTGCCCGCGGCTTCGCTTACGTGGATGTAGGAACAAAATTAGGATTAGAAATTGAACCCATTCATAAAAAACTTGTATTTTGAAGTAGTGTTTTAGAGGTTTGTAAAAAGGGCCTCGTGACTAAGTTATAACGGCGCTAAGCTCAATGAATATTGTGGGTTCGATTCCGGTCGACAATTAGTCTCGGTACTGAGGTACTTTATGAGGTACTGAGGTGATGCTGTTTGTGAAAATATGTCCAAAAGAAAACGGAAGCTTCAGTTAGTCGTAATAACTCGTAATTCTAACCAAACTTTACAACTATTGTTTAATTTAAGTCTATACCACTTAAAACGTTTATAACTAATCAACAATCACAATTCTGCGCATATGACAACTTCATTAAAGAACCAACAATAATGATCCCTTATATCAATAGGAATACATACTACAGAGAGGTCAAGCTCTATCTCAGTATCTACGCAACCGAGTGGAATGAGATATACCTCATTTTTTTAGTTGAACGATGGACTTTTAAATAGAAAATAAAAAATAAAAAACCAGCAATGATGATCTCTTCTTTCTATGGGCTTGCATACAACAGAGAGGTCAAGCTCTATCTAAGGATCTATACTAATAATTGAAAAAAGCTTTACATCAGTTTTTAAGTTGGAAATTATGCTTTACAACAGTTAATACAAAATTCAAATCTATTCAGTAGGTTTAGCGCCAACCCCTAACAAACAGACAAACAGACAAACAGACAAGAATTCTAAAAATCACATTTTTGGGTTCGCGATCGTTTATATACTCTAACCCAATTGTTTTTTTTTAAATATCTTCAATGTACAGAAATGACTTTTTTACAATTTTATAATAGTATAGATAATACCATGAATTTTAGCTTAGCTTAATTATGTACCCTAATAACCTATTATAGATCCATATTTTTCAACCGAGTTCAATAAAGGATTATTAATTGTATTTTTACCCGACTGCTGTAGGAGGGTTATTTTATCCTCTAAAGTTCATAATTATTAAGTAATATAAATATTGCTCTTTACTCAGAGACATATTTGTAGGCCATATTTTAGCAGAATATGCTGGAACCAATATTATAACATCTATTGTACCATATTCTGACAAATAAACAATTTTGTTTGAGTTGAAAACAAAAACTGTTTCGCTAACCTGACATCGATTCTTAACTAGCAAACAAATTCCAATAACAGTACCAGGGGATCATAAACGAAGATTGGTCATAACTCATAACTCACGAGACTTAAGGTTTACGTCACCTCGGGGCAGATATAGGAGATATTACCGGGCATTTTTTGCTTTTCCATATTACTTATAGATACACGTACATCAGAGTCCGATGGACCTTACAAATGAAGTATGTTTAAGTAAATATGGATATCAATTTTTTTTGTCAATTTATCCGAAAATGAATATTATATATTCTGTATTTATAATTATGTAGGTAAATAGTTCTTGTCATTGAACACTTGTGTATGTCACTGAACTACTTCTAAACGGCTAGACACATTTTCGTGGGTTTTTTGTCTTAGTGAATCCATGAATGGTTTAAATTCACGATGATGATCGAATTTTGAGCGAGACATCTTTGCTCAGCTAGGGTTTTGAAATAACCTAACCTTTTTAGAATGATTAGTTTTCTAATCTGGCAGCCTATCGGTATTTAGTAATTTCTCAATTTTTTCTCGATAATCTCAAGCTGACCTTGGTACCTCAATTTTTAGAAATTATTCCCATATAGAAGATGAATTAAAAAAAAAAATAGGCGTGGGTGATGACATTTTCTAGACGAAAATGGTGGGATGAGCTTGATTTCTTCGAAAGGATTAGTCCAAAATAGCCTTGAGCCGTTGGGATTAGAAAGAGGGTAGGGAGACCTTTGCCCTGTACTAGAACGATAATGGCTAAACGGTAATAATAATAATAATAAAATTAAAAAGAATGACGTCATCTCTCAAGTTGGAGATCAACAGGGCACAATATATAAATTTTAATTACACCGCACATACTAAAATGGTAATTTTTTTCGGCGCCTGTGTTTTTTCATCCAATCTTGACGTCTGGCCGTTAAACTTTAACAGTTAAATTATTGTAGATTAAAACTCAGATTAACAGATACACTCAGCGCTATAAACCGTAGATCGTTTTCTCTTGTTTAGTTTGTTTTGGTTTTGTAATTATTATATTTTTTTTGTTGTATTTGTGGCCGAGCGTCGAAACACAGGGTTAGGTTTTTGAAATGCTCTTCAAAATGTGAGAATAATACTTACCTAACATCGATTGATAGTGTTTCTTACCTTACGGTTCAAAAAAGTTGATCCAATGGAGATGCCGCATTCTTCTCTTAAACTAAAACTAATGAATCATTCAAATCCATCACAACCTAATTGAATAGATACAACATAATATTATTAATTAGAGCTTATTTCACTACTTCTAGATGACTACAAATATTTTTAAAAAAATGTATGAAATCACACTAATAAAGATATTTGATTTGATTTGGATTTGGGCCGGTTAAAGACAATAGGCTCGCCCCCTATTAAATGGAACCTTAACATAGCTGTGGACATATCTACGACTCTGCCTATCCTCTTAGGGAATAAAGGCGTGAGAGTAAATTATGTTTTGCAAAAAACAGTTGAAAAGAATAATTTTATTATGGACGTACAATTTACTTACTCTTTTATTAAATGTAAGTAACAGACACAACGAAGTAAGGAACATAATAATCCTCTCAAAACACCCACGAAAAGGAGATTTCAACGTAGCTTTAAATATGTAGAACTTATTTCTGTATTGTAGGGGTAACAATAGCTCCACCGGTTGAATTTAAATGAGGGAAAAGTATAAGAAAAATGAGAATTGAAGAGGAAAGTACGCTGAGTGGCTCGCGGCTAAATAATAATTACGCTGATCAATATATCGGTGAGGCAAAGGTGTGCTTGCCGCGGCAAGATTGTGTATAGGTGACCATTCTTAACCTACCGAGATCGCTCCGTAACTTAGAAATAGTTTCTATTGTTCCATCACCATCAATATTGTTTCCATCACCAATGATAAAATCGTTATACTTAAGGCCAAAAACCATCCTTGACTAGCTTTCCCCAGCAGCGTCGCCCGCATGGTCTGGGTATTTCTATAGCATAACCAACTACCCAATTTCTGGGAAATATATCACTATTGCCCAGAAATTGGGTAGTGGAGATGGTAGTCTTCAAAGAAAGTGCCCTGTGCGAACACAAAATGCAATAAAATTCTCTCTTATGGAGAGAATTTTATATTTAAATATTCGTTAAGCGAATATTTCCTTATTTGCATTTCGGCATGGAATCGACCCACAGTTTATTTAGCAGCCGATATAATTAAACAATCAACGTTTAACACTGCTGTTGTCTCGTAAATCATAAATAATATCTCCAGTTAATATTAAAGGTGAGTTTCGCTTACACCGCAACCGAACCGCGAGAATTTAGTCAGTGTTGCATCGGAGCGAGCACGCGAGTATAATTACTTTTATATGCATTTTTTTTTATGTAATTTATATTTATAGCGCAATTTTTCTTGTAACCTTGCAACGGCGTTGTTGTTGACGAATTTAAACTAAACAATAGCCAAGGGTTATGTTGATTTTAAGTCGAGAAAAGTAGCGACTTATCTATTACTGTCCCACTGCTGGTTTCTTTTTGTTTGTGATCGCTATCAGGATTGTCTGTATTTTTACTGCACTCAAACCCCCGGTGGTCTTTAGTAACACCTCCTTCTGAACAGCTCCGGCAGCTGACTTGGAGGGTTCTCTGCCCGACAAAATGGCCCAGTAGGCGGTGCGCTTTGGCCCAAGGTAGGAAGCAAGATGATGCCTCGCCATGATGAGAGTCGTGGTGAATATAATTGATACATGAAATATGGGGCAAGTGAACCGACATACCCTACCCCGGCAGGAACCAAGAAGATTTTCCACATACAAAAAATATCCACATACAACGTCCCAATTACATGACGGTGTAATACACGGCCGACGCACTTTAATAAGATATTTCAAACGAGAATTTCTAATTTTCGCTGTGCTTTCGTTGGGCTATAAAACTGCGCATCGCACTAATACCTGCCATTGCCTAATTACTATTGCGATGAGGCAATATCCATTTTGTGGATAGCTGGTAATCAGCAATACATGTGAAACTAGGAACAATATGCATTTATTTATGGTTTGTGTGAGTACTCCCATTTAGTTATGTCACTTTAAAAGAGTTAGATAATAATTAATATCGGGAACTGCTTCATTAGCTTTGGGGTGTAGCCTAAGCCTAATAGTGGGATCGATTCCAAGGTCGAATAAAGCGTTGTTGGGTTCTTCTTTTTAATTCCCAGTAGCAGCTCGGAGTTTAGATCTGTGCCGAGTTATTTATCATCATTATCATTAGCCCGTATTCGTCCACTGCTGGAGCTAGGCCTCATTTAGTGATCGCCACTTCTGCTCTTTTCATCCAGTTGCTGCCAGCTACCATCTGCAAGTCGTCACTCCACCTGGCCGGCGGGCGTCCTACACTACGCCTGCCTAGACGCGGTCTCCACTCAAGAACTCGTTTTCTCCAACAGTTGTTGGTTCTCCGAGAGACGTGACCGGCCCATGGCGACTACAGCGTGCTAATCCTTTTAGCTATGTCGGTTACTTTGGTTCTCTGACGGATAACTTTATTACTGATTTTATCCGTCGGGTTATTGGCTATAGACTTTGTACCATTAGGCACATGAGGTGACATACCAGCGCACAGTGTGTAGGTATATGTAAATCTCTATCTTAGGCTTCGGGGAAGAAAGGTGGGATGTCACGTTATGTTCTAAGATAAACAGTAATATAGTTTGTTGTAGACATCGTTGATTCTGTGTTCGACTGTGGTGCTAGGCCGGGCCATTTGGGCTTTTTGTTAGGCAATCTTGACTTTCAGTACAATTTAGTCTACCAACTACTTACGGTTTGGATTTATGTCTTCATTTCTCATACACAAGGTCAAAAAAACCGACTGGCGAACTGTGGCCATTATGTAGGTGCTGATACTTTTGCAGAATACATATATTCTTGTCACCATCTTAAAACATACTTAAATATGTAAAATGTTATAGTTAATCATCTTTAGTGAATCTGATGACTCTTCCTATAAATAAATGTAAAGTATTAAACATAAACCATATAAATACAAAACAATGACGTCACAAACTCCGGCCACAAACTATGTAGGTATACACACTATTTACAAAATAAAAAAATAAATCAAAATCAAATAATAAACGGCCCGCGTGGCAGTAAAGCAATTAAAAAGCAAACAATCGGAGTTTACAACGGACTCGGCTCGTCCCGTTCCTAACCGATCATAAAACAGGGTAGTGAACGTAAAAAAGGGAGAACCTATAATTGTTCAGTCGTAAAACCTTGGGTCTGGTGATGGTAAACTCCGTAGCGAATGGTATATGTAGTAACTGATTTTTACCAATAAAAGTTCCTGATCGCGTCTTTGGTCTTATTTTAACTGAGATCCAGCTACCCCTGCCTACCCCCCAGCAACGCCCTAAGCTGTCCTTGGCTGCTCGTACTGTTGCTTAGTTTCGGTGCACCGCCATCAAGCCTAATTAAGTTTTTAATTGAAACAAAATCAATGCAAAATTTGGGTATGTCATTGCAAAACCTGTTTGAAGAGTCCTCAGTATTGCTTTGAAAAAAAAACTTGATCAATGGTTTATTTATTAGATTAGGCAACATAAATTATTGGTCAAGTTTTTCCGCGATCATCAATAGCGCACAATCTCATGTTCAAAGTCGTGAACGAATAGATGGCTTCAAGGGGTGAATTGGACTATGCTACCAAAAATTTAAAAACGCAGCGAGAGGTCGTAATAAATGTTGCCTGCTGACCTCTAAACTTCATTATGGCGGCATCCGATTATTATATTTATTAAGTGATAGTAATGGATGCCTATAATTATAATTAATTCTCATGTTATAGCTGTTGGTTTTCCTAAAAAAAAATATATATACCAGGTTTTTCTTCTAGCTTATTTTTTTCCCAATGTATGGTACACATAAAAATATTCTCTCTTTTTAGAAACTAGTTCATTATTAATCAAAGCAAAAATATTACAACAATCAAATGGGCCTATCGCGGTTAACGGGTGACGCTGCGACAAGAAACAAATCGCTACAATCAACAAGACGACCGAAACATCGAAAGCCGTCAACAACTCATATATTTGTCTTCGATACAAAACCCATTTGAGTATTGTTAACATGCATACGTATAATTTATTGCCCGAAGTCCAACTCTCGAGGCATAAATACTAAAAACAAAACAGTACCGACATCGAAAAAAATGATTAACATTGAAAATGAAGTGTTAATTGTGTAGAAACATTGAAAAATGATCAACATATGTTATATAAATAACAATAAATAAAGATTCGAAATACAGTTTAAATAATAATAAGTGCGAGAGTGAGGTTCGAATAAAAAAACAACGTGTTATTAATTTCGTGGTTGTAGAGGTGTGAGTTTGAATCACAGGGCAATGAATGGAGTCACTTAAAGATGCATATTTTATTATGCAGTATATTTTGCGAAGCCTTTTTATTTTTACCATAGTAAAGACTACAGTCTTTCCTTAATGATGCGGATTTTATACTTACCTTTTTGATTTGTTGAAATAAAACTACTTTTTACGAAATGGATGCCGATATAAATGATTTACTATTTAAATCTCGAAGTTTTGGACCCTTTACAGCGCCCGTGACCACTTGTCTGCCCGTGACTATCTGTATTTTCATAACGAGAAACATAATATTTTTTATAAAAAAACATTCAAATTTGTATTTTCCGTGTGGGGTGATAATTATTATGACGTAAAATATCTCGAGTGCACATTTTAATTGTACAATCCGCGGCATAGTAAGCGGATTCCAATTATTTCTGACTAGTACAGCTTTTGGTTTAGTAACGTGATGTTACAAATCTATACTAATATTATAAAGAGGAAAGATTTGTTTGTTTGTTTGTTTGTTTGTTTGTTTGTTTGTTTGTTTGTTTGTTTGTTTGTTTGTTTGTTTGTTTGTTTGTTTGTTTGTTTGTTTGTTTGTTTGTTTGTAATAATTAGGCTCCGAAAATACTGGACCGATTTCAAAAATTCTTTCACCTTTGGAAAGCTACATTATCCCCGAGTAACATAGGCTATATATCATCACGCTACGACTAATAGGAGCGGAGTAGTAATGAAAAATGTAGCAAAAACGGGGAAAGAATTATAAGACCACGCGGGCGAAGCCGCTGGCGGGAAGCTAGTATTCTATAATAATAAATAATTGGGACATTTTAAACATAGCAATAGAAGTATATTAATATTAATATAATGTGGCGCAATTATACTTCAGTTTTTAATTTATTTATAAGTACTTATTATATATAACACCTAGAAACACTTTTTTCACCACATAAATATTTGAGTCCTGTGGGAATCGAACCCACGAACTTGTGATCAGCAGCCGAACTACTAGACAGACGTCAAACTAATTTTAAATTTTAGTATAATTCATCATCATCATTCTCCTCCTGCCCTTATCCCTATTCACTTGGGGTCGGCGCAGTATGTCTTTTTGGCAATCGGCTTGCCTTTTATTACATGCCTACAACTTACAACCCTAGTAGGTACATACCTACATTCACCTCTGCCTATCCTTTCGGGGGATACAGGCATGATGGTATGTTATGCTGGCAAGATCATCAGATCATTATCAGCAAGATTACGAAATTGTTATTTAAACAATAAATATAAAGTTAATAACTTTTACTAAGTAGGTATATGAATTCAGTATCATTAACATCAATTTTTAAGTATCCCCTCTTTGAACACGCGCAATCGAACACGATCCTCATTAATGAACAGACATTGATTTAATTAAAAAAACATTTTCAGAAGAAACTTATCGTTACTTTTATAGTACTTATTAAACATCCTCTTATTCAGTTTCTAACATGCCTTGTTTTATGAAATTATGACGTATGTATGCACTCTGTGTACTCAGTGCATAATTTAAAATAAATTAAATCAGGGAAAACCACAATAATTAATATGATATTACATATCATAAAATTAAATTGGTTCGCCAAAATATTTACGTGATTTTATAATTAACCGAATTCATTTGAACATTCCAATGTTTATTGGTAAAATTACAAAATACAAACATTTTCTGTTTATACTGATATTATTTAAAGGTAGGTAATACTATGTCAGTATAACTTTTTACTTTGGACCTAAAAGAGTTAGAAATTACTGAATATATGCCGTGTATGCTGGTTTTCCCAATATCTAATTTAAACTAATTCTTTAATCCGTGTGACAAGGTACATTATGGTCCCATAATAAGACCGTATTATAAACTTTTCTGGAATTAGAACTGATAGCAGCACATAAGATGTTTTCTAAAGTGTAATATAATTATTATTCTACGGAACCAGCCATTTTAAGATTCAAAAGCTCCTGAGCTAGAATCTACAGCCGTCATAAAAAAAAACAGCCATTTCAGCAGGATACACAGACAAAATCTGACAAATTTGACCGATGTGCAAAGCATAGGCTGTGTATAATTATCATGAATAATTATTAAGAAGCAGTGATAGTCTAGGTGTATCCACTGGAATGCCAAGTCAAAGGTCTTAAATTCGAATCCAAGGCACGCACCTCTGACTTTCGTAATCATGTGCGTAATTATCACTCGCTTTAACGGTGAAGGGAAACATTGTGAGGAAACCTGCATGCCTGCGAGATTTTCTCGACGGCATGTGAAGTCTGCCAACCCGCATTAGGTCGGCGTGGTGGACTATAGCCTAATCCCTCTCATACTGAGAGGAGACCCGTGTCCAGCAGTGATACAGTATATGGGTTGATTATGATAATATTTCAGGCCGAAGCTCTTTAACCAGTTATGCAATTAACCAATTTTTAAGCATAATTAACAAATTCCTAGAAAATCTCACAGCATCATTATTGCTTATTGGAAATGTTAAATGAAATACACAAAAATAAAATATTACCCATTATTCATCAAAGTGGTTTTAATATCCATTTACATTAATTGAATTCTGAAATTTAATATAAACGTGGAGTTTCATGGAAACTCATAATAGTCGAATCCGCAATTTGCGGTAAAGTTGATAGATATCCATAATTAATGTTGCAAAATATATCAAAGGCTGATGGAAAAGTAAAATTAATTGTAGAGAAAAATATTTAGGACTTCATAGTATTGACCATAAAAATGCTTAACCACCCTTAGACTGAATGTCGTTTGCACATATCAAAACAACAAGGTCTATTTTTGCTTACAAAACCAAGTGACAGATCGATAATGACCCTTAGTAAATATTTGGACGGAAGTTTTTGTCAAAAGCTGTAAAGCAATTTTATGATCGACTATACATAACTAGACTTCATAGATTTCAGGGCTCACTTACGGTAAGTATCATCATGTCAGCTAAAAGATGGCCACTGCTGAACAAAGGCCTGCCCCATTGACTTCCACAAGGACCGGACGTATGCTACCTGCATCCAACGACTTCCAGCGACCTTACGGTAAGTTTTTATTTTTTTATTAGCCATTACTGTCCGACTGCTGGGCAAAGGCCTCCCCCAGGTCTTTCCATACACTCTTATCTCGGGCCGCCTCAAACCAATACTCGCGGTATGCGTCTAGATCGTCCCGCCACCGTTTTCTAGGCCGGCCTCGGCGGCGCTTACTATCTACAGGCACCCACTGTGTGGAGACTTTTGCCCAGCGGTCGCTGTGCTGTGTGTACGGTAAGTATATAACATTTTAAATATTATACTGAGAGTATTTAAAAAATAATACAATAACTCGACTCTAAAGATTTCTCAGACCAAACTTCAATTCCGAACCAGAGTTTGACTTACGACGCAGGTCTAAATAACTGCCGGCCACTCATTACATTCCAAGTCGCTATTTGCATAACTATTGGAATCGAACCTGGGACTGGACGGTGTGTGTTTAGCCTGATGTACGATTTGTGGACGTTAAACGTGTTCGCTGTTTCATTGCATTGTTTTTTTGCCAATGTTTATAATATCAAAAATATGTGTTGGTTTAAATTGTATTTCAATTAAAAGAAAAATTGGAAGCGGTATCAAATCGCTTACCCAAGATCGGCCTTCACGGGTCATGACCTCTTGTTTCGACGGTCCAATGTGTTAAACCTTACCGTTGACAGACGTTCCGAGTTTTAGTCCCAAAACTTAATGTTCCGTGTGCAACAGACCCTTCCCGCTTTTCGGGGATTACATACTGGGACTCGTTTATAACTACGCTGATCAACAGATTTTTAAGCTTGCCGTGGTCAGTCTGTGGATGGGTAACTATTCGTAATACATCGACTATCCGTACCTCGTAGAGAACTTAAAGCCGACGGACACTTTTGATAATTATTGTATGAACATAAATAAATTAAAAAATTGTCTGCCTCGTTGGTCTAGTGGTCCCAAGCGCGACTGCTACGCTAGAAGTCCTGGGTGCGATCCCCGGGTCGAGCAAAATTTTGTTAAGTTTTTCTGTGAAATTCCCAGTAGCAGCTCGGAGTCTGGATTTGTGCCCGGTTGATGGCAATAGGCTCATGGCACCCTCTATTACATGGGATCTAAACGTACCGGCAAACTGTGGGTGCATATTAGTATACACCTCTGCGCAACGCTTCGTCAATAACGATCGATATCGGAACACCCATTGTCTGGAATGTAGGTTTTTATATTTGTAGGACAGTGAAACCATATAGATTTAATTCGAATGAGCCTAGGGTGGAACCTATGCGTTCGGCGAAAAGCCGGCCACAGTCGAATGTTGAATGACGAGGTTTTTAACAGGAAGAAATTAAAATATGTTTGTTTTTCAGTTTTTTTGTGCATGATATTTATTTATTATTTATTTAAACTTTATGTACATAAAATGGTACACAAGGCGGACTTAATGCCTTATGGCATTCCAAATATTTTGATATTCCAAATTTTCCAAATTTCTTTTGATATTTCAAAGGGTAACTTTAACAACTACGCCCGAACATCCTAACATTGAAAACGATAAGTACTAATTAATGATAATGTATCCTATTAAACATAGAACATATAACATCCATTTACATACGCATGTATCTCCTAAGGGTGAAGCAGAGGCTTATCCGTGTACCTATCCTATAGTTCAAATCCTAATTCTGAACTGCTACTGACAACATTCCCATCATTCCCATAACACTATGGTCGGGCTGGGAATCCAATGGTATTATGGTACTTAAGTATAATATGAAATTTTAATAAAAAGATCTGATGTCTTCTTGTGTATTCTTTTATTCGTAAGTGCGATTGCTACGCTAGAAGTCCTGGGTTCGATTCCCAGGTCGAGCAGTATTATTGGGTTTTTCTGTAAAATTCTCAATAGCAGCTCGGAGTTTTGATTTGTGCCTGGTACACCTTTGCTTAATCCGCCAGGAAATATAGGCGTGATGGTATATTATATAAATATGTAAGATCTAACAACACATAGGTTATACTTATTTGTTTCGTTGTACGTTTGTAACGCAGACAACCTTTATTATGTGGAAAGTCCTTATGGGTCTTGCCCTCTGTCGAGGCGGTACGGTACACGGTACGGTACGAGCCGACTTACCGTGCCGCCTCGACATGTGGGTTTTAGTCGGTACTAAAACCCGCATTTGCCTTCTCTAGGCCTTTATATCATGGCCAAGCGATGCGTTACAGCCCTAACAAAATGAATTTTTGAGATGATTCAAATAACTGATGATAATTATTAAATGAACATTGCCAATAAAATGGCCGAACATTGAGGTTATAATCCTTATATCATAAGCACAGGATCGCTTTTAGACTGTCGGTTAATTTATATATTCACACGAGTAATAAAGTACTTATAGTAGCACGGTATTTTCATTTTTAGCAGTATGTATTGTGTTTCCGTTTTTCAATTTGAGCTTTTTCAATGCACAATGGCATGGTTCTGTCGGGATGAAATCTCATAAGGCTTCATTGCGAAAACTGAAACAATAGTACACATGTCATTAAATCCATTTTATCATATCCAACAATAGGGAAACTATTGTAATTTTCCGGTGGTTCCGTATCAATTGTTCTGTGCAGCTACGTCAAAATCGATATGGAAAATTTTTCGTTTGAGGAACATTTTTTGATTAGTCAGAAAAGTTCTAGTCAAATGAATCTTGTATTGCGGAAACGCTGAGACAATTGTGCCAAACTTTTTAAAGAAATCAGTTGCCGTGACTAAATTAACCCAATAAGTGGAAGATTTTGATAACGAGTTCGTAAGGAGCAGAATATTGTAAATGATCGTGATAGCGAAGATGCCTTCACTCTTCAGTGGATAGTTACCGGCAGAATTGATAGAAGAAGTATAAAGAAGAGGTAGGAGAATAAGAATAGGTAGGGCTTAAGAGAGGTAGGGCGCAGCCATTTTAACACAAATCTGGAGCAGCGCATCTGAGGAAGGAAACTGCAGCCAAATGACACACTTAATTGTGTGTTGTGTTCCTGCAGTTAGTAAGAACACAACACGAGATGTTAATTGTGCTTGACATTAAACTGAAACTGGATGTCTATTTTAGCCAGGGGGCATAAATTTGCCATTGTTCAAGCGAAGTAACGCAAACCTTGTTTATGATGAAATAAGTACTCCATTTGGAGTATACACTACATTATTACCTAAAATATGATAAACAGAGCGATTCATTTCAGGGAAGCAAATAGTAAATTACGATGTTTTTCGTGATGCCTCGTCTATGGATCGTAATATTTAAACGTCTTTGGTTGTTATTCTAAGATTCTATACCAATAGTAAACAAAAAAGTTGCCGTTTTAAGCAGGTTGCAAAATTGTACAAAAAGTGTCGTGTCATTGTTGTTTTAAAACTGTACCGCCGATTCTCTATAAGTGTAGACCTAACATAACACTTTGAAACTTGTGGAAATAGGGTTCAGTGCATTTGTTCGGTCAATTAAACTTGTTAGTTTCGAAAGCTGATGAATATATTGAAATTTGTTCAAATTTTTAATAAAATTAATCTAAGTAGTATCTAATACTTTTTTGTGAAATAGGCGCTTAGAATTTTTTAAATATACTTTACTAGTTTATGAAAAAATCTATTGAGACCACAAGTGAAGTTTATTTTAATTAGGTATTAAGTAGTATTATGTTTATTGAAAAAAGTATACCTAATAATTGTTTTTATTGTGACCTAACCCTTCTCAGAGGAGACCCGTGCCCGACTGCCCGTGCTCAGCTGTGGGACAGTAAAGGGTTAATGTTGATGATAATGGTAACACTATAAATTTTAAAGACAATAATTATGTTAAAATGCGGAGTTTTAAAATTACCAGTTCATAAATCCCACGGAAAAGCTAAAGAAGCTAACCGAATACTTACAGTCCACACTAAAATGAATAAAACTGCATCCCACACTGATTTACCTACCTACAGAACCAATTCAATCGAATGGCTTTTTTCCAAACGCGCTACCGTTAAAACCCAAACTCAAACCATACCGCTTCCACTCAAAAAAAAACATTTATTACACACTCGAACCTCTATTATTCTGACTAGCAGAAAAAATATAACACGTACCCCAACAGTCCAATAAAAGTAGGATTTGGTCTTTATTTCAGATATTAATAGTCAAGGTTTCTCGGAAGGTTGGAGCTCTGTTCTCACGGAATACTGACATGTAACCGTTTGATTGAGTTAACAGTAATAAATGGTTGATTACAGGGCAGGCGCCGTCGTCGTAAACGTATATAGTGTGGTTTATTATTCACGTAAAAAGTGCTTGTGATTTTGTGTTTGGACGTTTTTTGATTTCGCTCATTCTATTGTACGCCCTGCGACGTATAACGATCGAAGATTTTTATGATAATTCAATTAGGTACTGTTTTTATTTGGAATAAATACTGTAGGCATGTACTGCATGCCTGAACATGTCGCATGTGTGGTAATGAACATTCTCGGTGCAATGTTACTTGCAATTCTTGCACAGATCAACGTTCATCTGTTTTTGCAAGGCTCAAAGGCACTTGCTGCTGTATATAATATATGTAACCATCTTGTAATACACAAGTGCGTTGTTCCAACAATTCACATTAAATCCTATGATCCGACATTGCATTATACCGTTCTGAGGCTCTCCGATATCTGAGATACCTAATTGGCAATCGCTGTAGCAAGGGGATAAGATGCATGCTATTCAAGTACTCGCATAAAGGGATTTGGAAATCGAGAATAGAGAAGGGATTAGGAATATTCATGCTGTTTACTATATCAAACTAATGCTGAAATTAAAATAATATTTATACACCAATAGTTAGAGCTCATTTTTGCTAATACTGTGGTATTTTAATGTATTTATATTTTCTGTATAGTTATATAAGTATTCAAAGCTGTATTTTAGGTTTAGTGGTCGCAAGCGTGACTGTCAAGGTACTTTGTTCAATTTCCAGGTTAAGCAGTGTTTTTGGGGCTGTCTATAAATTACCTATTATTAGTAATATGGTAACAATAGTAATTTAAATTACGCTTAAGATATCAGTATGATCCAAAAATTGGGTAGCAGAAGTCTAATGACAATCGCTTCGTGTAAAATCACACGGCATCATCTCGGTAGACTGAAATAGTAAAAGTTTCCGATAGTAAAAGTGTTCTTGGCATTGCCCTTGTTTGTTGAACTTGAATACTTGATCTAGTATCTGAGTCACACGGAAAAGACGTGGGTAGTTTTCCTAGAAATACATTATGTTAGGTAACTAGAAGAAGAAGCGAAAAAATCAAGTGGAAATGAGTACAAATGCTAGGAAAAACGGAATGTGTCTCTATGTAGGATCACTTCGTTGAATTGAAACGGCTCTTTTTTACCCCCGACGCAAAAACGACGGGGTGTTATAAGTTTGACGTGTCTGTGTGTGTGTGTGTGTCTGTGTGTGTGTCTGTCTGTGGCATCGTAGCTCTTCAACGGATGAACCAATTTTGATTTTAATTTTTTTTATTTGTAAGGTGAATTAGTCGGGAGTGTTCTTAGCTATGTTTAACGAAAATCGGTCCAAGATGGCCGCCGCTACAAAATAGCGGATTACAAATTTTTTCACACCTCCCTCGATATAGGTATAAAATGAAAGCACTTAACTAGGAGAATACTATACACTATGAAGAAATTAAAATCCAAGATGGCCGCCACCACAAAATAGCAAATTACATTTCGTGCCGGGGGTATTCAAAATTTTTAATTTAGGTTATATTCAAAAACGCGTGGAGGTCAAGTTGAAATGCCAAATAATTTTTTTTTTTATGTATATCTTGCAATCAACCAATGGACTATAAGCAGATGAGGTGTAGTGGTCAACATGATATGTAGGGAGTTGCTCCGAGCGGAGCCCACCCTTTATTTTCTGGAGTCAGTCGCGTAGGTCTCTATTTTGGTCAAAGATGTGTCGCCTCTTCTTCAGTCAAGAGACGTATCAGGTATGATCAGCTATAATGTGAGCTGATTTGGATATTTTTGTAGTCAAGATTTGTAGTTGTTACCATGGCAGCTTTAACCGTTGGCAGGTTCGGGATTTCATGGATCTCCTTTGTTTTGATAAAAAACAAGTAGGAGTCTATGGTCAGTTGGAGCTGTAAAAAAATCAAGCTACAAATCTGCGCTGCCTGCTTCGTTAAAAGACTGCCTCGTTGGTCTAGTGGTCCCACGCGCTACTGCTATGCTGGATGGAGGTCCTGGGTTCGATTCCCGGGTCGGGAAAAGAGTAGTTGGGTTTTTCTGTGAAATTCCCAGTCGCAGCGCGGAGGCTGGATTTCCGCGGTTGATGGCAATAGGCTCGCCCCCCATTACATGGGACCTAAATATACCGGCGAACTGTGGGTGTACTCTCTGCCTAACCCGGAATACAGGCGTGATGGTATGTTCTAACTTCTAAGTCAACGCAATAAAAATATAAGCTTTGCTGCGTATTGTGAAACTCCCTACAGTAACTAAATAAGATATAATTCAACTTTCAAATAAAAAAATCAAAATCAAAATCGGTTCATCCGTTTGGGAGCTACGATGCCACAGACAGACAGACACACACACACACACACACACACAGACACGTCAAACTTATAACACTCCGTCGTTTTTTCTTCGGGGGTTAAGAATAAAATAAGAAAAACAAAGTTTTAGAGTATGGTTTAATAAGGCCTTAGACACGAAAACGATGTTATTATCTCAATACGATACGATACGATAGTACAGCTGTTATTTAGAAAAGACATTAACTATTAAAGAAGCTTTTATGTTATATAACATTATATAAATTATGATGTGAAAGCTTATGGTGTAAATACAGTGAGCAGAGTTTATTTAGAAATAAATATGTACTTTTCTAAAAATCTTTCAGTAACATAAATAGGTTTAAAGAATATTTATTCTCAAAAGAACATTATTACAGTTCACTGTTATGAGAAAAATGTTTACAAATCATATTAACAAAGATATCGTCTAGTAACGTCTAGTAACGTAACATTTCGTGAAAAGAAGATGGTATTATAAATAGCTACACTTGAACAATATGCCAATAATATTAGTGCTTATATTTATACTATTTATATTTTATTATATTTTAAGGTAGTTTATGTTGAAATTGCGGTTCAAATTAAACTATATCAAATTCAATTAAATTGAGTTGGTTAAAGTGGTCCTTTACAAGTTTACAAGTTTGAACAGCAGCCTCGGTGCGCGAGACAGACTCGCACTTGACTTGTTTTGTTTATTTATAAAAAGACGTTTTCATTTCTTTATTTAAAAATAATATGATTAAAATGATTGATTGTTCTCAATGCCTCAAATTATATTATTTTGTTTTAAATCTGCGCAAAGAAAATAATACTTTAGTGCAATATTTATTAATACTTGTACCAAGCGGGTACTGCGCTTACAGTTTAAAGCTTTATCTAAAACCAAAAGACGAAATTATCTAACCAAACTCAGTAAAATATCATTAATTCTGAACTGTTTCTAACAGGAAGTTTTGTATTAATAGCATACTATAACCGCAAAATATTAAGTAAGTAGGTAAATTATTGACAGAACGTATTGATCTAACACAATATCCTTATTTTGTAAATTTTTCATTGAATTAAAATATTATTTAAATATACCCAACTACTTATACTACCTTAGTTTTGTGGTTCTACATAAGCGTGAATGCATATACCCGTATCATCATCATAATCATAGCAGCCAAAATAGGTCCACTGCTGAACAAAGGCCTCCCCCCATAGACTTCTACAGGGACCGGTCGTATGCCTGCATCTATCGCCGTATACGAGTCTATAGGTCGCCAGAGCTCCTTCTAAGGATGCGCTGCGCTGGCAGTAAAAGGAATATTCCCTCAAACTGTCGGCACAGTGAATCCTCCATAAACCTTTAAGAGGTTTTTCGGGTCGGCAACGCACGAGTGATACCTCTGGTGTTGCAAGCGTCCATATGCTATGGTAACCGCTTACCATCAGGCGGGCCGTATGCTTGTTTACCACCTTAGTGGTATAAAAAATTATAATAATGATAATTTGTTAGTGGAACATATAGTTATAGTTATATATATTAACATCATATCCCAAATTTTGCTATTTAATAAACCAATTTTAAAGAGACTTCCTGTAAACCAGCCAGCGTTCAAGCAAATTGGTTCAACCATAATCGCGTTATTGTTCCTTGGCCATCGTTTTAACACTTCACAGCTATCAGCCGTCCAATTTTCGTGTAAAATTTAAATACAGCCAAGTGTGAACGAATTCGTAGCACCTGTATTTTATACAAAAGAGGTTATTGTTACACTTTGTTTTGTATTCACTTAGTGTAGAACTGCTAAAGCGGTGTTAATTAAGGGGCGTCGAGGCTGTGACGCAAGCGTAAGTTCATGAATAGTGTAGGAGTGAGCCGTTGTGTTTAGTGGGAGCGAAACTAAACTTTTTGCTTCCTTGGTGTTATAAATTACCAAATTTATGACACAATAATAAATAAATAAATATCCTGGGACATTTTTACACCGCACTATCCACCAGTTCTAAACTAAGCAGAGCCTTGTACTATGGGGACTAGGCAATGGATATTAATACTCTTGTACTATTTTTTTGTATATACAAACTTATATTACATAAGAAACACCCAGACAAACACAAACACTTAAGTTTGTGTCCTGTGGGAATCGAACCCACGACCTCGTGATCAGCAGTCCTCCACCTCCACGCCGTCAATCGACACCGACACCGAGTAAACAGAAATTTTAGTTAACACATCCAAGCAGACAGCTTTGTATGCTACAATTTGCAGGATTGTAGGATGTAATATTGTGTGGAAGATTGCTACGCTAGAGGCCCCGAGTTCGATTCCCAAGGCGAAAAATATGCTGTTGAGTTTTTTTGTGACATTCTCAATAGCAACTCGGAGTCTGAATTTGTTCCTAGTTGATGACAACAAGCAAACCGGTAAGTGCCCAATGTATTGGGGTGCTCTAAAAACAGGTTCAAACGGGAATACCCGTAATTACGTATCCGGGAACACTCTCTCCTCTCCACTCCGGCAAACAGTTCCACTCTCTAGCAGTACACACGAGAAACGGAGTAGCAATTTATTTCAGGGCTGCCACATAGCTTATTAATAGTCTAAGTACAGTTCTCGTCAATCATATGATCCAGCTTGAAGTTAGCACGAGATAAATTCAAGCCGGGCGGCCTTAAAAATCAGAGAAAGAAAAATATTGGACTATCATAAACAGAGAGAGCTGTACAACCCCTGTTATATAGGAATATCTAGCGATGTATGTATATGATATTATATTGGATTATTTGCTAAAGCCGCGCCGCTGCGGTGATCGTAACCACATTTGATTTTAGTATATGTTCTATCAACAAATCAATACTGCTCCCAGTTTTGAATAACAGCGAAATATTTTTGAAACCAACGCGCGACGCAGTGAAATATTCATTGTTATAAATATTGATCACAATTCTACCATCACGCCTATATTACCCGAAGGGTTAGGCAGAGGTGTACTTATATACACCCACAGTTTGTCCCAGCGAGCCCTATTGCCATTAATCGGGAACAACTCGCCCCGGAAAGCAAAGTGTGGAACGGCCTCCAACCAGATGGACCGACGACCTGGTAAAGGTCGCTGGGAGTCGTTGGATGCAGACAGCATATGTCCAGTCCCTGTGGAAGTCAATGGGGGAGGTCTTTGTTTAGCAGTGGACCTCTTTTGGCTGATACAATAATGATGAATATTATTATTAATACGAGGATACGATATTAGGAAACTTTAACATTAATTGAAGTAATAATTTCACAGACAATAGGAAAACTATTGTTACCACTCCTGCAGGTTTACCTTCTTAGTGATGAGAAAGAAGACATTAACTAGAAAAATTCTGTTTAGGATGATATTATTGTAACTAACCCCAACGTGTGATACAAATCACAAACCCAAAATGACTCATTGCCTAAAATAGCACAATATGGTCGCCGTCTGGAATCGAACCCGAACCCGGCGCGTGCTCTTTGATCAGCCGTCCCCTTTGTAACCCTAGATGGATAACCACAACTCCACACCTGAGATTATTAACGACCGATGACTAAATGGGGGGAGAGGGGCGATTACCAAAATAACAGGAGGGTGTCGTCCACAATCATGGAGTACCAGGGCAGCATGAGTTTAAGCATAAATTCTATCTTCAAAATATCGGTATTACCCAGAAATTGGGTTGCGAAGATGGTCACTTCGTGTAAAAATACTGATAGTCGGCTGCATCTGGTTAGACTAGAAGCTGACCCCAACATGGTTGGGAAAAGGCTAAGAAGATGACAATGCTTTGTTAGGATTTGTTCCTGATTCGCCTCACATCGTTTCGTCTCGCACAAAAATATAGACTTGAATACAATGGTATAAAAAACAATACGCGGCGAAATAAATTTTATTCCGAATGTGAGACGAAAACTTGAGGCGAAACAGGAACAATAATCTTTGTTAGGCTTTATCTGCACAACTGCAGTGGGTACATAACCTTACACAGACTGCAGAGAAGCCCAATTGAATCACTTCGTTTGGTTTGGATTTGGTTTTGGTTTGGATCGGATTGTAGGGGTGTACCTATTGCTAAATGCGATGTTAGTCAATGGTAACTAGAAATAAATATAATAATGGTATAGTTTTATTATTTGCAGACTGCCTCGTTGGTCTATTGTTCCTAAGCGCGACTTCCTAGGTTCGTTTCCTGGGTTGAGCAAATTGTTTTACTATGAAATTCTCCCAAAGCGAACTGTGGTTGTACTTTACGTCTGCCTAACTCTTCGTGGAATACAGGCGTTATGGTAACTACGTAAACGAAAATATTGTATATATTTTTCCTTGTTTATTTGATATCGTGAGAAATAGGTCCGTAGGTACTTATATATGTATATGACGTACCTACATCTATCATCATCATCATCATCACTTCAGCCTATTGTTGTCCACTGCTGGACATAAGCCTCCTTCATGGCGCGCCATTTCTCCCGGTCCTCTGCCTTCCGCATCCAGCTGCTACCGGCTATCCTACTCAGGTCATCGGTCCAGCGAGCTGTACAATAAGTCTATCTATACTACAATAATATTATAAAGAGGAAAGATTTGATTGTTTCTTTGAATTGAATAAGCTCCGAAACTACTGGACCGATTTGAAAAATCTTTCAGTGTTAGATAGCCCATTTATCGGGGAAGGCTATATACTACTATACCATCACGCTACGACTAATAGGAGCGGGGTAGCAATGAAAAATGTTGCAAAAACGGGGGAAGAATTCATAAGAACACACGGGCTAAGCCGCCGGCGGAATCCTAGTAATAAATAAATATGTAGAAAATTAACTACGGAAAACTTGTTTTACACCTATAGTTATCATAAAAAATAATAGTTCTAGTATATTATATTAATAAATTACAATGGAGGAAAACATTACATGAACTATGTGTAATGTAAATAAATACATAAGGGAACATTTAATACATAGGTACTATTGGTACACTATTTTCCTTATAAATCGATCAAGGGCTTTCCCTTGATTGAGAAACTTTAATTTTAAAATATTAATAATAATAACCAGCCCATATAGAGACTTCACATACCATCGAGAATATCTCTCAGGCATGCAGGTTTCCTCGTGATATTTTTCTTCGCCGTAATTACGCAAATGATTTCGAAAGTCAGAGGTGCCTTGGATTTGAACTCGAGACCTTTGACTTGGCAGTACAGTGGTCATACCCCTAGGCTATCACTGCTTTTAATTATTAATAATCAATCAATAATTAAAATAAATAAAATTTATTAGCACAATTAATTAATAAATATTAATTTAATAAAATCAAGAAATAAAATTATGAAATGCGTCACTAGCCTCGTGATCCGAACGCGACTGTTACATTTGGGGTCCTGGGTTTAATTTCTGTTATTATTATAAATTCTTAGTAACAGCTGGGAGTTGAAAGAGAAAGAAAGAAAGAAAAAAAGTTTATTTGCCACAGACAAGGACTATTATTATAGTTTAACTTATAATTATTTAAATTAAATTAACAAACAAATAATAATAAAAAAAAAGACAATAAACAAAAAAAGACAAACGGTACAAGATGTATTTTATATATATATTTAACGTTCGGTGTGTGTCCCGGCTGCAGCAAATAGGTATCCAGCTCAGCAGGTGCCAGACTAACATCTGACGCTGGTATTCTGCTAAATCCCGGTGGTGACATACGGATGTCAAGCAAAGCATTTGAGAACAAACTATAACAGTTTGTGTTTGGTGTGTAGTGAACAGAAAGTAAGTACATTATAAAATAAATATCAATAGGTTCTACTAATACATTATTATTTACGTTTTAATTATGAAGTTTGGTAATAATAATAGTTCAGATATTAAATTAGTGTAAAATAGAATTTTAAAAAAGGCATCGTCATTAATGAGTAATGACAATTTATGATTAAATATTAAAAATAATCTCCATATTCACCGGTAAAATTGAAAAGCGGTACCGCAGTGGAATGCAGCGAGTGGCACAACATGAAAGTATACGCGACATCGGTTTTTTTTTATATAATGGACTCGTTGGTAATTATCATACCCAGTTTTAATTGTTCATCAATAAGGTATTGCCGAAGCCGTTTTCTAAAAAGGCTTAACGTCTGGAGATTTCGTATTGGAGGTGGAATAAAATAAGTTCAAATTGTGCTCGGTTAATGTCAAATTATGCTCGTCCTCTATTAATAAATACACTTCTGCTTAAGCCTTCGGGGAATACCTTGGGTGATGGTCTTAAACTATAAAAGTAGTTTATTTCAATGTCTATTATTCGCTTAAGAGTAGAAGTAACTCTGTCTGTCTGTCTGTCGCGCTTTCACGCCAAAACTACTGAACCAATTTAAATGAAATTTTGTACACAGATAGTCTAGAGCCTGAGAAAGGACATACTTAGGCTATTTTAATGCGAAAACAGGGGTGTAAGGGGTTCAAATAGGGGATGAAAGTTATAAGAAATACCGTGACCACGGTGGCGAAGCCGCTAGCGGAAAGCTAGTATTATATAAAATTACTTAATTTTTATGACGTTCAACTGACTTCTGAGTTATGACTGCCTCGTTGGTCTAGTGATCACAAACGCGGCTGCTACGCTAGAGTTCCTGGGTTCTATCCCCGGGTCGAGCAAAATGTTGTTGGGTTTGTCTGTGAGATTCACCGTAACAGCAAGCAGGCAGCAGCAATTGATTCGCCCCCTATTATATGATACCTAAACAAACATATCGGTGAATTGCGGGTCTACATCAGTACACCTTTATCTGCCTACCTCTTTTGGGAATACAGGCGTGATGGTAAGTATGATATGAACTATTCAAGAAACTTGTCATAATTTTTTACGTTGATTATTTGTAATAGGATTTCATTATACCAACAATACTTATAAAAGCAGTATTAATTGAACTATTTCTATAGAACTTGTTCTTCCATCTTGCTTTAATATTACGGAGTGTTTATTTATATGAGAAAATAAGCTTCTTCTGTAATGTAATCATAACTACCGAGAGCTCCGCGCTGACTCAATTAAAACACTTGTAGATGACTAAATTAACAGTTCGTTTTATATTATATCTCTTTACAAGTGTTGCTAGACTTCAAATATAATTCTCCTCAGGTAGCTTAAGTTAGATATAATTTAAGCATCCATATGTTTACAAAATTGGTCATGTATTTAATATAAAAAATATCTTTCTAACCCTAAAATTTTGTAACATTAGTATCATGCTTGACATGTTTTCGTACGCTTTTGTAGGTTTTACAGGGAAATAAAAAATTTAGAAATGTAATTTGCCACTTTGTGGTGGCGGCCATCTTGGATTTGAAATTTATCATAGTGTATAGTATTCTCCTAGTTAAGCCCTTTCATTTGATACCCATATTAAGGGAGTTGTGAAAAAATACGTCTTCTGTGCTACGTGTTGGGTTCCGTTACTGCACGGAACACATATTTGTATGGCATGTATGTAGTTTTGCTGACGCTGGCGTATGTGTATACAGGTCTGACAGTAGTAGGTTACAAACCGGCTGCAAACACACCTAGGAACTGCATAAAATAATTGGTATTAGATTCGGTGCCAAACAAACAACGAAGATCATAATCTCAATATATTTCAATTTTTGTTTACATATTCATCCTCCTGCCCTTATCCCTATTTACTTGGGGTCGGCGCAGTGTGTTTTTTACTTCCATACTTCTCTATTATGGTCTCTCTTCTCTGTTATGGTATACTTTGTGGTCATATCCTTTCTCACACAGTCCATCCATCTTTTCTTTGGTCTTCCTCATCCCTTATATCCATCCACATTCATGCTTAAAACCTTTTGGTAACATGCTCTTCACTTTAATTTTTGTTTACATACCTCCAAAAAACTTGAGAACCTCCTCCTTTTTTGAAGTTGGTTAGTAGCAAAATACATGCGTACAATTACGCCTACATTCCGCGAAGGTTTAGGATGAATGACCACAGTTCGCCCGTATGTTATAATAGTTCCCATGAACTATGGAAGAGGGAACATGCATTCGAAATAATACCAAGTTGCTACTAAGATTTCATGGAGAAATCTTATAACCCTATACTCGACCTGGAAATCGTATCCCGGAATTCTAGCATATCCGTCGCGCTTAACACAAAAATAGCACACAATTAAGTAGTAGGTTTGTTACATATTTTATTAAGAAAATATAAAAACATAGCATGTATGCTGTAGTTACCTACATTAAACTATTTGATCAACAATCAAAGGAGGACATCGAAATCGGCCTAAATGACGTACCGAAGGTACACGTATTGGAGAAAATATCCTGTATTTCGCTGGGTAAAACTCTAATCTTACTTTTTTTATATTGACTGGGGGATGAGAAAAAGAGAAAAATCACGCCATTTTGGCACACTATTAGGTATCTGTTTCATAACGATTTCATGGTAAAAACTGTCAACTTGACAGCTGTCATGTACCTCTGGTACAAATTTGGGCTGAGTTGTATGGGCTTTTGATGACCTCTTTTGTAATCTACTATAATATATATTGACAGTCGTCTGTAATTTTCTTTTTTCATCTTTATCTTTCAAAGAAAACTCCACTAAATTCTGCAGCAGTATTCGAGCTGGCAACACCGGACTGACGCTGGCCCATTCCGGTTTCATCTCGACCGGTAGTTTTTGCGTTCCTATATAAGGCTCGGCCCACAATTGATATTAATTTCATGAGATGCTATTAAAGTAAAAAACCTACCCTGTATGGGACGGTCGCCTTGTTTTTGCAGTACATAATGGCTTCAAGTAATGGCGACTTCCGCGATGAAAGCCTGATTAAGGGGTCTGAAGAAGATGGACTATTTGTTCTCTGTTTTTCGTTGGCTATCGCTTCGCTATCGTCTTAAACTTGGGCCTGAAGACAAGGTGCAATTTGACATTCGAATCGACAAATGAATAGACAGAATAAAAAATTAACGACAGGAATCGGAAAAGGAAACGAAATGGGAATCTGATAATAAATGAGAACTCAAACATTTTTTTTTTCTCTGTTGGTATAGCTCTTTAAGTTGGCAACACTCTCTCTCGTTCCTTTGTTCTTCCTATACATTGTGTTTTATGTAAGCTTTCTCGTAATATACACTATATTTTCTAATTCCCGTTTTATTTCCACCAAAATATCAACAGAATCGAATACTTAACGCAACTAAGCTACTGTAACACAAGTAGTATTGATTTATGTCTCCCTACCACAGAGTAATAACTACGCTTATATGAATCGATCTGCTAGGATAAGCTGTGTTTGCAGTCAGTCTATAGATGGGTAACTCTAGTGCCCGGAGAGCAGATTCAGCCGTCTGGAAAATATTAGCAGTATTTGGGAAGTAATAAATATGTGTATATTATTTTTATACTAAGTAGAGCAACTTTCACTTCGTAGTCTATTTTATTTGGACACAGGATGACACAGGAACTTTCCACGCAAACTGTCAATTTACTAAATACGTTTGATATATTGACTTTGGCCATAAGACAAATCATTCAGTAAGTCAAAACTTTAAAGGACTGTTCGGTATTCGGCAAGAATTCCTTCCGATTTATCAGCTGCGTAGGAGGCTGTGTTACGCTACTGAGTACGTACTACTATAAAACAAACAACCGTGAAGATATAACTGCAGTTCCAAGCAATTTTGCCGCGTAAAATAATCGACCGCAACCGGTAGCTTGTGTTCAACGATGTCGCCCTTAATTGGTACGGTTAGAACAAATAAGTGGCAATTATTTTAGTATAATATAGCCATATATATATTATTATATTATAATCTGACACAAACACTTTCTGCATTGTAGCTAATCGTCAAGCTTTTTTCCTACTATGATGGACTTGGTTTTTATTATAGGGGCTTTTTTATCGGATGTAGCTCAAGGGAGTTTTAAAAACTTAACCGGACTTGGAGGCGAGGCACCGCGTGCCTGCAGTCAGGGACACTTATAAACTAAGCAACAGCAGCTAAGGACATCTAACGGGACTCGGACCTCGGTTTAACTAGGACAGGAACCAGCCATAAACTGACCCCACTGTTGGGTACGGATCTTCTCAAATTGTGAGATAGTTTGTTTATTTAAATACAAATTTTCGTCGCTGCCAGGTCCACTGGTCCATCTCCTTTGGCTATATGGACCCCTACGGCTAAATTTGACCTCAGCAGCTAAGGCAAACATTGGCCGCCAACTCAAAAATAATGGCCGCTTCATCGCTAAGAGTTCTAAAGAGTGATTAGTGCGCCGCGCTGACTAATGAGCTCTCAACCGAGTTTAAGCGAAGCGTAGCATTGGCCTAGAAAACCGTATTATTGTGGAAAATATACCTACCTACGTACATTTTTGTCTTTAATGGGCTATTTTTCCTTAAATCTAAAAAGCTAACAATGTTATCATGTATTTATCCTGGTTTGGTGATGACCAACGCGTAGTGGTGAACGAGAGCTCCTAGTTTCAGGTCCAGGTTAAAAGGGCCAGGTCTTGCTTCAATTTTTGTTTTGGGCTGCTTATTCCACGATCACAAGGATACTATATTTTTTTGTACATAAATCCGTATATATTAATAAGATCATATTTTAAACCTTACGCCTTTGAATTAGGGGACAGAATTGACGGCGTCCGTCAACAGAAATATAATTGTCACAGCATAATGAGATGAAAGCTATGGCGACTATTTTAGGATGGGTGGGACATACGGTCTAATAAAACAGCGAACTTTCTCTTGGATGTATTCATAATTATAATTTTGATTTCTGATTTTGAAGGACAACAAACAACAAACAAACTTTTTAAGTTTGTCTCTGAAAAATCGACAAAACATTCAAACTTGATTCCCTTGATGGACAGAATGTGTTTGTCAACATACAAGTTTGTGAGGAAGCCTCCGTTTGCGAAACAGACTTGCCCTTATCCGGTTTATAAATGTATACTTTTGATTTGTTGTTTAATTTCGTCCAGGTTCTTTATTTATCTACATTAACTAATATTATAAAGATATAAAGTTTGTGAGTTTGTCAGGTTATAGGGGGTAATCTCTGGATTTAATAAACCAATTTTGATTCTTTCGCTGTTAGAAAGGTACATTATCCCGGAGTATTATATACTACTTTTTGCATAAAATGATATTAATACGAGTAGTACTCGAAGCGTTATTTCGCTTTTGTTATATAATAATCGGATAGGGCAACGTCTGTCAGGTGAGCTAGTAGAAGTGCAGTTGTTAGTATGAGTCCGATATTAGGTAGGTACAGTTCTCGCCAAACTTATTGTACGGGTTGAAATTGACATGAGCTGACTTTAAACCGGCCGTAAATCGTAGAAATAAAATTATAGCATTGTAATAAATAAAAACGAAAGCTCAAGTCGTAGACTGTCTGTTGAAATTATTTTAATCTAATATTTTTCTTTCTCCGATTTTTACGGCCGGGTTAAAGTTAGGTGGTGCCAACTTTAACCCGGACAATAAGTTGGGCGAGAACTGTATCCTTGTCGTGCAGTCTCAAAAAATGTACGGGGGAAACAATTGCTAATAAACGCAATATTTTACCGCGATAAAAGAGGCACAAATAACTATGACTACATAATAATCGACCAAAGTTGCAAGCCACATTCAACATCTGTATGTATCATATCTAATTATTATAAATCTGTCGTCGCCAGTGGCGGAGAGGACACTGTGTAGTCTTTTTTCACCCAGCGAGTAATTTCACACGGACAAGTGTTAGGGATGTTAATTAAATGCTTCGATTTTATTATTGTGCACGACTGTTTTTTTATTTGTTATGCAGTGTGTTTCATGCGCTGCGAGCATATTGTGATTAAAAATTATGTTCGGGTGCTTCGAAAACTGTGTTCGTGAGATACTTGTTTTATGAACTGTTTCGAGATTGTGAATTTTGTTTGAATCGTTTCTTTGTTTACGTGATGTAGTTTAGCATTTTGGCATTCGTATAATGTAGTAATAATAAAGTAAATATTTATCTGTATACATGATACGGTCAGTCCCGCTTTGCTCTAGTCCCGCTATGCTCCACTCGAAAAATACCTACTAAAAAGTTCCGCTATGCACAAAACCAAATTCGCAGGTAGTGATGAAGAAAACTGTTACAGTGTCTAGTATTTATTTAACCATTTAAAAAGTAAAATACATACTTATTTTACACAAGAAACACAAACACCCAGACAAACACTAGCACTTATGTTTATCACATTATTATTTGTGTCATGTGGGAATCGAACCCACGACCTCTTGATTAGCAGTCCGGACTCGAACCACTAGACCACAGGACATCATCTGCGACATCGTAATGCTACTTTGAAGTTAGGTAATCTTTGAAAATATGTCGTAATGGTTTTAAAATCTTGTTTTCATTTTACTTTTAAAAATAAAGTACCTACCAATAGGAGATTTTTCTGAAAAACAAATCTATTATTGGCTCTTGATCTGTAAATCTCTACCTACCAACTTGTTACCTATATGCAGATTACAGAATAACCCAAGAAATTTAATGTTTGTTCGCTCATTTAAGGATCAAAATCGTTGATACGATAAAGCTCAATATTAATTGGATAGGGGCACGGGGTGCTAGGCTGACGTCAGCGTTATTTGAAACCAGACGCACGTCACCGGTCTGCAACCCCAATTACGGCAGTGTGTGCGCAATACTTTGTGAGGTACTGAGTTACCTTACAATTAAACCTTACAATTATTAATAAAAAAGAATTTATTTTCTCTCTTCACAAAGGTTGGCTTAATCCTAACTAGGGCTAAGTAACATAACAATAATTAAATGTTTTGTTTTTTTAATCGTTTTTCCACATTTGAAATTTATCCTGTAGGTATAGTATAATAAAATAATTCTATGTATAATAAAATTAATAGTAGGTGCGTCAAAACAGAGTATTCAGAGCACCAGTTTTTAGAGCACCAATGCATTGAACACTTAATATTCTTAAATGGGAATAAATTAAAGGCTCAATGCATTGCTCCCAAAAAACAACCCCCTCGTTAGCTAGCTAGTATTTACAAGCGCGAAGGCTAAGCTCGAGGACCCCGGTTCGATATCCAGGACGAGAGACAACGCTCCAATCACTCAAAGAGGTTGTTAATTCTCTTATGAATTTTCCTCTTTTGTCACACGCTCCATCTAGACGTCAGTCTTACTCTATGTAGCGCCCATCACTCGTGTGCAAGGAGTCATTAGGCATGGTTAAGTGGTTGGTGTGCCACGTGTCATAGGTATGCTGCACGACCCATAGTATTTTTAACCCACGGTACGGAAAGAAAGGTCAACAATTCTCTTATTTGCCTGCGTAGAAAGAATCAGTTATGAATTCTATTAATTGATATACTTAAAATTTTTATTCTAATAATAAATAATATCGTCATAGATTTACAATATTGGTAAACAAAAATAGATGTCACATTTTGAAAAATTTTTAGTGTTTCATTCATGTCGGTAACCAACCAACAAGAGCAAATTTAAAGACAAAATTCCGAAGATATTAAATACACTCGCCACAAGACTATTTATTTGTCATTATTGAAAAGAAATTGAATTTTTAATATTCTGTAAACGAAATACTGTATTGTTGCCGACAAATAACTTGAACTGAAATGGTGGGTATTCAGAAGTTGATTTTTACTATATTTTGCACACAAATACACTGTGAAAACTTTCCCCCACTCCGTTAGTTTTGGTTCAACTTATGTGACGCGAACTATATCTACTTTAATTTCCGGGAATCATGACAACATCCGGGCTGTGTATCTACATAAATTTGTTAGTTATTCCAAGTATTTTAAAAAGATAACGAGAAAAACAAAGAATTTGAATATGGAGTATTTTATTTGTAATCTTTGTTTCTTTAGTTTTCGTCTTTATTTTTAACCCGGAAGAATGATGTTATTTCTGTGGAATGTGATTGTTCTCACCGGAAATTACACTGATTAAACTTATTCCTTGGGGCTGAAAAGGCAACATATAGTGCCTATGCACACAGCACACCGTTTTTAACCGACTTCATTTAAAACGCACTGTCGACGTGCGTTTCAATTTAGTATTCAACATTACAATTTCTTGTATTATAAATCTGATTTGCATCTAAAACACCTCCAATTTAATAGATCCAGTAGAAAACCAGGGTCAGACAACTCACCTGTGGTATGGCATATAGCTGACCTGGGCTTAGGTACTTGGCGCAGCTGAGTGCATTTTTTCTTTCTTCTTAGATTTTTCTTAATAAGTAAGTAACTATATTGGAGTCAGCATCGAAAATCTGTATTTTACATAAAGCGACTGCCATCAGACCTCCTTAATCCAATATTATTAAAAAATAAATAAGGTTATTTATTGATGTGGCTCAAAAGGCTGCACTAAATGGGACTGGGCAGGCCATGTCTGCTGTATGATGAATTGCACAAAACTATAGCCCTAATCACCATACTACGAAGGAGATAGCGAGGTGACCTGGATGTCTTCCTTGAAAATTTGTCCCTTCGTCCCTCTGCTGAGCATATTTCTGGAGAAAACTACATAGTTTAAAAATGTCATTTAATTAATAGTAACACCTACTTAAATATCATGATTTTAATAGTTGTTCTTTCCAAGCTGGGTCCCCACCCGCGGTTACTACAGACCATGCTGGTAATACAAACTATTTACAAAGAGTTTATCAATCGTAATCGTGGCCCTAGCACTATTTGTGTCGTACATAATTCTCATTAGAGCTAATAATATATATTAATTAATACGTTTGCCCTTCATTACGGTGTTAAAGTTTATCGGAATACAATTTTTTGTGCGACTATCAACGGAAGCGGGCGATATGTTATCGCTTCTAGTGATCGCGGTATTCTTTGTGCTTACTAGCTTTTACGCAGTAACTGCTATCGGTTTTACACAGTTCTTCGACATCTGCCTCTTAAGCCTTGTGGTCCTAGAGTTCCTGGGTTCGTTTCCTAGGTTGAGCAGAGTTTTTCTATGAAATTCTCAGTAGTAGCTCGGAGTTTATTCGTGACCAATAAATAAATATAAATATTCCGGGGACATTTTACACAAACATCTAGCCCCAAACTAAGCAGAGCAACTGCTATCGTTTTTAAACATTTCTTTTACATCTACCTTGTGGTCCCAAGCCCGACTACTACGCTAGAGTTCCTGGGTTCGATCCCAAGGTCATGCAGAGTTTTTCTATGAAATTCTCAGTAGTAGCTCGGAGTTTATTCGTGCCCGATTAATAATTAAATATGAATATTCTGGGGACATTTTACACAGACATCTAGCCCCAAACTAAGCAGAGCTTGTACTGTCGGTACTAGACAGTGGTTATAATACTTTTATTTTATTTCTTCTTCTTTTGAATCATCATCTTTTTTCGAATTCGTAAATTCTTAATAATGCCTTAGCCATAGACTGGATTATGGGCTTTTTGGGCTTCTGATAACCTACCACATAATTTCATTTTATTGTCGTAAGTATTTGTATGACAACGGACGTACTCTGAAAGGCATGAGGTGATCTCTGTGTTAAGCATGATCACCAATCCGAGGACTGACCGCGGCAACCTTGCAGATTGGTTGACATACGCAGTTTTAACAACCACAAACCCCTCATTCGTAGGTATAAATATTATATTTTTATGAATTATTCATAGGTCGATAAATAGAAGTGTTAAATATAGCCTGATACCGCAAACAGACTAAATTAGTTTATGTGCAGTGGTATTTAAATATCACACTGGGAAAATATATCTATTAAATAAAATTTTACATAACATTACGCTTGTATTCACCAGGGTTGGACAGATGTACCTACTAATGTTCACCCACAGTTTGTCGCTAACACGTAAACGGTCCCATGTAATAGGGCGCGAACATATTGCCATTTAGAGCTTTTTAAAGCATACTTCCAAACTCCGAATTGCTACCGACAAATTCCTTAGAAAATCCTAAAATAACACTTTGCTCGATCGGTAATCGAAAACAGGACTTCAAGCGTAGTAGTCGCATGAAGGTACTTAGTTATTCTTTACTTCTTTACTCTTCTTCTTCTTCCTGCCCTTGTCCCAATTTATTTGGGGTTGGCGCAGCCTATCCTTTTTCTCCATTCATCCCTATTAGCCTTACTATCTTACTAATATTATAAACTGCGAAAGTAACTGTCTGTCGCGGTCTACGCCAAAATTACAGAAACAATTTAAATGGGTACACACTTACACAGATATTTTAGAGCCTGAGAAAGGTCTTAGCATACTTTTTAATGTGAAAAAGGGCTGTAAGAGGTTCTTATAGGGAATGAAAGTTATAAGAAATACCCAGACCAAAGTCAAAGGTCTCGAGTTCAAATCCAAGGCACGCATCTCTGACTTATGAAATCATGTGCGTAATTATCAAAGCTGAAGGAAAACATCGCGAGGAAATCTGCATGCCTGTGAGTTTTTCTCTACGGCGTGTAAAGTCTGCCAACCCGCATTAGGCTAGCGTGGTGGACTATAGCCTACCCTATCATACTGAGAGAAGACCCGTGCCCAGCAGCGGGACAGTATAGGGGTTGCTGATGATTATAGGTAATTCTACCAATTTGACTGCTTCGTTGGTCTAGTGGTCCCAAGCGCGACTGCTACGCTAGAGGTCTTGGGTTCGAATCCCGAGTCGAACAGTGCTGTTGGGATTTTCTGTGAAATTCCCAGTAGCAGCTCAGAGTCTGGACTTGTGCCCGGTTGATGGCAATACCCTCGACCCCTATTACATGGGACTTAAACATAGCGGCGAAATATAGGTGTACAGTACACTTCTGCTTAGATGGTATGTTATTTACCAATAATATTTATCATAATGGCCTTAAGCTCTTTTTGTACCCTTCTATAATGCACTTCACTATTTTCCTAAACCACGGCTTACCTAACCCACAATGCCATGTTAACTTAACATAATTTGTGTCATTTATCAAAACACACGGACGTTTCTAGTGGTTACACCAACGACACCTGCCCTCAGTTTTTTAGGTTTTAATTTAAACAAAGCGCTTAACGTCACATTAATTAGTCCTATCTTTTGATCAAATACATTAGGAACCTGGCCACTTCTACATCACTATATCCGAGCTTATGACACGTAAAGGGCATATTGTATAATCTTTAATTTAATTTGAATTATTTTTTAAAATAAATTGTTAGCTTTTGGCTGCGGCCTCACTCGCTCTAATTTGGATTTTGTAATCCCCGTTACATCTCTTTAAGGGTTGAATTTTCAAATACCTGAATAATTTCAATTTCAATCCGTGTGTCAAATTTCAGCTCAATTCGTTTTGGGGTTTGTGCTATGTGTTTATAGATACGCCAATCACGGTTTCCTTATATACGACCCTATAACTATGTAATATATATTTTCTTTTATATAGATAAACAGCCAATATCCAGTGTATAAAATTATACCTGCAATATCATCTACGGGTGTGTATGTTAAAGTTAATAATTAACAATAACAGGCTTTTATCAAATAGGGAAATAAATAAATGGTTTTTAAAAGAATACTCGGCATTGTGCCAAAGTTTGTCTGTTTCAGAATAATTGGTAGGCATGCGTAAGTTGTTAAATATATTCAATGAAGCGTGCGTTCGAAGGAAAAATCAGCAAAATACAATTGTCCCGCTATGACGAATTTTACCAATCAACCAATTAAATTGAAATGGGATAAAGTCTATAATGCGAATCGAAGCTGATAAGAGGTGTAACTGAAACCACATCTTATTGTTAAATTTTATTTAACTTATTTCAATTTATTTTATATTTGTTACTCTTAACTGATTTTATAGCTACGTGTATTATAATATAATACGTAATATAATACTTTTCTTTGTACAATCTCCCGTAAATTTACTCCGTGACGCCACATTATAAAATATAGTGAACCATAGAAATAAGTTTTCGTGAGAAAATCAAACCCTCAACCGTGATAAACACAAAGCGAGATGGAGACGGAACCTAAGTACTAAGTACTTTATAAGCTTCACGCAATGCATATACTTTAGTCTCTATTATGGTAGGTCCGAATACGACTTCAAAAGATTGATGATTGACAATGATTTTCTGAATAAAATTGATTTTGGTCCTTCTTCTCGGAGGTCTTCAGTTAGGATAATAAAATTATGAGGCGCCATCTACTTACTATGAAAACATAAATTTGTAAGTGTCTCTAAAAGATCTATTTACAGAAATAAATACCTCTATCATTCATTAACCTTCCCAATTTAACCTTTATTCGAGATACCTTGTACACGAATAATTTGCACAAATTTGCTGTCTGGCTCGGAAACTTGATCGCTTCGAATAACACAGCATTCAAATGTAACAACATTTGAATTCAAGTTGAATCGGGTTGCATGTAGTTTGATACTAGTTTGTTATCTAGACAATCAACATTTAGTTGTTTTGTTCTCGTGAAATTGCATGTTTGTTTATACGAATGCTTCGTATTCGGATGTTCATTTATATGCAATTTCTAGATCACAGAGTAATTTTGGTCCTATTGATCTAAATGGTCCTAAGAGCCGAGCTTTTAACTGAGTGGACTGATTTCATAGCTATGTTGTGGCTTTGAGTCCTCGAGTTCTAGTAGTACCTAGTAGTAGTAGTAGACTTCAAAAGCAGTCTATTTTTGATCCTTTTAGACGTTACTTAAATTATACACCTAACGATGTTTTTTTGAGGCCTTGTGATTTTACTTAAATAATTTAAAACTAAATTGCATTTTAATTTTTAATTAGGCAATAAAAACAGTGTAGGGGTTGCACAGTGAGACACATACTACAGCCCATCAGTAGCTTATAATATATTTTAGATCACATGTTATAGAGGAAGAGCTTATTGGCATTAAATAGTACTCTCAGAACATTCTCTTACTGAGAATTTGCATGTTATGAGTATTCTCAGTATTTTTATAAAAAGGTCCAAAGAACTTTGCTCGTCGACTTTAGGTTTTTCTATGATATCATCAGTTGCAGGTCAGAGAGCTTCGCAGGTTAATGAAAATAGGCTCGCCCCTATGACATGGGACTACGTACCGGGCAACAGTGTGGGTATTTCCCTACTTATCCCTCCGGGGAATTCAGGCGTGATGGTATGTTATGTTGTAGTTAAAGAAATAATAATAAATCTTTATTAACGTAAAATTGCATACATTATTAAAGAATTCCGCGAGACCTGCGCCAGTACACACTGTTGCAGGAACCAGTGTCCTCCCGTTTTGTAGAGTTGCAATAAGTTTACTTTATGTCAATTTTGAATAAAAAAAGGAAAAACAGGTACATAAGCTTCTTAGAATATAAGTTAAGTTTAAAGTCGACCCGATCGAAACATTCCAGACATCAAGGTTTCAGGTAATCTTATGAAATTAATATGTTTCACCTCTGTCTGTGAAGTTTAGAGTCTAGGCTTTGAGCAAACTTAGGCAACATCCTATCCTACTAATATTATAAATGTGAAAGTTTGTGAGGATGGATGGATGGATGGATGGATGTTTGTTACTCTTTCACGCAAAAACTACTGAACGGATCTGGATGAAATTTGGCACAGAGATAGATTGTAGTCTGGAATAGCACATAGGCTACTTTTTATCCGGGTAAAATGTTTTCCCGTGGGATAGCGGGCGAAGCCGCTGGCGGAAAGCTAGTTCCATATAATATAAGCTTCAAAGTTAACGGTTTAGAATTATGACGTGTCTCCTTTCAAGCACTCGCTACTACATAACGTTATGTTTAGGTATCTCAATTTACACGCCAACTTGCAGTAAAGTTTTAAGCCACCCAGAATCCTTAGGTGCCAATATCTATTGGCACCTATGGATTCTAAGGGGATCGAATAGATCTTAAGGGGACGCTCTCCCCGTTCCCCATCTCCAAATGTCTCAAATAAAACAAAGAGGTCTTGTATGTCTCTAGCAATATGACACTCATTACTTGTCTAGCCATTGGGCTTCTTCCCATAAATCCTAGGTTTGCTCTTACCTATTGTACTAGTTAGGTACATTTCAGACGACCACAGATATATTCTGTAACTTAAAACAAAACAAAACATAAGTTAACCCTCTTTCTTAAGAAAGTGCCGAAAGTCTGGTGAGGGACATACAATGATATTCACTTTTCCTCAATCTATACACTCCACGTAATACAGACATATTATTTTTTCAGATTTTTCCTTTTTCTTCTTGCATAATTTCATACCTATAAATTCATGATTGATTTCCTTTTTCCGTCTTTAATATATAATACCTAACTCGTAGATACTCTTATATTGTTATCTCATGTTTGGTGAACTGCGATAGCAGTTGTGACATCTATACTAGTATTATAAAGAGGAAAGATTTGTTTGTTTGTTTGTTTGTAATGAATAGCCTCCGAAACTACTGGACCGATTTAAAAAATTCTTTCACCTTTGGAAAGCTACATTATCCCCGAGTAACATAGGCTATATATCATCACGCTACGACTAATAGGAGCGGAGTAGTAATGAAAAATGTTGCAAAAACGGGGGAAAAAATTATAAGACCACGCGGGCGAAGCCGCTGGCGGGAAGCTAGTAGTTTATACTATTGTAGAAATAGAAGCCCTGATTTTTTTTTACATTTCTCGCCGAACTTAGGTATAGTCGGGGTTGAAGTTGGCACGAGCTAACATAGTGGATGGATTATATTCAATAAAAACGAAAGCTCAAGTCGTAGGCTGTCGTTTTACATCATTTTAATCCAATATATTTCTTTCTCCGATTTTTACGGCCGAGTTAACTTTAAAGCTAACTTAAACTTGTGCCAACTTCAACCCGGACAATAAGTTTGACGAGAACTGTAACTACTAACTGGGTTCTATTCCCAGGTCGAACAAAGTGTTATTGTGATTTTCTATGTGCAGAGAGTAGCAACTTGGGAGTTTAAGCCGGGTATCCACTATGTTCGCGCACCAATTGTGCTCCGCTCTGATGGAGACAGTACGCGCATCTCCATACGCATCCTGATATCCCCTTTGTGTTCGCCCGAAAACCGCCACCGATTGGAACGCGAAGCGCGCACCGTTGCACACCACAGGAGCGTGAACGTATCCACTATGTATGTGAGTAGTTGCAGGAGCGCCGCAAGAGGTTCGCAAACAGTGGATACCTGGCTTTAGATTTGTGCCTCGCGATTACATGGAAACTGAAACAGACATAGGAACGTACATACATAATGATAAATACCTACAGTTCTCGCCAAACTTATTTTCCGGGTTGAAGTTGGCACAAGCTAACTTTAACTCGGCCGTAAAAATCAGAGAATGAAAAATATTGGATACTAGCTTCCCGCCAGCGGCTTCGCCCGCGTGGTCTTATAATTTTTTCCCCGTTTTTGCTACATTTTTCATTACTACTCCGCTCCTATTAGTCGTAGCGTGATGATATATAGCCTATGTTACTCGGGGATAATGTAGCTTTTCAAAGGTGAAAGAATTTTTGAAATCGGTCCAGTAGTTTCGGAGCCTATTCATTACAAACAAACAAATCTTTCCTCTTTATAATATTAGTATAGAAGAATGATTTAAAACGACAGCCTACGACTTGAGCTTACGTTTTTATTTATTACAATCTAATATTTTTCTTTCTCCGATTTTTACGGCCGGGTTAAAGTTAGCTTGTGCCAACTTCAACCCGGACAATAAGTTTGGTGAGAACCGTACATACACTTCAAACACATTACTCTCCTTTGGCAGTTGAGTAAGAAATGGCGTACTTAGAAAACAAAGTATAGTCTTAAAAATGGCGTAGGTACTTAGGAGATAGGGGTCAAAGTATTGTTATCATTAGTGTAGTGGTTGTATACGAGAGTGCTACGCTAGAGTTTGTGGTTTCGATGCCCAAGTTTACCAGTGTGACCTGTTCGGATTTTCAGGAAAATTCTTAGTATTAATAAATTTCTGCGGGTGCACAATAGTACCCCTTTGCCTAACTCTCCGGCGAATAAAGGCGTGATGATATATGTTGGTTTACTCTTTTTAACCCCCGACGCAAAAACGACGGGGTGTTATAAGTTTGACGTGTCTATGTGTGTGTGTGTATTTGAAAGGTGAATTATTCGGGAGTGTTCTTAGCTATGTTTGATGAAAATCGGTCCAAGATGGCTGCCGCCACAAAATACATACCTACACCTAGCGAATTACATATTTTTTCACAACTCCCTCAATATGGGTATCAAATGAAAGGGCTTAACTAGTAGAATACTATGCACTATGATAAATTTCAAATTCAAGATGGCCGCCACCACAAAATGGTTAATTACATTTCGTGTCGGGGGTTTCCTATTTTTTAAATTATTTACGCTCTTCGGTGGTAAGCGCTTATCTTGAAAAAGGCAGGACGGATTTGTTTATTTTTTTTAAACATTCATGCTAGTCCTAATCAGATTACGAGTAAGAAGAAATTGGAAAAATTGCTGAAACATTAGACATTCAGGTAAAATTGTAAGTGATTTGTTCGATGACACGTGCGCTATGATTTAGTTGGGTCAGGTCATAAAATCGTAAATAATAATGTTACAGCATTTCGAGTTACATTTATTTATTCCATACTGGAGGGGCTCGTGGCTTTAGTGCAACGCTCATCAACCGATCTGCAAGGTTAAGCTGCGCTTGCCAAGGTCAGTCTGTGGCTGGGTGACCATTCTTAACATATCGAGACCCTCCGTGCCTCAGAGAGCACGTAAAGTCGTCGGTCCCGGTTGTCATACGAACACCTATAACAATCGTTAGTGGAAGTCAAAAGCCTAAAAAGTGTAACAACCAGTCTATCCTCCGATATCGGTATTGTCCAGAAATTGGGTTGCGGAGGTCTGTTGGCAGTCGCTTCGTGTAAATTATTGATATTCAGCTGCATCTGGTTAGACTGGAAGCCGGTCCCAACATGGTTGGGAAAAAGGCTAACAGGATGAATACTGAATGTTCTTATGTCAAAATCTCAATAGAATCTTAGTAGTGTGTCGGTGGAATGTTAATCTTAACTTACCCAAAATAGCAGACGCTTTGAACGCTTAGCTACCGCGAGCCCCTAAAAGCTTAGCGTTCAAAGCGTCTGGTGTACCGAACCAGAAGACGTTCGAATCGTGCCTGCCAGTAGACTTTTTCCTTCATTAAAATAACTTGTAATCTTAGCATGGAAAATGCTTAAAAAATACAAAAACATAATAAAAAGCAAAATTTGGGCCCAAGTTATCTGCTCATAATATGCTGACATCAAGCATAAAAAGAATCACCACTGACTCACAACATCATAACAAAATTTGACCATAAAGTTCCCCTGAATAGAGTTCACATTCGTGTTCTTTAAACTTAGCTTCCCAAGCTTAATTTCAAGCATAAAAAGAATCACCACTAACTCACAACATCATAACAAAATTTGACCATAAAGTTCCCCTGAATAGAGTTCACATTCGTGTTCTTTAAACTTAGCTTCCCAAGCTTTATTAAATATTTTATTTACGCTAAGTAAGCTAAGGTATTTATTTATTTATAGATCATGCCTGCGGCTACGACGGTACCTTGCCTACCCTAGACCTAACTTTAGCATAAACGAGACACGTTCTAAATAGATTTCTATTCGTGTTAAGCTGCCTATGGCTCTGAAAATTGACATATGATCACGCCTTGAGTGTGTAGGCAGAAACTGTACAATGCCACTTGTTACGAAATGAATTTTTTGCTTGTATATGTGATGAACTTAGGTGTTTTGTGTTTGTGTGGGTGTTTCTTATACGTAATATTATGTGTATATTAAAAGAGGATACCTATAGGTAAACATCAGCACAGCACCATCTAGTCCCAGACTAAGCCGAGCTTGTACTATGAATAATTGAATACTAGATAATGGACTACAGTTTGCGCCAAACTTATTGTCCGGGTTGAAAAGTTGGCACGACCTAACTTAAACCCTGCCGTAAAAATGGGAGAAAGTAAAATATTGGATTAAAATGATTTAAAACGACAGCCTACGACTTGAGCTTGTTTTATCTATTACAATCCAATATTTTTCTTTCTCCGATTTTTACGGCCGGGTTAAAGTTAGCTCGTGCCAACTTCAGCCCGGACAATAAGTTTGGCGCGAACTGTACTCGTATGAATACCTGTGAATAACTACTTACTTACTATGAATGACTATGAATACCTACTTACATACGTGTAGGTACGTTTTTTGTAAAAATACCTACTACTAAGAAACTCTGAAAATGTCAACTATAACTTCCTTTCTCTGGTTCATGACATACAGCCCGCTAATAGACAGACGGACGGTTGGATGGTGGGGGCTTATTAATGGGGTCCCGTTGGCACCGGGTACGGAACCCTAAAAACATAAAAAAAGTCACAGTAAATACAACCGTATAACTACCTACATTAAGACCTACCTATAGATAAGTAGAGTAAAGCTTTGTGTTAGTTATTAGTCTATGTTAAGAAATTCTGAGCAAAACTAGCGTCGTAGCTCGGGGCTGTAGAGCCGCTGCCGCGGAACGACCCTCGGGGGGTGCAAACAGACCTACAGCCCGGAGACACATAATACGTACACATAAAAATGCACTGTAAAGTAAACAACTTAGAGATTTTTATCGCATAAAGCAACTCGTAATTTATTAACATAGGTAAGACTAGTTTTACAAATATTACCGTGCTGTTATAATTAATTCAATGAAACCTGTAAACAGCAATTTAAATTTAATGTCTTTATAATCACTGATAACTATAGGTACTATTATCGTGTCAGACGTTTATATTGTATTGTTTCGTTTTTGTATTAGTAAGGAATTAATATTACATTAACATGGGTTCCTAATCTCAAGTATAAGTACCTACAGTTAGCAAATATATCGGGACGAACAGACTGTTAATAATCATCTAAACTAATGAAGAAATTAAACCTTATCTCAATGTGATAACATTCATTTCAAAATGACAATTGCCGCAATAGTTGCCGTATTCAATGTTCATTCTTAAAGATACCTTGCGACATTGAAATATGCTTTAATTTTTATTTTTATATTAATTTGTTACGTTTAGATTATATCTGATACTCACTATACAATATATAGGTACCTAACCTATATTAATTAAAAAGATCTACTCTTATAAAGTTACTGTGTTGTTTTTCTTCCTAAAATTTGTGCCCGGTTGATGGCAATTGACTCGCCCCCTATTACATGGGACCTAAGACATACCCGCGAACTGTTGGTGTACATTGGTACACCTCTGCCTACTCTTTCGGGCGTGATGGTATGTATGTAAACCTAAAGGCCCCTTTGCAATCTGGGACGTTGAGATTTAGCCTCATAAATAGTGAGTTCGTTATATAGGTAGAGGTAGCTTACTTACATTGTTACAGGTTCACTCGCTCTCTATCGGAATGGAACGGAACATCGACGTTCACGTTCCCAAACTTTGAACGAGCGGAGAGAAATATTGTAAGTTAAACCAGCATTTTGCTATGCTATGCTCATTGCATTTTGAGCTACTTCAGCAGCGAATGGTTTTTTTCATTTTGTTGGTAGAAACGTACTGTGGCTTATTTGGTAATAATGTTGAAATGTAAAGTAATAAAAACAAGACTGGGACATTAAAAATATATTTTATTTTGTAGGTATGACTGTAAGTAGGTGTCCGCTTTGCTATTTATACCTACCTAAAAGCTAACCAAAATATATCGGAAAATATAATGCCTAATTTCAGAAGTGTACACACTCAATACAGTTCTGAAATTAGGCATTATATTTTCCGTTAGATTTATAATGATAGAAAATATAATGCCTAATTTCAGAAGTGTACACACTCACTACAGTTCTGAAATTAGGCATTATATTTTCCGTTAGATTTATAATGATAGAAAATATAATGCCTAATTTCAGAAGTGTACACACTCACTACAGTTCTGAAATTAGGCATTATATTTTCCGTTAGATATTGGTTAGCTATAATACAAAAAAAATATTATAAAATTAATAGCGGTTTTTATCAACAAATTATAAAAAAAGTTTCCTTAAAAAACTGTATAGGTACGCGCCCTGTTCTTTAAATAATCGATTCTCCGCCGCAAAGCATTTCTGTATTTACAGTAACTTGTGGTACGCTATATTCAATAACTTAAACTTTTATCAAGAAACGTTATACAATACCCCGTATTGAAAACAAGACTAAGCTCAAAATACGAAATCTAACTGTAAAAGATATGTCACTTTCTAACTGGGGGCAGCACGGAATATCGAGCTAAGATACTGAACATTCGTGGCTGCGTCTCTCTTACACCTACGCGATTATTCTAAAGGAAAAGAGATGCTAAAACAAAAATGTTCGGAATTCAAATCACATTTGGAGCGTGCGCGCATGCCATTGGTTGAATACTATGCGTAGGCGGGGCAACGGCACCCAGCGCCCCTCGGATGTCTGCCAGCCGAGCCGACAGTCGCGAGCTATTACGAAGACGAACAGTTGAATGCTAAGCGCGTCCACTGACAGCGTATCGCGACGTTGCCAGTTCGCCGCGAATTAGGAGGTAAATTTGAAATTGGTTTTGACGTATCATGTGGTAATGTTTGAATAAGTGGACTTTTTTATTGTTTTACAACACTGTTTCAAATTTATTTATTTTAATTTTATTGGCACATGCAGAGAGCCAAAAGTATTTTCTACTAGTCAAGCTTAAGGTGATGCATAGACAAAAATTGGTAGGACAAAAAGGATTGACGAAGAGGATTGGTAGAGGCAAAAAATAATATTTTAGTTAAGTAATAAAATAATGGCAAAAGATTGCTTTTGCCGTAGTTTAAGGCTGAATAAAATAGGTATCTCTATCTTAACTATAAGTACGCTGTTATCAACATACAAAGTATTACTTTTCAGTAAGAGGGATTTAAAACACTTAAGTGCTCTATTAGATAGTACACAATACCTAGGTATATGAAATTACTTACATTAAATATAGAACAATAAGTAGCTATAATTTTCTGTTCAAGCTTGTGCTACGGATATGTTTAACCATATCTCGATATATGGTTAAAATATTATAATGCCAACTTTAGTTCTTTATTATTTTTAGTTCCGTATATTTATTTTTCCCTTTGTCCTTTTATTTAATTAAACTACATACAAAAAAATGCCCTATTTGTGGAGAGTAGATCTAATAGAATTTTACTTTAAAAAACCCGCAAACAGCAACTAGGTGTCCATCACTATTTGTCATTATCGTAGCCAATGTTGCTACTCCCACAGAGCCGTGACCATTGGGCAAGGGAAGGTGGCTTTTTAGCCGGTACGGGTCCGACATACACTGTTACCTACGCAATAAGACGACCTTTAAAGATAAGGTGTATAGCACTATCCAAAATATTGAAAAGAAGGAAATCTTTTTTCTTTATTTTTCCTCATCAACTAATACTGTCTAGATAGATTACTGTCTAGCCAGTATTTTAATTAAATTAACGAGAATAGAGCCAATTTAAATCAAATTAGTGTCTTAGATACAGTTGGGCATAGGGCCCTATCAGATTGAGGGACATAACTTTAATAAAGAGTTTTGACTGACTTTTTCTATTGTCTGCTAAGTGGTAGATTATTATGGCATCGATTAATAGCTAGTTTGGCCTTTTATTTATTTACTTTATTTTACAGAAAGCTTACAGACTAATGATAAATTTAAATAGTTTACAATATAATAGAGGACAATTGCTAATTACAAGCTTCCACATATATATGTTAGCAATTAACAGATGTAAAAAATTGGAAAACAATTCACGGGATTACACAAAATAAAAATCAAATAAAAAATCAAATTATAGTAACAATACCTATTAATAGCAATAATAAAAAAAAATTGTTACACTAAGCAACAGAAATTATTCAACGCAATGACACAATTCAAGTCCTAGGAACTAAACATTAACCGATTGACAGATATAGTCAATCGGCCAGTGTTAGTTTTATTAATAATAATCGAGTCTACTAATATTGCTACTAGATAATACTATTGCTACCTACAACTTTCTGGAAAACAGAAGTATAATGAAGGTTACGATATATTTACAGTATTTACCAGTTAACTTGGATCGCTATCCAGGTTAACTAGATCTCAGTAGATCTCATAATATTATTTATAGAGTTGAATAAATGATACCTTGATACGGTAGGTACAATTATTCCAATTTTTACTTAATTAAATATTTATCTCATTCAAACAGCAACTTATGTATTCCTCAAACAGCATCTACCAAATATTTTTAACGTTACGATTTGCATAAAAATATACAAACTACTTCTAGTTGATTTTTAGTGAACTTGTTAAAAAATATTTTTTAATTTCTTGCTTGGCTCATACTTTACATACTTCCTTCCTACTTGAATGATGCCTAAATCTTTAATGGTGCGACGGTATAAAAAATATATCTTAGTATAAAAGTACCTATTTGAATAGTAATTTAAATAAAGGTATGTATGTATGTTTACATACGTAAAGTATAAAACAAAGTCGCTCCCGCTGTTTGTACGCCTAGATCTTTTTAATTACGCATCAGATTTAAATGTAGTTTTTAACAATAGATAGAGTGATTCGAGGGGAACGTTTACATATATGCAGTATACATGCCTATTAAAATATTATTTAGACTGCCCCACATTAGTATCTACATAGCAACCGTGCGCAGCCGAAAGAAACATATTCCCAACATAATAATAATAATAATAATAACATTTATTGATCTCCAAATACAAAAAACAAACAAACAAACATACATGTCTATTTCAGTACGAAAAATAAACTACTTTTATGCAACATTACACTACCCTCATAAAGTTTAATATCCTGCACAAAACGACCGCTTTTTCCAACCTTACACCACGGTACACGTAATAAAAATTACAGTATAACTTAATTGTTGATACTGATGGCCAGTATAGATACATCAATGCGTATGAATGGACTTGTTCAACATGTGGTACAGCTTGTCGCGTTCCGCGGCGTAATTAACTAATTGAAAGACTCGGCTAATATCAGTGCACTGCCTTTATAAACAAGTAAATGGACGTCAATTGATTATCTGTTGATTGCGATGTGTATAGTTAATGGATGGTTTTGGAAACTGCCCAATTTAGTTGTTTGTAGGTACTTAGTATACAGGGATGATGATATTTTGGCATGTAGGTTGGGGAAATACGTAACGAAAACCTTGTTAGTCCTCTATCAATATTAAGGAGGTTCTTCGTTGGGGTCAATGGAGAAGCTCCCACCTGGGCATACACTGCCATGGCTGACTTGGAAAAGCCTTAACAGGCTCAGCACCCAGGTCAGTCGTAGTAAAGACAACCTCCACAAATGGGGGTTCACAGACGGTTCTGCCCTTCAGTGAGCATGCGGCGTCTCCCCGCAGACAATGGCCCATCTTCCATCTTGCCCCACATGTCCCGTTAACTGCACACGCGAACACCTGGTCGCGTCGACAAACGCAGTCCGCGTTGCTGAGTTTTGGACCAGACAAGTATGAGCCCACAATGTATTATTATCTGCCATCGACATGCTAAGAAGAAGAAGAAGAATATTAAAGCCTAACCAACAATCAATCATGCATAAAACTTAAAGGCCAGACCCTAGAACTCTTACGTGTAGTTACGTGTACGTACATACATGATAATATATAACCCGTCACCCGTTACGCAGCTAGAGACTGGTGGATTTGGGCTTAAATTATTTAGGAACGAATTTAAAGCTACTGGCTCGTGGCCGACTCGAGCAAGAGTTTGGGAGGACCACCAGTGAGAGGGTCTCTGTGACGGACCTCATCGGCGATGACTGTACCTATATCGGACGGCGTCTGGCGCAAGTCTGAACGAGGGTCATGGGGTAATCGGGGACCTAATTTAACATTTTCTCTTGTAATATTTTTTCTTAATTCAACAATTTCACGTCAATGGAAAAATGGAAACATGTTATTTTTTAGGAAAAAGAAAATACTTTCTAACTGATTGGTAATAAAAAGTTGACTATCGTAATATTTGGTTTCTCCGTTGAAGGTTTACATGTTGAGTTGGCTCGGGTTGTACCCTCGGGCTGCGAGAGAATCCCATTCTAAGCTCGAGAATCCAACCTATCTATTACATTGATCCAATACGAGTAAACCCTAGTTATTGAATGTCAAATTGTTGACCTTGTACTCGTGAACAATTTCACATTCAGAAAGAAATATCTGATATCTGTCTTATTTACTATTAGGTAGTAGTAAATAAGACAGATATTTCTTTCTAAACAAAATTACAGATTGCCAGTATTTCTAGAATATTGCGTCAGGTCACGGTTCAATATAAATATCAACAAGATCAAAGGTTCTATCTTGAAATAGAGCTGGTTTTCTTTTTATATAGAGAGACTTTGTGTAAGCACCCAGTTAGGACTTATTTATAGTACAAAATCTTTTTGATTGGATTAATTTTATGACTATTTAAAAAAGGTAAACATAATTTCGTCAATCTTCGTTCATCTATCCTCTCTATAATATTATGTTCAAATCATCTTAAAATACCTACTTGGGTACCTTCCTCAAATACTCGTTATTATATAAGGTTTATAACACAACACTCCCTTATCACGCTGTTCCTCAATCTATCTTTGAAGGTTACACCACACTACATTTACATTTTAATTATTAAAATACATCATGTATTTTTAGCATGTTATTTATATATAAATAACCGATAGACAGAATAAATATCGAGTTACATACCTACAATTTATAACGTCTAGTCCGCAAATGGAATACGAAAACTCCCGAGGGAAATCTTTGCAACAAATACGAGTGTAGTCGGGGAGTGTCGCGAGGGCCGCCCAAACTGAGGAGGGCGGATTTTTCAAAACCCCTCATTCGCGCAAAAACGATTGAAGTTACCGCACGCGTTTCATACCCTTTGGTTAAATCATTTCGGATTACAGAGGTATTCTTTTTTATTCGATACCGGTTTTGTACATACTATTCGATAATAATTATTCGTAGTTTTTAATAATTAGTTTTTTTTTATTGAAACGTAGTGTGATATTCCAATGGGTGGATCTTTGTGACTGTTTGTTTAAACTAATACTGACACAGTGTTTGTGAGTGTATTCACACCTTTTTGACGTGTAAGTACTTCCTTATTCGATAAATTTATAACTTTTTTATTGTTGTGACAGTGTGTTTAGTGGTGAACTATTGATTTTATACATACAGCCGTCAGTCCGTCACTGATAAGAGTTGCAATTAAATCACTGCTTCGATTCTCAAGTTAAACAAAAACTATATAGGTACTTTCTATAATTAAATAGCTTTTACAACAGCTTCTATGTATATAATAATAAATATGGACTGATCTATAAATGCACAGTTAAAATTTTGGCTAGCTGACGATTCGGACGGGCACCACCAGGCGGGCCATATACTTGTTTGCGACCTTTGTGCTATAAATTTTTTTACCGAAGTATACTTTTTCAATGATTTTTATATCTTTTTTAATATAATCATTATAGTCTATTATGGTATATCAGTTAAACACGTCCACAAAGCAATTGATTACCGATTTTAAACGTATTATCTAAATACTAAACAGCTTTAATATTTGGACGGTGTCCAAATTTACAGTAAAAAAAAAAAAATTAAAAGTGTCAATTCGGCTTATTTGTGCGGTATCTTAGGAATTTTGGGAAATTCCCAAGATTATGGGAAAAAATAGATGAACCCGAGTAACACATCGGGGAATTGCCAGCAAACTCATAAAATAATATTACTTTTTTAACATAGTACCTACTTATTATTATGTAGGTAACAGAAATAAAATTAATTAATAAGATTAGAATGATTAATTAATTAATTTGGATGAATTAGGGGAGACGGTATAATTGTCTTGAATAATTATATTTTTCCCTCTACTCATGCACTGTGTTTAAGCCGCGCCTGTTCGTCTCGCTTCGTTCAAATTGTACCTTTGACAGTAGAAAAGAAACAAAACATAAATATTTATACGCAGCTTACAGCATTTGTTTGTCAAGTCCCCTCTGGTCAATATTGGAACCTACATAAATTATTATGCATATTAAATTTTTCAATAACGTAATTAACGAAAAATATATAGAAGCTAAAGAGTTACATGACAAAATAAAATTCGACCTATCGAATTCAAAATTATTATTGGTATATAGGTCGAATTTTGTTTCGTCATGTAACTCTTTAGCTTCTGTTTTAATTGATATTTAGGTATAATAATATAATGTACCCAGCTGATAATGTTATATCGATAAAGTCAAGCAATACTAGGAAAAACTGACGAAATACGTACGTAGGTACAGAATTATATTTACTTAACATACCTACGGTTTTATGAATTTATACCGAACAAAAACCGACATTTTGGTATCGACATAAGGATAAATAATAGAATAATAGCTTTCCAAGTAAGTAAAGTCGAGCATCGAGATATATTTGAAGATGTTTACATATTTATTTGTTCGAGAGCGCGTTAATTATTTGAACCAACAATTTTATTTATTTGTAAATTGAGACATAAAATAGGTAATATTTTTGTATATTCAAATTTAACCACAGAGTATTGCACGTTGCAATTGAAATATTTATAATATTAGTGATGTGAATGATTAGGTAGGTAAACATTCGATTTTCATGGCTGTGGGATAAATTAGTGATTCATTTACGGCTGTACGTTGCGTTTCGAATAGGTAATATTTTAGTGATTATTCGCAAATTGATAGGCAATTCTGTATTCTATTTGGAACTACATCGAGTTTTATATTTTTGTTACCTATCATCATTCATCATCATCCTGCCTTTTTTTTTGACATTTTTACACAGCACCTTCTCGTCCTAAACTAAGCAGAGCTTGTATTATGGGTACTAGATAATGGATATAATACTAAAATACTTTTTTTTTGTAAATACATACTAATTATACATTAGAAACACCCAGACAAACACAAATACTTATATTCATCACATAAATATTTGTGTCCTGTGCCTCGACCATGAGTTTTTCTCCATGGACTCGCTAGCGACTACGTAAAATACTTGTATAGAAAGCCCGCGCAGCGCCTCTAACGGTTACGTAAGGAACTAAAATCTGCTATGAGATTAGAGCGTTTCGATGCGTAACAAACCTATCGAAAGTCATTCGATAGAACTCATGGTTGAGGGGCTGTACTCGAACCGCTAGACCACAGACGTTGTCGTCCTTATGCCAATAAAAGGGTCGGCGCAGCATGTCTTTGTCTTCCATCAGCTCTATTAGCCGTCATCTCATTCAACTCCTTTGTGTTCATATCCTTTTTGACACAGTCCATCCAAGTTTTCTTTGCTCTTCCTTTTCGCTAACATCATCCACAGTCATGCTCAAAATCTTATCAATAATATGTATGTGTATTAAATATTCCATAGAAATATTCCACTTACAGCGGGTTTCAGTCGATATTCCCCGCCGTATTAAATGTGTCATAATTTTGGTATGGTCGAAATCACTGTGCGTGCCTTTCGCATAATAAGGTGAGTTTATGAAAAACGATCCAAATTATTCGAAGTCATACAATAATCACGAATGCGTTACATTTACAACCTTAACTGTCTTTAAACTGAGTTTTTATTGTAAAATTAATCACAGCACAACCACTTGCGTACAATTTCAGACACGCAAATAAAATTGAACTGAATTGTGTGTACAATTTTTTATATAGGTGAATTTTTCAGGCAGGCTTCGATTTTCATGAAAACTAATAGTGTTATATAATAATATATAATACGGAATAATTACAAATTTTTGAAAAATCAGTAATTATTCCGAGCCATGTAGCGAACCCGGTGAATTTTAAAAACCTGCTACTATTTATACACCATTCGATAATTTTACTGTATATAAGAATTTAATATAAGGATTATTCTAGGAACGAATGATAATTACGACAAGCTAACGCACTGCTACGCCTGAGGTTCGATTCCCAAGCCGATCAAACTGTTGTTGAGTGTTTCTGTGGAATTCTCAGTAGCAGCTTCTCAGTAGGAGTTTGGAATTGTTCTCGGTTGATGGAAATACGCTCGCCCGTTATTACATGGGATCTGTATCTACGGAAAACTAATGGATGCATTTCTGCCTAACCCTTAGGAAATACAGGCGTGATGGTAGATATACTTATCGCAATATAGTGTAAGTAACGTGAATAATAGCTTTTATTCTGACTATATAGTTAAAACATTCTTGTTACAATAAACTGCCCGTTTGCTAATTGAGCGCTTCAAACTTGCGCTACGTAACGTAAGCCGCTTGTCTATCGAGTAGTTTTTAATTGAAACGCAGACTTGAAAGATAGGTATCGATATCTTAACATAATTAAAAATACATAGATAGAAAGAAAGACACAGACCCACAGACATAGAAAGTTGCCAGATAGAATTACCACTTAAAATATGTTAAGATGATTACCGTTTTCGAACTATCTTCATTCGTTTATACCATCACGCGCATATTCGCCCAAGGGGTAAGTAGAGGCGTACTAATGTACACCCACATATCGCCAGTATCCATCCCATGTAATAGGGGGCGAGCCTATTGCTATAAACCGGGCACAATACCATACTCCGAGCTGCTATTGGGAATTTCACAGAAAACCCAACAACACTTTGCTCGACCCGGGGATCGATATCGTTCGTATATATTTTTTTATACTTAAAAATATACACCTGTGCCTCGACCATGAGATTTTCTCACTAGACTCGCTAGCGACGCCGTAAAATATTTGCATGGAAAACCCTCGCAGCGCCTCTAGTGGTTACGTAAGGAACTAAAGCCTGCAATGAGATTACAGCGTTTCGATGCGTAAAAAACCTATCGAAAGTCATTCGATAGAACTCATGGTTGAGGGGCAGATGCTGATTCCAGGCAGATGCAACATAATGAAAATGGAAATGCAACATAAACGAAAATCTACAACTTCATATTTTAATCGCAAAATTTTCTCTGAAATCCGTAGAGCCGTTTCGGAGACTATCACTTCCAGACAGACGCTAGAGAAGCATGCCAGAATCGAAGCAAGTGGCCGTCTTGAGTTTCTACCTGCCCCTGTGCGAAGAACGCGTGAATGTTTATGTCTATCTGAAATTTAAATGGTGTACTTAAAAACACAAAAAAAAACTTATTTCTAACATAAAACATTTTGATTTCTGACACTTACGCGAATACTAGACATTGAAAATTCGTCGTTCGTAGAAACGTCGGGATTAAAATAATATCAATATAACGCGATAAAATCCGTAAAAAGTAGTTTTATTTCAATAAAACATTTTAATTAAAGTAATACTGAACATTCATTCTTGTGAAAACATCAATAAAAAACTAATCGCTCTCCCGTTCTTATAGTTAACAGACACTTTTTCTTAGAAAAACTACCTTCTTTCCGAGTGACTCCGATACTAGATCAAGTTCAGCCAACAAGGGTGAAGTGCACTTTCGCTATCGGAAAATTATCTATTAAGTAGTACTTCTAGCTATTCTAACATTATTGTGTTCCAATTTAAAGTGGAATATTATTTCTGTTATAGCCTTTATTGCTGATACATTAAATTAAAATTTACATTAAATTTAGATTAAGAAAACTGTTCTAACATGTATGTCACATTGGATCTTGGTTTAGTGGTCAGCGTGTCCTGTGACACATAGGCCTCTTTAATGTCGGACTGGCCAGATAGCCAGGAAGCAACTGCCAGCCGGCCCCAAGCCTGCACGGGTCCCCCATGGGCCTGGCTTGCTGGCCGTTTCCGAACGTGACATGATATCTTTTAAACAAATCAACCGATTTTGACGTGTTTACACGTGATTTGACACTGTATAACAGTTAGAAATACGTTATTTTCTGATAGTTACTGTCCCATTCTAGGCCCCGGGCTTTTGGGGAGGGAAGCCACTCAGGCCCTTCTGGCTCAGTGCGATCCTGGGCCCCTTCGAGTTCTTTCCACTCCATTCTACTAGTAGCTTTTCTTGGCCAACTTGCCCCTCCAATATTCCTTATATTATTTGCCCATTTATTAATTGGACGACCTCTTTTCCTTTTACCACCATGCGGTTGCCATTCTATTATAATTTTTAAGCCATTTTGTTCTGTTGTCCCTCATCATGTGCCTTTTCAGGACTTGTTTTGCCTTGTCTTTACGTCAGGCAATCAGAGCTCATGCTGGGAGGAGTTCCCCGTATGCTGCGTTGTAATTTTTTTTATGTAGCCTCTTTTGTGTCCCACTGCAGGGCAAAGTCCTCCCTTAACTTAGTCCAGGACCTTTTGTCCTGGGCCTCCTCATACCACGCTGGTAAAAAGCGATCAAGGTCATCTCTTCAACGTCTTCTCGACCGACCTCATCCATTGTCATAGTACACCATAAAGTTTTTTAATGCTCCTGTAAAATTTAATTTTTTGGGTTCGCGATCGTTTATGTACTCTAACCCACTTGTTTTTTTTAAATATCTTCAATGTACAGACACGACTTTTTTACAATTTTATAATAGTATAGATACCGTTATGTTCGCCAGCTCCTCAATTGAGGTGTCAAGATAATTCCTTACTCAGATCTTCAGTTCTCGGTTTACCATCTACGTATATATATTATATCTGGCCTCTTCTCACCGGTCTTCTTACAGTATTTTTCTTACTATGTGTATCTTAGCCATTGACTTACTTACTTACTTACTTACCTACTTACTGCATAAGGACTGAGCGGACTGCGTGTCACAATGATACCCCAAACTTGGTCCTAAAATGGTCTTCTTTCAACCGAAGGAACTAGTCCGCGATTGGCTAAAAAACAAATGCCATGCGATACTAACAAAGATGGTGTTAGTGATTATGTATATGGCAAACGCGTCTATCAAATGTTCGTTTAAGTTTTCTGTACAAATTCGCCGCATAAAACATAAACGTAAAACAAGTGTAAAGTATGACTTATCTAATAATAAAAAATATAGTCAATCTAGTCACTAGTCACATGTTTCTTGGACTACCAAGAAACGTGTAATTTTGCCCTGAAGTTCCTTAATGATGTAGGTGAACATTAATATGAAATTTCAGTAAATTAGGTACAATATTACAACAAAGTAGGACGATATCATCATAAGTAGGTACAGAGTTAATATCTGATAAACACTACCATAACTAAAGGGTATAAAATAAACTAGGCTGTAAAAATATTATGACTTTATCGACAATACAACGAACGATTTGGTTAATGGTCGCTCGTTCACTTTGATAACCATTTCAAAAGCGGTATTATTGTGTGGCAAGCCTATTGTACCCATGTACTGATATTATTGATTTTAAAATCATTGAATTTAATATGCCAATTTTATAGACTCTATAGAGTACCTAATGAGATTATAGTCTATAGTGTAGAATAAAGAGAAGTGTGGCTAAATTATACTTGCAAGGTTAATCTGAGCTTGCCGCGATCAGTCTGTGGGTAGGTGACCATTCTGAACAAATCGAGACCCCTTCTTGCCTCAGAGAGCACGTAAAGCCGTCGATTCCGATTGTTATACGAATGCCGAAAACCTATGACAATCGTTAGTGATAGTCAGGAGCCCAAAAAGCCTGACAAGCAGTTTATTCTACGAATATCAGTATTGCCCATAAATTGGGTTGTGGAGGTCACAGTCGGCAGTCGCTTCGTGTAAAATATTGATATTCAGCCGCATCTGGTTAGACTGTAAGCCGACCCCAACATGGTTCGGAAAAGCCTAGGAAGAAGTAGGGTAGACTATAGAGTATGCAAAGATGAGAAAAGACAAAAAAAAATGGTGAAATAGATATATGGAAGCATGGTTAACGCTAGTTCCCTACAGATCATTACCTATTTTGGGCATTTTCCGACCATTTTGGGACTGGTTTCCACAATAACTAAATCCGTAGTGTCATTAGACATCCGATACCCAATTTCTGGGCAATGCCAATATTCAATGTAACTTGATTTTCTGATATAGTCTAAAACATGCAACGTGTAAATATAAACGTGTAATAAAAAAATAAACGCTAAGAAGCGTTTTATTTAATTTAGATAGCCGCTAACTACTGGATAAATTCAAAATTGGAACAAAATTTGGATGAAATTATCTGCCAAGTAATTTAACGGGAGGTAGTCAAACAGGAACAATTCTTAAACATAGACTTCCAATATTAAATTCAAATGTTATAGAAAGAAAACTACTTTTTTAGGATTTTATCGCGCTACATTATAATAACTTAAAAAGGAGTAAAAGTAAAAAAAGAAATTCAATGCCTGATATTCGCAGAAGTGTCAGAAACCAGTATGAAAATGTTATATTAAAAAATTAACACCTGCGGCGAAGTTATTTGAACGCCTGCTAATAAAGTTGGAGCAATTAGTTTTTATGTCTCATTTTTTAATCATTAAGTGCCCTTTCACGCATGTTTGGTTTTACGATTTTTTTAGAAATGTCGGTTTAATGATCATACAGTATAGGTGTTGGAAAATTGAAATTGATAGCGCAATCCATCATAGTAATTACTTAGGACGATTCTTGCGTGTAATAATCGCACGTTCGGTTATATTCGAGGCATTCAATAGTAGGTTATTTACTGATTTTTTCATAGTTTTCGTTGCAGTCTCTTGAAAACTCATCCCTAACTTTTTTCAAGAGACCAAAGGACCTAATCATTAAAGTTTTAATTAGCTTATGGACACAATTTTATCGTTACTTTTTCCTCACTGTATCGTAACGATAAAGTTCCAAGAGCGATTAATTTAACGATCTCTGTGTTAACATTACTGATTATTTTAACTGCTGCCGTTTCCTGGGTTAAATATTGCATTCGTTTTTAAATGCGTGATGATTATGACAATTTAATTTGTTTAAATTCACTCTCAAATGTATGAAGCTGTTATAGAGAATAATATTTTTTTTTTATCAAATACACAACTATATACCTACTTGTAGGTGAAGAACAATCAGTTTTAGTAACACATAATATATGGATATAAAAATATTAGAAGCCTTTGAGATGTGGTGCTGGAGAAGGATGGAAGGAATCGGTTGGACACAGAAAAAAACATACGAAGAAGTTCTACTTATAACGAATAAAAGAAAAAAGGCGGTAACTACAGGACATGCAGACCAAGAGGGGTAAAATGATGGACCACCTTTTAAGCCACGACGAATTCGTATAAAACATCATAGAAGGAAAGAAAGTGGGAAGGAAAGGAAAGGGTAGGCCAAGAATGAATGCTACGTAACACAAATGAAAGAGAAACTGAAAGCAAGAAGGAGGTCAGGAGGAGTTAGCTCTCAACAATCCCACAGACTGTTGAGCTAATAAAAAATAAAAAAAGAATTGAATTTTTGAAAAGAAATTGTAAAAAGAACACTACAAAACAATAGAGTAACCCATTCTAAGCTCGTCCCTACATTAGAAGATACATACCTACTATCTAGGTGTGTTTTACTTTTTGCCGTTGATGTATTTCCATCGATTTTTGCAGCGGTGGTCTCGGGTTAAATAATATACTCAGAGAGGCAAAGTCTGATTTGTAAAGTTCATTTTATTTGCACCAATTAAGGTTGAACAACAGGCCGATAGTTGGATTTTATTGTTGAACAAATGGACGGTTACCACTTAATTGCTAGAATTACGTTCTGCGTTCACATAACCGACGTGACTAATGATACATTGTTAGAAGTCCAGAATGTTGTTAGAATGTTACTGACATTTGATTGGAGCGGCAGATTTAGTGCAAAACTGTGATTGACTTTCGTGGAAAGTTTTAAACTCTTTTTTATCTTTATGTATTAGGTATTATATTTATCTTTTCATCTTAATTTTTATCTCGTTTGGCAACATGAAAAAGATAAACTTTTATTGTATTCCGCGCCTTATTGACTTAGTGGTTTATTATTACGCAAGAGGTTCTGGGTTGGATTCCCGGATCAAACAAAATATTGTTGTATTTAATGTGAAAATACATTTGGTCGGTTGATGACAAGACAGGTCAAAAAACTTATGAGACTTTTCCTATATTTTTATTATTTTACTAGATTTTGCCCGCGGCTTCGCTTACGTGGATGTAGAAACGAAATTGATCCCATTGATAAAAAACTTGTATTTTGAAGTAGTGTTTTAGAGGTTTGTAAAAAGGGCCTCGTGACTAGGGCCCGTATTAATAGATAGGTCTCAAACGTTATCCCAAGACCGGCATCAGTTGATAAGTTCTCAAGATGGGATCAGCATCTTAATGTCAACGCTAATTAATAAACCCATATCGACAGCATCTCAGATGATACCGAGTTTTAAACCACGATCTTTGGATTCGTAATTCGACACCCAATGAGATCCTGATCTTAAGACTTGCTATGTCAAAGTGAACGAACTATTCCATCTTTTGTTCAATACGTTTAGTACTTGCTATGTAGATGTATAATGTTTAACTTTTTGTGTGCAAAAATAAAATTTATTTTTTAGTTTATATCGATTAATTTTTATAAAATTTAATCACATGATTATAATTCATACGTTTAATCTTTATAAACTATAGAAAAAGCACAATATTTTCAAAAATTATTGAATTTAACAAGTCAACAAAACGCATACGCCTGAGATTGCGCGTCACATCATTATAATCTGTGGTTGTACTTTATAACAGTCCACACTCAACAGTTTTTGTTTTTGGTCTTTGTAAACTTGTATATAAACTTATCTAATGATTTGTTTATAATTGAATAAAAATGCTAGCTTGATCTCCAGTTGGTATTTTAATATAGGTATTGTGTAGTAGGTGGTAGGTAGCTAGGTACACAACAAACTCATATTTTCATAATTATTTACAATTATTCATGTGATGAAAATGGTTTAAGTACCTAGGTACCTGAAAGGATGCTATAGCGTAATACCTCAAAGTTAACGAGGCAGCTATTTCTGGCGCAACTGGTAGCCCTCTGTTATCACTACATTTTTCATCATATCACATGAATATCACATCGATTTTTTAAGTTTTGCGGAGGTAATTCGAAGGGGTTTGTCGCGTCTCTTATATAAACTTTAGGTATTAGAAATTTTAAAGGCAATAAATATCATCATAATAGTCTTATTCATCGTAATAATTGATTTAAAAATAATATTTTCGACGTCCATAGCTCCCACCACTACAAGTTCACGATCTTAATTCCCGGATCGACTGTACTCAACTATTATGATCTTGATAAGCATCTTAATACCGCTGTTGAAACCCGAGTATTGTTTATTAAACAATACGATCTCAGGTGATGACAGAGTATTAAACCGCATCTTAACTCTGATTCATTAATATGCCGGGATCTCAAACCAGCTCTTAAGATCTTACTCTTACGCTGATATCGGTTTATTAATACGGGCCTAAGTTATAACGGCGCTAAGCTCAATGAATATTGTGGGTTCGATTCCGGTCGACAATATTAGTCTCGGTACTGAGGTACTTTATGAGGTACTGAGGTGATTCTGTTTGTGAAAATATGTCCAAAAGAAAACGGAAGCTTCAGTTAGTCTTAAAACCTCGTAATTCTAACCAAACTTTACAACTTTTGTTTAATTTAAGTCTATACCACTTTAAACGTTTATAACTAATCAACAATCACGATATCTGCGCATATGACAACTTAATTAAAGAACCAACAATAATGATCCCTTATATCAATAGGAATGCATACTACAGAGAGGTCAAGCTCTATCTCAGCATCTACGCAACCGAGTGGAATGAGATATACCTCATTTTTTTATTTGAACGATGGACTTTTAAATAGAAAACAAAAAATCAAAAACCATCAATGATGATCTCTTACTTCTATGGGTTTGCATACATCAGAGAGGTCAAGCTGTATCCAAGGATCTATTCAAATAATTGAAAAAAGCTTTACATCAGTTTTTAAGTTGGAAATTATGCATTACAACAGTTAACACAAAATTCAAATCTATTCAGTAGGTTTAGCGCCAACCCCTAACAAACAGACAAACAGACAAGAATTCTAAAAATCACATTTTTGGGTTCGCGATCGTTTATATACTCTAACCCAATTGTTTTTTTTTAAATATCTTCAATGTACAGAAACGACTTTTTTACAATTTTATAATAGTAAGGTTTGCATCATATCTAAAAAACAGAGAACAGTATGTTGAAATAGAATACTTCGATTATGAACACAAACAAATAATTAATATACGATCAGACAAAAAAATTATAAACTCATCAATCCCCCAAGGTAGTGTTTTTATATACTCTAACCCAATTGTTTTTTTTTAAATATCTTCAATGTACAGAAACGACTTTTTTACAATTTTATAATAGTAAGGTTTGCATCATATCTAAAAAACAGAGAACAGTATGTTGAAATAGAATACTTCGATTATGAACACAAACAAATAATTAATATACGATCAGACAAAAAAATTATAAACTCATCAATCCCCCAAGGTAGTGTTATCGGATGCCTTTTATTCCTAATTTATATTAATGACCTCCCTAAAATCATGAAAGAACCATGTGTACTATTTGCAGACGATATATCCCTTCTCACCTCATGCCATAATAATACTAACCTTAACGTAGCCCTCCAATCTATACTTGACGAAACAACTAAATGGATGAATGAACATAATTTAGAAATTAATTATAACAAAACCAAATTAATGGCTTATTACCCCTACCAAAAATCCCCACTCACTTTTACCTTTACCACTAACGGCACAAAAATAGAAATCGTCAACGATTTTACATTATTAGGTCTAACTATAGACACGCACATTAGCTGGAAAACCCATGTAAAAAACATCCGATCAAAAATTTCAAAATTTTCATATGCTCTTCGCGAGATTAAAAAAACCACTGATCTACAAACAGCAATCACCACTTACTATGCCTATGCTAATGCGTGGCTGAGCTACGGCATAATCATGTGGGGAAACAGCACCGACGCTCCAACACTACTAATCCTGCAAAAGAAATTAATCCGAATACTCACAAACATAGACCAAACTGATAGCTGCAAACCTTACTTCATAAAACTTAAAATACTCACCCTCCCCTGTATATACATCTTCGAAATTTGCAAATTCGTTAGAAAATACATATCATTCTTTACAAGGCGCGAGGATAAACATTCTGATCGATCACTAAGATATAAAAATATGCTAATGCTTCCAACTTCCCGCATAACGCTACACTCCAACAGCCCCTACGTAATGTGCATAAAAATATATAATAAATTACCAGAATCAATAAAAAATGAAACTAGTGAGACAATATTTACAAACAAAATAAAACAAATACTTATTATGAAAGCTTACTACACAATTAATGAATATATGAATGATAAAGAAATAGTACAAAAACAATAAAACAAGAAAAAGTATAGATAAATATTATAATATTAATAAAACCAAATACTTATATATAAATTATAAACACTAATTAATAAATTAAATAAATAATGAATAACTCAAAAACAAACGCAATACTTATCAATAATACATTTTATTAAATTATATTCCTGAACTACTTACATAACAATACTAATGAAAACAAAATTAAATATCTTACATATACATAATATATATTTTAAACTTACCTAATAAATGTAATTATATAAAAAAAGAAAATAATAATAACTTTATGATGTTAGTAACTGTAGACACACAGTGCTTCCTCTCTCCTACATTGCTGTGCCCGACGGGGTCCATAATGAACAAAATAATTGTACTTTTTACCACCTAACAACTTACATTGTGGAATGCAATAAATATTGAGTATTGAGTATTGAGTATTAAATAATGAGTAATGAGTTATCAATAAGTTCAAAATAGTAGGTAGGTATTATATGTGTATTAAAATTAATTTATAACTACAGTCTGTATCCGCAATAGTAATTATTTAATAACTACGTGGTCGTGTATTTATAATATACCAAAATATTTTATCTAAAACAGGTAACCTAAAAAATTTTTCCTTAAAACCAACTTGATAATTTTATCTCCATTTTCGGCTTAGTTTAGGCAACATTTTTTTAATTTAATCTGCAATGAATAATGGTTGAATTATAATGTAATAATAAAAAAATGTACATACCTATTTGTTCGTCACATCGGTATTTGTAGATACCTATGTGTGATGGAAACATCAGCAGAGAATTACACTAATATTTCAGTCGGCTCCCAAAATTAAAATTATGTTATATTTCACATATTTTATATTAAGTTCTACAACCAAAATGAAGTGAAACCGTGACTGAATATGTTAAAGTCCTGCTTTCTTTTTATATTTATTAAGTTCATTTGGATGCGTCCCTTGAAAAGTTTCAATTAAAATACGAGTCCAATTAAGAGCTTCTTGCGTTTTACAAGATTTTACCGTGCCAACAAATTTATGGATCGCTAAATTCTAAAGCTACATAGCTGCCGTTTCCGATAAAATTATCGAATTTCTGATATCTGCTTATTGTAGAACACTATGCCAGTGTTCAAATACGGCGTTTCTGACAGCCAAAAAGACACGAGCTACGTTCAGTTAGGTACGTAGGTAAACTACCTATGTCTACATTGATTTAACTTTAATCCACTGTGCAAGTGTGTATAGTATCTACAACTATACATACGTAAGTTCTAAAATATGCGACAACACAGTGGGACTCTGATCTCGAATGAAAATAAAAAGTCTTCGCCCCATTGTCTCATGGGTAGGAACCTATAGGAACCATAGCCTATATTACGTATATGTATAATGCGCATAATTATATGGAAAAGAGCCTCCGATGTTTATTTATGTGTGTCTATATTTAAATGCATGAGCGAGACGGCATAATCTTTGGTTTCATATACCATTTTGTACCATGTATTTGTGAGCTGAAGACCATAATTACGTCAAGAAAAAAAAAACTAGGGTATCAGTCTGCATTTTAATCTTAAAAAGGTGACATTTATGATGTACCTACACTGCATTTTAAAGTATTTCCCCCAATTCAACATCAAAATTTCTACTTAAATCCAACTGATTCTGTAGTTTTGCAACAAAAGGTGACACAGAAAAAAAAATCAATCTTGGCTGTGTGTATACGACACACAACCTGATTCATGACAATGAATCAAATCTTTGAATTTGTATACTTACCAATATTAATTAATATATCTACAACTAGTAGCCAAAACAAAAGGAATGTAAACCAACCCATCTTTTGCAGATCTTCAAGAATCCCGTTTTGATACCATATTGAAAAAAGGGGAGAAAGACTGCTATTATGGCTGTTCCGAACGGCAACACTGAGAACATGGAACAAGGTGAAAACAACCTAGTTATTTGAGACACAGAAATCAGTTCTGCACGCAGAACGGAACAGGAAGGCATGCTGAAGGAACGAGAGCGTTTAGAAGACTCTCCCGCGGCCCCCGACGAGTGTGCGGGATGCGGGGGGAGGATACAGGACAGGTGAGCTTTAGCAAAACTCAGGAACTAACCTTGAATGTTAACGAAATCTCGATTATATAACATAGTTATAGACTATGGAACATTTATTTTGCTCAAATACCTAATGTTAGATTGAAAATTGCCAAAAATGCTGACCGTATTTTTTTCTACAGATATTACCTACTAGCAGTTGACCGGCAATGGCATGGGACCTGCCTGCGATGCTATGAATGTCGTCTGCCACTCGACACAGAGCTCTCTTGCTTCTCAAGAGACGGGAATATCTACTGCAAGGAGGATTACTACAGGTAAGCACAAAGCATGACAGTATTTACTTTCCTATAAAAATATACAGCAAAAGTCAGATCTTAGGGAACAATAAGGCTAATTATTCAGCCGACACTAAGCGTAAACTTACGCTTCCGTTTGTCAAATTGTAATACAAATTTGACATACGGAAGCATTACTTTACGCCTAGCGTCGTCTCAGAATATTAGCCTTAGCCTCGTATAGCCGGGAGATATAATAAAAACACAGATAAAGTACACCCCAATCTGAAAAATATCTATATATCCAACAAAAAAAAAAGAAAAAGTTTGTTTCTCGTTTGTTACGTGTTCCATTGTTTAGCTCCGATTCGGTGGTGGAGAAAAGACGGATCCTCTCGGAAAAGAAACTGTTGTGTTTAATGGCCTTGCTGGATAGGGTCTGTAGAATTAAGTATATCCTGGAAATCTACTTCTGATTAGTGATTGATGGAAATATAATTCAGCAGAACGAGACTTCGTAATAGTTGACTTCAATTGATACAGGTCTAAAATTTATTCAATTGAGATTAAATTAGGCGCCTGTGTCACCACCCCTGGATAGCCGGTAACCGCCGGATAAATAAAAAAATGGAACAAAACTATGAAGTTATCTTCCAGGTAATTTAACGGCAACCTGCTGGGAGGTTGCGAAACAGGCCCTTGTGTATTAGTTTGATTTTAGAATTACGTATGATAGGAGAAATATTTTTTATTTTACAATAATCAACTGTTAATCTACGTTTATATATAAGAGGCTTATTCCCAAAATTTTGTCAGGTGTCTCATAAAGTTGGTGTTATCCTTAATGCGTCAAGATTTATTGACATCAAATGACACACGTAAATAAAATTTTACGGTGCCATATGAATAGTTTACGTTCGTTACCAAAAAAAACGGTAAGTTCTGTAGTGTATTTGTAAAAATCAGAAACAAATAGAATTGAAAAACTCGACCAAGGTGCCAGACACTCAAAAAGGAGCATGCCCAGAGAAAACCCAAAAAAAGTTGCCTACTGACCTCCAAAATCTATTATGAAAATTCGATGATGATGAGGATTACAATTTGATTTCCAAAATATGTGTAACGCAAAAGATTTTAATTTATCTGTCAGCCAGCGCAATGAAAAATAGTTCTAAAAAATTTGTTTTCACCCAAAAATACGGTTCGGTTCTAGGTACAACAATTTTTCTGCAGTTATACAAATAGCTATTGGTATAACCCACAGAAAAAAAAATTAAGCATGAAAAGTGCCTTTGGTATTGCGTTGCTTGTTATGAAAAAAAGGTATCGACGTCCAATTTCCACCCTATCCTGTATCACACATTTTTAACTCCCGAAAACCAGACATGGAAATAAACACTTCTAGATTATGCCAGTAGGGTTGTTATTAGATTGTGCATAAACCGATGACGTTTCCAAATAATTGTTTTCCCATAAACCAGATACGCGCAGAATAACGAACAGTTTTTTTTACATAAAGGTATATTTTATTCGGTATCGTATTCTTTACGTACGTACTTATTATCATAATTGGCTTTGTAGAGCAACTTGCGAAGCGAACTTTTTTTTGAAAATTGCTTTAGCGAAGTGCTGTGCGATGTTTTTGCATGTCAAGAGCGCTCTTATCGTCATATTTTTTTTGTTATTTTCTAGGCTTGGTTAAAAAATAACGGTAAGTATCTAACTAGCGACGACTTTAGCTGCTGTAATTTTTAAACCCAAACTGAAACTAAGGTTTTTAAAGATTTCCCCCCATTATAATCTTATATAAATAGTCTAATAATAATATGTTTTTGAAATGAAAACGAATTATCGATTTTGAATTTCGGGAGCTATGATGCCACAGACACACACCCATACAGATACGTCAACCCTATAACAGCCCGACGTTTTAGCGTCGGGGGTTAAAAACAAGTAATTCACTTCGTAAGTAGACTTCGTAAGGACGAAAAAAAAATCATTTCATCACACTCAAAAATATCAGCTACCGACAAATAATGTATGTATGATAATCCTATTGTAACTACGCGCACTTGACATCTACCTAGTGTAGCCTGAGCTGTGACTGAAATGGATGAATGCAGCAGTAATATTGAACATAATAATATTGTCATAAAATTCCCATAAATCTACTTAAAACACTAACTTTTTCAAGACTAGTGAACGATAATATTCTCTAGCATAATATGGAAAACTTATAGAAAATCTCTAGCGGTATTTTAAAGGAACTAGGATTTCAACGGTACGGTACAATTTGACGGATACGATAGTCAATCGTTTACTGAACTCCAACTGATTACATACTTAAAGTAAATATTAATCTACACAGGAAAATGTCTCTGAGAAATTGCTGTTAGCAATTTAAAATTAATTATAATAATAGATAATAATAGAAATGGGGAAGGTATCCCCATTTTCTCTCATGAGTGCGGTCTCTCTACTTTCTACTCTAACTTGGCCTAAAAGAAATACGTAGAGATACTCATAACGGTACTTACCATTCATTGTAATTATTAAAAGTCTATTTGCTATAGTTTTTTTTGTGCAATAAAGAAGATTCCAATTAATGGATTATAAACACTAATATAGTAAGAAATGACATCAAATAACAATGTTTAGTTTTGAGGATGTTTCTAGTGTTAATATAATAAAACGGATTTAGAAATATCGCTGCAACATGACGTAGGTGCCAATAGCAATTAGGGAGCAAGGCAAGCCGTCACTCAAAACGCCACCACACTCGTTGGTTCGCACACCTGTCCAGTCCACGGCGTGTTTTTGTATGCCTTGCGTAAACAGAACACAGTTTGTATGAAACAAAACTGTGATAAAATATAAATATTATGCTCGTTCAAAAATATTCGTGGCGATTATAAAAAGTGACTCAAATAAAGCCCATACTGGCAATTATTCTACGATGTAAATTAAGTTACCAACGTAAAATGCTGTATTATACGGCATATTACGAGTATATATGATTAATTGATGAACGATGATAATTTTTATTTACCAAATACGCGTTTTACCAAATACCGATATGAGTTATATATTTAAAGTGAGTGCAAATCTGCTGTTTGTTTAATAAGCCTAGTTTGGCTTCTGTCATACAAACACGTATAATAAAATTATCACTTGGACAAAAGTTTTCGTACGACATAAAAGCCAAACTACGAAGCGAGAAGGCCAAAAAGCCTGACAACCACACCATAATGTAACAACGAATTGAAACACTGTGACCAGACTATCCTTCGAATACCGGTATTTCCAAGAAATTGTCTTGCAACGATCTGAAGGCAGTCGCTTCATATAAAATCCTGGAATTCAGCCGCATCTGGTTAGACTGAAAGCCGACACAAAAATAAAATATTCGCTACCTACTACTAATATTACCATTTTTACTTGTACAGTTCTCACAAATCTTATTGTCCGGCTTAAAGTTGGCACGAGCTAACTTCAACCCGGCCGTAAAAATTGGAGAAAGAAAAATGTTGGACTGTTATTAAAAAATTATAGCTCAAGTCGCAACGGCTGTGGTTTTAAATCAATTGAATCCAATATTATACTCTCTCCGATTTCACGGCTTTGTTAAAGTTAGCTCGTGCCAACTTCAAGCCGGACAATAAGATTGGCGAGAACTGTGCTTATAATACGCAGTTGAGTGCTACCCACAAGTCCACACGTTAATTTATACTCATTTTCGAGTACCTAATACCGTATGTAGTACCTACGGAGCTTTAAAACCACAGAGTAATACTCTGCGGTAAAACCAGTCGAGAGGCTTAAACACAAAATTACTGTAATTCATAATTTCGTGACGGAAAAACCTTAAATTTTGTACATTCGCACGTGCGAAATCACTTTACTAGATTTTCATTTAATTAATGACATTTCGTGTTAATGAGGGACTTGTGGGTGACTAACAACTATGCTGATTAATCGATACGGTTACCGCAATCAGCCTATAATTGAATACGTATGGGGACAAGAGTAAAATATAATTTTTGACTGCCACTAAGATCGACATCTCATAAGAGAGGAGAAAAGATCTAACCAACTTGCTGGGTGATAGGACCTCTTGGGGCGATCAACCTTACGTTGGAGTCTATCATAAAGCACCTTTTTCAACCGACTCCAAAAAAAGGAGGAGGTTCTCAATTCGACTGTATTTTTTTTATGTTTGTTACCTCAGAACTTTCGACTGGGTGAACCGATTCTGATGATTTCTTTTTTCGACTATTGCGCGTGAGATTCGAGGATCGGCAACGCAACAGCAACTCCTCTGTTGTTGCTGGTGTCTATGAGCAGTGTTAACTGCTTATCATAAGGTTCGTTTGCTCGTTTATCGACATTAACACGGCAACAGCAACTGCAACAAAAAAAAATTTTGAAGACGTCATGAAACGCAACTGTCAGAACGACGTCAAATTCCTGTTATTAATCAGATTCTAACCTCCCCTCGTGTTATAAGCGGACATATGTTATAATTGTTTACACGTGGCCCGTCAATACCCGTGATAACGACTGATTGATTATTATTGAAGAGGGTGTCCGTAATGTTAAACTGTCAAATTTTGAGATTGGCCCCATTACGTATAACTATAGGATAAATATTGGTAAATGTATAGTTCTATCCACACAGCCCGGCTACATTGCCTTTATATTTTTTACTAGCTTTCCGCCAATGGCTTTGCCCGCGTGGTCTGGCGGTGGCTTAGTGGTCAAAGCGTCTGGTGTACTGAACCAGAAGACGCAGGTTCGAATCCTGCCCGCTAGCAGATTTTTTCCTTCATTAAAAATAATACGCATCTGATATTTACATATGTCATTGATCATGTCTTTAGCTATAAATTTGTAGTACAGAAACACGATTGGAAGACGCAGTTTCGAATCCTGCCCGCCAGTCGATTTTTCCTTTGTTGACTAAAGCCAAAGGGATGCTCAGAAATCGTCGACACAGGTCAACGTCGGTGGTCTAGTTGTTCGAGTACCGGACTGCTGATCACGAGGTCGTGGGTTCGATTCCCAAAGGACACAAATATTTATGTGATAAATAATATAACTTGTATTTGTGTTTGTCTGGGTGTGTCCTATGTATAATAAGTATGTATTTACAAAAAAAGTATATAAGTATTATATCCATTGTCTAGTATCCATAACCCAATCTTTGCTTAGATTGGGTCTAGATGGTGCTGTACAAAAAATGTCCCAAAATAAAAAAAAGTTTTATATGGAAGCGGATTTTTATACTAGTTCGCCCTGTATTCGACCGAAATTCAACCAAGTAAGTAAGTCAAGTTAAGTATGTCGTAGCATGATAGTTACTTTGTAAGCCGTGATATAATTATAATTATTCTGGATATTCGTATTAAATAAATAAATATCCTGGGACATTTTACACAGCACCATCTAGTCCCAAATTAAGCAGAGCTTGTACTATGGGTACTAGACAATGGAAATAATACTGATATACTTTTTTTTGTAAATACTTATGTATAATTTATGTATAATTGTATGTATAATTACTTTAGTGAAATTATATACAAGAACAAATTAAAGAAATATCAACATCGGTTGAGTTAGGTTATAACTTATAACTGTGACCAAAAAACGCACAAGCCGAGCGAGCAAAGCGTGCGAGTACCGAACCGATTTGTGGTCAGTTAATTTATTTCTTCAATGTACGATGAACAATGCCATTCGGTAGATTCTGCCTCCAATGACAGTACCTATATAACGCTATCTACACACGATCAAATCGTAACGCTACGTTGTCGCCACAACACAATCAATAAGACTTGAAGCCAGCAGCCGTTCCATCTAGATCACGGTGAATAGACGGGCGTAAACGATCAAATTCACTTGATCAAGCCTCCAATTTTGATCCATGAATAGTAAGCCAGACCGTTCGTAGCCAACACGTTTGAAGTTACTAGTTAATCGTTTGGGCCTCGCATGCTTCTGTCATTGATGGGTATGGATCGATTAGTCTTGATCATGTAGTCCTGTTAAATTATATTAGATAGCGCAGTGCAAGTCAAGCAAGCCTCAGGCGAGGCTCAGGATTCTCTGATAATCCTTTTGGGGTAGGTTCTGAGGGCTCCATCTGAACATTTATGTCTAACGCAACTTTGCCATATTGGAGTACAGTTTACTTCAATAGTAAGTAGGTACAATATACATAGGTTATGAAAAAGTGATTTCATCTGTGAATCGATGCATGTAATAAATCAAGTACACAGTGGACACAAGGTGCACATAAATATTCTGTAATTAGTAGGTATGTAAGATCTACGTACCTCGTATTAGAGATCCAAATGAAATAAAAATAAAATTAGTATATTTTTATTTTAAATTATGATTGCGGGGCTCATTTGCCTCACTAGCGTAGAGGACGTAAGTGCGAATGCTACGCTTGAGATCCGGTCCGATTTCCAGGTCGATCAAAGTGTTTTCTATGAAATTCTCAATGGCAGCTCAGAGTTTGGATTCGTTCCCGGTTATAGGCAAATACGCTTGCACCCTATAACATGGAACCTAAAACATACCCGTGAACTGTGGGTGTGCATCCACATTTCCCTAACCTTGGAATCAAACCGATTGTACTGTACGATTGTACTGAAAGTGTACGATTGCGGCCACTATAATAATGAAGCTTTATATTAAATTTACATTACCTACTTATATTCGTCCGTTTGAACGCCAAATTAATTAATGGAAATACGGAGAAACATATTGGAAAATGAAATTGAATACGAGTCTGAATAAACATGATTTAATAAATGAAATTAAATGTATTTCATAATTATGTGATTTATTATTATGTTGTAAAATTAACTAACGAAAGTAATCATCTTCATCGAACTACTTACTTTCCCACTGATGGACACGGTTCGATAGTGTGGGCTGCACACTATAGACCGTTGTCCAACAGTGGTTACGTTTAGCAGACTTTTATCTATAGTCAAGAAGACAAACACAAACTCACAGAAGATGTTTAAACATCGCATAGTTCAAACTGCAACAAAATAATGAATATAAATATAGCACAGTTGAAATAGTAACGGCACTTGCCTAATCCCCAATTTTACACTTCAAAACTTATAACATCGATCGTACATACTGTACCTAGGGAATCTAATGTTGCCAGACTAAATAAAAATATTTCTGCTTCCACAAAAACTATTCACTGCTGAAACTGGCAACGCTTGCATCGTACATCGACCTCAAAGCTCTGCTAACTGGTAGCTATAGAGCAATATAATTTTCCTTGTTTCAGATTATTCTGTGTGAAGCGTTGCGCACGTTGTGGCAACGGGATCACCGCGAACGAGTTGGTGATGCGAGCACGCGACCTGGTATACCACCTTACGTGTTTTACGTGCGTGGCGTGCGGTACGCAGCTCTCTAAAGGCGATGTCTTTGGCATGAGGGGCGGCCTCGTCTACTGCCGACCCCACTACGACAGCGCCTGCGTTGATGACTACTGCGACGAAGACGTGACTGGTGTCTATCGGTGGGTGTTCTTTTTAAGAGGATGTTCTTTCCTTAGGAGTTTATGTAGGTAATCTGTTCTAGAAATAACTGGACTCAAAACAAAAATTAAAAGAAAGCTGTTTTCAGTTCTCATGACACTGATTCAAAATGGGTAGGTATTAAAAAGTTGCAATTGCTTCGGCACTATATCAATGTCATTATCTCAGGTGAATTAGAAAATACTAAATTACCTATGTATTCTAGGATTTTAAGTAAGTGGCCCAAAATAAACTGGCATAAACCAGTTATAAAACATAACTGATTCTACAAGTTTTGTTTCCAATGAATAAGAAGCTCTAAAAACAATATAATAAAAACTACTTGATTTATAACACGTACATTGACTTATTTCTTCAAAGCGAGCTTCTGAATATTTCGCCAATTAACTCAGAATCGTTGCTAATAGGCACTAAGAATTTGTATCAAAAATTCTTTGGACCCATCCGTAGGTATACCTAATTATGTGAATCCGAGAAAAATCAATCAAAATTCCACTCTTTTATAAAATGGCTTTTTATGATTAGGTGTCAAGATCTGCATAGCGAAGGTGATTCGCCGTCTCAATACTTTAATGGTGGACCAGGTCAGAAAGGACGTCCACGGAAGAGGAAAATTGCCCAGGGTTCCTCCGACGATATGCAAGTCCAAACGATGAGGATGGCCAGCACCGCTCTAGGTGAGTTGAAACTCATTATATTTCTCAGCCTGGCGACTTGCACAAATGCGAATTCAGTTTATACAGTTTATTTACAATAAATAAATTGTCACTGTTAACTAAATGTGAACTTGTTATGAAATATATGAGAAGTTGGTATCAAAAGGTTTTCTTTGAATTCAGCGTTAAGCGTTGCTCGTAAGAATATTTATTTACATTCTCCTCGTGACGCAGACAATCCGGCCCCAGACGCTATACATATTTCATAGAATTCGCGCGCTCAAAGTTTTAGCAGAAACCTCAGCAGGGAAATCCGAGCGCCTACCCCGATGTCCCAGATGTCAATTCATCCCGTGCCGTAATCACGACTAATGAATAGAATACGCACTGTCAAAACTGTCTCTATCCTTATCTATCTCGTTGTTTGCCCGTAAGTTAGAGGGAGAAGTATGTGTTTACGCGAGTTGGGTCGTCTGTCAGGGTCGGTTTGGATTATTCTTTATAACGTCGAAATGCGAGGCTCTCATTGAGGTGAATTCAAGTTGTGTTGACTTGTCGACCCGATTAATAATGGCGTTAGCCTGAATGGGCCGTGGGGACAAACGGAGTTATATGTAAGTGTTTAAATAGAGTTTTCTCAAGACATTCTTATTTTAATCTAAAATAAAATCTTATTACTATTTCCATGTAAACATAGGTACCCGTATTCCGCGAAGTATTAGACGGAGGTGAACTAATATAATATGTAAATCCACAGTTCACCAGTATATTTAGGCCCCATATATGTATAACACAAATCAAGACTCCGAGCGGCTACTGAGAACTCACAGAAAATCCCAACTACACTTATTTCGACATGGGAATCGAATCCTAGGGTAGCAGTCACGCTTGGAACCACTAGACTAACGAGGTACTTTTCAGAAATAAAATCGGGTTCATTTTTCGTATAAAATATTCCCAATCTCTATATCCCCTTTAAATCTCGACTCCATTTTAAAATGGTGTCGGTGTACCCTTTCCTAATAACACCGTATACGAGGTAGGTATAAACTTACCCTTAACGAGGCTTAAAATTACACACTGTACAATGAAATACTCGCTGGGAAAAAATAATTATTCGTAGAATGCGTATAATAACTATGTGTTGTTTTGTTTGATATCCATTGCGTTTTAGTTTCAATGCCTTAATTTCTGATAAAAATCTAAAATATATTTTTTGCCTTATCTTTTACCATATAAAGTTAAGTTACTATATATAGTAAGTCCCATTGTAACTAATGTTTCCCAAATAAATTTATTATCTAATATATAAAATTCTCGTGTCACAGTTTTAGTTGCCATACTCCTCCGAAACGGCTGGACCGATTTGTATGAAATTTTGTGTGCTTATCCGGTATCTATGAGAATCGGCCAACATCTATTTTTCATCCCCCTAAAATGACCCACCCCTATATAGCAAAACAACGTTTGCTGGGTCAGCTAGTATAATATAATATATCTACCTATATAAAACTTAAGTCAGGGATTGAACCGTGTGGACAAAATCCCGTATCTCGAATAAATAAGGACAGTTGGCAGTCGCGATCACACCAGTCATTTCCGGACTGAAATCATTGATGGAAATTATTTCGTGGATGAAATCACGGCAGCGTACTTATAAGTACTCGTATATATATATATATGGTGCCTCGACCATATTTTCTCATAATTACATAACAACTTTTAACTCTAACAACACAATTGATATAACATTAACTTTAACATTTCATACTCTGCTCTTACATAATAAGTAGTCCAACCTACGTATTACAAAGTGCTAGAAGTCGCTTTTTCACGAAAAAAGTTACCACACCGCGTGAACTGCTTACGTACATAGTATCTATTCCATCCATTAACGTGTAAGTACGCATGTACTTACATCAATATCCATTTACGTGTAAGTACAAGTATACTTACACGTAAATGGATATTGATGGTAAATAATTTAAGGATTTCTATTACGAATAAAAAATATACCGTCTTTTAGAACTGCTTCGTTGTCCTAGTGGCCGTATGCGCGACTGCTATGCTAGATAGAGGTCCTGGGTTAAGATCCCAGGTCGAGCAAATTCGTTAATGAATGGTGACTCTGAGAAGGCCACACCATTAAATTAATTTATTATTGCATCTTTTAATTGCTTCCTGACACAGTAATTTAGTTACAGATAGTGGATAGCAAAACGTTTTTAGTACCTACACATGACAGCGATCCAGTTTATGCTAACCTCGCATTGTATAGGCTTTCCTAACAATGAAAGGTCAGCATAAGCTGGAGTATTTATTTTGCTGTAGTCGTGCAGACCTATTAATTGCATAATCGATCCACAATTTGTCTGTTTACTTCGTGCTTTAGTTAGCTAGCAACACTGCATTTTACTAGACAATTACTGTCGTTGCAATGTGATCCTGAAATAGAAAGTAGACGAAGCAATTCGGGATTCTCGTTGATACTCGTAGTCTAGTCAAAAACTAATGCGTACTTATACGAGACTAAGATTAGCTTCATCGCTAAGCGTAGCGTCGTCCCTGAATCACCACAATTCCACCAAATAAAAAAATGGAACAAAATTTGTAGAACCCGGGTAACCGAACCGAATCGAACCGGTCCAGCTAAAAATAGAGCAAAAGATTTTTCCCATATATGTTTTTACGTGAAAGACAAAGAAAATGAATTATCCCAGATATGAGAATAGCTAGATCGATTTTCACCAAAATCTTTACAGCCGTTTTCGAGAACGTATAATCACTACATAGTATAAAACAAAGTCGCTATCCGCCGTCTGTCTCTCCCTATGTATGCTTAGATCTTTAAAACTACGCAACGGATTTTGATGCGGTTTAATAGATAGGTTTTTAATAGATAGAGTTATTCTTAAGGAAGGTTTATATGTATAATAACATACCACGCGGGCGAAGCCGCTGGCGGGAAGCTAGTAAATAATATATCTAAAACGAAAAAAAAAAAAAAATCTTACCATCATTACTATAAATTTTTCACTCGAAACCTTATCTGGTCACCACACTCTTTTAGAGAAGTTAAAGGTCAACGTCACATTATTTTTTCTACTGCTAAATGAATTTTTATTGTTGTTATCTATTACTCCTGACATTTAAAATTGTAATAGCATAAACATCACACCGTCGCTCATTCTCTATAAAAAATAAGCTATGAAAGGGATCTGCTGTAATGATAATCTCACTATCTATATCTACAGAATATTGGCAAAATTCTACTCTGCCACATAACAAATTGTAATTGCCGCTATATCTCGATAAAGTCACATGCACTCACACTCGATTTTCCCGCCGAAACGGCAGCCATGTTGGTACAACAGCGCCATTTGAGTGGCGCGCGTGACAACGATAATGAGAACTACGAGGGCTCTCAAGTTAGGGACGTGCGTTATCTACAATCTCGGAATCAGTTAAAAATATCGCCTAGTTCGTAAGTTGCATGCAAAATAATGGGTTACGAACTTACGACTAACTAAAAACTTTACATCGCGCTTAAATTCCCTATAGGGTTAGGCAGAGGTGTTCTATTACAGTCACAGTTCGCCGGTACGTTCAGGTCTCTCCATGAAATAAGGGCGGGCCTGTTGCCGTTAAAATTACCTTACTAAGTTGTAAAAACCTTGCTATTAAGTTAACAAGGTCCGCTTTCACCATCTGCATATTAAGTTCCCGTTAAATTATTTGTCAGATAAATTTATACAAATAGTGTTGTATTCTTGAATTTGTCCGGGCGGTTAGTGGCTATCCAGAGGTAGTAAAACAGGCCCTTAGTGTTATTGGATGATCGCAGAATTCCTGAAAGTGTACGTAAAGTGCCATTTGAACTCTGCCTAGTATTCAGTATACTTTTATACAGTATGTAGATGAAATAAAAATATTTGTATATATATTAGCCTTAAATAGCTAAAGAGATCGAACTCTTAAAAAAAACGCTTTAAATAATTATCTTAATAAACCATTTTTAATAATAAACTATTAGGAATAAGATTATTGAATAATACAAAATGACCAGCCAATACCCACAAATTAACATCGTTTAAGTAAAAAAAAAGCAGATGCACATCATTGGCCACCACCGTAATAGGCCCAATAAAATGTTTTTAATTTCCGAAATCCCGTAAAAAATATCGGGCAGCTTTTAAAATGACACATTAATTTTAATCTATGGCTCTTGATAAAGTTGAATATTTGTTAGCGAAACCTTCCCATTATTGAAACAAGCTCTATTCTAAACCTAGTGGAATTCCAATTTGTTTGGATATTTTTTTTAAGTGTCTGGTTGTCTTTTGTGGTCAAGGAGCAAACAGCGGTCTATTGTTTTTTATTGACATTATGAAGGATTTGAGGTGTGAACTCTTTAAATAGGGAGTTCGTTTTTGGAATATTAATTTATATCTGTAGTATCTGTCTTTCTGCCTTTCAACTTTCGCCTTTAAAACATTAGTAAGATGTACAATCACGATCAAAAACATGTATACACTAACAAAAGTGCTAAAGCGATTTTTTCATGAATGAACGATTACAATTTTGAGATAACACCAATGTCACTATAGTATTGGTTCGTAAATACTGTGTTCGTATTATCACAAAAGTTCTAGGTATTAGTACTTTAGGAGAAAATGACTTACCTGGATAAAAAAATCATTTATTGCCTAACTATGGCAAGGCTGTGTTATAATATTTATACTTATTTACTAAATGTTTTTTGATTATTTAACATGTACAAAACTAGGTACAAAAATGTATTTCCTAAATCACAATTTTGTACCTAGTTATTTTTATTTTAAATCTATAACTAAATAAAATGATGAGAATAATAGAAATCGAAATTGTGTACAAATCGAACCCGCGACTTATGAGACTATGGTTCGATGACTACGGCTACTTAATCGGGACGTCATGTTGTAGAAGTAGATACTAAGACATTCAATAACTACTGTACAGTTTCTTGTGGTGGTAAGCGCATTTTAGGGTTCGATTCGTTTGTCCGTAACGTTAGGTTAGGGTTTGATTTCTTGGCCGAGCAAAGTGCTTTAGGTATTATAGGTTTTAAATTAGTATCCTAATAATAAATAGAAATAGTTTCGCCCGCTATTTCACGGGACGTAAAAGCTTCAACCCTTTTTTTTTTTTTTTTTTTTCGTGTGAAAATCCTCATGGATACCCTCCCTCCCTCCCTCCTCAACCCTAGCTAATGCCTAAAATACTATTGTTTAGGCTTATCTCACCTTAAAGTCCCTTTTATACCTAATTGTCCGATTATTTTGTTGTTGCAGTATATCCTCATTCTACAACTAAATATCTATTGTCCTATGCATGCAATTATGACCTTAATAGCAAGGAATACGAAGGGCAATAGTCCTACAATCGGGCTGGACGAGCTAGATGTTAATTTCTAGGGTCGAAAAGCAGCCGCTTGGGCTGAACAGGCTCGCTATTAATATTTCAGCTAGATTGAAAGGTCGAGCCAATGTGGGAATAAAATTTATACTCAAATTTAAGTTGAAACAATACTATAAAAATATGCTTTTTGGATAAAAATGCTTTTTGTTACCTACGTTAACTGAATTAAAATTAAAAAAGAAACCTTTCCATCACAAAATAATTTATACCTACTACTAATTCAAAATGAATGGTACAAAAAATGTTATAAATGGACTCTCCACCCGATTAAAACAATTAACAATAAACAATGCTTTAAACAACCTGACCACAGAGAAAAAAAATCGTTAACATGATTCCATCACCTGTCTTCGAAAATGGTCAAGCGTGATGCGGGACAAATAGATTCAACTTTGTATCTTCTTTTGTGTTGTCTTGTATTGGGTTCCGTAATACCAATATTGTAGGTAGATTCGAATAGCTAATATATTTTTTGTTACCATGATACGGAAAACAATTGAATCTTGTAGACTATAATTTATTATCAAAAATTATATTCTGCGGTGCGTTAAAAAAAACTCGTAGTGTTAGTAGGGGTATGGATTATTTTTTTGGATTTTTTTATTACTGTAGATAAAGTAGGTTAAGTAAGTAAAGTAGATAAGTTATAACATTACCACAACCGTAATCGTTATATTTTAATTGTCTATAATATTTGACAGAAACGATACGACTTTGGTTTGTGCTTGGCAATTTAGCAATATCTATTATTTGCTGCTTGCTAGCGGGGACCATAATGTTATCAAACAAAAATATTATTTTTAAATATGCCCCCGGATTCCCCCTCTCATCATCATCATCATCAGTATGAGGGGGATTACGCTTTAGACCACCACGATGGCCTAATGCGGGCTGACAGTCTTTCACGTGCCGTCGAGAAAATCTCTCAGGCATGCAGGTTTCCTCACGAATGTTTTCCTTCACCGTCAAAGCGAGTGATAATTACGCACATGATTTCGAAACCAGAGGTGCCTGCCTTGATGTTCGAACTTGCGAACTTTGACTTGGCAGTTCAGAGGTCATACATACCCCTAGGCTATCACTGCTTGCTCTCTCTATCCGCCAATATTGAATTATACAAGGTGGAAGGGACATCGACGCACATCCGAGTACCATCAGTTCAGTACATAATTCTGGACTCTCCTGCGTTGAAATTTTCCGTAACCTTTTTCATCAATTTTAAAAAATGTTTTGTAGTTATTTTACTTGAACGTGTAAAAAAAACATTTTTTCTATCTACCTAAATTAGATTTATAATTAATTGATCAGTATTTCATTTATTTCAGATCGCGCGCGCGATAACATTCACGTAGAGCGTTATAATCGCGTTTTTAACAATACACTGCGCGCTCAACAATGACAATATCTGTAGTAACCGATCATTTTCTATATGAACGGCTTAGGTCATTTTACTTTTGACCTTGAGTGAAACCTTGTCATGACGTTTATGCGTCGATGTCCCTTCCACCTTGTATAGAAACAGTGTATCAACAAGCAAGTCTATGTGTAAATGTCTACATTATAATATGTATGTAGGTGTCAGAGGGACTCGACTTGATGACGACAGATATACGACTACCTACCAGCATGGCAGCTTTCGTTTCACATCAGTATCATTTTACAAGGTCCGAAATTTTATTGTTAATCTGTATCAAGTTTTAAGCGCCAACGGATTTTATGCTTACAAATATTTTAATGAACTAATACTTCTACTAGCTTTGGAAAATAGGTATAGGAACTATCTTTTTGTATTTTTTTAAGCATTTTCCATGCTAAGATTACAAGTTATTTTTAATGAAGGAAAAAATTGAAATCGACGTCGCTAACCTTTAAGACGTAAATTAGAATGTGAAGGAAGATTTCGACTGGGGAGCGGGGTAGGGAGCGGTAGCTTAGTGGTCAAAGCGTCTGGTGTACCGTACCAGAAGACGCAGCCGCCAGCCGATTTTTTTCCTTTATTAAAAATAACAGGTATAGGAACTTTTATCGACAAACGAATAGAAACCAAATGTATGGAAATGACACAAACTTTCGACAAATCAGACTGACACTAATGTCAGCGCTATACATTTTGTTTTTATTCGTTTGTCGATTCGAATGTCAAATTGCAATTTTTCTAGGCCCCCAGCTAGCTACGCCTGCGCAATTAGTTTCAATTTCAATATCTCGGAATCAATAAACGGTCCAATCGTGAATCGGCTTTGTAACGCAAATTGTAATGCACCGGTTACCGTATCAGTATGTAATAGGCCAAATATAAAGAGATTTAAGCGGGCATTGGGGACATTTTCATACAAAAACGCTGGTCCCGATTTGATTACTTTTTCTTTGTCCGATTGCCGTATGACACTGGACGAAGGGATTTGTTACGATACTTTGATTCGTAATATGCCGTCTATTGATCGTAGATATTCGTATTATCTAAATGTCTTTGCCTAAAAAAATCTTTTTTGTTTAATTTATCTTATTTTCAAATATAGAAAACTTACAGAAAATCACTACGCTACGGCCAATTACAAGTTTTGAAATATGAATCAAATTTTGTGAATTAGTATTTTATTACCTATAAACATAGGTTTACGCCTGATTCCTATTTTCCTACAAAAAATTAATTGTCGCAGATCTTTATAGGCATACGCTATCGCTACTAAATAGGACCACGTCCCGAAGAGCGGCGCCTATCTGTGTAATAAACCATACACTGAGTTGGAGCTTCTTTATTTTTTTTATGGCCTATCGTTAATATCGAGGCTTTTACAGCTCCAATGCTTTATTACCGACTTTAAAAAAATGTAGTATCTACTTCTCTTTTTCTCAAATTCGGTAACATGTTAATTTCGACTATAAAAATAAAACATTACGTGTGTACGGTGTGTTTATTGTGGAAGAAATCACTTTTATTTCTATCGACGAACTGGGAAAAATATGTTTTACGTCGAAATTGAGGTCCTTCTTTTGTTTACGGAGGTAGCCTTCAAAAGGCTGCTCTTTGGGCATTAGACCGGGGAGTGTGAGATTCTTGCCCCTAAAAGTACCCCAGCGGCCACCATTACCACATCGAGAGGGGCACTAGTTCCCCCCTGTGTCCTGGTAAGACTAATCCCTGACCTTTATCTATGTACAGTCAGGAGAACTTTTGTGATATTACGAACACAGTATTTACGAACCAATACTATAGTGACATTGGTGCTATCACAAAGTTTCAATCGTTCATTCTTGAAAAAATCGCTTTAACCCTTTTGTTAGGGTACATGTTTTTGCTCGTGACTGTGCCTACTATACTTTATTTTTAATGGCAACTTCGCGCCCTCGATCATTACCATAGAACCTAAACGTACTGGTGAACTATAGATATACATTAGTAGAACTGTGCTTAGCCCTACGAGTAATACATCATCATCATCCTCCTACCCTCCCAATGCACTTGGGGTCGGCGCATTATTAGAAGTATGTCTCTTTCTTCCATACATCTCTATTAGCCGTCATCTCATCATTCAACTCATTTTGGTCACACAGTCCATCCATCTTTTCTTTGGTTTTCCTCTTCCCATAAATCCATCCACGTGCATGCTGATATGTGTTTTAATAAAAAGGCTATGCACTCACTTAGCAGCTATCTGTAGTATTATCATCAGACACAAAGTATTTTTTTTGTGAATAGTGAAAACGTTTGTTTCGGCTGTGAATTGACACCGACGACGGTAATTGGTTAGGCGACGATCAACACGACCATTCATATCAAGAAAATATCTAGTATTAGCCAAAATACACAGCAGTTTCAAAACGTTCTCCCAATTTTCCATAAATTGTTCAACAAAATTGAGATATTATATCGAAATATAAAGGGGTTGTTTTGAGTTACATCCCTCATTAGCAGACCCTCATTTTGGATAACAACGTGGAATATAAGACATTCTGAAATATTTTATATTATTTTGTAGCAGAAACGGGTCAGTACCTATATTTAAGTAGTTCGTTATTTGCTGCAAACTCGATAAAGAACGATTTTATTGTTACAAACGTAGGCTATATAATTCAGTTACAATACACTCGAGTGCCGAGTAGAATAAAAGTATTATGACGTGACACAAGGTGTAATTTCGATTTAAAAATAAACGGTCAATCAATAACTTTCTTTGGAAATAAAATGAAATGTACTTACGTGTATTTATCACATAACTCCTCCTGAGCGGCTGGACCGATTAGGTTGAAATTTTGTATGTAAGTACTAATATTTTAACGGGTTCCTGGATTACCTGGGTTTTTACGTGTAAAAGTAGAACGAATATTTCCAGTTATGAGATCTAGCTAGATCGATTTTTCGCCCCCTAAACTGGTCATTAATTGTCACTTTCATCGTTATCCTTACAGCCATTTTCAAGAACGTGATTACAAATATGAAATAATTATTATGTACATAACTACATACAGGACTGCTACAGTTTAGTAAAGAATGGTAGATGCAAAAACACATTACCTTGGGTAAAAGCCAGCGCCAATTCCGTGGGAATATCCCAAAAAAGTTATAAATTATAGCTTATATATTATCCTAAAGTATACACAATAATACTGTAAAGTTTCATCGAAATCCGTTCAGTAGTTTTTGCGTGAAAGAGTAAAAAACATCCTTCCATCATCATCAAAAACATTCTATCCTCACAAACTTTTACATTTATAATACATGTATAGAGAAATGTACTCAATTTATGAGAGGCCAATATCGCATTAAAAGCGTACATTACGTTATGTAAGAGCCTCGTCGATATTTAAGCCGATTACAACTCTGCCGATGATCATTTGTTGCATTAATCTGTTTGTGCTCAACACACGCAACCGACTCTGTCAGCAATATCTAGTTTTATTTGTAAACACAGTTTGCGCCACGAATAAACCAGGGTTGGCTAACACAATGTTAGTGTGCATTGTACATTATTACTTTCCTGTGACTCCTCATCAACAATTGTCCCACTGCTGGGCACGGGTTTCCTCTCATTATGACAGGGGCTATAGCCCACCACACTGGCCTAATGCGGGTTGGCAGACTTCACATGCCGGCGAAAAAATCTCTCAGGCATACAGGTTTCCTCACAATGTACGCACATGATTTCGACTTCGAGACATTTGACTTGGCAGTCCAATGGTCACATCACTAGGTTATCACTTGCTTTAGTGACTCTCTTCTTCCTCAAGTCGCTTTCCTCATTGCTGAGGGTCGTGATAATCCCTAGGAAGGATCATGCGGTTGACAATTTTGCGCCACCTGTGCCTGTCTTTGGCGACGTGAAGTGCCTCGTTAAGTTTGGTGTCCTGAGAGGTGCGAATCTGGTCAGACCGTCGATTTTTCCAGTAACCATCAGCTGTTCAAGGTTGTGCCCAGTGTTCAGTGACTCTAGTAGACTCTAAATCACATCAAATTGTTACTTATCAGAGCAATTATAACGCCTACATTATTGCAGAATAACCTGTTGGTGGAATTTTAGTACCTACGAATTTGTTTTATTTATGAACACCCAAACGATTAGTCAAAAGCCATTTTGTCGTTTTAGTTCTATTAAATTTGCCGATACTAACATTAGATTGTATCTTATCTAGACCCCCTGTCAGGGGTCCGTCAGGTGTCCTTGTAGATGGCGGAAAATATCGAGCTAATGTTTTATTTAAATAATTGAAATATTGTTTCATGGCTCATGCTGAAACGATAACTGTAATACTGGAAGTATAAAATAAGGTCTAAAATAGGTAAAATTTAATTTGTTAGATTGCCTTACAACTGGGCATTTAGAACTGATTTCAAAGATAAAAGGACACGGCTGTCTTCTATTATTCTTAATAATTTATTTAAAAAAATATGTACCTACTTATATATTTTTTTTGTGTAATTTCACTAGTTTTTAGTTTTGTTTGTAAATACCAAACCGCAAAAAGAGAACCATTGTCGTTCATTGCTCAATCTTAGGAGTCATTTCCCTTTCTCAAACACACCGCACTATGAACTATTATTTCTCTTTATTCTTATTTTATGCATGGCACTTTAAGTGCAAAGCACAACAATTAAGTCGGCTTCACCAAAACGTGATGACGATAATATATTTTTTTACAGCCCAATTGTTTTTGTGCCGACCATAGTATACACTAGAAAACGGCGTCATAAAAATAAACGCAACTGTCTGACCCCTCACTCGAATCACACAAACCCGTCTAATATATTTAATTATAAATTTAATAATTAGCTAGTTGCGCATCGGCGATTTCGTTACATATAACGCAGCCAACCACCCAAGTGTTGTAGCGAGATATTAATAAAAACCACTGACTTTTTATTACTAAGACCCATTATTATTAGGGGCAGTATGCGTGAAGTTCGTAATTCGGGACGGGGGTTTTAATTTGGGACAGTTTAAGTTCACGGCAGCCACAAAAATGTGGAATGTTTTTAAGAAGGATATCATTAATATTGTAACTACATATTATACTTATCAACATATTCATATGGTCTGATGGCATATCATATCGTGTAATAAACTGACATTAGGTTAGGTTATATCTATAAATTTCTTTCAAATTACTATTCAAGTCCGAAACGCTTCGCTGTAGCTCAGTATTTGTTGTTTAATATTCTTTTAAAAAAATACAAATTCGTGTTAAAATTTTAAGTCAATGAATCCATTTATTCAGTTTGCGACACAAAAATAAAGGAATATTATCTACATCGTTACTCAATAAAAAATATAAAATAAATAATGTACATTTCACTACGGTGGGTAACAATTAAACAAGTAACAATTAAAATCGTTCTCCATTCCGAACTGGGTGTCATATTTCCCATGTTTTATAATAAGGACAGATCCACACCGCTACCGCACGCGTACACCCCCTACTTATTCCGCACTATCTATTAGATCAAAAAGCGTCCAATTATCGGAACATACATCATACATTCCACGTTATTTGTTTTGACGCACAAGTCACTGGGCACCATGTCGGCTGCCTTTCCGTTGTCCGCTAATGAGTATTAACGATGGTTTTGCTTATCAATTAATAGAGGGTTCCTTTACTTGGATAAAAAATAAAATGAGGTAAAATGTGAAGGCTTTTACATAATAAAAATACGGAGCGTATGTAATAGAAGTCAACTGCATCTAGTGTGTGAAACGATTTTAAATAAAATATTATATTAAAGCATTTGCATATCGTTATCTTTTTAATGCATGTTTGTAACACACGTTATAAAATTATAGTAAGTTTATAATTATACTAATTATTAATTATTATCCCAGCTTTAGGAGTTAAAAAAATATGTAGGTAAAGAGTTTATCGATATAATTATTTAATAAAATTACACGACGACCTCTTTCTGTGTAGTGGCTTAGTGACGTCACAACGTCTCTAAAGATTTAACTCTATCCATGCTTCAATTCTCAGGCCCCGGAACCAAGCTTCCTCTATTAGCAAAAAGGTGGCACTGTCGTGGTCTGCCGGTTGCAACCGCAGTCGCCAACAATATCAACTTCCTCCCATTAGGACCAAAAACATAGGGAAGTGGGTTTGAGATGATGCTCTGTGAAATTGGTAGTGCTGTTATTGATTTTGGTACATCATTATTTTACGTTGTGGCTGTACTGGGCTAAAAACACCACTTTTGATAACATCACATTTGTATTCCTGAAGGGGTAGCCAGAGGCGTACTAATGTACACCCGTAGTTCGCCGGTGTTTTTAGGTTCCACGGAGTAGCCTATTGCAATTAAACCAAACTCTGAGTATTTACTGATAATACCGTAGAAAATCCAAATAATCCTTTGCCCGACCTGGAAAACAAACCCAGGAATGCTATGTCGTTTTATGGGTTTATTTTCCAGGTCACAGTCACACTAAGCTAATCAGACAGTTATAACTTGGTGATTTCGGTGATAATTTTGATAAGTGTTTTTTGTACCTAACTAATAATAGGTAAAGAAAACATCTCAATACTAACTTCAATGGCTTTTCAATATCTTGGCCCAAAATTTGATAAAATTACTTAGCCAAATATTCGATGTCGTTGCTACATTCGACGAAGTCTGAAAACTTTTTGATCAAAGTGAGACGATTGGCGGACTAAGACTCCGAATATTAACGACAGTCAATTGTTTCAGAAATACTTCATCGCGGCGATTTATCATCTTCCATGGAGTCACTTGCCTACGATTCGTCTGTAGCCTCTCCGGGCAGCGTATCAAGCCACACGCAACGCACCAAGCGCATGCGTACCAGCTTCAAGCATCATCAGCTCAGGACCATGAAGTCTTACTTCGCGATTAATCAGAACCCCGATGCAAAAGACTTGAAGCAGCTGGCGCAAAAGACCGGACTATCCAAACGAGTTTTGCAAGTAAGTCGCATTATGGTATATTGGATGAGCGATCGATCCCCGCATAGAGCAAATATTGGTATAATTTTGCAATGTTATTCGGTAATAACTATTTTATGATATCGTGTTCTAGCTGGAACGTAAATTGGATAGGTTTATACAGTCGGGGTGTGTAGGTAGGATTGTCAATTTGTGAATATTTGAGTTTGGTAGCCTGGGCATAATCTAGAGCGGCGTATAAAAAAAATACACGAGAGAATTCCTTGCGTCGTAACTCTATTACAGGGCATTCTATAAACAAGAAGACCATAAATACCGATCAGGTACCTACCGGCTTACCTACTTTTTACGGCGACCTCTTGCTTGATACAATTTTAATAAGTACGAGTACTTAGTCGGTGAGATAGCGAGCTTGTACCTAATTTGAGTAGCATCGGAGCGTAAGGTTACCGATCAGGTAACACCATAGAAACATCAAATATAACTACACAGCAGATAAGGACTAAGTAAGCTAAGCCCTAGCCTTGCCCATATCCATAAGACCTTAATGTGCGTAAGGTTAAAATGTCTAGAAGCTTTTGCGCGAGTGTATTCAATTAATTCGTTTTATTTTCTTAGGTATGGTTCCAAAACGCCCGCGCAAAATGGCGCCGCAACATGATGCGGCAGGAATCGAGCAATGGCCCAGGACACTCCAATGGTCCAATCGTCCCAGGATCAGTCTCACAACCCAGCGTTGGTCCCAGCACGATGCTGCTCACCGAGCCGATGCAGTCTATGGATGATATGAGGGTCCATACTCCTCATCCACATTCAATGAGTTTCAGCGAGTTATATTGACACATGGGGGTCGGTTATGTTCCAAGAGGAGCGGCCTTAGCCGTAGGAAGCATTCCAATCGGGCTACCGTTAGGTGCTCAAAGATAATCGAGTACCTATTTACATATTTTGTTATATGTCCCACAAGTTGGTAATGGGGTGAACCCTTGTCTAATCAACCTCCAAATGACGTCACCCGCCGTACTTGCCGGCTAGTGCGGCTAACGCGTACTTAGAGCGATTACGTCATGTTTACGTCATCAAGATGGCTGCCAGGTAAATTTTATTATCAATTTGCGGGGCTTATAAAATTAAATAAGATGATTTTGCAATGACCGTAGGAGAACTTTTAAAATTTAGAGAAGATTGATTATTAGAAGGCTTATTCAGTTTTTTTTATTAGGTACTAAGTACCTACCGTAAGGAATAAAATCTGGTTGCATATAATATTTCTGACATTGAGGTCAAAAATGGAGCGAAGTGGAGGGAAATAAGGAAGGTTAACCCTACCTTGTCTGTGGGGCTGACAATCGAGAAGACAGTCATTTAATTTAATAATATAAAAGAAGTCTACGACTACGATCGCACGATCGTTCATAACTCATAATCACCCTTACGATGAGTATACTTTTACTTTTTTAGTATGTTTGACATAATAATCGTTAATTTTGTATGTAAAGTTGAATAATTCTTATTTCTGTATTATCAAATAATTTACTGTCTACTACTTTAGACCGATTAATCTGAAATGTAGTTTACTTTAACTATTGTAAATGGTTCCTAATATGTTTATGTTGTAGCTGTATTAACATAATTATTTTAATAAAACTAAGGCAATCAAAACATTTTTACTGTCGTGAATTTTTTTTGGTTGCATCAAGACGAAAGGAAATGTACCATAAGGCGCTGCGCAAACGTGAAGACTTTTGTGTCTTTTGTCGGATACAACCTACTAATTTTATATATTACTTAGCTAGCTTTCCGCCAGCGACTTCGCCCGCGTGGTTTGGGTATTCCTTATAAATTATAGCCTATATTACTTGGTAAAGATGTAGCTTTCTAATGGTGCAAGAATTTTGCATATCGAGACTACTTAATTCAAACAAACAAAAAACAATCAAATATTTCCTCTTTATATTTTATTTATATTATATTAATTATTTTATATATTATATTTTATTAGTAGCTTGTATCTGACACAAGACACAAAAGTGTCCACGTTTGCGCAACGCCTAACGTTGCGCAAACGTGGACACTTTTGTGCTTGCTGTGGAGTGGTATGTATTGGACACCGTTGCGTGACGTTTTAGTAGATCTTGTCTACATACCCTTTACATAATAATAATCACTTTCATCATCTATTATAACCATTTCGATGTTAAGACTTTTGTAAATATATAGTATTGAAAACGGATTTTATTACGAATAGATGTACCATGAAATATGTAGTGTCAGCTTGGAATCTGGGGTTTAAAAATCGAATAGTTTTTCCTAGTGGTCTCAGAGAGAATGGTCGGGTCAAAAAGTGATACTAGTCAAACACGGTAACTAGTATCTAGTGAAAATAATAGGGTACTTGACTTAAGTAACTATCGAATTATAAATTGTATTTCACAGCTTACTGATAAGTTTCCGTCAAATTAGCTGCCAGATAATTTCATACAAATTTATTCGTCAGTTAGTGTTTATCCAGAGGTGGTGAAACAAGCGCCTAGATGTAGATAAATCTGTTGAATGAAAATATTTTTAAAAAAGAATTTTAATAAGATTTGGTTTATAATGGCAAGTATGTCGACAATACTGGCAATGTTGTAGTTGTTCTTTCGACTGTGGTTGAAGTGATTGATACCGCGCCATAATATTATCATATTCGTTTTTAACACAGCTGAAATTATTGCAATTCTTATTTATCAATTAAAATCAAACAGACCTAATTATTGCAAAGGTTAGTTTGTACATTCCTATGGTTTATGTACATAATTATGGCGTCCAGCTATATCCCGTTTATTGAAAAAGATAATTTACACCATTATCTACGTACAGTTTTTTTTTAAATTATTTTGTGAATAATATACAGGATGTTTGGTAGAACGTTGAACATACGAAAATGGTGGTTAGTTGGGGTCATCTGCTACCCACTGGGCCCAAATTATTTAACCTTGGCCGCACTGTTTTTTTTTTACTTTTTTTTAATTTCACAGAAAATTATCAGTTTTTTATCAATTTAAATTCGAATATCTTTACTTGTGATGGGTAAAACAGGCAGGATGTTGTTTTGTATTAATGTCTAATTATATTCGAATTTTAAGTAAAAAAAACTGGTAATTTTCTGTGAAATAAAAAAAAGTAAAAATGAAAACGGTGCGGCCAAGGTCAAATAATTTGGGCCAAGTGGGTAGCAGATGACCCCAACTAACCACCATTTTCGTATGTTCAACGTTCTACCAAACACCCTGTATACCTATAATTTTAAGGAACTATTTCATCTTCTGGATAACAGCCACTTACCTGCCGAATAAATAAAAGATGAAACAAAATTTGTATGAAATTACCTATTTGCCAAGTCATTTGGAGGTGGTGATAAATAAAATAATTAATAATTAATATTATAAATAATTAATTTAAAAAAAGGTCAAGTACCTTATTGTGTAATTACATTTAAAATGGTATGTTTTATCATTAGATTTGAAGCCATATTGTATAAGGTACACAATACATGTAACTAAACAGTGTTTATAAAATGTAATCAAATGTAATGTAGTACATAATAAACTTTTAGACAGGTCTTACATAATTGAGCTTGATAATAAATTTAACAAATCGATCTTATATGATACTTTAGTCATGATGCCATAACATATCGCACATCCGATAAACTAGGGTCACAACTCGAAAACTGGCCTTTTTCAGGAAAATTTAAAAACTGAATATGCCATATAAAAGTATTTTTTGAAGCATTCTTTATATATACTACTTATAAATATTTAAATAAATATTACAACAAATATGGACTGTCTAGTACATTTGTGGTTAAGTTTGTGGCTTTATTTTGGCTCTCCTCAAAATTGATGTTTTTCTACTTATGACCCTATTTTATCGGAGGTGCGATATCATCACGTCTCTATTCCTCGAAGTTTTAAGCAGAGGTGTACTAATGTACACCCATATTTCGCCGGTATGTTTAAGTCCCATGTAATAGGGGGCGATCCTATTGCCATCAACCGGGCACAAATCCAGACTCCGAGCCGGGATTTTAACCCAAGACCTTTAGCGTAGCAGTCGCGCTAGGGATCAACGAGCCTAAACCAACGAAGCTGAATTCAATGTTTTTTTAATACTGGATACCCCATCTAGTTTTAAAATACATTGACTTCTATACTCTCTTTCTGAATATAGTTTTTTACTATTAATTATAAGTTCATTCCTTTCTTAGTGGGACGAGTACTATTGGTGACTCTTAGGCTAGAGACGATGCTAAGCATACTATAGTAACGCTTCCGTATGTCAAATTTTAATACAAATTTGACATATGGAAGCATTACTTTACGCTTAGCGTCGTCTCTGAATCGCCTTAGGCTGAGATTCAGAGAAGAGACTCAGCATGAACTTACACTTCACACTTCGTAAGTTCACGCTAAGTCTGTTCTCTGAATCTCAGGCTTAGTGTTCTTATTCAGAACTATCAATAAGCTAGGAAGTGAGAACGTTGTTGTCAAATAAGATAGTATGAGAATTAGAGAAGTTCTCTACTTAATTCTTATTAAAGACATTAAAATCTATCGGTCTTAAGTTTTTGTTATTTTATAAAATCTTGTTATTCCGTGTCAAGAAAATGTGTATTTCTTATCAAGCTCAGGCATATACTATTCTAATTAAAACATAAAAACACCGTATGAACTCTAAAATTGTTCCACATTCCGTGGTTATAACATAACACTTCCAAATGCATCATTAAAACTACCATTATACTTACAAAAACCGTTTAAAAATAATAAACCTGTAAACAAAAGCTTCATACTCCCTTGATTACTCAAAAACTCGTCATTAAGAGTAAAAAAATCAATTAAAACTGTTATAAAGCCCTTTAATAACTGAATAAGTGTTACTTTTTTCACCTGTACTAGTAGTAAACATTACCCTACTATAAATTGTAAATTATGATAATCACGTAGGTAACTTAACTAAGACTTAATCGTCACTTAAATTATTATATTCCACATTTTTATAATTAAGAGCTATGTAAATAGTAAGTTTATAAAACATTAGACGTGTAATTTTAGGCTTTAGGCTAAACCTTGTAAAACCTGACCATATTGAATTGTTTTTCATATCATTAGGTTTCAGCCAGTTAGTCCCTGCATCATACATTCGGTAAAGATACCTATCGTGGCCGCCATCCGGCGCCATCTCGTGCATGAATCGCGAATTCATTCAGGATAATATGTTGTTTTGACAAAGAGGCAGCGATTTAAGTAATACCTACCTATAGAACTATTATCGTATCATTACAAGATCTTCAACTATACCTACTATTTAATTTACCCCCACTACTGGGAATGGGTCTTCTTTTACTATCTAAGGCTATGGAAAAGTTTGTAATCTGTATAAGTTTACTTTTAATCTCACTGTAATTTTTAAGTGTTTTTTAAATAAGTATGTATTAGCATTAGTGTGTAGACTTTTAGTCTTAGAGAAACATATTTATACACGAAAATGGTAATATATTGACATCACAATATGGAGACTTTTATTGCCATCCTACTTGCTGCACTTTATGTGTAAAGTGTTTGTCGGCCATTTGCCATCTAGCAAAGACTCTGAACTTCCATTTGAGGGAGTGGCTTCCACAGGAGTTTCCTTTACAGCCTTGTCCACAGACAGCTTGCATACTGTAAGCGGTTCCGCACTACCCCCGAATTCGATCGAATCCGTGAAACTACGGTCCGTTGTAATCGTAGAACCTAGTTTACATACTAGATCCGATTTCCGTCATCCAATTTCTCTATTCAAATAGTTCTATGACTACTACGAACCGCTCTTACACCCGATAACCCTTGTCTATTATTTGTATACTTTTTCTTAAAATTTAAATAATGCTGCTGAGCAAAGGCCTCTCTATGGACTTACTAAGGACTGGTAATACCTATGCCACCTCCATACGACTCCCAGCGAGCTGTACCCGGTCGTCTGTCCATCTTGTTGGAGGCCGTATTACGTTCTGGTGCGTTACAAAATCTATAGTTTCAAAACATACCTCTATCTTTGTGTTGATGTATTTTTATCCCAGTAATAAAGTGGGATTTCGGCTTTCCTCATTCAGTTACTGCCAGCTGCCTTCCGCAAGTCGTCACCCCACCTTATCTGCGGACGTCCCACACTACGTTTACTTAAACTCTGTCTCTAGTAGAGAACTCCGTGACAACTACGCTAGATACTCTTTCTCCTAGCCTTTTCCCAACCATGTTGGGATCGGCTTTCAGTCTAACTAGTATTTTACACGGAACGACTGCCATCAGATCTCCGCAACGCAATGTCTAGGCAATACTGATATTCGAAGGAAAAGACTGGTTGTCACGCTTTTTAGTCTTCTGACTACCACTAACGATTGTCATGGGTGTTCGTATGACAACTGGGACCGACGGCTTTACATGCTCTCCGAGGCACGGAGGGGTCTCGATATGTTAAGAATGGTCACCCATCCACAGACTGACCGCGGCAAGTGTAGCTTAACCTTACAGATCGGTCTATCAGCGTAGTTACCCTGTGTCCAATTCATCATCATCGTTATCATCGCAGCCAAAAGAGGTCCACTGCTGAACAAAGGCCTCTCCCCTAGACTTCCACTGGGACCGGTCGTATGCCAACTCACAGGTAAGTTAAGTTGCGATTTGTATCCGATTACAGGGACCGATGACCTGGGGGGTTAGACAAGTTGCATTTTGACATTCGAATCGACAAACAAAATGTATGTAAATGACATTAGTGACAGCCCGATTTGTCAAAAGCTCGTGTCATTTCCATACATTTTGTTTGTCGATTCGAATGTCAAAATGCAACCTGTCTAGCCCTCCGGGTAAAGGTCGCTAAGAGTCTGGTGGTGGAGGTCTGTGTTCACCAGTGGACCTTTTTGGCTGATATTATGATGATGGTGATATGAAAAACTATAAGGGGCTCACTCCATATGATGTGTACGTATCGGCGAATTATGGGTGCTTATTAGCAAACTTCGTCTAAGTATCTCTTCAGGGTATACAGTCGTCATGGTAAGTAAGTTTAAAAATTGCCAATGCTTGCCTTCGAGCTTTTGTACATTACACGGAATTTTACAAGCAGTCCGCCGTGCACAAACTAGTATATATTTTATACAGCGTGCCACATCACACGTAAAATATCGGACAACGGACAGTAAAATTCCTTGTAGTGCACAAACGCTCTTAGGCCGTTATGACAATAGACTGACTACGGCCGCAGTGATACAACAGCCGCAAAAAAAACGATATCACCCCTTATTTACTCATTAAATAAAAAATGGTGGTGTACAAAACACAGGTAAATATTCAGACCGACATAATTAAAAAGTAAATGTGTGTCATAAATCTATTGTAGGCTGAAGCCCATTTTAACTACTTCTAACGATCGGCAAAGCTGATCGTGTGTATAAATCAATTTGTCGGTATTTCATTACAGAAGTTCACCCCAAGTTGTCAGTGTTTGTACTAGTGACCCGCCCTGGCTTCACTTGGATCCACAGATTATTTTCTACGTACACAAGCCTTCCTCGTTTATCGCTCTTCTTATTAGTGAAAACCGCATAAAAATCCAATGCGGGGCTTATATGAAGTAAGCGGAGAAACAGACTTAGGCATTGATGGTTGATGTTGATGGTGTTAATGTTGTTTCTAAAATATTCTATTTGTTACTAGTTAGTAACTACATAATATAGGTATAATTATGTTTTTTATTATTATTACCATTTCATATTCGAAGTACTTTTTTAAACCTAATATAAATAATATGCGCAAGATTTTATTATTTGTCGTGGATTTATTGTCTTGGGTGTATTTTTTTTTATTTCCGTGCCGGTCAAAGACCTTGTTACCGTTATTACGTTACGTTATGAATAAAAACTACCTACAATAATGTTGAATACTATAAAAAATATTTTACGCAAAATAAGTCAGAAACCTTTTAGAAAAAAATTGTTTGTGATTCTTGGTAGTAGTACCAAGTGCCATTTTTTTCTGCGTACGGTTAAACGCAACATTAAGAACAATTTAAATTAGGTACCACCAAAAACTATAATTTTTAAATTAACATTAAAGTACAGTAGGTAATTGTAATTTTATTAATGAAATAAAGTAGGTATACATTTTTAAATCTAAGAACAAAATATGAATAGCTTAGGGTTGTCAAAAAACATATTTCCCAAGTACTTACGTTCCTACAGGTGATATGTTTGTAAGTTCATTTTAGAACAAATTTCATCATCGTATAAAGGGTTATAGGGTTATATTACGTCAACCTTTCTAGATACCTAGACATAATGCTATTTCCGGCATAGGTACAGTTCTCGCCAAACTTTTTGTCCGGGTTGAAGTTGGCACGAGCTAACTTTAACCCGGCCGTAAAAATCATAGAATATAGGTACATAGATAATAAAGTAATAAGTAAATAAGTTTAGATTCGCCAAATCTTACTTATTATCTCGGAAAATACCAACAATAGGTACCTACTTATCTTACTTATCTAAAAAATCTAGTAAAAATGTCATTATTATTATTATACGTGAAAATTGTACCAAAACCCATTGGAAAGTTAAAATATTTATTTTAGTAAGTACCTAAACACACGGTGGCGGCGGATAGATACTTTATTCTGTTTACTGTAGAAATAATATTACTTTAGGTAGGTATACATAATAGGTTAGGAGGCACTTATCGATTCTCATCCTTTGGAAATCGATTAAATCTCAATTCTCCTTTATTACTGCTGTACGATGTCGGCAAACAACCGTAAACTGCACAAGTAGAACGCATTATTATTGAAAAATTGTCGCATCGGCAATATTCGAAATAAATTTTATAATATTAACGACAGCGCGATGGCGATGGCAGTTTACAGTTTACCAATAATATTTTATTGGTAAAGATTCAATAAATTCAATAGTTTGTCTATGAAATGAAAATCTGCATTTATAAAATACCTAATTACATACATGACAGTTGAGAAAGTTTGTCTCGAATAGGCTCCAAAACGACAAAACTGATTTCAATGTTTTTTTTTATAAAACCAGGTATTTACCCTAAAATTTTTGTGTAAATTCTGAGGTTTTGCAGGGTTCAGAAGATATACCTGATATTTATATTGTAGATCTCATATTTATGAGCCACTGTAAATGGCAATGGCAAAGTAACACCTAAATAATAAACGTTAACGCAACATGCCTAAAATAGCTGGCAAACCTTTTTACACCAAACCACAAAAAAGTTCAAATCTTATTAAAAAATAAATGTGTTATACAATAGACGACAACACATTGACTGTCATAGCACGCGTCATTTTAATTGCATCGTTACAAAACACCCAACAAATCATTACATATAATGCGCACTAAGTCGCCAGAGAAAAGATGTCGACAAAAACAAACGAGGCAGCAGACTTACAGGGTCGAGACCGAAAGGAACCCGGAAACCACGCCGCAATATTTTCAGGTACTGGTTACGTTATAAATTATTCATTGGGACGCTAGCAACACCATGGCTTGCGAGGAAATGTTAGGATAAAGAGCGGATTATTGAAAACATATTTATATAAAAAAATGTTGGTCCCAATTTGATTTGATTTCTGTCTGTCATGCTGACATTATGACCGAGACAGTGGAGACAGCGTTAAGTTTCCATTTGAAAACAAGTAATAGATTACAACTTTGTTTGAGATGTCTATCGCTAGTAAGTATCTAATAGGTATTTATTTTTCTTTGTTATCACTAAACTTAACGGTAACTTCGTGGTGAAAGTTCAGATGTCTCATACATACATAGCTTCACGCTTGTTTCCCATAGGGTAGGCTGAGACTATAGATTTCCACTTCCTACGATCCTGGGACACCACTTGTGCTTCATCTATGTTCATTAATCTCCCCAGTCAGAAGTCTCATGTTCATCTTTATATCCCAAATTCGTATATTTACTTCGTGATGTCCTCTGTATCTTGCGTACTATTGAAATATCTTTGACTAGACCTTTCTAAAATATGATAAGAACAATCCTCACACTTATAGGAAAACAAGCAACAAGAATCCGTCCTACATTAGCCAAAGCCTGGTCACACTACGTGTTGTCCTTTATTGGTAGTTGTTACGTTTTTGTCGAAGACAATGCAGGCTTTTCACATGTCGGCCGCAGAACTCACCGGCAATTGTAACTTCAGCTTTGCCGCTGCGGCTTTTTATGAAGCACCGACTTTCCCGAGTAAGGCGCAGATGTCAGTTTTAAAAGGGTATTTTTAATATCACATTTATTTTTACTTTTTGCTTTTGGGTATGCACTGGAAATGGTGTTAACTGGAGAAATTACGTTCACTTGAATATTAATGTAAAGAGTTTGATTTTCATGCCTGTATTTATATTATCCTGCATCACGCTAATCATCATATTGTGAGCTTATTATATTTTAACCCTAAATAATGTCATTGATAAAATATAAATTACTTGCCATCGACACGCTAAAAAGAAAACTTTTTTTAAATAAGTAACATGCTTGGTGAACTATACATTTATATTTACTTGAAGAAAACATGAAATATATAGAAATTTTAGAGAATTTGTATGGCGTCCTAAGATGTTAAGTGGCAACTCTGTATTAACACTCTCTTTTACACTTACTTAGGCATATAAAATTAAAATGTTTCAATCTTTTTTTCAATCGAGTCTATATTAGATAAGATTTTTTTTAATTCTATGGTAAACGTAGGCGAAGCTGTTCGCGTGACGCGCTAATATTTATGTATAATTATAAAAAAACAAAGAAGTTTTAAATATCATATTGATGGACTCAGGACTGTTGTCTCGTTCTCCAGATATCAGTAAACGTTCTGGAGGCCCGCAAACTGATGTGGATGAACCCACACTCTGCCAACTCTTACGTCATCGTAGTCCTTGGAAAGAAGAAACATAGAACTAGCATCCGGAGGAACATGGAGGAACCGTATTATAGAGAGGTAAACACATTTTTATGTAGAATGCAAAATATCTGACCTTTTTTGGATGAAGAAAATCCTCATCGGGAATCGTTGGATGCACGGAAATAATCACGCGCTACATACATGTCCATAATATACTAGAGAAAATGTAAATAAATCTAAAATATCTCCTAAACCCTGTTTCACCATCTCTGGATAGCTGCTACCCGCCAAATAAATTCTAAAATGGAACAAAGTTTAACTTATGAGGTGGTGAAACAACTTTTAATACGATTGGGCTAATGGATGTTTTTGCTGTGCCGTTTGTTCCTTACAGTAAATGTATAGAATTCGTCAGATCCATTGGACCCTATTATTACCCCATTTCGGGGTTTCACCACAGTGCCACTACTGGTCTAATTTTATTACACTCTAATTCGAAAATAACAGTGTAATAAAATGTGTACAAAATTATGTTATTACTTATAGTTTGTTTCCTCCACGTGGTGGAAAAGGGTAATGAGCCGAGTGTTGGTCGTTGCGGTAATAAATATTGGTGTACAAATGTTGTTGAGAAAACCCAGTCTGATCCGTGAAGTATTATTAGGTATCGATATTAGGTTATTTTTTGGTTATTTTTGTACAGCTTAAAATTAAAAAAAAAAAATACTCCGTATAAAAGTTTTATTTTGTTGTAAAATAATTAAACTTATGTCGGTAAAATTCGTGCATTTAAAATTTCATTATCAGCCTCAGGTTCTATTATTATGAATATTTTATGTATTATTATTTTATTCAGTAGATAATGTGTTTGGGATACTTATACTTATACCCTTTTTGGAATCGGAATGTTTTTTTAACATAAGCTGACTGATATCAAATCAGTCAGCAAGTCATGTATTCGGTAGCCTTTTTACTAATACACGACTTATGTTAAAAAAACATTCCGATTCCAAAAAGGGTATAAGTATACAGCTCAAATCACTGAACGGATTGGGCAAAAATTTGGGCACAGTCAGTTTTATGACGGATCTAGTCGTAAGTGACTCCCGGGTCGAGCAGTGTTGCAAATTGCTTAACATAAGTGCGCCCTATTACTGGCAGTTATGCAAAAGTATAGAATATCAAACGTTCAGTTTTATAAATCAGTTTTCTGACAGCTTACGCCATCTATACTGCATGTCGTGAACTAAATAGCAACGTCTTTACCATAGACGTACGAGGTTGCACATTATAATAGACACCATTGAACACGAGTTTCTACAACACAAATATAGATGTCGCTTTATGACATTATTAGGCGTCCTATGTTGTACACTATGAGTGTTCTCTATGATCATAATATTATGGTATGATATGGCTATTTTCTGCAACTCAACCCGAACTCCATAGCCCGTATTTTGTGTGCGGGTGGTGAAGAAAGGCTAGCAAGCTCTTGATGTTACTGATGATCATTGGAAGAGTTCTTGGGTTATCGAAGTATGTAGCGACCCCATAATAGTGTAGAAACACGTGGCCTTCTGTCTCGTCATTTCCCAGACAGGCTCCGCATGAGGGACTGGACCGTAACACCATTTACATAGAGATGTTTTTTGGTTGGATTAAACGACCATAATCAGCCAGTTCTGTCAGATGTTGTTTTCACTGTCGTAGTAAAGTAACTGCATCCGTAAATGGCAAGACCGATTGCCTCTTTAGCCTGCCTACACTCATCATTGTTTGTCTAGTAACTGCTGTATTACCAGGGAAAGGAGCTCACTACAACATTTTAACAATAAAAAAATAGTAACTAAAAATCTTTCTAACAAATTTTGAGTAGGTGCCAAACATATAATAAATTATGATCTTTGTCGATTGATGTTTGACACTAACTCAAAGTTTTTTAGAAAGACTAAAAACAAGTTTATATTTCCTATTTTAGTAAATTTTTTATTCGGTTTCTATTTTTTGTTAAAAGCTGTTAATTTTTTTGTGGCTATTAAAAAGTTTGAATTATTTAGTTACCTTACTTAAATAAGTCAGGTTTTTAGTTCTCACGTAGTTCAATTAAATACGCCCAATCACGAGATAGCTGCTATAAACCGTTGAGGGTTTCCTTCGTTTGTCTCCTCTCCCGTCTCCATCATCAGGTCAACTCTACCGTCCGCACCGAAACACTGAATAAACGAGTTTTTTTTCCGGATGTAGTTTCTAGCTCAGGAGCTTTAGAAACTTAACCTGGCTTGGTGGCGAGGCACCGTGTGCCTCCAGCCAGGGACACAAACTAAGCCACAGCAGCTAAGGGCGTCCCCTAACGGGACTCGGACCTCGGCTTAGGGCGTTGCTGGGGGGCAGCTAGGGACAGCTGGATCTGAATTTAAATTATTTAGGGACGAATTTAAAACTACTGGCTCGGCACGGGCCGGCTCGAGCAAGGGACGGGATCGTTACACTTATTATAAACGGTGTGTTGTTATACAATGTGTTAAAAAAACCCTGTTCGATCCGAAAGGGGTTTAAAGGTATCACAATCACAGAACCAAATAAAATAAAATAAAATAAATTAAATGTTCATAAAAATAAGGCTGTTAATGAAGTTTTAAATTCACGATTTTTGTACAAAAATTACCAATATTACCCTAAATCTAGTAATTTTCTTGAATGTAACAACACTATCACCTGCCGTGTTATATTTGGCACCTGTGACGATTGCCTCTGTAGCTTAGAACTTAAGTTTCCTTGTTTAATAAAAAAATATTAAGTTTTATATTGTTACTGCGCCATCGTCCGCCTTACCGAGCGCACACGCATATTCATCAAAATCGTTTTGCATTATTGTTTAACCGTGTAATTTGTAATCCGAATACAGTCCACTATATAGTTACCGTTTTATTTATCTCAGTACCACCTGTAGGATAGAACAACTCCTTTCTATATATTATAATATCTAATCATAATCTGGCAATAGGGTAGCCGAAACAGTTAATTGGGACCCTTGGCTATGTTTGGCAGTGTTTATAAATCATTTACACAGCTATTACATACCACCATACCATCACGCCTTTATTCCCCAAAGTTTCTACAGTTCACCGGTATGAATAGGTCCCAAGTAATAAGGGGTGAGCCTATTACCACAAATCCAGACTCCGAGCTGCTACTGTGAATTTCACAGAAAAACACTGCTCGATCCAGGGATCAAACCCAGGACCTCTAGCGTAACCGTCGCACTTAGGACCCCTAGACCGAATCAAAACAGCAGCCAATAGGCTCGCCCCCTATAAGTACATGGGACCTAATCATACCGGCGAACTGTGGAAACTTCGGGGAATACATGCGTGATGGTATGGTGGTATGTAATAGCTTTTTTGACTAATCTCTGATTTATAAACACTGCCAAACATAGCCAAGGGTCCGAATTAAATGTTTCGTATAATAAAGGACTCATGAAATAAACACTACATTGTGTTATTGTGTTATACCTCGTTTTAATCCTCATTAAATAGGCAAGTTTTTTTACTATAGGGTCATTTTTTCGTAGAACATATTTTTTTTTACAGTTACGTTCTAGTCACAAATAATTTTTCGTGAAACTCAAATGGTATTGAACAAAGTTGAAATACTCATAAATCTTGGCACATACTATCATAAAAGCACTTTTGTAGTGATGATATATTTCCTAGGAGCAACTAGAAAACACTCAAATAGTCATAACTTTTAAGGAAATCAAGTTAGAGCTCTGCCTCAGAGATATTTTTCACTGAAAATAACCCCAACTATCGCCCTGTTTTGTTTGATCTACGATTTTCTGCCCACGCTGTGTACTGCTAGTTGGAATTTCTAATCGTGTTCATTTTAAATGACGTACTAAGTTACTTATGTACTTTGAACACTTTTTGAACAGTCTGTTCAAAGCTACAATCAATTGTAATTCTAAGTCTCTCATAAAAAACAGAGACTATACAAAAATTTATAGCTATTAAAAGCTAAGGCTCATGTGGCTATGGATACTTGTACAAATTTACGAACTCATGTCGAACACCCTATTAAATTCGTGTAACGAAACCATAGCGCGATTCAGCAAGCGGTACAACGCCATCTATCGAAGGGAAACCAAAACAACGCCGAGGGTGAAGTTATTTTAATGGGTGTATTGTGAGCTGTATTATGCATTTATTTCACTTTTACTTCTTGAGGTGGGTAATTAATAAATTATAAAAGTCAAATTACAGATATTGACCACAATTATAGAGTATTTTTAACTGGCGAGAAACTGCAGGAGGCACTGAATTTAGGTGTGTTTTTTTTCCGTGGGGCAGTTTATGCAAATCGTTCGCCATGTCCTGGATGCTCTTTTCCGTCCCATCCCTTCGGCGGGACGGCCTCTGGTTGATTTTTCCGAGGGTTTGAAATAGTCTCGATCAATTAACCATTGCCCACAAGCAGTTCTCAGGTAGGTACCACAATTATTGATATACAGGGTGTTTGGTGCATGTTGTGCCAAATTGAAATGTTCGACAGGGGGGGGGTCATTTGCTATCATTTTAGACCCCTAAACACTTCTCATGCCCTATGGATTTTTTTTCATCGACTTTTTATTATTTTATTAAAAAAATACCCAAATTTTACATTCAAATACAAATTTAAAAAAAGGTTAAATATTGATAGCATAATCACCCCACGTGTCTCTTATAATGACAGTATATTAACGACTTGCGTGGTGGGGGTGGCCGTACAAAGGGCTACAAAATAGAAAAAAAGAAAATATTGATAAGGGCTGTTCAGTATAAGTTCAGCATGTGGTTTTTGAAAATGAAAAAAAAAAATCGTTACCTTGATATACTCAAGCGCGTCAGATTATTTATTATACACACGCTTCATCTTGATATCCTTGTTATACTTACCCATAATCTGAAAATTATATGAAGGAATTCTTTAATGTAAGGATTTGAAAAATTTTGAAAACGTGTGTTCCCCCACTACTGAAAGTTACATATTATTACATGTTTTTTTTTTCTTATTTCTATCTAATCTTCAAAATATAATAGGTCCCCACGGCGCTCGAGTAGCATCGTTACCTCTCCTACCATTAGTATCATCTCTTAGTAGCATCTTTTCTTAGTGCACATTTAGCTAGGTACGTTTTGTGTAAGATTTCATGTCTCAGTGATTTTATTTTTCCCAATCCAGTGGAAAGTTCCTAGAATATCGTTAATATACTTAGCCTTTATATTATTCTGATGCATCACTACATAGTATAAAACAAAGTCGCTTTCTCTGTCCCTATATCCCTATGTATGCTTAAGTCTTTAAAACTACGCAACGGATTTTGATGCGGTTTTTTTAATAGATAAGAGTGATTGAAGGGTAATGTTTATATGTATAATACATACATATTATAGTATAGAAAATACAAGAAATTCAAACCCATGCGAAGCCGGGGCGGGTCGCTAGTAAACAAGAAATTAAATACTGTAAAGTTGTATCAAAATCCGTTCGGTAGAAAAGAGTAACAAACATACATACATCGTCATAAACTTTCACATTTATACATAACTATAATAATGTAGCTGTTCCCCAGCATATGAAGCAGTGATTGATACCCTAGGGGTATGACCACTGGACTGCCAAGTCAAAGGTCTCAAGTTCGAATCCAAGGCACGCACCTCTGACTTTTCGAAGTCATGTGCGTATGAGTATTCTGCAGGCCTTGATGTTTCTTTAGTTACCCATTGATGTATAATATAATATAAACCAGCCTAGCCCTGCAGTTTGAGCTTGTCATGCTCACTTTAATGTTCTGCTGATGGTGGCGTTGTGTGTCGGGTCTTTTTATTCCCTATAACATGGTTGAGTCAAACGGCGCCGATACACACGTCATGCTCGTGAACGGGTGCTGTCTGTCGGGACTGGTCAGCTCTTACTGCTATGGCTATTTTCTTTTCTTTTCTATTTTATTAATCCTTACACATCAAACTGCAATAGACTCATATTATTCACAACAAAAAATTTTACTGTCTCACTATCTTTTTTTAAAAGAGTGACTATGGAGTTTCTTGCCGGCTCTTCTCCATAAGTCCTACTTTTTTGGAACCGAGCAACTAGTTTGACTGTTCAAAAGTGCCTATTTATATGGTCTATTTGAAATAAAATATTTTGAACTTTGAATTTTGAATAATTATTACTTGCTTTAACGGTGAAGGAAAACATCGTGAGGAAACCTGCATACCTGAGACATTTTCTCGGCGGCATGTGAAGTCTGCCAAACCGCATTAGGCCAGCGTGGTGGTGCGTTGATCAATCACTCAGTGAATCAATCAGTCAGTTTCTTACTTTATATACCTACTAGCCGACCGGCCCCGGCTTCACATGGGTACAATGTAGATACTAATGTGGGGCAGTGTTGAGTAATTAGTAAAATTATCATTGTGAATAGTCTGTACAGTACAGGCACACCCCGTACCCGACGACCGCTGCCAACCTGCTGACACGCGTAGGGCCCGCAAGCCGCACTGCCGCGTTGCCCCTGCGTTTTATTTATCTGATTTCTTCTAAGATAATCAAATTAATGACATGCTTTAAAAGACAATTTTGATCTGCAATAATAAAAAAACCAACCACCCCCAAAAAACACCCAGGAACCAAAAAGCAAAAAATAACAGGCCTTATGATTTCTAACTAATTTGGAGTCGGTGCCAAAACATACATCAATGAAAGTCATATTTAAATTAAATTAGTAGTTTTAAAGAATCATCAAAATCGGTTCACCCAAAAAAATATAGTCGAATTGAGAACCTCCTCCTTTTTTAGAAGTCGGTTAAAAATGCACAGTATTATCGAATGGTTATGAATTAAACTGTATTGTTGAAATAGCTTGGAGATAACCCATATTTCTTTGTAATTTTTAAAAGATAATAGACAGATATTATTTGCTGTCGCGGACTTTTTTAAGAACTTTTAAAGAGAACAATTCTGCCAAACATGATTATTGCGAATCTTTAAGGCCCCAGTCTAGCTGTGCATAACAAACGAATTCAGTATATTGACAGTTCGCGGGCACGATCCCCGCGAAGCACCCTCTGTATCATCCTGTGATACGTAAATTACAAAGTGTAGAGCAGTGCCACGAAATGAAAGTTGCTCTACTTTACAAAATAAAATATTTCTATTTAATTATAATTAACAACACTACTGTGGCCTGTGGGATTATACCCTGAAAATCTGAAAAAAATATCTGTCGTTTGAAATAATATAAGTACTTTATGATTTATGGAACAGTAGACATTGTTAGTCGAGGTTTTAATTTCGTTTTAACAGACATGAAAAAGGAGGTTGATTTACTATAAGGTCAATTTCCAAGAGATGGTTTGCTTTGGAGTAGACCTTTGTGTTTTATTTCTTGATCTTGTACATCAAGAAATAAAACACATAGGAAATAAGTGAAAACTGGTTAGAGGAAGAGCAAAATTCAGGGCGAGAAGAGAGAAGAGAGAGTAAGAATTTGTCATAGAATACACTTCCACGACTGCTATAGCCGTCTGGTTATCATCAGAGGTGTGTAAACTCAGCTTTCAATGAGCTAGATGAATCAGATCACAACGGGTTTGAGCCGTTGAGCTTATAGCTCAGCAACAAAATGACTAACTAGCCCACGCTAAATCCAGCTCTTATTGTATTTGTAAATCCCTCCACAGATTAGTCTTGTAATTCTGTTACAAATTTCTTCAAAATTAAATGGGATATTTGTTAGCCATATTTCATGTAAATCTATTCAGCCATTCAAAAGCTACAGCTCATGTCCTAGTTGGGATTAGAAATGTTTGACACCAACAAATCGATCAAAAGACTTTTCTTCTGGGCACATGAAGTGGGGTAAATGAAAAACCGCGTGCAACGGTTATCTATACATATACTCATCTATCTATTTATCTATTTTATTCGGGGGTGACCTGCGATCGTTTACATCCAGCCAGTATATCTTATGTCCATCTAGCTCGTGTATGTACACCTATAGGCACCACCTCACCTTCACTTAGGGACGGCGCAGTGTAATTTTCTTACATACATCGTCGTCATTCTCTCACTGTCTATTCATCTTTTCTTTGGTCTTTCTCTTCTACTATATCCATCCACATTTATGCTCAAAACCTGTTTTCTAACTAGACTCTCTACTTCTACGCATCATAATATGTCCATATATCGTAGTTAAGCGGTCACTGCACAACTTTTCAGTACTTTTCACACTCACTTTCAAACTACGTCTTTCTCACTTTCCTGATAAAGGTAGCTGGAACGATGGTCCACTGCAGGACTAAGTACGGAAACCGAACACACAGGACTTCATCATCATTGAGAACACAGGAGTGGGTTCTCAATGATGATGAAGGTCGCTGGGAGTCGTTGGATGCAGGCGGCATATAATATAACCAGTCCTTGTGGAAGTCTATGGGAGAGGCCTTTGTTCCACATGCACAGTGGACTTTTTTTGGCTGATAATTTAATTATTTTAGGATAGTACCTATTCAATTTGTGTGATTCAAACCGAGGAGGGTCATAGGTAAATTTTAGGGTGTCGGACAACCTTTTTACCTAGTGGTAACAAGTTAACGGACCATAGTAACGAACTTGTTTTCTAGTGATAACAAGTTAACGGAACATAGTAACAAACTTGTTACCTAATGGTAACAAGTTAATGAACCATAGTAACAGACTTGTTACTATCGCACTTTACTGCTAAAAAAACAGTCTATGACTGTTATTAATGTAAAAAATGGCGTCGGGTTGTTTCTGTACCCAGGTGTTAACTAGGGACAGAAGAATCGGGACCATAAAGTTAGACGGACATCCAAGCGTTTAGGTGACCCTAAATGCCTAAACACACCGCATTTTTTAAAACCAACGATCGATTAAACTGCTTGTGGAATAAAAACGCGTGTCGGAAATAATTTCTAATAAATTGACATAAAAATAATGAAGTAGAGCAAGTTTCAATGCCCGATAGTACGCTAGCAAGGTTAGAGAGAGAGCTAAATTTAGAGCAAGAGGTACAAATTTGAATTTGACATAGAATCCACGTCCAACCGCTACGACCGACTATAAAAACCGAAAACACTATAAAAAATATTTGTGAAGCAGGTACACATTTTTTTAAAATTGGTTGTGTCATTTAATACACGTACTTTAAAATGATCAAATGATTTCATCGATAGTTTTAGTTTTTGTTATGAAAAAAACCGTTTGTTTTGGGACCAAAAACAGGAAAATTTGACGATGTTATGACACTCGGATTAAGAAAACTATAGATATTATTAAAAATCTACTCAGCGCATTGAAGACGACTATCTTAAGATAATTTTGCGCTGAGTAGATTTTTGAATTTATTCTTGATTACCCCGATTAACGTGCACAAACATGACTCTAAATGGCGTTGGGCGCGAGAGCGCCATCTTTGACGCCTGATTTATATAACATAAACTAACCAGAGGAACGTGAAAAAAATACGTAGATAAAGCTTATATAACATATATTCTATCGCAATAAAAATATATGACACTATATCCTTACTTTGCTTAAAAAAACGTTGCGAAAATGAGCTAATAATTTGACAACTCCAAAATTTTGCTAGACTGGGGCCTTAACTGTTTACGCAGCGTAGGCGACGGAAACTCTCAAAAAGAATATTATTTGCCCGTTTGTGCAACATTTTTCATTGATACTCCTACTCTACTACTCGCTATGTTCCTTTTAGTCATAGCGTGATGGTACCATGATGGTACATACCATCACGCTATGACTAAAAGGAGCGTAGCGTCTTCTAGCGCTCGGTCTGTTTGACAGGCCAAAGCATGTTCAGTACAACACAACGCGGCGCTATAGCGCTGCGTTAGTCTGGTACGCTCTAGCGCACTGCCGAGCGTAAATACGCATTCTGTTTGCGAGGCCTTTACGGAATGGATGTCATTCCAAGAGATATCTCAAGCTTCTATATAATCAAAACTGAGCTAATTATCAAATTTCAAAATATTATTAACATGGCCACCCGGCCATGTTAATAATTTAAATAGGTACGTAATTCAATAATAAAAACTTCATGGTTTCGTCTCACATATAAAACGAATTATATGCCAGCATACATTTTTACTATCTACTTTGGCCTACAATGAAATTGGTTTGATACCGGTAACTTTTACCTCTACCTATGGAATTCCAAAATATTTTCTTAGCAACGGGCGCCATCTATGATTAATGTTTTGCATTACAATGTTTTGTACGCAATTCTGAATAGCCAGCACGCGAGTCAATGAATTTTATACAAAATGCTACTACCATTTCTAGGTATATGTCGCCCCCATTAGGTAGACCAAAAGGTAAATAATAAGGGGAAAAATGCCTATTATCTTTAATTAGCAGTGATAGCTTAGGGGTGTGACCAATGGACTGCCAAGTCAAAGGTGTGGAGTTCCAATCCAAGGCCCGCACCTCTGCCTTTTCGAAATCATGTGCGTAATTATCACTCGCTTTAACGGTGAAGGAAAACATCGTGAGGAAACCTGCATGCCTGATAGATTTTCTCGACAGCATGTGAAGTCTGCCAACCCGCATTAGGTTAGCGTGGTGGACTATAGCCTAATCCTTCTCATAGTGAGAGGAGACCCGTGCCCAGCAGTGGGACAGTATATGGGTTGATTATTATTATTATTTTCAATTCAAGTGGATAAACGTGATTACTATGAGGTCATGGGTTCAATTCTTAGGTAGAGCAGTGTTGTTGGGTATTCTTTGAAATTCCGAGTAGTAAGCTCAAGAGTAGAGAGATTGGTGCTTGGGTGATGGCAACAGGCTCATCATTTATTACCTACATGGGACTTAAACATACCAGTGTACTGTAAGTGTATAGTAACCCTCAAAAATACGTGGGGTGTAATGTAGGAATGTCGCATTTAGTTTGTAAGCTGGTATATAATTATGTTTACCCCTAGTGAGAAAGTAATTACAGCGTTACTATCCTACCAGATATATAATTATGCCGTCATGGTTGTGTTGTGGTGAATGTTTTGGATTTCAGCGCCATGACACTATTGTCATGGCCCTACTAAAAATACATGCCTTATCTATACATATAAGGCATAGTGTAGTTTTTAGTTAGAATGAGGATGGGTTACACCTAGATCAAAATAATGAACGAGCCAAGCAAGCGGTGCTGCGAGGCGAGTGCCAGAACCTCATTGTAGACTTTATACATCTTAAAGAAGAAATAATTAACTGACCATAATTCGGTTCTGGCACTCGCGACCTTCTGCTACGGGACCGCTCGCTTCCCTCGCTTTGCTCATACGTTATTTGGTGACCGTTATAACCTTACAGGCCTTACCTTGAGTGGCCACAGGGTATCTAAAACTCGTGGGTATACCAGTGTTCCAGTTTGCCTGGTCTTGGCCGAGGTAGTCAAGAATGAGATCCACTGATTGTCCACGATAAGAACAGATTGACGGACAAGGATGGTTGTGATTTGGCCCCTAGCCCTACTTATATTCACAATGATCTATGTAATTATACTTCTCATATCATGCCATCAGCCGTACTGCCTACCGTACCTACTGTTACCTACCGTACTGCCGTCATATCTACCTACTGAGGTCCCCTGCTGAACAAACGCCGCCTCCATAGACTCCCACAAGTAGTAGTTATATACCGCTTGCATCCAACGACTGCCAGCGACCTTTATCAGGTCATTCCGCCCATCGTTGGAGGCCGTCCTACGATGCACTTTCCCGTGCTTGGTCTCCACTCTAGAACCTTTCTGCTCCATTATAATTATACTTACAAGAATATGTATTTTGTCAACAGTTCTTCATGTTCGAGCTTTTTGTGAGTATCAGGGATATTCAGAGGTCGAGCATATGGCTTGCTGTGATGGAGCCGCGGTGTTGTGCCCCGCCACGTCTTATTGGAGAAACGAATATTGACCTTGGAGCTGTTTGGTCTCAACCACGTAAGTTTTGACTTCTACTGCTACCTATAAGTTTGAAACTACACTATACATAAAAGCTGAGACCCACGCTTGACTGCAAGAAGGTACGCTTCGCTTGCAGTGTGGCCAACTGCGATAGTTGCCAATAGGTAGGTACGCTTCACGAAGCTCTAGATGGACTTTTAGCATTAAGCTAGGCTCTTTGTAGTGTGACACAAGGCTCACAGTTCGGTAAAAGTAAGAAACTAATATTTAAGTATCTTAATCGGTTGAGCCGTTGAGAAGTTAAAAGCGGGCAGTTAATAGGAACGAATATACATACAGAACAAATACGTAACCCTCCTTAGGCAGTCGATAAAAAGTGATTGTGTTTATTTTTAACCGACTTCAAAAAAGGAGGAGTCATTAAATTCGAGTGTATCTTTTATGTGTCTAAATACTCATAGTTAAGTACTTTACAATTTACAATAGTTAAAGCCCAAACATGAAACAGCTTATTCGAATAGTTGAGGGTTTCCTTTGACTGTCTTAAACTTCTTCATCAGATCAGCTCTAGGTTTCAGCAGCTCTAGATATTCATATGCCTAAAAATTTACCACAATTGGTTCACAGATGAAAATTCAGTACTTAGATAAAAACCAATAATCCTTTATTTTTCTAAAGCATGGTATTATTTTTTTAAATTTAAATGGGACCATGTCGAGGGAACGCCTTTTGGTTTTGGCTTTATAAACATAAAAGTGAAGTCCTGTTTGTTGCGCATGATTAAGCAGTGTGTGCTCGGGAAATAGAAAGATGAAAATTACAGCTTGTAAAAATAATGTTAATGTTGCCTATCATTATTTTAAAATATTCAAGTTATTCTCTGTAATTCTGTGTAAATAATGTCTGACCAAGGTAAACCTAAAAGACAATTGCTTGTCGTTGAAAAATATAAAATTAGTAAAAAAAACTTAGTATTATGATTTCAATTTCGTCTCCAGAATTGATTTTACTAGTAATTCACGTCTCCGCTCTGGTTCTTCTAGTGTAGTTGAAATATTTTTCTAGCTCAGCACAACAGATCTCTTCGCTGATAGGATTTTATCGAAACTGATATTTCTGAAAATAAAAGGATATACACAGATAAAACAATGATACGTACATTTTACACACATATTTATTGAGGATATATATTTTTTCACAATGTTCTGTAAATCAATTCTTAATCTAAACACTGATTTTACATATATTTGAAATGTCATTCACCTTAGATCTACTAGAGGCTACATTAAGGTGGGTAATTCGCAGAGCTTTCGTTACAACGTGTGCTAAAATATATGTAACATACATGTTTCAAATTCTTTGCAAGCCACTCTCAATCAATATACCTCTAAGTCAGACGACTTAGAGGTGTTTATCGTGGCATGATTTTAATTGCTAAACCGCGAAACAATCGGGATATGCCAAAACAGCGGGCGCTCGAAACTAGCAACAATGTATTTATCGTTTCGACCTACACGACTACCTCGGTCAGTACCCACCTTTATGTATTTCATAGGAAATGTTTTTTTATTAATACCAAGATTAGCCAAACAGGTAGGTAACAAGTGTAAAAGTATCACAAAGAATTTAGTTGGAAATATTAGATAATTCGGAGGTTTGACAAATAGGACCTATGTATCAAAAATTTCCAAAAGGATTTAGTTTTACACTACACCTTCAATTCTCAGTTATAAAATCGTATGTTTTGTCGCTTTTGCGCATATTCATAAAATACTTATAGAGACACTAATTCCTAAAACATTTATCACATCAAACTTCGCACTGAGGCGGAACCATTTAATATTATAAGTTTTTAAATTGTCATACACTTGACAAATACTAATAAAGAATCTTTTAAAAAGCTCATTGATTTTTGTATCCTACTATCTAAGTAGTCCCGACAGTTAAAGCATTATGGAGTAGCAAACAAATAATAATTTTATTTTATTATAATAATACTTAAATGACTTAATATCTAACATACATAATTTATCGCAACGCCTCTATTTTCTGAAGGGCTAAGCAGAGGTTGTAGGTACTAACATACCTACAGTTGCACATCCAGTTTGCCGGTATATTTATCCCATGCAATAGGGGCAAGCCTTTAACCTGGTACAAATCCGAACTCTAAAGACAACCTCCACAAATGGGGGTTCACAGACGCTTCTGCCCTGAAGGGCACTGAAGTGTGCATGCGGCATCTCCCCGCAGACAATGTCCCATTTTCCATCTTGCCCCACATGTCTCGTTAACTGCACACGTGAAGACCTGATAGTCGCATCGACAAACGCAGTCCGTATGGCTGTTTTGGGCCAGACAAGTGTGAGCCCACAAAGTGAACTATTATTATTTGGCATCAACACGCTAAGAAGAAGAATCCGAACTCTCGAGCTAATTTCATAGGAAACCTAATAGCACTGCTTGGCCTGGGAATCAAACCCAGGGCTTCAAGCGTAGCAGTCGCGTTTACGATTACTGGGCTAATTGCAGTTAATTATATTATATTAATTATAGATAATAATATTTCACAAATTCTATGCTTCATATTGAAGCATAAACAATTTTATGTCCCGCAAGTTGCTAATGGGCTGGAATCTTGTCTAATTTCCTTCAACCTTCATACTATGACGTCACCCGCCGTATTTGCCGGCTACTGGTGCTAACGCGCGCTGAGAGTGTTTACGTAATTTTTACGTCACCAAGATGGCTGCCAGGCACATTATCAATTTGCGGGGCTAACACATAAGTCAATAATAATAATTAATAATAATAGTCAATAGTTATATTCCTTATACATTTATACATCAAGAAAGAACTTAATCAATTTTTAAGCGTATGAGATCTGGCTATAAAGTTTATGGATAACGTTCATAACGGTTCAGAGACCAAACCAGAAACACAAAACTGATGTAAAATTGAAACTGTTTTTTAATAACATAGATAATGCTTGAATGTTGACCTCCAGACAAATAGTAGTTTGAATACAACAATGATAAACTTCATATTATTTTATGAGCCTGAAGATTTACAAGCAGTCATGGTCTTCATGGTCAGTTTAATATTTAGGGTAAGGGTCAGATGTCGGTTCTGGTTTCCGGAGTCCACCTCCGGGTGCACGTCCACGACCATATCCAGGACCTGGCTGAGGTCCTTCTGCTAAATCTATTCCTCCCACAGCTCCAGCGTCTGCAGGTCTAGTGTTACTTCTATTCATATTTGAACCTGGTTTTGAGTGTCGATCAAAGCCAGGTTCAAATCTAGCTCTGGGTCCTGAAAAAATTGCTGCAGGTCTATATTCTGGTGAACTTTCAGGTCCGGGATCTGTCAAAATAACTCAAGGTCTATATTCTGGTATACTTTCAAGTCTGGTGCCTAATAAAATAACTTTAGAAGGGATTGGGGCACCGAATCCTGTTGTCGCCGAAATAGCGTAGCCCGAATAGCCTCGTGCATTGGAGGCTGACGCCCTTGATACTGTACAGCACGTCGCACCTTGGGCAATGTTATGCTGACGATAAAGAAGCGTTTATGTTTGGTAATACTTGCACGCTATTGACTGATAATAGTAGGAGACTTGGCTGAAGGTGATAGATACATCGAGAACTGGTCCTTTTTTTAATGGACAAAAAAACTAATATTAATACCAAACTGACTTTGTGGTCAACCCGCAGCGCTAGACATGATTGATACTTTTGTTAAATTTAATAAGAAAACATTGTGATTGAACTCGCTAAACTACGAAACCAGTTGCATTAACAAATTAAATAGAAATGTATACGAATTCGATACTTTTAAATAAATATCGAATAACGACATATCGCGATAAAAATATCAACGATATTAATCGATAATTTTATTAGTAACTATCGATATTTTAACCCATATCTATCTAAAACTATTTTGGTGCGGTTTCGTGATATTTTGTAATTATAAGTGATGAAGAAATTAAGATATTGTGATGAAATAAACCACCACAGTAAATCTTAGTATATGGCGCAGTGTGGTTGATTTGCAAGATTGGCAGATAAATTATAATCGATTTATTAAAGGATTGAAAGCACCGGATTTTAGAATCCCAGAATTTGAAACCGTGAATAGTCGATTTTTAGAACTGGAAAGAACCAGCAGTTCTACGCTTTGCGGGTGATGCTGGAGCACTGTCGGCTGGGGAGACCTGCGAACTACGAAGTGGCGAAACTGGAGCGCCAGAACTTGGCGAGCCTGGTGCTCCACAGCCTGACCTACCTGGTGTACCGTAGCCTGATGAACCTGAAGCACTGTGGCATGGTGAGCTTGGGGTGGTTAGTCGAACCAAACCCTGGCCGCCATACCCAGATGAAGTTGGAATGCTGGATCCAGATGCGCTAATACCCGGAGCGCTGTCACCAGATGGACGTGCGAGGTTGTATGTCAACCATGAGCTACCATCGTCGTAATCGGTTGAGCTGGTGTTGAGCTCTAATGGACCTGCGGATCTTTGGCCTGTAGGTGAATGTAGAGCGCCACCAGTCAGTCCTGAAGCTTTATAGCCATCATATTCTGAAGACTTCGTCCTACCACCGTCTAATGCGCGCATACCGCTATATGCTGCATAGCTTGAGGCGCTATATTCATTTTCTTTCAGGGCATAATGGCCTGTTGAGCTTTTGGCTTTGCCCTTGGAAATGTTGCTGTTTTCAGCTTTTCTAATACCACCACGACTGGTCTTTCTTATAGCGCCCTGACTGGCAAAGCTGATGTTACCTTGGTCTGTATTACCAGTTTCAAAATTGCTTACAGCACCGTGTTCTATGAAGCTGTGAGTACCTTGATTTGTATCGTGACTTTCAGAATGGCTTGATATTTTAGCATCATCGTCATGTGGTGGACTATTATTTTCTTTGTTTGCATTGCTAGTTTCAAACTGGTAAGATTTTCTGGTAGCACCGTGACGTGCAGTGCCAATATTATCTTTATCTGTATTATTAATTTTCTTTTTAATCTGGTTTGTTTTTTTAACAGCACTATCACCTGCAGCGCTCATATTTTCGTTATCTGTATTGTTACTTTTAAATTGGTTTGTGTAAGTACCTTGATTTGTATCGTGACTTTCAGAATGGCTTGATATTTTAGCAAAATCGTCTTGTGGTGGACTGGTGTTTTCTTTGTTTGCATTGCTAGTTTCAAACTGGTAAGATTTTCTGGTAGCACCGTGACGTGCAGTGCCAATATTATCTTGATCTGTATTATTAATTTTCTTTTTAATCTGGTTTGTTTTTTTTACAGCACTATCACCTGCAGCGCTCATATTTTCGTTATCTGTATTGTTACTCTTAAACTGGTTGGTTTTTTTAATAGCTCCTTGTCCTGCAGAGCTAGTATTACCTTGGTATTCACCGGGGCCTTCCAAACTCACACTATTCTGGTCAGCACTGGATACAGTTGGTATATTTATTGAATCCTGGTTAGTCGAGCTCATAACTATATTTCTATCTACGTTACTAGAAATGGTTAGGGTATTTTTAAAACTCTCTGTCAAGGTGTTAATATTTTGGTCTGTGTCCCTAGTCTTTGCATAGATCGAGCTCATACTCATTTCACAGTTAGGAGCCAGTTCTTCAAAAGGAATGGTTTCTGTTGATTCCCTACGAGCAAGGAGTGCTAACCTATAGTCATAAAATGTGACGTAGTCTGGAACATCACTATCTTGTTTGTTTACTGTAGTTTGTTCAGCCTTGCTCGATTCATCACTGTCTAAATCGCTCAGTGATTCGTGATCGGCATAGTTCCAATCATAATGATCAGATTCACTTAATGCGTCTCGATGTGAATTATTTGCATCATCGGGTTCCATATTATCGGAATCATCGTTATCTGAATTATCATCACGATCGTCACGTGCTCCAATTCTTATTTCGTTTTCATTATTTGGAGGATCATTCTCATCGTTAGAGGCTTCGTTGTCTGCATTATCGGAATCTTCATGATTTGCGTTGTCTGCAGCTTCATTGTCTGAATTATCTGTACTGCTTGGAGCGTCATTTCCAGTCAAACTGGCGGTACTGGCGTCACTAAAGTGCATAGTGCTTTCCTTAGATTCTATTGCAAGTGTTTCGCGCATCAGGATTTTACAAACCTGATGACCCCACTCAACGTACCGTGTGTTTGGTACCTGAAACCAAAAACATTTAAGTAACATAAATTATACCACCTGCCACTAAGATGATTTATATAATTTCAAGATTTAATTCGCAAATCAGCTGCAGTGGTACATAGATTATTTTAATTATACAAAAAGGCGAAATGCAAGTTCTACTGTTTTACTGGGTGCGCAAGCAGTGTTACGCAATTTATATAATAAATACACACGTTCTCGTTAATAATACACGTATAAGTAACTAGCTGTTGCTCGCTCAAAGAGTTATTACTTTTTTGAGATATTAAGTAGGTTTTGTACTTTCACTATTGTCCTAATGGTCATTTTTAGGATAGAAATCTGAGAATAGGCCATGGTTACTGTCGCTTTTATATTTATACCGTAAATTATATTTCGTAAGCACCTATACCAAACATTAAACGAATAGTATATATAGTATCTACCTACTTTCTAAGTACGTATTCATAATGCGTATTTTTCCTGCGCTGACGACGGCTGTTTATCGCGCTTTAAACGAGATTCAGTCGCAGGCAGTAAATTTGTATTTCCGCATATAAAATAAGCCCTATTTTAATTTATAAGAATATAATATAATATTTTTACACAAATCTATCCTTAATTATGTCTGTAAACCAACCCTGTAAGTTTTAATACTTCACTGCATTATAAATATTCTCTCATTAAACCGTGGGTCCGTAAGTATTCAGTTATTTCTAATTTGGTTTGGTACACTAATTAAAAGAAGATTTTTAGAAATAATGTTTAGTAAAAAGCCATAAATATATTATATCCGTTGTCTAGTACCCACAGTATGTATAAGCTATGCTTGGTTAGGGACTGGATAGTGCTGTGTAAAAGGTAGACGTAAAAATAAATGTCCCAAAAATATTATTAATATTATAGTATCTAGATTTGGGACGCGAGATGGTTGACATGTGGGAGGTGAATTCAGCGATCATAGTACAAATTAATTAATACCCAAGAACCTCGATTAATATTTTAGGCGGCTTGATACAGAAAGAATTACCTACTGTAGATACGGCACGTAGTGTTAGGAGTTCCGTTCCGTTCCAAATCAACTCGAAAATACCGCATCATTAAATAAAAAGACGTAAATACTTAAAAAAGTAAATACTTAGTATGAAATATTGATTTTACAGTTTAATCATTCTACTCAGGACGGCTATAGGGGAGCCGAAGGGCTACTCGGCCTTGTTTTTGTAGGGGCCCCGCGCCCTCGTACAACAAACCAAGTAGAAACAATCATTGGGTAATTATATGTTTTTTCCGCTTTATGTCGCGCATTACCAAACCCGCGTGCAAGCATGTAAATTCCTCGTAAAGACCTACCGCCTGAAGCCTGTACTTATTTTTTTGAAAGAGTGACTATGGAGTTTCTTGCCGGCTCTTCTCCATAAGTCCAACTTTTTGGAACCGTGCAACTAGTTTGACTTTTCGAAAGTACCTATTTATATGGTCTAATTGAAATAAAATATTTGAATTTGAATTTGAATTTGCCTAGCAGCGGACCCCTGCTTCTACTTTATTAGATTTTCCTTGGGACTACGAAGTCCCAAATAAATCCAGATAAATTATTTCTTATCAAGTGCGTTAATACAAAGCTTAATTATTTTATTATTATTATTGTTAACAGACAGGCTTTGAGACAACTGATAGTAGCCTATATCCTGCTATTCACGGCTAAATAGGTTTTGGAGCTGAGGTGTTTGTCCAAAAAAAAACATTCAAATTTTATCTTCAAAAATGACGATTCTCATAGGCTCATCCCCTATTTCAACGCTCTCCCTTACCAAAGTTTAATATATTTTTGTACCTATTTCATCAAAATCAGGCGCAACAGCATTACACAGACACTCACGCCCTTTTCACATGAGGGTCCAAAGGCGTGTATGTATAGTGTATACCTAAATAAACTATAAAACTAAATTAAAAATATGTAACAAAATCCTAAAATTATAAAAAATAGCATACGAAGGAGTAAAATCCATTTTTCAAATACCGCAACTATGAAAATTTGGTTATAAAAAAGTAAAATGCATTTAACTTTACATAATACGTCGCAAAAAATTGAAATCTGTTTTTTGTCTGAATTTTTTTTAAGATTAAGATTTTCAGCCTGAAAATCTTAAAACAAAAAATTGTTTACGCATCTCTCATTAAATTTGTGATACTTCCCTAGACACTAATAAAAAAGGGCTTAGCGGATGCATCTGTCGCACAGCCTTGACCTATCGCCATTCCGTTACATTTTCCGGTCACTGCGACCATCAAAAGAGAACTTTTATTACTAAAAACTTCGCATATTGTCGCAAAATTTCTATAGCAATAGCGTCCCTACTTACCTAAATTATATATATAATTAATAGATATTAATATTATACCTAATTGATTAATTAAAATAAACGAATAAAAATAAAAATGACTGAAAATAAAATATATTAAATAAAACTATTTTCCATTACCAAAATAACTAACAATACATTTTATAACATATAATTCTTTATTTTAATTTTTTAGAACTCCCGATGCGCAAAAACAAACTTAAAAAAATAAACGACACATTCTTTAAATTTAAAGAAATAAATTACGTACCCGAAATCCGGGGCCCAAGTCTGCCTTTTAACAATATTTCGAAAATTATAGTCCAACTGCACTGCATTTATTATTATTAGGATAATAAAATTATTATTCACCACATTAGTCGTAACTTTACACGCGTGCAAACAATGTCGCAGCAGAATTGGAACTGGCTGTCTGGGATGGTAGCGGCTGTATAGTCTGGCTAGGTTCACTAGTTCATATACTCGTAAAAAAGGCTAGGGTTGATACAAACTGGAAGTGTGATAACATTAAGGTCTTTGTAGTGCTTGTGTTTGTCTGGGTGTTTCTTATGTATTATAAGTATGTATTTACAAAAAATAGTATATATTACTATTATATCCATTGTCTAGTACAAGCTCTGCTTAGTTTGGGACTAGATGGTGCTGTGTAAAAATGTCCCAAGATATTTATTTATTTAATGATAAATCCTTTTTTTGAAAAGGATTAAGAATTTCGGATTTTCTTTTGTTAGTCTAAGGGTTATTATTGGGAAAATTGACTTATCTACAATCTCAGAAGTATAAAATACTTATTACTGGGTTTGTCATTTCTGCAAGTGCCAGGCTGACGCTACAAATACGAGCTTTCTTAAGCAAATACTAGAATGACACGATATTAGAAAAAAATAAACACATACTATACAGTTAGGTAGCAGGCTGTTATTGTCTTTCTTCTCTTACATAATACTTATGCCGAACCGCATGTTACATTATTAATTTAAAAAATCTCTGACATACTTCAAATTGTATGCGCAGTGCCTTTCTGAAAAAATATTTTTTCTGACAATTTATGACCGTCTTTTTTTTGTTTTTTTTTTATTATCAAAACAAAAATTACAAGAATCTTAACATGATCTGCTTTTGGAAACCGTTATGGTTTATCTAAAGCAGACTTACCCTCTTAATATTTGCAGATCATCAAGTTTTCCATAAATGGGCGCAGTTAAGCCTTCCTCGGAACCCTGCCGCTGGAGCTGTAGGCTTCCTAAAGGTCGATATCTCTATAATATTCAGAGGAGATATTCAAGTTATGCCTGTTGTTGTTAACGATGACAGAGTTGAAGAGTAAGTTCACGTTATTATAGATTCCTTCTCATATAGCAAGCACCTCGCGAGGGCTTCGCTGCATACGGCGTCGGTGCCTTGCTGTAGTGCTGCAGTGTCAATCAACAAACTAACATAGTGATCCATCCACTGACGACCGATTCTGCATACAGCGAATCAACCATAGAAAATAGCGCATATGTATGTACAAGGGCCCGCTAGATGGTGGGCATAAACCGGCAGGTAACCGTTTACATCACTTTTTTGTATGTCGAATTCATACCGATTAAAAACCGCACATGTCTTCCCTTACCCTATAAGTTATGCCATGGGATCAGAACCATGGCTGGCTGTGTAATGGTGCAACCATCGGACTTCTATCAGAGACGCGTTACAGCCCGTGCCATCCTCCTAGCCTTTTTCCCAACCATGTTGGGGTCGGCTTCCAGTCTAACCAGATGCGGCTAAATACCAGTACTTTACACGAAGCGACTGTCATCAGACCTCCGCAACCCAATTTCTGGGCAATACCGATATTCAAAGGATAGACTGATTGTCAGGCTTTTTGGGCTTCTGCCTAACACTAACGATTGTCATAGGTGTGCGTATGAAAACCGGGACCGACGGCTTTACGTGCTCTCCGAGGCACGGAGGGATCTCGATGTGTTAAGAATGGTCACCCATCCACAGGCTGACCTCGGCAAGCATAACTTAACCTTGCAGATCGGTTGATCAGCGTTGTTATAAATTAGCCACGAGCCCCACAGCGTTACAGCCCAGCAAAAACCTTTATTTATTAATTTAAAATATATGCTCTACATAACAGAAAACCACCAACGTGCAACGTGGTATACATTCAGTGTCACTACAAATTATATCAAATAGTCCTCAATTTTTATTCATCTTCACACAAAATAGCAGACGTCACACACTTCCAACTTCATGCAAAAATATCAGCCAAATACACATATTATAGCATTTTTAGAGCACTAACGAGCTCCGAGTTAGCTGCATGTGCCAGTGTACGCGTAGGACGCTAAGCCAATAAAGGTTGTGTCCATACACATCCTTTAGTAGTTTACGATTTAGATGGATCTTGAACCCAGCTGTGATCAGCAGCCTCACCAGCTCGTTGTGGCCTTTTATGTTATTTGGTATTTACTTTGGTGCTGTGAATACATCAGTGAATTGTAATACTTATTAAAGCAACAGAACATGGAATGTCTTGATATATGACCTTATCTTTGGAAAACAATTTACAGACTACTATAATTTTATCATTTTGCTACTGAAGTATCACTGCCACTGTTGGTTTATTGTAATTGAAACAATTATTGTATATATTGATAAAACTTTCATTACAGCAATCTTCTTTTACCCACTGGATCTGAGCAGCAGCCAGCTAATTATGTGATAACCATATACGGAGCTTACGGCTTACCCAGTGGTGCTCATGGCCAGGGTGACCGGCGCTTTGGAAAAGCACCAAGTTCTTTCGTTAGAGTATCTTTTTGTGGACTATCGGTAATGTTATAATTATGTTGTATGCAAGGCTATGAATTCTACTGTAGACTTACTTAACTAGGTTATTTTTTATTTATTTACATTGACTTATATATTACTGCGTAAGGACTGGACGGACCGCATGTTACAATATCACCCCGAACTTGGTTACCAAAATGGTAACTTCCCTGTTCTAGTTCTATATAATATTCTAAAACCGCGTTTCAACTTGATGCTATTAGACAAAAATATGGTACAAAATTTTCAAACTGTTTCAAAAAATTTTAGGCTCTTCTTTTTCTCTTGAATCCATTTTCAAAGATTATATTATGAGAGAGAATTCTTAGTGTCAAGACCGCGCGTTACCATTTCATGATTTACATAATTCTACTTTGCATTAAGTAATTCTTGGGTCGCAATGAAGAATAAAATCTATCTCTCTATACTGTATTGTAGGCCAAAACGGCAGTGCAGACGCGCAACAATCATCCGACATATTGTGAACAGATATCCATAGTGGAAATGTTTCCAAGCATTAGTGATATCATAAGACTTGAAGTTTGTTCTGGAGATGGATGCTTTAACAGAGTACTGGCTAGCGCACATCTTAAGCTTGGGCAGATTTCACATGATGGAGAAAACGGTAATCATTTTAATCTTCCATACAAGAACTAATACTCTCGTATATAAATGAAAATTTATGGCTAAATGTGTTACTTAGCACAAATTCCGAGAATCGCCAGACAAATTCGGCGAATTACTCTTTTCAAATACCGTCCAAAGTCCGAAGGAGGTACTTATAAAAAGCAAAATTGGAATTTAGATAGTGAGAACGTTTCATATTTGGCATTTATAAAGCGAATAATAGAAATAAAAACTTACGACAGTGCGACCCTAACAAAAACACTAGAAAGGATAGATGGCAGTGGTAGGTTACCATTTACACCTCGACAGCTCCTTATAAAACATAAGCAAAGATAGATGAAAGAATAGAGAGCATTAACAGCACACATGTCCAGGAATTTGTTCTTAATAGAGAGCTGTAGAAGGTGCTGGTTGAATAGATAAAGGAGTAAAGTGACCTAATAATATTGATACTGCTATGAAGATACTGCTTATAAAAGAGTCCTTTCTTCTCATTGAGCGTTGGTTCTGCGTAGGTTTTCGTCGAAGGTGGGTAAGGAAACAAGCCCCAATGCCCGATTATGGATAAAATAATATGTAGGTTACTGTATTACTATAAAGCTACAGTCTAAACTTGCTATAAGAACAGACTTACATTAAACTTAATTTCTCAGGGTTCCTACCTACGTTTGGGCCTTCGCTCCTTCACATGTATGGCACATCAACTGCTGGCACACTGGCCACGACGGGAGAAGATGGGCCTTACCACCGTGGGGCGATGCTAGTTACATTGAAGACTATAGTGCCTTATTACCAGCAGGGAATCAGAAGCACCAGTGTAGAACCAGTGGCGCCTTTACAGCCGGTAATGTTTAAAACTTTATATTTTTTACCAACTTTACAAGTATTGATTGGTATCCATAAGGTGTATAAGGATGTTGCTATGATGCTGATACTGACCATCATCATCCTCCTAGCCTTTTTCCCAACCATGTTGGGGTCGGCTTCCAGTCTAACCAGATGCGGCTGAATATCAGTATTCTACGCGCAGCGACTGCCATTAGACCTCCACAATCCCGATATTTGAAGAATAGACTGGTTGTCAGGCTATTCTTCGATTGGGCTTCTGACTACCACTAACGATTGTCATAGGTGTTCGTATGACAACCGGGACCGACGGCTTTACGTGCTTTTAGAGGCATGGTTGGGTCTCGATATGTTAATGATGGTAACCCATCCACCGATTGACCTTGGCAAGTGTAGTTAACCTTGCAGATCAGTTGATCAGCGTTGTTATAACTTAGCGACGAGCCCCTATGTTGCTGATACTGACCAAGAATCAATATCTTTTTAAATAATGTTTTTGTATCTAGACACCATGTAACACATAAAAAGTTTAAAAAACTACAACCCGCCGACTACGGTAGAAATCAACTGAAAATCATTTGTAACAAGAACATAATTCCTATTTCTCCTTTCTAATAAACAATTTATTAAATTGAATTAAACAACAAAAGGAACTGCTGTGTCCAAATTATAGCCGTGATCTCATGCCGCCCATATTAAATTTGAGTTCGCATCCCTGAAGGATACAGCGGCATGCGACCACGGCCACAAACTGGGCACAACAATTCCTTTTGTTAAGAAAAGTTTTTTCACCATTAGAAAGCTACTTCTTTACCGAGTAACATAGGCTATAATTTATGAGAAAAATAACCAAACCACGCGGGTGAAGCCGCTGGCGGAAAGCTAGTTTTAGATATAATGAGATTAATTAATATAATGATACCGTTGCCGGCGTACGTGTTTCCGTGAAAATATAATCTGGCGGTATTCAAAATTCGAGTGAATAGGTACTTAATGGGTAAGCGTGCACCATCGTCGACCGCACTGTTGCTTACCAACAGGCAAAGTAGTGGTGAAACGTAAGTCCATAGAGTGTAAAAAAAAGATGGCTGCAAGGATAAATGGATGAAACTGAACTGCACTGAAGTCAAATTGGGATGAATACAGAAATGATGATGATAAAATTCCTAGCTAATTAAACCAAAACATCCCAGAGGCAACCCTAACGCCTGAGAGGTGTAATCAATAACTTCTCCAGCCCCACCATGTTTCGATGAGGCCGGGGGGAGGGCGAATATTCATAACAACTTCCCTATGCATTGTGTATCCACCGTATGCTTATAAATTTGATTGTTAATTGGATGGTTTTCAGATTGAAAAATTCTGATTTCAGTTTAGAATTAATTTGGGTGTGTTTATTAGCTGTTTATTTTATGATGGCATTTAAATGACGTCAAATTGCATAACGCATTTCCTGTTATCGACTTTATCAGCCAGAGGTAGGTGGTGGCTGCAGGCGGGAAGTTGCGGGATGCGGGACGCAACGCATCATGTCCCTCTCTAGCTACTGACTGCAATCCAGGGCATGAGTGTGACTGAATGCCCTTCGATATAATATGAATAGGTCATAACTTTATGGATCGCTTTTCGCACACGCGCAGACAGGTGCGTTGCATACACCGGTGCATTGAACTTTGCTTTGTTGCGTCAGCCAAAAGCCTCTGAAAGAAGCCTTTAGAACACGTGTCTTACGAAGACACCCCTGTCCTGTCTGACCCAATAAAAGACACGGGCCCGGGCACAAGTCCACTCTCACATAAAAAATCGCAATACTTTCAAAAATAGGAAGTGTATTAGGTATAAGTACACTAATTTTGTATTTATAGGTAGGTATGAGGATTATCACGCGGGATAAAAAAGGAACAGTAATTGAGTGTATTTGTATGATGCCTCATCTATCTTTTTTTATCCACTTTGTAACTTTTATTGTTGTATCGTGTAATTTTTCGCATCCGGATTTTCCACACGATTTAATGTAACTAATGGCACTGAAATAAAGTTTATTTTCTGCTGCTGAGAAACTAAACGATACCAAATAGCTCATTCATCGCGATGTCCGAAATTCTGCTAATCGCGTGGGTATTTCTCGTAATCCGCCCGCATACCGCCCGCCTTACTTACACTAGCTTACACTTCATTTACACCCTTGACTTATCATTTATGCGAAAGTTTGTGGTTCTAAACAAGCGGGTTTTCTGCTGTTGCGTATATTTGAGTTAGTATTTAAGTTTTTATTAGATTTGAGAAAGAAAAATTGTGGTTTTAAAAAAAAATTACTTAATATTAATTCTTGTCTAGTTTGTGCTATTGACTCTTTTGGGTCAATTTGGGTTGATCTTTCTAGCGTTTTAATTACATGAATCGATACGATATAGATAGAGTTAAATTTATTTTGGTTCAAAAGGTAAGTTATAATATCTCCCTCTATAATCCCGGAATAACCAACATGACGTTTTCATCCCGGGATTTAAAAAATCCTGCATCCCCGATGGTTGTTTGTTACTCTTTCAAAGGAATGTGATTACTAGGTAGTTTATAATTCTTCCCCAAAGTAATTCGGCGCGATCGGTGTCGCGGTTCGAGCAATATTTGCTTTTATGCTACAGGTTGCCCATAAACAAAGAAACCCGCCCGCAGTTTTAGAGAGTCACGCTTTAAGAGACTGAAACAGATGATAATAATCAAAGAGTACTCAGTACTTATGTGATAATATTTTGTATATATAGATAGAGAGTTATTTTTTATTGTTAGTTCTATCCCCGTAAGAAGAAAAGAAGAAAGAAAATCGTTTTTGACATCATAGATGTACTATATAGCACTGACATCAGTACATATACACATAGCTTCACCCCTGTTTCTTATTGGGGTCGACAGTACACACGATGAGAAACGGTTCTTAGAAAATTGGATCTTTCGGCAGATATTTTTATACCGCCAATTTGCCTACAACACATCAGTAGCCAGTTATGTAAAGTACCGATAAATAAAGGACAGTCGTCATCTGTATCTCTTGTAAACATTTTTGATATTTGTCCTTAAAGTGTTGCGAAATTGTAAATCACAAAAAATGCATTAAACATTATTGGTTGACTTTCGAAATCATGACGTTTACATGCAGCTGCATTGTTTAATTATTTATGATTTTATGTATTGAGTTGACATTGTTTATTTAGGTAGAGGTGACACATGAATTAGTATCATCATCCGTCATGACATCCACATCAAAGGGCCGCACTCAGAAACTGCAATGAACGTTAATGAATCGTATAGAAACAGTGGTTATTATATCATAGCCTATTGTTCCATAAGTTTGTTGTCAGTGTACTTAAGATATACCGGGTTATTAGCTAATGATTCATTTAGTTAAGTGATGTCTCTCAGTTCGAAAGTAAGTGGCACTATGAAATAGATATTTTCAGTTTTAAAGCAACTGAAGGTATTTATGTAGTACTCGTAATTAATCATTTACGCGTAGAGACGAGACTGATCGATAGCACAACGTCAATGACTTGTTGTGCTATTTTATAAAAGTATAAATGGACACCTCAAGCATAGTATTCGTCCTTAATTATACTGAATATTTTCTCAGGACAATTTATGGGTCATGGAGGATTTCTGCATCTTCTGCCCCATTCTAGAAGTGTCAATGTTGGATAGACGCGTATCTGGAAAGTTTTGTGGTATTGCTATAACAGTGGGTGAATTGCCCGCCGATGACCAAGGGGACGAAGGTAAGTCTAAAATAGAAAAGAAGACAATATATTTATAATTATCAAACTGGCCTCAGTAATGAAGATCGGAGATTTGAACTGGCTTGCCTCTGCCACTTGGCTTGACAAAAACTCGCTGCTGGAATCTCAGTTCACCGAGACTTACAATTTGGGTGTCTTCAAGACCAGAGTGAATGGGTTTCTTTTAGGCCAGCGCGCTTCATCGTAGACCAGATCGTTGCTTAACATTAGACGAGTTATCGTCAAGCGTTATAATAGTAAATATATCTAAGATAAAAAAACACACTACATTAATAGCACAAAGCAGTAAGGGAATACACCAGTGTTCAACTAAATACGCTATCCACATCTTTTAGACTAATGCCTTTTGGTTGACCCCTTGATATGACTTAATAAAGATGGAAAAAAGGGTCTTCTTCCCTTCTTTCTACTGAGACTTACTTGCGATTTTTTGTTTTAGAGTTTATTGCGATGATGACAGAAATCAGTAAGTATTATCAACTTGATTATTATGCCACTGTTGGGACCAAATCTCCTCTCATCATCATCATCATAGACGCATATACCTACTTTCCTACTGCTGGGCACGGGTCTCCTCTAAGTAAAAGAAGGATTAGACTATAGTCCACCACGCTGGTCTAATGTAGGTTGGCAGACTTCACATGACGTCGAAAAATCCTCACGATGTTTTCTGCATTGGGTGATGAGAAAATCTGTCAGGCATGCAGGCTCCACGATGTTTTTTTTCATCGTTAAGGAAAGTGAATAATTATTATGGTGCGCCAAAATTTAGAGCGTCGTCATTGCTGTTAACAATATTTTGTCCACAGACATCAGATATTTTTAAGGGAAAATCCTAATGAGGGGGTAATGTTTTTAAACCAAAAAATCACTTATGATAGGATAGAAAATTCTAAGATTTTGAGACAGGTCCTTAGATTTGCCGATTAGGATATTTTTTTTCATAGTTCTTTAACAACTCTTTAACCAGAAACAAGGAAGCTCTACTACACAGGCTCATTGGACGTGCTGAAGACTCGTCCAGTTCATGGCTACCTTGACTTTGAGAACACCTTCCCAGTGTTACAATTAGCCACTAGACTGCCAGACTTCAGATTCAGGATGTATAGGAACAATATGGTGTATGGAATCGTAGCTGATTTGGTAAGTACGGCGGCATATAAACCGTCAAAATCTTATAAGTCTTTGCAGCAGTTTTCCAGTTGGATACGCTTACCTTATCACATCTGACGTTAATGAAATGAAATCACATAAATGGAGCATACTTGCTTAAATGTTACCTAGTCACTCGTGTCATGAAAACTCACTCATCTTGAAAGTAATTGGAAATACAGACAACGGCATGGAACTCCTTAGCGATGCGCATGAGAAAGGAGCAAGTATCACGCTTTATACAGTCATCATCAAATATATCGATACGAACGAATTGTTCATAATAAAATTATCTAAATGACAGAAGAACTTAAACGTTATCTCAATGTGATACAGTTTATTTTAGAAGTAGGTACAGTTGTCGTGTAGTTTGTTCGTTCTGAAACATTCCTTGTACATTTGAGATATAGTTTAATTTAGTCGTTCCGATCATTTTCAACACTTTGTATGACCTGAGATATCTGATGCTGACTGTACGTATAGGTGGAACGTCCATCATTTACGTACCACTGTAACTGACAACATTGTTAACTGCGTGGATCTAGATTACTGCTAATATTGACATAATTGACAACATCATGCCAGCTGTATTTCATAAAGTGTGTACTTCTGTACAACCACAGGCCCCAATAAGAGATAGCCATTTTGCCATGCGGGAATTATTAGCAATGAACGGGCCAATAAACTCGCAAGACCTGGAGCTATGGAACACAGCAGGGACCCGAGCCCGTCTGTGTGATACCAAAACGCTCAAAAACCCTCACAAATTCATGCTTTGAGACTGCTTAACCTTGGTCGCGAAAAATCTTGCAACTTAATATCAAAGCAGTTATTCTTACCGATCAAGATGAGATCTCGCATACACGTTAATTTAAATTCATGGCTAGATATTTGACGCCATTCTAAATCCAATATGGGGGACGGCCCAAGATGGTGGTTGTTGTTCTTTTTTTTCTGTATTGTTTTATTACAATTCCTTTATAGGAGCAAGCTTTAACAGAAGTAGAACGTCGCCTCAAAAACTCTGAGTATAATTCACTGAGAGATCTGTCGGATGATATCAATAGGGCGGTTGATGACGCCGCTGGTAACATCCTCAAGTTCTTGGACATCATTCAGTACTCAAGCCCTAATAGTAGTGTTGAGAATACCATGGTTAAATATAGCACTGAGCTGGACAGCAAACAGTTGGCGTTACAGAAAGAAGAAATTGTAAGCACATTCCTCACACATACATCATAAATATAATCATATTCCCCGAGTATATATAGCGAGTACGAATGGAAGAGTTGGAAGGGGTCAATCTCGGCGAACGTACCACAAGCAGATTGCGGAAGTTCTCAAAAAAGGCAAGGTTAAGAGCACCCTAAACCGACGAGCATGCATGGAGAGGCTAATTAACATAGACGAAGCGAAAGTGGTGTGCCAGGATTGTAGCAAGTGGAAATCTATAGTCTCTGCCTACCCCTATGGGAAACAGGCGTGAAGCTATGTATGTATGTATATTTCCCGAACGGTTAGGCAGAGTTGTACTAATGTAAAACTTTACAACCATAACACAGCACAAAGATATATTGATTGTGGCCATAGTATGCAGACAGAGTGGCTTGGAAAGAGGGAAGGGAGGCCTTTGCCCAGCATTGGGCTAGTAAAAAAAATTTTGCTTCCATGTTTAGGTCCCATGTCATAGGGGGTGATCCTAACACCAGGCACAAATCGAAATTCCAAGCGGCCACTGAGTTGCTGTAGCAGTTGCGCTGAGGACCGTTATGAGGCAGTTCATTCCTTTAATTTCATTTTAAAGTAATAAGTTTTGCTTTCACGAATGGCACTGGACACAAATCCAATGTTCGAACAGTTACTGATATACTTGCCGACCTAGGGATCGAACGGATGACTTCTCGCTCGCTGATGGGCGCATCAGCTATGCTTCCGTTACGTTTTATCTATTTATTTATAAGGAGATTATTCTTAAACTAAAGATCTTGATAGTAAGAAAGAAGCCAAAAATGCGGTTCCATATTTAATACTACAATCATCTGCCCTTTTCCTAGGAGAAAATATACCAGCAAATCACCAAAAAAACACAAAGATGTTCCTCAACTATGAGTCTAATTCAAGCTATCACAAAGTCGGATTCTGCTTGTAGCACAAAAAAAGATGTCAAGTTGATGCTAGCTGACATAAGAATCATCGCCGAGAATTTGAAAAATCTTATTTATAAGGTAATCAAATACAAGGCAAGGTATAAGATTAATAATCGTCGATAACACCGCTACATAATTATGTTTATATCATTATAATTATCTCATCTCTCGCAATTACGACCGGTCCTTGTGAAAGTCTATGGGGAGGCAGTGAACTTTTATTGACTGATACGAGGGTGGCACTGAAAATTTCGGGAATCAAGGAAGTGACACAACATTACTATTTAAAAATGTATTTATTGCTTTTCGAAGTATTCTCCGCGAAATTTGACACATTTTTCCATACGATGGAACCAGTCATTGAAGCAAGCATTCCATTCAGAAGTTGGGGTCTCCAAATGACCGTTTTGTAGGCGTCCACAGCTTCTTCAGGTGATGAAAATCTCTTACCACGCAATTTATTCTTAATTTTAGGGAAAGTATAGAAATCATTAGGGCTTAGGTCAGGGCTGTACGGCGGATGGTCTAATAATTCTATGTTTTCTTGCTCAAAAAACTCTTTTGTTCTGAGCGCGGTGTGAGAACACGCATTGTCGTGATGGAGGATGATGCGGCGGTTGCAGTTCTCTTTACGGAGTTCAGAAACGACCTGTGGCAAACAAATGCTAGCATACCATTCTGCATTAACCGTTCTTTGTCCCTCAAGAGGAATAGTCGCAACATGGCCGGTTTTGGAGACAAACGTGGCCACCATGTTTTTTGCAACACTCCGTGAACGAACAATTTTTGTTGGCTTTAACTCATTTTCGAACACCCAAACTCGTGACTGGTTTTTTGTTTCGGGTTCGTACGCGTATATCCAGGATTCGTCACCTGATACGATGTTGTATACAGCATTTGAGGATCCTGCGTGGAATCTTTCAAGAGTTCTGACGCACCAAGTAACGCGAGCCGCTTTTTGCTCTTCACAGAGCGAATGCGGTATCCATCGGGAAAACAACGTTTTTACACCTAATCGTTCATGCAAGATTATTTGTATTTGACTCATGCCAATGTCTAAAGTTGCCTGAATTTCGCGGTATGTCACAAGTCGATCTTCCTCAATCAGCTTACGCACAACATCAACGTTTTCTTGGGTGACTGCAGTTTTTGGACGACCTTGACGGGGATCATCACTGAGCTTGATACGTCCACGTTTAAATTCAGCAAACCAGCGATAAATTGTGGTTTTGGATGGGGCTTCATCACTAAATGCAGAAAGTATCCGATCTACACACTGTTTTTGTGTTAAACCACTTCGAAAGTCATAATAAATCATCGCTCTTGAATTTTCTCGAGTCAATTCCATTTTCTCAACGACTAAACAAGTTTGAAAAGACCTTGTGACAAGACCGAGAACCTTTTTTAAAATAAATAAATGGTATTCGATTCTTAAAACCAAGATGTTTTCAATTAAAAAGATTTAAATATGACAGGAACAGTGGAAATATTCCATTCCCGATACTTTTAGTGCAGCCCTCGTATGATGACGATAATGATGATAATGTTTTTTTTTATACCACTAAGGTGGCAAACAAGTACACGGCCCGCCTGATGGTGAGCGGTTACCGTAGCCTATGGACGCTTGCAGCACCAGAGGTATCACTCGCGCGTTGTCGACCCGAAAAACCTCTTAGAGGTTTATGGAGGATTCACTGCGCCGACAGTTTGAGGGAATATTCCTCTAGCTGCCAGCGCAGCGCATCCTACAGCCACATTTTCGGAAGGAGATAGTTTAGCAGCGATGACCAAATTATTTGCGTAGCGTACTACTTCTTTACTGTTAATTTGCTGGCTGAGTAATCTTTTATTACATAGAGCTTTTCATGGTGTAATAGTAACGTCATGGACTCAGGTGCGGCTCTCAAACTTCGCCGCACCAGAGCTAAAGATAACATCTCTTGAGCCAATCACGTGACCTAGCTGTCAAGGAAAAGAGTATCTGGCGTAGCTTCTTATCATACCATGATAGAAGAAAAAAAAAAGTGATATTCAAAGATCATATACATATGAAAAGGACGGGGAGTTCTATACCCAGTTTTGTAAATAATAAAATTTTATCATCTAACAATAGCTAATAGAGACCCAGTACTTATATCTTAGTACACTGACAACAAACTCAAATATGAAAAAAATAGGCCAAGATATAGGAGCCACTGTTTGTTAGCGATTAATTAACGTTAATTGACGTTTCTGACTGCGGCCCTTAGAGTCGGGCGATGTCGGGAGATGTTTGATAATTACAGATGGATCTTCATAAAAATATATCATTTAAATGAAATTCCCATATTTTAGACTTCCGAAGGCTGGCCTGATGTAGTGATTTGGCTCCTGAATGGCGGTTCCAGAGTTGCTTTTTATAAAATGTCTATAGCCGACATAATATACTCCGTGATCCCGGAACAGAACGGAAGGAACTGTGGACGTATACAAAGTATTTATTTAAAGGTTTGTTATTTAAATTCCATAATCTTTTTAGTAAATTCGCAGAGTTTATAGGATAGTTTGATGAGGTCCCTTTACCTCAAAATATTTGAAATTGATAAAAATATATCATCGAATATCTATCTAGAGTACATTACCATATTTTAGCTAAGTACAGTCAAACTTCCATAAAAAGTTGGGCTTTCTCCTTTAAGTTACCTATCTCACTATACATCATTTAACTTGATAAAATCAAATTTGAAGGATATCAAAGCCAATATTTTTTTCTAGGATGCTCTAAATGTTATAAAATATTCAGAATATTTTACATGATTATATCAGTATAAGAGCCTGTTTCACCACCTCTGGATAGCCGCTAACCGCCGGATAAATTGTAAAATGGAACAAAATTTATATGAAATTATCTGCCAAGTAACTTAACGGGAACTTATCAGGAGGTCATAAATGATATCATTAAATGGGCTTGCTCATTTTCTTTTGTTATATTATCTCTTATCTTGCTATGGGGGCTGGTACAGCCAGCAACACTTCGACCCAATGGGATCTTTTGTGTTGTCCCCATTACCGTATATTCCATACTCTTCTGGCTTCGGGTACCCGTTACTGAGAAGACTCATCCGTTTCGTCGCCAGGGCGTCACAGTCGCACAGGATGTGCTGCACTGTTTTCTTGACTGACTCTGCAGTAGTTCTTTTGTTAACTTCCAGCCATTAAAGTGTCCTAAGCACATGAGCACGTTAGCAACTGGTTGCTGCTGCATCGCTGGAAAGGTAGAGTTGATCCTGTGGATGGGATTGTACCGACAGATCCATGCCTTCGAGAGCTGTCTGCCTAAAGGTTACAAGCTAAAAATCAAAGATTACGACATGTGCCTTAAGACTTCCACTATGGTGAGTCAAAGTATAGCAACTCATAAGTACTAAGGTAAATGGCAGTGTTCCAGAGAGGCTTATGTCTAGCAGTGGCTAAATGAAGACTGTGTGATGATGATAGGTAAAATTTCACTTATCCTATTTTAGCACAAACGAGATGCCTAACTTTCCAGCCCTTTGGGGTTACGAAATTTACCTGAAGAAGTGTATACGAAAGGCCGCATCGGTAAACTCTCACAAGAAAGTGTTACTGTGCAAAAGTATTGAAAGTTTTTAGAAAAATAATCACGAATGCGAAAAATTTACGACCTGAAATATTATAGCTACGAGTTTTTTTTGTAAAAGTAACAACTGTGCGACCATTTGCATTATACTTCAGAGGTGCAAATATCAATTGTGGGTACTTTAGGTATTAGTATTCACTCGACGACAACCGATCAAATCGTGATGTCAAAGAGCGTTCAACCAATAGGATTGCATTGCGAAGGTGGTGACATTAGTTCGTCATTTGCTTACCCTATCAAGCTTATCTCAAGCCAAATAAATTATAAATGTGTGTTTTCAGATGCTAGAATGTCGTGTTTTCATATACAGAGCAAAACTTAACTCAAGTGTCGATAAAAATAATCAAGCAGATCCATTTGTAAGGATCAGCGCCCTGAACGCGGTTAAGGAAACTAGGGTAACTATATTTTATTAGTAAAGACCACAGACAAATCAAATCCACCTATTCCTGATGCTATAGTCAAATAAGCTATTGGTATCGGTGTTAGTATTGATGTAAATTTTCTCTTCTACATCTGAACCCGATTTAAGTACAGTGATCCAGGTTAGTACCAGCTTTGCCCCCTCCGGTGGTAACTGGGGTTTTAAAAAAGAATATAAGTAGGGAGGTGATTAATATAACATAGACAAAATTATACGTTTTACGATACGGTTGGTATTAATATTTAAAAAAATCCCAGTCGCCACTAGAGAGGGCAACGCTGAGGTTTGCGAGTGGGACTAACCCAAAATTTCTAAGAAACAAGGTCACAGTTTGAAGAGGGGTGGTAAGTGGGAGTAGCCCCTAAATAGATGCTATAGCCATGACAAATGGGGCAAGAAAAGTGCGGTTTTTAGTCAATCATTCATGAAGAATTGAACAGTAATCATAAATGTAATGTAACTAATATTATTTTTAAATAATAAAGTTTATCCATAGGTACAACAAAGAACACTAACACCAGTTTGGAACCAAGTCTTGAAAATACCTAAACTAATTTCCGCGACCCCCGACAGAATAGCAAATAGCCCTCCCTTAGTCATGATTGAAGTGTTTGATAGTGATGTAACAGTGAGTACCACATACATTTTAATATACCTATAAGTATTAATTTTATCTTTTTGTCGTTATTCTTTTTGTATTTTCCATGCTAAGATAATACCAGTTATTTAATGAAGGAAAAAATCCCTGGCGGGCAGGATTCGAATCTTAATGACGTAAATGTAGAATTTCGACCTAGCGGGTGGGACTTATGGTGGCTTAGCGGTCATAGCATCTGGTGTGTTGAACCAGAAGACGCGCCTTCATTAGATAACCGATTCCTATGTTTTATTGAAATAGAATATGTAATCATTATTATTTATTATGAACCGAACTGGCAGGTACTATTTTCTTATTTAATTTAGACAATATGTAATTTATTTACTTTGGTGTAGTACTATGAACTTGTTGTTTTTTCTTGTTTAAATAATGTCTATCTGTGGAGACTTTTTAATAGCTTCATATTGTTATTTAGTTTTAGATTTTAGTTATTTTAGCTGATAGTCTTCCTAAAAGTTATAAATAAAATAAAAATAATAAAATAAAATAAAAAATTAATAATGGTTTTTTCAATCGCCCAATAATTAATTGAGAGATTCATCATAAGTCAGTTGAGATTGATCAGAGTTTTTCAATTACATGGATAAGTTGAATGACGTTACGTTTAACTCATCCATCCACCTCTTTTGCAGTCTCCATAAACGATCCAATAAATTCACATTAATAATAAATGAAGTCCTTTTTAACCCAGTTGGGAACTCATTTTCCACGGCGCGGCGCGGCGCGGCACTCATACATTGTCCATAATTTATCACTGTACTTATAATGTTTTTTTGCTAGCGTATATTATCTGTATTGTACTTCACTCTGTACTGTTGCCGACCGCGCAATGCTGGGAATTTTAGTAAACTGGTCCCATTATTATGGCATTATACTGACCACTGAAATATCGAAATGGAAAATACATGAATATAAATCCTGTAAAATCCTAAAATTTTAAAATATATACAATATATATTATATGTTAATCTTCGAGTATATCTTAGGTTAATCTTTCACAATAATATTTAACTCAAATTGTCATATTGATGATAGGTATGAGAGAGATGCTCTTGCTCTGTGGCGTTCACTAAAAGAGGTTTACATCCAGCAGTGGACGAATACGGGCTGGTGACGATGATGATGATATGATTCAAATTTTCTTTTATGTTGGACCTGTTGTGTAAAATGTGTTTTGGTTCCTTTCTTTCATTTTATTCTGGAATGTCCAATCACTCATCTCTTCTCACATTTCAATTTACAGGGTAAAAGCGAGCTAATAGGTCGTTTGCAAGTTCAGCCCGTAGTGGATGACAGACAAGACTATACCTTTGCTCCTAAGCTGCAATGGTACGATTTGCATAAAGGAGTGGAGTACACGGGCCAGATATTAATGTCTGTACAACTATGTCATGTAAGGAATTTGTATAATAAATAAAAATGAAACGCTGAAATTTTTGTACGCGCATAACTTCCGAACAACTGCACCAAACTGAATAATTATTTTTTTGTTGTGTTCATGATCTGTCAGGCAAGGTTTGTGTGTGTGTGTGTGTTTTTTTTAAATCCACCGGAACCAGCAATCGATACTGCGCACTGGTCGATATTTACTTATTAAATATAAAATGAAAATGCCTCGACCATGAGTTTTTCTCACTAGACTCGCTAGCGACGCTGTAAAATATTTCTTTGGAAAACCCTCGCAGCGCCTCTAGCGGTTACGTAAGGAACTAAAATCTGCTATGAGATTACAGCGTTTCGATTCGTAAAAAACCTATCGAAAGCCATTCGATAAAAGTCATGGTTGAGGAACAGCTCAAATCATCGATTTGGCCGAAATTTGGCACACAGATAAAATGTTCTATTTGTTTTTTGTTATTTAAGATTCCAGAAACTTTAATGAAAAGTACAGTGTATACTCCGGTCGAGGAAACATACATTGCATCAGGTGTGAAGGTGACAGACCCAGAATCTGAAGAAATTGAACCTTTGCCTTACAATCTGATACCCAAGTCGACGACGTACAAGTAATTATTATAACTTATTACTAATATTAGTAATGACAAAATCATCTACGAAAATTTATATCTACAGGAATCCAAATTGAGGAATAAATACTATGTGGAGGAAGAGGAGAAAGAGTAATGTCAAACTTAATCTTCTTTATGGGGTTTTTATACAATATAGGCGCTTATTCCAATGCAACGTAAAGTCAAAACTAATTATCAATCCACCGACTATTTTTTAAATTAGGCCTGTACTAGGTAACTGTTGTATTTATGAACGTAGTTGTGAGATTCTAGCTTCTGTGTTCTTTTGGTTACATTTATTAAATGTGGCCTTCTCGCATTTTAGAGTCGACGTCTACTGGTGGGGATTACGTGACGTCACTACCACAAGAAAACCGTGCGTCGTACTGGAAATAGATGAACTGACGATCAAATCTGACGTCGTGTGTGATAAGAAGTCAAACTGCAATTTCCCCAACGGAAGATCTTCACAGACCTTCCAAGCTCCACTAAATGAGGTCTACTGCCCTCCTTTGAGTATCAGATTATATGATAGCAGCACTTTTGGGAGGACCCTTTTTTTGGGTACGAATATAGTGAAGAACCCCAATAAGTATATTGTAAGTTGGCTACCGAAATGTGAAAGGGAAGCATCTTTAAGGACGGTGTCTATTACAGCTTCAAATTTCTTCCAAGGTAAGTTTCAAACATTAAAGCTTTAATTAATAATCTAACAATTTCTTACGCCTTCTTGGAAAACCAAAATGGATTTTGTTTCATTCCAAGGATTTTAAAAGTAATTGTTCATTTTCATCTTAATGATATTTGATATAATTTCAGTCAGTCAAATCCTATTCATAAAGAAGAGTTCTACTGAGTCGCTTGATGACTTAGGTAGTAGAACATCACTAGAAAGCGTACAAAAAGTAAAAAGACCCCGATGGAAACGTATTTTCTGCAATAAAGAAGCTGATGAGGAAGAATACGTGCTTCTCCCAATGTTCTCTAAAGATAAGAACCAAATCAAAATGAGCAAGCATTGTTCAGAGCACCAGGAATATAAAGATTGGTGGACCAAATATTTTTCAGCTCAAGTGGTACGTAAGTGAACAAAAATTATAAATGTGTTTGCTCGTAAACCCATTACTGAAAAAATACCTGTTCTAGAAGTCTGGGCCTGTTTCACCACCCCCTGATAACTTTCCATTAAATTGCTTGGCAGATAATTTCATTAAAAAAATATTCCAGAGGTGGTGAAACAAGCCCTAAGTTTGATAACAATAACTATCGTTAATTGATATAACGAAGTATTAACATAATACATAATATACTATACGTGGTGTAACACAGAGTCATGATGCGTTGACTGTGACTTAACCAGACCAGTCGGTCGCCTCATTAGGTCATCAAATCACTATTGCTTCTAAAAATATATGAGTTTTCTGTTAAGAAACTGTCTTTTTTTATTCTAGGAGGAAACAGAGGAAAACACAGAAAATACTGAGAAAGTCGTCGTAAGTATTGTAATAATATGTGATACCTAATAGACCATGGTAGTGATTTGTCTCGTATTTGCATGAGAAAGAGCGAGACAAAACATTGTCACATCATTGACAACAAAACAAATGTTTTGTCATCGCGTGCATGTCATCCTGATTGGGCATTTACATTAAGGGCGATTGTTTTTTTAATATCGGCCCGACTTCTACATTCTTCTATTCATCTAGACTGTAGATGCAATTTGCAATTGCAATGAATCCTGTAGATTCTACAGGCTTTATTGCAATATAATCTCGTTGCAGATATTTAATGGAGAACTTGAGTCTCAACCAGAATTCGGCAAGTTTAAGGATTGGTGCTCGACATTGAAGCTTTACAACGGCAAGAAAACTGGTATCCCGGAAAAGGATGAGCAGTTGTACTGCGGGTTTCTAAAAGCTGGCATCGCTATTTATAGGTGGCCTCCACCTGAGGATACAGTTGCTGTCTCCTTTAACGGTGTCGAACTCAATGATGGGTAAGCAAGCTGAAACTTTTAACTAGACGGGGAAGCAAAGAAATAATTTTTATGTAAATTTATTGACCTTCCTTTTTTAGGGTTTCGTAGCCAAAGGGTGCCAATGGGACCCTATTACTAAGCCTCCGTCCGATTGTCCGTCTGTCTGTCTGCCAACAGGCTGAATCTCATAAACCGTAATAGGTATAGAGTTAAAAATTTCACAGTTCCAATTTCTAGTGCCTAGAACGAAAAATACTAATTTTATTGATACTAATTTTAAATGGTACGTAACCCTTTATGAGCGGGTCCGACTCGCACTTGACCGGGTTTTAGATTTGAGCTCAGAAATATTCATAAAGCAACAAGTTTTCCATCATAATAGAACCTTTCTAATACTTTGTAATACAAAGTATCTTAAAGCTTCATACAATATTTCTAAGAAGATACCGTACAACCTTTCTGAGAACTTTTCTACTTACTTTAACAATAATTCCAGTTTCTTCACCGATTATCCGAGTAACGAGCCGTCGAAGTTTTTAGTTCGTGTGTACGTAGTCAAAGGAGTTAACTTGGTAGCTAAAGCATTCACTGGAAAGCTTGACCCTTATGTGGCCATCAGTTGCGGCAACAAACACCTTGGAGACAGGAAGAGCCACGTGAAAAATACCCTTAGTCCTATCTTTGGAAAGTAAGTTTTTAATTGAACAATTTTTTTCATTTGTACAGCAAAACATCGTGTTAGTTATCATCATCAACCCATGCACGGGCACGGGTCTCCTCTTTGTATGAGAGGGATTATGTCCACCACAGTGGCATAATACGGTTTGGCTAGACTACACATGCCGTCGAAAAAATCACTCAGACATGGAGGTTATGTTTTTTTAAATTTGCACACATGCACATGATTTCGAAAAGTCTTGATTTGAACCCGAGACCTTTGACTTGGCAGCCCAATTGTCATAATCACTAGGCTATCACAATTCATAAATACATCTTCTTTTCATAGTGTAAAACAAAGTCGCTCCCGATGTCTGTGCGCTTAGATCTTTTATACTACGCAACAGATTTTAACGCAGTGTTCAGCAATACTTAGAGTGATTCAAGAGGTAACCTATACCTAGCATTAGAATGCACGTGCGAAACCGGGGTGGGACTCCAGTTAATAATAATCCGAAAAAAAAACATGTTATTAAATGAAATAAAAATCCGACTGCATAAAATCTAAAAACAAGCTCTGTGATGTCGGGTCGGATGGGTCGCAGTTGGGTTTTTAATTTAATAATTGATTTTATTTCCTACTTTTTACCCGACTGCTGAAGGCTATTAGTTTATAAATCATCATAGGGGGCGTCCATAAATTACGTGAGGTGTTTTTTAAAATTTTCTGTCCCTCCTACCCCCTACCCGCCCTGGTGAGATGTGAGATTTTATTCAACACCCTCCCCCATCCCCCAATCTAACGTGAGATTTTTCAAAATGTGGGTTTCTTATTTAAACGTTCGGCTGACAGTGGCGCGAAAACAAAGTACGGGCTACACTGTACCGTAAATTCAGATTAAATTGAGCTATTTGGTATAAAACAAATATGGTGATTTGACAGTCAGTAGATGAGATGTATAACGTCGAAGTATGAATGAAATTATTTTCTTTCGAACGAATTAGTAAATGATCTTAATATATTAATCGTATTACGATTACGCTTAAGATTAAACCTTAAGCATGTACAATCTGGATTAAATGGACCAAAATAGTATATTTTTTCTTGTTTTAATCAGAAAAAAATTGCGTGATATTTGCTGAGACCCCCCTCTCTCCAACGTAAGATTAGATGAGATTTGACTTGACCCCCTCCCCCCCTTAAACATCTCACGTATTTTATGAACGCCCCCATAGAAGCACTAGATAGATCCTAAATGATAATTATAAATATTGATACAACTAAAGCTCATTTTCAAAATTAGCTCGAAGATTAAAGCGTATAAAATCGGCCATTTCTTTTTTATTTCTTGTACCCGTACCCGACTCTAATGAGGTATCATTTATCTAAATACTGATATTCAGCCGCATCTGGTTAGACTGAAAGCCGACCCCAACATAGTTGGGAAAAGGCTAGGAGGATATATGATGTAACTTTCTTTGAATATTCATTTATAACTAATAATGCCTGAGCATAGCGGAATACCCGGCTAACTTAGTACAATTTGCTATCGGTACGGTAAGAGATCAAGAATTTTTAACGGTTTTTTTAACAATAACAATCCGAGCATCGATGCTCGTGCCGAAAATTATGAGACGCCATACTTTCTTCTGAAAATATATACACAAAATAAATAAACAGCTTATGTTCTTATATTGATATTATATTTTTCCATGAATTCGTAGTTGCTTGTTAGACATATTTGTGATATGTAAGGCCTGGGTCACACTAAGGACACTCTAATTGCTAAGAGCCTTATAGTGAAAAAGCGTATTAGCACCTATCACAGAAAAATTGGTCTAGTGATTCTACCCGCGACTGCTACGCTAGAGATTCTGGGTTCGATTCCCAGTTCGAGCACAGTTATTGGGTTTTTCTATGAAATTCACAGTAGCCGTTCGGAGTCTGGATTTATGCCCGATTAATGGCAATAGTCTCGCCCCAAGTACATGGGGCCCAAACATAGGTAAGCGCGAACTGTTTGTGTGCATTATCATAATTATCTTTGCCCCTTTGGGGGCCAAACGTAATGTTGGCAGTTGATCCCACCTTTTGCCCGGCTCTTAATTTGTGTGGTTTGTGCTAAAAGGTTCATCATCAACCAATTAATCATTCCACAGCTGGGTACGGGGCTCCTCTTAGAATGATAGGAGTTAGGCTATAGTCCATCACGCTGGCATATTGTTGGTTGGCAGACTTCTCATGCCGCCGAGAAGTTCTCTCAGACATGCAGGCTTCCTCACGATCTTTTCCTTCACCGTTGCAAGCGAGTGATAATTAATTATTAATACAGACATGACAAGACATACTGCGCCGACCCCAAGTAAATAGGGATAAGGGCAGGAGGATGAAGATACACATGATTACGAAAAGTCAGAGATGCCTTTGATTTTAACTCGAGACCTACAACTTGGCAGTTCAGTAGTCATATCCCTAGGCGGCGAGCTAAAAGGTTGCACTTCAAATAATAAAAATATCCATTCCAGGATGTATGAATTTCGTTGCACGTTGCCTGAAGACTATCTTTTGACCGTCTCTCTGTATGACTACGATGCTATACCCCCCGACGAGCTAATAGGCTCTACAACCATAGACTTAGAAGATAGAATTTATACTAAACACAGAGCTAGAGTTGGACTGGCAACTGAATATAATGTGTGAGTATCTAAATGTTTTTTTTAGGGTTAGTTTCCGAAGGGTGCCAACGGGCCCCTTTTACTAATTTCCGCTGTCTGTCCGTCCGTCTGTCTATCAGCGGCCTGTATCTCATGAGCATAGGTAGAAAGTTGAAATTTTCACACAGTTTCCATTTCTTGTGCCACTATAACGAGACATGTAAAATTATTGACACTCATTTAAAATAGACCGGTGTTTCTATTTCTGGAACATGATCATAAGAAGACAGTATTACAAGTCAAAATGTGTCTATGATTTTCTAAAAATAGATGGGCCCAGAATTTTCTCGACCTGTAATAACAAATGCCGATACAAAAAGTGTTTTCTTAAGTCTAGACTTGTACGTGGGCGATCGAGTCTTGCCCGTGTGAGAAAAGGAGAATATCTAGATCGATTTTTCGCCCACGTAAACCACCGTAGGCATAGCAACTTTAGAATCGAGAACGTGGTTATACAAATATTGCTCATTTACCCACAGGATAGGATAGTTAGTATGTCACAATGTAGAACGTCATTGATTATTCTCCTCAACATTCTTTATTTTTTAAAAGATACAAACTTTTTGTGGAATAAATTACGATCTGGGTTCAATTCTGCGTCCGCCCGGTTCAGAACACCGGCCAACTAAGCTACCGAGACCACTAAGATACGTTCACTGGCCAGGGTTTTAGTGGTGTATATAGGGCATTTAATAATGCAAAAATACAAATAAAATATGATGTCTTTATTTTCTTTTACATGGCAATACTGTTACAGGATTGGTCCAAATAAATGGCGCGACTGTAATAAGCCTTCCGTAATACTGGAAGATCTTTGTGCAAAAAACCATTTGGCTCCCCCTATGTTCCCTGATAAAGCTACGGTTGTTGTAAATGGAGTTGAATATAGAGATAATGATAGCAATGGTAAGAGGGTAAATTGATAATGTAATCGACTGCTTCATTGCTCTATACCAGAATTATAAAGATCGAAAAAAAAACAAGGTTAAGAGTACCCTTAACCGACAAGGAGCCATAAGCCGTTGAACATTGTTCGATACTTGTCAAGGAGTTGGATTACATCTTAAGGGAGGATGGGTTACATTTCGTCTCAAAAAGTTCTTCGATGTCAAATCGTAATGGAAATAGACTCACCCCTATTATATTGGGATCTAAAACTATTTGTGTGTTCTCGCCACACTTATTGTCCGGCTTGAAGTTGGCACGAGCTAACTTTAACCCGGCCGTAAAAATCGGAGAAAGAAAAATATTGGATTAAAATTAATGATTTAAAACGACAGTCTACGACTTGAACTTGCGTTTTTATTTATTGCAATCCAATATTTGAAGTTATTTAGTTGAAGTTAGCTCGTGCCAACTTCAAGCCGAAAAATAAGTTTGGCGAGAACTGTGCATTAGTTCACCTCTGCCTCTCTGTTTGTATTATTCCAACAGAAAGGAGTTTTAGATCACCTTCAGATCGTAAAGAGAATATCTGCCTCAGTTTGCTTCGTAGTTGGCATACACTACCAATATGTGGCTACCATCTTGTACCTGAACACGTAGAGAGTAGATCTCTGATGAATAGTCAGAAGAATGGATTGGAGCAGGTAAGAGAGAGAGAGCAGGAGAGAGGTAAGATGTAACACGGACACTTTACGGCTCATATCGATTTCTTCTCCTGCTGGATATTGATATTTGACATTCATAATATGTTGTAATAATTTTAAATCTCGATCTCCGGTAAGGCAAATCATTGAGGGAATATTAATATGGTAGAAGAATTTGTTTGTATTAACACGGTTAGTTAAAAAATATAGCACCTACATTTAAAACATAATGTAAGACTACTGACATTTAAAAAAATCTACTGTTCTTATTTATTTATCATTTTCACTACAACTAATTGGGGTTTTCAGGGTAAACTTCAAATGTGGGTAGACATCTTCCCTCTTGACGCGGACGTGTACATACCACCTGCGGTAGACATAACTCCTCGGAAGCTGGAGGATTACGAGCTTCGCGTAGTCGTGTGGGACGTCCAGGGAGTGAGGCTTGGTGATCATGGAAAGAAAATATCCGATATTTACGTCAGGGCGTTAGTACCATTATCATTGTGATTTTTTCAACAATATCCGAACTCAGGTGCATAGTGTTTCATAAATGAGGGTTCATAGACGCTTTAGCCCTTTGCGGCGTCACTCCGCAGATAATAGCCCATCTTCCAATCTGCCACATATGCCCTGTTCATGCGAAGATCTGATAGCTGTCCAGTATGAGCCCATAATATATTATTTACTTATTGTCATGGACATCCTTACGATTTTATTTTCCTACTATTTATATATACCCTTTTTAAGTCACCCATCTCTGTTTCATACTTCGTTTACCAAGTTTACTTCTACGATTCTTTCTCCGCGTTCATTTGCCGCTTATTGTAGATACTTTAAACCTAACACGGAGTAATTAGCAAGATAGACAAAACAAATAGAATAAACAATTGTTTCGACCTCCAATGTCTTTGGTAATTTAATATTATCTATCTTTTTACTATGTTTTGACCGGATTCCCGTTCAATAAATCCGACTGGAATAATTCACTATACATTGAATTTGGATTTAAAACTCGTTTTTCCCAGTAGGAATTACCGGATATTCTGTCTCACTATTACCTGCATTTAAGGGAACGTATGTGATAAGCTTTTATGCTTCAAGACCAAAGTTTCATGCTCCAAGCTTCAAGACCAAAGTTTCATTCTCCATGCATGAACTCCAATGTTTCATGTTCCAAGACCATAGTATCATGCTCCATTTTTGAAGATGAAAGTTTCATACTTCATGTTTACCTAGAAAATGTTTAATGCTTTAAGACTAAAGTTTCATTTTTCATGCTTCAAGACCAAAGTTTTACGCTCCATGCTTCAAGACCAAAGTTTCCAAAATAGAACTCCAATATTTCATGCTTCAAGAAAAGTTTCATGCTTCAAGCTAATGCTTCAAGCGTTGTTTGTCAATTCATTATGGTTTTATTTGTTTGGTAGGTGGATAGATACTGTAGATCAGGCGCAGTATACGGATGTTCACTACAGCAGTTCTACTGGTGAAGGAAGTTTCAACTGGCGCATGATATTTCACTTCCAATACCATCACGCTGAGAAAAAGGTTTGTTGTACACCAAAGGTACTTCAGGTTCTCTTAGTCATCTTATTATAGCTGGAAAAGCGTCATTGTATAGCTAAATTTGCTGTACCTATTTCACAACTATTGCTATATTTTTATCTGGCATTATTTAAATCTGGCAACTTCTTGGTCAACGCGTTTTTTAAATATCATTACTAGGTTCGGTGCTATTGTGTTAATAGTTAATGTAAACTTTTTGTAATCACCAATATCAACAATTTCTAATCTAGTCCAGTCATAGCTTAAATTAGGTAAGAATCTCGGAATTCGAGATACCCAGCTGTAAGTCTGTAAATACTTGTATATTGACACCCTAAAAGTTGTCTCAAAACCTACATATGGTAGGGTGTAAGCAACTATTAAATTTCATGGTCAAAGGTCACAAAAATCGTTTTTTTTGCGCTTTTTTTGGAAATATCTCATTTCCTATGGGTTTTTTGCTATTTGTATTTATTATCAATATTGTAGAATACAAAATTCTCTACAAACTTTGTTTAAAAAATGTTTTTATACGGTGAACCGTTTTCGAGATAGAGGGCGGAGAGCACACGGTCACAGCATCACTTCAGGTCAACCGGTGCCTCCGGTCGAAAACGCGCCATATATAGTTGATGAACTATCGATAAATCAATGATTATAAATATTTGTCAATTTTTATTAACTATTATATTATATTTTATCATTTTCTTCATGCATTAAATCTATATCTATTCAATAATACTGATAACCGTTTACTAAAATTAAAAAATAATTAAGAGAAAAACTTGATTTGGAACCCCAGGTATGGGGTTGGGCAATGCGAAACAATTTTCTGGAGCCTATCATGACAATTTTACCACCTGCTCCAGAAGATTTGCTAAATACAATTTTCTGCAACTGCAAGAGTGGTTGTGGTTCGCGATGCGGATGCAGGAAAGCGGGCTTGCAATGCTCTTTAGCTTGTGGCCAATGTAATGGGCAAGCTTGTCTCAATGCTCTACCATATCAGAGCGACATTAACGAAGATGGAACCTTTGACCCCGAAATCATGAAAGAACTTCAGACAAATGTCGTTGAAGACGATAATGAAGACCAGTTTGAAATTTACCAGCAGCCAGAAGCAAAAAATAAATGTATTCAACGATATTTTTTAATAAAAAGATTAATTCATAATTTATTTGTTTTTTTTTCATCATGTAAGAAGTTATTAATTAGGTTAAAATTCAAATATAATTCCTATATTTTCATTAACAATTCTGCAATTACATGGGCAGGTAAGTGTTGTTAAATAAATTAATACTGAATAAAAAGTGGATAATTTAGGAAAAAAATGATAAAATATAATATAATTGACAAATTGACAAATATTTATAATCATTGATTTATCGATAGTTCATCAACTATATATGGCGCGTTTTCGACCGGAGGCACCGGTTGACCTGAAGTGATGCTGTGACCGCGTGCTCTCCGCCCTCTATCTCGAAAACGGTTCACCGTATAAAAAATTTTTTTAAACGAAATTTGTAGAGAATTTTGTATTCTACAATATTGATAATAAATACAAATAGCAAAAAACCCATAGGAAATGAGATATTTCCAAAAAAAGCGCAAAAAACCGATTTTTGTGACCTTTGACCTTGAAATTTAATAGTTGCTTACACCCTACCATATGTAGGTTTTGAGACAACTTTTACAGACTTACAGCTGGGTATCTCGAATTCCGAGGTGAACTTACTATAATGACTGGACTAAATCGTGCAATTGTTAAAACCTCAGCTGGTTCTTACAAAAAAAAATTATATTAGATATTTCATCTCTAAGTCTCTCTCTCTATATCTGCTATGCAGTATGTATCGAATGACAATTGTGTAACAAACATTTTATTACTAATAAACAAGCTATTTAAAAAATCAATTTTATAATTTCCTCATCATCCTCTCCTCTTATCCCGATTCACTTAACTTTTTCATCCATACATCTCTATTAGCTGTCCCGTCATTCAATTATTTTATGGCCATATCCTTTCTCACATAGTCCATCCATCTTTTCTTTGGTCTCCCTCTTCCCTTCTAAATATAATCACGAAATAACTCACGAAATAATCAAAAAATCAAAGAGATCATAATGCCCAGATTGTTTGTTATTGTATCAAAAAGATGTTTCATACATAGAGCAAACATTTTAGATGGGTATTATGTAATATTACTATCCTTATTGACAGTTGGTAAAAAAAGAAAAAGGCCCCTTCACAGAAGTGGAAGAACACATGGCTCCAATATTTGTTGTACAAGTTCTGGATAGTGACGCAACATCTCAAGACGATTTCTTGGGTACGTAGCTATATTTGTTAATGTTTTTGGTGTACAATAAAGAGTATTTCTTTTCTATTCTATTCTATTCTACCAGTTATTATAATTATTTAGCTTGACACTACGGAAAATTCAAGTCCTTTTATTTTGTAATTTGATGGCATCACAGGCATACGAGCCGCCTGATGGTAAGCAACAACTACAACCAATAACGCCCCAGTAACACCAGTAACAATATGTCGTCATCGGTTCGATTTGAGTTTGAGTTTGACGTCACGTACATCTAGTAATTTTATTGGCTAGATTGTCATTCAAACCGACACACCGGCGGTACTAATTAAACCCACAATTCCCTTCCCTATGAGGCCTTAACATGCCGTTAAGGCCTCATATAATAGGGGGCGAGCTTATTGCCAAATGAGAATTTCATAGAAAAACTAACACGGCTCGACCTGGGAAACGAACCGTGGCCATTAATAGGATAAATATATTTTTAGCGTCAGTATCGTTTAATCTGAACTCAATGTCGAGAGGGGCGAAACTGGCAAGTAAATGCACCTACGAAGAATTGGAGAAGCACAAGAAGATCAATCTATTTACAAATTTGACGATAAGAGCCTGGTGGCCGCTCACATACACTAACCGGAATACTGGAATGAATTCACCTGCTGTGAGTAATTACATTTCCGAACAAAATTTGTATTTAGATTTTAAAGGAGTGTTTCACCATCTCTGCATAACCGCCACCCGCCGGAGAAATTAAAAAATGGATCAAAAGTATGAAATTATCTGCCAATTATCTATCTATTTTAAAGGTGGTGAAACAGGTTCTAAATGAAGAATTGTAATTATATTATATTAGAATGCAGATGACATGACTGTTACCGATCCTTGTGGAAGTGTATGGGGGAGGTCTTTGTTCAGCAATCATGATATCACAATGTAATTATTATAAAATAAAATCCCCCCACCGTAATAAACTCAAATACTACATCACAGATTTTCATACGGTTTTCACTAATAGACGGAGGGATTCATGAGGAAAGTATAGATGTATAAATTGAGGATTAAAATTGGTATAAATTGAGCTGACTGAAATATGACCATTATTGTTGACGCTGTCGCAAGAAATGATACCGTTGGTAGCTTCGTGCGAAGTCGGATTTCTAGTATATTAACGTAAACTAAATCAAGTAATGGTAGTTCTAATTTTATTTACTTACATTAAATTACATTTTAACCATTACCTAAAATCTTTTTTTATGCTCGCATTGGAAGTACTGTGTCGTTAGGTGCCTATTCATTTTTATGCCTATATAAAGTTTCATTTTCAGGGTGTCATAGATTTGGAGATGACTTTATTGCCGAAAGAGAAAGCTCTGCTGATGCCAGTTGGACTGGGGAGGGAACCACCTGCACCTTTGCCAGATCCCATGTATGATGCTAAGCTGTAGTTTTTTTATATTATTTTATCCGACTCCGAGGACCAAATGTTTATACTACTCATCTACTATTTCATAAAAAAGCTGTTTTGCTAATACTGTTATTGGTTGCCATGTTACTGTACACTACAATAGTGCGTACGTTTTTTTCGAAAATTCGATATTTTTACGTTTTATTAGATCCAGTGCTTTATTGGTAATCGTTCTACTTCTTCGTATCGAAGGACCAAATAAAAAAGAATTTGTTTGCCTAATAATTGTATCGATTATCATGGAACTTAATATTTACAGCTGATTTTGCTTATTTTATAGATTTTATTGGGAGGCACTTTCGATAACATTTTATTGCATCAATTTTTTTTACGTATGAACTGTCGCCATTTTTAACCATTGTAACATTTTCGCAGTACTGAGAAATATAAGTAGCTTTTATAATATTTCCACGTGGAAAGCCGGGGGCGATAGGGGGATCCTTTGATGTCAAGAAAATCCTACTTATTATGTACACAGAATTACCACTAATAACTGACTATTTATAACCGTTCTTCCACGTGTCAGGGCGGGGGGCCGAGCGAGGGTGCGGTTGGAGACCACCCCAAAATATAGATAAAATGATACCACGCTCAGTAACAAAAGCCAATGTTGTTTATTTTCACAGCTTTCGGTACTGATTTTCTCAGTTCGATAACCGTAACCATGGCGTTTTTTTCCATCTTGCCCCCCTCCGCTTGTCGGGGGCGCCCCTCCACCCACTCTCACGTGTCGTTATCAGATACTGTTATTTCTTTCTTAAAGCCCGTCACAGACGTACCTAAAATAGGCTTGTTATTGTCTACCACGCTGGCCTAATGCGGGTTCACATGCCGTCATGAAGATCTCTCAGGCATGCAGGTTTCCGCACGACGTTTTCTTTTACCGTTAAAGTGAGTGCTAATTAGGCACATGATTTCGAAAAATCAGAGGTGCGTGCGTTGGACTTTAACTCGACACCTTTGACCCGGCAGTTTAGTCGTCATACTCCTAGGCTATCACTGCTTCTGATGAGCTGCTAGAATATAAATTACAGAAAATATTGGTGACGTTATAAAAAATATTTAGGTATTGTAGCTGCGTGTGTCACTCGAAATTTGTTATAGACAATGTATCGTAATAAGCCTTGCTGTATATTATATCAATATACAATGTGTTAAGAAAACCCGGTCCGACCCGTGAAGGTATTGTTAGATATCGATATTAGATTACATTTATGTAATCCTTTTCAGTTTTCAAGTAAAAACAATATTCCGATTAAAAGTAAATATTTTTTATAAAACAATGAAACTTAGACACATAGCTACAAGGGCAATCGTGACATGTGCCACAGCAGGTGATAGTGTTGTCACATTCAAGAAAATTGCTAGATTTTGGGTGATTCTTGTGAATTTAAAACTTCATTAACACAGCCTTACTTTTATGAATATTTTATTTATTTTATTTTATTTGGTAATGTGAGTGAGACTTTTGAGTCGGACAGGGTTTTTTTAACATATTGTATATTATTATAGCTACTTATGTAATGGGCTAAAAAAGCAAATACTAACAATAATAACGGTTCTTTAGAAACGGATTTTTTTTAAATTGTAACCGTATCAAAAAGGTAATATATCGCGATATATTATTATAACTACGTTTTATGGTATAGCATGTCGTGATGTCAAATGTGCACTGAAAAAGGATTTTGGGAATTTCTCATAAGATTGGGAAAGATTAGATTAGTATACTTAACCGTTTCCATTCTTACTGTATACTTACCTCATCTAAGGAATATTTGTGTATATTTTCATGATGTCTAAGCCCATCATTTTATTTTTTTCCAAATCCCGTGAGAATTTTAGAGAGGTAGGTCACAACCATTTATGGCTCAAATCTAGAGCAGCCCATCTGGGGAAGTATCTCCACCTTACAGAAAACTGCAGCCAAATAACACACCTCATTCTGTGTTGTGTTTCTACATTGAGTAAGGTTGCCAAAGCTCCTTCTAAGGACGCGCTGCGCTGGCAGTAAGAGGAATATTCCCTCGAAACTGTCGGCGCAGTGAATCCTCCATAAACCTGTAAGAGGTTTTTCGGGTCAGCAACGCGCGAGTGATACCCCTGGTGTTGCAAGCATCCATAGGCTATGGTAACCGCTTACCATCAAGCGGGCCGTATGCTTGTTTGCCACCTTATTGGTATAAAGAAAAGGATTCGTGCCCGGTTAATGGCAATAGGCTCGTCCCTTATTACATGAGACCTAAACTTATCGGTAAACTAATCTTCCCTTTATCGTTTATAGCCGTGCAGAATCATCAGCCCCTTTGAAGTTCGCCAGCAGTCTGAAGTTTAGTTGGAGGAGAGAGCACATATTAATTCTGGTTGTACTTCTTATGATTGGACTCATCTTATTGGCAACGTACCTAGAAATACCTCAAATACTCCTTAACTTTTGAAAGTAAGTACCAAAATCGATATCGATATCCTTTGTCTGCTGTGGGTGTAAATTAGTACACCACAGCTCTTCGGAGATTACGGGCGTGATTGTATGTTATGATATAATGTGAATTAAAATGACGACGTCTGTGGCCTAGTGTTTCGAGTACAAGACTGCTCACGAACTCGTGGGTTCGATTCCCACAGGACACAAATATGAATGTTATGAAATATAAGTGTTTGTGTTCGTCTTGGTGTTTCTGTATGTATTATTTACAAAAAAAAAGTATATAAGTACCATTGAAATAAAATTCCTTTTACCGATTTTATCGCGTTAAATTGTTTTAATCCCGACGTTTCAGACCCTTTACAGCGCCCATGGTCATGCTACCCTACATTTTCGTTCATTATTAGCAATCCGATTCACGTAGAACGAGCTCACCGTATCCTTCGTGACCATGGGCGCTGTAAAGGGTCCGAAACGTCGGGATTAAAATAATATCAATATAACGCGATCAAATCTGTAAAAAGTAGTTTTATTTCAATGTCTTATATTCGCGTAAGTGTCAGAAATCAGTATATTATAACCATTGTTTAATCTTTATAGTCTGCGTGGAACTAGTTGGCCGCGCCTTAGGTATGTGAGCGGGGGGACGGCGGGGGTGCTTCTCTTCGTTCACAGTAACCCGCCGCCTCACACCTGTTCCTACTTAAGGCAAGGCCAACTAGTTCCGCGCGGACTATAGTACCCATAGTACAAGCTCTGCCTGCCTAGCTAAGTTGCAATCAATAGTTTGGATCGAGGAACGAAATAGAAACAATATGTATGACAAAACAAACAAACAAAAATAACAAATACAAAATATAACAAAATGACGTTTCGACATAGAAATGTCATTTCAATACATTTTCTATTCGTTTGTAGATCCCAAATATAACCCTGCCTATTATGCCATGTTTAAAATTTTTTTTTCCTTTTTTCAGTGCCAGTGAGGATTCGTTAATTTTCATGTGTAAAACCTATAGAAGTTTTGTATGCCTTTATTATATTTAGTTTGGCAGTCTTTTTTAAGCAGTATACATAAGTTTTAAGATATAAATGGGTACAATTTTACAATAACTTAGATATCTCATTATGTACTTGTACACTGAAATTAATGTTGAAAAATAGTTTTTTTAGATCTTGTTTTTAATGCAATAAATACACATTTGCCATTTTCTTCATTTATTTTAATAAATATTATTTTTTACTTTACTTTATTTCAGCCCGAACTGTCCCAAAATTGAGCAAAGGCCTCCCCCCTCTTTTTCCATGCCAGTCGGTTGCACGTAAATATTATTACGTATATTTAATTTTATGATAAAATATACCTAAGAATCTGTCCTGTTTTAATCTAGGTATTATCTGCGACAGCTTAGTGGACTGAGGCAACAGTTATCTAGAGGTCCTGGGTTCCATTTAGGTAAGCCAATGAGGTCCCAATGTCCTTTTACTATTGTGACTTAATATCATCATAACATTTTACTCAAATTCTTCTGTCTTCTCATTTGGTACGACGGCGTTCAAAACTGTTATTAAATTGTGATAATATTGTCGTTTGGCGTCATCTACAACTGAAACGGAAAACTAGCTTTTCACGTACCAAACTCTGAAACTTCGCGAGTAGCATCGCGGAATAAGTTCACAAACTTTGTATAGATGGCGCTGTGCGTAGTAAACAAATTTACTCTTGTAATTACGCATCAGAAAGTACCTACTCTTAAAGGATTCGCGAATTATTTTTCTCAATAAATACCTATTAGTTTTGTTAATAAAAATACATTTATTGAATTACGACAAATTATTCTACATAATTTATTTTGTAATTTTACTGTTACTACAAACATAAAACAATACTTTAGTAGTACAATAGTTTTGTAGTAGGTAGGTACCTGAAATATATTTTAATCACTAGACTCCTATTCTTTCAGAAAAATCTCTAATGAATATTAAACACGGACTTGACATCATACATCATGAATAATATCCAAATCGTAAACATTACGTACTCGTACACGTAGGTACTAGATACTAAAGAACAATTTAATGTAAAAGTTTATGTCAGAGGCTCGTAAGATACAAATTATTAGCATAAAGGGAAAAGTTTGTCCATCGCAAGGGCGCATCACGCATGCCTACTTCACAGAGGTGTGGGGCCGCCCATTCGCTACTCATTCACCGCGATGACCATAATAACCACGGCCGCGCGCCGTAGCTTATCCGAACGCACGCAACCTTTCTAAAAAAACTTTAAAAAAAAACGAATTGACATTTTAATCTGTGCACACTAGTGTATGATTTGTGATTGCGCGGTAAGTTTTGATGTTTCAATGTTGTTTGTGTTGTGTATTTATTTGAATTTGCTGTGTAAATTTTGTTGTAAACAAAGTTTTTGAACTGATTTAAACAGGAAGATACGATGATCGTAAGATTTTTTTGTGAGTATTTTACGTTATCATTATTATTTGTAATGTGATTAACAGTGAGATTTTCACACAACGTCGGGGTTTTTTGTGCCATAAAAATTACGTTCATTATTATACACAATATAATATAAATACAATGTTAAGTACGATAACTAAGCCTTCAAATAAGATACTCATAATAAAAATGTCAAAGAAAGTTTAACAGATTGTAATAAGACCTAATTATAATTATAACGAGCTAAAGATAATATTCTTTATCTCTTCATCACCAAGTTGTCTAACAGAACCAACTCACTCATTTATTTGGTTTTATGGTTTTAGATCAGTAAAAAGTTTCACGTGTGTTACTTTTGAATGACACTACACCATCATTGAGTGCATTAGAATCTAATATGTAAGGAATTGTAAGGAATAAGTCTGTTTTATGCTTCAATGTTTTTGAGTTTTGAGTTTTGATGAATAAATATCTAATTTACTAAGTAGGAACTGAAGCCGTTCCCTATTTAATTTTACATTAGAAAAAAGAGTGCTGCTGCAAGGAAATAATACTGAAAATAATGACTTGGTAACATTTATTAAATTATTTTACTTGTCTTGCTTTTTTCTATTAATGTACATTTACAACATTTTAATTTTCTCTTGGTCGTACACACACATAAACGGAAATAATGATTCAGTTCGCATAAAACTGCACTCAAAAGTCCATAAAGCTTAAGTGGTTTAATGGAAACTGCATTGTTTTGCTATTGGTAACAGATTTTCCGTTCAGAATGACTTGCTGTAAAATAGCTGATGTCTGCGATTTTACTCTCGTCCCAAAGGATATTTTGAAACTATGTGTAGCCCATGTCGTTCTTCAGTCTCATAGTGAGTGATCGATCCTAGTGAAAGGTATTTGACAACTATTGCAGTTGGCCGGGCTGCTAGAAAAGAGTTTCACGAGGTAACTTCTTGTATACATGCATTTCTTCTAGGTAACTCTCAGCTAGGCACGTAGAGTTTGGCCGCAGCCTCATGTGTGAGGCAGCTTCTGGCACTGAACATCATCATTATCATACCGTCATGCCTATATTCCCCGAAGGGGTAGGCAGAGGCGTAGGTACTTCTTCTTCTTCTTCGTGATGATGGTACGACTTTTAAATAACACATCGGACTGGCAAAGTTAAATTCTGTGGGTGGCGCTTAAAAGAGCCGATTGAGGCAGGTCTTGAGAAAGACTGGGTCGCACCGTCGTGTAGAAAGGATTAGTCACCTAGACTACGTTATCGACTGCTAGGAGTCCAGGGTGCGCCGGACGGTTGGGGGATTGGATACCGCTTTATAACGTCGCTCGTTGAGGCTTCTTTCATACACCACATGATCTCTTGTACACCCACATTTTGCCAGTTTGTATAGGTCCCATTGGTAATAGGGGGCGAGCCTATTGCCATCAACCGGACACAAATCCAGACCGAGCTGCTACTGGGAATTTCACAGAAAACCCAACAACACTGCTCGATCCGGGGATAGCGTAGCATTCGCGCTTGGGACCACTAGACCAACGGGGCAGTTCCTAACTGAACATCATATTTGAGCTAATAAAGCATCTCGAACCAGGCGCTGTTTTATGTTTTTTGGAGCTAGTCTAGAATCTAAATGGAGGTATGTAGATACTACACATCTGGAGAAAAGTAAAGTAAGTCCAGAATAATATCTCGAGTCACATCTTCATCACTTTTTGAAATAATTTAGAATTTATAATAGACTGAAGCCTGTAGTGACTGCTTTCGAATGCAGGGGTCACGCCTAATAAGAGAGGCATAAGCAAAGCAAAAGGGGCGTAAGCAAAGAAAGGGTATAGTCAGTGGATGAACGATGATGATGAGTTTGATAGTTTGTGTGTGTGTGTGTGCCATATTGTCGAATTAAAGGCATGTACAATGTTACTCTTTGAAATCATGTGCGTAATTATCACTCATTTTAATGGTAAAGGAAACCTGCATGCCTGAGACATTTTCTCAACGGCATGTGAAGGCTGCCACCCCGCATTAGGTCACTTCTCATACTGAGAGAGGACCATATACTGCTGGGTACGGGACCCAGCAGTGGGCAGTATATGGTTCGATGATGTGGCAGTTTGCCCTATATTACTGCTGAACCATAGATAATCACTACATATCTATACTAATATTATAAAGAGGAAAGATTTGTTTGTTTGTTTGTTTGTTTGTAATGAATAGGCTCCGAAACTACTGGACCGATTTCAAAAATTCTTTCACCTTTGGAAAGCTACATTATCCCCGAGTAACATAGGCTATATATCATCACGCTACGACTAATAGGAGCGGAGTAGTAATGAAAAATGATGCAAAAACGGGGGAAAAATTATAAGACCACGCGGGCGAAGCCGCTGGCGGGAAGCTAGTTATAAAATAAAGTCCTCCGCCGTGTCTCTGTCTGTTCGCGATACAGTAAAAAATTACCTAACTGATTTTCATGCTGTTTTCACTAATGGATAGGGTTTTTAGGGTAGGTTTCTCGAGGAGGTTTTAGTATATAATATTTGTGTTGTATAGTTTTTGTATATTGCCTAAAATATAAATGGCCACGCAGCATGCCGCTCACGGAATGCTAGTATACTATATATTAAGAGATGCTCAACTTTAGATGGATCATAGTTTGAGGAGATTCGCACAAAGAAAGATAACTTAATGACCATTAATTTTATGACAAGCATACGACTGTATAAAAATTCCATCTTCTTTTTAAGCGATATCAGTTTTTGTGTCATGTAAAAGAGATCTTGGAAACCTTACGACCGTGACTCAATATATTCACGTTCGTATTACACCAAATTGATGAGTGCCATCTATGCGTACTACGCATGCCCTGCCCTCATTTAGTTTTTTACGTCATAGTCTTTCTCGTCTATTATTTGAAAGTCGGATCATTAAATACTAGAGTTATACGGGATACCACAAACAAAATTGCAGTATCAAGTCTTCTTGTTCCAGTCGAATCAGATGAGGCTAAAATATCAGTATTTTACACGAAGCGCCTGCCATCAAAGCTCCTTAACCCAATTTCTGGGCAATACTGATATTCGAGGGATAGACTGGTTCTGCTTGACAGGGTTTTTGGGCTTCTGACTACCGCTAACGATTGTCATAGCTATTCAAGTATGACAACCGGGACTGACGGCTTTACGTGCTGTCCGAGGTACGGACAGCACGAACGCAGCGCGCAGCACGCAAACACATACACAGACTTACCGCAGCAAACGCAACTTAACCAAATCCGTAGATAAGCGTAGTTATAACAAGTATAGGTACTACATATAATAATATATACACTTGATGCTTTCGTGCAAAATTGTTTTCTATTGCGACAGGGACAAGCGACCGAGACAAGACAGTACATGCAGAAGAGACCAGACACTTGCCGCGGTCTGAATCTCAGTTTTTGTCTCTGTCGCCGTCTACTGCCACCTTAAGTCGGTGCTAAACATTATGATCTTTATTAATTGTTTGTTTGGCTGCGACACATAGGTAACTAGTTACTAAGAAGAAGATGCAAAAAAGTATTACCTATTAAATTTTTTACGACTTTGATAAGCGGTTAATCGTCATACGTATAATTTGGTAATTGCGGTCAATTGATCAAAATAGAAGTATGCACCGTCTGTGTTAAAATAATGATTGCGACTTTGGCCTTATTCCAAAATTCTTAGTATAAACCTATGAACGAAAAGATTTTTAAATATATATTATTTTGGAGTACCTATTTTAGGCGAACTGCTTGATTAGGCCCGGTATCCGCCAAAGCGGAGAGGAGAGGAGTGAAGCTGGCAGGTTATTTCCACCAAAGCGGAGAGGAGATTCGTATTGGAGAGATGTGAGCTGTGCGTCGACAGCAAGATGGTCAGTCAATCGAATGACGCTTTCGGGAATGCGAGGGGCTCGAGAAGCTAGCGATGAAAGGGGCGCGCGAGCATGGGTGCCAAACTACACGCATCTCCACTCTGCCGTACCGCTTACTCGCTTGTGGCATAACATTCTATAAAAAAATGAGAAATCTCCTCTCCACTCCGTTTGATCCATTTCCACCGAAGCTAAGTGGAGTGGAGATATGGAAATAACGAAATTTTATTTGTTACTTATTCAAAACACATCTCCTCTCGTCTCTTTTCTCCGCTTTGATGGATACCGGGCCTTAGTCTAGTGATCGATCCGAAACGGAATCGAACAGCTTTCAATTATTCTCTATGTCTATTATGGCAATAGTACCACATATTACATGGGAGCTAAAACATAAGGGCGAAGTGTGGGTATACTTAATACTCTTCTGCCTCATCTTTTTAGGATACAGTCGTGATAGTATATCTTTTAAGTTATTTCAATAATACGAGATGGCGCTAGAGATGCCACTTCAGCTATCTCTTAGCTACGAGCGCCGAGTGTTTTGTAGGTACTTACAATAGTGTACGAATCAAAAATATTTTTTTGCTATTATGTAATATGACTTGGCCTTGCGGATTACAGATATTAAGGACGATTTTAAGCACCACTTAAGTCTAGCTACGTGACTCTTAACGACGGTTTCTTTTTCACTAACCTATAAGAGACAGTATTAGAGTGGGTATGACGTTTTTTTTACAATTCCAGTCATTATAATTAAACATTTTTACTACCAATTAGTAGGTACTTCAAGAATGGATATTTCGGCAACTAGGGCATTCCATATCGCAAATATCAGTTAAAACCCGTTTTCAAGAACGTGTTTAGAAATGTACATACATACAAATGTTGCTAATTTCGTAACTATACATAAGGTATTGGATGCATCCATGTATATATCTACTAGTATATCTTTACTAATATTATAAAGAGGAAGGATTTGATTGTTTGTATTGAATAGGCTCCGAAAATACTGGACCGATTTGAAAAATTATTTCAGTGTTAGATTGCATATTTATCGCGGAAAGCGGAAGCGGTTATATACCATTACGCTACGACTAATAGGAGTGGAGTAGCAATGAGTAAAAATGTTGCAAAAAATTAGGTATGAGACCATGCGGGCGAAGCCGCAGGCGGAAAGCTAGTTACAAATAAAAGAGCATTTTAACAATTTCATTATACAATGCAAATGAGACCTAATAATTACCATAGATAGAATAATTACCATAGATAGCAATGTCACTGTTTTACGTGTTATACTTACGTATGTTTGGAAGTATGGGTCGTTCTTATAATTAACGCTATATCCCGGGCCGTTTACATACCTACAGAACTTGTAAACTTGTTTCGAGTTACCAGAAAAAAAGTTAAAACAACCAGTTCTGTACGTAAAATATTATATTCGCCACAGTCGGCCACAGTACCAAAATTGCAGCCTTTTTTAAACCCAAATGTAAACAGAAAGGTATTAAAAGTTCAACGTGTCTATCTGTTCATCTTTGTACTTGTGACGCTGGACTTAGACGCTGGCATTGTAACTCGCAAATTGATACACCGATTCTGATTTAGTTTGAAAAATTACGTCTCGAGAATCTAGTTCTTTTCCAGTTGATGTAGGATTGTGTGTTCGAAATTTAGTAGTTGAATTTGCTTCTTGAATGATATTCCAAGAACATGGTAAACCTTGACCTTGAAGCTCTGTAGGATAGATAGATTTTAATTTTTAATTCTTATCCGCTTTATTAACAAACATAACTAATATGAACCATGATCGACAAACAATAGGTTTTTCTCGACCTTGCAGTTTTATACTTGTTCAAACTTTCAGGTAATTTCTTATTAAAACTTTCTGTGTCGTAAATAAATCCATGATTGGTTTTTTGTCCAGTCGACGTAATATAATTATATTTTTTTGTGATTATGATACTCGTGGGAGGCTTCTGCGAGACTACCTATATGCTCTAACAATACCGAAGGCCACAAGTGTGATTATTAATTACCTTACATTTCAATATCATTATAATAAATTGATTGCATAATATTTATTGGATATTATCTAAATGTTAAAATTTAAATAAATAAAAGAAATCCCACATTCCGGCGAATGAAATGTCCTAATCTTTTAACATGCGTAACCGCATTCAAATTATATTGACATTTAACAGCTATAAAAAGTATGATATCAAACCTAATTTATGCGATATCTTTTATCTCACGAGGTCTCTGGAGTTCATTTACTTAAATAGTTACGTCAAAATAATAAAGAGTCAGTATTAAAAGTAGTTTCAATGGATAAACGTGTATCTAAGTTAGTAGTGTTGCATTTGCTTTTGTATTGAAGGCAAAAATGTTGGACAATGGAAAAAAGGACATTGAAAACAAGCATACAGATAACAACATGGAGATCGAAACAGTTGACTATGACCAACTGCTTTCGGCAGCTGGCGAATTTGGACGATATCAAATATTCCTGTTCTTTGCAACATTTCCATTTTATATATTTGGTGCATTCTCATACTTCACACAAGTGTTCCTGACAGAAACGTCTCAAAACCACTGGTGCTTGATCCCGGAACTTCAAAATGTGACTGTAACAGAAAGAAGAAATCTAGCAATACCGCTAGATAAAAATTCTCCGTTTGGATATTCCCGTTGCCAGATGTATGAAGCTAACTGGACCGAATTATTGCTATCGAAAGTAACTCCAAATCAAACTTGGAACACAGTGACGTGCCAGCATGGGTGGGAATTTAATAAGACAGAATTTCCATATCCAACAATAGGAAGTGAAATGGGGTGGGTGTGTGAGAAAGATAGCTACCAAGCTACTGCTCAATCAATTTTCTTCGTGGGATCTACATTTGGAGGCTTTTTGGTAGGGTGGATTGCTGATCGCAATGGAAGAATTCCAGCTGCTGTTTTCTGCAACTTAGTAGGAGCTATCGCAGGCACAGCCAGCATATTCTCTAGAAATTTCTTGGAATTCAGTATCTGTCGTTTTTTCATGGGTATTTCATATGACAACTGCATGATGATGATCTATCTTCTAGTTTTAGAATATGTTGCTCCTAAATATAGATCAAAGATAACAAATTTATCGTTTGCCTTTTTCTTCACATTGGGAGCAGTTGCATTGCCATGGATTGCAATAGCTTGTGGACATTGGAAAACAATAGCTCTAGCAACAAGTTTACCCATGGCATTCTCTCTCTTAACTCCATTTATTATACCAGAAAGCCCAAGGTGGCTGATGTCCAAAGGAAGAATAGATGATGCTGTGAATAAAGTTTTAAATATAGCTCGCATTAACAAAAAAGTTTTGCCACAAAATGCAGTAGATAAATTTAAATTGATCACACTGAACAGTCAAGCTGTGCCCGGCAACATTTTGGACATGTTAAAAAGACCACTCCTGAGGAAAATATTTTGCTGTACGTGTTTAGAATATATGTGCTGTGTAGTTATTTTTGACGCACTGATAAGGACTATAGGCCAGTTGAAGTTTGATTACTTTATTTCGTTTTCTGTGGTATCTTTGACTGAATTTCCATCACTGGTTATTCTGTCTTTCATGTTGGACTATACTGGAAGAAAGTCAATGACAATTATATCCATGGCCGTGTGTGCTATCTTCAGTGTTTTAGTACCGTTTGTCGGTGGTGGTTTACCGTCGGTTTCGTGTGCAGTTGTTGCAAGGTTTGCAGTAAATATGGCTTACAATACAGCTATGCAATGGACAGCAGAAATGTTACCCACTTCAGTGAGAGGTTCTGGTTCATCAATTGTTCATATTTGTGGGTACATAGCTACCATTATTTCACCGTTTGTGGCATATCTTGAGATATACGCGACTTGGCTACCAATGATTGTGGTTGGCAGTATTGCCTTACTAGCAGCTTTGATTGGTTTTATTTTGCCTGAAACCGCCAAACGAGATATGCCTCAAACATTTGAAGATGCTGAAAATCTGATTAGAAATCAAGGATTCTTTGACCTACCTTGTACAAAAAAGGCTGATGACATCAATATTGGTGGCCGTGCGAATGATTGTTTCGAATTGGATTGAATATTGTTTTTAAATTTATCATAAGAGTTATTAACAGTATTCAAAGCTGTGTGCCGCGTCTGTTGAGATTTACACTGATTATTATATTTGGGTTTTTACATGTTTATATGTTAAGAGATGAGAGATTAGATGGTTTTGCTTTTTGCTGATAGGCTAGCGTATTATGTAACACTATATGATAGTCATAGTTTGTAAATTTTAAGTGCGATGTATGTTGTATTACTGTGTTCCTTACTATTATGTTTACTTACTTATTATGTAATCAATTAAGGTATATAATTAAATAATATTAAATAATTATAAAGGAACAAATAGTATTTGTTCCTTTATAATTTTTTGTTGCGAATATTATTTGTCAATTTTTTTTAGTAATATATAAACTACGCTATTTAATTTTGCCTGGTTTAACTTAGTTAAGAGAAAGAGTGGGTCGTACCAAATTTAAAAAAGTCGTACCATAGACACGAAGAAGAAGACTTAGTTTAGATAGATACAAACAATTGCAACGGTTATTAATTATTAACAAAATAGCAATTTTATTATGTACTTCTTTATCGTATGCTATTGAATGTTCAAGAAATTTGGTTATTTATCTATTGCTAATTAAAAACCCATAATTGGCTGCCTAATGTATCTATCTGTGTAGCTAAGTATACGTTTTCGTGTCATAATGAATAAATAAATGAAAGGTTTCTATGCAGAGTTTGAAAGGAAGCAAGACTGAAAGACTAATTCAGGGGTATTTTAAATGTGATGTTATGAAAGATCAGGTATTTTTTTATATTTATACATCGGTTATCTTGTCAAAAGCCTCGTCATCATAATCATCATCATTGAGAAGCAGCAGGGTCAGGCCCCTCTCGTGTTTGCCCATTCGCCTCGGCTTCGTGCCAGTCTCGTTCAGGTTCGTCGCTTAAATTAAAGTGACGTTATTTTATCAATTTTCTAACAAGAGCTATAATATTTTTTTATGAAGAGGGCAAGACTTGAAGACTTGCTCGACTTTTCTTATAAAAGTTTATTTAAGAATAGAAAATATGCGACGCAGATAATATTAACATAAATTTTTGTATTATAAATTTACAAGATAGATACGCTTCTCAGTATAATAATATTGTAATTTGGTGTCAAAATAAATTAATATTGCCATTGCGATGAGATTGTCTAAGAAAAGCCAGTTTTTTTTAAATAGTCTTAGGTCGTATATCTTTTTGGTGATTATGAAATTTTTTTTGTAGCTTTACGTAGACATCTTACGGTCATCTTTTGAGAAATAAAAAAAGCATAATAATTCCTTTTTAAACAGAATAATAATTCTATTTTTCTTTCTTGACCGGACTACCCTGTAAAAAGTTATGCATAATATATGTAAATATGTAATAAAATATACGTGTCGACTTCAGAACCTCCTCTTTTTTTTCGTTGGTTAAAAATACAGACCTGTCGGTATAAATCAATTCACCTCTGCCTGCCCCTTCGAGATACAAGCGTAATCATATTTTCTTTTATAGGTAAGGTAAACTGATCTTGACAAATAATAATAATATTTTTTATTAGCAACCAAATATTACAAACAATTAATGAGCCCTGCCTCCTGAACTAAGTAGAAACCTGTATCTCAGGAGACAGTGCCTTCCATAATATATTTATTCTGTTATTATATTCGGTCAAATGCGGTATTAACTAATTTATGTAATTGACACGTGCCGCCGTGAGCGTTGTATGACAGACGCGAAGAGTGCATTAGCTTCATAATAATGCTGAGTACGAATTCACCCTATTTTGGCGGTGGAGTCGAAAATCGTTATGGATGCCCTGTTACCTGAGCAGTTGGCAGGCTATGTCGGATTTATATATCACTAGCCCTAATGCGTCATGGCCATGGTACCAGGAATATTCACAACGACCATGATGGAAAACATTTATATTCACTCCCTAGACCAAGTACAGTTCTCGCCAAACTTATTGTCCGGGTTGAAGTTGGCACGAGCTAACTTTAACCCGGCTATAAAAATCAGAGAAAGAAAAATATTAGATTGTAATAAATAAAAACGAAAGCTCAAGTCGTAGGCTGTTATTTTAAAATATTTTTTCGTTAAAATATTTTTCTGTCTCTGATATTTAAGGCTGGGTTAAAGTTAACTCGTGCCAACTTCAACCCGGACAATATGTTAAGCGAGAACTATACTTACTAACTGTGCACCCGCAGTTCGCCGGTTTTTTAGGTTTCTATTTTATTAGGAGACGAGCTTATTGAGCCGAACCATTAACCGGGCACAAAACGAGCTACTGAGAATTTCATAGAATAACCCTATAACACTGCCCGGCCTGGGAATCGAACCCAGTACCTCAATCTTAGCAGTCGTACTTCAAACAATTAACTTAATGTATATACCGGGCACAAATCGAGCTACTGAGAATTTCATAGAATAACCCTATAGAACTGCCCGACCTGGGAATTTCATAGAATAACCCTATAGCACTGCCCGACCTGGGAATCGAACCCAGTACGGTTCGATTCCCAGGTCGCACCACCACCGCATTTACGCACCACACTATGTAATATTATCGAATATCGGTAATTCCCAGAAATTTGGTTACCGAGGTCTGATGGCAGTCGCTTCGTGTAAATTACTCATACTTAGCCGCATCTGGTTTTACTGGAAGCCGACCCCAACATGGTTGGGAAAAGGCTATAAGGATGATGATGTCGGTGACTATGTAATATTATTATCACCAACATTTTTATATAACGATACAGCCTGTTCATATCTTAATCCTTAAGCTTTACACAAAATTAACTGTATTACATTAGTCAACACCAACGGTTTTCTACTATTTAAATTATAATATGTTAGATTATCAAGTTTGTTTTGCTGATTACATATGTAAATACACACAATATTTTAGTTTTATTCCCTTCTAAATTGACAAGTATATATCAATGAAAATGTTTGATAGTAATCTCTTATTATTTTGAGGTTATTAGACTGTATTTGATATATATTACGTTATTACTATGTAACTACGAATATAGCAATAATTTACTCATTGTAAGTATTTTTTATATTATTCATAATAACATTCACATGATCATATGTGGTGCGAAATATAGATACTGTAGGTACTTTACTTTTGAAGCCCTTGAGAACGATTTACGAAGTAATAATAATATTTAATTTTAGTTTTGGAGCGGAACAAAATCGTAGAGCGGGTGGGAATAAGCCATAAAAGATTTATTAAATTAACCATGTAAACGCAAGTGATCTTTTAAGAGTTATTTTCATAGAAATACTATAAGCCCGTAGACAACAAACTGCATGGACAAAATGGAACACGCTTCTCGTTCAGATTTCGCGCAACACTGGCGAATGACAAAGAGCTTGTTTTTAAACAGCATCAGTTTCATATTATACGTGTGAAACATACGCTCAATGTAGTCACATATAAGTACAGTTGGCATCAGTTAGCTATTATACATAAGGGCCTTTCTCACCAACTCTGGACAGCAGCAAAACCACAGTTTAAATTAAAAAATGGATTACAATTTGTATGATATTATTTGTAATCTAACTTACAGCTTATCAGTAAGCTGAAAAACAGGCCCTTAACTGAATGTCTAAATTGCAAATTCAACAGAAGGGGAATTTTGGATAAAAAAACATTCTGCCCCTCAACCATGAGTTCTATCGAATGACCTTCGATAGGATTTTTAAGCTGTAATCTCATAGCACGTTTTAGTTCCTTACGTAACCGCTAGAGGCGCTGCGAGAGATTTCCATACAAATATTTTACGGCGTCGCTACCGAGTCCAGTGAGAAAAACTCATGGTCGAGGCACTGGTCTAGTTTCAGTGTAATCTATAACACCTTCCTTGGGTCAATTTCCAATCTCTTCTTTCTTCCTAGCCTTTTCCCAACCATGTTGGGGTCGGCTTTCAGTCTAATCAGATGCGGCTGAATATCATTATTTTACACAAAGCGACTGCCATCAGACCTCCGCAACCCAATTGATAGACTAGACCAGGCTTTTTGGGCTTCTGACTAACGATTGTCATAGGTATTCGGTGATAACCGGGACCGATGGCTTTACGTGCTCTACGAAGTACGGAGGAGTCTCGATTTGTTAAGAATGGTAACCCATCCACAGACTGACCGCAGCAAGCGCAGCTTAACCTTGCAGATCGGTTGATCAGCGTAGTTATAACTAAGTCAAGAGCCCCACTATTCACAATTTCTGATCTGTGCTCAAGCTAAATTGTACCTACGAGTTTGAAATTGTTCTATAGTTTAATGAAATAAGCACAGACTATATCGAAAATACATTTTATATTTAGGGGACATTCATTATTTGGGGCTGATAAGAGTAACGATGACTACTTACTTAGGCGGCTCGGGTCTTGTATGCTAAAAAAACCTTACATTATTAGTGACTCCGAGTATCCCAATAGAAGCTAAAAGGTAAACTTAATTAAAAAGAAAAAATCTCATACCCCTATTAGTACACCTCTGCCAGACCCTTCTAGAAATATATGCGTGATGGTATGTATGCAGTTTGTTTTTTATTAACAGTTATATACAAAAAATTGTGAATAATAATTATCATGCGTGTAAAACAACTGCATGACTTGCCAAAGTCAATTTTTTTAGATAATCATCATCATCAATCCATTAATTGTCCCACTGCTGGGCACGGGTATCCTCTCGGTATGAGAGGGATTAGTCCATAGTCCACCACGTTGGCCTAATGCGGGTTGGCAGACTTCACATCCTGTCGAATAAATCTGGCCGGCATGCAGGTTTTCTCACGAAAAGTGAGTGATAATAATAGATGATAGCTAGATAAATCCTTACTAATATTATAAATGCGAAGTGACTCTGTCTGTCTGTCGCGCTTTCACGACAAAACCACTAAACCGATTTAAATGAAATTTGGTAAACAGATAGTCTAGAACCTGAGAAAGGACATAGGCTACTTTTTAATGCGAAGAAAGGGCTGTAATACCCAGACGACGTGGGCGAAGCCGCTGGCGGAAAGCTAGTATATAAAATGATGCAAAAATACAATATTATAACGTTAAGGAATCCCTCGAACGGAACTGCGGTCAAAAGTTAATAAAGTTTATAGCTGTATAGCTGTGTGTGTTTGTTAGTAAGGTCGTGTCTGCGGTTCATCTATTCTTGTGTGTGTAATACAGGACTGAAGACAAATAAAACACGCTTGACGGGAATACGTAATAAGAAAATGTATTATGATGTTGGTGGAATAAGAACCAATTCCTGGAATGAAGTGGTTGTTATGGTACCGATATTTACTCGCAAGTTTAGAGACCGTTTTCGTATTCTGAATAATGCTCTGAATGGTTTTTGGCTATATTTTTTCCGCAGCTTCACTCGCGTCAAATTTGAACCCCGTTATTCAGGGTCGAGTCAAATCCAATAAATCAAAGATCATGAAAATCGGTCTAACAGTTCTCGAGTTGTTTTAGGTCTTGTAACAAACCCGACTTTGTTTAATATATTAAGATAAGATTGTTTTTTATTGTTCCCCTATTTTTTTATTTATAGGTAGATAATGTAGGTATATCAAGTACCTATATTTTAAAATATAATATCTACAATAAAGGTAGGAACGAATGGTTTCAAGAACTAGGAACCTCTTAACAATATGCGCCGTATTTAGGAGTACACTACAGCTTTCAAAACAGAACACTGAACGAACTGACCACACAGATAGTTATTATGATGCAAAAAGGATTTTGGTAAATTCCCACGGAAGAAACAATTTAATGAACGCGGAACAGCAGGAACAGCTAGTACTAATAAATCCTTACCGACTAATATTATTAATGCGAAAGTAACTCTGTCTGTCTGTCACGCTTTCATGCCATCGCATGCATCGATTTTAATGAAATTTGGTACACAGATAGTCTAGAGCTTGAACTTTTTAATGTGAAAAAGGGACTGTAAGGGGTTAACATTGGGGATGAAAATAATAAGGAATACCTGGGTATTCCTTATAATACGCGGGCAAAGCCGCTGGCGCAAAGCTAGTAATATATGTTTTTACTGGGTTCTATATAACAAATCCTGCAAACATACCATCACGCCCATATTCCCCCGAGGGGTAGGCAGATGCGTACTAATGTACACCTACATTTCGCCAGTATGTTTAGGTCCCATGTAATAGGGGGCGAGCCTATTGCCATACACCGGGCACAAATCCAGACTCCGAGCTGATATTGCACAGAAAACCCAACAACACTTTGCTTGACCCGGGGATCGAACCCAGGACCTCTAGCGTAGTGGTCGCGTTTGGGACAACTAGACCAACGAGGCAGTTTGATACCTGTTTTACAAATCCTGTAAAACAGGTATAAAAGTGTATCAAAGTGTAATCTATGATCTAATTTCTTTCAATCTCAAAAGAGGCCTGTCCCTATTTCTATTATTAATGATTATCGTGACTTGGTCAGTTTTTCATACACTTCTTCATTAACCTTATAATCACCTTTTCATTAATCAGGTGCTCTCAGGTCGTAGAAATAATAAAATAAAATAAATCTAAGCCGAGCTTCACAATGGATATATTACTTGCTTTTGTTGTTATAACACAAAAACCATAAATATTTGTATCCTGTGGGAATCAAAGCCACGACCTCGTTATCAGCAGTCCGGCCGGCACTCGAACCACTAGCCCGCAGTAATCACACACTTGCTAGTGTGTTCCTTGTGCCTAAACCTTGCCTAATGCAATTAAGGAGGTCTGGAAATGGAAAATTGTTTAACCATTAACACGTTAGAAGATGTACATTCACAATTGCTGCATAGAAAACCTTGAATAAGACTTTACCATGCTCGACTTGCGATACGATCTTGATGACAATACGATCTTGTTTATTCAAATTTTTGTGAATTGTAAATTTTTTGTAAAAATGACGTTCAAAAAGTGCTACCTAATAGCCTATCTTGAATAAATGAATTTGAATTTGAATCGAATTCAGGAGCTCAAGCGTAGCAGTCGTGCTCACGAGGACTGTTTCTTATTCTACTAAATTTATTTATTTCGGGAAAACCAAACACATACAACCAAACATACATACATAGCTTAACGTCTGTTTCCCATAGACGTAGGCAGAGAGATTTCCACTAGCTACGATCTTGGCACACCACTTTCGTTTCGTCTACGTTCATTCGGCAGTGGTGTACTAATTACATTTTGCCGGTATGGGGCTAAGCTTATTGCCTTCAATTAGGCACAAATTCAAACTCCGAAATGCTACTGGAAATTTCACAGAAAAACATAACAACACTGCTAGACCCAGAAATCGAACCTCTAGCGTAGCAGTCACGCTTTGAACCCTAGCCTAGAGTCGAACGAGGCAGTCTGAGTGCGAATGTTAAAAACTGGTTATGCCCGTGACTTCGTCCGCATGGAATAGTTACCTACTTTTTTATATTATATATTTGTATTAACACAATTATACTTTCATACACTATTTTACGCTTGAACAAAATGTTTGTTTATTTCGTATCAGTTTAAAGTTTCATTGTTTTATCTTCAATAACCCCCATTCAAACTTTCATCCCCATTTCTACCCTTTCAAGCTTTTAGGCTTTTCGAAACCTTTTGTCACGAAAAGCCTATAATATTATAATAATAATGACTTTATTTCATACCATGGTGTCAATTTTGTTAGTAACAATACTTAAAAAAAATTCTCAACAAAATGGAATGGCCTATTTGTCCTTCTACGGTCTAGCGGTTTTCTTCAACTTCCCAATATTGCCTAGAAAAGGAAAAGGTCCTAGTAGACATTATATGTAAAGGTACGCCTATTAATCGTTCGTGTAACAAATTTAATCTAAGACTACTAAATTTTATTGAATTGTCAGCTTGTCAGCAGCTCAGGGTGTACATTAGTACGCCTCTGCCTACCCCTTCGGGGAATATGGGCGTGATGGTATGGTATTATAAAAGCTGAAACGGTATACGGTACCGTACCGTAAGTTCAGTACATGATTCAGGACCCTCCTGCGTTAAAATTTTCCGTAACATATTTCATCAATTTTTAAATTTTTCCTGTATTTTTTTTTTGAACGTGTAAAAAACCATTATTTCTATCTCTCCAAATTGGCTTTATATTTAAAAAATCATTATTTCATTTATTTCGGATCGCGCGCGCGAAAACCTTCACCGCGGAGCGTTATAATCGGGTTTAGCAATACACTGCGCGCTCAAAAATGTCAATATCTGTAATAACCGATCATTTTCTACATGAATGACCTGGTCATTATATTTTCGACATCGAGTGAAACCTTATACCGACGTTTGTGCGCCGATGTCCCTTCCACCTTGTATGTGTGTTATGGACGTTTTCAAAAAGACAAAGGTAAGAGCCCCCTAACCAGCGAGCATGCATGGGGAGGTTAAACCTTTAAGGGATACAGGTGTGATGATAAATGCAGTATTTTTTTTTAATTCAAAAAGAAACAGGAACATTGCATAAATTAATAAATTAAAAATTTAGAAAACCCCCGACACTTAACGTATTTCACCATTTTGTGGTGGCGGCCATCTTGGATTTGAAATTTATCATAGTGTATAGTATTCTCCTAGTTAAGCCATTTCATTTGATACCCATATTGGGGGAGTTGTGAAAAAATATATAATTCGCTATTTTGTGGCGGCGGCCATCTTGGACCGATTTTCATAAAACATAGCTAAGAACATCCCCGACTAGTTGAAATTTCAAATAAAAAAAACAAAATCGGTTCATCCATTCGGGAGCTACGATGCCAAAGACACACACACACACACACACACACACACACACACGCACGCACAGACACGTCAAACTTATAACGTCGTTTTTGCGTCGGGGGTTAAAAACAAATATATTTTCCCTTTGGATTATTCTAAATCGCCACTACCTAACCCTTTGGTGAATACAGGCGTGATAGAAGATGTATGTAAGAGTCAGAAAATAGAGGGTTGAAGCAATTGTTCATTCAAAAAGTTCCATGAAGTCATTCGGAAGACGCGAAGAGTATTTCAATTATATTATACCCACACCGGGCGTTGAGGACGTTGAGGGCACTTTTTATGCATTCCACGTTCCTTTACGTTATTATAAGAACGTTGTTATGTCTCCCATTATTCTGTTTCAGAATATGGAGGTCGTCTTAAGTCTATTCAGTAATGTACAATTAGGTATTGTGGCAATTTGGCGATTTTTTTCTATGTAGGTAAATAAAAAGATACGGGAGTGGAATATGTTAATTTCAGTTGGCTGTAGGTAGTTAAAAATATAATAGTAATCATAGTATAATATATTTGAGAAACGTATTATTTTTCGCTTATCACATAATTTATGTCCTTTGGGAATAGAACCCACAACCTCGTGATCTGCAGTCCGATACTCGAACCACTAGACTAAAGAGCTCATCAAATATGAAGGACAAGGTATGTGAATGAACAAAAATTTTTTTTTTAAAAGAGTCACTATGGAGTTTCTTGCCGGCTCTTCTCCATAAGTCCAACTTTTTGGAACCGTGCAACTAGTTTGACTTTTCGAAAGTACCTATTTATATGGTCTAATTGAAATAAAATATTTGAATTTGAATTTGAATTTGAACATATCATTCCTTTATAGGTGTAGGGTATGTGCAGGCCACTAAATTTTGGTTTGCAATAATTCTACTTCAAATTATCTACCTATTTACTATCTGTCACGTTAGCCTAGTGGTACTTAGTGCAACTGGTACGGTACCTACGCCACAGATCTTCGGTTCGAACTCAGGCCAAGCAAAGTGCTATTCGGTTTTTCTAAGAAACTCTCAGTAGCAGCTTAGAGTTTCAATTTGTGCCCTGGCTCGCCCCCTAAAAAAAACAGCCTTTATTTTTCTACTACCAAATGAAATAATAAAAAAGTTAAACTACGTTAAAACTTTATCTTTTATAAAATATTTGTTATTATGTAATACATATATGTATGCATGTCTGTGTGTAGGAATGTGTAATATATTAATTTATGTATGTGATTGTATGTATGTATGTATATATAAATATATAAATTTGTGTATGTGTGTGTGTATGAGTGTAAATTTATGAAATGTCTATTATGTATAAAGTTATTAGTGTATATTGGTAGTAGTCGCCTCTGCGGCGTAAACTTTTCCACACATTTCTCGCCCCCTATTACATGGGATCTAAACATGAACTGTGGATGTACATTAGCACACTTCTGCCCGACCCTTCGTAGAATACAGGCGTGTTAGTGTGTGTGTAAATATTTCATTTATAACCCTGGTCGACCTTCCATGCCTGAACCGATATGATACATACGAGTATTACAACGGGCGCGATGCCAAACCGGAATGTACACATTGTTTGTACACGTGAATTGAAATCAAACTAACGTATCATCCATCATTTCTCATCAACCAATCTTCATCATCAACTTCGCCGTTAAAGCGAGTGATAATTACCTACAAATAACCGTGTAACCAAAAAATGGACCTAAGTATGAAATTATCTGCTAGGTAAACAATTTAATGGAAACTTATTAGGAGAACTCTAGAAGATTAGAACTTACTTATGAACAAAACAAAAGACCTTTAATTTGTTTTGAATATTGGCGAATTTACCATAGTCAATATATATATACTGTCCCTCTGCTGGGCGCGGTTCTCCTCTAAGAATGGGAGGGGTTAGGCAACCAGGCTGGTCTAGAGCGGGTTGGTAGACTACAAACGCCCGAGAAAATCTTTCAAGCACACAGGTTTTAGTCCAGAAATATCTGGTTCTTTTCTGTTTGATTCCGTGGTAGAGTATTGATAGCAACAGCAGGTACGTTTAATCAACTCCATTCTATTACGCATGTACTCCCCGATACTGCGTTGTCCAAAAGCTGTGCATCTCGGAGAAATGTTCAGCGAAGGGTTAGGCTTTTTGAGACAAAAGATAATACAAATATAATACTTTTTCAAAATGCAATCTATAGCTTGTCAATTGGAAATCTGACATCTGACCAGCGGTTTAGGCGTGAAAGATAGAAGACATACAGACGGAGATACTCTCACAATTATTATGTGTATAGATATACAAAAGGATTGCAAACAAGATAAACAAACTTTACTGTATAACATTTCGCTGTCTTATGCTTATTTCACAAGAAGAGTCCTACGTCTAGCAGTGGACGAATACACACTGATGATGCGTTTATAAAATTCTATACTTTTTGTAACCGATCTTAACATCGGTACACTTTATATTTATTATCGATACTTTAAAGCTTGAACTATCGACTTCTGCGACCTTTTCGCTCAGTGAACCTGTATAACTTGCCCGAAGTAATACAACTTATAATCTCACAACGCTACCCTAGAAATGGTTTCTGCTGTCGCGTGAACGCGATAGATCTATATTATATATACAAGGAAAAGGTCGCTGACTGACTGATCTATTAAAGAAGAACTCAAACCACTGAACGAATTGGGCTTAAATTTGGCCACAAATATTTAGTCAGACACGGCAATAAGGCTTTTGGGTATTTTCCCGTAATACCGTGGGGACTTGCCGTTTAATTTATTTCTTGAAAGTATGTAGCGCCCCATTTGCTTGGTTACCAGCACTCACTCTCCTTTCCATATCACTCTCGTGCTTACCATCTCTTGTAAACATAGATCAAAGTATTTCACTTGCTCCACTCTCGCCATCTTTTTATTCTTATTATATTTTGATATACGTAAAACCTTTTTATGGTAAACCTCTAACTGGCTGTCGGTATTTGAGGACCACCCAGCCCCCTTCCTCCCGGTGGCCACCATCAGCACATAAGCACTGTTTCCTCTTAAAAGACTACCCCAAAATCTCCTTGTGCAACGCCTCCTAGGGCACATCCTTGGAAAGACTACCTATCAAAATACTGCACGCTGTCATAATTTCTTCTCTTTTGCAAACAGTCTTTCGTCTTATTTATATTCACTCGGCGAACGTACCACAACCAAATTACGGACATTCTCAAAAAGGCTCTGTTATGAGCGCCCTAAACGACAAGCATGCGAGAAGGTTAATGAACGTAGATGAAGTGAAAGTGATGCCAGTATCGTAGCAAGTGGAAATCTATAGTCATTTTTTTCTATTGATGTATTAAAAGGTTATATGCAACAAAAAACATAACAAAGAAACATTCTCGACCAGTCAAAATGGGAGACAGGCTTAGACTATGACCTCTATAATTGGAATCCTGCTTGGAATATCGACCCTCAAGTTTGTGACAGAGTGTAATTGACGAATGAATCCCATGGCTGTCACAAAAGAGCAAGTGTGGTTTTTAAAAGGCACAAGTCCAATTTAAGGTCACTGGTAGTAGTTGGATGCAGGCGGCACACGACCGGTCCCTGTCGAAGTCTACGAAGGAGGCCTTTGTTCAGGAGTGGACCTCTTCTGGCGGATGATGATGAGTCAACATAGTCTGCTGCTCTTCCAGGTGGCGGAGGATGAATGAGAATTTTCCACAACTCAAAAAAATCTTTGGGCGATAAAACAATAGATTATTCATCATAATGTTCGGTAGATTTACTGCAGTTTGGATTGAATTTACATAAAAACATGACGTAAATGAATATCCTTGAAAGTAAAATTAGCTTTGTGTAATGTATGCTGTTGTGACCCTTGGACTGCTTAACGGGATCGGGTCTAACACTCATATAATGTGATTCTCAAGGGCAAAGGTTCACTGATCACATTCTCCATGACATGTACAAGTAGGTACTGTCATTTATGGCATGTCCTATTATTCCAGTTTGATTGGTCCAACTTCTGATGCCAAATAAAAGTATATTCATTTATCGACGGATAAGTTATAAAATATACATAAATAATTATGATATTAGTCACCATAATTAAATAGTGTGATTATTAATAGCATATTATGCTATAACTCGGCTTATATGCATATTATATGCATGCAGGTTTTATGTTAAAACTCCATTAATAAAGTCCAGTGAAAACTGCATCTAATTATGGGTACCTATTAGTAAAAAATTTACAACTTTTTATTTCACAATCAGCACAAGGTTTTCACAGTTGTTATATGTGATGCGCGGAAACACATACATACAGACAAACAACATTTCCAAATACTTCGGAAACCCAAGTACCCTCAGAGATATCATTGGCAAAATCAGGAGTTTGCTGGCCTTTCTTGAGGAGTTGGGTTTGGTTTGAATAGACATTAAACATTCCACACAAGCAAAATACGCGCAATGATGTGAATTTGCGGAAAACAGCCCGCTGTAACATCCATGCTTGTTAAGTATACCACTTGGTACAGATGTACGTTAACTAAACCTATCAATAGTGATTGCTTAACGAGCCAAATTATATACTTATTATTATGCTTTTAATTACTTTATGAAGTCCCAAAAGGACCACGTGGTGGTACACGCTTCGGTGTGATGTACGAAGCAAGTTTCAACATATTTTTGATGTGGTAGAACTAGATACTACTGAGTTTGGCTGGGTTTGTACGGTCGTAAATATTCTGAACTATCCGCGAATATTGTTAACTACACACTACTATAAATGTAACACGAGAGAGTACCTTTTATTATAATAAGCTTATTATTAAAGAAGACAACTTATGTAAATCCAGCATTTTGTGATGTGCCTTCAGAATCAATGGTCTGAACAAATTCTTAATCATCATCATCCTCCTGCCCTTATCCCTATTCACTTGGGGTCGGCGCAGTATGTCTTTTTCTTCCAAACATCTCTATTAGCCGTCATCTCATCATTCACTTCCTTTGTGGCCATATCCTTTCTCACACAGTCCATCCATCTTTTCTTTGGTCTTCCTCTTCCCTTATATACCTTTTTGGTAACATGCTCTTCACTTCTACGCATCACATGTCCATACCACGCTAAGCGGTTACTGCACAACTTTTCAGTAACCGGTGCTACTTTCAAACTACCTCTTATATACTCATTCCTGTAACACTCGTAACACGAACGAAAAACAAAAAGTCAAATTGAGAATCTTTTCCCTTTTGAAATCGGTTAAAATATATCAATACTTTCGCCATGAGATCATGGTTCTGATTACTAAGTACCGCATCCAAACATACTGTCGTTGTTATTTAGTGATTGAAAGACTTAATCAACGCGAGAAGCCTTGCGTTGCCTCTACCATTGGGTACGATGTATTTTTCTATTGTTACTGTGTTTACTAATGTACTATTTTAAGGATGAGTTCATTGGTCTCTTGTGGAGGATATAGCGACCAAGTGCTGATTAATTTTGTTGTTTTGAAAATCAAATGCCAATTCAGAGTGTAGTTCTATAATTGTTGATCGATCGGTCTCGATCTAGAATTGTCTCTTATCTGAGTAAATTCTCTATCTATTTTCTCTAGATCTCGATCTATTTTCTCCCGGCAATGCTCCGTTGCCAGGTACTGTTATACAATTCATCATTGACCCATATATACTGTCCCACTGCTGGGCACGGGTCTCCTCTCAAAATGAGAGGAGTTGGGTTATAGTCCACCACGTTGACCTAAGCCAGACTGGCGAGACTGGTTGGCAGACTTCACACGCCGTCGAGGAAATCTCTCAGGCATGCAGGTTTCTTCACGATGTTTTTCTTCACCGTAAGTAAATGATAATTACGCACATGACTTCGAAGACAGAGGTGCATACCTTGGATTCGACCTCGTGACCTTTGACTTGGAGTACCATGGTCATATCGCTAGGCTATACTATACTGTACCTACTGTTATATAATATTAATATTCTAATGAAGTCACAAAGCGCTAAGTAAAATAGGTACATATATAAATGTGTTACATACGAAATCCGTAAAGTCCCAACGGCTTACGAAGCTCGCAATATTCAGTAGTTACATGGTTGATATGGGTCAAAATTATTAATTTCAAAAGTTGTATATGAAGCAATCAAGGAAATTGGATCAGATGGTTATGCTATTAGGTCAGTGACTAGTAGGAGTGATGAAGCTTCGCCCTTATTTAAATAAATAAATAAATATTTGTTAGCAATAACTGCCTCATTAGTACTGCGTCTGCTACATTAGAGTTACTCTTTTCGTTTATGCTATCCTCACACTTAGTGTTTTTTATATAATATTGATAACTATGTACTGGAACAAAAAAGAGGAAGAAGTATTTATGAACCAACTTAAATTATTATTAAAATTTGTAAACGCTAAATATTCAAAAACTAATGTAATTTTTGGCGGTGATTTCAATATTAATATATTAGATAATAGCCTAAAAAGCAACCAGTTCTTAGATCTTATGTCTGAATACAAATTCACACAACACATAAAATATCCCACGCGTATCTCATCAACTACCTCAACGTGCCTAGACTTAATATTTACAAATTTTATTAATAACAAATTATTTACAACCGTAGAAGAATTCGGTTTTTCGGACCATAGTGGGACAATAATCCACCTAGAACTACCTCATCAAATAAAACAAAACATATGGTACATAAAGAAAAGAATATATAACAAAATAAACATGCAAAAATTTAAACTCAAATTGCACGCCCAAAATTGGCAAGATATATTACTATTAAATCGAAATGTAAATGAAAATTATAACGCGTTTAAAGATACATTACAAACAATTTTAAATGAATGCATACCAGCACAAAAAATAAAATTAAATCGACAACAAAAAAACCACTGGTTAACAGTAGGTATAAAACTCTCATGTAAGAATAAAAGACTACTAAAAATTTTGACATTAAATATTAATAATCCAATAATAACACAATATTATAAAAAATATGAAAAAATATTAAAAAATACTGTTGCGACTGCAAAAAAGATATATTATAAAAATAAAATGAAAAAATCCGAGAATAAAGTAAAAACTATGTGGAATATTATTAACGAACGAACAAATAAAAAAAGAAAAATAGATAAGGAAAATATAAAATTACAAATAAAAAATAACCTCACGTCCAATAGTAAACACATTGCCAATTATTTCAATAACTTTTTTGCGTCCATTGGAGAAACGGCCACCTACTCACTAGGTAATGAACCAAAAGGTACCCCTGTTCTCTGCCCTTCCGAAAATACCATGTTTCTTAGCCCAGTAGATCCCCGCGAAATAAACACGCTCTTAAAAAATCTAAAAAACAAAAGCAGCCATGGAATAGATGAGCTTCCTCCTACGTTACTCAAATATTGCGCTGAAGAACTGACCTTACCATTTTACTTTATAATTAACCAGTCATTCGAAGAAGGCGTCGTCCCTGATCAACTAAAACTAGCACTAATAAAACCATTACATAAAAAAAACGCTAAAACCGACGCAAGCAACTACCGCCCCATAGCCCTCTTACCCACCGCGTCCAAGATCTTTGAAAAAGCCATGACAAATAGAATATACTCATTTTGTGAGAAATATAAAATATTTGATGCATGCCAGAACGGATTTCGTAAAAACAAATCTACCACCTTAGCAGTATATAAATACATTCAAGAAGCGTTGAATATTATAAATAATAAACAGTACGCAGTTGGCATATTACTTGATATGTCCAAAGCCTATGATAAGGTGCAATTTAAAATATTGCTAAATAAATTATATGGAGTAGGTATACGCGGAAAAGCTCACGATTGGCTAAAATCATATTTAACTAGTCGACAACAACTTGTGGAAATAGAATACTTCAACCAAACTACTCATGAAATTGAAAAAATCCGTTCCGATAGAAAATATATAAATGCCTCAATCCCTCAAGGCAGTGTGATTGGGTGCCTATTGTTTCTTATATATGTTAATATATATAAGAAACAAATCTACCCAAAACAGTAGATGGCCCATGTGTCTTGTTCGCGGATGATATCTCTTTACTCGTTTCATGTAAAACTGATTTAAATCTAAACGAAAACCTTAACTCCATTCTGTCAAATACCCTAAACTGGATGAATAAACATAATCTTGAAATAAACTTCTCAAAAACCAAACTAATATCCTTCCACCCCCGCCAAAAAGTACCAATAAATATAAATTTCTCTTTTCAAGGGACTAAATTAGAATTAGTAAACGAATTTAACCTACTCGGATTAACAATTGACACTCATATCAATTGGAAATCACATATAAAAAAGTTGAGAGCAAAAATTTCAAGATTTTCTTACGCACTGCGTGAAATGAAAAAGACCACAGACCTTAAAACCGCCCTTGTAACTTACTACGCGTACGCCTACTCTTGGCTCAGCTATGGTGTAATTTTGTGGGGAAATAGCACAGAAGCGCCTACCGTCCTTACCCTACAAAAGAAACTTATTAGAATTTTAGTCAATATTGAAGAAACAGATACTTGTAAACCACACTTCCAAAAACTAAATATTTTAACCCTGCCATGCATCTACATTTTAGAATTATGTAAATTTGTGCGAAAACACCCTGAACTTTATAGTAGACGAGAAAATATCCAAACTAAAATAGAACTTAGGCATAAAAACCGCCTAAATCTACCAACTTCCCGACTAGAAATGCATTCCTCAAGCCCTTTAGTAATGTCCATAAAAATATTTAACAAATTACCAGAACCCATAAAAAATGAAAGTAGGTTTAACACATTTTGTAATAAATTGAAACACTTTCTTATAAGGAAAAGCTACTACACTATAAAAGAATACCTTGAAGATAAACTATAAATAGGTACATTGGTATATTTAAAGATCTATTTGCTTAATAATAGAAATAAAACTGTCCAACTTAAAAAATAAAATAAAAATAAATAAATAATCACAATACAATATTTAATATTATAATCAATAACTGTACTACTATTATATAACTATACTATAATAACAATTTACGAAAATAAAATAATAAAAAGAAATAAAAACAATCAATCAATAAAATACAAAATATATATTAAAAATATAATAAAATAAGTGCAATAATTACAATACCAAAAACAATAATTTAAACTTGATTCCTTTAAATAATAAATGATTATAATTATATATAATTATACAAAATAATAATATTTCAATAGGTAATTTTAAATAATAAATAGTGCAATGTATAAACTATAGTTAGGGAATATAATTTAAACTCAACTATTCAATTAATATTAAAATATGTATAAGTACATCTCCCTCTCTTATATTGAAATTTTGCTGTGCCCTACAGGGTCCATAATTGATCCTTAGCTTTAAACTTACCATCTGTTTATTTGTATGTACATTATGGATTGCAATAAAGATTTGAATTTGAATTTAGAACCACAAGCAAATTTTCTTGTACGTAATTTTTTTTTTGCATCAGAATCTTTTGAAAATTATGCATTGTCTTTCGAGAATTACAAATAGTTAACTAAAAAGTCTTAAATCATACAATTTAGAAGTTATATTAAAAATAGCTCATTGTTTACTGGCCACATGTCTATAAGTACCTTAGGCCCGAACTCAGAGACTTCACTTAACGTTAATGAATCATTAACAAACGGTGGCTATTATATCTTGGCCTATTTTTCCATATTTGAGTCAGTGTACTAAGATATACTAGGTCTTTATTATTTAGTTTAGTTTTATATTATTTAGTTTGGCCCATATACGCCAAACTCAGAGATCATTCGCTTTTCAGCTTGCAGCCATTTAGCCACACACCAAATTTGATTTTATTTAGTGCAATCACTTTTCTGAAGAGGATAATTTTTTCTTTCTGAAGATTTTAAGAAAATAAATTTAATATTACTAATAACTTCTAAACTACTACTACTGGTTTTTGAGGAACATAATGTTGCGTTAAGATTAATTATCATCACAAAAACCTTTAACTGAACGAAGGGGGTTTTCACTTCCGTTTACGATTCATGCTTTTAATCTCAATGGAGGGCTTATCATGGTCTAGTTTACCCAGCGCTGCGCTGCATCATTTATTCAGCTAATTCGTACAAACTGTACCACCGTCCACTTTGTGAGAAAAATAATCAAACTACAGTGGTATTTAAATGTCATCATACTCTTCCTAGCCTTTTCTCACTATGTTGGGGTCGGCTTCCAGTCTAACTAGATGCGGCTGAATATCAGTACTTTACACGAAGCGACTGCCATCAGACCTCGGCAACACAATTTCTGGGAAATACCGATATTCAAAAGACGTCCGATATTCGATGGTTGTCAGGCTTTTGGACTTTCGTCTATTCCTTTCAGCCGTCATCTCAATATTCAATCTCTTTTCGATCATGTCGACCATCCACCTTATCTTCGATCTCCTGTTCATCACTTCACATTCGTATCCATCACTCTCTTACTCCATTACTCATCTCTTCTCATGACGTATTTATATTAAGACAGACAATTATTTCTCTTTAAAATGTTATGTCATGGGCGCCACGATTTCCTCTGATATACTCGTTCCTTATTTTATGTATTCTTGTCACTTCACACATGTATAACATCCACTTCAACATTCTCCTCTCCGTTGAATTATAATTTGCTTTTGGCAATCTGATCCATACAATAGGACAGGTCTTAGGCGATTTTAGATACATGAAAGTCCTCTTTTGATGAAAGATTCATCAAGACTTTTGTGATATTATTTATTTGATTAATGATTTTCATAAAAAATTGCTATGGGTTCCAAATAACACTTGATGGTCTTTTTATCCCCGCTCTAAGGATATAATACTAAAGGCTACGTCCCATATATGCCCATGGGGTCCCTAACAACCGGTACAATCAAGTATAAATTTTACCAAATTTCACCGCCGGTTTAGGGAAACGAGGTCAAATTATGCGCAAATCCTTTGAGATAGTAAGATCCTAACTCTAAATGTAACATCACGGTCGTGAATTTTTCTGATGACATTTTAAATAACGAAGTAGTTGTCGTTATTAGAGGTCCTAGTTTGATTCTTTGAGCTAATGTTATCGGGTTTTCCTAAAGTTCTCAGATCTGATCTCGTTTAATCATTGACTTGTTCAGTTTGATGGGTTGCTCCTATTACATGGGACCTTAACATGTCGGTGAAATGTATAAGATATACCTAACAACACCTCCCTCACTGTAAATGCAGACTTGATGGAAGGTCACGTTCCGTAATTTGTGTAGTCACAGCTCTGAAAGAAAGTTATAACAGGTAGTTAGGTAACACATTTTAGCTATTGATCCTACATAACTAAAATAAGGGAAGAGGAAGACCAAAGAAAAGATGGATGTACTGTGTGAGAAAGGATAATATGACTACAAAGGAGTTGAATGACGAAATGAAATGAATAGAGATGTATGGAAGAAAAAGACATACTGCGTCGACCCCAAGTGAATTGTTATAAGAGGTATCTAACTGATCCCGAAATGACAAATACTTTGGGATTCATCATCATCAGGATTGACATATTTTGTGAACAGTTGATCATTAGTGGTGAACTACAATATAAATCGTGTGTATGTCATACGTATCCAAGACAGGCTGCCCTCTCATTGTATGAAAAGCCTATACAATGTGAACAATTTGTTCAACTTTGTATTTGCGATTCATATTATGATTCATAATATGATATATGAAGTGGCTATTTAAGTCCCACAGCCATTACTTTTTATTTATTATTTAATTCTTTATGTACATAGGTAATGTACAAAGGCGGTCTTAATGCCATAGGCATTCTCTACCAGACAACCTTAGGGTGGTGGAGAGACGATCACGGTAGATGTACTAAAAGGATGGTAGTAAGAGGCAAATTCAAATTCAAAATTCAAATTCAAAATATTTTATTTCAATTAGACCATATAAATAGGCACTTTTGAATTGTCAAACTATTTGCACGGTTCCAAAAAGTGGGACTTATGGAGAAGAGCCGGCAAGAAACTCCATAGTTACTCTTTTTAAAAAAAATATAGGCGAGTAACAATAAAATTTTGTGATGAATAGTGTGAGTATAATGCAGCATGATGTGTATGACTAAAAAAAAATGGACAAAAAAACAAACAAACGAACATAGCCATTGCAGTAAGAGCTGACCAGTCCCGACAGACAGCACCCGTTCACGAGCATGACGTGTGTATCGGCGCCGTTTGACTCAACCATGTTGTAGGGAATAAAAAGACCCGACACACAACGCCACTATCAGCAGGACATTTAAGTGAGCATGACAAGCTCTACCTCGGGCTGGTTATAACTTATTATATTATACATTAATAGAATAACTAAAGCAACATCAAAAGCTGCAGAATACTCATACTGTACAGATAATGAAGTTCACTTCTCAATAAAAAATGACACAATAAGACATACATAAAATCACGTAGCATAATTATTGCAATGTCAAATAGGTAATGATATTAATGATGCAAATTAAATGTCAGATTATTGTAATGTCAAGTAATGGTATAAATTAAATGTCAGATAAAAAAAAAACATAATGAAATCAATAACCTGGTTCATTGGAACAGTTCAATCCCAAGCATTTTTGTCATCTATATAATCTTTCACCGTGTAGTAACCTTTATGATACAGCTTCTGCTTGACAACCGTCTTAAATTTGTTCAGGCTGAGGTTTTGAATATCGCTTGGGATTTTATTGTAAAAGCGTATACATTGGCATTTGAATGAATTACTTATCTTCTGGAGCCTAGTTGAGGGAACAATAAATTTATTTTTATTCCTGGTATTAATATTATGTGTATCACTACGTTTTTTAAAGAGATTAATATTCTTATGTGCATACAGTAAATTTTCATAAATGTACTGTGATGGAACAGTCATCACATTAATCTCCTTAAATTTATCCCTCAGTGAATATCTGGGACTTAAATTATAAATTGATCGAATAGCTCTCTTCTGCAACACAAAAATAGTTTGTATGTTTTTGTGCTGTTTAATACAAAAATAGTTTTGTATTAAACAGCACAAAAAATATAAATCTATTTAAAATTTATATTTATCAACATTTAGGTTTATTTAAAAAAGTTAAACATTTAATTTTACCTTTACATACTCCGAAAGGCCATCGATTATAGCTTGGCATACTTCTGGGATAATGTATGATATAATTTGAGGAGATACTTTGAACACATCACAAAGGCTAATGAATGATTCGCCCGTACTCAGGTATTTTAATGTTATTGCTAATCTGTCTTGTGACGAAATTGCAATTCTGCAATTTGTATCTTTTTTAACTATTCTCGGCCCAACAATATTCAATAAATATTCAAAGTCGGTATTGGTTAATTTCATGAATGTTTTAAAATGTATGGGATTTTGTACAATCAAGTCATCTGCTTTCAAATCTCTTAATCTGTCATGATTGCTATAACAATTGCGACTCAGTAAACTAGGTCTAACCCAACAGCTTCGTTCCTTTTGTAGCGATCCAGCAATAAACATTCCACAAGCTGCTATCAACAGATCACTGCCATCGTCCATTTTTAAGATTATTTCTATTTACTGAATTATCGAAGATACACCATCAAAATTATATCGCACAACCACACAACCTTTATCGACACGGGGCAATCACTGACTGCCAAATAAATTTCTTATCTCAAGCCGCCGACATGCCGCCGACCAAATTTTCCGACTTGTAATAAGTGAAGCCGCCAACTATACCGCCGACAAAAAGTTGCCGACATATGTCGGCGGCCCGGCGGGCTCAATGTGTATTGCGCTTAAGCACGACTGTTACCCTTGACAAGGTTCTTGATTCGCTTCCCAGGTCGAGAAAATATTTTGGGTTTACTTATGAAATTCTCAGTTGCAGCTCGGAGTTTTTGGTTTTTTAAACGGTAAAACGTAAATAATTAGTACCACTCCTTCGAATAACCCCTACGGGAGTACATGATTATATTTACTAATACAAACCGTAAGACATGTAAATATATATTTGATTATTTGAATGACGCTCTGTGAGTTGCCATGAGTCATCTAGTGCCACATATTAGATACAATAGAGTATAATACATAAAATACTTACTTTAATACCAAAGAGAACACAACACAACACACCTACTACAGGTTATACAAACGTAATAAAACCTATTTCAGCCTATACAATACTTTGAACAATCTGTTCAAATCTACAATGAATAAATAAATCTCTGTTTAAAGACAGAGACGGTCAAAAATTGCATCAGAAGATGCAAAAATTTCTTTAAAATGCCTGTGAATATGAACGAACGTCGACCACCCTATTAAATTCATGTAACGAAACCATAGCGCGATTCAGCCAACCGGCACAACGCCATCTATCGAGGTGAAAGAAAAACAAAGCTAAGGGTGCAGCTATTTAATGGGTGTATTGTGAATTGTGTACTTGAAGTAGATAAATGATAACAAATATAAAGGGCTAATTACAGTTATTGACAACAACTATATGGTATTTTCTACCGACGAAAAACCGGAGGACTTTCGTCCGTACATAAGTACCTACTTTGTTTTTGTTACATGACTCTCTTTTTGATCCAAAAGTTGATTGGTAGAAAATGCCATGTGGCATAAAGTCCGCGCTGTGTACCATATTTAATTCATTATATTTTTGTGATGCGCGCACAACGACAAACCTTTATCATTTTTTTATATATGATGTACTAGCATGAGAGTGGTCGTAAGCACGACTGTTACCCTTGACAAGGTTCTTGATTCGCTTCCCAGGTCGAGAAAATATTTTGGGTTTACTTATGAAATTCTCAGTTGCAGCTCGGAGTTTTTGGTTTTTTAAACGGTAAAACGTAAATAATTAGTACCACTCCTTCGAATAACCCCTACGGGAGTACATGATTATATTTACTAATACAAACCGTAAGACATGTAAATATATATTTGATTATTTGAATGACGCTCTGTGAGTTGCCATGAGTCATCTAGTGCCACATATTAGATACAATAGAGTATAATACATAAAATACTTACTTTAATACCAAAGAGAACACAACACAACACACCTACTACAGGTTATACAAACGTAATAAAACCTATTTTGACAAAGCTGAAATAAATACCTACCGTCTTACATACCATAATGTAAGACGGTAGGCATTTATTTCAGCCTATACAATACTTTGAACAATCTGTTCAAATCTACATTGAATAAATAAATCTCTGTTTAAAGACAGAGACGGTCAAAAATTGCATCAGAAGATGCAAAAATTTCTTTAAAATGCCTGTGAATATGAACGAACGTCGAGCACCCTATTAAATTCATGTAACGAAACCATAGCGCGATTCAGCCAACCGGCACAACGCCATCTATCGGGGTGAAACAAAAACAAAGCTAAGGGTGCAGCTATTTAATGGGTGTATTGTGAAATAAACCTGAAATAAAACATACATACAGCATGTATGTTTTATTTCAGGTTTATTTCTTGAAGTAGATAAGTGATAACAAATATAAAGGGCTAATTACAGTTATTGACAACAACTATATGGTATTTTCTACCGACGAAAAAAAGTCCTCCGGTTTTTCGTCGGTAGAAAATACAATCGGGTAGAAATTACCGGAGAACGATTCTTAACTGTATGTTTATTGATTGTGGTCCGATTTTATATTTTTATTTTGTTTGAAAGTGGTGGATTTTAAAGAAAAAATCCAACCGGGTAGAAAAATAGAGGATGGATGATGAATATTTTTATCTACAAATTTTTCACCTGTGTATCGATTTCAGGTGATACTTACGAACTTATGTAGTTTTAATGACCCTACATAAGACAGCTAGAGTTGGTCTGATGATTGAGACCGAAAACAGTCGAAGGAAACCTTCTACGGTTTGCAACAACTACCTCGTGTTTCGGCTCATTTAAGACATTTAAAATTTTAATCAAGCCTGATGAATTAAAAAAAATGTGCATAATTTGTATAAAATTATCTGCCAAGGAATTTAACGGAAACTTGACTACTAGCGGAGTGCTGTAAGCATCTAAAATACAAAAAACTCGAAATCCAATAATCTTAAATTAATCTATGGGCCATAGATGCCTGAAATAAATGATTATTATTATTATTTCCTTTACTTATTTCTGTACATGTATAAAACATTTAAAAATATAAAAATAGCCCATGACTGGTATCTGGACCAGAGTCCAAGCTACCGGTGGTTAGTGCTCCAAGGAAAGGAACCTCCTAACAATACGTGCCGTATCTAGGAGTACCGATTTTTATATTATATTTTTTTTTTTTTTTTTTTATTAGCCATTACTGTCCCACTAGAAAACGGTGGCGGGACGATCTAGACGCATACCGCGAGGATTGGTTTGAGGCGGCCCGAGATAAGAGTGTATGGAAAGACCTGGGGGAGGCCTTTGCCCAGCAGTGGGACAGTAATGGCTAATATTATAATAAAAAACAAAAAATCTTATTATCGCCTAAAAGAATAGAAACAAAATATATGGAAATGACACTAGCTTTCATCAAATCGGGCTGTCACTAATGTCATTTCCATACATTTTGTCTCTATTCTTTTGTCGATTTGAATGTCAAATTGCAATTTGTCTAACCCCCTCTAATACGATGTCTTACCAAGGTACGTAGCTGACCGAAGGGGAGTGGTACTATGGGTTCGGGGCCTACAGCATTCATATCCGAAGCCCTTCTGGCGAGCTCATCAGCTGCATGGTTGCCTCTGCCTTTTGATCCATTGGATAGTAATGTTTTGTGCACCTACCTGATATTGGAAATTTAGAATGCACGCTAGGCCTCCGGACCCTCTTGGCACTTTGAGACATAAAAGTGTGTCGTCACCTTAATTCTGTGACTCATAGGTACGCCGTAGTGATTGGTTATCTAAATTAAGTAGGTAGATACTAAATAAACTGCTCTGCTTATCGTAATAACACCTATAAACGCTTGTCATAAAGTATTTAGTTGCTGTATGTGTGTTTATTTTGTGTGCGTGTGCGTGTAATATAATTACACGCACAGTTGTGATTAATTGGCTATTTGCCGTCCTATTTAGTTGCAAAGTTGCATCATATCTTTATATATTGAGTAAGTTGGTACTTGTGAGTCGTAAAGAACTAGGTAGTTAGGTGTGTATGAATTTAGCCTCAAAATGCTCTAAAATATTGTAAGAATCATCGGTACTGTCAAAGGGAGTATTTTTTGGATTGGGTTATTGATTCGTAATCAGTCAACTCCTTATATATACCACGGATACAAATCTGTACCTTGTAATCATAGCTTTTAAATTATGCATATTTTATAATGGAGCAGGACCAATGTACGCCACTTGCGACCTTACCAAGTCGTCTCCACCTTGTTGTAAGCCATTCTGCGTCCTACATATTCTGGTCCGTGATCTGTTTGCCCTAGCAGCCATCAGTTTTACGAAATCAGCGGAGACCCCTTAGTTCAGCAATGGTGATGGGCACGACGCCATTAACTGGACATAAATTATAAAATGTGTGCAGTAGGCTGGTGTTGTGCCTAGTTACTGGTAATATCTGTATTAATAGTCATGTAAGGCGATGTATACAACCCTGGGGGCCTACTACAATCTTTTAGGAAACAATCTTATTTCAATAGTGTTTTGTTTCAGGGATATAATAACATTACTCTTTTTCGTACCATGACCTTCACTGTACAATATTGTTATATTCCTGCTTAGTATTGGGAAAGAATGAACTATTTGTCTATTCCCTGCTATCAGAAAAGAAACAACGCTATATAAACTGGTATAGCGCTGTCCCTTTTCCGCACTTGTCCGAATCGCTACTACGGATTCCGATCTTGAACCAAAATATGTATACTTTTAGAGGTGACGTCACCAAAACCGCTAAGAAAATAATATTGTTTCACTCTGACAACAAGCTTGTTTTAAGGACTTCATGGTACGAAAAGTCGAAGTAAGATTATAATAATACTGCTATAAGAGCTTGTGGTTGGCCCCCTGTACCTTATTTCGTGCCAATAAATTATTATTATTATTATTATATGCTTGTCTCCTATCTATAAAACGGTAAATTTCAATCGGTTTGTTTGTGATAGTTGTGCTGGTTTGCGCATCGTGAATAAATATTACAGCTCATTGATAAGTTCCCGTTAAATTACTTGGCAGATAAATTCATAGAAATTTTGTTCCATTTTTAATTTATCCAGGGATTTTCCAGATGTAGTGAAACAAGCCTTGAATAATCCTAACACTACTATGTTCATGGTTAAATAAATTAAATGTGATGGATCACTGATCTTCTTCAAAGTATTGGAATATGTTAGAGTTATAAAATATACGTGAGATAGGTCGATCAATATAGGGTAATACGGATACTTAAAAAGCTAAATTTACGCTTTCGAACTTGACTATTAATAAAATAAATGGCTAGTGTAATAATAATTTACAGTGTGAACCCATAGTATATATACATATATCTATTGAATTAATGGAAAATTATGTCAATGTTACTGTTACCCATTTTTAGGCTAAACATGATGTACCTCTGATTCTATAACATCGTAATTTTTTGGGGCAATTACAAAAATACATTTGCTTGAACGGTAACATGAAAAAAAAAACAATTTGCGGTATCGAACTATTAAAAATCTAAGAGTCAGTCATTATTGTTTAACTATCATTATCATCATAATTATCAGCCAATAGAGGTCTCCTGCTGAACAAAAGCCTCCCTATAGATTTCCACACGGGCCGGTCTTATGCCGCCTGCATTTAACAAATCCTGGCGACCTTTACCAGGTCGTATGTCATTTATCCATGTCCATCTCGTTGGAGGCCGTCCGACACAATGTTCTTGTACAGATTTCGTTATTTCTGAGATATCTTCCGTTTAAAATGGACATGATTATGATAGTCGAGATACACAATAATTGATGCATGCATATCGTCATTTATTTATGTATGCCTTCTACTATCTATTTATTTATTCTACTCTGGACTTTATGAGACCATGATTCTCTGACTTTGGTTCGGTATTTCTTATCAGAAGTCGTAATTTTGGAAATGCCAGTATTCATGTGAAAATACTTACCTACATAAAAGACATAATATATTATATGTAGATATATATTATGATATTTACAGAAATAACATTCTAAATTCATGTAAAATATAACTGTTCAATTTTTTAATAAATCTTACGTTCTACGTTACGTCTACGTTAGCTAAGTTCTAAAATTTCCAGTAAAATAACGTTAATCAAATGCGACACTTTAAGACGAGATTGAATTTGACTAATCTAAGTTGATTGAACTTTAAATCTAATGCTGTAACCTGCAGACCCCAGGTATTACAAATCTACAGCTCTAAGTATTACGAGAGTAAAATAGTAGTGGAACTTTCATGATAGTTGATGTAAAATGTTGAATATCTGTACAAGCTGTATATCAAGACAAAAAGACACCTACTTATACTGTAACAGTAGGGCTATATTTACAAAGAAAAACAATGACATTATACATAATAGTTAAACATATATAATTAAAGATATCATTGTCTAGTAGCCATAGTACAAGCTCTATTTAGTTTGGGACTAGATGGTGCTGTGTGAAATTTCCAAAAATATTTATTTATCTATTTTTATTTATATAGATAAACAACTTAACTGACAGCAATAGAAGGCAATTGTAATTTTATAAAAAAAAACTGAGTAAATTCTTATATTAGATTGATTAAATTACAGTATAAAGGGTAAGGTAATCAATCATTATTATTTATTGTAATAGTGGTTTGATATCTACAATCATCCCTGTATTGGCATGGTTTAAGTTCCACTAGATCTACTAATGTACCTAATAGCGCCGAGGCTGTTGCCATTAAGAGCTGCTACAGAAAATAATAAAGCTATAGATAATAAATAAATTGATATTTACTTTTAAAAAACTTTTTTTTTTACTTTTTGGTACATTTGGACACACTATATACTACTACACTAAAGACGTGGTCAGTACAATATAGGTACACAATACAGTTACATACATCTGTGACGTTAAGTACCTACATGACACGAGCCTATAAAACAAAGTTCAATAATAGTTTGATCACGAAAACAACTAACTAGGTAACTTCATTGAGTGTCTCTTTTGCCGCAATTTAGGCCGGTAGCTATTTGACTGCCAGAGACAGCGCTTTTAATTTAGGTATTTCGTTTTAATATTGTTACTTACATATCTTGAGCCAGTTCATTAATGTTTTGAACATTTACTGTCGCACTCGAAGACGTCAATTAACGTAATGAACTATTAACTAATAGATAACCAGTTTATCTTGGACATTGACAACAAACTAAAACACGGAAAAAAGGGCCAAGATTAGTAGCCTATTTCTGCTAATGATTGTTTCACGTAAATTGACTAACTCCCGCAATCAGGCGGGAGTTAGTAATATAACTGTGTAAGGCCTTATACTGTATTCACTTATTAATAATAAAAAAACAGGTAAAAGTTTACCAAAGGATTTGATTGTCTGATTAAACCTAGTTGTCGTGGTCTGTCAAATTTCCAGCACCTCGGAGTCTGCACTTGTAACCGGTTGAGGACAAAATAGGCTAGCCTCCTATTACGCGGGACCTAATAGTAGGTCCTAGGAATAGAGGAAATTCATAGTTCCTTTGAAATGCGAGTAAATCCGCATGGGAGAGCTTGTATCTTATAATATTTATAAAACAAAACCCGAACTGGACCAATTTTTATGATCTATAATTAATAACTATAAAAAAAACAGAACATTTCACGAAACACTAATGGTGTGGTAACGTAATATCCTACCAATATTAGATGGATGGATGTTTGTTACTCTTTCACGTAAAAACTACTGAACGGATGGCACAGAGATAGAACAGAGTCTGGAATAGCACATAGGCAACTTTTTATCCCGGTAAAATGTATGGTTCCCATGGGATACCGGGCAAAGCCGCTGGCGGGTAGCGAGTTATCTCTAAGTTTAACCAAAGCTCCTGAAGTATATTATGCTATGCTTAAAAGAGTATCCCGATGTCCATCATAGGACAAAATTAAATGAGAAAAGATTAAAATTCAAAGATTAGATGCAATTAAGATGATGGAATGTTAGATATTATGAGGTTGTTATTGTCATCTAATCTTTCTGATAATAACAAAATTGTAATAAACAATATCGGATTCGATCAGTCAGATCGACAGATTAAATAAAAAGCTATTTATGAATTCATGAGGAAGATGGATCTGATTAAATGTTATAGATCTGACAGTTGAGATCTAATTTATTATCATATTTGACTGGAATTTTAGATGAAAATTGACGTGTCTTAATCCGGAGTAATTAAATCTGTACAGTAAAAAAGTTATAACGACGCTGATCAACCGATCTGAAGGCTAAGCTACGCTTCCGCGGTCAGTCTGTAGATGGGTGACCATTTTTAACACATCGAGACCACTTCGTGTCTTGGAAAGAGCGTAAAACCGTCGATCCTAGTTGTCATACGAACACCTACGACAATCGTTATTGGTAATCAGAAACCCAAAAATCCTGCAAATCAGTGTACCATAGAATATCGGTATTGCCTAAGAAATTTGGTTGCAAATATCTGATGGTGGTTGCCCGCATCTGGTTAGACTGGAAGCCGATCCCAACGTGGTTAGGATTCCTAGGAAGAATAGTAAAAAAAGAACTTTTCCGGCAGAGAGGTAGCCTGTGTCCTTTCTGAGGACGAAATGTATTCCGCCATGGGCGTGGTGAATGTTCCTGATCCCATGGGCCATAACGCATAGGGCAAGTGATTGCGGCGGCGCAATGAATCCTCCATGAACCTCTAAGGGGTTTTTGCAGGGTTGGCAACGCATGAGTAACGTTTTGGTGTTGTAAACGTCCATGGGCTGTGATAACCGTCTATCATCAAAAGGGCCACATGCTTTTTATATAAAAAAATAACACATGACAGATTAGTAGGAAGTTGATTAAAATAATTACTTTATTTCACAAAAATTCCTTTATAATTAAATTGGATGACTAGTTAATTATCCATAACAATCGGGCATTTATGTCCAAAGAGGTGAAAACACCGCAAAAAACCTATGGGCAATTCCCCAATGTTTCCCTTCCAAGGCTAGAAGTCTATTAAACCCTTCAGTGACGTAAGCATCGGGTGACGAGCCTCGTTGTCAACAAGGTTTAATTACTAGGCTTTCAATCTAACAACTTGGAAAGTGTCAACATTATTACAGACAATCAAATACTTAGCCACTTTGAATTAGTAACCACTTTAGCTGAAAATGCAGTAAGGTCTTGAATGTGTCTTAAAGACTGACTTAAACCAATAAGACCGTAACATTGGATTGAAAACGCGAGTTTTAGGTTTTAATGGTAATGTAGTTTTCTTTCTTAAAGATGTTTCCTTAAAATTAAACTCAAGCTGAAACATAATTATTTATTTTGTAAGTTTTAAATTTTGATCGGGACAGTGATTTTTAAATTAGTATCTAGTATTTAATTTATTTACGCAAAGCCATATTTTTTTCTTAAATACTCCATCATCCTCCATAATACACTCACATTATTGTTACATACATAATACATAACATAACATACCATCACGCCTGTATTCTGCAAAGCTTATGTTTAAGTATTAAGGTCTAATTTAATACGAGGCAAATATCATTCATCATTGCTGGTCAATAAAAGAGACCATAATCTTTTTTGAGAGAATCTTTAAAAAACTTGTAAGACTTAAAATGTTTTATTTCCCTATTCAATGTTAATATAAAAATTATGAAAGTATTACGTTGTATTGTTTCTACCATCACTATTGATGTAATATTTTTTCAAGAAAGGTTGACAGGTTAGATTCTTCGATCTTAGGAAGTGGTTGCACGGGGAACTGATGCGTTCTTTCCTAGTAATCGACAACCCTCCTATAATTACGATAGCCTTCTCAGACTTGGAGGCGTGGCACCATTAGCTCGATGAGTGATGCCTGATAAGCCACGTGAAATTACACTCTATTAATTGATTAACTCGGTTGGTTTTTGTAGCAAATAAAATGTCGCGTGTTTTTGGTCCTCGGGATTCCTCAAATTGGCATGAACACGGACAGGTTGGTCGTAAATTTGGGATCTATGAAATAAATGAACGTAATTTTGAATGAACTTCATGTAATATATGTATATTGTTGTTATGTATTGTAATTATGTAATATTGTTCTAGCCATCTGGTCCTTAGAGACGTAATAGCGAAGTACTAGTATTACAGTTCCAACTACATTCTTAATTTGACGAAAAAAATGTGTAGGTATTATTGGAAGTCTGCTAATCAGCACTAAGCCAGCGTTTTGGGTAGCCTAACCTTTTTTTTTATATACCACTAAGGTGGCAAACAAACATACGGCCCGCCTGATGAGTAAGCGGTTACCATAGCCTATGGACGCTTGCAACACCAGGGTATCACTCGCGCGTTGCCGACCCGAAAAATCTATTAGAGGTTAATGGAGGATTCACTGCGCCGACAGTTTGATGGAATATTCCTCTAGCTGCCAGCGCAGCGCATCCTTAGAAGGAGTTCTGGTGACTTTACTCACTGCAGGAACACAACACACAAGAAAGTGTGTTATTTGGCTGCAATTTTCTGTAAAGTGGAGGTACTTCCCTAGATGGGCTGCTCCAGATTTGAGCCATAAATGACTGTGCCATACCTCTCTTCAAACATACCTAACCTTTTTTTTTTTTTTTTTTTATCGTCTGAAAATGCTTTATGCACCGTCACGCCGCCCCAGGGAGGACGGCGCGGTGTGTGGGACTCCGCCCTGAAAAGGACGTCTACTCACTAAAAACAGACGGGTGTTCGCCTCATCACCATTCGGCCGGGGTGCGGGAACGTGTTGACATTCTTCCGCGACCCCGGCGGTGACGGGCCGCCAATGCGGCCCCTGGCTCTCTTGGGGGGGTGCGTGTGGTATGCACCCCCCTCTCCTGCCAATCCACTGAGTGGGACGTGGCACACACCGACCGCATCGCCTACTCGGGCCATAGTGCTGGGCGACAGACTTCCCCAAGCCTGCCGCCCGTGGCCACTTTAAGGTGGTTGGAACAGGGCGCGGTATGCCCTGTTCCTGCGCCCAGTGCGTCGGGCGCGGATTGGCAGTGTTACGGCAGCGGATTCACGCTCCCGCTCCGCGGCCTCCTTCTGCGAGATTACGTCCTCGCAGAAAGAGGCCATCGCCTCCCAGGCGTCAGCGCTGCCGGCCATGGCGCTAGTTATGGCCGGCAGCGTGAGGTCTCCGCCGACGGCGGCGCGTAGGACACGGCGCTGCTCCTCCCAGGCGACGCACACTTGGAGTGTGTGCTGCGCCGTGTCTTCAGGACAGTCCGGGCAATGATGGCACCGGGCGTCCGGCTCCCTCCCGGCTACGCGGCACAGGTACTTACCAAAGCACCCGTGCCCTGACAGTACCTGCGTGAGCCGGAAGGTCAGCACGCCGTGGCGCCGGGCCATCCACTCCAGGAGGACTGGCCGGACTGCCTCGATGGTGTTGAGGACTGCCGTCGGCTGCAAGAGTCGCCCCCTCCATTCCTCTAATGCCGCCATTTGGAGCCTGGCCCTGTAGTGCGCCAGCTCCCCTGGGGGTATCCCCTCCCCACGCTCTTCCGCGCTCTTGCGCCAGCCATACAGGGTCGCCAGGACCCTGGCGTCAATGTCCCAGGGTAGGGAACCTGCCAAGACGCATGCTGCTTCCCCAGATATCGTGCGATACCCGCGGATTACTCGCACGGATATCGCACGTTGCGGCCGCCGTAGTAGCAACGCTCCTTCTCGCGTTACTTCGGTGGCCCAGAAAGGGGCACCGTAGAGGGCCATGGATCTTATGACCCCCAGGTAAAGCCGCCTGCAGCTGTTTTTAGGGCCACCGAGATTTGGCAACAATCGCCCGAGAGCGCCGGCCGCGCCAATCAGCCGCGGCGCAAGGCGCTGGAAGTGGGCGTTGAACGACCACTTGCCATCTAGCACGAGCCCCAGATAGCGCATGCATGGCTTCACGTCGATGCGGGTCCCACCGATAGTAATATGGGCTCCAGCTGGAGGCGCCATCCGAGGCCCGTGGAAGCAAAGAGCTTCGATTTTGCCCAACGCCACCTCCAGCCCCAGCATACGAATGCGGGCGATGACTTGCGCCACCCCTGCTGTGGCGAGACGAGCCGCTTCTCTGAATGTTTTCTCCCGGGCTAGGACAAGAGTGTCGTCGGCGTAACAGATCACGCCGACGCCCGGGAGATTGGATTTCATTCCACAGGAGTGGCCCGAGGACCGACCCCTGTGGAACTCCACACGACATCTCCCTCGTGCGCATATCGTCACGTCCTGGATACTCGACGGATTGGTTGCACAGGTAGTCCCCGATCATCCGACGCAGGTAGAGTGGCATTTGGTGGTACCGGAGCGCCTCCTTGATGCAGCTCCACGGCAAGGAGTTGAAAGCATAGGCGATGTCTAGTGACACCGCCAGCAGCACCCCGCCGCTTGCCACCACCTGCTCTGAGAGAGCCTTAACGCGTAGGATAGCGTCGACCGTCGACTGACCCTCTCAAATTCAAATTCAAATTCAAAATTCAAATTCAAAATATTTTTATTTCAATTAGACCATATAAATAGGCACTTTTGAAACGTTAAACTAGTTGCACGGTTCCAAAAAAAGTGGGTCTTATGGAGAAGAGCCGGCAAGAAACTCCATAGATACTCTTTTTAAAAAAATATGTGTGGTAACAGTAACAATTGTTGTGAATAGTAATGAGGATGATGCAGCTTGATGTGTAGATTCAGAGATTAAAGAGTACGTAAGTATTGGAATTGAAATTAGTGCCATAGCAGTTAGAGCCGACCAGTCCCGACAGACAGCACTCGTTCACGAGCATGACGTGTGTATCGGCGCCGTTTGACTCAACCATGTTGCAAGGAATAAAACGACCCGACACACAACGCCACCATCAGCAGGACATTTAAGTGAGAATGACAGGCTCAGACTGCGGGGCTAGTTATATTTATGTAACATCTAAGCCTGCAGAATACTCATACTTTACAGTTCATATTGATAATTTCTCAATAATAAAAGATTAACGGTAAAAAACGGAACCCGAATTGATTTTCGGATAGATCGGGGCCCACTCTGACCATGTGCTTTACGAGGCGTGCAGCAGCGATGCGCTCGAGGAGCTTGCACGCCTCGTCGAGCAGTACAATCGGACGGTATGCTGAGGGAGAGTCTGCAGGACGACCGTCCTTGTGGAGCAGGACCATCCTGCCCGCCTTCCACCGCTCAGGGAAACGGCCTTGTCAGAAGCACTCCGAGAACAGCTCCCGCAACCTGGGGGCCAGCGCTTGAAGGGCAAGCGAGAGTGCGCGTCCGGGGACGCCGTCTGGACCAGGGGCCCTGTTCCGTGCCCGCATGCGCATCTCCGCTGCGCCGAGCTCCGCCTCCGTGACCTCTGGCACGTCGTTGTTCTCTTGCGTCCCCTCAGTTCGGGGCGCCATTGAAGGTGGTGTGTGCGCCGCCCTGTCAGGGAACAGGGCGGTAACGACGTCTTCAACGAAGGCGGGCTCTAGACTCTGCGTCAGCGGAGGCGCCCACGGCCGGAATTTGGCCCTGGCAAGCTTGTACGGGCGTCCCCATGGGTCCCCGTCCAGTAACTGCAAGAACTGCTCACTAGCAGCCTCCCTGGCCCGATCGATACCCAGCTGTAGGGCCTCTTGCGCCCGTTTGTAGGATTCGTACAGCTGGGCCTCAGTTTCCCTACTGCGGAAACGGCGTCGTCGGTATCCGGTGTACGGGCGTCGGGCTGCGGCGCAAGCGACACACATGTCTGCCAGCTCCTGAGACCACCAGAAAACTTGACGTTTTTGAGGGCCTGACCTGGCCCGGGGCATGGCCGCATCGCAGATTTGCGACATTGCGTCCCGGAACCAGGCCGCCTCGGCGTCTACGTCTACAGGCCCCCCAGGAGCGGAGGACCATGCTTGCACTATGGCGGCTTCGACCAGGACGTCTCTGTCGAGCCGGCTGAGGACCCACCTGGGTGTCTCAGTTGTGCTCCGACTCGACCGGCCGGCGCTCGGGGCTGCTGAAGGTGTGGCAATCTCAAGTCGGATATACCGATGATCTGAAAGGGTCTCCACATCCTCCAGGACCCTCCAGTGCTGAGCGCGGCACGCCAAAGATGAGCTGGCGAACGTCACGTCCACGATCGAGCCGCCATTCCACCGCACGCATGTGTGCGTCGTCCCGCGGTTGAGGACCTCCATCCCTGTTGTGATAGCCCACTCCTCGAGCACGTCTCCACGCGCGTCGGTGGTGGGGCAACCCCAAGCCGTGGATTTGGCGTTGAGGTCGCCGAGGAGCAGGACAGGGTGGGTGTTGTTCCGCCCAATCAGGGCCCCCACTTCCCCGAGAAAAACCTCGAACTCGGTGAGGACTCTGTTGGGCGAGAAATAGACCCCAACCACAAGGACGCCGCGCACTAAAGCTGCCACGCAGCCCGGCCGCCTTTCCACGACCGACAATACTGCACCCGTAGAGGCCTGGCTGATGATGGATACCAGACCCGCCGAATCCCCTGCCCAGTTGTCCCGAGGAGGGACAAAGTAGGGCTCAGCCATCACCGCCACGTGTATCGACCACTCTGCCATAGACTGGAGCAAAAGGTCCTGGGCTCTGGCAGAGTGGTTGAGATTGCCCTGTAGAACGGATAGGGCCATTATTGTTGGGGCTGGGCAGGCTCCGACACGTCCATAGCCTCGGTGGCTGATGGCTGGCTAGGTGCCGGAGGGGTCCGGAATCCGGCCCCGCTGGGCTTCCCCCTCTTCTTGTGGCGCGCCACGCAGGCCTTGGCGCCAATGCGATGCTCCGCTGGCTTGCCTTCAGCGGCACACACACTGCAGTGCGGGGCAGCAGTGCACTGCCCAGCTTTGTGGCCCGGTTGACTGCAGCGATAGCACTGATTGCTCCGATCCACCTCGGACGAACACGTGTGTTGTACGTGCCCGTCGTACAGGCATCGGTAACACTGCAGGGGCCTAGGCTCCAACAGTGTCACCTTGGCCGACACCCAGCCTACAAGCAGACGGCCAGCGTCTGCCAGCTTTTTGGCTGCCACGGCGGGGCAGCGGAGCCATGCAGACCCAAGGCCGGAAGGGCCAACTCGGATCTCCCCGACCTTTGTCTCCTCAACAGTGCACCCGCCGGTGCGGGCATTGGTGACCTCTGTTGCGGTCACGGAGTCATCCAGACCCACAACGCGTAACTCCGCGCATTTCGTGGGCCTGGAGACTCGGATGTCCTCGTCCTTGAGGCACTCCTTAAGTTTAAACATACCTAACCTAACCTAACCCGAGAGAAGCGCCTTGCCGAGCAGTGGCGAGCAGCAGCGATGAGTTGATGATGATCATCAGTAACATTGGGCGAGCCTATTCCCATTAACCAGACAAGTCCAAACTCCGAGAAGAGTTCCTATAAAATTCGCAGCGCATCCTTAGAAAGAGTTCTGGTGACTTTACTCACTAAAGGAACACAACACACAAGAAAGTGCGTTATTTGCTACCAGACAATAATAATAACAGCTTACGTTCAGGAGTGGAAGGCAATAGACTGATTGAAACGTAATTTGAAGTATGCAAGAACCGTAGCAAGTGGTATTCTATAGTTATATCTACCAATATGGGAAAAAGGCATAAGTGTATGTACTTAATAACGCCATGGGAGTTGTCATCCAGTGCCAAATAATTGGGCTGTCCATCCTATTAGCTACAATAGATACGAAGCTGTTGGAGATTAAGGGTAAAGAGTGTGATTTATAAAAGTGTATCTTTGTTACAGGATCTAATGTTAGGCCCAGTATGTGGCTGCTAAGTGGTGGAGCAAGACCGCCAACGCAGCGAGCCGCCCGCGGGCCCGCGATCGTGTCCTCGCCAGATGGCGCAATGCCCCCAGTGCAAGTCATCACGCATAGATACGGCACCACACAAAGGAAAAGAGGACTTGCTGTAAGTATACTATTAGACACCGGGATTTGTTTAAGGTTGTATATGGTGCACTGACAAAATATTCTGCCGCTAAGATAATATTACTAGTAACCCATCCGCAGCGCCACCTACCGAGTCCCATTGGTTTAAACCATCCAGAAACCCATTAAAATATACATACAACATTTCAACTAAATCGGTCCAGCCGTTTCGAAGGAGTTAGGTGACGAACAGACGTATAAAAGAATTATAATTATCATTAAGATATCTAGATAATATTCTTGCTCACTTTTTTGCTTCTTCCATGTCGTACTTACTTTTTGAAGGCCGTCACCAAGGTTCTTTTTGAAGGCCCGTTTGGTGTAAAACGTCAGGCGTTCCCCACTCTCGGCGGTTTAACTGACATTTCGCTTTGTTAGCCATTCAGTCAATCTCTCGACATGCTCAAAACATCTCAATATATTTTTCTCCTGTATGCTTTTGTCGTGATACCTATATTTTCCACATTTTTTTTATAGCGAAGTAATTGATAGAAGGGACGCGATAACTGCTTACATTAATGTACCGTACCTAGCTTTAATAAACTATGCGAGCGGTTTTTCTTTTATATTTGGTAACTGTTACAATTAGCACAGGACGGCGTTGGTGGCTGGCAACTGTTTGATAAAAGATTAAACTCTTAAGTAAACTAATCTATCTTTTTCTTAAGAACTCAGAAGTACCATCTTATGAAATAAATATAGTTTGTTAGTTTAGGTTATGTGAGCTAGAGTTTGTCTTATCTTGGTGAAGTGCTTCAAAAAGGTCAGGTGGGTAGTACTTTCAATCGGCGCGGGTGTATGATATGATGTATGAACGTGGAATAAGCAAAAGAAGTACTTATGAAAGACTCGTAGCATGTAGCGGTCTTTAGTTTCTGCTTTGTGACCAACCCTTTATGAAAAAAGTATAAGTGGAAGCATATATGTAGCGAGACTTACTTTGGATACTAGTATATAGAGATAACGTTGAACCATGCCACAGACCTCTGTCATCTCAAAAGAGTTTTGGCAGATAGGTACCAAATATTCTGCCTCCTATTGAGTACCAACATTGTTTCTACTACCTCCAGTCACAAAATCCAACTTTTTGATTTACAATGTATATTTTTCTCAAAAATTACTTCCTACTCCCCTCTAAAATGTTGCTAGTTACTCCATCTGTTATCGTGATAGGACACTAAACTATTCAGCTGCGATTTATTAAGTGAAGTGAGTTTACGATGTTCTTGTTTACGTGTTATTTTAATTTACGACTTTTCAACTAAAGCAACAATTCAATAGCAGAATTTCTGAACAAAAGGTATTATAGAGTAAAGGTATAAGGGATCTTAAGTGGAAACCGCAGTCTATAGACTCCAGTAACACCCGTGGTATCAGCAAAGTTGTCGTCTTTAGAATTGATCTGAGGCTTATTTACCTAGCCTAGTCTTTTCATTAGCTATTACTCTTCAAACCGGTATATAAAACGTTTATTAGCCATTGGAACATAATGTTTTGATAAATACCCTCTTCTCTAAACTATATGGCTAATATTCAGAGACGACGATAAGCGTAAACTTACGCTTCTCTATGTCAAATTGTAATACAAAATTTTAAATTGTAATACAAATTTGACATACGGAAGCTTTACTTTACGTCTTAGGCTAATATTCAGAGACGCTGCTAAGCATAAACTTAGGCTTCCGTATGTCAAATTGTCATACAAATTTGACAAACGGAAGCATAAGTTCATGTTGAGTCTCGTTTCTGAATATCAGCCTACGGCTAAGACCTAATAGGTGCTCTCAGCTGAGTTTGTAATAACTACGCAAGTCAATGGTCAGTGGTCGTCGGCTGTAGATGGGTGACCATTAAACACAATAGGGACTTATCATACGTGAATTCTATATTGTCATACTAAAACCATGACATGACATGACAAAGTGATAGTTAAAAAGCCGGTCGGAAAGCCTCACAGCCAGTTTTGTATGTACTTGCTAGGCCATTGTTCCGTTGCATTTTTACATAAATAAGAAAGTTATGGTCCATGGTACATGGTTTAAGCCCACTAATTCCTTCTTTTGGCAAATTTATAGATGGATCAAATCACTTATCTAGCTATAAAAATATATAAAAAAGTGCAGATATACACGGCCTCTGGCATGTCTTTATTTGTATAAGTTTTTATGAATTTCTTTATTTTCTTTATTTATTTTTTTACTTTAATCTGTACCAGTGACCTTATCCAGGAACAGCGTGCTTCCACATACAGAGTGACCTAATGTGGAAACACAGCTACCATATATTTTGTAAACCTATTTACAGAATAAATACATTTTTATTTTTTTCATTTTTAATTTATATGCATAATTTATATTATCTACTCTAGTTATAGTGTTACTGCGTCTTGATCGTAAAAGCGATGCATTTTGCTCGCACCTAGGGACATTTGCTGTTACTTGGCTAATTAATTGTTTTGCACCTCCTATCGCGTTATACACTATCTTGCTTGTTTACTTAATTAATAGAATAATAAACACAATATATTTATTCAAATTTTTTTTTTAGATTTTCCACGTGCAGACAAGTATAATATTACATAAACTGACGGAAATATTTATTAAGTTTACAGGTTGGTTTATTGGTCCCAAGTGCAACTGCTACGCTAGAGATCCAGAGGGTTCGATTCCCAGGACGAGCATAGTGTTGTTCGGTTTCTCTGTGAAATTTCCAGTAGCAGCTTGGAGTTTGGATTTGTGGCCGATTGATGGCAATAGGCTCGCCGCCTATTACATGGGACCTCAACGTATCGGCCAACCCGCCAAATGTGGGTGTACATCATTAGTACGTGAAAGCGTGGTGGTGTGTACTATAGTGTAGTAATAAAACGGCCTCAATAATCCAGAGAAACTTCTAGGCTTTCCAAACCAGGTCTTCGGGTACAGAAGACCAATCATTCAATGATTCATTCGACAGTCCTTGAAAATCTGCCAAATCTATGGAATTATGCGTTGGTTTAGTAGAAGTATTCCCCTTTGCACTATAATGATACTCTTGGGGTATACTGTAACCTATTCACAGTGAAAGCAGCTCTGCTTGCTGAGTACATATAATACAAAACCTCAGAATGAATATCCAAGACAAAATCAAATGAGACTCTCAAAAACAAACATACCTTTAGCACATTCTCCATACTCTGAAACTGAACTGATTGAAAAGATAATATACATAAGTAACAAATTCTCTATTTTGGTTTTCCCTGGTATCATGTTAAAGATCTTGATTTTTACGAAGTTTCATGATCGTAAGTCACTATGTATATTTTTGTTTGAGTATATCTTTTGAATACGGTGGTTTAGGAAGAAACTGGAATTTTTGCACCCCGTAAGGACTATAGGTCTCAGTGCATGATATCAATTTCATATCCTCTACTCGTTCTAGAGATAAAAAGTCTTACTGGTAGGACAAAATTTCAATGTATGTAAAGAAACTTATCTGTGATCCTATAGATCTCCGTTTTCCTTCTTGGCGTACATAATCCTAAAAGCAGTTGAAGTAAAAAAATATGTCTCATACGTATACCGTTAAATTTATTCCGGGAACCTTTCATTTTAAGCAAATAAACCAATCTCATGTGAACGTTGTTCATAGAACGTTATCCTTAGAACTGTTAATATCATATCCTTTCAAAATGATTATAGTAATTGATTGGATAATAGCTGAAACGTTACTTAAGCTGAGTGGTTTATAAAATATGACGTAAGTAATCGCTTACCTTCTTGATTGATAAATGGCTTCGTTAATAAATAAACACAAAATACTGAGGTCATCGTTTGGTGTAAACAACTGTTGTTAGGCCATAGCTGGCAAGACTAGAAGCTAACCCCAAGAAAGGATATTGTTGAGGTCGTAAGGGTTTTATTTGGTGGGGTGCGGAAAAGCCTCGTGGATCTCCGCGAACTGGGGAGGTGGCATAGTATATCGGACTCAGACTGACTAAAACTGAACTTGCCCTCGCTTGCCCTATGGGTTACGGCCATGGAATAAGAAATATTCACTACGCCCATAACGGGAAGGTTGCAAGGCTCCGATTCAGTTGATAAGACCAGGAGTCTTGAGTTCGTCTAAGGTGGTAACATCTCCTGTAATAGTTGTGGTGGATGTTTCGGATCCTATGGCCATATAGCATAGGGCGAGGGAAGGCGATGTTATCAACCAGGCACAAATCCAAAATTCGAGCCGTCACTGGGAATTTTACAGAAATACCAATCAAACTACTCGACCCGGGAATCGAAGCCAAGATCTCAAGCGTAGCAGCAGTCGCAGTTACATCCTCTAGACCAACGAAGCAATCATGTTCTAATCCGGAGAAATCCCGCTAATTATATAACTAAAGCTTTATAGTCATCGTGGCGCAGTTCAGAACTTCTCACTTATTTAACCCAGAAAATTCTTTGTTCTTTGAAAGTTCTTTGCAAGAAAATTTTATCGTACCTAGTTCATTGTGAAAGTACTTAATTGCAAGTGCAAGCCAAGTCACGGCCATGGTTGAAAATCACGTGGAACAACTTTCGACACAGCTTTGCAATTATAAGTTCAAGTTCAAGTTCAATGTTAGTTAGTTACAATAAGATGAGGTTCAAGGTCTCACTGTATTTTTCTGACTATGTGCTGTAGTTTTGATTATAATGCATTTTTAGGACCAGCGGTGTTCCCATTCAATATAACGCACGCAATTCTGATATTTAGGGCCTTTTTCACCAAATCCGTTAAATAACTAGGCAGTTATTACCTGCCAAGTAATTTAACGGGGACTTATCGTTATCAGGAGGTGGTGAAACAGGCCCTGAGGGATTTAATAATTTGTGTCTGTCATATTTAAGGCAACTGTTGACTGTAGAGATACCTAATAATACAATTGTCTTTTTCCAGGAATGGGTGTGGACTTTAACAGGCCAGAACCGGCATAATCGGGAGAAGGTGGATCCTGGCGGTGAGCTTCAGATCATGCTGCCTGCTCAGCCTGATAAAACGAACTCTGGAGACGTGTGCTTACTAGCCGAGAGCCCGTTCAGAATATTGAGGGTAAGTATTGTATTGTTTGATATAAAAATTTGAGTGTAAGTGCATATTTATACACCTGCCTCCTATTGTGGTAGGCAGAAACTAGTAATTTCCACTTACTACAATTCTAACTGTTGGTGATGGGTGGGCCACGTATGACTTAGAGAGGACGGGAGGTGGAGTTGTAAGATACTCGATTGGCAACCGAGGACCGGACGTAGAAATGTTGGTAGACCCCCGGCTAGATGGTGCGACGACATAGTAAAGGTAGCGGGAAATAAATGGTCACGAGTAACCCAGAGCAGATACGAATGGAAGATGCATGAAGAGGTCTTGGTCCAGCAGTGGACAGCATCGGGCTGATGATTCTGACTTATAAATTCCACTTCTTCTCACATTCTCGTTCTCATGCATTATCATATATGATTCAATTATTTAGGTATAGGTTTCTTATCTTATCTTGCTATGGGATCTTTTGTATTGTTTCCTTTACCGTATATTCCTTAGTCTTTGAAGACGTGGTTTATGAAGGCGGCTAACCCACTAAGAGTAAGGAAAAGTATGTATAGGTTTAGTTAATTAATGTTTTATATAAATGTTACCATTTGGTACAAACTTAATGATGTAACGATAACTTAATCATTGGCATTGAGGAAACATTTGTCATTTTACTACTCACTGTAACATAAGACACATTAGCTCTCTTTTAAATCCTTTAGAGAGCTGCCCATGAATAAGTTGAACAGTGGCGCTCCTAACACATTCCTAACACCCTTATCGGTACTAAAACAGTCAGTGTAAGCCCCGTTTCCGAATCCTCATAAAGAGATTTCAGTGCTCTAATCAGGCCGCCATTCACCCCTTATGTGGATACTGCTGACTACACTTCTTTCCCAATCCCTCTATCGTATACCATTTGCAATCCACGGATGAGCAGACTTCTTGGTCTTTGGCTTAATAGGTACGAGTAATTTTCATCTATGACTCAACTTGAACGGATGTATGATTCAAGAATTTTCTTAATCCTACTTGCACACTTCAGTATTTTCTCATCATCTGTTCGTTTTTAGAACTATTTCGATCGATATTTAGATAATATAGGTACAAATTGCTAACAACGCAAAAATTTGGTCTTACGCCAAACTTTTGTCCCCTTAAACAGAAGTAGGCTAGGTTGTTAATCTATATTTTGTCACTGTCAGATTATTTTAAAGTGACCGGAATAGGAAAGAAACCAAACATAGATTAACTACTCATAATATACCTCGTTTATTAATAAGGCCGTTTATTGTCCGGGTTGAAGTCGCCCTGTCCCTTGATAAAAAACTGTCTATAAACGGTTCGGACAGCTAACTCTAATGGAGTAAGCACTTGAGATAACACTATCATTGTCATTCTAGTAAACACACTAGTCACGAGATTAACTATGATCGATACAATCTGGACATTATTATGCATAAACTGTTTCAGAAACTGATTTAATGTTATAGGTAGTATTTTTGTTGTAAAAGAAAGGGTAATACACGATGCAATCCGTTGTTCTCAACGTTTGTAATTGATTACGACATGAGTGTATGCTAATTTGCACTTTATGACCGCGTGTAAAAGGTTCTCAGAAAAAATTACCCAATAGCAACAAGAAGACCAATAACAAGAGGAGCCGGGTTTTCAAAGTTTGTGTCGAGTAAAAGCAGAGTCTAAGTTGACCTCTTCCTGAGAATATTAATTATAATTATTTTCTTCCTATCACCTCCAATAATAAATTATTAGGAATCAAAAAGTAGTTTCAATCTAGATTAATATCTCTTTGTCACTACCTATTTACTGCCTCTTCATTATAGTCTAGTGGTCCCAAGCGCGATTGCTACGCTAGTGATCCGATCGATTCGATCGTAACTCGTTCGATTCCTGGGTCGAGCAGGAGACTAAATTGTGCCCGGTTGATGGCAATCGGTTCGCCCCCTACTGGAATGGAATCTAAATATACCGGCAAACTGTGAATGTCCACTTGTGCCTAACCCTTCGAGAATTACAGGCGTGATAGTATGATAGGTTATGTCATATTAAGAAAAAGTATACTTATGACCTCAGTGTCTGACAACGTCTGTGGTCTAGTGGTTCGAGTACCGGGTTCGATTCCCACAAGACACAAATATTTATGTGATGATGAATATAAGTATTTCTGTTTGTCCTATGTATTATAAGTATGTATTTACAAAAAAAAGTACATAAGTATTATATCTATTGTCTAGTACCCATAGTACAAGCTCTGCTTATTTTGGGACTAGATGGTGCTGTGTAAAAATGTCCCCAAAATTATTTATTATTTATTGATAGCTATTTACCTAGACATTAATAGAATCTTACTAATATTATAAAGTTTGAAGTTTGGATGTTTAGATCTTTCACGCCAAGACAGCTGAATGGATTTGGCTGAAAGTTGAAATGGTGATTATTCATACCTTGGATTAGATCATAGTTTACATTTTAATCCCGAAAAATTCAAAGTTCAAACGGGAAACTGGTTCAATTTTCCTGACTCTACGTGGGCGAAGCCGCGAGCGAAAACCAGTAACTAACTAAATGTCAAATCGACAGTACAAAGTCGTAAGTCGTGTACACTAATATGTAAGAGTGTGGCTTTCGCTGTTCGTAACTTAATCAAGTTGTACCTACATAAGGCAGCGGACACGTTAGGTTCGCTTAGCGGAACAGTTTGTGTTCCAATCGTATCGGAGCTACCAATTTTAGATAGCTTCTCTAATCCTCCCTATTTTTTTACTTACAGAGCCCAAACCTTGAGTTTGGACTTTTGCTTAGTTTTGTGATCGGGTTTTCCGATCGGGTCACTGTATAATATGCTCCGAAGCTATAATCACCGATGCCAATCAGAAATCTACCAAGCTCAAGAAAGGCTGGGCAGGCCATGTTAGCTGAATGTCAGATGAGCACTAGGCAGTCTAACAACTAAATAGCATCCCACTATAAGACGATGGCAAGACTGGCGTACAGTTGTATGGTAATGGCTGACGTGGAAAGGCCTTTGCCTTCGCTAATTTGGATCAATTCCGCCAAAAATAATATACCTACATATTATGAAACATTCTGTCAAAAGTATAATTATGTATCCCCAGTCACAATAAAATTGTTAGAATGGTAGCTATAAGAACTTTTAATCATCATGTCAGCAAAAATAGGACCAGCGTGAACAAAGGCCTCCCCTATAGACTTCAAACTGGGACCGGTCGTATGCCGCTTGCATCCAACAACTCCCAGCGACCTTTACCAGGTCGTCGCGTCAGTCCATCTCGTTGAAGGCCGTCCCACGCTGCGCTTTCCGGTGCGTGGTCTCCACTCAAGAACCTTTCTGCCCCAGCGGTCATCAGTTCTACGAGATATGTACCTTTTCTATAAGTACCTACTTTTATTACACAGACTCAAATCATGGATTACACAAACTCTTCGGAAACATTTTTTTCCTTTCAATTGTACCACACACCAAACCGCTTCTGCTTGGTTAATAAAACCGCATCCTCCCTTGATAGCGTCCGCGACTAGATAATCGCTAAACTCGTTAACCTGTTAATGGGTTATCGTTGTATCTCGATTATGTAGGATAACATCGTTCCCTGTAATCTTAACCGCCATTTTTAACCTGTGTGTTGTTGGACATGCCCGTAGGGATGGTGGTTTTATAAATTGGGGGGTTAAAAAATGTGGCTATTCCGGCGGGCTAATACTGTGCCGAATATACCCCTGACACCCACAAAGCTGTATGCGGTGAGTTATTTATTTAAATATGTAGCGTGCGCAGCTTCCACGGATTACCAAAAATAATAATTGAAACCCGAACTTTGACAATTATGAATGTAACAAAAAGACAAACAGCCAAATCAGTCGTATTGTTCTCAAAGTCGCACCCTCAGTAAGACGGGGGACAATTGTGTATTTTTTAATTTTTCATTAGAGGATTAGAGGTTTTTTTAAAAAAAAATTCGTTGTGCTTTAAAGCTCATTGGCATACCTACTTAGTCATTTTAAGAATAGATACCTTTTGTGCCTTTGTCTTACCGAAGGTGCGAAGTGAAGGATGATCGGTACTTACTGAGAATCACCAAAAGAGACTACAAATGGCCTCCCCCAATAGACTACTACAAGAACCGATTAATATAATGGAATTCCACTTGCATTCAACAACTTCCGCAGGTCACCTGTCCATCTCGTTGGAAGACGTCCTAAAATGCTTTTTCCACTGCCTGGTCACTCGAGAACAGTTATATAGGCTGTGTATATTTACTGATACTTATACGGCTATAGATCGAAAAGAGGCGAGGTTAGGTTAGGTATAATTTGACATTTTATAAACAAGCAAACAGACCACTGGATTGCCAAGTCAAAGTTCTCGAGTTCGAATTAAAGGCACGCACCTCTGACTGTTCGGAATCATGTGCGTAATTATCACTCGCTTTAACGATGAAGGAATACATCGTGGGGAAACCTGCATGCCTGAGAGATATTCTCGGCGGCATGCGAAGTCTGCCAACCCGCATTAGGCCAGCGTGGTGGACTATGGCCTAATCCCTTGCATACTGAGAGGAGACCCGTGCCCAGCAGTGGGACAAATAATGGGTTGATAATAATAAACTTGGGTCTTGCAAGTAAGGATTAGCTAGCCAGGCGGATCATTAGATCCTACCCTAAAGCGTGTTCGGTTTTGTTGACTTTGACAACACGTGTTTGTTCCAAGTTTCGTATTCTTAGCCGACCTCTCAAGGGCAAACACATACTGGGCATGACTTCTGAAAGTGCATATATTTTGAATATTTGCTATTTCGCACGTTGTTTATTTTATATAGAAACAGCGCGTCATCGTTTATGCATCCGTAGTGTAGGACAGTGGCCAGCCAGGTGGAATGATCACTTGCTGCTTGCTGAAGGCAGCTGGCATTGCAATGGTTCTAATATTGCCAGTTGCCTTCTGCAGAAGCTGGCCTCTTGGGGAAAGCCGGTTTTGTGGCATTCAGGAGTGGACGAATATAGGCTGATGATAATGTCCTATTCAGTGTTCACTGTTGCCTAGAAGCAGTCAGCTAAAAGAAAATTCAATGGGACTTTTCTGTAACTGCAGAGCTAAAATGGTCGCAATAATAATAGGATTCATTCTAGAACATTGATATGAGTTCCATAACTAACTGTACCCCGTTTCACTTACCGTTTAGTTTCTCCGCTTCCCTGTTCCACCACCTCATAAGTCTCCGTTAAATTAGCTGGCAGATAGTTTCATACATTTCCGCGGCTATCCAGAGGTCAGAAACAGGCCATATGTATCGTAGCATAATATTAAGGGTCTATTTCACCACCTCCGAGTTAAATACTTAGCAGATAACTTCATGCAAATTTTGATCTATATTTTAATTTATCCAGCGATTGACGGCCATCGACAGATGGTTAAACAGTCCCTAAATAATTCTATAACCTTCCTCAATAATTTGATTTGGATTTGGCTATCAAATGCAAAAAGAATTTATAAATTTGACGTGCAGTTCCAAAAAGTACCGCGTTGAAACAAAAAAAAAAACAAACGAGCCTCAGATTTATCAAATCAGTAGTAAGTTCAACAGCATTAGAATGCAGAGAAATCGCTCTAGATGGCCTTTTCACCCCCTGATTAGCGCACCAATATTGCTGATTTTTTGCAGTCTATAAGGTACATCTAAAAGGTAGAATCTAAATTCAAAAAGGTAAGGAAACCTTTTTGAATTTTTGGGTCTAAGTTAACCGGTAAAAAGTACCCTCCACAGATATTTAAAATAAAAGTGAATGTGTTGTGTAAGTTGATTATTAACTAATAGTTACTTGTTATAGACAATAATTACGTCTTATGTCGAAATTTCCATTTCTAGTTAGATTACGATTTATTTTGCAGTGGCAACCCCGGGGTTTTTATAGTTCATTATTCAAAAAGATCTTGTGACAAAATGTGTTTTTTACTACGTAACGTTAACGTAAAAGCACCCCTGGCAGTATTTCGAGCGCTCATTTTCACTAACGGGTTGTACACAGTGATTGCATTGGCTTAAGGCCACGATATACATTTTAGGCAACGTTGTTCATGGATAGTGCCTTCATGGATAGTTTCTGGTGATAACTAAACTAAACATGGACTAGACCATGGAGTGTGGGATGATTACCCATTTAAACCGCTCTGGTGGCCACATCAGCGCATGGAGGAGACCACCATTTCATCTTAAATACCACCCAGGACCCCCAACCCCCGCCAAGGTCACTGTCAGTTCCGCGAGCAGTCATTCGACCTGACTAATGGGTATCCTACTTGAGAAGTGCAACATATTACTGGAATTTATGGAAACTCCTTGAAAATACGAGAACAACACTACAGAATACAGATACTAATTAATACAAATTAGTAAATAAAAATTGTATAAAGGTATATAACTATTGCTTTACATTAGTACAAGTACAAATGAGTATTAGTTTACAGTAGTAAAAGGCAATTTTATTTTCTACTGTTAACCATAATTCCAAAAGCTTTGTCATATTTTTTCATGATAGGGATAAGACAGACACCCAAACCAAATAAGCTTAATAATTTTTGATAGCCACTTGCTTCTTCACAACGACAGGCCATAAATAAGTGGATATCTTCCATAATTTATAGTCATTAATATTTCTATTATTTGGTCTAAACAACAAAATGTTTGATAACCGTTTTTTTAGGTATTACAAGCGTAGCTAACTTACTCCACATGAACATCCTACATATAAATGATCATCTAATGTTAGATTATTTTCTTGTAGCATTGCAGATAATCTTGAATGCTCTGAACTTACTGTACATGCAAAGGAAGTTAAGAAAACTCAGGGTATTATAACCGTCCACACACAAACCGTGGGCCAGTCTACAAAAATTTTATATCAACATGGGAACAGTAGTTTCCTGTTGCTTAATTCTAGACCTTATGCTATCTTACATACTAAGTTACAAACTAAGTATGAAAATAGATCTCTGTAAATACTGAATATTTTGCGGCGGAGGTCGTAAAACGCGTGTAAGATTTCGATAGCGCGATCTAACTCGATACCTACGCCATCTAGTTAGGAACAATGCAACTTTCCATCCTAGCGCCACAGCGGTGGAACGGAAAATGCAGGAATATTTTTTTTTATAATATACGGAATACTTACATAATATTATTCGGATTATTATGTAGGTATATAGGTAGTTAGGCAAAAATAATATAAAACCTTTATATTAATTTTGGTAAAGTAAACATTATTAGACTTTTAATGAACTAGGTATATTGACCCGGAAATAATAAATTTGATGAGAAGCTTTGTTTTATCGTTTTGTATTTTTGTATACTTGTATTTATTTAGTTGGTTCAATATACCAAATGAGTATAAGTAATTTGTATGAGAAATAGTGTGAAGAGTAAAGGCCCGTTTCACAAGATGTTCTCGTAAAATGAAATGGCAGATCATTATACAAATTTTGTTCTAGAGTTAATAGTACAGGCCCTTACTGATTTTGGACTTTATCTATAAACGTATGATAAGATATTATGGACGTTATAAATGTAATACGATAACAATATAGCCTATAATAGGACGAGCTTAATGCATGAATTATGAATAACAGAAATATCATCACGGCTGTATTCCTGAAGGGTTTAGCAGAAATGTATTGATATACAATACACTGCAGTACTGTTAAGCGAAAATTCAGTAGGCTATTTATTGTTAATTTATTTGAAATATGATGGACTATACTATAAATATTATGTAACACCTTTTGTAACCATATTTGTAAGCAAATAAATATTTGAATTTGAATTTGAATTAACTATAGTCCTGTCGTGCTGAGGGGAGATCTCTGCCTAGCAGCGGGACCGTAAATAGGTTAAGGATAATGATGACACTATTGACGCTACAGTTTTCCAGTATTTTTATAGGTCACGGAGATAAATCTATTACTTAAGCTCTAAATTTTGACATTAGATATTAAAAGCCTGCTTAGTTTGCCAGATCGAGCAATGTTAGTTAATTTTTAAACGCTTTTATTTGCTTTTTATGTATCTATGTACGAGTATGTAATGGAATCTTTGAAATGATTTTCACGCCTTTCGGGATTTGGACTGTTTTGAAACAATGACCGATGACAATAAATAAATAAATATCTTGGGGACATTTTTTACACAGCACCATCTAGTCCCAAACTAAGCAGAGCTTGTACTATGGGTACTAGAAAATGGATATAATACTTATATACTTTTTTTGTGTAAATACATATAAAACATAAGAAATGCAATAATACCGAGTGTCTTTTTGTAGATAACCAAACTAAAAAAACGCGTTTAACGTTTATAGAAAAAAAGTAAGCATAATTATTGTAAAAAAGCGTGAAGTGCTTTTTAAGTTATTTTTGAAATGACTTCTTCTACCAATATCCGTCAATAAAATCCTCACTAATATTATAAATTCGAAAGTAACTGACAACTGTCGCGCTTTCACGACAGTAAAGAAAAATATTAGATTGTAATAAATAAAAACGAAAGCTCAAGTCGCAAGCTGTCGTTTTAAATCATTTTAATCCAATATTTTTCATTCGCTGATTTTACGGCCGGGATAAACTTAGCTCGTGCCAACTTCAACCCGGACATTAAGTTTGGCGAGAACTGTAATGGGCTTTATAAGTTTGTATACCTATGGATTTAAAAACTTTAACGTTATAAATAAATAAAGCACATAAATAATTATGTAAAGGGGAAACTGCTTTATCAACGCAAAGTCAACGGATTGGGCTGAAATTTCGCACACATATTACCTATTTATTATGACATAGAGGCATCCATTCAGAACGGGAATTTGGGCAAATTCCACAGGATGACGGGGACACAACTAGTTCATTATAACTTAAAAAATAACCGTAGCAATAAACGAGGTTTCAGAAAAATGTTTACTGGATTTAAAAAATATACAATGGGGATAATACCGCGGGACAAAACTATTGAAAATATGAAATTGGTATAGAAAAAAAAATGTCTAGAGATTTTAACTAAACACAACAATGTGTGTTTGTAAACAAGATTCCATGATATAAAAGAGGTGTAGTACCGAGAAGAGCTTTTAGTACGAGTCATATAGCCGGCACCGACGCTCGCTTTACTTACGCGACCATGACACTCCAGCCCACGCTTTTTTCCGGAATAAGTTGAAATTTAGAATTCGGTTCAAATAATCCAATTAATTGAATTTTGAATTGTGCATTAAAATTCGGTTGGAATTCAAATTTTTTAAATACGTAAACAATGAATTCTTTAAGTCGTTCGAAGCGTTTGAAAAACTTGCAGAATTTTAGAAGTGGTACCATCAGGCTACCCAGGCCATGGTCAAGAATGCTTGGACTTGTAAATGTGAGCAAAACATTAACTGAGGAGATATTGCAAGTAAGTTTATTTCATAAAACAATTTTATAATATATCGTTTAAAAGTGAAATCAGTTTTTATAACAATCACAATAATTTAATTTAAAATTTACGTTATAATAATATAATCTTAGGATTGCGCAATAAACAATTTGAGGAGCGAGTAAGAAGAAGCTGGACAAAAAAAACTACATTGATTTTTAAAACTTAAATTCGTTTTTTAAATTTTGAACTAATTTGTCACTTCGTAATGATTTTATTGTTACATAAAGCTAAGATCATTAATCACCATTTGGGTTTAATTATTAATGTTTGCTAAACTTATACTATTACAACTCAATCTAACTTTTAAGCATCGGTTTATCTTTGTAGCTATCAACAAGTACCTACTTCATAATTCCTTTGATATTTATTAATAATAATCATATAATAATAATATAGTAATAATATCTTTATTTGCATAAAAACATGGTATATAAAGGTGTTACAAAGAATAAAGTATGCAAAAGTTTTTGACGAAATCAATTTAAGTACATTTATGTTCAAAAAAGTCTTTAATACAGTTGAAGTTATTTTTATTAAGCCATATGTACAGTTTTATTTTAAATAGTTTGGAATTAAGTGTTTTTAAAGTATTAGGTAATTAATTATAGCACATATTAATTATAATATATATATACACATGGCTAGATGGCTTTTATTATATTTTGATAACCTAGGAATTTCCTCTAATTTCCTTTATACACGTATTAATAAATGCACTTCTAATATGAAGTAATATTCTTTACTGTTTTTTATGGACGAAATAATGCAATGTTTTGTAGAATATTCTATAATTTTACAATTCAACTTATAATATAGTATTTTTTTTTCATACGGCAAAAATAGTTTGCTTCTCGTAAAACGAGTCCCATGTTGGGCGCCAACTGAGTTCAAAAAGTTTTGTTCATTTCAATAAAGAGGTTTAATGGAAACAATATCTAATTAGAACAAACAAGGAAATTGTTTGTTTATTTTGATTTTAAACAAAGAAGGCCGTTCGTTGGCTTTGGGCTTCACTTAAAATAATAATTAAGTTAAATGAAACAAATTTTCTTCAGTACACTTAATAGATGGGTAATCAGTTTTTTTGATTGGATTATTAAAATTTTAATTAAAAATGTTTCAACTATTCAAAATTAACACTGCTTTTAATTTACAAAACTTTTCTTTAAAAACGACTTTATTGCTTTTTATTTTATTTAAATTGTAATTAAAATTCAATTATAGTACAAAAATGTGCCGAAAACTAAGAAAAAACAAATTGTCTTTCCTCTCTTCATCATTACCATCATCGTCGTAATAACCTAAGAATATCGAGTGATGATCGAAGACCTTCCCAATGGAATACCACGCCATCTGCATTTCCGTGACCTTTACCAGTCCAGTGTCGTCTGTCCATCTAATTAGAGGTCCTTAGCCTAAACGAAGCCTCACGAACTAGAAAAAAAGACATATTTTGTACTAATTAGATGTATAATGTATAAAATATTATATTTGTGGTGGGTTATCATTTATCAACATAGAAAAAAAACAATTTTGTCACTAGAGAATCTCCCTCACTTGGCTTCCGTAATATTATAATTTTATGTAAAAAATCTATATAATCATCCCATTAATTGTCCCACTACTGGGCACGGGTCTCCTCTCAATATGAGAGGGATTAGGCCATAGTCCACCACGCTGGTCTAATGCGGGTTGGCAGACTTCACATGCCGTCGAGAACATCTCTCAGGCATGCAGGTTTCCTCACAATGTTTTCCTTCACCGTTAAAGCGAGTGATAATTACGGACATGATTTCGAAAAGTCAGAGGTGTGTGCCTTGGGTTCGAACTCGAGACCTTTTGACTTGTCAGTACAGTGGTCATACCCCTAGGCTATCACTGCTGCACTACAAAATAATAATTAATAATAATTGTATACTACACAAACTTCAATGACATTTGAAGTAGTTTGGGAACTTACTAGAGGTTGATCATAGAGGGTCTAAGTCTTGATTATCATTTGTAAGTATGATATGCCACTGGTCTTTTTCGATTATCTTTGTTGAAGATTTGATCATAGAACTACCAAGTCAACTGCCTCGTTGGCAAAGTGGTCCTAGAAGCAACTGCCATGACTGCCGAGGTTGAGCAGTGCTATTGTGTTTTTCTATGAAATCCGCAGTAGCAGCTCGGAGTTTGAAGTTGTGGCCTATCATATATGTGGTAATATCAATTAATCTATCACTTGATATGTCAATCACGTCCACAATATTATACTGACTGATTCTTTAAATAATGTATACAGAAAGTCTTGGTTGACCTCATTAAAACGCGTCGTAAGTAATATCAAACGAAGTAATGTCGAGAAAATAATATTGTTTTCCACTAAGAGTCGCAAATTTAAATGTTGTACGATATTTTGTTGCTGACTTATCGGAAGCACTTAGCCTTAGAATTAAGTGCTGTAAATTTAAAATGAGTCAAGTGAGCTCTCTCTGGCAACTCACTGGATACCTAGGTACTAACATTATTGTGTTCCAAAGAGCAATAGAGCCAGTGAAATTACTGGGTATGTGTGACTTAAGCAAAGTCTTAATTATTTACTTTTAAAAAGTCAAACTAGTTACGCGGTTCCAAAAAGTGGATTAGGCTAGCGTGGTGGACTGTAGCCTAATCTCTCTCATACTGAGAGGAGACCCGTGCCCAGCAGTGGGACAGTATATGGGTTGATTATTATTATTATTATATTATTTTGTAACAAATATTTTCAACACAATGTATAACATTGTAAGAAATAAACTACTTATGACTTATTACATTTTGATCCATTTTTTAATTTATCCGGCTGTTAACGGCTATCCAAAGATGGTGAAACAGGCCCTTAGTGACGTATTAAAGGGGAGGCAACTCCCTTATATGACGTAGACATCCGCTAAGACAGGGTTTAGGGTTACAACAAGATTGAGATCAACGCAGAAAATAATGCCTGACACAACTTGTATTATTTATCATCTTCCTAGCCTTTACCCAACTATTTTTGTATTTATACACAATGTTGAAAAAATACTGTCTGATCTCAAATAAGATTATCAAATAAAATAACAAACAGAAAATATTGGGGACAGTAAACATGACAATGAAATCAGCTACGAGTTTTTCCACGGGCAACGCGCACAAGACCTCCATGAACTTGTTCCACTATCACCATTCTTCCATCGAACTAGGCGTCGGGAAGGTCTCCACCGCTATGTCGTGGACGTTCCTCCTTGCCGTACTAAGTATTTCGCTTCATCATTCCTTGTGCGCACAGCGAAGCTATGGAGTCCTCTTCCGGCGACTGTGTTCCATGACACCTACAACGTGGGTCTTTTCAAGGCCAGAGTGACTGGGCATCTTATAGGTAGGCGCAGTCCGTCTTTGACCATCTACACTTACCATCAGGTTAGATTGTGGCCAAGCGCAAATCCATCCATGATAAAATGACAGCAAAATTTGACACCACAGACAGTGGTCTTTAGTAGCTTGGTTGGCGAAGGTGTCCGGTATCCGCGGACGATATGTTATTCCTGTAGCACCCGACACCGACGTAGGGGCTCCACACGTACTTAGGCACGAAGTCCGCAGTTTGGGCCTTCATTACGGGTATCACCTGAGGACGGATTCGTTCGGGGCCCCAACTACGAATGAATGACAGCACAATTTGACAGTTATACCTACTCCCGATGTGTTTATACCCATCCGAAATTTTTTATCAGAGACTTGTTTTAACGGATCAAACACCCAGTCAGTCTCCACCCCGGGGAGTGCGAAGACTTCTGTCGGACTCTTACTGACTAAAATCAACCCAGGTGTTCCCTCTCGAACATGGGGCTGTACTCCCAATCTCCGTCAACGAAGTAATGATCCGGACTCTTTTAATTTTCTTCCTTTCATTCTCTTTCAAATTCTTAATAGCAGATCGATAGACTTGCATGGGATTTAAACAGACCGGTTAATTGTGGGAGTACATTACACAGAAAACAGGGATGATGGTATGCCGAAATTTGAATACAACATCATGATAGGTCTGCTGTTAATAAGCCCATGATTTCGAAAATGCAGAAGTGCGTATCTTGGATTTAAATAGGAGTCCATCCCTATGCCTTACCATTTCATGGTCAAATCACTAAGCTGTCGCTACTTAACTAAGCTTTTCACTTGTTTTTTAGTAGATACTTATCTTTTATTTCGCAATACAATTACAATTAAACAATACACAATTTTTCCATGGCAAAAGTTTTTACTAAGGAAAGTTGATGTAAATTCTTATCTAAATAATGTGACAACACGATTGTTTATTGAAAGAACAACAACACTGAGATATTCGTAACCAAAAAGTTACATCATTCTCTTTGTTGATAGGTATTGGCTGTTTGACTGAAAATGACGAAATCTGAATTGCCCTTCAGAACGGCGGCGATGTAACCGTTGTTACGTAATTGATTCCGATTCTTTGCTGATTTACAAAAACAGACTCATATATTTATTTGTTTATTTATAATAGACACTATCTTTACAGGATAACCCCAATACAATAGTGGTTGAGCACATACACCAAATAAATTTAAAAATAATACATAAAAATCAAAAAATAACAATACACTTAAAAATACAAAACAATAAAATTAAAGAAAAATTATGTATAACTAATAAAATTCAACAAAACTCTTGCGAACTCACTCAGACTACACGAATATATAAGTGTCATGTCATTGTCATATCATAATAATCATAGCCATAACAATCCAAAAACTAAAAAAGACCTACCCATAAACCATAGTCATAAAAAATCTTCTTACTTCTTAAACCTATAACATATTACCCACTTATTTTTTTTTGTTTTCAATCAGTTAGGTACGTCTGTTGTTTAGACTTTTAGTATAGTCTGTTGTTTAGTACGTCTGTTTTTTAAAATATACGTAGGTTATGTTGAAGTGAACAATAACAATATATGTATTTATTAGCTTTCCGCCAGCGGCTTCACCCGCTATCCCACGGGAACCATACATTTTACAGGGATAAAAAGTAGCCTATGTGCCATTCCAGACTATAATCTATCTCTGTGCCAAATTTCATCCAGATCCGTTTTTGCGTGAAAGAGTAACAAACATCCATCCATCCATCCATCCATCCTCACAAACTTTCACATTTATAATATTAGTAGGAAGTAGGAAGTAGGATTTACACAATAAAAATTATAACAGAGGTCATTAATAATGCAACTTATAAGATTGATTACAGATTTGTTATGTAAAATAGATTATCCCGTGCTATAATTTTGTATCAGCACCGATAATTCTTGCACTTAAATTAAATCAGAAACAGCAGGAGTATCTGACATAAGGGGTTGTCGCCAACCAGTAAAACGCCAACCACCTTATTAATAAACACGGCGTTTAATGGGTGTAGCTAAACTATGGCTAGTCTCTATCCTTCGGTCACTTTAAAATCATCTGACAGTGACAAAACATAGATTAATTACTCCTAGTCTAAGCCTCGTTTATCAATAAGGTACCAAGCAAGTTAGATCTTCACTTGCATCGTACGAGATGCCGATACGAAATGACAGTGAGGAATTTCGTTTAAACCCGTCTCCATACAAGATGAAAAAGGAGATTCTTTAGTCGTCATTAGTTTCAGGGCATAAAATTGACAGTTAATATTTTATTTTTAATGAAGGAAAAAATCGGCTGGCGAGCAGGATTCGAACCTGCGTCTTCTGGTTCGGTACACCAGACGCTTTAACCGCTAAGCTATCGCGAGCCTGTCGAAATCTTCCGATGTCGATTTTTTCCTTCATTAAAAATAACTTGTAATCTTAGCATGAAAAATGCTTAAAAAATACAAAAAGATAGTTAATATTTTTTTAAGTACATCACAGAGCTGCCTAATTAAATATCTAAGTACCTCAGCGTATATACCTAAATATTTTCAAGCATCTCAAATTGGCCAAAGACTACAAAATTACATACGTCGGTTAGTCTGTTATCAACCTAACTAGCAAGGTAAATTAATTCGGAGAAATGATTATAAATGATGTTTTGTCGAATTACTCGTGTAACCTAATTTCGACACAATTGTGCTATATGTATTGTATACTCGTAAATATGTACATAACGTAGATTTGTAACGAAATGAGGTAAAAAGTCTCTTTAATCCTAAGCTTTAATTGGTTCTGATTAACATACCATTATACAAATAAAAAGCAGTGATAGGGGAATAACTACTGGTCTGCCAAGTCAAAGGTCTCGAGTTTGAATCCAAAGCACGCACCTCTGACGTTTCGAAATCATGTGCGTAATTAACACTCGCTTTGACGGTGAAGGAAAACATCGTCGAAAGCTTGTGTCAGTTCCATAGATTTTGTTTGTATTCGTTTGGCGATTCGAAAGTCAAATTGTAACTTGTCTACAGGCCCGGTGAGGTAGTGGTCAAAGGCGATCTATATTACAAATAAATAAATAATAAACAAAAAACAAACCGCCTCAAAAAAACACCTGGGCACTACTAATTTGGAGTCGGTGCCAAACAGACAATCAATGAAAGTCATATTTAAATTAAATTTGTAGTTTGGCACCGACTCCAAATTAGTGAAAAATCATAATGTAATATGTAATATGTACATGTTATTTTATGTTTTTTAGTTCCTAGGTGTTTTTTGGGGGCAGTTTGTTTTAAAAAAAAATTAAAATTTTAGTGGAATAGATGATGATGATACCTACATAGATGTATTTTGTTTTGTACCCATTATAGTATATGGGGAGGCCAACTAAACGCACTGCCCGGTACAGACAGCGAGGTTTCTGAGTAAACCATATTATCATCTATGTATACATATTTTTTAAATTTCACCAATAATTTTACAAACGCCTACCGGATTTCGATAAAATTTATATGGGACCAATCTGTAACCACCAGCTTTCGAATAAAAAAAATCATCAAAATCGGTTCACCCAGTCGAAAGTTTTGAGGTAACAAACATAAAAAAAAATACAGTCGAGTTGAGAACCTCCTCCTTTTTCAACCGACTTAAAAAAAAGGAGGAGGTTCTCAATTCGACTGTTTTTTTTTTGTTTTTTTTTGTTTGTTACCTCTGAACTTTCAACTCAACTCAACTCAACCGGCACCGACTCAAAATTAGTTAGAAATCGTAATGTAAATATGTTATTTTTTGCTTTTTAGTTCCATGTGTTTTTTTGGAGGCGGTTTGGTTTTTGTTTAAAAATAATTTATTTGAAGTCGGTTGAAAAGTAAAATAGGCCTGAAATATTACAAATAAACGAGTATGTTTGCTAAATTAGGCAACCAAGTATAGCAATGAGTCGTGTAGCAGATTCTGTAGTTGTATACAGTGATATAGACGGCTAACTTTATTGGGGTTCTGTGGCAAATCCCCGGGTAGGTCGGAAGAGTAAATTGGATAATTAGAAAAAAAAAATATCTACACAAAAGGTAAACCCAACCTTTGTCATGCTACTTTTCGACACCAGTGATCTTAATTTCGGAGCAAATCTATGAACTGATTTTGCAGTTAAGTTAGTAAGGGGCTGATTAATATTATGTCATAATTAAGCTCATCAACCGATCTGCAGGCTCAGGTCTTGCTGCGGTCGGTGTTTGGATGGGTGACGTAGCTACGAACATTTTGTTAAATTACCTATAACATAAAAAATATACTATATGTGTAGGTATGGGCGCCTTCTTTCTTTTTCATAGACGCCCACTTGATACATTCTTTGCATACTAATTTTGCTTCGTCCACATTTTTAATACTTCTAACTTACCTGACCTTTTTGATGGACCTCACCAACAAGGTCAGTGTATGACTTTATAACCGGCGTTTCCACTGACTTTTACCTTTTAGATACCTTTACCATTCATTCATTATCTTGACATACCGAAACCATCTCATCTGTTTATAGTCCACGCGGAACTAGTTGGCCGCGCCTTAGGTAGTAACAGGGGTGAGGCGGCGGGTTTCTGTGAAAAACAGCAAGCGCCCCGCCCCTCCGTCCCACCGCACGCAGGCGACCCTGCCCCTCCATCCCGCCGCTCACATAGGAGCGCCCGTCACTAAGGTGCGGCCAACTAGTTCCGCGCAGACTATAATTATTGACGGGAAAATATAAAAGGCAAATGCAAGCCACACTAACTCACCAAGAGTTCCTTATTCCATATAAACATATACCATACAAACACCTCTAAGATTCTGACCGTTTTTTTCAGTACATGAAATTAATTTTTCCCTCTAAATACATATATACCAATATAAACGGTGAAAGTTATGTGTGTGGACTTTTACCAAAATAATTAAGGTACTTATACTTTGAAAGCATCGAACATCGCTATAACAAATGAATGTCCTTTTTCTTTTTAGGAACGGAATCATAAAAATCCCGAAACAATATTATGTTCCAAATTCAACTTAAAAGTTGAAATAGATGATTAGGTCCCATAACACGGGCAGAAGCAGGTATTGGTTTCCATAATCATCTAGTGGGGTATCGGGTTCTATCGTTGCTAGGTACTGGTAGATAATCGTAAAGGACCATTGAATAAGTACGCATTATCAAAGGGTACATACTTTCGAAAACAGTGTAATTTCATACTTTTCAACCTTATGATAATGCGTATAAGATCTAAAAGTGGTTAACTGCCAACAGAGGTACTTTACAGTAAATTTACCTGAATACCTAAGCGTCGAAAATAGACGCGGTAGGTAGCGTATCGAATATGTAGTATCATTTTTGTGGTTTCTTTTATCCGAACTAATAGAGCGATTTGGTATCCTCTTAGATTACAGAACATCCTATTTTTATTTATTTATTTAAACTTCTATGCACAAAAATGGTACATAAGGCGGACTTAATGCCATATGGCATTTTCTACCAGTCAACCTTTGGGTCAAAAAGAGAGTCATGTAACAAAAACAAGGTAGGTATTTAAGTACCTACATGAAAAAAAAGAAAACACTAAATAATTTGGACACTTAGATAAGATAGCAAAAGGAACAAAAACTTATAAAATGACTAAACAACAAATACAATTGTACAGTAAACAATATTTAATTAATATTTATATACAATACAAACAATAAAATTTGAGGAGCAATTCCGGCAACTATCCAGACTTCCTCCATTCAATGATAGTCGTTCGAAAGCCACAAGTTGTCGACTGGTGGCGATAAATACGGCCACCGTCTCGCTCAGATCTACATCATCATCCTCTTAGCCTTTCTCCCAACCATGTTGGGGTCGGCTTCCAGTCTAACCAGATGCGGCTGAATATCAGTATTTTACACGAAGCGACTGCCATCAGTCCTCCGCATCCCAATTTCTGGGCAATGCCGATATTCGAAGGATAGACTGGTTGTCAAGCTTTTTGGGCTTCTGACTACCACTAACGATCGTCATAGGTTCGCTGATCTACACCACTAACAAATGAATAATAATAATTCTGTACCGCGACTAATGCAAGATAAATAACTGACAATCACGCGTACCGTGAAATGGGTGGTGAACAATGAAAGATGTTCAAAAGAGCAACGCTATGACTTGTGACAACATAAAATGTAGATCAAAAAGCTCCCCGTTAGACTTTTGAATATTGGTAATTTAGTAACAAGGGGCTCGTGGCCAAGTTGTAACTACGCTGATCAACCAGTCTGCAAGGTTAAGCTACACTTGCCGCGGTCAGTCTGTGGATGGGTGACCAGTACCACCGACCAGGAGCACGTAAAGCCGCCAGTCCCGGTTGTCATACAAACACCGATGACAATCGTTAGTCGTAGTCAGAAACGTAAAAAGCCTGGCAACCAGTCTTTCCTTCGAATATCGGTATTGCCCGGAAATTGGGTTGGCAGTCGCTCCGTGTAAAATACTGATATTCAGCCGCATCCTAGAAGCCAACCAAAAGATGGTTGGGAAAAGGCTAGGAGGAAGAAGTAACAACAAGTGGTATACAAACTAACAGGGCGTCCTAGAAAGCAACGTACAAGGTGACATACAGTAATAATTCTAATGATTACTAAGAGCAGATTATGGTTCCAAATAAGAAATGGGATAAGGTGGGAAAAAGGAGACTTAAAGCCACAGCTACCAAACCACCGCCATCCTCTTTCTGGGCAAGGGCTCAGGGCTTTTCAGGCTTCTGACGATCAAACGATTCTCAAGGCGTATTTATTAGCCACGAGCCCTCCACCATAAAGTAATTGCTGAACTAATTGGAATATCCTTCAAAGATAGAGATCATGGCACTACGTTGATAGGAGGTGTTCAGTTCACCGACCGCTTCACTGTCCCCGCGTGCTTCGTCCCGAGCGGATTAGTACGCGAACTTTCCACTTATCATACCATCATGCCATGGTTTCCCAAAGGACAAGGCAGAGGTGTACTACTATACACCCACACGGCTTTATTGATAAACAAGGTTTAGGCTAGAAGTAGTAAAACTATATTTTGAGTCACTGTCAAATGATTTCAAAGTGACTCAAATAAGAAAGAGACAAAACATAGTTTAGCCACATCCAGTCTACGCCGTTTACAAGGCGGACAGTGTTTTACAGAAAAAAAGACTTAAAATTTACTCGAACCGGGAATCAAATCAGTCTGAGGTCTTGTTCACACAATATTCATAATACTTTTGTAATATTGGTATGAGCTACGGTAATAAATTAATAATGGATGACTTAGGTGCCATCGAAGACGAGACCTCTAAAAGGGGTTCTTAGCGACCTTCGATTGAATTCTCTTCAAACGATCTAAATTGATCAGTTGCCGACCAGTAGATTATGCCACTACCTTAATGAAATGCAGAAAAACCACATTTTCTGAATGTCATAGTTCTTTTCTCGTTTTTAGTTCTCCGTACCCAAGGGGTGTCAACGGTATATAAAAGCAAACGACATAAAACGTGGAATAATAAAATAGAAAAAGTTAACATTTATGAAATTCAGGGCTTGTGTCACAGCTTACTGGTGTTCCCGTAAAATTAGCTGGTAGATAATTTCACATCTGTCATCATCATCATCATCCGTGGCTATCCATGGTGGTGAACAGCCCTTATACGTAATAATATACGTCACTTAAATCATATTATATACTAGGTGGAAGGGACATCGACGCACGTGAGTTCAGTACATGATTCTGGACCCCCCTGCGTTGAAATTTTCCGTAACTTTTTTCATCAATTTTTCAATGTTTTCTGCAGGTTTTTTACTTGAACGTGTAAAAAAACATTTCTACTCTAATTAGATTTATAATTAAACACTATTTCATTTATTTCGGATCGCGCGATGACATTCACCGCGGAGCGTTATAATCGCGTTTTTAGCAAGACACTGCGCGCTCCAAAATTTCAATATCTGTAATAACCGATCATTTTCTACATGGATGACCTAGGTCATTTTATGTTTGACCTTGAGTGAAACCTTGTCACGACGTTTGTGCGTCGATGTCCCTTCCACCTTGTATTAAACCTAATCACAATTATCAAATCCTATGGATACGCAGATACAGTAAAAAAATATTATATAATAATTATAATAAAAAGAAACATTTTGAACATAATAGGTATTATTCCCTAAAACCAATGTTACCAATGGGAATAGCAAGTGTGTTAGAATTCGTCAGTAATATTAATAAATGACCCGTATAAAGGAAGCCATTTTTAATTGTTCGTTGAATGCAATACATTAAAGCCATAAAGTTGTACCACGTAGTTTCAATAGTATTTTACTATATATAATTGTCGCATGCAACAGAATTTAATTATTCCGTGTTAATGCCCTTTTAGAGTACCTCGCAAAATAACACAATTATAATTTGCATTCATTCATCAGTAGAAATAGCGTGCGCTGTCACTCAAAAGTTCCAGAAGATACACACAGGATGGTTTCATTTCAATTCCATAAAGAACTGACCTGGGCGAAGGTAATAAAAGAAATTGTTAGTTCTTGAATCTATGACGTAGTACCTATATAATAGTCGATAGATATATACCGACATGTTTTGACAGACCCAGCAGGGAAAGTAACCTAAATCACTGTAATACATGTATCATCATTTTTTGTACCTACTATAATTTTATTTTAATAAACAGCACTGTATGCAAGAGTTTGTGAATAAAGAATCAAATTAACGGTTAATATGTATGTAATTCTATAGTGATGAAAGACACCGACGAACCCCAAATTAAGTTATCCCGTATTTTAACATTTCCATCATGGACTAATAAGGAGGTAGGGTAAGGTAAGGTATAGAGAATATTTTATAGACACATTTAAAGGGGTGTAACTACTTACCATTCTGAATCAGTTGTCCTGGTTAATAAAAATAAAATAACCTTTTACCGTTTTAGGCTTCATAAACAATTTGAGTAGGTGTCAAGCAAACTATCGACGAACATTTTTGTTTAGGACCGATCAAAAAGGCTTATTTTTTTTTCAGTTTTTACTTACCTACTTTTTTCGTCGGTATTTTTTTTTTGTTATTATTTTTATTTTGTGTCTATTATCTTAGTAGTAACTAGGTCTCTTTTTCCTTTAATTAGGTGAGGTCTAAAGTTCTCATGAAGGTAAATGAAATAAGCACAAACACGAGATAGCTGCAGCTGTTAACCATTGAGGGTTTCCTTCGACTGTCTTCCATTTCTACAATCAGATACACTAGGTGTCCATTATGTTGTAGGATCATCACAACTGTATAGGTATTCCTAGATTCACCACAATTGATTTATCAGATAATGAAAATTTTGTTGATTAAAATTATCAGACCTCCGCATCCCAATTTCTGGGCAATACTGATTCGATATTCGGAAATACTTTATCAGGCTTTTTGGGCTTCTGGCTACCACTAGAATCTAGACTAATGATTGTCATAGGTGTTCGTATGCTATCCGGGACCGACGGCTTTACCAGCTCTCCGGGGCTCAGAGGGGTCTGAATGTGTTAAGAATCTACAAACTTACCGCGACAAGCATGGCTTAGCCTGGGAAATCGAACTTAGTCACGAGCTCTCTTATCTAGTATAAATAGATTTATCTAATGTTAAGTTACTAAGGGCAAAGCGACCCATCTTATACAAGTATATATAATTCTTCTGTACGTGTGTTTTAAACACCTTTGTCACTTAATTCCTCCTAAGCGGCTGGACCAATTTGGTTGAAATTTTGCATATACATATATTCCAATGGGTTCCTGGAGGGTGATTGGACCCGGTAGGTTCTGTCGATCCACCGGAAAACGCAGGCGAAGTTGCGGACGGATCGCTAGTTATTATTAATATAAAAGGATGGCGGCTGTTCCTAGTACTGTAGTCAACGAACATACAACCGTATACAGATTATGCACAACGTTGTGGCATACAGTCGTTGATTCAACAGATAGCAAGTGCTTTCGACAGTAGCACGGTGACTCCGGGAAACCGCAAGTGAGACGCTGACCTCTATCCCGATCATGCTCAGTACGAAACCCAAACGGCCACCCCTTGTTCATCTGTAGAAATTGAGAAACATACCGAATCATATTTTTAAAATCCATTTTTTTTTTCAAGTGTTGTAGTGAGAAAATAATGGTGACTTAAAAATTATAAATAAAGCCATTTTTTTCCAATTTCACAAAATGCTTACATATAAATACGGCATTATAACTGATATTACGTATTAATCCATTATATGACGACGTCTGTGGTCTAGTGGTTCGAGTACCGGACTGCTGATCACGAGGTCGTGGGTTCGATTCCCACAGGACACAAATATTTGTGTGATGAACATAAGTGTTTGTGTTTGTCTGGGTGTTTCTTATGTATTATATGTATGTATTTACAAAAAAAAAGTATATAAGTATTATATCCATTGTCTATAAGTATTGTATCCAGTACAAGCTCTGCTTAGTTTGGGACTAGATGGTGCTGTGTAAAATGTCCCAGAATATTTATTTATTTATTATTTATTATTATATCACTTTCGCCTAATTATAATTATAAACTAACAATCACTAAATTCTGTGGATCTTTCTAGAATCACATCTAACAATTTGTTTCGTACTTTAACATGGAAAAATTAATTTATTAAACCAAAGATACTGGTTTAGTTATGTGTTAAGGTCTTAGGAAAGCCAACTGATAATACGCGTCAAGCTCTGCGTGTATTATCAGTTGACTGAGCGTTGAATTTGAGCGGAGCCAGAATATGCACTTCGATCATGCGCACTGCTATCTTGATTGTCGTTTATTAACGTAAAGTCTGTTCAAAATGATGAACAACTAACAAAATTGAAGTATATCTCAATGACATAAGGAATATTTTGGAATGATCACCGTCCACGGCAAATGTTATTCAGTCATGAATTTTAGCACATTGAAATAAAGTTTAATTTCTTTAGCAGTTTCGTTATACAATGAGAACACTGTTGGTCCCTATAGGTACTTAATATAATGTAATGTCATAATCTGTCTACAAAGATATTTGTTTTGGTTTGAGAGTTTCTGGGGGGCTAGACAAGTCGTATTTTGACATTCGAATCGACAAACAAAATGTATGGAAATGACACAAGCTTTCGACAAATCGGTCTGTCACTAATGACATTTACATACACTTGTCTAGCCCCCCTGGTTCAGATATTAATTCTTGACACAAAATATAGTGAACTAATCGGGTATTTGACCGAATTTAAAATATAGAATCTATTGCTTGCATTCATATTAAATATGAATTTTGGAAACCAACTAATTAGTTACTTAAGAAAAATACGAGATTAAGGGAAATCGACATAGAAAATGAATTTTTGTCTACTTTAGTCACGTGATCGTAAACGACTGTGATGGGCTGAAGGGTTGATGACGTCAACTACTTGTAAACAGTTGCGTGTAAAGTGTGGCTTTCCTACATAAGCACAAGCAGATGACGTCACGGTGACATGAGGCGCTATAATGTCAGGAATCGCGTTTTCACGTTGCACTTTATACATATAATGGAACGTAAAATATAGATTTTCTATAGAGTCCTTAGTCCTTAGACATCAATGATTAACGTAGAAGAGTTTTTAAAAGCCTTTTAAATACCGTTAAAAATATTGTAAAATATTATGTGCAGCACGATGTGCAGGCGCTTGTACTTGGAATCAAGTGGCAATTTAGTCTGCTGATTGGTTTTTAAAATGTGTCCCCACATACCAGCGAACTTTCTTTCTTCGAAATATAGGTAAGCATAGCCGTATAAAGTACATAGCTATAAGTCTTTGCAGATACAAACAGGATGGAATGTAATTTCACATTTCAACGAGTTTTTATGTATCCAACCAACGGACTCAGTGTCTGTCTACAAAGTACAATTTCGTCACCATCATGGCTGTTCGTTTTTTTGTGAATTTTTCGATTTCTCAATTGTGTAGGTAAAAGTTTTCCTCTGATTTCTGTACCAGTGCGTCAAAGTTTCCATTTGTCCTTTAAACTTCATAGCTTTTTATTTAACTTTGACTTTCAGCAAGGTCACACTTATAAGAGTTTCAAGTTCCAAGTAATTAGGGGAAATTGAAAAAAATATACAATTACAAGTAAGATAAACATTGCCTTGCTTGGCATAAAACGTGAGCTTTATATTTTTTTATAGCGCAATCCTAGTCTCTATTGGGTCAGCTTCTAGTCTTACTAGAAGTACTTGAATATTATCTCCATCCTTTTATAAAATATCTCGTAGTTTCAATGTACTAAAAATGGTCACAGATCCTTAGACTAACTGCCGTAAATATAGTTTAACCTCGCAGACTCACTGATCAGCAACCATACCTTAGCCACGAATGTATTAATAATATATTAGATTCAATAGAACATTTTCCCTGCGTATGGGGACAGTTTGGAATACAATTCTCATTCGTAAGTGGTTCATTCTCCTAGCCTTTTCCCAACCATGTTGGGGTCGTCTTCCAGTCTAACCAGATGCGGCTGAATATCAGTATTTTACACGAACCGACTGCCATCAGACCTCCGCAACACAATTTCTGGAGGCTCTTTTTTTGGGCTTCTGACTAACACCAACGATTGTCATAGATGTTCGTATGACAACCGGGACCGACGGCTTTACGTGCTCTCCGAGGCACGGAGGGGTCTCGATGTGTTATGAATGGTCACTCATCCACAGACTGGCCTCGGCATGCGTAGCTTAACCTTGCAGATCGGTTGATCAGCATTGCTATAACTTAGCCACAAGTGGTTAGAGGTGTGAAAAGATCTGACCACCATTACGTCGTGGTCTGTCCTAGAACACCTTTGAATGTGTTCTGACTTTTGCAAAAAGTTCCAGTTCGCTGCTTTTAAGGACTGGCAACACGTTAGCAACGCCACTGGTTGCAGGTGTCCATAGCTGGTGATAAATATTGTTTGCCTTCCCAAACTAAAAGAGCCAGGTTGATTTGAGTTATTTGGTTCAAAAAATCTATAAATAGGTATCATTTTCTGGAACACTCGTTGGCACTGCACGAGCTCTAACACAATACTACAATTTTATCATATTTGCAGTTACAGAGCCATAATGCAAATAACTTTTGCGCACTGTTTTGAATGTAATTATGCATTGTATAAGCCATGCAAAATTTTCATACATAATAAATTTGTATGACAATGCAATGTGCAACAAAAAGGTGAACTGTGTATATTTGATTTTATGCGGTAATCTTTGGAACTAGTTTTCCGATTTTGAAAATTCTTTCACTGATAGAAAGTTACAATACCTATTAATCAGCTCGTACTTGCTATTGCAATATTTTACCATTTTCTCTAAATATTATTTAATAGGTAAGTAAATCTTATGCAAACTGCACTATTCTCAGTGGCTATCCAAAACAAGATATAATTAAATAAAATTAAATAAATAATTAATATAAATTAAATAAATATATTATTGTAACCAAAATTTTTTAAAGGAGTGTCTATGGAGTTTATTGCCGGCTCTTCTCCATATGATCCACTTTTTGGAACCGAAGTACCTATTGATATGGTCTAATTAAAATAAAACATTTGACTTTAACTTTGATTTTGACTTTATTCTGAGTGACATGGAACATTAGATGTTTTGTTTTGATTATATCCTCGCGAACGATACTGCAGGCGTAAGTTAGTATTTGATAGGAATAGAAGTCAATCAATTCTTCTCACGTCGAAGAAAAACGATTATAGCTGGAGGGCAGACAATATAGCATTAATCTAGTGTTAGAAGCAAAGTATTGACACCAGTCGGGGAGCATTTTGTTTTCGAGTTTAGTTTCATTTAAAAACTAGCTTTTCCCGAACTTTTCTTACGTAGAAATTGAAAAACAATAATAAACCAACTTTCCTTTTTTTTCGGTTTTTTTAGGTCTGCATACAACACAGAGGTCAGTTTTTAAGTTACCTGTTGCTTCCCAGACGGTAACACCAAAATCAAATCTTCTTAATAGGATTTATACCAAAATAAATTCAACCGTTCTTAAACATAAACAAGTGTTTTTTTATTATAATAGTAAATATACGTATTCCGACGTCTGTGGTCTATGGTTCGAGTACCGGACTGCTGATCACGAAGTCGTGGGTTCGATTCCCACAAAACACAAACATTTATTGTGATGAATTTAAGTGTTTGTGTTTGTCTGGGTGTTTCCTATGTATTATAAGTATGTATTTACAAAAAAAAAAAAGTATTATGTCCATTGTCTAGTACCCATAGTGCTCTACTTAGTTTGGGACTAGATGGTGCTGTGCAAAATGTCCCAGGATATTTATTTATTATTATTATTATTTCGATATATATTCTATGGGGCTCTGCCAGCAAAACCAACGTCATGTCCATCCAACGTGCACAAAACAACATTCTGCGCACCATCACAAGTGCCCCATGGTTCTCCAGGAATGACGAGATTCACAAATATCTTGGCGTACCCACTATTCAGTCTGAAATTGAAAAATTCAAAAGAAAATATGCTGATCGGCTCTCGGTTCATCCAAATCCCCTGGCCAGTGATCTCTTAAAACCTTCCTTAACAGTGAAAAGGCTGAAAAGGAAGGATGTTCTCTAATAAGGCAGTCGAGACATTGGTCTCCTCGCCTGAACGCCATATTCATTCAACCTATCTGCTTATAGTCTTGCGACTGATTGCCGATTTTATTTAAAAAAAAAAAAAAAAAAAAATTATTATTTATTCCATCATCAGAACTGAATTTGACAAAATAAAAAAATATTTGTCCAAATCGGTTCATAAATAACGAAGCCTAACGCCTCCTTTTTTGTAGAAGTATAAAAATCAGACAGCTTGTATAATCGTGGCAATCTACTTTGTGACCATAATCAGTGCATTTTAGTAGATCTCGAAGCAGCAACGTACTTACATTAATTTTTAAGGCAGACTTCGCTGCTGGTTTTAGTCTGGGCCTAAAGACTGGGTAAAAAGTAACTAAAATACGTAAAACCATGTTAGTTTATTTAAATATTTAAATTTACCTCTAATTTCTTTTTACTAGACCACTTTGTCCTACTCCTGGGCAAAGGCCAATTATTTACCTCTAATAAATTAAATATTATTTTGCTACAGTGTTTCCTCGATCTAATCTGCTAGCAAGACGCAAAAAATATGACGTAGGTAGGTACTTAGGTACCGCCCTCTCGGAGAACTCACAAAAAAAGTTTCCCCTCATGATTCGTTTTCCAGCGTCAGTGACCTTTGTCGACTCTCGGAGTTCAGACAACTGCTCACAAACAACAAACTTCGTTTAATTTTTCGCTTTAAAACAGAACAGTAAGATCAGAATTCGGATACACGCAAAAAATACAAATATTTGCATACAACAACTCTTTCTGGAAGGTTCCAGTGGTATTATAGAAGGTAGGTGCAACAGTAAATAATATCTTTCTCGTTTACTAGTACTTTCTAAAGTCGGCAACAGCAAAACTCGAAAACAATACGTAAGAGTACATTCACATACTATTTGCTTGATTGTTTTATTTCAATTCGCGTCCAATATGTGTCTACTTCGTGTCAGCCAATTACGCGATGTCCGATATATGTCTAGATATTGTCACGTAAGTGTCACAGCTTAATTATTTTCTACTTGAAAAGCTGAAGTGTATGTCTTTTAAAATGGCCCAGGTCATGGACTCAATACTTATTTCGATGGTGGTACTTAGCGTAATTGTTTTTGTATGACTTTTGGGTTAGTTTTTAACTTTAATATGTGTTTTAAGCTTTATGAATGAAATGAAAACCGATTCATTTGAATGCCAGTAGTACTTTAGTATTCCCCGACGAGCTGGGCTATAAACTAGCTACTCCTGAACAGTTGAACACCCGTATGCCATTTGACATGTGGTCTATTCGTTCTAGTGCTGGACTGCTGATCACGAGGTCGTGGGTTTGATTACCACATGACACAGATACGAGTATTTATGATGAACATAGTGCCAGGATCGTAACGTCGTGGAAATCTATAGTCTCTGCCTACCCCTATGAATACTTATACATACTATGTATGTATGTATAACTATTTGTTTGTCTGGATATTTCTGGAGTGTTTGCAAAAATATTATACAATGTTACGGGTAATAATATGACGACAATGCGTTGAGGGGATGTATGAGACATCATTTACAACCAAATAACCCCGTCCGAGTGTCAACCATTTTCAAGTATTTTTTGAAGACAACTGATTATCTGATACACCTTTAAACTTTTATGAGAATTGTTATAAGGAATATCGTTAGCGTGCTAGCGTTAGCTTCTTCTTAGCGTGTCGATGGCAAATAAAGATATAGATGATATGGATTGCTCACACTTGTCCGACCCAAAACTCAGCAACGCGGACGCGTACGCGGAACGCGTGTTTATAGTCTATTAATATGACTTTAAGGTTGTCAACGTCAATTTGTCTTATGGAATAGGAAATTAATAACTCCACTCACAATTGGGCTGCCCCACTGAAAAAGCACCGACACATTGCGGATAACAGTACCCAAATAACTTACATCCTTGATATTTACCAAACTAAGCACCTAACAAACAAAAAAAACTTACAAAAACAAAGTTTCATATTTATTATCTTAACTACATTGGTCTACAGCGACTATCACGTAGTAAATAAAACTTGTTGACCTTTAAAAGTTTGAAGTTCAAAACCAGACCATGAAGGTTAAAAAATTGCAGTTTTAAGTTCAAAGTTTGTGTAACTTATTGCAGTTAACATACTGTTACTATTTGAGTAGTTATATTTAACTCTATACGTGTTTAAAACTGTTGATGTTGAAGTCACTGGTTTGCTTGAATGGAAACCTTGACTTACACTTAAAGCACGCCCTCACAGTACCTATGCTGGTTCGGGGCAAGAGATTATTAGAACATTTCAGTTGGTGCCGACAGTAGGTACAGTCACGAGCAAAAATATGTATACACTAACAAAAGGGCTAATGCGATTTTTTCATGAATGAACGATTGAAACTTTGTGATAACACCAATGTCACTATAGTATTCGTTCGTAAATACTGTGTTCGTAATATCAGAAAAGTTATAATAATACTTTAGGCGAAAATCGATTTAGCACTTTTGTTAGTGTATACATGTTTTTTTTAATTGCACTATAAACCTCGGCCCTCAAGCTTCGGCATCCATTTTGCCACAGCATCCTCCTCCAGTCGTAACGAAATGTCAATGTCAAATATGTAGAACTTGAACTTGAGCACAATTTTATAGTCATCTTTATGTATGTTAGAAATTAGTTCCTCCATCTTCTTGCGGTATGTCATTAACCAACTTTTAAAAGTCTTTTAAAAGACTTAAGTTTAAAAATAAAACATCTAACTATCCACTCCATGTCACCTTTAAGGTAAACTGCTAAAAAATTTACTAAACTCGGTTTATTTGGCTGTAAAGCAAGACACATGTCATGAGCGCGTGTCTGGTTTCTTTTATGTTGATAACCTGAGATTAAACTTAACGTTTCATGGCCAAGGTACAAGGGAAATGGATTAGTACTTACACTTTGCTACGTGAGTGAAAGAGAGAGCCCAGCCAAGTTTTAAATTTTTATACTAGTGTATACGGTTGCTTTGCAGTCGGTAAGCTCATAAGGATCGGCAACGCATCAGCAACGTTACGGATCTGGTATTGCGGGTGGCAATGGGCGGCGATAACTACTTACCATCAAGTTTGTCTATCTACATAAAATACATATTTGTTTTACGTCTGTTTCGACAAAAGAAAAGAATCTCTCTACTACTACCGATATCTCATTCATCCTAACATTCTCATTTCTAACTAAATAGCTTTCCTCCTGTGGCTTCGCCCGCATGGTCTTATAATTGTTCTCCCCGTTTTTTTATTTTAGTTAGGCTTGCTCTTGACCACAACTCGCCTGATGTTAAACAACGATATGGTCTACGATGGAGCGCGCTTGCCTAGAAGAAACCGATTCACGGTTTTTGCAACATTGCGTAGCGTGATAGTATATAGCCTATAGCCTTCCCCGATTAATGGACTATCTAGCACTGAAATAATTTTTCAAATCAGTAGTAGTAGTAGTAGTAGTTTCGGAGGCTATTCAATACAAACAAACAATCAAATCTTTCCTCTTTATAATATTAGTATAGATTGGTGTTGACTACCAATTCATGAATCATCAATTTACTCTGATTATCAAGTTCTTTGGGCTTTTGACTACTACTTAAGATTGTCATTATGTGCTCGTATGCCAACCGAGATTGTCCGACATGCTCTCCGAAGTACAGAAATTCATAGTAAAATTAATAAGATTGATTTTTGTTCATACACTTGCAAACTTCTTTTGCTTTTCGTTGTCCGTACCTACTTCCTTGTCATAAGCAAGCGCAACTTTAATGTTTTGTATTAGGTAACTTGCTAATGCGCAAGGTGCATATTCAAGCACGAATTCCTTTATACAAAGCCAATTTAAATTGACCTAGAAAAACGTCTGACTTTTAACGGTATTCCATTATAGATCTTGCTAATTAATTCCTTAGGATTATCCGGAAGGACTGAGAAGAAATTACTTGCTTCCAGGCCATTGTTCATTATTGTTCTAATATGACTAAGCAAAGACCGTGCGGTCATGCTGACCATTCCTAACACAATTGAGACTCCTCCGTGCCTAGGAGGAGTCATGGAAGATGTTAGCCATCACTATTGACATAATCTCTAAGGCTTGACACCCAGTATATGCTTTGGATCTTGATATAACCTAACGCTCCTTAATTTTCTCAGGGTATTCTACTGCCTTCCAAGATAGCAACTCCAAGATGCTACTTAGAATTTTGTAGAAATTAAGAAGAATTTTATTTTGTTTAACCCAGGACTTCAAGCGTAGCACTTACGCTTAGGAACGGTTACCTTACAGGGCAGCCCAACACTATAAACCGGGGATAATGTGCTTATTTATTGTTACAGGCAGCAGAAAGTGGCAATGTCGAGGACTTTATGCGGTTGTACCTCAGCGAGCCGTCGAGGCTCACTGTGAGGGACGGCCGCGGTCGCACCGCAGCTCATCAGGCAGCCGCAAGGAACAATACTAACATACTACACTTCATCAACAACTACGGTGGAGGTAAATTATTTTTGGCTACATTCTCTTTTTTGGATGATACGACGGCAAAAAGCATAAAGGAAGAAGGGCAATATACTCGTATTAGGCAGTCTATGTATGATTCATTTGTGTAACTATCAGGCATTGTGTATCTATTCATCTAATTTGGATGAATTTTGGGTCAATCAGTCAGTCATCGCGTATGGCATTCATCTTGCGTGGATCAAACCTCTATGTCTAAGTTTTTAGCCAGTTTGCGGCGACGGGTGTGCACTTGGGTCAATCGATTCGTTATTATAGTGTTCATAAATTATAACACCTTCCTAAATAATCCCCTTCTCCTACGAGTAGTCTGCTGCCATGCGGCTGGAGCACAAATCCTCCGAACTGTTACAGAGACAAACCTAATAACACTCACCGGACCCTCATGCTCAGCAGCTATCATAAATATATTTTCTTTGGTTTATTTCGGCAAACGAGCAAATGTTCCACCTGATGGTTGGCTATCGCTGCCTAAGGACACCAGCAACACCTGAGGCGTTGCTGATGCGTTGCCTATCCTTAATAGCCCCTTCTAGCCCCCAAGGTTAGCAGTCGGCTTAATAGCCGAGAGGGGCAACTTTACTTAAAACTATTTATTGTTAAACTTTTAATTTAACTGATATTTGTTTCAGATTTAAATGCTAAAGATAACTTCGGTAACACTCCGTTGCACGTGGCTGTAGAAAACGAGTCTTTAGATGCTATTGAATTTTTACTGCAGCAGTAAGTATTGCGAACAATAAGATTTAAAAGGGTTTGTGAACCGCCTCCTCATCAACCCAATTAATGTTGCTCTGGTGGGCACTGGTCTCCTCCTCCTGAGAGGAATTACGTCCGCAACGGTAGCCTAGCGCCGTTTCCATGCCGGTTAGAAAATCAGGCATGCAGGTTTCCTCACGACATAACCTTCATGGTTTAAGCGAGTAATAATTAATTGTACGCAGCCTTGAACGACTACCCGATGGTGTGGTAACGGTCACAAAGAGTCGTTGTATGCAGGTAACCTGTCCTTCTGTAAATACAAGGGGGCCTTTATTCAGTAGTTAACCTCTTTAGGCTGATAGAATGATGATGAAGAACAGGCACATTATTCCAAAAAGTCAAGAGGTCTTGGGTTCGAACTTTAAGTTTACGTTATAATAGTACAATGGTTATATTGTTAGCCGTAATCTCAAATCACTTTTAGTATTGATCTATGATATCTATTATTGTTATAGCCGCGTCGATACCAGCATTTTGAATGAGAAAAGTCAAGGTGCATTGCATCTCGCCACTGTGTTGAATGGGGTAAGTTTTCTTCCATGTATACCCACTTATCTTTTTATATGGAAACCTTCAAATGAAACCCTTTCCTTTGGGGATTCCGTAGGTTTCTGACCTAACTACAATCACCTGGTAGTCACTACTGTATGATGACCGCCTCAAAATCCTAAAACTTCTGTTAGGTCAGGCACATCTCTGGGGAGACGAAGTGCTCGCTTACCTTCATAATATCCTTATAAACCTATTTGTTATTATAACCACATAAATGTACTTGACTTATAACGAGGAAAGGCAATTAAAATCGTTCTCTTGTCGACTAACTTATTTGTTGCGAGAGACGCAGATATTCTCAGGCCATTTTTGAATCGCAAGCTGGAATTATATCTTACCTATGCAGTTCCCAGCAATGAAAACATGTCTACGAAGTTTCACTTGTTTGGCAAGTTTTTCAGATAATTCTTTTAGCGACATTATAGACTCATAATATATTTTCTCCTTAATTTATTATAGATCAGGATAGTAGATATTCACACAAATAATGTATTCAGGTATGGCACAACTCCAAATATTTCTTGAAAATTGAGATTCGAAAATTTGAAGTTGTATAAATCTTCTCCATGTTTTTAAAAAGTTCCTTTCGAATTTCATGAAGTTTTCGGTGTTTTGTTTCTTTATCTTACTAATTGTACAAGGTATCTAAAGTAAACACTTTTTGTCTAAACAACACTTGTATACTTGTACATAATATGTTTAAATTGTTGTCCATTCTTCACATCTTTTTCGCAAAGGTAAAACTGCTGTATATGTTTTTGATAAATTAGATTTTTCCATTTAGGTATAATTATTTCTATTCAGCACTTAATTGCAGTCTGTCATGCATTACGGTGAGTCAAAAGTCTGAAGATCTATTTATAAATGTATCATTACAGTAATTGGAAGTCAAATTAATTGATTACTTCAAAGTACCTAAGCTTTCGGTACTTTTGGCTCCCTGGTATCATAACAGCAGCATTATAATATATCATTGTCCTCTTATTTCTACCCAGATCGCGGTGCTCCAAATATTTGCCAAGTATAAGGATCAGTTCAACGTTGAACTTGGTGGCGAACACGGCCGCACGGCGCTTCACTTTGCTGCGATTCACGACCATGACGTCTGCGCCAAAATATTGGTAACGTATACACATAACTTGACATCAATTGGCTAAAAACTACGAAAACCATTGCTAAAGGCCTTTACTAATGGCCATTACAAAAGTCCCTTAATAAGGGGCCATTATTAAAGACCCTTATGAAAGTGTTTGAGTTATAATACCCGAAGTATTTGTCACTGCATCTTCGCGAAGTTGTTATGTAATAAAGAAAATTTTAGAAGGAACTTGTCTGAACTTTTCTGAAATTAATTATTTAGCGGGTTACGTGTTACGTTACCGTGGCTGTGCTCGCTATAGAAAAACCTACTTCGCTTTGTTTTGGCAGTTTGATAATGCTGCTGTAACATATTTTTTTACCTTTTTTAGCATTAAGTAATGAACTAGTACAAAAATTATTATTTCACGAATATGTAATCCACTTAGATCACAGATTTGGGCGCTGAGTGCAAAAGAGCTTGTAACAACGGCTACTACCCAATTCACGAGGCGGCTAAGAACGCTTCATCCAGAACCATGGAAGTGTTTCTCCAGTGGGGAGAGTCCAAGGGTTGCACTAGGGAGTCCATGATATCCTTGTATGACAACGAAGGGAATGTACCGCTGCACTCGGCTGTACATGGAGGGGATATCAAAGCTGTCGAGCTTTGCCTGAAATCTGGAGCCAAGATATCAACGCAGCAGTATGATTTGTCGACACCAGTACACCTGGCTTGCGCTCAGGTACAATTTCCTTGTTATTCCATATTATATTGAGCTTCTCTTGATTCTTTTTTAACACTTCTTGTTTGGGCTGCATATTTACTTACATCGTGCGATTTGGATATAGGAGTATCACAGGCAATACGCCGTCAGCATACATATTATGGTCATAATGGTCTTCATTAAAATTTATGTTTCGTTTTGTTCTATAATCAATATTATAAATTATAAGTATATTAAATTATATCTACCGACTGGTCGCAGCTTCGCCTGCATTTTTCGGTAGATTAAAAACATACCTACACAAATTACGAGCACAACAAAAAACAGCCAAATCTTTCGAGGATGCGGCAATTGATTTTTTAGATGTAACCCGGCCCATGTTTTTGTTAGGAACTTTATGCGGCGTTCAATAGCTTACCAAAGTTTCAACACAATCGGCTGAGCAATTTTCGAGTTTTTTCGAGACTAACACACGGCAATTTTGACGCCCGCGCTGATTCTCTATCGATATTTTTTCATCTTGTATATCTAACACGCATCCATCTGTTTGTTTAGGGTGCCCTAGATATCGTGAAGCTTATGTTCACGATGCAGCCAGCAGAGAAGCTCGCTTGCCTGACATCATGCGATGTTCAGAAGATGACTCCCGTTCACTGCGCTGCAATGTTCGACCATCCCGATATCGTGAACTATCTTATAAGCGAGGGTTCAGACATCAATCCTCTAGACAAGGAAAGGAGGTCACCATTGCTATTGGCCGCGTCTAGGGCTGGTTGGAGGACGGTGCAAACTCTGGTAAGTCCTGAGGACGAGTAATACTGATTAATTCGATTTATTTAATTATTATTATTATTCAGCCATTATCGTCCCACTGCAGGGCAAAGAAGATTTATTTAATTTCTAGGTAAAATTTTAAATATTTTATCGTATCTAAGTATATCAGCTGTTGAAATGTCAATGATGTATGGAATGTAACGCTTAAACTGCTCAATAGATTTTGATAACATTTTGCAGTTATACAGTTTACATACTTATGAAGGACATAAGCTTCCTTTTGTCTAAAAAGTATTTTGGGATGCGAGTGAAATCGCAGGCAGTAGTAGCAGATTGTTAGATTATAGCATAACATTAAAGTGGAATGAGTTGAGTCTTTCTTTCAGTCTTCCGGCGGTATATGACGATATATAAAATATATGACTTCACTTTCAGACTAAAGTCTGGAACTTCAAACTGTCACATTTATTGCATGAACCAATCTTAGTCGTTCCTAACATGGTAAACAAGCTACACCCATTTAGTTACAACACAATTCAGTCCACTTACCGTGTAATTGTTTGCTTTGAATCTCAATTAAACAAAGTTTTCCAATAAATGGAGCTCGAACCAAAACTTCCACAAAATACGATCGACTGCGATAGACAAAATGATTTTCATGACATAATTTTGACATGTAAAGTTTATTAAGCTTGGGAAATTGTGAAAATATTGATCTTGTATATAATAATTAATTAACGTCGTATTTAATAAACTTCACAGTTGCTGGCACAAGCATTTAGATATAATTATCTAGTTTCATCGTAGATTTTCTCAACTATGTTGAGGTCACCTTCCATGGGTGTTCCTTTATAACAATTAGGACCGCATGGAGAGCTATTCCGATCATGGTGGAACCCCTCCAAAGACTGACTGCGGCAAGTGAATCTTAACACCTCATAAATTATTCCGCGAAATCATCAGGAGAGAAAGAGAAATCCAATTGAGCGTTAAGAATTTTATCAACTAGATGTTCTTTTAAACATATTTTTTTATTTAGTCGACTTCTGAAACTTTCTACTTTGATCCTTCAAGTTCTTTTGACAACCCATAATTCCACTACAGATACGCCTTGGCGCCAATATCGAATTGAAAGACATCAACTCCAGGAATGTTCTCCATCTCGTGGTGATGAATGGTGGAAGACTTGAAGAGTTTGCAGCTACTTGCAAGGTTAGTAAAAAAACTTAAATATTCAGAAAGCCGCATATAGGATAAATTCGGTCTAGTTTTTTTTACTACTAACTTATTCTTTGGTGGGGGCAGGACTTAAAAAGGAGTTTACAATTTAAAAAACGACGGATTCCGAAAGGAAATTAATTTGTATCATAAAACGACTGAACATAATGAAACTGTTTTCAGCCATTCACATGCGATATTGGAAGCTAGCAATCATATTTATATCATCAATCATCCTATCACCTTATTATCTCTGACTCTTATTAACTTTATTCTAAGGAAAGTGAGTTCATCTATTCTGTAATATATTACAGAATCGCTGTGATCAAAGCCTCGCCCAGCTCCTGAACGAAAAGGACAACACTGGCTGCTCGCCCCTCCACTACGCTAGTCGTGAAGGTCACATCAGGTCGCTGGAGAACCTTATCAATCTTGGAGCTTGCGTCAATTTAAAGAACAACAATAATGAAAGCCCGCTACATTTTGCAGCCAGGTATGTATAATTTGAAGCTACAGATCTAAGCAATGTTTCTTTAGATGGTGGGCTAAGGAGGAGATGCGAAGGTTGGTTCTTGTAGAGGAAAATGTAAGTACACAACGTACTCTTTAGGTACTTAGATTCGGGTAGTGGATAATGATAATGACTTAATGACCAAAATATTTTTCATAGAGTTAGACTGCCAGAGCCGTATTTGAATAAACTTAATTGATTGTGAGATACTTTTCCTGATGTTGTCGTGACAGCTTACAGTATAAAAAAATATAGAAATTGAACTACTTAAAACCTAATTCTTGTAAATTTCAGATATGGCCGTTATCACACCGCTTGTCAGCTTCTTGATTCTGATAAAGGCACATTTATTATAAACGAAAATGATGGAGAGGGATTGACTCCTCTTCACATCGCATCTCGCGAAGGACATACGAGGGTCGTTCACCTTCTGCTGAACCGTGGGGCATTGCTCCACAGAGACCACAACGGCCGCAATCCATTACATCTGGCAGCTATGTCTGGGTACACGCAAACGATCGAACTGCTGCATTCCGTACATTCCCATCTACTGGATCAGTCTGACAAGGACGGGGTATGTACTTTTCCTTCTTCCTTAATCGTCATTAGAAAGAGAGATTAGATTCGTCTTATGAGAACCAACCAGACTTTGGAATATTTTTATACAAAAACGTTGATCTCGATTTGATTTCTTTCTTTTTAGGCTGGAAAAGCAATTTGTTTTTTATTGGAGACAAGTAGTAGTTACGATTTTCATAATGTCTCCGTTTGTCACTGGAAATATTTAAATATTGTTCCTTAGTGCCTATAAGGTTTTCCCTATCCTCCTTTGTAGTCTTTGCCACCCGTGGGTACCACAATTGTAAAATAAAACATTCGCCATACCTGTCTTTTGCCTGTATTTAGAAATACAGGAACACATTACTCACTATATATCACTAGGACCTTTCTGCCTCAGCAGAGAATCCAGAATTCATCCCCAGACCACTTGTAAAGGTGATGGGATGCAGGCGGCATACGACCGGTCCTTACGGAAGTCTATAGGGGAGGCCTTTGTTTCGCAGTGCATCTGCTATGTTATGATGTTATATTATCATGATGATAATATATCACTATTAACAATGTTCTTAAGATCCATTTCTCTCATATTACAGAACACACCACTCCACCTAGCTACTATGGAAAACAAGCCGAATTCAATAGCACTTCTACTGTCTATGGGCTGCCGCCTCAGCTACAACAACTTGGATATGAGCGCTATTGACTACGCTATTTATTACAAATTCCCTGATGCTGCACTAGCAATGGTTACACATGAACAGCGGTGCGTAAATAAATTCCCATTTTAAAAAGACAGAACAGAGCAGACTTGTAATGTACATCCTCAGTTCGCTAGTATGACTAGGCTCGTCTAATAGGGGGCGAACCTATTGCTATTAACCAGGTACAAGTTCAAACGTCACATTTGGCGTAGTAGCTGAGGGACCGGCTCCTGCGGTACTGGTTTTGGGTGTGATCTTCTATCACTTCAAAGAAGAAGTATTTGTAGGACCTATGTACAAAAAATGTGAAAAATATTTATAAAATCACTGAGATTTTAATGATGAAGAAAATCTTAGTGTGACGTAGAATTAGAAGTAGATTTGAGGTATAATGGCATCAACATTAACGTTCCAGGGCTAAAGAAGTGATGGCTCTTCGCTCTGACCGCCATCCCTGCGTTACCCTAGCTCTTATTGCCTACATGCCTCGTGTCTTCGAAGCAGTCCAAGATTCTTGCATTACTAAGGCCAATTGCACAAAGGATTCCAAAAGCTTTTACGTAAGTTTATTCTCAGTAGCTTGTAGGGATATCCAACAAGCTATTGAGTCAGTCTCGTCAGTAATCATTGTGTGAATATACCTACTTTTCCTAAAAGAAGGCGCCATGTTTTTACTAAATTTGAAAGAAAAAAATAATCTTTCAAATAACAACAGCATTTTTTCTGTGGTATTCTATATTGATCTAATTGTGTTTTTAAAAACCTTATTAGATAAAGTATAGCTTCAGTGCCCTGTGTCCACAACTAAAGGTAGAAGATGGCAATAACGTTCGTCGGAAATCGGAGAACGTGCCAAAATCTCAGAACGTACCTTTACCTGCTCTAAATGTAAGTTCAAATGTATAATTTATTTATATACGTATTATTTCCTTTCATTTGCACATCGCAGATTAAGTATTCTTTCAAATACTACCAACGGTCGAAGCTTGAAGTCGACGCGTTTAGACTGGCCCTTAACGACCCTAAGTATCGGCCAGAACCGTTGTGTGTTATCAACGTGAGTCTATAATGTTTGCAGAGTGGTGCTTAGCTTATTACACTTGTGTGTATCTGGATTTTGGTGCTCTGGTGTTGTTTTACTCTGTTAGAAGTGTTTTTACCTTCTTTTATTTACTTTGCTTTATTTAAAAAAAAATGTTTTTTTTTAGTTACTGTAATTGGTGGATCCGTAGTAATTAAATAATTAAATAAACAAATCTGACGGAAAATGCGTCGGCCATATCGATTGCGCAGTTAAAAAAGAAACTGTACTATAAACAATTATTCAAATTTGAGAAAATGTTCACATTCATCATTCATCATAGATCATAATATAATAACACGCTAAGCCAAGTAATAGTTATTTGTTATACAAGAGTGCAAAGTTGCTTTTTAACCGCGTGCTCAATTTTGATGACCGAGCAAGGGAAGGATTCTAAAATTGAATCACGAGCGGAGCGAGTGATTCAAAAATTTGAATCCTGAGCGTCAGCGAGGGAATTAAAAGAGCACAAGGTGAAAAATCTTTGCACTCGAGTGCAACACGTAACTTTTCATTCCACCTCAGCGAGGAAATTACTAAAAAAAAACATTTAGCACAGTTTAGGTATTAGTTAAATACTATATGATAGGTAAGTTTTACAGAATACCTATACTTTAAATTATAACAAATAATACTAGGTATAATTAAGAGAAATTGAAAGTAACGTTGCTACAATTACTTGAGTTTAATATTTTTGTTAGGTATTGTAATGTTGGTGTTAGTGCCTTAAAAAAGTACACCAATCGATATATCGATATTATTTATTTAATGTATCGATATTTTTGAGCGATATTTAATATATCGATATATCGATGCATCGATATAAAATTCAAAGTATCGAAAAGTTATAAAAATCTATATTTTTTACAGACCAATAAACATTCATAAGATTATAAAATCCCAAAAAGGAATACTTTTTCTATACTAACATCTTTTTAACACATGTATTTTTTGTTTTTGGTCGACTTGATTTGTTGTTTTATAATTTGGTTTTTAAGATATATCGCCCATATATCGATATTTGTAAATAAAAATATCAGTATCGATACTGATATTTTCAAAAAATATCGATTCGACATATATCGATACTTTGTTGCGTTTAGACTCGGAACCTAGGGAAGATTCCAAGTCTGCGTTTTCAACAAATTAAAAAAAAGTTGTATGATAAATTCGGCGCCAGGGGGGTAAAAGCACGATGTTCTAAATTCAATTTACTTTGTCTCTCTAGAGGATAAAAACGACTTTTGCACTCAGATATCGAAGAGTAAAAATACTCTTTCCGAGATGGTGGGATGAAAAACATATTATAGCTAACATTAAAAATACAAAAACCTTAAAAAATTATATCTCAGTAATTAACTAGTCGATTTACTTAGTCCTCACTCATTATTTATTATCAATTTTGACACAAAGTGGCATTAAAATACTCACTTACCAAATTATATTTAAAAGTACTCTTTAAAATATATGATGCTGACTTTAAAGAAGATGAAAATATATTACCGAATCATAATTGTCTTTACCAGGTTGTACGTAATTGTTGTACAAATGACGTCAGAGCATCATTATATTATATCTGTGAAAGTCTAAAACACGGCAACACGCGACGCTTACACTAACCCACACTATATTCTATGTATTGGTGGAGGTTGTATTAAGTTTGCTATTTTATATTTTTTCTTTTGTAAAAATAATCTAAAACACGCTGCAATAGTTTTGTTGCACGTTTTGACTAACCTATGACAATCATGTATCTTTATTTATAATTAATGTATATTTACCTGTATTACTAACCCGCCAGTATCCCTAGAGGGCTAAGGCAGAGGTATACTAATCTAGGGGTATGAAATGGCCACTTTTGATGAATCATAATATACGTAATTTCAAATACGTAGAATTTCTAATACAAGCTGATCTTTCATTGTATGAAAATCTTAAATGCGACGATGTACAGCCGATACTATCATAATATATTCTAAAACACGGCCGCCTGTATGCTCTAGGACCCATTTAGGAGGAACCAAGACTATTACCATTTGTACATTTATTAATGAACCTAGGTATACTATTAAATGAACTAACATCACCAGAGATTGATCTATTCTACAGATTTAGCAAAAGTTACAGACTTATATTTTATACTACATCTTTCAGGCTATGGTTGCACATGGAAGAGTTGAGTTACTGGCTCACCCCCTGAGCCAAAAGTACCTACAAATGAAGTGGCACAGCTACGGAAAGTACTTCCACCTGACCAACCTTCTCTTCTACAGCATATTCTTAATTTTTGTAACAGTTTACACGTATTTACTGATAATCAACTCGAATGCTGCGCCACCTACAAAGAAAAGCGATAGATGCAACTCGTCTGACACTACAAACATAAGCCTAGAAAATAGAACCGAAAGGAACATCGTTTTTGATCCAGGTCAGTACTTGGGAATGAGAGTAGACAGAAACTTGAGGGATAAAATCGCATATAAAATAGTAATATTCAGCAATTCCTATAAATCTATTCATTTTTAGAATTCCTTAGCAGTTTTATTTATTAATTTATGTACGTAAGTACACTGAACAAAATATAAATTTAATAAAAAAATAGGACCATAGTACAAAGTTACTGCTTATTTCTAAAGAAATCGCTTCCAGCAGACCTCGAGAGGTGAATTTAAAACAGGAAATGTAGACATCAGTGTGAAAAGGAACAAATACTAACACACACAAGCAAACGCTTATAAAACATATACACAATACACATAAATAACATATTGTAAAATACAAAATACACATACAAAACAAAATACACATAAATACGGTATACACATATACTACTATGATATATAATTATAGTTTTCTAATATGAATCACATTATGTCGAGAAAACCTCTCAGGCATGCAGGTTTCATCATAATAATTAATTAATTAGAAGGCTAACATTGGCCAAATCTAAGACCAATAATGAATAAACTATATGATTACTTTTCAGATTTTGAGTCTAAAATTGCTATGTATACTAGTACAGTAGCGATTTTGGTTTACAACTCACTATGTTTGATCCGCGAAGCATACAACGTCAAAGAACAGAAATGGCATTACATGGTTGATCCATCCAACTTGCTATCTTGGGTCCTATACGTTAGCTCCACTCTGATGGTATTTCCTACTGTCTTCGGATATTACAGCGAAATTCAGGTACATCATTTAAGAACATTTTATTAGTTGCAGAAGGATTTTTAGAAATTTACTATTATCATCCTTAATTTTTTTATTGTCAGTGAAAGGACTACTCATAGATTTCGACAAAGCCCGTATATATGCCGACGACCTCCATCCAACAGCAAACAGCAACCATACTTTTTAGATTGGACATGTGTAAGTTAATAAAAGGTTAACTCTCTTTTTAGTTCTCGGCGGCTGCTTTGACTGTCTTTCTGTCATGGTTTGAGCTGCTACTCTTACTCCAACGCTTCGATCAAGTTGGAATCTACGTAGTGATGTTCCTGGAAATACTACAGACCCTGATTAAAGTTTTGATGGTCTTTTCAATTCTGATCATCGCATTTGGGCTGGCGTTCTATATCCTCCTGTCTAAAGTGGGTCCTGATGAGACGGTATTTATGTATATTGCTATTTTTGTAGATTTTTGGTAAGATTTACTATTAATTTGAAAGTTACCACTGCTAACACGACTGGACAAAAAAGTGTTAAAACTAACTCAAATTAATATCTATATAAAGGTAAGTAAGTAAATATGTGGTAACTTGCACTTTTACGAAACCCAAATAGTGCAGCGTAATTTGGCTTCCAAGCACAGAGTCGTGGTTTTGTATTCCAAGCCAGACCAATATTTGTACAGCACATAAAATATTTGTTCCAATGTTTGTGTTTGTAATTTTTATGTGTAATGGCACTTTTAACACTGACTGGGGGCTATGGGTGTAAATCGTCTGCATTATATGAGTTTGTACTGAGTCAGCTTGCGTTCATGACGTCATGGAAATACTCGATCATTTTTTTTTAATCTAAGTACTTTAACTTTATAGCAAATTAAATCACGTTTGCGAAAGTGTTCTTATCATCATAACGTTTGCTTCCACTTTTATATCCTAGCGATCAAACATCACTTTGTTATAAGCCATTGCGAGGTTCTGCTGAGCGGTACCCTCATATTGTTCACGTTAAACAAATTGCGTACTCATTATTTTTTAGGGACACCACCTGTCTTTTAGTAGTATCCCGATGTCCCTCATGAGGACTTTTGCTATGATGCTTGGAGAACTGGACTTCGTTGGCACATATGTTCAGCCCTACTACAAATCTGAGACGGAGATACTTCTGCCGTTCCCAATGCCCACGTTCTTTATACTTGGGCTGTTCATGGTACTGATGCCGATATTGCTAATGAACCTCCTGATTGGTTTGGCTGTGGGAGATATTGAGAGTGTGCGAAGGAATGCCCAGTTAAAACGGCTGGCTATGCAGGTAACACAATTGTCTTTATTTTTGGACTGCTCTACTCTGGACTCCTATATCTTGCGTTCGCGTTGTCAAACTGACCCAAGGATCGTTTGGTAGGTTCAGTGTGGCCAGCAGTGACGATTTTTTTAAGGATTTCAAGGTTAACATTTTAGTATTACATTAAATCCGAATTCGAAATATTATTGCAAAGGGTACACATCATTCCATTCCATGTGCCAATATTCCAATATAAATTCTAATACAAAATTGTTTACTTAAAATATTCTTACATTAAGTTTTGAGAAGAGTCTGAGCGAGGAGGCCGCTGATGATTCTATTACAATTTCCAGAATGATATAGTATTATATTCTCAATTAACGTAAATTCCAGGTGGTGCTCCACACAGAGCTGGAACGTAAACTACCAGCTATACTCCTAGAGAAAGTTGACAAAGATGAACTGATTGAATATCCTAACAACCAAAAATGCAAGCTCGGATTTCTGGATTTGATTCTGCGAAAATGGTTCTGCAACCCGTTCACTGATGATGGTTCGTAATTTATCATTTGCAGTTTAGCCACCTCGATGTATAGTTTTAATTAGTCTGCTAAAAAGATTAGGTACGTTAGTACTCGCAACCGGCGCGTGTGAACGAAAAGACGTATGAACGTGCATGAAGCAAAAGAAATATGCAACAATGCAAAATCGAGTGAGAGAGATATGTAGGTATGGTATGTAAGTAGGTATATACATAAGATGGGTTTTTTACTGTATAGACGCTCTACTTCACGAAGCCTCGTTAGCAACACTCTATTGAGGCAACTGTCAAAAAAGTTTGTTCAAATATTAGAGCAAGATATTGGACAAAGTTTGATCAATGGCATATCATCAGTAGCTACACGTACCACGACGTAATCACGGTTGGAAACTGGTTTACCAATGGTGGTTAGTTTATGACGACGGCAGGGAATAAAGCCAGGACGGTGATGATAGGTGAAGTAAGACGTTGACTGAATGGTGGCCAAGAGGAGGCAAGCGAAGCATCGGTCATCCTGTAGCGAGATGGATCGAGGAATAGTAAGAGTTACGAGTCCAACCTGGATGCAATTAGCGCACGACCGAGGCAAATGGTAGTGTTTGTGGGAGGCCTATCCAGCAGTGAGATAATGAAGGCTCAAGTCAAGGCCCAAAGTCATTGCATGTGCTGTATGTTTAGCAAAGTAGATTATTTGTTTCGTCGTACTTTCCAGCTGGCCTGGACCTGGTCTTGGAGAGTAGTGAAGATTTTATCACAGCTGAACTTGAAAAACAGAAACGCAAGCTACGAGACATATCATTGGTGTTGGAGCAACAACATACTCTCGTCCGGCTAATCGTGCAAGTAAGTTACACTTAATAAAACACCCAGCCAAACCCAGCAATTTTATCAACCTCCAGTCTTTTTTTAATATATTGAGGTCAGCTTCTTGGGATCAACCAGCTCGAGGTTGTTCCTGTTAATCTTAGCAGCAGCTAAGAGCTTGAATTTGTGCCTGATCAACCGTTACTTACTTAGTGGGAAAACTGCCGGCCGGCCTGTCGAAGATGGCCTGTCAGATGCCTCATCTATGCACGAACCGGCGGCCGGTTCTGTGCACAGACAGGGCATCACTTTCACAGGCCAGCCAGCCCACATAATACTTTTTTCTGAATAATAGGCTCATACATACCAGTTAACTGTAAGCGTCATGCTAATTTCTCATAATATCTTTTCAGAAAATGGAAATCAAGACGGAGGCTGATGATGTAGATGAGGGCGTGTCCCCAGCAGAGAGTCGTGTTGTTCCACGCTGGAGCTCACCCCGGATCCGCAAGAAGATGCTGGCTGCTTCATCATTCAACAAAGGTGGCTAAATAACGCAAGCATTAAAATATTGAATTAATTTGTGTTAGTTATACAACTTAAAAAAAGGTAAAATATAAGAATAATATTAAATGATATTTAAGTTAATATTATTATTGTATTTTTTCTTCTATCTTCACAAAAAAAATAGCTGTGATTTTTTTTGTAACAATAAACAAAAATTTATTTATGTTTTAAAAAAAAATAGCATTTTTATATTCATACTTAGAACCATTTTAACATAAAGGTATAAGGTACCTATATCAAAAACATGAATTAGCATTTCGAATTTATTGTTGTAGTTGAACATTAGTTGTAAGAATAAATGTTGTTTGTAGTTTTACAATTATAATATATAATTATTATAATCATAATTTTCGTATTTAATTAAGAGTTTTTGCCTTATGTCATATGGCATCTTTATGACATAAGTAACAAGTACTTATTTTCATTTGTACTAAAAAAATGTCGCCATAATTTTGTTTTTGCCGATTTTAAACATAGCTGTTCCATTGTTCTTCTTTTTTTTCTCATCTTATTTTAATTCTGTATCCTTTATCATTATAACTGTATCATAATAGTTTAGGATTATATTACTTGAGGCCATTTTTGAGTGGTTAGCGTCTACCTAACCAGGAGTGCTGATAAAGATATATTTAGATAGATATCAATGTCGGCACCTAGCCATTTTGGATAATTTTGCATGATACCATAAATGTTAGGTTAGAAATATTTTATAATGATACCTGTACTTCTGATGTTAATTATTAATTTACCCTAGCTATACAATAATTTCAATAGTGATATCCCAAAGTCTCGCCATGAAATTAATGTCTCACTTACTTAAATGTTATTCTCGTGTTTAAAGGGGCTTTGATTTAAGTAAATAGATACTTACACAGTATATTTCTACATTTACAACTACAAGCTGTCAACAACTTAAATATTTTTTTTAATGTGTGTTATATGTTATACCGTGTTCTTCTTGTGAAAATGTTTTATATTTATGTTTGACAGATTATTTTACCTGAAACAGATTTTTAAAAAAGCTAGGCCCTAAGTACTGAGTTTTTCGCAATCTATAATTTACACACTAGTCAACACAAACCAAACATATTTTGAGATTATACTAAGATTATTATTAAATATTTTAATGTTAGATTAATTTATCAGTCTAGTCTTATATACCAAATATATCGATACCATTGTTTTGAAAAAGTAAGTTAAAATGAAATAATAATAAGTTCTTAATTTTTTATAAACTTTATTAATGCATTTTTTTGTATAATTAATGTGTTACTAGTTGCTAATATTTTACGCAAAGCTTTATTTATCGCTCCGAGCTGAGCTCTGATGTTTAATGATTTATTATTTTTCTTTTTCTGATTAGCTTTTTATTAAGACAGGCATTCGATTTCGATTGACCTGACATTAAAAGTAGATATAAATAAAGACCCCTGAGATAATGTGCGAGTGATTACAGATAGCCTAACATATTATTATTAACAACGAAACTGTAAATTAAGGAAAAAATAAACCGTTCCAATTTTAATGGATAATGTATTTCGTACCAAAGACGTATCGTAGAAAATGTATATTTTTACCACTCGCACTAGAAAAATAGAGAAAGGTCTTAAGTAAATTATACTTTATATTAGCTTTACATAAATAAGACGTACCTATATATACCTAATATATTAACAAAAGAAGGAAAGTTTTGCGACCATTGGTATAAATAGTTTTATCATAAACAGTATAATTACGTATTATACAGATAGACTTTGAATTCCCGACCTATCAAATGTCCATGTAGTTCCACAAAAAATTTCTCGTACTTTTCGGCACTAGAAACATCAAGGATGCTATGCTTTAAGGTAGCTTCTAGCAACGCTTCGACTGTAATCTCCATAAGAAGAGAATGTCATCGTCATATCATTCACCAAAGTATTAAGACGTTAATTCGTATCGTGATTTTAAACGTTAAAGTTCTGTAGCTGACTTGGCTTATGAATGCAAAGTTACCTGTATATTTCTTAAACATTATAAGTAGCGTTTGTACGTAATTTTTATATGAAGGTTTAATGGTAATACCAGCCTAGTTGGAACATCTAAATTTTTTTGGGATTTTTATATCGGGCATTATTATTATATAAAAACTAAGAGAAAACTGGGAAAAATTACAATGTCTACATTTCACGCTAAACAGAGCCAAACTGTATTTCTTATCTTTTTCTCAAAGTAGTCGTTAATTCTACTCATGAAAACATACTAGGTTGGTAGTAGGTACCTACAAAGATATGTATTTTTGGATGGGCATGTTTTAAAAACATGTGTTTTGTATTATATTGACACTGACAGTCACATTACAAATTGTTGCTAAGAGCTTGGAATGCGTAAACGCACATATGATAAGTTATAATCAGGGCAAGTAGGTACTGCTAGATTGGTCTCGGCGTCACAGAAACGTGAGAGGACATTTCTAACATTATGTTTATAGAATAACCCCTCCTTTCTTTTTTATTTGTGGCAAGGTGGCAGAGTATACCTTATCCTTGTATATTCTTATCCTTTTTTATTGAATGCATGTATTGTGCGAATCGCGTTAACTGGTAACGTCGTTGGCGGACATCATGTTATGACACATTGAACAAAATTCATGTCACAAATCACACCGCAAACATCTTGCAGATACTTTGGCTAATAGATGTTGTGTCGAGGCACAAAAAATTCAAACTCCCTTATCAGTTGCATGTATTAGAGTTAATACTGGTTCTTTTTTAAGTATAACTAGATAATCTGAGGTTATTTTATAATAATATGATAACGTTACTATTCAGGCCGCAGTCTCAATTATGTAACAATATATTCGGTGTTATTTTTATGAAAATAAAGTCTTTAAAATAGGAAGTGTTTCTTTATACCTGCTTTTAACATCTATCCTTTATAATCGGGTAGGTAACAATAGAAGTTCTCCAATCAAATAAAGCTGAATCACGCGATCTCAAAAATCTAAATTCTTCTAAATAGACTCGACTTATTACTAGTTGTGTCATTACCTAGTCCTCTGACATTTTTGGGATCTGAGGTACCTAGTACCTAAGCATACGTTTCAGTATAAAGTTATGACTGTCACTGTCGTAATAAGTAATTTGAAAAAGAAATACCGGGGCAAGCACATGATCCTGTCATCATCATACATTGCGAAAAAACAACTAACATTTGGATTTCGCGCGCTTCGCAAAGCAAAGACAAAGAGATAAATGTTTTAATGGCGAGACCAACTCTTTACATTGAATGATTCTACCAAGTATAAAATTCTACCATGTATATTCAGTTACCTTCTCCTTCTTAGTCTCTAGTACTCTTGACTGAATAGGGAATATGCAATTTTTTTTTTATATTTTTAAACGATACTTTATATCGTTATGTAGCCGTAAAAAAAATCCAGCGCCTTAAAACTAAAATTAAATTATTAATTTATGAGACAGATATTGGCATTTTAAACACCCGCGATTTTGGCGCGCTTGCCGTGACGTCAAAGTCTACGTTCTCTCAACCAAACAACCACGTACAGTCAGCATCAAAAGTTGATGACCACATTTAGATTTTCAAAATTGCTGTACACCGTATTATGCCTAAATCACTCAACATGACAAGCGTCAGAAATAAATGATTAACATAAAAGGGCATAAGTAGGTGACCATCAGTTTTCAAAAGTCGCTTAACAAAAGTTATAGTAAAAAAAGGATAACATTCTTCGTCTCTAAAGTCTCTGAACAAATTTTTGATAAAAATAGCATATCATCGTTTATCCCTAAAGTCCCTGAACAAAATGAAATATTTTTTGGATTTAATGTGTGTATTTTTTTCGGTAGGTATATGTGTTTGGTATATAAATTAAGTAGACTAAGTGATAATTAAGTAGAAATATTCTTTTTACATTCAAGGGTAAACTGTTTTTCAAATACCCACAACTATGTTTCCCAAAGAATTGAATTAAAACGGAATTTGTGTGAATTTTGAAAATGAGTCTTATTTGTATACAGATTAGGTTCTAATACAATTATAATTAAAAAAATCATAAACTAAGGCGACGGTATGAATTTGAACAGAATCTGCGTGATTTTTGAAAATGAGTTTTATAGCTTTACGAATAAGGTTACAATTCAATCGAACTAAAAAAAATCATAAATTACGTCGATGGCAAACAGAATTCAATGATAATACAGATAGCTTATACGACGTTGACGGAATATTTTTTAAGTGGAATATGCTTATCTTTGTATTAGTGCTTGCGAGCTTATTTTGAAAAATAGGCTTAAACATGTGCTTGCCCCTTGAACACCCACTTCTAATATTTCTCATTGATACTATGAAAAAAAAAATATTTTGAAAAGTTAAATTTGAAATTTACATCAATTTTTTACATTATTTAGTTGGATAGGACAAGATTGGATTTATAACTCTGAAGATAGTAACGAGCACTTTTTTATTTTGCAGTTCAGCTACTTTTGATAGTATACGTTTACACGCTACGTATCCGAAACAAAGTAATGTTCAGGAACTTTTGTTATTTATGATGTTAAGTTATTTTTGGACGTGATTACACTAGATAACCAAAACAAGCATTTTATATTGTTCAGTGACTTTTGAAAAACTGAATGTTATGATGTTTTCGGATAATGTAACCATCAGCAATTTTTAACAAAATGGTGTTCAGTGACCTTTGACGAGTAGTGTTAAGTTAATTTTGAACTTTAATGATGTTCATTCAATACTGGCGCCCTATCTTGTTAGCGATTTATGGGTAATATAATGTACAGTGATTTTGAAAATTTGAATGTGGTCATCGACTTTTGATGCTGACTGTACAACAGACACTGTTTTAGTAGATTTTGACGTCATATTCCATTTGACCGATAGTGTTGCGTTTCAAGTGATTTGAATTTCCAACAGTTTTTTTGGACTTTGTAATAATTATTTTCTCTTCAAAAAAAAAATAATATAAAAAAATATCTACATAGACATAATTCTAAAACGATAAAGTTCATAAAAAAAAATATTTGACCTTTTTTTAAGTCAGACGCATATTCCCTGCTGTCGATTTGCGTCGACGAGGTTGCGTCCTGGCATCACCGCTGGCCTCCCAGGCCGCTGCAAGTCGCGTGGCATACTGGCCACTTCTGGTGACTTGTATTGCACACTGAACTGCAGTGTATTAGGTATATTTGGTTATGAGGTCAATCGAGCAAATTGGACATCGACCACGAGATCTCTTGCCTTCTAAACGATGGGGGCTAGACAAGTTGCATTTTGACATTCGAATCGACAAACAAAATCTATGGAAATGACACAAGCTTTCGACAAATCGGGCTGTCACATGTCATTTACATACATTTTGTTTGTCGATTCGAATGTCAAAATGCAACTTGTCCAGCCCCCCTTGTACTATACCGTCCAAGGGTTTTTTCTGCATGCATCTCCAACACTACATCTCCAGTGCTATACGCAAAGTTCCACTATTATTATTTCTATCGTATCCCTATTAGGAGCAGGTCCGAATTGGAGACTAGAGGTTTTAAGAAGAGTAAAAACCTCTTCCAAGTTTTTTTAGTTCTTGCAAGAACGTAAAGAACGTTTTTTGTGGTATCTCATGTACAGATTATATTTTGAAGTAAGTACCTACAATTTGTTTATAAAATATGTTGAACAACATTTATTAATAGTTCATAATATCGTATACTTAGTTCCTGCTTGGCTTAACATATAATGAAAGATTTATTTTGTGATCTTCGTCGAACGTTGTTGGTTTTGGAGGTACAAATTCAGGTAAATAATAACACTAAATATACGTGGTAGAATATTTAAATTATAAGTGGTGGTCCCGTCAATATGACGTTAATGACAGAGTCGGAATTACCTCGTATCCATGGCAAGTATGAGACTAAAACGTCAAACTTCGTTACACTTCGTTCCACTTCGTTTAGTTTATAGTGGCAGGTAAAGATTAATTTAAAAATTCGTCACGCGATGGCGCTGCCTGTAACCTAACATTCGGACGATAATTGACAGGTGTTATTGATTTCTTTATTGCGCAGCCGTGGAAAATATTTTTTTGAAAATTCCCTGACATAGCAATAAGACTATTTTTATAACATTGATTAAACACGTGACAATTGTTAAAACTCCTCTATTCAAACCCTGGTGCCTGCTTTCAGATGTTTTCTTTGCTCTGTTGGTTATAAACAAAAATACTTTATAAGGGTTACAGGAAATTGCCGCTACGTACAAAATTTTCCCGTTATTCAAATCGTTGGAACGTGTATAGGATTACTTGTACTTACTTAAAAAATAACACTAATAACTGGTACTCACAAATAAAAGGTATTTATTTCTGTAAATATGAGATCCTTTAATGTTACCTTTACAATTTAAAACAATGAATATTAGAATATAAACTGCCTACGCTAAAGGTCATGGGTTCGATTCCAAAGTCGAGCAAAGTGTTGCTGGGGTTCCTTCCAGTAGCTTGGAGTCTACATTCATGCCCGGTTCATGGCAATAGGCTCGCTAGGACCTAAAAAGAGGGATGGGACCTAACCTAATGTCTTCTCCGAAGGGTTAGGCTGAGGTGTCCCAATGTACACCAACAGTTCGCCGGTATGTATATTTAAATATTTTAAATTATGTAGGAAATGCCAGTGCGTTTCCTATGACAAATTAAACAACGTTATTATAGGAAATTGAGTTATTAGTGCAAGGGTTGCAATGGGGTATTAAGCCAATAACATGCGTCGTATAAAAAAATATGTGTGTGTTATTATCACTCTTATCACAAAGGCAATAGGGTCGCATACCGGCAGATTATAAAAATTGTGTACACAAAATTCAAACCTTTGTGTAGACACAACACTAGCTACATAAAATGTAATAACAGCATCACATATTTTGTTTTGATACGACCCACCTGTACAATACGCCGACGGACTTAATTTGAGCTTCCATGTTCTCAAAGTTTTGGCACATTTTATTTTTCAGTTACATCTAGATGATAAAAGAAATGAATGAGAAATTTGTATGCCAGTACCCGGGGGGGTTGACAAGTTGCGTTTTGACATTCGAATCGACAAACGAAATGTATGTAAATGACATTAGTGACAGCCCGATTTGTCGAAAGCTTGTGTCATTTCCATACATTTTCTTGTCGATTCGAATGTCAAAATGCAACTTGTCTAGCCATGTGAGGCAAAACCTAACTATAAGACCATTGATGTACCATGTTTATTGCAAATAAATTATTATTATTATAGAGTAAAACATATTCACACCTCTTTCCAAACAAGGACAAGGCAAAAACTATAGTACAAATCCCCAATCACATACAACCGCGCCTGTATTTCACAAGGGTTATACAGAGTTGTACTAATTTATGTTATAATCAAAGTGCCTTGTTTATCAAGTGGTCCTAATCCTGTGACTGCTACGCTAGATGTCCTGGGTTCAATTTCCGAGTCGATCAGTGTTGTTAGGGTTTTCATGTTTTCTACGAAATTACCAGTAGCAGCTTGGAATCTGGATTTGTGCGTGGTTGATGGTAGGGTTCGATTTCCGAGTCGATCAGTGTTGTTGAGGTTATCATGTTTTCTTTGAAATTCCCAGTAGCAGCTTGGAGTCTGGCTTCGTGTATGAAGTTATGTGTCTTATATGTGTGTTAATATGTGTGTGTTATTATCACTCTTATTACAAAGGTAAGATTGTTAAATTTCCGTCAAGTTTGTATAAACAAAAATGTACTTTTGTACTAACAGTCTAAACGATATTTCTAACTAATTAAATATACCAGCTTTTTATTTGTGTCGGTTAAATACAGCTATAGGCTTGCCTCCTATTGTAACAAGGGGTTTTTTCGGCAAACTGATGATGCATCAGTATTCTGAGGGTTAAAAAGTGTGTTTCACTAGTTTTCCGCCAGCGGCTTTGCCCGTGTGTTCTAGACATTTCTTATAAATTATTCTATGTTCTGATTTCTGACACTTACGCGAATACTAGACATTGAAATAAAACTACATTTTACGGATTTTATCGCGTTATATTGATATTATTTTAATCCCGACGTTTCGGACCCTTTACAGCGTCCATGGTCACGGGTGACTAAGGTGGTAGGCGTAAGGTGGTAGGTGGTAGGCGTTAAAATAATATCAATTTAACGCGATAAAATCCGTAAAAAGTCGTTTTATTTCAATTATTCTATGTTGTCTATACTCATCTTCTTAAAGCAAACCTGTCCCACGGGAACCATACATTTAACCGGGATAAAAAGTACCCTATGTGACTGTTCCAGACTTTAATCTATCTCTATGCCAAATTTCATCCAGATCCGTTCAGTAGTTTTTTGCGTGAAAGAGTAACAAACATCCATCCATCCATCCACGAAAACTTATATTAGTAGGCTGACCATAGGATGACCAACAAAGTTTGAGAGCAACTGACCCACACTATTGAAATTTGAGACGACATAAGAGGATTACTCCCCTCGTCCATTGAAATCAATGCACTGCCAAACATATTTGTTTTACCTTTGGTAGCGTTTCGGAATTGCATCCAAAACAAAATTGTGTACTAAATATCACAATGCAAATTTATTTTGTAAAAACCTTAATTATTACTTATATAAAATTATTTATTATTTAATATACACGGTGGAAGGGACATCGACGCACAAACGACATGACAAGGTTTCACTTAAGTTCAAAAATAAAATGACCTAGGCAATTCATGTAGAAAATGATCGTTTATTACAGATATTGACATTTTTGAGCGCGCAGTGTATTACTAAAGACGCGATTATAACGCTCCGCAGTGAATGCTATCGCGCGCGCGATCCGAAATAAATGAAATAATGTTTTTTTAATATAAATCTAATTTGGGTAGATAGAAATAATGATTCTTTACACGTTCAAGTAAAAAAAACAGTTTCTTTATTTGTCTAATACCTATACGTTCCTATAACATTCAACCGATCGGAAAGGCATAGACAGATTAAAACGGCATTGCATTGCAATTGCCAAACTTCAAAAGGCTGCCGGTCTTTGGGGATTAGACTGGGGAGGTGGGGATTCTTGCCCAATAAAACCATTCGGGGCCACCATTAGCAAATGGGGTTTTATAACTTTGTATCCTGATAAAAGACTAACTATAAACTTTATAATTATATATATATATATATCCTACTTAATATTATAAATGTGAAAGTTTGTGAGGGTGGATGGATGTTTGTTACTCTTTCACGCAAAAACTACTGAACGGATCTGGATAAAATTTGGCACAGAGATAGATTATAGTTTGGAATAGCACATAGGCTACTTTTTATCCCGGTAAAATGTATGGTTCCCGCGGGATAGCGGGCTAAGCCGCTGGCGGAAAGCTAGTATATATATATATATATATATACTAGTGGGATATATTAGAAAATACTATGTCTCAAACTTTTTAGCTTATGTAGATATATGAAATGTTATCAAAGCTATATACGCAAATATCCTACTGATTGGTAGTGTCGTGCGTCGGGTCGTTGAGCTCCCTATGTTATGGTCGAGCTTTACGATGACTGATTTATGCATGCCGTCTGTCTGTCTGTCTGTGAGGATAGATCAACTCATGGCTGCTGCGGCTCTTTCCTCATAAGGCCGTTGCAGACATATCCCTACACTGTGACACATATTTGATACAAAAAAAGACGATGTCTGGACTTTAAAAGAGATCATGATTCTCTGAGTTTGTTTCGGCGTTTCTTCTCAGAGGTCGTCAGTTAGGAAATTCCGACGCCATCTAGCACAAAATCGCAAAACATTGACTTGTAAAAGTGTCTGAAAAGATCTATTTGCAGAATAAATATCATTTCATTTCATTTCATAATAAATATTATTAAGAAATATTTGCGACACCCTTACAGGGTCTATGTATGTTATGTTAATTAAGTATTTTCTGTAACTACATAATGCAATAAATAAATAGAATACTTTAGTTAGGAAGATATATGACAGAAATTTCAATATAATATATTTTTTTTTAATGAAAATATCGCGAAGTAATTTTTCCTCATAGAAGTGTTTCGAAGAAGTGGGATGCAAAGTGTTAGATAATTCAATAAAACAACCGGGATCGCTAGATAAGCCGGACTGGCGCTCTTTTATTTTGACAAACCCTTTTTGACAGTTGACATTCTTGACAGCTGACAAAGTGACGCTGTTCAGATGCGTCACCGATAATGATGCATTCCTATGATACATAACATCCCTCCCCCATAGATACCCTTATTTATAATAACATCAACGATTAAACTAATTAGAAGGTAAGTTACAGTTATTACAAAATTTGCATTCTACTTTATGCTGATTTCGTCTAGGTCTAATTGTGACGGCCTCAGGGCTCCTGGTGGTAGCTTCATATGGTTCTGAAAGGGAACTGGGCAGACTCTGCAAGGATTCTTCATAATTGATCCCTGACGCTGGTGAAGGTGTGACCCCATCTCCTTCTTCCTGATGTGCTGATCTTCCTTCATTAACCAGATCCTGACTGGTTTCCTGTATCACCTCTCCGGCCGTATTTTGAGATTCCTCTGTATCACACAAGGAAGTATAATCTCCTTCCAGATCAATGTATGTGTCTTTGTTACCAGCACAATCAGATCCTTTATATAAAACAATTTGGTTTTTGTGCTTTTTTACTAGCTCTGCAGTCTCAATATCCCTTATTAGGTAGGTAATTTTTCCCAGTCTCTTTATTATTTTACCGGTTTGCCACTTAAATCTACTATTATTTATAAACTTTTTATACAAGATTGTATCATTTTGAGTGAAATATTGTTTGTTACAGCCTCCATATGACTTACTCTGCAAATACTGTTTGTTTTTCACAATATTAGCCAAGGGTGTGGATGAAGGTGGCGGCGATTTGGGATTCATTATATCTAAGCGAGATCTAAGTTTCCTTCCATAAACAAGCTCAGCAGGCGAACAACCAGTTGTTGAGTGGACAGAGTTCCTATAATCAAATAAATATTTTAAAAGTTTATTCTGCGAGTCTTGTACCCCACTACTATTGAGTAAACTAGTTTTAATGCCTTTTTTACCACTTTAACATAGCTTTCCGCCTGTCCATTGCTAGCCGGATGGTAAGCCGGTGACGTAATGTGTGAAATACCATTCAAAATACAAAAATCTTTAAATTCTCTTGAAGTGAATGATGATCCATTGTCACTAACTAATGTATGAGGAAGCCCAAAATGTGAAATAAAGTTATATAATTTCCCAATAGTCGCGGTGGATGTTATAGAGTTCTTCATGTTATAAATTTCCACCCATTTTGAATAAGCATCCACAATTACCAAAAACATTTGACTGTTGATGGGACCAAGAAAATCCACATGTACTCTGTAAAATGGTTCCGGTGGGTATTGCCAAGGCGCGAGAGGTGCCCGCGGCGGCGTCGGACGCAGCTGCATACATACGTCACAAGAACCGATCAAGCGCTCGATCGCCGCGTCTACCCCTGGAAACCAGAACCTCGAGCGAGCCTCTGCCTTGGTCTTTACCATACCTAAGTGGGACTGATGTAGTTCTAACATGATTTTATTTTGTAATTTCTCAGGTATTACTACTTTGTGGCCCCGCATGACACATCCATTTTCCAAAGATAATTGTAGTCTACATAAATGGTATGGTTTTAACCTACTGTCATTAACTTTTTTTGGCCAACCATTCAAAACAAACGTAATTACCTTTGCCAAAGTAACATCGGTCTTAGTGCTTTTACGTAATTCATCTAAAGTAATAGGTAAACTGCCCTCTACTACAAAATTGACATATGAAGCCCGATCGAGAATCGCAGCAGCCGCATTATCACAGCGCGCCCCCTCCGCCGCCTCTTGCGCACCCTCCGGGTTTGGCAGACTGGCCCGAGACAGAAAATCTGCGCTATTGTCTGCACTCCGTACATATTCGATTTTATAGTTGTAGCCGCTGAGAAACATGGCATACCTCTGAAGCCTATTCGCAGAGACTTCTGGTATGCCACGCTGAGAACCGAATATAGACAGCAACGGCTTATGGTCAGTGCGTAGCGTAAAGGGAACCGCTCTACCATATAAATACTGGTGGAAACGCCGCACTCCGAAAATTATAGCCGTTGCTTCTTTTTGGATTTGCGAGTAGTTTTTCTCAGCGGCGTTTAGGGTACGCGACGCGAATGACAATCGTTGTGAACGCCCGTTCACAACGATTGGGCTCTATTTGCGACAAAATAGCGCCTAACCCACAGGGGGAAGCATCAACTGTGAGTATTATTTCAGCATCTGGATTAAAGTGAGCTAATGTTTGTTCTGATGCCAAGCTTTGTTTAATTTTTTTAAATGCCTGGTCATGTTCTGTCGACCAACACCATTTCTTTTCTTTTTTCAAAAGATTATATAATGGACTCAAAATAGTAGATGCACTTGGAACAAAATTCCGGTAGTAGTTTACTAGGCCTAAAAAGGACTGTAATTTATTGACATCTGTTGGTACAGGTGCATCCACTATTGCTTTAACCTTTTCTGGAGATTTCTTCAGACCATATTTATTAATAACATAGCCTAAATAGTTTACTTCATTTTTAAAAAATCGCATTTGTCTTTTTGTAAGGTTAAGCCCGCATCTTGCAACCTTTGTAACACTGCATTAAGTCTTAACAAATGTTCATGATGGTCTTTACCCGTAACCAGCACATCGTCAAGCAGGCATAGCGTGCCTGCTAAGCCTGCCAGCACACTCTCCATAGCGCGCTGAAACACAGCTGGCGCACTCGATAACCCGAATACCATATGCGTATATTTGAATAACCCGCGATGTGTGTTAATGCAGGTTATGTTTTGTGATTCATCATCTAATATAAACTGATTATAAGCATTGGATAAATCCAGTTTAGTAAATTGTTGCCCCCCATATAACTTTGAAAACAATTCAGTAGCAGTTGGCAAGGGGTATTGATCAATGATCAGCTGTTTATTTACTCCTGTAGAATAATCAGCGCAAATTCTAATAGACCCATTCCGCTTTAATACTGGCACAATAGGTGATGCATACTGTGAATGTTCAACTGGTTTTAATACACCTAATGTCAGTAGACGATCTATTTCCTTATCTATTTTGCTTCGTAATGCAAATGCTATGGGACGAGCTCTAATGAAAACTGGTTTGGAATTTTCTTTCAGTTTCAAACTAACTTTAAATTTATTAAATGAGCCTAACTGGTCTGAGAATACTGATGGGTACTGAAATTTTAACTGTTCAATAATATTAGAAGTATCATCAGTCTGTTTACAATACTTAACCGGCAATAATTCCAACTTAAAGAGGGAAATAAAATCCCGACCTAATATTGGTGGACCTCCATCTTGTATGATGTATACATACAGTGTGTGTGTAGTTCCTGCATAACAAATTGGTAATCTTACTACTCCTAGGCATTTAATATTGTTCCCATTATATGAAATTAATCGTTTGTTAGTTTGTGACAATGTAACCTCTTTAAAATAATTCCTATATGTTACATCTGAGATAGCTGTTACAGCTGACCCACTATCAACCTCAAATTTAAGTTGAACTCCCGCTATTGTTACATTTTCGGTCAATGGCTTACCATTAATGAAGCGAATATTATAGAACTTGCCATCGTCGTCACCTTCATCCACAGTGCCTGATCCTATAAAATTTAACTTTTTACACATCCTACGCAGGTGGCCAGTAACTTTACACTTCTTACACTTGTACTTGGCAAACCGGCATTGTGATGTCTTATGATTATAGTAACCACACACTTCGCACCGCACTTTATCACTGGCACACGTTTTTGGCATATTGGGTTGTGCTTGACCTTGCGAAATCTTGAACAATTGATCCTGGGATGATGTTGTTGCTGGTCCAGCGACTCCATTCGCAGCCGCCGCCGCACCGGCCCTTGCACTTCTTATGCTCTCCGCCAACTTCACCGCTTTAGCCAGGGTTAGGTCCTTTAGGTCTTGAGCGAAGAGTTTGTCCTTTTCCGCACCGGAACGCATACCCATGACGAACCGATCTCTCAATGCCTCCTCCACATTGCTAAATTCACAATGTATTGTAAGACCATGCAATCTTGCTGCCCACTGCGCGAAGGTTTCTTCTGACTGCTGTGCAGCAGCATAAAAGCTGTATCGATCAGCGAACCCGCAGCGTTTCGGGATAAAGTGATGATCGAGCAGCGTGAGTATGTCTTCGTAGGGAACTTCTTGCAGCTTTTTAGGTAATGCAAGATCCGCCGCTAACTTATATGTGCCATCGCTTAGTGCACTCAGTAGTATGGCCCGTCTCTTGATACCAACTTTTCTGGTCGATGTCGTTCGCGATGAACCATTGTGAGATCCGGCTTTTATACGAGTCCCACGTTTGCTCATTATGGTTAAATGCTGATAATAGCCCGAAAAGTGAGCTCATTTTCCTCGTCGCCACTGTTAGATAATTCAATAAAACAACCGGGATCGCTAGATAAGCCGGACTGGCGCTCTTTTATTTTGACAAACCCTTTTTGACAGTTGACATTCTTGACAGCTGACAAAGTGACACTGTTCAGATGCATCACCGATAATGATGCATTCCTATGATACATAACACAAAGTAAATGAAAACGAACCAAAAAACCATCAAATTGATACCAAATGAATTTCCTTGAACTGAAATCATTTGTTGCTGTCCGTGTCTGTGTCTTAGGCTAATATTCAGAGACGATGCTAAGCATAAACTTACGTAACGCTTCCGTATGTCAATTTGTAATACAAATTTGACATACGGAAGCATTACTTTACGCTGAGTATTGTCTCTGAATATTAGCCTTAATGTCAGCAGAAAACGTTGGCAAGATAATAAATTATCGTGAGGCGAAAAACATCTTCCCCCGATATAGCTAGTGCATGACGACCACGACCGCTCTGCTAAGAACGAAACGAAGAAGTAGGTATTTAAAATCTTAGTTTAGGAGATTGAATTTGAATTAGTCTCTTGTGTTTTATTTACATAATTAAATAATATGTTAATCTCATTTCTTTGAAAGAATAACTTGCCATTTCATCATGACGACGTCTGTGGTCTAGTGGTTCGAGTACCGGACTGCTGATCACGAGGTCGTGGGTTTGATTCCCACAAGACACAAACATTTTATGTGATGAACTTAGGTGTTTATGTTTAACTGGATGTTTCTTATATATTATAAGTATGTATTTACAAAAAAAAAGTATATAAGTATTATTTCCATTGTCTATAGTACCCATAGCACAAGCTCTGCTTAGTTTGGGACTAGATGGTGCTGTGTAAAAATATCCTAAGATATTTATTTAATAAATCCTCTCTAACGGTACAATTTTTTTATGTATCAGTTTAAAACTTTCATCCCACACAAAATAGATAACAGCTTATAAGTGGTAATAGTTGTACCATTAGCAATAGTTTATCATTTAACCAAACAATATAGTAGTGTCGACGAAACTGCGAAATGATTACCTATAAAGTGGTATCATTAAGTATAACAAAGGGAGGTGAGCACGTTCCATGCTGTTGACTAAAAGAAAATTATCACTAGTCTATTGTCACCATCTGCGTAATAGGTGAAATTTAGTATTGTTTCCCTTTCCCACAATATGATATATATATAGAAATACCAACAATAAAGCCTTCTCATACCTCTGGTGGTATTTATTCAGTAAATATGAAAGTTTATTTAATTTTGGTCCTTGTAGTGTTAATATATGGGGCGTGTGAAGCTAGTGAAGGCAGGGTGAATGGCAGGATTCGCGGCGTTTCATTTACGACTCGAAATAAAGGGAAGGTACAGGACGTATCAAAGGACCAGCGGTTTTGGCCCCCAGGACCAAAGGAGAGTAGATGTAAGTAGTATACTTGTTTTACTTTTTACTCTATGGTAATACATAAATAATTATATGTTTTTTCATGCATTGCGTTTTTACAATATGCCTATTTACTATATTGTTCTTAAAATAACAGCACGTCTTAAATTTATGCAAGTTGCATACATCAAGTGAATGCTTAATTTTCTATTAATTACTTTGACTAACAAATTAATTATTATGTCACAAAATAATTAAAGCTCTTTGTTTATTTTGAGTACCAATTAATAGTGGTATTAAAATTTGTTAACAGTTAATATTAAATGAATGTATTACTAACATACGATAATTGCGAAAGTCTTTTTAAATCCATTGCACTGCATTTAATTTGGACTAAGGCCCAAATTAAATAATTAATTACAGAAATTGTATCACTGCCTCGTGAGCCTAGTGGTCCTTAGCGTGACTGCTATACTCAATGGTTAGATTCTTGTTTCGTTAACTCCGAGAATTTTATAGAAAAATAAACACTATAAACACTTTGCCTCGTAATCGAACCCAGCGTAGCATTTGCACTTACGACTATGACGCTAAAAAGTCAGTATTATTTAAACTACTTATACCTACATTTTCTGTCTGAGCAGTTCTGTCCCTCTTCACGGTGGTGACGTTTCCCAATGGCGGGTGCGCCGGCGCGTCTGGTGATAACGGAACATGCATGACTGCGCGTGAGTGTACCGCACGAGGCGGCTCAGCTAATGGCTACTGCGCCAACGGCTTCGGGCTCTGTTGTATCTGTGAGTACTTGTTCACTATCATAAAACACTTCCACCTTTTACTATATTGTATTAAGTACTAGCTATTCACCGCGGCGTTATTTGCGTTCAACTAATTCCTAATTGTGTCCAAGTTTCTCAAAATCCTTTAATATCTGTGTGATTGATTACAATACTCAATACTTTATTGCATTCAATAATGTTTTATAAAGGTGGACTTTATATAACTTAGATGATTATGGACACTGTCGGGCACAGAGGCAAAGGGTTTAGCATCATTTGGCAAAGGAGGTCATCGAAATCGGCCCAAGTGATGTACCGAAGGTACACTTATTGGAAAAAATACCGTGTATTACGCTGGTTAAAACTATAGTCGTATTTTTTTTATGTTGACTGGGGGATGAGAAAAAAAACTTTTACTTTGAGAAAAACCACGCCATTTTGGAACACTATTATATCAGTTTTATAGTGACTTCATGGTAAAAACTATCAACTTGACAGGTGTCATGTACCTCCGGTACAAATGTGGCTGAGTTGTATGGGCTTTTGATGAACTCCTTTATTGCGCATTAAGTATACCTAAAATATATTATTTATGGTCACATTGTACAGTCATGACGTCATGCGGGAGTACTACCTCGGAGAACGGTACCTACTTCGTGAACTCTGGTTACCCGTCGGTATATGATGGCACTGGCTCTTGCGAACTGACCGTCATCAAATCCCATCCTGATGTCTGCCAAATTAGGTAAGTAATCATCACCCATTAACTATCCTACTGCTGGGCATCCTCTCAGTATGAGAGAGATTAGGCCATAGTCCACCACGCTGGCCTAACTTCACATGCCGTCCAGAAAATCTTTCAGGCATGCAGGTTTTCTCACGATGTTTTCCTTCACTGTAAAGCGAGTGATAATTTTATTACGCACTTGATTGTGCGTAATAAAAGATTAGAGTGTGAGAACCTTTCCACACTGTACGACGCCAAATTAGCAGAGTCTTGTAGGAGAAGTAGATACTTACGTTGACGGCTGCTTTGTTAGCCTAGTCGTTAGTGCAACTGCTATGCTCAAGGTACTTTGTCAAGCAGTGTTCTTAGGTTAGTCGCAGCTTGGAGAATTGTAGGCTCGCTCCTATGGGAACGAGTGCGTCTCTGCCTTACCCTGTTAGGAATGCAGGTGTGATGTTATTCTAGGAAAAATATTGTGGTAAATTTGTGCTGGGTAGATTACGGCAGCGTTCGTGGAGCAAACATTTCTCGTAGCGTCTACGCGGTTGCTACGAATCGAGCGTAGCCGTACGCTACGAAGTTTCCGTAGCAAAGCTCGCGCTTCGTTGGATAGCTAGGTTACAAGTTTCAGTTTTAACGGTACGGGTTTCAAACTCAACATTGCGGACCTATTGCTATGCTGGGGATGCATCGATTTGACGTAAATGTAGAAGGAATAAATTATCATCATACATATCTGTATAGACGCATACGTCTTAGGACACTATGTTAAAAAAAACCTTGTCCGATCCGTTAAAACTATCTATACATATACTACGTGGGCAGAAAATCGTGGATCAAACGAAACAGGGCGATAGTTGGGGTTATTTGCAGCAAAAAATATCTCTGGGGCAGAGCTCTAACTTGATTTCCCTTAATGTTATGACTATTTGAGTGTTTTCAGAAGAAAATACCAAAATGAGTAGTAAATAGGCAATTAGACTAAAATGAGTACCTATTTTAAAACAATAAATGGAGTCTACTTGCTTCTAGTATATGTATCATCACTACAAAAATGCTTTTATGATAGTAGGTGCCAAGATTTTTTTTCAATTTCGAAAAAAAATTTTGTGACTTTAGAACGTTACTGTAAAAAAATAGAAAAGTAGTGTAGTAGAAAAACTTGCCTATTTAATGAGGATTAAAACGAGGTATAACACATAGCTGTTAGTAGCTAAATTATTATTTTATGTTAATTTTTTCATAGCAAAGTCTAAATAAAGTAAATCAGAGAATAATTAAACATCAGTTAAATCTGACTGTAGTATTTATTTCATGAATCCTTTCTTTTACGAAACAGTTAGTTTGGACCCTTGGCTATATTTGGCAGTGTTTATAAATCAGAGGTTAGTCAAAAACAGCTATTACATACCACCATACCATCACACCTGTATTCCCAGAATTTTCCACAGTTTGCCGGTATGATTAGGTCCCATGTAATAGGGGGCGAGCCCAAATCAGTTATTAAATATTATCGAAATGTAATATTAATTTTGCAATCAGATATACTCGTAATATTACATTCTAAAGTAAAGTAAAGTAAGCTTTATTTCCACAGATTGTGGGATATATAATACGTATTGGTTGTATAGAAAAATAATGTGGTCCTGGTACAATCTATCTTATTAGGCATGCTAATATTCTATATTATAGTTAATTTTACAACTTCTAAGATATGTCTTTTTGTGAAAAAAATGCTATCTCAGGCAGGGTTCGAACCTGCGTCCCTCCGGGTAAGTACACCGGACGCTTAAGCCTGAAGACGACATAGTCGTCGACACATTTGATTTAATTGTCCATAGGACACAAAATATATTTGTGTGATGAACGTTCTCAGTACATTTTAACCTGATGATAAGTGGTTACCGTAGCCTATGGACGCTTGCAACACTAGGGGTATCACTCGCGCGTTGCCGACCCGAATACATACAAACTCTCCGATACCGCTGCACACTACAATACCAAATGTCAAACTTGTCAAAATTACGTTTGTATACGTGCATATGCAAATGTGTGCGTGAGAGTGCGTAGGGTTTGTTGGCAGTCCGTCCGGCAAAAACACCGGCCGAATGCGGGGGACCTGAGGTATCTGACGTTAGGGAGGGGCGTAGAGTGGCCATTCTGTAATAATTATGTATTCTGTGGTCATAGTACAAGCTCTGCTTTGTTCAGAACTAGGTATGCTGTGTTAAATGTTTTAAATATTTAGGTATACCGCCACTCAGTAAAAAAAATATCAGCGAACCAGCGAAAAACTTGGAACCGCCTTCAAAGAGATGAACAGACGAGATTAGATGCAGGCGGCATAATAACCGGCATTGTGGAAGACGGCTTTTGTTCAGCAGTAGACTTCTTTTGCCTCTTAATAATTATAATGCTTAAGATAATCCTGCCCGGTTAGGAGGAATTATGATCTTGAGTACTTAGCGTGGTATTAAATGGGTTTATTTTCTGACCTAGGCTGGACTTCAACCGCTTCTCGATTGCGGGCCCAGAACAGATGAACCAAGTCTGCAACCAGGACCAGTTCATAGTATCTGGAGGCAACCCTGTGCCAGCCATTTGCGGGGTGAACCAAGGCAGTCACAGTAAGTTAATACCTACTAAAGGAGAAACAGCCTACAGTGAGACATACTTATCTGACGCGGTGACTGGATTTGGAACTCACTTCAAATTATAATAATGATGATGGATCATGGACATGGCATAATTGCTCGAATATGGTATCGTTGCCTATGGATTATTAGCTCAATACTTATAATATGTAAAAAAATTAACCTACAGCATATTTTGCCTCTTAGGGCATAAAAATATATACTTATGGCATCTTTTCTACAGAAATAATTCCTTGTACTGCCAGTGTTCCATACTTTTTCCTTTTTTATTTCTTCTTCCAATTTAGCCCTCAAATCCTTAGCAATGACCTAATATGATTTATCATATTATTATAATAATAATAATAATATATCTTTATTTCAAGTAACCATTATGAGGAGGCCTTTTTGGCTCTGCATAAACGACATAGAATCCATTTTTTTGCGGAAAATCTTCTTTGATCCCCCACTACCTGGAGAGACGGCAGGGTATGTCGGACGCATACCGACTAAAAAGCCATATGCGTCATGGCCACGGGGATCGGGAACATTCACCACAATGCCATGCCATGATGGCGACATACAATCCTGATTTACGACTTGAAAATATCACTGTTTAGAGACAATATCAATCACACAGAAAAAAATCGGTAAATCTGATCCAATAATTTGATAACGGTGATAGACGGATCAAGTTGTAATCTATTCGGCCTTTGGCCCTTGGCCTTGGCTTGGTAGGGACAGCTCAGTGCGATCAGTGGACGAGCGATCGGTTTCTAAAAAATATATTTGCAGGACCTGCAAAAAGGCAAATTGTTGTTGGGTGTTTGTGTATGTATAATTAATATTTGCGTTCATAAGAGCAACTACGTTAAAGGAATAGTCCCTAGACGTTTATTAAAAAAATGGTAAAAAGACGCTCAGTCTTATTCTAAACGACAGCCTGATGAAAGAAATCAAATCTAATCGGGACCAATCTTCTGTTATAGAAATGTTCCCAATGCCCATTTATACAAATACAACTCTTTTCTTGTAACTTGTATTCTTTATAATATTTTTTTTATGTATTCTTTTGTTTATTTTATCCGAAAGAGGTCAAACAGTACACAGGACAGAAGTCAAATAGTACACAGAGTACTAGGGAATATGCACATTTTTTAATTATTTTCTCATCAAAAAAGAAATAATATAAAAAAATATCTACATAGACATAATTCTAAAACGATAGAGTTCATTAAAAAAAATATTTGACCTTTTTTTAAGTCAGACGCATATTCCCTATAGCAGGCTATTAAAAAAGATCGAGATAAATCCCAGACACATACCGCCTTCAGGCCGCCTAAGCAATCTTATTTTTAACTTGTCCTTAATGATGAAAAGATAACTTATTACCTATAATTTTCACGTGTCATTTAACCTGTTGTTTTAATGCACGGAATACTAATATGTATTATGTTAATAGCAATATTTAATGTTTCATGTGTCTGAAATTGTGTTTTAAGTGCATCCAAGCATATAAATACAATAGCTTATTCTTATTATATAAACAGTGTGCTTTATGTGCAGCGGAAAAAATATCAGTTTTACAATAACTACAGACATCGTAATACTTTACAGTTTTTAAAATATATAACTTATCAGATTCAGTTAAAATGTATTCAGTAGTTTTAATATTTACATTACTGTCTCGTAAGCCTAGTTGTCGTAAGCACGACTGTTACGCTCGACGAGGTTCTAGATTCGATTCACAGGTCGAGCAAATATATTGTGTTTTCCTATGAAATTCTCAGTTACAGCTCGGTAGAAATCAAATAACTTTACCTATTGTCAGACCGTAGTCCACATTAACGTATTTGAACGACGCCCTGTGAGTTTATTGTATCTAATATTATCTATTACCACATCATATTAAATACAATAACTCTATAATACCAAAAATAAATATGCCAACACAACACACGTATTGATACTGGTTATACAAACGTAATAAAACCTATTTTGACAAGGCTGAAATAAAGACTTACATTAGGGTACCTATATAATACTTTGAACAATCTGTTCAAATCTATAATGAATATATAAAATCTCTGTTTAAAGACAGAGACGGTCAAAAATTGCATCAGAAGATGCAAAAATATTTTTAAAATGCCTGTAAAGTATGAACGAACGTCGACCACCCTATTAAATTCATGTAACGAAACCATAGCGCGATTCAGCCAACCGGCACAACGCCATCTATCGAAGTGAAACCAAAACAAAACTAAGGGCGCAGCTATTTAATAGGTGAATTATGAGTTACTTGTATCCTTTATTTCACTTTTACTTCTTAAAGTGGATAATTAATAAATTATAAAATACGAATGACTCTCAAAATCCTTTCTTACTTCACACTTACATCATTTCAGGAACATTTATGCAAAATTTCATACTTCTAAACCCAGCGATTTCATTTCTCCCAATACCATGGAAAGGACATGGCTTGACTGCCTATTATATGTATAAGAAAGTCTCACTAGCTCGTAACATTTAAATATTCATTCATTAATTATTGATGAGCTTATAATTCTTATAGAACTTTCGAGAAGAGGAATAAGTTTGTTTTTTGTTTAGGCTTTAAGGGTCCGTCCTACAAATCGACCCATTTTGATACATTTTGATCATCGATTGCAAGGAACCGAATAGGGGAAAATAAAAACTGAGCCATGAATTGAAAAGAACAGTTCCTTTTATGTTAGAGAGCCAAAGTGGATTTTTTAAATTATTTCCATATTAGTGGTAAATCACGAATATTGACAACTCTTTTTCCGAAAAGTTGCGTTCGAGTGACGTTTGATCGTCGCTAGCCAAGAAACTATAAGTAATTATGAATGTAAAAAATATGTATTAAATACAGTACATACTCTTCTTTTAGAGAGCCAGGTTACTTTTTTCAAGTTTTATACAAAATATACCAGAAAAAAAATGATGAAATAATGTATTTTTGGAAAACTTCCAGTCAAATATGTATTTTTTTCTATTTTTTAGAGGCACTTTTACGAAATTAAAAAAATAGTGTATTAAACTTAAGTTATCCTTTAAATAGAACGTAAATTTATATTTTCAAAAAAGTAATATTTTCACTCTGAAAATAATAGATACATTGAGCTATATTATCGAGCGCATAAACTCGATCGCGCCAGTAACCATCGTGCCATCATTTATTTGTGATAATTATTATTGAAAAGATCAAAATTGTTTATACGATACTACGCCCAACCTCGAGCCGAAACATAGAACTCGATTGAATCAAATTTTGAAAAATTGAGTCAAATTTGTGCACGGCCTCTTAAAGCCTAAAAAATGATAAAATTACTTAATACATAATAGAATTTCTTTAAAATTGAGTATTTAAAAATTAAATTATTCCGGTTAGAATTGTTCCAAAACTGAACAAACCAAAACAATGTCAGAACCAAAAAAAATTATTTTGTAACTTTTTTCTTCTGGTCCCAAATTACTTCTCAAAAATAATTATTGTATTTTTAGATAGAATCTTGGACCCCACCCCCGGTCCCGAAAGCCACGACCCATCGCGGGTAATCCATGGTTAATTAGGTATACCGGATTTAATAATATTTTTTTCAACAGTGTATATAGACGCGGGCATTGGGATGACAAACCCTGTGAAGTTGACTTTCGTCACCAGCGGGACTTCGTTTGAGAGATTGTGGAAAGTGAAAGTTACTCAGATACCTTGCAGCTCTATTTATAAAGGTAATTCAGGCATCAATAACATAACACACCAAGGGTAGGCAGCAGAAGGAGAAATGAACTAATGTTCACCCAGCAATAGAAGCAGATCATCCAAAGTTCGCCGGGTTCCAAGCCGGGGCAAGCCTATTGCCACCAACCGGGCACAAATACAATGTCCAATCTACACACTACTGATAATTTCATTAAAAAACCAATAAGAGTGGTCGACCTGGGGATCGAACCCAGTGCCTCGAGCGTAGCAGTCACGTTTAGGACCGGTAGGCTATATTAACAGCATAAAGCACTTTGAAGGATGAAATCCTCTCAGACTTGGTTCAAACCTGCGTCCTAACTGGACGCTTTAAATACTAAACTTCAAAACGCTTTTGAGGTTCCATACATGTTTATATTCCGTAAATTCAAATGTATGGAACAGCAGATTTTTTTTCAGCATGTACCTATAGTAAACATTGCTGAGGACAATAACGACGCCATATTTTTTCTGTAAATACATACATACATAAAAACACCCTGTCAAAGAAACATATCCATCACATAAATGTTTTGTGTCCTGTGGAAATAGAACCCTTGTGATCAGCAGTCCGGTACTCGAACCACTATCTGACAGACATCGTCACAATTTATAATGATTGTTCAATTAACAGCTGATGAAGGTTGCTTGCAATACTACACTGGTGTATCTGGTCAATTGCGCTCCTTCAATTATGATCCTGCTTCGGGTCTCCAGCTCAGCAACCAAGACTACGGTATCTGCGTGAGGATGGAGAGGAACTTCTGTGGAATACAGTACACCGCTTGTCCGGACACAGGTAAGGCAATTCAATTGGCAAGTCATATGTATACCCGTCATGGTAATTGTGAAATTACGGACAACAGACGTGAAGCTATGTATGTATGTCATTGTGAATGTTCCTGATCCCATTTCGCAAAGGACAAAGGAGAGCAAGTTGTCCTGGTATGAGTCCGATACCGTGCCACCTGCCCAGATAAGGATTTTCCACACCCCAAAAAAATCAGAATAGGATGGGATGGAATAATTGGAAATCGGGGCCTGACTCAGACAGGTTCTAGGAAGTACTAAGTTCTGAATACTGGAAGGGTGTCCATATAGGCTGCCCGCTTAGTGGCAATGTAAAATTAAATATACTTATAATTAGGTTGTATAGCCCAATTACAAGTTTGAAATAATTTCGTGTATCAATAGCGTAAAATGTTGCAATAGTACATCAAATTTGACGAAGTTTTATAAAAAGTCTTTAAATTGTTTTTCTTGAAAGGTTAAGCATTGTTCTTTGTGCGTAAAGCATCCTTATAGCTGTTGTGATTTCTACATCACCTAAATTGGAAGCAAGTTTCGCAAAAACATGCAAAGTTATGCTTATTTTCGTCAAGTGACGCACTTATTGATACATTTTATTTTAAGTCGCTTAACCTTCCAAATTGCCTAATACCACGTGATCCTCCAGACTCTTTTCGTTTCGTTTACGTCACAGAATTAATAATAGTTAGGTACTTTCACATATTGTTGCAAACACGCGACGAATTTGGGGACTACGCACCTGATCCTTTTGAAAGGGAATATTGTTAGTTCTGATAAAGTTCATGTAATAAACGTAGGTAAAAAGTTTATATATAAAAATTACTATTATCTATCAACATAGTTTCATTTTACGGGCGGCCTCCACTACCATCACAAATGAATCTTTTGTTTAAGTCAACAATCGCTCCAGAGCTTTTACTCTAAGCGGCAACAGCAATGGCCCAGTGAATGCAATGATTGGTTCTGGAGCTGGTCCAAACAATTGTGCCAATGATTGGTTACTGCTGCCGTGTGCCACCAATGTTGGCCGAATCCAGCCTGCTCAAGCCCTCTGTACGGACAGAATATGTGGAGGAACCTTCTCGGCAGAACTTTCAATGCAAGCCGCTACTGTACTGAGTAAGTATTTTGTATCCAACTCATCATCATCATCAACCCATTAACTTTTCCATTGCTGGACACGGGTCTCCTTTTACATGATTTCGAACAGTGCCTTGGATTCGATCTCGAGACCTTTGACTTGGCAGTCCAGTAGTCATACCCCTATCACTGCTCCTTCTATTCAACTATATTTTTTAAACTTGATTTATTGGTGGCCAGCCAATATAATATGTAAAAATATAGTCCAAATGATTAAGGAAACCCGCATGTTGCAGAGATTTTCTTGATAACCTATGGCATTTTCTACCCCGCAATACACTAGTGATATGGACTATGAAGACCTATAGCAGCGAATCGATAAATGGCGTGATTGATTGACCAACAGAAAAACGACTTCATGAATTTTCTGATGATGACTAAAGGCCTGTTTCACAAACACTGGTTAACCAGTAACCGCTAAATAAAATGAAAAATTGAACTAAATTAATCTGAAATTATCTGCAAAGTAATTTAACAGGGGGGGGGGGTGTAACAGGCCCTAAGTTTTCTTAACCTTCTTATATTAAGCTCGACTAGAGGTTAACTGTGGCATTAACTTACAATCTCCACACATCCTGCTACTGCAATATTGTAAGAGTGAAAATGTTATCAACTTTTTGATGAAATGATTTAGATTTATAGATATCGATAAATCTTTTTCGATCATGAACCATGTCGATGTTTTCTATCTGAGGTACTGTACTTCCTAGTTGGTCGTACATAGGTTAGATATTGTTTTCCGTGTTTTTAGATATCGTTTGAAGTCAGATGTTTCTAAGAAGTCTTTTATTACTTTCCAGGTACAGTCAAACCATTTCGTTTATGGTTTCACACAGACAACGTAGAAGCCCCAGTGGACACAGGCAACAGAGGGTTCTGTCTCAACTACATACAACAACCATGTACCAATAATGTAGCATAAACCTTATTTTATTTCTTAATTTTATTATTAAGCTAATGCCTAAGCATTTTTAGAGCACCGATAATGTTTATTGTATAAAACTCCATTACTTAACTGGACATTGAAATAAATACACATTTTTACAGATTTTGTCTTGGTTCTATCTCTGTTTACTGCAAATGTTTTATGCTCGTCTTGTCTGATGGTACCTACTCATAACTCGTAGAACTGATAGCCGCATGGGCAGAAAGGTTTTCGAGTGGAGACTAATACTAATAGACAGATGACCTGGTAAAGGCCGCTGGGAGTCATTGGATATAAACGGTCCTTGTGGAAGTCTATGGGGGAGGCCTTTGTTCAACGGTGGACCTCTTTTGGCTGATGTAATGATGAGGATGGTGGTCAGAAAAAATCTCTAGGGCCTAAAGTAATAAATAACGTACCATCACGCCTGTATTCCCTGAAGGTACATTATACCTTATTAAGGTGGAAGGTACATCGACGCACAAACGTCGTGACAACGTTTCACTCAAGGTCGAAAATAAAATGACCTAGGTCATTAATGTAGAAAATGATCGGTTATTACAGATGTTGACATTTTTGAACGCGCAGTGTATTGCTAAAAACGCGATTATAACGCTCCGCAGTAAATGTTATCGCGCGCGCAATCCGAAATAAATAAAATAAAGACTTATTAATTATAAATCTAATTTGGGTAGATAGAAATAATGTTGTTTTACACGTTCAAGTAAAAAAACTGCAGAAAAAACTGATTTTTTTTTGAAAAAAGTTACCGAAATTTTCAACCCAGGGGGGTCCAGAATCATGTACTGAACTTATGGTATTCGGATGTGCGTCGATGTCCCTTCTACCTTGTCTATACCTTGGTATATTTATTGTGATTTGTAATTTGCTACCATGTACCTACCATCTAATTTGACGTTTTGGAATGCAAATAAATAATATGACTATGAATATTGTAAGATGCTAACAAAACCAATATAACTTTTAAATAATAATATGTAATAATAATAACAACTTCATCAATATTCTAAGCGCCTGTTTTACTACCTATTAGTAAGTTCCAGTAAAATTACTCAGCAGATAATATCAAACAAATTTTGTTCCATTTTTTAATTTTTCCGGTGGATAGTGGCTATCCAGAGCATGATGAAATATGCCCTTTATGTGTTCCGTTAATTGTTTATTAAATATATTTAAGTAAACAAATAAAAATTAAAGTTGACAAACTTGTTTTATGGTTGTACCCACTTAATTATTTCACGATAAGTTGGCTATTATACAATTATCTTCAATTGATAAGAGTTTATTTGGCACCGACTCAAAATTAGTTATTATGACTAAAAAAGGTTATTGTTTTTGGTTTTTAGTTACTTTTTTCACTGGGTTATTTTTTTGTTAAAAAGTAGTTACTTTTTGTGTCCAATATCTAAGTTGTTCCTTAGTTACCTTAACGAAGTCAGGTCTAAACTTTTCATGAAGGTAAATGGAATAAGGCCAAACAAGAAGTTGCTGCTGTAGACCGTTGAGGGTTTTCTTCGACAGTCTTTTGTCTCCATCATCAGGTCAACTCTAGGTTTCCATTATGTTGTAGGGTCATCAGAACTCCAGACCAGGACATGTCTCATTCCTTTTATTGTTGATTAGGATAGTGACATAGGAATTATGTTCTTGTTACGTGATTTTCAGTAGTCAAATTAGAATGTGAAAAATTATTAACAAATTATTAATGGTTGCAGTAAAGCAATAATAATAATAAATATAATTTTTATTTACTTACACAATAACATTACAGTAGGTGGGTATAGGATGTTCTAAATAATTTAACATTAAAGATTATGAATTAGCAGAACATCTTCTGATACTTTAAATAAGTTACTCTGTGCTATATCTACCACGAAAACCTGCTGACAGATAGACCAAAAGTACCTCTTGCAAATTAACCGGTTTTTTCTTTTGTTTAGGTAAGGCTTATGACCTACATCACTCTATGTTACAAGTTTCAAAGTAAGATGAGTGAATCAGTCAGTAAGAACATACTCAACTAGGATAACATGTGGTTGATGAGATTGTTTTGTCGACCCTTATTTTTACGCCTCGACTATGGTGAAGACGATATAACGTGTCGACAAAATTATGGCACATAAGCATGTTAGCCTGCTATGGTATGATATCAGCCTATTTTGTTCACAAGAGGACGAGTCTGTAAGTTTAACAAGTATTCATTATCTTAACTTTATACTTTTTGAATTTCCATTCAATTAATTCTTAAATCAATTTTCCAATACAGGCGTTATGTAACGTGAATATGTATGTACACAGTCTTATATATTAAGCGTGTACCTTTCTAAAAACAATGCTAAGGGACTGTTACACCACCTCGTAATAAGTCCCTGTTAAATTATTTGGCAGATAATTTCATACAAATAGTTCCATTTTTAATTTGTCATACGAAAACCTATGACAGTCGTTAGTGGTAGTCAGAAGCCTAAAAAAAGCCTGACAACCAGTGTTTCCCTCGAATATCGGTATTGCCTAGAAATTGGGTTTCGGAGGTCTGATGGCAGTCGCTTCGTGTAAAATTCTGATATTCATCCGCATCCTGGTGAGACTGGAAGCCGACCCCAACATGGTTGGGAAAAAGGCTAGAAGGAAGAGGAGTTCCATTTTTTATTTATCCAGCGGTTAGCAGACATTCAGAGATGGTGAAAGAGGCCGTAACTGCTAAATATATAAACCAGAAAGTTGGAATAATTAGTTGTATTTAAATAAATAATAGGAAATTGCCTCAAAGCATTCGAAGTCTACCAAAACAATTACTATGCTTTACACGCCTCATCGGCACAAGAACGCCCCAAGCAATATTGCTCGTTACATTTTCATGCAGTGGTAGCCATGCATGGAGGACTTCTGGACTTATACCACAGCCTAAATATGTCTAGTGTTTTGTTTGTGATTGAAATGGTGACACAGTAAATGGGTTAATGATGAATTGTAAAAAAATCCGAGAACCATCATGAAAGAATTTTCTGTGCTATTTTTAGATATGAAATTCGTAACGATCTTTGCCCCGCCTAGCATTTATAGGCACATACTATATTTTAAATAAAATTAGATGGTATTACATCTACATTTTTTGGGAGGGAGGAGCTTTTGAATCTTAATTCAATTTGCTGGCCAATCAAAACCCAGAGATGAAGTGATCATAAATATCATAGGACTCGCGCAAGTGCAGTGATAACGCCCTTGGAAACTTAGGGTATATAAGGGAAAACAAGCGGCCAGGGATGTTATATCGCTTTACAGTCGAGTAGTAGATTTCCAATTTGTTTCGCTTTCCCACCTCTTATCAGTCTTTGAGTTGCCCCCGTCCAGTAAACACGCTATGTAAATTAAGCCAAACTGGCGCGCTACTCAGAGTCAACTACCGTGATGGTGACCGAATCAGGTAAATACAACTTTATTTCATCGTCGCTTAATAATGAATAGTTATAAAAGTAATAGTTTCCACGTTTTGGTGTCCACGTGAATTTTTAATAAGCCTTAGTAAGTGAGTCTGACCAGTAAATACCAGGCGCTTGAACGCGCCGCATGTTGATAAAAGTTCACAGTTAAAATAATTATGATGGAAATGTCGAGTCGACAGCATTTATACCCGACTATTACTAATAATAGTGAGCTTTTGTTTTGGACCGATTTAAATTAGTGAATTTAATTCCTGTGCATCAACTCGTGATTTTCAAAATTTAAATATAGTCTAGTTTAATTGATTAGACTGTGACCTCCCTGGGTGGTCACAACAATTGCTTTCTATTGTTTTTCAAATTGATTTTGACAGGATAATAACACTTTATATTAAACAGTGTTACGTTTTTCAGTTAGTGAAGAGAGGGAATCTGAAAGCAAGACATGTGGCAAGATTTTAGTGGTTCTGTCATGGATACTAGTGGTCTTGACCATGCCGTTTTCCCTCTTCGTATGCTTCAAGGTAAGTGTATAATAATATTCTTGTGATTTAGTTTTTTCGAGCGTAGGATTTTAGTCTTAATATTCAAATTTGCTGGCGCATTGTGCTAATACTCTGTAACAGAATGTATTGCTGAACCATACGGCTATGTCCAACTATGCGAAGTTATACAAAATACATACAAACTATTGGTATTTAAATAAATTTCCGAACGTTAAAAGAAGATAGTGTACCTACGTGTTATCCAAAAAAATATATTGCATTGTAAATGATTCCTGCTAAATTTAAAATATTCAATAACTTGGCCATTGCAAAGTTAAGCATTGGGTTGGACTGGACCGGAACCCAGATCCTTCAAAACCGGTGAGCTCTTCGCTTAGTCTATACTAATATTATAAAGAGGAAAGATTTGTTTGTTTGTTTGTTTGTTTGTTTGTTTGTTTGTTTGTTTGTAATGAATAGGCTCCGAAACTACTGGACCGATTTCAAAAATTCTTTCACCTTTGGAAAGCTACATTATCCCCGAGTAACATAGGCTATATATCATCACGCTACGACTAATAGGAGCGGAGTAGTAATGAAAAATGTAGCAAAAACGGGGAAAAAATTATAAGACCACGCGGGCGAAGCCGCTGGCGGGAAGCTAGTTGTTTATAAATAAAGATAAATAAATAATAAACCGACGTAAAATTTTCAAAATCTTTCTCAAGAAAAATATATACCTACAATTTTCTGTCACACTTTTCATATCTTTGACGATTTACCACTACTAAATTGTCCTACATTTTATGAATAATTTAGTAGAATATATCGGGTGTTCTAGTTCTCACATAAGTTGAGTGAACTCAATGCCAATATGAATAGACAAAGCATCAAAAGGCAATCGATATTAATTATTTATGCAGCACTGCGATTTAGAAATGAGGATATTTACATGATACTTTAAGCACTACTCGCACACTTCACGCACTTCTCCACCGATGAGAGATTTGTGACCACGAAAACTGTGTACCCTAACATCTGAGGTCTTAAGATAGCAGCCCACGAATGATCGCTACGTTGTTGCTGGCGTTTATAGGCTACGGTTACCTGATGGCAAGCGGTAACATGCTGGCCGCATATCTCATCTTTTTAAAAAAATACTGCTTAGCAAACACAAGCATGTGTATTATAACTAAAATACATATCCAACGTGAATTCTTAATAGACTGCCTCATTAGGTAATTGCCTCTTTCGATTCCCATGTCGAGCAGTTTTATTGAATTTTTCTATATAATTCTCGGTAACAGCTTAGAGCTTAGATTCTTGTCCAGATTTTCCAGTATCGAACCCTCAGTAGGCCAGCGTGGTGAACTTTAAACTAACCCCTCTCATTCCGAGAGAAGACCCGATATCCAGTTGTGGGACAGTTAACGGGTTGATGATTGATAATGGCAATAGGCTCGCCCCCTATTGGCTCTGTCTAGCAAGAATAGGTGTGCGGTTGCAAAAAAAATACTCGAATGGAACTAAAACTAAGCTTTACACCCAATTTTCACATATTCACTGATGAATCAGTGTGATTAAATTCTTATAGGAAATTGAGCTATAATATTCAATTTACTAGTACAGAGTTTTCCATGAATACTTAATAAGCTCATACTATAAATGAAAATCGATACTGCTTGAAGGGAATCGATTTTATAATAATCAACTACGTATTGAAATAATACACGACAATTACTTTCCACGTGTCACGACATGAAGCTTACAATATTATTTCGTCATAGAATATGTTTCCTCGTTAGGTTTATTATTTCCTCGCGTTTATCCAAAATTTTAAAATATACAAAAGTTGTAATATACAGGGTTACAGGTTAAGTCGACCTAGATCCGTTAAGGGCGTGTAGTACCCATCTTTTCTGACATATTTCACTATAGAACACCCTACCCCAAACCTAAACGTTTTCAAGAAAATCGACATTTAATTTTTTTAATAAAAATTATTAGTGCATCTTATAATTATTATTATTGATTTTTTACATGCGAATTAAGATGCTCTATGAATTTAATAACCATAATCCTACGTAGGTTAACTAAATACTTTGTTCTGAACGATTGAAAGTTAAAAAAGTTAGTAAAAAATTAAATTTAAATGTCTTAATTAAATTTAATTTTCTTGAAAACGCTTAGGTTTGGGGTAGGGTGTTCTATAGTGAAATATGTCAGAAAAGATGGGTACTACACGCCCTTAACGGATCTAGGTCGACTTAACCTGTAACCCTGATTAAGTAGTCTAAGTTACTCCTTATTACATTAACAGCACCATAAACTTTCATAATATGCATTTAGGGAAGAGATTTGAAATAACAAACAGACACTACAATTTTATTTATTTGTAGATGTAGATAAACATCACGCCACGGCGAGCCTATGGTCTACTATTACCTACACCTACGAGTACCTAAAGCCCACCTGTGAACTCTGCTACTGAGAATTACCTTGCTCTACCTAGGAATTAAACCCAGATCCTCCGACTTAGCAGCCGCGCTTGTGATCACTAGACCATTGAGACTTTAAATTATACAATTACAAAAAATAAATAAAAACCCAGACACAAAATGAAAAACTATGCAATAAGCCATTTCGTGGTGTCGGCCATCTTGGATTTGAAATTTATCAGTTTGTATTCTACTAGTCAAGCCGTCAAGAAGGAGTTGTGAAAAATTTTAATCCTACACACACAGACATACACACAGAGACACGTCAAACTTATAACACCCTGTCGTTTTTGAGTCGGTGGTTAATAAAGGTATTTACGATTTTAATAGTATCCAATAAAAAAATTCATACGTGTTCTTCAATATTTTCATTCTACTCCATGTACCAGTAAGGGCGGATCCAATGGAATGGATTTAATGGGGGGTGACAAAGTGTCTTCCCCGTGGATTCGCCCTTGACCTAGGTACTCCTTCAGTGTGTCATTAGCTACAGAATTGAAGGCTACCTACCGAGCGCAAAACACACGTGACCGTACTCTGTAAAGGTGAATTGCGCGCGCACACACATGCTATTTTCCCATGAAATTGTCCAATAACACATGCCATAGAATAATATGTTATGGCACATGCTATGATTTTTTACAAATCACTTTGCCACGCACGCTTGTCGATTTCGTCGTTGCGGCACTCGTCGGTTGCACTTTTTTTATATGATCTCACTACGTTTCAAACTGAATATTGAAAACTAGCTTTCTGCCAGCGGCTTCGAATTTTTCCCCCGTTTTTGCAAAATTTTTCATTGCTACTCCGCTCCTATTAGTCGTAGCGTGATGGTATATAGCCATCACGCTACATGCCTTCAGCGCCTTCCCAGATAAATGGGCTATATAACACTGAAAGTATTTACTGATTTCTGACACTTAACGCGAATACTAGACATTGAAATAAAATAATATCAATATAACGCGATAAAATCTTAAACATCGGTGAATTGAGGATGCACATTAGTATTCCTCTGCCTAAGCCTTTGGGAAGTACAGTCGAAATGTATGGAACAGCTGATATCGCGATTTCAGCGTTACCACCATAGTAAAAGTAGTATATGTTTTCAAAACCCATATTATTATTTGAGTAGGTTAGGTTATTATACTGTACTTGACTTAATCAAAACATGTAATGGTAATCTAGATATAAATTATTTATTTATTTAATTAATTAATTACTACGAATCCACCAATTACAGTAACCATTATATATTTACTAAAGAATTTCCTAACGCTAAAGCTGAAACTGTTCGTCTCAAATGCTTGCACGATAGAATTGCACCTTTATGGTAACTATTTATATGAATACTGCATACGGTAAGTAATCCACAGGGCTTCTCCGTATCTCCGTACGATCAGAAAAATATTCGGTAAAAGTTTATTAAGAACATAATTATATTAACATAAACGACTTGCGGAATCTAGAAAGAACATTATTTATAAAGCTCTAAATAAAAATATTAAATAGATAATCTAGCTTTTAGCATTCCGGGGCCTAAGATGCAATTTGAAATTCGAATCGACAAACGAATAGAAACAAAATGTATCGAAACTAATGACATCAGTCTGACAGCCTTATTTGCCTTTGTTTTTATGCGTTTGTCGATTCTAATGGCAAATTGCAACTTGTCTAAGCCCTGCAAAGTGCAGTTTAAAATAAATTATAAATAAAGAAAATATTATAAAAAATCACATGACGTCATCGTCAGTATTCCTATTCTATATTTTCGTATAGTATTCGTAATCACGGCTGTAACGATTTCGAGGCCGAATACTTGATTTAAAAAGTTCTCATATCTTTGAAAAAATCGTTTTGTCCGTATTTTTTCGCAAAGTTTTGGGAAAATTTGTTTTTTTCCTATTTTCACCCGAGCCGTGTTCGGTAACAACAAACATCGTCTTTATTGTAACTTAATCAAAGACATTCAACTATTCTTTTAAATCTCTTTGAACTTAATAATTGTTATGAAAATAACAATACACCTTTATTCATTTTCTTGGAACTTGTCGGTGTCAAATTTATTTATTTTATTTCTCTCTCTATCATTAACTACAAATATTATAGGTACAAACAAGGAACACCTACAACTACATACACCATACCATCACGCCTGAATTCTCTGAAGGGTTAGGCACAGGCTTACTAATATACATATACATTCGCCGGTATATTTAGGTCCAATGAAATAGGGAGCGAGCCTATTGTCATCAACCAGGCACAAATCCAGACTCCGGGCTGCTACTGAGAATTTCACAAAGTTCCAAATTTTCAAAGTTCTTTTTTAATTTAATTTATAGCCCCAATAAGGTTTTTAAGGGAAAAAAAAATATAATAGGGATTAACTGGAAGTGAATTTGTTGAGATTGTTTGTATCATAATTTCTTGAAATTTTGCCACGTGTCTGTCGCGTCAGGTAGATTGTTATAAATACAGTTAAAGTGAACAATGATGTCGCACCCAAAAGACAGTAATTGACTTGTCAGACTGACCTGACCTGACATTGACCTTGTGACGTAAAGCGGCACTGCCCTTGCCATAGCGGGTACTACTACTAGTGCACTTACTCTACAGGAGCGCACAGAAATGCCCTTTCCAGTGCTAGCAGAACTGGCCTTGCGTGAGCAATTGACACTGCCCAGCCCAGCACTTTGCTGCCGGAGCAAGCAGAACTACTCTAGCCTGAGCAAGTGACATTACCTTTGCCAGAACGAGTGGCACTATGCTGCTGAAAGGCGTCAATGTCCTTGCCGGAGCGAGCTGAACTACCCTTACCTGAGCAAGTTAGATTGAGTTTGCCGGGGCGAGTGGCACTATTGCTGGAGCGAGCAGAACTGCCCTAGCTGGCACTCGCTCCAGCTAGGGCAGCACTATGTTACTGAAACAAGCAGAACTGCCCTTGCTAGAGCGGGCAGCACTGCCCTTGCTGGCACTCGCTCCAGCTAGAGCAGCACTATGTTACTGAAACAAGCAGAACTGCCCTTGCTAGAGCGGGCAGCACTGCCCTTACTGGCACTCGCTCCAGCTAGAGCAGCACTATGTTACTGAAACAAGCAGAACTGCCCTTGCTAGAGCGGGCAGCACTGCCCTTGCTAGGCGAGCAGCACTACCAGAGGCTGTACCATAACTTATACCTACACACAACGTGAGCCACAACGTGTATTTGCGATTGAGAGTGAGGGATTCCACTCTACACATTAAATAGTACTATCCCTTTCTCACAATGTAAACAAGATTGGGTTAATACGTTGTACACTGAAGTGTCAGGTCACGCAATAGCCGTGCGCCGTGCCACAGTACTGACACAGTTTTCAGAAATGATTATTTATTCTTCCTTTTTATTGGTCACGTTCTCATGCGGGATTCACTTGTTTTCTTTAAAACCAAAGCTTTTCTTTAGCTAGACGTAGTGTGACCTACTAATGTAATTGAACTGGGGGTATGAGTAATATAGTGACATATCGACCTGTGAGTATCCAAAAATATTACTTAATTGGGTTGGAATTGTGTGGTTGGAGCGTTAAACTAACTTTATTATAGTTATAGTAACTTTTGTGGTTGTAAGCGTGACTGTACGCTGAATACTATGAAAATGTCAGTAAAAGCTCGGAGATTCGATTTCTGTCGGCGAAAAATGTCCTATCATTCGATTTATAGGACAATAGCCAACCGAGTTTTTACTGTTTTACAAAATAACTCTATGCAGGTGCTTACCATTGTTATGATAGTAAAAAAAACTTTTTTTAGGTCGTGCAGGAATATGAACGTGCGGTTATATTTCGGTTGGGCCGACTTCTATCAGGAGGTGCCAAGGGACCAGGTAAGTAATCTGGAATTCTACCTTATTCTCATAATTAACAGGTTGCGAATACATACCTACTGACTACCAGAAGGTAATTCTGATGAATAAGAAATTTATACATTACATTTTTGTAACCGACTTCATCCGATAAGAAGCGCCATGCATTTTTGAATATGTTTGACATTGTTTGTTAGTTTGTAAAATAAATACATACATACATCATCGGTATTGCCTAGAAATTGGGTTGCGGAGGTCTGATGGCAGTCGCTCCGTGTAAAATACTGATATTCAGCCGCATCCTGTTTAGACTGGAAGCCGACCCCAACATGGTTGGGAAAGGCTAGAAGGAAGAAGACATACATACACGTCAAACACATAACTCTCCTTCAGCAGTCGGGTAAAAACATTTACTATTAATGGAATCGAAACTTATACTTGTCGTCTCGATGTGGTAAATGTTTTTTCTTTGAACATTTTTATTAGATCAATAGGTACAGCATACGGCCATATAGTGTAAACACACGGTGCGAGCATGGTGCCGGTGACATCTATAATTGAAATAATATCGATTTTAATCGCTTTTATCTGTCATCATCATATTGTCTTGATGATAAATATTTTCGGTTTTATTGTATTACGTCGAGATTTTATACCATTTATTTATTTAAACTTTATGTACATAAAATGGTACACAAGGCGGACTTAATGCCTTATGGCATTTTACCATTGCATTTATAATAAAATTTAGATTTTATCGTGGCGACAAATTAATCGATCGTATGATAATTTTTACTGATTTGGTTCCATGCTCCCACCTCAGGTAATATAATCGTAGAAACGTAACTTTGTTGTATTTTTTTAGGTATTTTCTTCATATTACCTTGCATCGATACATATGCCCGCGTTGACCTGCGCACACGCACCTACGATATTCCGCCGCAAGAGGTTGGTACCCGCTGATGTTTTCAATCATTATCATTAATCTACCTAGTCTTAAAATAGTATTAACTTTATATTATTCAGTTTAGTAGCTTAGCTACCTCTTCAGCCCAGTGGCTGCTAAGCATGTGATCGAAGCACTGCTGCTGCTGATGCTGTTTGCATAAGAAGTCAAGTGTTATCGGGTATTTCTGCGAAATTCCTCGGGGATTGGATTTTTTCCCGGTGACAAACTCGCCTCCTACCCTATATTTTTTTATTAAAATTGACTACTTATTTCTTATAGGTATCGTTTACGTGTACTTTTTTTAATGCTAAGGGCCTATTTCAACACCTCTAGATAGCCGCTAACCTCCGGATAAATTTAAAAATTGAACAATCGGATGAAATTTTCAGCCAAGTCACTTAACGTGAAGTTATCAGGAGGTGGTGAAACATGCCCTAAATAATTATCATTATCATTACTTTTTAATTTTACAATAAAATAAATCTTTTTAGAATTCAATAACATTTTGCTTGCCTTTTAGGTCCTCACCAAAGACTCAGTGACCGTTTCGGTTGACGCTGTGGTGTATTACCGCGTTCATAACGCCACGATTTCCATTGCCAATGTCGAGAACGCCCACCACTCCACTCGCCTACTCGCCCAGACTACCCTACGCAATACTATGGGAACCCGACCCCTACATGAGATCCTAAGCGAGCGCGAAACGATTTCTGCTAGCATGCAACTCGCCCTCGATGAAGTCACTGAAGCCTGGGGCATCAAGGTGGAGCGCGTTGAAATGTAAGTCATATTTTAATGAATGTACTTCGTTTATTTTTTTGGGCCTGTAAACAAGTTGCAATTTGACATTCGAATCGACACGAATATAACACGAATAGAATCAAAATCTATGGATATGACACAAGCTTTCGACAAATCGGCCTGTCACTATATCATTTCCATAGATTTCCTTTCTGTTTAACTGTTGATTCGAATGTCAAATTGCAACTTGTCTAGCCCCCGTTTGTTAGAGCTTGAGAGTTGACTAGATCATCAGCAACTGGGATCTCGAAGCAAGCCCTCGCATCGTTATATCAAGACTGAGGTACGGTGTACAGCGCTCCGCCAGCTCCTAGTGGAAGGCATGACGTGCGCAACCCAGTGCAGGCCACGCTATGACAGTGGCGTTACGGCCCGAATTTGTAACAGAGGGACCATGGCGCTCTTAGTTTCCGACTAACGCAGATACTTTCAGGACATGGTTGTTTCTGAAAGGAACTGTGTCACATACGTCAAGATGAAATGCCCGCCTCCAGCATACGCTGGAGTTATGGCTGGGGCAAGCATAGGGTTAAGCATGGGCAGAGCAGTTCCATGATCTTGTCGCAGCAGTGAGTGACTCCTCGCTTCCGGCCATAATTCGATTCAAGTTCGAAGCCCCAATAGGTGGTACGCGTATTTGCCACATGCGTGTCTTCAATAAGGATGCGAAACTATGCCACGCCAATTGAAGGGGTCGAGCAAAGTGTTGGACCATAACCTGTGATGATAGTGGCGAATGTCACGAATCGGCGACAATGGGGCAAGTGAAGCTACGTGCGGTTATTAGTTGGTGCGAAATCGACATACCCTGCCACCCAAGAGGTGGCTGACGATTCATGAGGATTCTCCGCATCCCAAAAAAGGGACTTCATCGGCTTATTCTCGAGTACTTTAGAGAAATGATTTTATTTTAACTTCACTATTGATTCTTTCTTGATTTTAGTAACTATTATGATATTTTTATTGCGAACTTATCGATTACAAAGTACCTAGGTACTTATTATACAGGCTGTTTAAGTGTGTCTATTGCTTCGGTTGGGATTATTCACCTACCTACACGTAATTGAAAAGTCAGTCCTGAATAAACGAAATAACAATTAGATCACTAACATGGCATTTCCGATGAACCATGTTTAACCAAAATTAAAGAAAAAGGATACTTTAAACATTAGCAGTTCGTTCATTATGAGTGGAATATAAAGGTACTGTGTGCACTTGAACACTGACACTGTAGTGCACTATTAAATAGTTGAAGTCCAATTTACAATGCACTTTTCAATGTATTTAGATATTGATAATATTATAGTGTCATCGTCATCATTAACGTCATCATTTTCTCTGATAAACACTACACGCGTAACTTGAAGTCAAGACGAAAATGGATTTTTCACCTTCCATGTGTAGAGGGTTCAAAATTATATCGGCTGATAAAATATGCCAATGTAATTAGCGTAAAATCAAACAGACGGTCCTGCTAATTCTTAAGCCAAATACCTGGGCGTGATTCTCGATCACCGACTCTCGTTCCGAGAGCACATAAAGACGGTGCGCTCGCGCGCCGCTTTCGCTCTCGGCCGCCTGCACGGCATACTCAATGCGCGCAGTAAACTCTCCCTTAATTACAAGGTGAGAATTTACTTGATGTGTATTCGCCCCATCATGACCTATGCGAGTGTCGTATTCGCTCAAATTGAAAGTCCCGCAATCCATAGGATGCAGACCCTCCAAAACCGTTTTATGCGCAAAGCCACGGGCGCCCCGTGGTTCGTACGCAATAGGGACCTCCACCTCGACCTAAAACTGCCTACCATCAAGCAGTACATGAAACGCGCCTCCAAGCGTTATTTCGATCAGGCCCCCCTCCACCCAAACCGCCTAGTAGTCAGTAGCGTAGACTACAAACCCTCCCTGATAAGTAGAGTGCGCCGCCCAAGGCACGCACTCACTTACCCTGACGACCCGATTACCGTAGCACAAGAAGCACTCAAACAGGCTCGACGCCATCCGATTTACCGTCCTCGCCGGCGAGGCCCGTCGCGAAGACCCCGAAACGGTACCCCTCCCCGTCCCTTGCTCGAGCCGGCCCGCGCCGAGCCAGTAGTTTTAAATTCGTCCCTAAATAATTTCAACCCAGATCCAGCTGTCCCTAGCTGTCCCCCCAGCAACGCCCTAAGCCGAGGTCCGAGTCCCGTTAGGGGACGCCCTTAGCTGCGGTTGCTTAGTTTATAAGTGTCCATGGCTGGAGGCACAAAAGGTGCCTCGCCACTAAGCCCGGTTAAGATTCTAAAGCTCCTAAGCTAGAATCTACATCCGTCCTAAAAAAAAAAAAATGCTAATTCTGGAAACCGAACCCTGCTTTTAAATTGCTCCTTCCCTGCTTGATATGACGGTGTATTGTTTTTTATTTGATGCCAGTGGCACGGCATGACACACGTGGAGCTCAACACATCCCAAGGGCCACAGTCCAAATGTCCAGGTTTCAAAAGACAGTTTCTCATACCTACTTATTTCTAGCGATACACACACAACTTGTTTTCAATTGGTAACAAATTTCTCTGTCCAAGCCTCTCGTCAAACAGTGAAATCAAATCAAATCGGGATTGAAAATTTTACTTATGACCACTCTCTTTCTGCAGCTAATAATGACATCGAATTATTTTGTTTTTTCATTACATAAATTAACACGAGCACTTTTGAATATTTGCACGGTATCAACGACAAAATTAAATAGAAACATTGCTTTATTATTCAAAAGTATATTATATACCAAAAATTAAAATACCTCTTCTTCAACAGTAAAGACGTGCGTCTGCCGGTCCAGCTTCAAAGGGCAATGGCTGCAGAGGCTGAGGCCGCTAGAGAGGCTCGTGCCAAAGTTATTGCTGCTGAAGGAGAACAAAAGGCCTCTCGTGCTTTACGGGAGGCCTCTGAAGTAATCGGAGATAGCCCTGCCGCACTTCAGCTGCGTTACCTTCAGGTACCCCCCCGTCATCATCATCAACCAAAATCCGAGTATACCAACATCTGGGTGTAAAGCTCCCAATTGTTTCTACCACTCACCACGCTACAGTTCCAGTTTAATACAGGTAAAATCCCCTTTAACAGAAACCTTGAGATTTTGTGTCTTGTATTTATATTGTTGATATTATAAAAAACTGTTATAATGAAAGTAAAGATATAGGTCTAGATTGTGAGGTCGATATGATTGAAAATGGATTGAATAACGATATGACGGCTGTAAGGAATAAATGAAAGTAAATTACATGCAAGCAGAAAGATGATGATGACATAAAATGAAATGAATAAATGAAAGTAAATGACATGCAAGCAGAAAGATGATGATGACATAAAATGAAATGAATAAATGAAAGTAAATGACATGCAAGCAGAAAGATGATGATGACATAAAATGAAATTGATAACAGTTAAGATGATAATCGAAATACAATTTGGTAAATATATATTCATTACCAAATAAACTTGAAGGAATAGGGGTCTGATCGTAGAACTGATGGCCGCTGGGGCAGAAAGGTTCTCGAATGGAGACCACGCACCGGAAAGCGCAGCGTGGGACGGCCTCCAACGAGATGGAAAGTCGACCTGGTAAAGGTCGCTGGAAGTCGTTGGATGCAGGCAGCACACGTCCGGTCCCTGTGGAAGTCAATAGGGGAGGCCTCTCTTCAGCAGCTCTTTTAGCTGATATGATGATGATGATGAATAGGGGTCGAAAGGCGGACAATGTTTATCCGCCACCCAATCAGACAATGGCTCCAGTAGACGGCAAGGCAAGGCCACCCCTTTGTTTGCGTCCAACGATTGCTTGATTGGACTGCATCCCGTTAAGAATGAATGACTATAGCGCACCTGAAGTGCGAGTTTTCAGTCGGTATGAGTTCAACATGTCCTATCGCCTCCACAGGTGATAGAAGTTCCATGTTCCATGTTGCAGTTATTACATAGTCCCCAACTGCATTGACTCTGTATTTTTTTGAGCCAATCTCAGAAACTGCCGTGACTTCTTTGGTCTGTTCATGTGCCAGATTGCTGATCGGCATCGGCCGTGGGTTCGATTCTCACAGGACACAAATATTAATTATTTGTGTTGGTCTGGGCGTCTCTTATGTATTATAAGTATAATTACATAAAAAAGTATAAGTATTATTTCATTGTCTAGTACTCATAGTAGTATAATTAGCTCTGCTTAGTTCTGGACTAGATAGTCCTGTGTAAAATGGCTTAATTATTTATTTACTATACATAATTCACATGCAGTTTTGACCAATAGATAATGGAATTATCTAGGAAGGGAGACGCTAGTTTATTAAAATATTTGTTACACTATTTTTACAGACCCTGAACACCATATCGGCAGAGAAGAATTCAACTATTGTTTTCCCTCTCCCCATAGACATGATAACATATTTTATGCGCGCTAGAGATGATTCCCATAATAACATGTAAATCAGTATTATGTAACTCGTATTATTTGGAAAACCTTATATGATTATATTATCAATAGATTTTAAATGTTGCATTTTTCTGAGTGTAATAGTAATAATACTAATAAATAATGGAATAATAATCCTTTAATCAATTTATTAATCTTATATTCAATTTTGATGTAATTCAATGTCTTAATTTATAATCAATTATGCATTTTATTAAATAATTTAATTATCAAAATTAGTGATGAATAAAATATCTAATTTAATTTAGTAGTAGTTAGTTTAGTTAAATAGTAACAAAAAAAAGCAAAAAAAAAAGACAGAAGATTGGTATAATAATATTTATTTATATTTAAAAATGATTATACTTAGTTTAGTAAATTAGGAACAAACATTAAAAATAAAAATAGGATTGTGTAGATAAGTTTTAAATAATAAAATGTCTATTACCTATACATAAAAAAAAACAAAAAAGAAGAATAAACAAAATTTGAAAAAATAAATGTAGGATTGATATAGGTATCTAATATGTTCTAAATAAAAAAAATGTCTATTACCTATTTTACTCCAAAAAAAAAACAAAAACATAAAAAAAATTAAATCATATGTAGTATATGTATTATAATAATGTTAGTCATGCCTGTTCCTGTATCAAATCAGTCGATAGATTTGCTTACTAGAGATAGAAGTTTGACATGTCTTCTTAATCATTTCTCTAGTAAGTTATTGACAAATTTTATATAGTAACGAATAACATGTATATTAGATTTAAGTAACAAGAAATCAAAATCAAGCGTATAAAATGATTCACTCGTAAAATTAATTTACTAAAATAGTAACGAAAAAAAACTAGAAATAAAAAAAAAACTAAAATTATATTACATTATTCTAATTTTATTATTCAATATGCATATTATTCAATATATTAATCAAATTTTAATCAGACGTTAATTAATAAAATAATTCAGTAGTATTTCGTTTTGTTAAATAGAAACAAAAAAGAAAAAACATTGAAAAAAAAAACGAAGAAGTAAACCTATTTAATTTAGTTGCATAGGAACAAATACAAGATAATACATTTATGAAAATAGTACTAATCCAGGTAAAATTATATTTTTCTATTTTAATTATTTCAACATCATCATATTTTATTTTTTGGCCCCTAGCCAGTTATTTTTATTTTTTTATATTTACATTATTATTTTTACATCATTTTCTGTGAACGGTAGAAAAGGTTAATTTTAATTAATTTTTTCATTAGCGTCCAATAAATAAATAAGCTGCTCTGCTTAGATTGGTAGGCACTGCATTATCAATGCACTCAGTGGTTGTTTACTTTTAGTAATTATTTGATTTAACAATAGACTATCATTATAAGTAATAATTTTATGTACATTAAATGGTGTGGCGGCAACCATTTTTTTTCATCATAGGGCTGTGCTAATATTAATACGTAGTATTAATACAAAAATACAAAAACAATAGCTTCAATCATTGATTACAAATTATGTCGATATTTTTATCGTAGATTTAAAATTGGATAGAAAGTTATATATAGAAAGTAATGTAGAGTAATAAAATATACTTATGTATAATCAATATAGATCTAAATATTTTTATTACTAAATATTTGACAGTATATATAATAGAATGTGAAAATACATGAATTTGATTGGACATGAAATTGAAAGCTGAATCGCATTTTTAAAATATTGTGCCAAAATGTAATACCAATGTTGATAACTATTGTTTCTCATAATATGAGTTTATTTATCAAATTCTAATCGAGTTTTTCATGGTACCTTGTTATTAAAAAAGACAGGAAAAATTTAACACACCTTCAAAATAGTTTCGTAGCAAAACGGATTTCGATAATAATTGTTGTTGTAAGACTAGTCATTACACCTTAAAACTTATTATTTCTCACATTAAGTATAAGATGGTTAAATATGCAAGATGGTTTTGTGATCATGTACGTATAAATAAGCAGGTATCGTCTAATATTGTGTGCAATTTAAATTACTATATTAATGAGCCCAATTTGTAAGATAAATTACACATTTTATGTCATGTATTTTTACATTATATTAGTTTTAGAAACATTTAATCATAATTATATCTTATAGTTAACTATATTCTCATATAATCCTTGTGAAGTTGTTGATAAAATAATAGTATGTAATTTTATTTAAATAATATATTATTATCCATTAGGCCAAAAAAGTGTTTCATTATTTCTCCAATATAGTTCTACTAATACCTATTTTTATTATTATTTAGCCATTATCGTCCCACTACGGGCAAAAGCTTTCCTACCCTCTTTCCATTCCCCACGATTCAAGGCTATTTTGGACCAATCCTTCCAGAAAGAATCAAGCTCATCCCGCCATCTCCGTCTGGGCCTCCTACACTGTCGTGTACCATTTTGTGGAACCCACTCGGTAATTTGTTTAGCCCACAGTTCATTTGACATGCGGCAGACGTTAGTAGTACCTATAAAGCAGCAAATAAAATGTACGAAAGTGATGTAGAAAGATTTAGTTATGCGATGGGGTGAGGTGCGGCAAGCCCTAATGTGCGCGAGCCTTTAAAATACACTTAAAATATCTTTATTCTAGAGCAATATCACCCTTATGCCATTAGCATACGGGACCGTTACATTACATAGTTGCGACAATACATTGTACAATGTAGTGGTACTATGTATCATCTCAATAATTAATTGGCAAAGAGTAAAGATAAATATTCCTGTACTATGGATTTTTCTTTCTTTTAAAGCTTTCAACGCCACTAGTTTCTTTCACAACTAGAGTAGAATATATAATGGGATTGTACAGTGCATGTGCACTAATCTTGGGTGGACTTAAAGATTCCAACGCCATGCGATTACCTTACAAAATATGATTATTAATATTTTTTTATCAGAAACAAATTTTGTGGCGCCGATACTTCTGATGACCACAATATTAAACCTAAAATCTTGGGCCGTCCTCTATCCCTCCGTTCTTCAACATTCAATGTCATTACTCTTTTAGTCACATGCGTCTTATCCCTCCTCGTCACGTGCCCTTACTGCCCTTTATCCTTTACTTACCCGTCACTGACGCCACTTTCAAACTTCCTCTAATAACATATTGGACATATCCATTACCACATATTTTTATTGAAATATGACGCCTGATTTCTTTGGTGGGGTAGCCAAGCAACCACTAGGGGTGGAACGACCCTAGTCGACAAGTAACTGTCGTATTATTCACCACCCCAATTATATACTTACACGGTGTTTATTGCAAGACTTGAATTAACCATTAGTTTATTTTTTATATTAGATTATTTGACTCGTGAAGTCAAATACGTCAAACGACTTATCAATTTAATTGATAGATTGGTAGAACCTCTTCAGGTTGACTGGCTGGCTACGACAGACTCGCAGTTTTCGCCGATATTTTTAGGTCCAATGTAATAAGGCCGGACACAAACCCAGACTCCGAGCTACTGCTGGGAATTTCTCAGAAAAACTCGACAACACTTTGACCACTACACCTACGAGGCAGGCATATAAACATTTACATAAATAAAAAAACATTACTTAAATCTTAAATTCAAATCGAACAGGGGGCTCGACAAGTTGCATTTTGACATTCGAATCGACAAGCAAAATGTATAGAAATGACAAAAGCTTTCGACAAAACTGGCTGTCACTAATGTCATTTACATTTTGTTTTTCGATTCGAATGTCAAAATGCAACTTGTCTAGCCCCCCAGGGCTCTTCTATGAAATTCTTAGTCTCTTTGTTTGGATTTGTATCCGTTTAATGCGAAAAGACTCGCTCCTATTACATGGAAACTAACATGTACCTACATTAGTTCACGTCTACCTAACCCTTTGAATGCTGGCGTCATATTGATATCAAATTAAAATGTTAATTGAACCGCACTACTTACTGCACACATCATGCAATAGTTACAGTGCAATAAGCTCCTTGTGACACTAAATACTCTTGTCCAACAGACGCCTTAATTAACGAAAAGCAGGCGCTCCCCTCATCAGTAATTATCTGCTGCCTAGGTATCCTTATTGAATAGACCACTGAACGAAATATATTGCTATAACTATTATAACTATTTATATTTTCTGAACCCTGCAAGATATCAAAATAGAACGTAATTTTCGAGTCAAATTTAATTAGAGCTGAAATGTATATTTTATAAAAAAAAAGATTAAAATACGTTGTACCGTCTGAGCCTATTCGAAACTTTCAGACGGACAAACAATATTGTCATTATTACGAGTATGAGTAGCGATTTTCTCTTAAATTATGACATTTCTAATCAAAAGTCGGCACTAATTGTCACTTTTCATGCACTTTTGTTAATGTATACATATTTTTGCTCGTGACTGTACCTAGATACCTATTAAGATAAAGTAACAAAATGAAACTAATACGGAGAAAATGACGGGTGACGGCAAACATTGATGAATAGAAGAAAAGGATATGGTGCGCCGACCCCAAACATTGACAGGAAAATTATGACACAGTAAAAGGTGACAAGAAATTGTTTGTATTGTGTTACATGTAAGAGCAGGTACCGTACCGAAGTAGAGTATATTGTGTCAAATGTCCCAAAATATTTACTCGAAATAATAAATCTTATGACCATGAAGGTTATAAAGGTAACATCCACCGATTTTACTTTTATTTATTTAGTTTATGCATTGTGTACAGAAATGTACAAAGGTGGTCTTAATGCCCTAGACATTTTCTGTCAGACAACCTTTGGGTGATGCAGAGACAAACAAAGGATGCATTAATAGGGCAAGACTGAGAAGTAAGAGACAAAAAGATACTGAAAATATGTATAAACTTACTTAAATACTAATAAATATATTTAATAATCTAAATAAATAAATCCTTTATCACACTCTTCTACTAAAAGTCTCCTTGTTGCTAAGTAACAAGATTACATACAGAGTTAGAAATTTATAGGTACCACCGGTTATTCTAAATTTAACTTAATTGTACAAATCGATGATTCATACACTCGACTGCAGCAAAACGTTATGTGCATAGTATAAAATAAACACGATATTAAGCAAGTTAAATTTAGAATAGCCAGTGGTAATGGATACACTGGCTCGCTGAACTATGAGGGGTGCGAAGGACCATATTGTTAAATTTTGTCCGAGGGAAATTGAGTATAAATTGTGTTAAGCAAGAGTTGCTCCTGCAGGACGCCTAATATCCCGCTAGAATAAAACTGATTAGTATTCACAAAAGTTTTTGACTGAAATGGTACTAAGTATTACTTACTATTTTCCAAATTGCGGATGTTCTCAAAAAAGGCAAGGTTAAGAGCACCATAAACCGACGAGCATGCATAGGGAGGTTAATGAGGATGTATGAAGCGAAAGTGTAATGACAAGATCTCTACCTACCGCTATGGGAAACAGGCGTCAAGCTATGTATATAAAAGGTGGGAGGGGGGACATCGACGCACAAACGTCGTGACAAGGTTTCACTCAAGGTCAAGTTTTGTGCGCGCAGTGTGTTGCTAAAAACGTGATTATAACGCTCCGCGCACTGACCGGGTACAAAATCAAATTCCGTGCGTTCCTACTGAAAAATGTTTTTAAAATCCTCTTTGGTCGACTTGGAAATCGAACTAGACCTCGAACGTTAGTCGCGGGTACGACCATTACTTTCACCACAGAGTTTCCTTGCTTACCTATGTGCTCTAACGAGATAGTTACCTACAATCCACATTAATTATAATAATATTACCTATTTAACGAAAGGAATTCTCATAGAGACTATCGACAGCGATTTAATTAAAATTGTGCAACATTCAGTTCGATGTCGAATTCGGGTACCTGCGCGTATTAAATTTACATCATTGCATTTCAATTTAATACCCTTGCTTGCAACAGACTACTGAGCTTCTAGAATTTAATTAAGCGCATTTCAATAATGTACAAGTTATTTTGTAATACAGAATCAAATGTTTAAAGTTTATTATTAAGTTCTGTAGTCTATGTCTGCTATTTTCATGTGAATGTTTTTGTTATTCCTATTTATATATCAGACTATAGCCGCCCACTGCTGTGGGCCTCTCCCAAAGAGCGCCAACCATCCCGGTCTTGGGCAGCCACCTTCTTTAAATCGTCGGTCCATCGTGTCGCAGGGCGTCCTACACTACGCTTACTTAAACGTGGTCTCCACTCTAGCACTTGTCTGCTCCATCGACCGTCTGTCCGTCTACAGACATGGCCGGCCCACTTCCAGTTCAGCGTGCTTTTTCCTATTTATTCGCCCCTTATTACATTGGACCTAAATGTACTTAAGAAAAAGGTGTACATTAGTACTCAGTCGTGATGACGATGGAACTCTTTGTTATTTTTTTAAGTGGTAAAGTCTGTAGTCAGTATCATCAATAGTAAAGTGCAGTCTATATCTATACTAATATTATAAAGAGGAAAAAGAGGAAAAATTGGATTGTTTGTTTGTTTGTATTGAATAGGCTCCGAAACTAATGGACGGATTTAAAAAAATCTTCCAGTGTTAGATAGCTCATTTATCGGGCTATATATTAATACGCTACGACTAAAAAAAAAGGGGGGAAAAAATTTATGAAGATCACGCTGTAAAGGGTGGGTTCACGGGTGAAGCCGCTGGCGTAAAGCTAGTGATATATCACTACACAGTATAAAACAAAATCGCTTCCGCCCTCTGTCTGTCCCTATGTATGCTTAGATCTTTAAAACTACGCAACGAATTTTGATGCGGTTTTAATAGATAGAGTGATTCTTAAGGAAGGTTTATATGTATAATAATATACCACGCGGGCGAAGCCGCTGGCGAAAACTAGCAAGTTATAAATGTAACTTTAAAGAATGTTATACAATATTTATAAGGACTCTTTTATAATGTTTATTTATACGCTGTTAATAACGGTTAAACATGACTGACATCAACGTCTAGGCATGCCTTTGGTGGACTATAATTGTTCGATATGTGCAAATATGTATATGAGGGGCTCGTGGCTAAGTTATAGCATCGATCTGCAAGGTCTGGTCTGTGGATGGGTGACCATTCTTAACACATCGAGACCCCTCCGTGCCTCGCAGAGCACGTAAAGCCATCGGTCTCGGTTGTCATACGAACACCTATGACAATCGTTAGTGGAAGTCAGAAGCCCAAAAAGTCTGACAACCATTCTATCCTTCGAATAACGGTATTGCCCAGAAATTGGGTTACGTGATCTGATGCCAGTCGCTTCGCGTAAAATACTGATATTCAGCCGTATGTGGTTAGACTGGAAGCCGACCCCAACATGATTGAGTAAAAAGGTTAAGAGGATGATAAGACGATGATGTGCAAATATGTAATGTTGAAATATTACGGTATAATAATTATGTACCATGCTCTTACACGTTAACAAATAAATAAATCCATTATATTCTTACGTCCTACTATGATCGCATAGAAACACCCACGTAGGTAAGAAAAACACTGGACACGTGTATGTTCCCGGAAATAATTATGTCCAGTTTAATAATTCCGTGTATTATAACAAAGCTTTTCAGTCACTACACAACAGGATGTGTTTTTCTTTGTGATTTATTTATCTTGACTAATTACCGTTTGCGCTTCAACTGCGTTTGTCGGCCATTAATTGATGGTACCATATCCTCCTCCACGATAGCGTAAAAATAATATTTTTCAAAAATAATTATTGTAGATAGATAGACAGAACAATAAATATTTATTGTACACCATATCAAGAAACAAAACAACAATTTTTAAACACTAAGGGTATGTCAATGGCGGTTTTATCGCTAAAAGCGATATCTACCTTTGGATGGGCAGGAAAGATAAGAAAATTGAGGGGGGGCAGTCAATGGTGTATGAAGATTATTTAAAGTAAACAAAAAATAAGTAAATAACTACAAATATATATTTATTGTATTGATAAACATTCACAGTACATCCGTATGCTTTAGGTTCCATGTGATATAGTGGGTGAACCAATTGCCATTACCCGGGCACAAATCCACACTCTGGATTATTTTTTAAAAACCTTAGGCTTGCGCTGGACCAATTTGCCTAATGTTAAGCAACGATGTGGTCTACGATGGAGCGCGCTTGCCCAGAAGAAACCCATTCACTCTCCTCTTGAAGACAGCATATGCCATCATGACTATATTCCCCGAAAGGTTAAAAGCATAGGTGTCCTAAATATGTTTTTACACCCACATTTCGCAAGTATGCTTAAGTTATGTAAGTAAAGCTTGAGCCAACAACACTGTTCGACCCGGGGATCGAACCCAAGACCTCCAGCGTAACTACTAATGTTTATTTAGACTTAACTACCTATTAATCTTTTTTATGAGCGTAACTAATAATGTTTGTTTATAAGACTCATCATCATCAACCCATTAATTGTCCCACCGCTGGGCACGGGTCTCCTCTCAGTATGAGAGGGGTTAGACTATAGTCGACCACGCTGGCCTAATGCGGATTGGCAGACTTTCACATGCCGTCGAGAATTTCTCTCAGGCATGCAGGTTTCCTCACGATATCTTCCTTCACCGTTAAAGCGAGTAATAATTACGCACATGATTTTGAATAGTCAAAGTGCGTGCCTTGGATTTGAACTAGAGACCTATGACTTGGTAGTCCAGTGGTCACACCTCTAGGCTATTACTGCTTTGTATATAAGACTACTTATGTTTATTTAATAATTGTTGTATTGTAATAATTGTTATGTTTATTTAATACATACTAAAACCGTAACCAAAAAACTAGCTCTTTTTTGTATCAGAAATTTTGAAATGAATGGATTTTCACCACCCAGTAAGTTTGATAAATTAAATAATTAATTAGACTTCTTAATTCTACATTCTCGGCAGCATCGTCACTTACCATCAGGTGAGGTCGAGCCTAACGCACTTAACATAATAATATAAAAATATTACTTTGTTACATAAACCATATCGTATTTTCCCTTCAATGTTTGGCTCTTCCAATTATCGATATTTAGGGGAAATGATACGCCTAACAACCTCGTTAGCAGTAAATTGCATACAAGTGTAATTCCTTTCACCGAATATTATCAGTCTAAGCGCCCCCTCTTGACAATGTAACACCTTATACGGAGCTTAAATATTACAAGGGCAAATAACGATCGAATATTTAGTAGCAAAATACGATAATTGGGCAAATCAGACATCAAATAAGCGGATTAAAGAAAAAAATACAACCCCTGTAGGTGGAAACACGTCAAACCATGACGCTAATAATAAATCTTAAATCAATATCTTGCGTCTATACTTGTGAGCTTTTCATGGAAATTTTATTTGACGTAAGCTTGAACATACGTGTACCATCGTGGCCAAGTTGTACCAACGCTGATCAACCGATCTGCTAGGTTAAGCTACACTTGCCGCTGTCAGTCTGTGGATGGGTGACCATTCTTAACATATCGAGACACCTCCGTGCCTCAGAGAGCACGTAAAGCCGTCGGTCCAGTTTGTCATACGAATACCTATGACAATCGTTAGTGGTAATCAGAAACCATGAATGACAACCAGTCTTTCCATCGAATATCGGTATTGCCCAGAAATTGGGTTGCGGAGGTCTGATGGCGGTCGCTCCGTGTAAAATACTGATATTCAGCCGCATCCTGGTTAGACTGGAAGCCGACCCCAACATGGTTGGGAAAAGAAGAAGTAAGCATGAACATACAATTATATGTGGTAACAGCGACTAAGATATTTGCAAGGTTCTCACTGAAAACCAGCGCCGTGTGGAGGCCTTGCCTTGACATGGCATTATGCTGAGTGGGGACCTATTTGTCACATCTACGACGTGCAACTTGTGGGTTTTTATCTTTATATTTATATTTGTTAGATTATTTCTTACTTGTGTATGGTTGTACGTCTTTGTTGTGGCAATAAATCTGTTTTCTTTCATTCTTTCTTTCAAGGTGAAAGGACTGTTTCACAGATTACTGATAAATTCCCGTTAAATTAACTAACAGATAATTTTATACAAAATTTTGTTCTATTTTTTAATTTATCCTGCGGTTAAAGGCTATCCAGAGATGCGAGCATGACGTGTGTATCGACGCCGTTTGACTCAACCAGATTGCAGGGAATAAAACGACCCGACACACAACGCCATCACATGTTAGAGTGGAGATCGCGTTTGGGCAAGCGTAGTGTAGGATGCCCTGCAACACGATGGACCGACGATTTAAAGAAGGTGGCTGGCAGCGGATGGATGCGAGCTGCCCATGACCGGGATGGTTGGCTCTTTGGGGAGGCCTACCATTTGGAACTGGTCTACCAGACAGCCAGACCGCACTGAAAGCCTTGCGTTGAAAGTGTGCAAGTCTAACTCACTTACTCACTCACTCACTTGTCTTGTCTGGTTATTATTTAATAAATAAATATCCTGGGACAGTGTCACACAGCACCGTCTAGTCCCAAACTAAGCAGAGCTTGTACTATGGGTACTAGACAATGGATATAATACTTATATACTTTTTTTTTGTAAATACTTACTTATAATACTGTGGAGGGACGGGGAGTGTTGTCCCTCGCACCAAAGGGAGGATCCTCCGACCAGGCGGTGTTATGCCTGGCGGGCCACTGCCCGACGGTTGATGTCGGGCGGTTGTATATATGCAAGTTGCACGGTAAACTTTACTTGCGCGATTCAGGACTTGTTGCTTCTTTCCTACAAGTTCTTATGTAGCTCGATAGATGTCGCTACAATACATAAGAAACACCCAGACAAACACAAACACTTAAGTTCATCACAATAAATGTTTGTGCCCTGTGGGAATCGAACCCACGACCTCGTGATCAGCAGTCCGGTACTCGAACCACTAGACCACAGACGTCAAATTATTAATTAAATTATATTTATTTTTATGTAGCTTGAAAATTTATGAAGCTTTCACTCAATGTCTCTTCGTGCTACGTAAGTCGTAGCATTCGTAGCAGCACCGTAGCAACGTAGCATTTTAGTACTACATAACATTACGTGGATCGATGGAAAAGGGATTGAATGAGCAGGTGGAATTTGAATTTTGAATTGAATGTAGGAATAGGATAGGCTGCGCCGACCCAAAATAAATGATGAAGGAAGATGATGATGACACAGGGGGCGAGCCTATAGTAATTAACCGGACACAACTCTAAACTCCTAACTCCTACTGAGAATATTATAGAAAATGACTCTTTGCTCCACCTGGGAATCGAACCCAGGATCTCGAGCGTAGCAGTCGCGCTAAGGAACACTAATCTAATGAGACAAAACATCTTCGTATATCATTCCTGCTATTTTTTGGGCAACCCTGCATAACTGTAATTAATTTCAAACAAAAATTAGTATAAAATAGTAATTATAGTAAATAGTAATAATTATAGTAAATAGTAATTATAGTAAATAGTAATAATTAGTATAAATTAGTATAAAATATAAAATGTCACAGAATTCATTTTAATAGAATGACGATTTCATCAAATGAAATGTAACAATTCCATTTCTGAATTGCCTTAATCCAATAACTCGTTACGGCTAAAAGGGAAGAGGTGCATTCTCTGTCTGCATGAGATAAAAAGCTAATTCAATTGATATGTTGAGTTAATTACATCCTCAGGCTATGCAGGCACTCAATTTTAATAATCCGTTTGAATCAAAATCTTACCCTGCAGCTGTTGTTTTTACCCGATGATGGTAAAAAGCAATAAAGGAAGGTACTATAGGCAGTCTATGCATCTCCATTTACGTATGCTCTTAATTATATGTTTATTGCATCCGTGGTTTTGCATTAATGGAGCATGGTAATGCATTATCGGTTTTTCGCTAATGGAGAAAACCCTACAACGAACAACACTAGTTAAAATGTTACTGAATATAAAATAGGTACTTATATTTAGTTAACTTGGCTTAAAAAGGTCAGTTGTTACGTAATTACCATAATAAATTAATGCCATACCTAGTGGTTTCGCCATATTCTTTAAATTAAAGTTCTCATGTCATGCAATGGTAGACGATTATTAAAAAAAAGGTAACACCTCTTATCTCTTATCTTACATCGTATCTTGTCTCTTACTACTCGAAAAGTAAAAGGAGCCGAATACTCGAATAACATGAATACTCGTTACATCATTATGCTAGTAGCCCTAATTCCAAGTCAAGCTAATTTTTCTATGAACTTCTCAATCTCTGTTAGTCGGTAATCGATTTTAGATTTGTGCTCAGTTAGTGGCAATGGGCTCGCCCTCTAATAGAGTGTACATTAATAAACCTTTGCCTAACGATTCGGGGAAAACAGGCGTGATGATTTTTTTTATTTTATTTTTTTATTAGCCGTTGCTGTCCCACTGCTGGGCAAAGGCCTCATCCAGGTCTTTCCATGTACTCTTATCTCGTGCCGCCTCGAACCAGTCCTCGCGGTATGCGTTTAAATCGTCCCGCCACCTCTTTCTAGGCCGGCCTCGGCGGCGCTTATTATCTACAGGCACCCACTGTGTGAAGACTCTTGCCCAGCGGTCGCTGTGCATGCAGCTGACGTGACCAGCCCAATTCCACTTAAGCTTGGCTGCCTTTTTGCCCACGTCCACTATGCCCGATTTAGAGCGCAGCGTGGCTCCGTATTATTTTTTTCGTGACGTTAATAAAATCGCTTTTTAAGGCAAATGTCAGCGCAAACGTTGGGAGACGTCGTCCTAAAAAGACAGACACCCACTTTTGTTGGTGCGATCCTTAGCGTAGCCGCCTTACAAACGTAGCAAATGGTATTCTATAGTTACTGTCTACCCTTTTGGCAAAAAGTCGTAACTGAGTGTGCGTAAAAGCTTAACAGTACCTAAAAAAACTAAAACTTATAAAACCGATAAGAATACAAACATGGAAACATGAATAGTGTTTTCCTATAAGTACCACTTTTCTTTGCAGCTTTCACAAAGAGTACTAAGCCTGTTGTACAATTTAGCTGAAATAGTTTCACAGGAATATGTTACACGAGGCGTACGTAGGGCTTTATCTCATTCAGCCAGACGTCGGAAAAACAGCAGAGAATACCTGAATTCAGACAAAACCTGGATTATCGCATATGTGTATGCTTTACATAAAGCCGCTGTCACTGGAATATGCTTGACGTTTAAAGTATTGAATAGACAAATTAAGTGGAGATCAAGTTGCAATTTGACATTCAAATCGACAAACGAATAGAAATAAAATGTATGGAAATGATACAAGCTTTCGACAAATCGGGCCGTCACTAATGTCATTTCCATACATTTTATTTCTATTCGTTTGTCGATTTGAATGTCAAATTGCAAGTTGTCTAGGAGCCATTATTGATCGAAGGGACATGGAGACCCGAATGAGTAGTGGCACCTACGGCAAAGTAATAATTATGCAGTTATAATAATAAGTAATTCTGTTTGTATATATATTTTTTTTAAGTGTCTATATTTCTACTTCTCCGAAAACCTGTTCTCATCATGGTATATTTATTATTATTGTTTTATCTACATATCATGTTAATTCTTACTTGTGGCCTCATCAGCGGGCCCTATCAGAATATCAGCGCTGCAGCTTGATTTGCTTGCTGCAGCTTATACCTAGTGCTGAGATAGGGACCCATTCTGACATCGCACAAGATAACGTACCTACTTAGCTTAAGATTGTGTATCTACCTACTTTTTGTTTTATTGTTTGATATTTTGTCTTGTTGTTACTGTCAGAATAAACTTTTTCTTTTTTTCTATTTCTTAAAGAATCTACGTCTTTTTTTTAAATTGATAAATTGACTTTGTAGACTATTATAATAGGACAGATGTCACCACCTTCAATGAAGTTCCTCATAAATTACTAAGCAGATAATTTAATTTAAATTTTGGAAACAAATTAAACTTATCTGGCGGTTACCGGCTATGAAACCGGCCGGTTGTGAAACCAGCTATTGAAATCTTTTAAAAGTTATTTGTCAAATGGCTTCCTCCATTGTTTTGCTTTGTTCGTTCAGATTCGCAGGGATTAAAAATATTTTGTAAATATGAAAAAAACGGGTCATAGAATACCTATTATCACGCCTGCTCCTCCTGCTACTGCTAAACTCAGGAATCGAACTCAGAACCTCCAGCATAGCAGTTACTCTTACGACAGTTACGACCTCCATTCAATCTACTGTTTAAGAAGTTAAAACTTAACTTGGCTATCAAATATAGTCAAAAGCTGACAACAGACATGTCAGCTACCGATTGTACGACTAATGACACCCTTCGTGGGACTATGCACTACTGTATACTTATAGCATGTTAGCACAAATAACCTAGTATAAGATACCTACAAATTGTTTGGACTAAAAAACAATAAAGTGATGTCATTTACAGTGTTTAAGACTTAGATAATTTTTTTGAGTAAAATACAACACCTCTTTTGCGCGACCAAGTCTGCGGCCCACAAAAAGTTTGCATGGTGCGCAAAAAGTCTGCATGGCGTTAAAACAATGATTGTAACTAAATAAATCCGGGTACTGAACTGAGCGTTTTTAGAGAGCTAATTAACTGGTTATTATTTACAAAACTAACTCTTCTCATTAGAGATGTAAAGCTCTTATCGAATGTGAATAACAACTTTATAGTTTTGGGTGGTTTTGTCCATGAAGTAACAGCACTAATAGAGATCTGACCACGGCACTGCCAAGTCGTAGGTCTCGGGTTCGAATCCAAAACACAGCTCTGACTTTTCCGAATCAGCTACGAAGGAATACATAATTAATGAGGATCATTCCCATTTTTGGTTGAGTATCGTTTCGCTCATTGTAGACCCCGGTTGACGAAGTCAAATTGATGTACCTAAATCTCCTCTTCTATAACCCCTAGGTAGATATAAAAATTTAGTTTTTTCTATAGGTATGGTATTTTTGTTGAGATTATGTAAAATCTTTAGTCGCATCTGGCAATTATATATTATCGATGTTTTCGTTTAAGATTTTCATAGATTTTATTAATTTTAACCAATCAATTTGCCATAAAAATTTCAGCGTGCTTAAAACGATGTTATTTGCGCATATTTTTTTACAACTTCAGGGCAGTGTGGCTGTACATAATAAAGTCCAAAGAATCTGGAAATGTGATTTCTGGAATCTGTGAATGTTAAATTATAGAACTATAATACAATTTCATGGTGCCTAAAACATATTTTTAACGTTATTTTTTGCAGAAGTCGTATACTGCGCAGTAGCAAAGTAACCGCTACCTTGCAGCCAAACTCAGCATTAGTGACTTAGAAATTACACAGTTTTAATGATTACAGGCTGCCTAAAACACCTTCTCCGAATAGGTCACCAGCTCAATACTCAATACTTTATTGCATTCCATAATGTGTACATTAGTTGGTAGGTATGTTAACATTGGATCAATTATGGACCCTGTCGGGCACAGCAAAGATATTTTTAATAGGAGAGAGGATGAATGCGCTCTTTGTCAAATAAAATAAGAACTATATATATTATATTAAATTGTATCATTTAAATATGTATCATTATAGTATCTTATAATATGCTCTTAGGGCTATGACTTCGTGCAGCCGTCGGCGTGGGCGGCGTTGCCTTAATGCATCATAATGTGAAATGATAAACACAGACTAGATTTATTGATTTCAGTGTGTGGGTACTACAGTTAATCAACAATATCTATACCTACTTTCTGCGCAATTATTACTGTTGCGCTATAGAATCGTTTTCTTATACGAATTACTACTAACCTATATTTTCCATTATCACCAAAGCTGCCACCGTAAATTCCACTCTACTTTAAACACAATATTGGATGTGGTTTCCATCCATTATGGACGGTAATACCCACTATATAACACATGATATGCATCACTACAATCAGGCTCGTAATTGATATAGCTTGATGTAATTAATTAATGCTTAAAATTATGAACCAAGCGAACGAACCATTATGTCCAAATTATTAATTTAATAACGGTGCCACCGCAATTTGGCCAACGATTTGTATGGTATAAAATACCGCTCACATCAAGTTTGAAGTCCCGCGGCCCCGTGTACCCCTTTTGGAGTTTTCAAGGACGATTTTGGTGGATGACTACGTCATAACAACTCTATATTATTTGTGTGACAAAATGTCAGATGCAGATTCCATTCTCTACCGAATAAAATAGGCTATAATTTTTAATAAATGCCGAGATCACGCGGGCGAAGCCGCTGGCGGTAAGCTAGTGTTAAATATTAGAGATTATCCTAAAAATACCCCTGTGTGGGTGTCATACGTGTGCCTGACAAAGAAAGAAATCAAATCTTAACGGGATATTTGATAGCGTCTGTCTGAGTTTTTGTATCACCTAACAAGACTTTAGGAGGAGGCGGGGAGATCAAGGCCTCACCTATTATTGATAGGGTTTGGTAACTGTACTGGACCGCAGCCTGTCATGATCGTGTTAAGGAAAAGCAAGTGCGGTTATAGTCGGTGTGAATCCGAAATACTCTTGAGGAATCTAACAGCGTCATGACGGCTCTTTTTACCCGACTGCCGAAGGAGGAGGGTTATGTGTTTGACGCGTATGTATGTATGTATGTATGTATGTCCGTTCCTATGTCCGGTCGTAACTACTCAACGGCTCAACTGATTTAGATAAATGACACCTCATTAGATTCGTCTTGATAGCACGACTGTCACTGGGTACATGAAATTTAAAAAAAACAATATGGCTGATTTTATACGCTTTAATGTGCGAACTGATTTTGAAAATGATCTTTAGTTGTATTAATTTATATTTTAAGGATTGAACCTAGTGATTCTATGATGATTTATAAACTAAAAAGAAGGAAATAAAATCAATTATTAAAAGAAACAAAAAACCCGACTGCGTAAAAAGTACAAACTAAAAATCTAAAAACAAGCTCTGTGATGTTATAAAATGTATTGCAGGCGGGACAAGCTTTTCGTTCATAAACAAAATTGTTTCTTTGCTTGTCCCGCCTGCAATACATTTTCTAACATCACAGAGCTTGTTTTTAGATTTTTATTGACAAAGTGTACAAGCGAGATCGCTGGGCTACGGGTCACGGGGTCGATTTCCGCAATGAATATTCGTAGTTTAATGTGAGATTTCTGTAGTCGCACACATGAGAAAATTCTAGTATTAGCAACTTAGTAATTATAATTCAACACGATGCGCTCTATGTGAATTGTTGTGTATTGTTTAGCTTTTTATTATAACCTAAAAATAATACTTACGTCTGTTCATGTTAAAATTAGAATATCTATTTACATTAGGTTCCAATTTAACCAAGCTGGCGGCTCCAGACGGCGAGGGCGTGATGACCCGGGTTCGTTCCAAAAAAGTTGATCCTTTACAGCAACGGACACGGTGAAGTGGAAGAAGGTTAGAGACGCATTGCTCTGTAGTTGGACACTACAGGCTTTTAATAGTAAGTATATTTATTTTTAAACCATTCATACTAATATTATAAATGTGAAATTAACTCTCTGCCTACCTACCTCTTCAAACCTAAATCGCTAAACTTTCGATAATGTCCAATATGTTATGGAGATAAGATCGCATTTTGACGAACTTTTTCTCTCAAAAGCCTTTTTAGATGTAAGAGAAACTACGAACAATAAATACCTAGCTAGTATTTATTATAATACTTCAAAATACAATACAGTGCTTCAATCTCTTCAAAATATTATTTCCCCACACACAAATACTAGGAATTTAGCAGACACTAATTATATAGTGAACTACCCTCACTCCTCAGGGCTGTTACCTAGCAACGTACTCACCCCATGGATATCCAGACCCCCTTTAATCTCTTTGTTTACGCTTTCCAATGGTACCTAATTGGTCATTTTTTACTGCGAAATATTACTGTATCAGTATTATTTTCTCTGCTCAAGTATACTCATTAATTTCGGATTATGTTTTTATAGAGTGGACACGTGTTCGTGAACGGTATCGTTGAAAATATTAATTGCCAAATATTCTGCCGCTAAGCAAAAATGTACCAATATTATTGATTTTTTATATAAGGAGGTAAGCGGACTTTCGGTATGAAAAGCAATGTAGCCAGTGAAATAACTGGGCACATGAGAAGTAGTAGTAGTAGTAATGCTTGAATGCATTTAAGTCAAAATTCGTATTTTAATCCGTAAAGTGTTCATTTACTCCTTTGCAAGAGCTATTTTTGAGCTATTATTACTATTCTAGACAAACATTCAGCAGACCGACATAAAATCTGAAATATGTTAATTTATGATTACTTAGGTATCACATTTTTATTTTTATTTTTTTTACTTCTGGGCACGGGTCTCCTCTCAGAATGAAAGGCGATAGGCTATACTCCATCACGCTGACCTAGTACGGGTTGGCAGACTTCACACGCCGCCGCCGTCGAGAAAATCTCTCGGCGAATATCTCTCGGCTCTAGGCATGCAGGTTTCCTTACGATGTTTTCCTTCACCGTTGTGAATGATAATAAACTTTATTATAAAATGATGAGGTAGGTGCCTTGGATTTAAACTTGACTTGTTACTGTCGTGGAGTGATTATAATCCAATTATCTCATTATCGACAATTTGATATTGATAGTAATTTATAAATACACTCAGTGGAATCAATAAAAGGCATGGGTACTTTTACGCATAAATATTTCCATAATATAATTAAGTTACAATAATTACAAGTAAAGATAATAATAATTAAATAACTACACATCAATAAAAACTTAAAGAATACTAAAACTAAAAAAATCCTTAAAATAATTACAAAATCAAATTGAAACCTTCACATTCATTTCTGTTGGAGGACGCAGCTTGCCACTCCTCACGGTCTTCAGAATCTTCTGAATGTTCTCTACGCTGAGACTCTTGGCGGGGTGCTTGTCATAAGGGGTAGCCACGTCTGCTATTTCCGAGGTATCTGTGTCAATAATCTCGTTGCTGATCAGCAACAGGCCTAAATTAAGTTTTAAAGTAGTGCTGCCCTCTCGAAAAAGTAAATAAATATTGGCTTGGTCCAATATTTTAAGCGCGAATTGTTCGTTCAATTTTATAGCCTTCATTCTTATCTGGAAAGGCTTGAATTTCTGCATCAATTTAGTTGCTTTCTCCTTGACGAAGTTATCAAACTCTATTGCAAGCATTTCTGGAGGCGATGTCCTAATACCACGGTCTGCATCTTGAGTTTTTTCAGGTTTCTCCACCTTCTCAAGCTTAAGGTCCCTTTCTTTAAGGCGGGTGTTAACGAACACTTGTTGCAGTACGGGCGGATCGTTCAAAGTGTGCCATTTCCATTTTCCAGGAGGACCAAGTTTTGGGTCTACTATTAGTCCTTCTGATTGGTTGTACTTAAGCCTGTTAAAAGACAGTTTTCATTGTAAGTCTCGGTCTTTGTAAATAACAATGAAAAATTCTAAGCACCGTTACTTTGTAATAAATTAAGTCAGGAAGCTCATTCTGGAAATTTAGTAACACATCATAATTCGATGATTGGGGGGAATACAGGCGTGATGGTATGTTATGTTATATAAATACTACAAGCGGCCCCAATTTCAGGCTACTACCAGGTTACCGTGCCAACCAATCACGTAAAAGCCACGCCTCACTGTTTGGAAGCTTCCTCAAAATTGCATAATTTCTACCAAAATTCACAATGATTTCTGTAGGGCTGTACAGTATTGCAATAATTACATTTGAAAAGAGTCACGAAAGTTACTCAGCTCCGATTTTCCTACGATTGAATACATTTTATATTTTACGAAATAATATAAATAAACTTTAGGTAAATACCTATACCAAGAGTGAAGGATCCGTCATCAACATTAGTTATTAAATTAACTTTAGTCAGAACTCAAACTACATTATCGTTACATATTATTATAAATATAAGAACCTCAATGTAAACACTTGTATATCAATAAATACATTATTTTAGTATTTACCTAACGTTTCCACAATGGTCGTAGACAACTCCGTTACCCATAACATCGAATAAAGCTAGAACTGTACGTGGATATAATTTTCCGTTGTCAGTTTCTTCGCCAGAGCTATACACAACGTACCTTTGCCCTATATTAGACTCTGAAAAAGTGAACAAAGTTAAACATAGGTACCTCTTAATATGTATTCTTCGTAATAATAATATTCTATTCTATTTATTATTCAAGTCTTAGATTAAATATTGATAATTTCGGTATCTTAGTTACTAATGTAAGTTTACAAATTGCCTTAGAAACTGAGATTTATAAAAGCATACCACTGCAAGTTCGACAAATGCAGAATAACGGCATTGATATGCTATGATTTTAACATGCAAACATGTTGTACTATTATTTCTTGGCTTAATTTATAACATTTCACTCGTAACCATTCAAGTATGTTTCTTGTTTCGTTTCATGTATAGGTACTTCAGCTAAAATTTAGTTTGAATAACGAACCTTTTTTAAAATAAGAAGTATACCTGTGGCATTATAATAGTCCAAGGCTACGGCTCCGTTCTGGTAATACCAGTGCCCACGGCCTCCGTCGTCGATGTCAGCCAATTTGTTTCCAGTATCATAGAATAACTCCTTTTCCTTCTTATGACGCTCAAACCAGTCAGTATGCGGCTTCGCTGGTTCCATTCTATAGATATTCATCTAGACAAAACATGTAATCAAGTAAGGGCGCTCAATGTAAGGCAAGGCCAGAAATTATGATTTAACCCCATTGATTATTTTCTAGGAATCGGAGCAATATTCTTTTTATTATGGTATTGAATATTTACAGAACTAAAATTAATGATAATTTATACTCACTACCAATTTAAAGTTGACTAGCTATTCCCCGCAATGTTACTCGCGTTCATCTAGAGTTTTCCAATCCCGTGGGAATTTGATAAAATCCTTTCTTAGTGGATGCCACGTAGGCATCCGTATAATCCGCCATAATAACTAACTATCTTTGTACCAAATTTCAGCCGAATCTATTCAGTGATAGATCAGTCAGTCATTTAGTCAGTCATATTTTTCTTTTTACCCGACGACACGGCAAAAAGCCCAAGGAAGGGTTTTATAAATACAGATGTAGTATCATTCTAATAGGTACTCACTCTTCGCATTATTTTCTTTGTAGGCAACTTAGTCCATCCTTTATTTATAAATTCTTTATCAGATAGTCGGTATCTAATAGTACCATCCCGAAACATTTCCTAAAAATATTTCGTTATCAATTTTAGGTACAAGATTAGCTTGGTCATGGTTGGTCATATTTAGGTACAAGATTAGCTTGGTCAAGACTTAATTAGTCAGTCAGTCAGTTAGGAATCAATTCTCACCTTCTAAGGGAATGTGGATCGCTAATACACAAGCACAGTGCTCATCTAGGGAAACACACTCTAAGCCCTGATGAAATAAAGGAGCTTACCCCTAACAAATCCTGCAGTTTGTGTCAGCCGCAGGATTTAGCGGTGAACTCTAAATTTCATCGAGCGGCGATCACAATAGACCCATCAGAGTCGATGTGATACGATAGCCGCGAACAAAATAAAAAAAAAATTGGTCTCAATTAAGCGGTACGGTAAAACATGTATATAATTATAATATGTAGCCAGTGAAATGACTGGGTAAATGCGGCTTAACAACTAAAGTAAAATGATGACAACCCACGAATAGGACCACTAATGTTTCTGGGGTATAAAAGCTGCGATTCTCCTTTGCCATCAGGCGACTCTCATTCTTGTAATGACTTTGACAACAAAAAATCGAGACAGGGCGGGACAGAAAGTAAAGAAGTCATTTTGTTTATAATTCAGTATTGTTTATAATTTAGACTGAACGAATACCTTGTCCCAAATAGCTGTTGAGTAGTTATGAGCGGACATTCTTTTGACTAACAACCAATAACACAGGGGGGTAACAACCCTCCTTTGGCAGACGGGTAAAAAAATATACATACCTGCTTTTGTATCTATTCTAGAATATGGATTGATTTTTCTATACATACCTCATAATTTATACTAGTCCTATGCTTCACTCGTCGTTTAACAATCGGATCTTCTGCAAATTCTAATTCCGTACTGAAAATTAGCGGTTCAATAGGCTGGCTCACGTCCTCTTTGCAATAGGGTTTATACGGTGCAATTGTATTTCCAGCCACCATGAGCTTCGGTCCCTTAGCTTTCTGAATATTACACGCGAGTACACTAGATGACATTGTTTCCGGAGTAGGAGGAGGTGTTTCCTTCTTTTTTAGCGGCTTTAATCCTTTAAGTGCCAGTTCCCTTAGTCTTCTCCTTTCCAATTCTCTTTGTTTTGCTTCTTGTCTCTGTTGGAATAATTTGTGTCGCGCTGCCTTTTCTTTGTTTTCTTTTAACATTTTTAGAAGTACGGATTCGGAAAGTTGCTTAGCTTTTATTAATTTACTTGACGATTTTTTCAGTAATGTTTTACCTTTTTCTTCTTGCCTTTTTTTTCCATCACCAGGTATTATATTTTCTTTCTCTTTTGATTTTATATTAGTTTCACTCTGTATTGCATTCTTTTTTTTGGAACCTTTCTTTGTAGACTTAGTACCTGTTTTATCAATATCTTCTTCAGACCAGGATTTATCTATTGACTCATCATGCTTGGATGTTAACCTTTTCTTACGTTTTGTAGTATCGACATCATACGGTGGTCCTTGGTCTTCTTCTAAGTCTTTTCTACGTCTTTTACTTAAGTCTCGTGATACTGGAGCTTGAGCTTTACTTGATAATCCTGAACTGAGTTCTTTACTTATTTCTTTTTTTAAACCTTTAGATGGTTGTTGTACTTCTTTTTTACTTTGCTGAATCGCTTTATTTAGGTCGTTAAGAAGTCCTTGGACTGCTTTTTTATTTTGATCATTGGATATCCCTTTGGATAACGCTGCATTAGCTTCTTTAAGCAATGCTTGTATCGTTTCCATATTGGCAGTTACGGGTATTCCTTCTACTGCTGGTTTGACCAAATCTGTTAATTCTTGTATAAGTTTTTTAGTTACATCTGGTGATTTTTGGGCTAATGCTTTATTTATCCCGCTAGCCAATTCTTGTACTACATCTTTATCTAAACTTTTTCCAGCTAGTGCTTTATTGAGATTCCCCATTTTTTGGGCAAGTTCGTTATTTACATCTTTAGATGATTTTTGTGTAATTTCTTTACTTTTAATAGTAGACGATCCTGGTTTAGTATCTTTATGTGCTTTGGGAATGCTATCTTTGGATATTGGTTGAGATTTTCCCTTATGTGTATCTTTTTTAGCTAAACTTGGCGTTGTTTCTTTACTCGCACTTCTTGGTGAAACCTGTTTTGCTTCTTTGCCTTTTGGTAAATCAGGCGTTTTTTCTTTATGGATTCCTTTGGGTGACCCTTTTGAAATTTCTTTACTTTCCTTTTTAACGGAATCTTGCATTTCTTCTTTAGTTAAACTTTTAGGTACATTTTGTTTCTTGTCTTTTAAGACATCTTTGGGAGAAATTTGAGCATTGTCCTTACTTTTAGGTGACCTCTTACTTATTTCTTTACTTTGATCTTTAGGTGACCCTTGCCTTCTATCCTTACTTTGATCTTTAGGTGGGCCCTGCTTTACATCCTTACTTTGATCTTTAGGTGGGCCCTGCTTTACATCCTTACTTTGATCTTTAGGTGGCCCCTGCTTTTTATCCTTACTTTCATCTTTAGGTGAACCCAGCCTTCTATCCTTACTTTGATCTTTGGGTGAACCCGGCCTTCTATCCTTACTGAGATCTTTAGGTGAACCCTTCTTTCTATCCTTACTTTGATCTTTAGGCGGGCCCTGCTTTGCATCCTTACTTTGATCTTTAGGTGAACCCTGCCTTCTATCCTTACTTTGATCTTTAGGTGGGCCCTGCTTTACATCCTTACTTTGATCTTTAGGTGAACCTTGCCTTCTATCCTTACTTTGATCTTTGGGTGAACCCTGTCTTCTATCCTTACTTTGGTCTTTAGATGAACCTCGACCTTCTTCTCTACTTTGAACTTTTGGTGAACGCTGCCTTGTTTCCCTACTCTCTCTGCTAGGCAATTTCTCCTTTGTTTCTTTACTTTGACTTTTAACTACTCCTCTTTCCCTACTTACACTTTTGGATGAATCGTGCCTTACATCTCTACTGCCACTTTTGGATATTCTCTGTTTTATTTCCTTACTTCCACTTTTAGGTGATCCTACAGGCCTCTCACTAAGGTACATTTTAGATATTTTTTCCGATATATCTTTATGTGCACTTTTAGAGAGTACACGAGCTATATCTTGATGAACACTTCTAGAAAACATTCGCGACTGTTCTTTAGTCATACTTTTAGATAATTCATTTGTAAGCAGTTCACTCAAATCGACTAATAACTGTATTAGACCTTGATTTAGACCTTTAGATGATCCGAGTGTAAGCAATTCATTTAAATCATGAATTAATCCTTGTATAACCTCCTTATTTAGATCATCGGAGAAATGAGGACTTAGTGTTTTGTTTAACTCACTCAATTGATCGATTAGTTTAACAATTATATCCGTAGATAACCCTTTATTTATAGCTGTGTTGAGAGTCTGAATAATCTGCATTATTAAATTTCTATTTAAATGCAATCCTTTTGGTAAAGCTTTACTTAGGTTTAATAATCTTTTTATAAGTTCCTTATACACTTCTTCACTAAGTAATTTACTAAAATCTTTAGGTTGTCTACTAGGTAGCTCGGTATCCTTAGAAAGTCTAGATTTTTCAGTTCCAAATCCGGAGCTCAGTTCTAATTGTCTTTCTTTCAGTAACTTGCACAAACATGACTCATGAGACGGTGACGGATAGAGACTATCATCAGAAGAAAGCTGGCCTTGGAATTTAATTTTAGACATCAATTCATCAAGCATTTCTTTGCTCTCTGATAAACTTTGTAACGAAGACAATTGTTCAGTATCTAGAGATGGAAAGAAATCTATGTCTGGTTCTCGCATAGACAAAGGCACTTTAAGTTGTTCAAGGAATCTCTCTAATTCAGCATCTTTGTACACTCTGTGTTGGCACACGCTCTCTCCTTGAAGTATCGCTTGTAGTAAATGCTTCACTTTGCAAAGCCATACCTTGAAGCGTTCTTGCTTTTCTTCACATTTCTTACGATGTAGGGAAACAAATTTACTGACAATAAAGTCACACCGCTTACATGTTCTACTTGTGTTTGATCGTTTGCAATGCTCGCATACTCCTATAATCTCATTTTCCTTTATAGCTCTTATTTCTTCTAACAAACTACGAACTCTTTGCACTATTGTTTTACATTGCCCACATTTTGGTTTAAAACGACCTGTGGAATAAACAATAAAATTAGGTAATAGTTGTAACAGTCCTGTTATTTTATAACATTTAATCTCCAAACGGATGAATCACAAAGGAATTTAAGAGATATTTAGGCCTTAGTATAGGTACACGTAGTTTCGTGGGCATCAAAGGCTAGTCAAAGGTGGGGTATACGTATCTTTTTACCCTTAACGATAACGAAAACTACATAATCATCCCATCATTGTTATCAGTTTTACTGTACCTAAGCCACACAGAGAGAACCATTGAGAACCATTATTTTCCTACTTTTTCATTTAAATGAATTTAGTATGTTGTTTCGTACTAAACGTAATTCCAAATATTACATAATTTTAGCACAACCTTGTTAGTTTTAAAAATTACAAACGAAAGAAATAAGACGAAAAAGTATTTTCCCAGCGAAAATCCAAAGCCAAATTTTTTTTTGCCAAGCAAAAACTCATGTTTATATTGACTCAAAAGGCACTCTGCTACGAGTATTAAAACTTACTACCATGAAAACATAAGTTGAACTTACGCAGTTCGCTGATGTACTCGGGTCTTTTAATTTGTTTATTGCCAGTGTTGTGCAGTATGTAAGTATCATCAGCTTTCGAAGCATCCGCCTTTTTCTGAAGCCATGAAGAGGGAATTTTAATAGTTGTCATTAAGACCAATAGAAAATTAGTAATATAAATAAGCATAAGAGACAAAAAAGAGGCAATGCAACGCATAGGCATTAGGCATAGCAGAAAACATTATTAAGCATAAAAATAAATAATTATTAAAAGCATAGGCACGGCGAACAGAAAATAATTTTTTTTTTTTATATTCCAAGAATTAATTGAATTTAAAATACCTACAGTTACCTATTGCGATTCACGAACGCAATCATTGACTGTATTATAATTGGTATAAAAATATATACTTTAAGTAAATATATATGTATACAGTTCTCGTCAAACGTATTGCCCGTATTTGAAGTTGGCAAGCTAACTTAACCCGGCCGATTTGTAAATCGGAGAAACAAAAATATTGGATTAGAATGATTTAAAACGACAGCCTAATCTAATATTTTTCTTTCTCCGATTTTTACGGCCGGGTTAAAGCGATCTCGTGCCAACTTCAACCCGGACAATAAGTTTGGCGAGAACTGTACCAACTATAAGTATGATACAACTAAATTATTATGCAGTTTCAAATTATCTTGTTCTTTATGCATCCGCCTCAACACCTCTTCCCTCCAAACTGGTGACCCCGAAGGGATCTCAGAATCTCCACAATACCAAGCTGGAAACTCTTAAGTCAAACTTATCTATGGCTAAAATGTATATATGTAAAATGTTGACTACCTCGTCGGTCTAGTGGTCCCAACCGAGACTGCTACGCTAGAGGTCCTGCGTTCAATTCCCGGGTTGAGTAGTGTTATTGAGATTTTCTGTGAAATTCCCTCGAAGCTCAAAATTCGGATTTGTGCTCGGTTGATGGCAATAGGCTCGCCCTCTATTACATTGGGCCAAAACATATCGCCGAACTGTGGGTACATTACTTAGGTACATCTCTGCCTAACTATTAGGGGAATACAGGCGTGATAGTATGTAAAATTTTTGATGTTGTGGTTCTATTGTGTACTACAAATTGTCTTTGTTCTGTAACTCTACACTGATCTCTCTATATTGCTTCCGCTTACTCTCTACTTAAGTTATCAGTTAAGTTACGTCTGCGCCATCTAGTGTTAAAACTGACAACATTGACTTGTAAAGGGTCCATGAAATACTTTTTTTTGCAGATAAATTAGAATCAAATTCGAGACCCGTAACACATGGCGTAACGCCATGCACCTAGGGAGTGTATATTTAAAAAGGTATACCCATTCACCATTTCTATTCAAGATTAATTAATGTCAAGTTAATGAGTTGAAAACATGCTCATATTATGTAAGTCACTGCTGAAACCTACAGAGTATTTAGCAGTTGTTTGTTTTTCTGAAAGATTGGAATAAAAATACATTTTCAGTAGGTCTAGTACCTACTGAAAATGTATATATTTAAACAAATTTATATATTTAATTATCAAAACATTTTCTCATATTCCAACGATGACACGTAGCAAAATTCTGTAAGGATTTCCCAGGAATAGAACTTTAAACTTTACTTACCAATATTGCGTTTTGTACCAAACGGTCAAAATGATTTTTCGGATGCCTAAACAAGGTAAGTCAGGTGTAGGTAGGTACCCGTGTCAGTTTATGTTCCTCGAAATAAATTGTATGGCGAGAAACTGCAGAGAGCGACTAGTTTTAAGAATTAAATTTTGGGCCACATTGTGACAGATAATTATTGTCATGACGCAGATCTGGAGTGGGACCGCAAGGCATTGGCGGTCCGAGGAAACATGATTGCCTGTAGATTCGCTTGCTGCTCCTTTGCAGTAAAATCACTATATTTAAGGAATTATGACAATAGTTTTACGCGAGCAGTCTATGGGCAAATCATATCGGGCTGTCAGTAGTAATTGTATAATCACTCTTAATTTCTTACTGTATTATAAATAGGGCGATAATATCTACTGATTTGATAATATTAGTTGTGTTTTGTGGTAAAAGCGTAAAGTAGTGTGATAAAAGACTGGAAATGTTATTGTTGCCCTGCATGTCAGGGTATGATATGGTTATGTTTACACTGTATGTTCTATGTATTGTAAATGTTCTTTTTAACTATGAGTAATAATAATAAATAAATATCTTGGGACATTATTTTTTTTACACAGCACCATCTAGTCCCAAACTAAGCAGAGCTTGAACCATGGGTACTAGACAATGTATATAATACTTATATACTTTTTTTTTATAAATACATACTTAAAATACATAGGAAACACCCAGACAAACACAAACACTTAAGTTCATCACAATAAATGTTTGTGTCCTGTGGGAATCGAACCCACGACCTCGTGATCAGCAGTATATAATTATCATTGATTGTAAATGTTTTTCTGTGAATAAAATTAATTTATAATTATATTCTTGAGGACCTCCATCACTATCACATCTAGTAAGTTAAGTCCTCGTTAAATTACTTTATTAAATTGTGTTCCAGCTTTTAATTTATCTTTAGGGAGATAGCTGCTATCCGGTCAAAAAGAAATTGGCCTTGAATCTGTCAACTCGACAATGTATCAGCATGTAAACGTTCGAGGCTGTTGAATGTAAAAGGGGGGTAAAAAATGACTAAATGCGCTTTCACTACACTTATTGACCATTTATTATTACAACATTAAACACCAAAATACGTATACAAAATGTTCCATAAACAATTATTTATTCCAAAATACGAGCCGATATTAAAATCATCTAGTGATAATAAGTATTGTCCGTACCGTAGGTACGTATCTACGTAACATATCAAAAAATTTAATACATAAGTTGGTAATAACTTACTAAACATTAAATATCACATACTAAAAATAAGACCTATGTTTGTTTGTATATGGCTCGAATTGCAGTAATTTTGTAAACATTGGATAACACTTGAGACCAATAAAATCGCGCAGGATTTCTGCTGTTTAAAAATTAAGCATTAAAGAATTAAACACTTATGGTCACTGGTCATGTACGAAGAAGTGGTCTATGCTAGTTGAACATTGTGGAAAAAGGGCGTAAGTGAGTGTCCTTCATTGCTTATCGAAAAAATAAAAAATCAAACTCCTAGCTATTTTATTGCTCTCAAGTGTATTTATATAAAAATAAACGGAGAAAGACTCGATTTTTAGATATATTTTTTCAAAATTTGGTTTAGAAAAATTGTCACAAAGTTACATAAATAGATATAAAAGTATATAATAAGTTAATAGATAAAGTATGTCCGTATGTCATATGACGCTACGATATTTATCAATAATCACAAGAACACACGACGACAAAGACTAAATAATTATTTTAAGTAGGTATCTTATCTACTAAATCTTCATAAATGCTACAGTAAAGGTAAAATTTGTTGTAAAAGTTAAGTTGAATATATATCATATTTAAAGGGAGAATTTTTAAAGAACCATCAGTTGAATTTGTAGAATACTTATTTTTAATATAGGTACGTTCATTCATTCGTTCGGCATTGGGTCCCAGTTCAATAAATAGACCCTGAAGATTTTTTTTTTGTAGTGCTTACGATTAGTCATTCTCTGCTGCAGTCTTATAGTCTTAGTAGCTGCCGTTATATTTTTATTTTGTGTTTTTGTAAATCGAATTCATTTCGTAACCAATTATTTGAAAATATTGTCACATGTGTCACTGATTGAAATTAGATTACAGCATTTTTTAACAAATTATTCGATTTTATTTTTTAGTTTGCTTACAATTTTCTTTGGGTGCATGTTATGCATTTGTTTTGTTTTTTATTTTAATTTTAATGTATTGTTCCGTATATTGTTAGGTATTTATTTTCAAGATAGTAAAATTATATTATCTTTTTAAGAGCCAACCTACACGAGATTATCACAACATTCACAACCCTGTACCTACCAAAAGTAATTGTTTGCGAATAAGTATTCTTATCTTTTAATTCAATTTCAATCAATTTTATATTATTTGTCTTAGCACTCGTTACAAATCCAATATCGGTTATCTGTTATTATATTTCAATATTTTGTGAATACAAAAAAAATACATAGATTCAAATATTCATAAGTCCACATTCATGAATATACTCGTAATAAGAACTTAAATGCATAAAAGCAGTTAATTCCTAAATTCAGTACCTTACAATCTAGTTTTACCCACTTATTGTCAGATATACTGTAAATTATATACCTAAGTAGGTATTATTTATTATCTTTGATTGACTTTAGACCCAGATTCATCACAATGACTTTTGACTTTTTTCCTAAATATTTATAATTATGATTACAATAAATTATGAATTCTGCATTCAATCTCATTCTGGTTTCATTCGACGGTGCCCAGCCATCTCCATAGACCATTAATAGAGATAATAATAATATTACTTGTATATAGTTACATTGTGATAGCTAGAACTAAAAACCGTAGCTGTTCGCAAGTGAAGTAATGTAGGTTTTCATTAAATTAGCGGAGTCATAATTATCTATCACTGTCGAAGAATTCGTTCATGGCAAGGGGCTTACAAACTTTCGCTTTGCATATTATGTCATTATGTAAAATGTATAATAATGTTATAGGTACCTTTGTATATGAGCATGGCCAGTCGTGAGGAAGGATTTCGTTAAATATTATAAGTAGGCATTAAATGTAATCGGTAATCATTCCGCACGCTCTTACTGTCGTACTCAAACATAGGAGTGAATAACAGAAATCCAAGCTCAAGAGTTGTCTAGAATATTAGAGCGCAGCTTAAAAAACATACTTGGAGCATGTTATTAACGCATATTTAATAAATTAATTGCAAAGCTTCAAGAAACTATAAGTTGTATAGAGAAAAGCTTGTTTTTAATATACCTACTTTCAATAAAACCATTTCTTATTTTAAACAATGAACTAATAACTGAATTCGTGGTGATCACTTTATTCTTCACGGCGTTTTTTCGGATCGGTTGGTCCATCCCATTCAAGTCCGCTTTCAAGTGCGAATCGTTCCAGATCCACAACTTTAACGCCCAGAGCGATGTCGGTCCTTTCCTCAGCGACGACAGGAGAGCCAGGGTTATCCTGTGGTGCTTCATTGGGATTCTCGATGGGAAGTAAATCCGGTACCGGAGGTTTCTGTCCCTGTTCCTTTCCTCCCTCAGAGTCCCTATTGTCGACACTGGGCCCGGGCTCGGCGTTGTCTTGTATATTGGGCTGCTGTTCCGCAGGGGCTTGCGAGCTGGGAGTCAACCTTCTACTGGGATAAATAATGTTGCGGTCCACGTGGGACAAAGCAGATAAGGGTAGCTTCACAAGGACGCTTGGCCTCGAGGGCCTCTCTGGTATAGATTTTCGTTCTGGTTCTCTACCCTCGTTACCATCAACACCGCCATCTTTTGAGCTTTGGCCTTGTGTTGGATTCTGGGATGGCATATTTACGGTAGGTATAAAAAGCGAGTACACCAACTACACTAACCACGCACTACTTTTAAGTCAAGCTTCTAGTCCGTAGTCAATAGCCTACAGCATGTATGTTTAGCAGCTTCTTGTCCAGCTTCTTGGGCAAAGAAAAATTGTTAATTGGAAATAAAGTCCAAAATTAACTTAATTTTGCAATGTTAAGTGATTATGCTAGATTCACTTATTTCTATTTAATGATGTTACACTTTTTCAAAGTACATTCAACAATGTTCTTTCTATTTATAATTACTAAGGTTACACTTTTTAAATTCGCGAATATTTTTGTTAGGTGGGTCGGTAGCGTCCGTTCGAACTGACGGAACAATTAATACTGCAATATAATAGCGACTGGGATCAGGGATGCGCCAGGGAAGAAATGATTTCCTGCGATAACCGGACACATCGATTACATATATGTTACCTGTCTCGTTCGAGAGTAAGTATATAATAATGTGTGTGGTCAACATACCTACACATATTATAATATTCTCCTCCCTATTATCGAATGATTATTAAATAATTATTATCATACCTGTTCATCTTTCTTTGTGTGAAGATAAATAGCGAGTCCAGAGTATTCAAGATCCACAACTTTCTTGAAGTCTTCTGCGCAAGGAGCTTTACAATTTTGGCAACATCTAAAGAAATAATTATATTTTTTAAACTTATTTACAATACAGACCTATGAGTTAGTGACCGTTTGCAAAATAAAACGGAGGAATAATAGTAATTTATTGGAAGCCTTTTCTATATTATTAATATAACATAAATATGTCGAGAATCTTATTGAAATAATTAATTCTTACCGAGCTTTGTCTTCCATATTAATGTTCCCATTGTATTATCTTCAATAATCATAAAAATGACAGAAGACAAACCTCAGTCATTCTGATTTCTGATTGTCCAAAATTACCATAGTAAATGGTAATCTTAGCATATTTTTTATTACTTAACTATAAATTATTATTATAACAATTTAAATCATGATAAAAATCGCGAAGGTATGTAATTTACCTAGTAGATCATGACCATAGTAAAATATAGTTTTACAATAAAATAATTACATGCATAAATATAAATTTTATCGTAATCTGAATAAGTACTAATTCTTTTTATTATTGTATAAAACTACTTTATAACGACGGTAAAGGTATTTGTAAGTACCTACCTAAAATAAATATGTAATATCAGGTTTGTATATGGTTTTATTTATAGCATCAGAACTTTCAAAATACTCCCGCCATAGAAAAACCATAGAAAAGCATTCATTGATGAATTGAGTGAACGAGTGAACGATAATTATAAGAATGTTGCCATAAATTTTTTTTACCCGAGTGCCCAGGAAGTGTAATGTTTTTCGCGCGAATTTTGTATGTTAGTAAATATGCCTCGCCATTTTGCCGAAAACTAATGAACTAATGGAATTTCTTTTATTGGTAACAGTATTTAACCATCACTATCAGTGTCAATTGTTGTCAAAGTGTAAGCGTAATCTGTTTTTTGAGTTTGTGAAAATAAATACCGAATGGCTAAACGATTCTGAAGTGATTTATAATCACAAAACACAACTTAGTTATAACCTATTCTTTATAAAAAGTAGACGTAGTTGTTTCAACAAACTGGTTTCAGGTTTGGTAACTCCAAACCTGAAACCAGTTTGTTAAATTAGACGAAGTTTTATAAATTGGGGGTCGCAACAGGTGATATCCATTTATCATTAGAAATTAGATCCCATCAAAAACATAGCTTGTTAAAAAAACCTAGCCTCGCAACTCAATTCTTCTAATGTAAAAAGTTGTGAGATCTATTTATGTAGATCACAAAAAAATGGGCAAAGTTAAGGTTATACTTTGAAAAAGCGCACGCGCGCTCGCTTTAATTTACTACCAAATAATATAAATTATTAGTTAAAAAAATATACTGTCGGCGCAGTGAATCCTCCATAAACCTCTAAGAGGTTTTTCGGGTCGGCAACGCCCAAAAAAAAAGAAAACAAACTCAAACGTGTCCTCATCATTCTTTTCCTTTTGATTTTTACGTATTAAATATTAAATAGTCAGGGTGGGGGCCGGCATTTTATTCTTCGCACTTATAGGGGGAAGGGTGCCATAACTGGAAAATATCGTCTTACGTAAGATGCCATAGGTACAGAAGGCATCACAATTAGTTGCAAAATCTACTTCTCTATCATTATAATATTGATCCAGAAATAGGACTTCCTGAACGATCGCATGGCTTAGCCCGTAGTTCATGAAGTTTGAAAAGAACATTCACTACCCAGTCTATTTCGAAATGACATAACAAAATATACTGATTTCTGACACTTACGCGAATACTAGACATTAAAATAAAACTACTTTTTACGGATTTTATCGCGTTATATTGATATTATTTTAAACACCTTGAGTCACACTGTGTATCGTAAGAAAACCCATACAGACAGGGGCGGACCGTGAGTTCGTGGGACCCTGGGCTAACACCTCTTGGGGGGCCCACCTAATTAAGCAATCTAATTGCCATTTTCCACATCACACACAGGTGATGGACCAGTGGCGTATTTTCCACATCACACACAGGTGATGGACCAGTGGCGTATTTTAAGATTCAGCGCCCCGGGCTTGTGGGGTTTGCCGCCCCATAACTAAGAAAACGATTATTTTTATTTCTTCCAATGGACATATTAGGTACTTACCCCTAGTAATACTGTCAATGTGATCTTTCTTAGTACTACAATAGTAAGTTATTAGAAAGGTAATTAAGTACAATTATTTTGTTACTACCTCTAGTCGTCTCATGTAAGAGCGACCGAAGCGAGCTCGAAAATTTGGGCCACCCACATTGGACAGGCTGGGTTAGAAGAGTAACTACAATTAGATTGTATACTACCTCCAGTTGTCTCATGTAAGAGTGAGCTCGTGAATTGAGGAGACCCACCTTGGACAGGAGACGTTAGTGAAAGGGGTAATTACAATTAGTTTGTTACTACGTCCAGTTGTCTTAGGAGCGAGCGAAGCGAGCTCGAAAATTGGGGCAATCCGCCTTGGTTATGTTACGTTTGAAGGGTATGACTGCTGATGGGATGGGCTAAAGCGCGAGCAAAGCGAGTGAATGAAGCCCCCGTTATCCTATTTCTGTGTAAAGGGCTTAAAGTTTGGGCCCTCAGTTCAGACGTTTTAGAAAATTTCTACTTTCATTTACTTTTTGAAAATTAACTTTTGTGTCGTTATTTCTTTTTTACTGATTCACGGAGGACTTTAACTAAAATATAGTAAAGTCGTATTTATGTATTCCTTCAGATAAATTGTTATTTTGCAAATGTTTGTATATGCTAGTGGGCCTAAAATTTTGTCAGTTTGCGGCGACACAAGGCTTCTTGACTGCATTTGCGAGAAAATAAATCAGTGAAAACATACAACAGAGATTCTCCATTTCGGTTATTAAACCTCAGGGTCATCAACATTTTCACTGGGATTTAAAATTTTTTTTTTATTCGCACTATCGTCCATGGTCATCAATGGGCGCTGGTGGGCCCCTTATATCCGGGGGGGCCTGGGCTGCAGCCCAAAAAGCCCATCGGTAGATCCGGCCCTGTATACAGACAAATACCTAAATGGTGAATCATACCACCACCCAACACAGTTATCTACCGTCGGTAAATTATTGTTTCAGAGAGCACGTGGGATCTGTCACGAGCAACACTTGGCTGCAGAGCTTCAACATATTATCAAGCAAGTACTGCACGACAACAAGCTCCGAATACCGCGCCTTCGTCACTGAAACCGCGTGAAACGTTCTACAGTCGAGCGCTTGCACTACCTGCAGTACTACCATATGTGAGAGGAGTCACTGACAAGAATGGCTACATCTTGAAGCGTGCTTCAATTAAAACTTACTTCAAGCCGCTGAAGAAGATCAGTCAGTTTTCACCACCTGTAAAGTGTCATACACCTCTACAAGATGCGGGAGTATACAAGCTTGATTGTGACTGTGGTCTCCCTTACATAGAATAATTAGAATAAGAATAAGAATGATTTTATTTCCCAAAAAGTTTACATTTCCATACATATATATTTTATATAGATTTATGATTTAGTTAGTAAGGCCACTCTGTCGCATTGGCTCATAGATCTGTAATGATAGTGTAGGTAAGATTGTTATACAAGACCGAAGGATACGGTGAGCTCGTTCTGCGTGAATCAGATTGCCAACAATTAACAAAAATTTTGGGTAGCTGTTAGTAATTGAAACGTCAAGACGCCTACCACCTTAGTCACCCGTGACCATGGACGCTGTAAAGGGTCCGAAACGACGGGATTAAAATAATATCAACATAACGCGATAAAATCCGTAAAAAGTAGTTTTATTTCAATAACAAAATATTCTAATCCACAGTACCCGTTACTTTGGGACTAGATGGGGCTGTCTAAAATGTCCCAGAATTACTAAAATAAATTAACTGTTAATCTTAATATTTTTTTTAGGTTCTGGCAACCTTCTAAGAGAACGAATGATAGAATATGACAGCTTACAACATGTGTCAACTGTCTAATCAAAAATGACTACTGAAGGCTGACAAATCTGACAATCATAATATTAGCACGACTTTGTGCGAGAACGAAGAATTTTGTTTAAAAATTGTGCTAATTTGATGTATTAGGTATTACATTATTTTAAAAGTAATAATGCCTTTACAACGGGTTGTGGCTTTGTCGAACATAATGCTTCAAACGTATCGACCCAATTTATTATTGAATACGAAGCATCAACAATTCAACAGGTACAAGTGAGTATTTTCAATGAATACGCAATTTCTAACCGTAAACAACCTGCTTTGAAGCCAAAACTGCTTTATTTTTAACTTTTATGTTCTTAGAAAAAGTAGTATCTTAGATAGTTGAAAGTTGAATGTGTTTTATTTTACACAGTCATGCCTAAGTAAGTTAGGAATTTTGCAGTAACCTAATTCAAGGATATACCATCTATAAGGTCAAACAAGTTGCTTGTTGGGGCTTGCAATTTCATTTGGAGTTGATAAAATAACACACTTTGTTTGCCTCTATTGGTACCACCACATTGCCAAAAATTCTGCCACCAAGCCATAACATGCTATTATTATTGTGCTCCAGTTAGAAGAGTAATATATAAAATTATTGTAGTAAGTATATCAATCAACCTTGATGTTTGCATCAAAGGTACAATCCGGTATAAAGATAAGTGACATGACCACATCTGCCCACATGTCCTTTGATCATATGATTCAGGCTTTTTTACACAGCTTTATGCATTTGCATTGCCACAAAAGTGTTGATCAATTAATAAATATTATAATTTGTATATAGTAGCTATTAATACTTTACAAATATGTTTGTTCCTACTTTGGCCTCATTATGAAATCCAACAACAACAATTAATTACCTGATTATTGTATGATAATATGTATTTTCTTTATTGTACTCAATAATGACTGACTGACAGTTTTGTGAAAAGTGAAATACACTTGTATTATTATGTATAACATTTCAAAGTTGCTACAATATTTAGATCCAGTATATCTCAATCTGTTCAAATCCACTGGTTAGAAAAATATTGTGATAAAAATAAATTTTAGATGATAATAATAATGTTTTTCACAGATGTTTGACAATAAACAGATTAAAACACACTAAGGTACTGAAGAGTGAAAAAGAAAAACTTCGCACATATGTAATTCAAAGATATATTGATTATGTAAAAAATTACACAAAAGTCTTAGAAGCCAGATTCCCAACCGCAGTGAAAATGTACAGAGTTTTCAGTGTAGGAATTAAGGATTTTCTCAAGGATCTTAAGACATATATATCACTACGAATAAAAATCACAAGGGATCAAGGTTTTGGGAACATGAGTAGACAAGAAATTGAATTGTTCCAAAAAATGCCATCAGATATGTGGAGAATAGCACCAGTTTTAATATTGTCTGCTATACCATTTGGGAACTATATCATTTTCCCTTTAGCGTAAGTATGCAATACATATGTTCAATTTGCATCAATGTTAGTATTAATAATAAAAACCATGTTTATTTAATTTAATTAAAAAAATAACATAAATACATGAGTTTACAGTAAAAATTACAAATTATTAGTCACTGACATTGTACATACACTATACATTTTTTATTTTTGTACTTTTTATTACTTTCCAGATTCTTAAAACCAAGGAAGCTCCTCTGTTCACATTTCTGGTCGATACAGCAAAAAGTGGAATTTTCAACTCAAGATTTGGTAGAAAGGTTGAGAAGCAACAAACCAGTGTTTCGTGCATTACAAGCGCAACTAGATGAAATACCACAAGGAGAACTTAGGAATAAATGGAAAAGAGTTATAGCCTTAATAGGGTCTGGGCTGCATCCAACCCCAGAAGATATATTATCATGCAAAGATTTGTTTTCAAGTGAACCTTATCAGTTAAACAGCTTGACCTACAAACATTCGGTGAGGCTTGATTGTATTAATATTTAATTATGCTTAAAACGTTCATTGTTTTCTGTTTCTCCTTAGTCATTATACCTGCGCGACTTGTCTCTATTTAGGACAGATGTAAAACATCTAGTTAGATCTATTTTGTGTGAAACTCAAGTTCTTCATTAAAATTGTTTTTAAAGAAATGTACAATGCGGATTTCCGAGAATGCGATTAGATACTAGTAAATGTATCAATATTGCTTACATAAGAAAAGTACTCTGCGATTACAGACAAATATTTATTAAACATGTTATATAAATTTGGCACACATAACAGTATAGGATTTGCTTGCTTAATTTTACTTGTAGCAGAGTGTGCCTGCCCACAACTCCCATACTAATTATTTAACTTATTCCGCCATTAGACAGCGTATACTATGTGTAGCCAAACAATTTTTTGTCTCTTTCCTATTTCGGTCACACTTAAGATCACCTGACATTGAAAAAATATGGATAAACTACTCCTAGCTTAAACGTAAAGCCGATTGTGTCTATAACTACTGCCTTGACAGCTATTTTCAATAACCAATAATAAAAATATTTTGCACCTACGACTTTACCCATTCACAATTTAGAGTTGAATTTTGAATGCACAATGCAACACAGATACAATAGAAGAGATTTATCAGCATTTATTTATACCATGACAGTTGAATGTATCTAAGTTTTTAAGTAGAACCACATGGCTTACGTACAATGGTCCACTGCAGGACTAAGTGCGGAAACCGAACTCACACAGGAGTGGGTTCTCTCAATGATGATGATGATGAAGTAGAACCACAAAACTTTAAACAGTGATAACTGCAATAACCAAATCAATACAGTGCACTAGCATATCAATACCTATATGTTATTAAATAAGTCCTATAGCTATTAATACTCTGCGAATACTATATTGTATTGTTTTACTACTTTGTGCAATTTCTTGCAATATTCCATGACCAATGCTCACTTCAGTTTAAGCAATGCTATAACTTTTTATAAGATTATAACTGTGAATTGATAACAATATTTTCTTGCAATGGCGATTTTATAAACAATTCCTACAAAATTACTATGTTGTGTAAAAAAAACTAGGCAACAAAAATTTGATTTTTTAAATTAGCTATCACCACCATTCTCTACTATATTATGCATGTGTAATTGTGTATACTACATATTATATACCTTCCTCTTGAATCACTATCTGTTGATAAAAACTGTATTAAAATCCGTTGCGTAGTTTAAAAGACCTAAGCGCACAAACAGCTGGAGCAACTTTGTTCTATACTATGTAAAGATAAAAATTTATAATTATAAACCCAACACAACAATATTTAGTAATTATATAACTCTCATTCCAGGGTCATCTACTGAAAATGCATGGTTTAAGAAGAACAATATTTAGGAAGAACAAGCTGAAGTACAGAGCATTCTTACTTTTGGAAATGGATAAAGCAATCATTAGAGAAGGAGGTGTTGATGCTCTTAGCACAGAGACACTCAGAAACGCGTGTCTGATCAGAGGTTTGAATGGCAGTCACTTAACAAACCAAGAAATGAAAACGTGGCTTTTAAAATGGCTCAGAATTTCCGAAAATGTGGATAGAACTTCATACTCGCTATTGCTACACACTCCAATATTCTTAGCATACAATCATCCACAGAATTGGGTATTGATATATTAGGAATTTATTATATATATATAATTTATTGATATATATGCATTATATTATAGAACGGTTTTGTGATTTATACTTTCGTATCAGTAGTAGGTTGACCATCTTTCATTAAGGTATTGCGTGATTATTGAACATTGGTTTTGTCAAGATTTTAGAAAATACTACCTCTATAGGTTGCCTATAGGTTGTATTACCGTGGGAAAGGATAAATGGAAATCTTTTATCATGGCCACTGATCGTAAAAACGGTCGATAACTCCTACCTTTTAAATTAGGCATCTAGTGTACTATTTAAATACTGAAGAGCTCGCTCGGCCCTCTTATTTAAATTTTTATTTTGTGTTTCATAAATTATAATTAATATAAATATTGAGTTTTTTTTACGAGGAAATGTTTATTAATAAACGGCTGCTATTTTAACTATTGTAACATGTATCATTATTAAACTGCTTCCAATAACTTCTATTTTATATTTAAACGCAGTGATGTGGTCGTATTTGTACAAGTAAAGATGCTCTATATGCAGTCTCAATATGCGAAAAGAAAACATTTGAATTTAGCGGGTTGAAAGAGCGCACTACTCGAAATTTCACAGTAAACCGTGCCTAAATACAATGGCTATTAGGTCGTAGTTTCGCCTCCCGAAAATATTATATAATTATGTACTTACATTATAAGGCACCTGTGTAATGTGTACGTCTCAGAGCTGCAATTTTAGTCGTTAATGCTTTTAAGTGTATAACATTTGCTTTTATCTTTCTAATATGAGAAAACTAGAGCTTTAAGACAACGTTCTTGTCAATATTTAATACCACTTAATCGTTTTTGCTTAAATGCACTGTTTGCACTAGTACCTGTGCGATAGACCCCTGCCCATGACACATATAAGTCAGTGCCGTCTAGCTAGATGCTAGATGTCTAGCAAGTTAAGTTTGTTGATCTGTGTTAAAAAAGGAGAAAAGGAATTATCCCAGACATTACCCAACTAGATCGATTTTTCGCCCAAGTAAAACACCATATTATTATTGTATGTTATATATTACACTGGAGTAGTTCGAGTCGTTCCCGAGAACGCGATTATATACTAATCAATGTATAAATATAGCTTGTATATAGGAAAAGTACTCTATCCACTACGTCGGTAACATGATCGTAAATATATTGACTAATAATAATTGTGCTAGAGAAATACCTGCCACTTGACATCTATGAATTATCACTCTTATTAAAAATACCATTTCGAGGAATATGGTGCGTTCATTAATTATGTACAGTTTTTGCCAAACTTATTGTTCGGGTTGAAGTTGGCACGAGCTAACTTTAACACGGCCGTAAAAATCCTAGAAAGGAAAACATTAGATTGTAATAAATAATTCGAAAGTTCAAGTCTAGCTTTTTAAATAATTTTAATCCAATATTTTTCTTTCTCCCATTTTTACGGCTGGGTTAAAGTTAGCTCGTTCCAACTTCATTCCGGATAAATAAGTTTGGCGAGAACTGTAAGGCGTTTAGAGGTAAAGGGTCGAACCGAATCTCACCACCAATCTCACGTGGGGGAGAGGGGGGTCTCAGCAAATATCCAGTAATAATAATTTTCCCGCAAGAAACAGTTTAAAATTGTAAGAAACCTGGGTTAAATTAAGTGGTACCTACTTAATTTAACCCAGGTTTCTTCTCTAAAATATTGCTAAAATACAATAATATTAATCGATTATAAATGCGAACGCCACAAAAAAGCAAAGTAGCCCCTCCATTGCTAAAACGTATTAACACAAAAACTGCATTTTAACAATCAATAAACAGTGAGATTACAGGGTAGGGGGAAGTCGAGCCAAATCTTACCACATCTCACCAAGGGGGGGCGGGAAGATGGAAAAATCAAGGTACCTTAAGTAACAGTATCATCCATCCAATGCGATATTATTTACTTATTACTTTTTCGAGACAAGACAGGAAATACATTTGGTGCCCAAACAAAACCGCGGCAATGCCTAGAGTAAGTAATAAATTACCTATGAAACGGGTATCATCAAAATGGTCTCAATTCCAAATATAATATCTTTATTTATTCGTAGCCTATTCATTCATATTACGTTCATCGTTAATAAAGTATGATGGGCACAACTTTAAAGATGTAATTACAGTTCTCGCCAAACTTATTGTCCGGGTTGAAGTTGGCACGAGCTAACTTTAACCCGGCCGTAAAAATCGGAGAAAGAAAAATATTGGATAAGAATGATTTAAAACAACAGCCTACGACTTGAGCTTTCGTATATATTTATTAAAATCTAAAATTTTTCTTTCTCCGATTTTTACGGCTGAGTTAAATAATAAATAAATAATATCTTGGGACATTTTTACACAGCACCATCTAGTCCCAAACTAAGCACTAAGCAGAGCTTGTACTATGGGTACTAGACAATGGATATAATACTTATATAGTTTTTTTTTGTAAATACATACTTATAATACATAAGAAACACCCAGACAAACACAAATACTTATTCATCACATAAATATTTGTGTTCTGTGGGAATCGAACCCACGACCTCTTGATCAGCAGTCCGGTACTCGAACCACTAGACCACAGACGTCGTCAGCTGGGTTACAAAGTTAACACGTGCCAACCCGGACAATAAGTTTGGCGAGAACTGTACAAAGTTTAATCCTATCTGAAAACTTTACTACTAAATACACAACATACATATATACACAACATACATGCACAATAGTACATATTTTATTTAAAAATTTCGTAATAAGAAATGAACGCGCTATGTATTAATTTCTATGTAATAAGAACAAACTAGTGCAAATTTAAACATTACAATAATTTATTTATATTTTTAAAACATTGTATGTTAAACAGTTTTACCAATATAGTTCCTAAAGAAAGTACATAGTACATGAATATTTTTTAAATATTGGATTGTTTTGCACTAACAGTATTATTAATGCTTGTAAGAGCAACAAAAAAGCTGAATTTGTGAACAATTTGCTTATACTTAGTTATAAAAGTGTGGATGTTTCAATAAAACATGTTAATGATTCTGCTTTATTTTTCAAGAAATAAACTGTTATTATAAAAAATGTGGTTTAATTATTAGTATATTTACTTATTCATATATCAATATTTCTATTAATTAATCGTAGTGATTATTATTTTTGCATGTTGTGTAAAAGGATATAAAAGAATAGTTTATGTGCATTTTATGTTCCAATACCAGTCTTCAGTGATTCGAATGGTGCACCCAGAAGAACGAAGAGTAAAATGAATTCGCTTATGAGTAACAACATTTACCTATTTTATATACTAATCAGCTAGCGTAGTGATAGCTATGTCATGGTGAGTTCTATCGATTACATTTTTATAATACGCAAGCCACTGCGAAAGTTATTAAAAACTTAGCTTGTCGCTGTTAATTTTTGGTTGTACATCTCTCCGTGTTCATCTTATTGACTGCTGCGCTACTTACCCACCTCCTTCCTACAAAAAAGCAAAATATTTAAAAAAAATAGTATTAAGTTGTCATAACATGTCATTTATAAAAAATCCGTCGAACTTTTTGCATTATGCGAAGTTTCTAAAAGATCGTTTGGCATTATTATTAATATTGTCGATGTCTTTTAATATTCACAAATATTTAACTGTCTGGGTAGTTTATCTGCTCCTTATGATACAAACCAGAAAACCGAGCAGCAAACGGCAGTTGGCTGTCTGGCGTCTGGAATGTGAACTAGGCATACTCACTGACCCTGATTGCCCTATAGACGGAGGATGGTCACCGTGGAGCCCTTGGTCATCTTGTCAGGGCCCATGCGATGATGTGGGACACCGTCATAGAACCAGGGAATGCATAAATCCGCCACCCTCTCAAGACGGCGCACCTTGCGGTGGCCCTGATGAAGAATCAGAAGTATGTTACCTAACAAATTGCACTGTTACCGATTTTCGCGATCTTGTCAAAGGAGACTCTGCTAGGTTGGAAGCCCTACGTCAATTAGAAGCTGTCCCGGCTCTAATGGAACGCTGCCTTCAAATGGAATGTCCTTTTGAGGCAATTGAAGTTGCTTTATCCTTCGATAATACATGGCAACTTAATTCTGAATCGTTATGGAATTCCTTACAATGTGTCAAGCGTAATCTGGGTTGTCCTGTGGCCGGTGAGTGGGGAGCGTGGGGTGCATGGTCAGCTTGTGGCGCGAGGTGTGGGCGAGGCTTGAGATGGAGACTGCGAAGATGCGACACACCAGCACCTTCAGACGCACATCTTGCTTGTTCCGGCCCTCCACTCCAGGCTGATATATGTTTAGGTGATCAATGTGCCATTACCAGCAAAGATGCAGGAGGAAGTTGGGGAGAGTGGAGCTCGTGGTCGGCATGCTCAGAAAAATGTGGAGCAGGAGTCAGACGTCGAAGAAGAGTCTGCCACGAAACGGACACGCCACCCGCTTCTGGAACATGGGGAACGCACTGTCGAGGACAACATGATCAGTTGGAAGTTTGCGAAAATAGTCAATGTTGTTTAGATGGAGGATGGTCCGGGTGGGGTAGTTGGGGACCGTGTTCTCAGCCATGCGGAGCAGGAAGACGCTCTAGGACGAGAACATGCACCCGGCCCTTACCTCAAGGAGGAGGAACGCCTTGTGTGGGCCCAAGAACCGAAGTGGGCACCTGTCATTTGTTTCCATGTGAAACCTTTTCGCATATGGTTGCCATATTCCATGGGGAATCATCTTTACAATATAACTTTGATAATAAACGTGCGACACTTTATCATTTCTATATAAGGTTTATGCCTCTGTCGCCTCATGGTACGTTGGTTCGTAGAGAAGCCGGCCAAAGTTCATACGTGCGTTTAAGTCTACAAAAATGGCATGTTTGCCTGGACGCGTGTGGCTCTAGTCGATCCTGTTGTTTGCCCAGAACCTGTTCCCATGCTGCCCTAGATCCAGCAGCATGGCACACTGCACTCATCACTGTTACAAGTGAAGCAGCTGTATTAAGATTAGACGATGCTATTGTAAGCTTAAGAAATGTTTGGCCGTGTGATCCAGAATTACCTGATGATAAAATGAAAATATTTGTCGGAGAGCGGTTACACGGACAAGTTCAAGAACTAATTTTGAATTTTATCCCCTTAAACATGATTATAAACCGGAACCAAAGATCTAGAAAGACAGACTTTTACCCAGTCGCAGCTTCGAACATTGCTTATGAGAAAGCGGGTACGGATGAGGCATACCTGCCTGTTAAAGATGACCAGTACTTACGTTTACCATGCTTTCGGGATCAAGATAAGTGGCGGCTGGAACTTACTTTGAAAACTAACAAAGAAGCGGGTACAATTTTATTTCTAAAAAATGACCGAAACACGAATTGGTTACACCTATACTTACAGAATATGAGGCTTAAATTGAAAATAGCTCTTGAGAATTTTCGATCTGAAAGTAGCAGTACTTCCGAGTGTTCACCCGACCAATGGCTGGACGTAACCCTATCCAAAAAACAAGAAACAAATGCTATCGAAGCATCTATTAATGCCGGAGAACGATTGCATGTATTATTTGAAGAAGAGGTGGCTCGGAGAAGACGCGATTCCTACAAAACGGAAAGCCGTGTGGTGTTTACTGAAGCTTCCAGCAAGAAGTCAATAAATTTAGTTACAGAAAATGCCACCACCGAAAAACCTGTAATGTTTGCCTTATGCACTGATGAATTTTACATTGGTGGGGTACCTAACATGGTGAAAAAAAATGTCAATGAGGAATTCGCCGCACTTTCTGGAGTAATAGCATCAATCAGAGAGAACGGAATACTTTTAGATCTCCACGAGTATAGTATGGAACGCTACAAAGATGATAAAATACAAGTTTCTTCAAAAACCGCAAGTGTCTCTGGATCTTACCATGAAACAGCATGGGGTAAGTCCAACCGGCTGAATCTAACATGCCTTCATGCAAGAACTGCTAGGTCACCGCATGAAGCCAGCTGGCTTTTCTTAGATACAGCCGTTAGCGGAATTTTAAAAGATAAAGCAGTGAGATCGATCGACGACGGGCGGGTCCTTAGACTTGTAGCCACAGCTAAAAATGATTTGCGAGGTTTCTATACATGTCGTGCGCATAGCAATAGACGTACTCAAAACATCGTAACATATGGTGTTCTAGGTAAGATTCAATATAAGCTTACCGGTCCTGATACGACCACAGCTATCGCTGTTGTGACAACTCTAATTCTCGTGGTAGGCACTCTAACTTGGCTTATTATTGAAGGTTTTCACGATATTCGTAACGGCTATGGTTTTTTTAGAGATGCACATTTGTCTCCCAAGGAAGAAGCTGAAGCGGTATGCAGGTATATCGATCAGAACATGAATTTGATAGGTTCAAAGAGCGCTGCTAAATTAGCGAAAGCGCGAGCGAAAAAGAGAGGGAGACAATTAGCGAGCAGATCTAGTTTTGCTGCTCAGGAACCCCAAGGTCTGATGCAGGAGAGTCTACAGCCGGAGGAAAGTGAAAAAACGCTAAGTGAACCTGAGGGGTTGCCAGCGTTGCCCGAAGTAAAAAGTTCTGCCGCGGAGCCTTCTCATGATGTGTACAGACTTGAGCCCTGTTACATAAGCTCGCCGCGCCACGGGTCGATATCATCGCCAAAAGGAAGATCATCGTCATCTTTCGACCTGATATCTCCGAGAGTACTTTGTTCCCGACTACTACTGACAAAACGCACCGCTTCAAGGGAAAGTCTGAAGTCCAAAAAGAGAGTTTGTGCAACATCTACGACGTCTCTTCGAAGGACTAGAGCACGACCAATGGCAGTAAAGTCTTCTACTTGCGTTAATCAATCACCTGGCCAGAAAATTCTGCAAAAGTTTCAACAGTTGAAAGGGGACGATTTTTAGCTGATTCGTGATGTTGAACCAATATTTTTTTAAGAGTATTAACATGATTGTAAGTTTAAAAAAAGTAACTGAAAGGTGAAAAATAAACCTTGTGTCGTTGCCAAAAAGGCAATCAACGAAGATCACATATTTCGGTAAATTGTATTTGCTTGGCACCGACTCAAAATTAGTTATTAAACAAAAAAAGGTTTATTTTTCGCTTATCAGACTTTTTTCGTCGGTTTATTACTTTGTTAAATTAAATTAAGTATTATTTTTATTTTTTGTGTCCAATATTTAAGTAGTTCCTTTGTTACCTTACTTTAACTAATTCAGATATAATTACAGTTCTATGAAAGAGTAATTGGTAAAAAGAAAAAAACATACATGAAAAAATCTCATACAGTCGAACATAGAATCCTCCGGTTTTTCGTCCGTTACTAAGATAAAACAATTTTGCACTGGCTAGGTGGATGGTAATACCAGTTAGGAACGAATCCGATACGTTAATCCTACGAGATCCTCTCGACAATAGACAGAGAGGTACCCCGTGCAGAAGACAAACGAAAGCAAGGATACGAAAACAAAATGTAAATAAAATAATTTGTTCTATATAATTTAATTTAATAACTTCAGATACATCATTTAAATAAATAAAATCGGCTAAGACCATTATTTTGGCACTAACTTGATAAAATTCGGTTTACAAAAATAAATGGCACCATACATTTATATAATTTATTAATACATTTTAGGTGTTAAAATAATTCTAAATATAAATAACACTTTCATATATAAAGTTCTTGATAGACAGTAGGAATAAAAATTAAAAGGTAATACAAAAAGTAGTTAAAACATTAAGTTTGTCTTTTTACGCCAAATTCACTTAAATCTATAAATATTGCACAATGAGACCTTGTTTTTTTATAATGACGTATTATTGTTCTTAAAATTTCAGACCGGGTCCAGAAACGTTAAAATAATTTATTGAGTATTGTAACAAAACCAAAATAATTTATTGTGTATTGTAACAGAAACAAATAAGTTCGTTATAAAACGTGTGACTGCATACGCGTTGTTACATTACACATTAGAGGTGTCTGAACCCGACCTAAGCCTCTACTACCTCTTACGTGCCGATGCGAAATTGCTACAAATATTCAACAACTATCCACCGATTAGATTAACTCTAACTTTCACACAATGGAATCAAATACCCACAATAATAATAATAATCACACAATGGTATCTAAAGTATGTACAGTCAACATCAGGGTTATATATCTAGACGGACAAACTGTACAAAACTAATGACCATACCGGCCGTAAGGAAATAAACTATATCTCGATGACACAAGGAATGTTTCAGAATGAACATGGTACACGGCAGTTGTCATTCTGACATGAATTTTATCTCACTAAAATAAAGTTTATTTTTCTTTAGTAATGTAGTTAATTACGAACAGTTTGTTCGTCCCGACCGACACATCGATACTGACTGAACCTTTTTTTATTATGGGCATCATGAACGGTGAAGTTCACAAATAATTTGAAAAATGGTTGCCATAATAAAATTATATGGATAGTTTCTATTGAAAAAGTTTAACGAGGAATAACCAGAAAAATAAAATGGCCATTTCCTCGCCGAGTATTAAAAGTTTACATAATATATATAAAAGTATGATAACTGACATGAGCAGTGAAAACAGAACAAAAGGGTTGAGATAACTACGGGAATGCAAATGTACAGTCAACAAAAAAGATATAGAGGAATCTAACGGCACTCTGCAAATTGACAACAATTTTAACGTTAAAACAAGTTAACGTTTTAAATAATTATCGGGATGAGAGCTTGGATTTACAGGCGGCTCACAACATACACGTCTTACACAAATTGCGTGATAGCAACACAATGTTTGTCAAAACACAGATGTTCACGGAGAGCTATCTGTATACCTGTTTTTTTGACTGTACGTTCCCATAGTCCAGCACTTCCGGGAAGGAGAACTACAGTGTATCCAAATTTAATTTGGAAATGACAAGCTTTGGAATTAGAGACCTTATTTATACATAGAATAGAATATACAATACAAGTCAAAAAAGCAAATTTTTCAGAATCGACAAAAAATCATTATCTCGTGTTTTGTCAAAGTTATTGCGAATTATATCTTTTCAATCTGAAATTAGGATAGTTCTTATAAAGTCCAATAGTTATGTGCGCTTTAGATTGACGCGTTGACACTACAATTTTGGATTTAGTATATTTTAAACAAATTAATTTCTATTATAATTAATTTATGTTATAGGAGTCTCACTGATGACTAACTGATGTAGATAACTATACTAGAGTTATAAAGATAGAATTATAAAATAGCACTCAAATTCTAGCTAGTTAAATATACTTTACGCTTTATTGAAAGTATTTCATTTGCATTTATCTCAAAGCCAAAGCAATTGCGTTAGTGACTAGAATAATTAGAAAAGATTTAAGATAGGTACCTAATTATATTTAATACATATGTGGGTACATACAATTTTGTTCACCTAAGACTAGCAAGGCAAGTCCAAGCAACATCATTTGTCTAAATGACATTTAAGAATAAAATTGTGAAATAATCTACAGAACACTATAGCAACCAGAGTATCGCACGACAGTGCGAAAAACTTTTTTGCCTCAAAGACAATATGTTAATTAGGTATTAGTGGGCTCAATATTTTCATAGTTCGTTTTGTTATATAAAATGCAAATCGTATTTTAGAGCTATATAGTAATTATCCTTGTAGGAATCCCGCAAGAAAATAATATTAATTTAAATCCTTTTTAGCAATTTTTAATGGCCGAAAGCAACGTTGGCGACCGATGCCTTCACTGGGTCAGATAAGTTAGTCGCACTATATATATTATACATTTGTAATGTAAAGCAAGCGTTGCGTCGATTTAGTCCTACTTTCCATAATCTTGCCTTGCATAGCTTCTATTAATTATATAAGATTATATAAGATCTATATCTATTCGAGCTAAATACATCTAAATATAACGGTAAAATGTGAATAAATTTCATTAAATATTTTATCTACAAAAATTGCATATACATTACCTAGTGCGAGTTTGATTAACATTTTAATGTCTTTCTTTATTTTTTGCCTACTCCGAAATGAAACGAAATGTAAGAAGACATCTTAGTACAAAGGAATAATAACAAAGAATATTATCGCTCCCAATAACATTTGTATGAAAAATGTGAATTCCTAGCCGCGTAAGTGTACACTATACAATGTTCATTAGGGATATAATATGATAACAATAATAATATTAATATTCTCACATACTAAGCTATACCGTGAAATAGGAACCTAATCGGAATGGCTACCCCTACGGGAGGTAGACTTTCTTCGGGATCGACGTGGCGGGCAGAACTTTCTCTTGTAGTAAATCGCTGTACCCAGTACCGCTGAACTCAGCATCGCTGATACGAAGAAGTTTGTCATGAGTTTGAAGTCTGCGGAATCCACGTAGACGGTGTATATGCGTGCTGGAATGGTAATAATACTGCACATTAGGGAGCGGCCAATACCAACTGCGAAAAGCCAGACGTGCATGATAATAGAAATCGGAGAAACGTCACACATTCTTAACACATCGAGACCCCTCCGTGCCTCGGAGAGCACGTAAAGCCGTCGGCCCCGGTTGTCATACGAAATAACCTATTAGTGGTAGTGGTAGTGGTAGTCAGAAGCTAAAAAAGTCTGTCAACCAGTCTATCTTTCGAATATCGGTATTTCCTAGAAATTGGGCTGCAGAGATTTGATGGCAGTCGCTTCGTGTAAAATACTGATATTCAGCCGTATCTGGTTAGACTGGAAGACGACCCCAACATGGTTGGGAAAGGGCTAGGAAGAAGGAAGGAAAGAAGCGTTATACCCATTATACGCGTCTCCATGCGCGCGTTTCTTTGTACCAATATTTTAGAATAAAACAAGTTTTAATTATGTCGTATATATATAGCTAACAGCTAGCTAGAAACATAATTATATTGTTCCGCATAAAGCTTGCAAAATTGATTCGCAATAGATTCTTAATGCAAACATATTAAGTAGGTACCTAAATAAAATATTACAATCGTCTTTTTAAATTGTTTTATATTATGTAGGTACTTTAATATAAATATTTTTAAATGGAAATACATTTAAATATAATAAAACAATGAGAAAATGTAGATATATGTAGGTAGGTACATAATACGTATGACTATTAAATTAATTTACTTCATTATTTACGTTACGATATCAATTGGAGCAGCTATATAATTACTCTGCTTTCTATGAATCACTTCATTATAAATTTAGTTTGTGTTTGTTCGGGCTAATCTCAGAAATTACTGTACGGTTTTTATTATACGAATTTTCACCAGGGATTTTCTAGAAAGGTCACCACCATCATCATCAGGGGCGGGTCGCAGATAAATTTTTAATATGTAGGTACCTAGGTATTCACACAAGAAAATTGCTGAAGAAGTGCTATGAATTCTGTATATGAATTATTTTCAGAGCAATTGCTTATAGTGGCCTTTTTAGCCCCTTTAAGGTGTGTCAAAGTGTACTTACTCATAATAAGTATGCACCAATAACATACATACATCATAAACACAACAACGTTTGAACTTAACACCTGCTGTTGCATTGTTATGCTACACGATCAACGGACAAAGGGCGATAGTAATGAAAGATTGTAACTGTTAAACGTGTGTGCGTTCAGCTAATGTTTTGAATATTCTAGTGATCATTTAAAAATTGTCACATCCTCAAAATTTTTGGTGATTAAGTAAAGGTAGGGACAAACCGAACCCACGTACGCAACGTAGATATGCTACGCATAACATCTAAACTAAAAAAAATGAATGAAAAAATATTACTTGGAAACACACTTGTCATACGCAATGCTGTCACACGCGTCCCATGCAACGTGCGATGCGCCCTGTCGCGCCAGATCGGCGTGGGAAGGTGGGGGGATGTCATACGCTATCCCACGCGTACGACTAGTGTGTTTCTAGATCTTACGTTCGCAGCGCGTCAGACACGGATTGGACATAGTAAATCGTCCTCAAATTCACTGTCAGACTCAAAAAATATTGTACACCCGAAGAAATTATAACAGCGTCTGATGTCAATACACGTCGTATACGTGGGACAAGTGTGCACATCATCTTTCCCACGTTGCGTTGCATACGTTTATTTATTTTTTATTTATTTATTAACCAACTTATACTAACAGTTTACACCACACATACAAGTTATCGGTCATAATATAATACGGAAACAATGCATTTGGTTTAAGTATTATTAAAATTTTATTTATTTAAATTAAATTAGATATTAATTAACGTTGCGCACCCAGGCTCAGTTTGTTCCTACCTTAATACTTCTAAGGGTGAACATAGGTACTACTAAAACGCGATGCCACGCAAAGCCATCCGACGCATTATAGTAAACTAGCACTATGATAAATTTCAAATCCAAGATGGCAGCCACAACAAATTATATTTTTCATTTTGTCTTGGGGCTTTTTGAATTTTGAATTTATTAAGATTATTTTATGCAGTGAAAATCGACGTACTTACCCAAGTTAGTCAACACAGATATGACCCAAGTAGTAAGTGACACAGCGTCAGCATTTTCTTCCCTTATGATTCCGTAGATGTAGGTGACCTTCGCGAAGCCACTTAGAGGAGTGCAGAACGGCTGGAATTGGCAAGATGTCACGTTAAATTTACAACACATAGTTTGTATTTGAAAGGTATTTTTTTCATACCGCTAAGGTGGCAAACAAGCTTACGGCGCGCCTGATGGTTAGCGGTTACCATAGCCTATGGACGCTTGCAACACCAGGGGTATCACTCGCGCGTTGCCGACCGTAAAAACCTCGTAGAGGTTTATGGAGGATTTGCCGACAGTTTGAGGGAATATTCCTTTTGCTACCAAAGCAACGCATCCTTTGAAGGAGGTCTGGCGATGAAAAATTCTTCGGCCGGTAGGATTCAAACCTGCGTCTTCTGGTTCAGTACACCAGACGCTATGACAAAACAGTTAATCAGTTACTTTCCATGCGTCAAATAGAACGGTCAATTCACACTTCATACGAATGTTCTAATCAACAGACGATGTCGATGACCGCGATAACATCAAATTGTAATTTGCAAGTGAAATGTTTTACGTTTTGGTATGTAAACTAAAATAAAAAGGTAGTACAATAATAATGATTTTGAATAGCAGCAGTTTTTTTTTCCAGATGCAGAGCGTTTCTATGAATTTGATGGGATGGTGAAATGGGTTCAATCGTATTTTAATAGGTGCTTTTTTAATTCTACTAATGCAAAACTGTAGTAAAGGATCGCAATATTTTCCGACACTTACAGTCATATTACACTTATTTACAGTCACTGCGCAACAATCGAATTGATTGTTTGTTGATTGACTGAAATGTCAACTATACCACAGTGCCTTAAGACAAAAGTCTTCAACCAGTGTGTGTTACCAGTGATGACATACACAGAGACGTGGTCACTCACTATGGGCCTCATAAGAAAGCTCAAGGTCACTCAGCGAACTATGGAGCGAGCTATGCTCGGTGTTTCTCTACGCGATCAAATTAAAAAATGAGGAGATCCGTAGAAGAACCAAAGTGACCGACATAGCCGAAAGGATTAGCAAGCTGAAGTGGCAGTGGGCGGGGCACATAGCTCGTAGAACTGATGGCCGGTGGGGCAGAAAGGTTATCGAGTGGAGACCACGCACCGGAAAGCGCAGTGTGAGACGGCCTCAACGAGATGGACCGATGACCTGGTAAAAGTAGCTGGAAGTCGTTGGATACAGGTAGCATGCGTCCAGCCCCTATGGAAGTCAATGGGGGAGGCCTTTGTTCAGCAGTGGACCTCTTTTGCCTGACATGATGATGATGATGACTGAAATGTAGCTACTTTCGTCGCAGCCATTTTGGGCAAACCGGCAATTGTGCATTATTATTGACAGTTCGCTGGCTATTTTAAGGTATTGCCACACCAATCGAACAATGCTATTGGTCGTCGCAGATGAGGCAACGTTGATCGATTAATGACCGGTCAAGGGAGATATACTAACATGAGTATGACGGTAGATCGACATGATGATTAATCGATTATTTGGTCGATCAGCCAAAGCTATCGATCGATATGAATCGGTCGGTTGCTGTGGTTATCCTTATACATATAGGGCTAAGTATTTAGTCGAACTCTTAATTGGGAGCAACTAGTGCCTCTAAGTACCTATAATCATAATATATGCAATCGAAACTACTTCATATTTTGTTTGTAGGTACGGGTCACCTCTCGGAGGAATGACAGTCGACAACCATTGAAGCAAACTATAATAATTCTTGAATAAAGATGGCGACTTCCAGCCAGGTCTACTGACGAAGTGAAGACGAGTGTGAAGGCTGGCAGCGACTAGATGAAAATAGCTGAAGATCTAGCTCAGTGGCTTTCACTAAAAGAGGCCTATATCCCGGTAAATGTAGTTTGCACACCATATGTGCAAAAAAATTGGCGATTTTTTTTATCATGGAAATTCGTAAAACTATATTTTTCCTGTTCTAATTTGCAAAAATTTTAGGGAAACGAAAAGGATGGCAATAATAGTCATATATATGCACCCGCATACTGCACATTTTCGCATAGGTTGCATTCTAAGCGTGGGAGAGGATATACAGCAATAGACGAATAGTTGATGATGAGGGGTCCAAGTTGATGTCATGACCGACCATCTGACGGCATCAGTATACATCACTGTATTCCATCTTTCTCTATGCTCGTGTCGATGTTTGTTTCGATGAAAATAAAGGATAATAATTATATCAAAGATAATAACAGCTGCATTTACAACTGTTTTATTTTGGTTTATAATTGTAAAAAACAGACAGTTGGAACACGGCCAATGATAGGTTAACATTAATTGTAATCGTTGACTAATTACATATTTGACGGAAATGTAAGTACGCTATATTTGCCAATAGTAGTAGGACTGGTAGGCAACTCTTGAGTTTGATAACACAAACAAACAGTGGCATAAGTTCGAATACAAAAACAATTACATATAATGCCAAATACTTTCCAGAAATCACATTATCCACGATCGCATTAAAGAACGTAACACCGCAGTCTTGACTGTTCGCTCAAAGTATACGTATTAGACAAAAGCATAATTATTTATCATAACTGTTCCGTACTCAGCACATTCAAAAAAATATTCTTTGTTTAAATCTGTATGAAACAAGGCACATTCCAGTAGTTTTTTTTTCGTTCGCCAACTAACACCGTGGCGTAACGTGACCGCGAAACGTGATAAGTGTTTTTGATACGTTCTAGAGTCTCCTGCTGGTTATGCACGGTCATAGTATGGTACGGTGTAATAGACAGCTTATTGTAATGACGCGGTTTGTCGGTGCTCGTGGTTCAATGACAAGCGCACGAATCAGTCGTCCTAGAGTTTGTAAATCATCCCGACCCCTCCGCGGAGCATTTGTATAGGACGCGCATATACCTACAATTGACATTACTACTAGACTCATGTAAACGCTCGGAAATAAAACTACGAGTTCAGATAATTCATGAAAAAAAGATAAAGAATCGCATCTGGTAAGACTAAAGGCCAACCCTAACATTATAAGTAAAATTTCGGTAACGAATTATTAGCAACAATCCCAAAAAAAGAAATGAACAGGTCAAATACAGGTGGATACAACAATACGTCAATAAATTAAACCTCAGCCTATAATAGTTTAGTAAGGTGTTTCGATACAAATCGTGCATGATGTTTTTTTCTTTTATCACTGCTGGGCACGAGTCTCCTCTCAGAATGAGAGGGAGGATATAGTCCACCACGCTAGCCTAGTGCGGATTGCAGACTTCACATGGCATCGAGAAAATCTATCAGACTTGCAGGTTTTCTCACGATGTTTTCCTTCACCGTTGCTTAAATTATTAATACCTACACACATAATGTCGACGTGCCTTGGATTTGAAATCGAGACCTATAACTTTGCAGTCCAGTGGTCATATCCCTAGGCTAACACTGCTTTTTCATACCATTCAATGGTTTCATGCGATGAGATTCTTTACAGTGACTGTAGTTTCAAATGATACTATATCGATCTGACAAGCCAACATGACGTTAGTTAGTCATTGTAGTTATGAAATTAGGGCACGCGATATTGCCGAGGCGACACCGCCCATTGGACCGCGGCAGGCATGAAAGAGTACCTGTACTGCACGACACATAATAGACAAAGCATTATACAGTTTCGTTGGACCCAAGCGGCCTAGAAATGTCTGCTACATCCGGCAATGGACGTCTATGTTCATTAATATTCGCACAGTCGTTGATTTATCAAAAGTCCTGGACCGTATTGTAGGTAACAATAAGCTGAAATTTTCTCCTTCGCTTCGTCAATTTGCGGCCAAGATTTAAAGAGCAATTTGCAGTGTAATCCATCTTTTTGGGATGCGTAAAATCCTCATGTATACCTATGTCAGACTCTTTCCTACTAAAATCTGCACTTGCCTTGCCTTGCCCTTTATGATATGGCCCTTAAGGATAGGATCTCAAACCTGCTGCATGTTATGCTTTAATAACCGAAACTACAAAATTTTTGCAACTAAATAACGAAGTAATTGGATTTATGACTAACTGTTAAGATAGAAAAACCTTCGTAGAGAGAGAACTTCCTACAGTTTACCGTAACTGTAGAAAGTTCTCTCTCTGTGAAGCTCTCAGATCAATATGCGCAGAAGCTAGCTCTACAAAAAGTATAATGGCCTAATCCTATTAAAATTGATGAAAGGGGAACAACCCGTGCGTAGCATATTGTTTAATGAAATTGCATTGAAATAAGATCTCGATGAAATATATGATGTAGGTAGGTGTATGATATAGTTTACGTCTATCTCCCACCCACCCCTCACTCTAAGTCATTAAATAAGCTGCCTAGACAATAACGACAGACCTATTTCCATTTCTACCTATTTATTATCATGTTCCAGTCTATGACTGGAGGACATGTAAGCGGTAAAGAATTACGTAGTTTTACGTGTACGTACGTACTTACTAATGTATGTTTAGATATATAAAGATTTCTAATTTTTGTCATAAGTAAATATAACCTTTTTGAAAGTTTTTTTCTGACTGCCAAATTCGTAGAACAACAAAGTTGTTTGAAAAACGCCCTAGAATATATAGCGGACACTAGACCAGTAGACCTTCTTTATAAATAGTAGGAAATGGAATACGAAGAATGAATACGAATGGAAGAATAATATAGTGAATACGGGTTTTTAAGAGTACCAAATAAGTAGCTTAGCAGCGTTATCATGATCCCTTAATAGACCATACATTGTACGTCCATTTTATAATTATTTTAAAAGACCGACTGGTTTCTCCTGTTTTAGTTTCCGACCCTAGCTTATGATAATTTCGCTGTAACTTGAATGGACAACGTAGTTTCGAAGGACTGAAAAAAGGCATTAGTTTCGATGGGGGGCCTATGTAGGACTGTATTGTGATTGTGATACATCTACTATCCACGTTTATAAGACTCGGATGAGCATTGGTGACAACAAAGAAACACGATCGAATAGGAGTAACTTCTTCCTTTGTAAATTGAAGACTAGTTGTTTGTTAGATAAGATAAAAAAACACTTACCACCACATACGAAAGTATGGTCTTCGGTAAAGTGCTAGTAACGAACCCGATGACTGTAAACACGTACACAATAGCAGCTATAGGTACTTCTGGCAAACACAACATGTCCTTATACTTCAGGCAATAGTAGAACATTACGTAGACTTGCACCAATATTATTGGGTACTCCATGTATGTCATGATGCTGTAGCTGTTGGTGTAGTTGTATAGTGTCATTATCGAGAATCTGGAAAGTATAAAGGATATACGAATTACACTCGGCAATAAAATTACACACCACATCGAATATTAGGCATGCTATACACTTAAGCAGGTATTAATTGGCACGGCCGAGAAGTAAAATGGAATATACATTAATATGTTCATGTAGCTATATAATTTTTGGGGGATAGGCCGTTTAGCTTAGCTATATATACCGAGTACTTAGGCTAACATTCAGAGACGATGCTTAGCGTAAAGTAAGGCTTCCGTATGTCAAATTTGTATTACAATTTGACATACGGAGGCGCAAGTTCATGCTGAGTATCTTCTCTGAATCTCAGCCTTAGTCTGTCAGGCTCTGCCCTCGCAGATTTGCCGATCGGTATGAGCCGAATAAAACATAGTTATTGTTTTGGCTCGACTTTCGTCCTTCAACAAATACTGCCGAATCGATTGTGCCGACCTGTGTAAGTTGCTCTAACTTGCTATCTTAAAGTTAGATGGGTACACTACTCGGCTCTATAGATTTCAATCATGGTACCAAAAAGTAGGTAAGAGATGCAATACCTACAATGAATCTATTTGCTGTTCCTTTTTATGTTATCTTGAATAGGTATCTTATTTTTAAAGAATATTTTATTTCTTTGGCCCAAGCTGGCAGGATGCACAAACACAGTAGTGTGAAATTAGTGAGATATTATTTGACTTTCACATAACGGAACACAGAAATCCAAGTCTTACAATAAAGGTAATTTAAAGTCACCTGTTGAGCCATCAGTATTATCAGAGGAATGCATATAAGCGATAGTTTTAATGATAAGATGTGCGAGGTATGCACAAAACACATTACCTAGTTCAAATATTGTATTATGTGAGGCTATTGTTCAAGATAAGAACTTAAATTGCTATCAATTATCCCACAGTGAAGGTGTTGTAGTGATCTTAAAAAGATAATGATATCACTATGATATTATGTTTGGCTAAGAGATTAGTGAAAGTATATGGAGAATCTTTGACATAATTATATTTGAACACTGTGAATTGTGCATGTGTACGGCATTCACTGTTTACTTAATTGAAAATGAAAATAAGTATTAAATATCTTGGGACATTTTTACACAGCACCATCTAGTCCCAAACTAAGCAGAGCTTGTACTATGGGTACTAGACAATGGATATAATAATACTTAAATACTTTTTTTTATAAATACATACTTATAATATATAAGAAACACCCAGACAAACACAAACACCTAAGTTCATCACATCAAATGTTTGTGTCTTGTGATCAGCAGTCCGGTACTCAAACAACTAGACCACAGACGTCAATATTATTTTTTTTTTTTAAATAGATAGGTACTTACAGTATAAGTACCCATTCAAACAAACATTTATATTTATCACATAAATATTTATGTCCTGTGGGAAACCTTTGATCAGCAGTCCTGTACTCGAACCACTAGACCTTTCAGACATTGTCAATAAATAAATCTTACCCCACAACTTCCATGATCATAGCTTGCATGTATATTCCCTCTGCAGAACATTTCTCCCTGATGTACATAATCTGTGGCACTTTGAGGAACAAGCATGACAGTATTGTCAGCGTGCTGAGTATATTGGCTATATTCTGTTTGACGTTACCTTCCATATTGAACTGGTTTTTGTATGTCTGGAACAAAAGAGTGTTAATGATTAGAATTTCATTGAGTTTACCTGTGTAACGCCTAATTATTTATTAGTTTTAAAGCCTGTTTTTTCCAATATTTATAGTAAACCTATTATTGATTTGTGAAAACACTGTAGAAACAGCTGAAATTATTTCTATTGTAGTTTCAATCTATAACAAAATAGATTTTACATTTTACAAACACTACTACACTGCATTTGGTGTAATTACAAGTAAAGAATAGTTAAATATTTTTAGTTATTTGTACTTAATAATGGTATTTATTTGTTAATTTAAAAAAAGTATACTTCTGTAAATGTAAGTGTAAGAAAATTAAAAAATAAGAAAGTGTATGGGTTAGAAAAAGATTATTGAATGATTGTAGAAAAGGGCATTACAGAAAACCTGTTTTCACAGGTGTTTTAGATAGAACAAAAGACAATTAAATAAACTTAGTTTCATTTCTATTATATTCAGAGCTGATCCAAAGCAAACATATAATTATTCAAAAAACCTTTCATTTTAGCCACATACAGTGTAATAAACCCAGTAGACCGAGATTAAAGTAACATAATTATAATAAAATAAAAATGATTCACTGCATACAATACGATTAAAAAATCAACTAGGCACCTTGAAACACTAATAGAACAAAAAAGAGAATAATATGTTAAATACTGGTCTAACATGAATATAAAAATTGGTGTCAATACTAGTTACAATACTGAATAGGAACGTGTCGTTATATGTAAGATATTGCCCTCTACTGTTGCCAGAGGTATTCCTCCGGCACTCAATCAAATCAGCCGCTGTTTTACACTTGATGTACTGCCAAGGTCAAACTGTTTTATTATCATCATCCACATTACTTGCCGTTTACCGATGCCGATGATAGAATAACACACAATTACTATTAGAAACTGTGTAAGAAGTGCTCCCGTGTGTTCTCTGCGATAAAATCAACTATTTTTGGTGACATTGTTATTTATAAATCGCCGAGAACTTGAAATAAAATCGAAATATAAATTTAATCTTTATCGCCAAACTTCATTTTTTTTACGTCGTGTTGACGGTGTTGACGTATTTGTTTTAATGTTGCCAGCTACATAGTCCAAAATAGTAACTTTTTTTTATTAGAATAAGAATCATTTTATTTCCCAAAAGTTTACATTTCCATACATGTTATATTACCATTATTATTTATTAACATATTATGGAGACCTAGTTATTCCTGTGGTCCCTACACTAGGTCGAGCCTATCTCGTGAAGGCAGAAGTACGTTGGAACTTGTCATAGCTAGCTGAAATCTTGTATAAAACATAATTTTATAGCATTCTCCATTAAAATCAACCTGGCCTTTTTAACAACTAGTACAGGTTCCATTTAACCAGATCTGTTTATTCAGTCGGGAACAACCATTAGACCTTTGAAACCTGTATTATTTAATGAATTCAGATAATATTTAGATTTCTTACTACTGCCACTACACTGACCTTGTGTAGGACTGTAGGTCCGCCAATTTCAGTTACCTACAAGTGTTGATGAAATCCCATGAAATTATAAAGTTTTCTCACGCTTATTATTTCTGTAATGAAACACTTTTAAAATTAATTAATTGAAATAACAAATTTTATTAATAAATACTTAATAATAATGATCCGTACATTTTAATGTTATATGATTCAAAGCATCTTATCAAATCCAAACTCAGATTCAGCCAAAAAATTACTATGTCGATTAATATCAGTATAGCACCTCAGCTGTGACTCAAGTTATTAAGTAAATATGTATGTTAAATATAAGAATAACACTGTAATAAGGTATGATGGGGTTGGCATGTCCTTGTTGGATAAAAACCCCCAAATAACAAATAAAGATAAAAAAAATGTTATATGAACTAAGCCTAAACCCTGATGAAAGTAATTATTCCCTTGTTTAGCATAAAATCAACGCAAGTAATTTTATTGTCTTAGACCTATTATTAACATAATAATATAATTTTAATAATAGAATAATAATAATAAAGCATATTAATGTTTATATTATATTATGTTTTAGTCTTTATTGCTGATACATAATATTTTTACATTAAGAAAACATTTTTAACTTTTATATCACATCGGGTCCCGGTTCAGTGGTCAGCATGTCCTGTAAGACATACCTCATCCAGCTCTTTCCACTCCATTCTATTAGTAATTCTTTTTTGCCTAATTGCCTCTCCTTGGATGTAACTATCGGTATACTATTAATGTCATACATGAAACAGAAGTAAGTAAAAGAATTCACGTCTTTTAAAGTTAACCATGACGAGAGCAAAGTTAAACAGTAGTAGTTAAGCCAATATTAATAATATTGGTACGTATTTATTTAATATATTTTGCCAAGCTGCCATGAAGTTCCTTTGCTAGCAACCCAAATAGTTAACTGTCAGAATGATTACTCAATATTTCACTAGATGTCGCTGACTGTTCCAGAAATTATTACAACGTCCGTTCTGCAAAATCCTGAAAAAGACTTCTTTTTCTTGATCATGTTTATTGTTTATTGTATTTGTAACTTACCTAGTCATTGGCCAGCCGTTAAAAATCATGGCCGAATGCAAAAAGGATAAGTGTCTTTGTTGTGATTGTAGTAAGGAAAAAGGTGCCAAAAGAATCTTGACCGTTTTCAACTATTTCGACCCTTTAATTTCAAGTTTTTTAGCTAAAAACTACGGGGAAAATTTTAAACCGCAATGAATCCGGCACGCACGAAGATAGGTTGTCGAGTGTTTAAACTAGATAGGTCCTACCTATGCCAATATATTATATGACTGATAAGTAGGTACCCCTTCCCGGAGGTTCCCTTCCGAGAGAGGACCCCTGTCCGTAACCACAGAATTTATTATACTATGCCTTAACTCGGTACTTATTTCTGGCACTAAAATGGTACCTACTTATTGTACCATTTTAGTGCCAATTTAACTGTGAGAAGTTTTCCATTTGAAGAAACTTTATAACTACCCACTTATTTATTCAATCCCAGAATTTGTCAATCATGTTATATTACTTAGTGCCTACCTACCTACATAAAACACAATAAATAGTTAAGTGAATACATTATTTCTGTGCAATCTGCCTGTACAAGACTAATTTGTCTAACGTTATGACTGGTTCATAGATATTTTTTAATAAATTAGGCATACTCAGGTACTTTGCCGTCAGACGGACTGGCTAAAAGTGTTCGGTAATTATCTACGTCTGTGGTAATAAAGATTGTGTAAAGATTGACGAAGGAACATTAAATTAAAAGACGATGTAGGTACAGAGTTACGGAAAAGAAACTTATATTTGTGTAAGTGCACCGTGCATCATAGGTACATAATACATAACCTGTCAAAAGTAACTATCAAATTAACAGACGCAGTAGAAAAACAACTGACGGTCCTCGGGTGTGTCACCGTTGCAACTATGAGAGGAAAATATGAACAGAGTAAGAAGTACTGCAATTATAATCTTTGTAGATTATTTTACCTACCTACTGTAGTCGGGTTACCCAAATGAATAGAATTGTTGAGAAATCAGAATAGATCAATAGAATTTACCTGATTTGTTTTTGCAATAAACTGTCTCGATAATGGTTTATAATTATATCGAGTTTGGAGTAAGTAGGCAGGTAATTTTATTATTTCTTTTAGTTGTAAACAATTAAGCAATGTTTCGTAGTGCATGGTTCACGGCTGCGTTAGTAAATGAAGTAGTAAGTATTTTATTGATTTACCTACTTACCTACAAATTTAAATTACCTAAGTAGTACCTAAAAGCGTTAATAGATATCTACCTACTGTGTTTTATTTTATAGGTCTACAGTGTTACATTTTTCATGTAGAATAGAAGTTTCGATTGTCATGAAGTTTTCAGCTCAACTCAAAAGAGCGCGAATTCCAAACTGTGACTGTGACTCCTGCTCAGAAGTGTCGGCAAGTTTATAAGGAATACCTATACCTTTCGTAGGGACCTTCCGTAATAAAATTATAGGAATATACGACCTTTTTACGGCTGATAATATACTTGACAAAGGATTTCGTCATATTAACTCTATTTTTTATGATTCGTCTCAATCTGTCGTCATCCGTCTTGATGTCGCCCTTACCAGCACGAAGTTCGTGCGAGATCCTGCGCAAGGGGATGAAACTGCCCTACGGCGCAGCACCCACGCAGTACACCCCCCACACCTAGTAACAAAACCGTATAAAATGCCCCATATTTTTTATTACGACTACAGCAGCAGTATAGGAACAACGAGCTTCGCGAATACCGCACGCCTGCTAGTTAATTTCGAATTCAATATGTTACTCTTTCAAAAATATTTTATAGATGTCTTATTAGACATTTCTCTTTTTTAATTTAACTTCAAACAAATCTGCGAATCATATGAAAATTTTTAACTACATATTTGAAAACTTTGGCGTAGTTTGTGAAATTATATTGAATTTACGAGCTTTTCGTCGCATCCCGGTCAACGAGTTGGCTGTTTACAAAGGTAAGTAACTACATATTTCAATTCTTTTTTTTTATTAGCCAACGTAAATTTCTTAACACTAATCAAGTTTCTTTTTAATTTATACGTTATTTTATTTTTGTTTGTAAAAAGGCAGTGATATCGTAGTTGTTTTGTATTGTTTGAGCCGGCAGCCGGCACAACAAACAACGGCTCGGCTGTTCAATTTTCGAGAGTTACGTGAATGACACGAGAGATTTAATTTTTTTAATAATTTGTTGAAATTAAAAAATACAAAATCGTGAAAATAATCTTAAAAAAAGATCTACTGACTGCTTCGTTTTTATTGCACTTTTGAATAGACGAACGATGTAATATTAAAATAGGTTCTAGAAAAAAAAAAACAGCTAAATAGTTTTTACCGCGAGATAATTTTTTTATTTGTATTGCGGAGACAAAACTTGAAGTACTAAGCAGTTAAGTAGTATTGGGATGGAACTACGGATAACAAGTTTTTTCGGTTTCTGGCTGCCCGCTATGCTGGAAAAACAATAATTTGTTAAGGATATGCTTTTGGTAATTATAAAAATAGAATGAAATGAAAAATAGAATGCCAGTTACATCGTACCTACCCTAAAGCAAGATAAGCAGATTGAGGGTAGTTCAGTTGGAAACCAAAGACCTAATTATATTGTAATGTTTCGGTTTATATTTAATATTTTATAACACCGGTCTAAGGATGAATATTGTCTATTTTCCCCCCTTACATTTTCATCTAATTTTAATTAATCGGCTGATGGCGCCTGGTTTTTACCTGGGTTTCGTTATCTCTCTTGCGCTATGATGGTCAGGCCTTTACTTTAGCTCGCATTATAACACTGACCATGTGGAAGTAAAAAGAAGAATAGACGGAGAGAAAATAATGGAAGAAGGAGATAAGAATAATTAATAGAAAAGAAGAAAAGGGAATTAGAAGAAGAATGGATTTAAGGAAAAGTAATAGCAGGGTAGAATAAAATGGAGGATAACAAAAAGAGATTACAATAATGAATAGAAAAGAACTAAAAGGAATGAGAAGAAGAATGAAAGTATAGAAAAACAATAGAAAAAGAGAATACAATGGAAGACAATAATAATGGAAGAAGATAAGAAGAAGAAGACCAGAATAATTGATAAAATAGAAGAAAAGTGATTGAGAAGAAGAAGTACCTACTTTCAGATGGGAAAAAGAAATAGAAGTAGAGAACAAAATGGCAGAAAATAATAATGGAGAGGAAAGAGACAATAATAATGGAAGAAATGAGAAAAATAAAAAGAAAAAGAATGGATGTATCGGAAAACAATAGGAGAATAAAACGGAAGAAAATAAAATGGAAGAAGATTAGAAAAAGGAGACAAGAATAATGAACAGAAAAGAACTAAAAGGAATGAGAAGAAGAAGTATGAAAGTAGAGAAAAACAATAGTAGAGAATAATGACGGAAGAAGATAAGATGAAGACAAGATTAATGGATAGAAAAGAAGAAAAGGAAATAGGGAAAATAATAATGGAAGAAGAAAGATACAAGAATGATGTATGGAAGAAATGAGAAAAATAAGAAGAAAAATAATGGAAGAAGGGAAAAATAATAGGAGAATAAAACGAAAGAAAATGAAATGGAAGAAGATTAGAAAAAGAAGAATGGACGAAGAAGAAGGAGTGAGAAGAAGAAGAAGTAGGGAAAAACAATAGAAGGATAGAAAATAGCAGAAAATAATAACGGAAGAAGAATGGGACAAGAGTAATAAACAGAAGAGGAGGAAAAGGAATAAGAAGCATGGTAGTAGAGAAAAGAACAAAAGGAGAACATAACTGAAAAAAATAAAATGGAAGAAGATTAGAAGAAGGAAACAAGAAGAAGAAAGAAAAATGAATAAGAATCAATTCTTATTCTTTTTTCTTTTCTAAAAGTTTTGGGAGAAACAATTCTCACAAAACTTTTTACCGCGCACAACTACTCAGGCTACAGCCTGTGGGATCAATTACCAGCTGAGGTATTTTCGATCCGGTACGACATGGCAACCTTTAAGAAGCGAGCCTATTCGGTCCTTTCTGTAGGCAACTTCTACAAAAAAAAAATAACATAGCTTGACCTCGGCTTCATCGATTCCTGGACTCTTCTCTCAGCAGCCGCTAAGCCGATGATGTCATCGGCATTGTTTGAACGTATTCAACATCTGTAATTTGAAATTGATGAAGAAAACCCTTGATATGTACCTACCTATTATAATGTAGCATAGGTACACGGACTAAGTATTCACGAGTGCGAAGCCCAAAAAAGATGGCAAGATGAGCTAGGGCAATATTGAAAGGATTGGCCAGTGAAAGGGGGGGTGGGGAGACTTTGCCCAGTAGTGGGACGATAATGGCTGATTAAAATTAAAATATTCCCAAAGATATTCCTGATAGCTGTAAGAGATTTTCTATTAAAGCAAGGTTACCTTCCCGTTTACCTACAGATAATTTCACACTAATATGTTTTTTTTTTTTTTCATTATCTCTAATACTGTTAAAAAACCCTTCCTTCGGCTTTTTTGCCGTGTCGTCGGGTAAAAAGCGTTACTACTCTACTGGGATTTAGTTCGTATGATATTTTTTAATTAAATGTGATTTGATTATAAATAAAAATTATGAATCCCTAATTTGTCTTTTCATTACCCGTAGTACTGTAAGAGTTAATGCAGAAAAAAGGTACGTTTTGCGAAAGGTGCATTATGAGAAAGGTGCATTTTGAGAAAGGTGCATTTTGAGAAAGGTGCATTTTGAGATAGGTGCATTTTGAGAAAGGTGCATTTTGAGAAAGGTGCATTTTGTACTTTCTGCGACTAAACCCCCTTGTATTCTGAATCGAAACTAGAGTGGGCTATGTGGGTTGATGATGGTGGTATTCCTATTAATCAATAAAATCTTACATCGCACTTACAATGGTGGGATGACATAAACTAAGAGGCTAAGAGACAGCAATAAACGAAGCATATACGAGTAATCAACGCCCGTCGCCGCATTTACTTGATCGTTCTCGATATTTGCCTGCGCACTAACGCCGCCGCGACGACGCCGCGACGCGACGCCTCGCCTTACATGTACAGCTGGCCGCAGACGTTCAATCAAGAATTCAGATTCGGAAGTCCACCAGCCGGCTCCGGACAGTACAGTTTTCTGGTCAGTCAGAAATTCGGAATGCGCTGCGTTCGGAATAACGTTTACTCGAATTTGCTCGAAATGAACATTAGGAATTGTTTCGTATGGAAAATATAAGAACGTAGTACTTAACGCAAGGAAAAGAAACGAAATGAAATGCAGTCGATTAATCCCTAGTAGGTATTTGTGGAGATGAACTTGCGTGATATTATTTTGTTTGGATAACCAGTGATCATCTGATCATGTTGGTAAGCCTTGCTTACTTGATGTATCGCAGACGTACCGTTTTCCGATCAATTTTCAAAATAAAATAATATAAATATAATAAAACCTCATTAGTTTTTACCCGAAACGAACGTCCGAAATTATTCCCGTACTGAAAATGTAAGATCGTGGTTGGTATTTAGGATACAATTAACATGAAATGTGTTCATTCTGGTGTCCAAATCTGAATTTCTGATTTGGAAACCCGATCAGGAAACCATACGTCTGCGCCCAGCTTTACCTTTAGTGACAACCTTAACTAATCGAGACTTAGGTACGTAATCACTGGTTATCAAAACAAATTAATATCACTTGTAAGTTCATCCTCAGAAATACTATTCACAAATTCAGACAAAGGAAAAGCCGGATTGAAAGTTTGAATGTCTGCATTTTGGTAGACGATACCAAGCGACGATAATTTAAACTTCTCTCAAATGTCAAATCCGTTTTATGTCTTTCTAAAGCACACTAGATACCTGAAAATTTTCAAACATACTGACATAAATTACGTTTAAAACATTCTCAGAAATGAACGGCATTATTCAAAGCAACTAGAGCGTATACGCAAGATATTTGTCATAGTTGTTGCAAATTGAATGCAAGCAGGGTTTAGCTCAACAGGTTCAAGTGTCGCTTAGTGGGTCACCAGTCGTTCTTGCTGGCTGAATTTAAAGTTCTTTGTTTCTTATAATGTAAGATCATAGTTGATAGCGATCTGGTAAATTATATTCGTCTTATTCCTTGGTTTCTGGCCTCGACTGCCTGCTGATGAGTCATGCGATTTTCACACAATTTTTTTACCCGACTGCCAAAGAAGGGTTAAGTGATTTTCCTGTACGAATATGTATGTATGTCCGTTCCCATGTCCGCTCGTAACTAGTCAACTATACAACCGATTTTGATCAATAAATGATGTGTCATTAGATTCGTCTCGATGGCACGAGTATCAGGGGGTACATACTATTCCTAAAAAAAATCCAGAAAATTAAAATGGCGGAGTTCATGCGTTTTAATGTTATCATCATCTTCCTGCCGTTGTCCCAATTTATTTGGGATCATTTCATTCATCCCTGCTAGCCGTCAAGCTCATTCAATCCCTTTTCCATCGCTTTTTAATGCGCACACTGAAAAGTGTATCTACTGGATTATTTTATTATTCATATACAGCCTCATTTAAGATCATGAATTTACACCTTCTTGCCATAATTATAGGACCATACCATTACCAGGGTCAAATAATTGGAATAGGTAGCTGATAATTGGGTTGCATAATTGCGTAAGCTAATTTCGTACATCCCTTGTGGCATGCGATGTTTAGTACCTGTATAAAAAAGTTAGCTCATGATATAGTAGGTACCTATATACCTATTGATACCTACAATCAACATGTTAAGAGGGTATTTTTAATGAAGGAAAAAATCGGCGGGCAGGCAGGATTCGAACCTGCGCCTTCTGGTTCGGTACACCAGACGCTCTGACCACTAAGCCGCTGCTCGCCCTACTCGCATTAAAAATAACTTGTAACCTTAGCATGGAAAATGCTTAAAAAATACAAAAAGATCTTAAGAGGGGTTAGGCTCAAATAAAGTACCTAATAAAATCGAATAATTAGCCCGAACTCCTGTCTTAACAGTAATCAGTATCGTGAAACTACAGACCATCAGGCTCTTATTTCAAATCAGAGTCAATCCAATGAAACGTTATGGGATAGACTTATATTTAAAGGAGGTCATCAAAAGCCCATACAACTCAGCCCAAATTTGTACCGGAGGTACACGACAGCTGTCAAGTTAATATTTTTTACCATGAAATCAACAAGAAACTGACAATAATGGCGTATGCCGTAATGGCGTGCGTTTGACATTCCGAAACTGACACTGAAAGTTTTTACTGTGAAATCATTACGAAACAGATGCGCCAAAATGGCGTGATTTCCTCATTCTTTTTTTCTCATTCCCTAGTCAACATAAAAAGTACGACTAGACTTTTTACCAGCGTAATACCTGGTATGTTTTCCAATAAGTGTACCTTCGGTACATCATTTGGGCCGATTTCGATGACCTCCTTTAAAAGTAATCTCTTGAAATACTCCAAGACATTCAAACGAATCAAAAACATTTCTATGATCTAGTACTCGTCAAATCAACAGAGTGATTAATTATGTTTAACATCACAAAACAAATTTAATTACGTAGATCATTAAATTCATTTACAAATTATTTGGGCCAATAGTTCCCAACAAACGCCGTACATCTGGCCGTTTTACTAACTAACGTCAACTCCCATAAAACTGGACAATAAATGGAGAACAAGCATAAATAAGCCATTGCCAGGAAACAATACAAACGAATCTGAACCTTGTGTTCATCAATATAAAGTAGTATATTATGTTTCATTACAGTGAACTTTTTTTCGCCGAACGTGTTAATTTAGCCGGGATACGTCTAGTCTGGGACCATATCGCGATAGTTATTCCCGTTTTTATAACAATCGAATTTTAATCGAATCGATATTTGTTTCGTTGGAAGTATAGCGTTTGAATTTGGAATACGTCTAGCTATTTTAGTATTGTTGTGGGTAATGGTTGTTACATTCGTTCTTTTGTTTACAGTTGTATCAAACGGGAAAAGGAGTAAAAATGGCGGCGGTCGCTGGTGCCGCCGCGCTGTATTGCGTCATGTCTACCACTACTATATACACAACGAATAAATAAAGTAAGTACCTACCTAGTATACCAATTTCCAGCTATAGGTATTGATCTCATTCTTCGGGAATACTCCAATCGTTATATTGAACATGGAACCCTTTCGCAAAATTTCAAGTCTAGTCATCGAGATCAATTTTGAGTCAGTAATTCATATTTCGCATTTATATATATACGAAAGCGATTCCATGTTTTAATTGTACCCGGGCTTAGTGATGCAATTCGTTGCTTTTGAAAAATGACTAGTGAAAAAAATATCAACTCGAGTGCACTCAGGCTTTATTCAAAGTTACAATAAATTTTCTCATATTGATATTTGATGATTGGTGCACTCGAATGAAATTGTGAAATTACTCGATTAACTCGAGTGGCAAATCGGACTCCAGACACATCACTAAATCCAGTCTGAAAATGTCTGTCTTGAAATTATCTCGGATGGGAATCGAGCTATGAAATTCAACGCAACGGTACACCCATCTATCCTATTTGGAGTCAATTGTTTTTGTTTTGGACGAAGTTGCGAGTAAAGTATGCCACCGTATCCGCGCATGCAAAAAATGTATTCTCACTCATATCGTCACGTCTGTATTTAAAGGGATAGACAGAGCTAAATCTACTAATGTACACCTACAATTCGCCGGTATGTATCGCCGCCATATAATAGGGGGCGAGCCTATTAACCGGGCACAAATCCGGGCTCCGACATGCTACTGAAAAGAAAGATAAACTCAAAAATAGTGCTCGACCCGGGAATTTAACCCAGGACCTCGATCAGCCGCGATTAGGACTACTAGGCTACAAGGCATTTCGTTAGTAAAATATATATTCTTTGTATAAATATAAAGATAGGCAGTTTGTAGCAAGTTTGCTATATGACCGGACCGACATACAATTGTTACGTTCTAGTGAGCATTAATGAAACCCGTCATGCGGTATGCCTGATACGTTTACAGCACCGACATGACATGGTACGGTGTAGTGGACAGGCAGCTTTAATGCAGTTGCCGTGAGTGAGATTGCTACGCTACAGTTTACGGCCATTCGGAGTATGTCGAATGTCTGTGCGTTCCGACTTTTACGCGTTAGAGCCATTTTTCTTTCTCGGTTACTTTGCAGATCTCTGCAGGCAACGCACCAATATACAAAAAAACTTATAAAATTCTAATCCTTAAGTACTTCCTTTCTGCTTACTAATATTATAAATGCGAAAGTAACTCTGACTGCCTGTCTGTCTGTCTGCCTGTCTGCCTGTCTGCCTGTCTGCCTGTCTGCCTGTTTGCCTGTCTGCCTGTCTGCCCGTCTGCCTGTCTGCCTGTCTGCCTGTCTGCCTGTCTGCCGGTCTGCCTGTCTGCCTATCTGCCTGTCTGCCTGTCTGTCTGTCTGTCTGTCGCGCTTTCACGCCAAAACAACCGATTTAAATTAAATTGGTACACAGATAGTCTAGACCCTGAGAAAGGACATAAACTACTTTTAAATGTGAAAAAAGGGCTGTAAGGGGTTCAAAAGTATGAAAGTTATAAGAAATACCCAGTCCACGCGAGTGAAGCCGCCAGCAGGAGGCTTGTATAATATAATTATCACTACATATTATGAAACAAAGTCCTCCGTCGCGTCTGTCTGTCCCTATGTATGCTTAGATCTTTAAAACTACACAACGGATTTTGATGCGGTTTTTTTTAATAGGTAGAGTGATTCTTAAGGAAGGTTTATTGTATAATAACATACCACGCGGGCGAAGCCGCTGGCGGGAAGCTAGTTTTGAATAAACCAGTTCATAAATGTATCCACTTCCACTCGCAATTTCTCGTTACGTAAATACACGTATTCCTCTGAATATTGTTAAAGCACAGGTAGGACTCGTCTATTGAGCTATTTCAGTACCTAGAATTGTTGTCCGGCATTGTTACGAATTCAATGCTGTGCAATTTCAATCCCTGTATTACCTAGTCGCTATATTAGAGACGTAGTTTTCAATTTTCATTTCCACTGAACCGAAACGGAGTTGTAAACGGAGTTTTGAGTAAAAGCTCTGCAATGTGAATTCCTAGTACTGCATGTATGCATTGTGCGCTGTATCCAACAACGTACCTGCTAGTTCGGAATTTGAAATGAAATGGAGTGGATGTTGTGTGTATGACGTTCTTCTGCGCACACCCACACACACAAACTTCTACCAAATTATTAGGTACTAGCTTTCCGCCAGCGGCTTCGCCTGCGTGGTAGGTACTGTAGAGACCGCAAAGGTCGCTACCAATATTTGGTATACAACTGGCAGTTAGCAAGCATTCATATAATAATTGAAGTAACTGACGTAGACTGTTCTAGAAGTAGTTGTGTCACGGACACCATGACATGTTATATTTATTTAGTGCTCCCGATAAATAAAAATCGAATATAAATATAGTATAATTTGACGGGAGCCTCCGCAGTACCTATCCTACTAATAATATTATAAAATTCAATGGGAAAGTTTGGATAAATGAATAGATGGATGGATGTATGTTTGTTACTCTTTCACGCAAAAAATACTGAACAGATCTGAATGAAATTTAGCACAGAGATAGATTATAGTCTGGAATAGCACATAGGCTACTTTTTATCCCAATAAACAAGTAAAATACTATAATTTATCGCTGTGCCAAATTTTATCCAGATCCGTTCTGTACAAACTTTCACATTTATAATATCTATCTATCTATCTTCTTATAATTATTTTCCCCTATTTCGCGCATGTTTGTTTTGCTTGTCCACGTTCATACTGCGGTTGCATACAGCTGATACAAGCTGTTGTGTGTGAGGTCCTAAATTCGATTCCCAGGCCGAGCAAAGTGGTCTTGGGTTTTCTATGAAATTCTAATTCAGCTTCGAGTTCGTTTTTGTGCCGGGTTAGTAGCCATAGGCCCACCGGTCAGTCAGTAAATTACAATTTTCAAATATATTTTTTTCCAAAAGTTGGTAGGACTTGGTTGATGGAAATAGTCTGGGGTGGTACCAACTAGTAGGTATACATACTACTATTTGGCATTGCCAAATATTTTCCAGCAAAAAATTATTTCAGTGAAATTGCTGGGAGAATGACACAAAGGCCAATTTTATTGCACTATGCTGCTGCAAGCTTAGCCAAGTTGCAATCTAACGTTCGTATCGACGAACGAATAAAAACAAAATTCATAGGAATGACATAAGCTTTCGACAAATCTGACATTTACAAATGTCATTCTTATACCTTTTGTTTCTATTCGTTCGTCGATCCGAACTTTACATTGCGACTTGGCTAGGACCCCTGGCGTTGATTGCATACTTATATATGCTTTGCCGCTTGCCATCAGGAGGCCCGTTTTATTTCAATAAAAAATCAATAACAATTTTGGAAATTGTAATTTTGATATACATATACCTATTTATAATTCTGTCCTATATATCAAAATTCATCGTTATCCATTCTAAATTAATCCCTTTTGTCCGCCAGACACAGCAATCATGCCTTATCCGGACGGGCCCCCGATACCGGGCCCGACAAACTCGACGACACGGCTTTTCTCACCGGTAACTCTCAGTCACGAATGGCCAGCCTTCGGGCGTCTGGTCTTCATTGCCCTCTGTGCGTGCGTAGGTTCAACGATGAATGGGTTCTTTGTAGCCTCTTTCTTCGTTGAACACACGCTGAAAAGAATCGGTGAGTTTTAGTTTATATTATTTATTGTTATTTTATATATAAGTTGTAGGACCAACTTAAAGGTGCAAACCAAGGCAAATGCCATAGTTTGAGGGAGCCTATATCCAGCAGGGATGACTTGGCAAAAGTCACTGGGAGTCGTTGGATGCAGCCGGCATATGATCGGTCCCTGATGTTGGAGGCCTTTGTTCAGCAGTAAAATCTTAATGATATTAATGTTTGTGACATATTAACGTACATGACATTTACCATAAGATAATGTAACGAACAAGAACCAAAAAAGTTGAATTCAAGCAGTTGTCGACGTAAACCAGTAGCCTAATTTTTAGGAGCTAGTCTTCAACTTTGCTAACCTATTTTTCTCTCTCTCCAACAGGCAATGTGTTCCACGCTTGTATTGGGCTATCTGACTTAATTTTAACGGCCGGAGTACTACCTATCTGCGCCGTCGTCCTTTTATCTGGACAATGGGATACCATTCCCGTCTGCGAGTTACTGCAATTCTTCTCCGTCGCTTCGACATACTGTTACAGCATATTCTTCACTGTAAGTACCTAATACATATAACCGTTTATGTGGCACTAAAAAGGAGTCCAAAATAAATTACTCATGCAAAGCGCAGTTATAAGAGGTTTTGATATTGCTGTGCGATGTTCATAGTTGCAATTGCGAACTTAGGGTTATTTGCCCAGCATACTTGTACTTATGCCTTAATTTAGCTTTGCTTAGAACAACATTCAGTGACCAAACCAGTAATATTTTCTAGTCGGTTGCTGAATTTGCGTGTTTTTCCACAGTTTGTTGCTGCTGAAACTTACTATCGTCTTTATCACAAGTCATCTGGTTACGAAGCATTTTTATCCATGAGGATCGGATTGGTGTCCATTTTGGTGTTCGTCGTCGGCTTTGTGGTGGCTGGCGTCGGGACCTACCTTGACCTGGACTACGACTACTGCCAACGTCAGCATTACGGCGACTTCCACTTCAGATTGGCAACCTCCATCATATTCCACGCTATACCTGTCCTTCTGACCTCATACTATTTGTTATCCTCTGCTGTTCATATGCGCCATCGGGCGCAGTTACAACTTCAGTACAGACGATCGCAGCAATATGAACGAGATTACTCCATGACGAACTTAAACATCACCGCGTATGTCGTTTACATCTTATGTTGGACGCCATATCTTATCGTTATCTACGAGTACCCAGGGACTAGTGACAGCAAGTATTATCATTGCGCATGGCTCGGCATTTGTCGGTCCCTGCTTACTCCCTGTATTTATAGCACACTGAATAGGAGTTTTAGGCGAGCATTTTCTTATCTCTTCTGCTACTGCTGCTGTAAGAGCACCGTTACTGGCTCTTACTACAGCCGGAATAGGAGGTTTCTCGAATATAAGTATAGGACTGGGGACGTCCGAGTTCATATCCTGCATCAAGCTGTGAATATAAATAATCCCCAGCGAGGCGGCTCCGCATATCAGGAGACGCAAGACTTGTAATCCTCCTATACAATGCCTAAATAATAGGATAGCGTCCATAAACATTTTAGAGAACATTAATATTCATCCAGTCATCAATGCTATAAACACTTCTTAGTAGTTGGTATGCAACTGCGATATAAAGTAACATTCTTGTTGGAACGACAAAATTTTTGGATTCTTTACAAAATGTAACGAGAGAGATTGGACATGACTTTCAAGTTAGGTTGTTATTTTATAAAAAAAAAAGATTTATAGAATTGGATAGAAGCAATTCTCCAAAAATACGCACACACGTTAGCTGAAGCGTAAAAAAATTTATTAAGTATTATTGACAAGAAATGTCAAATGTTTTTGGATGAGTACTTTATAAACTGAAATCGTTAGTTATATCGATTTGATTGGTAACCTAGGTACGAACCTTATGAAGGTTCAAGGAATTGAAATATCGTAAAGAAAAGTCTTAGATAGTTAAACAATTCAGACACTGTTATCAAGCCACTTTGCATTTCAGCAAGAGTTGGAAGAGTTAATCGGTCAAAATATTACGATATACATATTTAAAAAAATTAAATATCTAAGGCTGGATTAAGAAGTACGGGAGAGATTAAGAGACCAGAGTAAACCATGCAGCGTAATTTATTATAGCTATTTTACCGATTTCAGTTATGTAGGTATCTATGAAAAGTCTGAAAGTTGGAAACTTTATTAAAACCTAAATAAAAAAATAACACGTTATAAAATCGAAGAAATTAAGTTTTAAATTACTTTTGCTTGCACTTATCTAGTGTACCTCCCTAGCCTTACAGGGAAGTAGTGGTGAATTTTATGGGTTTTCTTTTTAGTTATATTACGTTGTAAAAAGTTATTTTAGATTTATTCTTTTTCAGCTATTGCGATCACAATATAATATAAATAGGATTATTTTTAAATTCTTCAGCTTCTTCTCTTAATTAAAAAGCTGTAAAATATGTTATTAATTTTACATATTTATACTTCGTCAGCTATCATTTACTGTGGTGATCACAATAAATAATTTTACCTCAACATTACAAGGAGTTTAGTTTATTTAGGTTTTAATATCGATTCTGAACTGAAACAATCGTATTTCCTACATATTTTATACTGAGTTAATTAATTTACTAGGGTATCATTTAATTAACGACATTTTCAGCCATATTATTTTGTCTGTGTTTGTCATGTCATGATTGTTTGACGCAATATCGTTTACGATTCCAAATTCAAGAATATAAAATCGTTTTGTATAATATTTTGTTTAACAAACAAAGGTTTCAAATTGTTCTAGGTATATACTTTTATAGTATTTTAGTTTTAATCATGCGTACTTATTAAGAAGAGTATTTTATTTTATTTATATGCAGCGATAGCCTAGTGATAATTATGACCAATAGACTAGTAAGTTGAAGGTCTCGAGTTCAAATCCAAGGCACGCACATACGGGTTGATAGATTGATTGATTTTGATGATTTTATTTCATTTGACCTTAGTTACATACTCTATATATATTCAACATAAATGGTACTTATTACTTATATGAGTATAGACGATACAACTTTTAAAGATGGTTATCCCTTTTAGTTAGTTATTAATTAATTAAACGTGTTAATTACTATATGTGTTAGAAATAATGGGGCGGATATGTTCTTAATAAAGGGTAAAAGTCCCTTTAATAAATGAATATAAAAAAAGACCTCAATCGATATATTTTTTTGGAAATAACTTTAACACTGTTTTCCTACCTACTGTACTTACTTAAGTTACCTAAATTAAATTCCAATTTTACCCCAAATTCATTTCAGTAACGACTACACTTATATATTTTGTAACACTTTAATATTTCTATAATCCCAAAAATAACTTTTCGAATTTATATAGTTAGGTACCTTTTTATGTATATTATATTGTATACTAGGTATATTATTTTTATAGGACCTTGTATAATACAGCTTTATTAATGAACAAGGTGTAGGCTAAGAATGGTTAATATTGCTTAATCACTGTCAAATGAGTTTAAAGTGACAGAAATGGGAAAGACACAAAAACTTGATTAAATTACACCCAGTCAACACTATATTTATTAATAAAGCGAAGTGTTTTAAATGAAATAAGGAGAAACTGTGTTGTTATAAGATATTATTTTGGGAGTATTCCTGTTTGAGCACCTGTTTTTATGCACCCAATGCGTTGAGCACCTAAGTCTCAAATCGAAATTAATAAATCAGGTTTTTTTTAATACCACTAAGGTGGCAACCAAGCATACGGCCCGCCTGATGGTAAACGGTTACCATAGCCTATGGACGCTTGCAACACCAGGGGTATCACTCGCGCGTTGCTGACCCGAAAAACCTCTTAGAGGTTTATGGAGGATTTACTGCGCCGACAGTTTGAGGGAATATTCCTCTTGCTACCAAAGCAACGCATCCTTTGAAGGAGCTCTGGCGACCTTACTCACTGGAGGAACACAACACACAATAAAGTGTTATTTGGCTGCAGTGTTCTGTAAGGTGGAGGTACTTTCCCAGATGGTCTGCTCCAGATTTGAGCCATAAATGGCAGTGCCCTACCTCTCTTAAAGGTGTTCTAAAAATAGATGCGCAAAATATGGGATTACTCCTCACTGTGGTGTACATGACAGAAATATTAAAAAAAAACTTTATATAACTTTAGAATTAATGTGACAGTCATCCTGTCCATAAAAGAAAGGCCGGAAAATCCCAATTGTATTGTTCTAGAGGTTGTAGTTTTTAATATAAATTTAATATCTTGTTTAGTGAAAAAATATCGTCTGTGATAGTTACTATCTATGTGTATATAATCTCGAAACCTTTCTGTCACTAACCTGTCATGTACCTCCGAGTGCTACTTAAATCTGATGTGAGAATCTATGTGATGTACGTAGGTATGTTAGTATTAATTATGTGTATACGCACAACAGCTTTGTCGATATTTTAATATTGACAAGAAGAAGTACCTACAAATTATAATTTGTAGGTATTTCTTTCAAATATATTTTGCTGGCACAAAATACGGTGTTAGGATATGAGTTTATAGTGTAACGGACACGATTTTAATTTATTGTAAATATAAAATATTATTAGGTAGTGTGTGATCTAGTTTTATTTCGTAAAATATTTTTCTTTATTGTAGGGTTTTTATTACTGAGTTCTGAAGATAAACACGGGAGTGATATTATGTTGCTAGCGACAAAAATAATTACATTTTCTTGTTTACTTATTGACACTTTCTAGTGTCTCATTTAGAGTCTCAGAGATACATATTTTCATATTTTCCGTCCTTCAACAGAAATTAGTTAAAAGCAAAAACTATATGTATTATTTTACTTGTAATAATTAGGCATATAAAAAGTGAGATGTTTACGAGGTGTAAAAGTGTAAATATGGTATAAATATCTTAATATATATTTATCTATAAAACGCCTATCTCTGTTTTTAACATTAAATTATCACTTTCACTATTATCACTACATAATATTATATTAAAGTCCCCGCCGCGCTGTGTGTTTAAATCGCTAATCGCTGAAATTTCTGTACGTACAGATTTTTATGCGGTTTATGCCAATAGGAAGAGGGGTTATCTAGAAAGGTCTAACCAGCAATGATTTATGAATCTATGCGAAGCCGGCGCGGGCGCCTACTTACAGATATTCGTAACATAAAAAGCTGAATATCCTTTGTAAGCCATTGTACTTTTGTCATACTTATAATGAAAATATATATATGTATATATATATAAAATACAACAATACAACAACAATATGTTAAAAACCCTGTCCGACCCGAAAGGGGTATATAGGTATCCCAATGACATTACCAAATAAAATAAAATGAAATATTCATAAAGGTAAGGCTGTTAATGGAGTTTTAAATTCACAATTTTTGTACAAAAATTACCCAAAATCTAGCAATTTTCTTGAATGTGACAACACTATCACCGGCCGTGGTATATTAGGTACCTGTGACGATTGCCCTAGCAGATTTTTATCTAAGCTTCATTGTTTTATAAAAAAATATTTACTTTTTTTCGGAATATTTTTTTTACTTGAAAACTGAAAAGGATTACATAAATGTAATCTAATATCGATACCTAATAATACCTTCACGGGTCGGACAAGGTACATTGTATACCTATTAGTTAAAAAATGTGTATTAGCGAAGATCTTATATAATAATAATATAATACTTATGATTAAAATCATACAAAATATATGATTGATGAATGAATCGTTCAGTTTATATATAATGTATCTAGTTAATGGTAAATTCTGTGAATTCAATATAACTATTCGAATTTAATGTTTTAATAAAATCTGTATATATATATATTAGGTACACTTATCTACTATTTTATATCTAATCGAAGACTGTTTTTGGAAAAAAATATATATTTTATACAATTAGTAACTTCATTAAAATATATTGACCAGTTAATATAACCTATAATATTTATTATATAAATTAATATATTAATATCTATTTAACTAGCAAGGGAACATCTTTGTAACATTCCATTGATGATTATGCCAAATAACAATTTTTTTTCAAAAAAATTTGGTTTTATAAATTATTTCGTTAGCAAACTTTCTCTCGATACGTCGAGGTATCCTACGATACACTTTTACCCTTTAACCCAAAAGTAAGATAATTATATAAAACAGATCTTGTATATATGATATAGACTTCTTCTCTGCTCTTATAAGGTCTTCACTCAGTGTAACGTACCAATAAAGTCATGAATGCCGAAAGAATAATGTTTTCTAGTGGTACCTTTTTCCGTGTTAGGAAATCATCTCTATTTTTAATTCTATCGTGGTGATGTTAGTATAAGAACATTCAATTTTTACCATTTTGACAATATTATTGGTTCGTTATTGATGAAATTCAAGCATTGATACAATATTTAATAGGTATAATCTTGTATTTTTTAATTCATGTCAATAAAATAGTCGTCATCAATAATATTGCTTCGTTTTTTAAGTTTCCATAACTTCAAACAAATATTTTTCTTTTATTCTACATTCCAAGGGCTATTCTTACTAAACAAGTTTTTTCTAGTCATCCATATTTTGCACACATCTGTTCGTGCGAAAATTAGAAAAAAGGTTAAAAGTACCAATGCTTATTATGCAATAATAATACGGAAAATATTTCAATAATATTGACAATCTAGTATCATATTGAAATTGATGATGTAACAATGTATATTAATATCGCAAACTTAAGGTGGGGGTTTTCGCTTGCCCTGCAAAATTCAAACTTATTTTTTTAACGCAACTTCTATGTCTGTGCCACAATCTAGGTGGGGAATGAAATGACACAAGCTTTCGGCAAATCGGGCTGTCACTAATGTCATTTCCATACATTTTGTTTGTCGATTCGAATGTAAAAATGCAACTTGTCTAGCCCCCTAGGTTCTTTTAGTAGAAATCGCACACACTGCATAATAATTTACAACTGTGTGTGCACTTTGCAAGACTTTTGCTTAGAAATCATTGCCATAGCTACTGCCACTATTGCCAATGACTGTGCCAAGTTGCCAACTGCCATATTTGAAAATGTTGAGCTTGGATGACGATGATTATCAAGTAAAGGATTTTGTTTAAAGTCATAGTATAATATAACCATCAAGTCGTTTTTTCTTCTAATCTTGATGGTTCCTCTGCCACCTGGAAAGGCGGCAGGAAATGTCGGATTCGATATCGACTAGGAACCGCATTTGCATATGTGGTTCGTGACAATACACCATGAGTAAGAAGACAAGCAATGTGTTGTGGTTCTCCAGTTTGGGAAAAATCAGATTTAGCTTGGATTTTGCAGGCTAAGCGAGCGTATCAGCATTAAGTACACTTTTTACTGTAGTAAATAATTTAGTGGATACGGATAATATAATTTGTATATTATAATTTTATTGTTGTACACACAAAGTTTGCTTTGTTAGACACGGTTATTAAAAAAAATGTATGTAAGTAGTATACAGGGTGTGAGAAAGCTATCCCCATGTTCCCTTGATACTATGTTTGTTAACAAAAATTGATTCTTATGATTGACCTTTTCATCAAATTGGTTGGTAAGTACCATAAACGTACAAACGTACGTATCTTTTTTCATAATTTACAGATATATTCCCGGGAGCGGCGAGTGTATTTTCATTTTGCAAATGAACATTTGCTCCCATTAAAAAATAAAGAAATGTTTAAAGTAAAATATTCAAGAGTAAGTAGTTACCCTCTAGTTACGGCTCCTTTATTTCCCACCCTGTATACTGATTTGGTTTTCAAACTATTGTGGTTTTTTTTGTGAGTATATGGTTACATAACTGCCAAAATAAGGGTTTGAAATTTTTCTTCTTCGAAAAGACAAATTCTATCTTTCTACACATACTTAATGTCTCTTTCTTTACATTGAAGTAAAACTACTTTTTACGGACTTTATCGCGTTATATTGATATTATTTAATCCCGACCTTAAAAGTAGTTTCATTTCAATGTCTAGTATTCGCGTAGGTGTCAGAAATCAGTATGTCTCTTTCTTTAATTGTCTTACACCCCAACTCAGAGACGTCACTTAACCTTAATGAATCATTAACAAACAGTGGCTACTATATCTTGACCTATTTTTCCATATTCGTGTTTGTTGTCAGTGTACTAAGATATACTGGGTATCATTAGCTAATGATTCATTAAGGTTAAGTGACGTCTCTGAGTGCGGCCCTTAATAATATTATCGAAGGAACTAACCTATAGGATGTCGTGGCAAATGCCATTAATCTAATAACCATGTCTAAAGGCAAGTATGGTTTATAGTCCGTAAAAGATCGATTCACACTGTTGCCTCATATGGGTTGATACTTCCCCGATCCATTAGGATTCCCCGTACGCCAAAAAAGGAACAAATAATTATACTTACAACACTTTGTAAATTAGCTGTACCAATTTTGCCAGTTATGTACCTATGTACTTTTTTTTATTAGTATCTTAAGCTTTATTTTTGTAACTTCATGGTGCACAATTGTAATTGTTTGTTAGAAATGTACTGTATGCTATAATTGTTATGTGTGAATGTATCTACAAACTATCGTTGATGTCTGAAACCTACTTGTGTAACTCACAATAAAATATATTTGTGTTTACAATGAAATTTGGTTTGACTTATTTCCCCAAAACTAAGTACGTATACAAGGTGGAAGGGACATCGCACAGATGTCGTGACAAGGTATAACTCAAGGTCAAAAATAAAATGACCTAGGTCATTTATGTAGAAAATGATTGGTTATTTCAGATATTGACATTTTTGAGCGCGCAGTGTAGGTATTGCTAAAAACGCGATTATAACGCTCCGCAGTAAATATTACCGCACGCGCGATTCGAAATAAATTAAATAATGATTTTTTAGTTATAAATCTAAGTTGGGTAGATAGAAATAATGGTTTTTTTACACGTTCAATTTAAAAAAACGGCAGAAACAAATTAAAAATTGATGAAAAAGTTACGGAAAATTTAAACGCAGGGGGGTCCAGAATCATGTACTAAACTCATGGTATTCAGATGTGCGTCGATGTCCCTTCCACCTTGTATGTAATATAACTATTCTACCTAACTGCTACGGCTCTTCAAAAGGCCAATTCAATGTTCTATATTGTGACACTATCTTAATTACCACTTCAAAGACTTAAAAAAAGACACCTTAATTTTCTGAATTTGTTGTGACATTTCTTTCATATGTCAGTTATTAATGCTGGCGTCATGTAGACTTCGATTTTATCAAAGCATTCATATTAAGCCTTAAGTTTCGATACCTTCTGATAAGTTTCCGTTAAATTACTTGGTAGATATATCCGGCGGTTTGCGGCTACCCGCAGGTGGTGAAACAGGCCGTCAGTCTCTTCATCATCATCATCAGCCGTATTCGTCCACTGCTGGACGTAGGCCTCCTTTAGTGAACGCCACAGAGCTCGATATTCAGCTCTTTTCATCCATTTGCTACCTTCTACAAGTCGTCACTCCACCTCAGTCTCTTGTTAACATTAATTACTATTCATATCACACCAGTACAGGGTACGAGGATTCAACATAGACTACTACTAAAGCCACTACTTTTTATAATGTAGTATCCTCATTGATCCTGAGCAACCTTGTGATGCGGCACGGTATGTCAGACCCGAACCAACCAAAAACAAAACTTCAATTTCTTTACCCTATTTATATTTATGTCTTGGCCATCGGAACTGTGTTATTCGCCACGACCATATCAGTCCGTGGTCCGGTACATTCGCCGGACAGATCCCATCAAGGGACGAAACTTTGCTTTACTTTTTAATTATAAAGTTTACTAGAGCCATTGTCTGGTCTTGCAGACTTAAAGTCAGCCACCAGTCCACCACTGAAGGCTCACTTACTTTAAGTCTGCAATCTTAAGCAGTCTAACTAAATCAGGCCGCAGTGGCCTGATGGAGCTGACAGTGCTGCTTTGCCCAAGCTAGGTACTACATATAACTAATAAAAGCGATTTGGAAGCCCTCCTATATCTTCAAGAATTTCGCTGGGTCTCTTTGGACTTGCAGTTTTAGCTTCCAGGGAAGATAAAAAGTCCGCATCAGTGGCAAAACAGTTTAAATAGAACTCGTAGCATTTGCTTAGAATTTTCCTATAGTGAACTACATATTAAGCTTCATCTCAGCAGGCCATCTTCGTGCTGTATAATGTTTTCCCTGTGAAAATAAGTAATCATTTTCACTATAACGTATTTCAAGAGTTATATTAGTAGGTACAGAATAAATCCGAATTACTCAATAAGTGACAACTTCTTCAGGTTTTCAGACGAATTCAGGATTTATTTCAAGCTGTATTATGTTCGAAGCTAAAGTGCATCTCTGTGCCTTCTCAATAAATATTGACTTGAGCCTCTGCCAACATCTAAGAAGGCTCTTGTTGGGTCGCTCGATCAAAGGCTTGATACAGGAAGCAGCTAATCGGAGGTGGTAAAACAGGCTCTAAATCAAATTTTTGAATTCCGAGTATTAAAAACTAACAGATTTTGATTCCGAGTATTAAAAATTAACTTGATTTTTATTTTAGTAAATCGTAGTATTCATTTCACGTGCACAATACTGCACTGCTTCCAAAATGTATGAAGAGTGGGTTCAAGTCAGCTACTAGCGCAAAACTAATTGATCAATTGACTTTTTTGTTTATAAATACACGAATAGATAAATTACTAATTGATTAACGTATCTTGCAGAAAATAAGCCGCCGAAAAACGCCGTTTTTCTAAATACCTCAATTTTAGAACCCCTCGTAATTGGGCGCCCTACCTTTTTTGAGCTAACTCTAATAATTATCTTTGAAAGTAGATTTATGGTCCACATTCTCCTTGTCAAACAAAAAACATAAAAAATAAAAACTTTTAATTAATAATTTAAATAAAATTTAATTTAATTTTAATTTTTAATTTAGTAGATATACAGTGTAATATATAGTAAACGCCGTTAGATTGAGTAATTTATCCAAACAAATCTCTAGTCGATAAATAATATTTGATTACTTAGTACTCGAAAGTTCTATGAGAATAATAAACATACCCTAATTATAAATGAATATTTGTATATTACGAGCTAGGAACTAGTGAGACTTTCTTATATGACTCTGGAGCTGTCATTTAACCATGTCCGATGCTGCTGAGAATTTCTTAGAAAAATTCAATAGCAGCGCATTACTGGACCCGGTAATCGTCCCGGATATCGAGCGTAGCACAGTCGCAATGAGTGTCGTAGGGAGATATGTATGTCTAGGGGCCGGACTGCTAAATCAAAGGTCTCGAGTTCAAATCCATGGCACGCACCTCAAACTTTCGAAACCATTATTTATCCCTCGCTGGCGCACCCGGCTTAACGGTGAAGGAAAACATCGTGAGGAAACCTGCAGTCCTGCATACCTGAGAGATTTTCTAGACGGCATGTGAACTATCGCCTAATCCCTCTCATACTAAGAGTAAGACCCGTTCCCAGCAGTGAGACAATTTATTGATTTATTTATTCACTTAAGGATCTCTGACTAAGGATATACATGAGAACATATTGGTTGTAAGTCACATTCACATACATTATATAGCCAGTGTACTCCTTCAATTATGAGAGACCAATGAATGGGTTGATCGCGCTTAGGTTCACAGGGCAGTATTTTTCTTGCAATAGGTTGGTTTTTCAATACTGAGCTACCCCAGGAGAGCAAATTTTTTAACGCCTCTATTAGAGTTGTGAATAGAATTGCGATCTACAAATATCCCTTTTCGACTTTCAAAAATGCCTCGTTGGTGTAGTGGTCCCAAGCGCGACTGCTACGCTAGAGGTCCTGGATTCAATCCCCGGGTCGAGCAGTGTTGTTGGGCTTACTGTGAAATTCCCAGTAAAGAGGTGTCTGGATTTGTGCCCGGTTGATGGCAGTAGGCTGGCCCCCTATTATATGGGACCGACCCTAAATATACCGGCGAAATGTGGGTGTACATAATACGTCTCTGCCTACCCCTTCGGGGAATACAGGCGTGATGGTATAACTGTAGAAAAAAAGAAAAAAATTAAGCTTTCTGTGTTAAGTACCTAGGTGAGTTGAAACCTAAGGTAAAAAAGAAGAAAGAAAACTGTGGTTAATTACAAGTTCTATCGATTCCGCAAAGTTTTATTACTTTATTATGCGAAAGGCAATGATGACAGTATAATTTTCTGTAATGTAGGTAAATTGCAATTCTTTGTGAGAAACAACCGATGTTTTTTAATAACTTCCATCGATTATTTTATGTTTAGAATTTTGTAAGGCGTAGTAAGGTTTCGTTTCATGGTATACAAATGAAGCGAGGTATAAATTGTATGGGTAGGTACTCGTATACGAAATTATCTCGAGTGAAATAGATAACTCCAAAATAAATAACAGAGTCGAAGACATATTGCTTTAGTGTAGTGTAATATTGGAGTGGCTCGTGGCTACGTTAATAATCTCTTTTTATTTTCTAATTAACCGCCCTGCAAGGTTAAGCTACGTTAGCTGCGAACAGTCTGAAGATGGGTGACCATTTCGTGCCTTGGGGAGTACGTAAAGCTGCCGCGTCTTGGTCCGTATGAAAACCTATAAAGCCAAAAAAACCTGACAACTAGTCTATCCTCGAATATCTGTATTGCCTAGAAATTGGCTTGTGGTGGACTAATGGCAGTCGCTTCGTGTAAAATACTGATATTTAACCGTGTATTACCTATTGGCGACGTCTGTGGTCTAGTGGTTCGAGTACCGGACTGCTGATCACGAGGTCGTGGGTTCGATTCCCACAAGACACAAACTTTTTTAATTCTTCATACTGGGTGGGTATTGGGTGGGGAAATGCCCCTTATCCATGCCGCCCGTTCGTGGATGCGAGACGGTTTGTCGGGCTCTGCAGCTAGGTGGCCAGTATACCAACAAAAACAACCACCACTACCGCCTAATGGTTAATGGCAGGATCACAGGAATCGCTCTGTCATGATCTGCGATCCCACCACGCACGTTTGTTGTCGGACCCTCCTCGAGGGCCAGAGAGTCCGTCGCTGAAGGCCCTCTCTGCGACGGGACAGATGTTTGGGCCGGCCACCGATCACACCTCGGCCGCAGAGAGTAAGGAGAGCGGTGTAGCGGAATACCGACACTCCTCTCCCCCTGCGGCCCCACCGTGTCCGCAGTCCCGCGGGCTGAGGATCAATCGAAATAAAAAATCTTTCACTAGTGAATGCCCTAATTTAAATACATGACCCGCCATGCGAAGCCGGGCGGGCCGCTAGTTCTTCATTATTTTACCGTCATCGTACTGTTAGTAATTAAAATTATATTTTTAACCGATTATCGATAAAATAATTTATTTACAAGGCACAGTCAGCTGTTAATAATTGTCCTCCTACGCTTGAGGAAATATTGATACCTACCTAGTACGGTCAACAACGAAAGTCGATGAACACAAGCAATGTTTAAAAACATCAATATACCAAAACTATTCATTAGATTTTGACTACAATACAGCATATAATTGTCTTCTAATAAGAAAACTTGTACTACCTTCTAGGGTCAGTAAATCCTGAATATTAAAGATGTTAAAGTATTTTGAAGATTTCATTGTGTTCAGCGACTTTCGTTGCTGAATTTACTACCTACATGCAGCGGAAACGTGGTTGAACCAAACAAACCTGGCGACGCACGGTGCTAGATGAAGCGAAGAAGATATTGAAGTCATGGAACGAAATAAAGCGCGATAAATACCGATCAAGATGGAGAGTCACTGTGGATGCCCTCTGCCCTATCTAGGGGACGTAGGATCTAACACCTACCTACATGTATGTACCAAAATCAACGCCAATCATTGATCTCTGATAGCTACTATTGTACGGACAGTTGTGCCTAGTAATGTTTGTGCATGGCGGATACTCAATTAGCGCAACTGTACACACTCTTTGACCTTTATAGATCACAGTAGTCACAACCTCGGTACAATAATGTTTCGAGTAGGCGTCGTATTTCGCAGCCAACGCAAAATTTTATTGATCTATCCAAAAATTGTGTTAAAAATAGACAAAATAAATGGAATGTGAGTAATTGGAAGAAAGCTACAATAATCATTATGTTTTAATAAAATCAAGACGTTTTGTAATATAATAACATACTTATTATTATAACTTTTTAATAAGGGGTTAAATTTAATTATCGGAGTGAAGATTAATCCTTACCTATACCTACTTCAATAATTAAAGTTTTTTAACCGTGTTGTCGTAACATTAAAATAATTATCTGTTTTTTTTATACCACTAAGGTGGCAAACAAGCATACGGCCCGCCTGATGGTAAGTGGTTACCATAGCCTATGGACGCTTGGAACACCAGGGGTATTACAATATTAAATAAATAAGGGGCCTTCGTCGTTTGGCATCACGATCAGCGAAGAAACTTCTATAACGAAGAGGCTTTATAAGAAGATACTTCTTCTTACCACTTCTTCTTCACCCATTACTATGGGTGGGGGGACAAACAGGTCACATAATATTTTAGCAGTTTCTCCAAACCAATAACCCAGTGGTCGTAATCGCAGTAGGTACGCTCGAGGTCAGTCCTGTGTTCGACCCCAAGGTCGATTTTATTGGGTTTTAATATGAAAACATCAGTTCTTAGCAGCTCGGAGTTTGAATGGTTAATGGCAATAGGCTTGCCCCTATTATATACTAACCTGACCTTTCGGAGAAACCAGCCGTGATGTATATATTATATGTCATATATGTAACAATAAAATCATATTAAAGTTTGCTCGTGGCCAACGCTGATCAACCGATCTGCAAGGTTAAGCTACACTTGCCACGGTCAGTCTGTGGATGGGTGACCATTCTTAACACATCGAGACCCCTCCGTGCCTCGGAGAGCACGTAAAGCCGTCGGTCCCGATTGTCATACGAACACCTATGACAATCGTTAGTGGTAGTCAGAAACCTAAAAAGCATGACAACCAGTCTTTCCATCGAATATCGGTATTGCCCAGAAATTGGGTTGCGGAGGTCTGATGGCGGGCGCTCCGTGTAAAATACTGATATTCAGCCGCATCCTGGTTATACTGGAAGCCGACCCCAACATGGTTGGAAAAAGGCTAGGAAGAATAAGAAAATTCATATTAAAGATCAGCTTCATAATATTAGGATATTATTAAATACTGCGCTACTCTTATTAATTCTGAATATAAATTCATTGTTACTGAAATAGTACCTGAAATATGTGAACTTTTGAGCCACTCAAACCCATAACAATGAATGTATTTCCTAGTATTTTTGTGTAACAATTGCATACCATATTTTTGGCGAAACAGATTTTTATTATCATAAAATTCGCAATATACCAAAAAGCCTCGCGATTCGTTTTTTGTTTCCGTGGCGAACTATAGCTGTTATTCAATATCAGTTTTTAATTGTTCCAAAATAAACGTTGAAGCAGAATTGCAGAGATACAAAATATATGCATTTATTTTATGAAAATAACAATGTGGGACGGGGCAGACAGGGAGTGGGCAGGAATTAATAAAAGATGAAATCAATAAAATACTCTTGACTGCCTCGTTTGTCTAGTGGTCCCAAGCGTGACTGCTACAATAGAGTTTCAGGGTTCGAATCCCGACAAAGTGTTGCAAAGCAAAGTGTTGTTGGGTTTCCCTGTCCCGGAAAGCCCGAATTGGGTTTCCCCGCCATTAGACACTTCCACCCCTGAGCATGTAGCTCTGGTGGCTCTCCCTTTGGCCGGCCAATTATGCCAAGACAGAGTTAAAAGTCTTGCGGGCGCTCTTGGGTGTCCACCCCAGCTACCCAATATGGGGAACCTGGAGACAATACCCTGATCGACTCCAACAGGCAAAGTAGTGGTCAAAGGTAAGCCCATAGTGTGTAAAAAAATGGACCGCAATGTCGCCACTCACCATCAGCTCGCCACAAGCTTCATTCTGGAGTCTGTGGACGTTTTCTTGTTTTTTTTTTATCGTGCTGCCTTACGTTTACCTTATATACAATTGCTAGGCTAGAAGTCGTCAGTTCGATTCTCTGGTTGAGCAAAGTGTTGTTGAGTTTTCTCTAAAATTCTCAGTAGCAGCTCGGAGTTTGCATTTATTCCCGGCTAAAAGCTTTCGCTCTCTGTTACATGGAACATTAAACATCGATAAAGTGTGTGTATACCTCTGCCTATACCTTTGAGGAACCCAGTCGTGACTGTTTGTTTGTTTTATTTATATATTTACCGTGCTTATTCGGCTGCTCGGTTGAAGTTCCTATGTGATTTATGACCTACTTAAGTGAAAGTGATAAAAATTCACCAAAGATTTTTCTAGACTAGGTACTTAAAAAGTTGCAAAATGTAGGTACAGTTACCGAAATAGTGGGACCAGAATTCACCAAAACCCTTATCCAACGGTTGCAGTCACATAATAAGTGCGGCTTCATCCCCTTGATAACTCGTAGGAGATGGGGTTACAAAAAATATAGGTACCTATCTTCTATGTATTTAAGTACTAAATTTAAATCTATACTTAAGGGTAAAGCCTACAATAGAGCGCCAGAGACAATAGTTGAAATAAAAAAATATTTAAACTCAGCGAACTTCGTACCGCCAATAAAAGTTTTCTTACCGTTTAAACCTTCCCTGGACTTCCACGAATATTTCAAGACTTAAATTAGCCAAATCGGTTCAGCCGTTCTCGAGTTTTAATGAGACTAACAGAATTGCAATTTTTATTACGAATCTAAGTTAAGGTTTTTGATTTTCTCTAGTGATATTCGCGTGATCTCCGTACTGATCCAAGTGCAAGGCATTTAACAATCAGCCCAAATATAGAGCTGCTACACCAGGAGTAAACACACAATTTCCGTGTAGTAAATGGGCCGTTTTTGTTGAATGTCAATCGTCATATAGCCTTGCTTAACGCAGTCTTTCGAGTTACGAATTGTAACGGTGAAAGGCGTCTTATGGTGGGGGCAGACGGCAGCGCAGGCGCCGACTCAGTCCGACGCGAATGCCCGACTGTGTCGTATTATCTGTGGCCGCCCGACCGACGTGAAATAAGTGCTTAACTTTCGCGCCATTATTTAAATTCAGAATTCACAAAATTTGTCAGTGCATGTGTGTGTGACGTCATGAACAAGTGATGTTCGTCAATACAAGAGACGATTACAAAATGTTTCTGTGGTTTTGTCTCGTTATTTGGAGCGCTCTTTCGCCGGCTCTGGCCCAAGGTGAGTGGAACAATGCACAATCCGTTCCTTTATTAAAGCGAAAAACCGCAGTTGTAGCGAGATACTGATTAAGATAGCCTCCATTTATATTGCTATGATATGTAATAGAGCACTTTGCGAAACGAATGTATTACTTTAAGCGTAACTTGGATCAGAACATTTGGCAGGTAGTAAAATCTGTATAAGACCTACTTATATGACAATGAAATCCACAATAGCTGCTTATATACTTATAGGGCTTGCTCAGTGGTCAAATATTTCGTCAAGCTGTGACTCAGTCTGGACAAACCATATTATGCGACGCATGCGCGAAAACCTTCTGCTACGTTCAATTTATATTAAGCTCCAACTTAAATTTTACTTCGAAAAAGCTCTGCGCCAAAACATTGTATTTTTGTCATGGAGCTTTTCGGAGAATTCCGACTCTTTTGTTGTAACTGGTCATAGATCTCGTTACCAAAAGACCGGTTAAGAAATTAGGCAGTGAAGAATACTTCCTAATTTTTGAACAAGTATATTAACTCAGCCTATAGGCCATTAGGACCATTTCATAATCATAAAAGTGTATAATTGCAACAACGCTAGATTAAAATAATAATTAAGTACTAGCTTACCTAATACATTTAAAAAATCCGACAAAAAGTCAAACAATCACCTGCGAAACAATTAAATATAATTTACTCACAATAAAGGAGTGATTTCAAAACAGAATCAATGACGTCATCAGATGGATACAACTAGATATTATAATAATTAACTGCTCGGCCATTGTCGATTAATGATTATGATAATGCTATCGCAAATTACGTGGTGCCCCGTCAACCGTGGACCGTCTGCGGTTCTGCATGGTATAACCCTTTTGCGCCATAAACATCCGCTTTTACTTTTTACACGGTTTTATGCTACAGCAAGTTAATATTTACGAAAATTACCGATTGCCCTTTTAAGCCCGGTTCATACGTAACGATATATCGTAGCGATTAATCTGTGCAAGCTGATTTGCGCAGATCTATCGATCGTGTGTATGACAAATCGTTGCAGATCTAAAGATCGACGTGTCATATACACGATCGATATATCTGCGCAAATCAGCATGCACAGATTAATCGCTACGTTTATCGTTACGTATGTAGCGGGCTTTACTGATGCACGATCCTACGATTGGAGAAGAATTAAGTGATTATCACATTCTTCTCCAAGGGGTTGGTGCATATAACGGTTTTTTTTACTTAAAAATAATTGTGAAACTTGGTTATTCTTTCAAAATCTTAAGCCTAATATTTGTTGTATTTATATTAAGTTACACAATCATTACATAATCAGAATTAAAAAAATAATATTAAGTAGGTAATTAGATAAAATAATATAAAATTTTTATATCAAAAACAGACTGACTTAATTATTTATAATTCATTATTTTACGTAATTTTGGTAAAAATAAAGAGTAGTCCAGTATTCATTTTAATTAATCAGCACCTAGTAGGCGACCAAACTCTGCGGATGAAAACAAAGAAAACGACTTTTCCCAGAATTAATGAGACCGTATACCGTAAACCTATTTAGTTTTTAAGTACATTTAAATATGTCTAGAGACTCATCGACCCCACAGTCAAACCATTGCAACGGTTTTGTGGGGCTTAGCTTATAATTTACTTAACTTTTTGGAATAAAGATAAATAAATAAATAAAAAACACCTGTACCTCAACCATGAGTTCTATCGAATGTCTCTCGATAGGTTTTTTACGCATCGAAACGCTGTAATCTCATAGTAAATTTTAGTTCCTTACGTAACCGCTAGAGGCGCTGCGAGGGTTATCCATACAAATATTTTACGGCGTCGCTAGCGAGTCTAGTGAGAAAAACTCATGGTCGAGGCACTGGTTATTGCAACAACAATCGAAAACGTTACAGCCATTTTCGAGAACGTGATTGCAAATATAATTGCTCATTTTAATAATAAAGGATTTAGGTACTTATGTTCAAAGTTTCCGCGATAAAATATAAAATTAAGCTGGTGTACTTTTTTAATGAATTTGAATGAAGAAGTGTTGTATTTCCTACCTTTTTGTAAAACCAACTCTTTTCCTCTGTAACTACGTTCACATTTATTTTAAAAAAATACAAAATAATCTTTGAACTTGACTTCAAGGATCCTTAACAGACATTTATATCTTTTGGTGTATAATAATTTATTATATATATAATATTTGGTGTATAAAATACCTAATTTGCAAGCTATGTATGGACATGTTTCATTACAAAAAACACATAAAATAAAATAGACATTAAAAACTTGTTAACAAAAGATTTTAATACGTTTACTACAAGTTATTATATAATGTAACACATAACATACCATCACGCCTGTATTCTCCAAAGGGTTAGACAGAGGTGTACTTAGGTATATACATACATTCGCAGTTCTTTGATATATTTAGGTCCCATGTTATTACTAAATATATCGAAGATGAGAGACCCTATGGGGTGAGCCGATCGAAACTCCGAGATGATACTGAGGTTTTTATAAGCAAACCCAAACACTTTGCTCGACTTTAGAATCGTACCTAGGACCTCGGGGTAGCTGAGGCTATTAAGGCAGTACAATATTATTACGTGGGATATCAATATTTTCAAAAGTAAATCAACCTTCATCTTAAACCGATTGGAAACCACAGCGCATCTGTATTCTGGAGATCTAAAGCTAACACTATACTTGCCGATAAACAGAAAATCTATTTTCATAGTAAACTTGTTACAATGTATATTAGCTGTCCTCGATTTTGGAGCGACAAAAAACTGGTGGCCCGCGTCAGTCATGCTGTGCTGACATTTTACGCAAAAAGTTGATTGCAAAATGAATTTCAACGTGAACTGGTCGGTCTCAGGCATCAGTCTCCCACACCAATAGTGGTCGCTACAAAATTTTAACATAAAATAGCTTCACGACTGTTTCCGATAGGAGTCGGCAGAGACTGTAGACATTATATTCGCGTCTGCATGTAGAAATATCGATGTACGAATGATGACAAGTCATCATCGTCATCAACCCATTAACTGTTCCACTGCCGGGCTGGGGTACCTCTCTGCTGGCCTAGTCAGGGTTGGCAGAAAGACAGGCTGTCGAAAGAATCACAAGATTTCAAGAAGTCAAAGTTGCGTTGCTTGGATTTAAACTCGAGATTTTTGACTTGCTAATCTAATAATTATAATCAGGCTAAGAATGCTTATAAACAAAAAAAATACTGATCTTACTCTGTATTTAAAATTAAAACAATACATAGGTCTGTACTTTATGTATACCATAATCTAAAAGCCTTTATTGTAAAACTGAATATCCAAAACGTTTCTTTTTTTGTTTGAATTTGGATTCATAATTATACGATATTTCGGAAAACAATTACGACTTAATAACAGACACAAATAAACAAACTGAAAATGTCACTACTCAATAGTACCCTAGTAAACTGTTATTAACTCACCTACAATACAATATGTAGCTACAAAATACGACGACTTTCTTCTGAGGGGTATTATTAGTCTCTACTATTTCTAGTAAATATCTTTCCGGTCGAGGAGTATGTTTTTATTCGAATTGATAGCTCCTTCTTAACCTGGATTCCTTAATTTTAGCTATTTTAATATTTAATACCTGTGTAATATTGTGATGAGAAATAAAAAGAAATACAATTTATATATGTATTTGTTAAAAAGAAATATCAAAATATCCAGATTAATTAGTTGGGCCAATGAACTTCTATGCTACTGGTTTAGCCATGAAACTTCTACTAGTTCACGGGCCTATTAAGAAAGCGTAGTCATTGTACCACTTTCGCAGCAGGACATAATATTTTAATCAAAATTGGAGACTGACATAAAAGCTGTCTGTAACAGGATTTTAGCAATAAATGATAACTGTTCAAACGATTAAATTAGTCTTGATATTAGTTTTTATCTAGTTTTGGTTTGGCGGTGTTCCAGATTTGAGATATAAAACTTATAGTTATTTTTAATCGCTTTTGGCTTTGATTTTGACTATTCTATACTGACAAATACAATGTACGTACTGCACACACCTATTTTTTTATTGTTTTAACCCAAGCAGAGTTTGGTCACACACACAAACAAAGTTAATTACATGAATATGTGTGTCCTGTGGGAATCGAACCCACGACCTCGCGATCAGCAGTCCGGACCAATAGATCACAGACGTCTTCGTCAAAAAAAAATCATAGGCATCTCGAACATCATTAAAATTTGGGTTTTAATAGGAGCTTTTCATGATACAATTCGAAGCTTTTATTTTCAATTAAATGACGAGTAGGTACCTATAACCAGTACACGGAAGGATGCAATCTAAACGACAGGTGCAGACAAAAGAGGTTGAACTAATATCCTATCCTACTAATCTTACTAATATTATAAATGTGAAAGTTTGTGAGGATGGATGGTGGATGGATGTTTGTTACTCTTTCACGCAAAAACTACTGAACGGATCTGGATGAAATTTGGCACAGAGATAGATTATAGTCTGGAATAGCACATAGGCTACTCTTTATCCCGGTAAAATGTATGGTTCCCGTGGGGTAGCGGGCGAAGCCGCTGGCGGAGAGCTAGTATTATTATAAATAATAATTAATATAATAATAATCCTTGATAGTTCTTTCCTCTAAAGGCAAATTAAAAACTTGCAGAACATTTTAAAGGATAAAGTTTACGTACTTGTACCAACAAGTACGTAAACTGTAGTGTAACGTAACGTAACGTAACGTAGTAAGTGTACCAACACTTACTAACATTATTCACATGTTGTACATGCGGCCATGCGGCCACCTGCTGTCCTCGAAATCCCCTTTCCAAACTTTCATTACGGTTGATTGCTCAAGGTCACCCACTCACGTATATTTAAGCACTATCAGTGAATGAAGTAACAAGACATTAGGGCTTTCTGCAACTTTAATTTTGAATTTACGTACGAATGAAATTGGCCTTAAAAGAAAGAATACCATCGAAATTCGAAAAACGGAAACCGTATTTTGATTTAAAGCAATAATGCTATTTTGTTGCCAAGGAAATAAGTAAGAACTCCATAATATAAAAGTCGGTGCATTTATAATGTTACGAATTGAGATTCTACGTACTCGCTTGAATTTTTAAAGGAGCTAAAATGTTTTGGCAAAAGGGCAACTTACTTAAATAATCTTCACATGAAAGTACTTCGACGAAGTGAGAGATACGATTAAAATAAACACTTAAGGAGAATCTTTCTAAAAGCCTAGCGATAAATACGTTATAATTTTATATTCGTATTTGACACCCGTGATTGCTAGAATTTTTTCTCGTTTTTATTTCGTTAAGTGCTAGCTGTCATTTTCTTTTGACCTCGCGACCTATGGATCTTTTGGAAGGAGACGAAGTTTGGAAAGAAAATTCTATTACTACTAAAACGTCCATTTGTAACCATTCCAAAATGAGTCGTCGTTGGCATGTGACATTTATACGGATAAAGTATAAAACGGATATAGGGATAAAGTGTAAACCAATGCAATTTTTATATGGATAAAGTTTGATCCTTATAAGAATCGCATCGGTTTTATATGATGATAGCTTTCCGCCCGCGTGGTTTTATATAAAAAAAAAACCGTTTTTGCAACATTATTCATTGCTGCTCCGCTCCTAGTCGCGTGATGGTATATAGCCTTCCCCGGTACATGGGCCATCTAACATCGAAAGAACTTTTCAAATCAGCCCAGTAGCTCCGGAGCCTATTCAATAAAATTAACAATGAATCCTTGCCTCTTTATAACATTAAGTAGAGAATTATAGATATACTCTTTAAAGTCATGAAAGCATCTTTAGTTACACCATAAAACAATCGCACTTGGCACCTTTAAACTAATGAGGAAACACATCTAACAGCTCTATCCAAAACAAAAAAAAAGAAGTGTCTGTTTGTCATTTCAAATTAACAGCTTTTCACTAAATGCATATGAAAGTATTTACCTACGGTTCTTACTTAAACAAATATTTTTTTTAAATAATAATTTTTATTATAAGGAGTAACTTAGGCTACTTTTATTTTAGGAAATTTATATAATAATAATAAAATCGACGCGGACGCAGTCGCGGGTGACAGATAGTAGGTATCCAAATAAAATTATTATCTACTTTAGGGATTTAGTTTGCGATATAGGAAACTAACAAAACCCTTAGTTTTGATACATTTTATGCCATACAATTTTTCTTAAAATACAGATATTATTATGTGCATTTATACTTGTACATACGATTGATTGTAAATGATTACCCCAATATTTCACCCGTATGTTTCAAGCCTAGGTACATAAGGGGGCGAACCCATTGCAACTGCAATGCAAACTCCGCGCTGCTTCTGAGAATTTCATAACGCAAATAAATCTCAAACGCCTCATCTACGGTTTAATATTTGAAATATACCTCGTTGGTACTTCAAGATTGCCTACTTCCTAGAAATTTCTCTGAAGACCTTACATGGAAAAGTGAAATATGAAATACTGTATGTATTTCACATTCGTATTTCATCAAGGGTTAAGCAGAGTGTTCTAATGTATATTTAGGTCAAATCTATTAGGTCAAGCCACCAACAACTGGGCACATCCAAACTGAGCCACTAGGTACTAAGAATTTCATAGAAATACACAATAACATTGCTCGACTTGAGAATTGGACCCGGAACGTCTAACGTAGCGGTCGCCTGACGGCCACTGGACTAATAAGAAGCTATTGATTACAAATCTTCTTCCTCCTAACCTTTTTCCCAACCATGTTGGGGTCGGCTTCCAGTCTAACTAGGATGCGGCTGAATATCAATATTTTCCACGGAGCGACTGCCATCAGGCCTCCTCAACTCCTCAATTTCTAGGCAATACTAATTGTTGTTAGTTTGAGAAGTGAAGTGTTAAAGAAGCGTTAAAGAAGTTAAAGAAGTGTGTTGTAATTGTTTATTTTTAAGAAGAGAATTTTATCTTATTATATCGTGTGCGCGTCATAAATATAAAAAATGTTGATTCTGAAATGGCAGGGTCCAGCTGAAAACCAGTGCTGTGCCCTCCGCACAGCAATTACTGAGCTGGTTTCCTTGCTACACATAATATTATTATCTTAAGTTTTTTGTGTATATGTATTGTGTTTTGTACTATGAAGGTTATGTGTGGCAATATAAATGGTTTAAATAAACTCATCAAATTCTTTTACATGCCCCCCTATTACATTAGTACGCCTCTGCCTTATCCATTGGGAAATACAGGCGTAATGATATGTTGTGTAAATCTTTTTAGCCCAGTAGATATAGATAGATGGAGTAATAGTCCACGCGGAACTAGTTGACCGCGCCTTAGGTAGGGACGGGGGTGATGCGGCGGGTTACTGTGAACAAAAGCAATCGCCCTTGCCCCTTCGTCCAACCGCACGCAGGCGACCCCGCCCCTCCGTCCCGCCGCTCACATACCTAAGGCGCGGCCAACTAGTTCCGCGCGAACTATATTTATTTGATATGCTGAAACAGTATGAATACATTGCAGTAAATATTGTATTCAAGTTCAAAATACATTCGTATTGCAATTTACACAACGTGAGTATGTAAATATTATATTACTGTTCGCAATGACGGACGCCCACACAACAGTTCCGAGAAAGCAAAACTAGGATGTAATAGAAAATGAATTCATACTATCTCTAGTAATAATATAAAAGCGGAAGTAACTCTGTCCGTTACGATTTTACGCCTAATCTGCTCTACTGATTTTGATGAGGTACAGGGATATTAATTTGGATTAGACTTTGGAGAAGGCCATTAGGCCTTTTAACTTTTATTACGAAATATTATATATCCTATATTATTAAACAAAAAAATAACAGGTACATATATACATTTCTATCTAATTTGGAGGCTATCGATTTCTAACTAATTTGGAGGCGGTGCCAAACAGACAATCAACGAAAGTCATATTTAAATTAAATTAGTAGATTGGCACCGCCTCTCGAAATAATCTGCAAGCACCAGCTTTCGAATAAAAAAAGAATCATCAAAATCGGTTCACCCAGTCGAAAGTTCTGAGGTAAAAAACATAAAAAAAAAACAATACAGTCGAATTAAGAACCTCCTCCTTTTTTGAAGTCGGTTGAAAAGGCTGGAAGGGGTTGGAATAGGCAAGGAAAATTTGTACGGGAGCCATGAAGGTAGAACAATTTGTATTTAGGCAGGTACTTGTTAAGATGTAGCTTGCGGGTGGCTGACCAGGATAGTCCACCGCCCGACCAGATGATGGCCCCAGTAACCGGCGCGTGGTAATCCATGCGCGGCCTAAGTGTTCAAGGAGTGGCCTCTCCCTGATGGGAGTCTGTAGGCCTAACCAAGTTGCTATCTAACGTTCGTATTGACGAACGAATAGAAACTAAACGTTTGGTAATAATAATAATAATAAATCATTTATTTCAGGCATCTGATGGCCCATAGATATATACCTTACAAGCTAACATATATTTTTTTCTGATACCCCAGTCAACATTAAAAAAAGTACGACTACAGTTTGAACCAGTGTAATATAGAGTATTTTTTCCAATAAGTGTACCTTCGGTACCTCATTTGGGTGAAATAGGGGATGGAAGTTTGTATAAAACCACGTAACTATTCCACGCGGACAAAGTCACGGGTAACAGCTAGTCTCAATATACCTGCAGGCGATGCGTCAATATCGTGTGAGGTATATCAATATTATCATAGTTCCTTTGACACAGTAATAGCTTTGATAGTTGATCCGACTGACCACAAGGGACATCGAATATTGCTGTTTGCATAATGACAAGCACACGTCAATATAAACTACCTAGAATTATATCATCCCACGCAGCTTTTCCTAGTTGCATATGGATCAGTTTCCTTAAAAAGCAGGTGAGACTAAAGCATTATCGGAAAAGCACATACACCTGTACTCCCTGAAGGGTCGGGCAGACGCATTTATTGCCATGTATAAGTCTCATGCGATAGGGGGCGAACCTATTGCCATTGATTGTCATCAACCCATATTCTGTCCCATTTCTGGGCACAGAGTCCTCTCATATCAGTATGAGAGAAATTAGGCTATAGTCCACCACGCTGGCCTAATGCAGATTGGCAGACTTCACATGCTGTCGAAAAATCTAAAGCACATAATTTCGAAAAGTCAGAGGTGCGTGCCTTGGATTGGAACTCGAGACCTTTGACTTGGCAGTCCAGTGGTCATACCCCTAGGCTATCACAAATAATGTTTCTCAGAATTTCATAGAAAAACCTAATAAAGCTTTGCTCGACCCTGGAATCGACACCAGGACCTCGACCGTAGCAGTCACGCTTATGACCTCTAGGCTAAGGAGGCAGTTAAGTACCTGAATCAGTTAACTTTTTCAGAAAATCAGCCATCTCCTGGTGCCTGGGTTTCCGTTGCCCATAACCAAATTCCAACCCCCCCTCTCAACCCATCACATCTTATTAAAGTCACCCATCACAACAGCGAAGTGTGTTTTGGGGGTTACTTTCTCGGTACATGGGTCTGTTAACTGGTACATAAGCTGTATGACTTCAAGGAACAACTCTTGGATGTTCAGAGTATATACTTGACACACTGTCGATGTTTATAAAGTTAAGGGACCTGCGAATAGGGAACTCGAAAACACCTTGGCACTAATGGTTACAAAGTAGTAGAAAAGATTTCGTAAGATAGTAATAGTGTGTGCGTTCGTTATTGGATCTCTCACTGGAGATTCTTAGCACCCTCCCCCAGGGTCTGTGGCCGCTACCATAATCTTGCTTATCTTTTTCGTAACCAATGCTGGGGTCAGATTCCAGTCTAACCAGATGCGGCTGAATATCAGTATTATACACAAGTGACTACCACCAGACGTCCGTAACTCAATTTCTACCGCCATAACCAGCAATAGTGGGGCCAACTTACACTGGGGTAGAAAACCCTTTGTCTTCATTGTGACATAACAATTATTTAATAAAACGCATGAATTTCCACTTTGTAGTAACAATATGCTAGAATGCATCAAAAAATTAAAATGACGGTTCTAGGAAATTTTGCCGACGTACGTCCTCTCTCAAACAGAACTCGTTACATTTTATTTATAAATATTCGTGCAGTTTGACATTTTAAAATATTTCTCATGTTACTTTTGAAATGATTGAAGCGCTGACGTCATAAAATATTCACGCTCGTGTGCCTCAAAGGGATAGGTAGAGATGTACTTCGTACAGCCAGAATTCGGCATTTATGGAGAGCGAGCCGATTGCAAACTATTGCTGACGTCATAGCTTTTGTAAACAAACTATGACGTTTGCGCCACTAAAATAATATTACATAGAAGCCGTAAGATAACTGTCTCACAGTCTCACATCGTCAACGAGGTTTACCAACTTAAATAAAATGAAGTCAACTTATTCGTCTATTCGTTTTGCTTATATTATCTCTGATATATATTTCTTGATTCTAATGTTTATTTCAACGATGAGTAGGTAGCACTTGGAATTTGAATTTGGTTTTTAGGGTCAGCAACGCGCGAGTGTTACCCTGGTGTTGCAAGCGTCCATAGGCTATGGTAACCGCTTACCATCAGGCGGGCCGTATGCTTGTTTGCTACATTAGTGGTATAAAAAAAAACTTGCTAGCTTGATAGATTGGCTAAACTCACTCGGTTGTAGTTATAAATTAAACTCGTAGTTTGGTTACTTACTAACAGTACGATAGGCAAGCACAACAGTTTAGGGTTTCGTACCGGGACCCTATTACTAAACATCCGCTTTCCGTCGGTCCGTCCGTCCGTGTGTCTGTCAGCGGGCTGTATCGCATGAACCATAAGGGTGGCGGTTCGCGTCGTGATAGACCGAGGCAAGAACCCAAGACAAGAGACCGAGGCGAGTGACCCAGACAAGAGACCGAGACAAGAAACCGAGACAAGAGACCGAGGCAAGAGACCGAGGCAAGAAACTGAGACAAGAGACTTCTTGCCAAAGTCTCTTGCCTCAGTTTCTTACCAAAGTCTCTTGCCTTAGCTTCGGCTAGAAACCGAGATTCAGACCGCGGCGCGTGTCTTTGTCTCTTCTGCATGTACTGTCTTGTCTCTGTCGGTGACCCTAATAGGTAGAGTTGAAATTCTCACAGAGTTTCTATTTCTAGTGCCACTGTAACGAAAAATACAAAGTTCATTGATACTTATTAATAAAGGGTTCCGTACAACCCTTTATGTGCGGGTCTGACTCGCACTTGACCGGTTTTTTACAAAGTTTTCAAAGCTTGCACTGCAATTTAAGCAATTAATAGTTCTGTACACTGTACAATTTTTGCCTTTGAATTTTCTGCCCACACTGCCCAACTTTCCCAATGAATGTCCGGAATATTTGGTATTATAGTTAGAATAGGGTTAATCAAATATGGCTACCTCTTTGGTTTTGGCTGCAACCGAGCCAGCTAAGCTAGAGAACCTGGTTATAGCTTAGTGTTGTTCAGTTTCTCTGCGAAATTATCAATATCTTTTTGGAATTTGAATTGTTACCGAGTTAAGGCTATAGGCTCACCCCCTATTACATGGGACTTCACATACAGGTGAATTGAGGGTGTACAGTACACACCTCTGCTTAACCCTTTGGGAAATACAGGCGTGATGGTATTTATGCACCATCTAGTCCTAAACTAAGCAGAGCTTATACAACTTGTTATACAATGGACATAAACTTTACTTCTTTTTGTAAATACATACTCATAAATGAAGCACCCAGATAAACAAACACTTAAGTTCACCATATTTGTGTACTGCGAGAATCGAACCGGACTCTTCGTGATCTCGAACCACTAGACCACAGACGTTAAAATACGTGTAGAAGAATAAAAGTCGCCGACGTAGCTGAAAAACAATTATGTCAATGTCGTGACTTTTCGTTACGTTTGCATATCAGAGAGTAACCTAGACAATTTGATATTTGAATCTACAAATGAATAGAAACAAAATTGCAAATGACACAAGCTTTTGACAAATCGGGCTGTCACTAATGTCATTTCTTACTGTCTATTCGTTTGTCGATTCGAAATTCAAAATGCAACTTGTCTAGGTCTACAAGTGTCCCCGATAGCGGAAAGCATTCAGCACCAGCTATTGTAATTACTTCCTGTAGAATTTCCCCCTCGGTTTCTCGTTACTTAGATGAACTTTTTTTTACTTTTGTACTGTACTTACATACTGTACCTATACCCGCCGCGCAAGTATTCCCCAAATGGTTAGGAAGTACGTAAGTACATCTCTTTGGAGGCGGATTCTGTACCTTTTTATCCGACTTTAAATAAGGAGGAGGTTCTCAATTCGTCTGTATGATGTTTTTTTATTTGTTGCTTTAACATCAGGCCTGTAGGAAGTGGAATTTACGCCATACAATCATCGGACTTACATATTGACATTAACCGAGGATAAATCCAAACTCCGAGCTGCTCAGTTTTCGATATCATCATCATAATCATCACTTCAGCCTACTGATGTCCACTGCTGGACGTAAGCCTCCTTCATGGCGCGCCATTTCTCCTGGTCCTCTGCCTTCCGCATCCAGCTGCTACCGGCTATTCTTTTCATCGGACCAGCGAGCTGGAGGGCGTCCCACACTTCGCTTGCCAGTTCGTAGTCTCCACTCTAGGACTCGTCTGCTCCATCGGCTATCGGTCCTTCGACAGACATGACCGTTTTCGATATAGTAACCTGATATTAAAAGTAAAAGCGCAACTTCTACTCGTCAACGTCCTGGTTTCGATTCGTTTGTGCCTGCTTAATTGCAATAGTCTAGGTCCCTAATAATGAGACCTAAACATACTCGCAAACCGTGAGTGTATATTAGCATACCTCTGCCTACATTTTTGGGGACTACAGGCGTTATAGTACACTACACACTATAACGCCTACACTCTTACTAACTAGTTTAAGAGATGAGATTTAACACATCTACATTTCAGAAAGAATTGGTGTGGTATGGTTGCGTGCACTCACTAAAGAGTTCAAATACTTGTGAATTGTTTAAATCAATAAGAAAAGAGGTTACAACTGTATTGATAGGATGTTGAATATCAACCGGCCATGTTGTTAGTCACTTTTGTCCATGCCCTTGCTTAAAAAAAATTAACATGATATCACGCCTGCATTCGCAAAAATTTTAGGCAGAGATGTACTAATCTATCAGTTGACCGGTACGTTTAGGTCCCAAGTAGGGGCAAGCCTATTCATCATCACCGACACGGGTCTCCTCTCGGATCACGGGTCACGGAGTGGAATAGGCATAGTCAACCATTCTGGCCTAGTGTGGGTTGACAGACTTCACTCGCCGTTGACAAAATCTCTCAGGCATGCAATGCATGTGGCGACCCTATTGACGGGCGCAAATCCAAACTCCGAGCTGCTAATTCATAGAAAAATTGTGACTGCTCGACTTAGGAATCGAAACCAGGACCTGTCGTCTTCAGTCTTACGACTTCTAGACTAATAAGTCATCTCAGTTAGTCATCATAATTCGCCTGAGAAAAACGATTTCTCGTACTTAAATATTCGATATCGGGTAGCACTTCCCTGTCCATAACAGCAGAAAGGCCGCGTTAATAAACCTATTGTAAACCCAACCTTGAGCATTTAACCAGTTCCAGAATGGACTGCCTGAATCCACTTGAAGAGAGAAAATCGTATTTAAACAGGGTGTCCAGTAAATAGTGCTACATAAAGCGCGAGTTAATAACTTGACTTCGCCCGCAATACATTTTCCAACATTCATTAGTATTTTCAGATATATTTAAGAGTTTGTTTTTCTGTTTTTGTTTGCATATTTTAACGCAGTTGGGTTTTTGTTTCTTTTTAATTTATTTTATTTTGTATTTAGTATAATTTGAAATCCTGCGGAACAAAATATTGTATAGGTATGATAATGTGGTAGGTAGTGAGCCAATCTTACTTCATAAACATTCTGTAAACATATAGCTAGTAGAGAGCTTCTCACGAGTTCAAATAATTTACCTCCCTTCGTAGATAATCCCTCTTTCTAGTAGCGAGAACCGTATGAAAATTCATTCAGCAGTTTCAGAGGTTATACGGGTGACTTTAATTTATTACTGTAGTAATGAAAACGAGTGTATATTTATTTATAACCTCATATGAAAAGTAAAACAACCAATGCGTACAAACTAATTTCGTTTTCAAACTAAACACAATGGTACTTAGTATAGTACAAAAAGTTCGATCGATTCTCACTCGCAGAACAGAATCGCGTGCGACTCAGATTGCTTTCACTTATCCTCAGTCTCTATGTGTGTGTGTACATGAATACTATCTATGAACTTGTATGCGTGCGGTGGCTGTGTGAGCGCATACTGCGGCCGTTGAGCGATATACCGGTCTTAAGGCCAGGACACAATCACGGTGCAGACTCGTGACCGATTCGACCGAATAACTTAAGCTTTCGATCTATAGACTCGTTAAAACCGGGAACACACGATGCAGTCGTGATTGAAAGATTATTATTTTTAATGCCTTTGTACCTTCCTGGTAAAGATATCGATATTTATGGTGTATCTACTTTTACTTTCGTAATTTTTGTTGTCGTTAGTTACAATCTACAATTAAATTACTTCTACTAGTATTTTAGAATGCCCCAATAGGCCTACCATAATAAAATTAAACCTTAATAGAAATATTTGTGTTATTTTTTGTATCATGTCAACATTGTCCGTTAAAATAACTGTTCTGTCTGTCTGTCCTATAGCTACCCTGTTTAATGTTTTCAACCCTTAAATGCATACTTATTCCATAAAAACACTAGACAGTTTTTCCAAGCCAATTCAATTAAATATAGCCTTAATCACGAGTACTTTACACCTGTATTCTGGACACAAAAAACTTTACAATGGGTGATTATGTGTGGGTAAATACTTAAATGCAAGAAATTAATTTAAATTCAAATAGTTCTTTGCTTGGGAACCAAACTAAGAAAATCTAGAAACTGGCAAGTTTATTGTAAAAAATAAAGAAAAACATAATTTTTAAAGAAACTTTTAATTGAAGTCGTTCTTGTTTCTTTTTGTCCTTATTATATTTAACCTGAATTACTTATTTCTTATTTAATTTTTAACTGAAATAATGGTGGTTCTCAATCAATTTTCAGTTTTTACATACATAGCTTTGGGGGAGGCAGAGATTTCTACTTTCTACAATCCTGGCAACTTTCGATTTTTAATCATAATGTTTTATTAAATAATCTTAGATTACTATCTATTTCGTGTGACCTAGCCCTTACAATAGGCGCGGAGACAGCCTACTTTATACTTCCTTTAATCGTTCTTAAAAGAACCTCTACCTATGTAGGTACCATAAGAGACTTGTGTTGAAAGTGGGTAGTTAACATGAATTATTAAACTGTGTTAATTACCTACACCTCAATGTACCCGTTCATTCGCGGCAACTTGAGAGAAATATTTAAGAAATGCATTTTGCGAGCCGCTACTAATATTCCTTACTTCCTTACTAATATAACAAATGCGAAATGTCTGTCGCGCTTTCACGCCAAAACTATAGAACCGATTTAAATGAAATTTGGTACACAGATAGTCTAGAGCCTGAGAAAGGACACACGCTACTTTTTAATGCGAAAAAAGGCTGTAAGGGGTTGAAATAGAGGATGAAAGTTAGAGAAAGAATGAAATACCCAGACCAGGCGGGCGAAGCCGCTGATAGAAAACTAGTTTTAAATAAAAACTCCAACGATTGGTCTACCCGGAATTCCGCACTTTTTTTTTTTAGGACGGATGTAGATTCTAGCTCAGGAGCTTTGGAATCTTAACCGGGCTTGGTGGCGAGGCACCTTTTGTGCCTCCAGCCAGCTGTCAGTTAGCTCCAGTCAGCTGGATCTGGGTTAAAATTATTTAGGGACGAATTTAAAACTACTGAATTCCTCACTGCCAGGCGAAAATATTTGACTTGCTCGGTGTTGGTGGTGGGACTATAAAGAAAAACCAAAAGCGTAAAGCATCTCTGTTTGTTTTGACTTTTGCGTGAGTCAGTTCCCGCCCTCAGTTGCTTTGCTTATCGTCTTAAAAAGAATACATAAGTACATATTTTTACATGAACCATAAAAAACAGTAGGTAGGGCTTGTTCTGATTCATCTTCCTAGCCTTTTCCCAACCACGTTGAGGTCGGCTTCCAGTCTAACCAGATGCGGCTGAATATCAATATTTTAGACGAAGCGACTGCAAGAACACCGCAACCCAATTTCTGGACAAAACCGATATTAGAAGGATAGACTGGTCGTCAGGCTTTTTGACTTCTGACTACCACTAACGATTCTCATAGGTGTTCATATGACAACCGGGACCGACGGCTTTACGTGCTCTCCGAGGCACGGAGGGGTCTCGATGTGTTTAGAATGGTCACCCATCCGTAGACTGACCTCGGCAAGCGTAGCTTAACCTTGCAGATCGGTTGATCAACCGAGGGGCTCGTGGCTAAGTTATAAGCCCCTCCTCGCGGGCTTGTTCTGATTGAAACTTTATTATAACTAGCATGTCAATCACAGTGTAGTACGCGGTAGTAGCACGTGCATTATTGATTTATCTCTAGGATGTTACATGTATATTGTAGACACGTGTAACTGGACACGGCAGAATATTGCCTATCTAATTGGAAAGCTAATAATACGTCTGTTGCAGGCTTAATGTTATTACATGACAGACAATTACACTCTTGTATTCCACGTTAGGCACTATATTACTAATTTAATTACACAGTTTAGATGCTATTCAATACCATGAAACTATCCTTACTAATTACTTACTATACCTAAATTAAATAAATAATAATAATAATAATAATAAATATGCTGGGACACTTTTACACAGCACCATCTAGTCCCAAACTAAGCAGAGCTTGTACTAGACAATGGATATACTTATATACTTCTTTTTTTGTAAAATACATACTTATAATACATAAGAAACACCCAGACAAACACAAACACTTAAGTTTATCCCCATAAAGGTTTGTGTCCTCTGGGAATCGAATCCGCGACGTCGTGATCGGTAGTCCGGTACTCGAACCACTAGACGTTTAGATGTCGTAAAACTCAACAATACTATTCTCAATCTGGTAATTGGACGTGATTGGACCCAAGACGTATATGGCAGTGTGAACGCGACTGCTAAAGTCGAGGTCTGATAGAAAGTATTATTGGGATTTTTTATGAAATTCTCGGTAGCAGCTCGGGGTTTGTGGTAACAGCTTCTCCCCTATTACATGGAATCTAAACATAAGCAACTGTAGGTATACATTTAATTAGTACCACTCTGCATAACTATTCAGAAACACACTACTGATGGTATTTGACCTACTTTTAACTACTTAGTGCACAAGGATCATTTCGCTTCCTAAAAGACGAGTTCATTAGAAAACAAACAGCATTAGAAAAGTAAATTCTGGATATTTTACTTGACTAGAAGTTTCCGGATTTGAGTTTCATTTATTTGTCGACGTCTGAGGCCTAATGGTTGGAGTGTTGAACTAGCGATCACGACGTCAGAGGTTCGATTCCCACAGAAACAAATATTTCTGTGATGAACTGCAATTAGTATTTGTGTTCGTTTGAGTGTTTGTATGTAGGTACCTTTTTACAAAAAAAGAAAAATAAGTACCTACAGGTAATAAAATTATATCCATAATACACGCATTGCTTAGTTGGTAACTAAATGGTGCTGTGTAAAATGTCCTAGAATATTTATTTTATTTATCTATTCTTTCCCCCTTATCTGGCTAGGTATATGAACCAGACTTTAGGTTAGAAACATTGGGTTCGATTTCAAGTTCGGGCAGATTTATTAGGGTTAAGAAATTCTCAGTAAGAGAGAATTTGTGCTCGGTTTATGATAGGCTCGCTCCTTAATCAGCATCGATGCTATTAAGACTTAAAAACAAAAAGAGCAATTTATGATTTTCTTTTTTTTCACCAATTCACTCCACCAACTCTATTCAGATTGGTATTCGTTCTAACTCAGTATACTGTCTGTCGAATTTGACCTTCAACGTAAACGCCGTCAGAATATTTACGGTATTTTTATGTCAAAATTATACGGAATCGCTTTGACCAACTTTCTCTGACTATTATGTTTGATTAGAGGTCAAGAACTAATGACACTCAACGATCACGTCTAAACGGTATAGCGGCTACGGTACCTTGCCATCCATTGCCCCGTGTGTGCTGGGTTCGATTCCTACCAGAGACAAATATTTGTGAGTTTCAAGGAATGCGGATAAAAATATCTTCTTTCAGAAGACACAAATTTCAGGACTACTGATCACGAGGTCGTGGGTTCGATTCCCACAAGACACAAACATTTATGTGATGAACTTAGGTGTTTGTGTTTGTCTGGGTGTTTCTTATGTATTATAAGCAGAGATCGGCGTAGGTAGTGCTATTCACGGGAATTAGTGACCGTTAACTTAACATGGATATGCCGTCTAAATCCCGACATACATGTTACATACTAATTTATATCACATTGACAAGCAATTGTAAAGTAATTGTAGTTGTACACATGACGACATATCATGCCACCTGTTTCGGGTATAATCAGACCTACCTATTGACCAGTAAGTAATATGGCAAACAGCACTGTGCAGGACCAGTTAAACCAGAAAGAAGTAGTCTGATATGACGCAGTGCATATTCATGGTATTTTTAACAGTATAACTTCATTTACATCAACATTCCGAAAAATATTCCCGTGAACCCCGAAAATCCCGGGACATGTCCATATTAACATAATCATTCAGGGTCATTGACCGAAAATAGCACTACCTACGCCGATCACTGATTATAAGTATGTATTTTACAAAAAAAGAAGTATATAAGTATTATATCCATGTAGCATGCGAGGTTTTACTAAATATGTAAATTTAGTCGATGCTACATTATTATTTCCGATTCCACATCCATTTTCTAGTACCCACAGTACAAACTCTGCTTAGTTTGGGACTAGATGGTGCTGTGTAAAAATGTCCCAAAATATTTATTATTATTATTATTATTCTTCTTAGTCGCTACACTCTTGACAGAGTGGTCGAGGTCGTCACAGCAGGGGCGGTGGCACGCTTCACAATCCGTCGAAGTTCCTCTCGTACCGCAGTTTTTCCGTTCAATGCAGCTTTAGTCTGGTCTGTTCAGCGCATTGGTGATCTGCCACGAGCTCTTGTGCCTCAACCTATCCCTTGTACCACAAGGCGTTCCACAGAAAAATATCGTACCAAGAAATTTTTTCTTATTCCATACCTATTTATTTATTTGTACCATGTTTATATTTTTTATTTGTAAACCCCCTATTTAATATCTAAACTATTCCTGTATACTATTCCTGTTTTGAGCGGGTCGCACTCGTGGGTCGCAGCTGAAAATCAGCGTTAGGTATCAGTTTATAATTGACTAGCTTCCCGCCAGCGTCTTCGCCCGCGTGGTGTTATAATTTTTCCCCCGTTTTTGCAACATTTTTCATTACTACTCCGCTCCTATTAGTCGTAACGTGATGATATATAGCCTATAGCCTTCACCGATAAATGGGCTATCTAACATGGAAAGAATTTTTCAAATCGGTCCAGTACTTTTTTAGTTTATTCGTTACATACAAAAATACAAAGTACAAATCTTTCCTTCGCCTTTTGGCACATTACAAATACTGTTATTTATTTTTATTAATGATCTTATTATGTTTGTGTCAATAAATAAATATTTCTTTCTTTCTTTCTTACCAAGTGAAAATCCTCCCCGTCCACCCTCCAGGGTTATCATTATACCGTAATGGTCTCGGTGAATGTTTCTGATCTCATGGCCATTATGCATGATGCATAGTGACGGCAACTGCGGTTTTGAGTCGGCATGAGTCTGACATACCCTGCCGCCTCCCCAGGTGGCGGAGATCCATGAGTCTTTTTCCGCACCCCAAAAAAAGGGTTACCTTTATAAAGGTACTTAGTGAGGTTTAACCAATATTTGGACAGCAGTCTAACTCGTTCTCTCTCTGCTGCTCTCCTCTGTCTCGTTGGGCTAGTGGTCCCAAGCGCGACTACTACGCTAGAGGTCCCAAATCCCGAAACCCGAATCCCGGTTCCGGGTTCGGGAATCCGCGAGCAAAGTGTTGTTGGGTTTTTCTGTGGAATTCCCAGTAGCAGCTCGGAGTCGGGATTTGTGCCCGGTTGATGGCAATAGGCTCACCCCCTATTATATGGGACCTAAACATACTGGCGAAATGTACTCGCCACACTAATAATGTACATTAGTACACCCACATTTCGCCAGTAGTACGCCTCTGCCTACCCTTTCAGGGAATACAGGCGTGATGGTATGGTATCTAACTAAAGGCATATTCCATAGAGCTCCCTTTGTACGTCATATAGTAGAGGCATCAGCATTCCGCTTTCAACCGGATTTGCATACCTTTTTCTAAAGTTAATTAAGCCACACGCTGTACTGCTGTGTAGCTGGCTGCGCACTGGCTGTGTAGCGGCTGGCTGTGCACTTTATCCTAGCTATATGTATATAGCTAGGATAATATATAATATGGCTACCTAATAATTATACAATTAATTGGGCAGATAAAGTAGTACTTGTTATATGTGATATGTTTATGGTGTCTTCTCATGGAAATGGTGAAGCAAATCTTTACTTAGTTTAAAGCAAAGTCGCTCCCGCTGTATGCATATTATTATGTACAGTTCTCGCCAAACTTATTGTCCGTGTTGAAGTTGGCCGTAAAAATCGGAGAAAGAAAAATATTGGATAAAAATTATATCAAGCGACACCCTACGACTTGAGCTTTCGTTTTTATTTATTACAATCCTATAATTTTCTGTCTCCGATTTTTACGGCTGGGTTAAAGTTAGCCCGTGTCAACTTCAACCCGGACAATAAGTTTGGCGTGAACTGTATGTAGGTACGCTTAAATGCTTAAAACTACGGAAAACATTTTAATGCAATAGGTAGATAAAGTTATTCAAAGGGAAAGTTTATATGTAGTAGACTAGAGCTAGTACTTATAGAAAAGCCGAGAAATTCCTCATTGCATCCGGGCGAAGGTGGGGCGGGTTGCTAATTAATTAATTTCATGTACATATAATATTATTAGTTTACAACTAGCTTGGTTCTATAAGCTATTCGCTGTGTATTTCGTGGCTTATAAGCGTCTAGTCTTGGTTTCTTATCCTAATTGGAGAGTTGTGTCTTTTTTGGCAAGAATTCTCAGTAGCAATCTGAATTTAAATTTCTTCTTAGTGTGCTTCTTATTTCAAAAGCTAATTAATAATTAATCTTCTAAGAAGAAGATAACCACTAATTCAACTACAAGGTATTAGAATAATATAAATAAATAATATTAAAGAACTAAAAAAAGGCTTGGTACTATTTGCAATAACAAGATGCCAATTTATAGTTACATAAAAGTAATGTCAAAACTATTATACTTTCGTCTAGTCCATTACAAAACAACATCAGTGCACTTTATTGACATTTTAAAATCATCGTAATCGGCGAATTTGTTAATAATTATATAAATGAGTATGAGTCATGCTGACGAACGATACAACGTCATAGACTAATGTCGTACACACGATACTAACCAATTCAATTTTGAAGAAAGCATTGGACTGAATGTTGACAACCTGAATATTCAGTCCAGTGTCCCAATTTTATATAAAGTTATATTTAAGGGAAATACGTCATCCTCAGAAATTCGTTGAATCACAATAAAATCAGCAACACTAAAACTAAATTAATTTCAATCCGTTTTGTTTTTAATATCTGATATATAGCCTATGTTACTCGGGGATAATGTAGCTTTCCAAAGGTGAAAGAATTTTTGAAATCGGTCCAGTAGTTTCGGAGCCTATTCATTACAAACAAACAAACAAACAAACAAACAAACAAATCTTTCCTCTTTATATATATATTATATATACATTTTCCATATTAGTGTTTGTTGTCAGTGCACTAAGATATACTGGGTGTTATTAGCTAATGATTCATTAGGTTAAGTGACGTTTCTGAGTGCGGCCCTAAGCTAAATAATTATGTAGATAATTTGTTAGTCCACTAATAATAGTAACAATTTTAAAATCAACCTAGCATATTTCAAGTTGACCCCCAATGAAAACTGAATTCCCGCATTTCCTCGCCATTTTGTAAGGCCTTGATCGAGCCGTGCGAAATCTTGTGCCACTGCGCAGTAGACTCATTTAATTTCCTGAGCTGAACGTAGTCTTGGATGATGGGATTTAACGTAGTTACGTAGGCGTCGTGCAATCAATGTCACGCCTTGTTTACAGGTTACCTATATTGAATTTGCTGGATTCTTGTTCCACATGCTGCAAACGTTTGCTTTGTTTATATTAATGGAAGTTTTAGGGCCAGTTTTGGCACATAATTTGAATGAAATTATCTGCCAAGTCAATTTCATTCAAACAAGCTTTTTTTAAAGTGAAGTTGTAAAAGTAATTGTTACGCACATACAGGTTACATATTTTAAAGGGAAGTTTTTTTCTGGCACAATAAAGACATACTTATATAATATTCATTACTTCTTCTAGGGCGTGTTTCACCTTCTTATAAGATGCCATTAAATTACTTGGCAAATAATTTCATTGGAATTTTGTTCCATTTTCGAAATTATCCGGCAGATTTGTGCGCGGAGTATGGATTTATGCACTGTTAATGACAATATAGGCCCACCCCTGATCTAAACATCGAAACGAGCGAACTGTGATTGTGCGAGTACATTAGTACACATGGTTATATTTCAGTCTCAAATAAAACACAGATAAGGTCTAGGATTACAGATAATAAATACGCTGTGACCGCTTTCGCTCATCACAGCAACAACTTAACAGGTCCCAGTCAGCTGAGCGGGAGAAAGTCCGCGGTTACCGGTATACGGTACAACCACTTAACGAGATCCCGGCTACCAACCGGTACTCCATAAAGTCGCGGAATAGGCACGCTTAGCGAGCTTTGTGAATGGCAAGAGGCTCGGCCCCTATTTGACGGTGTCTGTCGGTGGTCGTGGGTTCGATTCCCACAGGACACAAACATTTATTGTGATTAACTTAAGTGTTTGTGTTTGTCTTTGTGTTTATTATAAGTATGTTGTATGTATAAAAAAAAGTATGTAAGTATTATATCCATTGTCTAGTACCCATAGTACAAGCTTTGCTTAGTTTGGGACTAGATGGTGCTGTGTAAAATGTTCTAGGATATTTATTATGTATTATTAGGTACATGGGACCTAAACATACCCTCTCCCTGATATCATGGTATTTTTATTTTGGCTTGTAGAATGAAATGGATGACGTAGGGCGTTGACCCCTGAATGAACCTTATTGGTTTGTATTTATTTGTAAATAGGTTTGATTCTAGATAGTTTGATCCCTTCATCTAGTTTAACTTAATTTGACTACGTTCATAATTATTAGTAGGTACAGTTTTTTTAAGTGGTAAATCTGACAACACCGGAAAATCTCTGGCCTCACTTGGGGGATCCCAGGCCCGGGGATTTTGGAGTACCTATAGTTTGAGGCACGAATACGATTATCATGTCTTTCTTACCTCAAAATTAGATACTATGTAGACATGGAGTTGATAATTATTTTTACCTTTTATCTAATAACACATAGTTTAAATAATAATAATAATAAATATCCTGGGACATTTTTACACAGCACCATCTAGTCCCAAACTAAGCAGAGCTTGTACTATGGGTACTAGACTATGGATATAATACTTATATAGTTTTTATGTAAATACATACTTATTTACAAAAAACGAAATAGGAAACACCCACCCAAATGAAAGCTTTAACTCATTTACCTAATGTATTAAAATAGGAAAGTTCCATGATGTAAATACACACAGTTTGCTCAGGAACGTACGCTTCTAAAACTTTACTTTTCCAGACTATTCACTTGTTTGTATAGAAACCTCGGTGCGCAAGGCAAACTCGTAGGACTTGTCCAGTTTGTAATATTTTTAATTACATAATTAGATAGGTATAGTTTGATACCGCCTTAAAACCGTATTCACAATGAAATAAAATAGTACATATCAAATTGAACGCTCTCTTACCTTGCATACAGGTATGATATGGTCAGCAATACAATCACTTTTGCAATATATTTTGGTTCAAAACAAAACGTTAAAGGAAAAAGGCCTACACGTCTTCACCGCGGAGTTCATTATCCGGTCGTCACACCTCATTCAGGTAGCAGGTAGGTACTATATAAACAAGTATTTATACTGTCTTAATAATATTAAATACCATCATGCCTATATTCTCTAAAGGCAGTGTTGAGTCCCATCATGGTTATGGTAAGTGTTCCTGATTCCATCAAATTCAAATTCAAAATACTTTATTTCAATTAGACCATATAAATAGGCACTTTTGAATTGTCAAACTAGTTGCACGGTTCCAAAAAGGGGGAGTTATGGAGAAGAGCCGGCAAGAAACTCCATAGTCACTACCACCATCGCCATGACGCGAGGGATAATCGGTATGAGTCCGATATACCCTGGCACCTCCGTAGGTGGCGGGGGATCCATGGGGATTTCCAGCACCAAAAAAGGGTTGTACTACACTCTACAGTACTCCCACAGTTCACCCCTATTTACATCATGTTATAGGGGGTAGCCTATTGCCATGAACTGTGCCCAAATCCAAACTTCGAGCTGCTAAGCTGCTATTGGGAAATTAACACTTTCCACTATCCAGGAATTACATGATCGATGTTGTAGTGAGCTGTGTGAAGTAGCTTTTTCAACATGTATGTACCTAGTATTTAGAAACAATTATAATTTTATATTATAACCTAATGCATAACTTAATAGGCAGTTTATAAAGCTCTTTATACTTATATATTTAGCCATCTTTTTTGGGTTAACAGTTTTATTTTATGTAGGTATAAATCAGAAATAACCTTCACGAGTGACGTAGCATTGGAGCAGTGTATGACCTACAGGTAGTTGTTCCGGGTCTGTGTATGTGAGTATTAGATTAGAATAAGGAAATTTACTGTATAGAAGAAGAGTGTGGTAGCGTTAGGTACGAAGAAAGACCAAAAAAATTATAACTCAGCAATACAAATAAACACGATCAGAATTTGTTGAAAATGATTTCGAATTTGAAATTTGAACATTAAATTGAAATAATTATCTATCTGTAGTTTAAAGTAAATGCCGCAATTATAAGTAAAAGCTGGTATTTAGAAGGGTCTAATTCGATATCATGATTATCTACTCAGACAAGAAATCTCAAAATATGAACAATAAAAAGCCCACGTCGCCGTCCAAATCTCACGGACACGTCTAAAAACTTTAAAGCATATATTGTCCTACTTACAAAACCGACACTTCTGCTATAAAACACATCGAAAGGCTAAGTAACAGGCAAACAACCTAACTAGGTAATATAATAATATTAATACGACACTGGTTCATACGGTGGCGTTACACTATTTTGAATGAACACCGTGCCGGAAGGTGACAGAAAATGTAAGTGACAGATCGACACTGTGGCATTGTTGGAACACGACCTAACCGATCTCAACCCACACGTTGCCGTCACCGCGTCCAACCGGTTTAAAGCCACAGTGCATTAATAATTTCATAAAACGAGCGAAATCTGACTGTCAGTTTAGCGCTGGTTAATTAAATCTGTGTAGTTATAGACCCAATACACCTAGGATGAGATTTAGTGAAAGGGATCATAATTATTTTAGATGTTGCATTGTTTCTTCTACGTTCTATAAAATTTAAATTCTAGAGAATTCTTACGATCTTATGTCATTCATTACTAGCTGTCATCACAGCGAAATGCTGGGCATAATCGTGCCCCTGTCAATAAATATTCGGAGAAACACTGGTTTCATTAGGTATGACCCTAAATCAATCTTCCATTCATCTTCATCATCGTCAGCCTGTGTTCGTCCCATGCTGGGCATAGGCTCTCTCTCTCTCTCTCCTAGTGAACCCCACATGCCCCAACCTTCTGCTTTCCTCATCCAGACGCGCAAGTCGTCACTCCACCCATGGGCGGGCACCCTTTACTACGCTTGCCTAGACGTGGTCTCTACTCGAGAATTCGTTTGCTGCAACGCTGATCAGTTGTCCGAAAGATGTGACCGGCCCATTGCCACTTCAGCTTGCTAATCCCTTGGTTCTCTGATGGATAACTTCGTTACGATTTTTTCTATTGCCTTGTCTTTTCTCTGTCTTCCCTAAACCATCCATGAGGTTTAAATCTTTAAGCCTTTCTTTATAAGTCATAACCTCAGTGATCCAAAACATGTGATGTCTTGCCCTCCGATACGATGAAGCGCAAGTCAATTTGATCTTTAGCAGTTTCACTAATCGTGAGATCCAAGCTTGGCACTTGTTAGTTTTTTCCTTTTCTAGATATATATACACTGTGAATAGAACTATATATGTATAGTATAGTATGATATTAATAGTTATTTAATATGACAGAAGTTGCGGCGACCGTGTGCCGAGGTCAACTGGTTTGCCATGTTTACAGCGGACGGTAGTGTGACCCTTACTTGAAACAGAGCTCGTTCTTAATAACCTTATTACTTGATATTAGATAAACATGTTGTATTATAATATTACCCTTCGTTTACACCAACGTATTCTTCATGTTTTGTCTACTATTTTCGGTTATTGTTTATACCTAAAATAAGTTGTGAGAATGATTTTATACAAAAATGTTTTCTTGTTTGAAACCGGTTACCGGTAGTTATAAAACATGTTTTTATACTTATATTTTATATTAGAAAATGGTTGTAATATTGTCGCCGCCTGCGCGATTTTTGTCATTTCTTAGGTGGAATAGAATATTTTGCATATAATATTGACCACTAGTAAATAGTAATAATTTATGTAATACCTAGAGCTTGACTTCGTTTCGATATACAAATATTTATTTATAGTTATTACATAGCTACTAGCTTAAGTAGTTCAGTTTTTATATTGTATTGTGTCTACCAGTTGACACCAAAATAAAGCGAAATTAGAAAACTAACATTAATAAAATAGCACAGGTGACAATTACTAATATTTGCAAATTACTAATAGCTAGCTGCTATACAGTAGCAGCTCTCGTTACGTATGTTAAGTACCTACTATATTTATGCTATCTCCTTCTGAGGTGTGACGTAAATTCCTTGATTAGGAGTTCCAAAGCAGCAGTATTCTTGAGAGAAAACCCCACTTTGTTCGACCTGAGAATCTAACGCAGGACCGCAACCACTAATAAATCACTTTCTTTAACACATTTAAATTTAGAATTGAATTCACACACATGTGTGGTTCACTATCTAGATCAAATTCTAATTCTCCAATTTAGTTAAACAATGCAATAACAATAAATCTATCACTGTTTCATATCCGGCCACGCAAGCGCCGGAACACCTTTCGGCCAATACTTCTCCCTCATAAAAGACGACAGATGTTTAGTCGGTACTCAAACCACAAAGGACTTGAATCCCGTTGTGATAAGAATCTAACTAGACCGGGTAGACTAGGATTTAAATGGATTATCAAGTCAACAGACATTACATTTTAGATGCAGAAAAACAACCCTTGTTATGACAAGCCTGTGGCGACTGGCGCCTGTAATATGTGGCAGCGGGGGGATTTTATCGGTTCAATAGGCCGCACCATTCATCCATGAATTACATAACAAGTAGTAAGTACCTAGGTACACACAAGTATTACTTCCCTACTAATATTTTAATTGCGAAAGTAACTCTCTTTATCTGCTAACATTTCACGCGTAAGCCACTTAAAAAATCGATAATATTTGGTACAGAGATAGATTAGATCTTGGCGAACTACACAAGCTAAGTACCTTTTACCGCGAAAAACGGGATTAAAATTTGTAAAAGATTACGATATTAAGTATGTACATATTATTGCAGACGAAACTTTGTATTTAGGCTCTTGATATTTATTCTAACGTTTTTGAAATTTTGACCTACTTAGGGGTAAAAGTTCGTATAGTACAAAGTTCCTAACTATTTCACGCGGATGAAGTCGCGAACAAAAGCTAGCTATCCTATCAAACAGTAATTAAATTTAGCCATGAGCCCCATAACCATCAAAGCTTCTATTATCTACGAGCAACATACTGCCGGTATTAATACCACGTCTAGTGCTTCCATTGTGTTGTTGCGTTGCAATACAGCTTTAGTAAATGAATATTGACGATATCTTTGGAGTAGTGGTTAGAGTGTCGGACTGAACACGAGCTGGTGGGTTCGATGGGAATCGAAAACACAAATATTTATACACAAATATTTATGTTATGAACAGATTTTTTGTGTAGGTATTAGAGGTATAGTGAGTAGGTGAGTCGACAGGTGTGTAGCTACAATACAAGCTTAGTTTGAGACTAGATAATGCTATGTAAAATGTCACTAATATTTATTTATACTTATAAAGTTCCTAATAAAATAAATGCAGAAGATCATCACCCCATTAATTGTCCCACTGGGTAAGGGTAAGGGGTCTCAGAACAAGAGGCTATAGTCCACCACGCTGGCCTGGTGCGGGTTGGCAGACTTTATGCTGTCGAGAAGATCTCAGACATGCAGGTTTCCTCACGATGACCGTTGTAAACGAGTGCCTCCGCTTTCCGTGCTCTCCGTGCCTCGGAGAGCACGTCCTCCTTCGCATATCGCTATTGCCCAGAAATGGGCTACGGAGGTCTGATAGCGGTCGCTTCGTGTAAAATACTGATATTCAGCCGCATCTGGTTAGACTGGAAGCCGACTCCGACATGGTTGGGAAAAGGCTACGAGGATGATGACCGTTGTAAACGAGTGACCATTGATTAATAATACGCAGATGATTACGAAAAGTCAGATGTGTGCCTGTAGATTTGATCTCGAGACCTATGATTTGCCAGTCCATTGGTTGTATCCCTAGGCTAGATTACATACTGAGGAAGGAGGAATATTCCCGTTGGAGCACCTATTTTTGGAGCACCTAATTTTTAATCCCTATTTGAGAATATAGTACACAATGCTCAAAAAAAGGTGCTCAAACGGAAATACCCCAGGAAAAATATAGGCTACCATTTGCCTTAAAAATCATTTGGGATATAATTTAAAGCCCCCATTAAATTTGCTGCCCCTCCATCCCATCCCTGAGGGGCAGGGCAGCAAATAAACAATATGCTATAACAAGATTTTTTCACCGCCTACCTGTCAGTTAAAATGCAGTAGTGACAACTCGACCATCGCCTACACAAGAATAATTTAAATTCTGCTTAAGATTAAGATATTTCGTCCAAGGTTTTTAAGGTCCGTAAAGAGCAAAAGTCAGTAGTTGTCCATTGTTAAAGCTGTTAAAGGTCTATTTCCTAACAAATCATTACTCGTATAGGGCAACAGTTCGCGCCCACTTGCGAAAATGAACCAGTGCTTCAACCATGAGTTTTCCTCACTAGACTCGCTAGCGACGCCGTAAAATATTTGTGTAGAAAACCCTCGCAGCGCCTCTAGCGGTTACGTAAGCAACTACAATCTGCCATGAGATAACAGCGTTTCGATGCGTAGAAAACCTATCGAAAGCCATTCGATAGAACTCATGGTTGACGTACTGATATGGGTGTGATCATTTTGCCGATTTTAGAGAACAAACTTGTTTATAATTATCACTATGTGTCTGCTAGTAATTAATTAATACATGTTGTTACGTTCTAGAGCAACTTTTTATTTAAAAATAGACGATGGAACCAAAATATTCATCCTTCCTAATGTAGTGATAGTCTCGTGATTATGACAGTGAAGGAAAATGTCGTGTGAAATCTTGCATGACTGAGATATTTCTTCTCGGCGTTATTTTAAATCTAACTACCCATTTAAGCCCAAAGCGTGGTGAACTATAGCCTAACCCCTCCCATTCCTAAACATACCAGCGCACCTTGGGTGTATATTAGTAATTTATTACAACTGTGCCTAACGCCTTCGAGAAATACGAGCGTGATGGTATGTTGTCTGTATGTGAATTGTAAAAGTGTCCTTAAAGGATCTACTTACAGAAATAAATATCATTTCATCATTTCATTATATTATTATTAACTAGCTTCCCGCCAGCGGGTTCGCCCGCGTGGTATGTTATTATACATATAAACCTTCCTTAAGAATCACTCTATCTATTAAAAAAACCGCATCAAATTCCGTTGCGTAGTTTTAAAGATCTAAGCATACATAGGGACAGACAGACGCGACGGAGGACTTTGTTTTATAATATGTAGTGATATAAAGAGGTAAATTTAGTTGGGGGTAATCTCTGGATCTAATGAATCAATTTAGAAAATTCTTTCACTGATAGAAAATTACATTATACCTGAGTGATATAGTACTTTTTACATAAAAAAATATAATAATAAGTAGGTAGTAGCCGGGCGAAATAAACTATTAGAAAATATAGGAATTGTAAATTTTTTCGTGCTGTGTGGTAAATGATAATACATTGCGAGCTTACTTACCGCAGTATGCCAATATTCTTTAACTATCGGTTACATGGTAACCTCAATTGTACGGCCACGAGGCCACCATAACCATTTCGTAGAACGTTTTCTAATCACTTTTTTCCATGCTACAGGTGTTAATATTGAGAGTGGACCGCTATGTAGCATCAATTACAGTCGCCGCCCGATGCGAATTAGTTGGTTTTTTATACCGTTTTTTAAACACCTATAAATGTTTTGAGTCGTTTTTAGTGGCGTTTGGATAGCAAAGATTTGTTGGAAGTGGGTAAGTAGAACGGTAACTGTAGGGAACTCCTTGTAAAATACACATTAAAAAAATTAAAAAAGATAATAGCGGTATCAATATACATAAAATATTATATTTTAAACGGTAGATCAAATTAACGTTATATCCAATAACGCTTTATGATTTCGAGAATGTACTGTAATGGAAATATATCAGTTACGCGGTTACGCTCATTCCCTGGTATATTTAGGTCCCATTGTCATCAACCGGGCACAAATCCAAAGTGGAGAGAATTGCATAGAAATGGGTATTTCTCTGTAACATCTTGCACGACATGAGAATCGAAACCAACGCATCGCATCGTGGCAGTTGAACCACTAGGCTAACGCGGCCGTTAACATAATGTTATTTCTACAAAGCTATATGATATTTAAGCAGCTAATTAATCACTATCATTAAATACGAAATAATAAAACAATCCAGCAGGTTCCAAAAAAAACTAAACCAGTTTCTTACTAACGACAACCTTAACATTTGTATGAGTTTCACTAAATAAAAAAGTGCGACAAAAAACCGCGATTAATTTTATAAGTCCGAAGCGATTGCGACATCGCAGTCGCATTGCGAAAGATTCATCGGCGCCGGCGCAACATTAATGGTGCCTTGTCACGAGTTCACGAACAACGTGCATCGTCTTAAAAAAATGTTTTAGATAATTTGTTTAGTTAAAGAGAATGTTTGTAAGTACTTACAGATAATAAAATTGCCAAATTGATCCGTTCTCTAGAGATTTGCTTATGACAGCATTCAATTTATCTAACGGTTGACGGCAATAAGTTCGTCCTCACTTAAACATACGATCTCACAATCTGAACCAAACATTTTAAACGCTTATATCTCAGAAATGTCTTAATCGATTTTAATTAAAATTTCCACTATACGAAGTATGTTTAAGAATATTTCTCAATAAGCGTGTTATTGCTGGGTGTCGTTGGAACTTAGAAGTCTGGGGGAGGCCATTGTTCAGCAGTGGACCTCTTATAACCGACTAGCTTCCGCCAGCGGCTTCGCCCGCGTGGTCTTATGATTTTATCCCCCGTTTTTGCTCATTTTTCATTGCTACTCCGCTCCTATTAGTGCGTGATGGTATTTAACCTACAGCCTTCCCCGATAAATGGGCTATCTAACACTGAAAGATTTTTTGTAAACGGTCCGGTAGTTTCGGAGCCTATTCAATACAAACAAACAAACAATCAAATCTTTCCTCTTTATAATATTCTACAACACCACCCCACAATCATATAATTGTGGGGTGGTGTTATTATTAACATAATTTATGTAATCAAAACAATTTAGATTTACGCTGGTATTTCACGTCACAAAAAACCAAACAGGTAAATCAGCCGAAAGCGTTTATCAATTTTGCGTTATACAAAATTAAGTAGGATTTAATTTAAGGGTACAACTGCCTAGTTGATGTCAAGTGTGCCTGTTAAATAGAAGACCCTAAGATCAATTCGCAGGTCAAACAAAGTGTATTTGGATAGCATTAAATTCTCGGTAGCGGCTCGGCGTTTGGCCCACCCCCTATTACGTGCACGTGGGATCTAAACGTACCCGCCGGCGGTAACGTACTGTGCATATACCCTCTGCTTAGACAGGCATCCAATCACAGATTGCAGGTGCCACGTTATAGGAGAGCCTATTGTCATAACGCAAATCCGGATACCGAGACTCGAGAGAATACTGACCATGGATACAAAAGGCATGTTCGGATTTTTGTACGGTACGGATCCGAAATACCGTTGCATTTTTACATTTCCCTGTTTCAGTAAAAAAATTGATTCAGTAGACATTTTCATAATTTAAATAAATATCCTAGGACAATTTACAGAGCACCGTCTAGTCTCAAACTAAGAGAGCGTGTACTATAGGTACTAGACAATGGATATAAAACTTATACGTATAATTTATTTTTGTAAGTACTTGTAATACGTAAGAAACACAAAGAAACACTAAAACTTAAGTTCATTACATAAATATTTGTGTCCTGTGGGAATCGAATGATCACCAGTCCGGTACTCGAACCACTAGACCACAGACGTCGTTACCATCTTTATCCAATTATCAGTCCTCGTCATAAAACATTAATATCATTCATTTACATACATAGCTTCACGAGAGACTATAGATTTCCACTTGCTACGATCCTGGCACACCACTTTCGCTTCGTTTATGTTCATTAACCTCTCCATGCATGCTCGTCAGTTTAGGGTGCTCTTAACCTTGCCTTTTTTGAGAACGTCCGCAATCTGGTTGTGGTACGTTCACCGAGGTCGACCCTTTCCAATTCTTCCATTCGTACTCGCCATATATACCTACTTGTTTGGTCAGCCTCCGTTCATCCATCCTCTCTATATGCCCAAACCATCTTAACATACCTTTCTCAATCCGAGTTACTCTATCATCTTTCATGCCACAACGATCCCTTATCACGCCACAACGCTCCCTTATCATTCATTTACATGTTCTAAAATGTCACTTGCATTCCATCGATAATCGGAATATCAGATTCCCGTTTTAAAAAGAAAACAAAGGTCCTGACAATACTACCCCCGCCCACCATCGTGCTCTATTATCCTCAGGATTTCCTGTCTTTCGCACTAGTCACTCTTACTATTATTAATTATCAATTATCTACAGGATGTCATTAAAACCTTTCACTGAATTATTTCTACGAGTATGGCGTCATCATTGTGCTTAATGTCAACACAAAATAAATCTAAGGCGTCAGAAAAACGTTATTCCTTTCTCTTAGTTTGAGTAGTGTAGGTGTAGGAAGTTGACTCTCGTAATATCTGAGAAAAACAGGTGTGGTGGAGATATATACCTAGCTTACCGAGATGATAGATGAGAAGCAGGCAGACTAGAGGCCTCGAGTTCGAATCCAATTCACGTTCCACTGACTTTTCGCGTAATTATAACTCGCTTTAACAGTGAAGGAAAACATCGTGACGACACCTGCTGCATTTGGGTAACCTGGTGGACTATAGCCTGATCCCTCGCATACTGACCGTGCCCAGCAGTGAGACAGTATATTATGGATTGATGATAATACCACCCCGCCATGTCTATCCGCCGACAAAAATACAGTTCTGTCTTTTAGTACAAAACAAATCGCCACATTTTAGTACTTGTAATTTGTACGAAAATTAATTTATCGAGAACTTACTTGAACTTGGTGGAATAGACCTTATAAACAACAGAAATTAATAGGTAAATATTTTTGGACATTTTCCCACAGCACCCTGGTCCCAAACTAAGCAGAGCTTGTACTATGGGTATAATACATCTTTAACACTTATAACACTTTTTTGGAAATACATATTTAGAATACATAGGAAACACCTAAACAAACACTTATCACATAAATCTTGTAAAATATGTTTATCACATAAATATATTTTGTGTTCTGTGGGAATCGCATCCACGACCTCGTGATTAGCAGTCCGGTACTCGAACCACTAGACCACTAACGTCGCCGAAATTAGGTCACTCCTTATAAGTCATTCCTCAAATTCCGGATATAACAAGTATGATCAACACAATATGTTAACAGCATAACAATTAAAAGATTAATAACACAAAACGCATCTGCCGCCAACACAAAAATTCCGCATTGTGACTTCAGACACCATGAATCTTAACTTTAACAAAATAACGTTTGAAATCGTTTGACACCAAATTGTTCTTCAACTTGAACTTGAAAATAATTGTTACGTAAAGTTATAAATAATGTGCTGTCATGTGATGGGTAGGCGATGGGGTTTAGTTATCTCCATTAGCATTTTGACTGTCTTTTAGTTTATCATACAAACATAAATATGCTAATCATTAGTTGTAGACAGAGGTCAAAAAAAGCTGAGTTTCTTTAGTATATAATATATTGCTACTAGATTTCCGCCAGCGGCTTCGTCCGCGTGGTCTGCGTATTTCTTATTATAAATTATACCCTATGTAACCCCCCCCCCCACCGGTGACATAAGGTAACGTAGGGTAGGTTTGAACAATTTTCGTAGTAGTAAATTAGTAGTAAATTAAATTTTGTGTACTTTTTTCTTTAATATTTCAAGAAAGTGTGCTTATCTAAGTAAAATGATTTATACATATTATGTAAACTGTATGCAGTTTGGCAGAGGTATAACATTTTATGATATAAGATGTTTTTTACTGTGAATAAACACTTTCTTTTTTTACCGTTGGAAAGCTACACTATCCCCATAGTGTAGCTTCCCAACGGTAAAAGAATTTTTCAAATCAGTCCAGTAGTTTCGAAGCCTATTCAAGCCAAACAAACAATTAGTAAATCTGACTCAGAATCTGACCTCCTTAGGAGTGGTTGTTTGTTTTTCTGGTTGCCTTTTTGGAGTCTCCTAAGGCACTATTAGCTTAAAAGGAGACTCTAATCACTCACTGTAATATTTTGTATTGTTTGAAGTCAATAAACATTTTTGTATTTGTATTGTATCCTTAAACTTCGGAAAGGCTAAGCTGACAATGATTTGTTTGAAAACAGGATAGATATTCAAAATATGAAAAAAAAACATATAGCTGTCTTCAATGTGTCCTGTGGAAGTCTTCCATAAGTTTATCATCAGTGGGTTTATGTTAGGAGTTTATGACATAAGACCTCATTTTCTCCTCTTGTTCAATGAGACCAATGCCTTAGATTGTTAAATTCATTTTTCACACTCATCATTCACTTGCATACAACATGTATGTGCTAAACGCCCTTCTGTATTTATTAAACTGCCGTCAAGACAGAATGTCTATTCAACAGTTTTAGGTCGTGGGAGAATTTTCAAGGTTGAATTTATTAAACATGATTTTTGTACTACCTCAGTCGCTATAAAGTAATATCTTTATAGTAGTGTATGTAAACGTCCATACTGTTCAATATTTATTATTATAGATGTGAAAATAACTGTCTGTCTGTTACCTTCACGCCTAAGCGAGTAATAGATTGGATCGGGACTGGTCAGCTCTTACTGCAATGGCTATCTTCTTTTGTTTGTTTTTTGTTTTTTAGTCATACACATCTTACTGCATTATACTCATACTATTCATCACAAAATTTTATTGTTACTTGCCATAAATACCTATATTTTTTTAAAAGGGAGTTTTTGCCTGTTCTTCTCCATATGTCCCACTTTTTGGAACCGTGCAACTAGTTTGACAATTCAAAAGTGCCTATTTATATGGTCTAATTGAAATAAAATATTTTGAATTTGAATTTGAATTTGATCGTGGAGGCTGGAGGATCCTGAGGCTGGACATTGGACATGGGTAGTAGCTATCTTATAGGTACATATATGCTTCCCATGGGATGCACTAAAAGCTAGTACCTATTAGAATGAATGAAGATATATTATATTTCTTGCATTTTTTTCTCTGTCGTGGGTGCGTTGACTCATTGGTTAAATCTTACACCCAAACCCGGAACTATCTGTAGATTATACAAAATAATATACTCGTATAATTTGTTACATGGGGAGATTGAATCCCTGATACTGCAATCGATTGCTCCTGCGCCATCGAGCCACAGAGTGCATACGATTAGGCTAACACTACATTTTAACATCACATATAACACAATAACTATATAACATAACTCAAAAGATTACGCAGAGGTCTGTGGTCCCATGTATTATGGAGCGACTCTATTGCCAATACTACCAACCAAAAACAATATTGCAAGCCAAACTTCGGGTTACTGAAAGTCATCGTACCACCATGCCTATATTACATTATATAAGGGGTAGGCAGAGGCGTACTAATGTACACCCACATTTCGCCGGTGTGTTTTAGGTCCCATGTAACAGCGAGCCTATTGCCAACTGGGTACACTTTTTCGGCGGGAGTTTCACAGAAAACCCAACAACACTTTGCTCGCTCGCCTCGAGCATAGCAGTGGCGTTTACAACCATTGGGATAATGAGGCAGTTGTGCTATTTATTTGGAGACAAAGGAAATCCAAGTATAGACAGTAGTCATACACCATGACTCAATATTAAATAGGTATAACGCATGTACCAACAGACATGCTGATTAATTCTGCAGATAGAAATCGACCAGAACGGTTGATCTTTGAACTCTTTACATTTTTCTAACTGGTGTAGGTCTAGCATTTTTGGGTTCGTTGTTGCAAACAATTTTGTGGACATGACGTAAGTCATAAAAGAACTTTTATTTTACAACGAGTATGAATGTAAATAACGGATTAATATCTAGAAAAAATCTATATTTTCAAAATATTCATTTTTTTTCGAAGGGAGGTTCTTTTTTTTGTTTTTTGTTATGTCATGATTTTATTTAATTGCAGCCATTGAGCCATCCAGAAGGTTTCTAGTTAATATTTTTTTCAATATATTAATTAGGACGAATCGCGGAGGCAGGCACTTATACTTAATTAATCATTACAAAATTAAAGATTTTGAAAACCCCCGACAAAAAATTTAATTTTCCATTTTGTGGTGGAGGCCATCTTGGATTCTACTAGTCAAACCCTTTCATTTGATTTTAAAAAAGGCGTGAGTGTATGTATGTATAGTTATTATAATAAGGCCCTGTTACACATCTTACTGATAAGTTCCCGTTAAATTACTTAGCAGATAAATTCATAAAAATATTGCTCCATAATTTTAATTTATCCAGCGGTTAAAGTCGTCAATCCTACTAATATTATTAATGTGAAAGTTTGCATGTATGAATGGATGTTTGTTACTCTTTCACGCAGAAACTACTGAACGGATCTAGATGAAATTTGGCACAGATATAGATTATAGTCTGGAATAGGCACATAGGCTACTTTTTATACCGGTAAAATGTATGGTTCCCGCGGGATAGCGGGCGAAGCCGCTGTCGGACAGCTAGTATAAAATAAATCTAGGGGCACGATAGAGCCCCCGCCATGTTGAGCAAACAATACTGGCTGGCAGTACCATTATTTTCTCTAAGCAACTTTCCGAAAATCGCTCTTCGCGCTACATTTGTACCAATCAGGTCCAGCGACCTCATTCTCATATTCTCATGCTTGGTTCGCGAAGTACCAAGGACAACTTCGAATTAGGAGTATCAACTAATTGCTACAATTAAACTAGTGCTAGCACAACCATTTGTGTTGAATATCCCGTGACCCTACGGCACTTAACCTAGACTCAACTTTTACTTTGTTCTACCTACTCTTATCATCATAATCATCAGAATATCAGCCAAAAGAGATCCACTGCTGAACGAATGCCTACAAGGACTGGTCATATACCACCTGCATCCAACGACTCCCAGCGACCTTACTTTTTTCACCACCTCTGGATAGCCATAGATAACACTAACCAACGGATAAATAAAAAAATGAAACATTTATATGAATTTATCTGCCAAGTAATTTAACGGGGACTTACTAAGAGGTGGGTAGTTAACAAGTCCGTAGTTTCGGACTTCGTTAAGGACGTTGCTTACTCCGTATCATCTAACGACGCAGGATTCGTTCGGGGCCCGAACTAATATGAATGATAACACAATTTGACAATTGCATCTACTCTCGATATGTTTTAATTTTTACTCATCCCAAAAATTCATCCTGATACTTGTTTTAACGGATCGGTATGCCTGGGCTGGAGATAGGACGTAGAACCCCTGTTCACGATCGTAATATTAATATATTATCTAATAGTTGCAGACAAGGCGGATATTTACGCGGGAAACGCAGGCCCGTCAACGTCAAAGTGCATTTCCTTAGGTTACGCCATAGAAAATTGTTCCATTTCCATTTTCTCATATGACGGATGGTAATGTCCGTTTGTATATTATAAGACTAGCTTCTGCCCGCGACTTCGTCCGCGTGGAAAAGTTACTTTGGGCATAAATAGGTATAATAAGATATAGTTATTCCAAGAAGCTTTACCCCTATTCCGCTGCAAGTAGATGGAAATTTCAAAAACACTTAGACAAATATTAAAATAATTAGTATATTTTTATACTTAATAATAATTAAAATATTCGTATCAAGTGCCTGAATACACAGTTTTATTGTTTTATCTTTAATATTGAATTTATTGCTCAACCTAGGAATGGGACGAATCGAACCCAGGATGTTGAGGCAGAGATCAAACGAGGCAGTTACTTATTTATTATATTATTACTACCATGTCATACTAAAATTTATCTTTGATATGCTACTAATATTATTCATTAACTTAAAAAAATTCAACCGAAATTGGTACTCAATATAATTTTAATAAAGTCCTAACAAATAGACAAGCAGCAATTTGACATTCGAATCGACAAACGAATAGAAATAAAATGTATGGAAATGACTTTAGTGACAACCCGACTTGTCGAAAGCTTGTGTCATTTCCATACAATTTTTTTCTATTCGTTTGTCGATTCGAATGTCAAATTGCAACTTGTCTAGCCAGTGTTTAGATATAATCTAAGTGTGTATAATGACATCAAAGTGAAACCGCATATCAATGCTAGTATGTCACTTCACACGTCACGTAATATCGCTACTAAACGCGTGTGTACGTGCATGCCAATGAACACGAATTAGTGTGCCCACGCGCCAGCCTGATACTGTGAGCTCTAAAATGCTGCTAGTTAGCATTTTGGTAATATCTTTCCGTTCTTAAAATATTAAATAACAGAAAAATAATAATACCACTGTGCAGACATAGTTCAAAACTAACTAGCGACCCGTGCGCAGCTTCGCCTTATTTCTCGGTGGACTGACAGTAGCGCCACCTACCGGGTCTAATGTTGTTTTCAAACCACCAAGGAACCTTTTGAAGTATACATACAAAATTTCGGTCAAATCTAGCTAGGTCTAGCCACTTAGGAGGAGTTAGGTGATAAAGCACACATACAAATAATAATAATAATAAATAATTCTTTTATTTCAATCAACAAGTGGATCATAATTATAGCATAAAAGTACATTAAATTATAAAAAAGTAATTATAAATAAGATTAGTTATTCGAAAATTTCCCGCTCCCAAAAAATGGCAAATGCACTGTTATACTACATATCGGCGGTACATTTAGGTCACATAATAAGACCGACGACCGACCCTATTTGTCTAATCATAATTTTATAGGATTAAAATTCAAACAAAGCATTTTAGCTGTCCGCAAAACTATGGGGAACTGAAGTTGCAAACGTAGGCGAACGAGTACGTTGCACTCGACTCGCGAAAATCCTTGACTTTTCACTCGAAATAAGTCAATAAGTTGTCTACTTATATACATTGCCGGTCCCGTAGGCGTACCTAAACAAATACACAATGTAATTGTTCAATGGACAAAGCTTTAGGAAATCAGTCATATAAAACAACTTGTTTTTATAACGAGTTCTGTAAAGGACTTGAGAATGTAGGAAACGATTATTTAATTTAATTTATAAATGACTATACTATATAATTTATAATAACCAGTATTATTTTTCTTTTATGTAAATGTTTTATTTATGTTATTTAAGTAGATATAAATGTAATATTATTACTTAATTAAACCAGTATATTAGGTACTCAGGGATAATGTAGCATTTTAAAGTATAATACTTATAAACAATAATTTTGAAATCGGTCCATTACTTCTTGAGTTTATTCTTTATAATATTAGTATAGATTCGTGTATTGACTTTGTGTTCGTAATAAGTCTACTTAGATTGATGTTTGGTAAGGAAGTCGGATGTCTCTAACTTCCTTTCGACTAATAAATTGATTTACAAGTTTAAGCTGTGCTTGCTGTGGTCGGTCTATACACAACCCGAAACTTATGACAATCGGTCTCTCTAATGAAAATTGGAATTCCACCGATACCCGGTACGTTATATTTTAGAATTGATCCCTTCATGACTACTGTATCTTCGGCAGAAGGATCTTAAGCCTTACCTTTATTCAATAGCAATTGTTGTAATTGTATATCAACATTTTTGTATTCTGTTACTATATTTCTATAAGCGAAGACTTTTTATTGGCTTCCTGTCGACCAGTTAATATTATTATTATATATATTTAGCTGTAAGTTTTCAATGTTCTAAATAAATATATAAATAAATAGAATGTGTTGAAAGTAGTTTTTCCTTTCATCACATGTTTTATACGAGCAAACTGCACTTTATGAAGTATAATTACTGTCTCTATAACAGTGTTTTCCAATAACACACTACACGTGTAAAATTATAGCTTAATTGCCTTTCACGAGAATAGGGGACGGGAAATTCACTATGCGCCTCTCTTCGTTATATGAGGTAGACGCAACTCACTGATTAATATTTAATTTTCCTACAATGAAGGAGGAAACTAAGTGCACGACACGTGCAAAGATACATTTAGGTATACATAATACATGTTGTTTATTCGAGAATATTAATTAGGAGTTTTCACAGGTGTCTGACATCTGTCTGACAGTGACAGGTGTCATACGATAGCCCAAGAATCTCGCGTCGCGTTGGAAAATTACGTTCATAATTTATCCGGCTTTTACCGGCTTTCAATCCTTGGAAGCGTAGATAAGATTTATTTATATTTTAAGCAATTTATGCTTATAATTTATTTAGAAGCACGTTTCAAATTCTTTATTTTTCATTGAGCCAAGCCAAGTGTGGAGCTAAAACAACATGAACTTCGCATTCAGTTGAAATTATTTATTTATTTCCGACTATTTACGAAACAAAGGCTGCTACTTTACTTAGTAATTATGACTGATGTTGTCAATTTTCTGATTTAAATTATAATACCCAATAGTAGGTACATCTGAAATATATAAATGAGTTTTTTTTTGCCTACCACTCATGTTACAGAACTTTGGTGAGATTTTTCGCGACAGCGAGTTTTGACTAGCTCAGGGATAGGAAAGTGATTGAGGGTTAGGGAATACACGTATGATGTCATGTTATGTTTATAACAATACAGAAGTTGTATCCCCATTTGAGCACTAGTTTTTAGAGCACCCAATACATTGAGCACTTAATAATATTCTCAATTGATAATTAAAAAAACAGGTGCTTTAAGAATAGGTGCTTACACGTGAATACTACTTATAAAATAACTACTTAAAAATTTGTATAGAAATTATAAGTAGGTAACTCATGTGGAACACATACAACATTCTAGAACAATCATCAAAACTGGGCATTCTGTAAACTCGGCATTCGAATGACAAAAACATTTTTTTTTCTATTCTCCGAAGATGACGCGCAAATGCAGATGGTCACTTGACTAGATGAGCATAGCATATGTGCTTAGACGTGACCAAAGGATGTGACCAATGCGTTTTTGTGTCGGCCAGTCTAACATGTGGTGGGCGTCATTGAGATATTGTTTTAAGTCTCGCCGACAACATGGGGGTAAAATTTAAAAATTTTCGTTGTATCAACATTTTTTTTGCAACTCCGTAAGCTGCTGTGTACTCCGTAACCTACCGCCTATAACTAAGGTGACCGGCAATAAAAGAAACATACCATCACATATTCCCCGAAGGGGTAGGCAGATGTGTACTTATGTACACCCACGTTTCGCCGGTACGTTTAGGTAGGCGCGAGCTTATTGCCATCAACCGGGCACAAGACTCCGAACTGCTACTGGGAATTTTGCGATAATAAGATAATAATAAATCAGAATCCTCATCATAATTGACAGATTTCAACATCCATTTTTAATTGTTCACGAACCATCACGCCTGTTTTCCCCGAAGATTTATGCAAAGGAGTACTCTTGTACACTCACAGTTCGCCGGGATATTTCGGGCCCATGTAATATGGAGGTAGGCGGGCACAAATCTAAACTGCATGCTGCTCTGAGAGAGAGAAGAGAGAGTTTTAGACCCTATAACAACTAATAGACTCAATTAATTAATGGCAATAAGCTTTTCCCTCTATTACATGGGAATACATAGGTACTGACGAACTGTGGTTACATTAGTACACTTCTGCCCGTCCTTTTGGGGAATACAGGCGTAATAGTATATTATAATGGTTTTCCATCAGTATCGAGTATATTAAATATGATTGTCACAGTATCTCATTTAGCCTTTTGATCAAAGAACTTTCAATCCATCATTTGAAAGTTTCTTAAGAATAGGAATTTAGATATCATAAAACATACTTTAAGTTTATTATTAAAGTTGGAAATAAACTAATATTATATATTTTTCTTTGCAGGTATTGGCTGTTTTCAATTCTAATGGAGGATAATGTAGGTTCGACACATCGATTTAAGTTGTCTTTAACAAATTTAAACTTAATATTATTGATACATATTTACATTATCAACCCATTTACTCTCCCAGAGGTATGTGAAATCTACCAGCCTTACTTAAGTAAGCGTGGTAGACTATCGCCTAATGTCATTGTAGGTTTTATCATGAATCCGTTTACTGATCTACTGTTAAGCACGGGTCTCCTACCCGTGCTTAACAGTAGATCAGTAAACGGATTCTTGAGGACATCCCGACTCTCCAGAGGGTCGAAAAAACTCGTTTTCTAGGTTGTAAAGTAGTTCATTACAGATACTAGCTTCAAAACTTAAAAGAGAACAGAATAGGCAGGTACACTGTCATTAGGAAACTATTTTTATCCGACGACACGGCAAAAAGACGAAGGAAGGGTTTTATTAAACTGACAACTTACTGTATACCACATTTTTGCAAATAAAGATTTGAATTTGAATTTAGCTGCCAAATAACTAATATCATTGTATCTCACGAATACCCACCGACATGATAAACTTAATGTCAGTAACATAAAATTCAAATTTCAATTATTTAGTTTGAGATAGAATGTTTATAAGTACTGCATATCGTTAAGCATAAAACAACGAACTTCACTAGCCACCAAGTTTTCAAAGTAATTAACCTTGGTCTTATTTTTAACTTTATGAAAGTATCGCAGCGAGACGAAGTTTACGCAATTACTGAGAACTATCTGAAAATCAAGCCAATCACTATAATACCTACGCTTCCAAAAAAAGGAAGTTTTGAGTTTGTTTAATATTTATATTAATTACGAATATTATCTTTATTTTTAAGTTAGAAGACTGATATTAAACTTAAAATCGTTGGTAAGGGCATGATTTGACGATTATTTATTTTAAAATGTTTTTTGTGGAAAGATAAATTTTAATTGGATTTTTGCATGATTTCTTAATATTTGATCAGGACAACTTCTGTTCGGGGTAGCAGTGCATCAAGTTATGCGTATCGCATTGTCCAAAATCTTTTCGTACAGTAAGAGTTCTGATCATAGCTACTGGAAATATATACCGAGCAGATGAATGAAATAATAATGAAAGTACATAATATAAACCTGAAAGGTTGGCAGTTTTCATCTCCGATAATTATATAATTATGTAGTGTTAATAGATAAACCCTTGTTCTAGATGAAAGTCCTAAATTCAAATTAAATCCTCTCCTCTGTTAAAGAAAGAGTGTAATATAGGAATAAAATGTATTCTTTAAAACGTTTATATCGTAAAACGTCAAAACATTGTAGGCTACGTGCAATGGCAGGTTGTCAGTAGTGTCAGTGTTTTGCAATACCGAGTCTGAAATAAACTGTGACAACTGTAATTTTATTTTTTACTTTGACCGAGCAATATTTCTACGGTACCTACCTAATAATTTGTTAGTAAAAGTGTTTTTTGAGATAAAAAGTTTCCAAACAAAATGTTACCACTATTAAAGAAATTTCAAAATCAAATCAGGAAAATCACAACATAGGTTTTAATTATGAGGCAAAATGTAGCTTATGTTTCCTCAGGATACAGTCTATCTCTTTGCTAATTTTGATTGAATTCTGTTCAGCGTTTTAGGCGTGAAAAGGTAACAAACAAACACACGGAGTTACGCATTTGTATTTAAAAGTATAGATTAGTATAAACATGTACTCCATTGGCATCGAGATTAAGAGTAGGGTCTGGCGACACCTCAGAACTAAAGGGGTCGTGACAATGTGATTGCTAATCCCACGAGTCTAACCATAGAGTATGGAAGAAAAAGTTTATTTCAGAAATCAGTAAAAAGTTTGTAATAAGAAGTTTGATAAGGGTTCTCCGCACTATAAAACAGTCTCTAAAGAATATAACCTCTTTAAAATTGTGCGTTAAAGAAAACCTTTTCGCCCTAAAACCCTTGATTCAGCTATCTTCCAAAAGCCTCTTAAGACATTGACCCAAACTCTTGGCTAATTAGGCCGTTGACCGTAATGACTAAGTACATACATAAGTACAATCTCGTGTTCTAATTTAACGGCACATCTAGCGTAGCGGCTGAGCGTTCGACTTCTGCACCACGTGTCATCGCTCGCCACCGGTTCGATTCCCGCACGGATCGAATATTTGTATTAACTTACAAATTGATCTGTGTTTGGGCGTCGTGTATTAAAATTTGTGTTTGTTAAAGAACCCCACGACATTGAACAAAATCCTAGCAACGTTTTTTATTCGTTAAAATAAGTAGCAGTTGCCACATCAGTCATATATATCGGTAGGATAAAATCTTGATAGATAAGTAGGTAGTTAAAAGTAGTTAATAATAAAGCTAGCCTTTACATATCGCTAGGAGTCATTTCAGTACATCAATGTATAAAAAAATCTGTCAAATTCGATTTATAATATCTCAAAATATAATATAATATCTCAAATTAGATAAAGCTTTATCCCTTCCGTACATCAATATATAAAATAATTCTCAAATTAGATTTATAATATCTCAAAATATGTATAATATAATATCTCAAATTACATAAAATTATGCCCCTTGCTGTAACATAAATAAAGATACATACAATTCGAGTAACTATGTACATAAAAACATAGTCCAAATTCATTTGTTTTTGTGACAGCGTAATTAACTACCTGTTCAATCATTTTTAATTAAATAATTTGTATGGACAGTACTGCCGATGGCAAAACATATACGGGCACACACTACGTGAAAGTGAATCATGAATTTCTGTAACAACACGCTATGCGGTTTATATTTTGGGCCTCCCGTATTTCGTAGTAGTAAGGGTGATTTTTACTGATAATCTTTTATGGTCTCCGAAGAAGACAAAATTAAAATCGGTAATTTTATGCTAGACAGAGAGCGCACTATAGTAAGTTACGACGTCACACCTCAGTACGCCATACAAATTGTATAATAACACGCGTTTTTCGCGAAAGAAATAGAGCTACAGAGCAGATTTCCACCAAAAACTTAAACCTTGTATTTTAGAACTTTTTCATTCGATTTAAATTATTTTTTCAATTTATGAATTGTATTGAAATATATTTTTCAAAAGGCAATTTTTTTTATAAAACACACACCAGTCAAATACCCTATTATATAACTGAAGTTTCTTCGTGTGTCATAATGTAGTATGTATTATTTTTGTATGTATATAGTGTCTGTGTTTAATATTCACTACAAATAGCACACTACCATTGTCGGTAAGACACGGCTATTATGTTTTAGCCCGTCGAAAATCTATTTCGACACAAGTCGACTCAATCTACGTAACAAATAAGCAATAAAGCTTTGTACTAACAATTGTAAACAGTCGTCGAGTTGGGTAACGCTTGTTTTTTGGGAATTTAATAACCCCAAGGCTGCAAAATTTTATATTTGTTCTTTCGAATTACAAGCTTGAAGAGTTCTGCATAATATTGAAGCAGCGTTTGAGTAGACAGATTGACTTAAAATAAATATAAAACTAATTTAAGGGTAACTAATTAAATTAAATTACATTTTTCATTGCTACAAAAACATATTTAGTACTTTGAAATAAAACTGCTTTTTACGGATTTCATCGCGTTATATTGATATTACCTATTTTAATCCCGAAGTTTCGGACCCTTTACAGCATCCATCGTGACGGGTGACTAAGGTGGTAGGCGTCTTGAAGTTTTAATTACTAACAGCTACCTTACATTTTTGTTAATTATTGGCAAAAAGTAGTTTTATTTCAATGTCTAGTATTCGCGTTAGTGTCAGAAATCAGTTTATTTAGGAACTTTCATTACAACTAAAATACAACTTAAAGAAATACTAAACTAAGACATTTCAACAAATTGGCAGTGTGCATCTAATTGATGCACGTAGTATCTATCATTAGTGTAATTGCTTGAAACATGGAATCAATCGAAGTGAGTAAGAATATAAGCCCTGCCATCAGGTAAAACGGCTGTATGTCTTCTACAAAATTAACTTAGATTACAGTAGGTATTCCATCACGACTGTATTCCTCGAAATGGCAGAAGTGTGTCCACAGTTCGCCTGGGCGAGCCTACTGTCATAAACCGGGCACAAATCTAAACTAAACACCCACTAAGATTTTTATAGAAAAACCCAATACCACTTTGGTTGACACTTTGAGATACTGGGAATCGAACCAAGGATCTCCGGCGTAGTAGGCGAGCTTGCGACCGTCAGACTCAGAAGGAAACCCACAACCTATGAGTGTTTACGATAATTATTTCTAACAAGGGTGTATTTATGTACAAGGTCTACTTTGTACAAACAAACAGTAACAAAGAGATTGAAATATTCCTACGACATACGTTAAATGAAGGGTAAAATATACCACCTGTACAATTTCACATAATCAAAGTTGAAATATACATTGTTCTGATTGCAAGGCAGCTGTGGCCTCTAGTATTACTAAAGAGAATATTGAATGAAATATTGATATATGCATTTTAAGGTGTTTACACAATACACAAAAAATATGCTGTGTATTTTATCTCAAATAGGTAATTTAAGGATAAACGTGAGGTAGTTTGTGAGAGTCGAACTTAGACCATTTTCGTAGACGAAATGTCAAGGTAACAGTGAAATAGCGACCTAGAGCGCAATAATTATGATCGCAGTAGTATTTCAACGTTTTGGACAGATTTAACCCTTCATTTTCCACGTGTTCATAAAGCTCAAGAATTTCTAGAAAAATAATAAAGTGGAATTGGAGAGCCAGCGCCAGAAAAGCGTAGGTAATATAACTTGTGATACGATTTCTGTGTTGGATTTAGTAGCATTCACATTCATATATATCTATTTCTTTATCTGTTCTTTAATTTTTTTGTAACTAAATTGAATTACGAAAATCTGTGAATGCAGTGAGTCGATAGCTCATGAAATCATGACGCATAAAATTATCATCATTAACAAATAGCATTAGAATTAGCAATTATCATTATCACGAAAAAAAGGTAAATTTGCATGCCCGTAATGGCAAAACAATAGTAGTTATAGTGCTGCGCCCGGTAGTTGAAATTTTACCATAATATCTATATTTAAAAGAAAAAAAACTGTTTCCTATTTTTTGTACATAAACTGTAAACATCTTTCTGCACTCCTCCATGTAACTTGTAAAGACTTAGAAAGGAAACAAACTTTTTCTTCACATAATAGATTATTTTATTTTATCACTTCTGCGCGCCACATTAGTGTTTTATAAATGATTTTTTTATTGGTTTTATAATATTTTGTATTGTTCTAAACTTGCAAAATATTTTGTCCTGACTGACTGAATCAACGATCAGTCAAAATTTCTGAAATTCGGAGCATATGTTTATTTTAATACAATGGGATTGGGAACAACTAGATGAATGCGATTACACCTGACTGCAGCTGCAGAAACTGCAGCCAAATAACTCACTTTATTATGTGTTGTGTTCCTGCAGTGAGTAAGGTCGCCAGAGCTCCTTCTAAGGATGCTCTGCGCTGGCAGTAAGAGGAATATTACCTCATACTGTCAGCGCAGTGAATCCTCCATAAACCTCTAAGAGGGTTTTTGGGTCGGCAACGCGCGAGTAATACCCCTGGTGTTGCAAGCGTCCATAGGCTACGGTAACCGCTTACCATCAGGCGGGCTGTATGCTTGTTTGCCACCTTAGTTGTATAAAAAAAAACCTCGAAGCAGCTGGAACTGGTACTGCATATTTTTTAGCTACATATAATTACTAGTAGACGTTGCCTGCGGTTTTACTTGGGTCCCAAAAGATTTTTTTGTTTTATTGGACAAAGATAAAACAAATATAGCATAGATAATTCACAGATCTTTTAAAAAGGTTAGGTAGTAGGTAGGTACTCTCAACCGGCGCGTTTGTATGACTATTGTAAGAAAGTGGAGGAAGCTAGAGAAGGAAGAAGAGAAGAGAAGAAAGAAGAGAAGAATGTAAGAATCGAAGCAGGTGGCGGTCTCAAGTTTTGCCTACCCCTGTGGGAAAAAGTTATGAGTCTATGTATACTGTACGATCAACAACGAAAGTCGATGAACACAAGCAATGTTTAAAAACATCAATATACCAAAACTATTCATTCGATTTTGACTATAATACACCATTATAAGTGTCATCTAATAAGAGAACTTGTACTACATTCTAGGGTCAGTAAATTCTGAATATTAAAGATGTTATAGTATTTTGAAGATGTCATTGTGTTCAGCGACTTTCGTTGCTGACTGCACGAGTATGTAACTCATAGATCTCTTTGTGATCATATAAATATTTGGTTACCTTGACCGTTCATTTGCACAATGTGTTCGGTACCTTACTTCTGCGGCATGTCCCCTATTGTTCGCAACAATCATAACATGAATAATTTACATATTGTTCCTTGCAACTTAGCACTGTTATAAAGTCGTCAAAAGAAATTGTATTTTCATTCATCGATACATGTTGTAACATTACTACCTATTTACTTAAGTCCTAGCTCTGATTTACTGATTAATATGTTGCTAATATGATGATTTCAATTATATGTAGTTTTTAACACGCTGAGAAGATTAAAATTCAACTCAGTATTTCTAACAGATTATTTTTTCAAATGCAAAAAGGAATTTCAATAATATTACATATTGGATAAATAAAATCAACCCATATACTGTCCCACTGCTGGGCACGGGCCTCCTCTCAGTATGAGAGGTATTAAGGCTATAGTCCACCACGCTAGCCTAATGCGGGTTGGCAGACTTCACACGCCGTCAAGAAAATCTCTCAAGCATGCAGGTTTCCTCGAGATGTTTTCCTTCACCGTTAAAGCGAGTGATAATTACGCAAATGATTTCGAAAAGTCAGAGGTGAGCGTGCCTTGTATTCGAACTCGAGACCTTTGAACTGGCAGTCTAGTGGTCACACCGCTAGGCTATCACTGCTTATATTTGGATACTAATTCCAATTCAATATAATATTGTGTAGTAATAGTTAAAAACCTAATAATAACAAGACCGCGAAGTTATAGCTAAAGTCATAACATCATAGTCATTTCGAACACAGCACTATAAATAACATTTTGTATATAGAATCTGAATTCCTAATCCGTAAACCTAATCAGGGAACTACGCATGACTGGGGCTCGCTTAACAAACCGATAATTAAGACGTTTGGCTCATCTGTTGATTCATCTTACGAAATCCTACGCGTATCAAAAGCTGAACAACCATTAAAGTACTATTTTCTGTGACTTAAGCAAAATATACCACAAAGGATGGAAGAAATAAGACCACACAAGTCCTCTATTTGTTAAGGTCATTGTAAGCCAATAGTCAATGGGCATAAAACCCTGCGTCCGCGACCCGAGAGTCCATAAATCAGTTAGCGAGACATCTTTGACGACATCTGTTGAACAGGCAGCCTGCGCCAGCGCATAGAGGCCGCACGTGTTAAGATTTTAAAGGACAAACCGGAATTTTTATGTAATAGTTACTTCAGTAAATTCTACATTAAGTAGTACTTACAACCGGCGCGGGTATATTTATTATTATTATTATTATTATTTATTGTTTAACTCAGATTAAATCGATCCATAATGTGTTAGTAGAAGTCACTAATAAACTATATTAGTAAACAAATTCATTTAATTATTATAATAGTCCATAAATACATAATTGCCAATTAATAATATATCATCGATCAAATTAATTCAATAGAATAAAATTGTATATGATAAGATGTGATGCGTTATGTATATTTTTTGCCTACATCTATTGGAAAAGCTACAGGTGTATTTTTATTTTATTATTATTTATTATTAAGGTGTACCAAAGACTTGTAACGCACACTGACAATCACAGTCTTAAAGTATACAAATTAAAGTGCTGTTGAGGGCGCACATAAGTAAAATAATAAACCGATGTGATCAATTGGCGACAATACGTAAACTTGAACTATGGCAACGACCTCGTTACATACCTTGAAATACGAAAATCCTTATTTCATAAAATAATATTATAAATGCAGAAGTAACACCAAACTACTGAACCTATTTAAATGAATCTTTAGTACACAGATAGTCTAGAGCCTGAGAAAGGACATAGGCTACTTTTTAATGCGAAAAACGGGCTGTAAGAGGTTGAAATAGGGGATGAAAGTTATAAAAACTACCCAGACCACGCGGGGAAAACCGGTGGCGGAAAGCTAGTCCTTATTAAATTACTTATACAACTAACGTCACTGAAATATTTCAGTTACTCAAAAGTTATGAAGTTTCTCATCAAAGTTTAGTGAATATTCCATTACGAGACAAGTTAACAACAGCGTTCTACCAGACTACTAACGCCATCTCTCGAGCTAACATGGTATATGGCTCAGGTTACATGTAGTGTAACTTTAACTAACATGGCTTTCACTGGCGTTGAATAAGGGTTCTTTTGATGGATTTCCAAGAAGAAAAAATAAACGGGTATTGGAGAAAGATATTTAATTTAATAAGAATTTATTGATATAATAAATAGCTTTAAGTGAAATGAAAATTCTTTCTACGTGCTCTATCTGGACTGCTTATACTATATTTTTAGTAATGTATAGTATTTATTTCTGTGTAAGTGATTTGTAATCTTTAAGAAATAAATGAATTCTAACCATAATAAAGAGCTTTTTTTTTTTTTTAAATATAAGGTAACGTGCGCCATCACGCTAATATTTCTCTCTCTCTGTCTCGCCCTTCGGGAAATATGTACACCTCTGTGCATATACAGCTCTCGCCAAACTTATTGTCCGGGTTGAAGTTGGTACGTGCTAACTTTAACCAAGCCGTAAAAATCGGAGAAATAATATTAGTTTTTAATAAATATAAACGAAATCACAAGTCGTAGGCGGTCGTTATAAATCATTCTAATCCAATATTTTTCATTCTCCAATTTTTCTTCACCAATTTCTCTTCCAACTTCAACCCGGGCAATAAGTTTGGCGAGAACTGTACATATGTACAGCCTCAGTTCGCCAGTATGTTTGGGTCCCTCATAGTAGGGAGGTGAGCCTATAAAAATCTATGCTTGGGTTTGTACTCCGTTAAAGGCTGGTATTGGTACTGAAAATTAAAAAAAATAACAATTACCTTCACTTTGCCCTGGAAACCCAGATCCTCTAGCTTAACATATATGTATAGTTCTTACGGCCATTCGATTAATCGTATTCCCCATGTTTCGTAATAAATAATGTAAAACACACAAAATATCTAACTATTGATACTAAATATAGACAAAATATATTAGTTACTAACATAACTCTTATTAGTTCATTTATTTTATGATATTTTAAGCCCAAAATTAATAGACAATTAAGAGAAATTTGGTCTGTTTGACCACCTGTGGATAACCACTAACCACTGGATAAATAAATAAATGGAACAAAATTTATATGAAATTATCTGCCAGGTAATTACGGGAACTAACTCGTAGGTAAAAGGCATAAAATAAAGAAATTACACAAAAATATCAACTAAAAAGTATGTCCTAAAATTAACAAAGCATGGAAGCCCTACTTGCGCAGGAGTCGGGAAATAGTAACACTAGTTTGTTTTATCGCTCTAGGGTGACGTCAACCGTGGCAACGACAAATTATGTTGTTTAAGTTGAAATAGATCAATCAGTTGACGGATTCATTAATGACCAGATGGCCGAATTCTTCACAATACCCGGCATTGTATTAAAAACAATGGCTATACATTTCTATTTGCCAGTACTTTTAAGTTCCACATTTTTTCGGTTCAGATAATATTGAAGCCAATTAGAAGTGTTATGGCATTTAAAGGTAGTATTTATGGTGCTATTATAGTAAGAAATATAAATATCTGTTACGACCTATAGTCCCATTTCGACATTTATAAAAAAATCCTCGAAATTCTTTTTCATAATTATACAAGGTGTAATTATGTAAACATATCCTTAACAAAGCTTTAAACTACTCATACTGTTTATTAAACAAAACCTCATTATTTCGAGTAAAATAATCCGGGGACAATTATTTTATTTTGGCGCCGCGTATTTGTTTCATTTGATATTCATTCATTTGGTTTTGTAATTACACAAGCCTTTTTTCTCAAGCTATATCAAAAATATTTTTTGGAAATAGTTTATTAGATAATAACAATTATATATTCATTTACATAAAAAAATTAGACAATAGTAATGTGATTTTTACCTTCAACATCTACAAAACTAAAATAAAAAAAATAATTAAAGTACGGCAAGATTATAGTTTTCGTTCTCATTATGTATCCAAAAACACGCGATGTAGTATGTTCTGTTAGGTAGGAGTTTGCTAAGCTATGGAGGCTAATCTCAGACTAGTGACAACAACAAATATTTTTAAAAAATGCCATCGACGCCACTAAACGCCTGGTTAAGCTGCCGTTTTCTAATCTTATCTCCTTGTTGAACATGTTCGGTGTTCAACATGCATGTAAAACAAGCCAGACATGGCAGGACCACTTCTATGGGTATTTGTGTCTGCCATTTTGTATCTTTGAAATAGGTAGTTAACATTTGTATCTCATTAATGATCACTACTTAATAATAATTCATATAAATCCTCGCCCAGTTTGTGTTCATTATATAATTTACTCCAATAGACAGAGGGTTACCCTCCTTCGTATAGCTTATAAAAAAAATATACATAATATCTATAATTTAAAACCCGTTCGAAGCCGAGGCAGGTCGCTAGTTAAACATAAAACAAATGCAACACATATAACAACAAAATCCTATTTATAAATATTTAAGTTACATTATGTACCGTTTATACCGTTCAATTATTTTTCACTTAACAAGCATAAATAACAATAAAACGATATCGTTATTTAAAACATGTTAGCAGTGGGAAAATATTACAATAGGCCGCCATTTTGTTTTCGTCCTCGACAGTAATAAGAACTCCTATTATCATATGTTGCGTTAATGAGAGAATTAACTGTACTTTATAACCTTGTGCGTGTGGTAAAGCAAAGAATAAGCTAACCCTTCTCCTACTATTGGAGTTGTAGTGTTTCAACCCTTGACGAATACAGTAGCCTTTATAATTACCTATTATTTAATTATTTTTTTATTAATTCCATGATTAAAGGCGTGTTTTTCATCAAATAACTATCTACACAGTTGCTGCATAAATCCGCACTATCGTACAGTTCTCGCCCAACTTATTGTCCGGGTGGAAGTTGGCACGGGCTAATTTTAACCCGGCCGTAAAAATCGGAGAAAGAAATATATTGGATTAAAATTATTTAACACGACAGCCTGAGATTTGAGCTTTCAATTTTATTTTTTACATACATCACAATCTATTTAAGTACTCATTTACAAAAATAACACCACATTTATCTATTTATTTAATATTAAGAGGTAAATACAATTTTTGTCGCAAATTATATACAATAATTTATTTATTACAAACCTTTAATTTTGTTTCTCCGATTTTTACGGCCAGGTTATAACTTTAACCTGGCCGTAAAAATCGGAGAAACAAAATCTCGTGCCAACTTCAAGCCGGACAATAAGTTTGGCGAGAACTGTAGTAGGTAATCAGTGATTACACATAGGGTGCTCCCGCGCAGTCAAGTCTGTCACAAATACACCTTGCGTATCCTACCGCAACTTTAACTTTAGTAGCAAATTTTCATCCGAAATCAGTCTGGTATCGATAAAGTTATCATATTATAATAATACCTATAATATACAGACAAATAAATAAGCAAGAAGAATCATTACTATCAGACTGCTGGATGGCCCACTTTTAAACCAAAAATGATATTTATTTCTAAGTCAAAAGTCAAGTAAAAAAAAAATACAGTCGAATTGAGAACCTCCTCCTTTTTTGAAGTCGTTTGAAAATAGTTGGGCGCCGGCATAATCCTAGCAAACGACCTGTGAGAACGAACGCCGAAACAAACTCGGAAAAGGATCTTTTGTATCATAAACCGTTGCTGGTTCAAATGAGAAGTGTGAACAATGTGAACATGTTCCCATTCGCCACCGACAAGATTTTTCTCAAAAGGCGAAGGTGGGATAATTTGCAAGTTAATTAGACAGTCTTAATATGCCATTGTTAATTGTCACTGTTACCTTTTGAGGTGGACGACCCAATGATGATTCAATATAGAAGACTGCACGAAAATGCGTGTCATTGCTGTTTATAAGTTCCATTGTATACTGCGATAACATTCGAGAATGTTCCCGGTAGAGTGTGATACTAATAAGTAGGTAAGGTACATACTTAATAATTTTCGCACTTTTTAAACATGATAATAAAGACATTATAATGTTTAAAAAGTGTCCAAGTGTGTTAAATATATTCTACTTTTCTTGTCCTTTCTGCCGCTGAACATCACTTAGATATTTTATATAACTAATACTGAGTTATACTTATTTCTGACACTTACGCGAATACTAGACATCGAAATAAAACTACTTTTTACGGATTTTACGGTATGGTACGGTAGTAATTGAAACGTCAAGACGCCTACCACCTTAGTCACCCGTGACCTGGACGCTGTAAAGGGTCCGAAACGTCGGGATTAAAATAATATCAATATAACGCGATAAAATCCGTAAAAAGTAGTTTTATTTCAATAATACTTAGTTATTATAATGTTTACACAGATGCACGCACCGGCTGGGCAGCTGCGAGTTCCGCAACCGGCACGTGCGTATAACAAGACAACGCGACTTGCTACGAATTCTTGCATACTTCTTGTGCTTCGTCTACGTTCATACAGTAGACAAAGCAAAAGTATGCAAGACCCGTTGCAAGTTCTGTAGTTTTCACCTACCCTTCTGGGAAAAAGGCGTGAGAAAATAAACTTCAATAAAATATATTCGGCATCACTACATAGTATAAAACAAAGTCGCTTTCTCTGTCCCTATATCCCTATGTATGCTTAAATCTTTAAAACTACGCAACGGATTTTGATGCGGTTTTTTTTAATAGATAGAGTGATTGAAGAGGAAGGTTTATATGTATAATAACATACCACCACCATACCACGCCACGCGGGCGGAGCCGCTGGCGGGAAGCTAGTAAACTATATTATTGAAAATATATTCTAAGTGTTTACGTCACGTGAACGCTGCCACAGGGATCCGCGCTTATAATACATATTAATATATATACATGCCGAAAACTTGCTTTATAAGTTACGTCCTAGATGTATTGCGGTTTTATTTGCTAAGCATTATGAGTATGTCTTCATATTGCAAATTCGTACAACGTAGTCATTCAAGCTTGGAACTGCAAGATCTAAAGGTATTAAAATTTGCGGTCTTGTTAGGGCGCTCTTGCAAATGGGTTGCCTTGTAAAGTTATAACATTTGAACATTTAATACAATAGCACAATAGTTTGCGAGCGCGACGCGCCGCGGAGCCATCGCCTCGTACTGCGAAACAACAGACTAGGTTCTGAACATTTTGGGTTCAGAACCATTAAATAAACTCAAGATTTGTGTTGGTGTTTTACTTAGGTACATAGTTAAGTTAGTCAAGTTATACATATAACTTATCACGGATCAATTTGCAGAGGTACTTAATAGAAAAACTATTGTAACAACCCTCTGTACGGCGACGGTTTCTTCATTGATAAATATAATAGAATAGAGTATTTGACTGACGTTGGATTAATTAAAAACTAGATGTCTAATCGAAAAAAATAACATGTTTAAAAAATTGAAAGATATAAATTAAATCGAATACGACAATTCTAAGATATAAACCTAAAAACTTGGTTTAGGATTGACAGGAAATAAGTACACTGTTCCTTTCCCGCAAAATTAGTTTTATTTTAGAATTTGTATGGCGAACTGGCATTTGACGTCACGACCAGTATAGAACACTCTCTTTCTAGAATAAAATTAAGATCCTTATTTTTAACCGATTTTTGTTTTTGTTGTTCGGGTTCCTTCTTAATGGTGAACTTTTTAATGTGTCTTGAGTCTTGTCTGTTTAATATGCCTTTTATTCTGTGTACAATTATGTGCAAATAACTAAATATGTACGTGTTGATAGCCGTAAAACATGTTGTAAGTAGGTTTAAAAATGCGTTGTTAGTGGCACGAGTTCCTGGTACGCGTTAGTTCCCGTATGCTTCAGTTCCTTGTCGGCAAGTGTGACACTAAAGTGTGCTAGTACTGCGGCTCACTGGCCCAGCGCTTGCGCTAGTTACTGGACACATACTTGACCAATTTAGATGGTGGTACAAGGTAGTAGCGACAGCGAAAAACGTGCGTTTGCTCATTGGCATTACAGAGAGGTTCGATTTGAAATAATTCACTTTACTTTTAATACACTTTATCGACGTACTACTGTGAATTGCCAATGATAACCACGGTGATGGACTATAGGCTAACCTCCTCTTATCCTGAGAGGAGACCTGGGCCCAGCAGTGGTACAAAATCTGGCAGATAATTTTTATACAAACTTTGTTCCATTTTTTACGTATCCTAGCGGTTTTCGGCTATCCGGAGATGGTGGAACAGGCCCTTAATATTTTAATAAACTGGTCAAATAGTCGTAGTCGTCCAATAGTAGTCGCATCACGTATTTTTTATAAAAATTACAGGTGATATGAGCTCATACACTACGCAAAAATCTTATCAATATGCTATGAAAAAGTAGTTCTTAAAAACAACCGCTAACACTTAAAATACTACACCAGTGTGTTAAGTAGGACACACACGTCTCCGCATATAGGTATTTGTGGCTAGAACAATCACACCGTTATCCGGCAGTATGTCGGTCGCCGGCCCTTGCGCATCATGTTTGACGTGTAAATATGCCTTTATGGTCACTGTCAAATACTTCTTCAAGTTTACACTAGTAATTATACGTACCTAAGTATTATATTGAGGTAATAATAGTTTGTTTGTAATCTGTGAAACTACTGATTCAATTCTGAATATCTATAACTGATTGATCTTATGTGCTTAGAAGCTGGATTATAACGTAATTCTGACGGATTTTAATTTATTAAAACAATATGAAGCCCATTTGAAAATAATAAAAATTTTAGGTAAGTAGTCAAATTATAAAGTTCTAATATAAATAATAAATAATAATAAATAAATATCTTGGGACATTTTTACACAGCACCATCTAGTCCCAAACTAAGCAGAGCTTGCACTATGGGTACTAGACAATGGATATCATACTTATATATTTGTAAATACATACTTATAATATATAAGAAACACCCGGACAAACACAAACAACTAACTATCTTTTTGTATTTTTTTTTAAGCATTTTCCATGCTAAGATTTCAAGTTATTTTTAATGAAGGAAAAAATCGGCGGGCGGGCAGGATTCGAACCTGCGCCTTCTGGTTCGGTACGTCACCTTAAGATGTAAATTAGAATGTGGAGGAAGATTTCGACTGGCGAGCAGGGCGAGCGGTGGCTTAGTGGTCAGAGCGTCTGGTGTACCGAACCAGAAGGCGCAGGTTCGAATCCTGCCCGCCCGCCGATTTTTTCCTTCATTGAAAATAACTTGAAATCTTAGCATGGAAAATGCTTAAAAAAAAATACAAAAAGATAGTTAATAGGTAAGGCGTTATCATACGACATTGAACTAGCTGTAAAGTTAGTCGTGTCGGTTGTTGAAGTATTCTTGACAATAGATGGCGCTACGTCACCTTAAGATGTAAATTAGAATGTGGAGGAAGATTTCGACTGGCGAGCAGGGCGAGCGGTGGCTTAGTGGTCAGAGCGTCTGGTGTACCGAACCAGAAGGCGCAGGTTCGAATCCTGCCCGCCCGCCGATTGTTTCCTTCATTAAAAATAAAAATAACAAACAACTAAGTTCATCACATAATTTTTTGTGCCTTGTGGGAATCGAACCCACGACCTCTTGATCAGCAATCTGGTACTCGAACTACTAGACCACAGACGACGTCAATATAAAAGTTTAAAAGTGTTTTTTGGGGATTCTCTGTCCCTTTCCCGCAAAAAGGAGTTTAGAGGTTAGGAACGATGTGATGTCACAATACAGTATGATACGCTCTCTTCAATATGAAAACAAGTTTGATATTTGTTTTTGTTGTTCGGGATAAAATAAAGGCCTTTTTGTGAGGCCATAATAGATAATCAGGCATTTCAATTAGCCATTTAATATAGATAAATAAATATAATAGGTATTCTTTATTGCAGACCAAATTATGATGCAAAATAAATCCGAATGATTATTGTGCGGAAAAATTAAACAGCGATTAAAACAAACAGCCAGTCATTAAAACAGACGGCTAGATGAGTACCAACTTATTTTATTAAATGAAGCACTAGTTTCATGGTTTGTTCAGCGAATTATAATGCATGCGCCAACTCAATTCAAATCTTGTTTCCAGGATAACTCAACGTTTGGCTGTTGATATAAGTACCAACTAACTGCTACTCTACAAATTGTGTGATATGAACAAAGGATTATGCCATTTCAACGTTTTGTTTATATGTATAGCTTGCAAAAAGGATTAGGTTTAATTCCCCACGTTGTTACTCGAGTTTATATAATTTCTCTTTCCCGTGTTTCCTTTTTTAGCGGATGCTTACAACTGTGTGCCAAAGTCCGGCTAAATTATAACTACGCTGATCAACCGATCTGCAAGGTTTACCTACGCTTGCCGCGGTCAGTCTGCGGATAGGTGAACATTCTTAACACATCGAGACCCATCGGTCCTCCGCCTTGGAAAGCACGTAAAGCGGTCGGTCTTGCTTGTCATACGAACACCTATGACAATCGTTAGTGGTAGTCAGAAGCCCAAATCCTGACGACCAGTCTATCATTCGAATATCGGTATTGCCTTGAAATTGATGGTAGTAGTAGGTAGTACTTACTGAAATATATTTGATTACAACGGACGCAAGGTAACAAAGGCACCGTATATAATCTAATAATGCCATCCATGATGATAGCCGTGTCGCATCGCTGTCGTGGTCGTGTCGTTGCCGCAATCTGCGACACCGATACGATTTCGTTGTACGTGATACTGCTTCCAATTTAAGAAGGTGAACGTTCTACTTTTCTACTTAGAACTAAACGACAATGCATTCAATGTATGTAAAAGGTAATTTGTAACTCTGTGGCTAGACATAGAATTTAAATATAATGTAAATATGTAGGTAGCTATAGGTATTAGTACGCGCCGAATGTTCGGCCGAATATTCGTACTCGGCATATTGTAATATTATTCGGGTAATATTTTTCGTATTCGCCCGTATTTCGTATTCATAGTCAAAACTGTCAGTGCCAGTTTTGGAATGTCAAACGCACGCCATTACGGCAGATTAATATCAGTTTTACAGTGATTTCATGGTAAAAACGATCAACTTGACAGCTGTCATGTACCTCCGGTACAAATCCTATTAATATGTAGTGTTTGCCATTCATGATCACCATTAAATAAATCAAAGCTGGTCGAATCCAACCCGTATCAATATTGCTTTGCATTTCCCTATTTGAGAAAATCTAGGTTTGCATTTGAAATACAAACCACTGCAAAGTGCAAATTGACTATCAGAGTACTGGCCAACTCCAACACTTAATTTGTTACGAAACCTCTGACATTTAACTTCAAATGCCAACGTTAAAGTACACCAATGTCTAATTTGCAAATTAATAGATTTTGCATGAAACTTGTATTTACGCTTGTTTTAAAATATTAAGCACTGACTTGATTGGTAATTTGCTGTAGTTGCTTCATGATTAAACTGACGTATGACGATGACGTACTTACATCGCATTTTAATCTAGAATTGTAGCATGCTATTCCTCACAGTGATGTTGAACCAATGGCACGCGTGCGATAAAATATTTTGGGCACAGGACTTAGGACTTTAGATGCCTAATAGATATTCTTACTGAATCAAGATTGTAGGACGGCACGTCACGGTCCCTTCAAAAATTTTCTATAAAAAATGGCACGACAATGTAAGATAAATTATAGGTTCGTCATCACTACTCTAGCAAGTAGAAACATAAAATATCGTTTGGCCCTCGGAGTTCACTCGTGCATTAACCCATGTGAATTCCATGTTCAGTCGACGGTGAAAATCACTACTAAGAATTCTAGTACTGGTCAGAAGTGGCAAAAGCCTCGTTGCCTAGTGGTCGTACGCTCGACTGCTACGCTCAAGGTCCTCCGTTCGATTCCTGGATCTAGCAAAGTTGTTTGGTTTTTCTGTAAAACTCCCAGTAGCAGCTCGGAGTTTTGCACGGCTAATGGCAATAGGCTCGCATTACATGAGATCTAGAAAACCGGCGACCTATGAGTAAACAGCAGTATGCCTCTGCCAAATCCCGTGGTGAATAGAGGCGTGATAATGTATCTCTAGCGCAAGTACAAAGCATGAAATTTAATTTCATAGATTTTTTGGATGGGCTCAATAGATACTACTTACTTCCTGGATTTATGTTTAAAATTTTGAGTACTTTGGTACCATAATTTTGAATAGGATCATCTAGCAATACTTACGGACTTAGGTACGAACACTTTATGTACCTAACGAAGAGAGTATTTAACTCTATTGAAAATTCAAAAATTACACAATTGACAATAATTTGACAATAAGCAGTCGAAAAAATAATGTTAGTGTTCATGTTAGTGTTCATAATGTTAGTGTTCATAAAATAACATTTTAAACTTTTTCTTCTTTTAATCTATATTTTTAATAACCGATAGAGTAGCCGCTATATTATTATTATCACGACATACCTACCGTCTTGTAAATAAGGTAAAACGTGTCAACTGATCTTCTGAATTCCATGAGATTTTTTGTTTACCTAGCTCAGTGACATCATTACCACATAGAAACATGGCGTCCAGTGCTTTTGTCGTTTACGCACGAAAATTGAAAAATGGAACATTTTAATGCTCTTTTATGGCACTTATCGATTAAATTAAAATGTTGTGTATTTTTTGTGGTTTATTAGCACATTAGTATCAAATTGAGACACTTTTAAAAAATGAGTGTAATACCCTATTGTCAAAAGGAACGCTGTTTCATCCTGATGAAGGCTTGCTATTAATATCATTACTCTGAGTACGACCGGATCCCGCTGAGATTGCATTACCAATATTGACGGGGTGTGGCTGAATGTGGGTATTAACGGCACATACTCGTACATAAGTAGGTAGGTTGTAGAGACCACAGCAATCAGGTGACATTGCTGTGTAGCTGGCTCCCTTTAGAATAAATAAAAATTTTCAACCGCGACTACTGCGCTTGAGCTCCTGTATTCGATTCCCGGGTAGTGTTATTGTGTTGTTGTATGAATCTCTCAGTAGCCGCTCAGAGTTTAGGTTTTTTCCCGGTTAACGGCATTTAGACTCGCCCTTATACATGAATACCTGCTTGAATACCGGTGAACTTCGAGTGTACAAGTACACAAGTACAACTCTACCTAACCCGACGAATTCAGGCATCTACGACCAAATGAGGCAGTCTACGAGAATAAAAATCACGCACTTACCAAATCGTCTAGTAAACAAATCAAACAATACGATAGCAAAAATAATGACACCGCGAAGCGTGCTGACCCCCTTTTGTGCTATCCAATCCGGCACGGCCAGTACGTGACTGAGGCGACATGGTTTTCAAGGCTAGACAGAAGTGAATACCACGATTCGTGAAAAAACGCTTTATGACTACAGAACATAAACATACCACTGTACCTGTATACCCCGAACGGTCAGGCAGAGTGGCACTCAGGTTCAGACTGGAGAGGGTGGCGGTCACCAGCCGGGACCTAGCCTGCCCGCGCCCCCACTGGTCTGGCTTGTGGGCCGTTCTAGAACGGCGCGATAACTTTTAAGCGAATCAACCGATTTTGACGTTGTTTAAACGAGATATGACTGTAAAAAACATTATTTTCACCATTATCCCGTTCCGGGCCCGGGGCTTTTGGAGAGGTGGAGCTATCCGGGCCCTTCTAGGTCAGTCTGACCCTGTGTGGTACTCATACATTAACGATTCTGTAATAGGGGCGAGCCTATCGTCACAAGTCCAAACTCCAAGTAGATATTGTTTCTTTTTTAAAGGATATCTCAACAACACTTCTTGACCCGGAAATACCCAGAACATACAGCAGACGCGCTTACAAGCATTAGACAGGAAGGGTGTTCTAAAAGTCAAAATTTTTTTGGACTGACGTTTTTCAAATTTTTTTACTTGATAGGAAAATTGAGTCAATTCTTGTCTACAGGTGCCACTCTAAGTAGATTCGTAACCAAAGGCTAGGTATCAATAAAAACAAGGAAACAGTAACATTATCGAACTGTTGTTACATAAGCCACGTTTGCATGCGCATCCAAATTTGGTCGCATTTATTATTTTCTTCGTGTACAATTACACAATGGTCTGCAAGAACTGGTTATCTAACTGCAGACTGACTGAACGAATGACGAACGGCAAACGCAAGACGTTACATAGACGGCACACTGCAAAACCTGACGAATACGGTTGTACTACTTAATAATAAATAAATAAATACTACAAATCTTCGAGAAGAAGTGGTAGCCGAAGGGAATGATCACTGGACTGCCAAGTCAAAGGTCTTGAATCCAAGGCAATCGCATCTCTGTCTTTTCGAAATCATGTGCGTAATTATCACTCGCTTTAACGGTGAAGGAAAACATCGTGAGGAAACCTGCATGCCTGAGAGACTTTCTCGACGGCATGTGGAGTCTGCCAACTCGGATTAGGTTAGCGTGGTGAACTATGGCCTATCTGAGAGGGGAGACGGGCCCAGCAATGGGACAGTTAATGGGTTGACAATGATGAGCAAATCTTCGTGCTCAGACAAAACCCTATCGACGGATTTATAGTGCGATTATCTCGTATTCACATGAAAAAGAGCGAGACAAAACAGTCGACAACATTTTGTCGTAGTGTCGGTCTAGCAAGAAAGCTATTTCGGACTTCTGCCTGTTTCACACACGATGTTTCACGCTATACGGTCTATGGTCTACCAACAAATTTATATTGGAATATCTCGGACGAGGAAAGCCTATCGACGCTTGCAACCCCAGGGCTATCTATCACTCGCGCGTTGCCGACCCGATAAACCTCTTAGAGGTTTATCGGGACAGTTTGAGGGAATATTCCTCTTACTGCCAGCGCACCGCATCCTTAGAAGGAGCTCTGTTGAATTTTACCTGACACTTGTTTTAACGGATCGTTATATTTGAGCTATTCGAACGGGCCCGTAATTTCGCTGATGGAAATAAGGAGAAGGCCCCCTGACATAGCATTTCTACGCTGATGCTAAGACAAAATGTTGTCCATTGTTTAGTCTTGCACTTTTTCATGCGAATACGACGACATAATTTTGACACGGCATGCATGTATCCTGCGCAAACCATTGGATCTGAAGATAGATCTTATAAAATGTTACTAGAAGAAAGGTGACCTACTTACCTACGCGTGGAAAAATTTAGGCCTTGGTACCGAGGACACTAAAACGAATCCGGTCTTATTTTTAGTATTAATTACATACTAAGTTAATTGGGCGTAATGATTGCGTTATACATCAAAATGATAAATGTTCCTGCTGGTGGTTGCGAGTGCGAATGTTTTGTGAGGCTCTGGGTTTGATTCCAGGGTCTGGGCTATAGCTACTTCTCTTTTATATCAGCTCAAATTGAAGTCCACGTAATATTCTTTAATATTATTTACAGCATACAGACTTTCACAATCTATTCAAATTGACAGTAACTTGGTAACTAAGTACTTACCTACTAATCTTACACGTCTTATTTCTGTGTAGAACTGCTTTTACAATTACATAAAGGCCATTAGAATTTACGTTTTAAATTGCCTGATGGCCGTTAGAACATGTTTAAGTATGTTTCTAAGAAGAGTCGTGTATAGCCGTCGTTATTCGCATTTCTAAACGATTACTGCTGCGTGCACGCAAGTGCCGCCATCTTGGACGGACCTACTGTTTTATCTAACAGTGTTCTTGCTGGAAGTCGCTGTGTTGATTGTATAATAACGGTAGTTGAGGTGTCTGTGAAATAAAGTAATCAATCCAGTAAGACAATGCTGTCATTAAAGATAATTATTAGCACTTACTCAATGAACTAAATAGGATGAGTTAATGAACTTATTGGGAATTCTATTACGATATACCTTACTAGCTTTCCGCCAGCGGCATCGCCCGCGTGGTCTGGATATTTCTTATAACTTTCATCCCCTATTTCAACCCCTTACAGCCCTTTTTCGCATTAAAAAGTAGCCTATGTCCTTTCTCAGGGTCTAAACTATCTGTGTATCAAATTTCATTTAAATCGATTCAGTAGTTTTGGCGTGAAAGCGAGACAGACAGACAGAGTTACTTTCGCTATATAATATTAGTAAGGACTATTATAGCGACCCACCACGGCCTCGCACGGCTGCAATGTAGATACTAATGTGGGGTAGTGAAATTCTCCGGCTTTTCTCTACTATAATACTAATAATTATGCATTTTATACTACATAGGTAGGTATAAATTTTCCTATTGCTAAAACTGCAATCCGTTGCGTAATAGATCTAAGCGCACAAACAACGGGAGCAACTTTATTATAAACGATTATAATATGTAAAGATAATAAGAGCAATATTTGTTACATTACCATCTTATTCTTGGAAACATTTTTAACGAATTCAATGAAATTTACAATATTCAGGCTAACGGGAACGGAAAAATATACATCTACTTAATCTCATTTCTGGGAAAATTCGTATTCACCGTGTTTTCATGCATAAAGCAACAAACTTGACTTGTCCATAAAATTGATGTGACTAGACATTTTACATCTGTCCTGAGTACAGTTCCGTGGCCCAGATACTTATGGACGAGTCATTTAAATATTCGTATATAAATGTGTATACAATGTGTTAAGAAAACTCTGTCCGACCCGTGAAGGTATTATTAGGTATCGATATTAGATTACATTTATGTAATCCTTTTCAGTTTTCAATAAAAAAAAAAATATTCCGAATAAAAGTAAATGGTTTTATAAAACAATGAAACTTAGATAAATAGCTACAAGGGCAATTGTCACAGGTACCTAATATACCACTGCAGGTGATAGTGTTGTCACATTCAAGAAAATTGCTAGATTTTGGGTAATTTTGATAATTTTTGTACAAAACTTCATTAACAGCCTTACTTTTATGAATATTTTACATATATATATCCTGGGACATTTTTTACACAGCACCATCTAGTCCCAAACTAAGCAGAGCTTGTACTATGGGTACTAGACAATGGATATAATACTTATAGTATACTTTTTTTTGTAAATACATACTTATAATACATAGGAAACACCCAGACAAACATAAACACTTAAGTTCATCACAATAAATGTTTGTCCTGTGGGAATCGAACCCACGACCTCGTGATCAGCAGTCCGGTACTCGAACCGCTAGACCACAGACGTCGTCATAAAACGTTTCGTGTCGTTTTATTTATTTTATTTGGTAATGTGATTGGGATACCTAACATCCCCTAGACCCTAACCCCTTTTGGGTCGGACAGGGTTTTTTTTAACATTATATATTGTATATTTATACGCCTGTATTCCGAATTCCGAAGCCGACCGCACACACATAGTTCACCGGTATGTTCCATGTATTAGGGGCGACCCTATTACTGTTAACGGGGCCCAAATCCAAACTCGTATGTTTTACTCCAAAATTTTGTATGTTTTTTACAATAAAACAAAAGGAATTCCACTTTTGTTACTAGGTAAATGAAGTCGCCATCGGAAGTCAATTACTTCTAAACAATGGGGCAAAACATAAACTGATCTCGCATTGGCCGGTTTTCAAAACAATGAGAGGTCCGTTTATACTGGTACTGTAAGTCAGTACTATAAACCCATCAATATTGCTTTTTATTATGTTTTCGTCAACTTTAACCGTCCAGACGCTTTTCGCCATCATGTGTCTTGGTTTTCCAGACAGGTTTCATGTCTAGCCACAAACAAAACAACGATAACTACTATTTTTATCTTTATTTACCAAGTGGTGACATCGCTATAAAGAGTAATGTAAGTTTTATATTGTATAATGCATCCATTATTCAAAAACTTTCGCTGCGTATTAGAGGCGAGTGGTTTAGAGAATGTATTGTTCTGTACATAATATGCATAAATGTATATATTATATAGACTGCCTCGGTAGCCTAGTGGTCAGCGTTGAGCGAGATCCTGGCTCCTGGGTTCGATTCCTAGGTCGAGTAAATTATTATTGGGTTTTTCTATGAAATTCTCAGCAGCAGCTCCGATTTGTGGCCGGTTAATTTCACTGGGCTCGCTAATTGTGCAGGTAGGCTGTGACGTACTAAGCATGTACAAATTTTACCGCTTCAGACTTTCCAGAGAACATTCGTCAGCAAATAGTAACGAAAATAACCTTACACACTTGTGAATGACAGCTGAACGTGCTCCAAGTTTCTAGATGCACGAAGTACGCACGAACACTCTAAGCACGGTTAGCCTTGGCAATCGATTAATAATTATCGATTGTAATCGATTTGCTCGGTCAGCATATAGCGTTAGCATCGAGTTCCTACTGTCTGACATTTAATCACAACATATTCATATTCATAATATTTAAATAAAATTATTAAATGCTCCCGTTGATACTTAACTAGCATTTATTTCAATGGCAATTAAGCTGAGTTGCCATAATAAGGTTCAGCCGGGATGTGTTGCGGTTAAATAAAATATCTTGACTTATGGTACTTAACGTTTTTATTATATTATGGAACTTTTACTTAGCAACATGTGCTGAAAAACATTTGACTATATGTATAACCCGGACGTAACCATAGACAATCGAGAGCAGGGTGTCAAACTTTATGATTATAAAGAACCAAAGACGACGTCTATGGTCTGGTGGTTCGAGTACCGGACTGCTGATTACGATGTCGTGGGTTCGATTCCCTCAAGACACAAACATTTATTGTGATGAACTTAAGTGTTTGTGTTTGTCTGGGTGTTTCTTATGTATTATAAGTATGTATTTACAAAAAAAAAGTATATAAGTATTATATTGCCTAGTACCCATAGTACACAGTGGTGCTGTGTAAAAATGTCCCAGGATATTTATTTATTTATTTAAAGACAAAACAATATACCAACTATTTAACTAAAATGTAATTATATTGCGATTTTACAACAGCATGCTTAACAGAAACACTACTCTTCATGACTACAACAGCATGACCTTAACATTTATGACTGCCCAAATATAATAATTATGATACATGGATTAAAAGTATACACACACATACATATGTTTACCTACACATACATTTACCTACTACCAGTAACTAATAGTATTACTTGATTGAATAACTATATAGCGAAACATCGCTGGAGATATAATATAAATTGTCTTCTAAGCTTCTTCCCATACCGTGTTATATAACAGTGGCAGAACTAGCCGTTCTATAAAAATGACCCCATGTTTTTTTTAAACTTCTATAAACCTCCTCGAAAAAATTGTCGTTTACTGCGAGCTGTGTTAGGTGTTTGTTTGTTGTTTGATCATGAGTTTTTCTCACTAAACTTAAAGCGACGCCGTAAAATATTTCTATGGAAAATCCTTTAACGCCATCTATCGGTTATGTAATGAACTAAAAATAGGTTTTGAGATTACAGAGTTTTGATGAGTAAAAAACCTATCGAAGGTATTCGATAGAACTCATGGTTGAGGTACAGCAGTCCTGTGCCTCGACCATGAGTTTTTCTCACTAGACTCGCTAGCGACGCCGTAAATTATTTGTATGGAAACCCTCGCAGCGCCTCTAGCGGTTACGTGAGGAACTAAAATCTGCTATGAGATTACAGCGTTTCGATGCGTAAAAAACCTATCGAAAGTCATTCGATAGAACTCATGGTTGAGGGGCTGTTATCGAACCTCAGACGTCGCGACATTCATACCTTGGTTCACGAAATGGTTTTGGAGTCACACAGCGCCGATATCCATGTATGTGCTTATCGCGTGACATAATCACGAGTTATTTTGGTAGAAACTATGAAACATTCATAAATACATGCATTGTAAGCAGACGCCTCCCGACAGTCTAGCTTGTACCTTCTGGCACAATGAGGAGAAAGGTATTTCCATGTTTATTTGGTCACAATCATATTCCTTTAGGAATCGTTATGGTGCTAACATTCTATCTTGTAAACTTGGTATTTTCTACTTCGTCTATTGAACTGCCTCGCTAACCTAACGGTCTTAGGGGTCTTGGGTTGAACAAGTGTAAGTATCATTGGGTTGGAAAAACTGCCCAATCCAATCTCCGAACTGTTATTGAGAAGTTCATAATTTCTCAATGAACATTTTGATTTGTGCCCGAATAATGGCAATAGGCTCGCCCTCTTACCCTTCGGAGAATACAGGCGTAATGATAATGTCCGTCTATTCAAAATGATTTGATTATTAGTATTTGACTAAGTTCCCGTTAAATTACCTGCCAGATAATTTCATATAAACTTTGTTCCATTTTCTAATTTATCCGACAGTTAGCGGATATCCAGAGACGCATTGTACGAAAAAATACCAACTTAATAAAAAACAAAAATTAGAAACAAAAAAAATATATACATAGTTGTAAAGAAAATTATCATACACAATATTATTTCACTTTATAATTTTATTTACGTTCCTGTAATTGTGTAAGTTCGAAAGCGAAACGTTCGTCGACATTCCGTTATGATCGCGTTACATCGCGCCACTATGGAACCATCCATCTTAATCAACCCTAACATTACCATCAATGTATCACGCAAGTTACGATACAATCCAACTTGTAAGAATCTATGGAATACGTGACTGTGGCTTCCGCATTTCTTTTTGCATGACATTAGTGCATAACGAGTGTTTTGTATAGTGCCGTAACTATTACATGAATCTAGTGTATAAAATAGTAACATACTATCACGCCTATATCCCCGGAGTGTAAGGCAGAGGTGTATTAATAATACACACCCACAGTTCACATGTTGTTCGGAGCTGCGCATTCTTGGGAATCGAACAAGGATAAATAAATAAAATAAAAAAAAGATTAACATTAGCATGATGTCAATAAAAAAAAAATAGAAAAAAAAACAAAAAATATTCAGAGATCCCAAATTTTTGGATGTAACATTCATCATATTATTTATGATCGTATTAAATGTAGTCTATGTTACCCGGACTACAATACCTACCCAATCGATTGACACCTCAATTATCAAAAACGCATAAGTAGTTTAGGCAATACAGTCGAACATAAATAAATACATAAATTAATTAATTATAATATTGTGAATGTCTGTAATTGATGATTTTTAATGTATGTGTTATCATTGTTGATGTGCCTTGAATAAATAAATACAAGTATGTACAATAATATATGTAGGTACTACTAAATTAATTACCCTTCCGTCTTTTTGGCGTTACCATCGTCGGCTAAATATTAAGTGTACATAATAAAATACCTATTACACAAATACCTATTAGTATGGCCTCGTATTAAGAACGGAACAACGTTATAAAGCCTTCCTTTAGTTCACAAAACGACCCTAGTATGGCAAGTAACCTTAAAGAAATCAAGTTGATGGATTAACCTTAGGAACTATGTATTTTATTGTTGCACTTACTACCGACTGTAGTTGTAGCTAAAGATATCTATACTAATATTATAAAGAGGAAAGATTTGTTTGTTGGTGTTAAATTGGCTCCGTAACTACTGGACCGATTTGAAAAATTCTATCAGTGTCAGATAGCCTATTTATCGGGGAAGGTTTATAGGCTGTATACCATCACGCTACGTCTAATAGGAGCGGAGAAGCAATGAAAAATGTTGCAAAAACGGGGGGAAATGTTATCAAGACCACGCGGTTACGAGATTACCTACAGCGATTTGATACGTAAAAATCGCAATTGGATAGCGACTTTTAAACTCACGGTTGAGGTACTGATTGCCTGGCTCGCGACCACGGTTACGTTGTAGTCTATCGAAAAACACCTTTTGTGTGTGTTCCGTCTTTTGTGCGTGAGACACAGCAGTCACTTAATCATGTGTCTTAGGCTGATATTCAGAGACGAAACTAAGCATGAACTTAGGCTTCCGTATGTCAAATTGTCATACAAATTTGACATATGGAAGCGTAACTTTACGCTTGGCGTCGTCTCTGAATATTAGATTAAGTATGTCTGGACTTTAAAAATGACCACGATTCTATGAATTCGTTTTTGTATTATACCTCAGAGGTCGTCAGTAGCCATCTAGCGCCATCTAGTGCTAAGAATATAATATTCTGACTTGTTAAAATATCTTCGAAAGATTCATTTACTTATAATGCAAACAGTTTGCTGGTAAATTTTAGATGCGTAATAGCTTTAAGACTATGCTCACAAGCTATTACATGGGATCTAAAATTAGGATCTTAAGGATTAAGGATTAAGGATTTGTGCATCACAAATCCTAACAACGTACAGTTTGCTACTCGACATCGAGAGCGTACTGTCGTGGTTGGGAATACTTACTTTGAAAAGTTTTTATTAAAATAACCATTTATTGTTATCTTTTTAGATATAATAGCGAAAGAGAATACGATCTAGAACGAACTATGTTTTGTTTCCAGGTGACCGCCGCTGTGGGCATCCCGCAGTGCCCCCAAACGCCCGGGTCTCCCTACCGGCGGGGGACATAGTGCCGGGCACGATCGCGTCCTACGAGTGCGATGACGGCTATGAGCTGTTTGGAGCTCATCAGAGAGAATGCACTCTGAGGGGAGACTGGACTGCTGATGCTCCATTCTGTGGTAAGATAACTTGACGTTATATTATATTATAATAAGGGCCTGTTTCACCGCCTTCTGATAAGTTCCAACCTCGCAGATAATTTCATAAAAATTGTGATCTATTTTTTATTTATCTGGCGGATAGCTGGTATCCAGAGATGGTGAAACAAGCTCTTAGATAAACAGTGCCACGTCTCCTTCGAACGGAGCAACATCTTTCACTTTCATCATCATTTAAATATTTCTGTCAATTCATACAACACCTGAATGAATAATACACCTTTAGCCCTAAACCTTCTTCATGAATCACTGTGTTCAGTAGTGAAAACCGAATGGAAATTCATTCGGTAGTTTTTAAGTATATCGCGTTCAGACAACCAGACAGACAGATGCGGGGTGGGAACTTTATTTTATAACATAGTGATAGAAGTTTTTTACATTCGGTTTATACTTGGCGGCTTACCTGTGAACCAAATGAAAGAAATATTGGTTATACTTTGAACTTTCCTACTCTCTGTGTCAGGTCATGATCGATAAGTATATAAAAAAATATATTCTCTATTATATACTAAAACTATGTTTCCCAACAGGCACAAACGTGGCATTCAGAAAGCCAGCGAATCAGTCCACCACAGTTCGTGGGGGTGCAGCCGCCAACGGCAACGATGGCGAGAAGACCACAGAACATGACGGCAAGAGATGCACTGAGACCCAGCGAGAAGCCTCGCCCTGGTGGCAGGTGGACTTGCTCCGACACTACGCTGTGAAAGTCGTCAGGGTTACCACCAGAGGATGTTGTGGTAAGTCACTCGGAATCTAATCGCCTCGTTAATAAACTTGGTATACACTTTATCCTGTTTCTTTAGCCTACACCTAGAAACAGCTAAAAAACCTATCCTAAACTTTGTTTATTAATAAAGATTAAAGCTGTAAGATAAACGAGCGGTAGCAAGGTTCTTCGAAGTCACAACCAGCATTTAGATATGGATTTACACATTGATTCCGTGTCAAACCTGTTGATAACACATTTTTGCTAAAAAACATGACGCTTGTATTTACCTAAAGTGTTTTTGTTTAGGGTTTGTAAATTACAATTTACAATGTACAGCACAGTAGGGTAAGAAGCTTTAAAAGTATTGCCTTTAAGCGGATACGAATCTAGACCATTGAAATTATTATGGAAAATCCCAACAACACTGCTCGTTGTCGTCGTGGAAATCGAACCCAAGAACTCATGGTCAGCAGCAGCGCTTGCAGCTCTTCGGAATTGTTGTGTATGTCATAACGGCAACTTTCACGCAAATTAAGTATTGAATTACCAATAACTGCAATGTTGAGTAAGTTTTGCAAAACATGGCTATGTTACTAATACGTACGTATCCACGACTGGGCAATGACCGTTGCCAATCACTATATAATAAAGTAATATGCCATTGTGGTACCTTCCTAAAACGGTACCCACTTATATTTGATGATCATTTGCTTACCAGAAGCGATAGCGCCATTTATCTAAATAAATAATAACACGATTTGTACCGGCTTCCCCTTTGAACGGCCGCGTCGATGGCCAGGATTTATGGGGAATTTCCGCATCCCAAAAAACTTACTTTTAGCGGCTTACTCACTATATACTGTCACCAAATAGCAAGTCAAGGTAAGTATCTTTTGCCAAGGGTAGCTTACAAGGAAATACACCATCAATATCTACCCCCTTCCTAATCTTTGAGTGTATAAAGTAGTTTTTGACTGTTGATTTTAGTTTATAATTCTGCAAATAAACATACGGGTTTTTCTGTACCTAATGCTTGATCACCAAAGATAAAGAATCATAATATAATGGGATAGAACGCATGACTTTTGATCATGGGTAAACCTTACCTACTTTGTAACATTCAAAAGGCGATATTAGTTTGTTTATCTTGCGATCCGCTTGTAAGTAAATTGGCTTATATTTTCACAAATGAAACCTAGTTTTGCGATTATTCTAGAGGTCATTTTAATGAGGCCAAATCCGTATAAGCTGTATGTCACAAACAACTTACAAAGACGCTAGTTTTATCTCTTGTCCAGGGAAGCTTATTCCCTACATGCCCCTGTAGGCGAAGCGCGTGGTTGTAACACACGTGTCTTCGTGTGGGATGGTGAATTGTCTTGCTTATCAGGGTTTTCAGAAATGTAATTTCGAGTCCCGTAACTCTGGCTTCACATTGCGAAGGCAAAGAACCATAAGGAACAGGAGGAAAGACGATTGGCCACTTGACATGACACGAAAGAAATATTTCAGAAAAGCGAGGAAGGGGAAGTCCTAGATGAAGTTTTAAAGAACAAGTGAAGGGAAATGTGGAAATTGATTCGTATCAAGAGGTCAAACAGAAGGCAGAAGGTATAGAAAATGGCGATTGCGTAAATTAAAAAGAATCTCCATAAAAGAAAAGAAAGTACGATCTTTAGTCGCAGTCGAGTCTAACATAGTGTCATAATAAAATTGGGGCAGTACGAACATGTTTCATACTATAAAAGTAATGACAACATCGATGTTCACAATCTCATTAATATTTCCCTTTTTTACCAGGTCACCAACCGCTTCAGGACCTAGAGATCAGAGTGGGTAATAGCAGCACTGACTTACAACGAAACCCTTTGTGCGCCTGGTTCCCTGGTACTATCGGTGAGTAATGACTTCTAATAACAGGCAAAGTTAATTATTAAATTAATTTAAATTCATCCCCTGTATTTAGATAGGTACACTTGAATTGATAAACTAGATTATTATCAAGTTTCGTAATTATACAATGTACAAACCTTACTGTTTTCACAGTTGTCACTCAAAAATCAACTTAAAGCTGGTTGTACCGAAGTAGAGATTTCAGCAAGTGCCAATTAGTTGATATTTTAGATTATGATTTTGAGCAATTATGCGGTGTAGATTGATATCCGATCTTTTAATTCTTTGACTTTTCGTATCTCGATACACAGCATCATTCTGCTATTTTAGAAGTTGAGAGTGTTATGTAGGTACCTATTATTCCAAACGGGCCGCGCCGGACTACGGCGCATTTCACACTGAGCTAAAGGAAATTCAGGCTTCTATGCAATTGTTGTTTCATTTTTACACGGAACTTACACTGCTTAGATTCGGTTAGATCCGCGCGTATGCCGCGACAGCCGGTCGGATGTGCTCGGACGCTCGCGCCTACTCGCGCATGCTCGAGCATGCTGACGGCGGCGTTCATGTGTTGCTCTCCGACCGCGACAGAGCATGCTAGCGGATACGGATCATGCTCGACCATGCGCCCGGCTACCAGCCCATTATAGTCGTCGGGCAGACTTGGTCGGCTACTCGCGCATGCTCAAGAACCCTCGCATGAGCTGCGACGCATTGCGCTGTAGGTACTCCGCGGCTCGTTTGGTCATTATTCGTTCGAAATCGTACATTATTCGTTGATGAGGGTGCACCAAACTATAATTAAAATTCAGCCGTTCTTAGCGCTTAGGAACACATTTAGTAATTCATTTTTATTTACTTAGGTATATAAATAGATAGATTACTAATTACCTACCGTAAACCAATTAAGGGGTCTTCATTAAACATCGTTAGGAACAACTTTTACTTAAGACAATCTTTTGTCGAGTTGAGTGCATACAAAACATACCATCACGCCTGTATTTTCCGACGGGTAAGACAGACCTCTGCCTCATACCGGCAATATATAAGTCCCATGTAATAGTGGACAAGCCTGTTGCCCTCAATCTGGCAATAGTCCAAACTGCTGCTAGGAATTTCATAGAAAATCTCAACCACTTTGCTCGACCCGAGAATCAAACCCAAGACGTAGCAGTCACGCTTATCGCAAGACCAAAGAGGCAGTCAGTCGAAATTTATAAAGGAACTATTATATAATTTTGTATGATGTATGCTCATTATTAATACATAATTACATACACAATAAAAACAAATGTTCGATAATTCAAAATAGAAAAAGGTAAGCGATGGTCGAACGACCTTGTATGCGTACCGCGAGGACTGGTTGGAGACGGTACAAGAAAATAATACTTGGAAGGACCTAAGGGAGGCCTCTGTCGACCAGTGAAACAGCAATAGCTACGGAAAATAAATAGGGTGTATAATCGTCACTTGAAACGTAATATATAAGGTCTAGTTCCACCACCGAAGTAAGTTAAGTAAGTAAGTAAGTTCCCGTTAAATTATTTGGCAGATAATTTATGGTTAATATATCCTTTTTGAGATTTGACACACGTCAAAAAAACCATAGACAATATCCAGGCATAAACAATAGTAAGGCATAGACGCAGGCCCTAAATGTTCCACCACCTCTAGATAGCCACTAACTGCCGAATAAATTCAAAAATGGAACATATTTGTATGAAATTATCAGCCAGCTAATTTAACGGGAACTTATCAGTAAGCTGTGAAACCTTACCCTTATAGCAAGTAACTGTTCAGCGTTCAAAGACCTTGGAATATTTCTCAGAACACAATAACCCCATTGCAAAACAAGAGCTTTATTATAGTTATTATAATAATAAAATAAAATTAGTTTATAGTCTTCGTCGTGGGCGTTGTTTATGTTTTTAAGAAAAACAGGGTCATATTTTTTTAGAACATGAGTTCTTATCGAACTGCGTTGTTCCTATGAATAAGACTTTCGGATAAACCCAATAGCACTTAATTGAACATCGGAATAGAACCCAGACCTCTCACCCAGCAACCGCGCTTATGTCCACTCCAATCGATCTCAGCGCCACCTACCGGTTCAATTATCAATCTTAACTATCCAGAGACCCGCTCAAATGTACACAAAAGTAATCATCACAATCAGTCAGCTTAACTGTTGGCAGTTCAGACCTACATAAACACGTACAAAATAACTAGGTACCTAGGTATATCGCTCATGGAACGATCGATTTTTCTTCAAAAATATAAACCAATAGCTATACTAGCTTTACCGTTATTGGATAAAATGGTCTTCAATCAAGAACTCATAGCTATAACCTAAATTAAATATTTAGAAAACCCCCGACAATGTATTTGCCATTTTGCCATTTCAAATTTATCAGTGTATAGTATTCTTCTAGTTAAGCCCTTTCATTTGATACCCATATTGAGGCCTTGGACCGATTTTCATTAAACATAGCTAAGAACACTCCCGACTAATTCACTTTTCAAATAAAAAAAATAAAATGCCACAGCCAGACACACACACACACACACACACACACACACACACACACACACACACTAACAGACACGTTTCACACACACACACACACAAAATTATAACACCCCGTCGTTTTTGCATCGGGGGTTAAATAAAGGATGAAACCACAGTATGTTCACACCTTTTGATTGCCGGTAGTAGAAGGTTTTTAAGTGTCAATAAAAAGTAAAAAGCACTTGGCACATTAGTTTACGTACACTGGTCTTTATTTATATCGGTATTAAGAGAAAAAATTTGTATTTTTGTATGTATGTAATGAGTAAACCCAAAAACAACTCGACCGATTTCAAAAATTCTTTCACTATTCGAAAGCTACGTCTTTTCCGAGTAACATAGCCTACAATATATAAGAAATACGCAGACCACATGGGCGTAGCTGCTGGCGGAAAGCTAGTAGTAGCTAATAAATAAGATTAAATAATTTTCTAAAAAAAAAACAAATGGTTTTTTTTCGCCTAGTTTCCCAAAGTTGTTGGTAAGAGCCAACCGCTATAGACAACGGTATCATCTAGAGACCCTCATTAATATCACTGGGTACATTATCCTACAAACCGTTACACAGTGGCAGAATACTTGGCAATACGGTGCTGCCAATACCAGAAAAAATGTTCTGCAGTAGAGTTCCAACACCAGAAAATTCCCGCCAACCAAATCAAGTTACCAACTAAATAAAACAAAAGATTTATTAACTTGCAACACCGCCACTATATTTATTCAACTAAATGAAGGTACCAATACTAAATAAAACAAAAGATTTATTTACTTGCAACACCACCACTATATATATATTTATAAAATGGGTCCACGGTCTTGTCTTGCCTCATCGGCCTTATTTCGTTCCAATAAAAACAGAGCCAGTCAGCCAGTAGAAGTATTCAGTGCTGTTTACATGAGCCGAAGTAGATACACTTGCAGTATTACCATCACTCTTTCAAATCGGTCACGGTGAATGGTTTATGATCTGAGAGATCTATAAAATAGTCCGGTAATTTCGGCTCTGTTTATTATAGTTATTGATACTTATTGTTGAAGTATTCTATCATTATAGTACATGTTTACATGGTATTCGGGTAAGAAAACCGATGTTTCGTTACGGTGCGAGTGAATAAATTATTAAAAGTTGGGCATGGCTTTGATTATATCTCGAGACTCATATATCATAATTATAAAACAACGAAGAATTCAAAAATTATAAATTTCAAACTCAAACCAAATAAATATTGTGAGAATCGGAACGTTTCATGATACATAATCTGTACCCATATAAATGTCACAACTCTAGCTGTCAGCTAAAAGTGTACTGTTTTATCTACACTCGATGGTAAAACAGGACATAGGTACTTAATGCGCATGCCCCAATGTGCTCTCCCTAACATAAACTTAGGAAGTCAGGCACTGATCCCCGTAAACTAAAAAAGTAATAAAAAAAATTGCGTACCTAGCAAATTTTAAGGAAAACGAATAGTGATTTTGGTTCAAAAAGCCGGATAGTAATGGGAAATTAATAATGTGTGGGTTTTATTTAGCAGTAAAACGTTTTAATTGGTCTAATAAAATTTCCGCGCATGGCAAATGAGTCTGATACCGCTTCCCACTCCTTAGCCCGCCCCAGCCCGTGCACACGGCGCCTCCGTCCGTCAGATAGATTCATCCCTAGCCCCAGCAGGTTGGCTTGGAATGAATCTACCCAAAGAAAAGCTATGAGACTAGACAACGAAAATAAAAATAGGTACTAGCTGTTGCCGAACGGGCTTTCTGAGACTTCCTCAAAATGCAATCTATTTATTTAGCGGTTTAGACATAAACACCTGAGACGCTAATAACAAAGATAGATAGGTAGACAAAGATACTTCGCATTAATTATAATAATTATTTATACATAGAAATAATATCCATTTATAGTTTTTCTTTCAATACGGCTCGTAGTCTCTGACACCATTCTATTTAATTCATTAGTTGTTAAAGAAAATATTTTTTGCTACGTTTTAATAATTATATTCAACTGATTATAAGGGGTTCAAGCCCTCTAATAATCAATTCTCAGGTTAGGGGGTACAAGCCCTAATCAATTCTTAGGTTCTCCGCAACATTCTTCCCCTACTTCTTCCTTCTGCATTTTCTGAATTTTTTTTAACAAGTACTATGTACCTACTTATATGTGAAGGTTAGGTAGGTAGCTACATAAATTTCTAAGATCTAAGATTGACATTTCTACACAGTCGCAAAAGCAGCTAGGTATAATAAATTAATGCAGAGAAAAACCTTATGAAATATATATATTTTAACGTAAAGAGCAACTTTATTAATGCAGATTTAATTATCGAAATAAAAAACATACGCTGTGAAGCATCAATCAAGTGGTAATGGTGTCAGTCATTTCACATACTCTCTACTAGTGATGGGAACCGGTGTGGAAGCGGGTCAACACAACGATGTCAATGCAGCTCAGCGCTTGTCAGTTGCATGGGACCAGCACTACCGAAAACCTTAGAAATGATAAATATTGAGAAACTGGCGCCCTATAAATATAAGAATGCAATAATATTATTAGTATTTTATAATTTTATTTTAACTATTAGTATAATATAATATTAATAGTATTTTATATATTTGAGTTAATTTCATCTTTATAAGATCGCCTGAATAGCTATAAGTGTTTTTCTATATCTATCCGTGAAAACCTGTAATTGGCTTAATGCTTCCTAAGCTAACTATTAGATTTTTTTTGTATAGCTGTTGGTTTTCCAAAAATAAATAAATAAATAACTTACTGAATATACATATATAGTATACGACCAGACATAATAGGACCAGATTATGTTTTTAGATAGACTGGGATAGTTCTACGTCCACGCAGACGTAGTCGCGAGCACGGCTAGTCTATAATAATATATAAAGAGGAAAGATTTGATTGTTTGTTTGTATTGAATAGGCTCTGAAACTACTGGACCGATCTGAAAATACTTTTTAGTTAAAGGGTCTTAATACTATTTCTGAGATGCATATTACGAATATAAAGACGCGGTACCTAATATGTTAGTACTGGTCACAAACTATATGTGCATCGATTTTCATAAAAATTCTGTTAGATAGCCCATTAATCAGATGGCTATATACTATCACGCTACCACTAAAAAGAGCGGAATAGTAATGAAAAATGTTGCAAAAACGGGGGAAAAAGTGATCAAGACCACGTGGGCGAAGCTGCTGGCGGAAAGCTAGCAAATAATAGCAGACTTAATGGCCCCTTTTTTTTTCTCGAGGTTGGAAATCCTCATGGAAATCCCCCGCCCCGGAGAGGGCGGGGGGGTTTGTCAGACTCCTACTGACTAAAACCAACCCCGGTGTTCCCACTCGCACTTGCGTCAACTACAAGACAAAGAAATACTTGAGGGTACCTACGGGTAATCAACTTACTTTTTTTCCAGTTTTTTCCAATAGGAAACAAATCGCTCTGTCTAAGTGTTATAAAGCCAGATGTAGGGAGAAAAATTGGCATCATAGTTTTAATTATACAACATTTTTTTCAATATATTCTCTACACCCTTTTTAAAGCAAGTAAGAACAAAAATAGCACTGCAGGTGGCAGTTTCTCAAACAAATTTAATGGATTTTAAGTTCCAGGCTTGCTTTTCTGCATGAATTGTTTCAGAAAACTATGCTACGTCGCTAATTGAAATCAAAATGCAATTACTGTTGCACTGAAAGGTTCCGAGAACTTGCCTCTCAGGCATAACCTAATAGTGCCCCATTTCCAACGTGCAAGTAACATACCATACGCCTGTATACTCCGAAGGGTTGGGCAGAGCTGTGCCAACGTGCACTAACAGTTGTTGGTATTCTTTTAGTATTTTTAAATAGATGTTGCTCAATTGAAGTAGATAAGTAATTGTTTCGCAACCTCCGAATAGCTGCTAGCAACCGGATAAATTAAAATATGGAACACAATTTGTATGGAATTATCTGCCAACATTTTTCGGGAACTTATCAGGATTCAGGAGGTAGTGAAAAGGCCTTAAGTACCTATACAAATCCACTTTAACTTAAAATTGGAACAGATTAGACAAAAAGATGGCAACAGAGACTGTTTATAAAAGCAGTAGCTATTTATTTGATAAATTATTTATATTATTATTTAACGACGTCTGTGGTCTAGTGGTTTAAGTATTATAAGTATGTATTTACAAAAAATAGTATACATATAAGTATTATATCCATTGTCTAGTATTATTACATGACATTTATATTATATCCATAGTACAAGCTCTGCTTAGTTTGGGACTGTGTAAAAATTTATCAGGATATTTATTATTATTATTTATTTTACTTACGAACATTGAAAAGCTAAAAGTAACTCGAAAGACCTTCTCGATAATTCGTCCTCATTTTTTGAAACTTTGTAAAATGCGGATGAAAATAAATTATCCGCATTGATTCGAATGATTGCAATATATTATATTATAATATAAAATCGAGGGTCAACAAAATAATTTATTTGATGCTTTTCGGAAATCAGACGCACGTTCCGTTTCATAATATTATCGTGGCTACATTCTTGAATGGACAGTTGATTTGTTGAGCGATATAATGGTCGTTCGCAATAGTTCTTGGACTAATTAGCCAACATGTGTGACGCTGGGTAGAGGCTTCATTGTAAGCGATAGCGAATTTTCAATAGGTACCTACTAGGTAATTTCCACTGCTGGGCACGGGTCTCCTCTCAATTTGAGAGGGATTAGGCTATAGTCCACCATGCTAGCCTAATGCGGGTTGGCTGACTTCACATGCCGTCAAGAAAATCTCTCAAGCATGCAGGTTTCCTCACCATGTTTTCCTTCACCGTTAAAGCGAGTGATAATTACGCACATGATTTCGAAAAGTCAGAGGTGCCTGCCTTGGATTCAAACTCGAGACCTTTGACTTGGCACTCCAGTGGTCATACTTAATAGGCTATCACTGCTTAGGTACTAAGTACTTAATAAAAATATCAGCTTTTAAAAGCTGCGCGTTGATACATATAAACTGCTGATCTATAAACGCATAGCGCAATTAAAAAGCAACTTATCATTATGCCTATTATAGATTTAACTTCGGATATTAGGTACGTAGGTGCAGTGCAGCACCTATGTATAATACCATCACGCCTGCATCCCCAGTGTTAGGTAGAGGTGTGCTTACTAATTTACACCCACAGCTTATCGGTATGTAGAGGTCCGATTAGCCCAAATCCAAAATCCAAGCGGCCACTGAGAATTTCATAAAAAAATCAAATAACAGTCCGCTCTCGAAAAATCCAACAACACTTCGCTCCACCTGAGGATCGAACTTAGGACCATGACCGTAGCAGTCACGCTGAGGACCACTACGCTAAGAGCCTGTCCAGATGACGCGGTTTAGTGTCAACGCGCGAGTGGACTCGCGCGTTGACACTCGCGCGTACTTATTCGATATACTAGAGCTACATATATCCCGTCCAGATGCCTACGCACGTTTCCTCATTGTAGAAATTGAAATAATAAAATAATACGCCTCATCTGAACAGGCTCTAACAAAGCTGATAAAATAACCTCCCTAAATCAAACAGTAACAATCCGAATCCGTCCCGTCGTCGTAGCGTGAAGGAGAAACAAACTTCTACACAGACGGTCACATTTTGTGAATAGAATCTTTCTGTGGCTACCTGGACGACTAATACCTATGGACCAATATGGCCTAACATGGCTTCCAATCTACAAACTGTTTTCTCACGGTTTCATCAAGCGCGTCCGTCTCCGCGCCCGCCATTTCCATGCCACAACCTACCACATTAAAATAATTATGTAAAATTATCAACATTGTTTATTCATTACATAAGCTATAGTTTTCACTTGAATGCGTATTGTTTTTCAACGTCAGTTCTGACCGCACCTTTATAATGTACTTGCGCCTACTTATATAATACAAAATATACAAAAACATAGGGTGATTATTAATGGGAACTGGTTTACGGAATGTAATGCAAAACTCCGTGAGTAAAAATTACGTAAGATAACGAAAGTTCTTACTGTTTGTTTGTTTCTATGACTTAACGCTAGAACGGCTCGTCTAATTGCAATGAAACTTTCATAATCCCATTGTTTTGATACACTCGGGTAATTAAAATAGATGAGGCCAACAATAGCGACTTAACCTATTTTATTTTTTACTAGGAAGTAAAAAATAAAATTATATTTTCAAAGTGTTATTGTATTTATTATATACTTTTTAAATGTTAAAAAACAAAGAAAAAAAATCGATCTGATACTTAAAAATTGGTATGACATTAGTCATCAGAAGCTCTCATAAGCTAATCATTTTTATCTTAAAATAGCGACACACGCCAGCTTTACATGGGTTCACAATCAATATTAGAATATAACCTTCCGAGAAAATCCCTCCCTATGCACGATGGGAAACTAATTTATAGGTATGTAGTGACTGTCAGGAATATAAGAGCGAAAGTAAAGAGGATATAATATTATTAAGATTAGGTTGGCTGCATCAACAGCAATATCTATTAACAGCCACCATTTATAATTACAAGATTTATAATCTCAAACACACGATTCTCAACTTACATCCAATCCATTACTGCATTGCTTTAAAAATTGAGTCCCAAAGCCATTACAGTGGAGCAATGGAAAAAATTCAATGGATTACAACGCGAAAGTGACTTACACTTTCTAAATCATAGTACATTTTCTAATACCAACAATGAAGATTCCCACAGCCAATAAGTGTTTGTGACGAGCTAGTTGACTGCTTGTTACACCGTAGTGTACGAGTAGCTGTAGTGTTATTACAAAGGCATCGTAATCAGACGAAAATTGTGATTTGTACAGCGCTATCTGAAAACAAAAATTCGTTGTTATTGAAGTTCAAATAGTCATTGCTATTGTTGTATGTAAAATAACATTGGTTGGTGAAAAGAAATCCCACCAGTCCATCTAAATATAAAAGCACAACTTAAATAATATTACTATTTAAATTGGATCCAGTTTAATCAGGCTTTTGATACTTTCTATTAATATACTTATTAATTTGTATTGTAAAAATCCAATTGTATTACTTCATTATATTTCCTAGGACCTCTTTATGGATTGTTTCCAGAGGAATTGTAAGATGTTTTTGTTTTGAATGCCTCAATATTTGACAGATTGGATAGAGTCTATCATTTACTAAAATCCTGGTTAGTCTAATGATTGCCTAATACTACACGCCATTAATTTTTGTTTTGAGTTGACCAAGGTGCACTAGTCGATCATTTTGTCGACAGTTGCGAAGGCTCTTTTAATGTTCTTAGTTACGTATCGGTGTGACAGTCAGCCGTAGCGTGCATTTTAGTCCTATGAAAGATACCAGCGCAAGCATGCGACCGACTCGTGCGCAATAATCACTGACAATTGTGATGTAGGAAGAGATGGCTCTATAAATAATAAGTTATATAAATAGAATGTTTTAATGAAGTTGTTCTCAGAGGTTGTTGAACGCTCTCACTCTTAATTGATGATTGACGTTACAGAATACTTTTACATCCCGTACTTTAACAATCCTTGTAAGCTAGAGCAGCTTACAATGATTGTTGAAGTACATAAAGTATGGGTTTGGTAGAAATATGTAGATACCCATTACTAACTAATGACTGTGAGGACTATCAGGAACGTTATCTGGCGTCACAGATTGATCAAGTTAGGCAGAAAAAAGACAAATATTTTTATATTATTATGTTCCCTATAATCTCTAGCTCCTTGATGTATTCCCCGAAGGGTAAGGCAATGGTGTACATACGTAATTACCTACATTATTACACCGAGCCGAACCTATTGCCATTAATCGATGATAAAATTCAAAACCACCAGATATAGTTATATAATTATATATATATATATAACACTGCTCAATGTTCAACATGGACCAACGATGTTATTTTATTGCAGATGAGGGTATAACGAAGACTTTTACGTGTGCGCGGCCGCTGGTTGGCCAGCACGTGTTCCTGCAGCTGGTCGGAGTAGAAGGCTCCCTATCCCTGTGTGAAGTGGAGGTGTTCACTACTGAAGGTACATTCTACAACATTAATCAACACTAAGTACAATCATCGTCAAAAAATCTAAGCTCCACAAGGTTTCAAAGAGCCAAGGGTAAAGGATAAATAAAGTATCATTTTTATTGAGAAATCTTAATACTATAAAGTGTTGCTTTTGTGTATTTATAGGATCGGTAAAACCACGCCCTAGTATTTTTAGGAATATTACCTATATATTTCAAATCAAATATCTGTTTGTTTCTAAAATACAGAGCCTCTAATAAACTATTTCGTCTTAAAATATTTGTGAATTTTACCAGAATTCTCCAACGACCGTTGCGCACCGTCTGGAGCGCCCGCCGACATTGAACTGGCTGCATTCTCCAGGAACTGCTATGAATTCAATGTGGCAAAGGGAATGTCCTTCGATGACGCAAGGAAGCAGTGTCAGACGCACGGCGGAGATCTGATACACGGGTTTCAGGTAAGACATTCATTCATTCGTTCCAGGGGTCAGACAAGTTAGAAGTTGCCAGATTTGCAACTTGAGGTATAGGTCCGTCGTACACAAAAAAACGAATTGTCGTTATTGTATCATCTTTGAAATCTTCGTTTCGATTTCAGTACCACGTATTAAATTATGGCACTTTTAGCACAAAGAATGCACTTTGCGTCATTCGTTACACAAGCGTCGCTTCTCAAAAGCAGAATAAAGTGCTTCTAAGCTTCGACTCAAGGGAAATCATTGACACTTATAAAGCACTACAAAGTTCCTATGTACCTATATTGACCTGTCATCACTATGGATGCGTTTTCCTTTACTGTGTGTATATGTGTATTGTGTATATCTTTAATCAGAAAGTAATTTGCATGACAATAGATTTAACAACAATGGTAGCAATGGAGCTTATGTGACTGTGTGCCACACAAAAAGTGTCTTCACGCATACAAACCTTCGGGTAAATAGACTCAATGTAGTTTATGACTTCTATTAGAAAGAAAAATTCCTAATTCAAACATTAATTTCGCACCATAAGGGCCTGTTTCATTACCTTCTGAAAAGTTGCCGTTAAATAACTTGGTAGTTAACTTCATAGGTATAGGTACTGTTTTTTTTTCTATCCAGTGGTTAGCACTATCCATACGTGTTAAAACAGACTCTTAGAATTAGAATTGGTGCGAAAGTTAAGTGGTACTGGGCCGGACGTGTCTGCCCTATGTCATATGAGATGTGGGGTATATCGCCACACCGCGGCAGACTGAGGCGAAGATGGAGAGATAACCTTGCCTCTACCGTTAAGACTTGCACTCATTAGAGGAGAGCAAAGATGTGTGGAATAGGGACAAGGCCCTCTGGAATTTGCCCTGCAGTGGAACTGTATAGGCAGATGGAATTAGGGTAACCTAATCCAAAACTTAACTATCACTCGCTTGAACGGAGAAGGAAAACATCGTGAGGAAACCTGCCTGAGAGATTTTCTCGACGGCATGAGAAGTCTGCCAACCTCCATTAGGCTAGCGTGGTGGACTATAGCCTAATCCCTATCATACTGAGGGGAGACCTGTGCCTAGCAGTGGGACAGTATATGGGTTGATGATGACGATGAATGCAAAATTTAAGAAAAAAAATATAATTTCGCGTATTTATAATCTAACAATCTTACGGTGACATGTACCGACAAATAGTCACGCACGGTCAGTGAACGCATGGAACTTCTTGCCGATCATTTCGTAACGCCTACAAAAGAAGATAATTCATGCCAAAAAGGAAATTATGAACGCTAGTCGTATTTCATCTCACGGATAGAGATTTAAGACGGTATCTCATTTGATGCGTGTGTCATAACTCGTTAGTCACAGTCGTTTAGTTATTAACCGTTTTTTATTTTCATTGGCTTCGTTAGTTAAGGGCTTTTGTATAACTGTTTATGTTTGTGGAAAGTAGGTATGAAAGTGTAGACGGTTTTAAACAGTTCGAAACAGAAGTCTATTTAAATCTCTTAAAGTGTAGCGTAAATTTAAATCTTCTAAAGCTTTCTACTGCAAACATTATCAAAATAAAATTATCCACATTTTTCAATACAATATTTTTTTAACACAATTTGATAATCACAGTTTGAGAGATGTGTGTAAATGTATGTAGTATTTATTTCTCTTTTTGAAACCTTATGTATATTTTCAATAAAAATTTATCTTTTTTCTACATCTTTAGGGTGCTACATCGAGCTTCTTGATCCAAGAGCTGGAGCGCAGGAAACCTCAGCTAAAGACGCAGTTGGTCTGGATTGGGGCCCAGAAAGAACCGGGACTTACATCTAGGACATGGAAATGGGTTGACGGTAAGTCAAAAATACCCAAGCAATAATTGGTGAATGGTTTTTTACCAAGCGTAAAGAGATGGCTGTGCTGGAGATGGATAGTGTGATCATTTCCACTTACCTTTTATTGAATCTAAGTACGTTTTATATAACTTTTCTATTATTTAAAAATGAGTGTTTGTTTGTCCGACCGAGCATGTTTCCTTATATCATTCATCGTAAGCGACACGAAAAACGAAGAAGCGATACATAATTATATTACTTGTAATAATTTTTTTTTACCGACGTATAACCGGAAGAGGTTTTATGTTCGACTGTAGCTATGGATGTTATTGTAATATCTTCTATCACTATCAGGTGAGCTGGTATCAAGGCCGACATGGGGTAAAGACCAGCCGAACAACTACAATGGTGAACAGAACTGCGTGGTGCTGGATGGCGGTCGAGCGTGGCTGTGGAACGATGTGGGCTGCAACCTGGACTACCTACACTGGATCTGCCAGTACCGTGAGTGTCATACATAGGTACATATCGTTTTCTAATGGTTACAAGCGAATGTGCTCCGCGAAGGTACGTTGCGATTTCCTTTTTGTTATGGTCTCCTGGTAGCGGCTTCGTCAAGTATTGTATCTTGGACTCAACTTCCTCGTCTCCTTCATCGGAATGTCAGTATCACAAACTGCCAACAGACCTCCGCAACTTATTGTTGGGAAACACCGATATTCTGGATATGAAGAGATCCTCTTAAGAAAGACATGGTGTAAGGCTGTTTGGCCTACTTCTTTTAACATAATTATCGATGGCAAAATATAATTAATTTGAACTGACTAACACTAAAGATTGTCATAGGGTTTCGTATAACAACTGGGACCGACATCAACTATAGTTAAGACGTAATAGTCAACTGTCAATGAAATTATACGACAAATGAGGCCAAAGAACATCGGCAACAGATCTCAACATGATAACACGCCAGTGTGATGTCACTGGCATTGCTGGCGCATAGATTGCAGTGGTCGCTTACCATCGGGCAGCCTGTATTACCTTTGCTGTCGTGTTTAGTAGGTACCTAAGGTATAAAGGTAGGTACCTTTTTTTTAGGTTCTCTTCGAATTGTTAAAAAGTCATAAATTAATTTTGTCTCGCGCAGTCGCATAAATAGGTACCGGTATCTAAACACCCTTTCTGAAATAAATAAAAAATTACTCGCAACATGCCTTAGAAATAACATAGACACCAGAGAAACATTTAAAAATAAATGCTACCTATATGTATAATTATATAGCTATTTCTTTTAGCTTAAATCGATGTGCTTTGCTTTTCTTATTTAATTATTTATATAGGCTGCATTGCGAGTGCTATCCTGTCAAAAAGAGGTTTCTCTTTATGTACCTAAACTTGGCGGCAATTTAGAAAAATAATTGAATACACATAGCACTGTGTTGTACCACGGAATTTATCACAAAAAAATATAGAACATTTTAAGGAGCTGGTAAATGTATGACTAATGGCATTTTCCACACATATTCTTCTTCTTCTCCAAAGTGGTCGTGGTTGTCACTAGGATTAGTGCACACTTAACAATCTGCCGCCATTCTTCACGTAGTTTTGCCTTTATTGTTTACATATTTTTAAACAATGAAATTAACATAATATAGGAAATATGCGATTCTAATTATACCATTTAAAATTTGGTAATATTATAAAACTAAACAAGCATGCAAGGAAACAGAAGTCTAGAAATTAACATAATTATTATGATTAATTTTATTCTGAATGAAATTTGACCATTGTTACGAACAAAGCTTCGGATTTTTCCAGCAAAAACAGCAATAATCTAAATATTTTTAAAGAAAAAAAACTAATGACAACCAGTCAAACAAGTGACAAAATTGTCTCCTAAAGTTTTTTTAAGCAGGACATACCTAAGCATGATTTGTATAAGATAAAAATATGGTCAAGTCTGCATATCAATCACGCCTCTCAGCCCAAGAGATGTTTCACTTCAGAGGGTTAAAATGGCCTGAAGAAGTGTATGAATCATATTTTGATTCGCGTATCCACAGCTACATATTATCTCATTCATGGTATAATTCCTACCATAGGGTATGGATGTATAGCAGAAGTTGTCCTTAAAAACGAAAATGGTGAACTGATGCTGTTTCAGCCTTATTCTAGAATATACCTAGGTCTATTAAAAGTCTATCTTAGTAATAGTAACAGGAAATAATTACTGCCAATCATAATTTAATATTCATATAAGCCAATGCCTCTAAAATGTAATTTACAAGCAATGTAATTTGCATACGCAATGTGTTATGAAGTGTTGCAATACTAATTCAAATTACCTACCTATAATTGTTTGTGCGTATATGTAACACGGAAATAATTGTCAATTCTGTATGTATGTAGGGTTTATTGGCGAATGATTGAAGTAGTAGGTTAATAGCTATTTGCTATTCCTATCTTCCATAATGTCCCGTCCATATTAATATTAAAAATGCGACCGTAACTCTGTCTTATTGTTTGTCTGTGTTCTTACTAAGTCTAGACGTCTACTAAGTCTAGAATCTTTCTTCTTTAGAATGCTAGTGTATTCGCGGGCAATTGTTAGAGATTAAATAGTTCATACTATTCTAGAGATTACGAGTACTCAGACAGCATTTTATTTATTTGAGTATCACTCTTATTCACTCCTAATCGTAAAGGTTTTGTTTTCTATTCAATTAATCTCGCTCAAACGTTAGAAAAAATCGTTCTCGACAACCATTTAAGAAAATAAAGTGCAGTAAATAAATGTATAGGTAGAGGAAGCTAGTATGTACTAGAAGGATGCTAATATGTACTTTGGTGTAGGTAGCTGATTGCAATGCGACTGAAAACCCAAGTCTACTGTTATAATCACTATGTTTTGATTTCGATCTTCTGAGAAAGGTTTCTTCTGTACCTATTTATCCTTTTGTACAAAAAAATCCTTTTGCTAACAGCTGGCTAGATATATAACATATATATATATTATAGTAACTACTTACTTATGTCTTTTTACCCGACCGCGGCGAAAGAAGAGTTAAGTATGAGTTTGTTAGGGCCTGTTACACAAAATTCCCGTTAAATTAACTGTCAGATATTTTTTTCGATATTTGAATTTATTCGTCAGTTATCGGCTATCCAGAGGTGCTGCAACCGGCCCTGAAAGTTGTAAATATCGATATATCATTCTAATGCGCAGTGTTCCTATATTATTATTTTTTTATTTAGAACCCATCACTTTTGTTATTAAGTAATTATACCAATCCTGTGTCTTCTTCAGTTCCGCCCTCTTGTGGAAGTCCAGACAAGCTGCTGAACACAACCATCGAAGGGAACAATTACCAGGTGGGGGCCTCGATTGGGTATCGGTGTCCAGAAGGCCACATGCTCCTGGGCGACAAGACTAGGGAGTGCAAGAAGGACGGGTTCTGGTCTGGCGCGGCTCCGAGCTGTAAATGTGAGTACAAGTGTTCATTGATGATGAGCTAATTTTTTTAAATCTCATTGATTACGAGTAGTAAAAATACCTCACTATGTCAACTCAGTGGAAGAGGGGTACGAGTAGTTACACTACACGACGACAATTTCGTGGTAGTAAAAATACCTCACTATGTCAACTCAGTGGAAGGAGGGTACGAGTAGTTCACTACACGACGATAAATTTCATAATTTACCTATCAGACGAGCAGGTTTAACTGTTTAACCATGGTGTTTGAATTCAATAATGTAATAAATACCTGTTTCATTAATAATACACTCATGATTTAAAAAAGTTAGCTTAATAGAACTTAGATTCGGACTTAAGACTTCTAACGTAGACAGCATTGCCAGTTTTTTTTTACCAAGTCGGGTTTTAGGAACTTTTTGAGTGAGAAAAGCTGGATTCTTTGGTCGAAAGCGGGACATAGTAAAAAGACGTATATATTCAAAAGTTTTTGGATATTTATCTTTTTATTTCAGTTCTAATTACACGTGACAATAGATAGCAAAAATATCCATAGAAAGGCAGGCGGCCAGTCCACACTTGTCTGTGCCATACCCACGCGTTTTCTCAGTACTGCACGCACGGTCGAGTTATTCCCGAAAAGCGGGACTGGGCCTATCTCGCGCGGGACATTTGATTTTGACAAAAAAATCGGGACGTCCCGCCTAAATCGGGACGTCTGGCAACGCTGAACGTAGACCATAGTCATACCACCAATTACTTCTGTCATTTATTTTTGTAGTAAAAGCCTGTCACCTCTCTTAATTCCAATTCTGACCAATTTTCAATTATTGTTGCAGATGTCAATTGCGGTGGACTGACACCAATCCAGGATGGTGAAGTAGCTATAGTTGATGACAGGACCACTTATGGCGCCAAAGCAGTATATTCTTGCCGCGAAAACTACACTCTGGTCGGAGAAGCAGAACGGATGTGCGGAGATGAAGGCATCTGGACCGGGGAGGCTCCGAAATGCTTGTTCGACTGGTGTCCTGAACCGCCACCGGTCGATGGAGCTTTGGTCACTGTAACTGGCCACAAAGCCGGGTCTCTAGCCACATACAGCTGCCAGAAAGGATTCATACTTTTTGGCCCACCCGTAAGTACCTACTTAATTTTAAGGACGACAGGAAGTTTCTCTACTTTTTTTTTAATCAATACGAGATTTGAAATGAACAAGCGGTTCATCTGATGATAGGTAATGACCAACCTACACCGATGACTTACCGGAACTTTTTTAATAAAAATGTAAAAAATATCGCACTCATCATTATAAATTTGAAACCAAAATCAGAATCGTACTGTGGCATAGGATAGGCATGGATCCTAATCAGCCTAATCATGCCTTGTATTAGTACTAAATGCCGCTTAAAAAATAGACAATTCAAATAATTTAAAACACTTAAGAACACTAACACTTAACACACTTAACACTACACATAAAGGTACTCGTAAATATTCCTGAATTCCAAATACGAAACAAAATAATTATATTATATCCTTATCATAATGTATTTTCAACATCTGTCAAGTACTCAATTGTGAAATAACTCTCAGAATTCACTAATATATTAAAAGGAATTCTCGAACATAAAGGTCCAGTAAAATCATGACCTTTTGAGTCAGTCTTGAGTATGAACAGAATAAATTATTCCTTTAGTGTACATAGTTGATTCATATTTATAGATATTATAATATTTAGGCTGATTTAAAGCAGCGAATCGCTTGATTATAAATAAATCAATATTCAGAGTGATGAGTCTTGACATGTTGTTATTGAGATTTCTTGTAACGGTTAAGTAGGGTACCGGGTTCTGGTCAAAAGGTCTTCCATCGTATAAAATAATTTATTTATCTTTGATATTGCTTTCCTATTAAATAGGATTTATCTATCTATACAATATATTAAAAATGTAGCTAATCGCTGTCTGTACAAGGAAAATAAATGAGAAAAACTATTACCGGGGTGGGAGAGGTGATTATAAATCAAAGAGTTACATATATATCAATTTAATTAAGAATTACATCGAGTTAACTATATTACCATGGTTCATAAAATAACAAGGACAATTCTTTAAAGGAGTGACGCAATAGAGGGTCATGTCCGAAATTATACTTTGAGAAATGAAGAAAGCGGCTTTGAGTAGGCTGCAAAAACTACTGAATAGATTAAAACTGCTGAAAAGGATAATAATATAATTATTATGCTTCAACTTAAATAAACCGAGCTAAAATTGGCTAAGCAACATCTACATCTACGTGTGCCAAACTGTGAGCAAAAGCTAGTAGCTAATATTTTAATGGAAGTCCAACGTTATGATTTCTAAACTAAGTTACCTATTCATGAACTCTTAGCACTCGTCATGAAAATATACTTAACTTGTTATTTTTTAAACATCTCCAGCACTGGGGATCAATCCTTAAGTCGCGGGGTCCTTCCAAACATCAAAGTACACCCAAAATAATTTGGAAATCTTATTAGAAAGAATGTCATAATTAAAAATCTGTTTTTTTTTCGTAGCTAACATCGGTTTTTCATGTCTTTCAGAGTGTAACCTGCACCCTCGGTGGTTCATGGTCGGGCACCCCTCCATCGTGCAAGTACATAGACTGCGGCACTCCTGCGCAAGTGCACAAGGGCTCCTTCATCCTCCTGAATGGAACTACTACGTTCGGCTCACTCGCTCAGTTTAATTGTGAGCAGGACTATTGGCTGGCTGGCGCCGAGATTCTCACCTGCAATAGAGACGGAAAGTGGTCTCATGATATACCTTCTTGTGAATGTAAGTTATACAAATAACTTTCAAATAACCTATCTTGTTTATTATCTACCTCTTTAGTCTAGTGGCGGAGCGTGACGGCTGAGCACTTTAGCTGATCAGGGTTTAATTTCTAGGTTGAGTAAAATTTAATGGTGTTGTTCTTCTGTTTGAAGCTGCCAGGCAGATTGTCCCTACCACAAATCGTGTTTGGTTATATTAACTTATACAACACGTGTTTCTTCCGAGCAACGGAGAAAGTTTAGTCATCTTATCCGTCCTCTTACGGGCGAATAAAGAATGGGCGATAATGTACATGATTATCTCAATCTGGTTGAGGTTGGCGCAGTATGTCTTTTCTAGCATACATCTCTGTCATTTGTGACCACATCATCTAGAATGGATGTACCTAAACCATTTAATTATTGAGGGGGACTGAAATGGCCACTTTTGGTGTGCCATACATTTCCACGACAAGATGACCTCTCACTATACGGATAGCCTCTACAATGCGAGCTCAGCCGATACCAGCATGATGCGCAGCCGAGTGTACGAGATTTTAATTATGATTCATCAGAAGTATATTTTTTAGCCACGTTCTATTTGTATAACCGTATAAAGTGGAATGCTATGTTCATGCATTTTTCAACGAAAATTAACAACGCCGCCAAATATATTTAGACCTCTCAGATCAGATCATCCGTACAACCAGACACTAGACTATTTCAAAACAGTATCGTGAGACAAACATAATTATTTCAAACCATTTATAATGCAAGATTTCATCGGCACATTCTAGCTAGGAAATAGCTCAAGCAATAACTTTGTCTCGGAGCTAAGTCAATTTTAATTAACTTTTATCCGATCGAATTGAGTGTATCGGAAATAAAGTTTTAAAAGTACACAATTGAAAAATATTGACAGCGAGATGAGTTTTATTGAATTCACGATTGACGGATAAAAAATGCAAGGATTACTTACATTGTAACTATACTCGTACACAGTAGACTGCCTCGTTGGTCTAGGGGTCCCAAGCGTGACTGTTACACTAGAGGTCCTAGGTTCGAATTCTGGGTTGAATAAAGTGTTGTTGGGTATTTCTGTAAAATTCCCAGTAGCAGCTCGGAGTTTGGATTTTCCCCGGTTGATGGCAAATGGCTCGCCCCTATTATATGGGACCTAAACATACCGGCGAAATGTGGGTGTACATTAGTACGCCTCTGTCTACCACTTCGGGGAATACAGGCGTGATGATATGTTATGTTATGATGGTATGATTCGTTTACGTTCATAAATCTTTATCTACTTGAAAATATCCTCTGATACCTAAGTAGCAGGTGCAACCGCCAAAATTCTTAGGACCTATTTCAACATGTCATGTAACAAATTATCTGTCAAGTAATTTAACGGCAACTTACTAAGAGGTGGCAAAAAAGGTCCTTTTAATCATTTTTCTAAACACGCACTAACTTCACACGAAGAATTTTTTAGGAGAGGAAAACAAAGCAGTGCATTTCACGCGTGAAAAGTCTTCACGTTTGGAATATAAAAAACATGTTTGCATTTCCCAGTGATAACCTGTGCGGACCCAGAAGTTCCAGCCGGGGGTTACATGGAAGCTTACGACTACAATGTGCACTCGACTATCGACTTCCATTGCGAGAAAGGACACAAGCTGGTCGGGGAAGCAAGCCTAGTATGCCAGCAAGACGGAGAGTGGTCCGGGGAGTCGCCGAAATGCGAATGTAAGATTTCTTATCCCATGCACATAAACAGTTTTAGTTTTGTGATGGATGCAACTACAGGGCATAGGACCGTCAACATCGTAAAGTTATCGTTTTTATTTGTCAAATGCTTTTAATGCTGACCGCTTGTCAATGTCATCTTATCGTTATGATAATTTTATCGTAAATCGTCATGATCTAAGTAGGTACTGATTGCTTAGAATGAAAGTTATGTCGTATACAAATATGTGTTGTTTTTGTATATGTTTTACTCATATAAAATTTTAATTGTTTAAAGTCATGTTTCGTTAAATTTCAAAGTAACATGCTGCCATTTAATTTTTAACCTTTCTATTGTAACTATTCGGTATCTCTGTTTATAAGTAAATACTTGAACATTTCAGACGTGGACTGTGGCAAGCTTACACCTATGCCGTATGGTGCAGCGGAACTTCTAAACGGAACCACTCACCTGGGCTCTGTGATTCAGTACTCTTGCACGTCAAACTTCAGGCTTGTTGGCCCTGTCAGGAGGGTCTGCACTGAGGAGTTCCAGTGGAGCGACTCATCGCCAAGATGCGAAGGTATGGGAGATAAGAAAGATTCCAAAAATTCGCCAACAATTCACATTCATGTTCCACCTATGTGTTCTATAGAAAAGTTATCGGGTTCCTTATCCTCGATTTAATACTGGTACTAATTTTAAATTGCTGTATCTTTTATTAATTACCATCGGTTTTGGGGTTCCCTAAAATAAAGTAGTTTTATTGAGTGTACCAAACTTCCAAGCCTTAAGTTAACCCTAAAACTCGTCAGCTGCTTAACGTGGGACTCTCCTATATAAAATACTAGGTAAGTATTATTTACCAATCAACTCTTCAACTCCTCTTTCCAGAAATCCGTTGTTCCGACCCACTAGTACCGGAGAACAGTATTGTGTCAGTGACAGGCAATGACCGCAACCACGGCAGCACGCTCATCCGGACATCAGTCGCTACCACTGTGGGCAACAGCTACCGCATCGGCGCCCTCGTCAAGTACCGATGCAAACGAGGGTACAAGATTGTAGGGGAAAGCCTGTCCACGTGCGAAGACAATGGTCAGTGGAGTGGAGTCACGCCGAGGTGTCAGTGTAAGTATACGTTAATTTGGAAGGTGTTTTAGAAGTTGTTCTGTTTTTATTATTATTGTTAGATGACAAAATGTACTACAAACCGCGTACTGGTATGTGGCAACTGCAGCCTATACCAGTCATCTTATCATGCTAGCGTGTTGTCTTGAGATCTCAGTTGACCCAGTAACTTCACTGGCTACCTTTCAAATTGTTTACCAATTAGCGACACGTGCGCAGGTTCGCTTGTGTTTAACCTGTGAATTTAAACACAAAATCAAAATCGTTTATACCTTGTCCTGACAATAACTAACACAACAACAAAAAGAATCAAACGAGCTTGAAATATGTACCTGTCTGTCGTGACTCCTTGGGCATAATAAATACTATATAATATGCGTCAAGATAAATTGTTTCTAAATTTCTAATATAACAAAGAAACATTTATATTCTTTTTTACATTGTAAGTGCCGTGCCTAACATTAAACTTATACTAATTAAGTTTTTATTGGTTTGCAGTCGTGGACTGCGGTCATCCAGGCCCCATTCAGAGCGGCAAGGTGACGTTGGCGACGAATGCGACATACTATGGCGCAGCTGCGCTATACGAGTGCAATGAACACTGGGTGCTGGACGGAGTGTCGAGAAGGTTGTGCCAGGACAACGGCACGTGGAGCTCTGAAGCACCTGTGTGCAAAGGTAGGCTTGCCAACACAGGGAAGCTAGTAATGTTTTTAAGATTTAGAGAAACTTATCTATGGTTACCGAAAATAAGGATGAAATGGAACCGGGGGGTCGTAACCCTGGAGGTCTGTCCAAGTGAAGCAAAGTCTAGACATCAGTTTCTCAGCAGCCATTTGGCAAAGACTTGCACTACCTTCTGGAGCCATTACTGGTCGGATGAATTATGTAGGTACTTACCTAGTATGAGATCCTAATTGTTCTCTTGTTCTCAACAGAAATAACGTGCACAGACCCGTCAATCCAGATCAAGGGTAGTATTGGTATATTGGTGGCCACCTCGACGCTGAGCATCGGGGGAGAGGCCCACTACCGCTGTGAGCGAGGGTATGGCCTGCAAGGAAACCAAAGCAGAACCTGCATGCCTACGGGACAGTGGAGTGGAGCGCCACCTGTCTGTATTCGTAAGTATTTCAGATATGGAGAATTGGAGTATGTCCTATTATTATTATTCATATTAAGTTTCTCATAAAAAGTCATAATAAGTACATAAGTGAAGAATCTCTTTTTTCCCCAGCCATCGACTGTAAGTCTCCAGGAACGATCGAGAACGGCCGCATCATCATCTCGAACAGCTCTACATTGTTTGGCAGTTCCATCGAATACCACTGCCTGCCACTCTTCCAGCGAGTTGGCCCATTCCTTCGCAAGTGTATGGACGATGGCAAGTGGTCCGGCGAAGAACCCAGCTGTGAGATAATTACCAACGAAGCTGCTGATAATGGAACCTTGCCACTGAGCGTGGGCGTGGGATGTGGTGTGGTCCTATTCCTACTGATGCTGCTCGGAGTCATTTATTTGAGGCTGTGAGTATGATAGTAAAGTTAATTACCTATATGTTCAAATTCATGTATTGAAACCTGCTTCCTGAAGTTGTAGCTGGTTGGTTTGTTATCCACAGTATATAAGTAGTAGTCTTATATTCCCATACATATTGTTTTATTATGAATTGCTATCTCATTTTACAGCCGAAAAGCGACGCCAGTGAAGAACACCGAGAATATCGAAGGCGCTGAAAGGAAGGAGGACCAAAACGCCGCGGTGATGAGCTACGCGACGCTCCACGACACGAATGGACGGCACATCTACGACCACGTGTCCGACAACGTATACGACTCGCCGTACAGCGAGAGGATCGCCGACAACGTCGCGTACGGCAGACGAAGCGACAACGACTCCGCATACGAACCGGAACCCACGGGGCCAAACGCCATCGTCACGATCAACGGGGTCGCCGTACGCTGATCAGTGGACATGACGTAGTGGCTCGAAAGACTATTTAGGTAACCAAATCCGACGCTTAATTGGTGTTCCTCAGTGTAAATGTTACCTGTAAATTTCCCCTTAAAGTGGTTACCATTAACTCGAGTGTTCAAACGATACGATAGTTTTAGGGTTAGTTCTGAATCCAATTAGCTAGTTGATCGCCAACCCTTACTAGGTATTGTACCAAAGATGTAAATGTGTTGGATTCGTATGGTATGTTTAAGACTACAATTCTTTTCGCTTAGGTACTTCTTTAATTTTCACCTAGGTTTTTCTTTGCCACACCTGCAGAAACACAGATGTATTTATCTAGTCTGTTTTTCCATGGTTGATAATAATCTTTTGTCCCAAGTGGTTGAAATTCCCAAGTGTAGCTCCATGTGGGTATGGCCACTCAAGAAATACATCACTAAATAAAATATTGCCATACCTACATCATTTCTAGATCTGTGCAAATCTGACTGAGTCAATGATTGATTATGCGCACCTAATTCAGGACCATCCTAAAGAATTGTAGTCTTAAATTATTTGTATACTTTTTGTTCGTATAATTTTACATTAAAAACTGACAATGAGATGAGAACAAAGAGTATTAACATACTATTAAGTATATAATATATTTAGTTTATGAAATGTATTTATTGTTGTATATCGAGCGATTAGATTTTGATGCCAAAATACTTAATACTGCTAATATGCTTTTGTAAACGAACGCGATAAATTAAAGAATATTACATTATATTCATATTGTTCCTTTTTATTAATTAGTTACATATTCGGGCTGCCTAAGTTCTTCTAAAATTATTTGAATTATTAAAGGGTTTAAGGTGTACCTATAGTGGAGTAGGTACCTACTAACATAACACGACTATTTCTTATCGCTTTTTGTTTTCTCTGAGCGTGTTGTAAATACTATTTAAGTTAGTTATAATTATAATAATAATTAATACGTAGATATCCATCAATGCCTGTAAAAATCTATAGTACCTACCTACTACGTCTAGGAAATGTAAATAATATTATTGTGTCGAATAAAATGTGTGAATTGGCCAAGTACCTCTAAGTTCCATAAATTGTATTTTTTAACAGAGTTCAGAATGAAGGATGTTCTTAACTTGAGTGGATTTTACGAGTATGTGCTGTTACTTAAACGATAGCTTTTCCAATTTCTATTTTTCTGGAAGAATACCTATATGTACTTCCTATTTGGTGTCATGAGTAAATTTTGTTTGTTTCTGGCCATCATTTCTGAAGATACAGCAAAAAGCTCGAAGCCGGTTTTCTTTTTTGCGGTTACTCCCGTCAATGGACCCCTAGAAGGGATACTGGGCCTTCATTCATATGCCAAGGCCATGGCTTCTTATACAAAAGTTACGTTTAAGATACACGTGCAATCGGCAATCTTGGTTGTTGACTATTAGCCGTATTACAAACAGCATGAAGTCAAAAATTGCCCGACCGCGAAGATTGCCGATGGTATCTACATGTATAACAAGCGACGATGTAATTACGATACTAATAATTTTAAGTGTTCATCTGATATTATACAGTAATATTTTTGTTATATTTTATAATAATATACAATAATTTCAATTTAGACGAATCCGTTAAATAAACGTTCTGAATGTGCCCTCATGTTTTATTTATCAGCGACAGCGAGTTTTGAGGAAAAATACTTAGTTATCATTGTCACACAAATAATTATGTATAGGTACTAGCTTTTCGCCAGTGGCTTCACCCGCTATTTCACGAGAACCATACATTTTACCGGGATGAAAAGTATCCTATGTGCTATTCCAGACTATAATCTATCTCTGTGACAAATTTTATCCAGATCCGTTCAGTAGTTTTTGCGTGAAAGAGTAACAAAAATCCATACATACATCAAAACTTTCACATTTATAATATTACTAGCTTTCCGCCAGCAGCTTCGCCCGCCATCCCACGGGAACCATAGATTTTACCGGGATAAAAAGTAGCCTATGTGTTATTCCAGACTATAATCTATCTCTGTGCCAAATTTTATCCAGATCTGTTCAGTCGTTTTTGCGTGAAAGAGTAACAAAAATCCATCCATACATCAAAACTTTCACATTTATAATATTACTAGGATGTATGTGTATTAGAGTGGGAGTCTAGCCTATATGGTTGAATATCACTTTACACGAAGCGACCACCCCACCACTTTTTTTATTGGTATAATACCTACTTACCTATTATAGATTATTGTGCCTCTGTCTAGCCCCACTGTCCACATAGGTACTCAGGGCCTATTTCACCACCTCTGGACAGCTACTGACCGCTGATAAATTAAAAAAAAGAACAAAAAAAAAGACAAAAATGAAACAGGCCCATATGTCTTAGGTAGAGTAGTTAGCTACGCAGGTTATAGTCCGCGCGGAACTAGTTGGCCGTGCTTTAGGTAGGGACGGGGGTGAGGCGGCGGGTTACTGTGAACAAAAGCAAGCGCCCCCGCCCCTCCATTCTACCGCGCGCAGGCGACCCCATCTATCCGTCCCACCGCTCACATACCTAAGGCGCGGCCATCTAGTTCTGCGCAGACTATAGGTTAGGTATCAGTAGGTAGGTACACAAAACCGATTCAATATTTTACCAAGTCACTTTATTTGTATAAAATGGACAAGACATCGAGAGAAGACAACGATAACTGTATAACATAATAGTTATACCTACGTTTATAACATCAATATTTTTATGCATTTTTAAAAAAAGTTATAATATGATCAACTTAATGATTCAAGTCTATTCTATCCAATAATGATTTTAATCTATGTTAATTTACAATTTAATCTAATTCTAAGTAGGTACCTAACTACTAACGTAAGTAATTTTCATCTGATTTAAAAACTAAAATTAGACCAGTGAACAGGTCAATTCAAGTAGAACAGGTCGTTTTGCCCTAGATAAATAAAAAAGCCGATGCGTTTTACAGATAATATAACTCATAACTTACCTACCTAACATTGGTAAAACTAATCGAATGTGGATTGGTACAAATACACAGAAAAACATTAAACATTAATAATTTAATTAAATTTACGAAATATTTATCATTATAACTAATTTCTATAATTTCTATAGATTTATCTATGTTAGTATTAGGTAACACGGCGACGATACGACTCAAAAAATTATGATTCGAAAATTTATATAAATAGTATCTAAAAATATATAACATAAATAGGTACTTCCGCAAGTCACATCACAAGAGAAGGTTTAAAAGTATATTATGTTTATAATAAAAGTAGGTAGGTATGTAAGGTATAAACGATTGGTTTAAGGATCTACAAATATTTCGAGCGGTAGGTTAGGTACAGACAGTTCATAATAAAATTGTAGGATGGTACCTAACAGTTATTCTACATACAGTTTTCGCCAAACTTATTGTCCGGGTTGAAGTTAGCACGAGCTAACTTTAACCCGGCAGTAAAATTAGGAGAAACAAAATTATAGAATTGTCATAAATAAAAACAAAAGCTCAAGTCGTAGGCAGTAGCTTCATATAATTTTTATCCATTATTTTTCTTTCTCCGATTTTTACGGCTGGGTTAAAGTTAGCCCGTGCCAACTTCAACCCGGACAATAAGTTTGGCGTGAACTGTACTAAGTACAATTTTGTAGTCTTAGTGCGGTTACCCACTATGTCCGATCCGAATCCGTGAAAATACGGTACCGTACCCGTAGAACTATTTGTACAGAGAAATCGGATGACGGAAATTGGATCTAGTGTGTAAACTACCTTACAAATAGTTCTACCACTGCACAGGGCCGTATTACCCATACTTAAATTTTTGTTATCCTTCTGCAGTTATTCCAATTTATTTAAAGGTTGGGCAGTAAGTCCATTTCTTCTAATTATTATTTTCAGTCATCACATTAATCTGTCCCTCCACAATCATATCCAATAACTCTTCTAGCCTACCTACGTTTCATCCCTTCTCATCACATCACATGCCCACACCGCAAACAATAACGACAAACCTCTGAGGCTCTTTCATACATACGTGATAAGTATTCTGAGTCAGCGGCAAATGTATGCTAATAAGTATGCGTCTAAAGCTGTTAGGCTAATATTCAGAGACGATGCTAAGCATAAACTTAGGCTTCCGTATGTCAAATTTTCATACAAATGTGACATACGGAAGCATAAGTTCATGTTGAGTCTCTTTCTGAATATCAGCCTTAGGCTAACATTCAGAGACGATGCTCAGCGTAAAGTAAGGCTTCCGTATGTCAAATTTGTATGACAATTTGACATACGGAAGCATAAGTTCATGATTAGCATCGTCTCTGAATATTAGCCGTAGATACAAAGCTTAGTTATTAGGTACCACCGTAGTCCAGCATTGGGCGTCATCACTGTTCTACCGCGTCTATAGTCTGCGCTAAACTAGCCGCCGACCGACTTGGCCGCGCCTTAGGTAGGGACGGGGGTGAGGCGGCAGGTTACTGTGAACAAAAGCAAGCGCCCCCGCCCCTCCGTCCCGCCGCTCACATACATAAGGCGCGGTCAACTATTTCCTGCAGAACTGCCCCGTGCCTCTCAAAGGGCGCCATGAAATTTATTTTTTTCTTTTCAAGCTGGCAATTGTTTTTGGGATTTGGCTTTTTCTCGCCCAGAGCGACCGCTCCTTTTACTCTACCCAAGGGCTGGCGGCGCCGCGTGGGATCAGTCTTCTCTTGATATGTCGGGCAGATCCTTGCTGGGAAGTCTTAACAGTGGATAAGTAGGCACAATAGTATATTAGTAAGCCAAATACCAACGCCTGGCTATTGAATTTTATCATTGGCACTGAAGTCGTCATAATTATTATAAAATTAAGACCTTAGTAGGTAATATTATTATGAAGTATTATCAGTTACCACACAAGTGATATCAAACGACTGTTGCGCGAGTAATTTGACTAGGTTAATCGTTACTCTCCTAACTCCCAATTTTCAATATCAAACCGTTAGGACGGTAACATTGAGTATTGTCATTGGATCACCATTTTATTTACATCCGATTTAAGTAAAGGCGCCTTATCTAGACAAAATATAGTAATTTTTAGGCCACCTGTGTACATAAGGCTGCTACTTAATTTTTAATGGCAGTATGTCAATCGTAACTATATAACAATACGCCTAGGAATGACTGATTAAACTATTCACCTTGATATACCAAACATTTAGCAAAGTTCACAAACAGATCTTCACAGTATCTACCTATTTAAGCTTCCTGTACTAATCATAATAACTACGTAAAATTGCAAGACTACCGATTCGGAATCAAGCGCAATTTTTTTTTAATACTTGAATGCCAACCATTTACTGATGAATGAATGATTTATATGTTATTTATAGATAGTATATCACATTAGGTACACCCCTAGACCAAATAAAAGGTATCAAATATACAATTACGTTATGTTATAGGTAGTCTTTCTGGGATGCGAATCCGCGGGCTACAGCTAAATATGAATTTTATAGTAAACCGACTTCTTGTTTAATAATAATAATTGTGCGTGGTACAGATTTGAATACATTTTTAGTAATAGTAATACCTAATACTCAACACCTAGGCCTTTACAGGCGATAGTAAAACCCAAATAGTAAAAATTTACGGACAACTTTCTAGCTGCTGTATGCTTTCTGTATACTGTATTCAATTTTAAATACACTACAAAAACCGAATGTAATGGAATATACAAAAAGAACATGATTGTTTATAAATGTAAAAACTTAAGTAAACTAAAGCAAAAATAAATATTGTTGGAAAAATTATAGTGTAGTAGTACCATCCTAAAAATAATAAATAAAAATTAACTAACTATTGTTTTTAGTAAAAGAAACATATGAAAAAGGATAAAAACAAAAACAAAACAAAAATATAATCAAGAACTGTTTATTTTAACTTCCTCTTCAAATAAATAAACTTTAAAGAACAAAAATGTCCAGGATCACTAAGGTATGAAAGTGTCGGTATACAAATTTTATACAGAATATAGTTATTACGAATATCATTTCACCACTTTAACAAACTTAAAAAAGTCATTTTAATATTTATCAACTTCCACGACTTTATTTTTAACAAGCTTACATAAAATGTTCTTTTTAATAATAATTAACGTTAAGTTTATTACAGCTCGAAAAAAACTGAGATAATAAACCGCTTCAAACATACGAGGTCTTTCAACCTAGTTACGTATTTACTGTCAAGAGTAGAATAGTTGCGAGGCCAATTCGTTTAGCCAAAAGGGCTCAGCGGCTACCTTGACGGGATAGACATGAAAGCCTCAAATAATAATAACTGTTAACCGCACTACATTACAAACAACTGCTGGGAACATGGCAAAGATTTATGCAGACATCGTTTTTAACTCGCAGTGACGAGCAGGCCATTTAACTGGGCATATTATTTCACCGCTAATTTAGACTAGCATTTTGATGTCCTACTAACGAGCCAATGAACTCGAAAATATAATATTTAAGTGGCGTGATGAATTATAAAACTTATAGCACACGTTTTATGGATCATTATGTTCTGGTGTTCGAGTCCATGGCCTGGACTCGCAAATAACACATTTAATAAACCTTGCAATAACGACAAGATGCCCAATATAGTCATTAGATTGTAGGATATACAGCTAGGCCTTAATTCATGAGGCAAAAATATAAATATACATTTTATGGCCCCGATAAATTCATCTTTTATAGGTAATCAACAGTCTATTTCGCTAATACAAAAAAGTTTTTGTGATTGTCGTACAAAATCGATATATCACAATCCAATCGGCTACAGACTACTGCCTAAAAAAACTATACATTAATATATTAGTAATTCGAGATACATATGTCGCGAAGATATTGCATATAATAAAAAAAATGTAAGTCAATAATTAGGAGATGTATCAAGCACAATATCTATACGACATACATAGCTTTATATAACATATATGTCGGGTGAATTAAGCCCTCTACAAAAAACCATGATAAACTAATCTACTTTACACTTATGTAGGAATATCTCAAAAGTTATCGACAAGAAATACACCTTGAGAAATGTGGTATTTTTATGTCACGTCCCATTTTAATAGTGATTGGCGGTGTGACCTAGTGTGTTAGTTGCGCGTCCAAAATATAATAATATTTATACGGTACTACCTATAATTCAAAATAGAAGATCATAAACGATTGTTTCTTGTTACACAATTGATAACCGCAAGCCGAAACAAATAAGGGAATAAAGAAAATTTAAAACATAATCACTATTAAAACTAAACATTATACGCACACAGTCTATGCGTCAAAGATAGATGATACTGATGACTCCGCGGCGTCACTAAGTACGAATGACGTTCAATAAGTACATAATACTTTACAATATAAAGTCAAAAGGTGCGTTATAAAATAAACACACTTTAATTACATCACACATGCCAAGACAATTTAACTAAGCAAACTGAATGTTAAATACAGGTTGACGACTAACAACTTGAACGTTCGATTTAAATATTTGTCATACAATGTTGTGATGTGAACTGGTGAGGAATAAATGTTCTCGCTTACTCCATAACCAGTTTAGTACATTTTGTATCACAAGCCATTTTGTTTTAGTCAATAAAAAAAAAGAAATCCGTATATATGCAAGCAAAAGTCGCTTTAATAACTTATTAGCTAAAGTTTAGTTAATAGATTTTGTTAAAAGTAGTTCATATTTTTTCACTTTTAGTTGTCAACCCATCGTAGTTCAACAATAACTTAAAGTCAACTAAATAAATCAAACGGAATAAATTGTGGTACACTGGAAAATATAACTACAATATGTGTAGCTACAAAAAGTAAGTGACTTTAAAATTTCTTAAAGATCTAATATAATTTATAATTTTACAATATATAGTTTTGAGACTTCATTTTAATAGTTATTACGTTAAATATTCTCATGGTATTAGTACTGTAAAAACATTTAGTCTCCGCCGCTTAGGTCTGAATGCTGTATTATGAATCTTACAAACTATACTATAAAGACCATTCACAGATGAGTTTTCGGGTCTGTTTCTCCACAAACCAGTAAATAAAATTATCTGGCAGATAATTTCATACAAATTATACAATTCAGAGGTGGTGAAACAGCCCATAATAAAAGAAATGGGACTACCTCACTATTCCAAACAAAATTAATAGGACTTCATTTCATACATGATTGTCCATAATATAATAATTATTATGTCAAGAATCATGAACCAAAAATAAAGGTAAAATATCGTCAAAATAACTATGAAACTTAGGGCCTGATTAACCACCTTCTTATAGTAAGTTCCCGTTAATTTACTCGGCAGATAATTTGATACAAATATTGTTCCACTTTTGAATTTATCCGACGGGTAGCGCTTATCTAGAGGTGGTGAAACAGGCCTTAGTCTAGTTAGAAATATCGTTTATTGGCAAGAAGCAAATAAAATCACTTACTTTTAGTTACGACTCCTAAAATTTCCTACAAAACCTACAAGTTTCTCAGAAAAGAAAAAGAAAACATATTTCCTGTCTAAACATCTGTCTTTCTAAAAAAAAGTTACTCGAATTATTAAAAGATGAACCAGTACATTTATTTAAAATTGATAATAATTCTCCAATATTTATAAACAAATATTAGTGAAATTATTCTTTCAGTTTTAAAATCGTCATATTCATACATAATATAATTATTATGCTGTTTTCTGAAACCAATATACAACCAAACAATAAAATTAAAGAAAATTGGAAATAGACGACTGCTGAAAAAAAAAGCAAAGCATAATATACAGATTTTGTACTGCAGTCATTGATTGCTCGAAAACTGTTATTAGGTCATATTTGGCATATGCCTAAATTTAATTTAACTAAAAAGTTAAAATGTAACACATCATTATCATTAATTTATCCTGGCTGTGTTTTTTTATGTATATAGTTAAGATGATAGAATCATTTCAGTGTTAAATTAACTTACATGCGACAATAGATATAAATTATACTTTTGATAGCAGCAAAATAGTTTGAACAAACTATTCACATTGTTTTAGATTATTTGGGACATATTATAATACTAATAACATGGATTTTGTTTAGTTTAAATGCCTATCAACATTGAATAAATAACACGAAATATAGATATGGATAACCCTTTGAAATAACAGACTAAAGAGCACGTCACTGTTGCCGATCAATACTTGGCGTGCAACACTATGTTATTTTAGGAGAAGCGAGGTTGCGGGCCGTTCACTTGGACAGTTTGCTGATCACCCGGATTAGGGCTCCATTCTCGTCCTTCAGCCGCTGGTTTTCAGCTTGAAGCGTTTGTTGAAACTGGAAATTTTATAAAAGTAATTGTCAATAAGTGTAATAAGTTACTATGTTGGAATGTGTTATACAAGTGATGTTTGCGTTTTAATAAATATATATTATTATGTAATACATATGAAATCCTTTTTTTAAGGAGTAAGTTTTAACAGTTTACAAAGCAAAAATGAGCCACCCGGAGTCTAAAATGTATTAAGTGCTAGAAATGACTTTTTACACACAAAGACGGTATTCAGGTATTTTTCCCCAGGAGCTGATGACAAATTAAGAGGTGTTTTAGACACTTGGAAATTGAGTTAGTGATACTGGAATCGAGATCTTTATTCACGTATGGCAACTTAGAAATTACAAAAGTTTTAAACTATCGCATATGTTTGGGATTTTCATAGATGTTTTAATATTAACTAATCAATTGGCTATTATAAACAATACAATTTCGAGACAGTTATGTAATAATACATAACAACAATAATAACAATTCCATGGTTCCTAAAATATAAATAAAAAAATGCCAAGTATTATACTGCGCAGTAGCAACATTACCGCAACTTTCCTGACAGACTCGATTCCAGCATGAAATAACAAAGTTTTTACGATAAGTAATATCATTAAATTCGTTATCAGGTTACAGGATATCTTTTCTTAGGTATGGTTTGAATGGTGTCTTTTTTTGGTAACAATACCTTTAAAATTAGTTAAAAAAAAAAGATAATTTAATGTATGTATTATTCATATAAACGCAGACATCATATGATATGCAAACGGGACGTTCAAGGTACAATACGGGGGTACAACAAGGATGCTCACATCAAATCATATGACACAATAACGAACGGAATAAAAATATCGGGAACAGCCGCAATTTGCTGGACATTTACATAGTTGCAATTTTAATAAACAATAATTTGATCATACCAAGCAATAACAACATATCTATCGGTATGGGACACAACATACTCAATGTAATAATGTATACACGGTGCGCTTGTGAGATATGCAATACAAATGATTTTATGATCTTATAGTCTAAAATCTTTGTAAATACAATTGTGTTAGGGGTTCTGTGTGTAGAGCGCTTTACACACAACTACAACTTTTAAAACATTTTTGTATTGTATTGTATTGTATTGTCAACATTTTGAACAGAAAAGTAACATCCATTATAATCATACATAAAGCTATAAACATATTTACAAATGCATAACGCTGCGGATGTTAGACAGGCAAGTTGAAAATGTATTTTAAAGGTATCAAAATATTTATATCGTGTATTGCAACTTTGAATCGACGAATGAATTGAAACAAAATGTGGGAATGATATTTATGAATATCAGATATCATTAACGCTGATGTCATTACCACACAATCCGTTTAAATTCGTTTCCGAAAGGTTTTAAGTGTGAAAGTGGATAGGTGGAAGGGAAGTGGGAGACCAAAGAAATGATGGATGGAATTGAATGTGTGGGAAAGTATATGGCTACAAAGGAATTGAATGGTAAGATGATTGCATAAATGTAAGGAAAAAAGACATGCTGCGCCGACCCCAGTGAATTGGGTTACTAGGAAGGAGCATCTTCTTTTTGTATTAATGGTAAATGGTAAAACCATTTAATTTATATAATTTGAGCCCAGTAAGTGACCATTTTAATGATGATTAGGAGGATAATGACATGTGTATTGCAACTTTGAATTCAAATCGAATACTAGTATTGAGAGTTTAGAAATGTTGTAATCTACTACCGAATCGGTACAAAATGTCGGATTTGTTAAAAACGGATTGTTGTCCTATTCGTTTTGATTCGTTCGAGGCATGAACTTGTATGTATAGAGGTTTTCTATAAAGAAACCAGGGCATCTCTTGAAAACATTTTTAGTTTTTTTTTAACTTTTCTCTACAAAATCCAAAAATATAGTTTAAACTATTGAGAATTAATTCCTATATAGGGGAATATTCTAGTGATGTTTCGTGAATCGCAATAACCTACTAACAATCAATCACAGCAACAAAAACGGACTATTGCTAGTAAACAAAAATTCTAATAAAACACAATGGACGGGGCGCGTGCATGCAATGCACACATTACGAAAAAATAACGTTAACGCTACGCACACGCAACGCAGCGTAGATGAAACATTAACACCACATAAACGCACCATATGCCCGTGCCTATTAGCACCGCCGATCAATGACTAAACGAATACGTACTGTTAGCGTCACCGACAAGTGACAAGGCACATATCGGCGACGACACGCACGCAACGCATATGGCACGCACAAACAACTCACACGCCACGCACACGCGTCGCTAACGCCACGCGTACGCGACGCTGACGCCACGCACACGCTACACACGTGCCACTGATTTTGCACGCAAGTTAGACATGTACCAAAGCATGCTCGCCATAACACACTGTTAATCATTCGGGCGGGGAATCTCGCGACAAATACCGCGACGCTGCGCGACTTTGCTCTGGTTATCGTAATATCGTCTCGCTCACACGCAATTAACTTACATGTGGGATGGGTATATGTCAGTGTCAGTAACATTGTATCAATAAACATGTTTCAATATTTTTTAATGTAATCTCTACAATTCAACATAAAGACCGATTTGAACGGAACAATTGAATTGCCTGTTGAATGCAGTAAGTTTAGAGGCTTCATTTTTATTGTATGCGACGGACGAGAAACTGAATCGTGTAAATATTGATTTCTAGTAGAGAAAAGAAACGAGTGAATTGTAATTTTAAATTATTTAAAATATCACAACTCTTTAATATCGATTATATAATTTTACTGAAGCGGTAACACATTAACTTCAGACAAAATAGGTCCTCGTGCAGTGATAAGTTTTAACCAACTGATCTATTTAACAGATTGAAATAATTCCGTGCGTCAAAAAAAAACTTAAAATGTAAATAATATGAGCACACTGTACTTAGTTTAGTAGAAAAGCCAAAACGTGTGTCAATTGTAACTAAAACGTGTTTTAATTTTAATGAAAAAAATGAATTAATCAATATTGTTATTCTGCAAGTTAGATCACACGCGTTCCCATTTTACCGCGGTGTACAAATTAAAAGCGAGCCAAAGCATTTATTTAAAACTCTTATTTTTTTTATAACATGCGATGCTACAATAAAATCCTTTTAATGTGGCAAAAGGAATACGTGTGAGACTGCCTAGCAGAAATATAATCAGTGTTTGTGTGTGAGAAAAATGTGAATATATCAACGTGTAAGCGAGCGACGATCGGTTTAGTTCCGGCACAAGCCGCACGGTGTCACCACTGGGCTGAACGCCCAATTAATATACACATTTACCTATTTGGCGGCAGAGTTGGTCAATTTGCTCACGACCCGCGTAAGGGCACGATTCTCAGCCCTCAGCCTTTCGTTCTCGGCTTTAAGTTTTTGCAATTGCTATAAAACGAACACCAACATATCAGTTTCATTAATATCTTTTTCCTTTGTCGGCGGCAACAGCTATCTTGACGTCCACCGTTGGTTTATTTCAAACATGACAAGCTAGCGGTTAAACTATTTTTTTAACATCAATCATCTAATGGTTGCAGATTTATATAGTGTAGTGTGTGTGTCCGCTACAATTACAGAATGTGAGTGAAAAAATACAACGGTACCTTTAATTCTTCCTCCATTTCTGATAATTTCCTCTCCATGGCTCTCTTTTCTCGTTTTTCGATCTCGGACAACGAATTTTGGTTCTGAAACGAAAGAGAAATACACTCTTAATCTATTTTACAATCGCCAGTTTGATTGTATAGCATCAGATATAACAAAACTGTATAAAATAACAACTTATTTTATAGTAAATAAGTTATTATACAAATTCGCAAGTGCAGCCAAATGTAGCTACAGCGTAAATTGTCAAAATTATGCGTCCATGAACAGAAATGGTAAGGTCGCACACTCGCGCCAATCTGTCAACTGTCTGCAAATAATTAGTGTTGTGCCGTAGGTGGGAATTAGTCAAACTATCGAAAATAGTCCTAATTACTTTAGAAAACACATAGTCACGATGAAGGTCAGGCTCACGTTTGAAATACGCGTAAATATTATTAGTTCAATGTGTCAATTTCTATCTTAGATATTTTTGGAAAAAAACGGAACCGGGTCAGTTTCATACGCGTTAAGGTCCGTTATCTAGAATAGAAACTGAAGATGTTGATACTCCAAAACTTCCAAAAGAAAGTAATTTTGAATATCAATATTCAGACACCTGTAATTTGTCAACTTTCAACCTTATTATTAAGAATGTAAAGTCAAATTATGATCAAACACTTATAATGACGGTCGTTCTAAAAAAATAATAAATACTAACTTTTACTTCATTAAAATAAGAGTAATGACTTTTATAATTCTAAAATTCAGTAATTAGTGTGCACGTCATCTCATTAAGTCTATAGAATTATTTAAATTTGATCTTTATGACAATGATATTTAAAGATGATCCACACGGGTCTTCGTGAGATAGGATATATGACTACCAAATTTTAATTACGTTAAATATGCAAATGAATTTAGTTAACCTGTAGAGACCAGAGGCTAGGACCTACGAGTGTTTATTTAATTTAGAATTAACATATTTTAATTTTCCTCCAAGCGTATGAATTTAATTGGTGACGTCGTCAAAGCTTCGTCGTCAAAGCTAAAGACAAAAATCAATCGCAATCCTTTTTAAAATGAGTTAAAAACGGGTGAGTGAGGGCTGAAGAATAAAAACATAATACGCATACAAACATACGAGCCACAATAAAAAAAACATGTCAGAATTGATTTGGTCATTAATAATATTCATTCTCCGAAAACAGGTAATAACATAATATAGTAGGCAAGTTCTTAGTCGAAGCTAAAAATACTTATAAGCAAAGTGCACATACACAAAATAAATCTGGTAAACGTTTGCAGAGGCAGAGTATACAAATGTTCGCTACATTTTAAACAACATTTGCAATTGTAAGTACACATACTTTTTTAAACATCCCATATGAATAACACACGTTGGAGTAGCCGTTCGCTTCCATAAATACATTTTATATTTGATTTAGAATTCGTGTTGATATGCTGTAAACCTACCTTTAGGAAAAAGTTTTAAGAGACACATATATAATCTCATTTCATTTGAATTGAAACGCTATACGCTGTTATATAATATATACGGGACCCGAGAAACAGCGATACAGTATTGTTTTTAGAATCGGAAATTAATTGTTGGGAAATTTGTATTTTTGACATAATAAATAGTGAAATAAACCTAAAACAAGTAAATTCATAAATTATTCCAAATATTAGCCAGTTGGCACTGGAAAATACTTAGTTCTCATTCACAATTTTAATGATTTAATTTTTATAACTTTTGTCTGAATTTTGGGCTGTAAACGTGACGTATGACTATGAAAGGTAATTAGGCAGCTGAGATAAGAATACTACGAATGAAAGAATGGATGGCAAACTAAGCTTATTTTATATATAAAGACACATATTTTTAACCTACTATATATAAAATCAAAAAGATACATCGCCGCCAAGTTGAGCACACAACACGGACCGCACATGTCATTCTTCTCTCGAAGCAACCCAACGCCCTCTGAATCTTCGGTGAAAGTAAAGCTAAAAGTCTGGACTTTCAGATACTACACTAACCAAACCTACTTCTAACCCGCTCCAATACAAGTTTGTATCTTCAAACAAACACTAATATTGATTAACAGATAACGCACAGCATAAACCAATGAGACTCGAGATTTTTTCAATGATTATTAAGCCCAAATTAACATGTGAAACAAGGCTACCGCGGGTAGCGGCGGGGTTTCACATATAGTTTAAGGGCCTGTTTCACAGCTTATTGATAAGATCCCGTTAAATTATCTGGCGATTTTTGAATTTATTCGGCAGTTAGCGGCTATCGTGAAACAGCCCTTAAATGTTGTTGTATTAACATTTTCGTACCACTTGTGTGAGCCTGGTGATGGTGGCGCGAGCCTCGCGCAACTGTTGCTCGGAGGTGGTCAGCAAGGCGCGCAAGCGACGCACCTCGCTTTGAGACGCCTCGTATAGCGCCTTGTAGTCCTTCTCCTCGCCTTCCTCGGTGCGTTCGCTGCCAGACTGGAATGAAACAACAAAACATCTTACCAAGGTGAACACAATAAAATAAATTGCTCTAATATTGTTTTGTTTTTAGAAATACTTCCTAGTGTGATTTTGTTTTTGCCATTGAGTTATGTTAAACGTTTTAAACGATTTCGTGATTTGAGGGTTTTTTTAATCAAACTTTCTTGGCAACTACTATAAAACATAACAAAGAAATATAAGCAATTAACTTAAAAGAAACTAGTAGGTAACAAAAAGATATTCAAAACTGAATTATGAAATAGAAAGATGCATAGTTGTAAAAACAAGCGATTGTTATTGATTCAAATGAAATCAGACACTTTCCACAACATAGTTCGAAAAACACCAAAGCTGTAATTAATCACTAGGTCTCGAAAAAACATGCGGCTTACATAGAAAATTGTTTCATTCTTGTTAGTACGAGAGCCCACGACCAAAACCATGTCTCATAGCAATACGACAAAAACCCTATAAAATCGTTAGATTGTATGATTCTGAACCCGACTAGGTGTGTAGTAACGGTCGAAAGTGTAGCAACTGCGTGGGAGGCCATTTCTGCTGTGTCAAAAAAAAAAGACAGTCGGTATTATAGCAATACGTCTGATAGTGAAAATGTACATAGATTTTATAATTGCATTACGAAAAAGTTTGTTTTCAGACATTTTGCGCGTAGCATATAGCCTGAGCGCATTTTTGAAAATGTCAACAAATTTAGCCGACCTGTATCATAGCAATACGGATATTTATTTTTTTCAACTTTTCGTATTGCTGCCATGATTACCAAAAACCTGTTTTCAGACACTTTAAGTGTAGCATATACTCCCAAAAACGAAAATAACGTTTCGGAGTCGCCTGGCCGACGCCTCTGTTAAATGTTTTTTTTAAATTTACAGCCTTCATAGATATTCAAGAATCTCCCTTGTCTATTATATGTACTTTGACAGATTTTCGAAATAAAAAATTTGAACTGAACTGCGAATAAAAATGGACTAACAATTGTGACTAAAAGTTTAAATAATTCAAAAAAATAAAAACTCGACAGCGTTACCTCAATAAACTTATTGACTAATACAAACTTTTAGATTTTTTTATCCCAGATCATCCAGTAATGAGTGACACAGTTCACCGCAATGTAACTTTTTTTGCGGCGTCTTTATTTTCTTAATTTTCGGCTTAAATTCTTTGTTAATTATCATCTAATAAATTCAGGGTCGTAACGTATTCATTGGTTTGTAACAGAAAATTCAAGATGCCTCAATACGATTTTTAAATGATATCTGAGTATCGAAAAGTTGTCTGATAGAGAAGGTGCTACACTTAATTTGTCTGATATAATTTTTTTGCACATGTGGACAACTTATTTTATCATGTCCAACAATTTTCAGACATATTGCTATGATACCGATCGGTAAAATTTGTTAACATTTTCAAAACGGTCTCAAAATTTAATGCGTTCACATTTCCGTCTGAAAATTGTTTTGTTCGCATCAAATAACCAAAATTTACTAATAAAAAAGATTTTCAGACGTATTGCTATGAGACATTTTTTTTGTCTCATTTTTATTTTTTTTTAGTGATTTTACGGGTTTGCGCTACACCACTAACGTCTGAAAAATATGTTTCCGGTATCTCAGAACTATCATTCAACTACAGTCTGCAAATCAGACATATTGCTATGATGCAGTTCGGTAAAATTCTTTGACAATTTTGAAAATTCGGTCAGATCAAACGCTACGCGGAAAATGTCTGATATTGGTATTTTCGAGTTCAGGATAATCGTATCTATCGATTTGATGCGGTTTTGGCCGTATTGCTATGAGACAAAAATTTTGGTCGTGGGCTCTCGTACTATGTGACTTGAGTCACTACAGGACACATTGAAAATCAAATTATCTTAGAATTTCAAGTCGAATGCCGAAAAAAAGCTATAACCAACATTAAATATTAATGTAAAATTTTCTACCGTCAACCAAATAGTGTGTAAGTATTGTAATTTTTTATCCGACTGCAGAAGGAGGGTTATTTAATAATCTTATTAGAAACTTTACCTAATGTAAGTGATGTAAGAGTCATCAGGTGAGATTGTGGTCAAGCGCAAACCCATCAACAATAAAAAAAAATACATTGCAATTTTAACTCCTTACATTCTTAACCTGCAACTATAGGTAAGTGACGAACTAGGAGTGTTATTTGTTACAATTATGATTACTGATATTGTACTCATGTCTGTCACTGAAGGGGACTATGAAATCTCTACTATGAGCCTACTTATGGCCACCTTTCAATTGGAGGGGGCCCAGGTTTAGAAATAGGAGAATAATGGCCGGATTAACATTATTGATAACTAAGCTGTTGCACGTAGGATTTACATAATTATTATTGCTTTTTCTAAAATAAAAGTAGCCAATGTTCTTCCGTATAACATCATCTATTAGAGATAGGAGATTAGCCGGAAGAAACAGATAGCCTTTATTTATTTGTATAGATAAATAAACAATTATTTTGTTGTTTAGTTAGCTATCGTCCGCGCGGAATTAGTTGGCCACGCCTTAGGTAGGGACGGGGGTGAAGCGGCGGTTACTGTGTACGAAAACAAGCGCCCCCACACCTCTGACCCACCGCGCGCAGGCGACCCCGCCCCTCCGTTCACATACCTAAGGCGCGGCCAACTAGTTCCGCACAGAGAGTATAAGTATAAGAGAAAGAGAGTATAAGTATAAGAGAGAGAGAGTATAAGAGTGAGTAATATCTTGAAAGACCGTATTATGTATCCTGTAGGTTTGCGAGAAACGAGAATTCAGAGGTCATCTCCAAGTATACCTGTACCTAATTCATATTATTATGATAGCGTTAAGCGTGTGTTCATTTGATCATGTGCACGCGCGATGTTCGCTATTCAAAGAATCAGCACATAAACAAACATAGCAGTCTTGAAATGTTTTAAATACGTTAGTGTTAACAGAAGCTTTTGATCATCAAGACACTAGACAGTAGTATTACGTACACAATATCCATCTGAAGCGAGAGAATTTAAGCTGAGGGAGCGGGAGCCGAGCGCCCCTGAAGTTTCTAAGGAGCTAAGCGAGCGAGAGCGCTCCTTGTCCAAGTTGCCGGCTTTGTTAGCGCGCGACTTTCGCTCAGGCCGCACGGGGGGCACATCAGCTACCTCCAGTGCCGTTGGCACCTCCGCGGGTGTCTCTGTCGGCTCCTGAACCTTCGCCGGGGGTACAGGCTTAGGCTTAAAGTCCTTTTTACTCGCCAACAACCTTTTGTCCAACTTTTTTAACACTGGTGTCATCAAATTCAAAGAACCCAAACTCGCACCACTCAAGTATACGCCCCCATACCCTGAACTCGTACCTCCGTATATACCGAGATTAGACGACGGCCGCCCTAGCCCCGCACTGTATGGATTATAGTTTCTGTACGCGTTAGAACTGTAGTTAGAGTAGTTGTTTGAATAAGGGCTGTACTGGCTACCGAGCATCGTGCCCAGCATGCTAGGGGACGAGCTGTAGTGCGAAGTAAGGCTTCGCGGCCTGGAAGTGTACCTATCTTGTTTACGACTCATTTTGTGCACATTTCACTTTGACCGAACAGCTAAACAGTAGGCGGGCGAACGCCGCGCGCTACGTAAACACACTGACGAGTTTAATTCTATGCGGAGTGAAAATATTGTGTGCTCCCACGCCGCTGGCGGCGGCAGGATGCGGCGGCGCGTGTGTGACGCCGGTGACGCACTGACGTATTCAGACGAGAGGGCGATATCTACCGGACACGTGAGGCGGACATCACCTGTAAATATAACGGCGTAGCACAGGGAGCGCCCGAACCCGCCGCAACGCAAGGACGCTACGCAAATAGAGATTAGCCCTCTATTATTATCAGCAACGCCTCATCAATCAGTCGACGGTTTACTTCATAACTAGTGCGCTAATCGAAGGCCAGCCGGGGCGGACCGCGGCAGGCCCACGCCGCTGCCTCCGCCTCGATCGTACAGGTGCAAAACGCACATGCTAAAAATAATCCAGCATCAATAAACATTGTATGTTATACTAAACACAAATAAGCTCTGTAAAGAACCGATGCATCACACAACTGAACGAGCCACACGGGCATTTCTTAATGCTCCACCATCGTGCAGTCAAAGTTCTGCTTTATGGAGCACGCCTCAGTTTCTTGTCTTCGTATTAAGCTATATTTAAATTCTATTTTCAAGTTTACGCGTCTCGGATTCCGAAAGCGATGACCCAAATACTATCTTGTTGAGCACTGTCTAAACAGTTGACTGAAACTCTGAAACGCTCGTCTTCAGATACAATAATACAGGAACCGCAACGCGTAACTGTATGTAATTTATAGTATTTTATCAACACTTAGATAGCTTCAAGATTAGGAGGAAGATATTCTGAGACATTCTGATAATACATGGTAAATTCCTTGAATCGACGGCCTAATTCTATATCCCACGGTGTTGTCACAACTCATGACGACGCGGCGTAAGCATTTTTCAAAATTGCGACATTTACACCAAATTTTATTTCGAAATTGTCTCGTGAAACTCGGCCGTTAGCACCGCGTCTCACGTGGGCGATGGACGCTACGCGAAAGATACGATGTTTGTCCTACATCATAGACAAAGTAGTTATAAATTGTTCGTGAACCATAAAATTAGCATTTTAGCACTTGGCTAATGAAGACATTACACCGGCATACGCCCTAATACCTTACGTTCCTGATAGGAAATAGAAGGTCAAGGGTGCATTAAATGTCTTGTAATCTAGTTTATTTTTTTATGAACGAGCGTCTGTATGTCTCTCGCTTCCTGCTTCTGTACGTCAAAGAATATTAAAAATATTTTTCAGTGAAAACACGTAGGGAGATTATTTTCTTATGATCTGACGTAATGATTTAATATTTCCCGCATTGCTTCACTGTGATGTGATAGTTTTACCCGCCTACATAATGTAGTTGATATTACATATCGTGATAATGTTAGAGGCGGTTCCATTGTGGACGGGTCAGCGACGTCACCGGCCATGTGCGGTGGTGCCGGCGTCACGGCCGGATACGCTAAAAATAATAAGGCTGCTCAGATCCTCGTTAAATAGCAACCGCGTTGATAAATATTACGATAGTAGATTTGTGGATCACGAATTAATGTCGTTCGGATAGGTAACTATGCTTACTAAATGGGTTATGCAAGTTTTTTTTATACCACTAAGGTGGCAAACAAGCATACGGCCCGCTTGATGGTGAGCGGTTACCGTAGCCTATGGACGCTTGCAACACCAGGGGTATCAATCGCGCCTTGCCGACCCTAAAAACCTCTTAGAGGTTTATGGAGGATTCACTGTGCCACGCAGTGCCAGTGCAACGCATCCTTAGAAAGAGCTCTGGCAACCTTACTCACTGCAGGAACACAACACACGATAAAGTGTGTTATTTGGCTGCAGTTTTAGGTGGTAGGTGTAAGGTACTTCCCCAGATGGGTTGCTCCAGATTTGAGCCATAAATGGCTGTGCCCTGCTCTCTAAGTCCGCGAATACCAGGAATCAAGAAGATGAAGTCTGTCCGCGAATACCAGGAATCAAGAAGATGAAGTCTGGCTGACACCACCTGTTCTTCTCGAGTTGAAGCAAGACAGGTGACGCTACTGGTCAAGTTATCTTAACTTTCGAATTATTGTTGGCACGAATAAAAATCTGCAGCTTAACTGTAACGCAACGGATTTTAATGATTGTTCGTGGAACATTTCGTTCCTTTTAGTGTTTCTAGGAATTCAATTTGGTTTACTGTTTACTTCCTTACGAGCAACATTTTGTTAGCATACAGCGTATAGACGGCAAATGTTCAACATCTATTCATGTATTTTCAAGAAGGTCGGACAGGATAATTATAACAGTTGAAGTTATTGTGCAAAGCAAGTTATACAAGTCCTTTTAAAAAACAATATTGTTTATTTTCGGAGCGATTAACTTGTGACAATGGTGAGTGAGAGCCGCGAGTATTGTAGCATTTCAACAAATATTTTTTTAAAGGAAATAATATTTTTTAATATTGAGCACTCCAACGGAATTATTTATGTGTCGTATAGTGTTGGTGTAATGCCAATATTTGTCCCGTTGACCACAAAAACCTGATTATTGATTGTAGTGCTAAGACGTACAATGACTTTTTAATCAAATGCGACTTCCCTAATGACGAAAATGTTAAAGGACGCGACTGTGGGTAGAGCATTGTATATATTTTTCATATGTTTTGCTAATTGTTTAGTAGGTACTTAGTTTATTGTTTCATGTTCATTGATTCTTTGGCAACGAAAATAATTAGGGCAGCACAGTCACATACATAAATTAATGTATTGATCAAAATTGTATAGATCGCTAAACCTTTATCTTTCCCTTTTTCTATGTTGAGGGAAAAACCAGATTATATTTCAAAATAATTCTCCACTGTAATACAGGTATAATGTATCCGATGACATTGAACTGAAAAAGTCGGCAAAAAAAGCACAGGTTTCATAAGATTAGATAGAGATATCAATAAGAAAGAGCACATAAAAAAAATCGGCAGAGCAATCCGTCATTCGGAGACAGTATGACTAAGATGTAGTGACAAGCCGTCGAGTTATCTGCGACAAAGAGTATTTTTTATCGCGAATTCTTAAATTAGCACTGAGTTGTACGACCATTGATGTACTCGTAGAACTAACGGGGTACGGGAGAAATTTTCACTTATTTATTTTATTATTTCATGACGACAATTTATGAAGGAAAACCTAGACATACTTTTGCACTATTTATGTAAATATCGTTAGCATACCACTGTTCAGTGGGTATTTGATTATATGGAGAGCGTGTGCGTTGTATGTTACCTACAGCACTAGCCTCAAGTTTTGCTTTATTTACACTAGCTTCTAGCCGCGACTTCCATCTCCATTATCTCGTTGATATTCCACGGTGTGAGTCATTTATAGCGGACTAATGGAAAAACTATTTTTGATATTTTGAAGGCAGCGGCAGGGTTAAAATTCAGAGATCAGCCCGTGGAATGTACCGTTAATTCTCCTCACAGATTTCTTCAACAACTACGTCACCTGCCCTCCACGACTTCTGAGCTACCTTAGGTAGTACCCTGGTAATCTGTTAATCTTATCAAAGGCTCCTCGTCCTACGCAGCTTTCTTTGCATGGTCTCGGGACGTCATTTTTACAAACGACGCCCTGTCGGCTGATTAATTAATGACAGCTAATGAATACGAGATGTCTACTGACATGGAAATTTCCCAAGCCATTATTTTCCAAGGAGAAATAAACCATTAACTTCCTTTGACGCACGAGCCTTTCACCAGAACAAATACATTTTGCAGAGAACACATGATTAGCGTCAGTGACGTTGCATACAAGATGCCAAAATCGAGTTCCTTTTAAAATGGTCGTATTTCACCGACCTTGCACATGAGCTCGTAAATAAAGCGGTGTCACTCATAGCATTTAGCATGTGAATCATGTTGGGGCAACGCTCAGTGGCGGCGAGCGGACATTTCAAAAGCTAGTGTATTATTTGATTAGCTTATGCCCACGACTTCGTCCGTTATTCCTCATTTGGAACGAAATTTTAAAAACATTTAACATAAATGTTTATTTATTTTTTATTAAGCACCTATTAACAAAATTTCATTGCTTATTTTAAAATAATGACGCGACGAACTCCAATATTGTAAACTTTCATCCCCTATTTCAACGCCTTCAATCTTTATTCGCGAGGTGTCTAGAGGTCTAATCTATCTCTGTACCAAATTTCATTAAATTCGGTTATACGGTTTTGGCGTGAAAGCGTAACAAATGGACCGACAGAAAGAATTATTTTGGTATTTATAATATCAGTAGGAATTAGCACCTAATTCAGTATAGCCTCATAAAAGTATTCACACAGTAATACAAAATGATTATGCACCTACCAACTGTGTTTCCTGACATCTAACAGTGGCAATAATACTATACCCAAAAATATCAGTCGTCACGCCAGTATTTTTGTCTCGGTGTGAGTGCAGTAACATTTCTAGCCCTTGAATTCGACGCATTCTACAGATGTGATTTTAGTTTTGCCGTGTGTCCGCTGTTCCTGATAAGCCACCCACCCTACCTAGATCTGGCGCGCTCTCAGCGGTTTCTAAAATTATACCTTACTAATACCACAACATCACTACACGTACACATCATACAAACATAATTGCAAAACCAGTTTACGATACTGTAATGTTTAAAGCTTTTCACGCTACATTTAAATACTTTATATTCACCTAAATTGAATCTTCGAAAAGGTGTTATACATTTTTAAATATAATTAAAGAGGTTACTATGATATTTCGTAGACTGAAATGTTGTAATAAACCTCTTTTGTGTTTAGATCGAATTCATGTAAAAAATTGGGAAATGAGAACGTTGAATTAGGAAATCAGATCAAATCGAAATCTTTGTTTACAGTTGTATATTTAGGTCTGCGATAAAATTGTATACTTATTTATATAAGTGCTGCTGCCGTTCTCCGAGAATGCACTAATCATTATAACAAATTAATATTAATGTAACTAACAGTGGGACAGTAATGGGTTGGTGATGATGATACTAGAGTTACAGTAAATCTCCATTAGTAGATCTTACAAAATAATCCGACGCTTGTTTGCATGAACTTACTGTTTTATTATGAATACAAAAAGAAAAACTGCGGCATTTTCTTATAGTCCACTATAGTTGGCGCGGACCTAGTTGGCCGCGCCTTAGGTAGGGGCGGGGGTGAGGCGGTGGGTTACTGTGAACGAACGCAAGCGCCCCCGCACCTCCGTCCCACCGCGCGCAGGCGTCCCAGCACCCCCGTCCCGCCGCTCACATACCTAAGGCGCGGCCAACTAGTTCCGCGCAGACTATACTGCATGACTTGATGATCATGGGTGGCTAATCACGGTAGAACACCATAATTATATATCCAGAATTGAATACCTACGTAAGCCATCACCTATCTATAAACCACATACCAGTATAAACTTTTAATGTTATTGTAACACGTCGTCATACATCCTATCCGTCGGTATTTTCGTCGATATTTTTACAACCACTCACCGGATTTCGAATTTTTTATGGGACCAATATGTAAGCACCAGCTTTCGAATAAAAAAATAATCATCAAAATCGGATCACCCAGTCAAAAGTTCTGGGGTAACAAACATAAAAAAATACAGTCTAATTGAGAACCTCCTCCTTTTTTTTAAGTCGGACGAAAAGGGCTGTTAGGGGTTGAAATAGGGGATGAAAGTTATAAGAAATAGCCAGAACACGCGGGCGAAGCCGCTGGCGGAAAGCTAGTAGCCTATAATTTACCAAGATACTTACGCAGACAAAGTCGCAGATGGCGGCTATTAACAAATAATATTAGAACAAAACAGTAGCCACATCATCGATGGCGTGGCGCATCATGGCGTTGTGTGTCGGGTCTTTTTATTCCCTACAACATGGTTGAGTCAAACGGCGCCGAAACACACGTCATGCTCGTGAACGGGTGCTGTCTGTCGGGACTGGTCAGCTCTTACTGCAATGGCTATCTTCTTTTCTTTGTTTTTAGTCATACACATCATCCCCATAAGTGAATTAAATTCTGTAGCGCTAACATCACCGGACAGGATCGTGTAGCCATCTAGCTCATAAAGAAAGAAGAAAGAAATATTCTTAGTTCAAAATAAATTATTCCAATAAATTTTTAGGTGCTGTGAGTGCAGTGACTTTTACATGAAATATCTTTTCTCAAAAATTGTACGCAATAACTCGAAAGTGAAATAACGTAGATAATAAAATTATATTGTGTAGTGATGTCAAAACACGGAAATCATGTGACAGCTATGTAATTTATTGCCAATTTATTGTAACAGGTAGGATGAGGAGACAGAATTAAATACATTTGGATAAACTTTAACGTAATATTATTTATACAATTTCACATTTGAGTCGCCAAATTATCGTGTTATCATATCTCCGTTACTTTCATTTGACATGACGAAGATATGGCGGCGCAGTACGGATTAAGTGCGCAGGATTGCAGACCAAACTACGATTGCCAATTTGAGCCCAAAGCGTAAATATTAAAATTGACAACTTTTCTAAATGATTTTTAGAAAAGATTTTTAGAAAGAAAGAAGATATAAAATAGTTTATTTTATATCTTTTTTAACAGGTACATTATTTTTAAATTTTAAAAATTCTTGTAATTTTTCTAATTTGAGTATTTTCGCAAAAACACAAATATTAACATGATTCTTTTCAATGATTTGCCTGTCCCGATATTCTTGCCTTCTTACCTATAACATAAACAATCTAAAACGATCGGATGAATGTGTCTAAAAAATATAGATCCCTAAAAAAAGTTTTGCTTCGATCGTTATAAATCATATGGACCAGCTGAGTTCATAGCATTTGACGAACACGAGTTACGATATAACAGCCAGAAATACCCTGTACCTATTGTTCGATGACGTCAACGAGCGAGGTGAACGCTGCTAAAATGATGCTTCTGAATACACAGAATATAATATGCGGAAGGCGCGTATGTATTTTATTGCACATTTCTTTTTTACTCAAAATATACACGAAATAATTATTGACATGTTTTCGCTCATCTCAACGCACATTTAAAGCACTAATATTATGCTTAAAGTTCTCTAGATTTGCCAGAGAAGAGAACCAGCCAGATTAGAAAGTATTTTATTTATTTTACAAATAAACTACGCACAGCGAAATTTTACTTCTCATAGATACGACCATCAATTTTGTGTTAAAATTGATAGTTGGACACTATGGAAAATACTCTGTTTACGCTCCGAATCCTCTCTGAAAATTAGCCAATTTCTCACCAAATCTTATTATTAACATCAAAGCGCAGCATTTTAGTGGTTTTGCGACTAAATACAAAGCTAACAGGTGTCAGTAAAGTTTAATGGATGTCACGGAGCACCGCGCGGCCTAATGATATAATGATGTGATAATTGCGTGCATGAAATTAATTAATAAGCATCAGGCTTCAATGGACCTTTATACACCTTTACTACTATTAGATAACCATGCGTAGACGCAGCCAACTCAGTCAATTAAATCACTTAACGATTTGCACAGGTGTCATGTTGTAATGACCCAATAAATGGCAACGTCTTTGTTCGCTGTAAATGATATTCATCATCATCATATCAGCCTATTGCTATCCACTGCTGAACATAGGCCTCCCCCAATGAGAAAATGCTTACATCACATTAAATTCTAACACCCTTAACAAGAATCTTACGTATAATAAACTTACGCTTTGTAGTTATAATATATCTGTATAAAGGAAAATATTTTAATTACCATGAATACATTTTATATATATATTTACGCCTTTATCGAAAGAATACATTTTATAATGATTATCTGAAAATATACAAAGGGATGAGTGAAAGAAATAAGAAGATACAGACGAAATGTTATTTTAAAAATTGCCTTTAGAAATGTTTTTCAGCCAGAGCATTGTGATCTATTCATAGACTATTGCTCAATAAATAATTAGCGTCATTTTAGCCGTTCCCTCCTAAATACGTCATTTAACAGGCAACAGTGAAATTGTCACGCGGTCAATTGACCCAATAAATAACAAAACACGATAATGAACACTGTAAAGCTATTAGTCAGGATTAGGGGTTACGAAATAGAACATTGAGTGCCAAGAAAGATTCGTGTAAACTGGTATTAGAATATTGTTTCGACATTTGGAGTGATAGTGGAGATTCAACAAATAATTAACGAACGAATCTATTATTGAACGACTAAAGCACTTGACCCGTTTCAGTATCGTTAAAGGGATCATTGATACTTCTAATGTGTCCAAAACATTTCTAATGTCTCAATCAAAACATTTCAGAACAAAATATTTCAACCCATGGATATTGTAGAATAACTGTAAAAAATGGATTTAAAAGTCACTAAAAATCATCGTAGAAATGTACAAAAAGCATGCTTAGAATTATTCTAATAGGCCTACTAATATAATTGTGAAAGTTAGGATGGATGGATGGATGTTTATTTCACTTTAACTCAAAAACTACTGGACGGATCTGACAAGTTTAGCACAGATATAGACTATAGTCTGGAATAGCACATAGACTTTTTACCCCCCGGTAAAACGTGTGGTTCCCGTGGGATAGATTTGTTCTAAGAAGATGAGTATAGACAGTTACGTCGTGGACATAGAATAATTTATAAGAAATATATAAAATAGAAATAATAATATATTCGGCCACACGGGCGAAGCCGCTGGCGGAAAGCTTGTATGATGTATAGCAAACAACAAACTCATAATTTCCCACGCCCCTTATATTTACATCCGCTGACAGCCAACACGTTACATAAGATTCATAATACATTGCTCGTCTTGCATACATGTGCTTCTTAGAAGTAGTAAGTAAGACGCAATGTACCTCACTAGTTGGCAATGATATATTATTATCTCGTCGACGAGGTTTCACGTACAAAACATCAAGTGTTAATTAGTACAGTATAGTTGGCCGCGTAAATAACATTAAAAATGTTTGGAAATGACAAGGTGGTAAAAAGTTAATGATTTTACGTTGTTCATAATGACAGAATTTGACCGGTCAACGACCAACGACATCGAACACAACATGATTTTTTTAGTTATTTCAAAAACTATGACACAAATTAGCAATCGAGGAATGCTCCGAACTGTCGTAAACTCAAATATTCCATTCATAAAGTTATGTATTTGTAATTTCAGGTACTGCAAAAGAAGCTTAAGATTTTTACAGAGAACAGGGCGACAAGCCTGCTTCTATTGAATCATAATGGATTTATATTATAAAGATTGTTTTTAGAGGAATTGATCTGGCATTTTAGATCCGTCAGTAAAGTTAATATAGACATAGAAAGTACCAGATATAGAAATATATTCTTGGTACAATTGATACGTAATTATTTTTTATAAGGTAAATAAAGTTTTGCAAATAACGAAAAAATAAATGTGAAATCTTGTATAAAGAACGTGAGAAGGTTATTTCACAGTAGATATATTTCATACAGTAGTTCGACTTCAAAGAAACATCCGCATTGACGACCCCGACCGAAAAATATATAGAATAGTATAGAATATTCTTTATTGCACACCAAAAACCAATGTAAGGAACAAATATATGCTGTAGCTAGTTCCAGAATCATCAAATTAATAATAGTAGTGACTAATCAGACTCATTAAATTAAACTGCCAGACATGTCCAAATCAAGTTATCTTAAAGATACTTACGACACACAATTATGAGTGTTCACGTATTCATATGACTATTTTAGTTCATTATGTGGGCTTAATGTCTACTGATTATATCTTTGTGTTGTAGTTTTAGTACTAAAATTATTTTGATACGAACAAAATGATCCACCTGACATTAATTTTAAATATATTTATATAATTATGATTAAGACTATCATATTATTATAGTATTGTATTTAGTTTTGTGTACCTATTGGTGTGTATTTGTTAATTTATTTTTTGTATTGTTTATAAGTACACCACGGACTACCCGCTCTATATTTCTAGATTATATTTAAATTGTTTCTTTTTGTATGTTGCTTCTTTGTATGGTGTGCAATAAAGATTATTCTATTCTATTCTAATTTTATTTTGGCTTTGCTTTGAATACAATTTTAGTATTTGCCTAAAATTACAGATATTTCTATTATTGCCAAAAGGATAGTACGATTACGGTGATTGTATCGTCCAAACTTGTTACCCAATTATCCATAATCATGGTCACCTAATATCAATCCCCCGAACTTGGTCGCAAAATGGTATTCTCTAAGTGAACTAGTGCGCGATGGGATAAAAAACAAACGCCATGCGATACTAACAAAGATAACGTTACTGTTTGTATATGGAGAACGCGACTGTCAAATGTTCGGAGGGCCCTATCTTTAGTAATAATAATAATATTTATTTCACAAATAGTATTTAATACAATGCATCTATGATAATAAACTCACCGGTGGCGCTTCGTTGTCCACATCGCCGCCCTCGCCGCCTCCGCCGCGGTCATTGACGATGTCCTAAAAACAAATAAGGACCGTTACACTTACCAGCTATTGGTTTGTATCAGCTGTGCTATAAGGATCTATTTCGCTAATACTGAACACCCATGCACTGCTCAAAACAAAAAAAGAAATAAAAAGGAAATGGAAGGATCATTAATATTTCCGTTTTTTTTTAATATTTCTCGTAAAATGAGCGTAAACTGCCTGGTTAGCCTAGCGTAGCAGTCTCGCTAAGGGCCACTAGACTAACGAAACAGTAATAAATTTCAAGACATAATAAAGCAATCGTGGCAGACCACAGAGGAGATGGCGAGACGACTTGGATGCCTTCCTGGATAACTGGACACAAATAGCCCAACAAAGAGATAAATGGAAGAAATGGGGGGAGGCCTTTGCTCTGAATTGGTACAATACGGGCTAGTTAAAAAAGTAAAAAATATATAGCAGTCTTAAAAGTGAATAAACCCATAACAGACAAGTGTTCATGTCGATTTAATAGAGGTGTTCTTTTGTCAAATGTTCTTACATCCATATCGACATGGCCGACCCCAGTGGAGCGTCGCTTCGGCCTGCGCCGGCGCTGGATCACGTTGAGTGCAGCCTGCGTGCTCGCTGGCGATGCGTTGTTCGATGATTTGCTTTCCGTACTGCTCTCGCGTTCTTTTTCCTCCTCAGCAGCTGGTTCTAAGACAACGACAGGATGAGATTGTTTCTCATAAATGTACTTTTCTTCTAAAATATAAACCACAGACTGACTTGCCAACGGAAGTGCGTAGGTACCTTACGCACAAAGGCAAGGCTATGTTTTTACATGACCTAAATATAAAAGACTCAAGGGGTCACCTGCTCACCCTTGTTTGATTGAGGTATAAAAGAGTATCTCTAGTGTCAATATGACAGCATACCGTCGTACACAAAACTCTTTACTAGCTTAATGTCTCCTGGATTCAATCGCGTTTATGTCATGGAGAGAAAAGAGGTTTAAATGATGCAGACCTGTCCTATTTTCTTCTTTAGAGGTGAAGGCAGTGGTACTGGCACTGGAGCCGGTGGGCGGGCGGCGGAACGGCAACGTCACAGTCGCCTCCGCTGCTGTGGCGGCCGGCCTCGGCGATGACCTACCAGCGTCCTCTAGCTCAAACTGTCAAGAACGATACGAATAACTAAAATAGTGAAGATAAATCACGTAGGAACCAAATCGAGGAGATTGTTGTTCACAACAGGACTTGTAAAACAAAAGTTTTAAAAGCAGATGTCAAGTCAGGTTTGATATCGACTTTCACTACTATCTATTTAAACTATTAACGATACATAATAAAAAATGGTCATCGATTTTTTTATAGTTTTAAAAAGATCGTACCAATGGTCGTCACATCAAGGCGTCCTGGTGTGAACAAACAATTTTTAGATGTTTTGTAAGCTGGCTTATGCTTCATGCATCTCATCCTGTTATAGAACACGGTGCGGAAAGCAATGTATGTAATAATCCCAAAACCAATGGTGCCAACATTGACGGTAAATGAGTGCTTTTTGAGTTTTACTTATTTTCTTTGGAAAACATTTATATACTTGTTTTATAAGCCATCTTAACAAAAACTTTACGTTTCAAGATAAAAAGGATTCACTTGGATGAATAAAAAGTTTTTGTGTATGTATTTTTTTTAGTTAGCTACATATCTACAACAATGGTGCCCAACAAACTGTTAAAATATCTTCTCACAAGCGAGTATATCTCAATCTACAATTTATATTTATTTATTGATAACTTAATAAAGCATGCAATGTACATAAATTTACTAAAGCGATTCAACATAGCGGGATATATTAAAAGCACATAATTATTATTTTATCATAAAGTTATTTGTAATTAAATGATGTTATTACAAGTATTAAGATTTGTATTTGATACTAGACCATACTGCAATGCGAAAAAACAAGAAAGCAACGAATATATGTATAATGGTTATACCAACAAATAACTTCCAATCAAAGCGATGATGAACGAAATACCATGAATACTATTTACTATGTATGCTATGAATAGTAAGTACAGTTTCCTAAATTATTCACCCAACCACTTTGTACATGCAAACATACAGACAACAAGATGTAGAGAACACGTAACAAGAGACAGGTACAATACTAACTCACAGGACTTCAACTTGACTACATATTTATTATGTCGCTCTGCAAGCGCACACATACGCAACATATAGTTTTAAATTGTTTTTTAAAACAGACTTGTGTTGGGGAGTGTTACTTTACTGCACAACGTGTACAAGAAAACCCCGTCCGATCCGTTAAGATATTATTAGGTATCGATATTAGATTACATTTATATGTAATCCTTTTCAGTTAACAAGTTCAAAAAATCTCCAAATAAAAGTGTTTTTTTTTATAAAACAAGGGTTTGTAGCAACAGGGCAATCGTCACAGGTGCCAAATATACCACGGCATGTGATGGTGTTATCACTTTAAATAAAATGCTAGATTTTGAGTAATTTTGAGTAACACAAAAATCGTGCTTTTAAAACTTTATTAATAGCTTTACTTCTGTGAATATTTTATATACCCCTTTCGAATCGGACAGTGTATTTTTAACAAAGTGTTTATGTAATTGCGTATGTCTATGTATGCAGACGAAGAAGGTCGAATTGGTAACTTGTGCAGGAAGATTCACACATGGCATGCCGAGAATGTGGTGCAAAGAACTGACAGAAATGCTGACGATACGCGAGTAATTCTGATTTTGGGAGCAAAATAAATACAAAATACTTTTTTTATGTAAATGAATCAATTTAACCTTTTAACCGCCACGAATATAATTATTATATAGACAAACATCAATGGTTGTATCATTGGTAATACTATCATTATCGTCCTTGTAAATTATATTATTATTTAATATGCCTTAAACGCAGAATATTTGCAGGATCAACATGGATGAGTTCAAATGTATTTGTTACATTGTCACATTAAAAGTTAAACAAATTATTAAGTTTTTCTTTTTTTAATGAAGGAGAAAATCGGCGGGCGGGCGGGATTCGAACCTGCGCCTTCTGGTTCGGTACACCAGACGCTCTGACCACTAAGCCACCGCTCGCCCTGCTCGCCAGTCGAAATCTTCCTCCACATTCTAATTTATTATTTCCTTCATTAAAAATATCTTAAGCATGGAAAATGCTTAAAAAATACAAAAAGATAGTTTTTCTTTTTTTTAAGGTGGATTTGCAGGTGGCAGTGTATGGTACGTGCGTGGCGGTCGGAGGGTAAACAGAATCTATTTTTTTGAAATATTTTTTCCTTACTCTCTGGCTTATTCCCTCTCAAAGTTAACTATAAGGTTTACCAAGAAGGTAACACTTTTAGTTGACCGAAAAGCCATACACACAGTTAATAATTAGTGACCAGAAGTCCCAAAATCAGAATTTTAACACCGATTTGCGGAAAAGAATTTATTCCACACCATGCGCGTCCCGTACAGCGACTGAGTCAAACGAGATTGTCGATCTATGAATTGTGAATGCGTTGCGTTTACTAAGTTAAACTACTTTGTTGTTATTGGTCTCAGTGTTTGTAATGTTCGATAAATGTAATTAAATTAAGGATATTTTATGCTTTTACTTATCTTTCTTTAATATATTTTAAATCTTGAATTAAAATATGCATCTTGAATTTCAGGGAAATAGTCGCAAACACAATTATTGGGAATACTGTTTCAATATAATTTGTTATAATTATTAGTAGGTTATATTTCTGAGTATAATTGAACTAGGTAGATACAAAAACGTCTAACATAAAAAAATGCATCGTAACAATTCAATGAAATTTAACTCTAATAATGATGACAATGTTAAAAAATTCAACAAATAAAAACATGAATTTATGGCAATGTTTTTTATCGGAACAAACTTATTAGAATTTCACGATCGACAATCTGTTTCGCTCATCGCGGTGCTATAGCCACCTTATTAGTGGGGTCGAGCCTGAGCCGCCAAGAGGGGCGGCGCTCGCTGTTCGCGGCTATGGTAGCCGTCGCCGTCGCCGACGCGCACGCCAACGCTAAAGACACCGCCACTTCGCCGCCCGGTGCAGAGGCGCGCGCCTATACACACCCCACAAGTGAACATACAAGGACCATCCTTGTTTTTATATAGTGTGGACTCTGGATCATATTAAAAGCGGCACTGTTGCGTGTCGCCGTTCTGTGACGTCAGTCTTATTTGCTCAAAATATCTAGACCATTATGAACTCTATTACCGTTACACTTTAATCTCAATGGAAACGTTGGAATTTTATACATTTTTGTTGTTAGTCGTATGAATATAGTAGGCCAATTTACTTATAAGATTAGTCTTAAGTAAATCTCTCCCGATCAGTACCACATCGCAAACTATTTTACTTCTTAACGCGTCTAAATGCGTCTTGAGAAGTATTGTTTTATCTACCAGGATACAATATAGGACATAATTATTTAAATTTCTGTCGCTCTTTAAGAAATTTATTGAAAGTGTTACATGGTCTGTGAACATTATTACAATGAAACGGGTAGCTATATTAACACGAGACGACATGTGAATACAATTAATGCAAACATTGGACCGATGAGTGTCGGTGTAGTTAACTCAAAAATAAAAACTCAACGTATGTACAATAGTATTGTAGAACCAGCAGAATCTCATGTGAAATTCTTATGAGTTCTTTATAAATACCTATACCGAAAATTTACATACTTATTGGAACCAATGAATTTGTTTTTTCCGTCTAAAATCAATAATCCAAAATATATTTGCTGGTAAATATGTATTTATTTTTTGTTGTTGTTTACGTTTTATGTAAATAGCCAATAAGAATAACTAAAAAACAACCGGCTTCCAAAGCATCACCAGATTTTTCTTCGTGTGGAAATTGGGTGAATCTTATAATCATTAATTTTCTTATTCCAAATAATACTAATCAAGTTAAAATCTATACAGACTTTACTTGAAAATAATACACACTCTAAAACTTTGAAGTACAAGAACTATTTTAATCTTGTTAACCAATTTCCAATAGTAAAACAGCACTAACCCCTTTTACCGATTAGTCACTTTGGTAAGTAAAATTTCAGATACAATAAGTTTTAGTAATGCCCTACTTACAACCTTTGAACCCTCTACTACTGAGCATGGTATAATAATATACCTGCTCGTAATGATTAATTTTGTAGCTTGACGGGTACGTACCGAGCCGTTGTCTTGTGGCGCCGGTGTGGCTGCCGTCGTGGACACAGGTTCCTCTTTCTTGGTAATGCCAGGAGAAGGGCTTTCTGTGGTCCCATTACCGGCTTTCTTTTTAACCAGTTGTTCGGCGGACTTGATCTCGTCGAGTGTGACGCCTTGAGTAGAGCGCCGCGTCTCACGGACACGCTTCGCGTGAGCTTTCCTCTGAGTTTCGCTCTCCTCATCTCGAACCGGGGGTACAAACGACCTGGATTAGCATCGCTAGAGTTAGTCTCCATTCCAATTATATATATATTGACAAAACAAGCTTCAAAATAAAATATATTATTGCAAATTCTTAAGTCAATAACTCCGTTACACATGCAGAACGTCTAAATTAATATCAAACTGGACATGCTTGATATTACTGAAATCATATTAACAATAAAACGCAAATAAATCGCCCAAACACAAAACGGACGAAGCTGAAACGAAAACTACACACAGAAAAACAAATTTGCTTGAACAGGGGAACACAACAACAATACAATATAAATATATTAATAAATACAGCCGAATTGAGAACCTCCTCCTTATTTGAAGTATTTTTTGTATAATATCTAGAAAATAACAACGCAATAGAAAAGTAATTTTATAGAAACGTTAGTTACACTATACTTTTCAACTTTATATAATCGATGACCTTATTTCATAGCGAGATTATCAGATTATCGATGACAAATCCACAACAAAATATGTTTGTGAAATGAACAACTCTTAAAACTCAAAACAATTCCCCTGTCCAAGCATTCTATATAACATCACGGTTACTTGAAGAAGTTCTTGAAAATGTTGCCGGGCGACAATTTGGTAGGCGTGGCAGAGCTCGGTGACGAATTGCTACTGTTCGACTCTACGCTCTCCGATGAACTGTTCATACAATACAATACTTTTATACTGCGCGACGTCTTTTGTAGCAAGAATACTATGTTTACGTAAATCCGTACAATGTTGATGTCAATATCTAATGCATATCATTTTTATGAAATGAAATTGTAATCGTAGGCCATTTAGCCTGAGAAATACTTATCAAAGTTAAAATTAAGTATCGTCGAGTTCTTATTATAGTTCTTGATAACATTTAAAATTTCCTATGGCTGCCTCAGAGTGAGTGTATTTAAATACTCTCAAAAATAATAATAATCACACGGTCTATTAAAGAATTATGATCTGATAAGTAATGTACTTATGCCCTCAATCGTAGGCAGTATTTACCAATAGCTGTGTTTTCAGGCATTTCATTTAAAATAACCTTCTCAACATTTTTCTGACCACACAATATATAAAAAGTGGGTATACATGCAATACAATATAATATTACCTTCTGACTGTCGTCGTGGTAGTGGTATTAGTAGGGCTGGCATTCGGCGTAGTAGTAGTGGGTCCGCTCCAAGTGTTCACGTCCCTCTCTCGTCTGTCCGTTGGGTTTATTCTAAGTACGTAAACATAAACTATGACATCGACAATATTAAATAACTACAGTATAGTTTGTGTCGTGTCTATGAGCTCTTGGTGGTTTAAAAATATTGCTTACTAAATATCAACAACAAATTAGTAAGGTTACTTTTAATTTGAAATTAATTTGCAAGATTCCTCAGTCTTGTACAAAAGATTAGACTCGATAGTAAAATACGTTTTATTGGGAATTTTAAAACTATTAATTGAATTTGCATGTGTAAAGTATGTAGTAAAAATAAGGTATATACATATTAAACAAATAATACGTGACAAAACACACGAATAATAAGCGTATATAGCGAGACATAAATAAATGTTATTTTTTGATGAATATTAAATATTCATGTTAAAATGAATGGCAACAATCATTGCAGTTTGTTCAAAAACATATTCCACATAGCATTAATTTGTTGAAAATTTAAATTGTCTTATTAATAATATAAGTACTTAATGTACTGTAACTCTGTTAGCTAGTTGTACCATGGGCGTACCCACGGTCTTTGATAGACTTATTAGGCCAAATTATTATATGGACAAAAATTAAATATTAATTTGGTGACTTAATAATTACCTCGTAAAATAACGCAGTATTCAATATTTTACGAAAAATAAAAACTGGTCTAAAATTTTCTACTAATCAGTTTATTTACTTTTGCCCCACCCCTTAAAAAATGCTGGGTACGCCCATGAGTAGTATCAATGTTAGAAGTAAGTTTACTTCAGCAAGTTGAAATCACTGTTATTAGAACAAACTGCAACGATCGCCAGCTTAGATTGAACGAGCACCTTGTTTGTACATCGTCGTTAGTACTCTCTGTCGCATTGTTAGTGTGCTCTTGAGGTTTTTTCCTCTCCACTGGTGGCTGCGCCGGCGGTATTGAAGGACAGGACGACGCCTTTATACGTGCGGTCACGTCTCGATACCGCTGGTAGAAGCTACAATGCACACAAGCATGCGACATGTACGTAGCGTATGCGATGTTAAATGTTATACAGTCACACTTGGCACGACGCTGCCAAGCGTTGACAGATATTTTGAGAATGGTTTCGAAAAGTGTACGGAGAATGGTTATTGAATTAACATTAGTGTCAATGTTTTAGTATCTCAATCAATATTGAGTACAATGCATAATTTACAGACGGCAACGATCATTGTTTTTGTTATAATGTCAATGTACACTTTTGTAGAACAAAAATAATTGTAATGCAGTTTCTCGTACGTTAGCACTTTGTTAAACGTTCCTTTTTGCTTTTTTTATTATTGGTTAGTGCTAGCAAAACACAGTGGCGTGAGTTGCATCCTGTTCAAGATTAAGAAATATTTACTAAAATTCTGACAATACTTATTACTCACTTTAAGTTTGAATTACCAACACATCGCATAATTTGCTACGATTGCACAACAACACCGAAACATTATTATCAAGATTACGTCAGATAAACGTAGAAAACTACCCTAAACATTTTAAGGGCCTTACATGTCTGGCATTGACAAATATTCATTTTAGCGCCAAAACTGCTTTAGTGAACATCCCTATATTTATCTAAAATCTTGTACCTATCATGTAAACGATACGAGGAACGATTATTGCAAATTCACCAAAACCCAACAAGCGCGACGTCACAGTGATATGACGTAACACATACACAACAATTACAGGCGCCAATATGTGTGGCCAGCACTACACATAAACCATTGTTCATAACTTTATAAAAGCTTTAACATTTATAAAGAATTGTGAGCAAATCAATAAAATTGTGCAGCAACAGAAAAGGAACAACAATACTATTATTACAGACTATTTTGTACATTGATGCATCGCAATTTAATTGATCAAAATTTTAATCATGTCTTTTATAATATAAATCTTTGCCACGAAGGTTTATCGATACATTACGAAAGGAGGACATATTTTTAGTTCATTAAAACTTCATACAATCATCTATAGTTAATTACATTGGCTGTGAGACATCAATAATGGAGTTAGGTCCCCCTCATTGATTTCCATAGCAAATTGATTTGAGCCGCTTGCTTCCAAAGGCTCCCCGCGACCCTCACCAGGCGATCTGTCCATCTAGTTAAAAGTATTCAAAGATATACTATAATAGTAACTACTTAGAACTCACAATTCTCTAATAATGTTCTTTGTATTTTAATTGATATTTTAGTCCACGCCAAATTTTAACGACATTGAATTAATTTTGTATATACAGCTATACTTTAATATTGCACAACAGTCCAGTCTCTGTATACGTAAAACATAAATAAAACCTGGCTGTTTGCCATTTGCGACATCCTACACATAAATATTAATTTGTTTAGAATTATTTACCAACAATACGTACTAAAAAATTATAAAAATTATAAATGTGTCATTATGAATATGCTTTCTAGTCACTTTTTATTATAGATCGATTTCAAGTTTCGACTGAAATGTGTTTAAATATTATTTTTTTTATCCATTTTTTTATTGTTTCCAGTCAAACACGAGATTATGAACAAAAATAATTATCAAAATGTTCTTCAATCTACTTGCGCTTACTTCGGTTTTACTTTTATAATAGAATATACTTGTAAAAGATTGTGCACTACTAAAGTATTTAATTTCAATGTAGTAAGCTGAAGCGAATCGGTACCTCTTATCGTTTTCAAAGCTGTGTGTTCTCCTCAGTATGGTGTCGTTGTCAACAGCGTTGTTGGCCGTCTTGTTGTTGTCCCCTGGAAATATATTAAAAATACCGTTATTTTCTTAATCTCGCTTAAATGTGGACAATACCCTGGACGCTTTGGGGGAACAAGAGTTTCACAATTTATTATGTTCCATCGTATCGTATATTATCTAGAGCCAGAACCCGAAGGATATTTACTTGCTTGCTTATTCTAAGAGTTTGGGCTACCCAGAAGACAAAACAATCATCATTAGTTGGGAAAAAGTATAAAATGGAAAACTATGACTAAACAAGACTGCTATTACAATAGCGGATTTAGGAAGAACTATCGAAATGACGAAGCAAAACACTATTTACGATTCTCCTGGTATGTCACACTGGTCAAAGTCCTCCCTAATTCCTCCATCTATATCAGTATTGTGCTATTGGGATCAACGACGAATAGCGAAGCACGATTTATTAAAAAAAAACTTTTTCTTCTAAGCTAACGAGGCCTTAGCATGCAGTGCTCGGAAGTAACATTAATAGTGTACTCTGTAAGGTTGCTTTTAGTATACACATGACGAGAAAGTTTGTAGACATGATACTGAAAGATTAAATTTTAGTTTTCCATTAGAACACGAATGTCCCTGTGTACTTACTAGGCGGGTCTGGCTGTCTGTTACGGAATGAGGCAGATCTGCGCCACGAAGGCGCGTCTTCTGGCAAGGTCTCGGTCTCGGTGGTCTCCGGCGAGGGAGGGCGGCCCCGCGGCGGTTTCCCTTCGGTCTTTATGATCTCCGGTGACGCCGGTGGCTTGTCTGTCGTGGCAATGGTGATGAATGAGTGATCGGTTTGAACAACATTTTAATACAATCAAATTTAAACATTTACGAAATGTTTCCTTACAATTTACAATTATGCTCTGTTTATGTAAAATGAGTAAAATTCAGTCATGTTGTCCAAACCAGAAGGCAATATGAAGTTAAATGCAACCTCAGCCGGTTCATCAGGCAGAGTGACAGTTAGCACAACAAATAGTCATACCGTTTACTACAGTTATTAATTAATTTACTTTAGCAGAGTAGCCGGATTATTTCCTGAAATGTTTTGACTCTGTAATCATGACTTGTGTCTAATATATTATGATATTACTTTAACATAAATAATTTATACCTCATTATATGGAGGTTTGAAGTTCTGGAGACCATTGCTGCCAGAACAATATTATTACACAACACTAGCCATATTGGACTATATAAATAATCGTAATTTCATGTTGATGTTAAACTAAAAAAATTGTTAACGCAATAATCCTGCTACGTGCTTGCTACAAGCACCTGCGTATATCTGTAACATAACTTACCACCACCAACGAATAAGAGGTTACTGCAGCTACAGGAAACTAGTTCAAAGCTCCATATTGAGGTATAAACTCGCTACGTACAGCCCCACAACAATAATACTTACACAACATGAATAGCAGTATAATACACTAAGTAATAAGTCATTTTTACTGTAGTTTTTCTTAATATTTACATTAAATATATATGTTATAGTCAAAGGTCGATATGCAATATAAAAATTAATTTCAATTTCAGTCTTCGCTTAATAAAGTATTTTAGTCAAACCTAGAAGTTTTTAGTACGTCGAACATAAAATAATCCGTGTCGACCTTTGCCTGCCTGCCAGTCAAACGTTTATTCGATGCAATAATATCACTGTAATAAGGGACTTGGGACAGGTTAGAAGGGGATGGTTCGTGGTTGTTTTTTAAAACCTCCTTGAATTTCCGAGTGTGACTGTATAAATTAGTCTCTCCTAGGTTAGCCAAAGGCAGAAAAATTACATTTATTTAGACTTTGATTAAGACTTTATGTCAGACCTGAGGTTTGGCTAGTCAAACCTAGGAGCGCCAGAGCTTCGATGTTTAACTATAACACATATACCAAACCTTAGAGAGGACACTAAAAGCAAACTTTGAAAACCTTACCGTCATCGGCGCAATACTGCAGCAATAGCAGAAGTGTGATCTGACCAAATATATGTGCAACATTATTAAGTTCGACAGCTTACCGTTGACAACTTTGTCAGGCTGTGGTGTGATCTCAATGTCGACACGCTTGGCTTCGTGTTGCGGAGGACTGCGCTTGCGTTTGTTATTGTTGTTGTTCAAACGACGTTGCACGTTCATCGCCTCAGCCAACCAAGACGTCATTCCTGGGTCGACTAAGTCCATGCATGTTTGGCCCTGGAAGAGAACATAACAATATGAATAAAATAATTTATGATGTATATATAAAATTTCGAGCAAAGCAAAGGTAATGCATCCCGCATTAGGCCAGCGTGGTAGATTACAGCTCATACTGAGAGGAGACCCATGCCCAAACACATCAGGAGTAAGAACAACTACCATCAAATTGTGTTATCATTCATTCTTAGTTCGGGCCCCGGTCGTAACTACCGACGGACCTCTTATAATACCACTAAGGCGGCCAACAAGCATACGGCCCGCCTGATGGTAAGCGGTTACCGTAGCCTATGGACGCTTGCAACAACAGGGGCATCACACGCGCGTTGCCGACCATAAAAACCTCGTAGTGGTTTATGGAGGATTTACTGCGCCGACAGTTTGAGGGAATATTCCTCTTGCTGCCAGCGCAGCGCATCCTTAGAAGGAGCTCTGGCAACCTTACTCGCTGCAGAAACACAACAAAGAATAAAGTGTGTTATTTGGCTGCAGTTTTCTTTAAGGTGGAGTTACTTCCCCAGACGGGCTGCTCCAGATTTGAGCCATAAATGGCTGAGCCCTACCTCTCTTTAAAACTTCGTGCTTAGGGAGTATATCCCCTAGCCTTAGCTTACAAGATACAAAACCTCAATACTCACTGAATAGTTTTTGATGAGTGGGTCAGCCCCGTACTTGAGAAGTAAGGCGGCTGCTTCTTTCTGTCCCCAGAGAGCAGCTGCGTGCAGTGGCGTCCATCCTTCATAATCGACGCAATCAGGATCGGCGCCACACTCTTCGAGCAGAGTTTTAGCCACCTAAAGTTAAAATGAAAATATAGAGTAAAACTTGAATCTTAAAATTTGAGAATAGAGGATGATGTGAACGAAAGCAGACTGTGATAAAGTACTGTTCTCAAAACAGAACCAAACATCTTCTATACTTAATACTTAATATTATAAAGAGGAAAGATTTGATGGTTTGTTTGTATTGAATAGGCTCCGAAACCACTGGACCGATTTGAAACATTCTTTCAGTTAGTTAGCCCGTTTATCGAGGCTATAGGCTATATACCATCACTCTACGACTAATAGGAGCGGTGTAGCAAAAAAATTAATTTTGAAATTACAAGTAATAAGTAACACCGCGGAGAGCTAGTACTGAATAATGTAGACGACTCGATAATAACCTAGTGTATGACTAATTATTCAGCACACCATTCAGCCATTTCGAAGTAATGTGCTTATTAATAATAATTAATCACGATTAAGTCAGGTAGGATATTTATTTATTTAAACTTCTATGCACAAAAATGCTACATAAGACGGACTTAATATGGTATTTTCTACCAGTCAACCTTATAGATATGCTGGCGCCACCGCGTTAGTAAAAATGTATATCATTGGCTTGAAAAGATACTTTAAAAAAAAGTGTCTAAAAGATTTTGATATCGGAACTACTCTATTAAACGGTGAAGAAAACTCCGCGACGTGTGAAGTTTGCCAACCACCAGCGTCATGATCCACAATGATATTTAAGCTTAACCCCCTCACATACAGAGCCTGTGTCCATTTGAATAAGTTGATGATAAAGTAACGGCGAGTATGGTAGACGTAACACTTACATCAATGTATCCCTTAGCTGCCGCGACATGTAGAGGGGTGCCTCCGTTCATGTCTCTCACTTCCACGTAGCCGTTAGCTGCCCAGTTGCGCGCATCACTCAGCAGCGTGTCCACTTCAGCGTTGCGGGACTTTTCACAGTCCACGCCTGCGAAATAAACAAAATCATAATATATAACTATATATTATGATTATATAAACTTTTAACCTCGTCTTGCTTGGTTTTATTTTGCCAGTGCTCAAATACTGAAACGTTGTGAGGAGGTGGAGCCCTGGTGACCTGTAATACAGGTTTTATTACCTACCACGGGCACCAGCGATTCACGACCAAAATTGTATTTTTAAATAGTTTTAGATTTTTGTATTGTACCTGGTTTGTGGTGAGAAATAAATAAATTATTATTATTATTATATGTTACATGACATCTTCAAAGTCGTCACGAGTAAAATAATGTTTACACAGTCACGAGCAAAATAATGTTTACACTAACAAAAGTACTAAGGCGATTTTTTCATAATTGAACCATTGCAACTTTGAGATAACCAATGCCACTACAGTATTGGTTCGTTAATACTTTGTTTGTAGTATCACAAAAGTTCTATTAGTACTTTAGGAGAAAATCGCTTTAGCACATTTGTTAGTGTATACATGTTTTTATAGATTGATTTTTTTGGGATACGTATATTGGGATCTTGAACACGAGTTTGAGTCCCTTGGCCACTCCACTCCATTTTTTTTGGGTTTGCAAAAACTAGACTGCCATTTGCTACGATTCTTGTTATTCTTCATACTTATTTTGCTTTTGTAGAGCATCACCTATAAGGTCAGAACTTTTTCAAGATCATAACATACTCATCTAACATGACATCTCTTAACTCTCTCAATGGACATTAAGGCGAAACCTACCAAGGCGAACGGAGAGGCTGCGCACGTGCAAATCTTTGCTAGAAAACTTATGTAATCGTGTCCACTGCAACCCACGGACACGCTTCGCATGAATTGTCGTCATTGGCACTCGTGTGGCTTGCTCGAATAAAACGCCACGCACGCTGTGAATTCGTGTATAGCGTGTGCTGCAGTGGAAACGTAGACCCACGTTGACAAACAAATGAACCCACACAGCTAAAATGCACCGCGTGCCCGTGGACAGCGTGCTGTGGTTTTCCGCATGAAAATGCGTGCATGGGACGCACGTGGCGGCTCCAACATCAATGAGGTTTTTCTGTCCTCGTCGTCTAGAAGCAAGAACTCCCCACAATTATTCCTTTTACCAAAACGACCTCAAATTGTGAATACATCTAGTAACAAAGAGGCGTAACATGTACTGACCCTTCTCATCAATGATCTTCTGTAACATGTCGGCCATGGAATCGCTTTCGGCGATGTCCACGGGCAGCTCGCCATCATAGTTCACGGCAGCTACGTCACCACCGTTTTCCAAAAGGTACCTGAAAAGAAACAACCATTTTATATTATTAAGAGGTTCAGAGTTCACTCAAAAGAAATTAACATATTTTAGAATTGTTTCGCTGTGTAATTAAAAGCTGTTAAGCGGTTAAAACTCCTTATGTACGTAAAATAACCGAGACATTGGGTATATTTCAGTTTCAGTAAATTCAGTAAATTATACTACATTACGGAAATGAAATTCTCAGCCACTCGTAATTTAGCCCATTTATTGGCAATACGCTCACCTTCTATTAATTGGGACCTAACAATACCAGCAAACTGTACGTGTACATTATTACCGCCTTGTCTAAACCTGCGGGGAATAATAAAGGCGTATAGTATGTGTAAAATTTAAGTCAAGAACTAGGTATATAAATAAACACCACGCACATAGTTGTAGGCGGTTACTATATTTAAATATGTAGTAACATTTTTCTTCCTTGTCACGTGTTACGTTACCAAGACATTCCACATACATTATTCCTCTACATCGTTCTAGTTTTTTCTGAACGAAAATGATAAATCGAGAATTTCGCAGACTTTTGATAGTCTGCGAAATCAGTAAGTAGTTATTTCCCTATTATTGAAATTTATTGAATACGTAATAAATGTCACCACAATATTATTATTAAGATTATGCTGATTCATAAGTGTAAATGACGTCAGATATTGTAGTATTAATTATTTTCCTGACTTTTGGGTGAAAACCTTGTTATCGTGCGTGGATATAAACGGCCTCTTTGGCGCCATCCCCACCAAATTTAATACAAACTTTATGGGCCATCGCCACCAGAGACACATAGAGTTTGTATTAAATTCGGTTGCACGGCGAGAGTCCAGACTATATCCGAATTCTCTTGTCCGCGTACATGTGCTTGTTGAGGGTATCAGGGTCCTATTAAGGTTCTCATTATAATACGCAAATTGTTCTGCTTAGCGCTAGAAAAAGGTTTCAGTATCTTTTATTGTATGCTTTAGAGTGGACCATGCATGTCGATTCCGCCCAGAGCTTGATAGCAGTCTCAAAGCATAAATTCGTGAGTGTTCTTTGAACTAGACTTTTCGGTATACCACAGAAGGGCTCGGGTCCAGCTGCCTTCCACTAGCTCCAGCTCTCGGGATTCATGGGCACGTTAATTTCCCACAATGCCCGAATGACCCGGTACCCATCTTAAAACTAGTCTATTGCTCACCCCAAGAAATATTTAATCGACCATGCAGTCTTCCACCAGTTTCGAGTAAATAACGAGCTGCTGTATTTATATTAATTTTGTGAGTAAAAAGTTTGTAGGTTGTAGAGGGTAATCTCTGGAATTACTGAAACGATTATGAAATTTCCTGATACATACAATATCCCTGAGTGCTATAAACTACTTTTTCCATTATAAAAAAACTACCCGAAGCGAAGTGGGGCCGGATCGCTAGCAGCTATTACAATTACATAAAATGTTCTTAGCCATGCTTCAAGAAAATAGGCCCAATCAAGAGGTGGAAGTCCACAACTCTGATCCATTTTAAATTTAAATTGGTATCATGTTAGTTCTAACATATTGCAGGAACAATGGTACCTATAGCTAGGACTTCATACTGCGGGGGTTTTTAATAAAAATGGGTACAACCTACCATCTAAGTCAACATTGTGGAATGCAAATAAATAATATGAATATGAAAATATTTTCAATTTAATGCTTGTTAATTAGCCCGCTTTATCAAAAAAAATTGACAACAAATCCATTACGAGGCAGAAAAAATTATCACATATATGTAAATTGCCTTTGATACTCTGCTGTGTTGAACCTACAAGGCACTATCGGCCGGCTCATAAGGCGAAACCATAATATGCAATAACACATGAATAACTACAACACAATTAATTTCAATTTGTTATCATTCTTAGCTAAATACAATGAATAGTGTCGTTCAGAGAAAAACCTATGCCTATTGGGTCAGCGTGACTCAACCTCCGTCACAATTGTTGATACACACTAGTCTGCCGCTTGTCGCACGCTACGTCTACGTTATTCATCATATTACAGTACAGCACAAGTAAATAAATTATTCAATAGATGGGAAACTAGGAGGATTTAATTCTTCTTCTTTTCGTGACAATGGTAAATCAGTGTGTCGAGTCAATTTCGTGTCAATAGATAAAAGTATTTATTAAATAGAGGTCCTCTGGAGGATTTAATTGGGAAGAAGTGACGAAAATGATTTTATTATACCAATCGCAATCTAATACGACTAGAGTTGACGCTTATTATACATGAAATCGAAAAATAATAAATAATAATAAACGAAATCAAAAATCAACCAAAATGTACCAAGAATGTATGTTTCTAAAGTATTTTGACACCACTGTAAAATCCGACCTATTATGTTCCGACAGGTGTGTAGTTCCCCTTTCTGATTTAATCATCATCTTTAGTTTAAATAAAGTGAAAAGTGTTGAAGACAAACAAATAATTCATATAATATAATAGAAAACGCGCGCAAGCTATTTCCTACCACTAACTTACTGTATCTTGTGATCTAGTCTAAATGGTTTATGATCGCGGAAATGCTGACAGTAGGACAAAGCGATTACAATATTAGGGTACAGTAACGGCTAGCTGGAGCTTAGACCACTGTTATTAGAGTATAAAATCCAATGTTAGAGTATGTGTAAAGAATATATGTTTTCGTTTACCTAGCTATGCTGAGAAAGCCACATGATGCCGTGGCGTGGAGCGGGGTCCAGCCTTCGTTGTCTCCCCGATTGACGTCGGCACCGTGCGTCACCAGGAACTCCACCATATCAAGGTTGTCGTCTATGCATGCCTGAAAAAAACGTGTTGGGGTTTTGCATAAAAGATTTCATGAGATCTAAGTGATTAGTTACAATTCAATAAATGTTTAACTGTGATTTAACTAACAAATGCGTTTAACAAGCATTGTGCAATATTGTACATTTAAAGATTTTTAAAATAGGATTTTTATGCTAATATGGTTCAAGGGTCTGAACTGAATCTTTGAACTATATTGGCATAAAAATAAACTCTTAACAATAGTCTTGACAATTGTCTTATAGTACTTTTGTTTACTTTTCCTTTTCTTGACTAGTTCAAGAATCAAGTTCAAAAATCACAAAACACTCAATTAGAATAACAATTTGACATACAACAAAGAAATTACAACATTTATATAACTTGTTTACCGAATTACAGTTTCATTTTAGTTAGAAAGATGGCGTTCAAATTCCAATAATTATTATAAAGGCACCAGAAATATCAATTAATTTCAAAATTCAGAATAGAACCGATAAGAAACTTATCAGCTTGAAACAATCATGTTGGAGCAGTTTTAATTATTTTCCGTTAACAGCGGAAGGGCAAAACAATGCATCGTTTAGTAGTTAAAACAGTTCTATAATCAAAAATATTTTTTTATTATAGAAGCTGTTTTCTATAGACGGTTAATTGATCTTTTTTAAAAAAAAAAAGTTCTTAATGAATTTATATCAGTTTCATCTCACTGAGCAGATATGAGTGTCAATTGATGATCAAGATTTATCTGTTATCACATAATCTTACTATAACGACACTAATCGTTTTTTTGTACAGAAACAAATCAATTGACAGTTCGCATTGAAAATAGCCTTGCGGGTCTTAAGGTTCAACTGAAATCATTTTCATTGGCCGGGGTGTAATTCACTTGATGCATAAACAATGATACGTTGAGCACAATACAGTTGGAGCAATTTCAATGCATTTACATGAATATTAAACAGGTAACAGTTGCATGAGTGCATACATTTGTGGTCATTGAAATTATATCCGATGAGGAACTTTATAGTTCAGATTTCACGAACGTTGAATTAGATAAACTTGATTTACTGCAGTACTCTGAACCTACCACCCCACCGTAACAATCGGTAAATAACAGAAAAGACCATCAAATAAAATACTATCAAACTGCGCTATTTATCGGTTATCAACGCTGTTTCCTTTTCAGTTTACTGTCTAAACTTATATAAAGGTAAAGGCTACAAAATTATATGTAGCGTCGGAAAACAGTCGCTAACGCAAATAGAAGGAAATTCGCATCAAAGTCGCAATCGGTGTTTTATTTTTTTTCGCTAGTGTTCACCATAAAAATATAGTCGCGTTGCACTTATAAATAAAGCAATGCATACATTAGATCGCAGTGCTAAGCCACGTACCACCGTAGCCACGTACTCAAAGATGACTTAAAACATGAGGCACAATCTGCTGAAAATAGACTTCCCAATGAAAGCTTCAATTAACGGTACAAGGAGAAATTGCTGTAATCAACGTCATGAGCAGGAGGATGTTAAGCAAAATGTCTATCCTCGTGTCTTAACTAACCTTGATCTGATTTGTTCCCAGTTATACGAGTTTAGGATACAAATGATATTTGGATGTACAGTTATGAGCAAAAACATGTTTACACTTGTCAAAATTCAAAAGCGATTCTCTCCTAAAGTAGTGATAGAAATTTTGTGGTATTACGAACATAGTATTTATGAACCTATACTTTATTGACATTGGTGTTATCTCTAAAGTTACAATCGTTCATTCATGAACCTGCTGTACCTAATAAAAACTAACTCTAAACGCTGATGTACTCTAGCATTTTTCAAACAATACGTTCCGATCCGATGTAACTTAAATTCAAATTTTGTCAAGCAATAGTGATGGATGCATATAACTATTACAAGAATAACGGTTACACGGTAATAGGGTAAAATAAATTATTATTTTCATTGCCTCCATCATAGTGGAAAGCTATAAACAGCACGTTATGTTAGCAGTAAGTGAAGCTGTATGTGCATCAGGACGGAACCGGTGCAGGGTCAGTGCCGCGGTTGCTGGCGCGTGCAGTGCCGGACCGACGAGCGTGCTGCCAACGTGGATGAACTGGCTTTTGTGGCAATGGAATTATAGCTAGCAAGTCGAACTTAAAACTCGTAAAAGGTTTATAAAAAAATTATATCCTGAAATGGATTTTGTAAAGAATTGTTATGGCGCCTGTTATGAAGTCCACATGCCATTTAAAATTCAAAACATAAAGTGGGAAAGCTTTAAAATATTATCAATGAAAACTGATTATCACCTGGATTTAAAGGCAAAGCAAAATATCGTGAATGTGAACTCGATAGGTTCTTGAAGGTGTGTGGAGTCTGTTAACCCGCAATAGAGCAGTGCGGTAAACTATGGAGGGCGGTGTTCAGCGTATGCTATATTAGGCGAATTATTTCAACACAATTTTCGATCAATACTGCTCCAATAATTGATTGAAAATCAACTATTCGAAGGCTTCCAAATACTGAGCCCCTGTGGGATATACAGCCAATTCCACCCTCAGACTGAGAGAGTATGGTGGATATAATAATGTTAATGTTAAAATGCCACGTAAGATTATGCTGAACGGACTTAGATTTTAACACATATCACGGATATCATAAATATTAGTGGAAATAATGTTTAAATCGCACAGCCAAATTCTTTACAAAGAACAAGCGATTACTTTTTGACATTTATAGCTCATAAAACGTGACGACGCTTGGCAAACCGTTCAAAGTTATTAGCGCAAGGGATTTTGCAGAATTATTGCCAGATATCAGACATTTTACGTTAAGCATTAATGTAACATGGCAATAGTAATGTCCATCTGATAAGCAAACCAGGGAATTAAAACTTAAATTATTTAAAATAAAAAATTAAAATAAAAAGTCGCACAGCAAATTTAACATTCCTTTAAAAAATCTTTCGGTTTTCAATAACATATTATAACGTCTGTCTTCCCGGAATGGTTAGGCAGAGGTATATCAACACACACTCACAGTTTATTGGTATATTTGGGAGCCTATTGCCATTAACTAGGTACAAATCCAAACTCCATGAGAATTTCATAGAAAAACCCAATAACAATGCTCGACCTGGGAATCGAACCACTCTAACCCGTAGCAGTCGCACTTAGACCTCTAGACTAACGAGGCAGCTTCCTTTACAATAATAAACCATAGCAATTTCCATCGCATGAGTCTACCACCTTGCCTACCTAGCAACATTGCTATTATACATGACCACAACGAGCAATCACAAATTAAGTGCTTTTTACAAATACCATTTTAACGTGACCAGTGTAACACACGAATCAAATTAATTACCGGCCTTTCAATTTATTTTGGAATCCAATACAAATTATGAGCGACCACTTTCGCAGGTGCTTAGCGCAGCTGATTATAAACATTTGCTGTGCAGAAAAATGGTAATTTAATGCAAATTTAAAAACGGAGCTGATTAAACTGAGTTATGTACCACGGACAAGAGAATCGCGGCGATAGACTTGTCGTGCCCCAATTTAGATACAAACTCTATGGAGATTGACCCATAGAGTTTTTATCTAATTTGGTGGCACGGCGAGATGATTCTCTCGTTCTCGAGGATGACGCCACTCTCCTTCGCATCGTAAGTCAAGTAGACAGCAAGTACGATTGAGTCGACGATACAGGATTGAATTCTCGTGGTACAGGGGTGAGACAATTGACAAAGGATATCGATGTGGACATCTCATTATCTAGAACTCTCCGGATGTGACCGATATTCGACTTGTGGATGCATACCGTACACTCGTACAGTGCAATTAACTTATCATTATGTTATTGTTTATAATTTGCACTTTTGTATCGTTCCACAATGGATAGAGTGACATTAGACTGATATGAACAATGAGAATAATTATATTTATAGATAGATGGAACACTGGGCTTTGAAAATAATATAAACAGGCTTGGAATACAACAGTTACGACTATATCATTTTAATTCTGCAATAGGGTCCTGGCAGTCCAGAGTGCTGACGCCGAGAATAATTGCTTTTTTATTTTATCTGTGATTGCTGTCAAGAAAGCGATCGTGTTATTTCAATACACAAGGATGATCCTGGTGGATCCTGCCAAGTGCCTTATTATCTGCCTATTGTAAGGGCCTGTTTTACTAACTCCCAGTAAGTTCCCGTTAAATTACTTGGCAGATAAATCCATAATAATTTTATTATATATATTTTTTTTATTTATCCGCCGGTTACCGTCGATCCAGAGGTGGTAAACCAGGTCCTAAGTAACCTTAGCCAATAATGATACCAATAAGAAACGTAGTATCCTTATATCACTACTGACGGCAGTATTCCATCACATTTTAGGCCTAACAAGAAAGTTCTTCAAAAGTTTGTATGCAATTATGCATACTGTATTATTTAATACATACAGTTAGTATTCCTAATGTGTGTGCGTGTGTATATATGTATATTGTTCAATTAAATAAATATTTAAATAAAATAGAAACTGAGGAATGTAAATTTTATTATCAAGTAGTTACGATATGAGTGTAGTTACTTTGCAAAAATAAAATGGCTATTTGAGGTCATAGACTTCTAAGAAAAAAAAGCAGGTTTCCCATTGGTATAGTTCTATACAACATTGTCAAAAATAAAATGATGTTTTTTTAGTAAAACGGTCCTCCCGCCAAACGGTACCTATTCATAAACTTAAAATGGTAATGTTGTTGTTTAAATCTGAAACCGGTCAAACTGCGTATAATTAATTATATTGAACATCACAGCTTATTACTGAGGTCCTGGATTCGATCCCCTGGTCGAGCAGTGTTATTGGGCTTTTCTATTAAATTCTCAGTAGCAGTGCGGAGTTTAATTTGTGCGCGCTCAACGGCGATGGGTTCAGACACCACCTGCACACCACACATCTCTGCCTCCCTTCGGGGAATACAGGCGTGATGGATGGTACTGTAGTATTCTTGGGTTCGGTAAAATTATAATTCTTTTATTATAAGCAAAGGTATCTTTAATGACTTAATTATTATTTTATTTTTCTATGCCTGATCAGTCGACATTCATTGTTCCGGGAGAGAGGGCTGGCTCGCCGGCTGTCATCATGATGACATCTTTGTCACGGACATCTGACGTTTGACATTACGTTTTGATTCTATTACATCTTCCCCTCTTTCCCAAAAAAAAAAAAATGTATCCTACCTATGTATGTCGTGAAAGCATAATCAACCGAACCAATTATGCTCTTATAACCAATTAAGGGCAATCTTGTTGGCATTATTTTACCGAGTTTTAGGCAATTGCTACTAATCTAACTAATCATTTCCTTTCTTCCAGTCTCTTCAATGATTGCCTGGAATAGCTTTGCGCTATAAGACTGCCGAATATACATTAACTTATGTATATTTTTTATATTATTAGTGCGCATTATAGTACCTTAATAAGTAGCACCGAAATTTTAATTCTGGTGTTCTAGCTTTATCGTTTTATCTAGAACATTGGACCGACAAAGGCAAACATAATATCCAGCATAATAATACTTACCGATAAAGTATAAAACTCAGGCATCGCATTTATAGAATACCTAGGGAATTTATACAATGTCGAGATCGTTTCGGAATTGGATAAAATAATTATTTTATCAATCGTTTATCATTAAGTTTGTACCCTGCCTAGGCAATGTATTCAATGCCTTAGTTATTGTACAGAACGCTACGAGAAGTTAAGGTAAAGTATAAAATGAAGGGCTATTATTCGAAATCACCTTGAAAAAGTGGGCAAATTGTATATTGTGGACCTATTAATTTGAGATTACTCGATTATTTCCAGGTGTTTATAAAACTAACCTAAACCATCCGAATAGTTATTACTTACATGAAAATGATTAAGTATTGAAATATATTTGATTCTTGGCTGATTTTGCTGTATTATGCATAACCGGCTGCGCATTCAGTATTGTATAGAATATCTGGGCAAATTAAAAAATAAATACCATTTCATACGTTGCCTAGGTATTGTATAGAATACCGGATTATACAGATTGCCGGTAACATGTATATATATACTTAATGAACTCACGTCCTCGGCATAAATCAATAGCTTATGTAAGCCAAAATAATGCATGGACGCAGTTTTATTATATATTATATTACTGACGCATCTTAATGTGCCCTGTCATTCATCTAAGTATGTTTGTGAATTATATAAATGAAGACATGATTCATCACATGACAGAAGCCATTAAATATATATTAAAATAGAAATAGTACGTCGTAAAAAATCTCTTAACAATCGCCGGTTTGTTAAAGTTTATAGAGTGATTTTAGGTACAAAATGTGCTCGTGATTAAATTCCTCTTTCAAGATAAGAGCAATAAACCAACATCATTAGGTATCGGGAGCTGACATATACACAGCCAGCAACGGTTTCAATCACAGACAGCGGTTCAATTCTTTGCCAAAAACTCTCGGATTCCAATACACTGGCAGAGTAAATCAAAGAAAAAAGTCGCGTTCGTAACATAATGACGTAATAAACTTCAATATCAACCAAGCAGTTTCTGAAGTGACCTCGAAATAAAAAAAAATCTCGCCCTAATCTAAAATTACTCGGCGCTGTCATTTCGTTACAAACGTCATACCCCCTGAAAATTTGGGTCGGTCAATGACAGCGCGGAATATCTAGACTATACAATATGCTACTACTGCTACCTATCAAGGAACTAGGACATTAATTGGAGCGGTAGAATTTTTGCAGACTGCGCGTTTATGACTAGACGAAACGCGAACAGCTATAGCAAAATCACTGGTAATAATAATTCTCATTTCAACGCAAAAAGAACAATAGATTATATGCAGAAGTATTGGATTTTGCTTGCAAAAACGGTGGCAGAGAGTCATCGACCTAATTTCCTGGACTATCTAACGAGATGACTATCGCACACTATAAATACCGAGTGTTATGTTAGAGGTATAGCGAAGACAAAACGCATCCGCGATCAGACGCTGCCAAAGCAATAACTCACTCACGGCTTGATGGTATTAACAGATAGCAGTGTTTACAACTATCTATAACTATTTACTACGTCAAATGACGAATTAGTATAAAATACTCTCATAAAATAATAAAATAATTCTCCTTTCTAATGGATATGCTTGTATGCAACGATAACGTAACAACGATTTTTGGATATTATACCTATATGTTACGTAGTAAGTAAATTGGTAAAAAACCGCGGTGTTTTTCGCCAGAATCGAGAAGAGAAGAGATTTCAAATAAAGCTTCCATGCTATTTCGTCTGCAAGCTTCGAATTCTATAATGAAATGGTCATTATTTTTGTAAAATAAAATAATGTTGTTAGAGGCACTTGCTGTCACTTACAGATATTAATTAACATAGTGAATCATTAGCTAATAGTGACCAGTTGTATCTAAGCTTAGTACATTGACATCAAACTCAAACGAATTGATAACCAAGATATACTTATACCAAGCACTGTTTGTTAACGAACGCTAATTGAAATCTCTGAACTAAGCAGTTAGTTATTTTATTTGCAATGACGGTATTCCCGAATGATAACTCATATTGCCTACACAATACAGACATCGCGAGTGCAATTCTCGCCAAATTTATTGTCCGGCTTGAAATTGGCACGAACTATCTTCAACCCGGCCGTAAAAATCGGAGAAAGAAAAATATTGGACTGTAATAAATAAAAATGAAAGCTCAAGTCGTAGGCTGTCGTTTCAAATCCAATATTTTTCTATCTCCGATTTTTAATGCCGGGTTGAAGTTAGCTCGTGCCAACTTTAAGCCGGACAATAAGTTTGGCGAGAACTGTAAAAGCAAGTACACACCTAGTCAATAAACTATTTAAAACACTTGATTTATTTCACGTTGGATGTCTACGTGATACATTTTAAATAGATTACGATGTTATTGTTATGGGAATGGGAAATGGGTCAACCGCGCAGTCAAAAAGTGAAGAGAGAAATCAGCTCGATTACATTCGAGCTCAAATGGTAAATTAAATGTTGAAATTGGGTAACTAAAAAAACCGTCGAATTATCGCTGGAGGCATGTGAAATTATATTACAATTACAACACTTTTTTTACTGTAATAGGATAAAGCATGCGGGTCCCCGGATGGTAAGTGTCAACTGCCCATAGACGTCATTAGCGTCACTTGCGCGTTGCCATCTTGAGAGCTAAGTTGTCAAGTCTCATAAGCCTTGTACCACTGCCCGCCCTTCAGCAACATTACGGCTAATATTCAGAGACGGACGGAGCTAAGCGTAAACTTACGCTTCCGTATGTCAAATTGTAATACAAATTTGACATACGGAAGCATTACTTTACGCTTAGCGTCGTCTCTAAGGCTGAGATTCAGAGAAGAGACTCAGCATGAACTTACGCTTCCGTATGTCAAATTGTAATACAAATTTGACATACGGAAGCCTTACTTTACGCTGAGCATCGTCTCTGAATGTTAGCCTAAGGCTGAGATTCAGAGAAGAGACTCAGCATGAACTTACGCTTCCGTATGTCAAATTGTAATACAAATTTGACATACGGAAGCCTTACTTTACGCTGAGCATCGTCTCTGAATGTTAGCCTAAGGCTGATATTGGCTAACATTCAGAGACGATGCTCAGCGTAAAGTAAGGCATCCGTATGTCAAATTGATGAGTCTCTTCTCTGAATCTCAGCCTAAATGTCAAAGCTACATCTCATTGCTTAGCGGCAGAATATTTGGTAATGCAAGAAAAAACATAAAAGAAAACTTTACGCAGGTAAGTTAGCGTGCCAAATCTGTGTTTCGACCTAGACTAGCAGCAGACTCGCCCATTTCCACCTTGATAAAATCATGTTAAAACACTGTGGACAGCCAACGGCATCGCAGACAATAATTATAAAAGTGACGCAATAGGTAATCGACACACTACACTATACAGTCTACACCGGCTACCCCGTACGTACGGTGTGATAGATTGATAGATGTTAATATACAGATACGCTACTACACATCGACGATAGTTTTTGCAAGTTGTCAGTTCGGTCCAGTGCACGGTGCAGTGCTACATTTGTGATCATAAAACCGGGCTCACACCGGAGAAGCGAGGCGAGGATAGGAGGGGCGAGAATTATTGTTTTGCTAATAAATACTGTATTCATGCACCAATACTCGTCTCGCCCATCTTTAGTATGAAAGGTTTAGCGAGATTTCAATTTCCAATTCTCGCCTCGTCTGGCCGGTGTGAAACCAGCTTCAAAATAATGTCGTAGTCGTCCGGAACTCGGAATCGAAATACCATTCAACATGCGGTTCGGCATTGCGGATTTAGACAACAACAATTTAGCATGTAGGCTCTGCTTGACTATTAGGTTTATTAGACACTAGCTAAGAATTATATTGGATTTACCACGGTAAATTAACTACAAGATCAACGCGATTAACACCACGGGACACCTGGGCACAGCTAATGCAAAAGAATACGGAAAAGTTTTATTTTCTATTGATAATGAAATCTGCATCCTGTTGAAAGATGGGCCACGAAGTTTTAGATGTTCATTCATAACACTTGTGATCACATCGGTGATAACAAGATCATTGGCACACGCGTAATTTATCGAACCTACGCAGGTATGGGTACATCGCAGTTACAATTTTCGTCATTGGCACGTCTGTAGTTTATATCTGATCTGAGGTAACTAACCGCACTTTATAAATAGGGCAGGCACACACGCCCGTCCAGATGCGGTACGCACACGGAACATACATATAAAAATATATAGCAATCGATAAAATGATCAGAGCGGCTCGGACCGATGATGTAAACAGCGTGCAGGGCTTAGAAAGGATAGCAACCGTATCTATTATCGATATAGAAATAATCGATACAGATTTTGCGGTAGTTAACTAGTGTTTCAGTTTAATTAATCTAAGGTTTATTAATCTCTGAACTTTCACAGCAATCAAAACTTTGGGTATTCTACTAAGCATAAATAATTTAATATACATTATACTTATAGGAATCCTCGAAGCAGATTACACCATTAACGCATAAACAGGTTAGAAACAATAGTGTTTAAATAACAGAGCTGCTAATAGCATTATTCTTTTGGTTGAATCGTAGAAGTAGCGTGACTGTAAACAGCTGATGCCTTCAGTTGGCACTTGGCTCAGAGAATAATGTTAAGCTTAGGAATGTCACAAATTGAGCGCTGGAGTTACCGACATAGGCATAAATCTATCTTTGATGAAAATATAAACCATTCTACCTTGCTTTACTGTTCATCATCAAGTGTCATAGTCGCCTGTCAAGCAAACAAGACCTAACAACGGAAACGTGCACAATGTAGTTTTTCCGACCAAATTCACAAAAAAAAACTATTCTAAACTGTTTCTATAGAATTCAAAGCGACACCATAATGGTCAAAGTAATCCTTGAAATACAATCAATCATCCGTCAAATCAGTTTCCACATCTTTTCCACGTTTTTTATCACAAGGAAGGTTCTAACCGCAGCCCATATAAAAGTTCTATTGGTAGAAAAAAAGCATAGGTATTCCACATAATAATATCTAGATTCTGATAAGAATTCGATATGAATTTTGTTTTTGAATCACTTAAATATCATAATAGTGTTTCTAAATTACTTAATTAACCTTTTATATTAATTAAATCATGTGGTAAAGGTTAAACACCTAAGCTGTCAATTTTGGAGACATAGATATTAGATTGGGATGTTGAGACAAGACACGCGAAAACCACAGCTGGGAAACGGCGCTAACATACGTCTGCACCGAAATATATATATGATGACGTTTGTAGAAATTGTACAGTGAAATACGCAGCATGCCAACTCCGTAGACGTAGTATATTTAACGTAAAGGATTCTATCAAATCTTAATAGCGAATATTTTTTATAAATTCTAAAAATAAAACCAGAAGTATTTGGATCAAAATGTTCACTTAGCCTATATCACATTAAACAAAAATTTTGAAATTAACTATTGAAATTAATCAACAAAAATCCCAAAAAATTTACAAGTTGACGAATTATTCATATAAGATAAACATGATCACCGATCCCTATAACAACCCATCACGTCAAATGGTACCTACTAGCACACATAGGAACTACAAAAATAACAAAATATAATACATAGATATATTACATTATGTATTACAATTTGGTTTACTGTAAAAGTGTTTGTGTAACAATATTTCTGCGACGCTTCCTCTCGTCCCCTGCGAACGTTTAGCGTGGCTCTTATTTTTGTAACAAGGTTGCATATATATTCAAATCGGTTGATCTTGACACGGTGAAGATTTTACACGTTACTCTGTCAAATTCATATTCTTATAAATCATTCTAGTATTCAAATGATAGTGTGATAACAATTATTTCGTCTCTGTAAAATTAACAAAAAGAGAAAAGTTATATAAACACTATCCTATAATGACGTAGTGCCAGTTTTTACAGCAAATCATTTTAATTTATATATACTACAGTTCCGAGAGGCTTCCAGTTGTTAAATAGGTATTCCAAAACATAAAAAGATATTTTATATAGATAGAATTAAGTTAATTGCGGTCAAATATATACTCAGTCAGTCAGTAAATATGTGCTGTTATATGAATATGAATAAATCCTAGCCGGGTTAAAAACTTACGAGGCAAAAAATACAATTTCCAAGTATTGGGTGTAGATTATTATCACATAGTCTACATAAATGTTGGGCGCATAATAAGATGTAATCCATATGTTATTGTAATGTTTGGCGCTCTAACAACGCCAATGTCGACAGTTGGCAGCAATATATGTCCAAAACGAAAACTATGAACATCTTCGATTGCCAAATTGTAAACTTTGTACCTGAAATATTTTACCCCTTCCCCTTGTTTCATGACAATCATTCTTAGGGCCCAAAAAGTTACTTGATTAAGTATTTAAGTAAGTAAAGTAAACCTATTATGCAACTTGTTACCTTTTAAGTCTAAATGTCTTTGCAGTGGAAAGAGATAGGAGAACCTTTGCCCAGCTGGAACTGGTTTGGTAACAGGCTGACTGTTCTATTTCTGGTGATTGCCTGATCTAATAGAAAATAAATTATATACCGCCATGCGATGGGCATGGCCACCACCGCTGGCTTTGTGGCACCTGGCACCTCGTGAGCTTGTTAGTTTTTGAAGTCAAAGGTCACTTTGACTTCAAAAACTAACAAGCTCACGAGGTATCCTAAAATTAAATGAACTTGACCGGTACAAAAAATACTAGGTACAGTGAATCCACCCCAAAATAAGCGTAAAATTATGTTTTTTATATATTTGTAGCTATGCTAATGACGTCACGTGTTACGTCGAAATCTGATTAATGTATTTCAGATGACACGCCCGCCCACTCCACATTACTCCAATAGGTAACAATAAATGTCACCTGCAAGACTAATGACGCAAGAGTTTATGTTTACCTTCATTACGGAATCAATAAGGAAGAAAGGAATGTCTACCTTCCGAAGGATGTGTTGTTATTGTATTTAAAGTACTAATAAATAAACGAGAAAAACCATAACAATAATAAATAACACTCTCAATAACATTTAAGTACTCTTTATTGTATGGAACTAAGCGAAATTTTTTGATACCTCACGTCGTAAATAAAACAAATCTTAAGAAATAGAATCCCAGTTTTTGTTTAGAATCCAAACTAAAACTTGTAAGTTCGGGTTTCTATTAGGTTAGGAAATTATTATTATTATTCAAGTTACCAATAATCGAAACTTTAGATTAGGTAACTTGAGTAACAATTTCCTAAGGAAATAAGTATTCCTCAAAATAACAGTCTGCATTAAAAACTTAAAACATTTAAATAACAAAGTTGCTAAGTGAAAAAGATAATCTGATTTTGATAATTTTTATTTCAACGATTTTTCTGAGCTAGCTGAGAGATAAATTTATTCTTCCATGACATAAACTATTGTTTATTCGATATTTGCGATTGAGCCTCCTCTTCTCTACCAATTTGGCCTCATAAAACATAAAAATTGTCTGACATTGAAATGATAAGAAGAAAGTCTCGATATTAATTTTAATCTACCTTGAATCTACCAAGAAGCTCAGAGACCGTATCGTTGTGAGATGTATATGGGCATGAAGCTACTACTACTCTTAGTATCTACCTTTTCTATCCACCACATTACCCATTACAGAAGAACAACTTCTCAGCTTTACTTTGTTATTGTTTGAACATTTAGAATTTGTTTCGGCAGTACTTGAGCCGTCATATTTAGCCTCCGGTACGCAGATAGGCCGTCCGAATGACGAGCGAGGCGACTGCCAACCCGGCAACCGATACTAAATAATAAATCTTGACTGTCACCTAACACAGTTGCGAATTTTGCTCAACGTGCAGTAACCTCATTCTGAGGTTCAGACTCTTGTGGTTTAAAGTTTTATTGATAGACTGGGAATTTAAGAAATCAGAGCCACCTTACGGGTTAATTTAAGTGATGAGAAAACATTTGTTCACTTCTAATATAAACCGTGATTCTGATATTGCAATTAAATCACCAATTCGTAGTTGATAGCTACACTGGGTCTGACTTCCTTTGGCACATGATGAGATTTAAAGTTATTCCTTTTTCGTATCTATTCGCTATTAGCGAAAGACAGCGAAATAACGATAATAAATTGTTTTATTAATGCTGCATTTTAGAAATTATTAATTTTAAAGTCATGTCATGACATTATGTCATGTCTTGTGATTATGAATTTTATTATATTACAACGTTATTTGTTTATTGTGTTAATTAAGGTACCTACGATTAGATCTCTGTTCAACAACTAATAAATCGAATAAAATATTTTTTAAATAACTTTCTATTCAACTGATGCGAATACTAATTTCAATTGTCTAATTAGTAAATACTAGCTTCCCGCCAGCGGCTTCGCCCGCGTGGTCTTATAATTTTTTCCCCGTTTTTGCTACATTTTTCATTACTACTCCGCTCCTATTAGTCGTAGCGTGATGATATATAGCCTATGTTACTCGGGGATAATGTAGCTTTCCAAAGGTGAAAGAATTTTTGAAATCGGTCCAGTAGTTTCGGAGCCTATTCATTACAAACAAACAAACAAACAAATCTTTCCTCTTTATAATATTAGTATAGATTACTCACACACAAAATGAAGATCCTACGTACCTAGTCGCAGCGAAATTGAAATTTACTCGACCGTTTGGCTGATAACCGACAAATATAAATGTCTCGCTCGCGAGACCACCAACATACGTATTACGGAAGTAGTGTAAGAGGCTCTAAAAGTAGGTATACTTTAAGTTCCCGTTAAATTACTTGGCAGATAATTTTATACAAAGTTTGCTCCATTTATAAATTTATCCGGCGGCTAGCAGCTATCCAGAGGTCGTGAAATAGGCCCTTAATATTTATAAAAACAAAAATATTAATAATATTATATAGAAACTACTACTATCTTCATCTTCAGTATTTACGTAAAGCAAAACACTGCTAAGTAATAGCTAGCTCATTAATAAATAATTAATTGTTTTACTGATTTCATACTGAACGTAAGATTTCTTGCACGCACAAGTTTGGGAAATTTACAAGCGTTGCACTAAATGTTTTCGTTAAAAATCATTATGTACATTCTGTGTTCGTAATATAAAATATCGTATATCTATACATATAAAATGCTTTGTCCTGAATGACTCACTGACTGACTGACTGACGGATCAACGCACAGCCTAAACCGCTGATCGTAGAGACCTGAAACTTAGAGGGGGTGTTCTTTGTATGACGTAGGCATCCGATAAGAAAGGATTTTCCGAAATTCCACCCCTAAGGGTGTGAAAAAGGGGGGCAAAGTTTGTATGGGACAACGTGATTCCTTGGTCCAATCTACTTCAAATTTTGCATAAATTTTTTTTAACAGAATTGATGGAAGTATCGTATTTTATTGAAATTCATCCCCCAACGGGGTTAAAAAGGGGTAGAAAGTAATTTTGCTTCGAAAATGATATCAATACTCCTTAGTGTTTTTTATTTAAATTAGATTAAAATAAAAATTTTGACACATGAGACGTCAATTCCTCAGCAGTAAATAATGTCAAGTAGTGAAGGCTCTTTATTCAATAAACAAAGATTTAATACATTCCAGTATAATACTTAGTGATTTTTTTTTTGAGTGCTCCTGGTGTAACAGGCAAGGCTTTTATTGAGTTTAGCATCGGCCAAAGTCAGAAGCAATTGTGATATCGCCTTAGCGGTCGCATCGTCCGGAATTGCTGCCACGCTGTTGGAAAGAGGTAAAACTGCACTGGTAAACTGCGTTCAAAGTTCTTCCCGATTTGATACAAACCGAAACCCCACTCTGCAATATACCCAAACAAAGTACTATTCAGAAGTTTGGGATGTGAGTACTATGGCTCTTAAAGGGGATTACTGTATTGTCAGCAGGCGATTTCCGGCAGACTTTACCAGTAGAGCTCAGAAGTAAAAGCGCGTGAAGCGGTCTCATTTGTGGATAGTTCTCAGACCTATTCCTTAAGTAATCGAGTCAACTATACTGACCAGTTGTTCTCGAGGAGAGTATTTATTTATTCCTAGGATTCCACCAACACCATCAAATTACCCCTTTGAATTCAAGAGAGTGCAGTTTCCCATCAAAGTCTGCTTTACAATGATCATAAGCAAAGCTGAAAGTCAAACTTGGTAGCGGGAGTAGATTTGAGGTAAAGCTGCTTCTCCCGCGGGCAGAGTATGCGGCATGCTCCAGAGTAAGCGCACAGAGTAGCCTGTTGTTTCTAGAATCCGAAGAAAAAACTAAAAAATATTGTTACAAAGAAATACTGTGGCAGGTGTAGTATTTCTATTTCGTTGTAAAAAGATAATAGATAATAACCCCATGTAACTTACATCAGACCGAGCTTAATGTTTATAAAATATATAATGTTTCAAATTTTTATATTTTTTTCATGCTTTTTTATTAACCTTTAAATCCCTAAAACATAATAAAGATTGTTATATTTTGTAAGTATTCTGACATTTTCACATATTAATTTATGTTTTATCAAAAATAATAACGTAAAAAATTAAATAATTCTTAAATTAAAAATCCTATTAGAACTATTTTCGACTTTTACGCGGACGAAGTTGCGGGCATAAGCTAGTAATAATATATAATAAGACATCCTAAGAAACTTATTTTCATCTTCAACACGGAGTTACAAAAAACGGAAGCATCTATTAACACATACACTACGCAATGTACCGACGAAGGCGTTAAAAACGTTCACAATATTAGCAGCAGTAAAAACAGATAGTGCGAGCTTCAGGTACAATAATTATGATTCGTAACTAGGGTTACCAACTTACTTAAATGTTTTGTATAGATAGGTCAATAAAGATCTGGTAAAGCCTTCTGGCTTTAGATTTGATGAACATTGACCATATTTTACCAAATACGTTCTATGTATATCAGCATGATTTGGAAATACCCATCCAAAAGTGAGAAAGATAAAGCAAACAATATTTGAAATATTCATAATATATTCTTTTAAACCGCAACCCAGTTGCCCAGAAATTGGGTTGCGGAGATCTGATGGCGGTCGCTTCGTGTAAAATACTGATAAATGAAATATTGATATTCAGCCGCATCTAGTTAGAAAAGACTAGGAAGAAGATTCTTTTAAACCGTGGTTATACTGCTGGATAATAAAACGACTAGTCGACCTGATCCAGTTAAACCTGGGTTCTTGTGAACCCTGAACATTATTCACTGTATTAACATGATTGGCATGATGAAAACGAGGAAAATAGATTTGAATAACAAACTGTCTATTCGTGACCTAATTGCTAGTTCGATAGCAACTGTTCGTTTTTGAGGAACGAAGGAAAACGCGCGTAAAATTGTTTTTTCAAGTAAACAGTGAAATATTACGGGCATCAATGATCTGAAAATAAAAATGGCGTTGGAACAGTGGAATTTATCGTTGAAAGCTATTTGCGTAGGAAATAGTCACTTACAAGGTAGAAAAAAAAACCCTTTTAGGTGCAAAACTTTATGAATAAAATAAAGTTATCAAATAGTCGTTACAGACAGGTAAGCCATACTACTATACCGCTTTTGATTGAGGATTGAGATGTAGATAACAAACACAACCGTTTGTTCAGACTTTGGTATATAAAGAAAAATGAACATGATTGACTCCAGTCAACATTTATATTTGAAACTGGATTATAAGTAAACTATAACGACACAATATGTGCTTTATGCAACAACCACTATGGACTAATTATGTTTGTATTTAGATATTTAGACAAAATACAAAATAATCGCTAAATCAAATAATCATGATACTGTTAGAAATAGAATAAGAATAAACGAATAATATTTCACCGAGATCTCTGCAACAGGGAAATGTTTCATCGTAATATTTATAGTGAAGTGTAAGATATTCCATTACTTATCTACAATTAATGGCTCTTGCACACAACACAATGGCCCACTTCGGACGCAATTCAGTGGCGATCGCTACATTTGAATGTAAGTACTGATTCAACAATGATTTTGAAGTCTGTGGCGTAGTCGTCATACCGTGTGGTGTATTGAACCAGAAGACGCAGGTTCAAATTCTGCCTGCGGTCGATATTTTCCTTCATTAAATAACAGTATAAAACATAATAGGTTTACAAGAAATGTCAAGTAATGGTCAACCGCTAACTCTTCGGGGAAAATGAACATGACCATATAGTCTGTGCTATGTCCTTGTACATACACATTTACAGGTACATTTACACTGCCCACTTTACTATGAATGTTTAAATATGCGCATACGCCACAGTGTTCAGTTAGTATCGTATTCCCATGCGTCAACAGCAAGCTCTGATGCAACACATGTACCAGAAAATCGGGTTAAGAATAGTATATGCCGACCGTTTCCATGTTCCGCTGATGTACCCACGTAATAATATAATTTTCATTCGGCTATGGAAATTATCACAAGTTTTCCCAAATTATTTATGCAAACAGAACTCCATATATTGTTTGAGAAATGGGAGGACGAATAACATAATCTATGTAAACATTATTACCATCCCGCAAAGGTTTTGAATGGCGTATTATGGAACGCAACAGTGAACGGTTTGTGGTGCAAAAATTTGATAAAGCTCTGTGGTCGATATTTAAAAGCAACTACGTGGCATACAATAGGCAAAGGAAATAAACATTTACTTCCTGGAGCCTGAACAGCACTTTAAATTGAAGCAATGGGTGAAAAAAATTACAATGTCAAGAAAGAAACTAATGTTCCAATCGCTTCAAGTGACCGTGATAAATTCGCGGATATTCGAGTGATACTTCCAGAAAAGAAGACTAATATGGTTAACGAATATGGGCCAGTATATATTGCTACATTTACAAATAGCTATATCTTATTCTAACAATAGAAAAGCGTGGGCGTTTAGGGGAAATGTCGAACGGAATCAAAGTCTACATAATTTAAATGTGTTTATGCTTCTATGTATACGCAAACATACAGTAAAATGACGTGAAAACTAGATCTAAAATAATGTTTCTGAAAATAAACACAGAAAGGAATCCATCAAGACAAAATCAAGGCTTGACCTTTTTTGCTAGAAACAATATTTCCGACCCGAAACGTGATCAAAAATAAAATACTTTTCGAAAATTTTGTTCTGGAATTCTCAACAACTGACAAAGCATTCCGTTTTTGCGAAGCCATGAAATATAAACTGCGTAACGTAATGTTTTCGTTGCAAGTGAAACATGAAGTAAGTGGAAGTGTCAAAGCATCTCTTTCTTGAAATGGAACAATGGCTATGACCTATGGGTTTAATAAGGCAGAACCCACGTATACACGATTAAACTTTTTTAAATGCTGTAAAAGTTTGTAGCAACGTTTCGGGTGTTTTACGACTTGTTTTAAACACTGTTGATACTTTTTATTGTTTCATATCATTTTGATACCGTCATCAACCTAAATTCCTTGGTGGTAACCAACAGAACCGCTTCTGGACAAGGACCGGTCTGGTAGAGGGGCCACTGCAAAGTTGATTTGTTGATAATTCTTAGTGGCGGACCCAATAGCAGATGTGGAGCTCCGCTTCCAATGTAAAAACCTAACCTAGGCTTATACATAATTATGACGACACTTCTCTTATTATTTATTTTTTAAAGATTGATATGAAGTTATTTCTTAAAACTATGCATATGACCATCTTTGCCAAATAAATTGATGATCTTAAAAAACCATGACACATTAAAGATTATAATTCACCATAACTATTATTTAGAAAATACCCATACGGAGGAGAGCTGATAGAGAAAGAAAATAAATGTATTTCATTTACAAGGCGCCGGAGTAGTGTTTATTCGGAATGTACACGCCAGTAGCACATATTGTGCGTTTACATGAAATTTACTAATAACTGGGTGGTTAGCGCACGCGTCTATCATTTGATCTTAATTTTAAAAACTCTTAAATAATGCCGACAGCCTTGGGAAGAACAGGACCTACAACTTTTTTTAGTAATTTATTGTATCAAGCGTTCAACGCAAGCTTCCACAATACGCAATGATGCTTCAGCTCCACGACCTTTAATTACATTAATAGTCTTCTTAATTACATCAAAGTTAGTGCATTGCAATATTGAAGAACTCAACTCGATTCTTATACATCGCCGCTATGCTAAATGTCAGCGCACGAGTCGCTTCGATTTTAGCCAGCAGTGTACGCGGTGACGTATGAGATAGTGTTGTAGACGGTCAGATTCTAATTCTGTACCGATGACGTTGTATTTGGTCGAAACAATAGAAAGTTATTCCGAGTGCTAAACCGACACAAGTGACTCGGTATTAGGCGTTCGATTAAAAACATCGATTTTCGGAAGTCAATTAGACATCGATTAAACTTTAATTGTTGCTACAAAAATTATTAATCATAGTATAGGAAAAACAAAACAAAAATCTTTAGGTTTGAATTTGTCATATTTCGTATTCGGATCTATTTAATATAGTTTAGTTGTACTTTTAACTACAAACTGCTGCATTAGCTTAGTGGCCCTGAGCGCGACGGTTACACTGGAGGTCCTAGGTTTGCCAGATGGATCGAAGGATTATTCGGCTTTTGCTTCAATATTTCCTCCAAATCTACAGAGTTCTACTACTCTGTAGGTTAGATAGGAAAACATTCATCACTTCAAGAATGGAGAATGTTTTGGATTCCATGACCCATAATAGCAAAAGATCAAGTACGGTATTTGGTCGGTATGAGTCGGACATAACCAGCCGCCTACCCAGGTGGCAGGGAGACATCTTCATGGATCCGTGGCTGCGGAAAATCCTCATGGATCTTCATCCATGAGGATTTTCTGCAGTTCAAAAAACCCCACAGGTACACTGTACCGGTACCTATACATATTAAATGTAACGCTGAGTAAAGCTGAGTTTAAAAAATGTAGGTACTTAAGTACCTACATTAAAAATCTCTAATGACAAATATTTAATCTGATTAAGTACAAGAAAAACTATAATAATACACAACAATATTAAAAGCCTATTTGGCTGCAATATTTTCATTTAAAAATATTACAGCAAATTATGCTGTTAATCTATACTAATATTATAAGAGGAAAGTTTTTATTGTTTATTTTATTTGTATTGAATAGGCTCCGAAACAACTGGACCAATTTGAAAAATTCTTTCAGTGTTAGATAGCCCATTTATCGGGAAAGATTAGAGAATATACCATCACACTACAACTAATAGGAGCAAAGTAGCAAAGAAAAATATTGCAAAAACGGGGGAAAAAAGTTATCCATCCATACCCGCTGGTGGGAAGCTAGTATGTAATAAATTGGCTGTCTGTACCAATGGCTTGATAATATAAACAATAACAATAAATATAAACAATTTTCTATAATTAGGTACTTTAGTGGTTTTGGTAGCTCAGTTGGCTAAAGTGTCCAGTGTACTATCAAATGGGATGCAGGTTCAAACCCTGCTTGAGATCTTATTTTTCTTTCAATTAAATTTATTTGTTTAATCTTCTAAATAAATAAAAAATATTATTTTTAGGTCTGACCGCTAACTTTAGGAAGTTGTTGTGTGAATAACTGCAAAGGTTTCAAACCAGAATAAATGAGATGAGGTATTGAAACACATTCCGGGCAGAGCTAGGAACTTAAATAAGTATACAATTCCACAAATCACCTTAATAAAATGGAATGGTTTTAAACATTATTGCAATATAACCAGTAAATGAGATCTTTTTCCTTTTTTAGTCTGCACACTATTGAAAGTACAAATTTTCCCTCAAGATCTACATAATTATTGTAATTGGACATAAGAATATTAGTTGGATCACAAGATTTTGAAACATTTGCACAAAACTAAGCATGAACTTAGGCTTCCGTATGTCAAATTGACATACAAATTTGACATACGGAAGGGTTACTTTACGCTTGGCATCGTCTCTGAATATTAGCCTCAATGTTGATAACTAATCACACAATTACCTAATTTCAATCGATAGTTAACTATGGATTAAATGGACTCGCACACATCAATGCATAAAATCCTAATCCAAAATGAAGAATTTTTCAAAACTCTGTCTTGAAACGGATTCAGTACAGATACAGAATAACTGAAATACTATGCCCAGAATGGCCACTTCCTGGCCCTCCCTACATTCAATATTGAACTATGAGTTCAGCGCAAATTACACTAACATCTGCATATGGATGTCTTGCTTATGTGATAATAGTTGGCATGGTTGGAGTGTTTCTATAGAGTGTCCCAAGTGTAGGGAGTAGTGAGTGTCCTAGGTTTACCAGTTAAGTGAAATTTTACAAAACAGACCTTTCATTAATTATTCAGATTCAGTTATAGCATCGATACTAACAATTATTGCTATTTATGTTATAGGCTGAGATATATACATAGTTTGTAAAAAAAATGTGGATTGGTGATATTTTCAACAAGATAACTAATTCATGACCTTTAGTTACTATTGTAATCTTATGGTTTAATTTTAATTTAATTGCAGTTGCTTATACTGAGATGAACTTTTGGTGGAAGTTAACTTACAACAATAACAGGTGGATGTATTCTATACACTATGAAGAAAAATGGTAGTAACTAAAGCCACTCCAGCACAAAATTATCATGTAATGAAAACAAAATAGACATTTTGTTGTCAAAATGTTGAAAGCAATACAATATAATAAAATGTAGTGACTATAAAGCAATGAAAAGTTTGACATTATTATCTTAATTAAAATTAACTGCAAATTAAGAAAGTTTGTACAAAAGCAAACTAGTTAACGAAATTGCTAAAGTAATAATAATACACTGAAAGCAGAAAGTGAAACTAAGTTGACACTTTTGAAGCCAATCCATCAGCAGTTACGTCGTAAAAATAAGGAAGAGTTAGCGAACTGAATTGTGACATGGCGAGGGTAGAATTTGAAAGGCATACCTGATGAAGAGCGGTGAGGCCATCTACATTAGCGGTGTTGATATCGGCGCCTCTTTTCAAGAGCCTCTGCACTTCATCTTTGTCGCCAGCAGTACATGCCGCCAAAAACACAATTCCAGACGAAAACTGAATCCTTGAAGCCCGTCGCGGTGTCGGTGACTGCTTATTCGTGTCCGACTCTTCCCATCTCTTCAACTGCTCCGCTCTCTTGAACAACGCTGACGAAGACCTATTATCCGTCATTTTAACTCTTGACAAACCACTTAGCACTCAATATGGTCCATGCAAACACTTTTCACGGAGCATAGATTGTGTTTTTACTGCATACAGTACACAAACGCCGAGTCCATAACTTAATTGCCAAAAAAGGAAACATGAAAGAGGAAACGTTCCAGGGAGACAGTTTATTAGGAAGCATTCACGCGACCATTGTTCCGTACACTTGTTGAATTGTACGAATTACACATTCGGACACCGATTCTATGTACATGACATAACCAATAAACTAGACATTTAGCGTGGCAGCCATTACGAGAATAAATTTAAACAGCATGAGCCCACTGATGTACCTACATACCGAATGCAAAAAGAAAAACTGGGCAGTGAATGAGAATGACGGAAGAAGAAAACGCCTAGCGCCACCTAGCACAACAATGATACCATATTGCCATAGATGAAAATTACAACTTTGTTAAATGATACTTATATTTCTTGTAATTGAAAACGTACTAGCTTATATTCTCGCAAAAGTACGGATTACATTAAAGCTGCGCGTCCACACGGTTGGAATCGGTCCTTCTTACGGAGCGTACGAGTCTTCAGCATATTTTGCAAAATACCGATGGGGTGCGTCCACTGCATCCGGATTTTGCATCGGCATTATCGGCATCAGGGTTGCCAGATGTACAATTTAAGTCGTGTTCCTACGATTTTTTAGGAGTTTATACATGTATTAAAAACACTGTTTTCTTAGTGTTATTTCAGTTTTATTTTGTAATTAAGGAGGCGCTATCCAGGGGCGGCATCCAGTGGGCACGGCAGATTGTTAAGTGCAGAATAACTTATTAGTGACCACCCCTAGTCCGTACCTTATTATTAAAAATAATAATCAACCCATATACTGTCCCACTGCTGGGCACTTATTATTTAAAAAATCGTAATTTTAATGGATACTCAAAGAATATAACGATTGTGTTTTTCAACGAGCTAAAGAAATGGTCAAACAGATGAATGAAAATCATATAAAACGCTTTTGAGGTTGTGTTGATATCTCTCCAACATAAACAATGTTAAATAATATGACGTTAACTGCTATGATTTTAATATTTCCCAAAATAAAATGATTGCTAAAATTTCATCGGAGAGGAAAATATCGACTGATACCAGTCGATTTTTATAAGAATACCTAAGTATGTAAATTTTAGATTGTAAGAATATGATTTAAAAAAGGTTGTATGATTCGTATTCGTAGTTATTAAATTATAATTGTAAATACGTAAGCAAATCTTCATTTTATTCACAGGTTTATCAATACAATCTCCCGAATTCTACCTTTTTTTACTGTCAAACGTGGTTTTGCAACACTGCAAACACGTCATAACTCGAAGCAATTGGAATCCGAATGGCGCGTTCACTGCGGATGACGTCATCGGGTTCAATTTTCCAGTTGAACATTAATAATTTTGCAAGTTTGTACGTTCGTTCATTCTGTGCAGATATGGTATCCCTAAAATTTAGATGTCATGGCGGCGACTCTCATCTGCACTTAATTTTGCGGGAATTATTCGGTTCCTAATTACAAAATTCATGCACTTTAAGGTCAGCAGCACGGGCTGCCCTTTCCAATACTTTACGCTCCATTATTGCTGTTTATTTAACATAAAACGACTAACGATATTGACGTTATGGCAGAACTGACAAATTTTGTTCTCGCTTTTGCGGTAAGACTTCACTGGTGGCGCGGACTATACTCTAATTAACCGATCTGCAAGTCAAAGCCAAATGTTTTATTTAAATTAGACCGCAATAGGTTTCGAAAATTTGGAAATTTCGAATCTTGGAAAGAAGTTAGTACCTATATTTTGTGGTTTTCTCATGGATGTCATTGTCAGAATTGGACCAAATTGAAATGGAACCCCACGGAAAGCACTAGCACCACGTGTAGGATGAGCTTTTTCATTAGAAGAGGAAAATAGTCGTATTATTTAAAAGTCGTGGTACAGAAGGTGCATTTTAAATTTTGGTACGTCGCCATTAGAGCAGCTCCAGTTGGAGTTGCAACTCATTTTGTTCGTCGTCCGGTTAAAACAATAAAAAAATGGCATCACCACTTTCGAAAAAACCGTTCACAAACTACATTGTATTACAATTTGACATACGGAAGCGTAAGTTCATGCTGAGTCTCTTCTCTGAATGTAAAGTAATACATCGGGGCTAACCATTAAATAATATCATACATTATTATGATATCGAAGTTGGCCTGCTTCGAATCATCAGAGAAACCGTATGATGGTTTCTTTACATTACATAATATTTCCTAGAGCCAGCCAGAAAAGTAAAACGAAGTTTTTAATTCACCGTTAGGATCACTGTTAAAAGCATATCGGTGCACCTGCCGAGAATAACAGACGAAGCGATTTGATTTTGTTCAGGGTTTTTGTTATATGGTAACCCACTAAAAACAATTTTTTTTCGTCATTTATCTTTAAATAATAGTTATTGAAGGCTAATTTATTCATTTATTGAGGTAACTATTTGTATCAGCTTGTTAAATAAATATTTCTGTTTAATTAAAATATATTTTTCGTGCAATTGAGAACAAGCCATCTTCTCGTTTCTTTCTTGTCATTGAAGAATCGTTGATTCGTAGCATGTACTTTGCTACTTTTGCAAGCGCCAGCGGTCTCTGGTGTCACATCGTCGAACCAGTATCAGTAGTTGGCGAGTCGGAGTCAGAAATTATTCAAAATTCAAGATGGCTATGTGTCACGATGGTTTCTTGAATTGTAATAGTTAAACTTTATTTGTTTTGTGTGAAAAAAGTGTTTTACCATGATGGCTGACTTAAGTGTTGATATATCAAAGTTGCCGGACGAAATAAGAGATAAATTAGCCGAATTAGACTTGGAGTTATCAGAAGGTAAGAATGCAGTAAGTCTGCGTTAGTCGTAGATCGATAATTTGTTAATTGGGATATTTTTTTTAGATAAATAGCTCTTTTATTTTTATTTTTTAAACTTTTTGAACTTTATTTGCATATTTTTATTTTAAGTTACGTATTCTAATTAAGTTTTTAAGCAGTTGTAAATGTCCAGCTGATGTTTTTGGTAAATAAAGTATGGTGTAGAGTTTAAAGTGTTCGATTTTGATATGTTGTGATAAAATTACGTGTGTTGGTGCTCACGCTCGACTAGTTACGTTGTCACACATGGTGTACTAAGGAATGCAATACACAGCTCGAGAGGACCGCGACGGCGCTTCTTAGAATACGGTGTACGTCGTCGCAACTTTGTAACGTTCTTACTTTTGTTATGCCGAGAACAAGTCCGTCGGTTACTCGCCGTGCGTTCTACCCTTTCATGAAAAGTGGTCTCTGCCGCTTTAATGCACTAGAAACTTGTTTATAAGTAACTCTTTTAACTTTTGAGGTACATAAAAACACGGTTTTGTTAATAGAATGTTTATTTTTCCTTGTTGATGAGTGTATACTTTTATCTAAGCTCCATTACAACCTACTCATTGTCAGTTTCTTTGTGAACAAATCATCCCAACTGTGGTCAAGTTAGTAAGAATAAATTACTCATATCCTCTGCAAGTTTATACACTTCATTTAGTGTTATCCTTTACAACTGCAGGAAATGAGAGGGCATCAAAATTGTTCTGAATTTAGACTTCCTTGTATGTTTCTTGAAATCACATCAGATGTAGGATAATATATTTATCGGAATATTTTTAATTACATTTGAATAGTTGTCAATTTATTGAATGTTACCACATATTACCATTGTGCTGTAAATTCTTATAAGAACTTTTTTTTTCTTATGTATTGATGTATCCCTACGTTGTACAAAAATGGGGTTCTCACCGTACCTAATTGTTAGTTACGTATTGAATGTATATAACCATCTGCTCAAATGATCCTTGATGGTGCACCCTACTTGATTTAAATTACAATAACAAGTAATACAACACACAGACATATTAAGAAAAGGATGTGTAATGTTACTTCTTAGGGTTTCAATTTAAAGAATAGTAAAATTGTATAATAGCCCGTGACGGAGCTATAAGCTAACAATTTAATAAAAAGAATTCATATTATTAAAGTACACAAAATAAAACACAATAAATCTTCTGTATCACTGTTCCTTATAATTGTTAATTACAATATCTAGTAATTAACAAATTTTTTTTTTATTTATTTAATTAAATTGTTCATGTTATACCTAATTATCTGTTAAAGTTAAAATGTTAAATGGTTTTGTTGAGTTATTTATGAACAAATAACCATATTAATGTTTTGGTTTTTATTATGGTCTACAAAATAATATGATGTATTTTTTTAATTAATGTATTTTTTATTTTAGTTTTGCAGATAGAATTGAGGAACAATTGATGATTTAAATCTTGGTTATTTTGAATTTAACTCAACAAGTAAATGAAACATTCCATTTGACAAGATTTGTTAGGAGGGTTTAGTCTGGAGGGTCACCATAATAAATTTGAAGTACTTAGTAAATGTGTGTGTTCAGCATTGCGACGTTATTTTGTCGGCAATCTCGTATTGCACGAGAGACATACATTTAAATATATTCGTAGGTCGCGTGTTACGCGTACTAGGCAGTTATTTATTTTTAATATTAATAATAGTAAAACCTATCAGAATGGGATAGCAGCTAGGGGTAAAAATTAGATTCGACCGCCAATCCCTCAAAAAAATGTGTCGGTCCATGCGCCAAACACCGCTGAAATTCTGTACCAACAGAAGTCACAATTGGCGTACACAATTTCATCAAGAATTATTATTTTCCCCTCGCACGATGACGAGTTAGAATTTAGAACAATTCTTCACCGCCATTCTGATCGGCATTTCGTAAGAGGAGGGGAGAGAAAAGATCGGAACTGTTTGATGGTAAGGTTGAGGGTTAACAGCTGGTGTGGCGACTACCTTTCAGGTCGCCCTGATGCTGATGTGGTGGCTATGAGCGGCGATAATTACTTACTAACAGGTTACGAGCCCCATAAACAAAACACAAGATTATTCTGCGTTCTGTTAACGAACTCAAGCATTATTATAACCATGCAGGTCTTAGGCTGAGATTCAGAGAAGAGACTCAGCATGAACTTACGCTTCCGTATGTCAAATTGTCATACAAATTTGACATACGGAAGCATTACTTTACGCTGAGCATCGTCTCTGAATATTAGCCTTAGATCGGCGGTTCTACACGCTTACTTAAGGCTCTACTATAGATTTTGGGTACTTGTTTGTTTATTATTTACTACGCATTGGCAATTATGTAGTCGTATTCAAAATGGTAAAAGTATAGTCGTATTCAATTAGAAAACTATTTCCGTCAAAATATCCCACCCATTAACTGTTCCACTGCTGGGCACGGGTCTCCTCTCAGATTTTGATTGGTAAGTTTGGTTGAGTCCACCACGCTTGCCTAATGCGTGCGGGAGCCATTGGTCACCACTAGACTATTTTATTTTACTATATTTTAACCAAACCTAAGTCACCGTAGTTAGACTATTGCGAAAAATCTTCACGGATAAATTCGGAGGTGGAGGGGTAATGTCGGACTTAAACAGACTAAAGGGCAACCGGTGCTCCATCCATTTTATGGCACTTTTCGCGGCAGATAAAAAAGCGCATTTCTTTCGCAACCCCAGGGTTCGCAACAATCTTTGGAGCCTCGATTGTACGGGACTATAAATTCTTACGGAAATGGTTCGCATAGATTGCGTAGAAGGTGGTGCCCAATGCACTCTTGGGTTATTCCCGATCTTGTAGACTCCTCGACTCAGCACAGGACCGATCCTCCCGTCCCGTCCTGATTCGCTTGCTTTCCCGCAATGAGAATCGGCCAGGTACAGCGTGGGGTACACAAATTTTAATAATGGCTCATCATCATCATATTATCAGCCAAAAGAGGTCCACCAACGACTCGCAGCGACTTTACCAGGTCGTGGGTCCATCTCGTTGGAGGCCGTCCCACACTGCGCTTTCCGGTGCGTGGTCTCCACTCAGGAACCTTTCTGCCCCAGCGGCCATAAGTTCTACGAGCTATGTGCTCCGCCATATTGGATACGATCCATTATTTTATAAGAGAAATACCGTATTTATAGCTTACCTACCTACATCCGGGATTCCTCAACAGTAATTCCGGTAATTTGCACACGTCCGTGATTGGACGTTTGTTGTGTGTAAATGGTACATTGTTGTGCGTCCTATTTATTAATATGATTTTGAAATACGGATTACGCTTATAAATATTTTTTTATATGCTTTTGATAAAAATCTTCCTTCGTATTCTAGGTATATATCCGCTAAATCTGGTATATCTCTATTTTATAACATAAACTTTATACACTTGAATGTATAAATAACGTTAAATTTTTTTAATATACCTCTTTCCATTTCACACTCCTTTTTCAATGTTTATTATTGTCTGGGTCTGGGGTATTTCGTGAAATTTTTAGTAGTAGCTCGGCGCTTGGATTTGTGCCCTGTTAATAGGAATAAGCTCGCCCCCTCGCCCCCTATTACATGGGACCTCAACATACCAACGAACGGTGGGTATAGGTACATAAGTACAGGTCCTCTGAACCTGTCGAGAAATACAGGCGTTATGGTATTATATTATGTCTCTACCTTCCTTACATTAAAGCGGTTATTTGGTTTTTCTTTTCATTTTTCTAACCATTTAGGGCATGCTCATACTGACAGCAATTTATGTTTTTGCGCTGACCCCAAATAAATTGAGACAAGGGCAGAAAGATGATGAATATGGTTATTTTTTAAACGTTCTGTATTCATGGTACTGATTGATGTACTATTATAGTAGCGCGGAACTAGTTGGCCGCGCGTTAGGTATGTGAGCGGTGGGATCGAGGGGCGGGGGCGCCTGCGCGCATTGGGACGGAGGGGCAGGGACGCTTGCTTTCAATCACAGTAACACGCCGCCTCACCCCCGTCCCTACCTAAGACGCGGCCAACTAGTTCCGCGCGGACTATACCTATAATATGATACGATGTATGGCCGAACACTTAACCGCTCTCTGTATGGGCAAGTTCTAAATCGTCCAAATGTTATTAAGTTTACTTGTACTTTAATCTGGCACCCATATTAATCTAAATAAATCTGTAATTATAATTTTATTTGACAAGCGAGCATAGTAGCGCGATGCGAATGTTTTTTTTACTAATTTTGTTTATTTATTTTGGCTTTGTTACTAATTACACTTGTGTTTTGTAAACTTATATTTTATGTATTTACGTACATGCAGTTGCGAATTAGTTTGCTACACGAATGATTTATTGTTTTACTGTGCATACAATCACCCCTATATTCCCCAAAGATGTAGGTAGAGGCGTACTAATGTACATTATGTACAGTGTACACCTACATTTCGCCGGAATGTTTAGGTCCCATGTAATAGAGGGCGAGCCTATTGCCTTTAACCGGGCACAAATCCAGACTCCGAGCTGCTACTGGGAATTTCACAGAAAACACAACAACACTGCTCGAACCCAGGACCTCTAGCGTCGCAGTCGCGCTTGGGACCACTAGACCAACGAGGCAGTCAGTTTTACTGTGATATAACTAAATTCACATTAAAAAAATACCTACATACATATTTTTATTTGAATAATGATGATCATTTAAAAAATCATAATTCATATCGAACAAATACCTATACATTGACATTTATTTGGTGCTTGTTTGCCCATGAATAAAAAGTGATGATGACCTGAATGTGAGAGTTCGGGTGACTAATGAAGAAAACAAAAAATCCATAACCGAGGATACAGCATCTGGGGCTGTATTTCCGAGATTTGAATTTCACCCCCAATCCCTCAACCGAATCGGCCGATCCATGTGCCAAACACCTTGTATAGATGTGGTGTTGGTAGTTTCTACCATCGGCGAGCAATAGCAATATTTTATTTAATCTTTGGTTTTGAGTACCTATTCGTTTGTACAGTCAGCATCAGATATATCGGGATAAACAAAGTGTTCAAAATGATTGGAACAACTAAGAGAATTAAACTTTATATCAATAGCACAAGGACTACTTATTTCGGCACGAACACACTACATGGCAACTGTCATTCTGAAATCATTTCATCATCATTTTGACCACTTTGTATGACCCGATATATATGACGCTGACTGTATTCCTTAAATCATGTTATTGACACTTGAAGTACTTCTGTAAATGTAAATCTTATATAACATTTTCTATACGTAATATTATTTTTCTTTCTATTTCTATATGACCCATTCCACATCCAAAGTGTATAAAGTTCTGTTTGTTTTAGAAATCAATATTTGCAGTACTAAATAGCTTTTAAATAGTCTAGAACTATAACCAAAACTTGTTATAATTAAAGGGAATTTCTATTTAGTTTATTTAATTAACAACTGCAGAATATGACTGGGAGCATAAAACAAGACTGCATTGCTGCATACAGAACTTACAGAAGTATAGTTTCGATTGGTATTGTGTTCGATTTGTGCGGTGCCAGCATTGCCAAACCTGCCGCTGAGCAATAATCTGTTTACATTCTTGTTTGAAGGCCAATGTAGCCAGTAAAATTACTGGCCATAATAAGACTCAACAACTGAGGTCTTTATGTGACAACTAACTTTCCGCGTGGTCTGGGTATTTGTTATAACTTTCACCCCCTATTTCAACATTTTCTTTCGCATTAAAAAGTACGCTCTTTCTCATGCTCTAGACTATCTGTGTACCAAATTTCATTTAAATCGGTTCTGTAGTTTTGGCGTAAAAGCGCGACAGACAGACAGCCAGACAGTTCGCATTTATAATGTTAGTAAGGCAGTAAGAATTGTCATGCCACAGGTGTTGCTGGCGTCTCTAAACTGTGGTTGCCGTTTCAGGATTGGGTTAACATACGTGTGTGATAGCTAACGTTTAGCTACTTTATACTTTTATTTAAAATAGATACAGCAATATACCTAGAAACAGCATTAGTGGGGGTGGTTATGTTTTCTTCCAAAAATCTCTACATTTATCTAGTATCTACCAAACAGCCTGTAATCATACCAAATATACTTCTTGTTTTGTTTACTATATAGTAACATAGTAACTTGACAGTACTTATACAACTCGTAGTAAATAATCACATTTTAGCAAATGTATCCTTCTTCTGCGCTATGGTTGATTAGTCGACTCGTGCGCAGGCACATACGACCTCTTTCTTTTTGTTGTTATGACGCATCACCTAACCTGTTTTGTCGTCATGACTCGCTCTGACTAAGCCGAGTTGTGGTCATATTTATGTTAGTTTCTGTACTATAAAGTATTTGCTTATTCTAGATGTATAGAGTAAACATTTTAACGTTAACATTAATTCATCAATCGGTATCGAAAATCAAAGTAATTGGCACGGAGGGGCGGGGTCATATGCGCGTGGTGGGTCGAGGGGCGGGGGCGCTTGCTTTCATTCACAGTAACCCGCCGCACCCCCGTCCCTATCTAAGGCGCGGCCAACTAGTTCAACTCGGACTATAATGTCAATATTTCTGCGTATCGTCGTCGGGCGTCGTAATAAAAATCTGCAGTGCAACCCTAGGTTTATAGTCAACTATAGTCGATACGATAGAAAAATGATAAAAGGGCATCTAACACGTACCGTGACTTTTATATTGTAACTTGTACCTTACTACATACTTTTATAGCTATGTGAAAGCAAGCGATGAGTCAACAGTCATCAACACAACTGTTTGAAACAAGAAAGCAGGCAAAGAAGAAAATAAAGTTACAGGAAGACATATTTCACTTTAGAAATAGAAAATATTGGCCATGGCCTACAAAGTCAAAGATCTCTAGTAAATCTGTAATTCAAATCTTAGCTAAATATTTTGCATTTTGGGTATGATTAATCAGTCTTTTATTAATTAAAATCCATGCGCACTAGTCCAGCATGGTGGCCTATATAATCCTAGGGATAATCCTTTTTATTCTGAGAAGAGACCCGTGCCCAGCTGTGCAGAAAGTACCTACACAATGTCTAATAACCTTTTAAAAGTCGAAACAATATAGCAACTATTGTCAAATTATCACTTAACCAGCAGTTAGTATAAACCCATTTTTCTTCTATGAAACCACAGTTTGAATCGGAATTAGACAAAATACCGCCGAAATAAAGATGAAGTACAGTCCACTTGCAAATCCAAAGGTCAGTAACGGGGCATCGCACTGGCGACCTGTCGTTCGATTCAATTTACAAGACTCACCACACACAGTAGCTCAACCGTACGCATCCGGGATAAGTGAGTACACAAAACGCCCGAACTCCAATTTAATATAACTCCGTAGACAAACACGCACAAACACAAGTGAATAATTATGGAAACTAGTGAAAACTAAAAGTTTTAGATGCCTAAACATTTTGTATCCAATCTCGACAAACTTCGAAACATTTCTGAACCAAATCGACTATAAAATAACCGAATTTATTCCGTAATTGCAGCCGTAGCATGACAAATTGACAACCGAAGACAAGTATACTGTCGACTCCAATCGACAAAACCATATTTTATGCATGCAGAGAGACGTCAAGCCCTTGTCTATGGTTGTCGAACTGCGCTTGCTTTAGTGTTCATACCTGGCGGATTTAGACTAGCAATTACATCAGATTTTGCTTCCAATTGCCTTTTGGATCAGACTAATGTAGGTATGGCAAGAATTTAATGTATTCCGCCTGTAAACTGATTTTAGATTTCTGCGGCGATAACTTTTATTTTATACTAGGTCTAGACCGTCTGGACAGTTCGATGTTACTCTATGTACGATTTCCAGACGAGAAAATCAATTTTGTTGAACATAATACGTTCTGTGAGCGTTGAAATATTTAACTGAACATTTTCAAACTACGAACATGTTTTTTTACAAGTGTATAATAAACCCCGAAAAATAATATTACTTTTGAGTATATGTACATTGCTTCATAAAAATATTAAGGAGTTGATGGAGTTCAGTACTTATTCTTTTCAGTTGACAATAAAAATAATGGTCTGCGAGCGAGAATTAATATACTTAAACCTGCCTAATTTCAATCGGTATATGTAACTATAGTTTGCGCGGAACTAGTTGGCCGCGCCTTAGGTATGTGAGCGGCGTGACGGAGGAACGAGGTCGCCTGAGCGCGGTGGGATGGAGCGGTGGGGGCGCTTGCTTTTGTTCACAGTAACCCGTCCCTACCTAAGGCACGGCCAACTAGTTCCGCGCGGACTGTAGTCCAGATTTCTGACAAAACTCCGCATTTGAATAATCTTGGGACCAAGATTGATGGCATTGCGACCCGTTCCGCACGATACTAAACTTTGGTTACACATAGATTTAACAATTATGTGGGCTCTTATTTGATTACTACATTTAGGGCCTGTTTCACCACATCCTGATAGTTTCCGTTAAATTACTTGGCAGATAATCATACAAATATTGTTCCATTTTTTAATTTATTCGACGGTTAGCGCCTGGTGGTGGTGAAACAGCCCCTAAGCTTAGTAGATGGCAAACACCTCGTTTACTGGATAAATAGTGGAATATTTACAAAATAATTTCTGATCGTGATCCATTAAATTATGATATTTGCTTTTCTAAAGTTTTTTTTTATGACATGTTAATTAATATGGCGAATTAATTGTTATGCATGTGTCCGTAATGACTGTTAGCTTTCTTGTACCAAAGTATTGTGTTACAATATAAAATCTGTCATTCACTCATAATTTAAAATCTATTATAGTCTGTTTTTTAATCTAAGAGACTAAAGTGACATTACGTGGGATACCAGTTTTTTGCATTTCTTAAATAGTAATGTGCCTCTATCGAAAATTATCGCTACTAAATTGAAGTGTCGGTTTTTTACATGAAATTATCCTGAAAAAAATAGTAGGTCTTATTTAAAACGTAATAATCATGAGTCGGCTTAGGTAGAGTTTTGAAGGACTAAATAACGACAGCGAAATCAACATAGTTTTCTAAAACTTTTTTTATTGCGATTGATATAGTTTTCTAATACTTTTTTACCTCGTTGGAACATAAGACTAAATTTATTAAAGTCATTTCTTAGTTTTTTTTGGTTGGTAATTTTACGTCATTTGGTACTTAAAACTCTACGACGACTTACATTTCATAGACTTTATTGTGCATTCATACAATTTTAATTAATTTGGGCTTTAATTATACGATTTGGAATAGAAAATTTTTAAGCTAATCGTCTAAAAGTTACGATTCAACAAACCGATATCGTTGGTACAACCCAATACAAAAAAGCTGGTATCATTATTTGTAATTTTGACAGTTGCATGTGTCAATCTAGTCTCTGAGATTAAAAAACGGACTATAATTGACCCGCCTTTTGACAGTTGTTGACAGATATCATTACAACTAATTCGGTACAATTGTTGCTGTCGTGAAGCGTCGTCGTCGTCAGACGTACAAACAGCAATACAAACTGAAAAATTGTAGCACAGTCTAATTCGTTAACAGTATCGATTACAAAATACGTAACATAACAATATTATTGAAATAAAATAACAGTTTTTGCTTCGTTACGGATTTTATTAATGTACCTATATAATAGATGGTATATTACCACAATACATCATATATAATGACACTATGGTATCTCGTGAGCTATTTTCTCACTATAGTTGAGCTATTGTGGCTTTAAGTGTCTCAATCAACGAGCAGCAAGTCCCGGCGTGCGCTCAAAGCCGACACAATACACGCACACATCATAACAGTCTAAGCAAACACTTAACATTCAATATGATTACGCATCCAAACACACAGACTTAATATAGTACATATAGAGATAGCCATAAAAATTGTTGGTAGCTTATGCGCAAGCGCATGTAGAGTTGCGAGACGTGAATTTTATGAGTGTTGAGCGAACAGTAGTTTTGTTACAAAATGTATGGTGAGTTTATAAACAAATTTAATAGTGGGCATGAAACGTGCTGTGTTGGCATTAAAAGCATAAATATTAGCGATGATCTATTATTGTGTATCATTCTCTCTCTAGTAATGTTTCTCTAATTAATATGCAGTGCCATAGTTTTGGCTGTAGTCACTACATACGTTTCCGCGCGTTGCTACATTTGCAACTACGAACCTGCCTTCCCTTTTCGAGATAGGCTTTTGTCTGTGCCAAATGTCAGTCTAATCTGTTTTGTAGTTTGAGCTATATCTTGGTAGATAAGTCAGTCTCGGATTTCTTTTCTATATGTATATTTACGGATAAATCTCGTAGAATTTTTTTTTTCAGTCTGGACTGGAGTTCTCATCTAAATTATTTTCTCTTTTCATCTAAATTTTAAACAATTCGTTCCTTAGACACGAAAAAGATTTACAATAGATCGTTTAAGCTGAGTCTAAGCCAAAGCCAGAATATCCACCTAATCCTTACTAGTATTATAAATGCGAAAGTAACTCTGGCTGTCTGTCGCGCTTTCGCGCCAAAACTACTGAACCGATTAAAATGAAATTTGATACACAGATAGTCTAGAGCCTGGAAAGGACATAGGCTACTTTTTAAAGTGAAAAAAGGGCTGTAAGGGATTGAAATAGGAGATGAAAGTTATAAGAAATACCCAGATTATGCGAGCGAAACCGCTGGTGGAAAGCTAGTATCATCATAAAAGTAGATAATATTTAAAATTCTGGAGTTAATCTTAAACCGCATTTGTTGTGAGGGTGTCATCATTTATAAATAAAAAATATCCCAATGTTTTTTACGTCAAAAAAATGTGGAAATTAACGAATCATAACAATAAACACAGACATCCTACTTTATGTAGTGAAGCCGTCAGTTATTTCACGTTGTGTATACCATCGCCATTCGAATTGTAGCTGTCACAAAACGTTGGACAGTCGGCTCCGTGAATCATATTGAAGTGTGAATCGTTATTATTTGTGCAATGGTTCCAGTTCGGTTAATTAAAACGGGTTGGTTGATGGCTTAATAAGTGTGACTAACAGACTACACATACAAAAAAAATGTAGGTAAAAAAGAGTATATAAGATTACAGAATATAAATTGATGTAAGTACTTCTCTGTATAAAAATTGAAACGTAACGAAACCATTACAAGTGGTGAGAGTTCATTAAATGGATAAGGTAAGAATAAATTAACATCCAAAATAGAAAACTTGTTGCCGGACGCCTTTCGAAGGGTCAAGGCTTTCTACGATCTATGGTTAGTGTGCAATACCTATAATTGCATACAAACTTTACGGTGTATCGATCTCGTTTTCGCCAAAAGTATTTCTAAGCGCTTTCTTAGCAGATGTCTGTATTTTAAACAAGCCAAACTTTAACAATGTAGGCTGTATAGGTTTATATCTACAATAATTTACACATATGTACTTTTATAGTTTAAGATATTTCTCGTTAAATCACTTTAATGTAGATTATTTTGACAAGTGCTTGTAAGGATTTAAACTGAATTCCTGATTTACAAATTCCTCAATACACGATTTGCAAAATGAAATCTATCGTTGATATTAACCTTACTGAACAAAATTTTATCGTCAATGAAAGGTCGTAAAGTGCTACTTTGAAATCTCAAAATGCAACTGCTAAAACAATGACGCGTGCACTAAGTCTGGACAGAGCTCGATTATTCAGACGTGCTGATAGTGCGAATCCATACATTTAATTCCGCAGATGCTTGTTTGGCCCGTCGGCAAGGCCAATTCAGTTGAGCCTACAATTTTCACCGCAACACGGATACGCGTAGAAGCAAGGAAAAGCGCCAGCCGCTACCAAAATGTTATCGACAAAATAAAACGCGAGGACAAATGCAAACTTTTAAATTGTGAATTCAATAATAAACATTAAAGTGAAAAGGAAATCTCTACATTGGTGTACCTACGTCAACAAAGGATAAGTCTAAGTACAGGCCGTTATTTTTAATTTCATCTGTGTTTTGACATACACAGTAGGGGGCCGCTCAGCTCTGTCCCAGAAGTTGCTGATGTCCATGGGCGGCGGATACCACTTACCTTCAGGTGGGCCGCCTGCTTGTCTGCTACTGCAGGCAATAAAAATGTTACAAATACTTAACATAACTCTCTCTTCTCTTTTTTTACTATTGTAATATATTGTGTGCCCTTACATTTACTCAGGTCTTCGTGCAGTACTCTCTCTCACCAATAAACAGTTGTTATTCGTGCACGTGCTGTTTCTCAACCGTTTCACACGTAAGTGTCAAGTATGTTGCGTAAAATTGTGAAAATATATTTGACCGCACCTCTGGAACTCCTTGATCGGCGCGTCTTCCGTTTAGCTTACAGATAACTGAAATATTGTATAAATCTATTAAGATTGTAGATTGCTTTTACTGGTTCTGTTAAACAATATTAAATACAACTGAATATTAATGAAGACAGTTCAAATGATGGATAGCATATATGGAGACGATAGTATCACCTTAACCTTTGTTTCGAATTTGGTGGCAAAACGAGACTGCCGCTGCGGTTCTCTTGTCCATATAGAATTAAGATGAAGCCCAAGCTAATGTTTAATTACCCTAGCAGGCATTTTATTACGTATATTTGAATATGAACGTAAAATGATATATTGATTTGGTAACTTTTCAAGTTTTGCAATCTACAAAAAATTCACAATTTATTGTGTCTGTAACAGAAGTATTATATACTAGTCTGTAAAATAAACGACTGATTAGGTATACCTAATCAGTCGTTTGCGTTAAATTTTTTTGCTGCACTCGATTACGGCTACAAAATTGTCTTTCTGAAACATATTTTTGCTAACCGTTTTTTCTGTCGGATTTAGGGTCGAGGGAAATCTTTTAAATCGTGGACTTGTATGTTAAAAAGATTTCAGGTATTGGTTTAGGTAAATCAACTCGAAGGATAATTTAAAAAAATGCACAATTATCGCTGATAAACGTCGCTCGCTCTAACGAACGAATAGAAACAAAACAGAATGGGAATAACTCGATAAGCAATGACATTTCCATAAAGTTTTGTTTCGATTTTTTCGACGACTCGAAGTTTCGAACGTTAAATTGCAACTCGGCTAGGCAGGTCCAAATAGGAACACGCTGAATTTAAATAACGTCTATCAAAACTATCTTGCTCGAATTTTATTAGTTACTAGCTTTTGCCCGCGGCTTCGCTTACGTGGATGTAGAAACAAAATTAGGATTAGAAATTGATACCATTGATAAAAATCTTGTATTTTGAAGTAGTGTTTTAGAGGTTTGTAAAAATGGCCTCGTGACTAAGTTATAACGGCGCTAAGCTCAATGAATATTGTGGGTTCGATTCCGGTCGACAATTAGTCTTGGTACTGAGGTACTCTATGAGGTACTGAGGTAATGCTGTTTGTGAAAATATGTCCAAAAGAAAACGGAAGCTTCAGTTAGTCGTAATAACTCGTAATTCTAACCAAACTTTACAACTATTGTTTAATTTAAGTCTATACCACTTTAAACGTTTATAACTAATCAACAATCACGATTTCTGCGCATATGACAACTTAATTAAAGAACCAACAATAATGATCCCTTATATCAATAGGAATACATACTACAGAGAGGTCAAGCTCTATCTCAGCATCTACGCAACCGAGTGGAATGAGATATACCTCATTTTTTTAGTTGAACGATGGACTTTTAAATAGAAAATCAAAAATCAAAAACCAACAATGATGATCTCTTCTTTCTATGGGCTTGCATACAACAGAGAGGTCAAGCTGTATCTGAGGTTCTATACAAATAATTTAAAAAAGCTTTACATCAGTTTTTAAGTTGGAAATTATGCATTACAACAGTTAACACAACATTCAAATCTATTCAGTAGGTTTAGCGCCAACCCCTAACAAACAGACAAACAGACAAGAATTCTAAAAATCACATTTTTGGGTTCGCGATCGTTTATATACTCTAACCCAATTGTTTTTTTTTAAATATCTTCAATGTACAGAAATGACTTTTTTACAATTTTATAATAGTACTAGCTTTTGCCCGCGGCTTCGCTCTCCGTGGATGAAGAAACAAAATTGAAAGAAATCGATCCTGAAGCAGCTCACTATAACAGTTTCATCATTCTCCTAGACTCCTAGCCTATGCCGAAAATATGTTAAGCTCCGGTTCCAATCGAAACAGATGTTGTTAAATATAAATATCTTACACAAAGCAATAGCGTTCAGACTAGGTAACTGATAGGTATCCTAACTTTAAATTGATCGTCTGGTTTTTTGGCCTTCTACGATTAACGATTTTCATAGGTTTTCGTATGGGGTCTACTATGCCGAATCAATTACCATTTCTTTACGTGCTATATAAGATACAGAGGGTCTCGATGTCTTAAGAATGGTCACCCATCCATAGTCTAACCGCAGAAACCGCTGCTAAACCTATCGCACAGCGTAGTTATTACTTCGCCAAAGTTTTTAGCTCGGTTTGAGCAACTGTTACTGGTACTCTATGAGGTACTGAGGTGATACTGTTTGTGAAACTGTGTTGTTCAAAATCACTCCAAAGGAAAATTGAAACTTCAGTTAGTCGTAATAACTCGTAATTCTAACCAAACTTTACAACTATTGTTTAATTTAAGTCTATACCACTTTAAACGTTTATAACTAATCAACAATCACGATTTCTGCGCATATGACAACTTAATTAAAGAACCAACAATAATGATCCCTTATATCAGTAGGAATACATACTACAGAGAGGTCAAGCTCTATCTCAGCATCTACGCAACCGAGTGGAATGAGATATACCTTATTTTTTTTGTTGAACGATGGACTTTTAAATATAAAATAAAAAATCATAAACCAACAATGATGATCTCTTCTTTCTATGGGGTTGCATACAACAGAGAGGTCAAGCTCTATCTAAGGATCTATAGAAATAATTGAAAAAAGCTTTACATCAGTTTTTAAGTTGGAAATTATGCTTTACAACAGTTAAGACAAAATTCAAATCTATTCAGTAGGTTTAGCGCCAACCCCTAACAAACAGACAAACAGACAAACAGACAAGAATTCTAAAAATCACATTTTTGGGTTCGCGATCGTTTATATACTCTAACCCAATTGTTTTATTTTAAATATCTTCAATGTACAGAAACGACTTTTTTACAATTTTATAATAGTATAGATAGATAAATGTGGTCGTGAAATAATTCACATTACATAATAACGACTTACCACAATAAGCAAACTAGTTTTTTACCGATCAGTCGGTACCCTACACAGTTTGGATGTTAACGGGTTACTGCTCAATTAGGATGGGTGACGTGACGTCTGCGTAGCGTTACTGAAGTGTGTTCAAATAGGGGACAACAATGTATTCTGTATAATGCTTGACGAAGAATATGTTCAAACCGGTATAAGTTTAAGGGATTCTTAACATGAAAACAGTTAAGCTGTGGAATATACAGGTTTATTTGCATTTAGTATTGTCAACACCCCTCTTTATCTGATCCTTGTATGAACAAAGTATAGTTGGCCGACTCTTTATTCATAAAACTTGATATTCATGAATGACTTGACTGAGACTGATGTTATTTTTCATTGGAAAGATTGTACATAATAAGTAGCTGGTCCGACAGACGTTGCAGAAAAAAGAAACCTTCAGGTTTTTCCTGAATTAATTCCCGAAAAAAAAAACGCCTTATCAGTCCATCCGTTCTCAATTACTGCGCTTACTAACAAACAATATTTTTCATTCAAATATATGCCTGATGTATGATGCATGATTGCTTGATACGTTTTCCGAGTAGCATATGAATTATTAAATACGAATTTCACTTGGTAAAATGTTTTCATTGGATCCACGTCGTGTTTCAATCAAACTGGTCAAACCTTAGACTGGGCTATCACGATCAATAAATACATTGTGTTAAATGGTGTGTTTTACAGCCAACATTTTACTGTGTCAAATCTTATCTCAAATTTAGGTGAAACCCTGATTCCCTCGATTTTCAAACATTTTATCGTAATATGTCGCGATATTCTTCTCAAGAATGTGCGAACACACATCAACTTACGTTTATTCTCCGGAGTCAGAAAAAAAGGAGAGAGAATGAAAAAAAAAAATGTTGCTGTAGAAGCAACATTTAACATCATCCCATCTAGATATGAAGTGAAAGCCATTTGAATTTTAGGATCGTGTGTAGGATACATTTTTGGCGTTCATCCATTCGGAACAAGTAGTTAGATGCCACATCGTGTTGACTGACGGTGAGTGCCAGATTTACGTCAAACAAGCGATTATAGCCTAATTACTATAACTTTTTTATTTGACTATTCTTTATATTTGTTTCTGTCCATTAGTAGAATTATGTGCAGCAGTTTTAATACAGAACACTTAAACGGAACGAAACGTTAAACGACAGTTTTCATGCAAATTGAACGTCGCTTTAAACAGTTTTTTTTTTTCATTTATCATACCTCCGCGCCTTTATTCCTGGGTTAGCCAGAACTGTATTGCTAATGTATCCTTATGTTACCGCCACTGCCGGTAGGTGTAGTTTAAGGTCACATGCAATAGCAGGTAACAAGCTGCTACCGAAAAGTTTCAAAGAAGTTTGATGACATGACAATGATGATGGATGCTGATAAATACCAGCGATGGTATTTATGTTGAAATCACAGACGAAGTTTAATATTATTTTTGCAAAAATTGGCCAGCTAAAGCCAAAGTAAATTACCTCATTGCTCCTGTCTACGATTTAAAGCCGATTGATGTGCAGGTCATATTTGGATGGGCTACCTTATAGAAATCATATCATCATATACTTTGAGTCTTTAGGTATATATCTTAGGAGTGTTTCAAACCACCACCAGTAACGGTATTAATAAATCATCTTTCTGAGCATAGTGGGCACCCAATCTAACACGACATGCAATATTGTGTAGCCTATACTGAATTATAGAATATTTTCCACAATTTGAAATTTTTTGCTAATAGTAAGTTATTTTTCTTATCATATTATATGCAAGTGGAATGGAATAATTAAACTAGATAGGTAACTACTACTATCTACATATAAGATTGTCGTTCGTCTTTAACTAAGTACTACCGTAGCGGGCTGATTCATTGTGTAATAAATCAATTTATTTGTCGCAGGATATATTGTGGTTAAGCGCAGCAATTTCACGTCGGTTTCCATCCAGATTGAACGATAGTAGTCACCCTCCCTAGTCGTCTAGGTGTCCTACATAAGTATCCGGCCACCGAGCCCTCATTTACATACTGATTCGAAAGTAAACAAGAGTGTTAGAATATACGTATATATCCTACAGGATTATTTTGTACTAGCTTTCCGCCAGCAGCTTCGCCTGCGTGGTTTGGGTATTTCTTATACCTTTCATCCCCTATTTCAATCCCTTATAGCGCTTTTTACCCGCCTGCCGAAGGAGGAGGGTTATGTGTTTGACGCGTATGTATGTATGTATGTATGTATGTCCGTTCCTATGTCCGGTCGTAACTACTCAACGACTCAACCGAATTAGATAAATGACACCTCATTAGATTCGTCTTGATGGCACGACTGTCACTGGGTACAGGAAATTTAAAAAAAATCAATATGGCGGATTTTATACGCTTTAATGTGCGAACTGATTTTGAAAATGATCTTTAGTTGTATCAATTTATATTTTAAATCATCATTTAGGATCTATCTAGTGATTCTATGATGATTTATAAACTAAAAAGAAGGAAATAAAATCAATTATTAAAAGAAACAAAAAACCCGACTGCGTAAAAACTACTAACTAAAAATCTAAAAACAAGCTCTGTGATGTTGGAAAATGTATTGCAGGCGGGACAAGCAAAGAAACAATTTTGTTTATGAACGAACAGCTTGTCACGCCTGCAATACATTTTCCAACATCACAGAGCTTGTTTTTTCACATTAAAATGCCTATGTCCTTTCTCAGGCTCTAGACTACTTGTGTACCAAATTTCTTATAAATCGCTCAGTGGTTTTGGCGTGAAAGCAAGAAATAATTATTTCCGCATTTATAATATTAGTAAGGAAGTAAGGATATTATGGTGTTAATATTACAAAGGTTTTTCGGGAACGTTATACAGTTTTCAGTTGTGCCTAATCATTTTAGGCACTATAATATTACTGGTATCGTATTAGTTGTTTGGCCCGATAACCACGAAAATTAATCTGTGAAGAGAATTAATGTTGTAATTTGATAAATTATTACATTATAACATTTCACATCGGTTTCCAAAAACAACCAATTCATTGTATAAGTATCGTACAATTCATCAAATGGAATAAATGACATGCACGAACATTGAGTGTTTCACACAGTTTTGAGCAAAACATATTGTGCACGGTGAGTGCCATCTACCACCAACGTATCGATTCACCGTCACAAACAACGTAAATAATGACAGGTGTTCGCGCTATTGACGACGGAGCTGTATTGACCCGTCCATTTATCTCACTGCACCCAGCGCTTAACGTGTTTTAGAATTTAGCCTTTGTATCTAAGCCTAAATACCCGGTAATCAATTACGTTCTACGATCTTGAGCGGTCGATTCTACGTTGGTACGTTGGAGATAATTGGTTGACGATATAATATATTGCTTAGAATATCCCTTCTGTGCAGAAGGCACTGTTAGATTGGACTGCACAGGAAGGTTTATTTCAGATTTGATTCGAGTTTCATATTGGTATATATTATTGCCAAATTCTTGTTACATTTTGCCAAAGTTAAGAAAGATTAAGGATAAAAAATGTGTAACAGGTGTGCTCAGAGAAGTATCACCGCAGTCGTTGCTTATTTACTGAAAAAGTTGTAACTGAAATTTGTGAAATATTGATTTTTGTATTAACTATTGCCCGAAACAGGGTGACCTAATTTGGGAACACAGCTACCATATATTTTGAACCAATTTACAGAATAAATATTTTCTTAATTTTCAACTATACTCTTATCATTATTTTATGCTGGTCCAGTAGCTACACTTCGAGCATATTGTTTACATGCTAGCTTTCCGTCAGCGGCTTCGCCCGCGTGGTTTTATAAATTATAAAATAATAATAATATAATATATATATATATATATATATATGCCTCGGTAAATATGTAGCTTTCTAATGGTCTACATTATTTTCAAATCGGTTCGGTCATTAATAAAAAAAATCTCTTTATAATATAAGTATAGAAAATATATACTTATACTTATAAACGGAAGGAAAAAGAGGAAGGGGAAGACCCAGACGAAGTTTTATAGAGCAAGTGAAGGAAAAAGTGAGGAGCGAGTCGTATCAAGAGGTAAAACGAAAGGCAGAAGATCGAGAACAGTGGCGATTGCTCCACCGACAAGAGCTGAGCTCTTAAATTTAAGAAGAAGAGAAGACTTATAAACGATATATTGCTTCGCTAGGATTAATGAAAAATACCTCTGTGGAACTGCACATAGTCGATGCCATTGTCACCGACCGACGTCGCTGAGCAGTAGCATGCAGCGCTTTCACACAAAACAACAAAACATAGAATTTAATTACACCAACCAACATAACTTAATGATGGCAAAAAGATTCAGCATAGTGGAAAGTTTTCGCAATATCCGGAATGCAATATCCTCTCTCTTTTGATCAACATAAACAACAAAACCGTAAATTGCTCATTGCTCACCTAATTTCTGGTAGTATATAACTGTAGTAGTGGACAACATCAGTCTTCGTGTTATAATTTGCCATATTGTGTACAGTGGTGTCACTTGATGTGTTCCCATCAGCATGTAAGACTCCCCAAAAATTGGTTCGGAGATAAAGCTATGTTTTTTTACTCACCACCGATCAATACCAGCTTCTGTTTCACATTTGCTTTCTGACTACGTAAACACTACCGACAGTACCGGGATTTTGGAAAATTTCGACGTGTATAGGAAATACGTTCATCGCGGTAAACACCGTGGGTACTGGTAGCAAGTCTACAAAGCTCTTTAATTCTACGAACCCGCCGGCCATGCTGCACAAAGACTTTAAATCTCATCCAATCTGTGAGGGAAGCCTGTGCTCAGCAGTGGAAAGTAAATTAAACGAAAACATACTTATGTTTGTCAGTCTGATTAATCACTGAAACTAAGTCTGTGGACTCAAAATTTGGCATTTAGATTGTTTTGTAGTGTATGACGATAATGTAATGTATCCGCTAAGAGAGGAATTGTGAAAATTTTCATAGAACAGAAAAAATAACACCAATGGGTTTAGCACCGCGGGTCATAGCTAGTAACGTTATATGCATAACCGAACCTACACAAATAACTATGAATGTGTTATTGTATTTGTTACCCAAGAATTCTAGTTGTCTAGTAAAGATAGTACGTACCCGATAATGTCAATACATCTGTACCAGACTCGAAGAGTGTTTCATCTGTTCCGCACTCACAGCATCTGCGCTCCATTCATACAAATGCCGCATTTATTAATAGCCGACGATAATCGCATATAACATTACGAATGCAAATGTTACCGTATCGATTACAAATTACATTGAATCGAATAAGATAATCGTTTTCAGTTACATACTATTTACCAGCGCTACATACGGGTTATGTCATATTTAGGCAAGTATTTTGAAATCCTGACCAGATTTAATGATTTTTTTTTGTATCAATCACAAAACCTTAAACCTTATGAAACACATCGTAATCTTTAAAAATATCATACATTTTATAAAGAGAGCATAGAAACCTTATTGAAGCATACCTCACCGTGACAGAAGCCATGCAAATATGAAAATGAATAATAACACAGTACTAAATAAACAGAATGCAAGCATACAATAACGGCTTGCGCAACTCTTTTAGGGGCAGACTAAAATGACAGTGTACCACGCATTGTGTGCAAAGATTGCGAAGTGCATTCATAGTGTCAAGTAGCTTGTCTAGGGCTATTAAGATCCATCAGCATGAGACGGTTATTAGATGACTCACAATGTTTTTCTTTTCCAGAAATAGAATATAAAGGCATACTTGACATATCGACACATGATCCTCTTTGTTAGTCCAAACTCAATAAGATACCATCTTGTTTAAAAGCATTTTGCTCCTATTACTTTGTATGATGTTTGCGTTTTTACAAAGATCTTAGGCTAATATTCAGAGATGATGCTAAGCGTAAAGTAATGCTTCCCTATGTCAAATTTGTATTACAATTTGACATACGGAAGCCTAAGTTTATGCTTAGCATCGTCTCTGAATATAAGCCTTAGTGATACCTGTTTATTAAGTTATTATTATTCAGCCGTTGTTGCCCTATTTTTATCCCTGTCTCCTTCTATTCCTCTTTATTTTGAACCATCGTTCCAGAAGAAGTTAAGTTCATCCTGCTATCTCCCGTCTAGGCCTTCCGCGCTGTCGTGCGGTTTTGTACGACTCACGCGTTACTTTGTTTAGCCCAAAGCCTTTTTGTCACAGAATTAAATACATTATTATACCATTAAAGCAATTGACTCTGGCTTAATATCTTTAAAAGTAGTTTCTGTGTAATTAAATACAAACGTATTAGAAAAGTCATGCCTATAAAGAGAGACGAGGGTATTAGGTTTGTAATTTTTGTTCGATATGATTTAATTCACCATGAATTCATATTGATAATCGAGTAAGAAGTCAGTAGAGGTCTATGCCCACCCAGCAATGGGTGTTACCTGATAGGTTCACACGAATAGCTTGATAAAATAATGATATAATTATGCATTATCAAGTTATTATAACAAAACCGTGAATAATACATCCAATTTTATCTTATCTGAATGTCAGTGCTCGCACTATTATTACACGATGCGTTGCACATAGTGACAAAAAACTACTTTTTGTTGTGTATACGATCCCCTTTCCGGCCGGGGTCCCGCCGCTAATCATTTTATCTTTACCCAAATAGATACTCGTAGATACAGTGAAATCCGATGACGTCATGTTTGTTTTGGGTATCCGTAAATGCCCAATTAGTGTGGATCAATAACTGTAAATTTGGATGTATAAAATGATCTGTTTTTATACCGTCACCTGTGGATAGTTCTGATACCGAACGGTTCCTTCTTCAAAACTATTCGCTTCCATACAGTTGTTTCGGTACGAGGAAATTCAGATATTATCGGTTTTAGGCGTAACTGTAATTTTTTGATATTTGACGCTTTGGCTTCAATAAAACTATATATTTATCAATAAAGAAAAAAGCATTCACCTATCAATAGCATTCAGACAGCGATACAGCACAAGTTCAAAAAAATGTATCCGAGCGATAACTTATCTAAAACAGCAATATCTGGATTGTAACAGTAGTGTGAAATGTGTGACGTGAGACAACGGCTTACAATTCCCAGATCGGGATGGAAGTAAATAAACGTTTATTTTCATATTCAATACAGTGTTCATGTTCCAGAAATCTCATGAACATGTAAACTCCACGTTAGGTGGGTATTGTATTTGCAATTGTGATGTGTGGTGACGTAATCAAACTTTTTATAGTGATGAAATCATTCTTGTTCAGGTATCATTTTGAATAAATGTAGGTACAAAGGTGAAACTTGATTCAATTACATCAACTAATTAATGTTCACGTCTGCAACATAAATATACAATAATCAAGAGCTATCAGCTGTTTGTCATCATAACAATGTAAACATAAACACACCGGTGGTCGTAAAATTTGGAATGTGTAAACCTTTGACTCACAGACAAAACAATATGCAATTTGTACCCATCGGCATTACTTACTACGCCTGCGTTACTATCTAGGTGGAATCGTCATTTCGTATACTAAATTATAAAGTTGCAACCGTACATACAAAGTTAATAATGTTGTCACATGGACATATCACAAGCATTCAGTGACGATGCTCAGTGTAAAGTAAGGCTTCCGTATGTCAAATTTGTATTAAAATTTGACATACGGAAGCGTAAGTTCATGCTGAGTCTCTTCTCTGAATCTCAGCCTGAATCTTAGTTAAGCAAGCGTAAAATCTACACAACTTACTTGTAAGAAACTGCATTGTAATATAGGTGTTGCTCATGGGGGCCCGACAGGATGCGCCTGCGTACCTTAACATTCAGCCAAGTTTTACTACTTATTGTATTAATAAAAGAACTGTTTAAAACAGAACACCAAGATCAGTCTGTAAATTTAATGCTAGTAATTTGTACCAGGAAGTGTAGCGCTATTGTAAATACACAATACGCTGTCATTGAACATAAGACGGTCATTAGATAACCCTAGCATACTACATTGAGATCTTGTTTACATTGTTGAATGAATTGGTAATGTTGGGAGCATATAGGTACAAGGCAACGAGTTATAAAAATGCAGAGCGACCGTTGTTTACATCCGAATGTAGGTACAATAAAGACACGCTGGAGTGGCACCTCTCTATGTCGTTACCATATTTTAAATTTTCACTAACACGTACAGTGGACAAATCAAAACAAAATACTTATTTCTCATAATAAGAATTGTTAACCGATGGTATGTTTTCCCTATTTTCGTTAAAATAAAATTATTAATAATTGTTTAATTACAAATTAAAACATAACAATTGTTTACTTACTGCGAAGTTTATTGATTGCTCGTACAATAATAGCATCTTAGGTGACACATTGATCTTTTATCATTATTAATGTCGCGTGTTGAGATTACTGATTCTAAAGTACAGTTCTGTACGATCGCACATACTAAACAGTGGTCCTTTTAGCTGAAATCAATCAATCGAAAACTTTAAAATTAACCATATTCGTTCGTGGATTTGTGAGATCCCTTCATCGATTCATGAATTCACAGACATGATTACTTTTTCTTTTCACGGTTTACACGATATTTTGAAATGTATGATCGATTTTCCAATCGTTCTCAGATGAAAGGATCGACATGCTTATTTATTGCTTTAAAATATTACTTGTAGGTATAGTGTAGATCAAAGGCTTTGTGAAGCTGTTGAATAACCAGTCTGCGCTCAATGAGATAAGTGAAGCGACGTCGAATAGTGTATTTTGTGCCGTGATTGTGTTCAGTTATCAAGATGCATCCGTGATAAATAAATAATATCATCTGAAGTTGATAAGGAACTGCAAATATTCCAAATATAGTACTGGATCCACCAAGTGAATTGTTGAACAGTTTTGCAAGATGAAGTGAATTAACTGTAAAATGTTAAAAATTACAGGATAGGTAACCGTGGTGACATAAAAAATATACTTTGTCATACATTTTGACCTCTGTCTTTGTTGAGGTACGTAAATACTTTTTATTTATGGAAGTAAATTTTTTTTAAATCGAATGAATCGATCATTCGAATTTTTTGCTTAATCTTATCACGTAATGTTGTCTGTGTGTCGTGTAGGTATCTTGGCAATGAATAAGCCACTTGTTATTGGCATAATATGCATATTCGGCTCGCTCACCTATTTGATATTTATTTTTGCAATACCCAGTAGGAATACTGAAAATAAGATTTTAGGAAAATATGTTTTGAAAAAATCGGTAATCTTAGTGTATGATTTTATGAAATAAGGACAAGGCAACATGACGGCCTGACGGATCTGTATAATATAAAAGAAAATTGTGACTTGACTGACTAATCTATCAATGCACAGCCAAACCTAGCTGAAATTTAGAAAATATTTTTTTAACGTATGCATGCGCTAAAAAAGGAGTTTGGGAATTACCCACTGGATTGGGCATAACCAGATAAACGCGGGTATCACCGCGGGACACTGCTAGCTGAAAAACAAACTTTTATACTAATCTCATTCAAAAACTGTCAGATTTGTCAATTTAGATATTTTTGTATGATAGTATCAGACTTCTAGGCTAATTTCAAAAGTCAATCATCGAAATAAGCATCAGCTAACACATCCCGCCAGCTGATCGGCTAAAATCAGAAAAATGCTGACAATTAATATTTTATAGTATGAATGAAGTTATTATGCAGTAGTGTTGAAAGTATTTTTGTGTACGTGTGAGTTACAACCACAATGTGTGGCTTTCTTTAAATTTTTGGATCATTGAACTACAATAACTGTAGTTTAGTTCCTGTTAATATCCAGGAACTGCTAATTGGGGCTATAAAATGATACTAACTTTATTGTACCACTGCACAGTTCTTAATACTCAATGTTTTGTTTCTGTAAAGCTATACTTAACATTATTAAGCTGAAGACTTTCCTCGTTTGGTTGAACGCGCTGCTAATCTCAGGAACTACTGGTCCGATTTGAAAAATTCTTTCTGTGTTAGATAGCCCGTTTGTCGATGAACGCTACAGGCTATATATCATCACGATGCGACCAATAGGAGCGGAGTATCAATAAAAATGTTGCAAAAACGGGAGAAAAAATTGAACTTCTACGGGAATAAACCGCGGGCAAAGGCTAGTAATTCTATATTTTCATCAAGGTTTATCATAGCCTGGATATGCCTCCTAAATTTTGTTTGAGGATTTTATTAATTAACTGTTGTGTTTTTTAACTCTTTGAGTACCTAACCGTTTGATTTAATGTGGAAAGGCACAGCAGGTAGAGACTTAAATGCTTACAAAACCAGTAATATAAATTCAACGTAACTCGTGGGGTCAATGACAGGAAAAATCGTAAAACACTAACGCGATTAACGTAGTAAATAGAGTCAAGAGGACATTTATCAGGAGGAAAAGCATATAATTTTTATTTAAGATATCGATTCTGTTAAGTTGTTTAATAAACATACCATCATTGTTAGTATGTCCCGCCTAAGGGTTAAGCAGCCGCATTTGGTACCACTTAACCTTTGCGGCGGGCGGTTCAAAATAGCCGCTGAAACATTATCGATAGCGTTAAATCAAACAAATCTTAATCTAAAGTTTTTAGTGTAAATCTAAATGAACATACAAATTATCGAACTGTTAACTGTGTCTCTAAAACAACAACAACAATCCCGTATAGACATGACATCCTACTCCTACCCGTCGCTTGTCTCCTAGTACAACTGGAACTGTTTGCCCGTCAGCTTTACGACAGTACAGTATGCAGTTACACATTCAATGTTTTCCTTTAAGTCCGGATTATGCTGCGACTGTTTTATACCTCGTACGGAGGTAGTAGTTTTTATGAGAGTACTTTGTTCCTAGCTACGCGTAGTACACTGAACTGCGGGTCAAGTTTCATGAACCTTCACGGGTATGCACAAATACAGTAACCATCAAGCTGGGCTTGTGTTTCTAGTGTTTAGTACACACATTACAATGTTTATGAATAAAAGTTATTACGGTAATTACACATTATAGTATTTTGAAGGATAACGCACTCAAATATTCATTAATTTATAATGATTAATACATGACATAAAGGAAATATTTGTACCTATTAATTTGTTTAATGAGTAAATTGATTTTAAAATTCCTTCACACGTAGAATGCTACCTATATTTTTTCCTAGCTTTCCGCCAGCGGCTTTGCCTGCGTTTCTTATAAATTGGCCTATGTTACTCGGTAAAGATCCAGTAGTTTCGGAGCCTATTCAATGTGAACAAACAAACAAATCTTACCTCTATAATAGTAGTAGTGTTCTCCCGGAAGGCCTGCTAGCAATATTATAAAATCATAAAGGACATGTGTTACGGGTACTATAGACATACCCGAACCTAAAACGTCTTCCATAATAAGATCTTGCATAATTTAAGGTATTATATAAAGAGGTCTTTTAGGAGGAGGAAGATTTAATATCCTGTGTTAGAAGAAGTAGACCGATCTATTCAGGTTTTAGCTGCAACTTACTTTACATGGTTTCTTACATGGTGTTCATCTTTTCAGGTGACATCACACAAAAGGGATATGAGAAGAAACGAACGCGCCTCCTCACACCGTACATTCCACAGCAGCAGCCGCAAGGTAAGTTCAACCAAATTTATATAACCATAAAACGCAATATCGCTGCTAACACCGATGCCTGAACTAATAAGGTACCTTACATGACCCATCAGTACTGGAACGTTTAAAGTCAGCGACGTCATATGTTCCATAATTACAGTACTGAGGCGTCAAGGCCGCGACAGAAGCGTCGCCGGGGTCAAATGTCAATTGATCGTCGTCGATGGCTGTTGGACAATCGCGAAATTATCGAGACGGCCCGACCCGATTCCGCAACGAGGGTCAAACGGTGAGGCCATCTTGAATCTGGACCCCTGACTGCTCATATTTAGAACGAGAGTACGATGAACCTCTGATAAAGTCTCCGGGTTAAAAATAATACATTTTGAACGGTTTTACGGCACTGATAGCAGCCCTTTTTGTATACATGTGTGTATAACCGGAAATATAATTAATCATAATGCAGAAAATGCATAATTTACATTATCAAATTTCTAGCGTAGTCATCAAAAACATTTAAATCACTTGTTTTCAAGGTTGAATCGTTTTTGCCGAACAGTGTATTTTAGCAGCCGTCATCCGACTATTCTGCATCGGTTCAGTGATCGGAATTATTATAATAATGAGGTCGACCTTCAGTCACTGCTGACATGAAAAAGAAACTAACGAGTATTGTCCAGCTGCCATCGATAACGATTTTTTTTATTATGTTTTTTTCCTCCTTTTCCTTTATATAGTTTTGGTTTAGTTAGTCGGTATCCACACGCACACCACCACACTTTATCACCATGGTACTATGTCGTATATAGCACTTAATAGACACTGTCGAAATGTACCAGCTTTGATCGCTTGCGGTGCAGTTTCGCCTAAAATGCTCACTAAATTTGACCCAAGGTGTAACGTGAAGGGTCCATGATTTATAACTAACTGGACGCTTAGAATTAGAAATTTACTCTGAATTACCATATAATCTGAAGTTGCAGTAGACGTATCTATCGATTTGAACGTGCCACGTCCGTTTCAGCGGTGAGCGGCTATAACAAACAAGATTAGAGCTCGTTCACAAGAGTTTACCGGCGCCGGTCTCAACAAGTATACAACGTTCACTTATGTTTGAGATTCGCCGCAAGTTCAGCTCACACAAATTGAATGAACGTGTGTTTGAATTCGTCCTGTATGAGAAACATTATATTCTCTAATTACATCGATCGTAATGCACAATTTGATTATGCTGCGATTTTTGTGTATTCCGTTGTTTCACAGTCGCATTGTTGTTGCATATTGTTGTAGAACAAAGGTAATGCACTCTAATTTAAAGCCATATATAGTGTAGGCGTCACTTGTCTGTCATGTATGCGTGACGTAATCGTGCTCATATCGGGTTCCTAATGGATGTAGTAATTGGCTTCGGGTTCGACTGTGCATAAATGAACTAAATAGCTTTTAATAGGAGGTAAAATCGTACGGTTCAGAGCAGATGTCACATCGCCGCCAGGCACGGTGTTGATGACAAGTAAGTGCGTCTAACATTCCGTACTGCGCTGTTAAAACTAACAGTAGATATTTTGTGATAAGCGTAGCGGTTGATGCCAACTGTTTTGTCATACAATATTAGCTAAGATTACAAACTAAACTTGGTTTATTGTTAAATTATGCTAAAGGAAGGCAAACACAAAAGTCAAGAATAAATTCAGAAGCGGTGGAATGAAATATGGGGCGGACTATTAGAAAAATATTTGTTTTGTAACCTTTACTTTTAAATATAAAAATAATGAAATAATGATTATACCAGTTTAGTTTAGTCATAGAAAAATGCTATAACTTTATTATCGATTTTCGTCAACAAAGCTGCGCCGGACTGCAGCGCGACGTATTTACGCCAAAACCCATATCGTATCGGGCCAGGCACGCTGCACCACAATTGAATAACTCCGCTTACGTTGATATATCTAGTCCAGTGCTATGGATAGTTCCCAGGAAGGGCTGTGTTTATTCAATTTCCTATTTGACGAAGAGTTAAAACGAAAGAAAAACATAGAATATGGTCCCATAAAATTTGCAAGACGAAAGGTATTTGGTGAATTTCACACCCCTTTTGTCTTTTATTAGAAGATGAAAATTTTAAAAATTTAATTCCTTCTATGAACATTTTCATAATTTGGGTGTTGTATGTCGTACGTACAACTCTTTACAAGTAAATATTGACTTTATCTCCATATAATTACGTTAACAATTACGAGCGCGAGTCTTCCAAGTTCCATTGCACGGGCCTCATTGCAACGGGCAAGATTGGACGCAAAAATAAGCCTAAGGAGCGATTCGCTAGTACATCGCACCGCTGCTAGGTGCAGCCCGCCCGGTCTGCAGTGCTAGTGAGCTAATGGTTCATATAAAAAAAAAAGTATGTAAACGCCTTGTATGTATGCGCCATGGGCGTATGTTGCATGCCTTTGCCAAAAATGTGTGCGAGCTTTATTCCGTTAATTTTAGTTAAAACTTATTTAATTGAATGAACTTGGAAATTGTACGCATTTTTATTGACGTTATAAAGATAAGTAGGTAAATCCTCAGTAACTAGACCCTTTTTACAACAATACATATATTACGTAGGTATGTAGCGGCCTTCCGTCGAGTTGAGATCTATCAGATATGATTTCCATTATAATCTTTCCCTTTTTTACCTGTGATGCATAATGTAAATAGAAAAACGAAAGAAGTGTGTATATTAGTTTAGACCGGTCTTTTTAATGGTCCGCAGTAAAAGCTTGGTGATGAAAGGGTATAGGACTGAACAGTAAAATATACCGATGATTCTGGTTGTCTCATTTAAAAATGGAGTTTCTGAAATATAAACCGTCGGTGAAACTTATATTTATAAATTAATTTAAAAAAAATTCTAACCCGCCCCAACAATTTAAGCAAAATAAAACGAATGCAAAATAATGATTCGTTGAAATATCTAAAGTTTTCCCATTACAAAATTCCGATCACATCGCATAACGTTAAAAGTAATAGCTTTTATTTTCCTATACGAAAATATTCTTGATGGAAACATCATTTCTTTAAAATTGTGAGCCAAAAGGTATTTGGTATCATGGGTACAAAACCCGAATAATCCTATATGTATTTCACTGAGATCAAAGTACTGTAGCGCACTGTCATGTGCGCTCAATTGCACTAACCCTCCTCGTTACTACGTATCCCACTCTGTCTCGCTCCTGCGAACTCCATCTTTGTTGCTCTGTTTTGGTTTGTACACTGATATGCAACTACTGTTTTAGTTTTCTGCGACACCTAAAAGCCGGCTGTAATTACAGTTACTAGTACTAGTAGGATTTTGGGCTTTACTGAAACGTAAACCCAGCAGATGCAGTGGTAAACGTTCAGTTTTTTTTCATATTATAATAAAATCCTCCAGATAATCGTCAGATTATGGGTCAGCATGTCTAGGACTAAACTGAACCGTCTCGTCTGTATGATAATCTGACGCGCTTAAGTATTTTTTTTTCCATTTTCTACTCTTGCATACGGCCAACCCCGTCGTGCCGGCAGATATACATACCTTCGTTGGAGTATATACACTATCAACATCTAACGCGTTCGAATATTTCCATGTGATTGCTTTATTAAAATATTTGAAAATCTGTAGAATTTCCCCAATGAAGAAAGGGTAAATACATCAAATAATTATTTTCTTCTTACAAAATCTAATAGGCCCCACAATGCTCGATTAAATCCGCATTTAGTAACCTCTTTCTAGTATAATAGTGACGTTAGAATTACGACCGTATTGTTACTTACCACCAGGCAGAGAAACGGGTCAAGCGCATTGTGTATAAAAAAAAGTAAAGAAATAGTTTAACTAACACTATTTTGTAGTTGTTCCTATATCATCATTCCAAAGACTTCGCAAGGCCAGATTATTTGCCGCTTGCGTCCAACTACTCCCAAAACTCCTCAGACTACTTTGCGATTCTCCAAATTCTTGTGAAATTAGGGCGATATCAACTGGTGAGCCAGCACTTAACACAGACTAACATAACATAAACATCTGATAACATTCAAAATTATCTTCTGAAGATACTTACGGGGCCACACCCTCGTCCCACTCTTGACTTCCGCTATTATATTTAACTACCTACATCATTAGGTTATTTTCGTACAATCATATAATATTTCACAAACAATGGCTATCAAAACAACATAATATGGAATTGTTGGACCGTATATATCGGTTGAATTACCTTAGGCATAGTTTTCGGGCCTGCATTGTCGTACCTGATAACGTAAACGCGCTTATCAGTCGGTCCGGCCGTTGACCCCTCGTGATAACCCGTGCCGTACCAGTTAGAACCTTGTCACACCACACCCGCTAAATGAACTTACTCACGAGTATTGTTAGCTGTCGAAATGGGCCTTTATGTTCCGGATTAGTATCGTATGACTCTTATGAGGAAAGAAGGAAAATAAAATTATGTATAGGTATAATTACTTTTTAACAACATAAATGACCTTATTTTACAACCTAGGATAAAGTTGCAAATAAATTAATTGTAGTTTATTTATATATTTTTTCATATACTTCTATTTAGTCATGAATTCGGATTCATGACTTGTGATTGTGTCAACCAAAGTTCTACCAAGAGTTATTATGGGAGAAACTTTAGAATAGTAGGTATATCATTCAGGGTTTTCAGATAAATAATTAATTTCCAAATGTTACCTTAGTAACCCAACTTCATGAATTAGCATTTTTTTTTGGGGAGACCTATGATGTCATATAAAACAGACCCATTCATATTGTAAAGAGTTTACAACGATATTTTCTACTAGTTTTATTAAAATCCACGGAAACGGCTGTAAGTAGCTAAGCATTTAGCGGGTAAGCATTATTTGCGTAAATTTTCGTCATACTCCGAATCCGAATAGAATAGAAGTGGTGGGAAAGAAAAATAATTAAGCGGATTGGATGATTTAATGACATTTGGATTGACGTGTGTCTGGTCAGTTAAGCCAGTATTGGATAAATGAATCTTCTGTCCAACATGAAACTTCGACTCAATATAAAAAATATTTTTTGTTATCCATATTCCTCGTAGTAATTTTATTTTTCCTCCTATTTTATACTGCACTTTATGTTGAAGCACCTTTGATTTGGTTTTCAATCAGTTCTTAGGAGGCATTTTCAAAATTCCGATATTGAAATTCGATACTGCATCGAACAAAATGTAAAACGTAAATGAAAATCTTTGATTCCGATTCGTATTTATACGGATTACTTTTTGTTTCAATTACCTATCCAGGATATTAAAAACCTGTGTACGGTAAATGTTTGTCTATTCCGTTTATTTTCACAGTATTCGAATAACGCTTTGATATGGATTTTCATTTACGGTTTTTGATTTGAAAATGCCTCTCAATAGATACTGGCATTTGACCCGATGTTGATATAGGTAGAGTTATGTATTTCATTATGAAAACACAATCTGTAATCGTAATAATTGTAAGCTGAAGATGTGCAGAAAGTGCTTTTAGTGTAAAAGCGATGTTGATGTTGTGTTACTCATCGTCATCATTACCTGTGTTTTGTTAAATAAATATTCGTCTTTAAAAGTTGCATTAAATTTAGACCCCTTGTCAAAAAAGTCTTGTGCACCGTACAGACGAATATTTATTTAGCCGTTTAGGCGACGAAGTACAAAAATGTTGGCAATATTGGCCATGGTTTACTCTGGACGCAGCCGGTAGCCAGCCGCCGCGGGGCCCGCGAGGCGACGGCGGCAGCAGCCGACAGCATACAAGGAACCGACGCACGCATCGCCGTGTTACGCACAATGAGAAGAGATACCATTCAGGTATCCGATATGGGCTCTCCGATTGGTAGCTGCCACCCACACATGTACATACAAACACACTCTCACACACATACTCACATACGTACCCACACATTAATAGGGTTGCAGGATGACAGAATATTGTTTTATGATATTCTTAAGCTGAAAATATTCTCTTTTAGAAACAAACTCAATTTGTAAAATATTTATAATTATATGTATATTTATTTTGAAACAAGCGTATTAAAACCACAAAGCGTCAAATATTATAATAAGATTACTTCGCGCGTAGACTGCATAAAATCTTCAGTGCCGACATGAAGTCGGGACGCAATTATCGCCTCTATTTAAGCAAATGGAAACTGACGTTTGATGTCATGATCAAGTTTGCGTTGCACTGCACACTAATAAATATTTAGTAGCAATTTTCTCTTACGTAGACGACATTCGATTATCAATTATAGGTACATTGCGAGCATTCACTCATTATGAACACTAATTGTGCAGTAAATTTCAGTAGCATTTAAAAAGTTTAATTGCGTGGTAACTGCACGAACGTCCGAGTATAAGTAATAACAAGCACTAGACCATTGTTATAGCGACTAGAGTTCTGTGCAGAACTTCGTCTAAGATTTATTTCGGTATGATGAGAAACATGAGACTACATATAAAACGCCTTGGATAGCTCTGACTTTGTACCATATGGTTAACTACTACCTACCTTGCAAAACTATTTTTGAAATAACTGTAGTTTATCTTGAGAAATCTTATTAGTACCTACCTACATACAGTTTGGAAAAATAAAAATCTTACTTTCGGGTCTGGAGATAAATTAAAACCATGTTTCAAGTTTCCGTTACTGTCATAATAAAATGTATCTTCATTCTAAAAATGAAACTAGTAATATTACCGGATTCACCGGATTGTAAACCGGTAAACGATACAGAAAATTAATCTACACACCTAGGTTTCTTAATAAACCACATTGGGAATTGATCGGTTCGCTGTACACAAACACATTAAATCTTCACAAGTGTTTTTAATTGCGCCCAGTTATCTTACGGAACTGAGAAAATCAAATAACGGCGGAACGATACGTTACGCATTCGTCAAATATAGGCCACTGGTTTAAAAAAGTATTACTGTACTCGTGCAGTGTTGTTTCGTAACAGGAAAGCTGTACTGATGAAATTGTTGCATAGCTGATGTCGCGATTGGAGTAATGAGGACGCTCACTTATCTTCAAGCTCTTTGAACATGTCTGGGCCGATTTGGGGCGAAGAAAACATTGATTATTCATGAAGAGTTATAGCGCTCAAATATTTAATAGGGCAGATTTATTTAGACGTTTTTTAGATTGTGCCATGAATATTACTCATTGTTTTTTCTTAATGCGAAGTAGTTATCATTTACAAGTATAATTTACCGCATAATATTAAACTATCTGTCCTAAACTATATCAACGAGACAATTAATAATAATATTCGATATTGAAACTACTAATCTTAAAACGCTATGCTCTCGGACAAAAGCTGAAGTTATTTAAATGAGATGCACTTTATCGTAGCACATTGTTGTTGTTCTTTACAGAAAGAGTTCTTCGAAGTAAGCCTTTTGAGATAAAACAGAACAAGAATATAAATGTTAAAGCTATTCTTTTGTGGCCATTTAAAAGTTAGTTTACTAGAATATTTTAACTTTTTTATTATTAACATGATAAATACTCGTATATCTAGTATTTAACGAGTTATTGTACCACTGATCAGTTTCGGAGTATTTAATAATATTTATTTAAACTTTATGTAAATTTAATTAGTTTTAGGAAACCTTACAGACTAATAACAAAGGTAAAAACACTATATACTAGTACAAAAGTTGCTATTATATGTTAGTACCTAGAACAGAGAACAACTTAAAGTTATAGAGGAGATATAGTATAATAATAAGAAAGGAAGAGATTGTCAACAAAAGCGGATTTTATTCACTAATGGCATTCTCTGCTTGTAAACTTTTTGGTCAAATAAAAAAAAAACAAGGTAAATACATGGGACTAATATTTAACTTACCATATTGCATTGATTGCCCTTCGATTCGTCTGTATCGATCGTTCAATTCCGACGACGGTAGACATTCATCTACCGTTTAAGTCCGTCTGGTTCTGCTTCGGTTCCGCATGTAATATCCGATGACAAGGTGGATAGACGCAATCGTAAAGTGTTTTTGAAAGACGTGTACAAGATTGACGCCAAAGCAGGCGCAAAAGGGCTATGCAGTGTTACGAGAAAAGCTGTGAATGATGATTATGTGATAAATATAATATCATCCACAATAGGGTGGAGCGCACTCACCACTTGATCCAAAACTGCACTTAAAGTATAAAACCAGCAAAATCTCTATAATTGAAATGTATTGTTTCATTGTATTTTATACAACATGCAGTTTCTCGTAATCTCTGAATACGATAGATCGTACTCGCCAAAGAACCGCACAATCGCGATCCATTGTATCACTCCTTTTTGTTTCGCTCTCCACGCTGAACGATACTCGTGGAATCTCCATTTTGCTGTCGATACGCGTTTTATTTTCTTATTACCAGGCTAACAGTTGGTTTCAAAGTGTAATTGTTTATTTTCAATTTAGTTCTCTTTATCGGGAAGCAATAGAGTTATGTACCTATAAGGAAGTACAATTAAAAATGTATCTGTTTTTGTGTGATATGCCTACAAAGGCTCGAGAAAAAAGAAAATGTATTATTTCCATTAGCAACAACGACATGCACTTTACATAGCAACAATAAACTCATAAAATACCGTTCTTAGATTTTTGTATAAAAGTTTGTCTCGAATAGGCTCCGAAAAAACTCAACGAAGCCGGATATTAATGTTCTGGATTAAAACAGGAATGTTAATTAAAGTCGTTTTACTTTAAGTGGTAATACATCAAACTAAAGCGAAACTATTACATACTATTCTATTCTATACTACATTTAACTCGACGTTGACACAGAATTTATAATATTATCAAGTCTTATAGAGCAACTCGGCTGAAAGTTTAGCATTGCGAGACAGGCAAGGCACACGCATCCGTTGCATTCAGCCATTTACACAACGCTTACTCGCGTTAGTATGTTTAGTTCTCTCATGAATTGCTGTTACATTGTATATTACGTTATTAGTATATCAAAAGATATTATTTAAAATCAAACTAGTTTTACCCTTCATTTTTATATTATTTGATCCTTCTTAATCTGTAGAGCGTTATCCTTATCCGTCTCGCAACCATAAACGAGTGTTAGTTTAATCAAAATTGCTCAATTAAGAACGTTATTGACGTTGAAACCCGACAAAATTATAAAAAAACAAATCTTTTTGTATAGAATAAGTTTTCTTAAAAGAAACAACCCCAGATCCCTTACAAAGTACCCAAATTTTTCTTTTTTGTTTGTACGTTAGGAAATGTTTTTCGCAATTTTTGTTTTTATAAACAAATGCCAGAAAATTTTACTTTTAACGTCATTCTTCCAGTTTTCAAAAGAGTTTGTGAGCACGTGGAAGTTACATTGTACGTAGCGACGACTGTTTACCTACTGTAAACTCGGAAAATATAGGATTATCCGAACGTTTCTTCACGAACAAATCATAAATATAAAATTGTTCGCATGCCGTTATACCCTGGAGATTCGAACCTAAGTATAATATGGGAAGCATGCGACCTCGACCACAAACTGGACACAATAATTCCTTTTTTGTTGATTTCAATTCAGTAAATTGTTTATTAGAAAAGTGACATAGGAATTATGTTTTTGTTGTATGATTTTCAGTTGATTTCATCCGTAGTCGGCGGGATATAGTTTTTTAAACTGAAATTTTGTTTTATCATACTAATAGTTGAATGGTTTAACCAGAAACTGTTATGCATGCAGATAGACGAACGGACAATCAGTTTAGCGCTATATCTGTCGGGCAGGTCGATTACCGCGTGATCTTTACTGTTCAATTTATCGCAATTTGTAGTTTACCTCCGCATTTAAAGCTAATCGGATCATTCACTTGAGAATGAATCAATGTTTAGAGGATAATCTGCAAAATTAACACCACTTGTTTTCGCTATTTTGTTTTGAGCTACAGGGTATTATACTGTTATTCCGGTTAGCGTTTATTAAATTTAATAAAAGTGCCAAAAGCATTTTCCTTTTTATTATTTTATTTGCAACTAGCTTTCCGCCAGCGGCTTCGCCCGTGTGGTCTTGTATTCCTTATAAATTATAGCCTAATGTTACTTTAAATGGGAAAGATGTAAGTAGCTTTCTAATGGTGAAAGAATTTTTGAAATCGGTCCCGTAGTTTTTGTATTTACTCATTACAAACATATACAAAACAAATCTCTTCTTTTTAAATATGGTAGAGATATAAATTTTAACGAAAGAGCGGGCGAACTCATGTGAAAATCAAAGCTGTGACCCTCTGGCTTAGTACACCGAAATTTGATATCTCAGGCAGTGGTCCCGGTAGCTTAGTGGCTAAAGTATCCGGTGTCATTAAACGGAAGAGCGCAGATGAAACCGTATTTTACTTTCACACTTAAAATGTATGGAGTATTCCTGGCCTAGAAAGAAATAGTAAAATATCATAATTGTGTGTGCAAAATGCTGCTTGAAAACGTTTTTGTGACCTAATTAGGTAATCATTTCATCTCTAATAATATATTTTTACCGAATCATTAGTAATCACTAGTTCCCTTGGGGGAAATAAGGCTATATTATACCACCAAACTAAACAGATAATGATAATAATAAATAAATACGAACATAAACATATCTAGCAAGGAATTCGATATGAGGATCATAAATACACAAATTTAAAAATGATCCATATCCTTATAGACTCTTGAAGGATATGGATCTTTTTTAAACACTCTTATAGTGTGATATACACATCCATACTCTATAATATAGTGTCCCAAATCGGATAATGTCAGCACTAACTGTTGACGAATATTTGGTACACTGCAGGGCTATTATGATGATGCATAAAATCGGCAAGTTTGGAAAACGCCACACTGAAAATAAAGAATATGGACTGTATCCGTACAAACGGTTAATTGGTCGTGACTAATGGATTGGGTAAGACAAATAAAAGTGACGCGGCTTCTATTCTCACGTCGCGTCCGTCGGTCCGTCTTCGTTTTGTGTGTCAGTGGAGCGCACCTGCTGGCGGTCGTGACGTCACTGTAACACGTAAATTTTGCTGTCAATGAACTATTTGGTTACTAATAATAAAATTCCAGGTAATCGATATTATTTTTGTTACCTAGTATTTGCAGTAGGTAAGATCTGGGTAAAGATGTTTCTATCTGCAAATAGTATGAATGTTACATCTCAAACAAATGACATACTACTACTGCAAAGGGCAAATCTTACTTATCTCTGTAAAAGCAGTACTTGTGATGGTAAAAATATGTAAAGGATTAATATTTAACAGTTCAAATATGTTACATATTTAATATTTTTTAAACAGAAAATAAACTATACCTGCTAAACCATTAGTGTGTGTATTGTGTATTATTACAATTCAAACCATCTATATTCGACAAGTCTTTCAGTCAGGTGATATTTCTATCAACCTTTCACATCTTCCTTTCGGTACTAACAAAATAACTAAAAAGGTTAGGTTTCAATTTTAATTAAGTCTGCTCACAGCATCCTGTAGATGACGTGATTTTAATTAAACCGGTCGATTACTCACTGGAGTAAAGGATACTATTACAAGTTTACCTATAAAACTCAGTACTTACCTATAAAAGTCAGTTACCTGTGCATTATCCCGTTGTAGAGTATGAAAACTCCTTAAACGAAATTAACGATAAACCGGTTAGCAGATTGTGTTCGTTTATTTTTTTACGTGTAACTACATTGCAGTTTGCTCGGCAGTAATTTGATTTTAACCATAACTTAGTTTTAATCTATTTAGGCTTTCAGACCTTTCAGTCTTTTAACGTTGGCCATCGCTGGATTAATTGTGTAATGGCTCTTATGCTCGTGTAGCGGCAAAATGCTTTATTTTCTGATCAAGAGCGGAAGCACGCCACTGTTGACTTAGATTAATGTCCCGATTGATATAACACTTGTCAGTTTGTCAATATCATCTAGTCGTCAAGACAATTTTATACATTTTTATGGTAAGTCATAGATATTTCATAACGTGTTGTTTTGAAAGAAATTACTACTATGCTTCCATGCCGACACTAATGTATCGTTCGTTAAATTCCGAAGTTACATTATTTTAACTGTTTGGTTGTTACACGGTAAAAATAATAATAATAATTTTACTATTAGTAAATTACATCCCGTCCTCAAAGCTTAAAGCTAGCTTAAATTGAGATCATTGTTGATTCACATACCAGGAATTCCCATGTTTCGCACTCAATTCTGCAATAACATTTATATGCAGCAGGGCATTTCAAATGTAACATGAAGCTTGGTGCGGTGGGACGACCTATTTCGACTAGAAAATCCAATGAAACTACGTGTCAGGCCAAAATCGACGAAATGTAAACGCACCTACGTTGATTTTGCTAAATATATTTGTCAATTTTGGTTACTTAATCATTTTTAGGTTGGCTGCGCGGCCCAATTTCAAATGATGACGGACTACCGCTCTATCCTTCCTGCATTTGCTATTAATACGTGGATGGACATTTGGACAATGTGGTATTTTTAGTCGCATCCTTCTATGCATTAAAATATTGTATTTAGTAGGTTTGACAAAATACATTTTTTTAGATGATAAGGAATCCTCGCCTTAATACGTTTACTTCATCATAATATTATATTATAATTAATGAAACTGAAAAGCTTATAAATCAATTATTAATTTATAAAAGTTAAATACGTAACGTACGTACGTACTTATCGTTACTGCGCTTAACATTAACAGAAATTAATGTTGGTCGCTAAGTTATATGGAATCATACGAGGCGGTTACCTACTGTTTCTAAAAAATAAACAGAACAAACCGTGAAACGCGGTCGTTTACTTAAACGACCAACAGGTGGTTGTTACTGGTTATACATATAGTAGGTACTGGTACTAAAAGCACGTCAATAACAATATTGAAATTGATAGCTTTTTTCGCAGTGATGCACTTATCTCGGCTACTTTTCTTCTTCTTTTACTAGGAGAGTAAAGCACTGCGCAGTTATGATTTTTCTATCACACATTCAAATAATCAATTACGTGCATTTAACGTGCATTTTAAAGCATGCTTTGTGCGAGTGCTATTTACCAAAAAATATTCAGAGACGATGCTAAGCATAAAGTAAAACATGTCAAATTTTAATACAAATTTGACATACGGAAGCATTACTTTATGCTTAGCGTCGTCTCTGAATATAAGCCTTAGGCTGAGATTCAGAGAAGATACTCAGCATGAACTTACGCTTCCGTATGTCAAATTGTAATACAAATTTGACATACGGAAGCCTTACTTTACGCTAAGCATCGTCTCTGAATGTTAGCCTTAGAGGTCTTATCTACAATTCGATAAGTAAAATTGTACGTTTATAGGTGAAAGGCCGGATATGTTGCTTATAACCAAACATTACTGCTAACGTACGAACTTTAATTTAAATTATTAATAGTTTATCGTTTTCTTACCAGCTTGAGTAATATCTAAAATGTCTAACAATGTCAAACATAAAAATGCTATTAAATACTGTGCTATAAATTTTCATTAAACCTCAACAATAAAATTTATAAATTATATAAATAAAACATGTCCTTAATATATTGTTGCTGAGTATACATGTAGGTATATCCATATTTCCATTATTGTCAATATCATACCAAAAGGTTTCATTTTAAACTCGAAGTAATGCATCGTTCGGTGACCGCGCTTACTGGTAAAACATACACATAACAATATCGTTTACATCTTTGAAGTACACTAATTTACTTTGGTACAATACAATCTACAGATTTGTTACATTTCTTACAATTTAGGAGACCGTATTTAAAAAAATTATAATCTAACTTGTGACTAGAGGTCGTATTGTAGGTTGGTAAATGGAAAAATTGCTTCTTGATAGTAACACTTTCCAATTGTATCTTTTCTAATAGTAAATTACTAAAAGATTCAATATTTTATATTTTTATACCATAAACTTCCGCAATCCTACAAACGGTAAACAAAACAAAACTTTCAACACAATACATTGACAATACACAGTGTCACACTCAATCACACAGTCGTTAAGCGTTAAAAAATCCATTAATTTTTTTACACCAAACCGTTTACATTTTAAACTCAACACTCTTATTACATGGTATCAAAAAAAAACTAATAGTATTTATTTGTAATAATTTCTATATACTCATACACATACGTGGCAGTTACCAATACGGGTCCCTTTTGACCTTGTATGGTTGAGTCACGTAATATTCTTGGCTCGAGATTTCTTTATTCTTTTTTTTAACTAGGTATAGTTTAGGTTTTTGTTGTTTTCGTGTTACACTTAGTCATTCTGGCATGAGTGGTACGTTGATGTGCTTTTTGTTTATTTTATGGTTTTGACAAGGGATCTGTTTAACCTGGGTACCGGTACACAGCTGAAGCTTTTTCAAGTAGCTAGAGATGCACACTATTCGTAATTAGGTAGTTACTGCACGTGCACAGCACTTTTGAATTGTAGTTAGGACTCGACTTCTGCTCAATTGTCAGAAGGTGGTAAGTAAATAGTTCTAAGGGTGGAGATGGTGACATATAGAATTGATTAGATTCTGGTTGATTGGTGATTGGCGTTTTGTTATGTATGTGAGAGCTTTTATCAGTTGTGAAGCGCTCCTATGTTCATAGGAGTCGATCGCTGCAGCTGCGCTGCAACCCCTTAGGTTAAACCTATCATAGTCTACCATAACTTGCCGACTGCCGTTTCAAGTCATTCCGGTGTATCATGTCTATACGTGTATTATTTGATACGATACGTACGGCCTCCGCAAGTTCACATGGAGCGTTCCAAATTGCACACTCCCCGTCCAAACCATTCGACCACAATAAACAGGGTTAGGATACAGGGATTCAATTCTACCGATAGTAACATTTGATTTAGTTTTTAATGTATGTAAAATAGAGTTCACGATTTTCTATTTATGCAAATTCCTATATTAGGTACTCAACGTTACGCCAATTTCAGATCATTTTCTTAAATCTTTAGATCACTGGTTTATAGCAATAGTGCCACTTAATTGTGACAAATTCCATGTCTTATTAAATCATAGCCAGCATAGCCTATATCCGTCTAAAACCGGCAGTTATCAGATGACCCACAATTTGAACTTAAGGGTCCGTCCTACAAATCGACCCATTTTGATACATTTTGATCATCGATTGCAAGGAACCGAATAGGGGAAAATAAAAACTGAGCCATGAATTGAAAAGAACAATTCCTTTTATGTTAGAGAGCCAAAGTGGATTTTTTAAATTATTTCCATATTAGTGGTAAATCACGAATATTGACAACTCTTTTTCCGAAAAGTTGCGTTCGAGTGACATTTGATCGTCGCTAGCCAAGAAACTATAAGTAATTATGAATGTAAAAAATATGTATTAAATACAGTACATACTCTTCTTTTAGAGAGCCAGGTTACTTTTTTCAAGTTTTATACAAAATATACCAGAAAAAAAATGATGAAATAATGTTATTTTTGGAAAACTTCCAGTCAAATATGTATTTTTTTCTATTTTTTAGAGGCACTTTTACGAAATTTAAAAAATAGTGTATTAAACTTAAGTTATCCTTTAAATAGAACGTAAATTTATATTTTCAAAAAAGTAATATTTTCACTGTGAAAGTAATAGATACATTGAGCTATATTATCGAGCGCAAAAACTCGATCGCGCCAGTAACCATCGGGCCATCATTTATTTGTGATAATTATTATTGAAAAGATCAAAATTGTTTATACGATACTACGCCCAACCTCGAGCCGAAACATAGAACTCGATTGAATCAAATTTTGAAAAATTTATCCAATATGTGCACGGCCTCTTTATAAAAATATATATGTTTTCGGAAACAAAATGGAAATAAGTACTTATAGTTTAGGTCGCACACTTACTATTCTTAGGAACTTTTTGTTCAAATACTTGTGCTGTTTTGTGATTAAAGCCCTATTTGGAAAAAAGCGAGCTTCTTTCCTACCTTTACTTCGGTTTGAAACTAACAGTATTAATATAACACAGGGTTTATTAATGATAGTGTGCTCTCGTCTATGTGCTAACCTTATATTGTTTTACGACCGGCGGCAACACCGCCGTATACGTTGGATCAGTACTTCTCTAACGGTGACTAAGTCAATTCCTACATCATATTTACCCGGTTCGCAATGTAAATGGATCCCGTTCATGTAGTATGGCAATTACGCAAGAACCTCTAATATCTCAGAGTAGTAGGAAATGTTTTGTAAACAATTAGCTATTTGTTCCGTTTATGACAGTTTCAAGAAGCATTGCAGCTTCGGCTTTTGTCGCTGAAAATAGCGTTAACCTAAAAATCAGTTACTGTGATGTTTCATGAAGCACTACAAGTTTACCTTCAGGTATATAAATATGTGTTTACATGCCATTTGTTTTTAAAATTGTACTCAACGAAACTTTTATTTAAATAAACTCCGCCTAATATGAAAGTAGTTCCATGCGTTCGGCTAACCCTAATGGGAAAAGGTGCGAAAGTATTTGTATGTATCTATGTACTAAACAATTAACAAGTAAGTATAGCTAAACACAACTAAACGCTCAGCTGGTTGCGATACGAACAATGGGGCGGCCTTGATTGAAAACTTGTATAACAACTAGCCAAACAGTTAATAAGCTGGTTTATTTTGTATTGCACATTCTTGTGTATCGTGTAGTACGTGCTAAAATATTTCATCGTAGATACACAGAAATACTCTGTACTAAACTATTACTCGCTTTTCAACTACTTCACTCCCAACTAATTTGAGATGAATACGGTTTTTACGTTAGGTTAGATATATTGTTACTCGTATTAATTATTATCAGGTTCTAACGTTAATTATCTTTTTTACGGCGGTGGTACAGAGCTGCTGATACCAAACAATTCGAAAGTCTAAATACCTAGGTAAAATTTCAATGGCTAAAGATTCAAAATCATCTGCTACGCGATACTCCAAACAAATTTAGCTTCCCTTAAAAAACGTGATTCACTTTTAATTACAGTTTTTCGAACATAAACTTTTACGGTAAAAGCTAAAGTTGACAAGGAAGTCTCGAGTAGAAACAAATCTTTGATAAAAAAAACATGGACAGCATCTTCCAGGTCTGTTGGAACTGAGGCACCGATACGGCTTCATTAAGGTAGTTTCCGAACGTAAAAAAAAAGGCACTCAGACTTTGAAACTTTTTTTTTTGTTGGATGTTTCTGACGATTACGTACTTCGCGCCATTTCTCCAACGAATAAAATATGAAAGAAATAGAAAAGAGTATTGCTTTGCGCCTTTTGCCTGGAATTTTACAGCTCAGCAACATCTCGGTAACAATTTCATATTCAATAAAATTCCTTTCTACTATTCAGTAGAGCGAAAAATTGAAGACTGCATCATAAAACCTTTTAAAATCAAATTTTGATTAAACCTTAAACCTATTGGGTAACCTAACCTTAAAAATAAATAAGACCTTAGGAGAGTTATCCCGTAAAGTATCTAGGATAGGAAAATTGAAGTTTGTAATTCATTTCCAAATGCAATTATTGACATAAACAAGGTATAGTATATTTTTAATAATTGTCACTACACTTTCCATTCCATCGATCGCGTCATGCGGTGCCCGGACCCAATTACGTACAGGTATTTAGGTAGCCATGTAAGTACTACACTACGGAAACCCACATCCGCCGCATTGTAACAATGTTTATTATGATATAATGGGTCTGCACGTGAGAGCCGCCCTTACGCGACAAACCTATGAATTCAAACCTTTTTTTTGTAAATGGCGATATTTTCTCAATTTAATTTTCGAACTAAGATACAGACGATCAAATTTACAAAATTCCAGTCAGGATTATTTATTTTACAATGTTGAAATTAAAAGATTAAAATGTGTATGTGTCATCGTAAAATTGTAAAAACCGTTAGATTATAATGTAACGGTGTTTTGATACGCTAGATTGCCAACTGTCGATAAATTGTCAACTGCACCATAGTTTACATACACTGGACATTTTTGTATCGGTTTTATTAGGTTTGGTTAGAACTGAGACAAAATAAAAAAAACATGCGAACCTAATAATTTGTTGGCTGTGGGTACTGTGACATGTGCATTGAATAAAGTTCACATTTTATACAATAGCAGTAAAATTACGGCAAACGTGACATTCATTTAAAACCTGCATCGTATGTAGGTAATCCCACCTACCATTCATTCCAATATCCTGCGAAAACATGGAAATATTTTTCAAAAGCTGTTGTTGGTTTTATAGCTTGCATTTCCTCTCTCAGATATCTGTCAAATCTGCTCATCGCGCCCCAGTTGTGCAGTCACACAATGTCAATGACTCGAGACATCGACGTTGTCTTTTGGCTTTTAAAGCTATAACAAAGCTTTGCGCCCTTCTATCTACTCGAAGCCCACTCGAACATTCAATAATTGTTGTTAGCTACTTGAATTGTATTGTATTCGTCGTGATATTGTCCCATAGTATGTTGTTCATCATTTGGGGCAGAAAACCCCCATCCTTGCATTTCATTATTGGTTACACACGCTATGGTATACACTAAGAATACATACACGATATTAGTATATCATGTATTCTTAGATTAGATATCCTTTGTTGAAGAAAAACCTTGTGTAGTCGTGAAATCATGAGAGATTGAAGAGGTGTTTTAGAAAAACAGTATATTCCTAATACTTCTAGTACATGTGACTGAAGTATTCAGTGTGATTTTACAGACAGAATCCTGCTTTTGTACCCTTTTTTCAATAAATAAAGATAAAACAAAACTATACAACATTAGCACGTAGTGAAATAGAACGTGTTTAGGAAGTAGAACCATTAAAAATAATTTAAGTATTTAGTCAACGACAAGTCGTTAAACTCTCGCACTGAGGTACATAATGGTGTCGTACTTACATTTTACTCACGCGACAAGTATTTACTTTATCTCGCTAAATCTGGAATTTATGGCGGCACAATGAGATTAATCTCAACTAATATACTTCAATGTACTGAATATAGTCCAAAGTACTTTATTGTGTTGTCCGGCTTCCATTAAGTCTTAGACTTTCAATCTTCTACAGCATTGCAAGTTTAATCCTTTCGTTGCTAGTATTCGCGGTACGTCGGCAATCTTATCCACTTTGTTCAATCTTCGCTGCTCTGTGCCGCCTTTGTTGCATTTATTAGCTCTCAAGTAATCTTATACATTGTTCACCGAAAGCTTCTTAGGCGGGTTGTGAAATAGACTTTCAGCTCACGTGCTTGTCGAGGGTTTTGCTAACATTTATTATAACTTATTCCAGATTTAAAGTCGGCTGTGCCTTGTTATCTAAAATATATATGCAATTTAACGCTTGAACAAGTTAACTTTGTAGATCGTCAAAATATATTGTAAAATGCAATTTTACTTGACGTTTATCATCACAGTGTAATAATACGCCTCACAGTTAAATGTGAAGTGATAACTGACTGAAACGAGAGAAATAAAATCCTTGCATCGTTCACACGTGCACATTTTATTTACTTTGGAAAATGTATTTTATTGTTTTTACAAACTCAAGTTGACAATATGCCATTCCACGTGCACCTACTGTTCCTGAAGTAGTTGTAGGTATATGACAGCCTTAATAAGGTCCAACCAAGGTCCAGAATCAAACCTGAATGTAAGAAACCGATTGGTTTATGCATATATCTCGGTAACATTACAACAACTTTTACTAGAAGATCAAAGCGAAGATCTTATTAATTATGGTTTTCTTTCCACGTATAGATCAACTGTAAACCGACACAATTTAAACAACTTCAACTAGTATCTTGTGTTGACCATATTACGGCAGATATAGTCATACTAGCTTATGCCCGCAACTTCGTCCGCGTAAAAGTCGAAAATAGTTCTAATAGGATGTTTAATTTAAAAATTATAAAAAAAAATACGTTATTAATTTTGATAAAACATAAATTAATATGTGAAAATGTCAGAATACTTATAAAATATAACAAACTTTATTATGTTGTAGGGATTTAAAGATTAAAAAGGCATGAAAATAAAATAATAATTTGAAACATTATATATTTTATGAACATTAACCGTCATGGGGTTATTATCAATTACCTTTTTACAATGAAATATAAATACTACACCTGCCACAGTATTCCTTTGTAACAATAGTTTTTTGTTTTTTCTTCGGATGCTAGAATCAACGCTACTCTGTGCGCTTACTCTGAAGCATACCACATACTCTACCCGCGGGAGAAGCAGCTTTCCCTCAAATCTACTCCCGCTACCTTCAGCTTTGTTTATTGTCATTGTAAAGCAGACTTTGATGGGAAACTGCACTCTCTTAAATTCAAAGGGGTAATTTGATGCTGTTAGTGGAATTCTAGGAATAAATACAGACTCTCCTCGAGAACAACTGGTCAGTATAGTTGACTCGATTACATTGCGATGCATGTTTTCACTTGAAATCATAATTTTGGTGGATTTATATTCCGCAGCAATATAATTGGGGCGCCAACTCTCAATAAAATTGTAATGTGTTCCACCATTTCCTATTTTAAGGAACGGGTCTGAGAACTGTCCACATATGAGACCGCTTCACGCGCTTTTACTTCTGAGATCTACTGGTAAAGTCTGTCGAAAATCGCTTGCCGACAATACAGAAATCCCCTTTAAGAGCCATAGTACCCACATCCCAAACTTCTGAATAGCTTTGTTTGGGTATATTGCAGAGTGGGGTTTCGGTTTGTATCAAATCGAGAAGAACTTTGAACGCAGTTTCCCAGTGCAGTTTACTTTTTCCAACAGCGTGGCAGCAATTCCGGACGTTGCGACCGCTAAGGCGATATCACGATTGCTTCTGACTTTGGCCGATGTTAAAATCAATAAAAGTCTTGCTTGTTACACAAGGAGCACTCAAAAAAATATATCACTACGTATTATTAACTATACTGGAATTTATTAAATCATTGTTTATTGAATAAAGAGCCACTTCGATTCACTACTTGACATTATTTACTGCTGAGAAATTGACATATCATGTGTCAAAAAAAATATTTTTATTTAATTTAAATAAAAAACTCTAAGGAGTATTGATATCAACTTCGGAGCAAAATAACTTTTTACCCCTATTTAACCCAGTTAGGGGATTAATTTCAATAAAATACGAAACACGTCTTCTTTCAATTCTGTTATAGAATGTATATGCAAAATTTGAAGTAGATTGGACCAAGGAATCACGTTCTCCCATACAAACTTTGCCCCCCTTTTTCACGCCCTTAGGGGTGGAATTTCGGAAAATCCTTTCTTATCGGATGCCTACGTCATACAAAGAACACACCCTCTAAGTTTCAGGTCTCTACGATCAGCGGTTTAGTCTGTGCGTTGATCCGTCAGTCAGTCAGTCAGTGAGTCATTCAGGACAAAGCATTTTATATGTATAGATTAACCCTCCGACTTCGTGCCAGCAGTTAACTCGGCGCTTAAATGAGCTTAAAACAATTTACACGATAGCACCACCGCGTCAACAATGACATGGAATTGAGTTTGAATTCAGTAAATGGCCACTGGATTGTTGATGCCATAAAGTTCCGTTTTGAGGGTGTTTGTAAACTTAGTATTAACATTTGATTAAACTTAGACTCAATTTCTCAAAAAAGAAAGTAGTTTCTCTAAATTTTTTAAATGCAGCACTAATTAACCCTTTGTTGCGGGGGTTTTACAAACATACAATTGAAAACAAAGACTTACAAATACTTATCGTTGATACATAAAAGATCTATTTGATCTATCTATGTATTTAAGTTTTGGTGTACTTATGATTGTACGTATATAGCAATCGCTTTATTAAGCGAGTACTAGGTGTAATACAGTTCTAATCCAATATAGATATCGATGATTGGAAATCGATATCAGTGTAGGTATCTCGATACGAGGTATCTGATGCGAGCATACACACCGCCGCCATCGCCAGGTCGCTGTAAGTAATAGTTTGGTATAGCCGAAGGGGATGCGACATCCTCCCCTGTAGTTAATAGAATCATAATTAATATCGTCGGTCTCGATCGGCGAGACTTTAAACACGCATTGGAGCAGGAAATTAAATGTTTTTTTATGTCGTGGTATTGCGGCATGTGGGTCATGCATGTGTCTAAATTGACAACACTAAAGTTTCGAAGGGTTTTATTTAAAAAAGAAAAATACTATTTTATACTATTTTTGAAATACTTTTTTTTTAATACCACAATATACCATGCTATTGGCCTACTGGGCCTATCTATTATAGATAATCGCTCTATCTCAAAACACAGATTTTTAGGAAAAAGAATGTAGTGCATTTTTTACATAGGTACTTATTTATATATTTTAGGTAAACAACTCTTTTGTTGAATTAATTCTCATAATTTTATTAATTAAACGTTCTCAACATCTGTAAACCTGAAAGGAATTAATTTCATCGTCGATCGTCTATCAATCGAGTGAATTACGTTTGCAATCAGCTCTCTCAATTAACGAATTTAATTTAATTTTCGAGCATGTTTCGATTGCACATGGTCCATATCGTTAACCGTTTATTCTATAAAATTCTATTTGATTCACACTACCCACTCCAGCGGCAAAAATTTTGTTAACTTCCTTCGTCACCAAAATGTTATCGATTTTATGTACATGGTAATACGCCTTAAAATGCTCTAATTTTCTACATCCTCTAAATATTTACCTATACAGACATCTTATTGCCTCACAGTAGATAAACTTTAAATCCTATATATACATTTTAATCCAATATTTAAGCTATTAATTGGTTTAATAAGTATAATTTTATGTTGATTACTCGGTTTGTTTTTAGATGCTGATTTACGAAACTGGTTTTAATGTTATTCATAGAAACCTGCTAAGTTCGATTGTTATCAGTATTACATAAGTACGTTTTGAGGATGTTTTTATCTAAAAGGCATAATAAACTCTGTCTATGTGTAGATTTCGAAGTAAGTATCATAATTTATTATGTTCTTGTCCTTACTTGACGGATAAAACTAAAAGCCCGAGACCGAACTAAAAGACCAAGAAGTCATTATAACTTTATTAGTACCCGACTATGATCTCCATGTTCGAAAAGCACAGATATGTATTTTATTTTATTTACATTTTGGAATACAATTTGCATTCATGTTATTGAAACATTTCAGTAGAAGACTTTTATCGGGGATTATTTTAGTTTTGCGGATAGCACTGCAGATTAATCTAGAGATCAACAACACTCGTAATATCGTGTAGAGATTAATAAATTAAAGTAAAACGCTGTAAAGCGCATCACTTATAAACGGCACATTTCGATTATCGTTAATTTTAATGTTCTTCATCGCCTCAATACGGGAAAGAAAAATTGGAAGTTGTCTTAAAAATTAGAAAAAAGAGGAAAATCTGAAAGTGATATTTCGTATGATTTACTGCAATTTAAACCGGGAAAATGCTGTCGGTTAGGATCTTTTGAATAATATTAGTCTGTATGTGTAAAATCATTTTTGGTTATAATTACAATGAGATAAGCAAGTATAACTTTATGGAGCTGTATCGACGCATTCATCTCGGCTCAGAGCTCATAGAAATTCGTGAAACAGGCTATTAATACAGTGCAAACCTAACCCTCCCCCGCGTAGTGTCGTAACCTGCAGTGATTGGTCGCGACAACAATCAAATTATGCAACTGCTTCGATCTTTTTCGTTTATTCACGCCTCGCTCTATGAATAAAAGAAAAAATAATGGGTTGGTCTGATAAATCTGGCAGTGGAAAAGACGCCGTTTGGCTTCGTTTGTCGTTTCTTTAATTGTGAGCTAGTGGTTTAGTGTATATTCAAATAGCAGCAACATATATCGTGTTATGTTCTCCCGCTACTGATATATTAATATGTATTGCCGATACATCATTTAGTAGCGTCTGGTGAGCGATAGTCCATAGCATATGAAAAACCTAGGTCCTCTGGTGACCCGTAGGCGTGCTGTATCTACAGGTTTTCCATACAAATTATTTGCCTGATGAGCCTAAACTACTTCTTACTGAACTCCTGGCTAACCTATAACTGCTACTACCTTAGTGCAAATTATATCGCATTAAAATCGTCCATTAGTAAGGAGTTTAACATAAAAAGGTCTAAACATGTTACACATATAAGGCAGCTCCTTAGTTATTCATAAAAACAACAAAAGAACCATCATCCATAAACCCATTAAATACGTTGAATGTAAAAGCAATACGCTGTCATCAGGCATATCAAAGGGTCGTGAATTAATTAACACACACAGAGCAAAAGGATATGTTATACTTGGATCCGTTTTTTCAAAGTTTACCCAGCCTATGAGGGTGAAGGTAACTTGATAACGGGCGCAGGTAAGCGGTGGAATCACTCGCATAACTTTTTAAGACTGTGACGATTAACATTTACTATGTACGTAGTCATTTAGTAAACGTCTTGTAAGCTTAGTAAAAAATCGCTTACTGCAAAATTAGCTGGGTTAAAAGAACTGAGTTTGTGTTAAACATGAAGGTATGTCCGACTGCTTTTGCATATATTTTGGTATATCGTTATTAGGTCGAGGTCGTATCGTAATACGTCAGGTGCAGATAAGTCAAAATGGTAATTAGCCAATTTTTTTCAACATTACAGTACTTACCTATTCAATGTTAAGTTACCTACATGTTTTCTATATAAATTAAATGTTTTCTATGAAACACTAACACATTGTACTTTCCTTCTATTTCAAATAGGGAATTTAAATTATGTTTGAATAAGAAAGTACAAAAGCATGTTCCATGAAAATCTGAAAAGCGAAATCGAGTTTTATGTTCCATATGGCATTCCCTTGATCACGGTGCAGTAGTCTTAATTGGAGCAGCTGATTGCCGGCGGCTACAGTACTCTGTAGATTTTTATTGTCAAGACGATCAAACATTCTACTTTTACATTTTTCTCACTTCCGGTTTGAAGGATTTTCACAGGAAAATTACAGAGAAGCCTGGAAAAATACGTAATACGAGTTAGTAAAACATGTTTGTGTAGAACACTGCTATTTAGTTAACTCCTTTTAATATCAGCAAGGTAGCAAAATGTCAAAAATAGCACCCATACGGTGGTGGTCGGATTGTACAAACGACGCGTGTGTTTTCGCTTACCAGATTAATGTGTTGCCCAATAAATCGACAAACAAATCAATTCGCACACTAATAGAACAATTTGGGGTTTTGACCTTGAGGTTTTTGATATCAGTTTTGGTGGTGCAAACGATTTTGGTAGCTTTTTTCGTTTTGCATTTTCAGCTGCTTTATCCTAAATACTCTGAAAACTTGTGGTTTTCAATTAGCTCTATATGTTTGTTATTTTTATAGTTGGTCATTCTGGGACAATGAAGCGGAATGTTATCAAATTTGACAGTTGCTAAATAGTCGTCGCTATGTAATATTCCACGTGCTCACCAACTTTAACTTCCGAAAACGGGGACAATGTAGAAAGTCACATTTTCGGGCATTTGTTCATTACGAAAAACATTTCCTAACAAACAAAAGACTTAGCAGTTAAGTTCTTTGTAAGGTTTCGGGGTTCTTTTTATAAAGAAAAACTTTTTCTTTATGAAAAAGCAAACAATAAGTTGTTATGTTTGTAATTTAGTCGGGTTTAAACAGTCGTCGCTATGTAATTTTCCACGTGCTCACCAACTTTAACTTCCGTAAACAGGAACAAAGGTAAAAAGTCAAATTTTTGGGCATTTGTTCATAAAAACAATACATTGCGAAAAACATTTCCTAACAAACGAAAACTTAGCAGTTAAGCTCTTTGTAAGGTTTCGGGGTTGTTGTGTTTATAATTTTGTCGGGTTTAAACAGTCGTCGCTATGTAATATTTCACGTGCTCACCAACTTTAACTTCCACAAATGAGAACAATGATGCTAAAGGTCACATTTTCGGGCATTTGTTCATAAAAACAATACATTGCGAAAAAAAATCCTAACAAATGAAAACTAAGCAGTTCAGTTCTTTGTCAGGTTTCGGGGTTGTTATGTTTATAATTTACTCGGGGTTAAACAGTCGGCGCTATGTAATATTCCACGTGCTCAACAAATTTAACATCCGTAAATGAGGACAATGATGCTAAAGGTCACATTTTCGGGCATTTGTTCATAAAAACAATACATTGCGAAAAACATTTCCTAACTAACGAAAACTTAGCAGTTAAGTTCTTTGTAAGGTTTCGGGGTTGTTATGTTTATAATTTAGTCGGGGTTAAACAGTCGGCGCTATGTAATATTCCTCGTGCTCAAAAACTTTAACTTCCGTAAAGGGAGACAATGTAGAAAGTCACATTTTCGGGCATTTGTTCATTACGAAAAACATTTCCTAACAAACGAAAACTTTGCAGTTAAGTTCTTTGTAAGGTTTCGGGGTTGTTATGTTTATAATTCAGTCGGGTTTAAACAGTCGTCGCTATGTAATATTCCACGTGCTCAAAAACTTTAACTTCCGTAAAGAGGGACAATGTAGAAAGTCACATTTTCGGGCATTTGTTCATTACGAAAAACATTTCCTAACAAACGAAAACTTTGCAGTTAAGTTCTTTGTAAGGTTTCGGGGTTGTTGTGTTTATAATTTAGTCGGGTTTAAACAGTCTTCGCTATGTAATATTCCACGTGCTCAACAAATTTAACATCCGTAAATGAGGACAATGATGTTAAAGGTCACATTTTCGGGCATTTGTTCATAAAAACAATACATTGCGAAAAACATTTCCTAACTAACGAAAACTTAGCAGTTAAGTTCTTTGTAAGGTTTCGGGGTTTTTATGTTTATAATTCAGTCGGGTTTAAACAGTCGTCGCTATGTAATATTCCACGTGCTCAAAAACTTTAACTTCCGTAAAGGGGGACAATGTAGAAAGTCACATTTTCGGGCATTTGTTCATTACGAAAAACATTTCCTAACAAACGAAAACTTTGCAGTTAAGTTCTTTGTAAGGTTTCGGGGTTGTTGTGTTTATAATTTAGTCGGGTTTACACAGTCTTCGCTATGTAATATTCCACGTGCTCAACAAATTTAACATCCGTAAATGAGGACAATGATGCTAAAGGTCACATTTTCGGGCATTTGTTCATAAAAACAATACATTGCGAAAAACATTTCCTAACAAACGAAAACTTGTCAGTTAAGTTCTTTGTAAGGTTTCGGGGGTTGTTATGTTTAAAATTTAGTCGGGGTTACACAGTCGTCGCTATGTAATATTCCACGTGCTTCCGCAAACGGGGACAATGATGGTAAAAGTCACATTTTTGGGCATTTGTTCATAAAAAGAATACATTAGGAAAAACATCACCAAACTAAAAACTTAGCAGTTCAGTTCTTTGTAAGGTTTCGGGGTTGTTATGTTTATAATTCAGTCGGGTTTAAACAGTCGTCGCTATGTAATATTCCACGTGCTCAAAAACTTTAACTTCCGTAAAGGGGGACAATGTAGAAAGTCACATTTTCGGGCATTTGTTCATTACGAAAAACTTTTCCTAACAAATGAAAACTTTGCAGTTAAGTTCTTTGTAAGGTTTCGGGGTTGTTATGTTTATAATTTAGTCGGGTTTAAACAGTCGTCGCCATGTAATATTCCATGTGCTCACCAACTTTAACTTCCACAAATGAGAACAATGATGCTAAAGGTCGCATTTTCGGGCATTTGTTCATAAAAACAATACATTGCGAAAAAAAATCCTAACAAATGAAAACTTAGCAGTTCAGTTCTTTGTCAGGTTTCGGGTTGTTATGTTTATAATTTAGTCGGGTTTAAACAGTCGTCGCTCTGAAATATTCCACGTGCTCACCAACTTTAACTTCCAAAAACGGGGACAATGTTAAAAGTCACATTTTCGTGCATTTGTTCATAAAAACAATACATTGCGAAAAACATTTCCTAACAAACAAAAACTTAGCAGTTACGTTCTTTGTAAGGTTCCGGTGTTGTTATGTTTATAATTTTGTCGGGGTTAAACAGTCGTCGCTGTGTAATATTCCACGTGCTCACCAACTTTAACTTCCGTAAACGGGGACCATGTTAAAAGTCATGTCTTTGGGCATTTGTTCATAAAAACAATACATTGCGAAAAACATTTCCTAAAAAACATAAACTTAGCAGTTAAGTTCTTTGTAGGGTTTCGGGGTTGTTATGTTTATAATTTAGTCGGGGTTAAACAGTCGTCGCTATGTAATAGTCCACGTGCTTCCGCAAACGGGGACAATGATGGTAAAAGTCACATTTTTGGGCATTTGTTCATAAAAACAATACATTGGGAAAAACACCTCCAAACAAACTAAAAACTTAGCAGTTAAGTTCTTTGTAAGGTTTCGGGGTTGTTGTGTTTATAATTTAGTCGGGTTTAAACAGTCGTCGCTATATAATATTCCACGTGTTCACCAACTTTCACTTCCGTAAATGAGGACAATGATGCTAAAGGTCACATTTTCGGGCATTTGTTTCTAAAAGAAATACATTGCGAAAAACATTTCCTAACAAACGAAAACTTAGCAGTTAAGTTCTTTGTAAGGTTTCGGGGTTGTTATGTTTATAATTTAGTCGGGGTTAAATAGTCGTCGCTGTGTAATATTCCACGTGCTCACCAACTTTAACTTCCGTAAACGGGGACAATGTTAAAAGTCACGTTTTTGGGCATTTGTTCATAAAAACAATATATTGCGAAAAAAAAATCCTAACAAATGAGAACTTAGCAGTTCAGTTCCTTGTCAAGTTTCGGGTTGTTATGTTTATAATTTAGTCGGGTTTAAACAGTCGTCGCTCTGAAATATTCCACGTGCTGACCAACTTTATTTTCCGTAAACGGGGACAATGTTAAAGGTCACATTTTTGGGCATTTGTTCATAAAAACAATACATTGCGAAAAACATTTGCTAACAAATGAAAACTTTGCAGTTAAGTTCTTTGTAAGGTTTCGGGGTTATTATGTTTATAATTTAGTCAGGTTTAAACAGTCGTCGCTCTGAAATATTCCACGTGCTCACCAACTTTATTTTCCGTAAACGGGGACAATGGTAAAGGTCACATTTTCGGGCATTTGTTCATAAAAACAATACATTGCGAAAAACATTTCCTAACAAACGAAAACTTAGCAGTTACGTTCTTTGTAAGGTTTCGGTGTTGTTATGTTTATAATTTAGTCGGGGTTAAACAGTCGTCACTATGTAATATTCCACGTGTTCACCAACTTTCACTTCCGTAAATGAGGACAATGATGCTAAAGGTCACATTTTCGGGCATTTGTTTCTAAAAGAAATACATTGCGAAAAACATTTCCTAACAAACGGAAACTTAGCAGTTAAGTTCTTTGCAAGGTTTCGGGGTTGTTATGTTTATAATTTAGTCGGGGTTAAATAGTCGTCGCTGTGTAATATTCCACGTGCTGACCAACTTTAACTTCCGTAAACGGGGACAATGTTAAAAGTCACATTTTCGAGCATTTGTTCATAAAAACAATACTTTGCGAAAAAAAAACCCTAACAAACGAAAACTTAGCAGTTAAGTTCCTTGTGGGGTTTCGGGGTTGTTATGTTTATAATTTAGTCGGGTTTAAACAGTCGTCGCTATTTAATATTTCACGTGCTCACCAACTTTAACTTCCGTAAAGGGGGACAATGTAGAAAGTCACATTTTCGGGCATTTGTTTATTACGAAAAACTTTTCCTAATAAACATAAGACTTAGCAGTTAAGTTCTTTGTAAGGTTTCGGGGTTGTTTTTATAAAGAAAAAACCTTTTTCTTTATGAAAAAGCAAACAATAAGTTGTTATGTTTGTAATTTAGTCGGGTTTAAACAGTCGTCACTATGTAATATTCCACGTGCTCACTAACTTTAACTTCCGTAAACGGAAACAATGTTAAAACTCACATTTTCGGGCACATGTTCATAAAAACAATACATTCCGAAAAACATGCTGCTAAGTTTTTTGTTTCCTAACAAACAAAAAACTTAGCAGTTAAGTTCTTTGTAAGGTTTCGGGGTTGTTGAGTTTATAATTTAGTCGGGTTTAAACAGTCGTCGCTATGAAATATTCCACGTGCTCACCAACTTTAACTTCCGCAAACGAGGACAATGATGGTAAATGTCACATTTTCGGGCATTTGTTCATAAAAACAATACATTACGAAAAACATTTCCTAACAAAGAAAAGACTTAGCAGTTAAGTTCTTTGTAAGGTTTCGGGGTTGTTTTAATAAAGAAAATCTTTTTCTTAATGAAAAAGCAAACAAAAACTTGTTATGTTTATAATTTAGCCGGGTTTAAACAGTCGTCACTATGTAATATTCCACGTGCTCACCAACTTTAACTTCCGTAAATGGAAACAATGTTAAAAGTCACATTTTCGGGCACATGTTCATAAAAACAATACATTGCGAAAAACATTTCCTAACAAACAAAAAACTTAACAGTTAAATTCTTTGTAAGGTTTCGCTATCTCAGAATTTTATAATAAAATGCTATGTTGAAGATTTAAACGGCGTTTAAATAGCGACGAGGACGGACTTAACTTGCTTTAAACAGATTACACAGAATAATAACGCTTGGGAACTACGTATTTTTTCCAAGCCACAGCATAAAATGTCCTGATGTGAAACTCCAAATATCCTCCTATAATAGTAGAATGTAATTTATGGCCAATTGACATGGTATGACAGAATTAGACTGTGTTTTGTGTTTGTTCGTTGTGTGAATGGTCAATAGAAACTATACACAAGAGACATTGAAGGTAGCGTTAGTGAATGAAAACATTGTGAAATTGTAAGTTCCGTTTGTCGCCGTATATTAATGTGACGTGTTATCGGAAAGCTTTCCATTTGTGTCGATTGTGTGAAAGAGATGAGATGATGGTTGATAATAGACATATGGTAATAAGATTATATCGTAACCTATAACTTCGATTAATCCAAAACCACTTACAAATATAAATATGAATGGGACTGTTCAATATTGAATCTTTCAAAACAATAAGTTTAGTAGTAGTCCAATTCAAAACTGATGAATCGAATCGGAGAAAAAATATGAATAGTGTAGGTAGACTAATATTTATAGAAACTAGACTTCGTGGTTTGGTTACTTTAGCTATAATGCATTTGTCTGTCTTAATCTGGACAAAGAACTGTAACTATAACTGTAATATACGGAGTAGGGTTACTAAAATTGCTCAATTAAAAGTATTATTCAACCTGACCCGACAACTGATGAAACCCGACAAATTATAAACAATACAAATCTTTTTATTGACCTGAAAGAAAAAGTTTCCTTTAGAAAAACAACCTCAAAGCCTTTTAGAGAATTTAGGAAATGTTTTTCGTAATTTATTGTTATTATAAACAAGTGCCCAAAAATGTGACTTTTTACCTCATTTTTCCAGTTACTAAAAGAGATTTGGTGGGCACGCGGAATGTTACATTACAGCTGTAGCGATATGCTAGGGATTTATGGAGATCATCATTTTTATTCTATGCACCATTATTATAGACATATTTTTAATTAAGAAAAGTACGTAAGGACAACGTCACAACAGCAGTAACAAATTACAGACAACATTGGCTCAGGAAATCCCGTTGCAAGTAACATAGTAAAGAGAGAAACAATACAAAATATAAACAATATATTTTGTATTTGTATTGTTTACAATCAATCAAAACAATAATTGTGTTACAATCAAATCAAATAAATAATTGTAACACAGAATAGATGCTAGTCCTAAATTCCGGGAACTTTTATAAAAACAAAACTTATTCAAGAACAATTCACTTGTATATGATTCACGCTGTGAGTATAGTACTAAGATATTTGTTTACGCATTCTATTTATAATTCAATGGCTACCCGTTATGTTGTATACAATTGTTAACTGATAGTTGCATTTTTTCAATGACAATGCGACGCTCGTATATGCATTTAGGTTTGTAATTTTGTCATTTGTATGCATTGTTTTTCAATTTTTTTTGTGTTAAGTGCACGGGCCGTGTTATTTTTGTGACACAGTGCAAACTTGTGCAATTTGTAATAGGTAGGTACTTCATATTGACGCAGAGTATCAACGTCTATTATAAATTAAACTTGGTCTATGTATTCAGAGTAATAAATTTGATGAAGTAACTACTTGCTACGATACGCAAATTATAACAACAAAAAAAATCAGCTCAGTATCCAAAAAAATATTGTTGATAAGTAATAAGTAGCTATGCGTTTGACCTTAACCTCGTGCGCATGCTTGCTCTCACTCAAATTTGGTCAAGGATCACCGTAATGAGTCAACTGAAAAAAATTACATTGTCATCAATAATTTTGTTCTGTGAAAAGTGTCGTTGTCTCATAAAACATGTTTGTTCAAAAGACACTCACTGGTGGTGGTTCCAGGTAATAATTTATTCATGTACTTGCAGGGAAATACGCTGAACTAGCTTTACAAAAGGTGAATTAATTTGAATGTTCGTTGTGATATAATAAAAGCGATAACAATGGAAGGATAACAAATCTACTGCACCTACTGTAGTTTAAGGGTAATAACTTTATCGAAAATAGTGAAAAAATCTAGTATTCTAAATAGGACATTATTTCTTGCCACGATGTTTACTGCCCAAAGTCACGTATCATAGCATTTGCGTGTAGGATTTAATTACAGCAGTGCGTAGCCGTATAGTCGTACGCGGCTATTAAATATGGTTACTTACAGTATTATTACCGTTCGGTATCAACTTGTTACTGTATTAGTAGGTAGCCTGTTAACTCATCCGCTATGATAACCCATTTTAAAGCTAGTGCGAGTTCAACTTCTTGATAAGCCGCAATTGGCTATCTTTTTTGGGGTTGAGTGTGTTTTACCGATCTCCCCACTTTTTCAATTCCCGAATCAAAGCTTGAGCTTCGTGCATATTAATTGCATCATCAAACAAAAAGCCAACGTTTTTGTTTGGCGCTTGCCAGGGGGAGGCTGGACATAAATCGAATATCCAATATATCTTTGTTCTACGTAATATCATTTCAATTTTCAACGCGTGGACGGCGGGGCACTAACCAAATTACTGCCAGTGAGGTGCGGTGCGGTGCGGTGCCTTAACGTTATTTTGAAGCAACTTTTTACCTTCGATAATTAATTTGGTAACCAATTGTTTCTCTGCCAGCCTTAATTAGTGTTGTGAATAAAAACTGAATGCTGGCAAATTAATCAGATAATAATCCAATTTTCATTCTTTAGAGAATAAGTATACCTACCTAATTAGTAGACGGGCTCCTATTGATCAATTTAAGTTCTGATTTGTACATAAAAATATAAATATATAAAATTGTATGTTACCATTCGCTTTATGAAACAATAGCTATTTTGATCAAGCGCGATTTTGACGGTTTTTCTGTTACTTGATCGATTGCGAATTTGACCATACGTGATGAAATTATTAGGGTGTTCATATGAGTATGAAGCAGTGATAGCCTAGGGGTATGATCACTGGACTGCCAATTCAAAGGTCTCGAGTTCAATCTAAGGCACACACCTCTGACTTTTCAAAATCATGTGCGTAATTATCACTCGCTGAAACGGTGAAGGTTAACATTGTGAGTAAACCTGCATGACAGTGATTTTCTCGACGGAGAAATCTGCCAACCCGCATTAGGCTAGCGTGGTGGACTGCAGAGCAGTGCGACAGTACATACATGGGTTGATGATAATCGAATATTATTTATAAACGGTGATAATGAAGTGAACCCACACTCTTGCATTCAAATGCATCTTTGAAATGTCATCTCGACGACTCCAGACCAGTCAATTTAAACGTCCCACGTAAAGTAAATAAAGTAAATAAATACGTACTAGATTATGTAATAGCCATAGTAGTTTATTGCTTTGATAAAATTCTCTTATCAACGTGTAACAATATATTCACGGCTCGCCGTGCCTGGACGTCTCGTATGAAATAATATTGCGAACGCTGTCGGTTGCGCTGTCAATAAAGATTACGAGCCAATTATAACTGCAGATGAAATATCTCCAGTAGGTTATACTTAGTCTTACAATAAAGGACTGCAGTACACATTAAAATGATGAATGCACAGGATCGAATGATGAGCTTCATAACTGTCATTAGATCAATTAAAGCCCCATCGCCGTCAATATACAAGGTGGAAGGGACATCGACGCACAAACGTCGTGACAAGTTTTTATTCAAGGTCAAAAATAAAATGACATAGGTCATTCATGTAGAAAATGCACGCGGTGTATTGCTAAAAACGCGATTACAACGCTCCACGGTGAATTTTCTTGCGCGCGCGGTCCGAAATAAATGAAATAATGTTTTTTTTATTATAAATCTAATTTCGGTAAATAATGTTTTTTTACATGTTCAAGTAAAACAAACTGCAGAAAAAAAAGTAAAATTAATGTAAAAAAGTTACGGACTGCTGAATCATGTACTGAACTCATGGTATTCGTATGTACGTCGATGTCCCTTCCACCTTGTATAACTATTTTACCAATCACGTAATCCTTCCTTTATTTAATTGTCCTATTAAAAGATATGTACGGTCTACGGTTTTTGCGTGAAAATACAAGTCTTTGTATATTGAATTCTCAGAAGTAGGTACCTACTCAGAGCCTTGTTCCCTTCCCCATTGTCGTCTTATTTTCAACTAGCGTCTATTCAAGTTATTTTTAATAAAGGAAAAAATCGGCTGGCGGGCAGGATTCGAACCTGCGATTTTTTCCTTCATTAAAAATAACTTGTAATCTTAGCATGGAAAATGCTTAAAAAATACAAAAAGATAGCGTCTATTCATTTGCCCGCTTTCCTTGAAATGTTTTGCTCAAACCCTATTACCAACATAGAGAGCCGAGAACAAAAGAAAGTAAAATATACAATTATTAATTAAACTCTCTTGATGAGTTCCGTATATTTTATAAAATCAAACTGTACTCTTACAATATTCTGTGTCAGAGCATACAGTGTGTAATCGATAGGAACCTCATTTGTGGGTTTGAAACACGGAGCGCTAAATTGATTTTTTGCTTCCTAGTCCTATTAGGGATGAAATTGTTAGATACTACTCATCATCAGCCCGCATTCGTCCACTACTGCACGAAGGCCTCTTTCAGTGAACGCCACAGAGCTCTATCTTCAGCTCTTTTCATCCAGCTGCTGCCAGCTACCTTATGGAAGTCATCAGTCCACCTGACCAGCGGCTGGTTAAATACTAATGGCTACTGGGAAATTACTCTTCGCTGCACACATAATTGCATGCATGCTGCAGTGTCCACCGACATTGTGTTACGCACAGTAGTAGCTAAGGGGCTATATATGCTAGGCTATATGGCTCAGTAGTGAAGTTACACCAAGTTGTGATACTGTTGCCACACATCGAGACCCCTCCGTGCCTCAGGGAGCACCTCGAACCGTCGTTCCTAGCTGTCATATACCTTTAACAATAATTAGCTGAACCCCGAAATAGGTACGAGGATAAAAATACGATCATCCATTAATATTACAAGCACTTGACGTAAGTTAGTATTCAGCCTGTGGTCACGTGTATCGATATTAGTTTCGTTTTTTAAGTGGTGCTGTTTAACTGATGCTTTCTGATGGGGGGAAAGGGGTGTACCTTTGAAGTTTTAATTTCAACACACCTATATTAATTAAATCCTTTCTTCCGTCATCAAAGAACTCACAAGGCCCAAACTCAATAGGTATACGTTCTGGTATATGTTTACCACATTCTCTCCATGGTCATAAAAACTTGATGGTGGACTGGTGGCATTATAATAGTGTAATTTCAGAATGATATGACTCTAAGATGTTTTAAAAAGTTGCAAGTACACAAGACTATTATTACTACATTACTGATAATATCAATGATCAGGAAATATTCGGAATCTATTACATAATTAAAAAACAAATAAAACAGTTAAGTAGTTGATAGTCATTATATTAACTAGGTATTCACAAACATTTTTTGACATGAATAACAACAATGTTATTTGACTCGTCGGTAAGCTATGTATCGGTATCTTATTGTGTATTAATTATCCGGTATAATGTAGTCATTATTCATAATTAACTGTTTGCAGTGTTTACGTAGACATATTTTCTTTGAAAACGCTTTGTGGCAATGTCGACACCTAGATCCATCATCCGAGTGTTTGTAAAATATGTGACTTTTAAGCGCTGTCACCGAGTTGAAGGTCTTCCCACAGAATGTGCAATCAGTAGCTCCCGGGGGATGTATCGTGGCGAGGTGGTTCTTCAACCGACGCTGAGTCGTGAATGTACGGCGACACAGCTCGCACCAATGATTCTTCCTGTCCGGATGTTTATACTTCATGTGGTTTCGCAAAGCAAGTCGGGAATCGAACACTTTACCGCACCGCGAACAAGGCGTTTCAGTTTTGCTGCACGTCTCGCTGTGTAAAACCAACAGACCCTGTGACGCAAATGTCCTATAACAAGCATTACAACGATGTTCGTAACGGTGCATGTATCGGATGTGCTTCTGCAAGCTCAACAGGGAGGGATACTTTTTATCGCACGACACACATTTCCCCTCTGTCTCGTTCTCAGGGTGCATCAGCAGATAATGAGCGTGTAACGTACTGGCCGTTTTATAGATCTTTCCGCAGTGTTGGCACATGTTGCCGTCATCATTGCACTCTTCTTCAGACGACGCATTACTATTGCCGTCATTGGCGTCTTCCTTATCTTTCAAAATATCTTGTAACACGACAGTCGAATTACGAAGGTGTTCGTCGATGATGTCCGAGTCCAAACGCTGGACATCTATTTGTACCTCTGGTCTTACAATATTACTATTCATAATAATTAAAACTATTTTTTATAACTGTACATCAATATATTATTTGCAACTGATTGTTTTCAGATAACATGACATTTCATGCTAAAAAAAGAAAACGATCAAAAAAAAGTATTTATTTTTTTATGTTGACGGCGTTAATTCTTCGTTGCGACCAGCGGACCTTTGTAGAATATTCTCTTTGCTCACTTAATAAACCCTTTTTAACTTTACTAATAGGTACTGTTGTTTTTTTTTTCTTGTGAGTATTTTTGATTGTGTCGTTCATGCGCAGGTTTTTACCGCGTGTTTTAACGGCAAACCGCTTCGGAGCGCTACCGCGAACTACGATTTTCCATGAACGTTAAATAACCGCAAGAGCGTACGAGTGCATGGATTCATTTATCGCAATAATTGTTATCTGCTCATTGTTGACCATATTATTGGCCAAACCTTAATTTATACTGCCATGCAGTGATTTAATAAAAAATAATATTAATTTAGACAAGTGATAGAAATCTAAAGGAATGTCTGAGATTTTATCATACTTATATTGTTTGTATAGTAAATAAATGTTTTACCTAATATTAATGCGGTTAATAGTACCAAGAAGTAAAATGCGGTTGGTGTTGCGTGTTGCTTGATAACTGTACAGTAAACAAATTGAATGTACACAAGTGTGATTAGGTAGTCTGTAATATTTACAAAATGTTTTCTGTGTGTGGGTATTACCGGGGATTAAATACCGAGATATTAATGTAACAAGAACTATAAGCACCATAATATATTTTAAGTGTGGCGATTCTCTAATAGTTTACACTAATTAAAATGGTGATTAAACTTGTATATTACGATTTCGGAATCGGAACTATTTTTGTCAAAGCGGTAGTTACATCTGGCCGCAATTTCAGTTCCGAATTCAAAATAAAAGGTATAAATATTATCTGTGGTGTTTGTGTAAGTAAGCGTGTGGCGCGTATGTGTGTGTGTTGTTACGTGTACGTGTGGTTCTTTATCGGGTCGCAGTGAGGTCGGCCGCGGCGCTCCGTTCGCCGCCTGGAAGGACCAACAGGCGGCTAACGCGGAACGAGAGCCGCTACCATTCCGGTGAGTCACTACATTATGAAGAACCTTACGCTCTGTTCTTAGATACGTCAGTCATTGGTGTTGTATAGGGTTGCCCACCTTTTCAGATTTTATAATTACTCTTGTTGGAAACTGGGTGAATATTTTCCGAGGCACATAAAGCTTTTCGATTACTAGTAATTTTATAAAGATTGCAAAGCTTTGAATTTACGCAATTGTTGCATCATAATATATTAGGGATTGGTACCTGTGCCTAAACATTTATGGAATCTTTCCAGATTTTTCACAAAAATTGCACGGATTTTTCTATGGGTTTGTTATAATAATAAAATTATTATCGATTAAAACTAGTGACTTTAGATTTTGTAAATTAAAATAATTGTGAACTAAACACAAAAATATATTTAGATATATTTTATGACACCGGTTTTTATGCAAATTTATTTTAACAATAAATAAAATATCAACTATTTACAGTCAGTTTATTTGTTTGCAATGTTAAAACATACTTAATTATTATCATTTTATCCTGTCATTATTACAATAATTTCTTTTTTTGCATGTGTAAATTATTCACTTGAAAAATAAAGCATAGAGTCGCATCCAAATCACGGTTGGCAACCCTAACGGTGTGATGTCATACTTTATGTATTTTTTAATTGGGTTGGTTTAGGGATCAAGTCAACGACTGCATTAAATTTAACCTTGTTAGAAGTAGTATTTTTTATTGATTTGGATATTTTATATTATAGTGTGTTTTGTTCTATGACCTACCTAATTTTCTTCTTTGAATAATATTTATTGTATATTTATGTAGTTATTCTTTTCTTTTACTTAATTTCTTGGATGTACCGGGTATAGAAATCGGTTTAACTTAAATGGGATTCTTAAATGGATACCCATATCAATACTTAAACCCTCCAGGCAATTGACTAAGTGCCGTAGTTATATAGTTATTAAACACGTACTTATTTCTTTCCTACTTTTAAGTCTCTAGTACCGGAATTGGCATCGACTAATAAAATCGTGTTGCAAATACGTGGTCTCATAACCGGTGCGACTGGTCCACTCACTGGCTTTCTATTTACACACTTATATTGATTTTGATGCATAAACCCAGCGGAAGACGTTTCAAACCAAAAATATATAGGTATTATAACATAGGTACCTACTCCGATTATCAAATTGCTCAGAGATACTTGTAGTTAATCTATATCTATATATAAAAATAAATCGCAGAAATGATTGTACGCCCATAACTTCCGAACAACTGCATCAAATTGAATAATTCTTTTTATGTCGTGTTCGTTATTGGCAGTACGAGGTTTGTATCAAAGATTTATTTTTTAAAACCACCGGGAAACGCAGGCGAAGCTGCGCAGGCCGTTAGTAACGTATAATTTTGTCTTATAATTAGGTCTGCATTTTTGTTATATAACACTGTAACGTATCAAGTATGTTTTAACAATAAAACACACCTATCTACTTGTTACGTTGCGGTAATTTTTAACCTATTTATTGTCCTATTGTTGGGCATCGGGAATGAGAGGGGTTAAGCTCCATAGTCCACCGCACGCTGCCTTGTGCAAATATTAATATATACTTGATCAATTTGATTCAATTAAGGTATTCGGTATTTTTGACTTATCGTTTTTCCTGACTAGTCACCCTAGCCCAACTCTAATATGAACCCGGTTTAAATAGCATTTAACAAAATAGAAATAAAACGTACCTAACACTCGTTTCTAAAAGGAAAGGCCTATTTGCGGAACCGGCAAATAACTGCATTGTCGGCACATGCATATTTAAATCAAATAAAAGGTTTCCTGAAGTCCGCAGCGGGATAAAAATAGACACAATTTCATATTCCATTTCTAGTCAAGTTGCCAGCATTAAATAATATTGGAGCTACGTACGGCCGTAGGTGGAACTTTATTGACGTAACCACCACGCCTACCATGATTCATTCACTGGCTCGTTCAAGGTATAAGAAAGCTTACAATTAGTGCCCCGGCAATATACTACCTTTTTGATGTTTTTGCACTAAAAATATCATCGTTTTCAAAAGCTTGTAGGTATAGCTTTTTCTGCCAAATAACTAGGTACTATCTATTAATTACTCTGTTGAATTTTTGTATTGTTATTTTTTGTACTAGGAAAAAACAAATAGAGCTTTACCATAATGTGGAAATTATAAATTTAAGCTCATTACAAGGCAATCAACAATATTATAAAAAGAAATAATTATATCTCACTCAAATTACTGATACAAGATTATATTAGTTAAATCGTGTTTATTTTGTAATAACTTGTTAATGGCGTTTTAATTGACCATTTGACAGTCCCTAGTTAAACACATTAGAAATTAACTTTTTTATAATAATTCTGTCAGTGCAGTTTTAAAGAATCACTACTAAGACAATTGTGAAGTTATTAAAAAGTCCAGGCAAGCTGTCAATTATGTGGATGTTACTATATGCCGTCAGTGTCATGCCTATAGTCCCCGAGGCAGACAGAGGTGTAGGTAGAGTCAGCATCAGATATATCTGGTATAAATATTCATAGATAAAAAAAATCTAAATTATCTGAAAATTAAACTTTATCGCAATGTTACAAGAAATGTTTCAGAACGAACACACTACTGTCATTCTGACATAGACTTTATCATATTGAGATAAAGTCACAGTTTTCCTGGTACTATGTGTTTTAAGAAAAAATATTAGCGGCTTTGAAAAGTCCACTCCGAAGTTCCCAACTGACGAGACGCTGCTATAACGAGCCAACCTAACTTTATGCTTGTTATAAAATTTATATTAAGTTGCTGTGTTGGTGTGTGCGTATTACTGAAATACGGATTCCTAATATTGAAGCTTATTGCCACATTTCCAATTCGGTTGTCAAATTTCCACGTAGTGCATTCGATAAATGCTACTCGCAGAAATGTTGAAAGCCATTAGTGATTAGTTGGAAATTCCAATCCAGTTCGATACAAAATTAGCTCTGAAATATTGGTAATAGTCAGCCAAGTTTCAGAGTTTATTAGATAGACCTGAGGTAGAAGTCACAACAAAATGGACGCAAAATGTACTCACGTATTATATCTTACTCTATTATGCGGCTCCTAATTTTCATCCTTTATTCAGGAGTTCACCACAATCGGACAACGAAATGCAGTTGCATAACACTTTATGCTTGTATTTTTTCCTTTTTATCCGAGAATTGGTACTCTTTTATTCATACTGCCGTAGTTTAGCTTTCTCATTTGTTGTTGATGATGGGGGAATTTGGTATTGGATTCTTTTATCATGTAAAAAGTTACAGTGGTACCTAGTGATACAGACTTAATTCATGTTTAATTTATGTTTTTATATTAGGTATTGGTGCTAAGTATAAATAAATAAATAAATAAATATCCTGGGACATTTTACACAGCACCATCTAGTCCCAAACTAAGCAGAGCTTGTACTATGGGTACTAGACAATGGATATAATACTTATATACTTTTTTTTTGTAAATACATAGTATTATAGTAGCGTTTGGATCTGTGCCCGGTTATTAACAATTCCTACTATTAGCCCCTCCCCCTCTATTAAATGTGTACATCCTTGTAACCAGGGATACATGTTATTAGAACTAGCGATGGTAGCGTGACGAGATTTGGTTTTTCCTTGCAATATTGGTACTTTGATAACATTTAAAAGCGAGCTTCAACGATTCAACTGATTGACGCGATAACTAATGGTGTCCAATACGCCACACGCGGTCACGTTAGTCACTAATATTACGCTTGTGAATTTTGCAATAAGCCGAATATGATTCTGGAAGCTGTACTGATTGAATGTTGCCAATATTTATTAAAAATGTACGCCCATATTTTTTTCAGTGTAGAAACATCATCTGTAAATGCAAAAATGTTACGATACGAGACGATTTACTTTAATTTAGTAAATGAAAGATTCGAACAAAGGTAGGTATAGTTTACAACAAATGGTACGCTAACGTCATTGTACGAAACAAGATATTTAACGTAAACCGTAAAGGAATTCCTGCCTCAGGTCTGCATCCCATATGTTTCTGTAATATTTATGCTACATGATGCTTCAGTTCTCTGTCCGCTCCTTTGGGACTAAAGAGATTCAGGAGTTCCGACGCTTCCTTGATTATTTGGGTAGGTAGTTAGGTACGATTAAGCTTCCTTATTAATACTGCTCTGTTATGTGAAAGATATTCTTGTTTTCCCAATAGTATTTTTGTTTAGTAGGCGCTATGGCAACGCATATGAACAACGTTCTTTCTTTCTAATAATTTCCGTCAGATCAGAAATTTGTAATTGTATAACGAACTACTCATATCTTATGGTCCCGGATCTGCGCGTGTTATTTCCAATAGCAGTCAAAATCTATATCTATACTAATGTTATACAGAAGAAAAATTTTATTGCTTGTTTAAAACTACTGGACAGGTCTGAAAAATTGTTGCTCCATTAATTAATTTTTTACCGAGGGCGAAGCCGTTGGCGGAAAGCTAGTTATGTTATAATAAAACAGGAACTAAAATACTGTCATGGTGCAAGTTGGTATTAAATGTGTTATAGTTTTTCATAAGAAGCTTTTTGTCTAATATTATATATAACCTTCGCGGTATTAATAAACGGTCATAGTGTAGGTAGGTACTGGTCTTTGTACTTTCTGCAAGTTTAAATACTTAGATAAACTCAATAATTCTCTGATAACATTAAAATAAAACGAATACTAGGAACATTAAATGCAGTACACCGCGGTTAGTACACCGTGTAAACTATTTAAGCAGTGGGCGGCCAACTGGGGCGGCCTCCCTATTTTTCACGTACCTACTGCCACGTCTATTCAAAGGCAACTGAAATATGATAGGATTATATAACATCATTCACCCGCGCGTTTTCCAGTAATATTCCCCTACACCTCTGTCTGCAGCCGTCTTTGTGAGTGACTATTCAAAACTTTATGAAGTTATATCTATATTTCTACTTAGCAGTTTAATACCTAGTTGCATAATAGGTTGTAGAATGTGCTGCAAACCGAACACGAATAATTACGCCTAGCTAAAATATAGCCTCCGATATCCTAAATCATTTTGGACCAGAAACAGTTTGGATTACGCAAATCTACTTGACGAATAGAAACTCGAAGGTTATTCGCAATTTATTATGAGGTGGTCATTTCAAATAAATTTGTAATACAACAAGCATATACCTAGGTGATCAAAATACTTTGTGCTTGTTATAGGAAACGATAAACATAAAAATTATGTGATTTAAATGAATTTAAACCCAACGCGCATACATATACATACCCCGAGAGCTGATAAGGAATTTAGAGGTGATTTAGGCACCTTGAAATCATAACTAGTTATTTCACAAATAACAAGTCTAGGACGTATTTGTTCTTTTTAAATGATAAACATTTTAAAAGCTTTTTGAAAACTATCAGTTCAGTGCCCAGATTTATATCCAATCATTGTTTTATGGCGCCAAGTTTGTAACTTGATAAAATAATAAAAATAAATAAAGGAGCGTATTAATAACCCCTTTTATAGGAATAGGTCGATTTTCCCTGTCAATTAAAGTAATCCTTTGGTGACATGAAAATCTTTATTCGCGCCTGGCATTAACCATTAATAACCATTATTAATCTTTTCAAAATCTTTTGCCTGAGATTTTTCTAGATATTTTTAATATTAACTTAATCAATTTGCTAAAAAATTCTAAGCGTGCCTAAAACATATTTTTACTACTCTTCCGGCTAATCTGGCTGTATATAACGGTCTGAAGAGTCTAAAAATTATAATAATTTCATGACAAAACATCTTTTTTGAAGATTTTTTTTCAGATGTTTTAGACTGCGCAGTTAGCAAAATAACAGCTACATTCCTGCCAGATTTCACTTTCAGTATCTTTGAAATTACACATGTTTTGTGATTTAAGGTGCCTTAAACACCATTTCCAAATTCGTCATCAGCTCTTGGCCTAAAACAGGCGTGCTTCATTCCACCTACTTATATTGAGTTGTGTAGAATCTAAATAAATAATAAGCTAACTATAATTTAATAACTATATTTTGTTCGGTTAACCTGTGTCTGTAATCACCGTATGTTACAGACAGACGTCGTATGAAATATTCAGTTGAGTAGAAAATCTTCTAATGGTTATAGCTAGGTTAATGTCTTAATCGTTAAACAAGTTAGTGTTTAGTACAACAGCCTGGATGAAAGCAACTATAATAAATAACATTAATATATTGGCTAGAGTCAATATCATACAGATGTAAAATTGTGTTTCTGTTTGTTGTTACTGTCGCAACATATAAGAATATTATTTTCTTTACAAACTACAACTTGTAAATCTTGGTATCGTGGCTGTAAACTTTCAGTTTCTTCGCTGAACTTTATTACTTCGTGCGGTGAAAACTTCATATATTCATACATAGAATTTCCATGTAGTATGTGTTTTGAATGTTACGAATGTGATACTTATGAGTTTAGCAGTTAAGTTCCAAACTAATAACTTCTGATTAAATATCAGTTCTATATTGAAGTTGAATTTTGATTTTAATTGTTTCTGAGTCAAGAACGTGGAAAGCTATATAGCTCAAGTGTTTGTACAAAAGCTCTTGTTAACCGGAGTACTACTAAAGGGTTAGCAGGTGCCAATAATTTTTACACCAAGCATGAAATCTTATTACCTATATGTATAAAACAAAGTCGGGTTTGTTACAACACTTATAACTCGAGAACTGCTGGACCGATTTTCACGGTTTTTGATTTGTTGGATTTGTCACCAACTCGAATAACAGAATAACTAAAAAAATTGGTGTAACGGGGTTCGAACGCGATCGAAGTGGCGGGAATCAGCTAGTTATTAATATTGAAGGAAAGAAGGAATGAAAACCGAAAAAATCAAAATGCAAGGCCTATAGCAAAATCTAACCTCTCTGTTTTGACAGCTCTTATAAAGCAAAGGTTAAGCGTTGGTTATTGTTAACCTTGTGTACTCAAAAAAACTAATTCAAAACAATATACATAATTACACATATATGTATTCACATTCCTCAGTCCACATCTGCCCTTTCTGCTACATGGTGGTTTTTGAATAAACAGGAAACCAGACATGTGGGCCAATAGTCGGTGACCATGAATTTGACGGTTACTTTCCTTTCGAAGAACAGTCGTATGTAGTTCATTAAGACATTAGGAGAAAAAAATATTATACTTTTTTTTTGTCAGCCTTTGTCGATAAGTGCAAGGAAAAGGCCTCCCTACCTTCCTTTTACTCATCTTTTAAAGCTGGTAAACTCCAGGCATTCGCATTAAAAAGTGGCATATATGCTTTCTCAGGCTCTAGACTATCTGTGTACCACATTTTATTTAAATCGGTTCAAAAGGCGTGAAAGCGCGACATACAGAGTTACTTTCGAATTTATAATATTAGTAAGGAGTAAGGATTACATACCTAATTTTTTTTAATATAATTATAAAATACAAACACAATAATAATATGATTTTCTTCTGCTGCTTCCGCTGTTCCGAACTAATTTCGCTGCTCGAACCTAAAGCTCGATGCGTCAAAGTATGCAGAGTATTTTTTTTATAATTATTTTCTAAGCAAATGAAAGCATCAAATAATCAACGTTATTCCTGTTCTGTAGTAACAACCACTGTTATGTACGCCGTGTACATATACAATAGGCAGATAAGCGTATAAACACATGTTTTTACTGCTTCACGTTGACAAAACTGAAGAAAATATAATGATAATGTAGTGGGTAGAACTTTTTAATGTGCAGCCGAATTTAAAGTTAACTTTGCTTGTTTTAAAATTACATCACTTAAAAATAATGTATCATTGTTTGACCTGGCAAAGGGGTAATTATTTTATTTATAACTAGCTTCCCGCCAGCGGCTTCGCCCGCGTGGTCTTAAATTTTTTCCCCCGTTTTTGCAAATTTTTTCATTACTACTCCGCTCCTATTAGTCGTAGCGTGATGATATATAGCCTATAGCCTTCCCCGATAAATGGGCTATCTAACATGGAAGAGAATTTTTCAAATCGGTCCAGTTCTTTTTGAGTTTATTCGTTACATACAAAAATACAAATCTTTCCTCTTTATAATATTAGTGTAGATATACAGCATAAAATAAAAGGTTCAAACATGGCCGTAATTTTCAAAGTTCCGCTTAAAAGGAAAACTAAAACTGCTTACTTAACTGCAATTTAATTCACCGTACTCAAACAATTTTGCTGCACGTTTATGCCAAAAGGCTTATGCAAAATGCCGCGGAAAAACTAGTATTCAAATCGAGGTAGTGACCACAAAGCGGCTCGTTGTCAAGCTGGGGCAGGTGTTACCGCAGCATAATCAACGTGCTGTGATACCACGCTACCACGTGCCCTCCATTACGGCAATGAAGGTGTGACGCAAACATTTGATGTAATTCCGACTGCTGAGAAAGGTTCCAGTTTTCATAAGAGAAATTTCATCGCTCCTCATTTTCGTTGGTGTATTCCCGTTTGAGCACCTTTTTTTTAAATTCCCATTGTCCCATATATAAATGCTCAATGTTTTGGGTCTATAAAAATAGGTGCTAAAACGAGAATACCTACTCCTTTTGGTTCCCATTATCTAGTTACCAAGTTGTATAATAGAAATATTATAGTATTTATATTTCCTATCAACATTCGCGATAAAACTTCCATACATTGTAAGAATTCCATTCAGTGTTCTTGGGCAAAGAGTTGCTACTCATTATAGGTGGCACTTGTAATAATCACGTTCACAACAATACCTAGATAGATAAGCGATAGCGACTGTTGCCTGAAAAACGATTTCATTTAGACGTCTTTTCCAAGTTGCACTAGAAGCATGAAAGTTTATTTAAATAGATTTCGGTGTGAAAGTGTTCTAAAATTCATGAACTTTTTGTGGGCAATTATTTATCGAATCCTGGAGATATGGGATCGGTTGTTCCAAAATCCAAAGATAAAGGTACATACAGTAAATCTTGTACAAAATACACATCATTTATACATATAACATTTTTAATTGGTATTTCTATTTATATCGCTGAACACCAAAAAAATATAAACTGTTCGGAATTAGTAAAAAAGAGGACGTTTTAAAAAATGTCATAAAACTGAACAGTCCTACGACAAGTACGCAATAAAGGACACACTTCCACCAGACAGCTAGCCTCCAACAATACGGGCCTAGAGGACACTGACGACACTCTCATTTCGTCACATCTCGCTAAAATGGTACACAACCTCATGTTTGGTGTACACTGTATAATTACTCAATAACGTGATCAAAAAAACAAACGTATTTTGAGCGGGAAAGTATGATTATAAATGATTTATTACAATTTTTAAAAACATAAAAACACAAAACCTTCACGGTGACGTAATTACGAAGTGTCAATAACAAAAAAACGCTACGCACATGAATTATTCATTTTTTATTATATCTCATTGTTACTAACATAGTTATCCGAAAGCGAATAATGGAGAGGATGTGCATCGAACAAAAACTAGCTTGCCGAGTCGCGGACGACCTTGAGTGGCGTTAATAACAGTTTCAAGTCATAGTTTGAAAGCGATAGCGGTTATTATACTAGCGAGTCTAGTGAGAAAAACTCATGGTCGAGGCACAGGCAACAATTTACGGCAATAAATAAAATATACAGCTTATACTAGTATCAAGATGCACTATAAACTCCTCATTAAGTTCTTATAGTTTTTCCAGTATCAAACTTACGGTATTCATTATACATATTACTGCTATACTTCTACTATAGTCTCTAGCCATTCTATCGGGATGACAACATTGTTTCGTCTTAGCCTAAACTGTATTTTCCAGTTTAAGGAGACTTCTATGGTCGAGTAGTGTTTCCACCGCATTATATGTTATTCTGCTTAGCAAATAATGTGCATACATTATTATGTTCACGTTTGAAACCAATGAAATAAAGACTTAACAACTGAGGTCTCATAATAACTCGTCTATAAGTTACAGTTGCCGCTTACCATGGCGGCGGGTACCAATTATTTTATTGTCATCTTCATATTTCAATAAAAAATATGAAGTCTTCTAGCGACGTTCGGCCTCGTTCACTTTATGTTTCATTTCACAAAATGCAGTGGTTATTATTAGACTGACCCGCTGTCGTTTTTCATTTGAAGCGGCAAGTGTTGTTGGCACGACATGTAAACGCGCGCCGGTGTTATTAATTTGACTCTGTTTCTATGCACATCGAGGTTACGCAAATTACGAGAAATTACGCTTCGACGCAATGTACCCATGCTTGCATACGTTCTGTCTTCATAACCGATACAAGATCTTACGGGATTGAAGTTTTTTATGCGTAAAAATTGTTATGCATATAATGCACATACATCTTATTGAATTTTATAAAGTCTGTCTATTATTAGATTTTAGTGTTTATACTTATGTAAAATTGTACTGAAATTCTAGTTTCTTACCTATTTGTAAATTATAATTGGTGTTTGTTTCTAGATATTTTAATCTTCTTTCTTTTATTGTATCTATTATAAATTACTTTCTCTAGTTGACTTTTATATGTAAATTATCTCTTTATATAATAAACTTTATGGTAAAGTTTAAAAATTATCACATTCTAAATCACATTACATTATTATAGCTGGATATATTAATCGGTTCACTATACCGAAAACTGATATTGAATTCAGTGGTGCGATCAGATGGGTCTATTATGTATTAATATCTATTGATGAATTAATATCAGTATTCAGCTATTCATGTAATGCGATTAGTGTTGTCACTGCATCCATTTGTGATCTAATACGTTGCACTAATTCTTCATCTGCATGAGATCGCTCCTCTGTTGCATGACAGAGATTCGTCAATATCTAAGTTTACGTGCCAAATCTGTCATAAGACTTCAATTATTTACCCAGCAAGTTTTTTTATTAGCGTAGATTTTACATGTAAACTTCAACGTTAACGATGCTTTAGCGGCTTGAGTCATATTTGCGCTTTTTTATGTCAAATTCAGGTAAGACAAATCACAGTTGTCAATTTAAACCGTCCGATATATCAGGTTTTAGCTTGTCAGTGTATAAATCTCGCTTACCGGTTTATGAAAGAGACGCTTTGAACAAATAAAGCTTCACTCTGTGACTATCGGACCGTTTGTTTTCATTAAGCTGCTAGTACTGAACTATCAGTGTATAACTGTAATTGAGTTATACCTACTTTTTCTTGCTTTTTATTTTTCAGTCGTTTGGTCTATACCACAGTTATTTTATTAACTTTAGTTAAGTTCAGTTTGACTTATTTAAGAGATTGCTTTCAAGTTGGAACAAACAGTTGAAACTTTCAACAGCTTCTAACAGTAGGTAAGCACTTGCCAAATTGACTAACGAATTAGTCAATCCATAATTGATATAAAACAAATCATTGATATTATTTTATCAGTACATTTACACATTACAGTACATTTACAGTACACAAGTAGTAATGGATATTACGGATGTGTAAATACGAAATGCTGGCTCATATGAATAAGTGATTCAGATAGGTTTCATTATTAAATTGGTTTCAACATGTGTGTTAATATATTAAACGTTTTAACTGTTTTAAGTAGGTATGAAAACTTTTTGCTTTGCTGACTGAAATAACTGTGGTACCTGTACAGTATCGCAATAGACTTGCACGCGTAATTATTGCCTTTAGTAAACCCTATTTAAAGTGTGTTTTTAACTTGATCTTGTTTTGCAGAAGTAAGACAGGAGGCAGTCCAACAGGCGCTGGCAGAGATGCAGAACAGACCCAAGCCCTCGCTGCCGATGCCCTCGAAGAGGACCTCCATGATGGCCAAGAGCCCTGACAGGGAGAGACATGACCTCTGTAAGTACTAATCAATATAATTACAAGACTGGTGTGCAATGAAAGAGCTTTTTTATAGTACACAAAATGATCCGGAGGTCGTTTCAGTGGTCACATGACTAGAGCGCTACTTGTACCTACTTAACTACTTTTTTGTGGATTTCTCTACGGTGTCGGAGTGCAACTCCTTAGAATCTTAGAAAAAATACACTCAGTAATTAATTATAATACTAGCTTTCTGCCAGCGGCTTCGTCCGCGTGGTCACTAGGACTTAGCATGTAAGAACAGCATACGGCGCTCAACAGTTTGGTCGCGTGTCGCTATGTTAGAGCTATATCTTGAAGGGATATTACCTTGAATTACGTGTACCATTACAAAAAAGGAATGTTGCATTTATTGTTATTATAAAACAGGGATTAAAGGTATTTGTATTTACGTATCATCATCATCACTATGCTGTATGCGAGAAAAGATTTAATTGTTGGTTTGAAACTACTAATATGATTTGAAAAATTCTTTCACCATTGAATATTTTACAAATTTACTGAGGAACAAAGGCTAGATAATTTATGTGGTGAGCGATATTACTTGCACACTATCCAATGTGCGTTGTGTGAGTCCGGTTGGATGAAATTAATGAAAGTAAAATAAAGTCACACTGTAATTTATTAAGTTCTACACAACACACAAGTAAAGTGACACCCACACCTACATAGCCATGCACGTGCACTTACATGGATATGCATGTGTTTGTGTCCCCACAATTTATTTGTTATAAATTATCTAACCTAGACCACGCGGATAAACCCGGGGGCGAACGTAGTAATATAAAAATTATAAATTAACAAGCAGTCAGTGTCACACGTTGCAACTAAGTTAATTTGATCTATTTCCAATAACAGCATTAACCAAACTGTTGGCAATTGTGGATGGGAATGCAACTAATTAATTCATAGCATGTATTTATAGGTTTATGATATTGCAGACTGCGGTGTTATTTTATCGAATGAATAACTAAAATGTATGTGTATTTTCGGAATGTTAGTAACGGCGCGTCCAGATTCAGACCTATAGAACTATACTAACTTTACAAATCTTATCTTATCTTACTAATATTATAAATGTGAAAGTTTGTGAGGATGGATGGATGGATGGATGTTTGTTACTCTTTCACGCAAAAACTACTGAACGGATCTGGATAAAATTTGGCACAGAGATAGATTATAGTCTGGAATAACACATAGGCTACTTTTTGTCCCGGTAAAATCTATGGTTCCCGTGGGATAGCGGGCGAAGCCGCTGGCGGAAAGCTAGTCATGAATATGATAATCTGTACCTATATTTGTATATAAGGAAAAGGTCACCCAAACGACTCAACGGGGGCAAAAATTTGCTAAACAGATAGGGATTATGACGTATGCATCCGCTAAGAAAGGATTTTTGGGAATTCCTACGGGCTTGGGGAAAATTAGATAGACCCGAGACACCGCGGGGAGCTAGTATTATATATATATATATATATATAAGAGACCTTTTGTTCACGTTCAGCAGTGGATCTCTTTTGGCTGATATGATCATCAGCTCGGGGAACCTAGTTTTACATGAATTGCGTCAGTGTAGACGCCCCGCGCCGTGGGTCATTTTATCATGGACGCATTTTGCACTGGAATGCTATATAAGTCAAAAATTTGGAGTAGAACTGGAACTTTTTAGAATTCAGTATTTGAACTTGTATGATTATCTATCAGCTAGATATCTCAATGAGTCTCTAGCCAGAATGCCTAGGCGTCATCAGAAAAAGGACGACGTAATCTAGGATTGGTACTCGATTACTGAGGACCTTAAAGATCGGCAGTCATATCACGTCTAATAGCCTATTACAAGCCACATATAAATAAAAAATCTGAAACTGTGCAATTGTACTCAGTAAACCAGGCAAACTGTAACTAGAATATCCGATAGACATCTATACTTCTATACTTTGTGATTTGTATTTTTGTATGTAACGAATAAACTCAAAATGTACTGGACCGATTTGAAAAATTCTTTCCATGTTAGATAGCCCATTTATCGGGGAAGGCTATAGACTCTATATTATCACGCTACGACTAATAGGAGCGGAGTAGTAATGAAAAATGTTGCAAAATCGGGGGAAAAAATTATAAGACCACGCGTGCGAAGCCGCTGGCGGGAAGCTAGTTAAAAATAAAGAAGATCTTACACAGTACCTTGTACACTGGTTGCGAAAATTACCTTTAATTGATAAAGGAAGGTAATTAGAAACGCGCAGTCGAGCTATCGACAGTCTCACTGGGCAAACCATTCGCAAAGCATTAAATAAAATGGAACAGGAGCGAAGAAAAGCAAAGTTTGAATCAGAAAGAGCTAATTATAATGTTTTATCTCCCAACTCAGAGACGTCACTTAACACTCATGAATCGTTAAGAAACAGCGGCTACTATATCTTGGGCAATTTTTTCATATTTGAATTTGTCGTCAGTGTACTAAGATATAAATAATAATAATCAACCCATATACTGTCCCACTGCTGGGCACGGGTCTCCTCGCAGTATGAGAGGGATTAGGCTATAGTCCACCACGCTAGCCTAATGCGGGTTGGCAGACTTCACATGCCGTTGAGAAAATCTCTCAGGCATGCAGGTTTCCTCACGATGTTTTCCTTCACCATTACACTAAGATATACTGAGTCTCATTAGTTAATGTGCGTGCGGCCCTTTCACAATTAAGAGATCTAATGTGCCGAATGTCTCTTAACTTTACGAGGCATCCTAATTTATTTTATATCATGATAACTAAATTCGTCCATGTTTTCACACTTACCGACCGATCACAATAATAACCGGGCACAAATCCGAACTCCGAACTGCTACTGGGAATTTCACAGAAAAACCCAAGAACACTGGTCGACCCGGGAATGGAACCCAGGACCTCTAGGGTAGCAGTCGCGCTTGGGACTACTAGACAAACGAGGCATTTTTTTTTATACAACTAAGGTGGCAAACAAGCATACGGCCCGCCTCATGGTAAGCGGTTACCATAGCCTATAGACGCTTGCAACACCAGGCGTATCACTCGCGCGTTGCCGACCCGAAAAACCTCAGAGGTTTATGGGGGATTCACTGCGCCGACAGTTTGAGGGAATATTCCTCTTACTGCCAGCGCAGCGCGTTCTTAGAAGGAGCTCTGGCGACCTTATTCACTGCAGGAACACAACACACAATAAAGTGTGTTATTTGGCTGCAGTTTTCTGTAAGGTGGAGGTACTTCCTCAGGTGGGCTGCTCCAGATTTGAGCCATAAATGACTGTGCCCTACCTGAAGGAAGTCTGTGAAAGTGAACATAAGACTTCCAATGATCCGATACCAAACACTTGTTTTATTCAAACGTATTTTCCCATACTTAAATTTCAAATTGAAGTATGGGAAAATATATAATATACGACATATTGACACATTTTAAGTAACTATGTCAAATTGTCTATGAATTCCCTCCCTTTCCCTAACTATCGGTTGTAGCGGCTTGTTTAGCACCATACCTTGCCCATACCATACATTTTCTGTAGTTATATGCCAACAACAGAAAAGAGTTGTCGGTCATTTAACTCTGTCTGTCTGTCTATCTGTCGCGCTTTTACGCTAAAACTACTGAACCGATTTATACGAAATTTTGTACAAAGATGTTCTACTTTTTGAATGCGAAAAAGGCTGTAAGGGTTTGAAATAGGGGACGAAAGTTATAAGAATATCCAGACCACGCGGACGAAGCCGCTGACGGAAAGCTAGTTAACAATAAAAGTCGTTAGGTATTCGTAATATTTATTAAACACCCAAATTTTGGGAACTACTTTGGTATTTTCGATACATTATTCAATATTGGTACATTGGAAATGTTTCGTAAGCGGATTATTTGTTTGGTATTGCTGGAAATTGCAAAACAATAGGTAGTCAGTTATTCGTAACATATACACCGCAAAATTCATATAAAACGATAAATATGCCGTACGCTTTACTCGTTTATTGAGCCACATTTATGTGCAAGTCACAAAATTGAAAAGTTCGTTAGATTACAATCTATCTAGTGAGATTGTAAACTGTCGATAGATTGTGAACTGGAACGTACTGCTAACAATTTAACGCACTGATTGGTGTTTGGTCACAGTTCTAACATAACCTTACCAATGCAAAGATGATCAGTGTATGTAAGTATAGTTCCACAATTTAGAATCGAAAGATAGAGTACAATCTAAAAGTGTTCAGCATCTTTTGTACTTAGTCGAATTATGGTAAAAGTACGATACAAAAATAACCTTTAATCTATACTAATATTATAAAACTGAAGAGTTTGTTTGTGTGATTGTTTGGTTGAACGCACTAATCTAAGAAACTACTGGTCCGATTTGAAAAATTCTTCCATTGTTAGATAGCCTGTTTGACGAGGAAGGCTATAGGCTACTCGTATATATCATCAGGATACAACCAATAGGAGCTGAATATAAATTAAAAATGTTGCAAAAACGGGGGAAAAAATTAAACATCCACGGGAACGAAGTCGCGGGCAAAGGCTAGTAACAAAAACATAAAAATAAAGTAAAAATACAATAACATAAAAATAAAGTAAAAATACAATAACATAAAAATAAAGTAAAAATACAATACCTAACATAAAAATAAAGTAAAAATACAATAACATAAAAATAAAGTAAAATTCTCAGTAGCAGCTCATAGTTTGGATTTGTGTCCAGTTAATTTAGCAATACTCTCGCCCCCTATTATATTGAACCTAATCATACCTGCGAACTGTGTGGTACCCGCCTACCATCAACCGGGCTGCATGCGTTTACAGTCTTTGTGGTACTTACAAAAAAAAAACATTACTGCACCTTGCATTATAAGATGGTCTTATAAAAATGTAGACTACGGAACCCCACACTGTGTTTGTTCGACACGTATGTGACCAATTATTTTTTAATTGTGTGATAGTCGGTTTTCCCTGTGTGCGGTTGTTATGCTCTGTCGGCTCTGTAGCAATCTGACAGCACAGAGACATATTGATTCATTCACGGTTCATTCATTAATAGGATCGCAGACTGTCAAAATATCGGGTCGTTGCATGACTGAGTGTTTGTGTAGTACATTGGAGGAGCACGCACACTTCAGGAGAAATGCTTCATTTTGTTATACTTATTCAAATAGTAAGTAGAAGGCAGCAATTATTCACACCAGTAATCATAAATCATTTTCCCAACGGTTGCTTTCTACATGTTCTGTACTTAACTTAATTTTCTGTGCGTCATTTTTTTTCTTCTTTTTAAGTAAAACATACGTGACGCAATTTCAAACGCAACGTCAAACGTCAAAGACGTATTGCAAGTTAAATAAAACATACTGCAAAACATTTTGAGATAGTGGAAAAACTCGTGATTTCTATCGATCACGATAGTAACAAATTACAACACATCACTAGCATCTACTAAGCCGCGATTTCCATTCGTGAAATAAAATGTTATATAAAATATAGTCCTCGAGTAGCAATCGGCAAAATATACCTAGGATGTGGCATTGTGGCCGTTCGTGGAATATCTCAGTTGCTATTTGTAATGTTGCCATTGTATTCCTGGAATACCTACATCTATGTGTGTCGGGACACCTACTTGACTAGTTATATTTTTAACTGAATAGAAAATATTGATATTCAAGATGAATATTTTCTATGTAGTCTATTCCCACGCAACCCTCTTAGTTCGAAGAGAGACGTTGGCAGACTTCCTTTGTACTTTGTTATTGAAAATGTGACGAGGGCGACTCAAGTACGTCGCAATGATTTTTTAACTAACGAAGCTACTTGGATGTATACCGATTTTTGTTTTGTCTTTAACCTTTCTTACCAAAACAATAAGATTTCTTTTGCATTATGTAACAAAAACATGATTTATCAGAATAAAAAAATCTCAGCTTAAGTTAGTGCTTATTTCGTACGCATCCCGAAGGATTCGGCAGGATGCAATATATACTATAATATATCTTCTTAGCAAATTGTATCGTTATCTGTTTAATGGTTAAGTTGACACACCTACTACTTTTGCACTTTAGTATTAGTACCTATGGATTTTCCAGACGTGCGTATTCAATAAGCAACTTTCACAACGTTCTTATTCCGTCACAGCCTCATCATCTGACGAAGATTCCTGCGCCGGCGATCAGGAGCTTCCTCCACCACCAGAGCTGGGCTCTCCCCCGGCCCGCCGACCTGCAGCTCCACACCCTCGCGCGTATCCTCACCCTCTGCCACAAGCTCATCATCTCAGGGAGAAAAAACATGTGCCCAGGGAAAGGACTGAGATGCGCGAACGTACTGAGTTGCGTGATCGACCAGAGATGCGTGAACGCACTGAGATTGATATATCCGAGATTACCCACCTGCCTGCTTGTAAGTAACTTTTTTATATATTTATGCGGTTTTGAAGAAGAAGTTCAGAAATACTGACCCCTGGTTGCTTGTAAAGTTAAGTTCGTTTAGGTAAAATGTCTATTACATATTCTAAAGTAAATTATGCGTAATTTTATAGGTCATTATTTTATAACGAAACAACTAAAAAAAATAAGTTGTTTTGATTTAAACATCAAAAGAAATGTATCTATACGCCACTTTTTCATATTGAAGCTATCCACTAATGAACCAAATTTGAGTTCTTTGCATTACCCAGATCGTTATCTATGACATTCAACAACATATTATTTGAAATCATAATTACTATCATCATTTGTATAAAGTATTAAGCATGGAAGCTTGTTTTTCTGTTATTCAGTCACATTCTATTCAATCAACTAAAGTACAGTTCTCGCCAAACTTATTGTCCGGGTTGAGCTACGACGAGCTAACTTTAACCCTGCCGTAAAAATCGGAGGAAGAAAAATATTGGATTAAAATGATTTACAACGACAGCCTAAACTTGAGCTTTATTACAATGCCATGCCAACTTCAACCCGGACAATAAGTTTGGCGCGAACTGTATATAATGTAGGTAACATGTTTGTCTGGTCTAAGCTTTCGACTCGCAGTACTTACAGTCACATAGGGTAGATAAATTAAACAACAAATTAGTATTTTACTGTATTTCCGGTCGCACGGACGCTTGGACCGACTGACAGCTATAGAATGTATTGGTTGGTTCCAGACATACATAATAATATCGATTACATCAAAGGATTATCACAAAAGGGAATGTAATTATGTATGATTATACTAGGTACTGATTACGTTAGTCCGCGACATGGAGCAATGATTCTACATTTAGATAGGTGCATTTCATCTTGATTACTTTTTTTTGTTTGTAAATAAAAATATTTCAACATTTAGAGGACTTTAATTAATCAAACTTATTGGATTTACGAATACATTAAAATTTAAACGAAAATTTCTATCATAGGCAAGCAGTTTTAGTAACCAAGTTGCACAATAGCAGATTATACGGTCTACTATACGGTCTATACATGGTCAGATCAATTCCAAATTTAATCAAAGTTCTCTACAGGTCCTTTGTTAGTGGGAAGGCTTATGCCTCCCGAAGCCCTATGTAGTGTATACGGTTCGGAAAGGGATATTCATATTAATATGTGGGCTTCCAACGAATGGATTCAGAATGCAAGGATCCTATTATAGAAATGACATCAGTCAGCCTTTACCGAGTTCAGCATGAAATGAATCACTTTCAATTGCTAACGTCATCGATTCTATGAAGATGTCATTCAAAGAATAATACATGAAAATACATGGTTTGCGTCAGTCTTGTTTTATGTGTACGTTGAATCCAACCATTCAAGCGGTCATCCCCGACAGGAATTGACGGCAACAGTAGTGTCAAACATACAGTGAAATAAACGAGGTAAATTGCCATTAGTGACCGTGTTGTGATAATTTGCTGTAGTGAGTGACAATTCTTTATTAAATATTTCAATATTAATTTATATTTATGTATTCGATATTTTTTATATTTACTAGTGCAGTGATTGTAGTAGATATAGGGAAAATGTTGCTTTGAAATATTTCCAGTAAGTGCCCATTTTCTCAGGAAATTATGTTTGTGTTGTTTTACCCCACTGACACCGGACACTCCGTAGAAAGTTTCCTATACCTATTAATACTATATTAACGTGTTGTTACACGCGCTAATTAATGTAGGGTAGATATGCGTGAAAAGCGTGAAATAAGTAGTTGCCATTTTGTCGTGATAACGGAAATGGAAAATGAAAAAATTGTGTAGGCTCACATTGCATTTCTGTACATGGTGTCCATACTGTGATCTGATCTTGATTCGACAAAGAACACCAACTAAGTGCCAGAAGTGCACTATCTAACCTTTCTGCACAGTACAGCAATAGCGGTTACGCACTACGCACGATCCGAATCCGTGAAAATACGGCCCGGTGTAGTCGTAGAACTACTTGTAAGGTAGTTTAAATAATAATAAATAAATAATAACTCTTCTAAGACTACTCCGGACCGCGCGTATTGTCACGGTTTCGGATCGGATTCGGATCACAGTGCGAAACCGCTCTTATTCCTAGTTATTTTTGCCCAGCAACTCTTATTATGCACGTACTCTTATTATGTAGATAAGCACTTCTATACTCCGCAACTCTTTAAACATCTTGCAATGCGATTTTACAAATACGTTCCTGTATTCCATGCCTTCTCGGCTTATAAATTACCGTTCCGTCCGTGTATTCGGCTCATGCAAATACACAGAGGAAACGTATTGTAGAGACGGCTTCTAAACCAGTGTTAGAAACATTCTTCGTTTATCTTTTTGTTGTATTTTCCTTGCTAAGATAACTACTTATTTTAAAGAAGGAAATTTTCTTTCGATTTTCCTTGAGTCGGTTGTTTCCGCCATTAAAATAACTATTTCTTCGGTTGTTTCAACAGCATGAATATATATATATTTTAATAATACAAAGCAAAATAAAATGCTTCAATAATTTGGATAAAATATATTAAACATAAGTACATGATCATCCCCTCAACCTACACCCCCCAACTTTCCAAATCAATCAATTTCTGGCTTCTCAACTACCGAACGTTTGAAACCGTAACGTGCTTTTTCGTAGTAATTAGTTAATCCAGTGATCATCACTTCGTTTAATTAAAGAACACGTCATAATAGGTGACAATTTTCAATAAAAGAGCAGTCCTTTATATTCCAAGAAATTCAATGCAAGTCTAAAAAATATTGCCTTATTTATGTGATTTTTGTTTAGTTTTCCCCAAATGATGCGTAGGTAGAGATCAAATTTCCCGTTAGTTAATATGGCTTTGTTTTGTAAATACTTTGCTAAGAAAAATATTTATGTTTGTTCTCGTAATAACAAAACACTTTTTTTTTGTAAACATGGAATTTGATTCTCGTTAATTACTTAAAGGGCTCGAGGTTATGGTTTATTTATCCGTTGCTTTATCGGATAAATAAACCATAGCCCCGATAGCTTTCTGCGGGGGCGCGGTGGACAAACATGGCTTATCAAACAAAGCCGCGTTGTCAACAAGTAGTGGGAGGTATCGCGACACTGTGTTTTTATTATTTACATTGATTCTGTGGAAACTTATGTACCAATAATACATATAATGGTATTAATAATCTTTTCATTTATTGAGTGGCGTTATAATGGCCATTTTAAATGGGTCTTGGCGCCCACTTAGGTATCAGAAATTGAGTTCATGTTTCAGTCAACCAGGGGTTACACAACCTAGACAGGTATAAGAGACCGATAAACAATGCAGATAGCAGGCAGTCTGTACGTAGCTATTATATTATAGAGATCGCATACCGATATTCCGCAGAATGCTAGACTGCTCGGCTGCTTTCTGTCTGTGCGGGCTCTTAAGCCAGGAACACACTCACCACACACTCATTATGTGTGCTCTTTGTAATAAGATTACGTATAATATAATTTAAGAGCGCTCGTGTCTAGTGTGTTCCTGGCTCGTTATTAGGCAAGCTTTAGTAATACGTAGTTTGTTATCAGACATCCAGCCTGATGTGACTCATGCTTCGTCAGGCGCCCGCCGCGGAGGAGCCTTGGTCGCCGACCGCGTGCAGTGCTACGCGCAGCCCGAGGACACCGGCACCGGCACTGGCCGATGGAAGGTAAGCGTAAGTAAAAAAAACTTTATTTTCAAATTATTATTATTATTTATCTTTAGGATATCAGACGCTATTTAGAACCCTTTGATTTTATATTGCAACTAGAATAATTTAACGTTTATCAAATGCTTGTAAAAGCTTTAAATTTGAAATAAAAATATTTTGAATTTAATTTAGAACATCCCGTTAATATTCTTTTATGAACTACCAGCGGCTTCGCCCGCGTAAATTGGGTATTTCTTATAACTTTTATCCCCTAGTTCAACAGACCTACCCTTACAGACTTTTTTCGCATTAAAAAGTAGCCGATATCCGATTTCTCAGGCTCGACTATCTGTGCACCAAATTTAATTTAAATCGGTTAGTTAGTAAGGATTATTTTTCGTAGAGAGAACTTTGAGAATGATGTGCGCTGTAACTTTGAACGATAGAGTGAGAAAGCTTAAAATAATTTCGTAATACTCGTACTCGGCGGCGCGTGTGTATGACGAGATATTATTCTGAACGTGGACGAAGCGAAACGACGTGGCGTTCTGTAGTGTTTGCTCTTTTTTCTGCTGTTATTGGAAAAAGAGCAAAATAAGCGAAATGTGGCGTTCTGTAGTTTCTGCTCTTTTTTCTGCTGTTATGGGAAAAAGAGCAAAAGAAGCGAAATGTGGCGTTCTGTAGTTTCTGCTCTTTTTTCTGCTGTTATGGGAAAAAGAGCAAAAGAAGCGAAATGTGGCGTTCTGTAGTTTCTGCTCTTTTTTCTGCTGTTATGGGAAAAAGAGCAAAAGAAGCGAAATGTGGCGTTCTGTAGTTTCTGCTCTTTTTTCTGCTGTTATGGGAAAAAGAGCAAAAGAAGCGAAATGTGGCGTTCTGTAGTTTCTGCTCTTTTTTCTGCTGTTATGGGAAAAAGGCGTGAGTGTGATCTGATGGTCTCCTGTCTCCCATTGCGTTGGATTTCCACTTATTTGCTACAATCCGGGTACACCACTTTCGCCGTATCTACGCTCATTAACCCCCCCATCCCATGCATGTTTGTCTGTTAAGATATCCGTGTTCCGTATCCGTTTAGACATCTGTACATCCGAATTTCCGATCCGAAATTTGATTGTAGTAGGTACCTACTATCGCCGAAATCAGCTCTTGTACACGCTACTACACTACTCATGCCAAAACAATCTAAACATACCTTAATAGTTCAAAGGATATTAATAAAAAAAAGGATATTAATTATTAATGAGATGTTCTAAATATATAAAGTACCTAAGTCTCGTCTAATATTCTATTACCTATTTTAAAACCAAACAGAACGTGCCATCAAGCCTGTATTCTGTGAAGGTACTAATATACACCTACACTTCTCTGGAATGTTTTTGTCCAATGTAAAAGACGGTGACCCTATTGCCATTAACCGGTAACAAAAGGTATCTCCGAGATGATTTCAGAGAAAAACACAATAACAACTACCTAGTATTATAAATGGGAAATCATTACATGAATGAGTTAACGAAGGACTTATTTATCAAAGGATCCTTTTTTGACGGTGAAAAAAGAACTGATTTAGCGATATTGTACGATTTCTGGAAATGTGAATATCAAATAAATATAGGTACGCAAAAGCTTAACATTTTATTTGTAGTATTTGCGTACTGCGGCTCCCCAAGTAACCTTAATTGACTTAAGACTTGGAGGATAGAATATCAAACAGCAGTAGGATTTTCGGTTTAATGTTATTTATCGAACATATTAGTGATATGCGAGTTCATCGAACAGATAATCTCATAAAGTACCTTCATTTACCAGCGCCTTAGCTGCACTTTGAATACAGAATGAAAACTCAAGAGACAAACTCAGAGACTTCACTTAACGTAATGAATCATCAGCTAAGATCCATCAGTGTCCAGTATCGTACACTGAGAACCAACTTAAATATGGAAAAATAGGCCAATATATAGTAGTCACTGTTTGTTAACGATTCAATAACGTTATTTGACGTGTCTGAGTGCGACCCTTAGGTAGTAACAGCGGACCTAATTTATTGATCTAACTGTAGATACTTAAATAGCTATATCTATGTCTAAAGCTTATTAACGCATTCTAAGCTGGTCCGTGCGTTTGAGACGCAATTTCCTAGTCGAGTTATCTTTGAGGGAGTTGATCACTATTGGCCAGACATAGCACGCCTGCTGTTAATGAGGACATAATGAGGAATATGTTCTGGACACATCTCACATGTTAAGGTCAAGGTTTCTGTCTTGAAAACGATTAAAATTCGTACAAATGTACAAAATGCATTCTATCTGCTTGCCAAATTTTATCAAAATTTCTTCAGTGGTAAATTGTTTATAACAAGGTGTTATTTAAACACTTTAAAAAGAAGAAAATAAAGTTAAAATTAATAAATTAAATTATTTCATTATTTTTGTTTATATCTTTTCTAGCATTCTAAACATATTAGTGTTTGCATACTTAGTTGTACGAGATATTGTTATTCCACCCTGTCTAGACAATCGCTAAGTAGATTATGTCTTTTGCAAGCAAATCTACTAGAAAAATGTCGACGATAGACAATATTTATCGTTTAAATGTATTGCACTTCTACTTTCAATAGAATTATCTCTACTCAAAGTGTTATTCCACATAGGTATCAGCAAAGATACAGCAACTTTTAAACACACTGAAGCGCCCTAAACGGCGACCGCTGCCAGAGTTCTACGAAGACGACGATATCGAACTGGAGCTCGCTGCCAACCCTAAGGATCCCAATGCTCCAAAGCCTGAAGGCGGTACCATGACTCCTGCTGTGGGAGAACAACTTGTCGTCCCTTCAGGGCTGCCTCGCAACCTCGAAGCGGCTCTACAGAGATACGGAACAGCCTCGTTCAAAGCTAACGTGGCTACGGTCTTAGACCCGAATGGAAAACTCAGCAACTCGCTCAATTATGGTAAGTACTAAGTACTTTTACGTTATTTGTATGGTATGGACACAATGGCAAGTGTGTTCATTGTTGTATTATTCTCATTATGGATTATTCTGTACTTGGACATCGTGTATACGATTGATCCCTTGAACTAGTATTAATTCAAATCATAGTGCAGTCATGTCGGACGATGGAATACAGTAAGAGGCCGTTTCTGATTTTTAAGTTTAATTTCTTGTCATTTCTAAAACGAACTTTTCCTTCACAGGTAAACTACTCAGTCGATCGCTCAAAATCGCTCACGCATTGCTCAATAGGACGTTCACCTCTAAGGCCAGTAGTGGTGGACCCTTGACTGGAGATAGTTCTATCAAGCCGGGGGACCGCGTTGCTCTGGTGTACCCAAATAACGATCCCATCAACTTCATGTGCGCCTTCTACGGGTGCCTGCAAGCGGGAATAGTGCCGGTTCCGATAGAAGTGCCGCTGACTCGCCGCGACGCGGGGCTACAGCAAGTTGGATTCCTGCTCGGTTCTTGCAGCATTCAGTACGCACTTACTTCTGATAATTGCTTGAAAGGTAAGAAGATTTGCAAAATGTCCCTGTTTTTAACGTTTTCAGAATTAGTCATATGTTAGTCCTGTGATCGTTTATTTTATTCTTTAGGGTGGGTGGTGAGGTAGGTTTATAATTCCCGTATTTTACTGGGATAAAATTGTGTATTTTTTATTTTAGTAAAATTGGTTCGGCTGATTTGGCGTAATAATTGAGACACAATAATCAAACAAACTAACACACAAGTATTCACATTTTATAATATTAATAGATTACGTCAAAAACGTATAACTAAACATAAAAACGTATACTCTAGTGCATCAATTTAATTACGAGCTTAAACACCATTCCGGAAATGAAACTCTCAACCGTGTATTTGAACACACTAAAACGCTGTGCTTCATAATTAGTTTTTGGAATTCTCATTTATATAACACTTGCAAAATAAATGTTTAATCTTTGTAAATAAAACGCTATTCATTTGTAGAATACCTAACAGATTTGGAAAATGATTAATTAAAGAAACGTTCTTAATAGTCCGCATCAGGTTTTTAGCAGAACAGTAGCCCAGATAATTTGAAAATTTCGGAAAATACTTTTTTCCGTGAAATATTTGTATGATTTATTGAATTTTAAATAGACTAACGTCTGTCGGGTCAGCTAGTTTAACATACATAACTATGAGATGACTATCTTTTTATTTTTTTTATACCTGCCGTATCCCACAGTAATAGTAATACAGTCGAATTTATTTCAATTAAATGTCGGCACATGTTTTAACAGAAAGCTACCTACAATAGCCACAATAAATCAAAGAGAAATTGATTTTATAACTGCACAGGTGCGTCTGTCAGATGGATTCGTCTGCGCTTCGATGCACGCGGCCATTATCAAATAACCTTTCAACATATGTTTGATAAATAAATATTAATACCTCAAATTCTTCATCTTCCTGTGCCTGTTAAAATGACAAATTCTGGACATAAATGAAACCAACGGCAGTAGGTAGTCAGCCCAGTTTTACCATTGTTATTATTCCTACCAGGACTTCCAAAGACATCTTCTGGAGACGTGGTATCGTTCCGCGGCTGGCCATCCCTGCAATGGGTGTCCACTGAGAAGCTGCCTCGTCCCCCGCGGGACTGGATTCCCCCGCCGCGTCCCGCAGAGGACAGCCCGGCTCACATCGAGCACACCTCGGCCGCTGACGGCTCCGCTATGGGTGTCATAGTAACTAGGTAAGGTTTAAATGGTTACTCTTAAAAAAATGCTCGATATCAAGACTGTTTGCATCAACTTTTTCCCTTATATTGCAAAGTGTACATTAGATACTTTTTACTTCATATGCAGTATAAGCACCGATTGCAGTTCTGGAGTTGTTAAAAATACCCCACCGGCTTGTCTCAACAATGTTAATCATGTATGTCGAGTTCAAAAAGAGCAATATAGTTTATACAGTAACAAGTATATAATTGCAATGTTCTGTATTATCTACCAGCTACCTATTACTCTGTGCCAATATACCTTCCAAAGACGTAACTTACAAGCTTTTATACGTTACAATTATTCATGTTCCTCGACTGCAATATAGTATCAGTCATTTATCAGAGAAAGATTTAAATAACGGACATGTCAATTTAGAATTCCCTGCAATATTTGGAAGAGGACAGGTAGGAAATGAAACTGCGTTGCAAAATTCCTAAATCGTTACGGCTGCCAGTCCGATCGATCTGTCGTCGGCCAGACGGTAAACCTTGTTACTTCCCAACCGATTGATAGGTTTGTTACGCGTGACTGAGAGTTCTAAAATCCATACAGAGTATTATCGTCCGTAGGAATGAGATCAGATGTAAGCATTTTAAAGATGATGTTTTACTTCACTGTTCACAACAACATTTATTATTATTATTTTATTTTATTGAAATAAGTATACAAAAAGAAACTTTTTTTAAATTAAAAGATTTAGGGTTGATTTTGAGATTTGGTTTGATTTCGCAAGCGTTAGTATCACGTTAAAGACTCAATTACTCAATTGCGATAATAATATGTTGCACACAAATGACATAATCAAAACCATCATAATTGTTTTGTGAATCAAAGGCAGAGAACTTTATTTTCAAAAGAATAAATTACGTAGATCTGCACATAATAAGTAAAATAAATATGGAAACGTTTCAAGTATGTTTCAATTTAATGAATAAGTTCATTTAATTGAATCTTATTCATAAAAGTCATTTTCATAAATCAAAATTTTAATTACATTTACTTATATTTTTGGTATTAGATATGATTTATTCATAATACATTCATTCTTCTTAACATTACCTACAGTCCTCAAATATTACCAGAAATATGCAATTCAATTGAAACCTGGTACTACCGAAAATCTAGGACACTTCGTTTAAAAATTACAGTAAGTTATGTATCTCATCAACAATATGCCAGCGCGCTATTGCATATGTCCTCACTTTTCTTCAGAGGTCTTCGATTTGCATAGAATTTAAATACGTTCTTGACTGTTGAGTGGCTTACTTAAGAAAGTGCGTGTTAGTCATCAATGGCATTGTCTGCGTGTCATTGCGCTTGTTTCCAAATGATCAAACACGACGTATTTACGTGAGTTTTTTGAGGATTTCTGAAAACCTCCTGCGTCCTGCTGCGTTTAAAGTTCAAAATTGCTATAAAAGTGTGCAGGATAGCACTGGATCCGGACGCCGAAGGACCATTGTATGTAATACAGCTCCAGCAGATTGACTTACTTACCTTATTGTAGTTATACGTTTGTACTGACTTTATCTACGAATTCATGTTCAAAGACTTTTGCTCAAACATTATTATTAGTTTTATTCCAGAAAGCTGATCCCATAGAAAGAATACATCTTAATAACTCCATGAACAATCTTTAAATAGTAAGTTAATTAGGAATAGTACAGTAAAACGCTCCCGGATGATTAGCGAGGACATTACAAAAATGTATTTATAATAATAATAATAAAATAATTCACTTAGATAACATGATCCAATAATGGCTAATAGCAAAAGAAACTTATAACTATGTTAGAAGGTAGATATAAACACTAGATTTTTTTTTATTTTACTGTCCCAAATGTAGTTTTTGCCCATAGTGAGTGCATCGGACATTGCTATTTATTAGTTAACATCTTTAGTAGCATAAAAGCTGTGATATAATAATTGTATCAAAATTGTAACGTGCTTAGCGTATCTATGTGTAGTTTCACCAAACACAGCATGGACACAAGTGAAACTCGAATCAATATGAAATATAATTTCTCCTAAAATAGCCCAACTGCACCTTTGCCCTTTGTGTAGCATGATTAATAAATGAACTTTTATTTGTCAGTTTAAAACGTTTCCAGAGTTTGCGAAAATATCTGTTTCAGTTTAGTCCCCAACTTTCCCGGTAAATACAAAAAATTCTGTAAAAATGTTCGAGCAATATTCATTACACCGACAAATAACGCACCTGAAAGTTGGAAAATGATTTTTGTGCATATTTTATTTTCGTTTTATATTGAAGTGAAAATGGTGATTTTTTTTGTAAAATTCTAAATGGCACATACAGCAGAATACTGGCGAGTAGTATTATAGCTCTGCAGATGCTGAGCTGGACACTCCATTTGCTAGTTTTTCAACAGCTAAAACATATCCAGTTCATCATTCTTCCTTACTATTTTCCCAAAAAGACGTCCACTGATGAACCAAGGAATCTCCTATAGATTTCCACATGAACCGGTTATGATCTAAGCCGTTTGCATCCATCGTCTCCCAGCGACCTTTAAACCGTTCGCCTGTCTATCTCGTTAGAGATTTAAAAAAAGTTGAATGGCTTCTCCAATGTCCTACGCTGCGTTTTCCGGTTCGTAGTATCCACTCGAGAACCTTTTTGTCCGACATAGCTGGTCAGCTCTTAGCTAACGATGCTTTAGAATAAGGAGAAGTAAATAAAATAAAATATCCATCCGCGGAAACGCTTGTGAAATATAAACTCCTTACCTTGAAGGCTCTTCAAGTTTCAATAGCTCTGCACCTCTTGAAATGTAGTTCTGTTGTGTGATATGCCACTAAGTTAGTCGGACAATACTTTTTATTGAATAAAATCCGCATAGGGACACGGGACTTGTTGTATTCAGGATATTGCATAAATCTAGAGGCTTGTTGTGACTGCGCGCATCTCGCCATAAAGGAAGCACAGTGAATGAAGCTTTATTGAATTGTGTCTGCCCGAGTCTGTTCGAGACGTACCTAATTATATTTATGTAAGTGCTCAAGGTGATCGGAAAATTCTGTTTGCATAGCAGCACTCGTACACTGATCATCGTAAGTCATCGTTGACAATTGAGGTGTGTCGACACGAACTGCAGCTAATGTAGAAGATATACAATTGCAGAGTCGACCCAAATAAATTTATTTGGTGCCAACACTATCGAAATCTATTAATTGTTTCCAGTTACCAACAAATCGCTCTTAGTCAATCTGTCTCTGTCATGTGTCAGCTTGATAGAGACAAGTATGAAACCAAATTGGGATGTTTTTTTGTGTATAAAAATATTCCCAATGTCCGCTATAAAACTCTTTTGTTCTATTTTTTATCGCCCCCAATCAAAAAGGTTAATTGGAAAATGTGATGGCATTCCACGTCACCATCGATGCCATAATAAACGTACCTAACAAAAAGAATGAATACATTCCACAAAGTTGGTTGTTTGAAATTTCAACAAAAAGTTGGATGCAATGCGACTAGTTTTATTTTATTGCGATTTAAACTTTTCAATGGGTATGTGACCCGGGAATGTTAAGAGAAATAATGGAGGGGACCTAAAATTCGATCGTGTCATACAAACAAAAACAAATATTAAAAAAAACTCACCGTCGTTTACCGTGCTCATATTTTTATTTAGTTAAAAACATTAAAATTATACAGTTAAATAGAAGATTACAATGAAAGTTCTTTTCTTGGATGATCATTGTAAAACAAACAAGGTATGTTACTTTTTTTCTGGTATGGAACTGGAAATAAAATCCACAAATGCATACTTACGTCATAATACCAGACAATATCTGCGTCATAACAACCAATTGTCCTACTCACAGAACAGATAAACCTCCTTTATCTGTTCTGTGGTCCTACTTACAGCACGGTTACTCTCGGCTCCTCCCTAACTTAAGACATCCCACCACTACGCTGTATGAAAATCGGTGTAGTGTTCGGTGTCTCTTATAAAACGGTCAGCTCGCTCTTATAAAACTAATGTATAAACGCATTTGCGCGTGTTCAAACGTAATCTTTCGTATATAGTTGTAATGCATCGATATCGAAAAGTTTCTATACATTGTCTGGGATGTGCTCACGTTCAAAAGGGAGGATAATCTATACTAATATCATGAAGTTCTTTTTTTTGCTGAAGTTTTTTTTTGTTGAAAGCGCTAATCTCGTGAACTACTGGTCCGATTTGAATTAATCTTTCAGTGTTAGATAGCCTGTTTAACGAGGAAGGCTATAGGTTATATATCACCACACTACGACCAATAGGAGCGGAGTATCAATTTAAAAAAATCAACTTCTGCGGGAACGAAGTCGCGTTCAAAGGCTAGACGACGTCTGTGGTCTAGTGGTTCGAGTACCAGACTGCTGATCACGAGGTCGTGGGTTCGATTCCCACAAGACACAAATATTTATGTGTTGAATATAAATGTTTGTGTTTGTCTGGGGTGTTTCCTATGTATTATAAGTATTTTACAAAAAAAAAGTATATAAGTATTATATCCATTATCTAGTACCCATAGTACAAGCTCTGCTTAGTTTCGGAATAGATGGTGCTGTGTAAAAAATGTCCCAGGATATTTATTTATTTAGTGAATTTATATGAGGGATGTTTCCGCAGGGCATCAATGTTGGCCCACAGCCGTATGCTCTCCGTGGCGTGCAACTACACAGAGGGCGAGCACATGGTGTGTGTGCTGGACTTCAAGCGGGAGACAGGACTGTGGCACGCCGTGCTCGCCAGCGTGCTCAACGGGATGCACGTCATCTTCATACCGTACGCGCTGATGAAAGTCAGCCCCGCGTCTTGGATGCACATGATAACTAAGTACAGGTCAGTGCCTGATGTATTGTTTTCAATTTTGACAGCTGGTTTGACTGGTGAATGGCTAATGCGTGATGTGTTGCGAGTTCGATCCCGCACGTAATAAATATTTTAGTGACATACAGGTAGTTTATTCGGATCCAAATGTTTGTTTATGTGATAATTGGTTCTGTAAAGGTACCCCACTACACCCTTGTGTTCAACATTGGGTTGAAAAAACTTTGCGCACAGTTTCTGTGTGATCGTGGTTAAAACGTCCTAGCCAGATGCTCGTGCATATCGCTTTAGTTGTTTGTTATTTTTTACCCTAAAACGCGTTGTAGAACTTTGATCGTCTCGGAGCGAATTTCAGTTTTAATACTTCTTTAAGATGTCTCCTTTGAGTGTATCAATATCCGTTTTTGATGTAATAGATTGTTAGCATAATTTATAAACATGTTATGTATAAACATTGTAAAATAAAGTGCAACGAAGTTCTTTTAGATTTTCTTCTTTATTAGTATATTTTTATAAGTATTTGGAGTCATAATAGAATTGATGAATCTGAAGACACAATACCCAACATTTCAGGTCGTTTAAAATTCAAATTGCTACATAAATGATTTCTCTTTACATTTATTTTACGCGAACAACGCGTTAACGCGAGTTAATGTAAAAATCATCTTTACAGTGAACAAAACAACTGCTGCTTTCTGGCTAACTTAATCTTGTTTTAATTGAGGTTTTCAAGCAATGCCGAAACGTACAAAACTATGACAGTAATGTAACCCACAGGGCGTCAGTCGCTATAGTGAAGTCGCGCGACTTGCACTGGGGCCTGCTGGCCACTCGCGACCATAAGGAGATCTCGCTCAGTTCTCTGCGGATGCTGCTGGTCGCCGACGGAGCTAACCCGTGGTCACTGTCCTCGTGCGACCAATTCTTATCCGTGTTCCAGAGCAAAGGTAAGGACAAGTTTCAACTGAATGGGATAATAAGTAAAGAGCAAGCAACTTCTGTCTAATGGATATTATTCTACGTATGTCTACAACTTGGATACAGATGATTGTTGTACCCAAATTTGTGACTCCACAGTCTTTATACGTTTAGTGGTCGTTAGTATGACTGCTATACTACTGACAGTGCCTGGGTTTGATGTCCGGGTCAAGCAGTGTTGTTCGGTTTTTTCTAATTCAGCAGCAGTTCGGAGTTTAAGTTTGAACCCCGCTCCCTAATACATGATAGCTTAACATACCATTGTACTGTAATTGTCTGTTATTATGTTACATCATTATTATTTTTTAAAACATTGTAAATTTATACCTATGTTAATCGTGAGTGGTAGTCAGAAGCCCAAACAGCCTGACAACCAGTCTATCCTTCGAATATCAGAATTACTCAGAAATTGGGTGACGGAGGTCTGATGACAGTCCCTTCATATAAAATACTGATATTCAGCCGTATTAGGTTAGGCTGGATGCCAACCCCGACTGGAAGAGATTTGTAAATTTTTAAAAACAAAATTACATACAGCCGAACATAAAACCTCCGGTTTTTCAAAGTTATTGAATTACGTCAGGGGTCCGGGGCGATGCGATATGTCCGTGCGCGTGCAGCAGCGAGTCACTGACGGTGTGCGTGCGCCGTGCGGGCCGCGGCGGCGCGTCCGCCGGCCGCGGAGTACTCTCCATGTCCGGTCTCTCGTACGGCGTAGTGCGCGTCGACGCTGAAAACTCGCTCACCTCACTCACGCTGCAGGACTGCGGACAAGTCATGCCCTCATGTAAGTGTTTAACCGATTTCATGAAACGAGTAGGATATCAATTCGTCTGTATACTGAGATAATTATTATATTTAAGGTTCTTTTAGATCATGTGTAAAGTATCATTCGAAAGACTCACACCACTTGAAGTGTGTTTCTTTTTAGGTATCATAATTTTATGTTCTTATAAAGATTTTTGAACATAATATCGCTTTAACTGTCGAGTATATTCATTGATTTGAATCTCACATTAATCAGGTAATTAAATCATGAATGTAATTTCTATTAATCAAGTCTCAAATACCCGTAGCTATTCCAATATGATTGCAAATTTCTTCTGACCAGTAATAATAATGCGTACTGAATCAGAATTATTGGCCCCCCAACTGTTTGTGAAGTGATGTATTTCTTGCTACCCCATTATGAACCAAAACTTATCTATATTTCAATATAAGGAACTTGCATACTAAATAAAGCCATTGTTAACTGGTCCAGTTTAATTGGCACAAACTGCCATTTGTGACGTACTTCTAGGAACTCATAAATATTGTTCAACCAGGCGTGATAGTTGTCGTCAAAATGGAAGGTCCCGCTTACCTCTGCAAGACTGATGAAGTGGGAGAGATTTGCGTGCTGTCCGGGGCAACGGGTTCTGGTTATTGGGGTCTGCCCGGTCTCACCAACACAGTTTTCCGCGTGCGACCGCTCGACGCTGATGGCGAGCCGATCGGAGAAGAACACTATGTGAGAAGCGGACTGCTTGGCTTCCTGGGACCTGGAGGTCAGTTATATACTATAAACTGTTTTGTTTCTTCCTAGCTGTGCAACTCACGACGAGCTGTAGTAGTATAGTTTATTGTTATTGAAAAGGTTTTCTTACTGTAGATATCTTGAGATTATTCCCGGCTCTTCCGACGAATCATACAAGTTTAAGGGTCAAGAAATGACATTTGATGACTGCTTCACACATAATTATGAGCAACATTATTCGTTAAAGAGACTTGATCAAAATATTGAAAAAGAAATTTGACCAATAGTATAATAAATCAACAGGAGTTTTTTGACATTTACAAAGAGGCTTTTCTTAGTACAAATATCAGCAAGATCCAATTGTATCGATTCGATCTCTTGAATTCGACAAATTCTTGTAACATACAAAGCACGACCACTACTTGTAGTAGACAGACAAAACTGATTTCACAGAAAAGAGTTACTAGTTGTTGTCAAATTTAAATAAATTGCACCTATAACCTGGTTTCCGTTCACCAGGTCTGGTGTTCGTATGTGGTTCCCGCGACGGCTTGATGACCGTTACCGGTCGCAAGCATAACATGGACGACATCATCGCCACCGTGCTGGCCGTGGAGCCCATGAAGTTCATCTACAGAGGACGCATAGCTGTGTTCTCCGTAAGGGTGCTACGGGACGAGAGGATCTGCATCGTGGCAGAGCAGCGCCCCGACTGTGGCGAGGAGGAGGTATGTCTATGTCCTTTTGATTATCAGTTTTATTTAATGCTAGTTTCTGAGCTTATTTATTTATCTATACTAATATTATACACAGGAAAGATTTGATTGTTTGTTTATTTGTATTGAATAGGCTCCGAACCTACAGGACCGATTTGTAAAATTATTTCAGTGGTAGATAGCCCATTAGAACACGCGGGCGAAGACGCTGGCGGAAAGCTTGTACTATATACTCGTTACACGGACAGAACAACATGACTTTAAAACATACAAATGGCGGCCTTATCGCAACCAGCGATCTCTTCCAGGCAACCTTAGGATGAACTGAATAGATTGTGTTTAGATATCTTGTAACCATTCATCGGTCTTGAGTTTACAAAACACAATGATTTTATTAAGCAGCCCCGTCATTCTCTCACGGAAGGAGGACTACCACTTAGAATTAAATACTTTAGGCTATAACCTACCACGTTTAACCTTAGTGCGAGTTCGTAGAGTTATACATGGTATACCTACCTAAGAGTATCACTAACATAACTATGTTGGATTAATACTGGCTACGTTTAATTCCGAGAGTAATACCAGTGTGGATTTCGACGTACCAAGACAGACATCATACACAGATATTACTGTTCAAACCCTCGAGCCTCGAGCCCTAGCCTCGAGCCGAACCAATAATTTACTTTAGGTAGATATCGAGTAACGTAGAACGTTTACTCAATATTTACGCCTAAAGAGCAGTATGCATGACATGCATTGACATGACGCTGCTCTTTAGACGTAAATAATGAGTTATTTTGAATTTATGTCAAAATATTATTTATAAACTGTAATTTTTAGCGAGACTGCATTGAAATGTAATAAAACCTCATTACCTCAGTCAGAAATCGGCTCGTGGAACTCATAAAAAGCTATCTTTTTTCTTCGATAAGGGATTCTTTAACAAGGATTTTCTTGAAAACTGAACATTCTTTGACGCTTTAGGGGCATAAAACCAGTCTATCTGATCTTGATAAAATAGTATTTCATATTTATCTTGGTGGTATTATATGCCTTCTTTCTGATTTAGTAGTTAATTAGCTTATTAACTTTCTGATTTCTGACATTTACTCAAACTTAGGACACTGGGATGAAACTTAATGAACAAAAATGTAAGGTACCTGTTAGTAATTATAGCGTAAAAAAACAATGTATGACGCGATAAAATCCGTGAAAAGGAATTTATTTAAGATTAAACTTTTGTACTGATAATGAAATCAAACGATTCGTGAAACCTTATTAGGTATTGCTTACAGACAACGTTACTTGATGTAATAACATCATAGATATAAGGCTACGTCAATATACGTGGCTCGCTATCTGGGTGCTTATAACCGTCGCGAAGAGTGGTTCACGATATTCAGCAACAATTGCCTAACAACTACCTTCAGGCTGACTAGGTTCCGGGGAGGTGGGTTAAAGGCAACCAGCCCTAGAGAAACCGTAGAAAAGATGCATTGATGTATCGGGGATATGATTGGCTGAATCTTCAATTATTCGTATAGAAAATTTTATATTACCTACTACAGAATATAACCATATCGAAGCGATATTCGCGAGATTGTAAAGTTTAGTGCATAAGTGGCGTGCAGTCTGCTCCGAGTCTAGAAGGCAACTGACACAGGCGCAGAATAACCGGAATTACTTGTCTCTTTCGTCGTAACGTGTAGGACGGAGAAAGCAATAATAGTTAACTTCCGCCCGAACTAACACGAATACTGCCGCAATGTGTAAAAATAACTTTTATGACACGATGATTGTTTGAACTCGTTTTTAATGTAAATATGTACGTTTATCTAATGCAATGTTTACCCTTTTATCATCTTATTCAAATTAGCTGTGGCCATGATGCTGCATTGGTAATTCAATTTTTCCCCAATGCCGCGGGAGTTTGCCTTAATGCTTTTTTCGGATGTCTATTATTTTACCTAAGTAACCTAATGCTGAATTTAAAGTTTGTAGGCGTTATAGTTTTAAGAGTCCGTGAGTAATAAGTGAGAGTGGTACATCCTTCTTCTTCTTCCTGCCCTTGTCCCAATTTATTTGTGGTCGGCGCAGCCTATCCTTTTCCTCCATTCATCCCTATAAGCCGTCATCTATTCACTCCTTTTCCATCATATCGATCTTAACACAATCCATCCATCTTTTCTTTGGCCTTCCTCTATCCCTCCGTCCTTTGAGAGTGGTACATATTGGGCTCTAATATAATTAGTATAAGAAATATAGATTTACATACATGAATCATGAATTTGAAACAATACCTCTCCATCTGTACTAGAGATGTCATTCTCTGTTTTATTTTTCCAGTCATTTCAATGGATGTCCCGTGTATTGCAAGCTGTGGACTCCATACATCAGGTTGGCATTTACTGCCTGGCTCTGGTTCAGCCGAACTACCTGCCCAAGACTCCGCTGGGTGGCATTCACCTGAGCGAATGCAAGCGCCGTTTCCTGGAGGGCACGCTGCACCCAGCCAACGTGCTAATGTGCCCCCACACCTGCGTCACCAACCTGCCCAAACCAAGGGAGATACATTCTGGTATGTCAAGTTAGTATAATTACTTTTGAATGTTAATATTATTTTGTTGATATTTACAATTTGTGACTGTGTTGGCTTTGTGCATTTGCGATTTTGTATTCTATTTATGGTTTCATAGTTGGTCTTATGTTCAAGAAGAATATAAGTTGTTATAATCAAGGCAAAAATAATATTTTGTATCGTTACTGTACTCATTAGGCATACAAAATATGAACCTCATTTACAAAATATGTTTATAACGCTCAACTAACTCAACCACTGAAATTTTCATGCTGTGCAAATACAATCTGATTATGTATCTATTATCTGCCTTATTCATGTGGTAGTAGAAGTAGAGTCCCTAGGTTCGATTCCCAGGTTGAGCAGTGTTACTGGGTTTTCCATTAAATTCTCAGTACCTATCAGCTCAAAGATATTTGGGTTTGGTTGAAAACAGGGCCCCATGGCCCATTATACGAGACCTAAAGTCCTCAACATACTAACCAACTGCATTTGTACAGTAATACACCATTGCATAATATCTGTTTTCAAGTCTGCTAATGTTGTTTTTGTGTTACTGCTAAGCCGGAGTATCTTTTACACCCAAAACGGAATAAAGAAACTGCTAAGCGATGTACAACTTTGTTTTAAAAATGGTTTTTGAACTGCCGTTCTCTTCATATTTCAAACTGCCACTAGCGATGGTTTATCCATTTATTGTCAATATTAAACCGATATTAGTTTGCGCCGTGGCTATAAATATTTCTTTCGCATGCTTTCATTTCATTTTAAAGTATTATTCGGTTTTTTATTTGTTGGTTTGATTTTCAAAAACTACGTTATTATTGATATTTGTTAATGTTTGGTATTGTAATATGTTTAGATGTGGGCCCTGCTTCGGTGATAGTGGGCAACTTAGTTCAGGGCAATCGTCTTGCGTCCGCTCAAGGTCGCGATATGGGATATACTGACGATTCTGATGCTGCCAGGAAGGTGAGCAAACAATTTTTTAAAAACCGTGCCATTTAATATTTATAGAAATGTTCATTTTTTATCATACTTTTTCTCACATTCCAGTACCAGTTTATATCTCAAATATTGCGCTGGCGCGCGCAGAGCACCTCGGACCATGTAATATTTACATTGCTCAACTCAAAGGGCGCCGTTTCCAAGATGCTAACTTGTGCTGAGCTGCATAAGAAGGCCGAGAGGATTGGTAACCTACTGCTGGAAAAAGGGCGCGTCAATACAGGCGACCACGTCGCTCTCATCTTCCCACCGGGACTTGATCTCATTTGCGCCTTCTACGGATGTCTGTACGTCGGCACGGTCCCGGTAACCATCCGCCCGCCGCATCCGCAGAACCTGCACACCACTCTACCGACCGTGAGGATGATCGTAGATGTCAGCAAGGCCACGCTTGTCCTCTCCAACCAATCTGTGATAAAGCTACTGCGTTCCAAGGAAGCCAGCAATGTACTCGATAGCAAGGCGTGGCCGATGACTCTCGACACTGATGACATGCCCAAGAAGAAGCTTCCCATACTGTACCGGGCTCCCACCGCTGAAATGCTCGCGTACTTGGACTTTAGCGTGTCCACCACTGGCATGCTCGCTGGCATAAAGATGTCTCACGCGGCTGTCACATCACTTTGCCGCTCCATGAAGATCGCGTGCGAATTGTACCCGTCGCGACATATCGCGCTCTGTCTCGACCCGTACTGCGGCCTTGGATTTGCCCTCTGGTGCCTCAGCAGCATCTACTCGGGACATCACTCCATTCTTATTCCACCTTCAGAAGTCGAAATAAACCCTGCATTGTGGCTGAGCGCTGTCTCACAATACAAAGTACGAGACACATTCTGTTCGTATGGCGTTATGGAGTTATGCACCAAAGGGCTGGGCAGCTCGGTCAACCAGCTTAAAGCTAAAGGCATTAGCCTTGCCTGCGTTAGGACCTGCGTGGTGGTTGCTGAAGAGCGTCCACGCATCAACCTGACCAATTCGTTCTCAAAACTATTCTCGGCACTCGGTCTCAGTCCGCGCGCTGTTTCCACGTCATTCGGTTGCCGCGTGAATATCGCCATTTGTCTTCAGGGCGCTTCAAGTCCGGAACCATCCACCGTGTACGTTGATCTTCGAGCTCTCAGGAACGACCGCGTATCTCTCGTAGAGCGAGGCAGCCCCCACTCTCTATGCCTGATGGAGTCCGGCAAATTGCTGCCAGGAGTAAAAGTGATTACAGCAAATCCTGAAACCAAGGGACAGTGTGGAGACTCACATTTGGGAGAAATATGGGTACAGTCGCCCCACAATGCTAGCGGCTACTTCACCATATATGGTGACGAAAGCGATTACGCCGATCATTTCAGCGCTCAGCTGGTGACTGGTAACACAGGAGAAGTGTATGCCCGCACTGGATATTTGGGCTTCTTACGGAGGACGGAGATTACTACGACGAGCCACGTATCCGATGATACATCGATGATAACGCGTGACAGCGACACTGAGTCACTAGCGTCGGCGTGTGGCAGCCTCAATATTAGCGCGGACACGCATGACACACATGACGCAGTTTTTGTGGTGGGCGCTCTCGACGAGACGATCATGTTGCGTGGTATGAGATACCATCCCATAGACATCGAGAACTCTGTTATGAGATGCCACAAGAAGATCGCAGAATGGTAAAAATCTTACTTATTTTTTTTTACAAAACATTTTTGAATAATAATATTATAAAGAGTAAACTCAAATACTAGTAGACTGATTTCAAAAATTCTTTTACCATTAGAAAGGTACGTCTTTCTCGAGTAACATATTCACAAGACAACGCGGGTGAAGCCGCTGGCGGAAAGTTAGTTTGAATATAATTCTTCAAGTTCGTTATATGATAGTTTAGATAAACTTGCATTTCGTATTTTACAGTGCCGTATTCACCTGGACGAACCTTCTGGTGGTAGTTGTGGAGCTGGATGGTAACGACAGCGAGGCTCTGAACCTGGTGCCGCTCGTCACCAACACAGTGCTAGAGGAGCACCACCTGATCGTCGGTGTGGTGGTGGTGGTCGACCCAGGGGTAGTACCTATCAACTCGCGCGGTGAGAAGCAGCGTATGCACCTGCGCGACGGATTCCTGTCCGACCAGATTGACGCCATCTATATAGCTTACAACATGTAGGCCTCGAGACCGCGGCGGCCGACATCTCATGCTCAGCCGTCCACCTCGTGTTGTCGAAAGCCAACTGGAGCACGACCCAAAGTGACCGCGAGCGGTTCCAGGTTCCACCAATAAACCATAAGACGTTACGAGTCAGTGATCCAAACTTCGACTTTTGTTTATCTCCCTTCGTGTTTATGTAATAACGGAATGGAAGATCTAAAGACTGCAAATGCGAATTATTTGTAAGTTGTTGCGATTTGATATAACAATCCTTAGTCGCAACTAGACTGATATAAGTCTGAACTTAGATTGTTTTATCTTTGTCCCTTATCCTCAACATGTAACTGACTCTACTTTGACATAATACTAAGAATGCTGTACTTGGTCGTAAAGACCGCGCGGCCGATCGCCGACGTCGTCGGTCGCGGACTTGTGCGAGAGTTTTAATTCTGCTAAACTTACTTATGCCCAGCATAGAGAATCATTAAAGTGACATGACATCTTTATTTTAAAGTTAGTTTTAACCAAGTTAACCAATCAAACTTTAATTTTGTTTGGGAATGTCATTTCAATTATACATAATGCTTTTAAAACTGAGACTTGATAATATACGAGACATGTTTTAGCGAGCTACCCTATAAAATAGGAATTGAGCAAGCAATTATTGACCTCAAGGTTGTAATATTTTTTTGACCTCTTACATTATCAGGCGAATGGCGTTTAGTAACAGCGCGCGCCATCTGCACGTTCAATGTAAAACCGTAACTCGTGAAGTATTTCACTCGCTCCATTGAGCTTTCAGTATTCACCACGAGATGATTCTTGACAAACTTTGTACAATGGGCAAAGTATGTCAAGAATTTTCCATAACCATATTAATTAAAATAATACTGGGGTTTTTAAATTTTGTAGTATTCTGCATCGATACTATTTTGAGTACGAATACCAGAAGCTGCAGTAGATCGCAGGTTGCTGATATAAGTTGGTTGTGCAGAATCAAAATGCGGCACAAGTTCAAACAGTCGGAATGTAGATTTTGTTAGTAAGATCTATTAATGGACAGACTATACGTTAGTAATTTTTTGTAACACAATTATATTGTTGTGAATTCAATAATTTCTAATTCTAGTGTGTATGTTAAATTATGTATTATGATAATATACTTAGTATTAGCGATTATTGCAAGTAAAATGTATTGCATTTAAAGTGTTTAAATTCAGTTCTTTTACTCGTTGACTTTATATTTTAGCGATAAATGTTCTCGCTGGCGATTTTAATTCGTTGAAGTGGTTTTTTACATTTCTAAAACGTTAAAATTATATTAAAAAAATGTTTGATTGCTGCCATGAGCTCTTACTTTGAGAGCTTTCGTTTTTTGTACTAAATTTTACGAGTGATCAAAGTAATAGCCGTTTTTACTAGTACCAGAGTCCGTTATACCCAAATCGGTGCGGAAGTCTTTAAAATCTTGTTGTCTATTGGTATTTTTCTGAAATTTCAATCAATATGTGTGTCTAGCAGGCTTGTCATATAGGACAGTCGTTTTGTTGTTCATTCTTCGTATATTCGCAGTGTGAAGCAAAAATATAATGCTTACATAACAACATCTGTTTTGTGACTATTCAATGTTAGATCTCAAGGAATAAGAAATAGAAATAAATAAAATATAATACATAATAATTATGTGTACTTCTCTGTGGCGTATTGTAATCAAACCTCCAACTGATATCTATGAAAATATTGTCTATTATGTTCCATTCCAGTCTACGTTCAGAACGATTATTACATAAAATAATAATTATTAAAATGGTATGTTCTCTTTATTAAATTCCATTATTTACTATTATTTTTATTTTGTAATTATTTATTGCTAAATTGTACATATATTTTTGTTATTTAATTTTACGTTAAATGATTTCCTTATAGCTTTTAAATGTTGTTTTATGATGTAACGATTTCATTCATAATAATAATTAGTAAAAAGAAATCAAAAATTATATCGATCAATGATTTTATGTACGTATAATATATAATAGATCAGAATATTCCTTTAGTTATGTTTATGAAGGTATAATTTTACGATAAAAAATGTAGTCATTAAATAAGTAAGTATACAAGTAGATTAAATTCAGATTTACGAACAAACGTTTGTTATTTGTAATCCTTGATTGTATAAGCTTATTTGGGAGTGCGACCGTGCCAGTCAGTGGCGCGGCCACGTAGCGTAAGTCGTTAGCACATACCGCCCGTGGGCGCTACAGTAACCGCACACGCATTTGTTTCATAAATTTGACATTTTGAAAACCTTTAATTGCGCACAAAAATATGAATCAAGTTTTTAACCCAGTTTTTCTATTATCCCTTGGAATTCTTATACCATTGTCGCCAAAGACATTATTTGGAACTTTGTAACAGCTTTTACAATTTGTGATTGTTTTTTTTTCATGGAAATGAATAAATAAACGTGCATTCTGACTAAAATGATTTATTGTAGTGTAGATAACTTACCTTGATAATAAAAGTTAGTAATTGCACGGGGGACTACTTCTGTAATGCAATAAGACGAGAGTTCATTCGAGTTCTACTTTGTTAGGTTTTTAACGTGTCAATACTTGAACCACTTTCAGTGTTTCTAACAGGCAAAGCTCGTTCTCGTATATTTTCACTGGGCGAGGCCGCCGATATTCCTTCATCACGTCACTGATTTTTTCGTCATTACGAGATACAATGCCGAATTTTCTTTACTTATGCATTCAACCATACAATATGCGCTACATGGGGCCTGAAATACCGGCGAAAGGTGTACATGTACATTAGTACACCACTGCCCCATACAGAATATGTGGCATACAGGCGTAATAGTATGGTGTACAACCCTCTTTTTAAACTCTATAATGTCAGTGAAGCAGTGGATTGCCTAGGAGCATCACCACTGGACTGCCAAGTCAAATGTCTCTAGTTAGAATCCAAAGCACGCACTTCTGACTTTTCGAAATCATGTCCGTAATTATCACATGCTAACACAGAAGGAAAATTTTCTGGACGGCTTGTGAAGTCTGTAAACCGGCATTAGGCCAGCGTCACAGTATTATGAATATCCAGGAACAGTACGGAAACTACCTACAAACACTCGAAACGGCCATATTCACAACACACAAACTAGCGCACCGACCCCTAAGCGGTTCTCGCTGTGCTGTCAGTAGAGAGTGCCGCGTCAAGACGAGTGGTTGCGTCATTAAATTCATAACCGATTCACCGCAATCTTTTAAAAATTCCCAGAGCGTATTGTGTGATATAGCTGTTTGAACTCGGCTTCATCAAAATCGGAGCTATCATATTTTAAACTTCCTGCTGATTGTGAAAGGTAAGTAAGAATGATTTATATGTTGTTCCGTTGTTCCATTCGTTAACGTATTATAAGTCCGTGTTCGATCATAAGAAATTTGTGAACTTTTTGTAAATCCGGAATTGAGGGTATTGAACGCTGATAGTCGTAACAAAAAGTAAATCCAATATGGCGACTGCAATAAATTATCAACTTTTCGTCATAGTGTCGTTTTTATGGTTTTCCGGGGCGTTGAGGCCGATAGTGCCGGTCGTCGGCTCGTAAGGTCGATGAATACTAGGATTGACTGGCAGTTGTCCAATCGAGGAGGAATACAGAATACTGACCAACATTTTTCTGTATCTGCACGACTCGAAAACGACTCTTCTTAGTGAAATCCTTAATAAAACAATAAATTGTTTAAATTCAAAATAATTCATTTTAAATCATGACGGTACTTTTTGTAGGTATAGCTCTGATGTAAGTTTTATACTTTTTAGCTGGGTACTCACTTAGCAGTGTAGCATGTAATGTATCAGATACGGTATCAAGTGAGTACGTAGCTACGAGCCCGCTGCGAGCCGCTCGCGCGTGGAGCGCTGTAAGCTCGCAGTGACCCGCCGAGTGGCGGTATCACTGCGAACACAAAGGCGTCTCCGGCAGCTCGTAGCTAGATACGCGGTGGACCGTGGACGAGCCGTACCCACTTGCACGTTGATACAGCATCTGATACGGCAACACTGCTAAGTGAGTCCCCAGCTTTTGAGAAAATCAAATCAGAGTTATGGATTTTATGCGGATGGCCCAGTTTATTTCCTGCCCAGTATAGGTCAACTAACGTCGTAACTAGCTACGTCTCACCGTAAGTTTGAGACCTTTTTGGATGTACAGGAATGTAATATAATAACTGGTTATAATAATTTATTATGACCTTTGGTATTGTGATCTAATTTGAGTACACCGCCATCTATGCGATCATAGTCAAACTAATCAGTAATTCTATGGGAAATCAAGGCAAAGCTAAATAGATGTCAGCACCTCCGAGTTATACCAAACAGCCAATCAAAACGTGTTATGTTGATGACGTGAAAATACTTTGGCGTTGGCTTAGTAGCGCCATTAATTTTAGTTCCTCAGTTGCGTACCATATTGTACCAACCCGTATACAGATGGTGTTAGGGGACATGTTTTGTACAAAAGCTCGACAGTCGACGTTTTTGTTACAAAACTGAAAACAAACAGTTACAAACCAACGTGCGTATTGGAGTAACATTTCATCGAGCAAATGCACGTGCGGAATGTCCTCATGTCATGGATATACCTGCCTCTTTATGGCTATAACTCTATTTAATCATCTCTGATCTCATGATTTCATGGCCATGGGATCAGAATGATCGGATCATCGCATGTTTACTGACGTACGTAGTACGTACCTTGCCTTACCTTACGTACCTTTTTCGTTACTTATACTATTTTTAGAAAAGTCTGATATCTTCAATTAGGTACCTAAGGATTTAAATAAGGTCCTGTTTCACAACTTACTGATAAGTGAGTTCGCGTTAAATTTGCTGGCACATAATTTCGCACAAATTATGTTCCATTTTTTACTTTATCCGGCAGTTAGCGTCTATCTAGGGGGGGGGGGGGGGGGGGGGTAAAACAGGCCTTCTATGAACAGAAATATTTGGTCAATAGGTACTTTCTTACTTTGATGTGTCTTCACTAAGTACTTAATTATTTTTTGTTTGACCAGTCCGGAAAAATAAAATTCAAACTACCTACATATCCGAGTATTTTGTCACCAAGAAACATCAAAAATAGTCGGAGACCCCTTCTCGGAGCTTCCCTAGTTTTTCCCTCGCCGACGGTTAAAATCAATATCTACTTACTCATTTATATCCTGAATGCTGGCCATTGACTTATATGCTGGCTAACATAATTTATAAATTTATTAGCTGATTTCTATACAAAGAGAGATACCTATTGAAAACTTGACGTATGTGTGCAACGCTGTAAAACAAAATGATGCCAACTTATATTTTTGTTAGTTATAAATGGTTGCACACTCCCACTGTACAATTCCTGAATTCAATTAAGTTCAATTCCAGATCTCATGCTGGCTCGAAACAGATTTTCTATAATAGAATAGGCATGATGACTGATTTTGAAAAAGTGCTCCACGATGTTCTTACACATCTACTTTATACAAAATAACCCATATTTTTGGAAAAATATATGATTTTGAAGGTAAAATAGCCTTATAAAAAACACAATTTAAATTCCGCGCTAAAACGCTAGAATAGCAATGGCGTCGTCTATGACGTCAATCTTCTGTAAACACTTGACAAGTGACAATTTACAGTTGAGGTTAAAAGTTTGTTCTGATCATATTTTGATAATATTTTGTGCAATAATCATGAATCCTAATGTGTATCTGCCAGAAAACCTTAGGGTGATGCAGACATAATAAAAGTAGGTGCGCATTAGGCCCTAAAAAAGTACTTTGAAGATACTTTGAAGTATCGCTACTTTTGTTTACATAATTTTATGAGTACGATAATTGACACTATTTATGAGTATAGTATCGATATTTTCGATTCGATATCGTGTACCTATTTATACGACAGACAGAATACAAAATGAATTGCTCAAAGGCCAAGGAGCCATGACAAAGAATTTACAAAAAAAAACAAAAACAAAATGAAGATGATATTTGTTTTGAGAAGATTGACGTCACTCGCTTCTGATTGGTGTTCGATCTATCATGGCGGATTGATATGTTTTGCATTTTTATTTTTGCTAAAATAAATATAATCTCACTTATAATCTAAAAACAAGTGTTTATATATAAATCAGTCTGTCATATAAAATTACGTGAAATCGTAATTTCGGTCATTCTTAGTTGATGTCATCATGCCTATTATCATTACGCCTAATGCCTGTCTTCCCCGAGTTACGCAGAGGTCATGCGCTACCTACCTACACCTTCGCCGTTTTGGTTTAGGCCCCACCCATGTAACAGCGGGGCGAGCCTATTGACACTAACGGGGCTCAAATCCGAACTCCAACTTCCCAGCTTGTACTGAGAATATAAATAGAAATATCCAATAACACTTAGCTCGACCTGGGAATCGAACCCAAAACCTCTAAACATAGCAGTCGTGCTGTCTTCTTTCTCTTGTGTCTGTAATTTCGCCTGTACCGCACCGTTTGATTGATAAGTAACAACTGCAAATTTAGTGAACTCCGAAAGCTTTCAGTTTACTTGACTTGGAAACTTTAAAGAGCTATTACGCACTGTCGACTGTCGATGAGCGGTTGTGACTCACTGAGGCATACTGACATAATGAGGGTAGTGGCACAGTACAATGTACTGTAGTAGTGGATTATGAACAAGAACATGAATGAGACTACTCTTAGACAGACAAACACACCAAGGGTACAAAACTCACACTCCTCATTTTTGCGGGGGGGATTCTAAATGAAAGCGAGGTCTTCTCTCTTGTCTGCGGCCTTGAAATAGTCAGTCTGCTGCATGCTTTCGAGCGGGGGCCGGGGAGGTATTATCGCCACGCGCTCTGTCAACGTTTACGAGAGTTGTTACTAAAAATTAATTTCGGTAGCTGGTTAAGTTTTTTTGCCACACCATTTTGGGAAAGGGACAACCTGGGAAATGGACGTTATGGGGAGGGGACATTTTAGGAAAAAAACATCAAGAACGTTAAACAATTAGTATCTTTCCATTAGACATTTATTCCTTATGTAACGAGCATTGACATGATGATAATAACAAGTAGGGAGATAACACAGAACGAGTATTGTCGATAGTTATTGTTATTTACTAAATTTACTACTTATTCAGAATTAATTCTGAAATTAAGTCTAGTAGAAGATCTTACTGTAGTAAGAAAAAGAAAATAATAAATCAGAAACAAATAATAAATCGATTTGCCAAATTGTCTCGAAATAGAATAATCATCCATGTAATCATGTTCTCGAAAACAGCTCTAACGATTTCGATGTACTTATCTAAGTTGTATTACAAGGGGTGTGCGGGGCGAAAATGTCTCTATTTTCACCTGAGCAAAGCTTCATCGCCCAGGAACTCTTTACTAACATTACATAATATGTAACATTTTTATACTAAGTAAGTACTTAGGTTGCAAACAAGCATACGGCCCAAATGATGGTAAGCGGTTACCGTAGCCTATGGACGCTTGTCAGGGTATCACTCGCGCGTTGCCGACCCTGTAAAAATCTTTTCCAGTTTTAAACATTATATCTATCTTTTTTTTTTTCTTTTTATCTTTAACACTTTATTTACACATGTATTTCTTATCTAACGAGCTTTGACATAGATTGCGACAACATTTATAATAAACCAACTACGGCTCCTATGCCATAGTGTAATAAATTACTATACCTATTTGATACTAAACAAACAAATATAATAATTATAATAAAAAAACTATTTATAACTGGATAACAGTGGATAAGTTTTTCGTGAATTAAATACTTTAATTACGGACTGGAGAACAAGTTAAACCTTTTTTTATATTTAAAATAAGTAACTTTGAAGGTAAAGGTGGATGGGCTTTCGTCTATCATCAATCGGGTAACGATATGTGTAAGGTTCACAGAAGCACTCGATGTGTGAGTTTCAGCCTGCAGTGAAAGAAGCAATTGGAGCGGTAAGCGGTCAGCGACCTCACTTTCAGTGTTTTCGTGAGAGTTATGTTGCATTTCCATAGGTTATTCTTCGGATGATTCCATACATTTCATTGATAAGTTGTTCTTTTGTTAACTTGTCACAGACGAACAGCTTAGTTTCTGTAAAATAAATACGTATATTAACTTAACGTAGACACACACGGTAAGACTTATCCATAAGTTTAAAGTCGCACAGCGAGCTATGGAGACAGATATACTTGGAGTTTAAGCTGAAGATAAAAAATAAATATAGATTCTACTAAGGCAATATGACGACAGCTTGAGCCTCTCTTTTTTCGTTGATTGATTTCAACAGAACCTTAAAGTAATCTTTTATCATAAAATTCTCATGATAACGTTGAACTTTCTGATTATGATTTTCCGCGAAATTATTATAATTTATTACAAATCTCTCACTGCTTTTATTACCCATTTCGAAAATATATCGAAACACGCGCTCACAAATAAATACTTCAAAGAGATTTAAATCTTCTTGGTAAGTGGACAACGGCACAATATATTCGTGTCGTGCCTATACGAGTATAGAAGACGTTTTGATATCGGTAACCCTGACAACACTCCCCAATTTCATATGAAGTTGTTGATACGCACGGTTTCCAATTCTAATTGACCCCTTTGAGCGAACCTGCAACTACTATGTATTATGTACATACCTACCATATCAAGCAGTGTAGGTAATTGGTCTAGTTTAGTTGTAGGAATGCGTTATTATGCTTAATAAAAGTCATTAATTGTTTGGCAATAAGAAAGTGCCCCCCACGGCCCCGGGCCGGATAATAATGCCCTGAGTTTGAGTAATTTAATTATTATGACAACCTATTTTTTTAAAGGTATGTAGGTAGGTAGAGGTACGCACCGTTGGCGTCACGCATGAATATGAGTCATGTTGATCGAAGGAGTCAAATGAAGATTTTGAACTTAATGTCGGCAAAAATAATTTAAAACCATATTTATGAATTACTGAGTAAAAACTACTCTAGTTTTATAAATTTATAAATGTGGGTGTGTCTAGGCATATGCCACGGCCGGGCGGTCACCGAGGGGGAGGGGATAAAATAAAATAAAATGGGTCATTTAGTATGGTTATACGTTCCATAAATCATTGCCGGACAGGTCCACCAAATACACTTAGGCACACAAAAACACCTCAGACCTACCGAATATAGGTAGAGGTACCCAAAACATCATAATAATCGGTCAAGCCGTTTCACACGAGATTTTTATAAATCAGAGAAATTCATCAATTAAAGACTTGTTCTACATCTACGCCATTGGAGTTGGGATGTACAAAATGAATTTATAGTCTTCCTATTTAATAGACTGCCTTATTAAGTGACTGTCCCGAGTCAAGCGTGATTGCTACGCTAAATACTGGGTTCAAATTCCGGGTCGAGAAAAGTATTGTTGGGTTTTTCTGTAAAAATTCCAGGAGCACCACGGAGCCTGGATTTATGCCCGGTTGATGGCAATTGATTGGCCCCCTTTAGATTATATTAAAGAGGAAAGATTTCATTGTTTGTTTGTTTTTATTGAATAGGCTCCGAAAATACTGGACCGATATAAACAATTCTTTCAATGATTGATAGCCCATTTATCAGGGAAGGCTATAGGCTTTATACTATCATGCTACGACTAATAGAAGCGGGGTAGCAATTAAAAATTTTGCAAAAAGGGGGAAAAAGTTATCAAGACCACGCGGGCGAAGCCGCTGGCGAAAAGCTGGTTACTAATAAATAAAAAGCACGCACACTTAGACAAACCGGTGTTTTATTTTCATAATGTCGAGATTCCTTGGAATCCACTTCATAGTAGGTATATAATTGTGCTAGCATCTGCAAATATTAAAGGTAAGGAATAGCAGAGTGGGAGGGAGAGGGATATTCTGTTGATTTAGATATTTAAAATTTTCATTGATTTGTTCCGAGTCACCATCGTTTTCGGTCTCGGTCGGGCAAGAGTGCAAAATAGTCTTTGTTATGGTATTGTACCACAGCACAGCATCATGCTGAGTGGTAACCTTTCACCATCGACACAACATATGCAACTGATCCTGTAGTGCTTCTTCATTTAAATACATAGGTAGGTATTTTGTAAATTCTCTACATCGGTCTCTTTTTACCTGACTACCGAAGGAGGGTTATGCGTTTGTATGTATGCATGTCCGTTCTTATGTCCGCTCGTAACTACTCAACAGCTCAACCGATTTAGATAAATGATACCTCATTTGATTTTTTTTGATGGCACGAGTGTCAATGGAATATGAATTTAAAAAAAAAACAAAATGGCGGACTTTATGCGCTTTAATGTGCGGGCTGATTTTGAAAATCATCTATAAGTGTATAATTCTTCATTTCAAATGATCATTTAGAATCTATCGAGTGAATCTATGATGATTTATAAACTAAAAAGTACGAAACATCATAAATGAATAATAAAAACCCGACTGCGATAAAAGTAACTAAAACTAAACTAAAAATCTATGAACAAGCTCTGAGATGTTGGAAAATGTATTGTAGGCGGGACAAGCAAAGCAACAGTATTGCTTATAATTTAAACTAAACGAATAGCTTGTCCCGCCTGCAATACATTTTCCAACATCACAGAGCTTATTTATGGATTTTTAGTTAGTACTATTTACGCAGTCGGGTTTTTCAATTGATTTTTTGTTGTTCTTTTAATTCACGAAGAAGTCGGGAGCTCCGCTAACACCTGGTTATAGTAGCCCTGGAATAGCGGAGCTCATCGAGAATAGAAGTTTACATTTAGATAAAAGTTTCTAAACACTAATCCGATATCACCAATTTGTCTTGGCACAAGTCAAATGTGGCGGCAAATGATTTTTAACTGTTCACTGATGACGAGGCCTCAATTTGTGGGGGCCATCTACATATAGGTCAGTAAGTACCCCGCCTAAAGTGGACACTTCTGGAATAACAGTCTCTGGGATAACGGACCTTGAACTAGCTGATGGGATGCTAGGTATCATCATAGGTACCATCGAAGTGGATGGGCTACTTTGCGCTGTGGTCGTTTCGGTGGCGGTAGTATTGCTTCGAGAGCTTCCTTTGACTATTTCACTCCATGATTTACCCGAGTTTGTTAATGATTTTATCTTTGTTTTTAAAGAAGGCGGTAAGAAACTTGGAGCTCTCGGTAAAGCATCCCTCATCAAGGGTGCAGAAAAAACATTTTGTGATCTCCTCGGCGCCCTAAATTCGCCCGGTGGATTTAAAGTCGGAAGTCCTGACCTTGATAAAAACCTGAGAAATATGTTTGGTTGTTCTTCATCGGTTTGCCACAGTTTATATAGTGGTACTGACTCTGGATGCGGATCTCCGAGCTTAGACACAATTTCTGCATATAAGTTCTGCAGGTACCCATAGTAGGATCTTCCCCACTCAAAATTAGAATAAAGACGCAACGCAAGGTTTGGGGATTGACGGAAAGAGGGCATGGCAATTGGGGCCGGAAGGGAGGGTTTTGGAGAGAAAACATAAAAATTCGTTTTCGCTGAGCTGGTTGGTGGGTCCTGTAAAACGAATAGACAAATGTTTATTTATTTTTTGGTTTACCTACAATATATTTTTAATGAAGGAAAAAATCGGCTGGTGGGCAGGATTCGAACCTGCGTCTTCTGGTTCGGTACACCAGACGCTTTGACCGCTAAGCTACCCCGAGTCCGGCTCGCCAATCAAAATTTTCCTTCACATTCTTCTTCAATCATTTAATTAAGTCGTACCAATGGCAATATAGGCAAGGCAAGTAATAATGTTTTCATAAAATACTTACAAAGACTGAGAGCGTCGGTTCGAGATTTTCTTGAACGTTACCTGTACATAAAATAATAGTTTGATCTTTGAAGAGAAGCTAATAATTTCCAGAGAAATAATACTACTCACTGTTGTCCGTGTCGACTGACCCACTGGTTTGTCCATCATCGACGTTTTTAGGACTCTGATTAGCTAAAAAAGGAACAAACAACAAATTAATTTACTCAAAATCCTGTAGAGATTGTGTAGTTATAAATTGGAAAGGGTATATGAATCTGTAAGGGAAATTTACAACTGTAAACGGTTAACGGCCGAGAACAATAAGCGGGCGAGTACCTACGCGTATCGTGTAGAGTATTCGCGATGTTCGGTTCTGCAATCTTCGTAGCCGTATAAATATCGGTCTTGGGGCCAGAAACGGACACGGCAGTTTAGTTTTGGATACGATGAAGTAAACATCGAGAGATTAACAGTGCGATGCTGATGCGATGAATTGTGAAGTGTTCTAGTTCAGTACTATCATGATGGTTGCTTGTGAGTGTTTTAAGTTTGATTAAATAAAGTGTTTATTGTTGTTTATCGGTTTAATTGGTTTAAACTAATTTATCCCTAGGGTTCGGGATAAATTAATTTACAAGCTCGCCCCCTAGCTCTTAACACTATTATACCTAAGTATAAATCTAACTAAAGCCATGGCGCGCTCTCGCTGTCCATTTTTCTTAATTTAAACTACTTAAGTTGCTCGCAAACAAAGCATGGATATTTACATTTGTATTGTTTTGCCTTCTGCTTCGCCTTTTTGCGTTTAGTAGCGCGCTCGCTGGGTGTCAAGCGCGGGGTTCCAAGTACAACATCCTCACCCAGTAACACGTTGGCGTACGTGGGACATGTATTACGCGCCGGGATCTCTTGAATAATATCTGGCTGCAGGAACCGCACTTTTTTAGTCCCCTTTGGTGGATCTGGGCCTAATGAGCCAACGTCTTCTGCATCGGTCGCATATTTAGACTGCGATTTTAATATTGGCTTAAACTTTGGGCCTTCCGGACGGCGACCAAGATCATCACCTATAAAAAGAAATGTTAAGTTAGTTATCATCATAATATCCTTTTCATTATGTTGGGGTCGACCTAATTATTTAAATGTTGTCAGTGCTACTCATGAAACTATCGTTCAACACTTCGTACTATTATCTTTTTATATTTTTTTAAGCAAAACGGATATCAACACGGATAACAGATACTTTCGTGATAATAGTACCGGAAGGCCAAAGACATACACTAGCACTAAGCACTAGCAATTTAAATCTCTTTGGGTAGAATAATATTTACAAGCTGGTGAAATATTTATACGTCGCGTCGCACCAATAGTTAAATAAGCTGTTGCTACAACCAATGTAAAATGCACACGACCAACAAAATTATTTACATCAGACGAGGTAGGTAATTCAATTCCTTTCATACTTTACTGAATATGAATCCATTGATGCACATAATTAATTAATGCATTTCAATGACTAAATACCGTTCTATTTGTGGTTTTATTTATCAAGCTGGAGATTTGAATTGCCTATACTAACACAGTTTACAGTTCTACACATTTCACTACATATGTACGTAAAATTCTGATCCAGATCGGGCCGTTTCTAGGACTTGAATTCTATGTAGACACATCATGGGAAAATAACATTGTAATTATACGCCAATTAAGCTGCACATAAATGGTTAAAGCAGCTAAAGTAAAGCGGGTTAAAGTAGCTTTTGCAGCGTACCGTTCGAGAGATAGGTTATTAATTTCGAAAATTCGAAAATTAAGTATAAAAAATGGAACCTAACTTCATCTAAATGTTTCAGAAAATCCTAAAGGTCCTAAAATAAAAATGCTCGTTTTTCTAGAGATTTTGCAAACACTAACAACTCCAGTTACTGCTTAATATCAAATCGTTAAAAGATATTTTCGTGGGGATGGTGTTGTTGGACATGGACTGACTGCTTTTTTTTTCTATTGGAATGTCAGATGGTTACTCGCCAATTCACTAATTATATATATTCTTGTCAGGGTAGGTATAGGTACCTACTATAAGCAGGTACTTGAAGTGTCAGTCTCACCACAATGCTATGCACCGGTTTTGCTTCATGTAAATGTATTGTATGATTTCTGGCAGATCCTACTTGTGCCTAGGCAACACTTGCTAGCATTGTGACCAAAACGTAGGCTATTGAGACTTAACTTTGAGGATCTAGCTTTCTCTATCTGATTGAAAAGATCTCTAGATCTTTTAGAAATCTTTTCAATACGTGTAGGTACCGTTGGTACGTGTACCTACGTGGTACGTGTTTCAATAGGCAAGGCAATCGTATATAGGTACCATGATTGTTTTTAAAGATGTTTGGTTATTTTGAGGGTGGAGAAAATGAACTTACAATGTATTTTCCCTCATAATATGTGTTATGTTACTGTACCTTGTGGGTACTATCAGGAGTTTCCACTACAGTACCTCAACCATAAGTACTATCGAATGGCTCTCGATAGGTTTTTAACGCATCGAAACGCTGTAATCTCATAACAGATTTTAGTTGCTTACGTAATCGCTAGAGGCACTGCAAGGGTTTTCCATACAAATATTTTACGGCGTCGCTAGCGAGAAAAACTCATGGTCGAGACACAGTCTGGAACAAATAGGGAAGAGTGGGCAAGTCACCATATCGTAAAGCTCCGCTGAGAAGTCGAGAGATTCAATAATTATAGCTGCACTAGGTATTATTAATTATTGCACGTAAACAATGAAATTTAGATGTATGTGTTACGAAATTCCAACCAGGTTTGATAAGGACCTGAAAAGGTGGGTAAGTGTATGGTGAGTAGTTTAAGCTTTGGCCCACCTTTATATCCGTTGGCAGAAGCGATATCAGAACCTGCAGCCCCTCCGCTGTCAGCGAAGGTTTTCTCCTGCCTGTTCAACACCTTCCGGGTACCCGGGACTGTCTTGAAGTAGTCACGCTGATTGCCCTTGCCCCCTAGAAATTCAAACACATTCTCGATATCAGTTCGTATTCATTCCTCTATTTTGCTAACCTTAAAATAAGGTTAAAAATAATAAAATTTAAAAATAAGTTTGACGTGTCTGTGTTTGTCTGTCTGTGGCATCGTAGCTCCCGAACGGATGAACCGATTTTGATTTTGTTTTTTTTAATTGAAAGGTGAATTAGTCGGGAGTGTTCTTAGCTATGTTTGATGAAAATCGATCCAAGATGGCCGCCGCCAAAAAATAGCGAATTTCATATTGTTTCACAACTCCCTCAATATGAGTAGGTATCAAATGAAAGTACTACACTATGCTAAATTTCAAATCCAAGATGTACGTCACCACAAAATGACAAATTACATTTCCTGTCGGGGGTTTTAAAAATTGTAATTTAGTTTACGTTATTAACTGGTTAATATTAAATTAATATTAAATGCTATATTTTTTGTTTAAGAATTATTTGTAGATAGCAGCAGTATGACAACCATGAAAATTGTAAACCATTTTATATTATCTACTTATAAATTTATTACCATGCTATTTTGATATGTTAGGTACCTATAATTAGAGATCTAAAAAATATTACGTACATAATAATTTAATTATGTAATTTTTCATTCCTAGCGGTCCGTCCCGTCTTCACACAAGTAGAGGACTAGCATAATTAACTACTACATAGGTACTATAGTAGCTCCTTAGTACCATGTTCCTACCTCCATTTTTAAAACGCAGACATACTTAATTGATTTTTTATCAATATGATTACAAATTTTTGCTCTCAAAATAGATGTAAGAAGCGTATAGACAGTCGGTAAACAAGTGATGGGTGTATAATTCTTAGGTTCTTGATGTATACCTACGCGACGCCGCGCCGCCGCCGAACGCATTCTGTATCGCGGCATTCGCGGCCATGTTTGAGTTTAGTAATAAAACAGCCTTACACTAGATGGACGCATCATTTATTTCCTCCGCGTTCCTGCGCTCCATTCATATCAGTTCCGCAGTATTACCACAGAGTAGAAGTATTACCAGACTTATGGAGCAGATGGGTGACTTCAATAGTTAGGAATAGAAAGCTGGTAGCGCCCCAGATTTTAAGGGTGACTGGAATTGAGACGCCAAGCGAGCATGTGAAATAAGTAGCCATTATTGTGCTGTCCGGCCGGTCCTGGAGCTAATTATTATAGAATCGCGGAACAACCCCTTAAAATATCCATTTAATATAAGAAAAGAAAATAATTGTTCAAATTAATATTCTTACAACAAAAATAAAGATAGTAAGTGCAACTCTCTATGACGTCTCTGTTCCACAGCGCGAGCCTACGATCGAGAACCACGAAGTATTTGCGGGATGTAAGAGGATGGCGCGGTGCGGTGGTCCGATTTCAGATTCATAGTTTGTCAATGCCTCGCCTTTACAATTATATTATATTTTTAGGATCAGAAGCCGGATTTTATTAAAAAAAAAACAATCAGGGGATACAAAATGTAATTCGAACGGATTTAATCAATAATAATCTCAAGAATCGTATTTGACAAACAGCCATTAATTATTCACATACAAAAAATAATAAACCACAATTAGGTAGGTAAACACAACAAGAGTGACTCACTGCGAATAGCGCCGACACCTCACGACAACCTTCCTGTACGAGAGCCAACCGGCAAAATGACCGATTCGGCGAGCCTACCCCTCTTATATAGGTATCGTGAGATGACGTCACCAAATGCAGTAACAAATTCTCAATTATCCTAACAATATAATCTAAATTGAGTTATTTATTCTTACAGTACTGCCACTTGTATTGACCACTATTAGGAACACACCGAACCAGCATTTTCGCTGGATTTGAACTTAGCTGCCATAGAATGAAATAAAAAAATACACCTACAGCTTTCATATCGTATAAGATTTATCAATGTTGAAAGTGACCGTGGTTCTTTCACCTTTGAGTAGTTACGCTGAAAGATTCATTAGATGCAGGTTTAGACTTTCTTGGTATAGTATGCTGATGATAACTCTAAACGCTCGGCTCGTCTTGGCTTCGGTTGAACACCACGGCACGTGTATAATAGGTATATTACCTGTTTCCTTATCCTATAGTCCGTGCTTTTACTATCTACACATTGAAAAGCTATGGAAGTGACGACTAACATCACTTGCAACGCACGACGCCAACAATGATAATTTCTACTGCCCTGTCAATCGGTTACCGATGCTAGATATTCTACTTAGGCCGGCCACACACATCCGGAATTTTCTTAAACTCAATTCAGTAATCCATACAAAGTAATTGCACAGTGTAATAAATACCGCTTTTTCGCAGGCGGCCTGTCCGCCCGACATACACTGCGCGTCGGTACGGAGTTTCAAGTGCATCGCCATCGCGCTGTCGTTAATAATATTATTAAATTTATTTCGAATATTGCCGATGCGACAATTTTTCAATAATAATGCGTTCTACTTTTACAGTTTACGGTTGTTTGTGCCTCCTAACCTATTATGTATACCTAAAGTAATATTATATCTACAGTAAACAGAATTAAGTATCTATCCGCCGCCACCGTGTGTTTAGGTACTTCCTAAAAAAATATTTTAATTTTCCAATGGGTTTTGGTGAGGTTTTCACGTATAATAACATATTTACTAGATTTTTTGATAAGTAAGATAAGTAGGTACCTATTGTTGGTATTTTATGAGATAATAAGTAAGATTTGGCGAATCTAAACTTATTTATTACTTTATTATCTATGTACCTATATTCTATGATTTTTACGGCCCGGTTAAAGTTAGCTCGTGCCACCTTCAACCCGGACAATAAGTTTGGCGAGAACTGTACCTATGCCGGAAATAGCATAATGTCTAGGTATCTAGAAAGGTTGACGTAATATAACCCTATAACCTTTATACGGTGATGAAATTTGTTCTAAAATGAACTTACAAACATATCACCTGTAGGAACGTAAGTACTTGCAAAATGTTTTTTGTGACAACCCTAAGCTCTTTTCAGTGTCTAGACGATTGTCGGCATTTAGTGTCCACACAAAGGAGTTGGATCACTATCCGTTGTTACATTATGGTAATTGTTAACGACACACATTCTGATTTATTCAGATTATGAAAATCTCAGATCAATCTGTAAGAATAATACTGACGAGTGTTCTGAAATCCGGATCAGAATATTCGAGTTTACGATTTCGTAACGCGCGTAATTTCATACATGACAATGAAAGCTAAGCCAAGTCAAAAGGAGTGCGATTAGTATTAATTTATTTCCATAAAAACGTTTGCATGTGCCGTGAAATGCGAGACTACTGATCAATCTAAATTTTAAAGCCGGCATCACACATATGGAATTTTCATAATCTGAATTAAGATTATTAATTAAGAAAGCCCAGAATTCCTTATAAAGTAATCGTTTACCGCACATATTCTGATTTATTCAGATTATGAAAATCTCAGATCAATCATTACTTTGTATGGAATTCTGGGCTTTCTTAATTAATAACCTGAATTTAGATAATGAAAATTCCGGATGTGTGTGGCCGGCCTTAGACGCGTAAGTATGTTCAAACAATAGAAGAGAATATTGATTCTTTCGACATAGATAGCCGATACTAAGGGTTACACATCTTACTGATAAGTTCGCGCTAAAATAGGTGGCAGATAATTTCATACAAATTGTATTCAATTTTTGAATTGATTCTGCAGTTATCGGCTATCTAGAGGTGGTGAAAGAGGCCCTTAGAGTCGGTACTGGCTTTTTTCTCATATAATAATTACAAACGTATAAGGTATTGATTTATTACGAATTGAGCCGGACCGACCACTCACTCAGTTCCGCGAATATACGTGAAATTTAATATTGTAGTCAGATACAGTAGTTATACGTACAATCTCTGTGCATGAACAATTGAACAGGAGTAAATTGAAAATCTGGCTTAAATTAAATTTGTAATATGTGTATATTTCTGTGTATATAGGATGCTCGATATTGGGGTTAAGTTATTTTATTCATCACCATCATCATATCAGCCAAAAGCGGTCCATTGCCGAACAAAGGCCTCCCGCATTGACTTCGTATTGGTCGTATGCCGCCTGCATCCAACGACTAAATCACGACGACGTAATCAACCTATATTATCCTTACTAATACAAGGTGGAAGGGACATCGAAGCACAAACGTCGTGACAAGATTTCACTTAAGGTCAAAAATAAAATGACCTATGTCATTCATGTAGAAAATGATCGGTTATTACAAATATTGACATTTTGGAGCACGCAGTGTATTGCTAAAAACGCGATTATAACGCTCCGTGGTGAATGTTATCGCGTGCACGATCCGAAATAACTGAAAAAAGTTTTTTTTAATTTGGTCAGATAGAAATAATGATTTGAAAAAATTGAAAAATTGATGAAAAAAGTTACGGAAAATTTCAACGCCAGGGGTCCAGAATCATGTACTGAACTCATGGTATTCGGATGTGCGTCGATGTCCCTTCCACCTTGTATAACTCTGTCTGTCGCTCTTTCACACAAAAACTACTGAACCACATGTGTACAAAACAACTGTGGTACACAGATAGTCTAGAGCCTGAGAAAGGATATATGCTACTTTTTAATGTGAAAAAGGCTGTAAGGAGTTGAAATAGGGGATATAAGTTAAGCATTTCCAGACGCAAAAAAAAAGGGGATGTAAGTTATAAGAAATACCCAGATCACGCGGGCGAAGCCGCTGGTCGTACATAATTATAATATAAACAAAGGAGCATTCAAAATCTTATTTCAGTTCATGAAATAGATTGCTAGAGACGTGTAGGCACAATGACGGTACCGCCGGGGTCGCGGAAGAATGTCAACACGTTCCCGCACCCCGGCTGAATGGTGATGAGCCGAACACCCGTCTGGTTTTAGTGGGTATACGTCCTTTTCAGGATGGAGTCCCACACACCGCGCCGCCTTCCCCAGGGCGGCGTGACGGTGCATAAAGCATTTCCAGAAGCAAAAAAAAAAAAGGCACAATGACGGTACCTTTATATGCGTTTTGCAATTAAGTATTTCTCATCCTACTTATTTCAACCTACCTACAAGCGATACTGGTATGCAAAATCATTACACACTTATTTTTAGCTTTCTTTGTAATAGCAGAAGCTAGTAAGTAGGTACTTGAGCAAAAGCTTTTGTTCTGTTAAGTATCGTCGAAGTAGCAAAGGCGATTCCAGGTATTCAGTCTTGGGTTGGGTGTTTAGGTAAGAGGCTTTTTTCCGATAAAATAATAATACAAAATGTAATATAATCGAGATATTTATACTTTCTAATAAATATTATACCTACATGTAAGTCTGTCTGTCGCGCTTTCCCGCCATAACTACTGACCCGATTTAAATGTAATTTGGTATACAGATAGTCTAGAGAAGAGTAATTTATTTCGTCTAACGCCCACTTTGGAAATCAGTTATATTGTAGTGCCCCCCATTTTTTAAACCTTAAAAAACTCAATAATACCTACATTAGTCTCGACTGGAGTTTAATTAAGCCTTTAATTGTTTTAAAACTAAACAATCAATCTTACAATGTGAAAGATGAATCTGATGATTTTTAACATGTTTTTTAACATCAGGTTCCAATTGACTCCCCAATTTTTTGGGCCCCTTACCCCTCTTGGCCACCAGCGCCCACAAGGGGGCGTATCGCCCACCTTGAGGTAGACTTTTTATAGAGGCCCATTTATAGAGGCAAAAATTTTTTGCTGCGTTTAGTTAACCAATAGCCGGATCCACACCAGACGATCCTCGGCGCTCCGATCGTACACGGCAGGAGCGCGATCCAAAGACGCGTTCAAATTTGAAGGTTCGAAGGTTCAATTTTGAACCCGTCTTTGGATCGCGCTCCTGCCGCGTGCGAGTGGAGCGCGGTGGATCGTCTGGTGTGGATCCGGCTAATGGTTAATCTAACAATAAAAGGCATACGAGCCAAATTCTAGTTCTAAGCAGTACTTAACAACTTGCGCATTGTGACGAAAGCCCTGACGGGACACTGCTGCTTAAAAAGCACATGTTCAATCTAAGGCTGAGCGATACGCGTACCTGCCGAGGCTGTGAGGAGGCTAATGAAACGCCACTCCACAATACACAAGCGCAGTGGCGGCGTAAGGCGTGGGTGACGTGGGCCACCGCCTACGGCCTCGCGACCCAGGGGGCCTCGCGCCCCGAAAAATTATGCAAATCTTGCGCTGGCAGAGGGCCCCGCAAAATGAATTTTGCCATTTTGCCCACATAAAATTTAGGTCTTACGCCGCCACTGCACAAGCGTAGTGCTCATCTAGTGAAACACATTCTAAGCCCTGATGAAATAAAGGAGCTTACCCCTAATAAAAAACCTTCAGTTTGTGTCAGCCGCAGGATTTAGCGGTGAACTCTAAATTTCATTAAAACAGCGCTCACAATAGACCCATTAGGGTCGAAGTGACAAGCTAGCCGCGAACGAGAAAAATAAAAAAAATAGTGGTCCCCTGAACGAGTATTTCTAGGTACATCTACATGCTTATCTAAATTGAAGGCTATAGTCTGCGCGGAACTAGTTGACCGCGCCTTAGTAGGGACGCGGGTGAGGCGGCGGGTGACTGTGAACAAAAACAAGCGCCCCCGCCACTCCATCCCACCGCGCGTAGGCGACCCCGCTCCTCCGTCCCGCCGCTCACATACCTAAGGCGCGGCCAACTAGTTTAGCGCAGACTATAACCAAAAATTTTTTTAGCATATTTTTTCTTAATTTTTTTCCCTACCTTCATGTCTTTGTCGTGTCATCCTGTGAATCTCTGGCAGTTGTTGTAAATCGTTGGTACAATTCCGGTAGTTAGGTACCTATCTTCTCGTATTTTATTATTTACGATGAAACAATGATCGATGGATGGTGATGGTCAACCGTAATTATCCAAGATCGTTTTACTACTGACTGTGAGTTACCTTCTCTTTGCTTTGTAAGTAGTAAATGAGTAACAATATTTAGTGCAAGCAATAATTACTGTACATTGATACAGATCAGCATAAGATATAGGTACTCGTACTTAGAACATGACGTACTATTCAAAATTATCTAAGCCACTCAATAAATTTAAATTTAACTCATTGAAACAAGGACTGTATCAGAAATTCAGAATGAATACGGTACCTACACGGCAATGTTAGAATGATCACAGAATAGGTAACAGACTAACATTTATTGCATTGTCTTTGTAGTTTAAATTAAGAACATTCTGTTCATTCCTACAAATACAATTTGATTTTGATTGCATATTTTTGAAACTGTATTAATTCTCAATAATCGATATTGAATAAAACAGGTCAATTGTTCGCAATTCATTGGAAATCTAATTAAATCAGAATCGGAGGATCGTACTCAATATGATTCGCAGAGATTCCCTTTAAAAATGCTTTAACTTTGATTCGTTTTAAATGAAAAATACTGTAATAATTATAGTTTCGCTTTAATATGACATGCCTGACAGTTCATTAAGTAGGTACTGATGATTATAGTTACCAACAAAATTTTATCCATTGTTTTAAAAAATCCAATCAGTTGATAATGTTTTTTATCGGAATTACTTATCGATTAACGAACGAAATAAATGGCCGCTCCGATAAATCGATTTTATTAAATTCAGTAGTGTCAATCTCTATTGACTGAAGTTTCGTTCCACGCATCAGCCATTTTTAAGTTAAGTATATACATTTTTATTTCACTTACTTAATTTACTAACAGTTAATAATAACAATTTGGTATTTGTTTTTTATAAATTTGTGTGCGTTTGGCAGCACCCACCTGCTGGTAAGTGACCATGTGGTTTTTACGAATTTGCGAAGAGATAATGTTTTTTTAATAATTACATTTTTATCTTCTTGCCAGTTTATTTTTTATTAGTTTAAAGAAGTATGCGTGGCACGGAAAAATGAGAACTGTCAGGCATATCATCTTACGGCGAAAATACTATAAATAATGGAGCCATAACCTTAAAAAAAAATTGTTATACTTTGTTTTGGATTTCTTTACACAGCACCATCTAGTCCCAAGCCAAGCACAGCATGTACTATAGGTACTAGACTTGAATGTAATGCTTGCTGGCGCCCAATGACGGCACAGTATGGTAAGGGATATTAGCATAGTTTCCATCTTGGAGGTTGTAATGGCCACTGTTCAAAATATTATATGAAGCGCATACATGCGGCTGCACTCTTTGGTCTAATGGTCCCAAGCTCGGTATTTTTCTTTCGCTATTTACATCTTTGCTAAGACAGGATATCACAGAGCGCAAAAATTAGTTGTGGCTTCTTTACAAGGTCGTTCACATTAAGAATAATAAAGTTTGTCGGAAATTCTATTTAGATGAGATATTTAATTCTCAGTAACTGAACGGTGTAATTGCAAGCTTTGACTCTGTTCACTGTTCACCAATGATATTTTATATATATAGGTAGTTAAAAAGCTGTTCACATAGTTTGTGGCTCCCTGTTCACACAAATATAATTTACTTAGTCGAGAGCATTAATTTTCAGTAATAGAAACGCTACACGGTATTTTGTTTGGTTAATATCATTTCTCATTGCAATTTAATTACTTTAGGTATTAATTCGCTACAATAGGCAGGCAGGCTAGGCTAGGCTTTTATTTCTAGTCTTGATAACGGGTCCTTTCATTTCATATCGTAATTTTACTGAAATCACTGAATTTAGAGCTTCCAGTCTAACCAGATGCAGCTGAAAACCTATCAGTATTTTACACGAAACAACTGCCATCAGACCTCCGCAACCAAATTTCTGGGCAATACCGATATTTGAAGGATAGAGTGGTTGTCAGGCTTTTTTGGGATTCTGACTACCACTAAACTAACGATTGTCATAGGTGTTCGTATGAAAACCGGGACCGACGGCTTTACGTGCTTTCCGAGACACGGAGGGGTCTCGATGTGTGAAGAATGGTCACCCATCCACAGACTGTCCTCGGCAAGCGTAGCTTAACATTGAAGGTCGGTTAATCAGCGTTGCTATAACTTACTGGACTCTTCGAATCCATGTAAGTACTCTCGCTTTCATTTAAAATAAATGTTAAATTGGGAGACAACCCGGAAAATCTTTGACGTTCCTTTAAAAATACGTATAGCATAATTGCCAATCAACTCGGCTTTTCTATGACTTTACACTAATGGTATCACGGAACACTGCAAACATCAATTTGAAACAGGATAATAATTGTACCTATGATATTGTTATGTAGCTATGTGTGTAAAAGTATTCTCATTAGCCTAAATTAATTAGCCGATAATTCAATCAAATTAAATTAGTGAAACCAATGAATTATATATGAAGTCTAAATGAAAATTAACATTACATACAGTCACGCCTATTTCCCACAAGGCTAGGTAAACTAGAGACCGCTACTCGCCATTCTTACATAGCTACTTCCAACTAACATGACGACAGAAATTCAGTGTGAGTGTAAAAATGCAACAGGTGCTCTCAAACGGCGGCCGCCACCGCCAGCCGGGCTGGCTGGCGGTGGCGGCCGCCGTCAACTTATTCTAAGCGTAGTAAACTTTCCTAACACTTACGGGACACAAATACTCATGTTTCCTGTAGCTTTTTAAGTTATGGAACTTAATTAATCTACATGAATTCTAAAAGCTAATGCAGTCCTATTCTACGTATAGACAACTCTCAAAGTCTCAACACATTAACTAATTACTGTTTCCTTTTAAGCATACAGACAGATATAATACAACATGTGATTAATTTTAACGTTACTTTATTAATATAATTAAGTATATAAAAGAAAATTCTGGCTGACTGATCTATCAACTCAACACGTAGCTCAAATCAATAACCGATTGGGCTGAAATATTATGTTATACAGAAAATTATAATTATGATATGTAAAATACGCAGTAGCTAATTTGGGTCAAATCAAACTTGGCGCGAGCTGAGCTGCGAGCAAACGCATTAAAATATTTTTTAACAATAACAATACTCAATGAATATATTATAATTAGGTAAATGCTTCTAACCTAACATTTTATTATGTCTGACAAAGGCACTAACTCATAAATACCGTACTTACTATAAAATATTATCTATAAGTTCACTTACTTTGCAATAAATACCTAGTCAATAAGTTTAACAATTTACATAAGTACAAATTATTTTGAATCACTAAGAAAACCGGTTTCAATTTAAAATGGCTTTAAAACTAACATTAAAAAGTAAAAGCTTTAACTTACTTGATGCCGCCATAATTCGCAATAATATTTTCAGTACTGATCGTAAACACTACACAGATAACATTTCGCCGGGCGCGAGCTGCGTAACTGCACGCGTAAATTGCACGGAACTCGGAGTACGGGGATGTTACTTCACAGATAGTTATAAACTGAACCTAGTGCATTTTACAGGTATAATCGTAACGGGTGCGCTAAATATTATGTAGCTCCAGGGGGCGGGCCTCGCAGCGACCTCCCATCGAACAAATTCGTGGAATAAAAGCTTGCATACACTAACATTTACGTAGCCTTTTAAAACTTTTTAGTATTTTTTTACTGCCTCGTTGTCTAGCGGCCCCAAGCGTGACTGCTACGCTTACAGGTCCAGGGTTCGATTCCCGGGTCGAGCAAAATTTGGAAGTTCGGAGTCTGGATTTGTGCCCGGTTGAAGTCAATAGGCCCGCATCGTGATGGTATGTAGTATTTATGAATGACGTGGGATTTACTACGGCGTAGTTCGTAGCAGCGTCTTTCCGTGATGTAGCTCGTAATAATTCGTAGAATGTGTGGGACATAATTATGTGTTGTTTTGTACGTATAGAATAGAATAGAATATACTTTATTGTACACCAAGAAACAACACAAAGGAAATAAATACCTTAATATGACAAGAGTACAATTGGCGGTCTTATCGCTAAAAGCAATTTCTTCCAGACAACCATTGGACGGATAGAGGTCGAAAAAGAAAACAGATAACGGGCGGTTGAAGGTTTACTCAATAACTACAATATATAAATAGACCAGAATATTATAATATAATCATATAGGATATATAAAAATACTAGCTTTTTGCCCGCGACTTCGTCCGCGTGGAATAGCTACTTTGTTCCATATGAACTTTCATCCCTATTTCACCCCTACATAGGTCGAAATTTATTAATTATTTTGCCCGCGGCTTCGCTTGCGTTAAGATTATTATTAATTTTGCCCACGGCTTCGTTCACGTAAAGAAGTAATTAGGTATATTTTTTGCGGCTTTAGTTTTATTTAGCGTATGTAAAAAACTCCAACAAACTAATTAATAAATTTACATCCTCCATCATCCCTTATTTTATCCCCATGGGGGTTGCATTTATCAAAATCCTATTTAAGCGGATGTCTTCATCATAGCAGCTCCAATCTTTAATTTCAGTTCAATCAGTCGAAAATCTAAGAAGATTTATACAAACTTTAAACCCCCATTTTATCCCCATAGGGGTGGAATTTATCAAAATCCTTCTTAGGGGATGCCTACGTCATAGTAGCTATATGCATGCAAAGTCTCAGCCCGATCGGTTAAAAATTGACAAAGTTTCATACAAACTTGCATCCCCTATTTTATCCCCTTGGGGGTAGAATTTAACAAAATCCTTTCTTAGGGGATGCCTACGTCATAGTAGCTATATGCATGCAAAGTCTCAGCCCGATCGGTTAAAAATTGACAAAGTTTCATACAAACTTGCATCCCCTATTTTATCCCCTTGGGGGTAGAATTTATCAAAATCCTTTCTTAGCGGATGCCTACGTTATAACATCTACCTGCATGCCAAATTTCAGCCCGATCCCTCCAGTGGTTTGGGCTGTGCGTTGATAGATCACTATGTCAGTCAGTCAGTCAGTCACCTTTGAGTTTTATATATTTAGATATATAAATAAACTATATAAATATAAGAAGAATTCATTAGCAATTTATACAGAAGGAGCCAAGTAGTGGTCTATCACCTGATTTTTAAAAGAGGCCAATGTTTGTGCACGCCTCACGGATACTGGTAGTGCATTCCACAGACGAGAAGCCTGTACGGTGAATGAATCGTCAAAAAATTTTGCGGTGTGCACAGGCATTTTTAACTTTAAGTTCTCTGATGACCGTAAGGATCGCGAGTGGGTATCACAGATGAACTCAAAACGAGCTTTAAGATAAGGGGGCGTTGAATACTGTAAAGTAATGAGAGAATATGAGCATTCCGACGAAGCCGTATTGGAAGCCACTTGAGCTTAGCACGAAATTCGGACACGTGATCATATTTGCGTAAACCAAATATGAATATTATACAAAACCTCTGGAGACGCTCAAGCTTATTAAATTGGTCCTCGGTGAGATCAAGATAGCTAGCATCGGCATAGTCAAGGACAGGCAGTAAAAGAGATTGTGCAAGCGCAATCTTGGTGGCAGTCGGAAGAAAGTTGCGCAGGGACCCTGCTGATGCAAACGTCCGACGGCTAGTTTCCTTAAGTTCCGCACCCCATGACAAGGTTAAATAAAAGCTTTTAATAACTTACATTATTTTATCAGTACGATTTTAGATATAAGTATGATTTTTGGTAAAAAAATATTTTTGATACATATAAAAATAAAATTGGGCTCGCAACTATCGGTGTGTTGTATATTTTCTAGAATTCCAAAGAAGAGCTGTAAAGAGTCTTGGTGTGTCTTTACTATAACCCCACATAGCTATGCCGTAGCTAAGCCATGCGTCTGCGTATGCGTCGTAGGAAGTCAGGGTTGTTTACTCGTAAGATGTTTTAGGTGAGATTTGAACTAGCAATTCATGCTAATTTCCCCATATTCATATCCCATATAACTTTTTTAGTAATATTTCATCATGCATTTTATTATCGTAGGCCCAATCATATCAAGCAATATGCCTACCAATTGCTGATTTCTTATATCCTAAAAGCCCGTAAACCCCAGACCTTCGATATTTAATAAAAGCTGAAAGTTCCAAACCCCGAAAATAATATACCTAAGAAACACCAAAAACATACAACAACAGCATATATTAAAAAGACAAACTATATATTAAAAAGCTCCCAAAATACGGTGCACTCGATTTGCCTGTCTTATTTGCACACTGTACCATACAACACCCAGAAAATGAGCAGGTTGGTAAACAGTTGGCCAATATGCACGAGTGAAGGGTCAAATAAAACCTTTGACAAAAATTATCTGCCCAAAAATGCTCTGTTTACATTAGGTAGTATTGCTGCAACGTTACGAGTTTATATTCCTTTTTTTTTAACTACAGGATTAAAAAAATATTAATATTTTTGCCTCTTTAACTTCCTTCTACATTTTTTCCTTTATTTACACTATTACGATATGTATATATATCTCTTTATAAAAAGATATATATATAAGTTTTATATAAAACATTATATAAAAAAGCCTAGGGGTATGATCGCTAGATTGCCAAGTCAAAGGTCTCGAGTTCGAATCCAAGGCACCTGTGACTTTTCAAAATCATGTTCGTAATTTAATTATCACTCGCTTTAATAATGAAGGAACCTGTCCGTTCCCAGCAGTGGAACAGAATGAGTTGATGAAATATTTATATTTTATTTTATTTATAACTTTTAGGAAGACTATCAGCTAAAATAACTAAAATCTATAACTAAGTAACAATATGAAGCTATTAAAAAGTCTCCACAGCTAGAAATTATTTAAACAAAAAAAAAACAAGGTCATAGTACTGCGCCAAAGTATGTAGATTACATACTGCCTAAATTATAAAACAAATAAAACTATATATTACAATGAATCTAAGTACTAAATTAAAAATCGATTCCTAAATATAACTAAAATAAAATAATAATAAAACAACTATTTACAATAAGGCATCAAAAAACTCCTCCGCATCGCTATCAGCTGGAAGGGTACGCAGAAGGCTGGCTGCATTGCCACGTTGTATGGCAATGCTGATTCTAATGCCTAAATTATTTATCAATAAGAAAATAGTACCTGCCAGTTGGTAACCGATTCGTTGATGACACGATGAACACGATACCACAAAAATTTTAAAGTCAATTGAATTTGAAACCGGTCTCATTGAAGATATCTTAGTGATGGTTATATCAAGATCATGACCACGTGTAAGTTTATTGTAACTGTCACAAGAGCGATACAAGAGACTGTTCTGACGATAATTCGTAGCAACCAAGGGGAGAGCGAAAAAGGGCGCATGGCGCAACGAATGACTTGGAATATAAATACTAATTTTGTTAAGTAATTCAGGAGTTCAGGACAGTGGAAGGAGGAGGAAGATAAAATTCGAGAAACAAATAAAATATCCGCAATTTCACGACGTTTGCGCAATTACAGAAAGTGATGTTTTTGACAAGAAGTAGCTTATTCTTAGCAATTGGACTTAGTGCAGTAATTTAAAATCGAATACATTTCTTTTGGATACTTTCTATGCGCTTATTATACACATTATATCTAGGGTTCCAGACTTGTGAGACATATTCCAATTGGGGACGTACATACCTGCCCGAAATGGGTATGATGATGATGATGAAGATGGCATTGCTTCTTTGGCTCATATAATATATATGTATAGATATATTATATGAGCCAAAGAAGCAATGCCATCTTTAGACAGCAAACTGACCAGATGCCTTTTGCATCTGAATAGGGCCAGCCTTTGAGCAATGTCAGTAACTTCTAATGCGAATCGTGACGTACCTCAGCAAAATGGTCCGTATCTAATTTTCGGTGAACAGAATCTGACTCGAATTTGGTTGGCTTCAGCAAATTTTATTGATTTATGGCAATACATACCTACGGAAATAAGTCATTTGTAAGAATTTTTAATTTGTAGAAAGCCTTTCAATCGCTTCAATGTAATACAAGGTGGAAGGGACATCCACGCACAAAAGTCGTGACAAGGTATCACTCAAGGTCAAAAATAAAATGACCTAGGTCATTCATGTAGAAAATGATCGGTTATTACAGATACCTATTGACATTTTTTAGCGCGCAGTGTATTGCTGAAAATCGATTATAACGCTCCGCGGTGTTCCACCTTGTATAGGGGAACCAAGTTTAAAAATTTACTAGGGCATTAGCTTTTTGGTAGGTTCATCAAATAGCGATGTATTTACGTACATATTTCAATAAATTCCGATAGTAGGTATGAACAAAATATATTGCTATTTGAACCTATCAAAATTTACACGGATGGATATTTAAAAATATTTATATATTTTTTAATTAGAACCCAATAGTTCTATCTTTTTACGCACTTTATCGTGTTCTTTTAATGTAATTGATTCCCCGACGTATTATTGGGTAATTTCTTACCACCTACCAATGAGCTTAAAATATTGCGAGGCTTGTGAGCTTTCAAGACATATCACATTAAAAAACTGTCTACTACAGACTTAGAACGTCTGCGCTGCCTACGCCCGACGCCACTCGCCGCCTACGCCGTGAATCCTTTATTTTTTATAATTTTGCGTTACTCAGACAAATCACAAAATATACTAATAGTGTAGGCAGCCTTCACAGAAGACAATATTATTTGATCCTCTAAAATGTCATTGAGCATTACCCACGTCAATGACTTTGAGCGTTGTGAGCGTGCGTGTACGAGTGGTTGGAACTCAAATTAGGTACTCAAACGCCCCCTGCCTACAGTAAACTCAAACAACAATATTATAATGCAAGAATACAGCTGATGTGTCGTACCTTATATTTCTTCGTATGAGCCATTTACTTACATTCACTCACATCTTGTTGACTAACACCTCACTGACGCTTGACAGTGTAAAATTAAAAAAACCCGACTGCGTTACTGGTTCCAACTCCCAAGCGCCGAAGTCCGAGGTCCGAGGTCCAAGTCCCGGGTCGAGCAGTTGTTGAGTTTTTTGTGCGTTCTTGTAAGATACATAACAGAATATTAAATAAATCAAACAAATTAATCACTCCTGCTTCTCAGAGAGATCTCCATTTACTTACTGCATTATAACTAGGGCTCATATGAGCATACTTATTTAATAGGTACTTACCTAGTGTTATTTTATTTCAATATTTTATGTGTAAGGTGATTTTGGTAGCAAAATGAACTTTTTTTATCTGTGACGGAAGATGATGTAAATCGTCATGGATGGTGGATGGTCTGCCACCTGGGCAGGCGAAGGCACCTGGAATCCTGGATAGGTAAAGTCAGACTCGTAGTCTAGTCTCGTACAGATAACTCGGCTCAGTAGCACCTGTTCAGAAAGTTTTGTTAAAAACTAGCCTTACTTCTGCTACCGTGTCAATTGAAACGCCTTACTAAAGTTAATAGCAAAGTCTTTTCTAGCTGAAGTTTATACCTATTCATGTAGGAGTTTACGATTTAGTTTTCCGGAAGACGACTACTTTCACTTGACATATTATGTCAAATGAAATAGAAGCTTGTATAATAATAGTATTATTTATTTACATACCAATAATTTAATAGTTACTATTTTTTATTATTGTCGTAAAAAATAAAAGGGGTTAATTGCTTCCAGCAACTAATCGGTGTGGAAAATTTTTATTGCCTATGGGCTCGTCATTTAATTTTGATCCGGGCTTTTAATAACGTGCTCAGACAGTATGTAGGTAGTAAGGTGTTCAGTCCATGTTCAGTCTGTGTGGCGACTGTGGCGAGCGAGCACATTTAATTTTATATCTTAACATTTCATTCCACAATTAAAAGTAAAAAAACCGGTGATAATTCACACTGTTCACAGACTGGCTGGCAACACTAAATCCCAGTCGCTCAGTCGCTCATCGCTGGCGCTGAGTTAGCGTAACTAAAGCGATTTTGAAAACATATTCGTAATTTAAATTATCTACTTTAACATAGCTCGAAGTTTAAAAATCTGTTCGCGTCATAATAATAACAATAGTATTTGTGAATGTTGTACACGTGTTTGTATTGTTTCTTTAATTTAATCGGGTCACAGTGATGTGCTTATTTCTTTTCTCAGTGAGTCATTCTAGTTTTTGTTTGTGTTGAGTTTATAGGACTTTAACAATGTTATCTCTGGCTTTTAAATAATTATTTAGTGATAGTGGCCTAGTGCTCAGTCAAAGTGATGGATACTCCGCCGGTACCGAAGCCCCGGAGTGCATTTTTACCTCAAACCGAGCCTCTGACTCGCCCTGTACCTCTTCCACGCACTAAGGTGCCGCAGCCGACTGACCGAGTGACAGCATCCGACATTTTCAAGTCTATTGGAACAGTTTCAAAGCAAATATCAGAGGATGTAGCATTAAAAGTGAGTAACTCTGCTAAAACTGCCAATGAAAAGTTAGAAAAGTCATTCCAGGATGGTTCAAAGTTTGCCAAAGATACTCTAGAAAAAACTTTAACAACATCTCGAGCTGTGCGACACTCTGTGACTAAATCTGTGATAGAAGGAACCAGGACAGCAGGTCTTAGATTGAGAAGATCAAAAAGACTTGATAGTCTTGATGAACTTGAATCCCAAAGATGTGTATCAATGCCAGCTGTTGATGTAAGTTTGTTTGGCAATATACAGTTTAACTCACCATTACTAGAACAAAAGAGGGTCCATAATGAGGGGCTTGGTGCCCAAAAAAATCAAGAACATCCTTATCTACACCTGAACACCTCTAACTTTGATGATTTATCAATTTTTTCAAGTAATTCTGATAATACTGATTCTGTTAGCAGTTTTTCCTACGATATGAGTAGAGAATTTGAACAAAATGCTTCTAGTTTAACTTTAGAAAGTGAGCAGATGACTTATGACGTACCAAAACCATCTAGGACAAACAGTATAGTCAGTTCAATGAGCTCTGCATCAGTTGGTTCATGTCCTGAGATACCAGAGAGGCGAAAAAACAGGGAAAGTGGAGTATCTATGGAAGTGATGAGGCAAAATTCAATGTATGAAAATTGGACACTTCCATTTAATTCTCCAGCAAATTCAACTAAACAAGTTGAACCTATTCATGTGGACCCACCAAGAGCCAGTAAAAGTACAATATTAGAGTTTGACCCATTGCAGTCAAGTACATCATCACAAAAGTATGATGGGGTTAGTAATGAGCTGTTACTGCTTGAATCATTCCTGATTGGTGATACTTATGGCACAATAGTGGCTTCGGACAGTACTGATGATGGCTTTGAGTTTTATGAAAGTGAATATTTTAATCCCCCAACCCCTCCTGAGAGGTCAGACAGTCTCATCAATGAAACAAAGCCAACAAAATTGAATGTTGTTGACAAAGACAGGAGTTCTTACTGGTTTGTCACAGGAGATAGTGATACAAAATCTGTGACGGAAGATGATGCCAAATCAACACACTCAGTCATGCAAAAGTTCTCTCATATGCTTAAATTTGAGAAACTGAATAAGACATCCTCAAAGCCCGTACCACAGAAGGTTGAATATATAGAACGACCCCCAGTGAACTCAACTCCAGTGCCATACTACAGTGGCTTGCTAACAAGAATAGTGTCAGGAGTTGTTGAAGACTTATTTAAGAACTCCCAAACCCGTTACTGTGTGCTTTCTGACCAGAAGTTAATGTGCTATGCAGACCCAACACATTCCATACTTAAGGAAGCCTATACACTGGATAACATACATTCAGTACAAATTGTTTTGCCTCTATCTTCAAGGTATGTTCTTCAAATGTTTTATTGAGTATATTTTTAATTATGTTTTTACCTTGATTTAATATATAAGTGACTAGTTAGTGCATATGGTTTCTCTTGCATCCTGAAAGCATTTACTTACTGTAGCTTTTAGGTGACATTTATGAATAAACATACATCACATTTTACATTGAATTCCCTGCAGTAGTTTTTGTGCTATGTGCATACAAAAAGACCAAAAAGAAATAAATATAAATTCTTAATATTATTTTTTCTTAAATTTCTCCTATTCATATGACAGATGAAGTCATATAATATTAAAGACATTAATTGACCTGTTACTTTTTACATCCAGTCTTTCCTTCGAATATCGGTATTGCCTAGAAATTGGGTTGCAGAGGTCTGATGGCAGTCACTCCGTGTAAAATACTGATATTCAGACGCATCTGGTTAGACTGGAAGCCAACCCCAACATGGTTGGGAAAAAGGCTAGGAGGAAGAAGATTGACCTGTTACTTTTATATTAGTGAATTAAGGGGACATTTTTTTTTTTTAATTAAAAAACATTTTTATTTACACAACGTCTGCATTATCTTACACTAACCTTTTTTTATTACATTTATATCTACTTAATTTTGCGACATGCCAGCATTAACGACATTCTCCGTCGCGCTCTTGCCACCGCCGGCGTACCAGCTGTTTTAGAACCTAATGGCTTGGTACGTGACGATGGTAAGAGACCAGATGGTATGACGCTTTTGCCATGGAAAATGGGTAGGCCTTTGGTGTGGGATGCAACTTGTGTTGACACCCTTGCTCCATCCCATCTTTCAAGCTCAGCTGGCTGCGCTGGCGCTGCTGCTGCTGCTGCGGAGACTCTCAAACGGCGCAAGTATACTAACTTATCTGGTAGTTATGTATTTGAGCCGTTTGGAGTCGAAACGCTCGGTTCGTGGGGTCCGAGTGCTCGTCTCCTTTTTAAAGAAATTTCAAGGAGACTGGTCGACTCTTCACGTGACCAGAGGGCTGGCTTGTTTCTAGGGGAACGTATAAGCATTGCCATTCAACGTGGCAATGCTGCCAGTCTTCTGGGCACGTTGCCAGACGACAGTGATGCGGAGGAATTCTTCGACGCTTAGTGTAACGGTTTTTTTTTTTTTTTTTCCTCTGTAGGTGTTTATTATTTTTCTTTTATGTAAATGTTTTATTTATGTTATTTAAGGGGACATTTATATAATGAATGTAGATGTAGTTACCCTATTGTGCAGCAGTAAGTAGGTAATGGGATGGGCTGAAATGTTAATGACTAACAAATTACAATTAAATTTAGGTATTTATTATGTGATAAAGTTTCCTGTCTATTACAATGGATGTCTATGGCTAAATATTACTAGGTAGGTACAGTTCTCGCCAAACTTATTGTCCGGGTTGAACTTGGCACGAGCTAACTTTAACCCGGCCGAAAAATCCGGGAAAGAAAAATATTGGATTAAAATGATTTGTATTAACAGCCTTCGACTTGAGCTTTTGTTTTTAGAGCCGGGTTAAAGTTAGCTCGTGCCAACTTCAACCTGGACAAGAAGTTTGGCGAGAACTGTACATGATATCTTCTATGTAATTTGTATATTTGCAAGTAAACACCTCACTTTTTTAAAAGCTTTTTGTAAATCAGCTTTCTTATTAGATACTTACTACCTCAGGTACCTAGTGTGCTAATCAGGAAAGAATAAATAATAGTACCTTATTTTTATTATGGGCTTAAATAAAATAAATATCCTGGGACATTTTTACACAGCACCATCTAGTCCCAAACTAAGCAGAGCTTGTACTATGGGTACTAGACAATGGATATAATACTTATATACTTTTTTTTTTGTAAATACATACTTATAATATATAAGAAACACCCAGACAAACACAAACACCTAAGTTCATCACATAAATGTTTGTGTCTTGTGGGAATCGAACCCACGACCTCGTGATCAGCAGTCCGGTACTCGAACCACTAGACCACAGACGTCGTCAAAATAAGTAAGAAGTCGTAAGAATACATTAATGTAATAGAATAATTATGAATAATAATGACAGAATGGTAAGCCAATGAACCCTTTGTATAAATCTATTATTATATAATTCTGTATTTGCCATACACAGTCATTGAAGTCGTCCTAAACAGCAACAGCTGGACCTGGATCGGTGTTGATGTTTTTTTGGTGTTTGAGTGGGTTCCTGGATGGCCTGGTGAATTAGATTCACAATTGGACGCGATAGGTTGCGCTGCGATCGAGTTTGCGCAGGATAAAGTTTATACAAAATATCTTCTATATATGATAAAAGGCAGAAAACGTGATTGACTGACTGACTGATCTATCAACGCTCTAACCACTGAAATTTGGCACACTGATAGTTATTATTACGTAGGCATCCTATCGTAGGCTAAGAAATGATTTTGGGAAATTCCCACCGCGTGGCACAGATAGTATAATATAAAAATTAAAGTTTCTTTGTGCCTCGCAAAAATATTGCAGTAGGCATTGTAGTAGCAATTGTTGTACACAACAAGGATGATAAAGGGTTCTGACCAAATAATAATATAAGTTATGCCATGCCATGGTAGGTATGTGGCACACACAGCTAGTAATATAAAAATATTAATTTGTTTGAAACTAAATATGTATACCAAATATACATTATACAGTACGCGCGGCATAGCTTGGCCAGGCTGAAGTTGGCCGTTTGAATGCGCAATGGCATGTTTAGGGTGTAAATTGTGTACTGCGCAACTAAACGGCTAACTTCACTCTGGCCAGGTTATGCCGCACGTTGTGTATATACCGTTGATATGAAGTCGGTTGATTAATTAATATACATATATTTTTAAAGTATCTAAGTTTTTTTTTTACTTATTCTAGCTCAACAAGTAATTCCTACTGCTTTGAGCTGACGGTTTCCTCTGGGGGTATGCGAAGCTCTCCACGGAAAATTCTCTTCAGCTGCGCCAGCGCATCAGAACGTCGCAATTGGGCACAGAAGATCGCTGAAAATCTTTCTCCGGGTTTTTCGAATAAGCATACGGCGGAGTTCACTAGATGTGGATGGTGCTACATGAAGGTAAGTGATAATGATGATACCATACTGTACACTATAGCCTACGCGGAACTAGTTGGCCGCGCCTTAGGTACGTGAGCGGCGGGACGGAGGGGCGGGGTTGCTGGCTTTTGTTCACAGTAACCCACCGCCTCACCCCCGTCCCTACCTAAGGCGCGGCAAACTAGTTCCGCGTGGACTATAATGGCCGAAAGTCACATATTAATAACAAGTGTGCATTTGACACCACACGAGTTTTTAATCAGTACCTATCCATCGATTAAGCATTACTGTTTACTTCACCTTCGAGGAAACGGTAGTAAAAATACAGACCAAAATATGTGTTGAGTATTCTTTCGGCGGGAAACATAGGTCTTAACTGATGGGACCGATAGGTTTTTGAGTGGAGACCACGCATCGAAAAGCGCAGTGTGGAACAGCATCCAACGAGACGGGCAGATTAGGTGATCTCCCACTTAGTTGGGTGCAGGCTATCTATGCCAGTACCTATGAAACTTTCTGAGTAGGGGAACTAAAAAGTATTTTATTGACTATTATTATAATTTATTATGTAACGAAACGTTTGGAAGAGCTGCCGTGGCCGGTCTGAAGTTAGTTGGTTGAAAAAATTTGTCACGGTATCACTCGGTGCCAAAGGCTGTTGGAGCAAAAATGTTTCGTATATTGTTTTTTTTCTATATTTTTGGACAGTGTTACCTACTGTAACCACATTGCGCTTCGGTCCAGAAATGATAACCTCAGAGGAGCACATCTACATTATTCATATAGCAATTCGTAGTATTATTTATTACTTATTCTATGCTGTAACATGAATCTTGAGGAATGTGTCTCCCGCTCGCTGTGCGCTTTACGGACCCGAGTTTGAATGTTTTGTGTTGAGTTACCTCATATTCAAAATGATGCAATGGCGGACCCGGGGTTGGTCATGGACTCATTGAGGTACTAATCTCACCCAAACTAATTTTATTTTACTGAAAGTTTAAGTTTGAGCCGTTTACTCACTTTTTAGTGTGCAGCTGTGCGAATGCCTCGTATATGACAGCTGATGTGCCTTTATACACATGTACCTATTTACGTTTATTTATACGCAACGCAATGCATTTAACTTCATTTCTTAAAGTTGACGCCTCAGTTATAAAGCATTGTGTCAAGGTCCAAGAAGCTGTTGAGTCAGGATACACGTATTTATAGAAACATTATGATGCCATTAGTAATACAATATTATGTTACACTCTGTTACAGTCATGTTTCTCCATAAAAGTCGGTATATCCGTAGAAGGAGCTATTTCCGTTATTATGATACTGTCGCCGTCAGTACTTCAAACATGACTAGTCTAGTATGTGGTATGCTCATGCGAATTAATATAACATGGTAATGCGGTTTTGGTCAGATGTAGTAGTCAATATAAGTGTTGGCCGTACGATGAGGTCAACAAATAAAAGATAATATGATTTGAAATAAAAGCTATATTAGGCTCCCAAGTTACCGCGGAGCACGTTTGGTGGAGCCCGTGTCTTTACCCGATTCGGTCAGATCGATAACTGGCTAATGACGCGGGTAAACCGCGTGTTACAAACAAATTGCTGAGATAGCTAATTGTACGGCTACACCGTACAATAAGTTTTAATTTTAGTGTTAAAACCTACGAAAGAAATCAACTAAAAATCATGTAACACAACTATGTCAATTGTCACCTTTCTTATAGACAATTTACTGAGTTGAAATCAACAACAAAAGGAACTGTTCTGATGTACTGGAACTGTTGGGATCGGTCCAGTTTGTGGCGTACGTACCAAAGATGTAAAAAATGATTTTTTTCTGGCGTCCTACATGTTGTGCCAATGATTGATTGCCATTGCCATGATTGTCTGGTAAATAATTTTACTATTTCCATAAAAACAAAATAACATAAATGACAAATAAGATATAGCGTTCCGGTAAAATTAGGAAATTATAGATAGGTACGTTCGTTTTGGTTTTTACAACGCAAAATTTGCTACGAGTTTGATTCTTTATATGCGATTAAATCCATTTGGTTCTAGTTTGCCTGACCTGACATGGCAATTAACATATCTACAGCAGCGGAATCGTCACCTGAAGAACTGTCAATTAAATCCAGTACCAATGTACTTGTTGAATTCATAATTACATCCTACTTAATGCATAATTAGTAACACAACACCCTTAGTTACAAAACGCGTGCTCACGCTAGGCCGACCATCAGTGAAATAAAGGCAAGCCAATTATTATAGCATCGCCTCAGCTTACTGTTCAATACATATACGGTATATTGATATCAATATATTATAGCTATATGTGTGACGGGTTTTAGTTGCTGTAGTGGAATATACGTAATAGCAAGATTAGGTATTCTCCCTTCCTTGTTTTTCACCGTCATCGTCGCGTCGGGTAAAAAAACAATATAAGTTAGGTACTTACTTTTTAACTAAATTCATAAAATGATTTTGCTTTGAATGCACTTTGCACAAGTACGCTCCGGAGCAAAATGTACTACAATAGGCCAACAACAGTAAAGCAATGACCTACTTGTACCATTGTGCTCACTCTGAGGAATGTTTGGTTCGGTTGGAGGGGTTTAACAATAATATTAACCACTTGAATACCTACATCTATTGCTGATAATTATATGAATGAAATATGAATAATGATTGTGGTTTTATTACTTGTTTGTATCTTTTTATATACTTGGAAAAGTATGACGTTGCCTCGCAATGGAATGACAAGTGCGTAAATGAGATTTTTGTCTATTATTTACTCATATTTATGTCTTAAAATGTGTTTGTTTGTTCGTTCTCTATGCGTTTCTATAAGAGTTTCGATAAATAATAATAAATAAATAAATAAATAATACAAATCTTATTTTCTCACCACAATATAAGGTTTACAAGATTCATTATTACCAAGTACTGACAATATTCATACGATAAAACAGAAAAATAGTACATTAAAACACAAAAATGAAGAAAGAAGAAAAAAAGTACCTATTTATATGGTCTAATTGAAAATATTTTGAATTGAAACGTGGGGATTTAATTAAAGAGAGAAAAAAATTTTTGATTGAAAATTGGATGTCAGGATTTGTGGTTGATCAAATCTGATGTAGTGGCGGGCCTTGTCGAGGGTGTGTTCACGAATTGCAGACTTTCCGGAACGGCGGTGTTTGACATCAGCGATGTGATCTTTTACGCAGGTCCCTATGCTTCGTTTAGTTTGGCCTTTGATCTTCTTCAGCGGCTTGAAGTAAGTTTTAATTGAAGCACGCTTCAAGATGTAGCCAATCTTGTCAGTGACTCCTCTCACTATTATTCAATATTTCTAAAGGATTCAGTTTCTCTCGTGGGGGTCGAGTTCGTCACGCCACCTCCGTCTGGGCCGACCACGTTGTCGCGAGAGAGACTGGATCCGACAGATCGGCTTGGAAGGAGGGAAGGGAGGGCTTTGCCCAGCAGTGGGACAAAGTGGGCTAATAAAAAAATCTACTTCTGACGAATTTAAGAATATCAGAATATGCGTTACATACCGCATTTAGCATATGTGAATGTGCACGAGATATTATTCCATCGGCGCGCGCGCAACGGCTAATTGATTCAGGCAATTGTCCAGTTCATACACTCAACATACTACCCAATATATCAACATATCCAATTTATCAATTTTTATTCATCAGTTTAGCATATTATCGTGTGCATTGTCCACCACTTTTCCAAACTCAATAAAAAAATATATTTTGGTGCTTATTCTGAAAATTTTGCTTAAACCTGATATCTCGATAACTATTCATTTCGGACTTACATACTTACATACACACATACATAGCTTCACGTCTAGCTTCCCATAGGACTATTTCGGACTTAATTTGACTTAATCGATCTATTATCATCACTCAAGGAATAGATCGATTTTATCTCGATCGATTCCATCTCGATATTCGCCTCCAACCAAGAGATTAAAAAAAGAGATACCAAGTCTAGGTACTGCGATGACGCGGTACCAGGCGCTGCTCGTATAATATGTTTTAAAATGACCTACTAGTATTCGAATTAAAATTAACTAGAAACATTTGTAATCGATTTTAATTTATATGATGCAAAACAAACCTTCAGTGAGCGTTTTACAGCATCGTAACAATCCGATTGGTTTATTTTTGAAACATTTATAATCAATTTTAATTAATATGATGCAAAACAAAATTTCAGTAAGCGTTTTATAGCATCATAACATTTCGCATGATTTATTTTTGTATGCGACTGGAAACTGCGCAGTATCATCGTCATTTCTTATATTTGTACTGTAAGGTTCAATTTACAAGTTTTGTAGTAATAGACCTCACACGTTGCTCCTTAGTACCGATGTAGTAGGGCTGTCAAAAATGCTGGTAAGTAATAAGCATCTGCTCTGTGATAAATGAAGAATGACATCAAAAGTCCTTGTTTCGCTTATAAACATTTGGTTCTTTAAATAACTACTTAAAATTCATTGGAACGTTTTAATAAACTGGCCATGTGAACTTTTGCAATCAGTTATTATTATTATACGTAGTGAATACAAATCTTGAACTTTTGCCATATAAATTCACGAATATACTCGTTCAATTTTAATCATAAATGCAATCACACATGCACCTGCATATTTTGTCAAATTTTCAATGGGAAGCGAACACAGACGAAATCCCTTTGTATTTAAAATTAATTATGAAGCGGGACTGTGTTTATTTCGCATCGGTGCACGGTGGCTGCTCCCCATACTAGACGTCGAAAATACATAGAAATATGTAAAAATATTTTCTACTGAAAGGTTCCTTTTATACTGAAAGGTAACAAATCATGTTTCTGTAGCTTCTTCATTTGACAATCACTTTAGGAGAAATTAAAACAAACCAATTTCTTTATATGGAGAGAAACACAAATGTGACTGTATTTCAGGATTCCCCAAAGACACATTGTGCCCCAGGGTGCCCCTTCCGAGGTATGATGGAAATATTTTTTTGTGTAATCTTAGTAGTTTTTTTGTTACTTTACTTTAACTAAGTCACATTAAAATTTCTCATGAAGTTAAATAAAATAAGCACAAACATGAGTCGTTGAGGGTTCCCTTTGACTCTCTTCCGTCTCTATTATCAGGTCATCTCTAGGTTTACATTACGTTGTAGGGTCATCAGAACTGCATAATTATGTGTGCCAAGTTTCACCACAATCGGTTCACGGGGGAAAGAATATTCAGAAATCAATCATCCCCTATTTTACGATTTTTTTTGATGGAATTTATTTTTGAAATTTAAATAGGACCACCTCGAGTCGAGGTAATAAACTTTTCCAAACAAAAATCAATCAATTTTTAAAATCGGTCAACATACAGTACATAAAAAAACATACATAGAAACTCCTGCGGTTGTTCGTTGGTTAAAAATACACATGTTGCAACATCGCATGGCTGTAACCAATGTGCGTATGGTATAATTTAATAATTCCTGATAATTTACCTTTTATAGAATTAATTTATCAGTATTAAAATATTTTTAATAGTTTTCCGTGTAATATCAATTCACTCTGAACGTAGTGGTGCAGTAGTAAATTAAAATTCGTTGGAATTGAAATTTGTGGATGACGATTAATTAAAATTAAACTGTAACTACCAGGAATTCACATTAAATTTGTAAATTCCTGGTTTATAGTTTACAGCGATCCGAGCGCGCAAATCTGTAGGTAGAAGGTTTTTAGATAAAAATTTTTTTTATGATTTTTTACATGATCGTAGAATAGATTACACTTGCAATAAAATAATACAGTTACATGTTTTTTTAATGAATCTACGTAAATGTGACAACACCGGAAAAACATTGGACTCTCATCACAGAGTAGGTACGCCCATGGCGGGTCCCAGCCCGGTGTAAAAACAAAATTTTGGATTTGGGATTTGGGAATTTTGTAGTGCGTGTGGTGTGCACCCCCCCTCTCCTGCCAATCCCCTGAGTGGGACGCGGCACACTCCGACCGCATCGCCTACTCGGGCCATAGTGCTGGGTGACAGACTTCCCCAAGTCTGCCGCCCGTGGCCACTTTAAGGTGGTTGAAACAGGGCACGGTTTGCCCTGTTCCTGCGCCCAGTGCGTCGGGCGCGGATTGGCAGGGTGGCGGCAGCGGACTCCCTCTCACGCTCCGCCTCCTCCTTCTGCGAGATGACGTCCTCGCAGAAGGAGGCCATATACTAGATACGCATACTCTATCTTTTTGTTACCTGAATTATAGCTATTAATCGACTAGCTAGCATTCAAAATGCTATGCAATGAAGTTTAAAAAGTGGTATTTATCCTTTTATCATGGAATAACTTATTTTATGAATAAAATTACGATTAAAACCGCCATGCTCTTAATACACTGTGCTCAGAATAGAAAAGGATCTTTCAAGACTCGATTGCCCTACTTATTTACTTACAAGTTTGTACGTATGATATGAACGTTATGGTACTTATTCATATATTTTACATGGTTTATTTAAATATTCCAAACAAAACTCGCGTTAAGCGTTATCAGTAAGGTGAATTGACCCAAATAAATTCATACTTGTTATCTGTATATATCAGCCAAACGGAACGTTTATTGACTAGGGTGTTGGTGACAAAACATGCCACTCAATGCAATTTTCTAATTATGGTCCATATCCTCAAACGGATTCTCCTTTTTCGATGTGGTGGGGCTCGAGTGCACGGATCCCGGTGTCATTCACCTTATGTACATTGTTGCATCGTTCGACAATACGTATTTTTGGCGAATAATGGCATGTCAGTCACAATCGGACGGCGCCGTCGACTTGACCCTGCTCTGCATGCTAAGGCTAAATTTAGAGACGGCGCTAAGTTTAATGTAGCGCTTTCAGGCGTCAAATTGTAATACAAATTTGACATGCGCAAGTGTCGTCAATTAAGACGACATCTTTAGGAGCTAACCTAAATGGTTCAAAGTTCATTATTATGTAGTTAATTATTGATGCACACAAAATCTACATACTATGCTCAGACTGTGACAACAATGTACAATTAACGATGGTACCTACTATAATAGTTTTAAGTTATTTTTAATACAGTACTAAGGTGAAATTACGGTAACTTAACAGAGGTTCGCTAATGTGTCTGTGTGTTTGGCTCGACGTAAAGGGAACCTACATAAAGGTAACGGTTTCTACGACGGCGACCACTTGAGACTGCTCAACTCGGCGTTAGACTCCGATATTTATTTAATTATGGGAGACAAACAGCACAATTAACATAATTAAACACAGATGTAACAATAGAAGGCGAATAAAGTGTCCAATATGCCTCGTTCATTCTATCAAGCGTTTCTATATCTTGCAAAAGCAAAAGTTTATAATGTCGTGTTATTAAACTTGATCGGTTCGTCGCCCCCGCTGCCTTTTAAGTAGGTTTCATTATATTTGAGAGCACAAAATCTCGGAACCCATCGAGACGCTAACTAGCGAGAACTGAAGTACTCAAGTACTTATTATCGATTGTTACACTTTCGTCTTCAGTGCATAATGCATGATACATTAAATACGCTTTTTAGTTGGACCCAAACTCACTAAATAATGCAGTGCACTAAATATGTGTTTAACCTATCGATGGAATTCTTATTGCGGAATTTGTTTGATAACCGCATATTGATTCTGTAATTGTTTAATATCCAATGGGTACGAGTATGTAAAGTCCGTGCATGGAAACGAATTGAGTGAATAAAAACATTGTTTCCACATGTACTTTGTATTGAGCGATCGAGTGTTTATTTATTACATTCAAATTAAACTATAAATATAAAAAAGTGTATCAGCCATATTGTACAGTCAAATTGTTTAGGCAATGAAATGGATAGATTAATTTGCTTGTTTAAATATTGGTAGTTTAAAACTATTTATAATTAAAAAAATTAGAAAACCCCCGACATGATGACGATTGATTGTGGTGGCGGTCATCTTGGATTTGAAATTTATCATAGTGTTTAGTATTCTCCTAGTTAAGCCCTTGCATTTGATACCCGTATTGAAGGAGTTGTGAAAAAATATGTAAATCGCTATTTTGTGGCGGCGGCCATCTTGGGCCGATTTTTATAAAACATAGCGAAGAAATTTAAATAACAAAAATTCAACACACACACACACACACATACACACACGCGAAAACACACACACACACAGACACGTCAAACTTATAACACCCTGTTGTTTTTGCGTCGGGAATTAATAACGAAAAGTATCATAATATATCATTACGCCCGTATCGGGTACTAATAGCCTATTGTCCATAACCGGGCACAAATCCACATTCCAAGCTACTGGGAATCTTACAGAAAAAAATAACTACAATGTACTCGACCGGGGATAGCTTCCAGGACCTCTCGTAGCAGTCTCGATTTAGACCACTAGGCCAATGAGACAGCTCTAGACAATAAATAAACTCCTAAGAATATAAACAATTATTGCTGTAACTACTAGTTCGTCTAAATTACTTACTTTTCGCCGATACTAGGTAAAACTGACCATAGAGGAGAGGTTGTAATTAATTTATATCATTATACGCGAAATACATTCATGTTAGTACACTATTTGCTTTTGGCGGCAGAATGTTTTAAGCATTAGACAAATAAGGGATACACAAGGCTAGTTTTTAAAACAAGGATAGCAAGATAGTGATAGTGGCTTCGTGTAAACAGACACAAGCTCAATTGCTAAGCTAGTAAGCTAGGGTGTCGAAACTAGGATAGTTTAATAGGAGGTGTTCTATTTTTGAGCGAGTAACACAAAATCAGGGGTGGGGTCAACATCTTACTATGCTGTCTTGTATACTAGCTTCATCTAGCCGTCGAAGCTAGTATTCGATAGGCTATTTAATATACAGTAACTATGCGTTTGATTTTTCTGACCGCAATAACGTTTACAGAGTCAGGATATCCAAACTAAGTACCTACCGACATTCATTTAAAGTTTGTAGAGTAGGGTATATGACTGGGTGTTTAATTTATTCAAAAAGAACTCATTGAACATATAATTAATAATAATTAATTTTATGTAGCCTCTTTTATGTCCCATTGCAGGGCAAAGGCCTCCCCTGACTTAATTAAGGATTTTCTGTCCTGTACGTCAACCATGAGTTCTATCGAATGGGTTTCGAACGGTTTTTTACGCATCGAAACGCTGTAATCTCATAGCAGATTTTAGTTCCTTACGTAACCTCTAGAGGCGCTGCGAGGGTTTTTCATACAAATATTTTACGGCGTCGCTAGCGAGTCTAGTGAGAAAAACTCATGGTCGAGGCACTGGGCTTTTTTATACCACGCTGATAAAAACGCTAGGGATGGAGAGGGGATGCTCGGTCCCTTCCCCGCAAAACGAGTGTTAGTAGACTTTGTTTTCGTAGTAGGTAACTGTAGCAGTTGTGAGGCTTGCTAAATGATAATACGCTAGATAACGTAGAATAAATGTAATTACTGGACCAAAGGTAAGTAATATAAAGGAGCGAGGGAGCACACGCGATGACCGCTAATCGTGTACTTAACCTAACTTATTCAATAAAACTTATTTGCGAACTAAGGTAAAAACGCTTATTTGACTAAAGTGTACGGTTTCATCGTACATACTCCCGGCCAAAAATATTTAAATATTTTCACACATCTTCTAATTTAAAGTGACATTTGTTTTAACAATAGGTGAAGTAGCCATGTCGTTTATAATAATTATCGACTACACTAGTTAAATTTACTTCACTAGGCTGACGGTCAGCCGAACTCTGCTTTCGCGAAAACACAACACTATTTGCTACACTGCGATAGTTCTACTATGAAACTGCTCGTCTTCTCTTCCATACGATGTATGCCGTCAGGACAACTGCCACGACCAGCAAGACAAATAACAAATAGTGTACTGATGTACAGTTCTCGCCAAACTTATTGTCCGGGTTGAAGTTGGCAAGAGCAAACTTTAACCCGGCAGTAAAAATCGGAGAATCAAAAATATTGGAATAAAATTATTTCAAACGACAGTCAACGACTTGAGCTTTCGGTTTTATTTATTACAATCCTATAATTTTGTTTCTTCGATTTTTACGGCCGGGTTAAAGTTAGCTCGTGCTAACTTCAACCCGGACAATAAGTTTGGCGAGAACTGTATATCGTGCGCAGATAGTGTCATCTGGTAGATTAGTATTGGCAGATTTCAATTGTTCTATTCGTTCTCCCAGACTGATTAACGAGGTGTTCATTGGATCTACGGGTTCTGTGTAATGCGATAATGAGATATTTACAATATGATTTAACTCTGCTATCTGTGGGGTTGGAATTCCCGAATTTGTCTTCATTGTATTCCCCGAATTAGCGTGAGAATATCTTTACTTTTAATTATGCATTTTGAGTCTAGGTCAATAACACCAGCTCCAGTCACATGTTTAAAAGAAACTTGATCTTGACATATAATCCTCACCGAATACGCGTTGCAGCAGAAATAAAAATACCTCAATGGATCATTTAATTCCAGCCACATATCTTGACAAGGTGATTTTGTTACAATGCATTGTTTCGACGTTTTATCTATATTGCAAAACTTTTCATCGATTGATAAATGATTAATAGGTTTGTTAATTTGACATAAATATGATTGTTCATAGTGTAGACACAACTGAAGCTCCAAAAGTGACATTGTAAAAAAAGCGTCTATTCCCAAATTAATAGCAATGAATTCAGCAACTGGTAGTACGCTTATCATATCGTTTTGAATCTGCTGAGGAACTGGTAAAATCTTGTATATTTTGTAGCTATCTCTGCTTGCTAAAGGAAACGTTATTATTTTCGAATATACAGTATTCTTTCATCATTCTAGCCTTGACTTTCAGCATACTGTAAATATGTTTTAGGTCAGACTGTTTGTTATCGGCGGGTAAGGTAATAAATATCCTTTGTCAGTTATCCGGAGATAAATTGTAACTCACGTTGTAGTTGTTCTGGAGTCAAAAGGTGAGTGTTGAATTTTCCATGATAAATATCCGTAATGGTATCCAAAAGAGCATCTTGAATTCTTTTCAGGTTTTGCAGCAAGTAAACGGTTGCGTGTAAGCTAAACTTTCCACTTCTTGTTTAATAGTTGAAACAGCATTATCTAATTGATTCCATTGTTTATTTATAGTTTTATGTTGTAACTAGCTTTTTGCCCGCGACTTCGTCCGCGTGGAATAGTTACGTTGTTCCATATGAACTTTCATCTCCTATTTCACCCCTACATAGGTCAAAATTTATTAATTATTTTTCCCGCGGCTTCGCTCGCGTTAATATTATTAATTAGGTATATTTTATGCGGCTTTACTTTGGGTAGCGTGTGTAAAAAACTCAAACAAACTAATACATTTACATCCTCCATCATCCCTTATTTTTTATCCCCATGGGGGTTGAATTTATCAAAATCCTATTTAAGCGGACGTCTTCATCATAGTAGCTCCAATATTTAATTTCAATTGAATCATTCGAAAATCTAAGAAGATTTATACTAACTTTCATCCCCTATTTTATCGCCTTAGGGGTGGAATTTATCAAAATCCCTTCTTAGGGGATGCCTACGTCATAGTAGCTATATGCATGCAAAGTCTAAGCCCGATCGGTTTAAAATTGACAAAGTTTCATACAAACTTTCATCCCCTATTTTATCCCCTTGGGGGTAGAATTTATCAAAATCCTTTCCTAGCGGATGCCTACGTCATAACTTTTGGGCTGTGCGTTGATAGATCACTATGTCAGTCAGTCAGTCACCTTTGAGTTTTATATATTATATATATTGCTACGTCCCTGATGTTGTATTTAATCAAGCTATAAACATCACTGCTTTTGCAAATGTTTCATCACTGCTTTTAGTGAAGTATTAATACAATATAACGATGATTAAAATCATTAGGGTTAAGAGGAGAAAGCGAAAAGAGGTTAAATGGACATGGCCATCTTACTGCTAATTTAAAATATGAATATTCCTAAAATTTTACAAAAACCTAGGTCTTCTTTTAGGCCGTCTTTATCAAACAATAAAATTAAGCAAAATGAACGATTGTAAAACATTTAGCATGCATACATGTGAAATAAAATAAAAGGAACACTTGGTAATGTTAAACACCAATTAGGTGTCACCGACAAACCCATCTTTGTTATCGTTTCCCAGTGAGAGTGTTGTTCGATCCTTTGGCCCACCCTTCGAACCCCCCTCCCCCTCTTTATAAGCTTCCTTTGAAGTGGTAACAGTTAAGATATTGATGATACCTTTTATTTGGTATGTTTGATAGCTTTTGCGAAAATTCACAAAGCACGCATTTCACTGTATCGTCATTACTTCAAAATGCCAATGTTTACTTGTCTATAGTCTATAGTCTCTGCCTACCCCTATGGGAAACAGGCGTGAAGCTATGTATGTATGTACTTGTCTATAGATTATTATAAAATAATGTCACGTTCTTAAAGAAACTAGCGATAGCAAATAGACACACATGAAGCCGCGTGTTACTGAAGATACAAAACATTGCATAATTATCTACTGCAAAAAGGCTTTACTCAAGCTATTAAATGAAAAAACATATTATTCTGTAAACGAATTTCTAGACGACAAAAGATAGTTTACTATTTTCAAGAATGAAATAATAATATGTCATTAAATTGTCTCACTATTTTTATTAGTTTATTTTGTACGCCTTTAAAGGCTAGACATAGCGTTCATTACGTTATACCTTAACAGCATATTTACCTATGTTCTACAAATAAAGATATTTGATTTGCAACTGATTGCGTTGCCAATTATTAATTAAAAATAATCCTGTACAATGATGGGGTGGGGTTGGACATGAAACCAATATTAATACAGTCATATCAACGCAAATAAGCCAATTAAGTTTTTCATATCAATTAAGTACTGTCAATTAGTATCTACAAAAGTATGCAGAGCTAATTAGCTTCCAATTTCAGCACGTGCGCGGCGCATTGTGTTTGGTAGCGTCAGTCCGTATTATTTGATGAAACTTGACGTAAAAAATTCGTTCAATGTGTGCGTAATATCGACATTTTTTTTTGGGAGAATATAAAGCCGCGTATTGATTACACGCGGACAAAAGTCGCGTAAGAAGTACGAGTATGTTTGAACGCGGCAAACGTTTTTATTGGTCTCTTAGAAATGATTTGTAAGCACGTGGTTTTTATAACGGAATGTAAAGGAATTGAACAGAGGGAAACGTGATTTTCACCCCTTACAAAACGACGAATTGATTTAAAAATTGTGCACATTTATCAAAAACATTGCAATAATTTGTATATTTAGGTTGTCCAAAAAGTTGAAATTAAATAAAAGTTTAACAGAACACCTTTTTATCAATTTATGAAAATCAAACTCAAAGTAAATATATTTCTTGTAAAAAAGCGTGGTAGCACACTTGATAGCACGGCTGTAATCTCGAAACCTTTTTATTGAAACAAAAGGCCTCCCGCCCGAATCGAATGTCAATGTACTACGGGTGTAACAATTTTGATCCCTAACAATGTAATCCTCTTATCGATACTTATGTTATATCTGATAAATTGGTACTGAGGAGAGAAATAATCGATATAGCTAAAGTATCGTCCTTAAGATATACTGCTTTGTGCATTTCCGACCCTTTGTTAGGTCAGTTTACGCGTTAGATATCTTTATTTTCATTTCAGTAATAATCAGTATAATATCGTTAGTTAGTTATATTCTATACGAAAATAAATATCAAACTTCTTGTACCATTTTGTTTAAGTCTGTTTTCTACATTACCCGATTAACTTTATCGTCATCGGTCATAATCAGTCGTGGGACGGCCTGTGCTGAAGTGCATGCACAGTCTTTCTTACACAAAGATATAATGTCGTTGCTCTTATACTGGTCACTCACATTCGCACGAATACGCAAACTCATAAATGCATGACGACTTTTCCAAATGATTATGAAAGTTTTCGCTGCATTCGCGGTTTTCCAAGCTGTGTTGGTTGTGACAAACCGCGCGAACCTCGATCCTCCGCTTAGTTTTCAAACGAATGTCTGACTTTCCTCCCTACACACGAGTGCAAACATTCGTATAATGTTTGTGCATTTGAGTGACCAGGGTTACGATGACTGGTGTTACGTCACCTCTATTAAACCACTCCCATCTTCAAATTCATATCATCATATCGCTACTTGATAATAATCAAGAAAATAAATAATAAATATGTAAAATTAAAGACTGATACTGTTACTGTGTTGGTTGGAACATTGGTCTAATTTCATATTCATCGGATATTTTGTTACATATACTGTTAGGTTTGTAAAAATTGATACTTACCTATTCTATGAAACTGCTGGGTTCGAGCCGAATACTATTACTAAAGATAATAATTATTTAGATAATCATTTCGACGTGCATACTGCAGTGCGTGTATAGAGCATGTAATAAAACTACTTATAACAAGAAGACAGTCATTATCAATGTACGTGTTTATCAATGGAACCATTATCTAGTTTATGATCTTATGAAGAGATAATGGTTGCTCGATTAAGCGACTAATGTAGAACGACATGCCGTGTTATGTTATGTTCGCAATGGACTCTTTCTAGTGGAAGGAAGTATTATAATATTTGTTTAGGGATGTATATTATTATATTCTTACTTACCTGACAGCGCGAAAAAATTGTTGTTTTTTCAACTGAAAAAAAGTAACCGTAGATACAAATACTATTAAAATAATAAAAAAACACTTCAGTGCAATTTTTATTTCCTGTGACTACGGGTTACCCGTACTTATTCAAGCTCAATAACAACCGAATCTTGACTAGTTTTATTAGTACTGTCTAGTACCACTACACGCTATTGATTGCTACAGAGACGAAGATAATTGAGGCTTTAATTTGAGTCAATTATCCAGTACCCGCAAAACGGTTGAAATATAAGCTTTGCAGGTTCTCCCTAATTTCCAACTACGAGAATTCGATCTCCATAGAACATGGATGTATTGTTGCACGATTTAGTTAATGATTGATTTCATGTCACGTACCTATAAGTTTAAAAAATACAAAATGTTTATTGTTGTCCAGGTATATTGTTACTTAAAATGATCGACTTATTTGACAGCATCGTATGTGTGATCCGTCATATAAATACCTAATTAAAATTATAGAATAAGGAAGCGCAGGAATCTTAAGAACTGTACCTAGGAGTTTGCAGAAGTCGCTAAAAGAATTTCTTTTAACGATCGATGATATAGCACAGAAGACGGGAATAGGTCGCGTGAACTCGCGTGACCTTTATTTGCATTGCAGTACACATTACAGGCTTTCCTGTTATTTGTCGTTAGCAATATTTTGCTCTATATCTCTGTATGCGCGCGCGCATATATCTGTGAACGATAATTATGTTTTCAACATAAAAACAATTTTAAAATGTCTCTGTCTGATACCTATAATACAAAATATCCATTAAAATAAAAAACCAAATAAATCCTGTCTTTTCCTTGTCCTGGGGTTGCGGAAAATCATCATAGATCCCTGCCGTCCAGGGAGGCGACAGGACTCGTACCGGCTAAAAACCTCACTTGCCTTACCTTGCCCTATAATAATATGGCATGGCCATGATCCCATATTCACCTCGACCATGACGGGCTGAAATGAAATCTACCAGTGATCGTAGCATTCTTTCGCAAAAATTTAAAAAGAAACTATAATAGTAATAAAGCGCGTATTCAGATGTGTCCAGTGCAGGGTCGCCATTGTATTTCGACCCCCCTATTACAACGTGTGCCATCATTATAGCATGCCGCCCCTTTGAATACACCGGGCGGCGGCGGAGCTTTAATCAAAATTGATTCTATTGTGAGTAATTTTGGTTGCAGATGATTTTCCATGAAGGGCTTTAGTCTGATGCGGCAGACATTGCGATGAAATATTGATTTTGGCATTATGAATAAAATACTCACGTTATTTGAACTATATATTTGTGAGGTATTATTTGCGCTATTAAAGAAGTAACACTTGAATCAATGGCAGTCTAAGTATTTGCTTTGGGGTTTGTAGCAATTAACGCTTTAATTGTTAATATAGTTTTGTGATGTGCCAATTGGTCCATTATTAAATATGAAGTAAATTAAGCAAACCACATTATTATAGCTATTTAAAAGTAAGTTTGTAAAAGTTATAATAACCATTATCATTTTTACGTGTGATCACACGATACCTCAATTGTAGAAATCTTCAAGAAACTTCACTGCGGGTCAAAGATTGCTACGGTATATTCCGAAATCCCGCCCATTTGGAGTATTGCTGTTACCTATGGGCGGGATTTGCAGTTAGGCAGGATTGACGACATCTCGAGTGATAGGGTATCACTGTCAGTGTCAGTCATATGTTTAGTGAGAATTATATTAAATCTGCTATTAGGAATAGGAAAACAAACAACACAACAAAATCTACGTGGGATAGATTGTTTTAATCATTTATGAGAAATAACACTGCCGTCCTCAAGCTAAAATGCCGTTATCTGACATCTAGCCGATTTTGAATTTTTAATGCCAACACAATCAGAAGTCGTGAGATCTCCTCGTGAGATCTGTTAGTCAGTACTTCTAAGGCTAATATTCAGAAACTAGACTCAACATGAACTTATGCTTCCATATGTCAAATTTGTATGACAATTTGACATACGGAAGCGTAAGTTCATGCCGAGTCTCTTCTCTGAATCTCAGCCTAAGTCTCAAATATGACTTCTAGTTATTAAGTAGCGTACATTTTTAAAAACTACTTACTTTTTTGTGCATAACTCAATAAGTAGTTTTGGTACATAACGGCATTTAAGCTTGAGGACGCCAGAACAAGACCCCGCGGGCAAAGCCACTAGCGGAAAGCTAGTTGTTACAATATTCTTAGAAAGTTACAGGCACAAAGAATCCTTATAATTAAAGTTGAATGTGTCATATTACAGTTAAGCAATTATGCCTACAAAACATGAGTACCTAACTGTTAATGAAATATGCGTTTGTCTGTTTCTGAGTCACGCTGTGACGGACTCTTGACTCAGTCATAGCATTTAGTCACAAATTCACAATGGATAACATGCACAAGTCCTACTTTTTCTGCTTTCAGTATAATAAATACTTTTATAAACATAAAAAATATTCATCGTTAACAAACAGGTCTAGGACTCAAACTGGTGTTTAACTATCAGTCACTCATTATGTGCATTAATAAATAGTTAAATACTAATAAATATATATATTTTTGGACATTGTATACAGCACCTCTGCTTAGTTGTAGTAGCTTGTACTGTGGGTACTAGACAAGAGATAAATACTTATATACTATTCTTTAGTAAATCCATATTTACTATAAACCCAAACACTTCATCCAGCATATAAATATTTGTGTCCTGGGGGAATCACTCCACGACCTCGGGATCAGCAGTCCGCTACTCGAACCACTAGGCCACAGACGTCGTCAATTAGTATACAATTTATAAATTCTTCCCAATTCTTTAAATAAGAAAATGTACCAGATATTAGATAATATTATAACCAATATAAAAAATGATATTATTTACGTTACGTTATCAAGGGTTTACTATATGTAGTGGTAGTGATAAATGTGCGCGGAAATGTTGCAAAAAAGATTGTTGTATCACCGTTTGTGCACCGACATCATTATTGAAATACGAGTACACAGAAGTACTATTACATAAAGCGCTCACGCGCTCTCGATCTACACCCCTCAAGTCCTGTTAGTTAGGTTCCATGTAACGGGGAGTGGGTTTATTGCCACCAATAGTGGAATGGGAGTATTGTTCGGATAATGTCAAACACGAACTACACCTAAATTAAAAAAAATATTTATTTTTTCTATTCGCCGTTCATGGCGCTTGTATAATTTGGCAACACTGTCCTTGGATACTCTTGTAACTTTACGCAATATACATTATATGCATTTGTTAATTATTCTATTTGTCCCCTATACTAAGACAAGACGAGGGTTTAAAGAAGGTATAATTATTAACGTACCCGTACGAAAATAATAACTATTACGGCATTAAAGAACGATAAGCACACCACACCGCATGTTTAGAACATTTCTGGTATCTAAAACATACCCAGGAACTTGTATTATCAATTTTATGTTTTGTTTCCCGGAGCGCTTTAGACGAATGATTAAATTCTGATGTAGTATATGTATATCTATACCTAGTAATACTAAATATGTTTCGACCAAATACTAGTTTTAATAAACAGTCACCCCTTTGAAATGACGTTGATGTTCTCTTTGATGTTCAGCCTCGGTTGAACGATCAACATGCATTTTGCACGTGCCATGTGACATAATGACATTTTGGGAACTTAATTCTCCCAGTAACTATTCATGCCATGATTTGTTTTTAATGTCTTATATTTGTCACTTGTATTGTTCGATCAATAATACTATTATTGCTCGAAGCTTCTATTGATTACTTTGTGTTTTGTGCTTATTACTGATCGTTAATTTCTCTTGTTTTAGTAACTTTATCCTTGAGAACTGTAATTGGCTGTAGGTAACACAAGCTAGTTGTTTATTCTTTCTGTATAACTGTTGGTTTTCCTATAATAAATAAATAATTATTGTGTATCGAATGACCATTGTTTTCACGAAATCACTGTGTTATATGAACACAGTGTGTGGTTAAACATCAGGTTGCTCGCGGTGCAAAAGCTCATGTTTGTGAAAGCTTGTCCATTACAAATTAATTAATGTTTCCGCAGAGAAATTGACAGCCGTTAGTCCATAATGTTATTGTTAAACATTATATTCTGATTGAATTCATTGAAACGTTAATATAATTAAACATGTAACTATGTATGAATGAATTAATGACTCTTAGCGCAAAAGCGATTTTTTTTATATTTATTTATTTATGAGCGACAGCTAAGTAATTCATATTTGCGAATTTTGATGGTTGCTCAGCGTTTTTAACAGTTTGTACATTATGTATCTAATATTGGCTACAAAGCATAATAAGATAATGGTTGTAGTACTCTGTAATATATTAAAATTTTATATTGCTCCCTGTGATATATTATGTTGTGCTTTTGAATATTTCCTTGCAATCATTGCGTTGTAATTTCTTACGGCAGTTGCGAGTCACAAAGCCTAGGAACGATAAAAGCTCTTGGCACGGCTAGTATGTCATTTATTTTTGATCTTGTGAATCTTTGTACATTGTATATTGACGAGTTCCATTTTCTTTCCCCATCTTGGTTGAAGTAGTAGCATATTGGGCGCTCAACCGTTGTTTAACATCAGTGGGTCTTGCAGCAGCCTGACGAATATCTTTGCTCTGTGTGTCAGGAGGGCGTCACTGGGGAGTGGCGCGGCGCCTGGGTGATGTTGATTCGACGAGTGATGGTCTACCACAGCACTAAGGATCCCACGGTGTGCACCGTGGACCTCAGGAAGACGAGATGTGTTGGTGAGTCTTTGCTATTTTTCTTCTGTTCGCCCATCAGGCGTCGGTCGGTTTCATTTACCATTGCAGTTTTTGTTTGTTATGTTTAAACATTACTATAATTTAATTAGTAAAGGATTTCAGCCCAATTAAATTGAAATAATTGTTGCTAATCAGGGTTAGGGATTATCTATTATATTACCTTTATTATTTCGGCACTGGTATTTTTCTATCGTATGCCAGTAAAACCTAATCCGGACGAATATCAATCAGTATTTTGCCAGAACTCCGCATCCGATAGACTGGTGGATAGCCCAAAAAGCCTGAGTTTTTGGGCTTTTGACTACCACTAAGAATATTATTTTATACAACAACAACAACATTACAATGGAATTTCCGTGCTCTATATGAGCATGGAACTATAGGATATCCTATAGTTACCAACAACAACAAAAAAAAACTAGTCCATTTTACGGAAACCTCGATGCAGGACTCACTTGACCGGTTTTTTACTTGTTTCGAAATTATCCCGTAAACGCAAGGAGCCAACCAGAGACTGAGTATACACTTAAGATTTATAGTCCGGGAGCGCGAGGGGTGAATAGTGTGAGGGTGGATAATCGCTGGGTGGATTTCGGATACAGAGAACAATTTAAATGTATCGTAACATTTCAGTTGGATTAACTAGGAGGTTTCAAGTAGGTTAAACCCTTCTTGGCTCCACCCACAGAGTAACGCCCTCGCTTCTAAACAATGAACAAACAGAGCTTTGTGCTATTGTCAAAATAATTCATAATTGTGTTGAGGCGCGAAATGGGCACCGCGGTCAGTTTGGTCTGCGCACGCAAACAGCCAAAGTATTCCATAGTAAAACTAATGAGCCATCTGTTTCTTCACAATTTATTTTATTACGTTTACTCTTAGCCTTACCCTAGAGGTCCTAAGTGTCATTGCTACGCTCGAGGTCCTCTAACATGACCTAATAGTAAAATAACAAAATTGAGTTGCAAGATTCCCATCCGAACAAACTGTAGTTACATACATGTATTGCTTATGTAGTTAAATAAAACATTGTAAAAATAGTTTGTTTCGCAAAGGTATATTAACTACTTACGTCGCTGATGTCCATGGGCGTCGGTAGTCATTCGCTAGTGAGCCAAATGACCGTTTGCCCCCTCTGTTATGAAAAACTGAGACAACGAATTTTGGCAGTTGGCGGGCACAGCCTCCTCCTTCACGAACCATGTTTTTTAATCTTGAGTAGGTATTATTGTTCTCGTAGACTATACAGTTAGACCTCAGATAAATAGTTCTATAAATAGTCTGAGTGGATGCGATAAACCGTGGAATGCAACTAATTTAGCTTTGTGGCGGGTTTTACAATAAAATTTTATAGGGTAAATGATAAACAATTTCATTTTATTTCTTAAAGACTTTTATAAGTCAATGATAAGATAATAAGTACCTACCAACTACCTAGTTTCTTTTATGTACACCAGACTACCTAGGTATCGTTTTTCCTTCGTCCATCCAAAGGTTGTCTGCAAGAGATTGCTATCAGCGATAAGACCGCATATCAGCGAAAGACCCATGTTTCTTTACATTGGTGTGCAATAGTGGCAATAAAGAATATTCTATTATATTCTAAAGATAAAGGCAGATACGCTTATACTATTTAACCGACTTCAAAAGTGAAAATTCTGTATTTCACAGAACTCTTATCTGCGTTACGTGAATATGTTAACGAGCTTCAGGACCTGTTTCACCACTTTCTCATAAGTTCACGCTAAATTATTATTATTATTTTAGCCCGAACTGTCCCAAAATTGAGTAAAGGCCTCCACCCTCTTTTTTCATGCCAGTCGGTTCAGTTCCCGCTAAATTACTTGGCAGATAATTTCATACAAATTCAGTTCCATTTTTTTATTTATCCAGCGGTTAGCAAGTGGTGAAACATGTCCTCAGAGTGACATAAGTCAATTAAACACATTCGTAGGTGTAACAATTTGTGTAACGAATTTGATCTTTACAATAGATTGACGATTTGTTTGTGTTGCTCATAAACACTTATCTATCTATCTACACATAGATTGTGACAATTGTCAGGATGTTCAATAATTACGTTTAATTACACGTAATAATTACAGACACGTGCGTGTGCATACGTGTGGTCAATATCCTCAGCCTCACACAAACACACGTAAAGCCCGTGCGTGTCCTTGAGATGAATTAATTTAACAATGTAATTGCATTGAAGAGGTTTTATGGAGGCACAGCATGTTCTGAGAACAAATACAACTCTGAATAATCGACCATAAAATTGCCTTACAAAAACTTTCATCCAAATAAAATTTACTAAGGCTTATTATCAATCTGTCACTTGGTCTTTTAAGCAAAAATAGGCCTTGTTCTTTTGTAATGTGCAAATGACATTCACTCTAAGGGTGGTGGAGCAATTTTATGGTGCTATACCATCACGTTTGTGTTTGGCGGAGGTGTGGTGTGAGGTGTCCAATCATGGTTCACCGTTATGTTCAGGCCAAATGTAATAGGGCGAGCCCATTGTCATTAACCAGCTACAAATCTTTGTTGCCGAATTGCAGCAAAAAAAAAAACTGAATGGAATATGTTAACACTGCTTGAACTGGGTATCGAACCAAGGACCACAAGCTCGAAACCGTGTTGATTTGAATTCTCAAATGGAAAATTGAAATGTGTACAATAAAAATATACACAAATACACACATAGTAAATCAATGCAAGATTAGGTGCTTACGGCTATTACTTCTGAACAGTGAACATACGTTCATAAAGAGAGATCAGGGCTGGTTTGTTTGCTATCTTCATCTCAGTTTGTAAACATGTTTATACCGACATATATTGTCCTTTAGATTGAATCGGTCAGTTTATTAACAAGATGGATCACATTTTAGTCGAGCATATTGATGCAATAATGTCACTCACTGCTGAGTAGATACGGAATTAAGAATTCTATCTGAATTAATTAATTCATTTGTTCAATAACGGGAATGATGAGAATTATGGGAAGTAATGTCAATGGGCGGAGGCAGTCGCTTACCATTAGATGACACGTAGGATCGTTTGCCCTCTCTGTTATTAAAAAAAAGAAAGCGAGCCACGTTAATTACTTGTAATTATTATTTTTCATAGTTATCACTCACCGTATCCAAATCTTTTTTTCATCCAATAATTTGACGAATGTATTTTAAGCAAAGATATTAAATAATAAACAAAAAACAAACCAACTCCAAAAAACACCTAGGAACTAAAAAGCAAAAAGTTAAGGTTTGTTATTTGTTTAAAAAAAAATAATTAAAAAGTTTTAGTGGAATATAGATATAGATGTATTATGTTTTGTACACATTATATTATGGTGAGGCCAACTAAACGCACTGCTCACTGTTCCTATATCAAATCAGTCGATAGATTTGCTAACATTTTTACATTATTTGTATGGGCGTTATTTCAAAATCCTATCTTTAGTAAGCAAATCTATCGATACTGATGTAAAACTTAGTAGGTATACCAATATTTTAATTAGTCTCTTTTGACAGCGGCTAGTTTAGGATGTTATATTTTGGCTGGGCTGTAAACAAATATTTCTAGCAATGCACAACCGGGCAAACATTAATAAAGGGGCAGTGGGCCCTGTGCAAATATTATACACAGGGTATGTGAAGTCAATACTACGGAAATTTCACCAGCCTGGCTTGTTCGTATGTACACATAACGAGATCAAAAAAATCGTATGTGTAAATGAGGATGAAAGTGATATGCAAAGATTATATATAGACTGTGGTGTTCGGAAGTCTAAGCCCGAAAATCGAATCGAACAATTTTTGTTTAAAATTACTTAATATCAAGTTTATTTTGTATTTTTCTATGACATGTTTACTGACGAGTATAGACGTCATTGGCGCACAGGGCACGCTTGCGCATGTCAATTATAGGTATGGCCGACTTTAGCGTTCAAAAGGAAGAGCTTCATATTTTTCTATCGCGTCCATTATTAAATATAATGTTCATATACCTGTGTACACTATTTTTTGCCCTGCAATAGGACTAAATAATAATAATAATTCGGTTAAATAATAATTTTATTGGGCTGAAATCTCATGATTGAAAAATAACTAAGATTACCTAACTGAAACACATTATATTTATTTAACTGAGAATGACAAGAATTTTCATTTTTATACAGTGAATAAACGGTGAAAGTGTATAGTCTCATTTAATTTCCATATCTATTTTCACTGTTCAATCTAAGTTATAACTGCCTCATTAGTAAGCGCGAATACTACGCAAGAGGAACTAGGTTCAATTCCTACTTCGAGTGATTATAATTGGGTTTGTCTATAAAATTCTCACTAATATTTCAGAGTCAGTGTTTAGTTAGATGAATGAATGGGAATAACGGCACAATGTAAAGTTCGTTGTAATTCATATAAATTTTTGTATTGATGTCTGTATGAGCGACTCGGCCTCCACTGGACGTTAAAGATAAATATGTTAACTTGACAAACGTGTATTACTACAGTTACCCAGGAAGCCGATGAGGAGACCAAGGTTGTCTGTCAAACAGATGGCAGCGACAACTTGCTGCTAGACTGCCCTCATGCTACCCTTTATCTGCGCTTCCCTCATGAGAGAGAACTCAAGGTAAGATGAAACGACAATAATAAATACAATAATAGCATTGTTAACATTATAGTACAATATTGAAAATTTAATGTTTAAGTTGCTCGACATTAGAAGGAATGTCTCAATGAGTAAGAGGCAACATTGAGATCGATAACTTTACCTATTTTCGAGATTTCTTCAGAATGTTAAAATCTGGTGTACATACCTAACCAGAAGACGCAGGTTCGAATTCTGCTCGCCAGCCGATTTTTTCCTTTATTAAAATAACTTGTTATCTTAGCATGGAAAATGCTTAAAAGAATACAAAAAGATAATGTTAAAATCGTCAAGCAAGACCTTGTAATGGTCCAGTGATGATGGCTGGAACAGACTGCCATGAACCCCCTGAGCCAAATAGATGTGACTTTATGTATAGTCACGGCTTGTCCTATGACAAGGGTAGTAATATTTTCCTTAACAAAAAAAGGTTGGCCAAAATAGCCCCTAATATGCATGTTTGACTCTATCCGACGGCGTCGCGGTCAAATTTTTCTTCCAATTACATGAATTAAATGTATCGTATCATTGTTTCAAGCAGTCAATGGTTATTTTTAAGGGTAAGTAAGTTAATATTAACAATTTAACGTATGGTAGAGTATTTAACAACAGAGTTACGATTTTACATATTACAAAGATACACAGTTAAAATGTAACTATATATACAATCTAGTTTGGCAGGCATATTATGCATTGTTATTTAAGATAGAAGATGAAGAATGAATAATTTGACGTATTATTGTTAAACAAAATCTGAAAAATAATGACCTCTAAGGTACAGGTTAACACCTAGTCTTATAAAAACTGACTGACTTATCGATCAACGCACAGCAGAAACCACTGAACGGATTAGCACGCACTAAGAAAGGATTTCGAGAAATTCTCACTGTACTGGAAAAAAAAATAGATGATCGCGAATAATACATAGGGATATAACTATTTATGTATAACTATTGTAATCAGACATGCACATTGCACAAGTGGTATGAGATAAAACAAGGATTTTATTATCGTACTTAAAAATCTGACGTGGAAGGTAGGTATACAAATTAATAGGGTAACTCATTGTATTATACTATCATGTATGAGAGTGAGTTCTGGCTCAGTACAACCCTATAAGGGGCTTTAACCACCTCCTAGTAAGTCCCCGCTAAATTACTTGGCAGATAATACATACAAGTTTTGTTTCATTTTTTAATTTATCCGGCGGTTAGCGGCTATCTAGAGGTCGTGAAACAGGCCCTAACATTCTGTAATATCGGAGGAAACAACAAATTAATAATCTTCTTATTAACAGTGAAGTAAGTGGAGAGGTTGACCTCGGAATCGAATTACTTTGAACAGGTCAATGTGAAACCTTCTGAATTATGTTTTAATATAAAAAAAAAACTAAACTTTGTTGTTATTTTTAGTAGGTCAATTTAATACATATAAAATATCAATATTTTTCCTCTTATTTTTAAAATAAACCATAATTGAACAAAATGGACTTTAAAACATCTTTTAAACATGCCGGGGGAAATGAAGAGGCAGCTTTTCTTAGTTAGATTTAGTTTATTGAAATACTAGGTATGTATTTGGTTACTGTTGTCTATTTTTTGCAGTGCATATTTTACAACTGAATACATTTTGATTGTGGTTCTTATACACAACGTAACATACCATCACGCCTGTAGTCATCGAAGGGCATAACCTACATTTAACCCGTATGTATAGGGTGTAATCGGAGGCGAACATATTGGACCTATTTAAGAATTTAAAAATATACTTATTGTTTGTGTATGGCCCTTTATCGTTGTTTTATAAAAATTCAAAGTTCAAACTACGTAGGTAATTGAATTTCGAACTTTTCGAATTTTCCACTATTAAGTCACGCGTTCACGTGTCAGTGACCTACCACAGGAGGGTGAGCTTAGTATCGTCAGGTAGCTTAATTAAGACGTATAGCACAAATTACAGAGAATAAATAATTGTTAATTTCCCCCCTTACCTTTCGCTTTTCCAAAAGCCATAAAATAACATAATAGCTCAATTAGTTAAACTTGGCTATTATTTCTACTGTCAAACATCCGATTAGCTATCAATTTACTGTAGGGTATATGTGATAGCCCAGGGGTATGACAGATAGACTGTGCAGTCAATGCTCTCGAGTTCGAATCCAAGACACGCACCTCTAACTTTTTAATTATGACTCGCTTTAGCGGTGAAGGAAAACATCGATGAGAAAATCGGCATGCCTGAGAGATTTGAACCAACGGCATGTGAAGTTTGCGAACCCGCATTAGGCTAGCGTGGTGGATAGCCTAATCCGTCTCATACTGAGGGAAGACCTGTGCCCAGCAGTGGGACAGTGTATGGGCTGATGATTACTTAAGGGTTCTAAATCTAGATCGGAATTACAGCACTGATGGATTATTATATACTTTGTTAGGTACTTCCTACTCGGGCGTTTTTAAAAAAAGGAATTAATTCCCAATATTCCTTTTTCGATTACGGTAGTGGGTATTACAAAAAAATAATTGCATCGTTCAATCTATCTCACACCTCTGTTGGTATTCCCACAAACCGTAGGTCGAAAAATAACACATTTTTTATTAATTGCAATATATAAAATGGAATATTATATGTGTATTTGTAAACTATGTGTATAAAACCGTTAACCTGCTCATCTTCAATAATTACATCTCTTACAAATATTACCAAATAAAACATATTGTCATTGTCATAATTATAATAGTACTACCTACTTACTAAAAATTACGAAATACCAATTTAAATTTTTATTTGGCGGGCTAAGGTAACGAATCCGACACCGAGGCTAGGATACATATTATTTGCTATTATATTTTACACACTATATAGTTCCGAGAAAATACGATTCTCAATAATTCCATAGACTACTTTACTTTTACCAGTATAAAGCCAACAAAAAAGAGATCCGTATTTCAATATTGCCATTACATCTACCTATCTCTTTCATTTCGCATTAAGGACCATAGAATAGCAAGAGATAAACAACTTCTGTGAGTTAGTACTACCGACGGTTACCCGAATATTTTTAGGCGCCACTTCGTATATCAGGGCTTCAAACGGAACAAGTCCCTTCGTTAAATGGTTGGGTTGCGCAGTTCACTCGGATCGATAACGCGTAGGGTAGAATTGGGATATACAGTATTGGCATGACGTGTCTGGAATTGTTTGTACGAAACAAATCTGAAGCGCGCCTAGAGGGGTAACGTTGTGTTTTGTGCGTGGGAAATAGTTTTCCTTGAAAAAGGCTTGTCTGTCGAATAACTTTGTACGAAAATAATTAAAAAAAACGGTATAAATAATGGCGGATGATAGTAATGTGAGTGAATCAGGAAATCAAGAAATTATTCAAGAACTGTTCGGGGATGTGCAGCAGCCTACCGGGGACGTGCAGCAGCCTACCGGGGATGTGCAGCAGCCTACCGGGGATGTGCACCAGCCTACCGGGGATGTGCAGCAGCCTACCGGGGATGTGCACCAGCCTACCGGAGACACGCAGCAGCCTACCGGTGACACGCAGCAGCCTACCGGGGACACGCAGCAGCCTACCGGGGACGCGCAGCAGCCTACCGGGGACGCGCAGCAGCCTACCGGGGACGTGCAGCAGCCTACCGGGGACGCACCACCTTCCGAAGATACGCAGCCGCCTCAAGTGGGAGAGCCTGTAGTTCAGCCACAGCCAGATGTCATCGCTGAGCCACAGCCCTCCACTAGCAAATCAGATCCAACATCGGGCCAAAAGCGGCACGGTGGCGAAGAGGAACCGACATCATCAAAACGTAAGCGTGGAGCCCCGCCCAATCTGTTGCCGTTAGACAAAGCTGTGATCGTAATATCTGACGACGAAGATGAGGCTCCGACCTGGAGTTATAAAAAAGCTCGTTCTCACATCCCAATAGTGAGTATTCCATATTACTCTTATAGGCAGCTGGTGAACCAAAAGCCGCGATGTGCTTATACCGGTGAAGAACATGATTATACTTATGGGCTTAATGAACACCGGTATGATGATGGACAGCAGCCGTCAACATCGAGTGCACAGAAGCCATTAAGTGAGGATGTAAATCAGAATATACAGGAAGAGCAGGATCGCAGTGAAGGGGAAGGTAATTCGTCTACCGATAAATTCCAGCCCAACTTCTAATTTATATAATAAATATACAAAATAACCCTACAAAAAGTGAATTATTAGTGCTATAAAGTACTGAATTGTCGAAAAAAATAATCTAAACACAAATGGAACTATCTGTCCACTATAGTTGTGACTGCTAGTTTTAAGTTGTATTTATGTCATTTAAATAGAGTTTGTACATGGCGGAAATTAAATAATTCATGACTGTATTCAGGGTACTGAAAGGTAAAGACTCAAGCTTTATAATATTACTGGTGGACCTAGACAATCGGTAGTGGTAGTCAGAAGTCCAAAAAGTCTGAATACGGGGCTATCCTTCGAATGTAGGTGTTTCCCACAAATTAGTTTGACTAGAGGCCGTACCCAACATGGTCGGGAATAGGCTTCTTGAAAAAGGTATTTCAAAATTTTGGTAAATAATCAATATCAGAATCAAGAAATTAAATTAAAGTTGCCGAATTTTGAAAATGTACAGTAGAAAGTTTTTTTATTAATATTATACTATTGTGATTCTATTCATTATTAACTTGTAATGATGTGTGATTATAAAACAATAAAATTGTGTTATTAGTAGTTAACAGATTACAAGTTGTAAATCTATATCTTAAAGTTCACTTTGTAAAGTAAACTTGTAATCTAAAAATAGTAGTAATAGTAATAATTAAAGTTTCTTTTAAATTTTACTATTACTAGGTTCTTACAACTATTAGTTGTTATCGACAAGCACAATTTAATTGTTACTATTTTAAGAACTATTTATAGTTGTTTAGTTGGCACAAACCTGTTACTTGATGGATAAATAGTATCCAAAGCGCTGATCATAGATAAATAAATTAATGGGCACTATTCTAATTACCTACATTACATGGGAATGTATAAATAAAAACATACATATTTAGGATTTTGTCGTGGTCATAGCTCATAGCCATTTAAAACCTGTTTTGACCGACATCCTAATCATACCTATTTTGAGCGGCTATGAGATTTATAAAATAACAGGTAAATTAACGAAGTTAAATAAACTCATAAAACAGGGTTAATGTGACATTAACTACATTGTAGTCTTTTTAAAAGCAAGTATCAAGAACCAAGTAAATTTAATATCTGGAAGTCAAAACAATAGAGAAAGATGATGCCTACTTACATGTTTTATACGAGTATTGTAATCATGGTCAGACTAATATTTTAATACTTCGTTCGGCAAATTCATTTGATGAAACATATCTACTAATGAAACTTTATATTTTCGAATTGGCAATCTATTCAAATAAAAATATTTATAAACAACCAGTTTGTTAACCTACCTACCTAATTTGTTTGCCAAAATAAAGGTTTAGAAATGTTTAAATATAAGTACCTACCTGATGTATTATTCGTAACTTAAGTAATCATATTTTTTTAAATATTTTTAAATGAATATTAGTAAAAATATTAAAAAGTATCATTCAATTAATTATTTAGAAGATTCTTATTTACAAGTCCTACACGATTGAATAATTGTATTTTATTTAATAATACCTAATTGAGTCAAACTTATTCAACATAATTGCAATTGCATATTTTTGGGTTTAGCAATTAAAAATTGTTGTATACGTAATGATTTATTTGCATATAATGCAAGTCAAGTGCATAATAAAAACCAAAGGGTAATTTTGTATGCAGGTTAAACAAGCTTGTTCTGTGCTATTTATAGTATAAACACAATATATGTGTTGCATTGAAGTATACAATATGTGATAAGGTTTTGTCACCGTAATTCACTATACTTATGTATCAGTATTATAATTGATAATGATAATATGTAATACTTTAAATCACTTTAGAAAAGTAAATCTTAGGTATATTAAAATTAGATATAAAAAATTTCAAGTAAAATTGCCAAGTTGTCTGAAGTAAATGGCGAGACTGAATAATATTCAAGTGGCCAGAGAAGTGACGTCGAAAGGTAAAATTTAGAAACTGGAATGGTAACATGTAGAATGGAAAAAAAGAATCATAATATTCCATAAAAAAGTATGGAATAAATCCCCGTTGAGTTCAAGATTTTTTAAATGTTTTGTTATCTTCGATACGTGGCAGATTTTAGAAATACTTTAAAGCACTCGGTAGTCGGTACTATTTTAAACGGCCTAGGTGTACCATATTTTTAGGGAAGATAATTTGACAGTTTCGTCTTTTACAGATAAAGATTATTACAGGACTTGTAGGTTTTTTAGACCTTTGCCAAAAAATATGAATGACTTTAACCATTCAGTTGCATCAGAGCTAAGCATCTGGCGAAACAACTTAATAATATGTAAAAAAATATACACTGTGGGTAGTCCGCCTGTAATATCTTGGTACCTTACCTGGCACACAGATATTACTTGGATTTCACACGATTCATGTATGGAGGGTCCACAAAGGCAGGGTTGCCACTTCTGGTTAAAAACACAACGGCAGGGTTGCCACTTGTGGTTAAAATATTCATTAAGTTAATTAACATAAGTTAGCTATTAAGTGAAACTTGATTGATAACCATTTTCTATACTGTATATGTATTCTACTTCTATTGTGTCCTATGTAATGACATACAACTATATCATGTCATTAAGGTCCTATGTGTAATCATGAAATAAATGTGGAAATAAAAATTTCAAAAAAATGTTTTTTTTATTACAATCTACGCGTAAATCTTTTTGTATTAGTACCTCATTACCTTAGTGGTCGTGGATGCAACTGCTGCCCTGGATGTGCAATTCCACCCTTCAACATTTGTCGGACTGAGAATCGAACTCGGGGGATTCCCATGGCGAGCATTGTTATTGGGTTTTTCTATGAAATCCTCAGTTAGTGTTATGTAAGGTTGATGACAATGGCAGACTCGCCCCTTATTACATGGGGTCTAAATATACCAGCAGACTGTGCCTGTTAATAAGTACATATCTGTTTAACCCTTCGAGAGATACAAGCATGATGGTATGTTATGTTGTGTTATTATAACTAGTTTTTAACTAACTAGCAAAGATGACCATTGAGTAAGCCTGGTATATCTTCAGTACTTCTACAGTCATCCTTATATTTTGCAGTCTGTTTGTGATATCAATGACCCATTGTAGCTCATGCTGACATAAAATAAGCAGCGAATTGTACATTCCTTTGCTTTTGGGACAACTAATCCAGTTCTTAATATGGGGCAAGAAATTAGAAACTTATTTGTCTTGTTTGTCACACTAACGATAATGTCAGATTTTATTTTTTTATGTGACTACTATGTCTTCTGCGGGTGTTAGTTAATTTGTACCGTTTAGGATCCGTTTGTCCATCTTCCAGAAAGTGGTCATTATGATGATTTTTCCCAGTGGGTAGCGGCTAAGGGCTAGCGGGAATAGCGGTGTCCAGACATGGTGAAACAGGCTCATAATTAATTACTATTCTATGACATCCTCCATATATCTCTATATATATCCAGGATATAAAAACATCTTCCATCTTTAACAGTCTGGCTATAATCAGATTCAGTTCCATTCAGCCGCATCTGGTTAGACTGGAAGCCGACCCCAACATGATTGGGAAAAAGGCTAAGAGGATGGAATATTTTTGTAAAAGCAAAAACACTTGACTATACAAACTACAAGCTTGCGGTAGCAAAAATACTTCAGTTTACGGAGGTGTTATTGATAGCTTCAGTATGGGTTTTCTGTTTAAGAAAAAACGGTCCTTCAGCTAACTCAACATTAATATTGTTTTGCAATATTTATTATTTTAATTTTTTATAACTAGCTAGCGCCATCTTTAGGCCCGACATACAAGATTGGCGACGACTGTATAAACCCGTCAATATGTATGTGTGTGTCTTTCTGATAAGCTTGTGTTATATTAATAACTGTACTGTGTTATAGTAATTTTTATACTCAAAAAAATTCCAGGGCTGGCGATACATGATAAAGTTGGCTGCACACAACAACGGTGCCCATATCCACCACCAGCAGCTAACGAAGGAAGATGTACCAGCTATCGTGGATAAATGCCTTAGCTTCATCTATGCTCATGGTATGTTTATTATGCATAAACAATAGTATCTGAATATTGTACATGAATAGACTTTCATAGCTTCAATAGCGGTTGTCATTTGATGGAAGCCGAAGCTAAAAGTACGTAGAATGACGCACGCATAATGAAATGTAAAAATATCTACGGTCAAACTCTGCCGGCCTTAAACCTTGCCTGGTTAATTGGTTCGTTACGGGCGATGCAAATGTGTCAAATACAAATAAGCACGGACATGAAACAAAATTTTGCTTTCTTGATACTTTAATTCAACAGCAAATAGCTTAGAGACGAATGTTGGCTGTAGGTATCTATTTCGATATTTAGGATTCGATATTCTTGTTTCACCTACTCCTGATAAGTTCCCGATAAACTATTTGGCAGATAATTAATGTTATTTTTTAATTTATCTGGTGGTTAGCCGATATCTAGAGATGGTGAAACAGGCCCTTTATTATTATAAATAAGTGCAAACTATTCAGTGTAATCACACAAATATCTCTTGGGTGTTTCAGGCAGTTTATCAGAAGGTATATATCGACGGGCCGGCAGTAGCTCAGTGCTGTCGGAGCTCCTGGCTAGGTTCCGTCGAGACGCGTGGTCGGTGCAGCTCAGTCCCAGCCAGCATTCAGAGCACGACGTCGCTGGTGTACTCAAACGGTAAAAACTAATGTGTTTGTATTGTTTACTTACACCACCATCAACACCCTTTTGCACCGCAACCTACAATGGCAATGAGGTTTCCAGACCAAACCTGTAGGAGCAGCCTCTCCCCGGGGTGGTAATTAGCTTCACAGCGGGCGTTCTCGCCTTGGGGAGCGGGGTCATTACTATTCTATAGCCTTTTCCCAACTATCTTGGCTTCTAGACTAATCGGTGCCGCGAGAATATCAAAATTACATAAAAAATTAAGTACCTGGGAACTAGTAATTATCCTAAAAGGTCACAGCTCAGCTCAGCAATCAGCATAACGTCTGGTGATAGCGATGTGTTACAAATGGTCACTCTTTTATAGGTCTGCTTGCAGTAAATACTAAAGAGCACATGATTATGGACGCTATAAACATCCACTTGAAGTTATCTTAACTCTAATTTAATGCCATTGTAGGGAAATTGTCTTTCTCGTTATTTTAATATTCAAATCAATTATTAATATGTTTCAGATTCTTCCGCGACCTTCCAGAGCCTTTGGTGCCGCAGGAAAAGCACCAGGACCTGATCTCAGCATTAGGTTAGTATATTATTGTAACCTTACTTAAAATAGGCTATCCTTCTTGCTGTAAAAGTCACCAATCTACTTGTAAATATAAAAACGAAAAAGTGACCGACTAATTGACCTATCAATGCACCTTATAAACAACTGAACGGATTGGGCTGTTTGGCACACAGATTATGAATTATGACGTAGGCATCCGATAAGAAAGGATTTTGCGATATTCCCACGGGATTGGGGAAAGTTAGACGAGCGCGGGAACAGCAAGTCTTGCTTACAAGTATAAAAAAGAGGAAATACTAAAGGATGTTTCTAAAGACTGGCTAAAATGGGTACGTATTTATCACTATCACTTCGAAATAGTATGTACAACGCTGGTTTTCATTTGATGTCAGTGGGTGAGCACTAAGGCTTATATTCAGAGACGATGCTAAGCATAAACTTAGGCTTCCGTATGTCAAATTGTAATACAAACTTGACATACGGAAGCATTACTTTACGCTTAGCATCGTCTCTGAATATTAGCTTTAGACTTACAAAATAAAGCTTACAAAATAGAGCCCATGCCAAACTGGGACGGCCTTCGGTTTTCCTCAAGCTCCCTGAACATTGTTTATGGCGTTGTGTGCGCCATCTACTAGCATTGCCGGAACTAGCATGCAAAGCCATGTTTTGCCCGCGTTTTGTTTCTGTCATGATACATTACGTTGGAGATGGCGTTGTTTATGGATAATTATTTTTGGTTATTTTTTTTGAAGATTATTATTATATAGTTCTGCTATTCGGGGCGGAGACAATCCATCAAATCAAAGATCATAACAATAGGTCTAGCCGTTCTTGAGTTTTAAATAGAAATGGTGTCTCTAACTCGACTGTATTAGGCAGAAACTACAGAACGCCAATATGTTTTAAAAACCCAAAATATAATGGCTTTACGAAAAATTAAAAAAAATGATGCAATTGTGCCCTTGTGTCACCGAGGCCGTGAAGGTGCGATATTTGAAATGTAATTATTTGTCGTCGCGATTGCAGAGCTGTCAGACGAGTCCGGCCGTCACTCGGAGTATCACCGCGTGATGTCGTCTTTGCCTCTCGTGGCGAGGAACACTGCACGCAAGTTGTTCGCGCACCTGTACTTCTTGCACACGATGGCCCACGCTAACAAGATGGGCGCTGAGAACCTCGCGTCGGTGTGGGCACCAACCATCATGCCTGCAGCTGTGGTAAGTTATTGTCCTGCTTTTAAAAAAGGAGGTTATATTTATAACTTGTTTCTTAGGTTTTTACAAAAACATTTTAAGAAATGCATTTTATATGATTTTATTTTTCTAACATACTCCAGTTGGATGCAGGTAGAATTTAACTGGTCCTTGTCCTGGTAATTGTGGAAGTATATAGGGGCGGCGTTTGTCCATTAGTGCAGACGTTGTCCCGCCCGAACGTGACCTGTATGTTTTGTGGTTATATTATGTTCTTATGTGCAAAATAAAAAAAACAACACGCTATTGGTACTACTGCTGTTCCTCTGGTAGCTGTTGGACAAAATACAATAGGTCTATAATTCAAAGAGGCGATTCCCAAACAGAATTATTAAAAAAAACGGAGTTTATGGGATTTCCCCTTTTTTCTGTTAAAGAATTCCTTTGCTAAAGCATATTTATGATTTATATAAAAATTAATTGCTGTTCGTTAGTCTCGCTTTAACTCAACAACAGCTTGACCGATTTGAATATATTTGTTCGCTCCAATATAGGAGTTCTGTATATAGATAAATAGTTATTTTCAGTATTGTTTTCAAGATCCTGTGCCTTCCATTCCATAGTATTAAGTTAAGATTCTGTTACAGACAAGCAATACTCTCCAAACGGCTTGGTCAACTAAAGAGGTCTTTGTGGTTCGCGACTTGATAGCCAACTTCGAAGCGATATGGGAGCCGACGGAAGCTGAGAAACGTCGGGAGGTGGCTGTGAGGCGCGTCATCATGCGAGTGCTGAGTAACTCCGCGCCTACTGCACCGAAAGCGGCCGGTGACCTCCGAGCCTGGGTCTATGTTCACGACAAGTCCACGTGCTTCCAAATTACTGTGAGTACCTGTATCAGGGCCATACTGCGTAGACCTGGGTTCATTTTTTCCTTGTATGATTAGTTTAACCGTCGCCACAACACCGCGTGACAAGACGTCTGGGTATTTCTTATAAAGCTTTCTAATGGAAAGCAAAATTGTTTTCTTTCTTTCTCACGATAAAAAAAACCGAGGCCATCTAGTTTTAAAATGTAAAGCATTTTCTTGTAAAAGTGTCTTTAAAAGATATATTTGCAGAAAAAAAAATATCATCATAATTAAATATTAATACTGTTTTTTAGTTACGCACGGAATAAAACTACTTTTACGGATTTTATCGCGTTATATTGATATTATTTAAATCCCGACGTTTCGGACCCTTTACAGCGTCCATGGTCACGGGTGACTAAGGTGGTAGGCGTCTTGACGTTTCAATTACTAACAGCTACCCTACATTTTTGTTAATTGTTGGCAATCCGATTCACGCAGAACGAGCTCACCGTATCCTTCGGTCTTGCAGTTTTAGGCTTGGATTTAGATTTAATTGAATCTATAATAGGATTCCAAGCAGGTGGTAAGACCCAGCCATCTTCTCTATTGAAATTTGGATGTTTTTTAATTTCAATGGCCTCACGAATCAGCCTGGGTAGGAATCGGTTTTCTTTTGCGAGGACTTGTGGTTGATCAAATCTGATGTAATGCCGGGCCTTGTCAAGGGTGTGTTCACAAATTGCAGACTTTCCAGAACGGCGGTGTTTGACATCAGCGATGTGTTCTTTTACGCGGGTCCCTATGCTTCGTTTAGTTTGGCCTATGTAAGAGAGACCACAGTCACAATCAAGCTTGTATACTCCCGCATCTTGTATACGCCTACCACCTTAGTCACCCGTGACCTTGGACGCTGTAAAGGATCCGAAACGTCGGGATTAAAATAATATCAATATAACGCGATAAAATCCGTAAAAACTAGTTTTATTTCAATGTCTAGTATTCGCGTAAGTGTCAGAAATCAGTATATTACGCACGGAATTTATTTCTCGAGAAATTATTTTATTTTAGAATTATTTAGAATGTATTTTATTTCTCTCTTTTGTCCGTCTCGACTAAAGACAAATTTCTCGAGAATTCTGGAGAAGAAACCCTAGTGCCAATATTTGACGCTTCCATTTTCAGTTGACACCGAACAAAACTAGCTCCGACATATGCATAGAACTGTGCGAAAAGGCTAAAACAGAGTCCCACCTTCTTATGTTGGAAGAAGTGATATGCAACGAGTCGATGCGGCGGATAGTGCACATCGACGAGGTAGCGTTGGACGTGGTGTTGCGGTGGAGCTACTGGGACGAAGACGACCGCAAGCATAACTACTTGTTAGTGACACAGAATAAAATGCTCCATGACATGGAAGCGTTGAGACAGGCGACCTCAGTGTGCGGTGAACTCAGGCTCGCCACTGAGTCTATGAAGTCCTTCAAACTGCACATGTTTGAAGTGCAGAATTCGAGTCTGTGCTACTTTAAGGATAAACAGGTGAGTTAAGATTTTTGAGGATTTTGATTTGTCTTGTGCTTATGACGATTTGGCTTCTATCTCTGCACAGCGACAGACATGCCGTGGTAACAAACTTTAAAATGGAGAAAGGCCTAAATTTTTTTAAAAAGGTTGCGACAATTAGGCAAATCTTTTAAATGGACCCTGTCCCCACTTTCTGCTGAATGTCTGACTGAGAGAGAGTTTTTCTGAATGTAATAATTAAGTATCCGATTTTTACTCGAAAATCTTAATTTATATTATTTTAAAAAATCTTACCCATAAACCTTGTCTATTGCGAATATTAATTCAGCAAAGCGCATCACATTATTATAGGTATTATGATATTGTTTTTGCCCATAATACAATAGATTTTGCATTGTGCCTGTAATTTGTTGTTGTCCAGTCGGTAACCGTTCACATTTACCATTTTTTTATTTATTTAGTTATACATAAATACAATGTATCTATCCTAATTTTCCAGGGTTCTCATAAGATCGAGGAGTGGAAGATAAAAGATATTCTATGGTACATCGGTCACGAGCCTAAGAGGAATCCGCAGTCACGATGGGCTATTACTTTCATACCCAGGAATAAACAGAAACGGTGGGCTATCAATTTCATACTCAGGAATAAAATAAATTATTTTTAGTCGCCGTTCATTGAGAGAAAGGAGATGACTCAACGTATTCTTCTCGATACAAGTCACATCCTCCGTTCTTCTGCAAACCGCAACGTTGGTTTATCACACTATTTCTCAAGCTCTCATTCCTAGTCACATCTGGTTAAAGAATTTATTGCCATAAAGACATATTAACCCAGTAAATGTAGTTTGCACACCATATGTGCAAAAAAATTGGCGATTTTTTTTATCATGGAAATTCGTAAAACTATATTTTTCCTGCTCTAATTTGCAAAAATTGTAGGGACACGAAAAGGATGGCAATAATAGTGATATATGCACCCGCATACTGCACATTTTCGCATAGGTTGCATTCTAAGCGCGGGAGAGGTTAAGTAACTTACATGCGAATATAACATAAAAATATCACTAGTTTGATCGTCGTTCAATGAACAAAATATAATAAAGAATAAAATATTCTGTGCCAATACCCACCCAACATATTCACTACCTATGTTATTAATGAATAGCCTTCAATGAGATACTTGGCTAATCTTGGAAGAAACTTGGCACATCGCACACATTTCGCAAGGAACTTTGAATTTTAAAATATACAAAATATTTTCCTTTTCAAGCAATTTTAGAATAAACATTATTTGACTTAAAAATAACCTTAGCATGGAAAATGCTTAAAAATAAAATTATTTGACTTCTTTCAGTGAACTGAAATACATATGTACTGTTTAATTTTCCAGGAGTAAGGACAAACCTTGGTTCGGGTGCACTATCGCGGGCGCGATAACTGAGGACCAGCTCAAGTGGATGACGGCGCTGATGTTTGCCGAACACTCTTCAATACTGCCTACTCCGCGACTCGTCATCACATAGCTGTCAATGGTAGGTATTGTAACTTATTGGGACTGTACATTTTAGGATAGAGTTTGAAGAACTGAATACGCCACTTGTTATAAGAATACGTAATGGCAATTATTAGGGTTATAAATTTGTCATAGTCCCGTCATAGTCGCTGGGAATGTTTTTGTGCGGTTTATAATCGGTAGGTATAAGTTCAGACATACCCTTTTACATACACGATGTTCTTAGTAACTTGCTCAACAAATAGCAGACGAAGGGTGGTAATCTTTTCCATACATACAATTCTCGCTAAACTTATTGTCCGGCTTGAAATTGGCACGAGCTAACTTTAACCCGGCGGTAAAAATAAGAGAGAGAAAAATATTGGATTAAAATTATTTAATACTTCAGCCTACGACTTGAGCTTTCGTTTTTATCTATTACAATTCAATACATTATTTTTTCTTCGCTTTTTAAAGTTCGTGTCAACTTCAAGCTGGACAATAAGATTTTTATTAATTAAAATCCTGGGACATTTTTTACACAGCACCATCTAGTCCCAAACTAAGCAGAGCTTGTACTATGGGTACTAGACAATGGATATAATACTTATATTTTTTTGTTGTAAATACAGTCTTATAATACATAGGAAACACCCAGAAAAACTTCCCGTTACCAAAATGCCACAGTAATGTGAGCGTGTGTGTTTACAGAACGAGGAAGGCTCCCAACAGAGTCCACTTATCTACAAATAATGCTGTGCTGGCACATAGTCTAGAGAGGGAGAAGAGAGAGAGAGAGGAAAGTAGATTAAAGTCTGATTTATTTTTATTACCCTGGAGAGAAATATACAAATATATATATATAACGTTTGATTTAAAAAATATACTGTCATGTTTGATTTCCAAAGAAAATATAAATTGGTATGTTGTTGAAAAAATAAGATGCATAAATGACAATGTTCCTAAGAATGAAAATTTTATAACTTGCCTAGAATTAGTGTTAATATTAATAATCTTTATAACAGTAATCTTTTTACTTACATATTCTACATAAACAGTTTTTGCGTGGAATCACTTACATGAATTCCCCTGTACATGTGATTTATTTAGTAACATTATTATTTTATTATTATCTAAAATTAAGTAAAAATAACATGTATTAACATTGTATATTCTACTAATACTATCAAAACTTAATAAATATTCGTAAGTATATGTAAGTACATTATCTTATGTTAACGGTAATACCATGTTTACCATAAAATAGTACAATTATTGTAGACAGTTTTCAACAAAGGGATTAAAAAGTGTAATATCGAATGCCTTTGGGCGTCGGTCGATAAATGTTTCGCCCAGAATCTCTTTAATAGACGTCGCCAAAATGCTTGCTTGTTGTGTCTACCACATACCTTGTAATTCTAAATAATTATTTAGAATTAGGTTCAAGGTACGCATTATTATTTCACTTGAAATAGTAGATTGCACGTGGAGACGGGAAGGTCTTAAACTAAAGTTTTTAGAAAGTCCTGAGATGCTGATACATTTATAATAACAAGAGCTTTGCATTTGTAACACGATTTTTATTTGTTGTAAATACCTTTCTTTGTGGAAGCCACAGGAACTAACAAAGGTCTTTGAAATTAAATATAAATAATAATTATATTACAAAATTATGTATTTAAGTGTATTATCACTTTGATTTCGTCTTAAGTCCCAATGTAATCATGTAAAATGTATTTAATTAAGGAAATCATTGTGATGTAACCAAATGTAACCCAAAAACTGATTGCTGAGTGTGGTCGAAATGGTTATTAGTCATTAAGGGGCAGTGATTTGTTATTTTATAGGTATTTAGGTATCACGAGTAACTGTATATCAAATATTAAAAAAAAGTTAAGTTTCATGTAACGTAGGGTGCTTATTTCCATTATACAGGCAAAGATAAATAAAATTAATAAATGAAATGTAATCTGTTTTCTGCCATTTTTGACAAATAAATATACACAGTAATTATGGGTAGTCAAGCTATGTCAAATAATATGATACTCTCTTGTGGAAGCGTAATGAAATACACATTCCATAAAAAAAATAAGAAAGAAGAATTGCTCTTTCCCTTTGTAAGCTATTTTTGGCTAGAGAACAACATAGCGTCGAATATACTTATCGATTTGATATAAAAGGCGACAGCGTCAAATTTCATTAAAGTATATTGAAAACGGTGTGCAAATATACGTAAACGTATGTATCTGTATATTTCCATACATAATTATGTAAATTAAATAAAGACCTAATACAGTTTTCATTACTTTAAGATAAAAATAGTAGATATATTAGAATAATAAAATATAGTTACCTATACAAGTATTTTTTAAAGATATATCATGGAAACCAATTTATAAAGTTTAATAAATAAATCATGGTAAATAATAATATATAATAAATTTAAGAGTATGGAACGTGTTATGTTTGTTTTTGAGTTTTGTTTGAATTATCTAAGGTTTTGTTACTATGAAGATAATTGAACTAGTAAAATAAATGTCTAATTTTGTACGCATGTTTACTGCATGATATTGTGCTCAAATAAATGCTGATTGATAATATTTCGTATTTTATTTGATTTTTTTGATGATACTGATGAAATGGTGGTATACAACAAAAATCATGCTTTATTATCAGTTTTAAAACACTCAGTATAAAAACCTGTCATTCAAGAAAATCTATTTTTTGTTATATGTAGGTATATTTATATTAGGTATTATTTTAGAAGCAAAAACTGTACATGGCATGATATTGATTGATGATTACGATGATTTTTCAATATAAATCGTTACTTATAAGTAGGTACTTACTACATTAGTTTAATAATTATTATTTATAACAAATTATTTTCCCAGTGTTGAGTGTTGGGCACGGATCTCCTTTTAGAATAAGAGATCCACCATGCTGCGGTTTGACAGAACTACAGACTTCACACGCGTTGTTGAGAAAATCTAAAACAATCTCGATGTTTTCTTTCATAATTTTACTTATTTCTTTTTCAAAACATCTCTAAGGTAAAATTACACCTTGGGTATGTAGGTAGGTAGGTAGGTATGTCCATTTCACACTAAAAGTAAAACAGTAACAATATTATGAGGATAATGTGTAACATTCTTATTATAGGTTCATTATAGGAAAGTAAGTAAGTATCATTATATGTAAGTAAGTTTTTGCTACTACTTCTGGTTTAGTAACATCGATACCGATACATACAACTATACGACGTTTGTAGTTCAAGTTCAAGTTCTTTATTGCGTTCATGTGTTACATACTTAGGTGTTACATAGATGGAAGGATCAACATGAAGCCCGGTAAGGGCACAGCAATATAATAAAGAGACAACATGATATGCATCATCAGACTAAAATACTATGTGGACGCGTAACATGGTATATCGTGCGTGTGCTTATTGTGCGCTAAGCTGTAGTAAAGACTTGCGTATGTTTAGCAGTGCGAAGTGCGAAGGGGTATGACGTTATGGTGGAGCGTAACTCTGTCATGATACAATTAGACCATGCTGTCTGTCTGTCTTACCTAAAAGACAGAGTAAAACCGAATTTGAAAGGATAAAGGAAAAGTAACACGGATTTTGATTTGCCTTCTGGGGAAGGATAGGATAGGTATCTATTGGCTATTGTATACCATTTGTCAAAAATCCTTCGAGATGCGAGTGAAACCATGTGCGGATAAAATACTTATAGGATGAAAGTTTGCAGTCACGGTAGTCGCGTTAGTTTCGGTGATGAAAATATAATCACAAATTGATTTCTGCGTGCTTTCATGGCTGTTCCATTTAACTATTGCGTTTAGCTAATTTGTCAAGTTTTTTGCATAGTAGGTATATTATTATGAAGATGGTTTCTTAAAAGTTGAGTCTGTGTCAAAATAAAATAGCATCGAATTCGAATATGATCGCAAAAGCTTTAACTATGATATAGGTAGCATGGATGAATAATTTTGGAAATCCAATATTATATGGTGTTTTAGTTTTTACGTATCTAAGTATTTTTGTCTGAATTGAATTGAATGTTGAATTTAACGAATAATTCTTTCTTATGCTGCTTGAAGTTGAAGTTCATGGTCAGAGCAATATTCCAATTATTGATCTAAGATTCAAATGAAGTGCTTTCATGAGCAGATAACATAATTTATTTAATTCTCTGGTTCACCAGTAGAAACTGTCACCATTGTGGTTCCATAAAACAGAAGCTCTTATTTATGTAAGTAGGTACCTACATAGTTTGCCCTTGCCTTTTCGATTAATTCTAGTCAATACTGAAATATTTCGTAGGTATATGCTTGCATAACGTATTCGAGTGATTTGTCGCAGGTTCGCCGTATACTATGGGTTTTAAAACAAACTTGGGGCGGGCTGGTGCAACCCGGTGACATCTCGCGCGCGCGTGACCGCACGCTACCGTCCGCTGCGCCCCGCATCCGAACTAAATTACTTTTAACATTAATAAACCATATTGCTCTAATTTACTTTACTTTCTCCTTCTTTTAATAAGCCCTTGGAAAAATTCCCGGGTAATGTGTACCAGTTGTTTTGTACGACGCCCTGACGTCGGGCGGTTTTTTTCCGTCGCAATTTTTTGTGTAACTAATTGTTTAGTACGAGTTCCATTGATACATGGACATGGATGATAAGGACAGAGCACAGGCCATGCTGTTGGCAGAGGAGGAGATCAGCCGGGTACGTATTACCTACTCGCACTGTAGGTATGTGGGAGCCACGCTCGCGTTCGTGCTGCGTTCGTGCTGATAATTTACGACTTACGAGCGACGTTTACACACATACTTTAGAAAGTAGGAAACTTTTGAAGGCGGCCATAAAGATTTTAATTTGATTCGTGATCACATTCGTTTTGGTATGACCGTGGAAGGCACTGTATAAATACGCAGAGAATTTCAACTGTCTGACGTGACTGTAGCGATAAACTGTTTGCTTTATCAGGTAATGAAACTTATGAACAAATAGTTATTTTAATTTTGAACCAGATCGAGTACACGAAAATGAACTATTAACCTTAAGTAGGTAATTACCTACCACTTACTTTCCCAAAATAAATCTGTTTATCAATCAAAAACAATAAATAAATCTGTAGGTACTAGTCTAAGTTAATTTGCTAGGCCAAATCGCCAATTAATCGAATACCTATCAAATTGAGCGACCACTCTCAATCGAACGTTTAAAAAGGTAGGTACTGGAACGTTCATAATATCGAATGGTTCATAAAAAAATCGAACATTCAATTTTAATCTTGCCCTATATTGAGGGCAAGATTAAAATTGACCTGACTCGATTGCGACTGTTCAAAATATCGAATGTTCGTTTGATCGAGCGTTCAACGCAACACGTCATATTTATTATATCGGAAAACACTAAATTTACAAATAAATCACTTATTCATCTTTAATTATTATTTATACATAATACACATGATTCTTGAATTCAATAATGTTTCTTCTACAATAAAAAATGTTTGGGAGTCATTTTCATAAGTTACTCATTGTTAGTTAAAAATGGCTGCAAAATAAGTAAAATAATAATACCATTTTTTTTGGGGGTTGCGGAAAGTAGTCGTGAGTTGTCTGCCACCTTTACTAGCAGGGTATGCAAGACATCATCATTCAGACTAAAACCACAATTGCCTTCTCTTCCCAATAAGTCACGGCGGTAGCTTATTATTATACTATGGTCACGGCCATAGGATTTCTAACATTTATTGCGACATAAAATATAAAAACAAGTGCCGCAAACATACAGTCGATAGATTGTAACATATTCTCATCCTCATTGGTACCGGACATCATCGGTACACGAGAGCACGTTAACTCAGACCAATATTAAGTAGTTCTAGTTCGAGGCCCGAAGGCCTAACGTATATTTTAATGTCAGACCTCAGCAGGTGGAAATGAAGTTGTTTCGCAATTATTTGTATACTTCCTAGTCCCGGAGTACCCACAGAGTCCGGGCGAGTCAACGATGCTATTAATTCAAGTAGATACTTACAGAGTTGTATGTATGCCACACAAAGATGACTCCTGTTTCCATGAATGTAAATTGTAGATCTTTTAGGTTTTAAATTTGGGAGCTTAAAGGTGAACGCACACTTATTCGAACCGAACGCGTCGAACTATTCGACCGAAATGAATGTTAGAATTTTGTGAAATCCTATGCAACCTTGCACAATCTGTCTTTCGGACGACTGCGATGCGGGCTGTTTTTTTATGTACCATAAGGTTGGCAAACAAGCATGTGGCCCGCTTGATGGTAGGTGGCTACCGCAGCCTATGGACGTTAACAACACCGAAGCATCACTCACTCGTTTCCGACCCTGCAGTATTTTCCAGGGAAAATTTCTTCCACAACCCAAGCGTACGAGGAAGAAAATGCCTCTGAAATCGTTTGGTACTCGACCACATCGGTTCTAAGTAGGTTGTGACTATGAAAACCCTGTACCTGTGTGGAAAGTTGGTGATGGCATCATCTAAAACAATTCCTCAAAGGACTCTTCGTTACACAAGCGGTAGAACACACTTAAGGAGGCAAAGTCTCTCTTTACACTTAAAGAGTTCAATACCGCTTGTGAGCCTTGAATCGTCAACAATCCTCACAGATGTGATTTCATAGGATTTCAATATAAAAAGAATTCTAAAATTCGTGAAGTCGATCGGGAGCTAACTCCGTTTACACTATCACAAGTACGTAGAATATATTGACCCAGTATTTTCTTTAAGCGGTCGGATGTTTTTCGCATGTTCGCGACAACTTATCATATGATCTTAGGTTATATAAAAGGCTAGTTTTCTACATTTTAGGCTAACTTGCCGACGATATAAGTAATAAAGTGGGAAACGTATTGTTTAGGCGGCACGAGGCCACCCAGCTGAAGGCCTATGCTCATATGTAGCCTGCTGTTATACCGCGTACAATACTCAGGAATATTTCTACAGTTCACTTATATACGAGTAGTCTATTTGTTAAGTGACGAAATGTAACGAGGGTGTGTGTGTGTGTGTGTGTTGATCGTCACTTGTCTGCATTTATATAGGAAACAAAAGATTGCTCTCAATTAAACTAGTGTATGTGAACCAAAATAAACCAAAATATATGAAAGCGGAAGAAGCGAAAGAAGTGTGCAAACATCGTAGCAAATGGTGGTCTATTTCTGTCTACACAAAGGTGTAAAAGCGTGAATGTATGTTTGTACTTAATCAGAATATTATACATACTCTTATGAAATTCCGAAATAACTACTTACCCAGCGATATTAAGCTTAACTGTATTATTAGAATAGTTAAGTACCTACTTCTGTCCTACTGATAGATTTTAATTGGACAGAGAGAATTTTAATGAAATAATAGGTACTAAACTTAACCTCAATACACACCCTTAATCGTATATACATAATAGTATTTATCTTGTTTTCATTATGCCAAACGCGATGCGAGTTAAAACTCGCAGTCAAACTGACATACGGGCAATAATTTAAAAAATGACTAGTGGCCCGTCCCGGCTTCGCACGGTCATTTATGAAAAATACAACATTAATATTTTGTAAGTAGTTCAAACTACTAACACTACTTTGTCAAAAAACTTTCTTTGTTTGAGTTGTGTGTTGATAGATAAATACAGTTCAATAGTTTCCAATTAATTTATCAGAATATATTTTAGTTGGTTTTTTCGTTATCACACACGGTGTTGCGGTAACACTATCATACATTGTTAGCTAATAGCTCTCATGTTTTTCTACTTGTATATTTTATTGGTGAAGATTTGTAATTGGCACAGGACTATTGTATTTTCTATATACTATTTTTATTATTTGTCTGTAAATCTTCCTAACAATAAATAAATAAATAAAAAACATTTGCAAACACATTTAGAATTTTGAATGAACACAGTTCTCTACCATTATTACTACTCCACAAACTCCACAAATAGTCATTGTTAAAATATTTATAGTCAACACACAGTAAAATAGTTCAACATAACTACAAAACGTATGCATGCATGTCTATACCCAATTCACATTTGATGGAAAGTAATTACCTACCGCTCCACCCCCATAAACACCTAGATAGAATGTTTTGTCGATAGTTTTACACCTTTGCCGTTTTAGTATTTCTCATATGGACAGTTGAAATCGCATTGCTGTTTAATTTAGGAAAATAATACTGTTTATACCGTAAAACTTAAAAAAATGATCTAAAAGTGATGGTAAAGCTATTGTGTACAAGAAAAATGATTGACAAATTCATGAGAGAATAGTTTTAAGTGTAGTGCGTGTATTTAGTTGCTATGAAGAAAATAGCAATCAGTGCTATAGAGAAAGCAGAAGCCAGGGAGCTATTTGAGAATCAACTGCGGTACGCTTTCGTGAAGTATGACCAATTTGACGATGACGAGGAAAACTCTGAGGTATTTAATAGCCATTAAAATACAATCATGGAGGTTGATATTGAACTTAGCAATTTGATACTATTACTGTTTTAATTCACGATCAAGTTATGGTAGGTAAAATACATAGAATTGTTAGAAGGTCTTGAATAAGTGGGTGTATATGTTAATACTCAGTGATACCTATAGTATCTACATTATCATCATACCATATGTTATGTATAAAGGCATCTGTAGATGATACAACCAGCGTCTATGATGAAAAGCACGCCTTAAAAACAACTTTATTTGACGCTACGAGGTTGCTACGAAGTTTTTCGTAGCCAGAAGGCGTACATTAGCAGCTGCCTACAAAGTAAACAAGTTTAGCTCATTGAGCTTTTAAACCAATTCCATCTTATTTGCTTAAACAAACGAAAAGCTATTTTGATTGACTGTCGCTCCCAGTAGCTACGCGGTGCTACGAAAACTGCTACAAATTTCTACATCGTAGCCATAAAGCGGAGTGTTCAGCAAAGAGTACATTTATATATCATAAACTAGGAATAATTTATAAGTAAAGACTAAGAATTTAAAAAGTATGTACACTCGTGGTGTTGTTCCAAGCCAGCAATTAGTTACAGATGTAAAGAGAGAAACCGATGCAAGAAATAGCCAAAAGTCAGTGACCATCTGGCGGTGCCTGTAACAACAAACTATTATCATGTTTCAGTTGTATCGTCAAGGTCTATAAACATTACTTATGCCTGTACAACCCTGTATACCTTCAAAGTATATGAACATAATTTGCTTTTTCCAGGGCATCGGGCCATAAAAAAGAAATTATTGCGACAGCTAGACTATTTATTATCATATTTTATTTTAGTATCGGCATTGTTTAAAAAGTCTGGAATTTTATGGTACCGTACTACTTATTTCACTCTAAAAGCTCGAAGAACTTACTGTACTCTACATTGTATTTTAGATATTAGGAACAGATCAGTTACGTTATTTTCATCATAATGTGAAAGTTAACGTGTTAGTCGGCAGTGTTGAAGTGAACATTTTAATTGTTAATAAAAACTATTAATATTTGTCTGTGGTGACGTCCTCATCAACGCAGTCCTATACAAACAGACGGGTCTATAAACTAAAAAAATATATTTTAATAGTTACCAAACTATGTAGTTTGTTCAAAATATACAATAGCGTAAAAAATATTTTAATTGTTACCAAACTAGTTTGTTTAAATATACAATAGCGTAAAATATATTTTAATTGTTACCAAACTAGTTTGTTCAAAATATACAATAGCGTATAAATGATCCAATAAAACTTACATATTGAACTAGCATGTACGAAAGAATCCGAATAGAGTAACGACCAACATCGAGGTAATAAAAAAAATTGATTATGGGCCACGCGAGCCTGGCCTTACGATGCAAATCGACATTTATATGAGGAATGCTACAGACATATGACATGAACATACATTTCAGTCAAACAACTTTTTGTACAAGTAGTCGAACACGGAAATGGGCAAGTTGCGTTCTTGTGTGAATTAGTTGGTGTAGTTCAACAACTCACGGCAAGTGTTGTGGAAATGGATGAAGATGCTGTGCAGGTGATGTCGGATTTTTAATCTTCATGTTTTACTAGTGTTTCATTTCATTGTTAAGTGTATGTGTTTTAAGGAAACAAAGTTTATACAGTACGAGTGAACATCTAAAATCATCATCTTATTACAAAATCTAATGAAGCCTTGGTCTTATTTATAGCTATAATTATGTTCAACTTTTGTTTTTATTTATTTGCTAAGTGATATCATAGTGATAAATGGTATTGCTGTCTGGAAAAGTTTTCAGTCACGAAATAATGTGGCATATTAATATGCGTTGTGCGTGGAACAAATTAATAATTATTTTGCTGATTCAATTTAACACCAGGCGGTCCAGCAAAATTTTTGAAAACCTCCTTTGATTTTGATTGAATATTTTTGCGATTAAAATATTAAATCGAGTGTTTGGATTTAGGCTACAGCTTCTTAGTGTATTGTCCTTCAGAGTAGTAGACAAACCCAGTGTTACAAAACCAGAAATAGGTATTTAACGAATGCTAAGAAGTAAGTAATAAGTATTAAATAAAATATTATTTGGAAGATAATGAAAGTAATTAAAGGTGAAAGTAAAGATTATTAATGAGAGCTATAGTAGAAAAAAAAGTGGATACATCTATAAATGTATACAATCTATAGATGTATATTGACAGAGGCAAGACTGTCAAATATTATTTTATGATGGACACTAATAACATTTCACCAGCGTAACTAATTGAATTCAATGTCGTAATGAACTAAATAATGTTGTCATCCATTACACTCATCAAAATAACTATTAGTACGGTAGGTACGTCATAACAGTTTAATAACTATAAACGAGACCTTGGTGCCGGGAATGTACACTACCCAGATTTGGAATTGTTTGGTTGATAATCTACAAGTAAAATTTAATACTCCGTTTTAAAGCTGAAATTCGTTTGTCACGCCCATACCGAACATTTATTCTAGACCCATGATCAACCTCCTGAAATTCCTGTGACACTAGTATTACTATCGCTGAGATATTGATCAGAATAACTATTCAGTTTCATGGTACGTGGATGTAGTATTTGAGTTATATAGTGTGGTTTATAAGATAGTTTGGAAATGCTTCAGGTCGAAACAATACAGAAACTATTTTTATGGCAGCTAATGATATAAATATTCTAATAAGATTGTTCATACTTATCACCGTGTATGAAATTTTTTAATAACAGTGCGGTAATAATTTAATATCATCACCATCGCGACGGCTTTTATCGACCATCGCAGTAGTACTTATCTAAAGCAAAATAAGAAAAGGGTACACATAAAAAAAAAACTAATTTTCGATTTTGCATTCCCGTTTGGTTTTAAAAAAAACTCATAAATTCCAAAAAAAATAAAAGATAAACTTATGAATGTGCCAAATTCAGTCAACGAGATCCGTTGCGGCTTTCGGCGGGGCATGCGGATGTGAATGTTCTTACGCTTTAGTACCAGGATAACATGACTATGTAGGAGATCAGCCGCCCCAAAAGTTCTCTGTCCGAGGCTCCATCTAGCTAAACAAAAAAACAACTCTTAGGGGTGACGTCCCCGACACGTATTATGCAAACCCACGGACAGATGGCGCCACAATGTCATAAATTGACCAAAACTGTTGTTTATAGTCTAGTACTATCTTGATTCTGTTTCTGAAAAATTAACAATTTTTTTTATTACAAGTATTTATGGGATTTATGTAATGTGAAATCAATATACCATTATCTTCTAAAGAAACTAATATTAATGTAAATGTAAGGTCTCGTAAGATTTTTACACTTTTGGACACATATGCAACGTAGATATTTCTAACAAGAACTTTTTAGGGGGTACTAAGAACTAGCCTATAAATCATTATCATCAACATAGGTATCCGCACAAAACAGGCCCTCTGCTGAATAAAGACCACTCTATAGACTTTAACAAGGACCGGCTATGCCGGCTACACCTGCATCCAACATTTTAATAAAAAAAAGAGTTAAGTAAATTCAAAATGTTTTTATTTTAAACTAGCGATCCGTGCGCAGCTTCGCCTTTGTTCGTGTCTTTCCCAGTGGTTTAAAAAAATATATCTTAAATACAAACCTTGTCCTGACGATAATGAACACACCAAAAAAGAATTATTCTATTTGGTGCAGTTGTTTGGAAGTTATGCACGTACAAACATTTCGGTGATTCGTTTTTATATAAATAATTTAACCTTTAACAAGAATTTATGAAACGTTTAAACGATTCTAGTAGTACGGTTCCAAAAGTTGGTTCTATGGATATTCTTTTTTCATACCACAAGGGTGGCCAACATGCAGCCCAGGTGCTGGTAGATGATTACCGCAACCTATGGACGTTAACAACACCGAAACGTCACTTACGCATTGCCGACCTTGCAAAAATATTGCGCCGACAGTTTGGGGAATTTTCCTCTTGCTGCCAGCGCAGCGCAGCGTACCCATAGAAGAAGCTCGGACAACCTTACTCACTGCAGGAACACAACACACAATAAAGTGTGTTATTTGGCTGCAGTTTTCTTTAAGGTGGAGGTACTTCCCCAGACGGGCTGGTCCGGATTTGAGCGATAAATAAAGCTGTGCCCTACCTCTCTTTGAATCCTGAGAGAAACTCGATAGATACTCATTTAAGATGAGTTCCTAAATTTTTTACTGGTACACTATTGCGATATATCAGAATGATTGGATATAAAAACTTTGTTAGAAGTCAGTAGTTTTATCTATTATCTTGATCTTTATCAAGCTCTAGGTAAAATAAAATTTACCTACATACAATGCTTCTAATACAATGTATATGACATAAGTTTTTTCGTGATGCCGTAGTCCTAAAGTACTTATATACGAGCACACGTCAAACTTTTTGAATTACGAGTTTCGTGTCCCATACACTATGTCTAGTAACACGGCGGCTTTTATCGTTCGACGTATGAACATAAAAATACAAACCTACACACATATTATACGGTATATAATCGCATGGGTTTATGCCGTAGTCTTCTAGTTTCTTCCATACGCATTCAACGGGTTTTTTCTAAACCTTTGAACATTTCTTTTGTGTTATATACAATTACACATAACTTGTATATCTGTTGTGCGAACACGACGATGGTTACGAGTTTATGATATTCTAGTAACAGTATACTACGTACATTTAATTTGCATTTTAGTAACAATCGTTACTGTACGATCGCTTACATTAATTTGTGTTACAAGTTATAAGAAAGTTATCAAAATGGATATGTCAGTACTTGGGAAAGTCATAAGCAACTTCGTGAGTAGCCTACCTTATGATAATTATTTTATATTATAAATTTAAAAGTGCTTGGTTTAGTTCAAGTCCTTATAATTAGTAAGTATTATAGTAATAAGTATTATGCAAATTATAATAACCTAACGTACCTATAGTTAATTATTATAATTTTTTTTTTTTTTTTTCCTATTTTATTTATTGAGGGTTTAGTCTTAACAGATTATGTCACCCTCATCGGGAACCAAAAATTACAAAATTCAAGAACTAATTCTACCTCTACGTTTAATTCCTGCGTTTACAAGACTGTACAGCATCCCAGCAGCCCCCGAGGTGGGAAATGCAAGGACGCTGTTACATTCTCCAATCTCGCAGAAATTATTAAATCTAATTAACAAATCTCTTCTCTGTGGCTCGTTCCGGACACATTCCATGATAATGTGGTATACGTCTTCAATTATATTACACTCAGTACAATTCGGAGATTCCACCTTCCCCATCAAGTATGCGAACTTATTCAATGGTATGTGTCCGGAACGAAGCCGCAGAGCTGTTACTATGGTCTGTCTTCGCAAGCCAGCACTATCTATCCACGCGCGTTTAAAGACACTTGGCTGTATCGTCGCGTACCATATGCCTCTACTCCGGCTTCTCTCGTTAAAATATTCTTGCCAGAGGAAAAAACATCGCTGTTTTATTTTGGGATGAATTTCTGTGTAATATGGTTTGCAAGAATAGTTTACCCCGTCACTTAAAGCTTCTCTAGCTAAGCGGTCTGCTTCTTCATTGCCAGCAATACCGACGTGGGAAGGCACCCATTGCAACACAACTTTAATATTTTTGTCTTTTAGTTTCGAGATGGTTTCCAGAATAACATACGCAATCGGTATTACACGCGTTGGTGATGTACAACGACTAATTGTCTGAAGAGCACTACGAGAGTCAGTAATGACTACAACATTGGCACATGCTAGGGATTCGCTGTAAGACAAGGCTTTCAAGATTGCAATTAGCTCAGCGTGCATTATAGTAACTTCAGACTCAATTTTCAGTTTCATCGATTGATTAATGGTCGAATCAAAGACTGCCACACCAATCTTGTTATTTACAATTGAAGCATCAGTGTAGATTCTGTGGTGGCTATGATATCTTTGGTGTAAAAACCCGTCACAGAACCCTTTTAACTGATCGACATCACAATCCTTCTTCCCTTTATCTATGCCATCTATATACATTTTTATGGTATTGTCCAAATCCACATTACTCATCCAAGTGGACATGGTAAACATTTCTAAGTTATCACTAGTGTGAATTACTTCGTTCTTTAACGATTCATGGGTTGTGACTAAGAGGGGCTTTCGTTTATTTCTCCAGTAAGGGTATAGACAGAGCAGTGACAAATCGTCTAATATGTTTATAGTATGGTTATGATTAAAAGATTTACACTTAAGCCAGAATTTACTAACTAGATATTGCCGACGAATGTGTAGAGGAGCGATACAAAGCTCATTTTCCATAATATGTATGGGAGTGCTTTTTATGAATCCACCTATTAAACGAAGGAATATGTTCTGAGTACGTTCTAATTTTACTAAATGGGATTTTGTACAATCACCATAGAGAAAACACCCATAATCGATTCGACTTCTAACTAGTGCTATATAAAGGCGCCTCATATGTGTAGGGTGAACACCCCACCCGGGACCTGCGAGCATTTTGAAAATATTAACAAATTTTAGGATTTTTTCTACCAGTTCGTTAATGTGTTTTTTCCAACAGAGTTTATTATCAAACCAGAGACCTAAATATTTTATATTATCTACCACTTCTAGAGGAAGTTCGTTAATTGTTAAATTTATATTTTCTCTTCTAAAACCTCTTTTAAATATGCATACTTTACTTTTCGACGGGGATATGGCAAGACCTAAACTTGTTATTATATTATTAAATTTATCTAAAGCTGCTTGAATTTTTAATGATCCTAAATTACAATTATGGCAGGATGTGTATAGGACGAAATCATCGGCGTACTGGGCTACATGAACGTTATTTATAGCTTTACAAACAGGTAATGTAGCAATATTAAATAATAATGGTGACAGCGGATCGCCCTGGGCTAAACCGCGTCCCGTATGTCTACTTATTGATTTATTATCTATCCAAATGCTAAGCTGCCTATCTTTGAGGAAGTTCCATAAGTAAACACAAACCTTTGTTCCAATATGTATTGCTTCGTCCATATACTTTAATAGGGGAATAATTTCAATATTATTATAAGCGTTCTCAACATCAATAAAGCAGCCTATAGTGTATGAACCAGTTGAAAATCCTGTATGTATCCTAGAAACTAGATTAGAAAGGCTATCTAAACTAGAGCGGCATTTTCTGAACCCTACTGTGCTGTCGGAAAATGTCTTATTATTTTCCAAATACCATTCAATTCTATTAAGCAACATGTAGTGAAATGTTTTGCAAATGCAAGATATCATGGAGATAGGACGTAACTTAGAAGCATGTTGGTTAAGTTTCGGGATCGGCACAATTCTTATTCGACGCCACTGCTCGGGAACAAATCCATGCAGATAAAAGCTATTAAATAGTTTTAAGAGAATATTTATAGCGTTATCCGGGAGGTATTTAATCATGCTATAGGAGATGTTGTCATTCCCAGGTGCGCTATCGGTACACCGCAGAGACTTTAACAATTCTTGCTTAGAGAAAGGGGCGTCCAGTTTTGTATTACTAGATCGGAAAACAGGACAAATTGGGTTAACAAAATCTGGGGTCAAAGATGTAAGAAGATTGTTAACTGCTGATTCCTCAATGTAATAACTAGATGATTTATATCCCTTAATCCACCTTAGTCTACGCCACATTTCAGCAGAAGAAAGCTGGTGATCCAATGTCGAACAAAAATTGTGCCAAGAAGATTGTTGAGCTTCTCTTATTCGTTTTTGCGACTCACCAATTTTAGCTTTCAAAATATCATAGTTAATGGTATTAGGGTTCCGTCTAAAGTTTGCCAATGCAAGGCGACGTTCAGCTACCGACTTCGATATATCAGCGCTCCAGTAGGGTTTGGGTCTAAAGTTGCTAGCAGGCGCCTTGAATGAATTAGAATACGGAATGTGTTTATCAGCTGCTGCGTTTATAAACCTTTCAAATAGATCATATGATGATTGAAGATCATCAGAATGTATAAAGTCGGTGAAAAGATTTTGAGCAAATTCCCCATAGGCATTCCAGTCTGCTTTTTTACAATTGCGACGGCTTCTTTGCTGATGTTGGTGTTGGTACGCCGAGTTAAATTTCATTTTAATTATTAAATGGTCACTACCCAACGATTCGTTTAGAACAAGCCATTCGAATTTAAACGCGATATCTGTTGTTGCTAATGATAAGTCTGGGGAGGACTGTTGTAATGTGCCATTGACTAATTTAATACGTGTTGGACTTCCATTGTTTAATATAACGTAATTGTTGTCGAATACACAATCGAATAGTTGATTTCCGCGCAAGTCGGTTTTATAAGACCAGTTACTGTGATGCCCATTAATATCCCCAAGCACTATAGATTTATCATTAGTAGAAAATAGAAAATTCCAATCGCTCCTAGAAGTCGCCACTGAAGAAGGGCAGTACACAGCCCGTATATTATTAATGTCGGGAACATTAAACAATTGAACATTAAGTGCCTGTATTCCTACGTTCTGGCCGTGAATTATGCTACCACTTGACTTTAGGGAATTGTGAGTTAAAACTGCCACACCACCGTAGCCATCGATTCTGTCACAACGATGAATCATATAATCTTTAAGTCGAAGCACGCTATCTGGAACTAGCCAAGTCTCACAAAGGACGGCAATGTGGATTTTTTCCTGTATGAGTAAATTTTCAAAATTAAGTATTTTTGGCCTAAGACTTTGACAATTCCACTGAATAATATTTAAACCTGATGGACGATTCTTTCTACTCATTGTTGGAGTGTGACATATAAAAATCAAAAATATGTTTTAGTAGTGGCCACTGAGATACATTACCAACAATCCAGATAACCAGCCATTCTAAACATAATTTAATAACGTTCTGTGCTTTTATCCAAATAGAATCTATATAATAATTATAATATGGGCCTGTTTCACAGCTATCTGATAAGCTCCCGTTATTATTCATTTGGCAGATAATTTCATATAAATGATGTTCCATTTGCGAATTTATCCGGCGGTTAGCGGTTATCCAAAGGTGGTGAAACAGGCCTTAACGCTCGTTTAGGTTTATTTTGTGCGTAAACAGTCCGTAGACAAAGAATTCTACTTTCAGTTCCGAAAATATTCCTTGACATATTAATTTTACGTAAAAAATACAACAAAGTCTTGCTCATGAAAAACTGTTCCATTGGTTAGACACAAAATATTTTTCTGTTTGTTGCTCTAGTAATAGCTTTTACATAAATTGGTCACACTAAAATGTATTGTAATATTATAAGAACTTCAACATAATTATGTTTATCTTATATATTACATTACATTGTATTTATTCGTAAGTGAACACTGTTTTTAGGGTTCCGTACCTCAAAAGGAAAAAAGGAACCCATAAAGGATCACTTCGACGTGCGTCTGTGTATCTCTGTTTAAGACTAAACAAAGAATCTTTTTACAAAATCGATTAATGTCCTAAATGGAACTGTACAGTTAAAACTGTTGCGTGCTGAAAAGTTCTTTAATAGAAGTAATTTTATTTAATAAAACAAAGCCGTTTTGTGTTATACAATTTTATAGTTACGGGCCTGAATTAATATTCTTAAACTACAATAATTGTAGTGTCGTACCAATAACCATTATAATTACACGCGATCCGACCCATCACCGCGAAAATACATTACAGAGCTGTCATTTATACACAGAAAAAATATATTTCTAATAACCGCTTTTCGTTAATTTCTGTTCCTTATGAAACAATCAGTTATTTGCGTGTCTTGAGCAGCATTATGGGAAAGTGCGGTGCCGTGCCATCCCCTTTCACCACCCCTGCCTTAATGAAAGCCATCTATCCGTTTATTAATTTGCATATTACAATTTGACTCCTAGTGCCCTAGGCTAGTTCGACACAGACCGCAAGCAGACACTGTCATGGCCGTAGTAAATTAATCAAAATAAAAAACGACACCTTTGTCTATAAGAAAACCTGAACACGCGAATTAAGTTTTCAGTCTGAATTTTAGTCAGGATAGTTAAGACCACAACGAAAATATTAGCGGGAATCATTTTTGGCTAAATAATATTTGACAAAAAAGTCAGAATTTTGTTTACCGTATTGCCTGGTTCAATTCTTTCGAGTAAACATGTTTGTCCACGGCATTAAGCCTGGATCTAGCGAGGAAGAGGAGGAGGATGTTATGGACATCCTTATGGTTTGTTTTTATCAAGATCTGAACCCATCCCAAAAATATGCAGTGTGCAGTTCAATTAATAGCATGAAGCTACTTACATATTAATTTTCAGAAAAGAAGAGAAGAATGCGAGCGCAAGGCAAGGAGGGGGGAGATGGACCCCCGGCTGGAGTTCACCTTCCAGCTTCTGATAGATGGCACAGGCCTCCCAAGACACGCCATCATGGACCATGTGTTCGAGGGAAATATGGTAAAAGAAGTTCACTAGTCTCAAATGTTTGTTTCAAAGGTGCAAGTGTTGGGTGTACACGGAGTGTTGGGCGTTCGTGGATTTTATATATTTTCACGAGTCACCGTCCCCAAAACGAATGCAGAAGGATTCCCGTGCGTATCAAACTCCATCAACATGACCTACCAACTAAAACCACCCCGCGTTTCGTTTCACCTCTTTGACTGGGGTACAGGGAGTGGTTTTCATTTCTCCTGCTACCGACGACACTGCCTGATCAAAAAGATACCTTATTAACACGTTTTAGACAGCATATATAACTGATTGTATACTATTACGCTTCGTTTCTGTAGCTAGATGACATCAATCAGCTCTTCCTGCCGCACATGAGAAATAAGCTGCTCTGGTACTATCAAGACGTGGAGGAGATCGAGCAGCGTCCGCAACCAGAAGGCACGAAGAAGGGCCAAGGGAAACCGCCGCCACCAATAATAACACTGAAGAAGAAGTTATTCCTCTCTGATGGCTGGGATGTGAGGTTCACGGGCGTCTGTATTTATATGTTCCGGATAAATGTCAGCAAGCAACTGCCTGAGGAAGGATTTCATAAAGATTTGTGAGTTATTTTTATCCGTTTGGTAAATCATTTTTTCTAATACGTGTCCGATGCCCAACACAGGACGCGTTAGCATTTTTCAAATTTTGAGCAATTATAGTAAATTTTAGAAGCAGAGAATAGTGCTTTTAAGTAACTGATAGTAAACGGGTTTTTTAGTCTGTTGTTGACCTGAGATTTCCCTGGCAAGGAACACGAACTTTATTAAGATGACATTGAATTTAAAATGAGCTAAATGTGAGCTAAGCAACGTGAAACCCACTTTCTCCTAGTAGGTTCTATCATTTATGTGCAGATTCTGTGGTATACTAAACGCTCAGCAAGTAGGCCTGGTGACTGCTATAGAGCGGGTGATGGAACATGTGTATATGAACGCCCTGGCACATCCCAGCAGCGACGGCGAAGAAGACGAAACCAGGTTCCCCATTGTGAAGAACCAACTTTTGCCCGGGTTGAGGTCATTTTGCAGTGCTCTGAAAGGTTTGTAGAAAGTGAAAAACTTAGGCTAACATTCAGAGACGATGCTCAGCGTAAAGTAAGGCTTCCGTATGTCAAATTTGTATTACAATTTGCATACGGAAGCGTAAGTTCATGCTGAGTCTCTTCTCTGAATCTCAGCCTTAGTGTTATGCAAAGTGAAGGGTACAAGTATTCATTGTAATTATATTGTATTATTTTAAATCCTCGTAGATCCGTATGTCGGAATCGTGCCGACTTAAAACCGGACTTGCCTTTCTTGCCCTTTATGTCATGGAATCCAAAACTCGACCATGACGGGAATATTGTGCTAAAACACAATTATCACGAAGATAAGTATTTTTCTCATTCTTAGGTTGTTACGCATTACTTTCTGCTTTTCCCAGTTTGTGAAGATGTATGCAATCAGGTCAACCTCTTCGATGATGGCCAGACTCACATGTCAGAATTGAACGACCACTCCCAACTAAAAGACATGGCCAAGAACCTTACGACAATCACCACGTTAGAAGAACGCGTTAATGAGTGGATCAAAAAAGTTATGGAGGTAAGTTGTTTTTTTGGTGGGATTAGTGTCCGAAAAAAAGTCGGTCAATATTATGCAATCATATGCTAACATAATTACTTTTTAACAAAAAAATAAACTGAAAAAACCTTATTTGTTGTGTCTAATCTCATAAGTAGTTCCTTAGTCACCTTATTTTAACTAAATCAGGTGTACAGTTCTCATTCAGTTTTTTCTCGGTCTATCTCGTTTGCTTCAACTGTCTTCCGTCTCCATCATCAGATCAACTCTAGGTGACCATGTTGTAGCATGAGGTTAAATGAAAAAAAGCCCGAACACGAACTAGCTGCTGTAAACGACGGTTGATGGTAATAGGCTCACCCCCTATTGCAGAGGGTTTAAACAGACCGGCGAACACTATTGACAAAAACTTCCGTCAAAATGGCTCATTATTATTAATCTGTAACTTGGTCTTTTAAGCAAAAATAGACCTTGTTGTTTTGTGTTGCGTTAGTCACACGTTTCAAGTATATTACACAATATAATTTTTTAGATACTAAGTGAAAGTGAACAACTGCGCCGTGAGGTGGATTCAAGCGGTCCTCAAGATGAACTGGAGTACTGGAAGAAGAGGGGCGCTCAGTTTTCACAGCTCGTGTCGTATTTACAGGTACAACATGCATTATCTGTAAACACATTAAACATTTAATGTATTTATGAAACATTTTATGTTTTATTTATTTATATACCTATGTATATATTTATATATAAATATTCATGTGTATCTTAAGTATGTATGTATTTTTATTATACATTCGATGTATTATATATTACAACACATATTGTAGTTTTTAATATAATTATGCATTTTTATGTACAATATATGTACACTGCCAACTGCCCATTTATTTATTTTTCTTGCATGATTCATGTCCATCCCAAGGTTGTCTGTAAGAAATTGCTATTAGCGATAAGACTGCCAATTGTACTACTCTTATTCTATTTGTGTCCTGTTATAATTTATGTTGGTGTACAATAAAGAATATTCTATCTATCTATCTATCTTGACGACGTCTGTGGTCTGGTGGTTCGAGTACCGGACTGCTGATCACGAGGTCGTGGGTTCGATTCCCACAGGACACAAATATTTATGTGATGAATATAAGTATTTGTGTTTGTCTGGGTGTTTCTTATGTATTATAAGTATGTATTTACAAAAAAAGTATATAAGTATTATATCCATTGTCTAGTACCCATAGTACAAGCTCTGCTTAGTTTGGGACTAGATGGTGCTGTGTGAAAATGTACCAAGATATTTATTTATTTATTTATCTGTTGGTTACCATCGCCGTGCTGGATTTTACATTAAATTTGTTAATGGTTTATAATCTATGTTGGTTTTTTGTAAAAATATAGCAATATTAGCTTTCCGCCAGCAGCTTCGCCCGCGTGGTGTGGGTATCTACTATACAGGGTTACTTGTAATTCGACGTATATCCGCCAGGAGCTGATTGGGGGATCAAAATGCAACAAATTGAACACCACCTATGTATGGCCGAAGTTCAATAGTTTTCGAGATATTTGAATTTTAGGGGATTTTCGATCTTTACCCAAAATTTAATACTAACACCCAAATAAAAAAACAACTATACATTGAATAGGTACCATTAAAAAGTGATATTATAGCTGACACTTCAATTAAGCTACGTACATCATTAAAAGTGCTTCTTCCAACAAAATACCTAAATTGATGAGTGATTTAAGAATGATATCGAACCAATATTTTCATTTAATGCTTCTAAAAATGTAGTCTAGTTAAAAAAATTACTATGACATGAATCGTACAAACAACTAGAAAAACTTCCCTATTCTCTCAGCTTTCCAAAAAGGTATAAAAGTTAATTAAAAGACACTTAATTCATGGCATAGCATGCGTTTGAATCGGCGCGGGGAGAAAAATCATCTGTGTTTGTGTTAAAAAGATACTAGCTTTCCGCCGACGGCTTCCCCTCCATAATTGGAGTATTTCTTATAATTTATACCCTATGTTATCCGGGCATAGTGTAGCTTCGCAACGGTGAAAGATTTTTTTATATCGGTCCAGTAGGGACCGATTTGAATAAGATAATAGGTAGAAATAAGATTTCTTGACCCCCATTTCTTGTAGCAAAATTTGAACAGCGAAAATTACGAAGAGTTTTCAAGAAACAACCTCAACAGCAACACAGCACACAACAGCTTTGTTGGCGGATATTCCCGGGGAAATAAAAAATAACCTCATGTTTCCACATGATGGTTGCCCAACACATTACCGATTTACTGTCCGGCAGTGGCTAGACGAGAGGTATCCAAACCGATGGATTGGGAGAGGAGAACTAATTCCGTGGCCAGCACGAACAAGATGTATAATTTTTTTGATAAACTACACGTTTATCAATGCTTTTTCTACTAATATTAAAAAGTGGAAAGATTTGTTTGTTTGCTTGAATTGAATAGTCTCCGAAACTACTGGACCGATTTGAAAAATTCTTTCACCGTTGGGAAGCTACACTATGGTCGGGTAACATAGGGTATAAATTATAAGAAATAGTCCGATCATGGAGGCGAAGATTTTTCTCCCCATGCCGATTCAAACACATGCTATGCCATATGCCATATGTCTTTTAATTAACTTTTATACCTTTTTGGAAAGCTGAAAGAATAGAGAAGTTTTTTTTGTTGTTTGTACGATTCATGTCATAGTAATTTTTTTAACTAGACTACATTTTTGAAGCATTAAATAAAAATATTGTTTAGATATTATTCTTAAATCGCTCATCAATTTAGGTATTTTGTTGGAAGAAGCACTTTTAATGATGTACATAGCTTAATTGAAGTGTCAGCTATAATATCATTTTTTAATTGTACCCATTCAACGTGTAGTTTCTTTTTTATTTGGAACTTAGTGTTAAATTTTGGGTAAAGATCGAAAATCCCCTAAAATTCAAATATCTCGAAAACTATTGAATTTCGGCCATACATAGGTGGTGTTCAATTTGTTGCATTTTAGCCCGCCAATCAGCTCCTGGCGGATATACGTCAAATTACAAGTAACCCTGTATAAAAATATGTCGGGTTTTCCTTCCTGACGCTATAACTCCAGAACGCACGAACCTATTTCCATGGTTTTGCATTCGTTGGAAAGGTCTCGGGCTCCGTGAGGTTTATAGCAAAGAAAATTCAGGAAAAATTTCAACAGGAAAGCGGATTAAAAAGATTATCAAGACCACGCGGGCGAAGCCGCTGGCGGAAAGCTAGTTTCTTATAAAATGATTCTATGTTGACGACGTAATTGTCTATATTCATCTTCTCAAAACAAATCTATCCCACGGGATAAAATTTCACATTCATAATATTAGGATACACAGTCTGACTGTCAAATCAAAGATCTTGAGTTCGAGTCCTAGGCACGCACCCCTGACTTTTCGAAATCATGTGCGTAATTATCACTTGCTTTAACGGTAAAGGAAAACATCGTGAAGAAACCTGCATGCTTGAGAGATTTTCTCGACGTCATTTGAAGTCTGCCAACCCGCATTAGGCCAGCGTGGTGAACTATAGCCTAATCACTCTCATTCTGAGAGGAAACCCGTGCCCAGCAGTGGAAGAGTACATGGGTCGATGATGTAAAAATATAAATATATTAATACAATAACACACTTGGACTTAGCTTGGACAAATTAATTATGTTGTTTAATATATCCAAGAAAAGTTTTATGCAGTTGTAAAATGTACTTCCACAGGATAACGAAGTTCAACTCACGCTAAGTTGTTTGCAAATCGCAAACTCTAAAGTAATTAGGCTCTGGCGGGATACCGACCACAAAATAACTTTCTGCTATAACGAAGCTAAGGACAACGCTAAATTCATTCAAGCAATGGAGAAGTGCTGCCATTCGCTGTACCTGGACGATCCTGTTAAGATCAAAGACTCTATATTAAGTCTGCTGCAGACAGTCAGGCTGATACATAGCGTCTCTCAGTTTTATAACACTTCTGAAAGGATATCGTCGCTGATGGTGAAGGTATGTGGCTTTCTAAAACGTAAAACTGCTTATACTAATGAAAAACTACACATTGTAAAAAACTTACTTTGTAACTTTGTAAAAGTTATCAAGAGTCAGTAGGCTTTAGAGAATGGTGAACTGTTTTATTAAAAAAACACAAAAAGTCTGAAATTGATGGGTCATTTAATTGTTTGTTACAGATAACTAATCAAATGATAGAAACCTGCAAGCAGTACATAACGTGTCGGTTTAAGGAAACTATATGGTCGCAGGAGCGGGCACTAGTTAGAGACAAGTTAATCCACTGCATCAATCTAAACAAAACATACAGAGAAACGTACTTATTTGTGAAAAATCAGCCGTTTCTTCCGAATACTGAGCAGTTCAGTTTCTCGGAGAATTACGTATTCGGAAAATTTGATACGTTCTGTAAAAGGTTAAATAAAATAATAGCTATGTTTGACCTGATGGATGACTACAAAAATCTCTTTGAGAAAAGAATGGAGGGTCTCTTGTTGGGGGAAGGTAATTACTGACCAAACGTTTGAATTCTCCTTAGTTTTATGGAATACCTTACGTAATTAGGTATTTTTTAATTGAAATTAAATTTCATACTAATTATATAAGACTATGATATTTTAAGAAAATAGTTATACGTTTTGTTTGGTTTTCGATCAACGATACTTAATTCTTTGTTTCAGATCTAGAGGAAGCAATGCATACATTTGAAGAAGCAAAGAAAGCGGTGACTACTTGTCAATACGACTACTTAGATTACAGAAACAATGAATTTGACAAAGATTACAACATTTTTGAAGACAAGACGAATGCTCTCAGAGAATCAATAGGAAACACTATTGAAGAGAATTTTGCGACTGTATGGGAGACACCTCAAGGCATAAAGTTCTTAACTAGATTTGAAAAAGTACGTTTTATTGAAATACATATATGCCAGCGGATATAAAAATATATAAACTATATTAAAAATAACTAAATACATAATTTTACTTGATCCAAATTATTTGATCCAAAATGTTTACTTTGTTAGCTTTTGCGTAGTTTAGTTTTAGTTTCACAAAATATTTATAAAGATTTCCTTTCATTCTTCAGGTTAGCCAGAAGATCATGATAACAAAATTAAGCGAAAAGTACGATAGAGTTCTAAGGTACTGCGAGAAGGAAGTAGACAAGATAACTAAAATGTTCAAGAGGCAGAGAGAAGACCCTCCGTTACCACGCAACTATTCCCCAGTGGCCGGTAACAATTTTTAATACTAACTCATAACCAGCTACCAGGATAGCATATTCCAAAAGACATCTAGATCAATTATATGTTTGAATGTTTTGTAAATGCAATCCGATTTTTTATTATAATTAAAATAATACTAGGTATTATATTACTATTACCGATTTATGACAATAAATAATAATATGATGATGTAATCCTTTGCTGATCACTATTATTGTGGAAATTACTAGGGCGTAAGGGCCTTAAGGTAGTATTTGTACGTGAAAATCAATCGTCTGTTGAACTTGCGGCCTTAAACTTTTATGTAGTTCAAGGATTAAATAAATAGGTTTATTTATTTTAATACGCACTAATATAAAAATAATATTATGTTTAGCCGATAGGTTGGAATGTAGAAAATTCAAATAAAGAAAAATTATAAACAAAGAAACCCTCAAAGTAAGTAGTCAAAGTACTCCTCCCTATCGGTGTCATCTAATAACGTTCCCAGAAGACTGGGAGCATTGCTACAGTGAATAGGAATACTTATTCTTTCAACCAAGAATAAGTCAGTTCTCTGGTAAAAAGTATCTATTAATTAAAAACTGGAAAATGACTACTAAAATAGAGATAATAATTGGGATAATATTTGGATGGGCGTAATGAATGGTTTGGATGTAGTTAGTGTCCGAGTAGGTTCTAAGTACTTGACATTCAAAATGTGTTTCCAGGTCGTATAAAATGGTCTCGCTGTCTGATGCACAACATGACGGAGACGGTGGAAAGCGTGTGTGCTCACCCCGTGCTCCGAGCGTTGCCGGCGTCCGCAGACATGATGAGGAAGTACTCTAACACTCGTTCGCTCATACACAACTACGAAGAGACCATGAAAGCCGTGTGGATGAACCAGAACGTGAGTGCTTGGCACAGAAATGATCTAGGAGTCAGAAAGACAAATGGTAGAATAGTACAAAGAATTCTCCTAGAATAGAGCAATCTATTTTTTGCCTTGAATTTTTCAAACATTTTAAAATAAGTGTCGAGAAACAAAATTCCATAATATTAATAATTCGGCCAGGCAGGATTTTAATTCGGCCTGGAAGAGCGGTTTGAAAGGTTAACTCATAAAAAGTTTAAACTAATAAACTTAAACAACAAATTAAAACTAAACTAACTGAATTTGTTCAATTTACATCTAGCACCTATTAGGGCCAAATATCCTTTTATCATGACAAACTCTTCTCATATAGTTTTTTTCTTTTAAATATTTTTATTCTTTCTTCAGGTTTTTGTTCTTTCAAATATTTAAATTGAATGAGATTAACGTCACCTTATGACGTAAGTTTTGTATGTGAAGGAAGATTTCTGGGCTTGCGATAGCTTAGCGGTCAGTGTCTGGTGTACCGAACCAGAAGACGCAGGTTCGGAATCCTGCTCGCCAGCCTTTTTTCCTTCATTAAAAATAACTTGTACTTACGATGTATATCCATCCACAGTTAGTCGGTTTATGGGCGAGTTAAACTAACTGTAAATTCAGTACATTACAATAAATAAATTAAATACATGAGTACATTATAGGTACTAACTAAAAATTCGCAGTTTCTTGTACGAATGGTTACCTAACTACCTAGAACATAATAACACTACATTTTCTATGCATGTATGCTATCCTAATACCCGAATCCCCACAACGCTTTAAAATAGATCCTAGAGGACCAAATTCGGTGTCATCTGATTCTACAAATTTCCTTTGACTACCTAGAATCTTGGACACTGAATTTTCTGTGCATCTATGCTATCCTAGTTTTGGAATCCCCTACAATGCTTTAGATAGCAGTGAAGCGAAAATTCGCACCAACCACCCAGCAGTACACGAGCTACGAATTTCATTCGATACAAATACATGCGATCCTAGTACTGGAATCCCCCACAATAAATGCCTTGCAAGTTCGTAGTTAGTAGGTTATCCGATACAAATACATGCGATCCTAGTACTGGAATCCCCCACAATAAATGCCTTGCAAGTTCGTAGTTAGTTAGTAGGTTATCATTGGACGTTGACGAAAAAGACCAAAAAATCGGGTTAACGTACAAATGCGGATTTTATTACAAGTCTAATTATATTATTATTTTATTACCTTTCAAGACGTACCGTAATAATTATAAACTAGCTTTCCGCCATCGCCAGCGGCTTCACCCGCGTCGTGGTCTTGATAACATTTTCCCCCGTTTTTACTATTGTCTACGCATTTTTTATATTAATATACCTTTCCGTGGACCTTAAGGAACATACAAAAAAATCTGTTAGCCGAATTAGTCCAGCCATTCTTGAGGTATGCGCTGGCCAACTTTCATTTTTATTTATATAGATTTGATGATTGAAAGAAGCCAACACACTGTCGATTAAAAAATAAATGTACGACTAACCTAACATTGTAATTGGTTTGTCCCGTTTAATTTAAGTAAAATAAACAAAAAACAAACCGCCTCCAAAAAACACCTGGGTACTAAAAATAAAAAAAATAACAGGTAGATAACATTATGATTTCTCACTAATTTGGAGTCGGTGCCAAACAACGAAAGTCATATTAGTAGTTTGGAACCGCCTCCAAATTAGTTAAAAATAGGTGTTTTTTGGAGGCGGTTTGATTTTGTTTAATAAATTTTTGTGGAATATTGATGTATCTTGTTTTGCACCCATTATAGTATATGGGGAGGCCAACTAAACGCACTGCCCGGGACAGACAGCGAGGTTTCACAGTAAAACATAATATCAATTTTCGTCGATATTTTTACAACCGCCCACCGGATTTCGATAAAATTTATATGGGACCAATCTGTAACCACCAGCTTTCGAATAAAAAAAGAATCATCAAAATCGGTTCACCCAGTCGAAAGTTCTGAGTACTTCTGAGATAACAAACATAAAAAAAAGAAAAAAATATGGCGAATTGAGAACCTCCTCCTTTTTTGAAGTCGGTTGATAAATAGATAATTAGTATTGAAGTAAAATAAATTAGGTCAACGTAACAATACTCAGGCGAGTAAAATTAAAAAAGTGATGAAATAACTATGTAATTTGAAGTCGGTGCCATACAAGCAATTAACAAAGATCATAATTACCTGTTTAAATTTAGGGCTCACTAGGGCGTCAAAAATGGCTTATAAAATAAATTTCCTGCTCACTCAACCTGTCACTTGAGGGTTGATAGAAAGGGTAAGAGTGAGACGGTAAGCTTTTGATTTTGAACTATACTTACGATGATAAGTGTTGTCAAACCGTACCCTACTTGAACTCATACGACCTTCTGATAACAGTAAATCACGAATGCAATCTCCATTGCGCTCATTTACCCGCCCGAAATCGATTGATTAGGTACCTTTATTATTATTAAACAATTCGTGTAATTTGTTTAAAATAGTTTTTGTATATTTTGAAGTCGAATGAACATTTCGTTGAGGTTTTTTTCTAAAATATCTAGTTTTGAGATACCTAGTATTGAGATTGACTATATGAGAATCAATAAAACATTAAAAAAATACCTACTTATTATTTATATTTTGTCATTTAACACGCAAATTATATTTTCCAGACTCAAAATAATAACATTATTGTAATAATTATTGAATATAAAAAACGATTTCATATTATGCTCAGACTAGCAGGGATACCGATAATCGTGCCGTAGCTTGAGCGTGGCTTCGCAACATCCAACCACATCACGGGTTACCGTCTACCAGGCAATCATGAAAGCGGAGGGGCTTGTTGTGTTTGTATGTAGACTGCACGCAGACCATTCATTCACAGGAGTACGGCAATCGATATCAGCTGGTTCATTGTCAATGTCACCGAAAATTGTAAACACGGTTTATATAAATACCTACCTAGTCAGTATTATAAGCTGGCGAAAGATTGAACATTAAATTTAATAAAACTTATGCTCCGGCTCCACCTGTGCCTTACGCGTTAACTATTATAATATTTATAACTAACAAGTTAATAAGGGCGGGCATTACGCAGATGTGGCCAACATTTTAACGTGTTAATTTGCTAAAGTTACGTAGATACATAACGTAATTTTCGTTAAGACGGACATTAATATTAACGTTAATGCAGGTGGAGCATTAGAATAAACGTACTTATGCCAAATATAGTAAGTACTCTTGTTTATCTACACAAGTAAATGTCGCTACAAACTTTTATAACATAAGCTTTTGTACGTGTTGATAGAATCTCCACGCTTTTGATAATAATTTCAAAATGTGGAGATTCTATCAACACAATGTATACATATTGTTAAGAAATGAACATTCATTCTATTCGATAATAAATATGTTTTTATACGCATTGTCTCGCGGTCTACCCGCAATAACAACTTCTGTGGGAATTTCTTAGCCGACGCTTAATCAAGATAATTGTGTAAATAATGTGTGACATTTTACCTCAGTACCAACGACATCATACAAAATCACAGTTTGCGAGTCCCATTCGTAGAACCGCCCCTCACTTGTTTTCATGGGCGGAGTTTTCAATATTTCTCCGCCCTTGATACTAGCACATCATAAATGATTAGGAGAATGCATGTTTAATCCCACGAATAAATTGCATAAGAAAGTAGTTTTGGCATTTGATAGTTTCATAGTGAATTCGCACTATTTATAGCAGTGCCAGTAACAGGGAAAACAGGAACTCTTAAGAGATGTTTTACAGTTTTAGTTACGGTTTTGCCTTCTGTATATCAAGTACGAGTCACTGTAGTAGGTAATAGAGTTGTTAACGTAATTGTATTGAGTTCGAATTATTTTGTATGGAATACTGATAAGCACTGCGGCGGATGTTAGGGGAAAAAGATTGCTAGTTTTTTTAAGTTGAGTATTTGAATAGTTATAGTTAAGTATTCAAGCAGTTAGCTCCGGACTTGTATGTAATATAAAATATGTAAAAAGAACATGAGCTCGTTTCTGACGAATAGTAAAGGTAAAGGTTATCGTTAACGAATAGTATGATTTTTCGTTAATAACTCTATTACTATAGTGACTCATGCCTGAGCTACTGTTGTTAGTAACTTAGCTGTGCCTATAGTGCCTGGCTATATAGTTTCTTTCAACACTGAAGAACTTTCCTAAAATCCTCAAGTTACATAAAATAACCAGTATGTTCCAAGTTTTATCTTTTTAGCAGGGTTCGATGTGCGTTGATAGGATCAGTCAGGAAAATGATTTTGTACGTTTATATAAAGGTGTTTTTTTTTAAATTACTTGTATAAGTAAAAAGTAATTCGTTCGTCTATTTTGATATAGAAATCGTTCTGTTCAAACGTTTGTTGAAAATTGCTACAAACCTGTAGATCTATGCTACGAGTTACTTTGCTACAACGCTACGCCACGTAGCGGCGCGGGCGTAGAGGCAGCGTATTTACACGTAGTTTATCAGATATCCTATATATCTTGATTTGACCGCGAGTTAAATATTATTTCTGAAAGAAATAAATAAAAATAACAAATATTGATTTAACACCGTCTCACTTATTTTAATGAAGGAAAATGTCGACTGGCGGGCAGGATTCGAGTTCGCAGGTTCGAATCCTGCCCGCCAGACGATTTTTTCCTTTATTAAAATAACAGGCAATGTTGGCGTGGAAAGTGCTTAAATGAAACAAAAAGAAAAAAAAAACACCGTCTCGTTCTACTGTAGTTTATTTATAATCTTGTCAATTTTATGGTAATCATTTACTTACAGCTGTGGGACGTGGACGACAGTCTTAATAACACTCTTCTACGGATTGATGAGAGTGGATCCGTCGTGGTGAACTTAGACCACACAGTTCGGTTGCTCATAAGAGAATCAGACTGCCTCGTCAAGATGGGCGTAGACTTACCTATCGTCTGTCACTCCCTGTACGCTAAGAAAAACTACTTTACACTTGTCAATGATTCTTTACAGGTAAGTTCCTCCCAACAGTTCTACCACGGTTTGTAATACGGCCAACTTTGTAATTGCAAAATAAAATCTTCTTAATATAAAGAACAAAGTCGGATTTATTACAACACTCACTGCCAGTCAGTCACACACTTTACTACAACAATCGAGAACTGCTGGACCGATTTTCATGATCTTTGATTTGTTGTTTGTGTCCACCTCCTGAATAACTATTAAAACATCAGAAAGTTAATGGGGTGTAACTGACGAGCCAAGCTCCGAAAAGCTAATAAAATATAAATTAAAATTATATTTAGCGAATTTAATTGGCTACATTAGTATTACAACTCCATTTCTCTTCTTTCAGTTCCTACTAGAAGATTATCTTCGTACAGTGAGACGTGTAAAACTAGAAGTTCGTCCTCTCTTTCTGCCCCAAGTTGTGCGGCTGTCATCCCTTCTGCTCCCCGGTCTCCGCTCCGTATGCTGGACCAGCGATGACTGGAGAGAGTTCATTGACCGTGCCAATGCAGCTATCAAAAGCTTTGACGTCCTAGTAACAAGAGTACATGACATATATACTAATCGCATCATTTACATGATAAGTGGAATGCAGGACGTCACGTTAATAACTTTACCTGGTAGGCCATGAATTTAAATTAGTTGTACCTACATCGACAATATTAATTATACTTCTTATTGCTACATATTATGAAAGTCAAACAAAGTCTCCCGATGGTATGTCTGTCTGTTCGCGATTAACTCTAGACCTACTAAACGGATTTGGATGCGGTTATCACCGAGTGTATAATTTGTGGGACAGGACGGGACGGTACGCTAGTTTTTTATATAAAGAGATTTTTATAAAAATATTATTATTAGCACTTAAATAAAACGTAGGGGCTCATAGCTAATAAGCCTTTACTAATAATACTAATAAGCTAAGTTATACAATTATACTACGTAGAAAATATTCACTATGAAGATGGTACCCTGAAAGAAGTTTTATATTTTGCAGAAGAGACACCGTGGTCCGTAGAAGAATTTATTGAGAACGTTGAAACCGGATGTCGGTAATTACCTTAAACTTTTTACATAAATAAGAAAGGCATTTATCAAATAGCAGTGTTTGCATTTTTGGACAGAAAAATGTATTTAGTTAGCTAGTGTCTTGGTGGTTGGTTAGCAACTTATGGCCAACAAAATCAAATTCGGTTCTAGTCTAACCCGTATCTAGTTATTTTTTCTGATCAAATTTAAAGAAATTGAAGATGTATATAGCCTTGATTGCTATACTCATGGAAAAGACGTACGAGTAGTTTAGTCAGTTGGGGTAGGTATATACATTATCAGTACTACTATACTTAATGAGTATTTTCTTGGCAGAAATGCATGCGTAGAAATTAACCGTAAGAGTTTTATGGTAGAAGAGGCAGTAGAAGAAGTCCTCGACTTGGTGAAAAAAGCAGCTCAGCAAATCAAGCCCACAGAAATCAACCCTGACTTCGAGTTTCTAATCGCTGAAGGTTCGTGTGTTATAAAAAAATAGTTTTACTTTGGATGAAATCGAGAAACTCTTTAAAGAGAGCGAGATCTAGATACAGTGTACGCTTCGCTTTAAAAGTGCTGCCTTCAGTCGTAGACGTCGTAGTAGAGTTGTTGTACTCCTGCGTGAATTCGTAATATTTTTAAACTACATTTATTATAGGTAACTTGTTTCTTTTTTGCAGAAGACCTACAAATAGATTTCTTTGTCTCGAGTTCTTTTAGCAATGATTGCATTTCCTCGTGTTAATCTAATATAGTTTAATGATAGAACATTGTTTTGACTCCGTGGCAAGTAAAACTATGAGCGACACCGCTGACATATTATTTTGTCAACTAGCATTGCATACAGGTTTATTATCAGATTTGGCCCTATTTAGGTACCTACATTTTGTACTAAGGGCTTATTTCACCACTACGTCGTAATTCCCGTTAAATTACTTGGCAGATAATTTCATACAAATACTGTTCCATTTTTTAATTTATCTAGCGGTTAGCAGCTATTCAGAGCTGAAACAGGCCCTCAATCTCGTCTTTTCTACAGATGACAGCCATGCTGGAAGTGGGGCCACCTCCACCATTAACGACTCATCGTCAAGTGGCCAACAGGACTGGTCTGCGGTATGGGAGTGCTTCGAGAGTCCACACAGGCTGCTGTCCATGCCCGCTGGCGGTCTGTCAAAGAGTATGCAGGTAAATCGATCAATACAGATTTTTATTTTGAAAGCCACCAGAAAAGTACGCATGCTAAAGTATTTATAATGTAAATTAAGTTAGCTAAGGACGTTCTCACGTTTATCTTAAATTTAGCTCATTACATTAGTTTTTTATTATAAGAACAACAAACATAATAATAAAAATATGAACAAGTTACTTTACCTTCTACGTACTACTATCAAAATAGAAAGTGAAAGTATGCGTACTGAGTTAGGTACCTACTACCTACTCGTATTTGTAGGTTATAATATGTAGGTAGTTAGGTACTCTACTCAATGTCAATGACACGATTGCTACGTCCTTGAAAATTGGCATTCCTGTAAACATCTTGTTTGTTCATGATGTCCTGGTACTGCAAATGTTGTACCAGGCCTACTTTTTTAGATTGAATGGGCTGTTAAACTCTTTCATGAAAACCTGGTGTTTTGGATCAATACTCTAAGAGCGGGGCGTAGTTTTTTGTTCACAGACACTGTCATATTTTCATACGATCTAATAAAAAAAAATCACTAGATTATAGGACGGTTGAATGGATTGCAAAAGAAAAATATCCTGCTAAAGTTCTAATTATGTAAGGAGGTATACCAATTTGCCGGTCTGTCCTTCGGTCCAATGCATAGGGGGTGAGGCTAAAACTCCGAGCTGCTTTTGTACAAAACCAAATAACACTTCCACGTCCTGAGATATGAACCCAGGACCAAAAAACAGGCTTTATAGCCGCGGTTGCAATTTACTGGTGTAGCAGAATAAATGAGGCAGTTTTAGTTATTTTGAAATTACAAGTAAACTTGACTACCACTTGGAATTTTGTTTCTCAGGAAATGGTGAAGAACGCTGTGAGTGAGATGCGACGCTACTATAGCAGGAAGGTAGTGGACGTGCTCATAAAGGTCACCCGGAAAACGCTCGACGTTATCATCAAACAATTCATGACTGACACCAATGCAGTCGAAGGTTTAAAGACAACTTCTATATATACTTGCTTTATATTATATTCGTTTACATACGCGTTCTGGGTATAAGTTCTAACGAATTCAATAAAATTAAATTTACATTACGGGGAAATCAGCTCTTATTTTTGTAAAAATAAGTGTTTCGCCGTATTTTCCACACAACGCACCAAACTTGACTTGTCTAAAGAATACTAATCTAAAGCTAGAACGTTTTATATCTTACTTACTAGCTTTTGGCCCGCCCGCGTGGAATACACGATTTTGGCTGTTTTTTGGACTAGTTCTGGCGGCGTGGCGGACCTAACCGCTAAGAAGTAAATTCAATAAATCCTTTTTAATACGGGTTTCTTTAATTGCATTGAAGAGCTTATCTAATTTTGATAAAAAGCAATATATTTTTTCGAAAATGACAGCCAACCTCCAGTAATTGGAGAGGCACTTCGAAGAAGAAGAAGAATATATTTTTCATTCACACTTTAAAACTATTTGCTCCTTTGGGATGAAGTTCAAGAAATCTTTACAGACGTATATTTTATTATCTTATACTTAGAGGCTCAATAGGTACCAACCACATTTCGTTTATTTTAAATTATAATAAAAGAGTTTCATACAAGTTTATAACCGTATTGAATTTCGAAAAACCCTTTCTTCAATAAGGCCTGCAGTTTAAAATTAATATCCTCTCAATATTGAAATAAAACTACTTTTTACGGTCTTTATCGCGTTATATTGATATTATTTTAATCCCGGCGTTTTTTTTTAATCATATCAATATAACGCGATAAAATCCGTAAAAAGTAGTTTTATTTCAATGTCTAGTATTCGCGTAAGTGTCAGAAATCAGTATCCTCTCAATATTTATAAAACCTCTATAATTTTAGTCGTTTAGGCTGGGCGTTGATAGGTCAATCGGGACATTGTCTTTTATATAAATAGATGTTTAGCAGATATTGTTCGCCTAGGCGCTAATTAGGTAACTATCGCTACCTACGTATTAATTACAACAAGATTCAAAATTGTATTATTTTCTTCAAAATACGCCTTTATAAAAAATTTAATACACAGAAAAAGTCGCGTTATAGGTATTTAATTATTTTGTGGTTATTTAAAAAGTAAAAAAAATACTTGTAAGTGTAGTAATTAAAAGATCTATTTGCAAAAGTAAATGATTTTATCCCTTGCATATGTGTAGCCATATCGCGATTTCTGCCAGCATACAAAGTTACAAAACCAGGCAAACCTTATCTGTTGCAGGAATGTTTTACTTACTTTTTTTGTTAATATGTATAAAGTTGATAACATATAACTAAAAGTGGATTATATCCATCTTCATGTTTTTGAGTTCCTAGTGTTATACCTCGTATTAGAACTGACTTCGATTCATTCACGCAAGCGCAGTAAGGACCTAACCACGTGGAAATCGTGGAATGGACACGTGGGACTTTTAATCAGTGTCTTTTATCACAAATATATTCGTACTGATATGCTTATCCAAGATAATATTTAATGATACTTCTTCAGTATTTAATACCACTTCCTTTTTATGTGATGGTGTAAACATTCCTGTCATAATAATTAAGAAATCCCCTTACAAGTCTTATAACAGAATTCATTGAGGCAAACCTTGATTTTTAAGGGAGTCTCAACATCCAACGTGCCTTTAGAATTTTTACAATAGAAGGCTTTAAAGTAACCACGAGGGAGAAGAGTTTAGTACAACGATACACCGGTACTTATCACATTTTGGATCTTGGAAAAATTCATATTGTCATCTTCGTGTTTATGAGCTCCTAGTATCATGCCTCGTATTAAAGCCGAGTTCGATTTATGCACGCAAGCGCCGTAAGGACCTCACCACGTGGAATGGCCACATGAAACCTTAATCAGTTTCTTTTACCGCAAAACATTCGTACTGACATGCATAAATCCAAGATGATATTTACTGATAATTCTTCAGTAATTAATACCACTTGTTTTTTATGTGATGGTGTTTATATTTCCTGTCATAATAGTTAAGAAATCTGCTCACTAAGTCCCAAAACAGAATTTAGCGAGGCAAACTTTCATTTATGCGGGAGTGTCAACATCCAACATACCTTACGAACGTTTATTATAAAGAACTTTAAGGCGATTAAAAGAGAGACAAGTTTAGTTCAACACTACAGCGGCGCTTGTCACATTTTGGATGTTGAAGAAATTCTCGTCTTTAACTTTATGTTTATGAGTTCCTAGTATCATGCCTCGTATCACAGCTGACTTCGATTCACTCACGCAAGCGTAAAAAGGACCTCTTCTCACCACGTGACACGCGAACACGGGACAGTCGTGATACAATAATTTCTCCAAACAAAATAAAAACAATAATTTCATTTTTTTTCTTTTATTAATCTACTATTCCAACAGCTGGTGACCCATTTGGAGAAGGTGTTTTAGACCTTGAAATCATCTAAATGCCAGAATAAAATTAATGCAAATAGTAAAACTAAACCTAGATTTGTTTTAAAAAAGTTCTCCAGATTTTCAGCTGGTAACTTCAAGTGGTAAGTGGTCTTGGGTTAAATTCCCGAGTCAAGTAAAGCGATACTGTGAGTTCTATGAAATTTTCAGTATCAGCCTGGAATTTCGTTGACATACGTGGCTGAACATAGTCAAAGTTTATCATTAATATCCGAGTATCTGTGGTGAATTTATGCCCAAAATGCCCGAATATATTCATAATTGCCCTTTATTTGTATACTATATAGCCGTCGCTCAACACCCGACCGAGAAAGTAGTTCAGGTGTTGAGGTTTGTATAAAAAGAATAATGAACCACTTGGTAGTCGAAGAATATAGTTTGTTTATGAAGTTGTCTTTGGTATAACAAAAAAAAGAACAAAAATGATTTAAAATCTTAATCTATGGATAAAATGTAGGAAACTGTTGTCGTAAAAATATTTGAAGTAATAAAATTAAATTTTCCACATTTACCTTTAAAGATTTTTGTCTCCTCTGGCACTTCCTACCTTTTAAAAAAACTTCCTTCAACCTTCATTATCAAGGCATTTAATACTTCTTGTTAACTGGCTGACGATCATTTGTATTGACATTTACGAAAATTAAATGATTTGACACAATATTTTTGACAGGTGCTAACAAAATTGGCGGGATATTGTAAAGTAATAATGAATAATATGTTCGTTAATTAGTTATAAACATATGACTCATACTAGCATGTTTTAATGCAATCTTGCCATCTCTATTATAAATCCGTATGCTAATAGGTATAATGTCTACTACTGTTACGTGGGTAAAACATTATGGTGATGAGGTAGGACCGTAATTTAGGGTTTGAGTTTGAGGCTGATTAATATATCACGTCATTATTAAACTTTCGTTTTAGATACGCAAAAGAAACCGATCTTCCTGCTACACGCTGCCCTTATGATCCCCAACGTATCCGTGACTCCTACTCTAGATGACATTCAAGAAGTACTAGTGCTTGCTGGTAAACAAATATCTGGACTATCGAAAGGCGTTGCGCAGTGGACTGGGGGGAAAACATCAAGGGTATAATTCCAAATTTATAAAAAATATATTAAAAAACACCTACTTATTATTATGTATGAATTCTAATGACATATTATTATTTAGATTTTAAAAAACGAATTATTATATCTTATCCCATGTTATTTAAATTAATTTAGTAATAGCGTATCTAATATTATCATCATCTATGCAAAATGTAGATAACATAGGTAGTTTAGTGTTTATCCATATTCAAACATTTTGTATTATTATCTACTTAAATGGTAATAATTTAAAAATTAATGTCTCTCTTCTCTCTTCCTACTTGTGATGTTAATTGTTTGTGTCGTTTGTCTCATTGGCACATTGTGAACTTGACTGTGTTTTTGTCTGCAACCAATGTGCTACTGCATTATGTTAATTTGCGTGCACTCGATGTGGCTTTTATGTTTCTGTTATGCTATTATTATGCTTCGCATCCTGGCTTAAATGTATCTAGGTAAGCTGGAAGAAAATAGCTCGTCCTCCTTCGAACCCGCTTCTAGACGTTGTTACCAAGCTTGACGAACAGGTTCAATCAGTAACGGCGGCGCCGAACGCGGCCCAGAAGTCTATGAAGATGGTTGACATGGCTAAGATGAAGAGAAAGAAACATTACCGACTGGAGTCAGAAGAGAAGCCACAATTTCCACTCCAACAGAAGAATTTTTACAACTACGTCATGGAAAATAAGGAAATTGTCAAGACCTTAACTTTGCTCTCGATGTGCACTGCAAATGTAAAAACGGTAAAGAAATTAATTTAATAACCTGCTATATTGATAAAACAACTTGATAAATGTAACATTGCGTTTATATTCTTGAATGATTATTATTATAATATTATTAAATACTTACCGATGACTAGGCGGGGATTATGTATTTCCCATGACACAGGCTCAGCTAATAAAGGAACACTGCATAATCAATGTTTCTTTAATAAAAAGATGAGCGTTTATGCTTAGATATTTTTTTTCTAGGAAGTAAACACCTTAGTAAAACGCTGGCGGCCTTACCACTACTTATGGAAGTGCGAGAAGACTCTGCGCCAGTTGCTAGCGTGGAATCTGAATGACTTTGAGTTATCCCTGAAGAAGCACAGCGAGCTCGAAGCTAAACTTGAGCTTGAACCAGATGTACTGTTGATTGGAAACTGTCTAGCTGTTTCAACAGAAAAACTTAAGTTGGGATTGAATACTGAACTTAAAAGTAATTATTGCTTATTTTTACATGCTTATTTTTTTAACTATACGAAAGAGAAAGTAATTTTGAGTGGGGAAAGCAATCAACGTTTGTTATGAATTTTTATCTAGTGAGATAAGTAAGGTAAGATTATTTTTAAAAGAGAATCTAGCATTCCTTAGCTAATTTATCAAAATTCAACAATCGCAAGTAAAAGTTTAACCATCAAAGTAATTTTTTTTAAATTGTTACTTCTATATCTCAATACCAGTTGTGATAATAATAAAATATTATAATTTAAAACCTGTTACTAGATGGTACTCACAGAATAAGTCAAGCCATGCGCAAAAAATACAAACGTGAAATGGATTACGTTTACGCTATTATGAATGACTTGGAGCGCAAGTTAGAAAGACCTATAAGAGACCTGGATGACGTCAGAACTGTTATGGAGACTCTTAAAAAGATCAGGGAGCAAGAGGTAGACATGGAACTTAGAATTGATCCTGTTGAGGTACGTGATGAAATATAATGGGCAAAATTAACGCATATAAATTTCACTATTTTATCAGTACCTAATAATTACAGGAAGCCTTCAATATCATTACTAGATATGAGCTACCAGTAAGCAAAGAGGACATAGAACAAGTTGACAATCTCCGTTACACATGGCAGCAACTTCAAGCTAGAGCTCTAAGTTCACACTTCACGCTGCTTAAGATGCAGCCGCAACTCGAAGAAGATCTGAACAGTAATTTGAATAGGTTTAGAGAGGACAATTCGGAGTACGTCCATGAGTATCGCTATGCGGGCCCAATGCAGCCAGGGTTGAGTCCTAGAGAAGCTTCTGATAGGCTGATATTATTCCAGGTTAGTATAAAGTAACACGAAAAAATTACGTTCACATCTATAGACGCACATCTCAAATAGAGTTAAGCGAGGCACCTGGAATGGTCATGGCAAGTGAAGTAAGTGACTGATTGATGACAAAGGAGTAGTGTTGGTTTTCCGGTGGTAAGATGAGCTGATGACATGATTACTCTCTCATGAGCATGGCATCATGTGGTATAAGACTAGCATGATACCATTGAGATTGGCGCAGCAAAAGATACGCCTATATCCAAGAGGTGTTGCGGGTGATGATGATGGAATAGCGAAAACCTACTTATAAGGCTACCATTACAGACATTTGTTAACGACCATCTGCTTATTAAAATTTGTTTTAGAACCGCTTCGATGGTATGTGGCGGAAGCTCCAAACGTATCAAAATGGTGAGGAGCTGTTCGGTCTCCCCCACACTGAGTATCCTGAACTGGCCCAGATTAGAAAAGAACTGAATCTCCTACAGAAACTATACAAACTGTACAATGACGTTATTGACAGGGTCAGTAGCTATTACGATATACCCTGGGGAGAGGTAAATATTGAGGAGATCAACAATGAGCTCATGGAGTTTCAGAATAGATGCAGAAAATTGCCTAAGGGGTAAGTGGACATTACAATTTAATAACGCAACAAATATATTATAGCAATACGATAATCTAGGTATACACACTGGACTGCCAACGGAGTCCGAATCGAATTTAAATCCAAGGCACGCACTGATGACGTTTCGTAATCATAATATGCGTAGGTAATAATTATCCGCACTAGGCCAGCGAGCGTGGTACTACCACTACACACCACAACGTGGTACCACACTAGACTCACCCCTCCCATTATGAGAGAAGACCTGACCCAGCAGTGGGACGGTTAATAGGTCCATGATGAAATAATGATGAGTTGTTAGTTTTTATCATTAGTAACAATCTGAGGTAAGAAAGCTAACCACGTTATCTGTTCATTCAGTCTCAAAGAATGGCCTGCATTCTTCGCTCTCAAGAAAACCATTGACGACTTCAACGACATGTGTCCATTGTTGGAGTTGATGGCCAACAAGGCAATGAAACCACGCCACTGGCAGCGCATCATGGAAGTCACCAAGTACAACTTCGACTTGGATAATGAAGACTTTTGCTTAAAGAATATTCTAGAGGCACCTTTGCTGCCTAATAAAGAGGATATTGAAGTAAGATTCTATTACCTTATAATTTTATTTTTTTAAACTGTGTAACTTTGTAGATATTATATTTGTCCTATTTTCCGTTTATTTGTCCTATAGGACAACAATGAATTAATGTTATTTACGAATAGCCATACATATTTACAAAAAACAAATATAAATAGAAATAAGTACATAAAACACCGTGCGACTAAGCATCAAAGTACTCCTCGACATCACTATCGTCTGGCAAAGTGCCTAGAAGACTGGTACTCTGCATTGGATGACAATGATGCGTTCCTCTAGAAACAAGCCAGCCGTCTGGTCACGCGAAGTGTCAACCAACTACTTTATCCGTCTTACCACAAAAGATTTAAACACCCTTTTAAAAAGGAGACGCGTGCTCGGGCCCCACTGCTTGATCGTTTCGACCCAAACGAGTTATGTTACTACACTTGCGCCGTTTGAGAGTGTCCGCAGCGACGAGCTTGGAATGGCGCAAGGGTGTCAAACAGAAGCTGCATCCCGCACCAGTGGCCTCCCCATTTTCCAAAGCGTCATACCATCAATATTCTCACGTACCGCTGACAATCTGACAATGGCAAGAGCGCCAAGAAAAAAAGTGTTACTATTCGCGCGGGAAATTGGGTACCATGATACGGAACAAGAAAAGCCGTTGTTAGTTAATAAATTGACCAATCACAAGCACGAATACGCCCAAATTAGTCCATCCCTCCAAAACTCCACCCAATGTTCCAGCAAACATTGTTGGGTTACCAGGAATGCATAAAAAGAGAACAGATCAAAAGACAAATGACACCGGAATAACATAATACCATCCAAACATTTACTGTACTGAAATCAAATTTCTTCCGTCTTGTTGAGGAATTACTAACGGAGGATTTGTACGGAGAAGAAAGATAAAATTTATGTAAATTGCATTTTAAACTGAACTAACGTTATAAAGAGGAAAGGTTTGATTTTTTGTTCTTGTTTGTACCGATTTAAATTTACATTTTTTCCCCCGTTTTTGCATTACTACTCCGCTCCTAATCAAATCAAATCAAAATTTATTTCAAATAAAATACACAGAATGGTTCTGTGGTGGTTACTGCACTAAGCTCGGGGCTTGTATCGCAGATACCAACAGAGTTTAACAATTCCTATTTTAACATTGTTGTATTTAATTATGGACTCCGTAGACATCATAGGCAAGTCGCAAAAAATTAAAGTTAAATTAAAATAAAATAACATTAAAATTAAATTAAATTCAGTTACAATTATTAGAAATGAACGCAAAAAAGAAATCGGTGACTGATGTAACAAGATAAGCTATGTTTTGTCCGTGTATCAATTATATAAATATATATATGAATTTAAGTGCGTGTGTGTGTGTGCGTGTGTGTGTGTGTGTGTGTGTGTGTGTGTGTGCGTGTGTGCGTGTGCGCGTCTGAGTGCGTGTGTGTGTGCGTATGTGTCTGTTCTGAAAGTGAATGTCAGCTAATAGTAATTGCTAATAATAATGCTAATAGTTAAAATGATATTAGTCGTAGCGTTATGAACTTATGATATATAGCCTATAAGCCTTCCCCGATAAATGGGCTATCAAACAAACAAACAAATAATCAAATATTTCCTCTTTATAATATTAGTATAGATAAGAAACACCACACAGACCATGCGGGCGAAGCCGCTCTACAGCATTTATAGCAGTACTTTCATAATTTTTCCGCCATACTCAACTTTCACTACCATACATTAGCGTCGCGCCAACACTCCCCTAAACACAGCCAGTCGTGCCTTCTCTGACACCTACCAGTTGCTGATAAAAGTGTGTAGCGTAAAGAACATAATTCAATTATTACTAGTACTTACTAATAATAAAAAGAGAAAAGATTTGATTGTTTGTTTGTTTGTATTGAATAGGCTCCGAAATTACTGGACCGATTTAAAAAATTCTTTCAGTGTTGGATAGCCCATTTATTTAAAGGCTATATACCATCACGCTACGACTAAATGATAAGGGTTTTAGATTTAAAAAATAAACCTTATAAATATAAAAATGTACAAAATACAAATAAAAAGCCCCCAAATTCGAAGTCAAAATTTTTCCATGTATTTTTTTTATTTTAATTTTTTTAGACCATTAGGTCTCTTCCCCATCGTACAATGCCAAACCATTACTAAAATGGTTTTGGCGCCAATGAATTATTTTAATAATAATTATTAAAACAGTTTTTAGTGACACTTGTTTTGTTATTATAATTAAATTAATTCATATTATAATGAAATAATTGAAACAGTCCTTTTTGAGAAACAATTATTATTATTCTACTAAACGCCTTATAAAACCCCGCATTCAAATATATACAGATCAAAATTATTTTACCTACTCAAACCTTATTGTTTATAAAATACCCATTTTAACATTATTAATATTGTCAATGGGAGCAACAAGTAATTATTGCACATAGCCTACCAGGATATCATAACTGGCGGGATGTATGATAATCACGCAATGGAAAACTGAAACAGAGATAGGTATATATTTCGATGAAAGGGAAGTATAGGGGCGTGACTTCTGTGAGCCAGTGAAAGGGGTGGAAGAAAAGGACGGAAAATCTATTATGTGTACATACACTTTTGAAAAAATGGAATGGAAAGTAAAAGAAAGTAGTTTATTAGATGACATTAAATCGCTTCTACATTTGTATAGAGACCTCTGGTTGGAAGTGGTGAAAACTGTTTTGCCTAGACGGTGTTCTTTCTTTATTGTTGCTTACATCAGCTACCCTAGTATTCCAGCAGATTATTTGTTTAGATTTCCTAAATGTTCTATTCTGCGTTTGACAGTTTCAATTTTCTGAGAAATATAAATAACTAGCCTTTGCCCGCGACTTCGGTCCCGTAGAAGTTTAATTTTTTCCCCGTTTCTGCAACATTTTTAATTGATACTCAGCTCCTATTGGTCGTAGCGTGATAATATATAGCCTATAGCCTTCCTCAATAAACGGGGTATCTAACAATGATATAATTTTTCAAATCGTACCAGTAGTTCCTGAGATTAGCGCGTTCAACCAAACCAACAAACTCTTCAGCTTTATAATATTAGTATAGATAAGTACCTATTTACTTACTAATTTTAATAAATAAAATTCTTGTGTCACAGTGTTTGTAACCAACCTCCTTCGAAACGGCTTGAACGATTGTTACCAAGAGTTAAGGGAGGTCAACCCCAACAATTTTTTATTAAATATATTTTGGTAATTTTTTTATGATTTGGCATAAAAAAATACATATGACCCAAAATTTTTACCCTTATTTTTAATAGCAATATGAAGTAGTACTTACTTCAATAATTTTCTGGCAGTTATCACTCAGTCAGTTACTCCCGCCAGGCGTCCACCGGTGTCACTTCTCACTCCGTAAACAGCACAGAGTAGAAAGAAATCAGCCGGTCTCCAGTCTTTCTCACACAATGAGCTTTCTCTCACTCCCTAAAGTATAGGGCTTAAACCGTTTCGGCCAATAATATTGAAACAATATTTTTTCACTATGAGCTATATCCCGTACAGTGCTTAAGGTACCTAATGTTAAGATGAATAAAACCTTCATGATTGATGATGATTTCATTTCTCACGCATCCCCGCAGGACATCTGTATATCGGCGATGAAAGAGAAAGACATAGAAGGCAAGTTGCGCGGAGTGACTAACGAGTGGTCGGTACACGAGTTAACATTCCAAACATTCAACAATCGAGGTGAACTGCTCCTAAGGGGCGACACCACTGCTGAGACCATCGGACAACTGGAAGACAGTCTTATGATATTGGGCTCTTTGCTTTCTAACCGGTAATAAATACCTAGTTAACATAATTTCTACTTATTTATTAAGATCTATCTGTTTGGCCTCGCTAGCGATAGGAATATTTATTATTATGCTAAATTGACTGCCACCTTCTTTAGTGCGACAGGTATCTACGAGAAAACAATTAAACAATAAATAATCTTTAGCGTTTTGACTTAATCTGTACCGCGCAAAACATATAAAAATTAAAAAAGTGGAAGAATAGTACTTAAATTCGGTTTATGTCCACAGTTACAATGCGCCATTCCGAAAACAAATCCAGCAATGGCTATACGATCTTCAAAGCACCAATGAGATTCTTGAAAGATGGCTCCTCGTACAAAACATGTGGGTGTACTTGGAAGCCGTGTTCGTTGGTGGTGATATCGCAAAACAACTGCCAAAAGAAGCTAAAAGATTCTCCAAAATTGACAAATCCTGGCAGAAAATTATGCAAAGGGCTCATGAAACGCCAGGAGTAGTATCCTGCTGTGTTGGAGATGATCTGCTCAGGCAACTGCTCCCACATCTTCAGGAACAACTTGAACTATGTCAGAAGAGTCTTAGTGGCTACCTAGAGAGAAAGAGAACGATGTTTCCGAGATTCTTCTTTGTATCAGATCCTGCTTTACTAGAAATTTTGGGTCAGGCATCAGATTCTCATACTATACAGAATCACTTGCTGTCTATATTTGATAACATCAGATATGTTAAGTTTCATGATATTGGTTAGTTAATTATTTCTAGATACCTATAATTATGTTGCTTAACTAACTAGGTACTTTGAGATGGGTTATTAACTCAGATTAAGTACATTTTCAGAATACAACAAGATGATAGCAATTTTGTCTTCTGAAAGCGAAGAGATCAAGCTGGAACGTCCGGTGCGAGCTGAAGGGTCAGTAGAGACGTGGTTGACATCTCTCTTGCAGTCGGCACAGGGTAGTTTACACTCAATCATCAGGAATGCAGTAGCCGTCCTAAATGACCCCACGTTCAATCTACTGCTGTTCCTGGATAAGATGCCAGCACAGGTATTAAAAGATGTTATTTTAATTCAAACTACTTAATGCAAATATACACAATGAACGAAACACGCTATAGGGTTAATTTGGAATAGGTAACTAAGTATATAGAATATCCTTATAATATTTAAAAAGGAAAAAATATCTTGTTTCTGTCCTGGTACGTAATGTTACCAACATTATTGTCAAAATCTCTTTTGACGAATGTTAATAGGAATCCAATTTTTGCTAGCTACATTATATGGATCTGTCAAAAATGACAATGTCTTCGTTTAGCGCGTAGGTAGATCAACGGGGTGACAACGCCCCTTGTGGGCGTGTGAGTTTTTTAGGGGGGGCAGCAGAGGAACCCGTGAAAATTAGGGGCGTTGGGATTAGTGTTGCCCAAATTCAGTCTTGGTCTTGCAGTCTTGGTCTTGTTCTTGCGTTTTTGCAAGACCAAGACCAAGAACAAGACCGCGTATTTTTAGCAAGACCAAGACCAAGACTGACCGTGCAAGACTTGAGCAAGAACAAGACTAAGCCTGCAAGACTCTTGCGTCTTGCAGCTAGGACTTACCGCTATTTCACGGAGTAGTTAGGTGTAACAGTTCGGTGTATAGGTAATTAGGTACGCTTAGGAATTCTATGAGACGCAAAAAACTGTATCAAAGAATATGAAAAACTGGACCTATGCGCATTACGACTAATACCATAAACATACCTACATAGCGAATAAAAAAATATCCATTAAAATCAAACTGAGTGCATGCATAGTTATGTTTTAACCATCGGCACTTTGATAATGCGGCATCAAAGGTTTTGTACTTACTTCTCAAAGAAATTTGCCGCTTTTCGGAAGTACATGGTTATGATACACGCGCCGGCGGCGGCGGCTTCTTTTGAAATCATATACAACAATCGTTGCCGCCGCGCCGAAATCACAACATTGGACACTATTTGATTGCCGCCACAGGGCGTAGGTATACTCATGCAAAATAATTTCGAATTTTAAGAGTACCTACAGGTATTCCAAAGAATAAATAAGTTTCAGAGTGCTTAGAATGAAAATGAATACATTATACTGATCACGCAAGTAGTATTATGATAGGAAAAAATGTTAAGGATAGGTAGTAGATGTCATAATAATTTATTCTAGTAAGTATATATTATAATAAATGATAAATCGTAAAACTCTTTTATTAAATTTCATATAAGTTGAGGGTTCAATCTCTTTCTAGACAGATATTGTTCTTTAAAATACAGTCAAGTTATTGTAATTAATTTGTTTTTTACATTACATAAATGTTTATTAAGAAACAGTTACTTCCATGGAAAACGACATATAGGTCAGTTGATTTTTCGAATTTCTTATCAAATCCTCAGTTATTTATTAATCTGCTTGATCTTTACTATGGCTATGTTAATTCAAGCTCACAATGTTTCAATTCTAATACGTTTTTCTAAGATTTAAAGTAAACTTTAATAAATAGTAATAGACTAATAGGTAATTGCAAGACTTGCAAGACTCTTGCTGCAAGACCAAGACCAAGACCAAGACTGGGAGCGCAAGACCAAGACCAAGACCAAGACCAGGTGTATTGGCGCAAGACCAAGACCAAGACTGGCTAAGTCTCGTCTTGTTCTTGCATTTGGGCAACACTAGTTGGGATATTACTTACACGTTTAAATATAATCGTGGCAATACCTACTTCAGATTCGCGACTGATGGTAGGTAAAAAAATGGGGAACTCCAGAAAAAAACATTTTGGCCGAGCAAAATAACGTTGAGAGGATAATATGGTTTATGTAATAGTAGTCTTTATGCAATTCCATAACCCTAATTATGATTCTGAAAAAATAGTATGGCTCAAAATCATGTTAATAAATTTCTATCAAAAATAAAAAACATTTGGGTTTAGGCTGAACTAAAATCATCATCATTATCCTCTTGCCCTTATCTCAATTTGCATGGATAAAAATACCATATTATCCATACATAACTATAGCTGAGATAAGTTTCGGATAGGCTAGTAAGGGGGTAATTTTATGGGTGTGAGTATGTAGATCTGTCGCGCTGGTCCCGAACCCAGTATCCGGTTCTCGCAAAGGTTGCTTAGGATCTGCCTATAACATATACTATGTACCAAAATTGTACCACTTTGAAAAAAAAATTAATTCCTATAATTTTAAATCTCAACATTTGTGCAAAAATCTTTAAAAATCAAAATTAAATCGAATAATTTCCAACAGATCGGTCTCCTAGGAATTCAGATTATATGGACGAGAGATGGTGAATTGGCTTTGATGCAAGCTCGACAAGACAAAAAGATCATGATGGAGACGAACAACAAATTTTTGGAATTGTTGAATACGCTGATTGACCAGACTACAAGGAACCTATCAAAGATTGAAAGGATAAAATTTGAAACACTTATTACTATACATGTACACCAGAGAGACATTTTCGATATGCTGGTAAGTTATATAAAGGTACATAATTTGTTCTCATAATTAATTATTTTTAGTACAGTAATATTTTTTTAGTACTAATTAATTTTAGTACAGTTTTATTCAGCAGTTACAAGCAATATTAGATCGTGAAATGCCTTCCTTTTCAAGGTACATTCGCAAACATATTTTGTTTATATAGGCGCGCGGCTCTTTTAATTATTTGAAAGACGTTCGGTCACTGAGTAACATTGGACCTCGCACGACTTGGTATTTTATTTATAAACTCAGTGCTTAGAATTTTTACTGTGACTTATTGAATTGGGCAAACCACTTGCCCGATGCTCGGATGATATTGTGAGAGTAATACTAGATTGACAATTTACAGTGGCGGAATAGAAAATAGGCCTTTTACTCAGCAGTGCGTGATTCATTTACTTTTTTATGTAGACATAGAATTGACTAGCAGACATATAACTGCATGATATCATTTTCGATTTTATAGAAATCTTGCAGTATTCTTCATGAAACCGAAATTACTTTCTGACTACATAAAGTTCAGTGAACGCGCGCCGGTATTCAATGAGTCTATATTTCGCCAAGGTTTTCCCTTTCCCTTTCTATAACCTACGAGAGCTGATAGAAAGTGAAAGTACTACGAATATTACTATCTCGAACTATTACACAGCTTCTTGTTCATGTTGTCCTAGTACCTGACTCTATAAATAACGATCGGGATTCAGTTGCACCCACCCCATCAAATTTTAATAATTTATATAGGTAGGTGGTAGTTTGTAGTTTGTAATGCATCCTCGCATCTCTGCTGTTCTGGTGTGTAAAATGTAAAATATTGATCTGGTTTTGACGCGTTGGGAACTCAGTGTAACTTGACAGATGAGTAAATTATTAATGAGCTTTGGATTATATCGGGTTATTCGATACTCTGACAGTAAAGCAGCATCAGAAATAATGTTGGTAATACCACAAAATAAGGTTTATGTTTCGATACTATTTTAAATATAATATTTTCAGTGCCGTTTGAACGTCCGTTCGGCAAATGACTTCGAATGGCTAAAGCAGTGTAGGTTCTACTTCAAGGAAGACGCTGATAAGACTTGGATCTCCGTCACTGATGTCACATTTACTTATCAAAACGAGTACTTGGGCTGCACAGATAGGCTTGTAATTACACCTTTGACTGACAGGTAAAGTTTACATTATTTGAAAATACAGTGATAATGATAATTATTATATTTGAAAACATTTAATTTCATATCGAAAATATATTTAAACATTTTAAAAGTATTTAAATATTTAAGTACATTATTCTCGGGAAACTAAAAACCTTAAGTTATTATAAAATAGTAAAAACTTTACATAGTATATATATATAAAACTAAGTTGCTTTCTGTGTCTGTCTAGGAAGTGTGTTTCACTCATAATATATTCTGTCTCTTTAACCCTTATAGATTCGTCCTACTTCTTCACTGTTCTTCAATATTTTTCTAAAATCGTCTTTATTTGTATTAATTTTTCCAGGTGTTACATTACTCTCGCCCAGGCCCTGGCTATGAGTATGGGTGGTGCTCCTTGTGGCCCTGCCGGTACAGGCAAGACGGAGACAGTCAAGGACATGGGCAAGACTTTAGCCAAATACGTCGTAGTCTTCAACTGTTCCGATCAAATGGATTACAGGTACTTAACCTTATTTATTATTAACGCAAAATTTATTACAGCCGATTGTGTTTGAGCGCAGAATACATGACCAAATCTCATGAATTTACTTAAAAACAGATAATACTAAATACAATATTAACGTTCCTTTCGATGCCACATAGAAAATGTATTCAATAGATCGATAAACCTCTTAGTTAATACCGAATATTCCCGAACTGGTGACATAATATATTACTAATAATAAAGACATCCATGCCTCCGTCCATGGTAAATTTCCAAAATTATCTGGTATAATTGAATGTTAATTACAGAGGCCTCGGACGCATTTACAAAGGCCTTGCACAATCGGGTTCTTGGGGATGCTTTGATGAGTTCAACCGCATAGAACTGCCGGTATTATCCGTTGCAGCACAACAGGTCGCCGTTGTGCTCGCTGCGAAGAAGGAGAAGAAAAAGTCTTTTATCTTCACAGACGGAGACACATCCGAAATGTGTCCTGAGTTTGGAATCTTCATTACAATGGTATGTTGATATGGAACGCTATGTTGGAAGTTTTATCAGCCTTTTGACGGTCTATGGTTCCTACTTACCCCACTTGAAGCATCTGTACGATGATACGATATCATAATTTTTCCTTTCAAAAATTTTGCTAAATGCGTTGTTCGAATCCAGGTACATTGACGCAAGTAATTAAGGAAGTCTAGGTAGATCCCTCCAATTTCTGTCAAAATAACTATTATTTTTAAGAACCCGGGGTACGCCGGTCGCAAAGAATTGCCGGAAAACTTGAAGATCCAGTTTCGGACCGTAGCTATGATGGTGCCTGACAGACAGATCATTATCAGGGTAAAGCTGGCGTCCTGTGGCTTCCTCGAAAATATTACCCTGGCCAGGAAGTTCTACACCTTGTATAAATTGTGTGAGGAGCAGTTAACGAAGCAGGTTGGTAAAATGCCATGATCCCATTGAATTTTACTAAAATATTTTATTATCATCAGGTAAAAATGACCATACATCTTTTTTTATGGAAATCAAAGTCTAAGGGACTGTGAGTAGTCGATTTAATTAAAAATATAAAAATGTCATTTAACCACAAAAGGAAATGTTAGAAATATTGATTCTGGTGTTAGGACAAAACATTTTGTAAAACGTTCTGCTCATTCCAAGCGTTTCTATAAACTATAAGTTTATTTTAGGTTCATTACGATTTTGGCCTCCGTAACATTTTGTCCGTACTTCGGACCCTCGGGGCAGTAAAGCGTGTCAACTCGAAGGACAACGAGAGCACCATAGTCATGCGAGTCCTCAGGGACATGAATCTGTCTAAGCTAATAGACGAAGATGAACCACTCTTCATATCCTTGGTAGCAGACTTGTTCCCGAATCAAGCTTTAGAGAAGACGACATACAACGATCTCGAGGAGGCTATAAAGAAACAGGTGGATCTACTTGGACTCATCAGTCATCCTCCTTGGTTGTTGAAGATAATACAGGTATTGTACCATAAACCGATGACATTTTTTTGGGGCTGTTTCACCACCTCTGGATAGCCGCTAATCGGTGGATAAATAAAAAAATGGAACAGAGATTTTAATAAAATTATCTGCCAAGTAATTTAACGAGACCTTACTAGAAGGTAGTGAAACAGGTCCAGCAATAAAAACGTAAAAAAATCCACAATAGAACATGAGGTTAAAAACTGGTTTTTCAGTTGTATGAGACCCAGCGAGTTCGTCACGGTATCATGACGCTGGGACCACCCGGGGCCGGAAAGACCACCTGCATACAAACACTCATGAGCGCACTCACGGAAATAGAAAATCCACACAGGTACTTAAAGATTCATTAGTTCATTATTTTATTTTCGCTAGGTATTGGAGGATAATGAGGAGTAAAATGTTTTATAATAATGCGTAAGATACCTAGTAATTCTTAAGAAAACCTTACAAACACAATAATATACCTACCAGTGCCTTAGAAGAAGAGCGCCAAGGTACAATTTCGGTATCGCTCTGCTCTAATAAAATACAAAATTATGACAAATATGAGTCAGTAACTTAGATTTAATTTATGGATATTGGTTAAGTATTAAATATAGTATCCTTTTTATATACACTTTTAGCGTATTTATGTTATTATCTTCGAGGAATTTGCTAAAAATCACGTAAAACAGGAGGAAAATCAGTCCAAACTATGATTCAGCTAAATAGTAAACGATCCACATTCTAATGGAATTAATGCAAATATAGACGTTAGACCTGCTACTATATGGGTATGTTTAGGTTATAGCATTATCGGTGCATATTACCTTTTGGTTATTGCAATTGTCCTGTTGAAAGATTCTATTGTGTCATGGGCTCCTAGTATCGAGAATCGAATAACGGCTGACGTCGCAATTTCACGCAGACGCCGCACAGAGAACACGTGGGTTGCATTTCGACTTTCTGTTAGTGAAACGAACAGAATGCAGAAGGCATGATGTGTTTGTTATTAAAATGTCTTCATTTTTACTTTTCTAACAATATTGTTATATTTATTGGAAAATAAGTACTTTTATTTTAATTAAAGATATTTTTTTTTTGTCTTTTAATATTGAATAAATAATTACTTTTTAACAAAAAAATAAACTGGCGCAAAAGTAACTGAAAAGCGAAATATAAAATCAAGTCGACGATAAATAATCAATGAAGATTTGTATTTAAAATTTATTATTAGATGTGAGAAAAAGAAAATTCTAGTATGAGTGAGTTTAGGTTTAAAGAATATTTATTCTCAAAAGAACATTATTACAGTTCACTGTCATGAGGTTTAAGGTTGAGTAAGCTCGAGATCCGATTTTTTTTTATTATAAATTTGAGTGCGTTTGGCAGCATCTCACCTGCTGGTAAGGGACCGTGCTGCCGAGGATGGAACACGCAAACTCAAATAATAATTAATAATAATTGATTTGAGGCAAAATTAACTTCTTATCATTTTTTAAGCCGATATTGAATAAAATTTTAGTTAACAATAAATTATCTTTGACCTTGATATTCCTTGTAAGATGTAACTGATCACCATCTTCTTATCTTACTAATATTATAAATGTGAAAGTTTGTGAGGATGGATGGATGTTTGTTACTCTTTCACGCAAAAACTACTGAACGGATCTGGATAAAATTTGGCACAGAGATAGATTATAGTCTGGAATAACACATAGGCTACTTTTTATCCCGGTAAAATCTATGGTTCCCGTGTGATAGCGGGCGAAGCCGCTGGCAGAAAGCTAGTCCTCAATAATATCCAATTAATATACCATGATACTACGAATCAATGACGTATGAGCTTACGTCATGCCTTATATAGTTGCAGAATCGCTTACATGGGTATGAAATCCTGGTACACTAAAACTACATAGTCAGTATAACTTTTGCAACCTTACAATTTGTATGTAGTTCATTTTTTATCCGACTGCGCTGATGTATGAACTCCTCCTGAACGGTTCGATGGATTTCAGGTGTGAAAATGACACCGGGTATAAAAATTGGACAAAATTAAATTAATAATTAAATTAAACATAAAACCCGACTGCGTTAAAAACTGCATTAGACAACGCGGTGTTGTCTTTTCTATTGTGTTCTCAAATCATGGTTCAGGATAATTTAGCGCCTTCATAATAGACTGAGTAAAAGGCTTCTATTATTATTGATTAATATTGTTTTGTAATCAGTGTAAATGGCTGTATTGTTGGTCGTTCTGATGCAATAAATAAATAAATAAACAAATAATGTATATTCCGTACGACAGTCTCTGTGACTATTTTTGGACATTTCCTTATTCTTACCGTTCCCAGAGAAATGCGGATGAATCCAAAAGCTATAACAGCTGCTCAGATGTTCGGCCGGTTGGATGTAGCCACCAATGACTGGACTGATGGAATATTCTCAGCTCTATGGCGCAAGACCCTCAAAATTCGAACTGGTGAACATATTTGGCTGGTGCTCGATGGGCCAGTTGACAGTATATGGATTGAAAATCTAAATTCTGTGCTTGATGATAATAAAACCTTGACTTTGGCCAATGGTGATCGTCTTACTATGTCTCCTACTTCAAAGATCATATTCGAGCCAGAAAATATTGACAATGCCTCACCTGCTACTGTATCTAGAAACGGTATGGTCTACATGAGCTCCTCGGGATTGACTTGGGATCCGGGTAATATTCCTAACATAATAAAACTTATTTACTATGTCATTGTATGGATATGTGTTTTTTGTCGAGTTACTTTAAATATTTTTGTTTTTACCTTTACTACTTTTTTCCAGTGCTCCGTGCTTGGCTTAAAACCCGTTCGACGCTTGAAAATGAAGTGTTTACGCCACTCTTTGAAGAGACTTTTCCAATTATTTATACCTGGTGCACACAGAATCTAATTTTTAGTATGCGTGTCCTGCAAAGTAACATTATCGCCCAAATGTTAAACCTTCTAGAAGGATTAGTACCTCCTCAAGTAGTGGAAACTGAGGATCCATCTGGCAACAAATCTCTTAACGGCGATGACGACGAAGAAGAAAAAGACAAAGGTGAAGAAATCATATTGTTTACACCAGAACACCTACACAAGGTTTACATTTTCAGTCTCGTATGGGGGTTTGGGTCCTTGTTAGAGACTGACGACAGAAAACGTTTCGACGAATTTCTGAGGAAAAGATTTTCTGATATGCTCGATTTCCCGAAACACCCAAACAATAAGCCGTGCATAGTTTTTGATTTTTTCGTTAAACATCCTGGTAAGTGGGAACTTTGGGACGATTTGATGATGCACTATCAATACCCCGATACAGCAACACCTGATTATGCAAGCATTTTGGTGCCTATCGTTGACAATGTTAGAATTAATTACCTAATTCATTGTATCGCCAAACAAGGGAAAGCGGTTCTACTTTTAGGCGAACAAGGTTCAGCGAAAACTGTCATGATGAAAGCGTACATGAAAAATTGTAATCCAGAACAGTTTATTGGACGTTCATTTAATTTCTCTTCAGCGACTAGTCCTTATCAGTTTCAGAAAACTATTGAGAGTTACGTAGAGAAACGCAGTGGAATGACGTTTGGGCCTCCCGGCGGAAAGAAAATGCTTGTATTTATCGATGATATTAACCTGCCACAGATAAATGAGTGGGGTGATCAGATAACAAATGAAATAGTAAGACAGACCATGAGTATGAGTGGCTTCTACAGCCTTGAGAAACCTGGTGACTTTACCACAGTTATTGATATACTGTTTCTGGCTGCTATGGGGCAACCTGGTATGTAACATAAGTCAACTCAAGTAGTAAACGCATATTCATACAAATTCTTATAAGGTATACCAACATATTTCAATATAATTTCATACATTTAACATTTTAGGTGGCGGAAGAAATGATATTCCAGCACGATTGAAACGACAGTTTTCTATATTCAATTGTCCTTTGCCCAACAACGATTCCATTGACAAAATCTTTAAAGTGATTGGGGAGGGACACTATAACGCCAAACGAGGATTTACTTCTGAAGTGAGATCTCTTATAAAGAAAGTAATACCTTTAACAAGGGAACTTTGGGCGAGGACCAGAGCTAATTTACTGCCTACACCAGCAAAGTTTCACTATGTTTTCTCGTTAAGGGACCTTTCTAGAGTTTGGCAAGGAATGGTGGGTACTCTGCCTACTGTCATTGAGTCTGAGAAGTGCCTTATGGTGCTATGGAAACATGAATTTTCCAGAGTTTTCTCTGATCGATTCACACATGAAAAGGATAAGCAATGGTTCAACAAGGCCATGTATGATATCGCTGAAGAGGTTTTGGGTGTTGAATATAAAAAAATGATGCTAGACAAGGAGCCTGTCTTCGTCGATTTTATGAGGTAAACTAGTTTTTTCAGTTGTCTTAGACAGTGACCATACTTATCTTCACGAAATCGATTTGCGCTGATCACATACCACCTCACTTGTCTCATCAAGTAGATCACTTGTAGACGCCGACGCCAAGCGGCAGCAACTACGGCTGATCGGTTGTCAGTGATATTGACCGACTGCTGTCAACGCCGCCATAGTAAAGTTTAAATGTTTGGAATATTCCGCTTCAGTCACCTATTTTGTTACTTCCCGTCGTTTAAGCACCTAACAAACGAGAGCGCAAACAAAATGTATGTGTAGTACAAGCTTTCGATAAATCGGGCTGTCACTAATGTCATTTACATACACTTTCATTCGTTTGTCGATCCGAATGATAGATTGCAACTTGGACAGGCCTGCTGATGTATTCCTTTCTGAGTTATTACCGGCTCAAGCCGATACCGCGTTGATAAGAAGTGTGATCACTCCCCCTTAAGGTGGGGCACTAAGCAACTCAAGTTGGGATAAATAAGATTTTAGAGAATCTGCTTTAACTGCAAATTTTTTTTTTGTATTTTTTCCGAAGATTTTCCGACAACTAAATAGTCTGTAGTGTATCAAATAGTTATTAAAATAGTAATATTATGTTTACCTTGTTGAACAGTAGGTTAGGTATGTTGTTAAGCTTATAATATCCTGGTACATGCTAACGTTTACCCGCCATTTGCAGACCCTTCGCGCAAGCGCCTTCGGAGGTGCACGAAGGGTGGGTGCAATGCCCCCAAGTCACTCATATTCATAAAAAGAAAATAGTATCAGTACGTACTAGGTACTATTACTGATGTCTATTATTATTTTGTGAAATGATAGATGTCAGTGACCTACCACATTATTGCTCCGCTCACAGATCGGTAAAGATCATCAAAGACTTTTATGACGACCCCGCTTAAAGGATTTTCTGTATGCAAAACACCTTTACTTACCTACAAGTAAATAAAATTAAGTGGTCCACAGAGTTACTTATTAATATACTAAATGTCTTATTTCGTATAAAACGCATTGAAATGGTACTCAGTGGGAGTATTCTCTATTGTACTTGACCGTAGCCATGGAAACAGCCATAATGTATCAAGTTTGGTATAGAGTTTATTTGGTAACAACTCCCAACGCTTTGTCATCTTTCTCTTGCGTACTGTTTATGGTACGACAAAGATGGCACGAGAGAGATGGAGATTGACAGCTATATCGTACAACTTCTCTACGTACGTACGTACGTACGCGAAGTACTATACAAACGTGATGTCATGGCTACGATGGCTACGTAATCGTAGCGAAATAGGTCAAGTAGGTAAAACTGGCTACTACTGATCACTGTACACTAGGGCTACGTCAAAACTTGTCAAAATGTTTATTTTCTATTCTTATAATTATTGTTAAAATAGGTTGTTGACTGTAATATAATACAAAATCAATTTTGCAGTGTCGGAGCCTTTTTTGAAAGAGGGATTTCCTCAATCCATGTTGTACAATAGAGCACGCTGTTTTGTTTACGAATGTCTAGACGCAAGTCTAGTCATATAAACAAAATAACTCTTTGTATTTTATGTTTCCCTGGTACCGGGAAGGAGCAACGGGTAGACACCTGTTGCTCTTTCGGTCCTATTTGAACTTCGGTTCTTGTACTGTTCGATATTTACGATTCGATACGTTCGATTATACGATACTTTCTTTTAAAGTACTAGCAGAACAGAATGCCAAGGAACTTGGTTTAATTTTGTTTTTGATAAGTACGAGTAATGATTTGTATAAAAATTCAAACATTTAAAAGTACTTAATTTATATTGAGGACTTAGAGGAGTAATTAATATCCTACTAATATTATAAATGTGAAAGTTTGTATGTATGGATGGATGGATGGATGTTTGTAACTCTTTCACACAAAAACTACTGAACGGATGTTTATGAAATTTGGCACAATGTGGTAAAATGTATGATTCCCGTGGGATAGCGGGCGAAGCCGCTGGCGGAAAGCTAGTTAATCCATAATTTTACTGTTCCTCCAATAGGACTCGTCTCCAATGTATCCTTCATGATTGTTTATTAGCAATGCGTTGTACTTTCGTGCCGCAAATACGTAAATCGAATTTCCGTCATACCGAATTTTGTAGGAAAATACCATTTAATTAGGTGTAAAATAACTCTATACGAGTCATGTTGTTCTAGTATCCAATAAAATGCACGTGGTGCGTTACTACGGCAACACTGTCGCCCTCGTGGCTCCGGTCACCATTGAGGCTTTATTTAAACCCACGTACCACGATAACACATGTTCGATACACCAGCCTCTAAATACCAGTGATACATAAATCACGAGGTGGTCTGCTGCGGTGACTCATACTACATAAGCCTTATTGCGGGGCACGAAGATACAATGTTTTAAATTCCATGAAACCCCTGTACTAAGCATGCATGCACTGTAAAGTAATTGTGTCAGTCGTTGTTACGGGACGCTACGGCGTTGTAGGCTTACACAAAACTGATCTGGTTTCTGAGCAACAAGTTTCAAAACTGTTATCTAGATATTGCAAATACGAAAGGTAGATTGCGCCGCGGCCGTTTATTGAAAATTCTATGATTTCAAGCAAAGTTGCGGCAATGATCACAATTCTGACATATCAATCCAGTATTTCATGTTTAAAAATGTGGCTACTTCGTTATTCAGATGCAACCAATCTATATATAGTGTCATTGGATGCAAGTATGTTAATTTGTAGACCTTGACAGCTATCGCTTGCAGTTTCATTGGCAACCCAACAGGACGAGAAAAAATATATAGTCTTGTACTTCCTTGTAAGTAATAAAACCCCAGAATGCGCTGAGTCTTAGAATACTTCGTAAACTCTAGTACCGGTCTAAATGCTATAAATTTCTCGATGATAGGTATCTTCAATATGTAGAAATACTAATATAAACGAACAGATTATTTATTACATGGCCATTAAATGAAATACTTATACGTAAAATACGATTTGAAAAACCTTAAATTTCCTCACCTGGGCATCAAAGTACTCATGATCGCTGTCCTTTGACAACTCGACAATTCATCACAATACTCATACAAAAATATAATTGAATGTAAATGTGACTTTAACATTAACAAGTGGCCATAATCATTATTGTTCAAAAATAGTCTAACATAACAATAAGAAAACCATTGCTGTCAGGTGTGGGGTTCGAACCCACGCTCCCTCTCGGGAACCAGAGCTTAAATCTGGCGCCTTAGACCACTCGGCCAACCTGACTTGATATTACTTTGTGAAATATCGGTACAACAAGTAGTGGTAAACAAGGGTAAGGAGATAGTGGTGATAACGATTAATGTATTGTGTTCTCATATTGGAGTGTTTTGTGTTTTTTATTGGAAGTTACCAAAGCATTGATTGAAATATCAAGAGGAGGCATTTTGCTTATAAAATACAATTTGTTTTGACAAACCATGACGAACATAACTTGTTATGTTTAATTTCTTCCCGTTATATAAAAAAAAAATTAAGCACGTGTGTAATCAGAATATTAATATAATTATGTTCTATTAAATACGTTAAGTTTTTATAATGTATGTATATCTAATTTTACAATAACTGTACTACCCACATTGATTATGTTTTTGTTTGAGAATGGAATTGGAATTCGTGGGAATTTTCACAATTTATATTATATTAGCGGACGTCTACAATTTATACGCAACTTACATGTGAGGCTGAGTTTTCATTTACAATTCTAGAGACGCGCCAGAACCAACCGGTGAAGAGGGCGAAGATACAGATATGGAGTTACCAAAAGTATATGAACCGGTATTCGACTACGCCGAACTCCGTGAGCGTTTGGACATGTTTCTTGCACAGTTCAATGAAATGGTGCGAGGTTCTGGCATGGATCTGGTATTCTTTCCCGATGCCATGCTGCATTTAGTCAAAATATCCAGAGTGATAAGGCATCCCAGAGGAAATGTCATGCTTGTCGGTGTAGGGGGTTCTGGCAAGCAATCGTTAACGAAGTTATCGACATTTATAGCAGGCTACCGTTCATTCCAAATAGCTTTGACACGATCTTATAATGTTGGCAATTTTCTCGAAGATCTTAAGTTACTATACAGATCTTGTGGTGTTCAAGGGAAAGGAACTACTTTTATATTCACAGACCTTGATATCAAAGAGGAAGGCTTTTTAGAATATTTAAATAATATACTTTCATCTGGTGTTATATCAAATCTTTTTACTAAAGACGAGCAACAGGAAATAATTTCGGAATTAACTCCTATCATGAAACGTGAAAACCAGAAACGCACTTTAACAAATGAATTGGTGATGGAATATTTTTTAAACAGAACTTGTCAGAATCTTCATGTAGTTTTATGCTTCTCACCGGTAAGTAATACATATACATTCCTTTGATAACTGTATGTATATTTTATTTTCCTAAGTTTGAGGGATATTTTTGATAATGTTTCAGGTAAGTGAAGCATTCAGATACCGTGCAATGCGTTTTCCTGCTCTCATATCGGGATGTACAATAGATTGGTTTCAGCCTTGGCCTAAAGATGCCCTAGTTTCAGTAGCTGACCATTTCCTAGCGGAATTTGAGATTGAATGTACCAAAGAAGTCAAAAAAGAGCTTGTCACGGTTTTAGGAACTATTCAGGATGTTGTGTCTAAAGTATCTGTTGAATATTATCAAAGGTTTCGGCGTTCATCTCACGTAACGCCAAAGTCATACCTTAACTTTATCGGTGGCTATAAAACTATTTATCAGATGAAACAGAAGGAATTAGGCGACGGAGCTCTAAGAATGGACACAGGCTTAGAAAAACTAAGAGAGGCGTCTATTTCGGTAGAAGTTTTGAAGAAAGATTTAGCTGTGATGGAACAAGACTTGGCTTTGGCTTCAGAAAAAGCTGACAGAGTGTTGACTGAAGTAACAGAGAGAGCAATGCAAGCGGAAATCGTTAAGAATCAAGTGCAAATAGTGAAAGAAAAGGCTGAAGCATTAGTAGCATATATTGCTGAAGAAAAGGAAAAAGCTGAAATTAAATTGGAAGCAGCCAAACCAGCGTTAGAAGAAGCCGAGGCTGCATTAAATACTATCAAGCCGGCACACATAGCCACTGTTAGGAAATTAGGCAGGCCTCCGCATCTTATTATGAGAATTATGGATTGTGTGTTAATCCTTTTTCAAAGAAGATTACATCCCGTTATATCGGATACGGCTGCCCCTTGCCCCAAACCATCGTGGGCAGAATCATTAAAGGTATTATTTGGATTCTGTATACTCGTGTCGTAAATGGAAACACTATGCAACAGGGAGATTGTTTATGAGATATTTTCTTTTGTTTTTCTTCAAATTGAAAACTGTTTTCAATTTTTTTTTTTTTTTTTTTTTTTTTATTAGTAATATTACAATTCAATATTTTAGATGATGGCCAGTACGACATTTTTGTTGCAATTACAAAATTATCCAAAAGATATAATTAACAACGAGATGGTTGAACATCTGACTCCATATTTTGAAATGGAAGATTACAACATGGATACAGCAAAACGAGTTTGTGGTGACGTTGCTGGTTTACTATCTTGGACCAAAGCTATGGCTTTCTTCCATAGTGTAAATAAAGAAGTATTGCCGCTAAAGGCTAATTTGTTGTTGCAAGAAGCAAGATTAAAGGTAAGACACAATTCATGATGTTAATGATTAAATGTATAATGAATATATAATATAAAGAAAATCAAAACTGCATAATTTTTATCATAGGTGGCTATGGATGACTTGGCATCAGCTGAAAGACAATTAGAAGAACGGGAAATGTCGCTTAGAAAAGTGAAGGAGCAATATGAATCAGCGGTTTCTGAAAAGCAGCAATTAACGGATGCAGCTAATGTGTGTTTAAGAAAGATGACAGCTGCTACAGCGCTTATTAATGGATTAGGTGGTGAAAAAATAAGATGGACACAGCAAAGTAAAGATTTTAAAGAACAACTAGGTAGATTAGTGGGTGACGTGGTTCTAGCTACAGGGTTTTTATCATATTGCGGTCCATACAATCAAGAGTTTAGAAACAGCTTACTTAAAACATGGATGGAAATTCTAACGAGTAAACAGATACCTGTAACACAAGATTTAAATATAACCAATATGTTAGTGGAAAACGCCACTATATCGGAATGGACGTTACAAGGTCTACCTAATGATGACTTGTCAGTTCAGAACGCTTTGATAGTAACAAAATCAAGTTCTTACCCACTTTTGGTGGATCCTCAAAGTCAAGGAAAGAATTGGATCAAAAATAAAGAAAGTTCAAATGAGCTACAGATAACATCCCTAAATCATAAATATTTCAGAACTCATTTGGAAGATAGTTTATCTCTTGGCAGACCTTTACTGATAGAAGATGTAGCAGTAGAATTAGATCCAGTTATAGATAATGTTCTTGAAAAGAATTTTATTAAATCTGGGTCTATTGAAAAGGTAATCGTAGGGGACAAGGAATGTGACGTAATGCCTGGATTCATGCTTTACATCACAACTAAACTTCCAAATCCTGCTTATTCACCTGAGATAAGCGCTAAAACATCAATCATAGACTTTACAGTAACAATGCAAGGTCTTGAAGACCAGTTGCTTGGTAGAGTAATATTAATGGAAAAGTCCGACCTAGAAGAAGAACGAGTTGCGTTATTTGAATCTGTTATGAAAAACCAAAGAAGCATGAAAGAACTAGAAAGTAATTTACTTTGTCGTTTAACATCTTCTGAAGGTTCGCTAGTAGACGATGAGGCTTTAATACAAGTTTTACAAATTACCAAAACAACTGCAGAAGAAGTGAATGAGAAACTCAAAGTAGCAGAAGTAACAGAAAAAAAGATCGTGAAAGCTCGAGAAGAATTTAGAGCAGTAGCTGCTAGAGGCTCAATACTATACTTTTTAATTGTAGAAATGAGCAACGTAAACCTGATGTACCAGAATTCATTGAAACAATTTTTGAATTTATTTGACAACTCAATAACTAAGTCTACAAAGAGCAATGTAACTGAAGAACGAATAAATATTATACTTAAATATTTGACACACGAAGTATGGGCTTTTACTCTTCGCAGTTTATATGAGAGGCATAAAGCATTGTTTACTCTTATGTTAGGGATGAAAATAGACTGTCAACGTGGTCTGATATCACATGACGAGTTCATGGCATTTATCAAAGGTGGTGCATCGTTGGACTTAAATGCTGTGACACCTAAACCTTTTAGATGGATTCTTGATATCACCTGGTTGAATTTAGTAGAAATTAGTAAATTGAAAACTTTTAGTGATGTTCTCACCAGGGTAAGTAAGATGTTTGACTTGTTACTTTTTAGCAGTTCATTATCAAATTAGGAACCCTAGTTTTGCATGTCCGTCCACCCGTATTATTTATTGTAAATAATTGTGTAACATCTGTGTTTCATAAACACACCTAGGATACTGTAGAATAGTATCTACGTTCCTACGATTAACCTTAAATAAAAAACAATCTACTTAAGTTTAATCAATAAACAATTCGTTTGTCCTTGTAAGTTGTAATTAACATTGCGATAAACAGGAACGTAAATTTTTTGTAAGGACTAATTGGAGCTTCTTTTTAGATAACATCAAATGAAAAAGAGTGGCGAGTCTGGTATGAAAAGGCAAAACCAGAGGAAGAGCATTTTCCAAGCGGGTATCAGGAGAGCCTTGACGTATTTAGGAAACTATTGCTGATAAGGTCGTGGAGCCCCGACAGAACGTTGTCACAGGCAAGAAAATATATCGTTGGTGAGCATTTATAATAAAATTATTATAATTTTAGTGCTATTTTCAATTTCAACAAACAATTACTGTATTGTTAGACTATATTAGACTTCCAGCCTATCCCGGTTTCGCACGTCTTTATATTTTTTATCATAATATGTATTAACTATTTTGTGCCCGACTTGCCACCCATTACATGGGACCTAATCATATAGGTTACCTATTCAGTAACAACCTGACAGATTTATCAAACAAAAAATCTCGAATATATCGTATCCATCATACCAAACAATCACGCCAGTATTCCCTGAAGGGTAAGTCAGATGTGTAGAAATAATATACACCCACAGTTCGGTAGTATATTATGTTCCCATGTAATAGGGGGGAAATGTTCCCACATTTCCCTAGTATGTCCATTTATTTCACCTCTGGTTAACCTTTCGGGGGATACAAGTGTTATGTTGTGTTATGTTATGTGTTAAAAAAAATGCCAGTGGTAACGTTATATTTTTATGCAAAAATAGAGAATAATAAAAAATCCAAATATTCAACTTCGCTCGCGTCTGCAGCGTAGGGAGCCGACCACGCGTCTGAGCCGCGCGGCTACCTTATTCATAGACCATACCTTACCTCCCCTACAGTTTAGATCTATGTCTGTGACCTCCCTTATATCCTTGGTGAGGAAATTCAAGGCTCAAGTTCAAGTTTACGCACGGCGCGCCGGCGCTAGTAGCATGGATAGTACTTACGTATTTTTCAATGTATTTGTTTTGATTCATGATATATCTTTTGAATGAGTTGTTCGATTTGAATAATTCAAAAAGTTATCTACAGTTATAAATTGATTTTGTTTTCAACTTCACTGACAATATTAGAGATTTCGTGCATTAGGCTGGCAAGCAGAGAGCTTCACACCGAGCAGTCTAAAGATCGTGGGTGTTTATGATTATCCCTAGAAACACAAGCTTATACACGCGTTAATTACGCGTTAATTTTCGTGGCCGCCTCTGAAGCGCACGTTATCTTTCTAGGGTAACTCAAATTCGTATCATAATTATGCAATCTTTTTAAGATTCTCTTGGACCAGAATACGGCGAGGGTCGCATACTCAACTTAGAAACGACATGGGAGGAATCAGAACCACGTACACCTCTTATTTGTATTTTATCCATTGGCTCTGACCCTTCAGCGCAAATAGCATCACTTGCAAAAGCTAAGGAAATTGGTGAGAGACTTTTACATTAAAACCCTATTTGTAAATAAATTATTCATTAATTAATATATAGCTAAGTCTATTGACAATTTGTGAACATTAATGTTTTTCTCTCTACAGTTTTAAAATCAGTATCCATGGGCCAAGGTCAAGAAATAGTGGCAAGAAAAATGATATCGGATTCAATGAACGAAGGTGGGTGGGTGTTACTTCAAAACATACATCTGTCACTACCATTCTGTGTGGAAGCCATGGATGCTCTCATTGAAACCGAGCACATTCAAGAGTCGTTTAGACTTTGGCTCACAACTGAAGTGCACACTGAATTTCCTATCGGTTTGCTACAAATGGCAATCAAATTCACCAACGAACCTCCACAAGGTATTCGAGCGAGCATGAAAAGAACATACCAAAATATTACACAGGATACACTTGATTATTCTTCTTTATCACAATGGCCACCACTTCTATATGCTGTGGCCTTTTTACATACAATCGTACAAGAAAGACGAAAGTTTGGCCCTCTAGGCTGGAATATTCCTTACGAGTTCAATCAATCAGATTATGCATCTAGCGTTCAATTTGTGCAGAACCATTTAGATGAAATTGACCCCAAGAAAGGTATATCATGGCCAACAATATGCTATATGCTTGGAGAAGTGATGTACGGTGGTCGAGTAACAGATGATTTTGACAAACGCTTACTTACTACCTTCACCAATGTGTGGTTTTGTGATGTTTTGTTACGTCCTGGCTTTGAGTTTTACAAAGGTTACAAAGTTCCAACTACTAGAAACATTCAAGGATACGTAGATTACATAAATCAGCTACCACTTACTGATACACCTGAGGTCTTTGGTTTGCACGGCAACGCAGATATTACTTATCAAATCAATAGTGCTAAGGATATTTTGGATACCATTTTGAACGTGCAACCAAAAGAAGGTGGTAGTCAGGGCGGAGAAACGAGAGAAAGTATTGTGTATCGTTTGGCCGAAGACATGCTGGAGAAGTTACCGAAACAATACGTCACCTTTGAGGTCAGGGAAGCTCTCCAAAAGATGGGCGCATTTCTTCCAATGAATATTTTCTTGAGGTAAGACTAAGATAGTAAAATTGAGATCCTTTACATGGTGAACTGTAAATGTGAGGGACGAGAGGATTATTCAGAGTTGTTTATAATAAAAAACTGCATTCTGTCTTCTTGGATGTTTTTTACACCATTACACAATTTATTGACAAGGTGAAACAACATTATAATCTTTTGGTTTGGTTTTGATAACTTTCACAGTGAAATAATGATGTTTTAGGCGCTACATTTACTTGCTTTTTAGTGATAATTTTATTAACTGTAATCCATAATAATGTATCTAATAATAATTACTGATGATTTTTCCATAGACCAAGCTAGAATCTTATATGTATAATTGCGTTCCAATGTTTTTCAGACAAGAAATCGATAGGATTCAGAAGGTGGTGAAGACAGTGAGCTCAACATTGTGTGATCTGAAGTTGGCGATAGATGGTACTATAGTTATGAGTCAGGGTCTCAGAGAGTCCTTAGACGCCATGTACGATGCACGTATACCACAAAAGTGGCTCAAGGTGTGTAATACTTTTTAGACACGTCAAAATAACGATTGAGATCCTTATATATAGGTAATATTGGAGCGAAAGCCGTTGTTAAATAATAAGTACCGACATGATAAAATTTTGATAAATCTTTTAGTAAATAAACATAATTATGACAGAGGTAAATAAAATTAAAATCTTTGTTAATTCAATGCAACATGCCGTGCACTATCACCAAAAGAGGTTCTGAACAAATGCATCCCCGATAGACTCCAACAAGTGCCACCTGCATCCAATGACTCCCATTGAGCTAAATAAGGTGGTATAAGCCTTTTCATAAATTGTTTTTTTTTCGTGTAAGGTATCTTGGGAGTCAGCCACGCTTGGTTTCTGGTACACAGAGTTGTTGGAACGAGAACAGCAGTATAGAATCTGGCTTCGGAATGGAAGACCTTCAGCATTTTGGATGACTGGCTTCTTTAATCCTCAAGGATTCTTGACAGCTATGAGACAGGTTCCCTTTCTATTTTAGTTACAAATATGATATTTTAGTTCACCCTGGTAAAATAAAATCTTGGAAACTATAAAACGCCCCAAGTGTACCCCATGGTGTAAAGTGTTCCATATGGAATAATTTAAAGTTAAATATCTCATACAGAAATGCAAGATATTTAACATGTCAACAACAATCTGCCCTGCCGGCTAAATAAAATGTTTTTGGATATTACATAAGCGAAAATATTCACTTCAGTAACTGGTATAAATATAAAAAAGTTAAAACAAGCATGAATAGGTATTAAACTGCGTTATGAATTCTTTACGACTGGACTTTCTAATAAATTCATCGTGTTTTATCATCTGTAGGAGGTCACGCGCAGTCACAAGGGCTGGGCTCTAGATTCTGTGGTACTGCAGAATCACATAACAAAGTTAAACAGGGAAGACGTACACGAAGGGCCTGCGGAAGGAGTTTATGTTTACGGACTATTTCTAGAAGGTAGAAAAAAACTTACTATTACCCTTATAAATAGACCTTAAACTGCGAGGTTCTTTGACAAACTTAATTTTAATACATTTGCAGGAGCTTCATTGGATAGGAAAACCGGAAAACTGATCGAGTCAAAGCCGAAAGTCCTTTACGAGCAAATGCCTGTCATCTATATATTTGCCATCAACACGACAGCGGGCAAAGATCCCAGACTTTACGAATGCCCTATCTATCGTAAACCCCAGAGAACCGACGCTAAGTACGTGGGGTCTATAGATTTCGAAACCGATAGCAATCCACGGCACTGGACCCTACGAGGTGTTGCTCTATTATGTGATATTAAGTAAATAGTGTATAATTATAGACAATCATCTATCTATATAAATAAAAATTAATTAATTAATTACCGAAATGTTTGTACGCGCATAGCTTCCAAACGACTGCACCATATTGAATAATTCTTTTTTTACTGTGTTCGTTAATGTCAGGACAAGGTTTGTATGTAAGATTTATTTTTTTAAACTACCGTGAACGCAGGCCGATCTGCGCACGTTAACGGCACGTGCGCAGCTCGGCCTCGACTGAATAAATATTACAAAACTACAAAAGTTCTACGAAGGCTGCAAATTCACTCGCGCTAAGTTCGAACCCGCGCGCCCCGTTACAGGATGGATCAGTCAGTCACGGTATTCTTCTGTATAACTATACAGATTAAAAAATCCGTTCTTAGTGGATACCTATGCTATAAAACATAAAATACATAATATACGAGTACCATCAAGTGACGTGTGATTTATGTGAAGATCTCAAATTAAATTTTATGATCGCAGTCAAATTATTGTAAGCATCCAAGATGGTCAAAATAATATACTTTAGTTACTTATCTGCCTCGTTAGCCTAGTGGCACAGTTGACATGAAATAGTTTGGAAACTACCTACAAACGCTCGAAATGGCATACATGCGCATCGACAAAACCCCTAAGTGGATGTCGCGGTGCAGCTAGTAGCGAGTGCCCCTTCAAGACAAGTGGTCACGTACAAGTTTATCTCCGCGATCTTTGTAAAAAAGCCACGAGAGTATTGCTTATTATACGGCTTTCTGTACTTGATTCATCAAAACTTGTAAAAGGTTACGCCGTAATGACAAAGTTAAGTGTTGTGTGTTAATATTAAACTGTTTTCCATGTTTTAAACCATCAAAACTCTAAAAGGTGACGCCGTAATGACAAAGTTCTACAAGTTGTTGTGTTAACATTAAACTGTTTTCCTTAGCTGTTTACCGTGTTTTAAACTATCGTCTTTGGCTGAGATTAACCGACGCCGTGAGGTAAACCCATTTAAATTGTATTTGTAAGTTAGGTATTTCAATTCGATTAATTGATCACACAGAACAAAAAAATTAAAAAAAAAAACAATAATATATAATAAACATTGCAGTGTTATTTATAAGTTTCGACAAAAGACAGTAAGTTATTGCTTGATTAACTACTTTTGTGTATTTTTGACGACTAGATAACCAAAAATCTATCAGTGGTATTGTAGCCCGGTCAAGTTAGCCCAATTATTCAATCATTCATTCGCATAAAGCTGAATCTTGGTTTAGTTGGTCATATCGTTAATAATAAGAAAATTCAAAAGTACCTATCGATCCCACATGTGCCAAAAATATATTCCATGTCAAAGTTAGCGAAAATAAAGTTTTTGCATTTTTGGCCAAACAGTAATTTTTAATGGGTGGTATTTAATACGTTATCTGTAAATCCCCTTTTTTCAATCAAAATATTCAAAATTACCACCAAAAATACTGAATTGCACACAACATTTGCTCATCAAATAAATCAATTAAGTACTGTTAAGTTTTAAGTATACTGTTAGATCTTTAAAGCTTAACTGTTTTACTGAATGACTATCTGGAGGACACATCTCGTATTATATAGATGGGCATCGAAAAGGTTAACTAAAAGTAAATCTAATACTTTTCTACCAGCATAAGTAACGTTCTACTTTTTCACTCAACTATAGGACCGATTTGGTTCTGGCACTTCGCCGGCCGCTGCCGCGGCACGCTCGCTTCGCTCGCTCGGCTCGTGCGTTGTGGTCGCAGTTCTAACCTAGCCTAAACTAAAAAAAAAAATTTGTTATGCAGTTTTAGTTTGTTGTTGTCTGTTTTAGCATATTGTTTGCTTAAATTTCTAAATAGAGGTGCAGTTAAAAATTCCCCATTTTTAATCATAAAAGTACAAGAGATAAAAACATGGAATAAGAATGATTTATTAACCAACAAGATAGGGAACAATTGAGGTGTAAACCCCAGAATTGCCCTCTGGCTACACACTACCGTTGTGCAGCCGATTATAACGTACGCGTTAGCAGTATAGTATGACAAGGCCCACCAACTATTAACTTATTAACTGAACTGAACAAATGAAAATTGGTTCATTTAGTAAACCCCCTTAGATTAACTAGAAACCTAAATTTCATACAATCATATAGCTCAAGCGGTTATCGAGATGTGAATGTATAAAAATCTGCATTTTTATCACTGACTACACTGTCTTATAAATCAAAAACCACTTCTGGATGACATAAAAAGTTGAAACTTTGCGTCCAGCTGGGTAATTGTGTGTATACAAAGAAAACAATCAATTTCTGATTGTTGATCTGATTTCTCGATACCTAAGATGATGGGGGTATAAAAAAAATGGACCAGCCAACCTCCCGGCAACATCCAGATACTTAATCTGCAAGGTTTTCTGAGTTCAACTGTGTACAGACTGCGATCTTCACATTTTGCATACTCAATTCCCTCTGACGCCTAATCTACATTACTAGTATGAAATGCGCTCCCAGTGCGGTTCGGTTGGCTGAAATCGCTCCAGGGCCGGGCCAACCTGACGTATATCAGAATTCTGACGGTAAAGACGTCGGCTTCTGATGATTTTTTTTTGTCGGTGGGCGCGCTCGCTATATATTTGTACTAGACCCCGCACACCTATCAGTAATTCCTACTAGCTGTGGTGTACAGACTTGCCGGACGTTTTTGATAAATAATCGGTATTTCGTGACCGTCAGGATGGCTGGACCAAACGAGATATTTACATGAGACCATGTGCATTATTTAGTACCTATTTGGTACTATTTAGTACCTTTAATGATATATTTAGTACCTTTGCGATACGAAAAATATCAACGAAACAAAGTGGCCAGCCATTCTGACGTCAGGTTGGCTGGCCACTTTCAAGTACTCATACTTTCAGTGTTTTATTGACCGCGTAGTTAATGTAAATATTTAGTACCTATTTGGTACCTCAACATATATTTTTTCTACAACTATAAGCTCTTATAAAAATTTATTAATAAAAGTTATTAAAACGCCTGTACCTAAATTAGTTACGTCTTTTCTCTGAATAATTGCTAACAATGTTTTTGCAGGCGCTTAGTGGCTTACGAACAACTTGTTCAGGACGGCAGTTTTAAACGACATATTCACATGAAACCATGTGCACAATTTAGTACCTATTTGCTACTATTTAGTATCTTAATGAAATATTTGATACCTTTGCGTTAAGAAATATATCAACGAAATAAAAAATTGTGACCGCAGGTTGGCTGACGACTTACAAGTTCTCATAGTTTTAGCGTTGTATTAACTGCGTTGTTTACTACCTGTTTGGTACCCTTACATATATTTTATTTTCCACAACTTAAGGAAGCTGAACGCCTGTACATAAATGATTTACGTTTCTTCTCAGAATAATTTCTAACAATACTTTTACAGGCGCTTAGTGGCTTATGTACAAGTTGTTTCTGAATTGTAGAGATGATTGGCTGTCAAACGAAAAATACCTACAAGTGAAACTTACGTAAAAAAGCGCAAACCCATCAACGATAAAAAAAAATAGCAATTTATTATTTATCTAGCTTCCCGCCAGCAGCTTCGCCCGCGTGGTCTTGATAACTTTTTCCCCCGTTTCTGCAACATTTTTCGTTGCTACTCTGCTCCTATTAGTCGTAGCATGATGGTATATATCCTATAGCCTTCCCCGATAAATGAGCTATCCAACACTGAGAGTTAAAGTATAAAACACTCAAATAGTCATAACTTTTAAGGAAATCAAGTTAGAGCTCTGCCCCAGAGATATTTTTTGCTGCAAATAACCCCAACTACCGCTCTGTTTCGTTTGATCCACGATTTTTTACCCACGCTGTATATTATATGTATTTTATTTTTGATTTTGATTGATACCTTACTTTAAAGGTTTGTTTTTTACCTGACTGCCGAAGGAGGGTTATGTGTTTGACGTGTATGTATGTATGTATGTCCGTTCCTATGTCCGCTCGTAACTACTTAACGGCTTAGCCGATTCAGATAAATGATACATCATAAGATTTGTCTTGATGGCACGAGGACACGGGTTCGTAAGACGAATATATGCACTAGTCAGATGGGAAATACTGGGAACAGATGAAGTAAATGAAGAGCAATTTGCAGAAATCTCTATCAGACACCTAAGGGCTTCTGCAAAGTACTGAAAACTGGTTGACAAACTTCGGTAATCCGATAGAAAATACTAGGGTAGCTGAAGCTGTATATAAATACTAAAGTTGTATGAAAAATGAAACATGACGTGGTAGGCTCGTTCTGGTAATGTCTAACCGTGTTAAGCTAGGACGGGTAGTAGTAAGCTAGAACGTTATTAAAAAACCTTCTAAGTAGGGTATCGAAATCTACTATATAAAAATAAGTCGGGTTTTCTTTCCTGACGCTATAACTCCAGAACGCACGAACCGATTTCCACGGTTTTGCATTCGTTGGAAAGGTCTCGAGCTCCGTGAGGTTTATAGCAAAGAAAATTCAGGAAAAAATTCAGCAGAAAAGCGGGTTAAAAACGTTATCAAGACCACGCGGGCGAAGCCGCTGGCGGAAAGCTAGTAAAATATAATATATATATATATATATATATTTATATAGTTTATATAAATTGAAGTAATGTTTAAGTTCAGTTATTGAATAATAATGTATGTTTCGTTTGCCATGGAATCATCTCTACAATCCAGAAACAACTTATACATAAGCCACTAAGCGCCTGTAAAAGTATTGTTAGAAATTATTCTAAGAAGAAACGTAAATCATTTATATACAGGCGTTCAGCTTCCTTAAGTTGTGGAAAATAAAATATATGTAAGGGTACCAAACAGGTAGTAAACAACGCAGTTAATACAACGCTAAAACTATTAGAACTTGTTAGTTGGTCAGCAAACCTGCGATCACATTTTTTTATTTCGTTGATATATTTCTTAACGCAAAGGTACCAAATATTTTATTAAGGTACTAAATAGTAGCAAATAAGTACTAAATTGTCCACATGGTCTCATGTAAATATGTTGTTTAAAACTGCCGCCCTGAACAAGTTGTTCGTAAGCCACTAAGCGCCTGTAAAAACATTGTTAACAATTATTCAGAGAAAAGACGTAACTAATTTAGGTACAGGCGTTTTAATAACTTTTATTAATAACTTTTTATAAGAGCCTCTTATAGTTGTGGAAAAAATATATGTTGAGGTACCAAATAGGTACTAAATATTTACATTAACTACGCGGTCAATAAAACACTGAAAGTATGAGAACTTGAAAGTGGCCAGCCAACCTGACGTCAGAACGGCTGGCCACTTTGTTTCGTTGATATTTTTCGTATCGCAAAGGTACTAAATATATCATTAAAGGTACTAAATAGTACCAAATAGGTACTAAATAATGCACATGGTCTCATGTAAGTATCTCGTTTGGTCCAGCCATCCTGACGGTCACGGTATTTCTGGCTGAAAAAATCGTGTAACGTGCAGCTGGCCTATAAAAGTTACATAACTATATTTTTATGAAATCAAGTGGCAGTCAAGCGGCAATCTGGAGGTAAAACAGGCTCTAAAACTACATACATTTTGAATATCTTTATATGATGTGTAACTTTGTGATGTGTAAACGGTAATATCCAAGTTCCAATAATAATGTAGAACACTAGTATTAACAAAATTCAACAGTTCCATTATTTATTGATTTTCTTTTAAAATGGAACTGGTGATTAAAACATTAGTAGTTCCATTATGGAACTGTAGCGGCAATAGTTATCCGAACCCTTGGCATGATGTTTGTAGCTACATCCTATAGGTACCTACTAATTAAATTACCAATATTTTTATACGATGAAAGTTGCATTTAAGAAATTTACTGGGATACAAAATCGATTACATATGTATCATATCTGGTCTCTTTTTTTGTATTTTAAACCAAGCAGTGCTCAGTCGGTCCAGGAACTTAGCTAAATAAAACAATGTGTTAGCAATAAAACATAACTGTAATAAACAAAAGGTTTGCAAAACCACTTGATAAACAACATAAAAAGTACAGTATATCATCGAAAGCACAAATCCCCCTCCCATGCCCTCCAACCTTGATTCGCTCATCATAAATTATTTTGAGCGCGTAAACTAAACAAACGCGGATATTGAAGAGCATAACACTGATGCGTAACTGTCTATCAATATCATTCTCGAATAACATCATAGGAATTTCTTGACTTCATCATATAGCACGAGTACAAAAGCTCCTCCAGTACCTCTGAGAACGTTAGAGAATGCGCCTTTGAAGAAAGCGCGTGGTCCTTCATCCTTTGCTATTTTTGCCCAGCAATGTGCTGTGCTCTTATATTGCCGCTGGGCTTCCGGTATACCGGACTGCATCATCATTCGTCGTCGTACCGTGTCCAGCGGGTACGAGCAGAATCCCGCAAATGTAGTTACGCTCTGTGTCAAACAAATAAAGATTACGATACAGTTATCACTTCTGCAGAGTTCAAATAATATTGTGTATAATTTTTATAAATTTAATGCGGATGTTACACATCCCGTAGTTAAATACTTTATATTGCGTATCCCGCAGCTAAATACTAATCTGATTGTGAAATTTATAGCAATGCTAAACGTGGGAAATGTGTTTTTATTAGTATAAAAGTAAAATGAGGTTGGGCTGAACGTCAGTATTGTCTATGTGATGAAAGTTCAGCATCTTTGGATATCTACAGAATAACTACTATCGATGAGAAAATAAAAACCATGAACGCTAAGTACTTAGGCACTTATTCAGAATAGGGATCTACTATAAAAATAAAACAATAGTAACCTGAGCGAGAACCCAAGTGAAAAACAGCGACGTGTTCTGTGGATCAGGGAAAAATGCTTTTGCTGTGTCGAAGAAGCCAAAGTAGGTAGCGCGATAAATGATAATACCCTGCACTGACACCACAAAGCCCCGATACCAGCCCAAAAGTCCATCTGACTTTACTGTTTTTACCAAACAGTCGATAAGCCCTTGGTATTGCTTGCCCTTGCCCTTGCCAACATCTGCTGCTAATCTGTTATACATCAAATAAAATAAAATACTTTATTGTACATCAATAAGACAATTGCAACCAAAAATATACTCATTCCTTTCATAACCTTTGTTGCTGAACTTACGAAATGGGGTTGGTATGTAACGCTTCAGATATTTTTTATAACAAAAATAGTATAATAGATTTCAGTTTGTCAGTCCAAGTCTTGTTTATAACTGATCTTAAGAAACTCAGTATACCTTAGCAAGTTTAGAAAGTATTCCTAATTTGAGAACAATGTTATTAAAATTTGCTAGTATTGATTTACCTTGTTCGTCCAAAATCTAAGGGGTACACGAAACACAAAGACGTGGCACCAGCAGCGCCACCTGCCACAAGGTTGCCGGCGAAGTACTTCCAGAAATGAGTGTTTTTATTAATGCCTCCCAGAAAAAGGCTCTTAAACTTATCCTTAAAAGCGAAGTTCAGAGCTTGCGTTGGGAAATATCGGAGGACATTTGCAAAATTACCACGCCACAGTGAGAAAAAACCTTGTTCCTTTGGCACACGGTATAATACGTCTAAAATTCCTGATAAACAAAAAAATATATATAATAATATCCAATAAGTTCTGTAGTTTTAGCAGCGCTTCAGCAGCTTTATCTAAGCGCCCACACCCACTATGGATTAGTTAGATAGTACTTTGAGTGGCGTGCCACTAATCCATAGTGGGTGTGGAGTTGTGGACAGAACTTATTGGATGTGTTTTATTAAATACTAGCTTTTGCCCGCGGCTTCGCTTACGTGGATGTAGAAACAAAATTAGGATTAGAAATTGAACCCATTCATAAAAAACTTGTATTTTGAAGTAGTGTTTTAGAGGTTTGTAAAAAGGGCCTCGTGACTAAGTTATAACGGCGCTAAGCTCAATGAATATTGTGGGTTCGATTCCGGTCGACAATTAGTCTCGGTACTGAGGTACTTTATGAGGTACTGAAGTGATGCTGTTTGTGAAAATATGTCCAAAAGAAAACAGAAGCTTCAGTTAGTCGTAATAACTCGTAATTCTAACCAAACTTTACAACTATTGTTTAATTTAAGTCTATACCACTTTAAACGTTTATAACTAATCAACAATCACGATTTCTGCGCATATGACAACTTAATTAAAGAACCAACAATAATGATCCCTTATATCAATAGGAATACATACTACAGAGAGGTCAAGCTCTATCTCAGCATCTACGCAACCGAGTGGAATGAGATATACCTCATTTTTTTAGTTGAACGATGGACTTTTAAATAGAAAATTAAAAATAATAAACCAGCAATGATGATCTCTTCTTTCTATGGGCTTGCATACAACAGAGAGGTCAAGCTCTATCTAAGGATCTATACTAATAATTGAAAAAAGCTTTACATCAGTTTTTAAGTTGGAAATTATGCTTTACAACAGTTAATACAAAATTCAAATCTATTCAGTAGGTTTAGCGCCAACCCCTAACAAACAGACAAACAGACAAACAGACAAGAATTCTAAAAATCTCATTTTTGGGTTCGCGATCGTTTATATACTCTAACCCAATTGTTTTTTTTTAAATATCTTCAATGTACAGAAATGACTTTTTTACAATTTTATAATAGTATATAGATAAATATATTATAATAGTATGCGTGGTTGCATTGCCACGCGCGATGGCATGATTATAGTGTGTGTACTATACAAGTGGTGTAGTTCAGGGTTTTGGTAAGGTGAATGGAGTCTAAAGCAGTAACAGAGCGGAGTGCATGTTGTTGAAATATAATATTTTATATTAGTATAATGTAAAGGAAAAGTAAAATAGCATAAGATTAAATTTAAACGAACCTTTATATCTTTTATCCGCTTTAACCTGTTTGCTAACATGCTGAACTTGTAAAAGAATCTTCACTCGTTCAATAGGAGCCACTGCAGTTTTAGACACGGCAGCAGATATACCACCCGCAAGAAAATCTTTCATAAAAGCTCCCGTTTCGCGCTTTGGCTGTGGCGGCTTTGCTCCTTTTTCTACTTTTTTATCCGCCATTTTTACCAATATTCGCTTTGTCTTATACACTTGGTTCTAAACAGAATACTAAATGATTTCCAATCCCTTTACCGATATTGATACTAAAGAGGTATAAAACACTAAATTTGTACCGCACAACAATATTTAACTATGGACCTTAAATATATTTTCCCTAGCTAAATTAACCCCCATGGTAAATGAAATGTTAGAATATACGGAAATTTCATAGGATCATATATGATGGACACACATGCATTTACATACATATGTGATATTTAAACGATCCTAGATATTTTACCGCAACACTTTGACTTTTGGCAGATTCTAGAGAATTATCACTCAATCGAAGAATTACAAAAGACGGGCGTTTTTGTTTACCAGCCTTGTTCGAATTTAGAAAATCATACGCATCAACCAAAGACAAAAAGAAAAGTTTGTATATGTTATGTTTAATAAACTCTTTGCTTCTTACCGGTTTATTTTTGTTACAGTGCGACAAGTTTGTCCAGTGGCGTATTTATTCTAGGGCCAAAAGGGCCATGGCCCGAGGTGCCAGGCTGCGAGGGACGGCGTCAGCCACACCTCGCTCAGCTTTTAGCGCCTTTCTTTTTCAACATGATAAAATCAAAAAGAAAGGCGAACAAAACTGAGCCAACTGGCTGTCTGAAGAAATAATAATAGCCTACATAATATACAAAAACAATTACAAAATTCATGCGACCAGCATGTATGTATGTTTGATAGTCATCACGATGACGGAGGGCGGGTGGCGGCGGCGAGTCTGTCGGACTCCGTCGCGTTGACACTCAGTCGGGATCGTTTTTTTAACTTTCAACGTTTAGGTTTCGTTCATGTCCATATGGGAGAGACGGCAGGGCACAGGCGGCAGCGGGCGCGATGTCGGAGATCTGCTAAGGTCCTATTTCTGTGTAAAGAGTCTAAACTTTAAACCCTTTACACAGAAATAGATTACGGGGGCTTCATTCACTCGCTTTGCTCGCACTTTAGCCCATCCCATCAGCAGTCTTCAAACCTAACATAACCAAGGTGGATTAACCCATTTTTCGACTAATCCTAAGACAACTGGACGTAGTAACAAACTAATTGTAATTACCCCTTTCACTAACGTCTCCTGTCCGAGGTGGGTCTCCTCAATTTACGAGCTCAATCTTACATGAGACAATTGGAAGTAGTAACAAACTAATTGTAAATACTATTCTAACTCAGCCTGTCCGAGGTGGGTGGCCCAAATTTTCAAGCTCGCTTCGCTCTTACATAAAACACCTAGTAAACAAACTAATTGTAGTTACTCTTCTAACCCAGCCTATCCGAGGTGAGTTCCCCAAATTTTTGAGCTCGCTTCACTCGCTCTTACGTGAAACACCTAGGCCGAGATTCAGAGAAGAGACTCAGCATGAACTTACGCTTCCGTATGTCAAATTGTAATACAAATTTGACATACGGAAGCCTTACTTTACGCTGAGCATCGTCTCTGAATGTTAGCCCTAGTCAACAAACTAATTGTAGTTACTCTTCTAACCAAGCCTTTCCGAGGTGGGTGGTCCGACTTCGAGTTCGCTTCGTTCGCTCTTACATACAAACGACTACAGGTAACAAACTGATTGTACTTAATTACCCTTCTAATAACTTACTATTGTAGTAGTAAGAAAGGGGATCACATTGACAGTATTACTAGGGGTAAGTACCTAATATGTCCATTGGGAGAAATAAAAAGAATCGTTAACCTAGTTATGGGGCGGAAAACCCTACAAGCCCGGGGCACTGAATCTTAAAATACGCTACTGAGTTTATCTGACTGTCTTTTTTGTATTATTTAAGCAAGATTACAAGTTATTTTTTCCTTCATTGAAATAACAAACTTATCAAAGCAAGGCCTTAATGACATTATTCGTCGTGCTCTTGCTACCGCCGGTGAGTCAGCCGTATTAGAGCCGTCAAACCGGGAAGAGACCACACGGTATGTCATTATTGCCTTGGAAGTTGGGTAGGCCTTAGGTGTGGGATGTAACTTGCGTCGACACCCTTGCTCCATATCATCTTTTAAATTAAGCGGGCTGTCCTGGCGGTGCTGCTGCTGCCGCGGAGACCCTCAAGCGGCGCACATAGAGTAACCTCAATGGGAGCTATAATTTTGAGCCGTTTGGGGTTGAAACTCTCGGGTCCGAGTGCACGCCTTTAAGAAAAAAACTCTTCGCGGGACCAAAGTGCTGGCTTGTTCTTGGATTAAAGGATAAATATTGCCATTCAACGTGGCAATGCTGCCAGTCTTCTGGGAACGCTACCGGACGTGTGAATTTTTTATTGAATAAGTAGTTGTAGTAGGTACTATTTTTTTATAAATATTAAACCCTTCGCAGACTAGAATTTATATAATTTTATAGAGTAATGTAATGACCGCTTTGCTCATATTGTACTGTTTATGTTTTATTAAATCAACGTCAAACGTCAAAGTTCAGCGAAACGTCAGTTTTTGGTTTTATATTTCCTTACCATTACATGCGCTTATTTTGTGAAGTGGAGAAAATACTATCAGTAGCTTTTGTGAGAACTTTAGAGGCGGTTTGCAAATGTTATTGTATTACAAGAGGATGAGCCTATTTGTTTGCAGGTGAATTCATTAAAATATCTTGCATCCTTCGCCTCAAACAGAGGCGGTCCCCGATAAGAATTAGGGCCTGTTTCACACCCTCTGGATAGCCGCTAACCGCCGGATAAATAAAAAAATGGAACAGAATTTGTATGAAATTATCTGCCAAGTAATTTACGGGGAATCATCAGTAAGTATTTTATTATTCTTTATTTATTTATTGGGGACTGCGTGAACTACCGTCTTGCCGTCTACACGTTGTACGCGCTTACCTGGGAATACTGGTTTGTGAAGGCATGCTCTCGGGTAAGACGGACTGTAGACGGGTCATTATTGAGAATTTCAAACTCGTACGGTGGTTACCGAGGTGGCACGCCTATTAGTATGGTTATACAGAGGTAAAGTTAGTGAGTTTTGATGTTTCATGTAATATCCGGTACTACTGATTTTAATAATTCTTTCACTGTTAGTATGGTATATTATCCCTGAGGTAGGTACTTCTTTTTATTCGTCGACGTTCATACAAGATGTCATACATACGCGACGGTTGCGAGTACGCCGCTAACCTTTTTGAAGGATCTCACGGTGATTCATGTGTATGTATGACTGTTTGGAGTATCACATGGGGTGATCGACTCGGCCTTCTCCTAGCCGGGAAATACTCGCCGTGTGTACCTATACACATACGTATAATGTCAGAACATCGATTACACTGTACACAGTCACACATTAATTAAGAAATACAAGCGTTAAAGCACTTAGCAGTAATTTAATAGTTATAGGTAGCTATGTACAATGGCCGCCATACTAAGGCAGAGCGTTAGCATTCGGTAGCGCGACATGCGTGCGAGTCAGGTGGAGGTCTCGAGCAGAAGAAGGCTCGAGCGATCGGGCGGTAACGACATCCGTTCCGATCCATAGATATTTCCCGCCGTGGTATATCTTTCCTTGTCTGTGGTTGGACCGCAGACAATAATAGAGACTGCACGAGAAATTTATTTAGTGGTGTGCCGATACGCCACAACTGTATGAATGATACTCGGTGTAGGTATGTCTTCCTAGGGCTCCAAGGTTGATAAAACTTTGGAAAATAATGTTACATTTTCGTCACTACGATCATATTATACCTTTTTTGAGAAATAAAATCCAAATCGTTCGATCGTTATAGCAAACGAAAACAATTTCAGACTGACTTCGAACTTCGTCCCTGCGTCCCTCCGAACTAACTGTGATATGAAATTTATCTTTCTCGGAGACATCAGCGACATCTATTGATGACATCTTAGACTCGTCTTCCCTCATAGACTTCCACGAGGACCGGTTATATGCTACCTGCATACAAAGTCTTCCAGCGACCTTTATCAGGTCAGCCGTCCGTCCGATGATACATTACTATAGCGTTAAACTGACATACATTACTTTACAGTTAGCTTACTGCTGAATACGTCATTAGATTCGTCGGTACTAGTGTCACTAGCTTATAAATTAAAAAAAATATCACAATGGGAAATTGTATGCCGTTAAAATGTGCGAGCTATTTTTTATTACCCGATTGCCGAAGGAGGGTTATGTGTTTGACGTGTATGTATGTATGTATGTCCGTTCCTATGTCCGCTCGTAACTACTCAACGGCTCAATCGATTTAGATAAATGATACGTCATTGGATTTGTCTTGATGGCACGAGTGTCACTGGGTACATGAAAAAAACAAAATGGTGGATATCATGCGCTTTAATGTGCGACCTGATTTTGAAAATCATCTTTAGCTGTATAACTTTTCTTTTCAAATGATCATTTAGGATCTATTGAAGTATTGAGTGATACTTTGATGATTTAAAAACTAAAAAGTTTGAAATAAAAGAAGTTATCCAATGAAATAAATAACCTTACTGTGTTAAAAGTACTAACTAAATAAAAATCCAAAACAAGCCTTGAATGTTGGAAAATGTATTACAAGCGGGGGGGGGGACAAGCAAAGAACAAGTTTTATTTGTAATTCAGTATGGCTACGATCGCATAGCTTGTCCCCTTGTTCACTTACCATTTTTGTTTTCGAATGGTCATTTAGGATCTATTGAGTGATACTATGATAATTTAAAAAAAGTAACAAATAGCGCAATCACAATCCTGACGAACAGGATTCATATGATTGGATTTCCAATATTCAGGGGCTGTTCCACCACCTCTGGCTAGCCAACCGCAGGATAATTTCAAAATTGAATAATATATACATATATGAAATTATCTGCCAAGTATACAATGGGAACTTTGAAACAGGCAAATTAAATAAAAAATAAATTTAAATATTATCGGACGGGCAAAAACGAAATTTACAGGATAATACGGCCCGCACCGTAAGCATTTTCATTGAATCCCAAACCGCTGAAGTTCACACCGTCACCAGGGCTGCATATCGCGCGATAGATGTTGCTATGCTGCGCAATAATTGTAACGTAGCGATATCTACGTCACTTCATGACGTCATACTTGGAACTGTAGCGACATCTACCTGCGTTAGTAGTGAAACTTGAAATGTCTCGAATGGCGGATAAGCGTCTCGGAGAGCAAGGTCCTTGTGAGTAACGTAAATGCCTAAACCATACCGGGAGAGAGGAACCCCCAGGTTGTTTAGACTGTAGGAGCATTAATTATTTACCCTTGTTCTCGCGAAAAATTGTTTTCTCCTTTTAGTGTCGTAATGAAGAGAGACGGAGAGAAAGCTACTATCAAGACTCTTTCATTTCACGGTTGCTATTTCGAGAATGCTTTTACAATATTTTCTTACGCACCGACGTTTTGCGGAGGCGTCATTGATAGATAAACAAACGAGATTCCTTTGGTAAACATGAATGACGAACTCGCATATTATCTAGAACAGGCAACATTAACACTTCGAGTAACTTTGCGTATTACATAATTTCTTGAATTAACATACCTACCTACGTTTCTATAAAGCTGGGGGAGTGATAACCAGATTACCATACAACTATTTGACTTAGCCGGTTGCTCGTTTCGAAGGGTGGTTTTTGGAGGGAAGTAAATTCAGAGGTCGGTTTTCGAAGGGTGGTTTTTGGAGGGAAGTAAATTCAGAGGTCGGTGACCTGTATGGCATTGGTGATAAATGTGCTTGCCAGATACCGCATCGCTTCTAGCTAGTTATAGTCGTGAATCCGATTTCAGCGTGGAGTAGTATCGTGTTCCTTCCGCTGCGTGCTGGTTCCAATCAATTTGTTGCGATGCAAGTAAATATACCTATTAATTTTGTACGTTAAAGAAAGTTATTTAAAAAATACCTATATCAATTTGGTGCGTTAACTGAATCGCGCGTCACCACAGTGTAAAGCATACATACGGCCGTAGTATTTTTTTTGCTTATAAATTATGACTTGATGAGTTTATGTACCTACTGGGATCCATGCTCAGCGAGGTGTTGGATTCCTATGGTCGGCTTCAGAAAAGTTAGAGACCGCGTTGTGACTACACGCGTTTTCAGTTCGAATAGGACGTGACAGATACACAATGGATAAGTTTCAGTGCGGTTATTGTAAATGTGTAACATACATAATTACATACCTACTTGTGTTTTGGGGATCGTACGGTAAACGAGTAACTTAGATAAGTTATCGGGATTGACGTAACAGTGCAGCGAAAGTGACTATTTATTATTACTTTTTATTTTATTTACCCACCAATGGTTACCCTTTTTGGTGCATTCTGAGATATTCTGAATAAGTCACCATAGTACCTACGTCTTTACTTATTGCGCAACGTAACTTGAATTTTACATTTTATGTTATGTAATGTATTTGTTATTCAGTTAACCCTTGTTTTGTTTTTTATTGTTTATACATATAGGTTTAACTATTTACCAAAGGTATGTATGTATGTATGTATATAGTGTTTTATGAATAACAATTTTCAATAAAACCTAAATAAGAAGATTAAGCTTGAAGTAAATCATATAAAATTATATATTTGATATCATAATATGATCATAAATAAAATATGCTGCGAATTTATAAAAATGTATGCACTACCTACGTCTAGCCATTAATGACATAAGCACAAGTTTTGTAATAGGTACATTTTAATAAGGAAGTGGGAGTGTTGTACCTAGCAGTACTTTAAGTTGGCATCGATAAATTCTCATTTAAAAAAAATATATTTATCATTATCATTATGTATTATTATTACATTCTTATTATTTATCATTATTATATAACGTTAAGGTCATTCAGGTTAAATTTTAGGATTATTTTTATTTTTAATCATCTTTAAGATAAGGAAAAATAATAATATTGTAGGCAAAGTAAAGAAAATTATTGATTTTTTGTCTTTGCCTGATAAAAGCTCTTATTACTTTACTAAGAAGGTTTAAAATGTACCGAATTCTTGGAAACATAAATGTACCCCATATATGGCCCCTGCTATCCTAGTGAAGATGCGGGTGTAGTCATTGCGGGCGAATAACTTTAATGAGCGCTTTGCACCACCTTTTTATTTTATTTTTGTATGAAATGATACTTTATTAAAATTAAATTACATTTTATCACGAATCAACCCATAAGAATAGCCTGCCTGCCTACTCGAAGGCTTATTCGGGAAATACAGGTGCGAAAGTAGAACAAATGAAATCCTGTTGAGTTCAATTTTTTAATATATTTTTTCTTGATTGCATCGCAGTTTTTAGAAACAGTGTGATGCCGTTGGCACTATTAAAAAATATGAGTAGCACTTTTGTTTGTTACTAAAATTCAGGAATTTGAAACTTTACATTCTACATTCAATAAACGATAGAGAAAAATATCCAAAAAGGATAGATGAAAATGATGCGACAAGATCTGGTGTAAATTAAGGTCTGCCCTACCCTAATAAGAGACAGGCGTTACAATATATACCCTATGTATCTAGTTTTAAAGACATTTTTCAAACAACAAAGTATGTTTACTTTTCTTCTACGCGTCGTCGTGAGTCATGCCGTGACCAATCCCATTTATCTAGTTGATTGGTATAGCCTGACCATGGTAAAGTATGTTAGTACCTATGTAAGTAGTAATTTACTGAAGAATGGTGGGTGGGTGTCGCATATATTTTGTGAGACTATTATTTTTATGGGCTAGGCGAAGGCTCGATGCCAAAATACATTTTATTTTTTATTAACATTTTTTCGCATGACTTCATCTTTGATCATAATTATCCTCATCCTCATTCACATCATCCATAGGTACTGCAAAAACCAAAAATCTGAGATATATTTATTCTCTGTTCTCATGTAAGCAAAAATCGATCCTTTACATTGCTGTTTACAGTAGGTAAACACATCGCGTTACTGAATTAGTAAGAAGACCCTGAAAAGCATTGTGCAACCCGTACTAAATCCATGTTGTCCTAGTTATATAGTTAATTGACAAAATGGTTTTCTCCCTTTATCATAAATGCATTTTCAACCGACGAGAAAGAATAAAAAACGAGGTTCTTAATTCGGTTGTATTATAATAGATAATTATGAAAACTGGTTTTGTATTTGAAATGATCACATTTTCAATATCCTGTTCTGACGGTGAAATCTATGTGAAAATAAGGGAACTTCTCAAATGTTATAGTCGTAAACAAAGCAAATTTTGTTATTTTCAGTAACAAATCAAGTATTTGCATTCAGAAAGTATGAATTCTCAATGATATCTAATATAATATTACTTAATTTGTATATAAATTAACATCCATTTCATTTCAGCATGCTGCCGCCCAGTTGACCCGGATAACCTCAATTACTGCATATCAGAAACGTTTTTGGAGAAAATGCATCTTTAATACTTCAGGTATGTATAAAGTTCTATTTCGGAGTATACTCGCACAAAATCACAAAACAAATCAATTTTCATAGTTGTATGATTTTGTGCTAGTTACCCTTCGACGATATTAAGTGTGCGTAGTTATATTTTATGTCAGTAGTTTAAAAAAAGAACCTTTTAGCTATACTTAAGGCCGCAGTCTAGCAGTGCATAACAAACGAATTCAGCCCGCGCACGAACCCCCGTGTCCTGTGCTACGTAAATTAAAAAGCACAGTGCAGTGCTACGAAGTGAAAGTGACTCAACTTTACAGAAAATATTCCTATTTTTTGCCAAACAAATGTAAGTATTTTGAATAATTATCATTGTTCTCACCAATAGGAACACTGAACTTCTATGGGATAATACTCTGATATTTTGAAAAACTATCTGTTGTTTGGAATAATTTTATAAGCAATCTGTTATTTTCCATAAAAAAAGTAACGCCTTATTCACTTTGAATGCAAGGAAACAAATCCCCGGCGTGCTCTAGTTTTTTTTTATTTAAATATATTTTTATTATTGGCAGTGTTTAGAAATACTGACTTTGGCACTATTAAAACAAAAAAAAGGATCAAACCTTTGTGACTAAAATTAGCAGTTGAACTTATTTGACATAATAGTCATCACTTACCATAAAAAAAAACATTTATAATCATACAATAGTAAGAGAAAAAAAAACAAAAAGCCAAAGACAGGTGGGAATTATGAAAAAAAAATTGATATCATGTTTTTCAAATAATTCATTTTCTCGTGTCCGGGGACCCTGTAATATACTCATCTATTTATGTAATCGAAAGCATGACCTCGTGATCAGCAGTCCGGTTCTTGAACCACTAGAGCAACAGAACTCGTTAAATGTTCACTAGAAAACTAGAAAACAGACTAAGATTGTAGATATAAGATACCAAATCCATCAACTGAAATGGAAATAGGTAGGACACCTAACAAGAAGTTAGACAGAAAATGGGGCTAAGGAAGTGACGGACTGGTGCCCTCGATATAAAAGGAGAAGTAAAGGAAGGCAGTATCGAAGATGGGAGGATGATATTAAGAAGGAGGCAGGAACATGTTGGATGAGGATAGGAAGGGATAGATCGTTGTGGACAACACTTCGGGCGGCCTATGCCAAAGAGCAAGACAATCACGAAACTACTTTTACTGTTACTTTCATAAACAACTATTTAATAGTATAGTGTATAAGCAGCAATAAGGTGAAATGTAACATATTATGTAGAAGATGAATAAAGACATTATTATTCCCTTTATTTATTTATGTACCGACGTATTAATTGCATTTTTAAATATTTTTATAATAAAAAAACGTAAAAGATAAAAATATTATGTATGATTATAATTATTATTACATAGCCCATGTCCATCTAGATCATGCATGTCCACCTAGACTATAATATAATATAACCAATACATTATTATGATATATTAATAATATTTTAGGCGAGGAAATTATTAAATCGGGGAGATTCAAGCCGGGGAGCATCATAAGTAAATTGCAGGGTATTGGACAAACTTGTTACCTAGTGATAACAAGTTATCGGACCATAGCAACAAACTTGTTACCTACTAGCAACAAGTTACCGATACATAGTAGCAAACTAGTTACCTAGTGGAAACAAACTTCTTAGTATGGCACTTTAATGCTAACAAAAACAGTCTATGACTATTGTTCCTGTACTTAGGGCCTAGCCAAAGGAAAAAACCATCGGCCACATAAAGTAAAGGGGAACCCTAAAAGCATTTCGGTGTATACAAACGCGCGGTCGAGCAGTGCAAACAAACTGCTACGTGAAATAAAAACTCGCATGATTGGGAAACGCGCGTTTTATCTAACATATATTAGTTAGATGAATATGAAAAAATACGTAGATAAAGGTAAAAAAAAGGTATTCTAATAAAATAAAAATATTTGAAACTATAACCTTAGGTTACGTATACTTTACTTAAAAAAACATAATTTATTTCCTATGGATTTATGTAGGCATGTGTCATTGACGGTTTTTTGGTTAATGTAATTTAACTGTTATTCATTAATGGTCAACAGTTTAAAAAAACTGTTAAATTAATAACAGGTTTTGAATGTTCAACGGTAGCGTTTAGCGTTAATTTATGTCAACGTTTTCAATCATTGACAATGAAAAGTTGACAATTTAGTTGCAAATATTTATTAAAGATTATTCATTTGAAAAGAATTAAAAAGAAATGAGAAAGAGTTGATTCTCAGAAATGTTGTTAAATAAAATTTTAATTAAATAAGCCGTTGACGAAAATTAACAGATTAAATTTTCAACCTGTTTTTTCATTGATGAATAACAGTTATCTCGTTGACGAATGAAAAGTCGTTAAAAAAAACAGTTTATTGATTCAACGACCACCTCTAGATTTATGGGATCCTAGCACTTCTTGGTAAAAATTTATGCTGTTTCCATCTTGTGGTAAAAATAATGTTTAAAGTGGCAGCGCCATCTCTCGTCAGGAAAAGACATGACAAGAGATGGTGCTGCCACGGTTGGCTTGTGTTTAAGAAAAACCTAAAACATTACAATTACATAAAAAATACATTAAATGAAAATAGAAAAACATAGTTAATAGACATAGGTACATAAGAGAGAAATAAAAAAATAAATTTTCCCCTTCTGCTAATATTTGCTCACGCTGCTGGTGGAACTACAGAAAAGCTCGTAATATTTATTACTTGTACTGTAGAATAAAGTCCTAGGACTGTTTTATTTTTTGTTGATATTTTTTCATGCTCTATATCTAAGCTTGTGCTTATTTGGTAAAGCTTAACATGTGCAAATGTCACAATAAAAATACTATGTTCATAATTATTATGTATTCATAAATTATGAATATGAATGTGTAGGTATTAAAATATATTTTCTTCTTGGCAGGATTTCTACTTGGCTGATTTTGCTGTATTATCCACACATCCATATTCATCCATAGCCACTGCTGAGTAGGTATAGTCCTTTTCCCGATCCTGTACTAATCTCATCCACGTATGACCAATGAACTTCTTAATATCATCGACCAATCTCGCTACCGAAGGCCCCATTCTCCTCCTGACCGTTATTGGCTTCCATTCTGCTATAGTGCTTTTCCACCCTCTAGCCACGTATCCCGCACTACTCCACTTGAGTCCCAATATCCAGTGCCCTATATGATTGACCTTTGTCTAACGCTGGATGTCGAAACCATCAATCAACCACCATCATCATCATCAGCCTGTATTCGACCACTGCTGGTCGTAGACCTCTGCTAGTGAACGCCACATAGCTTCAAAACATTGCCGATTGAATACCTAAGTATTTGGTATTGTACAGAATGCCTACACAAAGTATTATATAAGTTACATTTTACGTTAAAGGCATTTTATACTGCCTCGGTGACCTATAGTTTACTATAGAAGCGTCAAGCGGCAACGGCCGTAGCCCTGCGGGCTGCATACGTGCCGATGCTCCGTTCAGAGCATTGCTCCTCGTGCTGCCGCTGGCCGCGAGTCGAACGTCGAGCGGATGTAGAGCTATGCTCCGTCGGGCGCTGAGCTTCTTGGGCCTTCTGGAACTCGGAAGGTCCAGACGCTGTTGTGAGCTCTACCACGGTGTCAGCCGGCGGATGAGATGGACGTAGACCAATATCCCCCGGTTGACAGCACCCCATGCGGGCCTCGTTGCAATTCAAGAATTATGTCACGGTTATGCCGTCCGCAGTCATGAACAGTGTTTTATGTATGGATTTTTGTATAAATATACGTTCAGGTCACAATAGAACACCGAGGCAGTGTACCGGACTATACCTACATTGTAAACTACCGATTCAAAGATACATAATTAAATAACGGTTGCGTAGCAACGACTAGCAGGTCCTATTCGTAAACTTATTGTAACCATAGTCACAATACGTTTACGTGTACCAGGAAAATATAAATTTATAAAAGTGATTGTAAACTTTAGGCTCTAGACTATACGGCTAGACTAAACACTTTTAACATTAATACAATATTAATAAAAACGTCAAACTTCCAGTTGCACGAGATAAAGGGCTAGCCTATAATTATATATAAGTTATTTTTAATGAAGGAAAAAATCGGCGGGTGGGCAGGATTCGAAGGATTCACTAAGCCACCGCTCGCCCTGTTTATTTTAGCCTTTGTAAAATAAAATAAATAAATAAATGTTTATTGTACTCAGCTGTTATTAACTTTAAAGATACTGTCTATAATCTAGATATATTATACTAGAATACAAACAAAAGTTGTGTAAAAATTGTACAATACATAATGAATACTTCTAAGTTTGTAAGAGGATCATGTGAATACTTTCGCAGGAAAAACGCGATTTATTATGAATTTGTTAATGATGAAATCGGGCAATTGTATAGGATTAATTTGTTGTATTGTAGTTTATTCAGTGTACAATAAAGTGTATATTAATAAATAAACGAGCCTAATCGTAGTTAAATAAGCTAAGGTATCGAAACTTACGGGTACACATAAAATTGCACTTAATCGATAGTTGCATGGACCCGAGACCCTGTATATATGAATAATAATAGCTGAGTAACTCAGCTGTATAGATCAGCACTATAGACCCGTTGTAACTACTTATAACTAAGAATGATCCAGGGTGATCTCATAACTTGTACAAAAAAAAAATACATAGCAAAAGGGGTTTGAAGATTTTTCTATGGAGCGTAGCATTTCAACCAGCATTTTGAAAAAAAAATTTGAAGAAAAAAAATATATTATCATGCATCAAACGCAACAAGAAATGTATGGGTCATTATCTTGTAAAGTGTCACCTCTCCAAGATACCTGCAATCAGTTTTAAGTTAGAACGGAATACTGTAACTAGGTACTGAAGTTGTTACGGATTACGCCAAAACGATTGTTTTTTGTTAAAAGGAAAAAGCCCGAATACCAAAATCTTCAAACCCCTTTGTCGAGGCGTCTAGTCGGAGAATGCAAAGAAAGCCATCGTTCTAAAAAAAATAGAGGCACTGGAATGTTCACCGCAGCGGGCGGCCGCCGCCGGCGCGGGCACCGTGCAAGCGCGCATACCCTAGTACAGCCGTTAACCGTCAAGACTGGATAAGCAATAACTCCCTGCCTAGAGTGCGAGCGAGTGAGAGCATACACTACACAAGTATTTTGTTCAGTCACTCACCTCGACTACTCTACTTGAGTTGAGCCAAGTTTAGTCATCCCACAATTGTTGTAGAAGTCAGACGATATTATTAGTTAGTTTTGTATATTTCAAATTGTTTTGTTAATTTGCGGTTAGATGGTATTATATAATGTGACGTAACGTGAATGTGAGTCGTTAAATGGAAACCTAGCCGCATCTGCATACCCGACTTATTGTTCACTTCACTTTATTGTTTACTTTATACAATAGTTTAGTCGTCGGAATTGAAGTAAAGGTAACACATACCTCACATCAATTAAAATAAGCTACCTCTTGCAAATGTAACTAACTGAACTAACCTATGCTTCAAGCGAATGTTATAATATCAAATAACCTTAGTCATTTGTAACTTAGTACGTACTAACCATTATTTAGTTATTTTAGTTTTATTGCACAGCGAATTGAACATTATATTGCTTCATTTATACCTAATTTGTAAAATTAGATAAGTTAGTTTTAACGTATATAAACTTTATCTTGATTAAATTCTTTTTTTTCCTTTATTTTCACTCAAAAAGTTTACAAAAATAACAGTACACCAAAAACCACTGAGGTTTGTCTTTGTTTGTTTTTTGCAACGGGTGTTAGCAGTTCTGGCTAGACAACTCAGCCAGAACCGCTGACACCCGTTGCAAAAATAAATACAAAGTGTGCCACGAAAATAAAAGAGAAGTTTATAAATTTAATTACCTATAACATAACTGAATTTGAAGTTGGGCGTATGTATACAGATAACTTCCTAGTACCCATGTCATCCTAGTAACTTTAAGCATAAATAGAAACGTCATTGATACCGAATACGACCATGTAAATTTTTACTTTATTCTTTTTAACCCCCGACGCAAAAACGACGGGGTGTTATAAGTTTGACGTGTCTGTGTGTGTGTGTGGGTGTCTGTCTGTGGCATCGTAGCTCCCTAACGGATAAACCGATTTTGATTTTGATTTTTTTATTTGAAAGGTGAATTAGTCGGGAGTGTTCTTAGCTACGTTTGATGAAAATCGGTCCAAGATGGCCGCCGCCACAAAATAGCGAATTACATATTTTTTCACAACTCCCTCAATATGGGTATCAAATGAAAGGGCTTAACTAGGAGAACACTACACTATGATAAATTTCAAATCCAAGATGGCCGCCACCTCAAAATCGCAAATAACATTTCGTGTCGGAGGATTTCAATTTTTTTTATTTAGGTTAGGTTATGTTAACACTAAGACGTGCACCTAGAAAGTAATAATTTTCATACCCTTATGCAGTCTCAACGTCATGTTTCTATAAGTACCTAACTAGGATGTCAAAGGTAGCGTTGGGAGTGGAAGACCTAGGGGGACATGATACGATCATCTCAATGGTGACGGTTCATCAAAAAGGCCAGCTGCGCAGCATTGCGCACGTGTGAACAACTAGACATTATTACATTATGTACTTAGAGCCATGGCAAGGGAGGCAAGATTTCAGAGCGAGTGTTAATTGGCTCGAAAATAAGATAGCTACACACACATTCAACACAGAAATAGAACAGGATGAAAACAGTATTCAAGTTTTATTAATTAACAACCAAGGACATTAGTAGGTACCAGCAAAGGTCACCTGAGAATGGCGGTATTTTGCTTTTAGTGCAAATTAAGAATAATATCGAACGGTGAAATACATTGAAGATTAGTCGCACCCTAGTTTTTTTAAATAGTGTACCTAGTATAGAATATCTTACTAAGACTATTGTAAATAACTTTAAGTATTCATTTCTCCATATTTTTGTACTTCTAGTAGATTTTTACGTAACTGTAGTATTTATTTCTTATTGAGAAAAAAAATCTTAGTATTTACATTAAAAATAAAGGTACTTAAGGTGTAAATAGTGTTAATATTTCTTCCCCATCAAAATACGCAATAAAAATAAACCTCTTCTATATTATACGGTCTTTATACATAAGACCACACACTGTCGACTGGTCGCTGAGCGAGCGACTCTATAAAGGTAAGTGTTTCGTAGGCTAGGTGTTAGAGCCTTTGCACACCAAGTAGCATTTTTTTGCGCTTGTTGGAATGCAAACGCGCGTCGACACAGCGCGTTTAAAACACGTGTGAATTAGGCCCTTAGGCAGACGCTTGTGCGAACTGTAGGAAGCCCCAGACAGCTGCAACCAGTCGACAGTGCGTAATGAGCCTTGTATTATGAATACTAGCTCTTGCCATCATTTACCTACACTCCAGTAAACCCCTCCCCCCAATATAATTAGTTAAAAATATCATTGTTCATCTTTATGTGTGAACATCAAAAAAATAGTTATTCAAAATTCTTATAACAAGTCTTTCAAACTACTTCCCGATGACTAAGAAACAAATTAAGGTACTAAATTCAAAATCTGTGTTTGTTTCTTTTTCAACCTACTGAAAAAAAGGAGTTTCTCAATAATTCTACTGTTATTTTTTATTTTTTTATGTTTGTTAACTCTGAACTTTCGACTGGGTGAACCGATTTTGATGATTCTTTTTTAATTTGAAGTGTGGTTCCATTTCAATTTGGCCCAGTTTTGACAATGGCATCCATGAGAAAACCACAAAATACACTTACCTTCCACAAAAAAAAAAGTTAGTACTATAAAAAAAGAACTCCAAAACACAGGAACTAAAAAGCAAAAAAAAAGTTGTTATTGGGAGTCGGTGCCAAACAAACAATCAAGAAAGATCACTTAAATTAAATTAATTTGGCACCGACTGCAATACCAATTACTTTTTATTATAGTAATAATGTCATAGAAAGTAACTCATTTGTTGTCGTGAGTCAGTGAGTAACTCACGTTTTATGAATATAAAGTGTTCGTTTCTTAATATTTAGAAACGAATACTTTTATAAAAATCTATCAATAGCATATCATTAATGAAATCTTAAAATCTTAAAAAAACTAGGATCTTCCACACAGCACACTCGATTCCCTTGATGGACGAACTATCTGCGGCGGCGGGTTACTGTGAACAAAAACAAGCGCCCTCGCCCCTTCGTCCCGCCGCTCACATACCTACGGCGCGGCCAACTAGTTCTGCACAGACTATAAAATCCTTTCTTAGCTTTAAGTTATAGAATAAGTATTAGGTATTATGTTCCAAACATTTTTCAACAGAGAAGTGGTATTCCAACCGTACGCCATTTTGAAATAAAGTTGGTGATCTCTCGTTCTCGTGATCGCGTCACTATGTGGCACGTGGTAGAGTTGTGATTTTAGTCAGTATGCTGGCCATCTGGGCCCCAATTCTGCTAATTTAGTTAAGATTACCATTGCACCGACACACTACGAGATTCTATTGAGATTTGAACAGATTGGGTATTCTGCTAAATATTCAATATCCTACCAATAGTGTTCGTATTTTGATCTATAATAATTAATTACAGACGTAAACTATTGACGACCAGCCTAACAAAAGTTGTGTCTGTCCGTCTATGACAGTTGAATGGTAATTCAATGGACAGTTACTGGAACGCCACTAGTTTCATATAAGGAGCAGAGTACCAAATGTGTAAAACTATTCTATCAAGGCACTATTGAAGTCTAAGTAAAATAGCAGACCTCCTTCACGCATTCCCGAGCGTCTTGCATGATACGCATTTCCCTACCCACTAAAAGAAAGAAAGAAGGTCCAACGCGTGAAAGGATTATAGATTAAGTAATAGGATAATTTTAAATTAGTTAAATAGTTTTATCATACAGAGAGAGGTAGGGCACAGCCATTTATGGCTCAAATCTGGAGCAGCCCATCTGGGGAAGTACCCCCACCTTACAGAAAGTCAAATAATACACTTTATTGTGTGTTGTGTTCCTGCAGTGAGTAAGGTTGCCAGAGCTCCTTCTAAGGATGCGCTGCGCTGGCAGCAAGATGAGTATTCCCTTAAACTGTCGGCGCAGTGAATCCTCCATAAACCCCTTTAAAAGGTTTTTGCAGGGTTGGCATTGTCGGCAACGCGTGAGTAACACTTCGGTGTTATAAACGTCCAGAGGCTGCGGTAACCGTCTACCAATAAAACGGGCTGCATGCCTATTTGCCACCCTTTTGGTATAAAAAAATATATAATATATTAGCATAAGAAAAATATGATTTCAGGCAGGGTTCGAACCTGCTTGGAATTAGGCTACAACTTACGTTTCAATCGCAAATCAATCTTATTTAGAAATAAATGATGTGGCAATTGATTTGATTGATTGATTGTCTTAATAACAATATTTAACGTTCTTGCGATTACTTCGTGGAATTTGTTACATCCTAACGCGATGTCGGTGGCCCGTGTTTAATATTTCTTCTTCTTGTTCATGATCTCCTAGTCTGCGCGGAACTAGTTGGCCGCGCCTTAGGTATGTGAACGGCGGGACGGAGGGGCGGGGGCGCTTGCTTTTGTTCACCGTAACCCGCCGCCTCACCCCGTCCTTACCTTAGGCGCGGCCAACTAGTTCCGCGCGGACTACAGCTAACTTAAAGTTAGCTTCAACTCGGAAACTAAGTTTGGTGAGAACAGTCACCTAATAAGTAGGTCTAGGTATGATAGTGTATTTAGTTTGTAAGTTTTACAATAGCAATGTAGTTATATGGTACTAATTATTTAGTTATAATTAAGTTAGTATATATTTATTTATAATTAAGTTTTACAATGGAAATAAGCAGTAATGTATAAGACTATCCAAATGTTTGCCATTTAAGATTTTTATACCTACCGCTTACGTAGCTATAATCTGATACGATAAAAAAATAAGCAATAGTCGCAGTACATACTGGATTTACAAAAACGCTTTGTGGCGCCATCTCTTTACAGAAAGGCATAACATATGTTAACGGGCTTACCTAAACATTTTACACCTCAACACCTAGATGGGGTGAAGTTAGCATAGTGCAAGGCTTTCAGGGAAGAGTTGATTATAATCTGTCTTTCCTTTTCACACCTCACCACCTCGATGGGGTGAAGTTAGCTTAGTACAAAGCTTTCAGGCGAGAGCAGATTATAATCTATCTTTCCTTTTCACACCCACCACCCTTGATGGGGTGAAGTTAGCTTAGTGCAAGGCTTTCAGGAAGGAGCTGCTTATAATATATCGTTCCTTGTCTGGTTTGGTTGAGCTACTCTACTGAGTTTTATCTCCTACCAATCATGGAGGCCTAGTATTAAAGCGTAATAGGGTATGCATCCGCAGACCGCATGAATTTTTCTGCGAATATTCTTCTGTACCTATTCAGTAAAATGATTCCATATTTCTTTATTCATAAATTAGATATCCGAGGGGCAAAGATTCCCTCGTGTCCCCCGCGTCCTGGAACAAACAAACAGAAATGAAAATAAATGTAATATATTGTACTTTTACGTATACGTTTATATTAACTATATATAATAATACTATGAATAATATGCATTGAAACATTTACCATAGAGTTTTTGCTTTTTTTATACACATGGATGGATCGATATGTAGATTATTATAATTATATTATAAATAACAGAAAATCAGAGATACTGTAGAATATTCTACAGTATTCTGTTTCTAGTAATTAGCTATATTAAGTACTTATCTAATTTTAATTATTCATTAATCAGATCTAATACAACTGTTACACAACACCAGAAACAAACTATTTAGTTTATATTTTTCTGTCTTAGTTTAAGAATAAACAATAGTTATAGTTATTTTATATAATGTAATAATGACTGCCATCTTTTACCTTTGATATATATCTCTGTGATGGGTTTGTATGCAGCGTTGCGTGAGGTGTAACCAAGGGTACCATAGATGGCGTTACTAGACAGTGTGGTTTGGTGTAGTATTAGGGTAATTCAATGGGGAACGCAATACAAAGCTTAAATAGATGTCAGCACGTTCGACTTTTCATACAACAACCAATCAAAACGTGGTATTTTGACATTACTAATTATGTCAAAGAACGTTCAGCTAATAGGATTGCATTAAATCAAATCACCGGTGGCGCCATTAGTTCCTCAGTTGTCTCTATTTTTTGTCTTTAAAAGCGCCACTGTAATAACTAAAACAACTATCTTGGGATGCACTAATATAACTTTTTACTTTTCTGGTCTAGTGACAATAAGGAATATTAATGCATACGGGTTTTGTAGAATGCCCATACCAATTTTTCTATGCCTTTAGATAAGTACCTACTATAAATCCTGCTTTCAGGGCAATATTCATTAGATCGTGGCAAATGTGACGAGTTCCATTGCCACTGGCAATGTATAGGGCCAGGGTAGGTAAGTGCGGTTTTTAATCGGTATAAGACTGTATCTGTATAATACTTTGCTGCTTGAATTTACTAATTTATCTCACCTACTAATTTAATTTTGCCGAGCGAATTTAATATGCAAATTTGTTAATACGACTTTCATTACAACAGAAAAAGTTAATATTACAAAATGAAAAGTCTGTTACAGTTTTTAATTTTTCCTTTTTCATTGTTTCAGGTAAGGCCGCATAAACAGGTATAATATATCCTTTATCGTTAAAGTTACCAGCTAAGTACATTATATATTATGAAAATAGTTATATATTCGCCATTATGACTACAACGTGTTAACATTGCTTTAAGTACATGTAATACTAAAGATATAAACTTAATATTCGTTGGTCTGGAGCCTCTAAAAAATTAAAGCTACGTCTAAATTTTCAAAATGAGGTAATTTCACTGATTTGTGAACAATTTTAACCCGTACTGTTATGTTGAAAAAAGATTTCATGAGTTTAACCCTTATCAATCTATCTACTCAGCCTGTAACACCCACTGCTGAGTAAAAGCCTCTTCTCTATTACGCCACTGTTGCCAATCTTGTGCAAGTCGCACCCACAGATTCCTTACTACCCTCACAATAATCCTTATACCTATATTTAAGTTTGTTATACTTACTTAGACAAATCAAGCTTAGAAACAAAATGGTTACCTGTCGTAAAATTAAATGGAGAGAAGACTATTTTAGAAGCACTGTCAATGGGACCTTTTTCTTCTCTAAAGAGCTCTTTGAACTCCTATGGTCCTTTTTTCGGCGCGGAAAATCTTAATGGATGGAGTGCCTACCCTGGGGAGGTGGCAAAGCCGCACTTGCCTCCCCCTAATCATAGTTATGGGATTCGAAATATTCACCATGAGCAGGACGAGCTGTGGTCAATGCTTCCTTCTTCCCTTTTTCTCATTTACAAACATATTATGTGACTTGCTCGCAGTAAGAGTTGGACTCCCACGTACTCTCACTCCCAACCATGGACTGAATGACGGTCGGAAGTGAGAGGTCCCCACCCATTGCCACTGTTAGATCATGGTGCTGCTCCACCCAAGCTAGGAATCATTTTAATGTATGTTGCGCCTCTCCTCGTGGCACTCGTTGCAGTGATAACAAGCGGGTATTGGCTGTCAGCGTATACATTACTAGTACCAGTGTCAGACGGATACTGAGAGCATCAGTGTGCTTTTCCAGCCACTCCACCGTGACGAGACTTACCACCTCTATCGCTGTTGTGCCTTGCACTAGCTGACTCGTACCCTGCTCTGGCGCCTCCCCGCGCAGCCGATTCCAGTAGGGCTCTTGCTTCGAGACCCTAGGGCGCAGAGACGGTAGTAGGCTCCCCACCTGAAAAGAGATCGTACGGTATCCTCCAGTCGTAGGTTATGTTCCACAGGAGTGGGCACATGACAGAACCCTATGGAACTCCGCATGACATCTTTCGCCGACCCCATCCTTCATTACCCGTGTAGATGCGGTGGAGTAAGGTCCAGTACCTAATGATATTGAAGGCGTTGGTGATGTCGAGTGACATCGCCAAGACTGCCTCGCCCTGATATACCGTTTTCTCCGCCTGAGCGCATGCTGCGGCAATGGTTGAGCGCATGCCGCAGTAATGATTGAGCGCACGCATGCCGCAGTAATGGTTGAGCGCATGCCGCAGTAATGGTTCAGCGCATGCCGCGGCAATGGTTGAGTGCTTACGGTGAACTCCTATACTCGTAGATAGTATCAGACATAATCCAACTGCTGCCCCTTACGTAAGCTGCTACAACATAAAGAACAAATAATATAAATATAACGTAATTTTGATAGTTTTTACAGTCGGTTATTCGAGACATATGTACTAAAAAATATAAAATACCAAGCTGATAGTGTTCATGACAAAAATAGTCATACAAAACCTAGCCTTTGATAAACAAAGCTTTTGTTGGTACTATTTTACAAAAGCAAAATGATCCCCGAAATTATTTTAATTATGTTGAACATAGCTGCTAAGCTGTAGTTTTCTATGATATTATTTCCAAATGACAGGTCGCATCCTTAGGTCATTTATTTGCCTGGTATTGGTAATGAATATTAGATTATATGTCAAAATATATTATTAATTATGAGGAACTGGACTTTCGCTGTGATTACAAAAAAAATCTCAACTATCTCTAATCTCAATAATCTCAACCTATTTAAAGAATGTAATAGTCCTAAGTTTTCCCATAATGGTTGTGTGATGAAAATAAGAACACATTTCACATCTTTACATTTAATTTTTACCATTATAGAACAGAGTTGAGCAAATATGGTTGAGTAAAGTCAAAACTAAAACTAAATAAGGGGCTACCCCTCTATATATATATGTATCTGTTCATTTGTAAATTATTCATCTAATATAAAGATAAATAGAACAATAATAGTCGGTAAATTTTTTGCATATGCGTTCATATAAGTCGCTCATGTTTTATTATATTTTTATTATATTCGGAAAACTTGTGTACAGCTAGCACAATAAAATTATAACATTTGTTGATATAAGACTGAAGGTATTTTTACTAGTAATAATCTACTTAACAGCTGTATCCGTTGTACACATAACATATTATGGACGCACATTTAAAACGATGCAAAATATTCATATTTTTGGAAACAGAAAAATACAGGTACTCGGACAGCCGAAATGGCTAGATAGTTACTAACTTATGGTCAGATTAATAATATATAAATAGCTATAATAATAATAATATATCACTACATATTATAAAACAAAGTCCTCCGTCGCATCTGTCTGTCCCTATGTATGCTTAGATCTTTAAAACTACGCAACGGATTTTGATGCGGTTTTTTTTTATAGATAGAGTGATTCTTAAGGAAGGTTTATATGTATAATAACATACCACGCGGGCGAAGCCGCTGGCGGGAAGCTAGTAAATAATAAATTGAACTCGGTACTGGCACTTGCCCGCTGTAAAAATAGTGGTGGACACGTCAATAAAGACATCTTGTGTTTGGTTGCATTATCATGAAAATATAAGCTATTTCTATGTATTATATAAAATGTTAAATGGATTAATAATAATAATAAATAAATATCCTGGGACATTTTACACAGCACCATTTAGGTCCGAACTAAGCAAAGCTTGTAATATAGGTAGATACTTAACTATATACTTTTTTTGTAAATACATACTTTTACTATATACGAGTATATAAGAAATACCCAGATAAACCCAAACACTTAAGTTCATCACATAAATATTAATTGTGTCCTGTGGGAACCGAACCCACGACCTCGTGATCAGCAGTCTGGTACTCGAACCGCTAGACCACAAACGTCGTCAATTGGATTTAAAATAAAAATAAGCTAACTTAAATTAGTTGCTCAGCTTGTAAATAGAGATTTCGACGAACATTAATTTAAAATAATTTATTAGCTATTTATAGCCATAATATATATTCATAAATAATTATACTATGCATCGCTATACCCTCGCGAAGATTTTAACAAGTGTTAAAATATATATATTGTTTTTTCTATGTTACTGCGGCATACTCGTTTACATAAAGTGGTCATTCCGAATGATAGCTGTTATGCCTGATAAACACGCGTGTCTCATTACTATCTCATTAGTATCTATCTAGTAATGCTAGATTCTACTAATATTTTAAACCTAAAAGTTTAGATGGATGAATGGAAGGATCGATGGATGGGTGGATGGATATTGGATGGATGTATGTTTGTTACTCTTTCACACAAAAACGACTTAACGGATCTGGATGAAATTTCGCACAGAGATAGATTATAGTCTGGAATAGCATATAGGATATACTTTTATCTTGGTAAAATGTTTAGTTCCCGTGAAATAGATGTGTTTTAAGAAGATGAGTATAGACAAATGTCGTAACATAGAATAATTTATAAGAAATAACTAGAAACACCTACGCGGGCGAAGCCGCTTGCAGAAAGCTAGCGTAATTATAATACTAGACAAAGGAGGTCATCGAAATCGGCCCAAATGATGTACCGAAGGTACACTTATTCGAAAAAATACCCTGTATTACGCTGGTTAAAACTCTAGTCGTACTGTTTTTTAATGTTGACTGGGGAACGTAAAAAAAACTTTTAATTTGAAAAAAATCATGCCATTTTGGCACACTTTTATCGGTTCCGTGATGATTTTATAGTAAAAACTGTCAGTGTCAGTTTCGGAATGTTAAACTCACGCCATTACGGCAGATTATTATCAATTTCATAGTGATTTCGTGGTAAAACCGATCAACTTGACATGTACCTCCGGTACAATTTGGGCTGAGTTGTATGGGCTTTTGATGACCTCCTTTACTGGCGTAACATTAATTATAAAAAAAGAAATCAATATCGGTTAGGGTATAGTGGCGATTAGTTCACTGACAAGAGCTGACCTTATTAATTATTAGGTTAGAACTGCAGCCACAACGACTCAGACTGCAAACAACGTCCAGAATGAAATCGTAATTAGATAATTTATTCCGTACTGGGTGGCAGTAACCAACCAACCTAACCGATATTTGAATTTCTTTTATTATGTTTTTGGTTTAACCTTATATCTACACAAACTTTATAATTATGGTCAATAATAATAACAACAAAACTATAACAACAAAATTTAACTAGAAATTAACTTTGACAATTTAGGTAGTATTTTTATACAACCAGCAAAGATAAGATATTATTATGCTGAAGAAACCGAATTAGAAAGTCTTTTAAAACACGTAGGTACTTCCTGTTCTAAAGACATTTTTACAATACATTGTACGTAAATAAATGAGTAGGGTACCATGACAATATTCATAAATTAATTTCCAGTTATTGATGATTAAACAGTATTTTGACAAATATAATGAAAAGAAACGTTTTACTTGCGATGTCGATACACGAATCAGTCGATAGGACCAGCCCGCTTCGCCTGCTCGAACATAGCTCTTAGGTCCACTCCACAGAGTAGGGATATGTCGGCCAGAAGTTGTTCCCTTTCCTCTGTTTCCAAAGTATCCTCTGCCTGTTTTAATAACCGCAGCACTGACTTTGTAGCAATCAGCAACATTTTTTCCAGCAATTCTTTTTCGGATTTTGGTTCATTTGCTTTGCGAGCCTCTGATACATTCATTTCTGAAATAATTAAATGTAAAATAAGCTTTAATTTGCATTAGATCAATGTTCTATTCTACATGTTAAACCTTTTTTGGCACGCTGAAAATCCTCATGGATTTCTGTCACCTGGGTAGGTTATTGCATATTTATATGATACCTCTAAGTCAGAATTATACCGGCTTGAAAGTGCACTTGCCCACAATTGCTCTAAGTCATGGCTATTGGAAACGTAACACGCACTACGACTACGGGCTGTTGCAACCAAAGGACTCCCGTCAGGCCATTCCTGGCTTCCTACATATACCGATTACCACACGTTACCTACTTTGGCCATTATCTGGTTGGTTGGTGGACTCCCAAGGTCAGCCGCTCGCAGGCTAGACACCTGTCAGTCCGTAACCCTTTTATTATTCCGTTTCCCCATAATGCGTAGTAAAATAAAAGTTTTAAATGACAACTACAAATTCTGGGAAAAAGCGACATTCTAAATATAAATTGATTGTCAGGCTGACATAGAACGAACGCAGCAATCTAAGCTTATCCAATCACATTTATTAATCAGTGAAGGTATTATCCACAAGACCCTTCTTAATGTATAAATGCTTAAAATGTAATTTTATTCATTTACTACACACAAGATTTACCCATTAATAATAATCAAATAATCGAATCATCAAAAAAGCTATAATGCCACCGATACCACATACTTACTAACCATTAATTAAAAATATGCTCTAACAGATGAAAAAATAGATTTTTTACACAAGTGAGACAAATATTAAGTTCACAAATGGCTCCATTACAAGCAGGCTCAAAAAGGACATTAAATAAGTAATACAATAAGTGGATAGCCGGGACACCCGCTACATCTCTATTTTATATTATAATGTCATGGTTCTTGATTTAACGTAATATATTCCAAATGGCAACGCCCATTGAAAGCGAGCCAGCAAAAATTCAAGACATCAAGAAATTCCCCAAGCCTTTATCATACTTAATGTTTCTGATACTTACTGGTTTAGTCAGAATATCGTAGATTATCACACAATATGAACACTGATACTCGATATTTTTAGTTAATATTTATTTATGTACCGCTTCCCGTCAGCCACAAGCGACGTCGAAATATTGATCCACGCATGTCAATACACTGCGCAAGTGTATACATAAATAAGGACCGGTCTACAAAGTACCGGGCTAGGTAGGGATGAAAAATGGGTCAATACACTTAAGGGGACACCTAAGCGTTTAAATGTTTCTAAAAAGGAAATATCGTCAAGTCAACAAACTTGCCTTAGCTGGTCTTACAAATTTGGGAACGTGTCTTTATCATCAAATAAATAAAGAGTGTAAGAAATTCATTGAAATATAGTTTACGGGTCAATCAATAATTTAAAACAAAGTATTGTTTATCGTTTTATTAATTTTAAAAGTACATGCGTATTCCTTGAGCTTAAAGTTTATTTTGATTATACAGTATTATCAATACCTACGTCCTACAAAGTAACCTACCACATTTTATTTTTATCTGTAATTTTTTGTTGAGACTTATCTGTTAATAAAATGACACAATCAATTAATATTTGCATTCTAAGCAAATGTATTATTTTTCATGTAGGTACAGTTAAGATTATTTCATTTAGATTTAGATATCATTATCTGTGCTGTCACTATCCGAACTGTCATCTTCTGACAATGCTAAAAAAGCCATAAGTTGGTCGAAGAATGTTCCTCGCAGTATTCCCAATCGTCTTCCTCTTAATAATTGAGGGGACACGTTTTGTATTTCCAAAGGCTCTTCAACAAGTGGTTCCCTAAGCTGTCGAACGTTCTTTTCAAAAGAACAACAGCAGCATGAGCGCTCTGCTTCCAAGTCGGTTGTTTTTCCTGCACTTTGGTCTATTCCTTGATTTTTTCCTTGCCCCGTGACGTGATGTTCTTTAAGTTCTTCTCCAGGTTGTTTTCCCTGCTCTTCTTCAAGATTTTCCCCATGCTTTGGTCCATATTCTTCTCCATCGTCTTCACTTTCATTTCCATGCTCCTCTACATGCTCGAATTTATGCTGTTCTTCTTGCGAAAGATCTTCTCGTTGTTCGTTTGGTTCCTCATCTATTTTCGTTCCTGTTTCAGGAGGGTCTACATATTTACGCTTCGCTAGATTGTTTCCTGTAGATGAAGAATCACTTGCTACCACTGTACTTCGTCGTTTCAGTATTTTTTTCGGTATAGGAGGTGGTACCATTTTACTACTTGAGGCTTGTGGCTCTTCTTGTGAACTGGAACCTTTTCGATGTTCTCCGTCCATATCCCTAAAGTAGTATTGTTATTGCAAGTTGAAATATTATTATCGAAATCACGACGCGACCTCTGGCGGCTTCTTCTCTCGGCGGAATATTGATCCATTTAACCTACCAAAGTGACGGCGCTACTGGAATCCCGGTAATAACCGAACAGCCACAGTACATCTTTAACTGACATCGTTATATTGTATGGAGTCTGTAATAGTGTTGCCAACAAATTCTCTAATTTTAAAGTCGTATATTTTTTGGACTACATATTTACTAAAATATTTACATTATAATATAACGAATCGCATCGAGGCTTAATTGATGATTTCCAGTTCCCCGAATAAGCCGCTTTCTAAAAAACCGAGTGACTGAAAAATTACGAGTATTCATTACACAATATACAGTCCTATGTTTTTTAGGCTGGCAATATCAGGAAATATGTCCAAAGAAAGCAATACATGATTTTCATATTACATTGTGGTACTGAACCATAAACAAAGTTAACATAGCTATGTAATAAATAATTATGTCAACTTGTGTTGTGGTTTTCTCTAGAAAATAGCTAATATTTTTCTATGACTAAACAGAAATGCTTAAGGCAAAAAGCTTAAATAATATAATTTTAGTTTGTGGTATATCTTTCAGGCATTTAATAAATTGATACTGATGGTTTCATAAAGATTAGAGAAATAAAAAACACAACATAAGTAGGTATGTGTCTTATTATTTTTTTCTTTCTGTACTGTTAACGTGTAAGTACTGCTTTGTACAAATAGTATTCATACATTCAATGGATTCATATCGTGGGTCTGGGTAAGGGCGCCCTTTTCCAATAATATGTGCGAGGGAATCTTAGTACATCGTATCGATATATATTACTATTATTATTCGAACTTTTTATCTCGACACATTATTTTTTTTTAACCATCGGTAAAGCAATTCACCGATTTTTTAAATTAATTTATATAAAAAATTCATGACAGTGTTAGTCGAGTAACCATGATAATTATCATTTAGTTTTTGCTGTGCCTGACGGAGTTCATTATAGTCAAATTTAACGAGCGAGACGAGTAAATGGAAATTCCTATATTATTATAATTATGCAAGTGAAACGGCATAAGTAATTATATCGATATGCATTTAAAAATATTTAATTTAATCTATGCTTTTTTACTGAATAAAATCAGCCAGCACGGTTTATAACATTCTTGTCTTTTTTAGGGTTGGCAGCCCCGTAAAAAATACGTAGCAGTGAAGGTCAGAACTGCCAGTCTGACAAACAATATTGTATTCTCTGTGTTACAATACAACATTAAGGGTCTGTTCCACCATTTCCTAGTAATAATTCATACGGAAATTGATATATTTTTTAATTTATCCAGTGGTTAGCGGCTACCCGGGAGTTGGTGAAATAAGGGCTTAATATTTCACATTTACAGCTTGTAATTGCAAGTTTTCAATCAAATAACAAGGAGTACAGTTATGTTCGATGAACTAGCACACTTTTCCGATAAACTTTTAACCAAAATATCTGTAAATTTTATCTTTCAACATCAGTTCCAATGTCCAAAAAGAAATGTATCCAATGGGTATCTTGTATAGTCACGTTTTCACTAATAAGCAATCAAAGTTTTAAAGTTTTTTTTTTTTTGTGGAAATGTATGTATGTGTTTTGTTTATACCTTTAATGGGTAAGGTCACTGGCCAACCAAACACACTGCTCATAAGAGACAACGAGGTTTCGGAGCAAACGAAATATCATCTATGTATTTTTTTTTTTTGTTTTTGGTTGTTTTTTTAGGAACCGCTCTACCGAATTCGATAAAATTTATGTGGGAACACGTCGGGGGTACTCTTCCGAAAAAAATAATAATTCAAAATCACTCCACTACTATTGAAGGAGAAATCGTGTAACATACACATAAAAAATTTTTTTTTCCGAATAAATGTGTGTACTAAATACATTTCTTTGGAAAAAATAATGATAACAGCTGATTTTATTCAGTAATGTATGAGAAAGGATTTATTTAGACAGATTTTCTATAAATGTGATAAAACATAATATCATAACCCCGTATTCCTCAAAAGATTGGATAAAGGTGTACTAATGTACGGTCTATACCCACAAATCGTGGGGGCGTGAGCCTATTGCCATTTACCGGGCCCAATTTCAAACTCCGAGCTATCTATCTATCTAACCTATATTGTCCCACTGCAGGGCAAAGGCCTCCCTCTCCCTTTACCACACATCTTTACCTTCCGCATATGAAGGCTAGTTTTTGCGGTAGGAGTCAAGTTCGCCTCCACATCTCCGCCTTGGTCTACCGCGGTGTCGCCTGGCATTTAATGGGACCTATTCGGTCGTTCTTTTAACCCACAGCTCATGTGACATGCAGCAGACATGTCCAGCCCAATCCCACTTAACTTTCGCAGCTTTCCTTGTAACATCTAATATATACATAACTTTGGTTTTGGCGCGTAGTGTTGTGTTCCTTAATCGGTCCAAAATTTGGACCCTAGGATACTGCGCTCCATTGCCCGCTGGCAAACGTCGAGCCTGGACCGCTGCTGGAGTATCATAGACCAGGTGAAAGCACCATATGTGAATATGGGGAGAATGCACATGTCGATAATTCTCTGATTGAGATACCATGGGAGGATACCTTTAAGAGGTCTTTCATCAACCAATAGCTGCTCCGGGCGCTTTCGGTGCATCTATTAATTTCTTTATCCTGACGCGCCTTGAAGGAGACTATTTGGCCTAGATAAATGTAGTCTTGGACATATGCATTCTCCTCACCCACAATGTACAGCCTTCTTTTGGTGCTGTTTGTCATCTGAGAATTTAAAAAAAGAACCGTATACTAGGAATGGAGGGCCTCGAGCGTAGCAATCGCACTAAGGACCACTAGACTAAAGAGGCTGTTTTGATATAGGTATCAATATATTAAGGATAATAAAACAAAAGTCAAAACTGTATCAGCTGTGTGCTACGATGAGTAGTAGTAGAGTAGACATCACACGAGCTCGGGGTTGTTTGGCAGCTCTCGGTATATTTTTAGTACTGGGTTTTGCGGTAAAATTTACACTTTCCATTTATTACAAAATGAAGCAGATACGTTGAAGAAATGAAATGAAATATAAGCAAGATCAACGTTATGGTTTTGGAAAAAGATATAGATGTTTTGTATTTGTATGTATGATTTAAATATGTAGGTAAGAGTGGTCCGTGTGACGGTGTGGAACAAGCAAATGAGTTTGTTTATTTGGGAAGTATGTTTACAAGGCATGGCAAAATTTGATTCTCATGTGAGAAGGAGATTGAATGCGGGAAACAAAGAGAATGGAATACCTGCAGTTCTCACCAATGTTATTGTTTGGCGAGTACTGTACATACGATTGTAGCTAGCTGTTGGTGTCAAACAAGGCACGACTGGCTATTCCGCGTGGCGTGCTGGTAGGTTCCTACATTAATGTGAATGATGGGTATGGTAGAAATTAATTTTAAAATATAATAAATGCTGTGCAAATTCATTCTAGCGTACTTACTACTACTTACAAATCCCATAAAACTATTTGACCCAAATAGTACCTTATCTTCATCTTATTCATATCTTAATCTTCTTCATCAGGATGCATCTATCGCCTCGCCAAATCTGATTAAAACCTGTTCAGTTGTTTAGGCACGGAAACATACAGTGTAATTACATTTACATCATACATACATTTATAATATTAATAGTGGAGACAACAACTCGCCATGGTGTTAGGAAACAAAAGTCATTGCGGAGCAATAATTAGGTATTATAAAGGAAAATATCGCTAGCTTTGCTGATTTTGCTCCATGTTTGTCTCGGATGTTTCATCGCTTGCTTTTATGTTTGCTAGCTTGTTTGCTTGCTTCACAGCTTATTTTTTAGTCAGATTTATTGCTTCCTAGCTTATATTTTGTTAGTTAGATTTATTTTAATGACTTCACGAAGAAGTTTTTCCATTTGATCGCATGTGAAGGTTGTAGGAAAAACTAAACTATGCAGACTTGTACTTTGCATAGTTTTCGTTAAACTGGGTACATTAACATTTAAAATATACATGCCTTTCCTGCTGAAGATTCAAATTTGACATTATTAACGTGGAGCGAAGTCAAATTCAATTTCCTGCAAGGTTCGCATTTCGGCTAATTACTAAAACGAATCTCTGCTATTTTACTAAAACAGATCGATAGAAGGAAATTCATACGACCCCATATTGGGTCTGAATGATCAATCGATCTGGTTTAATAAATTATTTGGCGTCTATAAATTAGAAAATTCGCGTTTTAAAAACATGTATAGGTAATACAGTTACAGTCGCTTTCACCTTAAAATGCTTTAGTCTCACTATACAATATCTTATACATACATATACCTACTTTTATGTCTTGAATCAATATCAAGATTAATAAAATTGTAGATACGACTTTTATTTGAGAAGCTAACATTTAGTAAGTAAAAATTATAGTTAGTGGAGACATTTATTGCAATAACAACCATAGAATAGCACATTTAGTACACAGTCCTAATTATTAAAGTTTCGATCATAACAGTATAAGAATAGTATAATATTAAAAGTTTATAATTCAAGTGACGACGTCTGCGGTGTAGTGGTTCGAGTGTTGGACTGTTGATCACGAGGTCGTGGTTTCGATTCCCATAGGACACAAATAATATTTATGTGATGAACATAAATGTTTGTTACCCATGTATTAAAAGTATTTCATTACTAAAAAGGTATGACAAAATGTCCCAGAATATTTATTAGATTTATTTACATAGGTAATGAAATAAATAATTAAATATTTAGGAAATTCTACACAGCATAATTTAGTCCCAAACTAAGTAGCTCTTGTACAGTGTACTATGGGTTGACATATTACATAAAATGTCTGTATTAAACTTTTAGTTTTATAGCAGTTCGATACTTAAACCATTATACCCCAAAACGTCGAAAATATAATTAATGTGTCCATAGTTACAGTCTTTCTTCTCTATCATATGGTGCGATTCCACAGGATGCGGCAGACGGCAGATGGCAGCGGCAGACGGCCGACTGCAATGTAACTTGCGGTTGTATCTTTCCATACAGTTATGAATAATCAAAATATGCAAGTTTTATGGCAACAAGAAGATGACGATGATTCAATACATTTTTAAATATTAAAAAAAAACAATGGAAAAAAAAAACATTTAAAAATATAAGAAATTATAGCCCATCGGTATCCGGAACAGAGTCCAAGCTTATATTAAATTATTATTAAGTACTCGAGCAGGAAACCTATACTGCCATTGTACTTAGATGGACTGGAAGAAGGCTCATAAGAAACTTTGTTAAAACTAAAAAAAACACTGGAATATTAATAATAGTGAAGACGTTTTCAGAAGCGAGGGTGGGTCGCTAGTTAATTATATTTTCGCTTTCTTCGTTTGTCATTCATAATGCGTGCTTCAACGGCAGTAGGTGCTGTGGTCTGTGCAGGTGTGACGTCTGCTGCTACGCGGTAAAACAAGTCACGATCTGCCGGGCGGCATTGCCGCCGAATTGGTCTCACATATTTTGATACTTCTTAGTGCCGTGTCGTGTACTATGCCGTCGCTGTCTGCCATATGCCACGTCCTGCGGAATCGCACCTTTAACCTCTCATTCATAATTTTGATAGACATGGGTTGCGAAAGATTGGTTTTTATAATAATAATTGGTATAGGAACTATTTATAATTTGTCTCTATTTGGCAATTATCTAAATTGTTTGTTCATTCATAAAAAATTTATTCTTAAGTATTTCTACGTCTAATTAAAGCTGAGGGGTTTTTTGCGCCTATAAAACATTTCACGCGGACGTATCATACATTAAACAACCATCGATAGTATTTGGACACTTTCAAATTACAAGAATATCTTATGTAAATTAATGCAACATGACAATATAACACCTAAACCTCGTGAATATGCTTGTGAATAATAAGTAATAAATCGTCAAATGACTTGGAAAGAAACCGATTCCTAATTTGGGACCCTTTGAATCTCATCAAAGGAGATGTTAGAAATCGGGCCGGATCCCAAAAATCTATAAATTCAAAAAAATTAAAAGAATTACTTTAAATGCATGCCTATTATAGTATAAACCTTTTACAGATATTTTCATCGACTCAATATCATGTTTGAGTAACACTACAGTTAGATCTTTTGCCTGTTAACCATGCATTTTTTAAATTCAATATAGCACATTCACGACATTTAAGACACATACTTATTTTATTTCCCTAACGATTAATTATACATAAAATGTATAGTTTATATCTTAAAGTTATTAAGTAGAATACGTGGAAAGGACTCAGCGATGCTGGTGTCAACGGCGGCATCAGTGCCATCTGCAGCAGCATCGGTGCTGTCACGGGTCCCGGTGGAAATGCCAGAAGTGCTGGCGACAGCAAGATTTGCCCTGGTGGAAATGCCAGAAGTGCTGGCGACAGCAAGATTTGCTCTGGTGGAAATGCCAGAAGTGCTGGCGACAGCAAGATTTTTCCTGGTGGAAATGCCAGAAGTGCTGGCGACAGCAAGATTTTTCCTGGTGGAAATGCCAGAAGTGCTGGCGACAGCAAGATTTTTCCTGGTGGAAATGCCAGAAGTGCTGGCGACAGCAAGATATGCCCTGGTGGAAATGCCAGAAGTGCTGGCGACAGCAAGATTTGCCCTGGTGGAAATGCCAGAAGTGCTGGCGACAGCAAGATTTTTCCTGGTGGAAATGCCAGAAGTGCTGGCGACAGCAAGATTTGCCCTGGTAGAAATGCCAGAAGTGCTGGGGACAGCAAGATTTGCCCTGGTAGAAATGCCAGAAGTGCTGGCGACAGCAAGATTTGCCCTGGTAGAAATGCCAGACGTGCTGGCGACAGCAAGATTTGCCCTGGTAGAAATGCCAGAAGTGCTGGCGACAGCAAGATTTGCCCTGGTAGAAATGCCAGAAGTGCTGGCGACAGCAAGATTTGCCCTGGTAGAAATGCCAGAAGTGCTGGCGACAGCTAGCTTTGCCCTGGTAGAAATGCCAGAAGTGCTGGCGACAGCTAGCTTTGCCCTGGTGGAAATGCCAGAAGTGGTGGCGACAGCAAGCGTGGTGTTGCCACCTGCATTTCTGGAGCCATGCTCTATTTGCGTGTCTAGGCAGAGAGCTTTGATACCTGATACTAGACCTCGGTGAACATTTGTATATCTCTTTTTCAAACACTTCGTACAACCACTGTTTCGACCGACCTTTCGCCGCCTCTCGCAAAGAGCCATCTTCTTTTTTTCCATTGTGTTTGCTTTATCGACATCCATTTCTGCAAGGAAAAATAAAATAAACATTTAGAAATGTTTTCGTATGGCAAAGATAAACTGAAAAGAATAAGCAATGGTGGAAATCGGTACGCAATGGTGGCCATACACGCAAGGTTTAGGACCTAACGAGCATAACATGATGACTATGACTATAAAAAATCTAAACGTACGTACTGCCACGCACGTCGCTTATGAATGCATGTCAATTGTAATTGTTTTGAGAGTAATTTATAACATACCATCACGCCTATATTCACGAAGGGTTAGGCAGAGGTGTTCTAATGTAGGTACACCTACTGGTCACATAAGCATAAAAAACCTGGATTAGTGACCGGATGATCGATATAATAGCGATAGACTTGCCCTTATTTCTATCTAAATGTTCTGTTCTGTTTGGATGAGTGGGTGTAACAGTACTCTGCTTAACAATATAAGCTGCTTAATACAAGCGTGATGGTGTGCTTCTAATACATACAAATACCATCACCGAAATATTTTTTAAACTGTTCTTTAAACATTCGGGAGGTAATTATTATGATCAGTTGAAAAAAATAATAATGGGCAGTTTTTTTTCGGAGGTTGGTAAATCAGTGCCACAGTGAAACATGAACAGAGTAATAAAAAAAACAATTTTTCAGTTATATCATCCTACAATATCTGCACAAAAATATATGTCATCAGTCCAATATATAGATGGCTACTAAATGTTGGAAAAGGCAGTTACATAAATACACAAATCATCTTTGTATCGGTTAGGTTAGATAAGAACAAAAACAAAAGGTTAGAACTGTGTGAACCAAATAATGAACCCAGAATCTAAATATATACATATATATATATATATATATATATATATATATATATATATATGTCGGTCGAAACAGTGGTTGTAAATATTAAGATCAGTTGAAAAAAAAAATAATGGGCAGTTTTTTTTCGGAGGTTGGTAAATCAGTGCCACAGTGAAACATGAACAGAGTAATAAAAAAAACAATTTTTCAGTTATATCATCCTACAATATCTGCACAAAAATATATGTCATCAGTCCAATATATAGATGGCTACTAAATGTTGGAAAAGGCAGTTACATAAATACACTAATCATCTTTGTATCGGTTAGGTTAGATAAGAACAAAAACAAAAGGTTAGAACTGTGTGAACCAAATAATGAACCCAGAATCTAAATATATACATATATATATATATTTTATATACATATATATATATATATATATAAAACTCAAAGGTGACATAGTGATCTATCAACGCACAGCCCAAACCACTGGAGGGATCGGGCTGAAATTTGGCATGCAGGTAAGCAGATGTTATGACGTAAGCATCCGCTTAGAAAGGATTTTGATAAATTCTAACCCCAAGGGGATAAAATAGGGGATGGAAGTTTGTATGAAACTTTGTCAATTTTAAAGCGATCGGGCTAAGACTTTGCATGCATATATAGCTGCTATGACGTAGGCATCCCCTAAGAAAGGATTTTGATAAATTCCACCACTAAGGGGATAAAATAGGGGATGAAAGTTTGTATAAATCTTCTTAGATTTTCAACTGATTGAACTGAAATTAAAGATTTGAGCTACTATGATGAAGACGTCTGCTTAAATAGGATTTTGATAAATTCAACCCCCATGGGGATGAAATAAGGGATGATGGAGGATGTAAATGTATTAGTTTGTTTGAGTTTTTTACACACGCTAAACAAAACTAAAGCCGCAAAAAATGTACCTAATTAATAATAATACTTCTTAACGCAAGCGAAGCCGCGGGCAAAATAATTAATAAATTTCATGGTTTCATGGTGGTGTCAGGTGGAGTATTCGAAATCGGAGCCATAGAAAACGACCTGTTTTCGATGGTTTACAGTCAAATGTTAAATGCCCGTACTGGCGTCCCCCAAGGATCTATACTGTCGTTTACGCAGTTCATTTTGCCTATCAATTACTTGCTGAATATTAGCAACACTCATTACTATAATACGGACGATGCATAATACAGGTCACGCGAATTTCCTCAAACCACGAAAGAAGACAGCAGAAAGTGATTTGGGTCGCAATAGGAATAGTCTTCCTATTGAGATTTTCCCCTTTAACTGAGATGAGGTTCTTCAAACGGTACTACACGTACTACGTACGTACCTACGGATACAGGGCTCTTAAGGGCTGGCACCGTGTCAGCGACTTTTCCAGTGATGCATGTGTCCATGGATGGCAATGACGGCTTAACATCTGGCGGCTCGTCTGCTCGGTTGCCAACTGCCAAACATAAAAAATGCAATTTGTAATTCACCAAAAGTACAATATTCAACTGCAGCTTTAAATCACTGCCATATCAGTACTGCATAAAGAACAGCAATTATTCCACCCATTACATACAGCGTTAATGGCGATTTAAGCAACTCCCGACAGTAGGGGGACTCAAATGGAACAAAAAATTCACGATATCAGGTGACACCTTTAGGGCTATCCACCTGTACATGATTTTTGGAGAGACGACTTATTATTTTATGTTTTTTTTTACCCAGATGTGTGTTCAATGGTTTGCTATGTTAAATATTAAATAAATAACATTCAGTGATATCTATTATTACTTAATTGTTCCGGGAATTTTACTAATACTACTAAGTACTAATACTGCAACCTTCTGTTATTAGTTTTTTTGCTGATCAATCAATCAATAATCAATCAATCAATCAATCAATTACTTTCTATAAAACAATACAGCCGTAAGAAAAATAAATAGTAAGTACTTTCATGGTTTGGGCAAGGTTTGTCAAATTATGACAAATATTAAAATTTTACAGTTTGGTGACCCTGGTTTGATCATTCCTTTCGATATTCAATTTAACCGAATCTTGAAATAAATATAATATGCTTTTATTGTAAATATTTACTAAAAAGCTTAGATCTAATCTGAAATACCTGGTTTTCAGATATTCAGATCAGAAAGTAACATTTTAAGTTACTTGTATTTGTAGCACAGTTATTAAATTTGTGACTAATGGTAGACAATTTCCAAAAAATCATAGTCGTAAATATTTCCAAAGGTATCCAATATCGGACACTAAAATGTCGGGTATTTTTTATATTACAAAAGATTTCTTCTATCACTCTCTTGTGGGAGTGGGAGAAATGCAATCCTATATAACTAAACGCAACGGTTTACAAAACATCCATACGACATTGAACACTTGACAACTATATACTTCCCAACACTTTTTCCTCACTTTCCCCCACGGCAGCCATACAACTTTATGATTTACAATTTACAAAAGCAAATAATGGTGCGGGGACCATTGTTTTTTGTATTTTGTATACATTTCTAGACTAAGCAGCCTCTGCTCTCAAACTTGGCTTGAATAAACTTCGAGCAACATACGTACAGTCGTACACCTATTAATTACATTACATTTTACAACATCAACCTCAGAGAATTACAGATAAAAATACAATTATACGGAAAGGGTTTTTTTTAAATATTTTAGTAGAAAAATAGTGATCGAACCTCTTTCTGTATAGGTTTGTTACAAAAATGCTAATCGCGAAAAACCTTGTAGCGTCCTTATGTTAGCAATGACACTGCGTACTTGAATACCGCAGAGCCATTATTTCATCCAGGTCAAACGGCGTACGTCGCGAGAAAATATGGAGATGACTTACATTTGCGAAGTACGATAACATGATATAGATCTTACATACCTTGTTCTGGGTCCATGATGTTGAACTTTTTAGTGTATTAATTATTTAAGATACTGAGCGTGTTGTGGGCCCACCAGACAAATAAATTTATTGATTTGGTGACAGTACTGCGCATGTGCAATATATTATGTAAAGATGAATTCGTACAGACTTTTATGATTTTTTATAAGTGGCAGATGTCAGTTTGGTCTAAATAGTGTTGTCCTTATCTTAATCTAAAGTACAATTTTCCGATTATCGATGAACTATACTACCAAGTATTATTTATTATTAGGACCGTAGCTAACTACACTAAATACAATCTGTAGTTAAAGATTACTTAATAATTTGCTAAAATAATTATTTTAAAAATAGGTCTTCGATTCACGATTTTCCGGCTTTACAATATTTATACGACGCTCAGTTTCTTTAGAAAACATTTTTACAAGCAACCATAGTTTTTATTGCCGTAAATTAATTACAGTTCATGATAAGATTACATGACCACTAATTTCTTTGGATAACTTTTACTGGGGCTTCTGAAGTTCTGCGTCAATAATGTGAGTCAGCTAGACGAGCGATTACCTGTTAGAATAATGTCGCGCTCACATTTGTTCCATTTCGCCGCGTAGAGACTGGGGCACTGTGTCAGGCAGTGTAGACGGGGATATATAACACAGATAAAATATAATACAGAGCAAAACGTCTGTCGGCCTCGTAGCCCAGTAAGATAATACAAATTATTTGCATCAATTTTGGATCAATTGAATTGGCAATGAGCGAGATATGTTAAGCGTTCTGATTCTTATGCTATGCCAAATAGATGATCGGGCTAGAAAGAGATGTTTAAAAATGAAATCTTGTATTCAACATTAAGAAAATTTAGTACAAATAGGTTGCGATTAACTTATACATTACATACGAGAGACTGGATCATCAGTAATCAAATTTTTAGCTAAGATTTTTACCCAATAGGTTTACCCAGTTTTCAAAAAAGGTCTAATAAATTTGCTTTTTTCTTGTTGAACATTTCAATTGTAGAGTAGCCTACTTCAATGTAAGGTTAGATTAAAATAGCGATGTTGTTCTGTTATCTTGATTGTGCTACCATGTGTTGGGACACGCTTCATTACGGATTTATAGACAAAAAAAACGAATGAAGATCATTATTGTCATCAGTAGTTCAAAATAAAAAGTTTTCTTTCTTTCCATCGTCATCAGCCTCAGTCCACATTTTTGCGTCGGACTTGTACATTTTGGTCGACTCATTTCGCTGCAGGACGACCGATGCTTCGCTTGCCTCCTTATTATCATCACGCCCGCATGTAGCCTGGCCAGCTTCAGTTGAGTGCCATGATATATGTTTCAGTTATGAGGTTATTTATGTGCTGCAAAAAAACCGTTTTTTTTTCCGGCAAAATCCGGCAAAATCAACCCGGCAAAATCCGGCGGTATCGAAAACATGAATAGGCGTTATTCCTAAAGGAAATATTAACCGTAACGTAGCTAACCGTAATGTATTAGTTCACGTTCCTAATGTTATACCAGATTCTGTATGATCTGTGGTTTGAAAAATGTTGTGAAAATGAATGAATGTTTTTTTTTACTCCATTATTTACACTCTTAAATAGACTATGGCCCAAAAGGATTAGCATAACATTTAATAATAATAATAATAAATCATGGATGAATACACACATTACTGTAAATCTGTAAATTTTGCAGTAGAAGTATTACGTACAGGAAGTTTCAAAATCTATTGCCTACTAGATGGCGCTGATATCAATTTAGAAAGGCAAATTTATCTTTTATTTCTTCTTAAATACAAAAACCTAAAATTGTTTTAACATAATAAGCCGTCTCTGTAGAGATTAGTATGTAATGAAGTGGTATGTAGTCTTCAGTAAAAAATATAATGTGTCTTTTCTCTTTCAGTATTTTAACACTAATATAATTAAAGATCGATTTTTTTGTCCATTGTTAATTCTAGAGATATCCTCTAGAATTAACAATGGACAAAAAAATCGATCTTTAATTATACTAATAATTTATTTGCAATAAACATGGTACATATAATTATGGTCATATAGTTAGGTTTTGTCTCACATGTCTAACCAGGTACTGGCATAGAAATTTTGGGATGTATTAATGGGAAACATTTTTGTACATTACTAGAGAGACAACGTCTGGGGGTTCAGCTAGTTTCTTACATTACTCCACTAAAAATAAAAAGTTGGAAACTTTAGATTGGATTCGGTCCATAGTGCTTTGCATTGTGCAATGCTGAGTGAAGAGCAAGACTTACCTAAAGATGGACAGGATGTCTGACATCACAGTATTCCTGTCTCGTCAAAAACAAACGGCGGGCATGAGTACAACAAGGACGGATATAGTGCATTGTATTGCTGTTTAACTCACGCTTATACAACCACGTACCAAACTACTTGCCCGAAGTTCTTCGTCCCCGTAACAAGTATCTCATTGGAGAATCACAACTAACAAATATTCGAATTTCAATGAACTTTAAATAGTAACAGAAAATCGGTAACCAGCGGTAGTCCTACTTTTATTACCTTCGAATATGAAAAATTGAAAATATATAGTAGCAGTTTTCGTTACTGTGCAAAAATGGCGGTAAAAAGTTTAGTATTCAGAGTATGACGCTGTTGCGTAAATACAAAGTCTACCATAACATGCAAATAAATTGATTTCATTTTCTACACAAGATATTGATACAATCCAAAATTATAAACCAACGCTTTATTTATTGTCCGTACTAATTTGAATGGCATCAATATCTTGTATGACTAATCAAATCAAATCACAGACAGGATACAAAGATAGTGAAAGAAATTATAGTACTCAGTTTTTTACCAATGATAGTGTGCAAATCTTTAAAAAGAAAAGTCAGAAACCTAAAAAAGCATGACAACCAGTCTTTCCATCGAATATCGGTATTGCCCAGAAATTGGGTTGCGGAGGTCTGATGGCGGTCGCTCCGTCTAAAATACTGATATTCAGCCGCATTCTGGTTAGACTGGAAGCCGACCCCAACATGGTTGGGAAAAGGCTAGGAAGAAGAAGAAGAAGAGAGTGTGCAAATCTTTACATTAAAATTTCTGACAATTAACAATATTTTTTACTTAAAAATGCCATTAACTGTACAATGTCCTTAAATGCTTTATTGTTAATTCTATCTGATAATACAAGAACGCTCTGATTCATAAGTGTTGTTTTATTTTCAATTATTGTTATTATGATCGCAAGGCAAACAGTTCTCTCATACGTTGTTATAAATAAAAAATAATAATATAAATAAATATAAATATCATTGGACATTTTACACAGCACCATCTAGTCCTAAGCAGAGCTTGTACTATGGGTACTAGACAATGGATACTTATATATTTTTTTTGTTGTAAATACATACTTATAATACATAAGAAACACCCAGGGAACACAACCACTTATATTCATCACATAAATATTTGTGTCCTGTGGGAATCGAGCCCACGACCTCGTGATCAGCAGTCCGGAAACACTAAACCACAGACGTCGTCCATAGTTACCCCAGTATGTTTGAGTCCAATAACATTATGGAATGACACGGCACCTGTAGCGTAGCAGTCACACTAAGGATCACTAGACTAATCTATACTAATATTATAAAGCTGAGCAGTTTGTTTGTTTGTTCGGTTTAACGCGCTAATCACAGGAACTACTGGTCCGATTTGAGAAATTACGAGTTATATACTTATTATACGACATCTATGGTCTAGGACGACGTCTGTGGTCTAGGACGACGTCTGTGTTCTAGTTCTTGTACCGGACTGCTGATCATGAGGTCATGGGTTCGATTTCCACAGGACACAAACATTTATGTAATGAACTAAAGTGTTTGTGTTAGTCTAGGTGTTTCTTATATAAGTATGTATTTACAAAAAAAGTATATAAGTAGCATATCCATTGTCTAGTACCCATAGTACAAGCTCTGCTTAGTTTGGGACTAGATGGTGCTGTGTAAAATGTCCAAGGATATTTATTTATTTAACTATGGGCAAATATTTGTGCTCTAATGTATAACCCTACCAAGAATGCGATAAATAGCATAGCATTAAGCTTGTATTCCACGAAGGGCTTGGTAGAGGTGTACCGGTGTACACTCACAGCTCGCCGGTATGGTTAGGCTCCATGTAGCAGATTGCAATAAACTCGACTGTATTTCTAAACTTAGAAGTTCAAGCTCCCATTTTCACAAAGAGGCTGCGGAAAATTTCTATGCGTATATAATAAAGCACGCAGCGTTCATATTACTGCTACAAATCACTGCCATCTAGTCACATATTCAGAAAACTAATAGCATTGTCACGTTGAACAATAGTGATCAACAAGCAAGCCATTATGGCATGCACAGGCCGACCAGTTACCACCGAGATAACAATTATTCTTAAAACCTGAAGAATAATTAATAACCATAATTATGATATTAGAATACAATACATACAGGTTACAATAGTTTTTAAGGAGTTGATTAAATGCTTGCTACGCGGTCGTAGCAAATCGCTACGCGCCGTAGCAGATTGCTACGCACTTTAGTTACGCATTAAGCAGTTACGATGTTTTAATGAATAATATTTTATTATATTTAAATTTCCTTTAAGAAGGTAGTCTTTTTTCTATATTACTAGGAAATATGGAACCAGTTCAGCGAAAATCTAATAACTATAATGAATAATGAGTATTTTTTAGAAAAAAATATTGACAAAAAGTGTAAACATTACAAAAAGTGATTTGGGGTAGTTTTCAATGGTCTTATTTTCAATTTAGAAAAGAAAACAAAAGTATTTCAACAAAAGGAGGTCGAATTAGCTACTGCCGTGGGGTTGAGTCCTATATAGCGGGCTCTACTTTTTTTGGATTTTATGTTTTTATTTTCCCATATTTGCTAGACCGTATTACTACCGCCCCCGCTAATAGCAGTAGTACGGTCCCAACAAATCTTCCAAGAGGTTTTATACTCTTGTGGGTTCCGGAGTAGCTACGGACCTCCGACAGATACACATCAAAATAGCTTCACTAGAATCCGAACGCGTAAACTTCGATTGCGCGATTCAGGATTTCAATTTCGAAATTATTTTACGCGTCGCCAGCTTTAGTTGTTGTGAACATATTGATTCAAGATGGAAGAAAATAAGTTAAAGTTTCAAATAGTATTTTTTTATTTTGACCGGGGTGCTTTAAATTAAAACTATTTGAGTTTTTTATTTTGATGACCCCTTTTATGGGAAACCCTCTCGAGTGAAAAAGATAGCCTACTATCTGTTATATGCGTATGTGGCTACATACGCCCCATTATTGATTTAAAGGCGGGAATCACATGGTCGCGTATGATCAAAGCCTATCTTAGGCTCAATACTCTAAGATACTGAAAGTAAACAACTCTACTACACCGACAAAACGCTATAAAAATGTACATCGTGTCAGCGCCTTACTTACGCTATGTCACATCGTAAATGAGTTTATTGACTGTATTTCTGAACTTTGAAGTTCAAAATGTCGATGTACGGTATTCATAAAATTCATAAGTGCGAATTACGTGAGTTAGAATATTTACAATATCGATGTACTACATTGATCACATTCCTCCTGAACGAATGATACTTGAAGAATGGTAGCATAAAGGTACATCAACGTATTACATTCATACGATCAAACGTTCAAAATTCAGTAATTTGGAATAGCAAGCTTTCGAAGTTCCGTACATCGAGATTCTGAACATTCGCAATAAAGTAATTCGGAATACCAAACTTTCGAAGTTCCGTACATCGAGATTGTAAACATTTGACATTCAGTAATTCGGCATAACGTACTCTCTAACTCACGTAATTCGCACTTATGAACTTTGTGAATACCGTACATCGACATTTTGAACTTCAAAGTTCAGAAATACAGTCAATAAACTCATTTACGATGTGACATAGCGTAAGTAAGGCGCTGACACGATGTACATTTTTATAGCGTTTTGTCGGTATAGTAGAGTTGTTTACTTTCAGTATCTTAGAGTATTGAGCCTAAGATAGGCTTTGATCATACGCGACCATGTGATTCCCGCCTTTAAATCAATAATGGGGCGTATGTAGCCACATACGCATATAACAGATAGTAGGCTATCTTTTTCACTCGAGAGGGTTTCCCATAAAAGGGGTCATCAAAATAAAAAACTCAAATAGTTTTAATTTAAAGCACCCCGGTCAAAATAAAAAAATACTATTTGAAACTTTAACTTATTTTCTTCCATCTTGAATCAATATGTTCACAACAACTAAAGCTGGCGACGCGTAAAATAATTTCGAAATTGAAATCCTGAATCGCGCAATCGAAGTTTACGCGTTCGGATTCTAGTGAAGCTATTTTGATGTGTATCTGTTGGAGGTCCGTAGCTACTCCGGAACCCACAAGAGTATAAAACCTCTTGGAAGATTTGTTGGGACCGTACTACTGCTATTAGCGGGGGCGGTAGTAATACGGTCTAGCAAATATGGGAAAATAAAAACATAAAATCCAAAAAAAGTAGAGCCCGCTATATAGGACTCAACCCCACGGCAGTAACTAATTCGACCTCCTTTTGTTGAAATACTTTTGTTTTCTTTTCTAAATTGAAAATAAGACCATTGAAAACTACCCCAAATCACTTTTTGTAATGTTTACACTTTTTGTCAATATTTTTTTCAAAAAAATACTCATTATTAATTATGTAATTATAGTTATTAGATTTTCGCTGAACTAGTTCCATATTTCCTAGTAATATAGAAAATAGACTACCTTCTTAAAGGAAATTTAAATATTATTCATTAAAACATCGTAACTGCTTAATGCGTAACTAAAGTGCGTAACTAAAGTGCGTAGCAATCTGCTACGGCGCGTAGCGATTTGCTACGACCGCGTAGCAAGCATTTAATCAACTCATTAAAAACTATTATTGTATGTATTCAATTCTAATAAATGAATAATTATGGTTATTAAATATCCTTCTGGTTTTAAGAATAATTGTTATCTCAGTGGTAACTGGTCGGCCTGTGCATGCCATAATGGCTTGCTTGTTGATCACTATTGTTCAACGTGACAATGCTATTAGTTTTCTGAATATGTGACTAGATGGCAGTGATTTGTAGCAGTAATATGAACGCTGCGTGCTTTATTTTATACGCATAGCAATTTCCTGCAGCCTCATTTGTGAAAATGGAAATTCTAATTTTGGATTTAAGCACGGAATATGAAAAAAATCATGAAATATCAAAGGATCTTTGATTATATATGAGTATTATATGAGTACTCGATACCATATGAGTATTATTTATATATTAGAAAGAGTGTGACCAGATACAGTGTACCTAACTATTAGGTGATAAATGTATCATTTTACAATACGGAAAATCCTCATAGGTCTTCTGCCACCTGGGGGGGAGGTGAAAAAATACGTAGGACTCATACCAAAAATTGCACAAATGCAACTTGTCATTTAGCGCCACGTCATTTATTATAATGAAGTGGCATATGCTGAGCTAGGGTCCTTTTTAGTTCTCACAAATCAGCATACCCATAGATTAGACTAAATCATTTTGTATATTCATTTTTTTCCCCTATTATTTATGTCCTGTGTTCTGCTGTGACTTGTGAGAGCAAAATAAATATGTTTCTTTCTTTGTAGATAATTTAAAAAAAATGTATGAAGGATTATAATTTTTTCTTTTAATATAAAATAAACATAAGCAAATAGCAATAAAAAAGTTAAATATCGAGTCTTTGTGAAACAGAAAGTTTTTAACTTTAATACAAGTTTCATTAATCATAGCTGTTGTGTTGGTTATCATAGCTGTACCTGTGTTCATTTACATCGTTCTTACCGTGCTTAAAAAAGTTTGTTAGGCTTTGTTGTGTTGTGTTACTATGACTGGCAAAATATATCTAATACGCAGAATGTATGTAATTTATGATAAATAAAAATAAATTATTATACTCGTAATAAACAAAAACTTAACGGGTTAGAAAAGAAATTATTTAAAACAAATTACTGGTCGGTTACTGGACGAAGTCATCAGAGAAACTAACCGATAGCATTGAAGTTTTGCACCTTGAAGTAGCAATGGCTCAGTCACGTCTCTCGGAGAAACGAAAACCGTTGAAGGAAACAAGTTGTTGAATAAATACCGCGTCTAGGCAAGCGTAATGCAGGACGCCCGCCGACCAGGTGGACTGATGACATGCGAAAGGCAGCTGGCAATGACTGAATGAATACAGCTGAACATCGGGCTCCGTTGGGTTCATTAAAAGTAGCCTAAGTCTAGCAATTGACGAAAACTAGCTGATGATGATGACTGGTCGGTTAGTAATTGCTCTAAAATCATTAAACATTGGTTAAACATTAACAAGTAGCGTTATTCTTTCATAATCATGTGCATATTAATAATTACATAAGTATTTCACGCTTGCTACGGTGAAGAAAAACATCATCAGGAGATCAGCATGCCTGAGAGATTTTCTCAACGGTGTTTGAAGTCTACTAACCCGCACTAGTCCAGCGTGGTAGACTATAGCATAGCCTAGCCTCTCTCCTTCCGAGAGGAGACTCTTGCGCAGCAGTGCAGTGGTTGGTTAATTAGGTACTTATGTCAAGATCATTTCTAAATTTTATTCTTGTTTATCTACACAGGATGATGAGTTTAATTCATTTTTAAGTTTATTGTCTTATTTTTAGAGCGATTCAATTAAAGCTTTTTTAAATGTTGGCCTAGTTTAGATACTAGCAATAACATTGATATAATGTACACTTAAAACAATAATTTTGCTAAACATGGTAAATAATAATAAGCTTAGAAATTGTTTGTAAAAAAAGTTCTTAGTTTTAGTGGTCGTACTTTACTATTCTGTTTGCTACGTAGATGTAATTTCTTGTTCTACCCACAAGTGTTGTATTATTTATTTAGTGTAGCACCATAATGATGTGTTGTTTTGTGTATTTGGAGATCAATAAATGTTATTATTATTATTACGTTTTATTCACTGTTCATTTCACTGTTTTATTTGATACTTATATCACGGGATCATCTACATAACAAACCTAGTTCGCCATCTTGGGCGGTCCGATATAACGCATGTTCAATTTTAGTACAGAGGTCAAACACTCAAGCTCATTGACGTGGGTAGCCTTAATCGGCTATGGATAATTGCTTTAAATTTTGTTGCAAGATTTGAGTCGGACATACAATGCAAGTTAAATAAAAGCTTTTAAAAAAGCGGTAGGTACCATATGATAAATTCCTTCTTTCGCATTGCTATTAATTAGCATCTCTGGTATTTTAGGTGTTAACGATTTAACGATGAATTATACTTACTGCCAGGTGCCTCGTCTGCTACTTACTCGTTCGACTGGAGTCACTTCGAAACTTTTGACTTTTGTTTGTCTACTACTAAGATAACTGCCAGTTATTTCATACAGAAACATTAAGGGATAAATTAAAAGAAAGAAAGGATAATAATATTTCAAATATACACAAGTTCAAGCATTTTATATTTATTTAGTAACAACAGCATTCATTAAAACTCAACCTCAAGGAGCAGTTAGCAGATACAACACACACACAAATGTTTTGATCGTCACGTCATCGTCATCGTTTCTTCAGTCACAGTCACTTTGTGAGCGTTATAATAATTATAAAAATTATGCAATGATAGTATCTATCTATCTACTCAGTCGGTAACAACCACTGCTGAGTAAAGACCTCTTCTCTATTACACCACTGTTGCCGATCTTGTGCAAGTCGCACTCACAGGACCCCTTTATCTGCTATCACTGCGATCGTTTTATATCTCTAGGCCACCATTCGGTAACTGTTTTGAGTCTGTCTGAATTTTATATATTTTGTCAATGTATTATTTATATAATTAGATACACCAACAGCATACATATTTTACAATCAATAGAAAAAGTACATCGAAAACGTCTGATACATTGACAATTACAGGTACCTACATACACGTTATTTACCACTGAAGCATACAATAAAATTATTACAATATCACAAGGTTGGAACTACTATTATAAAACAAACAGATCTATTGAAAATTATCCATTAATACTGCGTATATATTTGCAAACCAAGAAACCTTTAAGGAGATGAAAGTATACAATGATCATTTCTGTTATAATTCCACAAAGAAAACAAAAATTACGTACCCTTTTTAACACAGTTCATTCACCCACGCAACCATTAGCCCATGCTAATGGTTGTGAGGGTGAGTAAGATGAATCTCGCCCAAAAGTTGAGTTGAGTTGCCATTGAGTTTTGGTAAAATATTATCGTGTGGTATATTACTAACTGGTATATTACTGGTATATTAATCAAAATGATTACTAAGAAGGTATTGTTAAATATTCTATGTTATGTATATCAAAATCATACTGTAATACCTTTATAAAGTATGGGTCTATACTAGTTACGCTTATTTGATTTTACCGTCATCGATTCAAAGCTCCATTATTTCCTGTATACAAAATCTTATGATAAACACGATTTCGTGCCAAATATTGGCCGGTGGTAACAGTCCTCACCCGTACACGTAAACCACTGTTCAAAGTAACCCGCTGCCTCACCCCCTTCCCTACCTAAGGCGCGGCCAACTAGTTCCGCGCGGACTTTATTAACTGTTTTGTTTTTGCACATTTTTATGAAGATTTGTAACACATTAATTATCAATAATATGTAATATACCTATTGTATCTTTCTTCACTCGTCCATATAAACTTTAGGGTAGTACACTCATTTTGAAAAGTGTCCTATCCTAAGGTGCTAAGAAACCAATAAAAACAGCATTGTAATTTTACAATTTAAATTTTCGTGCGTTAACGACGAAGACACTGGACGCCATGTTTTTCTGTGGCCATGACGTTATTGTCACCGCTATGTAAACAAAGTCATTGAAGTCAAATGTAAATCATCATACATCATACCATGTAAATACCATTATACTCGTAAAATAACTCTGAACGCACAGTACAATATAAATTACTGAACATAAGTTTATAATATCATAGCTTGGTCTATAGAAATGTACTTTATATCAGTTTTCAAAATAAAATAAAGACTACACGCATACACTATTATAAAATATTAGCTTTGTGAGTACTGAATGATAAGCAGATATCGATTTATCCTCCGTTCCATGAGAATTTGTTGCATCAGGTGGTTGAGAATGCCGCTCAACAACAGTACGCACGCAGTATTCCGCAATCTGTTGATAAAATTGTTTTGTAATTAATGTACACGTTATCAAAATGTTAATACTAACGCCAGCCTAAGCAGGGCCTAAGTCACCTTTTGTATTGTATAAGTACAGATAACATCACATCACACTTGAAGGGTAAGACAGAGGAGTACTGCAGCTGTATAAGGTACACCCATAGTTCGCTGGTATGTTTAGGTCCATATAATAGGGGGTGACCCTATTGCTACTGTTTGTACAGCAGGCTTGATTAGTGTGTCCGGGTCGTGTGCGGGATGTGTATTAATGATTTGAATGAATACACCATTTAATGTTGATAAGTTACTATAATGCTTGTAGAAATAGCGTTACCAAAATGGCTGACGACCGCGTGCTCGCGTGGCCGTGGATTCTGGTCGAATAGAGGGCGCGGCGGACAGCACACACACTTTGCTCGACCAACCGGGCTAACATGCACGCCGCGAGTATATTTTGCCTACGCTTATGTCGTGCTTTTGTTTTGTTTTCGCACAAGAAAGAGCGAGACAAAAGAGTAGACAAAATTTTCTCGTGGCACGCATGTTAGCCTGGCTGGTAATTAAAACCAGGATATCTAGCTCAGCTGTCACACATAATATGATCCCAAAATTACTAATCCAGTAGTGGAAGAAAGTTTGAAAAATATTGTATTGCATAAACCATTACATCAGATGCTCCTAATTGGTTTTTACAATAGTATGTATTGGATTAAAAAATATCACAGTCGTTTCTAAACAAACTGTAGTCACTGTTTTACACGAAGGCTTCACATTGTCTTCGTACTATCTATATTGATATAATAAAGATAAAAAGAAACACTTTTATGAAGGTACATCTTTACCGAGTAACATAGGCTATAAAAAAATACCACGACCACGCGGGCGAAGCCGCTGCGCGGGCGGAAAGCTAGTGTATTATAAAGCTAGAAGCCCAGAAAGAAAGAAAGCCCAAAATTCCATACAAAGTAATTGTTTACCACACACATTCTTTCAGATTATGAAAATCTCTGGGGGCCTACTACAATCTTTTAGGAAACAATCTTATTTCAATAGTGTTTTGTTTCAGGGATATAATAACATTACTCTTTTTCGTACCATGGCCTTCACTGTACAATATTGTTTTATTCCTGCTTAGTGTTGGGAAAGAATGAACTATTTGTCTATTCCCTGCTATCAGAAAAGAAACAACGCTATATGAACTGGTATAGCGCTGCCCCTTTCCTGCACTTGTCCGAATCGCTACTACGGATTCCGATCTTGAACCAAAATATGTATACTTTTAGAGGTGACGTCACCAAAACCGCTAAGAAAATAATATTGTTTCACTCTGACAATAAGCTTGTTTTAAGGACTTCATGGTACGAAAAGTCGAAGTAAGATTATAATAATACTGCTATAAGAGCTTGTGGTTGGCCCCCAGATCGATCATTACTTTGTATGGAATTCTGGGTTTTCTTAATTTATAATCTGAATTCAGATTATGAAAATTCCGGATGTGTGACCCTTAAGGTTGGCTCACTATAACCTTTTTTATGGTAATCATAATTATTATCATAATGCTACTGCTTTACCTACTTACGTTAACGTTAACGTTAGTGTCCAACTACGCGTTAGTTGACGCATTAAAAATGTGTGTTGGCTACATTAGGGTTCAACGTCGTCAAGAATAATTTCCTAGTGAAGTAAGTAGGGTTAATAACGTATACGATAACATAGGTTGAAGCAACTGCCCTGGTTGCAAAAATATGTGTAATTTTTTAAATATTTTATAACATTAATGCTTTAAATAATTATTCTTTATCATACTCATTATTGCCACCACGCTTCACTTACTGCCGAGCGATTCCAGCTTTGGATTGGCTGAATAACACTAAAAACTCCAATGCTTTCTCTTTCGATCAATCTATTATCGTAATAATGCAGTTTTTGCCTAAAAACAAAGTACAGCTTCACATAAAAACTCGCTTGTCCGCCATATGCCAACAGCGTATCCTTGCATATTTCGGCGACACAATGCTTAGAGGCGACGTAAGTTTGGAAAAACTGATTGTGGTTGGGAACACCGAAGGCAAAAGATCGCGCAGTCGGTCACCAACAAGATGCACCGAAAGTAAAAGAGTCATCGGCCTCCAAATTCTACACGGTTATGCGAAACGGGCTGGACAAAAACCGGTGGAGACAGAACATCCGCTCCAGATGCAATCCTGATGCTGACCACAATCCTCAGACATGAGGGACCGACCCCAGAGAGAGAGAGACATTTACTATGGCCGTGTGTCCACCGCACACCCGTCACGTCAACATGATCTCGTAATAATCGGCGCCGTCATGTCTATGCCGGTGACGTCCCGGTGCCGGTGGCGGTGGACAAACAGTCTTAGGGCCTGTTTCACCACCTCTGGATAACCACTAGCCGCTGGAAAATTAAAAAATTGTACAAAATTAGTATAAAACTATACGCCGTTAATTGTATGTTATTATATGGGATTGGGCGGGGCACGTATGTCGCATGCCAGACGAACTGTGGGCAAAAGTTGCCACAAATTGGATCCCACATGGAATGAAGTGACAGCGTGGTCGGCACAGACGGAGGTGGCGTGACAAACTCGACTCCTACAAGAGAGATTGGATCCTCAAGTCAACAGACCGAGCACTTGGAAGGTGGGTAGGGAGGCCTTTGCCCAGCAGTGGGACAAAGTGGGCTAGTAAAAAAAATATGCCGGGTAATTTAACGGGAACTTATCGGTACGCTGTGCAACAGGCCCTTAGTTATAAATAGCCTGTTTTTTTATGTAGCATCTTTTGTGTCCATAGTCTGTTATAGTATAGGCACCAAAGGGAATCGAGTATGCAAAATGTGAGGACCGCAGTCTGTACACAGTTTTGAACTCAGAAAACCTTGCAGATTAAGAATCTGGATTCGCCTTTTCGTAAATGATATTTATTTTTACAATTCCAATATTAATTTGTAACTTTTTTTTTTCAATTTACTAGATTGAAGAATCTTTAATCATAGGAAACAATGGGATATTATCACTAAAACAAATACTAAATAGTTCCAAAGTATTTCTTCAATCCATTTATTCGATACCTAAGGTGATGGGGGTATAAAAAAAATGGACCAGTCAATCTCCTGGCAACATCCAGATTCTTAATCTACAAGGTTTTCTGAGTTCAAAACTATTTACAGACTGCGGTCCTCACATTTTGCAAACTCGATTCCCTCTAGCACTCGTACTATTTATTATATTGTTTTATAATCATACAGTTGAAAGGAGACTTGTATCATTGAGTACCTAACTCATTTAATGAACTATTATTATGATTTGAAACCTCCATGACGTAAATACAGTGAGCACAATTTATTCAATACCTCAACCATGAGTTTTATTGAATAGCTTTTGATAGGTTTTTTACGCATCGAAACACTGTAATCTCATAGAGGATTTTAGTTCCTTACGTAACCGCTAGGGGCGTTGTCGGGTTTTCCATATAAATATTTAAAGGCGCCGTTAGCGAATCTAGTGAGAAAAACTAAGTAAGATGTTCCAGACTCGATTCCCTTGATGCACAAACTACTTACCTACTTATGTTTGTACAGAAGCGGTGCCCGAGTCAGTTTCGCACTTATCTGGTTTTTATTTTGTTGATCAACCCATGTTGATCGAGTCAAATTAAGAGAGAACCCGATATTTCTGTCGCAGTTACATACTGCGACAAAGATATCGGGTTCTCTATTAATTACGACGCAATATAAAGCTTGTTTGAATGATAGATATGACCTGAGAACATATTCCAGAAAATGTGTAATCGTATTTATATATTTATACAAATACTTTAACCGACGTTTGGGAGATCAAATAATTTTTTTTTCTTGAATTCTAAATCTAATATAACGTTAACGTGTAAAATCAACGAACGAATAGAAACAAAATGTATGGGATTGACATCAGCTTTCCACAGATCTTACGTTTTCCATTCAAACGTTAGATTGCAACTGGCTTGTTTGATTGAAATTGGCTAGGCCCGCTGATCTTTTTAATTAATAAAATGAGGTCTACTTTTTTTCAATTTTACTGCTTTTACGAATGCGGGATTCACTATTGTCAGATGCTAATGACTCTACACATCTGCCTCCAGCGATCAAATGCATTGCGTCTGCCCTAAGGACAATGCAACTCAAAAAGACTTAATAACTTTTGTTTTGTGCAATTGCATAGCATAAATAGGTGTGTACCTACCTGTGCCTTGTGGATTGGCCTTAAGAGATAAGTAAGTATCAAGAGAACTAATTTAGCTTACCAATACAATTAAAAAATACTTTTACAGCTTGAAATGCTTTGACGGACCTCGTTGATCGTCACCTTCATTCTTTGATGTCCTCCACATCCATTTGAGTGATGAAATCATTCAGTAGGTGATGACTGTGCCCACTACATCAGTCACGCAATCTCCTTGCGGCAGCGCTGCTCATCCAACACGGTGCTCGTATATGAAAATTGAGAATTATTTTTATAAGATTTTTTTTCGACCGTCCTCTTTTTTTGAATCTCCATCATAAGGATATACATAGTGTAGTTTTGATGTATTAACATAAGGAGAATACATCAAAACTACATTGTGTGTAAAGTTTAACTACAATCAGTTCTTAAATGAATATTCATTAAACAAAATTCAATCATCGCCTATGCTCCTACCCTACATTTAAATTGGACCACTGGAGAAATATATAAAAAATCCTTTAAAAAAAACCTTTTATAATAATACCAAGATCCATCATATTACATTATTATAGGTAAATATATAACGAGCTAAAAAAACAAAAACAAAATACAATCACCTAGACAAAATTTAGGATACAAGAAGTAACCACTGTCTAAACATAGACGTCTCCAACATTCGATCACCTAGTCCTTGGATCACTAGCTTGTCTGATATACGCAGAGAGTCAATGAAGGAGGCTATCCTGTGTCGCACTACGGCATAAAAAATAATTTTCTAAATTGGCCACGGAAAAGTCGGCGTAAATAAATAACTATTCTAATCACACATTGGAGATTTGCGATAAAAAGTACGTCATGAACTCTATTAGCCTAACCCTAGGAATATGAGAATAATTGGTTTTAGACGCATCAAAATCGCAGTATAATAAAATATTTCTTAAGGGTCCGTCCTACAAATCGACCCATTTTGATACATTTTGACCATCGATTGCAAAGAACCGAATAGAAATAAAAACTGAGCCATGAATTGAAAAGAACAGTTCCTTTTATGTTAGAGAGCCAAAGTGGATTTTTTAAATTATTTCCATATTAGTGGTAAATCACGAATATTGACAACTCTATTTCCGAAAAGTTGCGTTCGAGTGACGTTTGATCGTCGCTAACCAAGAAACTATAAGTAATTATGAATGTAAAAAATATGTATTAAATACAGTACATACTCTTCTTTTAGAGAGCCAGGTTACTTTTTTCAAGTTTTATACAAAATATACCAGAAAAAAAATGATGAAATAATGTTATTTTTGGAAAACTTCCAGTCAAATATGTATTTTTTTCTATTTTTTAGAGGCACTTTTACGAAATTTAAAAAATAGTGTATTAAACTTAAGTTATCCTGTAAATAGAACGTAAATTTATATTTTCAAAAAAGTAATATTTTCACTGTGAAAATAATAGATACATTGAGCTATATTAAAGCGCAAAAACTCGATCGCGGCAGTAACCATCGGGCCATCATTTATTAGTGATAATTATTATTGAAAAGATCAAAATTGTTTATACGATACTACGCCCAACCTCTAGCCGAAATATAGAACTCGATTGAATCAAATTTTGAAAAATTGAGTCAAATTTGTGCACGGCCTCTTAAACTTTCTTCTACAACTGCCTCAGGTCGACCAAAGTGCGTGTGTTATTGTGTTATAAATAGGAAATTCTCCGTGGCAGCCCGGTGCTTGGACTTGTGTCCGGTTATTGGTAATAGGTGTGCTATGCACATCTTTGCTTCAATAAATTTAAGTTTGTTTATACGTACGTGTCTTGGGTTTGACTCAGTACTGATGTCCGCTGGTAAATCGTATGGTGTATCTGCAGCTTATGGAGCATGATAGGTTGGCATCAAAAGTTTTGGAGACCCTCGAACTAGATTACACCGCATGACATCTACCAGGTTGCTCTATACTGGTCTCTCATCTAATAGTTTTCACCTGTAATGTTTTTAATATAAAATTAAATAATGTTGTCCCTTATTCCGAAAATTCATATTCGCAATTTGAAAATGCTGTAAAAGTGGAACGAATTAATTAGTTTCTAAAGAAATTTAAAAAAGACTGTTTATTATCGGACTCAAACAATATCTGGGGCATCTTAGCTGCTATGACAAGGTGTCTTTACAAGTATGAAATATGATAAATGGATAGAATTCCTATCTGTTCACACAAGGCATTATATTTTTTTTTATGGTGTTTATGGTGGATTAACTGCGCTGACAGGTTGAGGAAATGTTCCTCTTGCTGCCAGCGCAGCGCATTCGAAGCAGCTCTGGCGACCTTACTCACTGCAGGAACACTACACACACTAAAGTGTGTTATTTGACTGCAGTTCTTTGTAATTACGAACATTTCTTGATTAGCTACTGAGTGGTTGAATTATATTCAGGTTATATGTAGTGTATGTATGTATATGTATAGAGGGTAGCAGGGAACATAGAAAAGAGAATATAGATTCACAACAAATTGATCCCTGTCAACCGGGGTTTAAAAGTCCGCTAAGTTGCTGAAATATTAGATTACTATAACCGTTTTAAAGGAATCCTGAATATCATCCTGTAACTGTTTTATAGTCGTACCTGCGTTGATGCGTGAATATCAGAAAATCTCGCCTCTGTAAATGTTTGAATGAAAACATTTTAAGAAGCTATCATCTCATCAAATTAATTTAAGTTTATACCTACATGTCTTAGGTTTTGAGGCTGTACTGATGTCCACCACTAGTGAAGCTTGTTTGTTGTTTGGTATCGTGACATGCTGGCATCTGCAGTTACAGAGGCGGCTCTGAAACTGTACCGTCACACTTCGTAACTCTCCACCTGTAACGTTTTGAATTTAAAGTTCAGTAAAATAATTACTGCTTTCTTACACATACCGATAATTCTATCCAAATTCAACATACTGTAAGAAATTCTTAATTAATACATATTTTTTTGCCAACCCGCATTAGGCCAACGTGGTGGCCTAGCCCCTATTATACTTAGAGGAGACACGTGCCCAGCAGTGGGACAGTACCTATATGGTTTCATGATGATGATGATGACCATTTTATTAAATGTCTTAAGTCGTTACATTTTTGTATGACAAAATTCCAATGTTTTAAATTGGTATAAATTACCAAGGTCGAACCGTCTTAAATAGTAAGCCTTCCTTTATTTTCGTTATAAATCCAAAAAATTAAAAGGACCTACTACATCAACTTAAATGTAAAACCGATTTAATCTTTCTCTCTGATATTTGAGTGGCTACGTGATCAGTAAAATAATAAAAAAAACGTTTTGCGTTTATGCTTTAAATTGACACCAAATAAGTTTAAAGATGTTGTTTTAACAGAGGAAAGAATCCATAATTTCAGACACATACTTTCCTTTTATTTATAACTAGCTTTCCGCCAGCGGCTTCGCCCACTATCCCACAGGATCCATTCATTTTACCCGGATAAAAAGTAGCTATTTGCTATTCCAGACTATAATCTATCTCTGTGGCAAATTTCATCCACATCCGTTCAGTGGTTTTTGCGTGAAAGAGTAACAAACATCCATCGATCCATACATCCAAATTTTCACATTTACAGTAGGAAAAATAAACTTCCCTAATATACCTAAGCATATAATTTTTATACAGCTTTCCAACATTAATTTCTCCCCTTAGGATCGATATTGTAAAATGTATTCTTAGATATAGCCCTCTTCCTTAAGGAACCTACCAGCCTGCTTTAGATAAATTAAAAAGTTCTGAGATTTCTGTCCTAGTCAGTAAATGAGTGGCATTTTCCTTCTATATTTATATAGAATTTTCCTTCTATATTTATTACATAGATTAAACTTGCATCGTATTACATAAAATATATGCGTGCTGTGACCAGTTTCCCTTTTAGAAGTTTTAATTTTAAATAATAATTAATCACTTACATATTTATAATTTCGGTACATTCTGGTCTGGGTGCGAAATCCTCTTTTCTGGTAATGCTGCCAGTTTCCATCAATTTCCGTTGCGAAGTTGACGAGGAACGCCATGCGTCACCGATAAGTGAAGGTCCCGATGTAATAATTTTTGTCTCTCCTCTGAAATGAATAATTAAAGCTTTTGTACTTCGTGTCGCTTGTTATGTTGCGGATTACAATGGCTAATAAATATTATTGAGTATACTAAAATTATGATTTTCTCTGGAAATATAATATCCCTGCTGAAGAACAAAGGACACTCTCTATGCTCATTACTAATAATTCTTCATTCAAACTATGATTAAAATATAAATAAATAAAATACTTTATCGAAACGCAAGAAAAACGTTACAATATAAATGTGGTCTCACCCTAGAGTTAAAAAAATATTCTTACAAATAAACAATTAATTGATAGATGACACTATTTACATGGGCCTTTTATGCTAATATGTTACAAATACCATTTAATTGCCAAACGTTCTATTTATATAGATATATCATGTTGACAAGAATATTATAACCGATAGCTGTGATTTCCTAATCAATCGGACTCACCTGATAAAATTTATTTGAAATCTTGATTTGTGTTTGAAAATACACTCCTGAATTCTATCGCAATAATGGAATTTGTTAGATTACTTTACATGATACCGTTCTAGAGCCAGAAATGTTTTAATTTGTGCAAACACTTAGTTATTATTTAATTTCACCATGCACCGCGAATTAACGGCAAATATTTACACACAATGATACTTAACTCGATGAAAACTGTTACAAGTTTTTATTAACCGATGTTAACCAAGTACATCAAATAAATCTCAGTCAATGAGACCTAAACATGTGTGATGCACGATCGCAACAGGGGTGAATCCCTCTCTAGATACAAAAGGGCATGAGTCTGTTCTATCGATTGCAGGAAGGGGGATATAGTGCATTGAGTTATTATTTCATGCAATGTACTAGTGAAGAGTCTCGGACTATCGACTAGAAGCATCGGCCAAAAATCTACTTACTAATTTAGAATGTCAAACGATGGATGAAGATTGGCACAAGTACTACCGGGCGAAACAAAGACAACGAGTAAACTTTTTATACGATTAAGTCTCAAAATTTATACATATTAAGTCGTAGTATTTGGTAAAGATTACATTGTGATTTTTTATGTCTTTTCAACATTATAGTTTGCTCTTTAAATTCTATGAGAATAAATTCAATTTTTCCCATACAAAAGTGTGAGCTTTGCGCCACTTTTGTTGTATATGATTTTTTTTACATTATTTTCATTTTACATTCTGGCGATTGCGTTTCATCCAAAAATACTTCGTCAACATTTATTAGAAATTATTTTTAATGATTACTATGTATAGAGCTGGAGTTTGCTGGAGTTTACATGAGCTGAATGCTTTCTTTGATCGTTCGACCTAGCCCGCTAAATTCAAATCCTTTTTACGTTTCCGCAAATTATATATAATATAAAATATGATTTTAGGGTACCTACATGCAAATTTGGTCGCGGCGAAAACTACACAATCACAACGGTGTAAAATCTTTCCATTATAAAGCTATAAATCGCAAGTTAGCGATTCGACTACAGATAAAAATACTTGGGAGCGTGACCGTTTAGATCACACACTTTATTCCACGTGGAATTGCTTTATTACGAAGTACGCAGGTGTACCTCAATGATGCTAAATGGGTAATGCACCCCAGTTGTTCCCCACTTGTTCAGATAACTTTTGGTTCATTATTATTTTGTCAAAGTATTTTATTCTTTTGCAATATAAAGATCTATAAACGTAACGTTACGTAATAAAATGTTGTAATACACTACATTCCACAAAGGAGGTGAATGACGAGACGACGTCTAATAGAGATGAATGGAAGTAAAAGACATACTGCGCCGACCCCAAATGAATTGGGATAAGGGTAGGAGGTAGATGACTATATTAGTATTAAGATTTTGTTAGCTTTAATTAAACCACCCAATTCATTATTATGTTTTATTAATTATTCTGTTTTCAATTAATTAGTGTCAATAAAATAATAAACCTTAATATACAATTGGAGCACATATTTCTTAAAAATGAATAATGAAAGTAATAATAACTTTGTAACTGTACCCACTTATAACTTTCCAGTGTTCCACTAATCAGTAGTTGTAACATTTTTGTCACAATTCACAACCTTTATCGTAAATACTTTAATTACCTAAATGCCATAGTGCTATTTTGGGAAGGTCAAACACGATAAAGATTTATCAGTTATCCGTTAAATTATCCGTTAATTTATCAGTTAAATTAAATAAAAAAACATATCAACTATTTTTTTTTAAATAACAGACCTTTAACCTCTCTGAAGATTAAGTAATTAGTATTACAAACTAGAATCTTCTTGAGCATCATGAGCTCTCCTAGTATTGAATTCGAATTCGCGCCGCCTGGCTTGACATTTTCACACAAGCGTTTGGCACAAGCGATTCACGAAGACTAATCGAACCTCTGACGTACTCCAAAAGAAAGTTTACTTTTAGTACATAGTCATCTAACTTTTTTTCACGATAATTAATAATATAAGTGAATCATTATAATTTGGCAGGGTATCGTTATTTTTTATTTTTACTTGGTTTAATTTATAACTGAAAAAGGTTTACTCTGGCTGATTCATGACATGATATGGTGCTGTCTCATGGTGTTACTATGGCAACGGATGCTTGGCGTTGCCGCGGTAACAACACGCCCCCTTCCACGGAGGGAGAGAAATGAAATATGCAGAGTAAATACACAGAATTAGTTGAAATCCTGTTCTCACCTACGCAATCAGCTATAGTCAGACAAGGAAGGATGGGTGTAACAAACGAATCATTGGCGGTTGCTTCCCAAATCATCCCGCTCTGTACCTCGTACCATAAAATCGTTTCCCGGCCCAGTACAACGTTTTATTGAAGAGGTAATAGTTAGTCGGCTACTAGGGCAACATTTACTCCAAGAGTTAGATAGTAAGTTTATGAACGATGTTCTTTACTCAATAACCTAAAACTCAAGAAAAATAGCACCTGCGTTACCAAAATACTGAATACGACGATAACACTATTATGAGGCACTATTAAGCTCACGAAAAATAGTGAGTGCTTAAGGAAATGTAAAGTTGGTTGCCAAATCAGAACTCTTAAAATACAACGATTTCACATCTTTTAGTGTTAATGCTAAATAATTTTATGTTACTTGGTGGCCACGTTCATTGCGGCATATTATGGCCTTTATTAAGTCCTCGAAGTTAATATTAAATTTAGTATCTAGATGTTAAAGCTTGACACTGTAAAAAGTTATCAGATATCCAAACTCCTTTTCTTTGGGACCATCTTGGAGTAAATTTTCGGGATTTATTTCTTGCACTTCAGCAGTTCCCTTATTCATAGTCCAGCATCTTTCATATAAAATTTTAGCGTTCTGCAAATATTGGAATTGGGCAGAGAAGTTCAGGAAAATAGACCTCTTTACAGTCTCACCAGGGATTAGTCTTAGTAGGCTTTACACACTGCACAGTGGGAGGTCTTTAAGAGGAAAGTCGTTTAAGAGGAAACAGCTTTTTTTTTTTTTTTTTAGGACGGATGTAGATTCTAGCTCAGGATCTTTAGAATCTTAACCGGGCTTGGTGGCGAGGCACCTTTTGTGCCTCCAGCCATGGACACTTATAAACTAAGCAACCGCAGCTAAGGGCGTCCCCTAACGGGACTCGGACCTCGGCTTAGGGCGTTGCTGGGGGGACAGCTAGGGACAGCTGGATCTGGGTTGAAATTATTTAGGGACGAATTTAAAACTACTGGCTCGGCGCGGGCCGGCTCGAGCAAGGGACGGGGAGGGGAAGAGGAAACAGCGCTCCCATACATGTGCTTATGGTGGACACCAGGTTTGGTTTTAGAGGGTAAGAAACCCACGATTCCCGGTCTTACCCGGTAGCTGTTTCAAAGTTTTCCCCGTAAATAAATAAGGTAGATACTTAAGACTTTATAGGGAATTTACGATTAAGCATCGTATAGGTAATAGCAGTTACCACTTATATTTTGGTGGCAATTAAATATTTTTTAATAGCCGACGTACTTTTAACAACAGTACCTTAAATATGTTACGGGGGCAACATAGGTAGAATACCGAAAACACCATGGTGTTTAAAGCGTTATTATGACGAATCCTCTTATTAATTTGCCTTGAAAAAAAGAAACACCCGATATACTTAAGCCTATTGCGAATAATGCGTATTGTTTAGAATATCTAGTAGTTTGCTCAAAGTTCGTAAAAAATGATTGAAAATGTGGAATTTTCAATCTAAATTGTATTTTCTCTCATTACTCGCAGATGAATTATATAACAAAAAAAAAGAATGACTTGTTTAACAATCCGTATTATTAAAATTTTTTAATTTCGAACCTATTTTTGGAAATAAACACGTCGATTTTTCACAATACGCCCCTCAAAGCACCCCCCCATTCATCCGACATTGACTCACGCATGACTCTAATTCTGTATCCTATTCATCCGATATTGACTCACATATATGACTCAAATGCTTACAGTATTCTCAAATACAGAATTTGAGTGAAAGTGATATCAATTAATTTGAACTCTATGCTAGTGACATAAGGATCGTTGCGCGTACCGTAATAAAATGAACTTACTATCAGAGTTCAGAGGTCAAACGCTAAGGTCATTGACGTGGGTATAATAGCTTTAAGTTATGAATCGGACAAGGTCAGGAATGAGTATATAAAGTTTGAAAATGGCACCGGTTACTGAAAAGTTGTGCAGTAGCCGCTTATCGGTATGGACATGTAATGCGTATATGTGAAAAGCATGTTACCTAAATTGTTTTGAATATGAGTGTGGATGGATAAAAGGGAAGAGGAAGACCAAAGAAAAAATTTATGGACTGTGTTAGAAAGGATGACCACAAAGGAGTTGAATGACGAAATGATGGCTAATAGAGATGTATGGAAGAAAAAGACATACTGCACCGACCTGAAGTAAATTGGGATGATGATACATACATACAATCACGCCTTTTTAACCCCCGACGCAAAAACGACGGGGTGTTATAAGTGTGTGTGTGTGTGTCTGTCTGTGGCATCATAGCTCCCGAACGGATGAACCGATTTTGATTTTGTTTTTTTTATTTGAAAGGAGAATTAGTCGGGAGTGTTCTTAGCTATGTTTCATGGAAATCGGTCCAAGATGGCCGCCGCCACAAAGCGAAGCATAACTAGGAGAATACTAATAAATTTCACATCTAAGATGGCCGCCACCATAAAATTGAAAAATACATTACATGTCGGGGGTTTTCTCAATTTTTAATTTCCATAGGGGTAGCACACAGCACCACTTGCTACGATTCTTGCAGGGGTATTTCTTTCGCTTCGTCCACGTTCAATGTTCATATAAAAAATCTTATTTATATGAATATCACTTCGCTGCAATCTCCGCGTAAGTGAATAGAGAGCCTTAATCCCGCCCTAAATCAATAATGGGGCGTCCCATAAACAGAAACAACACAACAGATAGTACCGAGTCATCTTCTTCACTCTAATAGAAATTGTATAAACGCATGTCATAAAATTAAATCATGTAATAAAACGCAAAATATTAAATCAACATAAAAATTAAAATTACTACGCAAAATTATGTTAATTTTTTTTAATCTCCAATGATTATATTTGAGATCAGTAGAAAGGAATAGGCATAAAAAATGTTTGTAATTTACATTCTGAATCGCGCAAGCGAAGTGTTCTGGAAAATTTCTAATGAAGTAGTAACTAAAAGCTATCTTCGGAGGTCCGTGTGGCTACTCCGGAAATCGGTAGACATCGAGAAGCCGGTATTCAAAATTCTCATTGTAAACCATGGTGGAGTGTGTGATCCTTTACCTTACACGCTTCTCTATGAGGACTTAGTAGAACCGAGAAAAACATATTATGAGGCACTATTGTGTACTCGACCCCACGGTAGTAGCACATTCGACCTCTTTTGTGTTTTTTTTTATAAAAAATATTTTAAATGATTGATATAAATGCTCAAAATATTTCCCAATTAATTGTTACTGCAATATTGTTGACTTTTTGTGTTTTTTTCTTGTTTATTGTCATTATTGTGTCAAGATAGAGGTCTTTTTATATTAAAGTTAAATAAGACGGTGCTAATAAAAATAACTAGAAATATTTGCCATGAATAATTTATTAAGAACACCAGAAATACATTAGATTATGTTATTAACTATTTACTTGTACCGAATTCTTTTAGTGGTTTTCGCTGTGAAATTCTTAGTATTAGTTCGGAGCCCGATTAATGGCAATAGGCTCGTCTTTTATTACGTGCATGGGACCTAAACATTTCGGCGAACTGTGTACATTACATACACCTCTGCCTAACTCTTCTTTTATTTATTATAATCACAGCTAACGTAATTCATTATCATGGTCCCTAGCTGTAGAAATCCATTTTCACACATAACATAACACATACAATAATTTCTTTAGTACATTCATGGAGCATTAAAACAAAGCAATCGTCCCTCCAACGTTATTGTGTGCAAGGCGCGAATAATGGGCTGTTTACAAAACAAATTAGTTTGCCGGCGTAGTACCGCAATTCACCGCACCCGCCGCCTTTGCAACAAGCAAATTGTTCGGCACATTCAAGCAGAACTCTTTCAATACTCATCTTATCCTACATCTATGGAAGTGTTAAAATAAATACGTGACAAGCGTGTTACCAACTGTTTGAACGCAACCATTTAAAAAATAATGGCCCTGTTTCACAGCTTACTGATAAGTTCTCGTTAAATTAGCTGTCACATAATTTCATATGATTTTTGTTCCATTTTTTTAATTTATTAGGTGGTTAGCGGCTATCCAGAGGTTTTGAAACAGGCCCTTAGTCTAACAAAGTACCTTCATCATTGAATTATAGTAATAATTGTGATAAAGTTCATAGAACGTAGTCTTACGTAACTATGTAAATCCGTAAAAAAAAAACAGATTTATTAGTAATTTATTTTATTGAAATGTTGAAGTACCTAGGTACCAAGTAAGTAAGGTAAACGTCCCAATAACCGTTAAGTTTTGAACTTCGCCGACTTTGCAGGTCTGCTGTGCTAAAACCAGTAGACTTACAACAATGATATTTACATGTATGGATAGGTAATTTATTCTAGTCCTTTGTGATTACTTTTTTATAAGTGAATATAAACGTTAATATACCATAATACAACAAAATAATTAAAAAGGGCCATTTGTACCAGTATCCGGTAGATTTGTACCAGTAATCGTTTTACTGTCCCAGAATTCGGTAATTTTTACCGCGAATATGAACTCTATTGCTTGACGTTAAGGTTCACAGAAATAAGTTTTATTATTGCATTTTTGTGATTAAAAATAAATAGGGATTATGTGTATCCAAAGAAAAGACATTATTTCTAATTAAATATGTACTTGAAACATATTAATAATTAATTAATTACTTATAGGTATAAATTGTAACCATAATTTTTTTTTTTAAATTTCTATAGATTGACTTGCCTATAATTTTAAATCAAATTATTTTTTAAAAGTACTTAAAGTTATATTTATTGAATTTACTTGGGAAGTACCTTGTAGGTGGAAGGGACATCGACGCACATCCGAATACCATGATTCCGTACACGATTCTGAACCCCCCTGCGTTGAAGTTTTCCGTAACTTTTTTCATCAAATTTCAATTTTTTCTGCTGTTTTTTTTACTTCAACGTGTAAAAAACATTATTTCTATCTAGCCAAATTAGATTTATAATTAAAAAATCAATATTTCATTTATTTTGGATCGCGCGTGCGATAATATTCACCGCGGAGTGTTATAATCGCGTTTTTAGCAATACACTGCGCGATCATTTTCTACATGAATGACCTAGGTCATTTTATTTTTGACCTTGAGTGAAACCTTATCTTAATGGTACTTTATTTTAAAACCACGTGGATTTAATTGGTTTGTTCGTTTTTCTGTATTATTTCTAATCGATTACGCCTATAACAACTATATTCCATGTACTTACCACGCCATGCGGCATACCGCTGTACACTGGGACCCTTTTGTACAAGGAAGTGCTACAAACTGAAATTTTAAAATGGGGGTATTTTAATAAAGACTCAGCTGAAGGTCGTCTTAGAGGGGCTTGTGGCTAACTTATAACTACGCTGATCAACCGATAAGCTACGCTTGCCGCGGTCAGTTCATGGATGGGTGACCATTCTTAATACAGCGAAACCCCTCCGTGCCTCGGAGCGCACGTAAAGCCGAACACCTATAAGTACTCACTCCAAAGAGCGGGGAAACGAACCAGCGACGCGAACTAGGGAAAGGATGCTACAAGAAGCGGCTGGACTTAATCTTTGTCTTCTCAATCAGGGCTCTGTCGCTGTTTCCCCGCTCTTTGGAGTGAGTACTTATAGGTGTTCGGCTTTACGTGCGCTCCGAGGCACGGAGGGGTTTCGATGTGTTAAGAATGGTCACCCATCCATGAACTGACCGCGGCAAGCGTAGCTTATCGGTTGATCAGCGTAGTTATAAGTTAGCCACAAGCCCCTCTAAGACGACCTTCAGCTGAGTCTTTATTAAAATACCCCCATTTTAAAATTTCAGTTTGTAGCACTTCCTTGTACAAAAGGGTCCCAGTGTACAGCGGTATGCCGCATGGCGTGGTAAGTACATGGAATATAGTTGTTATAGGCGTAATCGATTAGAAATAATACAGAAAAACGAACTAACCAATTAAATCCACGTGGTTTTAAAATAAAGTACAGTTTTAAAATGAAGTCAAAGGAAAATAAGTCCTAATTTAAGGTAATAAGAATCATTATGCAACTGTTAATCTACATTGTAGTACCCGGCAGACCTTTATACCCCAGTATCAAAGGAAAATGAGACCTATTCCAAGGCAATAAGGATACAATAACGGGTATCGGTACAATGGTCATTGTGTGTACCAATATCCGGCAAAAAATGCCGGGTATTAGGTCAGGTCGGGATTAGTGTGTACCAATAGATGTGACATGCAAAAATAAATACTTTTCAATTAGATTCATCTTATTTTATAGGTTATATCGATATATAGTTTACTTAAATATTTTAATAAATTAACCCCTTTACCGTATGGTCATCCGTAGCAGCATGGCAAGCTCAACAATATGAAGGGGTGATCTCATAGTTCAGGGACAGAACTTAGATTTTTTATAATATTTTCGCAGAGCACACTTTTGTTGTTGCACAGTTTTGCTACCATTAAACTTTTTGGTCAGTTTTGCTATTATAACGGTACAAAATATTAGCAAGAATGTGTTACTGCTTACAAACTTTAATTTGTTATTGATAGGAAGGTAGAAAACAAAAAAAACTGACTGGTTACCGGGTACTGGGACACTGCCGGAAATAGGGACGTTTACCTTAGGTCCAGGTAAAACTGATTTAATACTATTTATTGAATTTATAAAGGATGTTACCGTATGATTTTACTATATTCACATAATATGTAACATCAAAGTATTTCCTAGTGTGATTTCACACTACTCTTATAACGTGATACAAATTATCTAAAGTTCGAATTAACAGATGGCGCTTTGATACAAGAATATTCTAATTGAGTGTTTGAGAAAATACCGCATCCAGTACAAAGGTTAATTTAGTGATTAATAATCTGCTTCAATTTTTAAACTGGGCAAGGTTATGAAAGGTTTGATAATTAACTCATGCTTGTTAAATTGTGAAGTCACATTGGTACCACTAGAATGATATTTTACCGTTCAATTGACAAGTCAGGTTGGCCGAGTGGTCTAAGGCGCCAGATTTAAGCTCTGGTTCCCGAGAGGGAGCGTGGGTTCGAACCCCACACCTGACAAATTGCGCTACCACGCATGGCGTGCCTTTTTGCATATCTTTATGTATTTAAAATTTTATTTGTTATTTTTATCCATTATTATTGTTTTATTTTTAAAATATATGTCCCTAATCGCTCATTTATCATACTATAGGCTGCGTGCATAGAAACTAGATAGTTACTATAATTTTTATTTTTTATTTCCGTTCTACGAAATAAGTACTATTTAATTATTTTTAAATGTTTGCTTGCCAAATGATTGACGGTAAAACATCATTATAGAAATTATAAACAGTTCAAACACAAACAAGCTTGCTTTCATTTATCATTGACTTGTATGAATAAAATTGTGCATTTGTGCACTAATTTAGAATGTGTGAATAATTATTATTAAACTACATTCAATCTTTTAAATCGAGTGGATGTTTCCTTCTCTATTCAGCTCCTTCGAATCCTGGAGTCCTAGTATCTCAGCGGGAACCAACTTCTGTCCGCCAGCGTAATACCTGATACTGTGCTGTCATTTCTATTCTATGATTTATGTTTTCTATAGAAAAAGAAAGCACGCTTTCAAATAGATACATAGGTACATGATCTATTGAATTTGAATCCTAATTAAAACAAACAAATACCTATTTGTATATTTAATATTTTCGTACCGTAATTATCTGTTGTTCCAGAAAAACGTACCTACACAATAAAGATAATTTATGATAATGAGTAGACGTGAGCATCAGCCGCCGCCGCCGTCGCCATAAAAATATACAAACAAGGTCTGTGTTGAAAAAAGTATTGCAGGTGGGACAAGCAAAAAAAAAAAGAAATTTGTTTATCATTATGTATTGCATAAAATTTTAACTGAACGAATAGCTTGTTCCGCGTGCAATACACTTTCCAACATCACAGGCCATTGTTTATTTGATGATTTTCAAAATGAGCCCGCACTTGACTGCCATTTTGTTTTTTTTTAAGAATTTCATGTACCCTCGTGCAATCAAGACGAATCCAATGACGTATCATCTATCTAAATCGGTGAGTAGTAACGAGCGGACATAGGAACGGACATACATGCATACATACTTACATATTACATATAAATCAAACACGTAACCCTTCTTCGCCAGTCGGGTAAAAATACGAAGTGCTGTCGTATATTTTAATAAGTAAAAATATTTTTTTCTTCCTGTACCTACAAGCCTTCAAGCTTCTAACCTTCTAACCTTTAAGCTGAATACCAATTTACACCAGAAATATTTACCTGTTTACCGGAAAATAATGCAGTTACTATCTTGAAACAACATCTAAAAAGCAGCTGATAGGAAAATTTAGTTATTATTTACCAAAAGTGGCTTTTGGTAATTAAACATTGCCAGTTCATTTATTAGGGAAGGGGAAGTTTTGATGCTTGTTTGAACAATAACCGTAAGGTTGATTTACAGAACAACAAAACAAATGAATGTCTAAACCAACTTTACCAGAAAGCAAACTAGAATAACCATAGTAAATAACAAATTGTAAGTAAGTACTTGCTTTCGTTCAAGTGTTGAACGGTTTTGAAAATCAATGAATGATAAAGTGTTATGCGAGGGGATTCCACTACTAGGGCAGCATACATGGGAAAGTGTTGCTAGTTTAAAAGTTCTAGGAATTTCAATAAAAATTCCTTGTATTCTCTACTACTACAACTATTATTGTACAACAGTCCTGAGTTTGAAAGTTTGGAAAGTTTACAGACTTTTACAAACAATTTTACAGAATAAAACCAATTGTTACGCTGTTAACGCGTTATACTAAATTGATTTTATTCTGTATGGTTTTGTTTTCATTACATATTTAGTGATAAAAAGATGATTAATAATTTGATTTTTGCTGAGATAATGTCTTATAAAAATACCGACCGTTGCGGGTACTAAAACTGAATAAAATTCAAGAACACAGCCACGAAGCGTACTTATTTGGGTATGATCATCTTCATCATACACATGATAGTTTTTTCCATAGATAGCTGGTACATTCTTATTTGGAATAATAAAAACTTGTGTAAAAAATTAAAGTCAATCTACTTTTTGGAGTTTTGCTGGAAGGTACAATCATACACATTATTTTGCAGAAAGCAATAATGAAACTAAGATCTTACTTGGAAGAAAGAGAGAGATTACTTGGAAGACCCAACTTGGCGCCAAAATACCAGTATATCATACAATATGGGGGGATTATTTTACTGTTGATGCTTCTTGAGTGTGAGTATTATTTGTTCACAGTACCAACACACACATTATAATATCATCCAAAAGAGCTACACACTCAAGCAACTTTAAATTGTGTGGGTACGATATAGTTTTAGCATCTGAACATCAATTATCCTGTTCATTCACCTACCCTCAATGCAGATACTGGTGGTGAGAAAGAGACATTAAACTGTTTAACTGCACCCTCGCAACGTTTAATATTGAGGGTTGCATTGCCCGACCCTATGATCAAAGAGCTAGTGACCGGCCGTAGTCAATTTAATTGACACGAAAAAACGGACGTTCTCCATTCGGATGTTTATGTTTTTCTCTGACAATTATAGACCGATTTTGAAAAATATTTTCTTATTAAACCAGGATAAAAAAATTATCCCCCAAGGGGTACAAAAATAGGGGATGATTGATTTATTCTACAGAATGTGAACCGATTGTATTGAAATTTGGCACACATTATGATGTCCCTACAACATAACTTATGATGGTGGTGATGATGATGGTGACGTAACAAATTTTGAGACGGTGCGAAACAATCAATCAATGAAGATCATATTACATTTAAATTGAATTTGTACCAACTCAAAATTTGTTAGAAAGACTAATAAAGGTTTAATTTTCGCTTTTCAGTTACTTTTTACGTCTGTTTTTACTTTGTTTTAAAAAGTTGTTACTTTTAGTTTTGTTGTTAGTATTTTTCAGTTACTTTTTCGTCGGTTTTTATTTTAACCGTTAAATCTAACGTTCTGACACCAGCACAATTGTCTTTAAACAATTTAATTACCTGATTGTCATAGGAAATAATTAAAGTATATCGAACTTCTTCTTCGCTCTTCTTTGCCAGTTTTGCATTTTTTTTTGTATGTTCCTTATGGTCCACGGAAGGTTTTAATACTATAAAAAAAAATATGCGTGGACAATATTAAAAACGGGGGAAAAAAGTTATCAATACCACACGGGCGAAGCCGCTGGTGGAAAGCTAGTTTAACTATAAAAATTAAGGAGCTGGTGAACAAAACGTTTTTTAGGCTCAGATATTTGTTCATAGGGACATAATTTATAATGCGTAGAAGTAATGAGCATGTTACCAGAAAGGTTTTGAGTATAAATATGAATAAATAAAGGAATGATAGAGGACCAAAAGGCGGTTATTTTGCTAAAGCACAGTATCGTCCGCAATTTTGTTTTCCAAAAACAACAACATGCTGGAACTATCTTTTTGTATTTTTAAGCATTTTCCATGCTAAGATTACAAGTTATTTTTAATGAAGGAAAAAATTAAATTAAATTAAATTTAATGAAGCATCTTCACAATAGATGGCGCTACGTCACCTTAAGACGTAAATTAGAATGTGGAGGAAGATTTCGACTGGCGAGCAGGGCGAGCGGTGGCTTAGTGGTCAGAGCGTCTGGTGTACCGAACCAGAAGGCGCGGGTTCGAACCCTGCCCGCCCGCCGATTTTTTCCTTCATTAAAAATAACATGCTGGAAGTTATAGCTACATACCATCACGCCGTATTCCCCGAAGGGCTAGGCAGAGGTGATAACATAAGTATCCACAGTTCGCTGGTTTATTTAAGGCGCATGTAATAGGGGGCCAGCCTATTAACATCAACCGGACATAAATCCAAACTTCGAGCTGATCCTGGGAATTTCACAGAAACTAATATAGCGGGAAATTATCAGGAGGTCGTGCCCATGCCCATAAAGTTGTACAAAAAAAATTTGTGCAGTAAATATGTACTTATACAGTATTTTTTAAGCATTTGCCTAAAATCCTCCTCTGAATTCGTTAATAATCAGCTCTCGGGATATATACGGATAAGTAAATTATATTGTTTTAACCTCTACACTGACAGTAGCATCCAGTATACTTTTGATTTGGAGATAGTTATTGGAATTTAGCGAACGCTAGCTCTTCAACTAGCCGGGAGCTTATACTTCCTTTGCATTTCTGATAGCCTAGTACTTCACAAGCCTATGAAAAATTTGTTTCACGATGTTCAGGGGAACTGCTGACTTAGCTAATCTTTTCATGCAGAACTTTGCTTAATAAATTGCTTAATTTATAAATCTATACTGTTATAAAATTGTAAAAAAGTCATTTCTGTACATTGAAGATATTTAAAAAAAAACAATTGGGTTAGAGTATATAAACGATCGCGAACCCAAAAATGAGATTTTTAGAATTCTTGTCTGTTTGTCTGTTTGTTAGGGGTTGGCGCTAAACCTACTGAATAGATTTGAATTTTGTATTAACTGTTGTAAAGCATAATTTCCAACTTAAAAACTGATGTAAAGCTTTTTTCAATTATTAGTATAGATCCTTAGATAGAGCTTGACCTCTCTGTTGTATGCAAGCCCATAGAAAGAAGAGATCATCATTGCTGGATTTTGATTTTTAATTTTCTATTTAAAAGTCCATCGTTCAACTAAAAAAATGAGGTATATCTCATTCCACTCGGTCGCGTAGATGCTGAGATAGAGCTTGACCTCGCTGTAGTATGTATTCCTATTGATATAAGGGATCATTATTGTTGGTTCTTTAAATAAGTTGTCATATGCGCAGAAATCGTGATTGTTGATTAGTTATAAACGTTTAAAGTGGTATAGACTTAAATTAAACAATAGTTGTAAAGTTTGGTTAGAATTACGAGTTATTACGACTAACTGAAGCTTCCGTTTTCTTTTGGACATATTTTCACAAACAGCATCACCTCAGAACCTCATAAAGTACCTCAGTACCGAGACTAATTGTCGACCGGAATCGAACCCGGAATCAAACTACTTCAAAATACAAGTTTTTTATCAATGGGATCAATGTCTAATCCTAATTTTGTTTCTACAACCACGTAAGCGAAGCCGCGGGCAAAAGCTAGTTATGAATAATATTGATTATAAAATTAATAAATACAATTAATTATATAAACATTTCATTATACAGTCATTTTATTAGTCATTTTATAGTTTCATTTTATGTAGTTTCATATAATCTTATCGTAAAATATATCCAAATGGCAATGCTAAATAAATCCAGACAACACTTTAAAAATCACAGCTCTTCATGCAAACTTTTCTCTCTAATCCAGCTGTGCTATCCGTTAAATGTGTCTATTATTTTGTCTCAACACCGTGGGAATTTCCCAAAATCCTTCCTTAGTGCACTTAAGGGTAAGTACATACATTTCAAAAACATTTCTGTAATATTTCCCAATCCCGTGGAAGTTTCCCGAAACATTGTTATAAATAGCCTGATTATGTTATTCTAATGTATAAACAATAATACTGCAAAGTTTCATCAACATCCGTTCAGTTATTTTTTCACATTCTTACTCTCACAAACTTTAACATCCTTTTAAAAAATAAAAATGAAACGCCGAAACGTTTGTGCGCACAACTTCCGAACAACTGCATCAAATTGATTTTGTTTTATTTTGTGTTCTTTATTGTTTCGGCAATGCTTGTGTGTTTTTTGTAATTCACCAGGATACGCAGGCAGAGCTCACGCACAATAATTAGTAGGATTTTACCCACTCACTAAGAAGTAGAATTTCAGATAAAACATTTTTAATATAATATGTTCCTATTGCGAAAATTCAACGTTTCTTAATACGTTTGATAGAACAATACTGATATTCGATGATGATATTATATTAGTAATATTAATAGAAATACTATAGGTGACGTGGTATAAATTTTCCCATTAAATAGAAATGACCTATATTTGGGTAGCTCTATTATCTCTTGATTTTACCAATACATTTTTAATAATAAACATGGGTTCATAACTACACATAGTAGAGCTATCTGGAAAACTTAAAAAAATATAAGAGTCCACAGAACCTGGAAAAAGTCAACAAAAAACGTAGTCTGTTTACACTACTTGAAGAACTCGTTTATCATTACTTACTTCGATTTTGTTATTTGAGCATTCTGATTATTTTTATAAGTCATTAATGTTTCATGTGATCCCTAATATTTGTAATTTGATAAAATGATAAACGTTTTTACGTAATACTGATTTCTGACACTTACGCAAATACTAGACATTGAAAAAGACTAGTTTTTACGGATTTTATCGCCTTATATTGATATTATTTTAATCCCGACGTTTCGTGACCATGGACGCTGTAAAGGGTCCGAAACGTCGGGATTAAAATAATATCAATATAACGCGATAAAATCCGTAAGAAGTAGTTTTATTTCAATGTTTTTACGTAATCTTAAATATAGATAGTAATAAAAAGACCAAAAGTGTTGCCGGCATACAAGGGATTTGAACCCCCGACCTCCACGTTTCAACCCCGTACGTGATGCTCTATCCAGCCTGAGCTAATATGCCAAGTACTAACGAATTGCAAAAATGTGATCTGTAACTACATTCAGCGACAACAGCGCCAGTCAATCTTAACGGATGCAGCTGCGGAGGGAAACGGAACTAGAAAATACATATAATAAATGTTTATAATAATGTTCTAGAGAATTAGGTTTAAATACCTGTTCTTAAGCTACCAAGATTCTGATTTATAACTAGAAACTAGAATCTATTTTTATACCGCTTGAACATATTCTACGATGCCATCTGACCAGGCTAGGCGGTTAGGTTTTATTAATGGTAAATTAATGCACTATCTAGCTAAGGACAGGTGTATTTATCTTTTGTTACTGTAGAGGGCCTGCATGCGATGAAACATTTAGAAAAACTTAAATGTTTTGAAATACTACTTTAAACATTACATATTTTATTTAACAAGATACCTGAAAATGTGTTCTTGTCTTTTATTTCTTTTTTTTCAGTTAAACTCACTAAATTTCGCTATTGAATATATATATATATATAGTTTTAAAATACAGGTACCTTAACGATTCCTAGTTTGGGACAACCTTTCACCACAATCCTTGGTAGTATAGTGGTTAGTATTTAGTTAGTATTTTATGTCAGGCAAACGACCGTATAAAATTTTGACAATGTTTTGATTTGGAAATAATTTCATTTACCTTGTAGGTACTATCAAACCGTACATATTACTTCACGCTTTATATACGCAGGCTGATATTATTCTCTGAAAATTATTATAATATTATTTCTATCTGTATGAAAATAGTGAGCTAGGAGGTGTTGCTACGACTTGAATGACGTCACAGCTACAATGAGCCTATGCCTACGCCGTAGTAAATGCTACGCAATATGAGTGCTCATTTTTAATGCTTACTTCACTCAATTAATGTATAGGTATAAAATATGCTAATTGTTTTACTCGCATCCCAAAAGATTCCCAAAACTTTGTTTCATAATTTCCGGGTGATAATTAAAAGAGAGCGTCTCTTAACTATCATATTCACTTGGGATGTAACTATAACACGGCAGTTCAGTTATAAAGAAAGAAAGCTTTTTTATTTATTTGAAAATGATGTTGCTTTATTTTTACTGTATACTATAAAATAAATTCAAGTCAACCCATCTACTACTTTTAAAGGTTTTCAGATGACTAATAAAAGGTTACCTTAGTTTGTTGGAATAATTAAAGTTCTGTTTTGAAATAGCATTTCTTGTTGTTCTGACCCAATCAAAGTTCTATAAATAGATTGCTCGTACTAGGGCACAATGAGGGCTAGGAGGTAAATCAACCTGTTACGTCTAGGTGTATCTGTGTGTGTGCACACACTTGACGGTATGCATTTGGGTGTACCGATAGGATAGGGAGAGAAAGTGAGACAAGCTTTAATGCGTTTTGGCGGGTAAAGTGTGAATATAGTAGGGTCTGAAATAAAAGATTAAAGAAATACTTAAACTCATTTTCAAGTTAAATTATCTGTGTTTATTAATTTATTATAATTAATATTAAAATATTATTAGAAAATAAGAAAATATTTATTAAAATTCCGCCCCTAGGAAGATAAATAATAAAATATAGGCAGCTTAAATTGTTTTAAAAGTCAACATTTACAGAATATAATATAAACATGTTTTCGTGGTTATTTCAAATCCATAATGTTTACTTCTTCAAATAAGTGTTGTGTAATGAGTTCGTCTGTGACTTTTACCACTGGCGCCATCTAGCAGTTAAAAGCTAAAGACCGTACACTTTCCATACGTCCAGTGCTTAACTTGCTACTGATTGACTGTAAGATTTTCTGTAACACCAAAAACAGTAAAATTGACAAAAATACCTCATTGATTGACATGGAATGAATTTTATGGTTTTTGGAACCAGTTTTTTATGCTTTGTCGGCGATGATGATTAGTTTAAATAAGTACCCATGTTCTATTCTGTTAAGATGAATCAATTGTCACTCATTTGTTTAATTATGACTTTGAGCTACTAGGTAACGTCCATACATAGACGCATACATGTATTGTATAGAATACAATGGAAAAGAATATTCTTTATTACACACCAAAACAATTGTTACATTTTCTCAGCAATGTATGTTGGAAATCTGTTCAGTCGTTTCAAAATCTCGTATCACAATTTTACATTTGAGTTTAGCAGCTGTTAATAAATACTTACAAATATCGTAAACTCACTGGCATATCGACTGACGTAATTTACGTACCCTTAATTATCGGTAGTCATCAGTAACGCAGTGGTTGCTGGGCTAGGCTGAGCTGGGCTGGGCTGGGGCCTGTAGGTCACATACATAACTTCACACCGTATTCCTCGATGGGGGTTTAGCTGGAGGTGTACTAATAATACACCCACAGTTCGGTATGTTTAGGTTCCTTGTAATAGAATTCGAGCTGCTACTGGAAATTTCACAGAAAAACCCAACAATACTGCCCAACCAGAGAATCGAATCCAGGACCACTAGCATAGCAACCAATTGAGACCACTAGATCAATGGGGCTGTTAAATAATTTATTAAAGAAATTTACATTTATAAAGAGTGTTTTTAATATTAAAACTGGGTATAAATTACTTAGCCATTCGAACAATCATACTCCTTAAGTTTACCTACTATAGCCGTATTTCATGTGCTAATAGGATAACTTTACATTATTAGAATTTTGTGAACAAGTGTCGCAAAACGCGTTAATTACTGGGTATGCCACAGTTTACTCAACACTTCACGTCACATTCAGACGAGTATTTAAGTGACCGAGTGCATGGTATGACACATGCACAGGTAGACTCGTATTTTCCATAACAATATTATTATCCTCGTTTTTGGAGCCTTTGAAATTAAAATTATTTCTGCTTTTCGTTACGTTGTTGATTTCCATTCCGTTTTCTCCAGAGGGACTTTTGTTTTTCTAGTGATACTGATACGGTATTGATTATGATGATATTAACTGTATAAAATTTAATTATTAGTCGTTCCAATTGTCAATTACCTCAACTTTTTATTGCTCCGCCAGCTACATAATATTAGCTTAATAGTTTGCTTTGTATAATTTTTGTATGCTGTGGTCTCTCATAATTGAAGGAGTACACTGGCTATATAATGTATTTGACTTATTACCAATATGCTTTTGTGTATATCCTTTGTCAGAGATCCTTAAGAAAATAAATAAATAAATAAATTATGCGATATTGATACGGTAGCATATTTTTTTACCCAATAATAATAATAATATTTATTCAAGTTTAAGTTGATACAATGGATACATTTAAAACAGAGATATTATGACTACTGTGGCTATTTTAATTACGTATACATAAGTCATCTGTGTCTGAACTAGATAAAATAAATTATCTGTATTTCAGACAGCAGCCCTTTTCCCTAGAGTGTACATTTTTAACGTAGGGTTATTTACAGATAAATATAAACCAGACAACAATGTATATAAATTTGGAATCGATAATTAATAAGAAAAGTATAGTGTATTATCCTCTCGTTGTTTTTAGTGAAGATGTGTGTATGTGTGTGAGAGGGTGAGTACCCGGGTAAGTCACTATTTTGATATATTCAGGAGGTTTTCAGTCTCATCATATGTTAATTTATGAAGATATCATATAAGATATAATATATCTTCTCTTGCACGCCCCCGTTGAGAAACAGACAGACATATTATTACGACAGTCTCTTTCCTATCTATTGGGAAATTTAATTTCTGCAAGTAGACAAAGACAACACATAATATAGCATTATATCACTCTTGCATTTCCTAAAAACGTTACATACAGTGTTAATGTGTTTTAGGCATTTTGTTACAAGAAGAAAGCGTATGTACAAGGCTACTGTTATTGTACGAGCAAACCCGTACAATCGTATAGTTTAAGTTTTATGCTGACAAGCACGCGCAGCGAACTGTAACATAATATAAAAATCACGTTTTCATAATCAAAGCAGTAGTGTAGTATAACCCAACAAATATACAAGTTCGCCTCGCGTCTCTTAGCATTTTTATCATCTTTTCTGTAACTGTGTGTTATCAATCATTATAGCATTTCAAACATTTATCTAGTTATCATTTAAATGTACCTTACCCGTACAGTTATGATATTCCGAATAATTTTCCATCATTATTTCATATTCTATCGTTAATTTGTTACATGAAGCCCTGTGCTGTACTTGTATGTTTCTTTTATTAGTAGTTTCATGGAAACTTTCATGAGGGTGTATTAAATGAGCCTCCAAGAGAAGCCGGTATATAAATGCTCAGCACACCCTAAGAAGTCAGCCTCGCAATCACCTTGCTGACTGGTTTTCGGAACTTGTAAGGTTCTCGAGTGGAGACCACAAATCTGAAAGCTTAGCGTAAGACGGCCTCCCAACGTAATGGACAGATGACCTGGTAAAGGTCACCGGGGGACATGTAGCGGGCATAATGAGCCCTCGTAGAAATCTATGGGGGAGACCACAGTAGTAGAACTTATTTTGGCTGATATGATGATGATAGTTTCCAATACAGATAAATGATGATTGCATTTCATCTTACAGCATAAAAAATATAACTAGTGGGCTTCCCCCACTATTTGTGTGCATTAGTTGTTTATCCCAGTAAATGTAGTTTGCACACCAAGTGTGCAAAATAATTGGCGATTTTTTTTATCAGGAAATTCATAAAACTATATTTTTCCTGCTCTAATTTGCAAAAAATGTAGGGAAACGAAAAGGATGGCAATAATAGTCATATATGCACCCGCAAACTGCACATTTTCGCATAGGTTGCATTCTAATCGTGGGAGAGGATAATGTAAGTTAAACGGGAACAGTATTCACAACTTCACGCGTCAGACGGCCTGGCCAGCTCGGCTGAGGTGCTAAGCTCGCAGTGCTGTTTCATGTACCTAGTAAACATATTTATGGGACATCAATGTATACGGAATTATACACTTTGGTTCCATAAAAGCTTTTATAATAATTCTAAAATGAAATGTGAACTTGTTACGTGGCAAATGTTGTACTTTCATAAATGATGCTGCACCTGCTCAAGATTACTACATACATACAGTTCGCGCCAAACTTATTGTCCGGGTTGAAGTTGGCGCTAGCTAACTTTAACCCGGCCGTAAAAATCGGGGAAAGAAAAATATTGGATTAGAATAATTTATAACGACAGATTACGAATTGAGCTTTCGTTTTTATTTATTACAATCTAATATTTTTCTTTCCCCGATTTTTACGGCCGGGTTAAAGTTAGCTAACGCCAACTTCAACCCGGCCAATAAGTTTGGCGCGAACTGTACACTCACGCCTTTTTCCCTCAGGGTTAGGCAGAAACTAGAGACGGCCACTTGCGATTTACGATTCTTACATATTTCTTTCCGTTCCTATACTACTACTACTAATTCTTTGCCGGCTGCTGTTTTTCCCAATTCATATAATTTGGGAACCTTCAAGGCGGGAGTGAACAGACATGATTTGAGTTTGCGTGCTCCATCCTCGGCAGCATGGTCACTTACCAGCAGGTGAGGTGCTGCCAAATGCACTCAAATTTATAATTTAAAAAAAAAATTGTTCATCATACTCATAATGATGCTACATTACAGGCAAATGTTCGCCATGTCTGGGAGGCAATACTGTAATGTAATGCTCAAAATCGAATCTGAAATGTTACATTACAGGCGAATGGTTTAAGTGAGGGAGCACCTTTAGTGCCTATTACGTTCTTGGGTCCACAAAGCCAACTGCTCCTTGTGTGACTTTCATTCTTCATTGGTTGTTTGAATTTGCCTCTGTTTTTCACCTTGCTTCTCTTTTTATGTTTGTGTAAGCTCGATGTGGTCTGGAAAATATTGAAAATTATAGTTATTACTAAGAAATAAAACGTCAATATTTTTATTTAATTAGTTTATTTATATATTTTTTTATTTATTACAAGAAAACTATCTTTTTGTATTTTTTGCATTTTCCATGTACCGAATATATTCTTAATTATTATTTATATTCTTTAATTATAATATTATAAGGAAGATTTCGACCTGGTGGGTAGGACTCGCGGTGGCTTAGAGGCTTCTGGTGTATTTAACCAGAAGACGCAGTTTCGAATCCTGTCCGCCAGCCATTTTTTTTGTAACTACATACTTATAATACATAAGAAACATCCAGACAAACACAAACACGTTCATCACATAAATATTTGTGGGAATCGAACCAACGACCTCGTGATCGAACGAACTGCTGAACTGCGAACCACTACACCACAGACGTCGTCAAAAAAAATATGTTTCTAGGATTTGAACTCCAGGCCTATGACTTTGCAGTCCAATTAAATAGTCATATCGTTGGGCTAGTGAGTTTTTGATGAAATTCTTACTAGCAGCTCAGAATTTAGAAAGAAAGGACAGACAGAGAATGACGGACTGTACCGACTTAAAAACCGCACTTGCCTTTCCATGGGATTCGAAACATTCATTATGACTTTGAAAGCCTACATCATAAACCTCACTGTTCGTGCATAGATGGAACTAAATTTTAATATGTCATGAGATTCCCCTAAATATATGTATATATGTCTATATATATGTCTCGGCGTGGCGATGTTACTCTGCTAAAGATGAGTACAGATTAAGTAAGATGTTGTATAACTTATGGTATATAGCACGTCCACACTATGTAACATAGTTTGTCAACATATATAACACATAATAATAACACTGCAATATAACCATGTTATATGACATTGTCGTTTGTCGTTCTGCAGTGCTGTTCACAATGTCGAAGTTAAATAACGTTGTTGTAAATATTAATAACCTGCTAAATAACTTTTTACTATAGCATGTTTTAAAACATTCAGTCTGAATATTACTGAAACATGTTATATAACTATAATTTTTATATAGTCTGTACTCACCTTTAAGTTATGAAAATTTAGCCCTAGATCGACGCCTAGTCTTGACTTTTTACTAGGTTCGATAGTAGTTTCAGGATGATATAAAAAGGTATTGTTTTACTTACTTTGAATATACAGGAATTAATTCTGCAGATGTTACCTTCCCTCCAGCGCTTATATGTTATTTGAAAGTACCGTTTTTTTTTTCAAATTCTTTGTTTCTGAAATAGTAACAAAATCAGGATCTTTGAAATGTTCATCATAAAACCGTGAGTGATCACCAAATAGACATAACATCACGTACATTTACGTATGTTCTATACTGGCTATCACATCACATTAAAAGTGTAAATTTAAAGTTCTTGGAAACGATTTTAAACTAAAGCATCTTGAACACAGTATGATTTCTGATGACACATTCATCATCACATACAACTCATCATAATCTTCTTGTAGTTCCTAGCCTTTTTCCAAAACTGCATACATGATAGCAATAGTTTTACTAGACAAAAATAACTAGGATTTTTTGTGTTATTTTTTTTACAAAAAACTTGGCAAGCAGATACAGAAGTTAGTTAACGAGATGAATTATTAAACTATTTTGTTGTAATTAACCTTTGTCATGACGTGCCCGAAATAAACCGATTTTTATAAGAAGTAATATCTTTTTTTACCTTATTAGGTGACAGTTGATTATTTATATACTTGATATACAAGAAAAGACGCTTGCTTTCACGTATCGAGCTGCATCGTCGAATGGACCACTGTCAACCTGAAATTACATGAAATGACCCATTAACAAGTAAATATTTCTATAGTTTCTTTTTAATACTTGATGCCACCGCATTTACTAACTGACAATCTCTGATAAGAATTACCAAACAAACCAGAGAATCATAATCCAGTATTATATCATTTATAGGGGCAAAATATAAAAAGGCTTTTGAAGAAAGAGCCATAATAATTTTATGTTGACCAGTCCCAAGTAAATGATATGAATCTAAAAACAATTAGCAATATTGTAATATATGAAAGTAATATATTCTGATTGTACTATACTTACAATTTAATAACTTTGGTCTCATAAACCTCTCAAAGTGTAACGATACCTCTTAAAATGCCTTAGAAAATATTAATTTTGGTAGATTTCAACGACTTATAGAAGATGTGATAAATGTGATGAAATGTCTTGTGATGAAGACTTGCCTTGTACTTGCCCTGTAAATTAATGCTATAATCGTGTCTCCACAAAGCTTTTTAACGGTTCGCTAGTGGGATTAAGTCCGGCCTAAACACATTCGAGATAAGGCCAAACTAAAGAATATTATATTAATTTTTAATGCCGTGCCATGTGTTATAATGATCTGGTATGTAGTCTCACCAGCCATGACCCGGGGTGTAGTGACCAGTGTGATATAATTATAGCTAGTTGGTAAAAAAATATTCTATATTGCTGATTTTTCCACCAAAAAACTGACATGACGTAGTTTAAAATATTTCAGATCCAAAACTACTGAGTAAAGTAAAACTTACCTCAAATTAATTAAACTAAGACAAAGTTATGCAAATTTTCTAACAGTCAGAGCTACGAATCCTTCGAAGCACTCACGGGTCACGGGCGCTCATTATTGTCACTTTAAATTACACTTCATCAAAAACTAAACTATATTTATCGTCTAAATTAGTCATTACCTTTCAAAATCTGCTAAATGTCAGACTGGCGATGTGTTTGCTAGCTCGAGCTCCTTGGAGAAGCACGTAATAATAATCGCCACTGCTGCCACCACTACTGTTTCTGAACAGAAGCCCCCTGGTCGTGAGCCGCGTGCTGTTTTTGTTGCGTCGTTACACTCGTACTGGAATGCGGAATGCGTTCTGAATTAATGATTATTGTATTTTATTTTAATTACTTTTAGTAGGTTACAACGAAAAGTACGACCAGGCTACGTAAAAAAGACGATGAATTCCGATCATTTAAACAATACTGTTTCACCAACTGTGGATAGCTGCTACCCGCTGAAATAATTAAAAAACTTTGTTAAGTTTGTATGAAATAATCTGCCACGTAATTTAACGGGAAGTTAGGGCCTGCCCTAAGTCTTATAAGTTATCAAAGTAATTTGGAGTGATTAAAACGTAATAATACTTAGTTGCTTAAAAGAATTATACTTTGATGCTTAGGAGATTATTTCAAGCCTTTTCAGGTGAGTCAGGACTTTTTTAAGACAAGTTGCTTATAGGTTATCATATCCCTTATTGTGAAAACGCAAAAAATACCTACTTTCGCATTTACAATACTAGTATAGATATAGTGGATGAACATGTATAACTATATGCGTGTCTTGGGAACTTGTGATTGACACAAAATATTTCCCACACTCGTCTAGGAGCTATTTACTGCCGCCGCTTGTTCTAATACACTGTCTGTGTTATTGGTTGGTGCACTGCCATTATAGGACACATCGGTATCTGCAAATAAAACGTAATAAATGTAATTATTTACAACAACAAAAAAACATTTTATTACTGAATAATTTATTTGTACTAGTACACGTAACGTTAGTGGATAGATACCACATTATACATATACTATACACACAATGTCACCACCACACTGTCTCCACGTACTTTGCCAAACTTTAAATGAAAACTGCTATTTATAATACACCGTTTTATAATTTACTATAAACGTTTTACATATATAAACAAAAATTAAAGGAATTAAAACAAGAATTCCAAAAAAAAAATTGCGTGTGTTCCATTTCGATATCAGGTAGGGCTTAATGATATTGATGTAAATATTTAGTTTTTGTGGCATAGCAATGCGTTGTCAGAGTTAAATAATAATACGAAGCAGGGGCACGAAGTAATTGAATGCATTATGTACGGCAGCTGCTATAATACAAAATCTGCTTAATATGCAGTTTTACTCGTCATTCAGACAAGACCTAGGACCAGTTCTACAGCTGCTTGTCTGGGGATCATATTCCCCCGTGCAAATTTTAGGAAATTTCGATTTGGACATGCACGTAAAATGAATAAGTACAATATTGTAACTTACATCATAGTTAATATTGATATGTAGTCTCCTTGGCTTGGTTTACATTGTTGTTCTTACTTATCGCTGGACAATTATGAACTAGTCCCATAAATTGCTTTTACGTAGACATATTTTCAGTACACAAAATTACGTTTCTAGATTTTTATAGTAGGTGTAAAGTTCTTCATTTGGGACGAATAATATAAAATCACAACATTTCATGTTTGGGTTATTGAATAATAACAATGTCTTACAACTGTCATAAATGTCAAACGGTTGTTTTATTGACGTAAACACGCGCATGGCAAATAGGAACCATTCCCCTCTGGCTTCACACGGAGTTACAAATACTAGAGTAGCTACAGATTGTTCACTCTGAACATATGCGCGAGACACAAAACAGATTCCGAAGGTCGCATATCGTCAATTTTTGAGGTTGAAATTTCCATAAACACTGAAACATAGTAAACTAAAAAAATCGTTTCATCACCAACACATTCACTGTTTTACTGCTAGGCACAGGTCTGCTCTCAGATCGATGTGGCTTAGAACATAGTCCACCATGTGAAGGAAGATTTCGACTGGCGAGCAGGGCGAGCGGTGGCTTAGTGGTCAGAGCGTCTGGTGTACCGAACCAGAAGACGCAGGTTCGAATCCTGCCCGCCCGCTGATTTTTTCCTTCATTAAAAATAACTTGTAATCTTAGCATGGAAAATGCTTAAAAAATACAACAGGATAGTCCACCACGCTAATTATTGCAGATTGGTAGACTTCACACGCCGTCGAGAAAATGACCCCGGCATGAAGGTTACCTCATGATGTGTTCCGTCACCAATTAAGAAAGTCATAATTAGGCACATGTCTCTGAAAAGTTATTGTTAAGTTCAAGACCTAAACTTGGCAGTCCAATATTATTAAATATTACTAGCTGTCATTATTAAAAAAAATACACAAACATTATTATTCGTAATTCTGATGGCAGTTCCTTCTTATAATATAATATTTGGAACAATATTAAGCCGCTTCTGATTAGGCTGCAAGACTAATGTGTAATTCAATTATTATGGAGAAAGGACAAATATGATTATAGTGCCAAAAATATTTAATGTTATAGATGTTTCAAGACAAGCTCCTAAAATTAATATTAGTACTTTAAAGAAGAAACTGAAGAATACTCTGTTGGATAGCACTTGTAATAGTAATAGTTAGACCATGATAGTTATTTAAAATATTTTGTTGCTTTTGTTAATAAATGTAAGGTTATTATGTAATAATGATATGCGCATATTATGCGCTTCTCGCCGTATTACTACTACTCGTATTACTTTTAAAATATTTGAAATAAGTTAATGTATAAAATGTTCTGTGTCACTATAACGCAAAAAAATCAATCCTTTACAACTATTTTATCAAACTTACACTTAATCTGATGTCTATAGTTTATTTCTAATAGTCTTACTTTATCCACCCAAAGTTAAGTATAATATCAATATAAATTTTATACTATATACGTGTGTGTCTGTGTCTGTCTGTGGCATCGTAGCTTCCGAACGGATGAACCGATTTTGATTTTGATTTTTTTATCTGAAAGGTGAATTAGTCGGGAGTGTTCTTAGCTACGTTTGATGAAAATCAAGATGGCCGCCGCTACAAAATAACGAATAACATATTTTTTTTACAAATCCCTCAATATGGGTATCAAATGAAAGGTCTCAACTAGGAGAATACTATACACTATGATAAATTTCATATCCAAGATGGCCGCCACCACAAAATGGCAAATACAATTTCGTGTCGGGGGTTTTCTAAACTTTTAATTTAGGTTAGGTTATTATACAAAGACGTTCGAACGATGAAGTTACAATACTGTACGCTAGTAGATATTGCAGTTACTGCTAACTAATTGATAGATGGCGTCTATAGTTCAGTGGACCCCAATTATTTCTGTAGCGTGGCGTTGATATAAACATCGCTTTTTACATCTAAAAATACTTATTCTGTAATTTCCACCACTTCTGATATCTAAGAATATTTTTCTCAAAATAATAGAGTTGAATCATTAAAGCAAAAGCGCACAATATATTTATTGATGAAATGCTATAAAGTTATACCAACGCCGACGAATTTTCTTGAAACAAATTATGTAAATAAATATCAATAAGTATAGCTGAGAATAATTGCTACATCAAGTAAAATTAATTTCATTAGTTACCATTGATGATCTACTCAGCCCGTTCAGTTCTGTTTCTTAGGACTCCACGAATTTGGCTGAAAACCGATCATTTTACAGATACTGAAAAGTGAATTAATGAAAAGTATTATTTTTTAAATCATCCTTTTCAAAATTTCGATGGTCTTGGAATTCTATTTAGAATAAAATTACTCATCGAAAAATGAACATTAACGTCTTATGTTATGTTAATGGTAGTACGGAGAGAATGAAAAGCATATAGATGGATATATAACCCTTTCCTGTCTATCAAAGGAGTAGTTGGGGGTGGAACTCAATGATTGGCAGATATTTTGGCCACTTTTGGTCCCTTTCTAACTTACATAAACTGTAATCTATGGGTCCCTCTCTGTGCAAATACGTACGAAACATGTCTCGAGTTTGGCCCTATAAATCACAAGGCACATTAGCTTAGAGGTTAGAGCGTCGTGCTAATAACGCGAAAGTCGGGGGTTCGAATCCCTCATGTGCCAAAAACCTATTTTTTATGTTATTTTTAATTTATTATAAAATTTATACTATTTATCACGATTTTTTGTGTTCTGATTTGCAGAACGAATTAATACTATTTGACTTGACCTATATGAGATTTTTCTGATAAAGTTTTCTTAATCTTTAAAGTCAACGATTTTGCTTGTTTTCAGTGCAACGTAACAATGAACTGACTTATTGCTAGATTGCTTAAATTATTTATAGTCTTGATGAGACCCAACATCAACAATTTTCCTTGCAAACCAGTTCAGTGCATAGTGGCACTTATCGTTATATATGTACAGCGTTATGAATGATATTATATTAATTAAGCATCAAAAGCCTAGCAGTATCATAATTGTAGCTAAGTATTACAATTGTAGTCAATAATAAATTCAAACAAAGTGAAAACTATGAACATGTTTAATAAATAACGGTTCAAAACAAAGTGCAATCCTTAAAGTAGGCATACTAAAATAATAAACAACTATCGCACGAACTTGCAAAAACTAACATCAATGTACTAATTATTGTATCCTATCATCAATATGTTATAGACGAGAGTCGGGATTTTGGGAAGTTCACAAGAAGAGAAAAAAAGAGTCTTCGTGGCATAAACACCTAGGTTAGAGTAGCTACTTACAGGAAAGTAATATGAGTTGTGCCTGAAAATTTTGAGGCACTTGTTTTTTGACCTGACACAAAGTACAATATTGTTTTAGTAACTGCAAGTACTTTAATTTTGTTGGTGTCTTTAGGAGTCTTCTTCCTAGCCTTTTACCTGTTATGTTGGGGTAGGCTTCCAGTCTAACCAGATGCGGTTGAATATCAGTATTTTACACGAAGCGCCTGCCATCAAACCTCCGCAACTCAATTTCTGGGAAATACTGACATTGGAAGAATAGACTGGATTTTTGGGCTTCTGACTATCACTAACGAATGTCATAGGTATTTGTATGACAACCGGACCGACGGCTTTACATGCTCTCCGAGGCACGGGTGGTCACCTATCCACAGACTAAACGTGGCAAGCGCAGCTTAACCTTCCGGATTGGTTGATCAGCGTACTTAGTTATAAGTAACTTAGTACAAGTACAAGCCCCTCCACGAGCAAGAACTTATTTAAAATTAAATACAATTGTTGTTTGATAGGTCACCACCCATTTCATAAATAAGCCAACATCCATCATAAATAAGCCTTTTCATGTGTGTACCCCTATCAGCCTTCACATGCATACCTATCTTATCTGTACTAGGACTTCATAAACTATAAAGCGATTTTTCAGTTTGTACGACGTTCACGTATACTTTTTAATAGATGGCGCTAACAGTCCGGAATGTTATTTTTATGTTGCCCCTTTTGTGTCCCACTGCTGAGCCTAACCCTAACTTAGTTCAAAAAATATTTACCTAGTTTTATTTTAAGAAACCTCATGATCCTTAAACTATTGTAGGTTTTACAAGAATATTTTTAAAATTTTAATAAGTACCTGGTCTACATGAAGCAGTACAATTTTATAGTAATTTTTATTTTATTTTATTAATTTATTTATGTCAAGGAGGCCTTGACATAAATAAATTGTATAATATAATAATTGTATTTCAATATTATAATCTTCAGTGGTTTGAAATATTTTCATAGCAAACGATAGTTGAGTTGGTCAAATATAATTAAGCGTAGCAATAAAATCTTAACACCGCGATACAGCCTGACTGCACAACGCCATCTATCGAGGTGCCTCTCAAGCGTAATTCAGGCTTAATCAGGGGATGCTAAGCTAACGGAAGGAAGAGAGGTTTTCAATGATTAGCACCAGTTCTGGGCACACCAAATTTAATTTTAAAAGTTGTGTCGTGAAGCACGAGTTTAATCTTTATGCACATAAGTACTAGAAAAGTTTTATTTAACTTTAAATAGTTTTATTTTACATTCTGTTTGGACACGTCCTTTGGTCAAAGCATGTGTCAAATTTTGGCAGTCAAGCCCCTAAAATATGTTCATATCTTTAAAAACTCATGACTGACCGCTGTCGGCTTATAAATTAACGCAACGATTACAGTGAATTTTTTTAGGTATGGAACTAAGAGAGCCGGATTTTAAATATCTGTATTTGTTTAAGCAATTGTGTCTTAAGCTTTTGGGCTATTTTTACATCTGTATTAGACTATATATAGTGTTATCATTGATACAAGGTGGCTTCCTCGCTTGCTCGAACCCTATAAATACTTTTATTTATTGACACGAAATTGACTCGACACATTGATTTACCATTGACACGAAAAGAAGAAGAAGATTGATACATTCGATTATTTATTTATTATTTACTAAGGTTTTATCTAACTCTTGATTGTACCTTTATGATGGATATAGTCAATGAATACGAGTGTCACTTCCTGACTGTAGTCGAATTCTCAGAAACTAGTTACATATTGATAATATTGGAATAATTTGTAAACATAAAAAAGCCGCATCGACTTGAGAAACTCCGCCTTTTTTTCGTCGGCTAAAATATATGATCGCGTTCTTTTGGTTTTATAAAATATAAAATAAATGTACTTACACTTAATAACACCATCAGTGCCTCAACCATGAGTTTTTCTCACTCAACTCGCTAGCGACGCCGTAAAATATTTGTATTAAAAACCCTCGCAGCGCCTCTAGCGATTACGTAAGGAACTAAAATCGGCTATGAGATTACAGCGTTTCGATGCGTAAAAAACCTATCGAAACAATTCGATAGAACTCATGGTTGAGGTACAGGACGTTGTTTATTTTAACAGCTGCCTAACGTCTTAAACTATATTTGAGAGATAAGTTTCAGTTATCGTGCCAACTTCAAGCCGAACAATAAGTATGGCGGGAACGAAATAGTGCAAGCGCCAGAGGATATCAAGTGTGCAAAATGTGAGGATCGGAGTCTGTACACAGTTTTGAACTCATAAAACCTTATAGATTACGATTTTGACTGAATGTTGCCCGAAGGTTGGCTGGTTCATTTTTTTTATATCCCATCCTCTTAGGAGTAAAGTAAATGGGCAAGTAAATGGACTGGAATAATATACGTAAATATTTACGTGTACAGTTGAACACATTAAAAAAACGTATTTTATTATAATTATTTTTTATTTTTATTATAATCATTTTATTATACGATATTATATATATAAATTTACTATCAGAAGTGAAAAATAATTCCTGGTTCCTAAAGTTTGTATACATAATTTTAATACGGAAAACTGTATCACCCTGAATTTTTACCCAAATACCTGAGCACAGAGATGTTATAAAAATACTAGTAATGCAGTACCTACTACATGTGAAATGTTGTTCACACAAATTGAATAAAATAATTTTAGCTTGTCATCATAAAAACAGATCTCGTTTTCAGGCCACATCTCCCATGCACATAATGTAAACAATGCATTCTCTGCTGGTTGCTGTTTTCCTGGTACAACAAATACGCGAGAGTGGCCATTTTGAAAACCCGTCGGATGACTAGTCGAAGCAAGTAGTAATAATAATAAGGGTTAAAATATTTCTTTTCGGAACCTTCTTCTTTAATTGTCAACTCACTAATCTTATTATAATTTATGTAAATTAATTTTTCACAATATAAAATGAATGTTTGATTTTAATAATAATTAATATTTATCAGTCACTTTTGATTAATAAAAAAATCACACGAATTTAATCTTTTTAGGGTTCCGTTTTTCCGGGGATTCAACAGAATTATCCTCATGGATTGTCCGAAATGATGTAGTCCACATTTATGTAGAACTATTATCGACTAAAAACTGCAGTTGTCTTCTTTTGCATTAAGGTCAGGCGTTTCATGGTACTGATCATGATTACAATCGCCACGACCCGAACACGAATTTAAACTCCATGAAATAAATTAAGGTAATCATTTTACAAGACAAGACTTTTCAGATCTGAATTTCCTATGATGCACTTATACCATAGGACCTGAGAAGCTGTCTATTTCAAATAAGTGTAGCATGTGTATAACACGACAAACTGACATGCCTAAGTACACAGCTGTTCTATAAAATCTGTCTTGGTTTTGTTTGTTATCTTCTTGTGGCCCTTCCCTTACCAATTCCCTCACATGATCTGACCTAAAGCACACAAAATCGACACCAAGTGGAGCCCTGAGACGATCTTGACATATTTAGCGCAGACTGGACCCAGTTGTCACAAGACCGAGACAGATACAGGGATAAGGGGAAGGCCTTTGCCCAACAGTGGGATACACTGGGCTAAATTTAAATTTTAAATTTAAATCGGAATAAAACAATTTTACTATTGATTGATTTTACTATCGACTGGCGAGAAGGATTTTTTCCTTCATTAAAAATAACTGGCAGTCTTAGCATGGAAAATGCTTAAAAAATAAATAAAATAACTTATTTTACTATAAAATACGTGTAGCATAATTATGTACACCTACCTAACTGTGCCCACGCATTGGTCTGGGTGCCTATAGCACCAGTGCTGCTGGTAACTAAATCACTCTTTAGCTATTATGCATTCCTGGTATGTTACTATCGGAAACATGGTACTCCGGTCGGCGCTTCATTACCGGTACCCATTACTTTTCACTTTACTCACCGTATTTGTGTAAGAAGATCGGTAAAGATGCAAAAAACAATAGTATTAATAATAATAAATATAAAATACCTAATACTGGTTTTTATGAAAAATTCATTTAGTCCAAGCTAAATAGAAGCTTTTTGTTTTTAATGTACTATATGAGGTACATACAGGTCACAAACAGGTCAGTATGGTCACGGTTCGCGGTTCACCTAAAAACGAGAACAATAAATTTAGACGGGAAAATTTTTGGACTGTCAGGCGGGTTTACAACTTCAACATTCTAAGCTTCGTTGCCAATACTGGATAGGTTGCATTTTTTTAGAGAAAAGAGTATCTTGTATGTAGCCAACCGGAAATTTATTCGGTCTTAACTTTAGGGAAACTGCTTAATTTATGCTTGCATAACTAATGAAATACCAAATATCAAACGAGAAATCACATTACTACTGATTGAAAATAACTAAAATGTTTGTTATTTTGGTCGTGTCAATTTGTGTCTGGGCTGGCTGGGTTGTTCATCCCACAGCATGGAAAAGTAAGAAACACGACGTTATTTTGTATCTATTGTAAAAATAATATTTTTACAATAGCTTTTACATAAGCTAACATTGTAAAAATATTATTTTTACAATAGATAGAAATAGTATACAAGGTGGAAGGGACATCGACGCACATCCGAGTACCATGAGTTCAGTACCTACATGATTCTGGACCCCCCCTGCGTTGAAATTTTCAGTAACTTTTTTCGTCAATTTTTTCTGCAGTTTTTTTTACATGAACATGTAAAAAATCATTATTTCATTTATTTCGGATCGCGCGTGCGATAACTTTCACCGCGGAGCGTTATAATCGCGTTTTTAGCAATACACAGCGCGCTCAAAAATGTCCATATCTGTAATAACCGATCATTTTCTACATGAATGAACTAGGTCATTGAATTTTTGACCTTGAGTGAAACCTTGTTATACGACGTTTGTGCGTTGAATCGTTGATGCCTTGCACCTTGATATACATAATCTTCTTCTAATATATAAAATTCTCGTGTCACAGTTTTAGTTGCCATACTCCTCCGAAACGGCTGGACCGATTTGTATGAAATTTTGTGTGCTTATCCGGTATCTATGAGAATCGGCCAACATCTATTTTTCATCCCCCTAAAATGACCCACCCCTATATGGCAAAACAACGTTTGCCGGGACAGCTAGTTATATATAAAATTCTCGTGTCACAGTTTTAGTTGCCATACTCCTCCGAAACGGCTGGACCGATTTGTATGAAATTTTGTGTGCATATCGGGTAGGTCTGAGAATCGGCCAACATCTATTTTTCATACCCCTAAATGTTAGGGGTAGTCCACCCCTATATGGCAAAACAACGTTTGCTGGGTCAGCTAGTAATTATATATATCTCGTAGTTTTGAATTTTATCATCGATTAATGGCAATAGGCTCGGGTCGGTGTACTAATGTAGGTAATTAGGTATGTACACCACTTACCCTGCCCTGCCTTACCCTTCGGGGAATACATCAAGGAGCTAGAGATTATAGAGAACATGTATGGTATGTACTATGTAGGCACTTAATTTAGAAATGTTATCTTCCCTAATCTTGATAAAATCCAGTCTAGAAAGTCAGGTAATATAATTATGTATATTTATAAAACTTCGTATGTAGGATAAAGGATACATTTAACGAATTTTTAAAGACGTAAATATTACTCCACACCTTGGTAACATCTGATTAGTACACGTGTACTGCACAAGCACAACCTGCACAAGCGCTTTCTCCCTTACTTCAGAGTGTTGTCTGTTGCCATGGATACGCAAGGGGCGAATTTTACTAGAGCAACGTGAGTTACAAAGAGATTTTCGTCTCAATCTTCCATAATAATAATATTATTTACAGGACCAGTTAAATGTCTCATCGAACGTTTATCCTATAAAACCGCTTTGAATAACTTTAGATTATTAAAATAATGCTCTAAACGTTTGCGTTTCTGATGCACCTATGATTACATTATATGTTTTTTAAAAGAAGAAATAAATGCTGCACTTGTGTGCATGCCACGGCGGTAAAATCTGATTGATATAGGTGGACTACTCAGAAATGATACGCTTGTATTTTCCGGTAGATAAGAGAAAGTGTTGCACTTTCTCTCTCTCTTTATTCAATTCATCGAATCGCGTCGTCAATTGAGATGGATGAAATGGCAAGGGGCGAATTTTACTAGAGCAACATGAGTTACAAAGAGATGTTCGTCTCAAAATGTTACCTTAAGGTATTTTCCTACTGAAAGACGACGGCATAAGAAAATTCTATTTTATGCAAGTTTTGTTTCACGTAAACTATATTTGACAAAATTGTTTCTCATGTCCTGCTGTTATAATCAAAAATAAAAATAAAATGGTATGGTATTAGTCAAAGTGTACTTGTTAATATAAAGGTATATTTTTCTCGCCATATTACATTTGAGGCCTGTATTCAGTACTCTTTGGTATGATTACATTTCATGGACTTGAGTAAGCTTGGTTAAAGCTAGCTACGGTGCTAAAGAAGGTCAAAGAAGTAAAAAAAGAGTCGAAAGAAAACACAAAGAACTTAGAATTAAACGACAGATATGCGAAATTGAAGCTTATAATATCGACACGACATCATCACGCCTGCGTTTCTTGAACAGATAGTTCACCAAATCAGAATTATTCACAGATCAAGATATTGTTTAAAATTGAGTTTAAAATTATGAAACCCAATCAATTAATGTCGAAAGGTGATTCATAAATAGGTACCTATTTTTTGGAAAATTCTTGGAAATTAGGTGAAATTTTCCTATACACTGCATGAGTTGCTAATTTACTATCTTCTTCGGGTGCCTCTCCAATTACTGAAAGCTGGCCATCAACTCCAAATTATCTAAGGTCTCAGTGACTTTTGAAGTCTAAATAAAACGGGAAACCACAAGGACAAGTGTCTGGCGTCCTTTATTAGGGCAGAGGCGAAGAATCACCGGATGGCCTCTTGATTGAGAACATTGTATTTCAATAAAATGTAAGACAGTTTACTACTGAAGATAATGTATCATGCTTTTGCTTCAATTTAAAATTCAAATTCAATGAAGATCAAAAGCATAGATAGTTAATAAGATTACCAATTTTATTTCCGTAATTTAATTGATTCACATAATTATTAATTACTGATTCAAATTCACTCGCATCCCAATGGACGATTTATGACAAAAAGGACCCTGTGTACTTCCTCAGGATGCGATCTATTCGAAATTTGTCCTGTGATTTAGACGTGAAAATGTAACAGATATTTTCCGTTTGAATCCATTCTTATTAAAATTTGTATGTGGAGGTGATAATGCAGCAATTTATTGCTGACCGGTGGTGATATACACGTCATCGCCAACACATCAACTTTGGCTTCGCCAGCGAGTCACCGTCAATCAAAATCGCTGCCATGGGTGCATTTATGTAATGTGAACAGCTGACTTCAATTAATGCACGCAAGCGCACTGTGGGACTCGCCACGTGCCGCGGCTACGTCAGACATAATCGGTTTCTACCTCAAAATTTATAGTCACACTGAAGCTTATCTAAGTTAATATTTAGTGATAATTCTTCAGTATTTAATACCGCTTCCGTTTTATGTGATGCCATGTCACATTTATGTCATAAAAATTAAGAAATCTGGTTACAAAGTTCTAAAACAGAATTCATCGAGGCGACTTTTGATTTATGCGAGAGAGCCAATGCCCAACGTAGCTTAGGAATGGTTACGATGTAAGACTTTAATGTGATCGTGAGAGAGACGAATTTAGTACAACACTGCAGCGGCACTTGTCATACTTTAGATGTTGTAAAAACATTCTTAACTTTACCTTCACGCTTATGGGTTCCTAGTATCATGCCTCGTATTATAGATACCTTCGTTTCGCGCGTGGTGCACGCAAGCGCAATATGGATCCCACCACGTGATACGGCTACGTTAAACTTATCAATCAGTTTCTACCTCAAAATATAGTCACACATAAGCTTATTCAAGATAATATTTTGTGATACTTCTTCAGTGTTTAATCCCTCTTTCTTTATGTGTGATGCCACATTATATCCATGTCATAACTATATCAAAAATCTGCTTACAAAATTCCAAACCAGAATTCATCGAGTCACACGTTAGATTCATGCGAGAGGGTATGCCCAACGTACCATAGGAATGGTTACAATATAAGACTTTAAGGTGATTGAGAGAGAGATGAGTTTAGTACAACGGTGCAGCGGTACTTGATATACTTTGGATGTTGTAAAAATTCTGAACTTCAGCTTCCCGCTTATGGGTTCCTAGTGTCATGCCCCGTATTATTCGAGCTGCCTTCGATACGTCCAACCTTGCAAGTTATATATTATATTACAATACCTTGTGAAACCTTATCTAAATAATCACATACTTTTTATGGTTATGATGAGTTTACAATGAATGTATGGAATTTAAAAAGTTTGGCGAATCGACAATGTTGCAAGTCGACAATAACCCATAAAATGATGAGTGATAATGATGAGTTCACAGGACGTCTGTTGGATCCAATTGTAAATTATTAACAACAGATTATAAATAATACATTGAAATCAATAGTTATTTATTATTCATATTATTATTGTTTTATTATTCTACCAGGATTACATAGGTGCGACAGTGTTTCCGTAGAAAATTTGCGCGTACATTCGGATATTTGGTACAGGTAATCAGGTACAGGTAGGTACTACTGATACTGTTAGTGATGTATTTTTACTTTGATACCAAATGCGCTTTATTTGAGGATTATTCGTAAGTTTTATTCAGCCTGTATTGTTATATCGTAAGTCTTAAGTTAAAATCCATGGCACACATCTCCGACTTTTCACAAACATGTCCTTATTTATATTAGTAATAAATAGTAGTCGTGGAATCTCCTTATGAATCATGTAGCCTTAGTATATTACTAAAGCCTGCTACATGAAGTTTCTCAACGGACGCCCTTTTGGCGTGTTTACCTAGTTAGTTTAGTAGGCGTAGTAATAAACAGCCTCACAGCGTAATATTGTAAAATATGCGTCTTTTAAATTAAGGGTCCTATTTTTACAAGGGTTATTCATAGTTTCATACTAATTGGTTACTTACTAGACAAGGATAGCGAGAGAAAAGCGTTATTTGTTATTGCTTCCTTGAATGTTATCTCACAACATCTCCTCGCTAACGTTATCGTAGTATTCACTCCTACCGTAGTAGTGCCCGTTTCCCGCCAATGTTTTGACAGTAATAAAATTACTTCTTATCCGCATCTTAAATCTACGAGATGTTGAGGATTGCAGTTAGCAGTTCTCTAATTGTTTTTAGATCTTTGGCCAGTTCCACTATTCTGGGAATAGCAAGACGGTAGTTATTGGGACAAGCCATTTTCCGGGCATTCAATGTATCGATCAAACATCTCAACTCTCAACATCAAAATAAACCTTGAATTAATTAACAAAATGATGTTAAAAGCATTTTGTAGACGAATCCTCTCATTACTTCTGATTAAAAAAGTATCCAATATACAAGTACCTACTTAGTTGTTAATAAAACGAATTAAAAAGTTTAAAATAATTTAATTGTGATAAGTAATATCTTACATTTTGATGAGAGAATAGAACACGTAACACGCTTTTATTTAATTTATAATAATTTTATTATACTTCATATGCTGGCTCGTGATGGTATTACCACATACGTTGCTATCACTTTTCTCATAGTTTGAGCAAATCTATTAATAGATTGGTCACACTAGGGTATAATAAATGACAGGAGGTACATGTTACACATGGAAAAGTAAGTACACATCTACATAACCGTTATGCATTTGTGTGCACTGAAAATAAAGGATATGTGATAGAGTGCAAAAAAGCCTATACCTACATATTTTACCAAAAACCCACGTATATTTTAACCCATGTTTATTGTGTATGAATAATATTAAAAAAAATGCATTAGATATTTACAACAAAAAGTAGATTATATCGCCATGTAATGTACTTCCTAAATGATTAAAATCGTTTGAGTAGTAAATAAGTAATTTTTTTTTTGTGAAAACTTGTAATTGGCCATATTTTACTATATTTTATTATATAAGTGTCTTAGCTGTAAGTTTTCGAAAGTTGTTGATTACTGTAACAGAATAGCTGATTTCAACGTTGATAGCAATTCTTATTGAGATTGTCCCAATAATGATAATTTTACCAACGACTTTGTTTTTACCAACGTCTTGCGGTGAAAATTAATAATTTTTACAATTTACCAATTTTTTTTTTTTTTCCATTGTTTTCCCAAATGAATCTTACTAAAACTACGATATATGATCATAACACACTGATTGACCTTGAAAACGTTTATAAAACGCAATAACAACTAGACAACATCTATTAATCATCTGTTGACAGGACACAAATATTTATGTGATATACATAAATGTTTGCGTTTATCTGGGTGTTATATAAATATAATATCACGCACCATCATGTATCACCTATTTACAAAAATATAATTACATCCATTGTCTAGTACCCACAGCAACACCTCTGCTTAGTTAGGGACTACAATAAAAACGTGCTGTGCATTTCCCTAAAATAAAAAATAAGAAATTGATAGAATTTTAAATAGATACTGAGTTCCGAACAAAAATAATGTTATTATATTGTATGTGAGTGTACCTACATTACGAGATTTAAGTGGAGATGGGCAGGGAGGGCATTGGGCAAGACGAGACGTATTTAGGTGGACCAATGTAGTTTCCAAATGGTGGCCAAGGGTTGCTGGTTTAAAATCAGTAATCATAGACATTTACGTTTTTGTTTCTTTTGATTGTAACGGAAAATGTATTCTCCCGGAGTCATGTATAGGTTCTTTTTTTTTTTATTTAGTCTCTTTTGTGTCCCACTGCTGGACAAAGGCCTCCCCTAACTTGGTTCTTTATAATAATATTATTTCTGAATAAACAATATTTGTAGATACTGTACTATGCCGATAAAAAGGTATACAATACAAAATCTTCATACAAATTTTCCTTACCTTTGCAATAGTAATCCTAAAATATAAATTTCCCATAATTAGTTCTGGCTAATATCTAAGACCTTTAGATGTTATATACCCTGACAATTTCTAAAAATAGATTTGTCACACAAGGGCACCATAAATGAAAAGGAGGTGCATCTATGTACCTGTTGCGTTTGAACGAGCAAGTAAACACATTTAAATACACGTTTTGCATTTATACTTATGCACCGCCCTACGAAGGATGTGTGTGTGAGTAAAGGAAAGGGATAGGATACGGAGCTTTAATATTTTTCAGAAGTTTTTTTATTTTATATATTTTGTTGATAATCTATTTATGAAAACCAGCCGGGTGGGGCTGGCTTACCAACTAAAACTTGAAAGTGAACATTTTACAATTACGGGATTATAGCCGCCAAAAAAATTAAATTCACTATTTTTTTTGGCAGAGAAATGTTAAAATTGTAGCTTCTTTGGTTTTCGTAATTATTAGATATGAAGATGCAAAATGCTTTAGCTAAAACCCTTCTCTAAATAGAAATAACTTCTTCTGATTCATGTTGTACTAGTAACACGCACGCATGGCGTTCCTATGGCAACGGAATGCTCTGGTTTGGAAGCAAAGCGTAAATATACAATCAATCAGGAATGTCTCTTTCTCTCTTAAGCAGGATAGTTTACTCAATGGACTGTGTACCATAGGCAGGCAAAAACACCCAATACCCTGATACAATGTAGGTTGCCTTTTTCAGCTTCTTGAATACATCAATTGTATACATTTGTATAAAAAGAAAGAAAGAACAAATTTTTTTTTTCTCACATTAAAATCAAAATTACTTGTAGTAAAGTACAAAATAAAAATAACAAAACAACGAATAACAACAAAAAAGGACCCTTGCTCAGCATATGCCACTTCATTACAATAAATGTCGAATATCGGATAGCTACCTACTTATATCGCAACATAAAAGATTATGTTTCTAGCTTATCAAAGCCTGTTATTATAATAATTATGTGTTACAATACATAATAAACAATACATTGGTTGTGTAAATGTCAAACATCAATTTGTAGGACGTGTTTTTTTTATAGAACGATTTAACCATTTCTACTTTTTACTTAATCGTTGTAAGTCTTCACATAGATTACGAGCAAGTAAAACACCTCTGAAGTACTTACTACTTTTGTGTATTTTTAATTATTGGTAGCCAGGTCGTGTAATAATATTTTTAATTAATTTAAGACAACCCAGACCGTTTCAATAATTTATAACATTTGGCGAACGTTACTACGAAGAAAGTTACTACGAACTGTCTGTGCTACGAGAGCTACGCGCACGTAGTAAAACGCGCGTAGCGTAGAATCAATCTGTAGTAAATATATGTACATGTAGGTAGAAAGCTTAATACGTATAGGTACGTATAATAATATTTTTAACATTGTGGAATTTAGATTAATTTAATAGTAAAAACTGTAATCGCGACAGATATTAAAAATATTTACCGTACCTAAAAATTAATAGCATGTCAAAATAAATGAATTGGAAATTATAGATTATCAAAAAAAAAAAAAACGTTTTTTCATCAAATATTCATGTTTCTTATAATCGTAGGTATTGGGAAAAAGAACAAAAATTTGTGCCTGGCACCCACTCTTCCACAAATTTGAACTAACTCAAACACCTTCACGCCAGTGCAGTGCATTAGAAACACGTAGAATGAACAGCTGATTCGACGCCACGTGAAAATACACACTTCAAATGTTCAACTTTAAATGTAAATAACGAAGTAACAAAACGGATAAATGATAAAAAATTAAAAACAGGTTGTTGAGTGTTTCGTTCAGAATCATTTTTATAAAAAAAATTATAGGATTTCTGTCATAATTTGTGGAAAATCCTGCAAATCAGAATGAAGACCAGTTTTATCTACTGTTCGATCTAATAGTTATGCAATAAGCGTCTTTCAAATTTATGCAAGAATAATACTTAACCTTAATAGGAAAAGAGACGAATTTTGTACTGGGTTTAAAAAGTGCTTGTTACGTTTTAATAATTGTTCCAACTTGTAGGAACCTTATGGGCTCCTAGTATCCAGCACCAAAGCTGCGCCAACTTCGCCTTTCACGCAAGCGTATTTCGGAGCAAACCACGTTGTGGCCATTATCTACCACGTGGACAGGAACGATATTTGCACTGATGCTCTTTAAATATTAGATTTGACTGAGCTGTGTCCCGAATAGCAGAATTAAACTATTAAAACATTGAAAAAATTACCAAAAAATACTGACTAAAGTAGTGTAACGGATATCCGCTGTGAACGAAGCTACGGGTAAAAGCTAGTTTAGTATAATTTAAACTGTTATGCTGATACATAAACTCTCTCTTGGGATTGTGGGTGCCTTATGGCGAAACAATAATCACGACCATTTTTCTGTTTCGTTCATCCCAATGTCTTTTAGGTTAATTTCCATTTTGACAGTCTCGAAGCACTTCAAAGTTCAAGTTAGTGAATGGCATTGGCCGTGAAAGGTGTAGTAGTGACGTACGAGAGCATACCACGTGGTCGGCAGCTTCATGTATTGATCCAGTACCGTGGGTTACACCTGAAGTACTAGGCTATAATGAAACAGTAAGACACTGAGAAATGTGAACTATCACTTTCTATAATGTTTATAAACTTCACTGCTAGTACATATAAGTATCAATCTATACGTCAGAACTTCTAACAGAGGAATGTCGCTAAGAAATAGGTTATCGCCTCGCTTAAAAATAACATAAATTATCATCGCATCAGTATTTTCTTAATTTTGACCCTGGCTTCTAGTTTCACTTATTGTGATCACATTATGAATTTATTTACGGCACGTTGCATACCGTTAGAATGGGTATAAGCTAAAGAAGTTTGTAAAATTAATAAGACAAAGTTGAAAAATAATGAATTTAAAGCTGAAGTTTTTCCTACAGTTAAAGTTTTCAAGACTTTGGAAGGTCAAGTCATTCATAGAGACAAATTGTATGAAATCATGATTTATGTTGATTAAATAGATATTGCTGAGTAAAACAACATTCATTTGGCGCTATTGTACTCCTAAACAAAAAGTTATGATGACCCAAAGGTGAGATTCCGGGTGACTAATAAAGAAAAAAGTCCTGACTTAATTAAAGTAAGGTAACTTTTAGGAACTCGGTATATTTTGGTAGAGCTTTGTTGCGATAAACACACGTAACTTTTTATTCGATATTATGTTTAAGAAATTAGCTATGAAAGCACAAATAAAACCGTTTTGTAAAGGTAAACTATGTTTGATCTTTGAGTTTGTGCCGAGAATTTACCCGCAAATAACACAGAACACAAATACCAAGTAAAAACAAACCGCATTCAAAAACACCCAGGAAATACAAAGTCAAAGTCAAAGTCAAAGTATTTATTGCTTCCATGTGTACATTACGGTGTTATAAAATAGTTTTGTTTCAACATGAAACCCTGTTAGGTATTATGTAGCACAGAATACATAATTATATTAAGAAGTTACATAATAAAACTAACTTAAGTACTTACTAATAGAATTATAACATGGTAGTAAATTTATAAACATTAGGACTAATATTAAGATAAATCATTATTTAGATTAATTATTTTAAATTTTTATAGGTATTTATTTTATTGCACGGAGTTGTTATATCTATGTAGGATAGGTATTTATTAAATTTTTATTTTATCATCAAAAAAATCTTTTAAATTGTAATAGCATATTTGTAGTAGGTAGTTATTTAATTTATTTTTAAATACGTTATCATTTAAGGTATTTTTTAAATTTTCAGGTATTTTATTATATACTTTGATAGCCATGACGTATGGACCTGAGTGAAATAGTGATAGGCTTGAAGTTGGAAGGGCTAATCTATTTTGGTGTCTAAGGTTACGGGTTTGAGTGTAGTGATCTTTATTCAGGGAGAATAGCGACATATTTCTCCTAACAAAGAGGCTTAATTCTAAGATGTAGAGAGATGTTAGTGTTAAGATTCGGTGTTTAATAAAATGTGGTCTACAACTTTCCATGCCATCTATGTTTGCAAGGATGCGTATGCACTTTTTTTTGAGTTTGAATACTCTATCAGCATCTACACTATTACCCCATATAGAATGATACCGTAACGTAGCCAGGAATGAGCGTAGGCATAAAAGCAAATAATAATTGGTACTTACATAACATGTAACTAATTTGGAGTCAGTGCCAAACAAATTCAATTTAAATACCCTTGAATGCCGTCGACACTCTTGCTCCATCTTATCTTCCAAGTTCAGGGGGCTGTCCTAGCGCTGCTGCTGGTGCCGCGGAGACCAACGTGGCAATGCTGCCAGTCTTCTGGGGATTCTACTGGATGACATCGATGGGGAGGAGTACTTTTACGCCTACGACTATTTAGGGGTTCCCTTTTTATTATTATTATTATTATTTTGTACAGTGTGTAAATATCGGTAATATAATTCGCAAACATTAAAAAAAATTTGTAAATATCGGTAATATAATTCGCAAACATTAGTTTGTTTGGCACCAACTCTAAATTAGAAATCATATGTGAATACCAATTATTTATATATATAGCTTTTTAGTTCCTAGGTGCATTTTGAAGGTTTGTTTTTATTTAAAAATAATGTAGGTTTTAAATAAAAACAAGTTCAGTATTATGTGTAAGACAACTAACCGCACTGCTCTAATGAGACAGCGACGTTTTTGAGTAAACGAATTATAATCGAATTAACATTTTTTTTGATATTTTGTTTATTTTTAAAACCGCTCAACAGACCGACATACAGACAAACGGACTAACGGCGGCGAGGAGGCTTAGTAATAGGGTCGGTCCTCCCTAATACTAAGTCTCCGCTGTCGGTATCTCTTATGAATTTTTGGAACCCTGGTATAATGTAACATTTTTAGTTGCGTGTTGCCGTTCAGAACTACTAGGGAAGAATTTTTAATTATTATTTTTCACATAATATTTTTTTGTTTGTTGGAACTTTAACTAATGGTTATTTATATTCTGGCATTCAAAGTAATAGGTATTAAAAGCGTTATTATAAAAAAAATACACATTAAAGCATCTCTCAGACAAACGCGGCCTGCGGTGGCGGCCGCGGTGGCTTTCAGTTGCAATTGCTTGCAACGTCAAGACATAAACGCTATTTAAGCATATTACTGCTCATGTTTGACGGGTATGAGGATGGTTGGTCCCTTCGCGTCGTACATGAAATCAGTATTATGTGGTACTACGGGATTGGGAGGCGTTTAGAGAATTTCCTTGGGCCAACCAGTGCCTGAGACAATAATGAATATTAGACACCGAAAACACAAGGTAATTAATACAATTAGTTTAGGTATTTTTATTCACATTATTGTCCCAGATACTGGCTGGTCCATGAATATTATCTAAACACTTTCCAATCACATAGTACCAGATGATACCTTTGGTGAATGCAGGCGTGATGGTATGTTGTTAAGGATAATTTTGCACTATTTATATTTACGGAGACCACGTACTGGAAATCGCAGCATGGGACGACCTCCAACGAGATGGGCGAACAATTTGGTAAGAGTCTTTGGATGCAGACAGCCGACCGGTCCTTGTGGAAGTTAACGTGGGGAAGCCTTTGTTAAGCAATGGATCGCCTTTTGCTGATAGGTGATGATGATAATCGGAGAATCGTACAACATCTATTTTTCATACCCCTAAATGATAAGGGTGACCCACCCCTTTATGGCAAAGTAAAGTTTGCCGGTTCAGCTAGTCTACTTATAAAAAATCTAAATTCGGCGTCACTTTTCAACGTGGTACGCGGCCTGTTGTAAATATTTGGAATTGACCGCGCTGTGACCGCCGTACGCACTGGCTAACACACACGTGGTGGCGAAAAAAGCAAGGAGTGCGCCCGCGGATAGCTGCTGGCAGGCCACGTTATGACCACGCGTGTTTTAAGACTTAATAACATACGTACACTCACAACTTTAGGGTGGGTGACCCTAGTGGGGATTTTCTGCCTACCCATGGGTTCACATCAACTAGAGACCGCCACATGCTAATTCTTACATAAAACTTGATATTGAATTGAAACAACTGATCGCAACTGCGGCCACCACCGCAGGCCGGGCCTGTCTGGGAGACCCTTTAATAATGAAAACTACTCCTGAACAGTTATGCTTTCCTGGTATGTTACTATACAGTTAGTATGGATAGTCGCACAAAGTTATGGATTTTATTATTTATAAACTATAAAATATTATAAAATTCGTAATATTTATTATTTATAAGTTTATTTTATACAATTTTTATAAACAGTTTTTATTATAAAATGACATTTAGATAACATTCAACAATATATATGCGACTTTCCATACTACCTGGATAATAACATACCAGGAAAGCATAAATGTTTAGGAGTAGTTTAGTCAGTGGCGCTGTAGGACAACAGAACTAAGTTCTAGAGAGGGGTACTAAGTGATCTGTATTTCTACCCTTAGATAGCGCCACTTTTATTGGTTCATATATAAACTAGTTTAGTACTTATCTAGCTACGTTGGACAGCTAATAATTATTATGTTTAGAGGTGTTAACTTTTTAATACCTCTACAAAATAAATAATATGGTTGGCATACTGATTTCTAACACTTACGCGAATACTCTACATTAAAATAAATCGCGTTAAATTGATATTATTTTAATCCCGACGGATTTAAATATTTTAATATGGTTGGTTTTCCGAGTCTATATAGAATATTAAACTACTCATATTAACTACTATTATTTATTATTTTTTATACTCTTTACTATCCATTAGCTGTTGATACGATATGATAAGACTGGTCTTCTTCTTCTTCTACCTAGCCTTACCCCAACTATATTAGGGTCAGTCTCCAGTTTGATTATACAATGATGCTGAGAAAGTGGGAACAAAATGTAAAATTGATTTACCTTCACTTTATAATTAAACGAGTAAACCAATCTTTTTTGGCAGGCTTTAGTTGGTAAGATTGGCGACTACTGTAGTATGCATTATGTTTATTATTATGTACTAATATGATGCATTTCTAATGCGTATTATTATATAAAAATATTAGCTTTCTTCACTCCTGCGTAATTTACGTTTTAAATTACGCAAACTTTAATGACTATGATATTATTATGGACTATATACATATATTATTATGACTACTATTTGGCACAGTTTTTTGCGTGATTTTCGTAAAGAGGGACACAAAGGTCGCTTCATAATATTGCATTTATTAATATACATATTTATTCTTATGTGCAAATACAATTGTAAGTCCTTCTTCATAAGTTTTCGGGAGCAACTTACAAAGTGTACAAAGATTTAGTGCGCCCGGTGGCCTAAATTGATAATATACAGCCACTAAGGTTCTTACGAAATCCTTACAAGTAAGGGACGCATGCATAAGTTCGCACCTTTACTAGGAGAACATGAAAACAATGTAGACATCACGAGGATATTCAGCGCCCCCGCGTTAAATTCTATTGGTTATCGTTTCTTGTATTTACCCATACCAATTAGGAATGGTTTTCTGTTATAGTTACATCTTTCACTAACGACATACTTGCTTTTCTGTGGGAGAGAAAGATAGCACTTGATCGATAGTTATTGTATGAAAGCATTCTTAATTTGTCTGTATATATTTACGGAAAAGTGAACTCTATGCTATTCATTTCAGAGTTTTACTGCAAAAAGCTACAAGTATTTTGTTCCACCCTTTTGATACCCAACCCCTAAATACACCTGAACATCGCGCTTAAGAATTCTCCGCTAATCTATTACCTTCATTGCACGCAGCCATCTGACACACTCTCTGTGTCAATTTGGCCGAGAGAGGACCTAATTGACATAAGAGGGAGTTATAAGAATTATAAAGACCAAGCATGTTGCATAGGGCTATGGTGTGAATGTTGTGTCTACAGTACGGCTTATTTAATAAAAAAATATGCGTGCGTCGGACGCATTTGCGTTATTTAATTTATATATCTTCAATATTCGATTCTAACAAAATATCATTAATAATAATAATAATAATGTATTGTTAGGAGGTTCCTTTCCCTGGAGCCCTGACCACCGGTAGCTTGGACTCTGTTCCCGATGCCGGTGGGCTACTATTTTTTATATTTTTAAATGTTTTTATATTTTCTGCCTTTTATAAAAATATTTAAAAATACAAATAACGTGTATGAAAATAAATAAAGAGAATAATAATAATAACATTTAATTCAGGTAAAGTAAACCCATATACACAAATTATTAACAGATACATAAAAAAGAAAGAAAATTTGTGAATATATCAAAAAATCATTGCTTTGTGAATAACAATTAATTTTAATTCTATTGCGTATAGGTAAATAAATACTTATTGCAAGCGGACAGCTAACATTCTTCTTTCTTTTTTATAGAATCTGTACTTAGGTATTTTATAAACATTTCAGTACTAAAATTGTGCTGTTCAAAATTTTGTAAAGCTCTGAAGCGCCGATCAATAGTATTTCTAGAATGTGCCTGGATGTGTAGACAGGCACCACTCACTTAATTAAATTGTGTTAAATTCAGAATAATACTAACCAGCGTTTGCCCGGCGCTAATATCGAATCATAATAATTACCTAGATAAGAAAAAAGCTGTTGCCAATTTTTTATGTACAATTAAACATTTTGTACTCCTCATAGTTGGATTTTAGATTTTACTGTGTTAAAATAGAAAATCTAGTGGCAAAACGTGCACAGAGTGTGCCAGCAGCCCTTGGCGCTGTCTTCTGACTCGTCTCACGTCTACTTTATGAATAGACTTGAAGTACTTCTCTAGTTTTGAAGTAAGAAGTAATTAAATGGTAATGACTAAAAAACCAATTTGAATTTATTTGTTTATTTATTTCTACTACTACCCTTGTCGAAACTGAGTTCTATTTTCCTAGGTAAAAAGCAACACAGATTTTTCGGTGGGAACACTTCGCTAAAGGACCAACCAGTATCACTGCATCCGTAACCATGGAGCGGCGTCGTAGATCAGGAAACGCAAAGCCGTTGCCATGGATATAGCTACAGCAGGACTAGGATAGCAGAACTCTAAAAGAAGTTTATGAATTTGATAGTGAATTCTATTTATTTATTTATTTAATTAATTACTACGAATCCACCAATTACAATTACAATTTATCAAACTAACACTCATGGACATCATGGTTTAGAGAACGTAAACACGTGGAATAAACTAATAATGTCAGATTTAGTTTTTAAATCATCATAAAATCACTCACATCACTTAAATCGTTATACATCCTAAATTATTGACATTCGAAATGAAAAATGTTAAGAGAAACCTAAAGATGATTTTAATTTTTTTCATCCCGCATATAAAATAAGATAAAATCCACTATTGTGATTTTATGTACGCAGTGACACTTCTGCCATTACAAATGGAAGCTTTGAAAATTGATATTTTTATTTATTGAAGGAAGGAAGTTTAATAAAAGGATCTAGACAACAAAGCAAGCAAGAACCTACATCGACCTTCAGTGAGCTGATAATAGAATGAAACATATTTTATCATGAATTTAGTATATTAGAAAATATATTAAAACAGGTTCGCTAAAAAAATCCTGGACAGAAATCGGCTGATTTGAAGAAATCTTTTACCATTACAAAGCACGGGCATTCTTATGAAAAGCATCTCCTTTCTCAGACATTCCATCCATAGTTTATTTGTTCTACCTCTTCAAAACCTTTCTTTATTATTATATTGACAGAAGTTTAACAGAACTTTTTTAGAAGTAAACTCTTTAGTTGTTATGGTACCCTAATGCGTATTGAAGTGTGGACCAACGAAAGCCAGTCCGTTCTAAGTTTAATATTTATTGCAGTTTTACTTTTAATGACATTATGTAACCCCAAATAAAAAATATATTTACGTTTCTTTGTTTTCCTGTATGCGTTCCTATAATATGATATTTACCTGAAAAATCTAAGAAACCTAGTCCTTTTTAAGAATCCTAGAAAGAATAGTCACACACAATTAGCGAAAACATGTGTTTTATTACTATTACTATTCACAACAATCATTGCTGTTACCACACATATTTTGTAAAGAGTTTCTATGGAGTTTCTTGCCGGTTCTTCTCCAGACCCACTTTTTTTGGAACTGTGCAACTACTAGTTTAACGTTTCAAAAGTACCTATTTATATGGTCTAATTGAAAAAAATATATTTGATTGTATTAGAATTTATACCAGTTTATCACATCGTTTTTACATTAGGGGATTCCGATACTAGGGTAGCATACATGTAGAGGAGTTGTAGCTATACAAATTCCTAGAAGTTGTGTGAAAATTCCTGTATCTAGTCCTGCTATATACAATACAAACTAGGTATAGTACCTTAGTACTTACGTCTGGACTTTAAAAGGGACCATGATTATCAAAGTTTGTTTCGGCGTTTCTTCTCAGAGGTCGTCAGTTAGGAAACGCCGGTGCCACCTAGTATTTTAAAAAATATAATGACTTGTAAAAGTGTCTATAAAGGATCTACTTACAGAAATAAATATCATTTTATTTCATTTCAACGTAGTAAATGATGTCACGGCTACGGCACCTACAGTGCCTCGACCATGAGTTTTTCTCACTAGGCTCGCTAGCGACATCGTAAAATTTTTCTATGGAAAACCCTCGCAGCGCCTCTAGCGGTTACGTAAGGAACTATAATCTGCTATGAGATTACAGCGTTACGATGCGTAAAAAACCTATCGAAAGTCATTCGATAGATTTCATGGTTGAGGTACAGGGTCGTAGTACGCTACGGCTTGGCTGACGTCACGCCTACGGCGGTGGCGGCACCTACGCGATTGTAGTAAATGTGGGGCTTGGTTGATATCACAGCTACGGGCGCCTCCTCTGAATGTCCTCCCTCGTATGTTTGAGGGGTTAAAATAGAGACTTTCGAGGGGATTCCGATACTAGGGTAGCATAGATGAAGAGCAGTGGTAGTTATACAAATTCCTAGAAGTTGTGTGACAATTCCTGTATCTAGTCTTCACCGAGCTGATAATAGAATAAAACATATTTTATCATGAATTTAGTAGATTAGAAAATATATTAAAAATGGGTTTGCTAAAAAAATCCTTTCCTTTTTTTCCGAGGACCGGATTTTTCTGAGACAACCGTATATCAACGTGTTCGCCATAAAAGAGCGCTTATGATTGACATAATATATTTTTTTCTATTATTATAATATATATTTTAATGATTTTTAAATGTTGCCACATCAAGATAATAAGAAAATGTCGTCCTGACTTAAAGTATAAAACAAAGAATTTGCAGCTGTTGAGTTGTCTACTATTTATTATTATTTATTTATTTATTTACTATTTACCTGGGTTGTCTACTACTACGTGAAAGACGTAGTAAGCGCTACGGGTTTTATGATGTCACGGCTACGGCACCTACGTGGTCGTAGTGTGTCGTATCGTAGCGGCTTGGTTGACCTCACGGCTACGGCACCTACGTGGTCGTAGTGTGTCGTATCGTAGCGGCTTGGTTGACCTCACGGCTACGGCACCTACGTGGTCGTAGTGTGTCGTATCGTAGCGGCTTGGTTGACCTCACGGCTACGGCGCCTCCTGATACAATCATAACATATTGTCACGGCTGTAACATGAGGTAGAGGCGCACATTAGTACCCTCTGCCAAACATTTCGTTCTTCCACAATTCACCAGTAATAGGAGGAATGCCTATTGCCATTAACCGGACATAAATCCAAATTCCGAGCTGCTACTGAGAATTCCAAAAAACCCATCAAACAACCCGATCTGGGGATTGAACCAAGGACCTCACGCATCGCAGTGGCGCTAAGAAGCACTGACGATGCACGTACAAGAGTTTTGAATGAATGGTGTGGCCTCTACTCACGTCCATAGAAAGGAAAAGTAGATCTATTTTGCACACAACTCAGGAGCTCCTAAGCTTCATACGGTCCTAGTAAAGCTCTATATTAAATAACTACCGGTGGAACCAAGCTTCTGATAGCTGCGAATACATTCTCAATTTTCCAACGACTTCCAAAGAGGAGGAGGTTCTCTCAATTCGACTGTTTTTTTTATGTTTATCTCATAACTTTCGACTGGGGGAACCGATGTGATGATTCTTTTTTTATTTGAAATCTGGTATTTCCCGTGTGGTCCGTGTGGTGATAAAGGAGGAAAGATTTGATTATTTGTTTGTTTCCATTGTATAGGCTCTGAAACTACTGGACCGATTTGAAAATTAGAAAGCTACATCTTTACGACTTGCATAATAATTTTTATAATAATAATAATGTTTATTGGAACAAAACACATTTTACAAATAGTATATACAATAGCATAGTCTACTTATAATTTATTAGAAATACCCAGACCACGCGGGTGAAGCATCTCCTTTCTTACACATTCCACCCATAGTTTATTTGGTCTACCTCTTCCCTTATTTCTATTTGTATTACGCTCAAAACCTCAAAACTTTTTTAGATTTGTGCACCTTTTAATTGTTATGCTACCCTAGTATTCATGCGTATTCATGTGTAGACCGATGAAAGCCAGTCCGTCCTAGATTTGCAATGGTTATTGCAGTTTTACTTAGGTATATTTATAGCGAAATTATTAAATAAACCCCAAATAAAAAATATATTTTGTTTTTTTTTTTTCGTCCTGTATGCGTTCCTATATTATTTACCTGATTTAATCTTATTATTTTAATAATCTAAGAAACCTACTCCTTTTTAAGAATCCTAGAATAGTCGAAACTAGTTTACAATCATCATCGAAGATCACATTGTTTTTACATTAATTTGTATTTGTTATGAGTGCATTAAGTAGGTAGTGAATTTCCAGGGATTGGCTATTAATTTGAATTCTGTGCCAAACAAACAATCAAATTAGTCATATTTAAATTGAATTAGTACTTACTACTTAGGCACCGCCTACAAATTAGTTACAAATCATAATGGAATTATGTGCTTGTTATATTTAAAAAAAAAATTTTTGGAATGTAGATATATGTAGTTTATTTTGTACCTATTAGATAATATGGGGAGGCAACTAAACGCACTGCCATAATAATAGCGAGGTTTCGGAGTAAACGAAAATATCATCTATGTATATATTATTTATAATTTTCGCAAAGGTTTTAAAACCGCTCAACCGATTTAGATGTAAAATATGAGACCACAGGAAAAGCACCAGGTTTCGAATAAAATATCATCAAAATCGGTTAACCCAGTCGAAAGTTTGAGGTAGGTTATGTTTATAACATAAACAAAAACATACAGTCGAATTTTATTGAGAAACTCCTTTTTTTTTAAATGTCGTTTAAAAATAGACTTGCGAGGGGATTCCGATACTAGGGTAGCATACATGTAAAGGAGTTATAACTATACAAATTCCTAGAAGTTGAGTGATAATTCCAGTATCTAGTCCTCCTTTATAAAAATACAAACTAGGTAGTAGTGTACCTTAGTACCTACGTGAATGTAGTAAATGCTACGGGTTATAATTTTATTATGATGTCACGGCTACGGCACCTACGCGGTCGTAGTACGTCATGGCTTGGACGAGGTCACGGCTACGGCGCGGCTGCGCCTGCGCGATTGTAGTAAATGTTGGGGGCTTGGGTGACATCACGGGCTTAGAAAGGTTAAAATAGAGACTTTCGAGGGCATTCCGATACTAGGGTAGCATACATGTAGAGGAGTTGTAGTAATACAAATTCCCAGAAATTGAGTTAAAATTCCTGTATCTAGTCGAGCTTTATAAAAATACCCACTAGGTAGGTAGTACTTAGTACCTACGTGAAGTTCGTAAATGCTACGGGTTTTATGATGACATAATAATCAAAAGTGTAACTTTCAGTGGTGTTTTCAAAATTGTAAAAAAATCGTTATATGGAAATATTCGAGTGCGTCAGATATTGACAGCATAATCGCGTGTCTCTGATAACGGCGGTATCATCATCTGACGACTTGCGTGGTGGGGGTGGGTTATACGAAGGGGTAGAATATGGGAAAAATATTATTAACAAGTAAATAATATTGACAAGGGCTGTTAAGTCAACTCTCCAGTAGCTCCTATTCAAAAGACTGACGATTTGGATGCGACCATAAGTCACAGCCGCTTTTATAAAATGTAAAATAAATCGTGGCCTTGAAATACTCGAGCGCGTCAGATTATACACACTTCATCTTGATGTCCTTTGTTGTAATTACCCATAATATGATAATTATGTAGAGGAATAACCATAATCTGAGTGTTGAAAAAAATAATATATTTACAACATATTTTTAATGGTAATTAATACAATACACAATATAATGGCTACAGGTAAAATTGAACATATATTTAGAAAAAAATAGTACCAATATTGAGAGAAATACATAGTTCTCAGCGACTGCATGCACCACACTTATAGATTTAAGCTACTTCAGGTTGTGAAAATGGACAGATTATATTTTCAGCGTTATTCTTGAATTAATTTCTTTACTTAAATAAAAAAAAATAAAAATACCGTGATTGAGTATGTCCAGGTGACGATTTTTTTTGCAAGTTTGTGACTCTCCCACTGACGTGTCACGTTCAAATTGTCAGATAATAGAAATGTAAACTTTTCAGCATGTAAATTATCCCAGCTTAATCTGACGCGCTCGCGTATTTCCACTGATTGATTTTTTATTACTATTCTGATCCGCTTTCCTAGGCGTGTGTCACCATAATTATATAAGGCTCATATTTGGTGGTGGTATTAAACAGAGTGCAAGGTATCCCCCATTTATGTTAATCTGATGCGCTCGAGTAACTCCAAAAATTCCTTCTAGGGATATCCTACCATTACGCGGTCGTATTACACTACGGCTTGGCTGACGTCACGACTATGGCACGGCGGCGCCTACGCCATTGTAGTAAATTTTGGGGCTTGGGTGACATCACAGCTACGGCGCCTCCTTATTATCATCGTATCATACCGTCGCGTCTGTAGCATTAGGTAGAGGCGTACATTAGTGCCCTCTGCTTAACCTTTCGCTCTTCCATAATTCGCCAGTAATGGGAGGAGTGCCGAGCTGCTAAATTTCATAAAAAAACCTATCAAACACAGCCCGACTTGGTAATCGAACCAAGGACTTCGAAAGAAAACCTACGACCGTGTAGGTCGTAGGTATTAGGTAGATATCACCGCCAAAGCATTTTTTGAATGAATGGTGTTGCCTCTGCTCACGTCCATAGAAAGGAAAAGTAGATCAATTTTGCATACACCTCAGGAGCTCTTAAGCTTCATACTCTCCTAGTAGCTAAGCTCTATAACTATCGGTGGAAACAACGATAGTGGTGAATGCTCAATTTTCAACCGACATCAAAAAAAGGAGGAGGTTCTCAATTACACCGTATGTTTTTTTGTAGTTTCCTGTAAAAGGCATCTTCTTTCTTACACATTCCACCTATAGTTTATTTGGTCTACCTCTTCCCTTATTTTTATTTACATAATGCTCAAAGCCTTTCTCATTATATTGACAGAAGACTGACAGAACTTTTTTAGAAGTAGTGTCTCATTGTTATGCTATCCTAGTATTCATGCGTATTCAAGTGTGGACTGATGAAAGCCAAGTCCCATCCTTGGTTTTCAATATTTATTCATTTTTTTTTATTTTACAATCTTTTTATTTTTATTGTACAATGAAGTTATTAAACCCCTTACAAAAATTATGTCAATGTTTCTTTATTTGTCCTTTATGTTTTCTTTTATTATTTATCATGCAATCCTATTTTGTTTAATTACCCCTTCTAAGAAACCTAGTTCTTTCTAAGAATCTCAGAAAGAATAATTGAAAATAGTTTACCATCGGCGAAGGCATTTATTTTTTTTAGTTTAAAATTACGTAGGAATTTGTTATGAGTGCATACAGGCAGTGAATTTCCAGGAATAGGCTCTAGTATGCATTACACACCTGAGGCAATTTTTCAATGATTGAGAGGTTAATAAAATGGAGACTTTCGAGGGGATTCCGATACCAGGGTAACATACATGTAGAGGAGTTGTAGGTATACAAATTCCTAGAAGTTGTATGAAAATTCCTTTAACTAGTCCTGCTTTATTAAAATACCAACTATACTAGCTAGTGCCTGTATCTACGTGAACGCAGTAAGTGCTACGGGTTATATGATGTCATGACTACGGCACCTACGCGGTCGTAGTACCTACGCTACGGCTTGGATGACGTCACGGCTACGACGCGGCGACGCCTACGCGATTGTAGTAAATGTTGGGGCTTGGGTAACAAACATCACGGCTACGGCGCCTCCTAATACTTCTATTATTATGTTTGTGGTTAAAATAGAGACTTTCGAGGGAATTCCGATACTAGGGTAGCATACATGTAGAGGAGTAGTAGCTATACAAATTCTTAGAAGTTGTGTGAAACATGGCCGCAGATTCATTCATTCATTCATTAATTTTGATTCACTTTTTCTTTGTAATGAAACTGTGCCAAAAAGTCAGGTAGGTTACTATGACTTGAGGAAGTGTAGCTTCAGACATAATATAATTTATCTTAATTAATCTAGCTTTTGCTCCCATCTTCGTTGTTGCAACCTTTTAGTAATTTACACAATTTACACAAAATTTTATATCAGCCAATTTACACAAAACCTTAACAAATACCACTAAACTTTCCTCTTAAATCACTCGTATCTATTGCTGAAAACTGCATTAAAATCCATTACATAATTTTAAAGATCTAAGCGTACAAACAGGGGGGGGGGGGACTTTTTTTATACTATGTAAAGAAGATAATAGGAAATTAATTTACTAACCTCGCTCTCGTTAGCTTTCTTTCAAGGCCGAGGCCTAAATGCAATGGTGAATGGAAGATATTCACGTTAAACGATCTTTATATTGCGCAGTCGACAAAGTCAATCGAACAGGCCCAGAAAGATGAAATAATAATAAAAAAGAGTACAAAGAAAACGTATTATGAATATTACTAGAGGATTAAAAAAATAATCCATTACTAATTCTTACTGATTACTTACTGATTGATGCTAATGATAATGATTCTTGAAATGCGAAATACTTCACGAGACACTAAACAGAGACAGATCATGCTGTTTCATAGTTGCTATATAGTTGCATGCAATAGTTCAATAGTTTCATCCCCCAAATTTGTCTGCAGAACTTGAATAGTTACATGGTGCCGTTGAGGAAACCTCTCAGCGACAGCTTCCATCACAATGTTTTTCCATGCCGTTAAAGCACATAATCATTAATTAATTCATGAATCATTAATTAGGATTTCGTATCCGAAGAGAGCGAACGGGACTGGCTTCCATTGACTTACGAAGTAAATAAATGCTAGCTGCAAGCTGGTACTGCTGATCCACATTCGCTCTATTCTGTAGAACCGCTAAATATTTCATTCGTTCATAAACTATTAATGTCTCGCACCCAAAATGTAGTGTCACTGCATTTAACCCCCGCCCCACTTATGAGTGCGTCGTGTAGTACACGTAAGGTACGTGTGTGTGAAAGATAGACTTCCTAGTGCTTATCTAATCCTAGTACATTGCATGGGTTTTAGTTCCAATGCTGGCTTGAATTGGCAGTATGCATTAAATGCCGTTACCGAACAGCATCCAATGGAAAATTATAGATCCAGATTAAACAAGATTAAAAGGGCCTGTTTCACCACCTCCTAGTAAGATCCCGCTAAATTACTCGGTATATTATTTCATACAAATATTGCTGCATTCTTTATATTTTATCCAGCGGATAGCGTCAATCCAGACATGGCGAAACAGGCCATTAAATCTTTTTATTTATGTATGGTGTATCTAAAAATATTGAACAAAATAATAATAAAGTCATTTATAAAACCAAAACCAGCGTCAGTCTGTTTGTCATATCGTTAAAATAGACATTTTTAGTGCAGCCGTGAGACGCACTTGGTGACCATTTTTTTGAATATCTATTTACCTACTAAATACTTGTTTCTTTTCCTCACACAAAAAATATATTAGGACTTGTTCAAACGTACATAATATTGACGTTACAAGCTTAACACGGCACGGGCCTTCCTGTATGTCTGCACAACGGAATTTAACTGAAACTCGTAACTGCACGGAACACGCTCTTATATTTGTCCTTATTATGTTTAATATTCTTTAAGCTTATCTATTAGGTAGTTATTGCATGCATTTATATCCAAAGATATTTAATCATTAGAACGATAGTCTAGCTAATAGAATTGCCCAAACTTAAAGCGATATTCAAGTGCATGGAAAATCACGTGGAATGAACAGCTGATCAGGCGACACGTGGAAATCGGCACTTTCAGATGTAAATAACGATGTAACAAAACGGATACTTAACATAAAACTTTGTTACAGATGTTCTGTGTGTTATTCTGAATCACTTTAAGGATTTTTTTTACAGAGTTTCTGTCATAATTTATGAGAAAACCATATATTTAAAAGAAAACCCAGTTTTATTTACATTTCGATCCAAGAATTATGAATTATGAGCCTATGAAGTGTATGTAATAATAACACTTAAGCTCAATATGAAAAGAGTCGAGTTTAGTACTGAGCTTAAGCAGCGCTTGTTACATTTTAGCCATCATTCGAACTTGTAGGAGACTCATGGGCTCCTAGTATCTAGCACCGGAGTTGCGCCAACTTCCTACTTTCACGCAAGCGCATTTTGGATCAAACCACGTGGTGGTGGGGTGGCCCTCGTGGACAGGAACGATGTTAGATGGTATTATGGAGCTGATACCTACACAATCGAGCTCGTAAAGTCGTAAGCGGGTGCCTCCTGACCTGGTTCCTCTTTTTTTAGAACCCCGTGCCATCAACATAGAACTAGAATGATAAATTTATAATAAATATTTTATGATTGGTACCTACAAAAGTTAACTCGACTTTTCGACATTATGGTATACATACGTTAAGTAGTGTTGTAGCTTATTAGAACATACCAAGCTTTCCAACCATCTAAACAGAGAACAGTGCTAGCTGGATTTAGTATGACATTTTTAAAAAGGAGTAGGTATACTACCGAGGAGCAATTAAAAGAGTAAAATAGCTTTAAGAATAGAGAATAGAGGTAGCGAATTAGAAATTAGGGTAGGGTTCGAGGTAGAAAATACATTCAGCACCAATTTCTAATAAATTGGGGCACAAAATGATAATGCAAACTAGTTTACTTCATTATGTTTATGACGGGCATGCCTGAAACTAAATGTTAACTATTGATGGGGGTGCTTATAAGACCCTTTTAAACACTCCCACTCACATTAAAGAAGCTTCCTGTATGACATAATATTCACTCTCTTGTAGTACTGCTTGCCGGTTTTATCGATCAGACTGCGCGCGCATGCATAAAGAGACACAAGCCCCTTAGGATAAAACTACAAGTCAGTAGCTTTCGGTCTCGCACCGACGACGTGCATGAGATCCAAAGCTGCTATTCAAGTTGAAACAGATTTAACCAATATTTGAATATACATAACAGTGACTTAGTGTTGTGTACCAAAATTTGTAAATCGATATGTGGAATCTATTCGGTGTTTATCTCGAATTAAATTCAACAATAAAAAGGCAGGCTCTATATCGTTTGCCCCCGGGTCTAAATCGGCTCGAGCCAAAAGACCGCTATGGCAATAACCGTATATGAAAAGAACTTTGTTTTTGGTTTAGAGATAAATAAAAAATATATAGAGTAAAAGTTATAAATATAAAAATCTTTGTTAGTTATTTAAAACCCAGAAATTGATTGCAAACAAGAAACGATGCTATTAGGGTCACGGCATTACAGTATACCTACTGAGTGATGGTGTTTTTAGAATAAGTTTACAATAATATACAAAGATAAATAAACACTGATATTTATGATTCCGCATTTGTCTATAATTTTGGTACAGAACACAAAGTGACCGTTAAAGTACTATCAATCTATTGTTAACTTCTGTTTCTAAGGCTTTATAACCTACTCACAAGTGGATGTAATTTCAATTCCAGATAATAAGGTGCTTCTCTCACAAGGTGAGCAGTGATTGATATACGCACTGCGAAATATGTATATAGTAAATATTATTAATTAGTCATTGTTATGGCTAAAGCGTTTGTAATCTGCCACTGCAAATGTTATTAACAATTTTCTTTATTTATGGCGACAAGTTTTTTATCCGTATAAAAAACTGACTTGTCTGACTGATAATTATTATAAGCACAGCCCAAGCCCAAGGAGTCCGGATTTGCGCTCGCCCACCCCTATTACATGAGGCGACAACCTCTCTGGCGAATTTCCTTGTAAAATAAATGAACATGCTCTCGGCAGCATACATAGATATTTTGCGAATAATTTTAATGAATGCAAAAAATATATTTATTTGTTAACAGAGTTCTTTATGTTAGTTATACAAAGGTTGACTGGCAGAGAATGCCATATGGCATTAAGTCCGCCTTATGTGCTACTTTTGAACATAAAAAAATAAAAAAATAAATATAGGTATATTGCGTGAATAAAAACATAATCGAAACGCACCCCTTATTACACAAGCGCGCCTTTTTTGACATGCACACATACACTTGACAGCTACAACTTGGTTGTTTTGCACAAAGTAATTTTAGGGTTCCGTACCTCAAAAGTAAAAAACTTAAAGGGAACCTTATAAAACACTTAGTTGTCTGTCTGTCTGTCTGTCAGCACTTTTTTCTTACGTATGCGTAAACAAAATCAAATATATGTCCCCCCAAGGGGTTCTCGCCTTGTCGCGGCAGGGGTTCAGTTACTCTTTTCGTCGATTTATTATTTTATTAATAAGTTCTTTATTTTTTATTTTAAACGTATAAAAACAAAATAACAGAATTATTATAAATAAAAATTGAAACTCAAAATTGAGTTTTCTACCAGCAAACCTTTAAGTTATTATTTGGTAGTGATAGCAGAGGTATGAGTTTATTTAGTAAGTGTTCGATATTTCAAAACAAACCAAAGAAAAAAGTAACAATAAAATAAAAACAATAAATATAAAAAAAATCAATCAATCAAAAAAAAAATCTAAACTGAATAATATCGACGGTTAAAAGGAAAGCGGGGTTAAGGGGATAAGCGACAAAAGATGAAATGTTCAGGAGAGCCGTTCAAAGTTTTAAATTTTAGAAAAACTGACGTATTTTTGTCATTTATTAAGATATTGTGAAAAGTGAAACAGTTATAAAATCAGATAGAAATGGAACAGTTACTGGTATCCTTAGTTTTAGTGATTTGACGTTATTTAAAGTAGTTTTTGTCGCTTATAACCACAGCTTTTAATTTTTGAATGAGGAAATATGGCATAAGATACAAATGACAAAATCAAATATTAAAGGATAAGAAGCATATGCGACATTCCAATTTATCATTTCTCAAGGTAATAGGGTATAAGCGACTAGACCGTTCAATCACTATGATAGGAAAAGAAGGATAAGGTACTTTTCATAGTGGTTGCATAAAAGATAATAGGGCACAAGAAACAGTCGGCATTCAAAATAATACCAGGATATAAGACATTAGTAACACACAATTTCGCTACGAAGCAAAGAAATATGGATGAAAAGCCACCCCAAAAATTATGAAGTAGCGCAACCAACACAATCCTTTATCAGGAAAATATCTAAAACAGATATCACACGACACCGTAATTGTGTCTCTAACTTCTAAAGTAGGGTGAAATTGCTTGGGAGTAAATTTTCACAAAAACATACTAAGGATAAATCGTTAATATGTTTTAAGGCCTCTTAGTAAGATAGATCTTACTAAGAGGCCTATTACAGTATATCATGCTATAATTTTACACTAAATGGTAGATTTAAAAGATATAGCTCGTCATTTCATATTTACTAACGAGCAGATTAAATAATATGGAAGTAGCGACAATCGTATTTATATTAGTAAACGGAAGTAAGGTATAACCACTAGTGTCATAATTATTAAAATCAATTTAGGTAATAGGGCATAACCGACTTGGCTGTCATTAAGAACTAAATGGAAATAGGGGATAACCGCCAGAGTAATATAAGTATGCATTTTGTATATAGGGCACAAGCGCCACAGCTCTGTTAAATTACGAAATGGAAGTAAGCTTTAAGCAACATTTGTACTTTTCAATTGAAATGCTTAAAAGGCATAAACAACCATAAGCTTGGCACCCTTGTGAAGTAAAGAAGCATTACCGACAGCAAACCCAAAATAAATTATTTTTGTAGGGGTACAATCACCTTTATAGCAAAAATGACCAGAATTTTCATCGGTTAGCTAAAATAACACTATAAAATGTTGTTTTTTTGCTTGGGCATAAACGCCAAAAAAGTCATCGTAGAGCCATGGGAGTAAGCGCATTCGAAAGAGCAGAAAATTTCAAGTCCAATGGCATATATAACTCATTTTTGACCAAAATGTCGCTTATGCCCTATTTCCTTTTAACCGTCGATATATGTATAAAACAATATAGTACATAAATACTATATATCCATAGATACGAATAAATATATAAGAATGTATACCTATAATATGTAGTTTATTAATTCTGTAACTTAAAAAAGTTATCATATTTTGTATTTAATAATAATTATCTACGTTACTTAAGAACTACTTTTTTTTTTGTTATAACAAAACATCTTAATCCTGCTCGCCAGTCGATTTTTCCCTTCATTAAAAATAACTTGTAATCTTGGCATGGAAAATGCTTAAAAAAATACAAAAAGATCTTACAATTATTACAATTACAATTGATTATATTAGAATCTAAAAACCACGAAGGTATGTCCAGATTGCAGTAAATAACCACCCTGCACAATCCCGCCAACGAGAGTAAAGCTAATAGGTATTCAAACACGACACTAAGCGTAAACTTTACTTACTTTACGCTTGGAGACGTCACTGAATATTTGCCTAAGTCAGGTCTAAAGTTTTCATGTAGTTAAATTAAATAAGACTAAACACGGGATTATTGCTGTAAACCTCTGAGGGTTCCTTCGACTGTCTTTTATCTCAAATATCAGATCAACTCTAGGTGTCCAGTATGTTATAGGATCAAAAGAACCACAAACTCTTTGTGCTAAATTTCACCACAATCGGTTTACAGATATAAATGAAACATATAGTCGAACGTAGAACCGGTATAAAGTGGCTTTAACTAACACTATAATGTAGTTCAGTTTTGGAGAATTTATCGTATCTATGTCTTAGAAACGCGACGAACTTATGATAATGATGTGCTTAATATTATGTTGATATTTGCCTACTAGTATTTACAGTACTAACCAAGTTCGAATTCGAGAATGCACATAATAAATCAGGTGCTTGATAGCACATCATCGGTATAACAATATTTAACTAACAAATATAGTTATTGTGCTCAACTTCATTTTAATCAGCTGATCGATGTTACCTACCATTCAATTTAATACTTTACAATTCGACTGTTAAAGGCACTAACAACGAGTGGAATTGATTGACGTAGGTAAAGTGACGTACGCGTTCCACGTCGTCAGCAGCCTCATCTACCAACCGTAGTTTACGTCTGAAATACTAGGCTATCATAAAGTACTAGAATACTAATAAATGTGAACTTTCGCTTTCTTCTATAAACATCACTGCTAGACGAGGTCGTAGTAGGTAGGTAGGTTGGATGTGTTGAGTTGAACTGAATTTTTTTTTCAAGATTTTTAATTATCACCAGTTTATTTTGTCCCAAAATCTAGTGACACTATTTTAGCTACTTCTTACGAGAATATACTATGGAGATGTGTAGATAATCTTAGATAAAATTAAGTTTAACTACCACACGAAAATACCTTCATTTTAAAAGCTTTTATAATGACATGCCACTTTAAAAAAAACATTATATTGTGTAGAAATTGTAGACGTTATTAAAAATCATTTCATGATCATATGATTATTGGTTAGCACAGTACCTATTTTGTAAAGTTGTTTTGTAATACAAAAACGTATTAATTTTCTGTCAATATATAAATAAATAGTCTGGAATATTTCTCACACCAGGACTGCACCATCTAGTCCCAAATTAAGTATTAACATGGTTTTAGTCACGCAGGCGCATTGAGGTCTAGACCACGTGGGTTTCATGCACGTGTTGTAGCAGTCTCTTCTAATGTTATGGTATCCTGGTAGGTTGTATTAATTTTAGTTGCATGTTGCCGTTCAGAACTAGTAAAGCTGGGTGGGATGTTTAAGCATTGACCAGACTAGTTCGACGGATACATAACTAAAAACTCCATGGTTATTTAGGTATAAATGTAATTAATTCGAGGGACAAATATAATGCACACAGTTATAATATTTAATTAGCTGACCCAACGCTCTTTGTACTTTAAAAAATAAATAAACGAAACTACTATTGACAGGGTCGGCAACGCGCAAATGATGATACCCCTGGTGTTGCAAGCGTCCATAGGCTAGACAGATGTAGAAATAAACCAAAAGTATTTTGATCCACATAATTATTATGTTTTTTTTTCTTAAATGCTAAACACTGGCTTTCTCTGTTTCCCTACCTTATAAATTTTCAAGCATGCGGAGCATACAGCAGTCATTGACTGTCTAACTTTAACAAATGCTTTTAACCAATGGACATATCCAGATTTAATGTAACATAAAGCGCTATTGAAAACCATATATCAAATCAGCATATTTAAGCATAAACAGATTTCGAATAAAACATATTTGCTTATTACTCCAAATGGAACTGTAGTCTCCATTTTCAAACGACCAACAAGTAGTTTCCTTCCCTTAAGATGAGCAACCTCTGATTAAGCCTGAATTGCGCTTCTGTCAAGCGCACCTCGATAGATGGCGTTGTGCAGTCGGGCTGAATCGCGGTATTAAGATTCTCCGGCTTTAATGAGCCCACAGGCTGCGTGCATCGGAAGGTCATTCATCGGCGGAGATACGTCCAAATTAGGTCTAGCGTGGACCCAATTTGAACGTTTAAACCTTCAGAAGCTATGAACCAAGCATTAATGCTGAATGAATAGTGTGAATGCTGTCATTTTATTTAACTCTTACTGTAAGACTAATATGCGTCTCAGAAATAAATACGTATTTTTACTCGAACAACATGTGCTGTGCTTAGCAATTTTGTGATTTTCAAAATAAATAAATAATATTCTATAACCTAAAATATGTCTTTGTTTGCCGAGGCACATTGTTATGGTTATCGTTTATTGTAGATACGTTACAATATAAGTAGAACTTATTCTATTCTACTTCATCAAGACTCAGGAAAATGGTTCATTTGCACTAGACATTATTGACCATTTATTTTATGCTATTAGTGTGTGTGATGACTTCGCTATTAATTAATTTTATAATACAAGAAGTTAAGCTTTATGGAGGATCTGTATATCAGAAATGTAACAACTACAGGATGTCCAATAAATAAATAAATAGTGTGGAACTTATCCAATTTTGTGCCACAGTTAAAGGGTAATCGTTCGTACGTTTTTAGGTGTTAATTTTTAACCGATTTTAAACATTGTTAGATAGCTTAAAATACTTCCGAAAAGGTTCCAAATCTATACATTTTAACTTTAGTCGGTATCTCACCGTCGCATCGATATCAACGATACACAGCCAATTTAAATTGTCTATGACAACATTGTACGATAAGGCCTGACCAGAACAACATTATTACCATCTATCAAAATCACTAAATAATCATAAAGATATAGTGGGTAATAAAATAAAGGGTTCTTTTAATTTCTCACTGTGTTTTTGGTCTCTTATTTCCTCTTTGTCTCCTAATTATAATTAGACAATCTCCAATTAGAAATTTATTTGCTGATGCTGTTAATAAATATAAGGTATAATTTTATTATTTATTTATGCCACGCGGGAGCTGGTTTCTACCATTAGCCAGTATAATGGAAGTCAACAATATTAATAATGACTAAATGCATCGAATAAAGATGTTGAAAATATCCTCTACACCGTAGATACCTTTTTGCAATGTAGTAGGCCCTAGAGGCTCCGGCCTACTACGCTGCTACGAAATTACGGTTACGGTTATTATGGGTTACGATAATTACATTGCTACGCCTACAAATCAGTTGTTTGACTTTACTGTCGAACTCAACTGCCGTTTGCTACGAATGTATTCTATACCAATGAAAATTATAATAATGAAATACAGGCCTTGATATAATAAACGTTTAACATTTCTATGCATAAAGTATTAATATTGTTATAATAAATTTTAAAGTGTCTATAAAATTGTACCACTAATTTAGGCTTTTGTAAAACACTACAATACTAAACATATTCTCAAAATATTATCATTTTTAGCTTTATTAAGACTGAATTAAATTAATTTTGATTTCAGACTGCTAGCGCCATCTATTAAAATATTATACAATGGATTCTTGAACGTCGTACAAACTCAAACATCTTTTCATAGTCTATGAAGCCCTAGTACAGGTGCGACACGAGTGTAAAAGTTTTCACACCTATGAGTTCATTAACAATCAAACAAAAACTGTATTTGATTTAGCAGACTCCATAATTTCTTGCCATACATTTTATGGCTTTACTTTAAAGCGCCTACTTGGTGTAAATTAGATTGTACTTATTTCAAATCAAAAAACAAAAAGTCTTAAAACGATGGTCACAACAACTTTTATTAATTGATATATGTTACACTGATCAGCGTTTACCCAAGTTTATTGTATCTCACAAAGATCTCCTTTTTCTCAAATCTCTGAGGATTTTCCAAAAATCTTGTTGCTCACCTACATAAATATTAACGACAAGCTATAAATATATTGATATCAATAAGGTTTTGCAAGTTGTGCTGTATTATTTTGGAATGCCTACTTAAAATAAAGCAATTGGTTTTGAACCGTTTTGGTTAGGTACTCTTCATGAGTTTCATTTTGATTGAATTATATTGTAATTGACAATAATGATTATACTATTAAACAAAAAAAATTGTGCGGGACACAGATATTATTTTGGTATTTTATCATTAAAACGGTCTGATTCTAAACAATACTACTTTTAAATTCTAAAACAGTTACATGACAGTTCCTCTTTTTATTTAGGCACATCAAAAATGATAACACAAATATTAAAAAATGTAGGGTACAGAGCTATTGGCTAATGTTATTATCAATAACAGACAAGCACAACATAAAATTTGAATTGGAGCAGAGTACTTCTCCACAATTATGAAAATCCTTTTGATCCATACCAGTTCCAAGGCGCAGCCGAACCTGTTAATGGGACCTTCTTCGGCAGGTCTTTACAGTACTTACAGCGAAAATTATTGGTGCTGGGTACGATCAAGAATGTGGTAAGGCAATCCATTATAATTTCGGCTTATACAATAATTACGTTACACTGAAAATAGCAAAACCATATCTGCGGAGCATCTTAATGGTACAAGATGCTCTTAATATTTAGGGAAAAAATGCTCATACAGGTAAAGTCAAATAGGAATCAATCTCTAACAGAACACATAAAAATTGTGATTATTAGTATAATTTATAATAACTGATAAAATATATGAAAAAAAATAGTTTTTGGCACATGAGGGATTCGAACCCCCGACATTCGCGTTATTAGCACGACGCTCTAACCTCTAAGCTAATGTGCCTGGTGATTTATAGGGCCAAACTCGAGACCTCTTTCGTACGTATTTGCATAGAGAGGGACCCATAGATTACAGTTTATGTAAGTTAGAAAGGGACCAAGAGTGGCCACAATATCTGCCAATCATTGAGTTCCACCCCCAACTACCTCTTTGATAGACAGGAAAGGGAAATTTGTCATCTAGATATATGCCTTTCATTCCCTCCTTACTTCCACGAATAATACAACGTTAATTTCTCAATGAGTACTTATAAATGGCATTTGACAATCGAAAACCCCGCAATCGATGAGTTTTAAAATAATGCTTTTCATTAATTTACTTTTCATTATCTGTAAAATTATTGATTATCCAGCTCAATTTTTTTCATCAGTTTTAAAATCTGAGAAACAGAGCTCCGAGCTCATAAGCTGAGTAGATATTAATTTTACATCATGTACCAAATATTCTCAGTTATGCTCGAATGATATTCATTCACTCAATATTTTAAAGAAAATGGAATAATTAAACTACCTACTTTTTAAAGGTTGGTACAACTTAAAGCAGATACCAATTAATGTTTTGTGCGGTGATACTATATTGATTCAATTCTAATTGAAAATGAAAGAAAGTGATTCTTGGGTAGGTATAGGAAGTGATGTTTATTAATAGTCATACTTGCTGTAAAATAGTTATATCAATTCCGTGATACAGAAATATTCGGGATCTACTTAACGAGAGACGCCATCTGTCATTTGGTTAGCAGTAGTTGTAACATGTAGCGTGTAGTAGTGGAACCTAATATGGGGTGTCATTTATTAAAAAAGAATATTAGTTAAAAAAAACTTTGTACCTCGTTTTAACGAATATTATGCGGACGGCGGTGTAAATTTGACACAGTAAAGTTATTAATATGAAGAGAAGGGAGTGCAGAAAGCTTCTATTTTTTTATAATACAATATTATAAGAGAAATATTGTATTATAAAAAAAAAGAAGCTTATAATATATGTACAATTAAAACAAAAATATTACACACATTGTTTATGGTTAAAGGATGAAGTATATGGAGATTGAGATTTGGCACAAGTCCACTAATATTTATGTAAAATAAGTAAGGATACCATTACTTTTTTTTTTCAATATAAATTCTGCCAAATTTACAACACCTCAGCAGTTATATAAATGGGAGCACAAATCGAGTACTTTACAGTTTAAACTCGATGCATATTATAAAGTTTTCGTTTGATACGGACTAGGTAGGTACACGTTTTATGAGGATATTCCTCAGAATCCAACATACCCTACCTGCCTCCTAAGGTAGCCCTTAAGAGGCGGTAGGTATGTCGAATTCGTACCGACTAAACACCACATTTATCTTCTTTAGCTTTACGAGTATATAATTATGTCATGACCATGTGATTAGTAATCTTGTAAACCTTACCAATTGTAACACCACACCTGAACACAAAAGACGTTTAAATTTTCTCGAAGTAAGTTTTCTAGTTTCAGGTCAACGGCAACTCTGTAATCAAATTGGCATAGTTATGAAGGATACTTTTGATTCTCTACTGACTAAAAACGGGAATCTTCTTATTCTTAAATTGAACAAATTATCGACATAAAGTATATCTTTGGATAAAAAATCTAAATTTCCTGCTTCGTTCTGTCAGTGAGTAACAGGGGACCGGTAAAACGAGGGTGGATTGATTGGTGGTTCGGGGCCTCAAGTAGAAAACCAAATAAATTATATACAAAAATATTTTTATTTCTCGACATAATCTCCACCTAACTCAATACATTTCTTCCATCTGTTTTGCAAAGCTTCTATACCAGTTTTAAAAAAAATATTCTTGAAGCTCTGCAAAATACTGGTTCACTGCGGCTTCAACCTCTTCATTTGAGGTGAATTTCTGGCCACCAAGGTGTTTTTTTAGGTTAGGAAACAAATGAAAGTCGGAAGGTGCCAAATCAGGCGAATAAGCCGGGTGGGGCAGCAGTTCAAAACCACAATCATGAGTTTGAGCCATGGTTTTCACAGACGTGTGAACGCGTGCATTATCCTGGTGAAACAGCACTTTCTTTCTCAGTAAACCTCTACGTTTTTCTTTAATTTCTTCACGCAAACGACGCAATAAGATGCAATAGTATGCTGAGTTTATTGTTTGGCCTTTTGGAAGATAGTTCACCATTATGATTCCACGACTAACCGAAAACCGATGCCATCACCTTGCCAGCCGATAAAATTGCCTTTGCTTTATTTGGGGTCGGTTCATCAGATTTTTTCCACTGCTTGGACTGTTGTTTGGACTCTGGCGTATAGTGATGAACCCAGGTTTCGTCCATAGTAACAAACCGGTTCAAAAGTCCTGCGGGTCAGCTTCAAACATGTCCAAACAGTCGCGAGAAATTTTTAGACGAACTCGTTTTTGCTCGACTGAAAGCAGTCTAGGCAGTCGAGTTCACTGATAATGATGTTTTGTGTTCGCTCATATGAAATGCCTATAGTGTCTGCAATCTCTCGTATAGTCAATCTGCGGTTTTCCAATATGAGATCACACATTTTCTGGATGTTTTCTTCAGTCGTCGACGTGGTAGGCCGACCGGACCGAGGGTCATCTTCAATGCTCGCTCGTCCACGTTTAAATTCTGCTACCCATTTTTTTACAGTGGTATACGATGGAGCAGATTCCCCTAATGTTTCCGTCATATCATCATGGATCTGTTTCGGCGTTAATCTGTTTTTAAACAAATATTTGATCACAGCACGTTGTTCAATTTTGTCCATTATTAAAAAGCTGCCCGATTGGTCTCGTTTAGCACGTTATAACATAAAAACCACTCAAATACTACTGCAACAAAATTTTATACTATGACTGCCAAAGAATGTATAGAGCCAATGAGGGTATTATTGTAAAAATAAAACACACGTTTGTATGTCAGGCCGCGAACTTTTCGATCCACCCTCGTAGAAACACGATTGTGACTTTTCTGATAGTAACATACCAGGAGAGCATAATTGTTAAGGAGTGATTTAGTTACTAGTTAAGTTATACTCCTGCTGTAGATACAATATAGAGAACATTATTATGTACCAGATCGATACATAATAATGTTCTACATATAATTATTGTAGTAAAATAAGATTGTTTTATAATAATAATAATACAATAATAAAACATTTTTTTTTTTTTTTTTTACTAGCCCACTTTGTCCCACACACAATAATAAAACATTATACCTAAAAAAATATAATAATAAGTATTACAATATGTTTACATATTTTTATTGATTTTTTATTTATATTTATTAACATACATGTCATGCATAGCTTCACGCCTGTTTCCCATAGGGGTAGGCAGAGACTATATTAGATTTACACTTGCTACGGATCCTGGCACACCACTTTCGCTTCATCATTCTATGCTCATAAACCTCCCTACGCAGGATCGTCGATTTAGGGTGGCCTTAGGGTAGATTTAGGGTTCCTTCCCAGAAGACTGGAAGGAGGAAAGGTAGGCCTTTGCCCTGCAGCGGGACAATCACGGCTGAAATAATAATAATATTAATAGCAAACTATACAGCTTTTTTTTTTACTACTCACTTTGTCCCACTGCTGGGCTTTTAAATCCGAAAATAATAATCTCTCTAAATATATATTATAACTTATTATTTTATTTTATATAACCTATTACAAAGTTTGATACATTAAAATGTATACATATTTAAGCCAAAACAGGTATATCCATTTACTGGTGTGGAGGTTACGTGTAATGTGTGTATTGTTCGATTAAATAAAATTAAAATTAACCTAAATGCTATCCAAATAGTTATAGTAGGAAAGTAAATACTTTTTGTCACTTGCAATCTAATTTTGTTCCCAGATGCAGTTGAGCTGACACCATCCTCAGCCCAGGCTGTTCTTCAGAAGTTTTTCGTGATTCCCGGCTGCTGTTCACGCTGAAATTAAAGGTAATGCTCAAAGTGACTCAGTTTGTTACGTTAAAGGTCCATTTATAGCAAATTTGACATAATCTGACATTTTGCGGCTAAATGTAACTCAACCAATTAATGTAACCAGAGAAAATACTCCTTCATCTTTAAATGGTAGAGGAATTTATTGTTACAAATATTTGGTTATAATAAATAAAGGGTAGGTGAAAATTATATTGTCTGATTAAAAATTATATAAATAGAACCTAAAAATAAAATGAAACGTGGAAAATAAATAAAATGGAATTAAAAAAAATGGAATAAACTGGAAAGATTTGACCAAAGTAACGAAGTAGCAGCTTAATGTATAATTTATAAGTAATTAGTATGTATTAAGTATATGATAAGTAATAATTATATCCGAATCACCCGCATCTATTCCGCGATTTTCAGTAGTTTAGCAGATACAAAGATTACACCAATTAGGTACCTTATGGAAACCTGACTAAAATGTTTAAAATACAAATTTCTGCTCAAACATTTTAAACACAAAAGTTTGACCCTTATTTTATCTGTGCTTTTACAGATAGGGCTTTAAAGTTTTTGTAAATACTGTCACATACCGTGAAGATAAAAAAAATAGAGCTCCTCAGGGATTTATATCCTATAGCTTGCATTCAAAGTAAAAAAAATAGTATTTTTTATGAATAATAAAATAATATTTTGATTAAAATTTTCCAGCTATATGCCATGCCATACCTGCTGCTATGAAGTTGGTTTTAACGTTAGTTAGGACCTTGGATCGGTAACGCATGAGTTCGCACCTGTACTAGGACAACATGAGCCATAACATATAAAGAGGATTTTCAACGCTCCCGCGTTAAATTTGTTTATTACCCATGCCAATAGGGAATGATTTTAGGCACAACTGCCTAACTTGTGATCTTTCACTCTAGATATACAGTACATTTCTGCGCTAGAGAAAGATGCCACTACAGCGATAGACACTACATAAAACCCTTCTTAATTTTTCTGTGTATAGCAACAGAAAATCAAGCTCTGTTTCTATACTTTCAGAGTTTCTATTGCTAAACGACCACTAGTACTTTCTTTCATCCTTTTGATTCGCAACCCTAAATTACACCTAAATTGAGATGGCGAATTCTCCCTCGATTAATTACTTTCGTTGCACGCAGCCACCGGGCACACTCTCGGTGTCAATTTGGCCGAGAGCGGACCTAATTGACACCCGGGAGAGTCATAAGATCTATATAGACCATGCATTAATGTTGAATAGTGCTATGATGTGAATTTTGCGATTCTACATTACGATCGATTTTGCGTGCCTCGTAAATATCATAATACCAGTTATTTATTAAAGGAAAAAATCTACTGGCGGGCAGGATTTGAACCTGCGTCAATCGACGCCATGATCACTAAGCTTTATTGAATAACTGGAATAGGCATGATGACACCAACTAAGAATGACCGAAATTACGATTTCACGTAATTTTATATGACAGACTGATTCATATATAAACACTTGTTTTTATATTATAAGTGAGATTATATTTATTTTAGCAAAAATAAAAATGCAAAACATATCAATCCGCCATAATAGATCGAACACCAATCAGAAGCGAGTGACGTCAATCTTCTCAAAACAAATATCATCTTCATTTTGTTTTTGTTTTTTTTTTTGTAAATTCTTTGTCATGGCTCCTTGGCCTTTGAGCAATTCATTTTGTGTTCTGTCTGTAGTATAAATAGGGACATATCGAACGAAGGACGATATCGAATCGAAAATATCGATACTATACTCATAAATAGTGTCAAATAAAAATTATCGTACTCATAAAATTATGTAAACAAAAGTAGCGATACTTCAAAGTATCGAGTACTTTTGTTAGGGCCTAATGCGCATCTACTTTTATTACTTTTATTATGTCTGCATCACCCTAAGGTTGTCTGGCAGAAAATGCCTACAGTGCATCAAGTTTAATAAATAAATAAATGCGGACGTCAATGTCAGCTTCGTAGAACAAAACAAATGGTATTGGTACATAAATTTAAGACGATTAACCTCAACTGTAAATTGTCACTTGTCAAGTGTTCACAGAAGATCGACGTCATAGACGACGCCATTGCTATTCTAGCGTTTTAGCGCGGAATTTAAATTGTGTTTTTTATAAGGCTATTTTACCTTCAAAATCATAATATTTTCCAAAAAATATGAGTTATTTTGTATAAAGTAGATGTGTAAGAACATCGTGGAGTACTTTTTCAAAATCAGTCATCATGCCTATTATCTTAGTATAATAATTATAATATTAACTAGCTGTTTGCCCGCGACTTCGTCCGAGTGGAATAGTTACTTTGTACCATATGAACTTGCATCGCCTATTTCACACCTACATAAGTCGAAATTTATTAATGATTTTGCCCGCGGCTTCGCTCGCGTTAAGAAGTATTATTATTAATTAGGTGTATTTTTTGCGGCTTTAGTTTTGTTTAGCGTGTATAAAAAACTCAAACAAACTACATTTACATCCTCCATCATCCCTTATTTTATCCCCATGGGTGTTGAATTTATCAAAATCCTATTTAAGCGGACGTCTTCATCTTTAATGCAGCTCCAATCTTTAATTTCAGTTCAATCAGTCGAAAATATAAGATTTATACAAACTTCCATCCCCTATTTTATGCCCTTAGGGGTGGAATTTATCAAAATCCTTTCTTAGGGAATGCCTACGTCATAGTAGCTATATGCGTGCAAAGTCTCAGCCCGATCGGTTTAAAATTAACAAAGTTTCACACAAAGTTTCACACAAACTTTCATCCCCTATTGTATCCCCTTGCGGGTAGAATTTATCAAAATCCTTTCTTAGGGGATGCCTACGTCACAGTAGCTATATGCATGCAGTCTCATACCGATCGGTTTAAAATTGACAAAGTTTCATACAAACTTTCATCCCATATTTTATTAAAATCCTTTCTTAGCGGATGCCTACGTCATAACATCTACCTGCATGCCAAATTTCAGCTCAATCCCTCCAGTGGTTTGGGCTGTGCGTTGATAGATCACTATGTCAGTCAGTCAGTCACCTTTGAGTCTTATATATTTAGATTATTACGATTCCTGGGTCGAGCAGTTGGGTTTTTCTGTGAAAGTCCTAGTAGCAGATTGGAGTCTGGATTTGTGCCCGATTAATGGCAATAGGCTCGCCACCTATCTACACGGGCTCCACCTATCTCTCGCCACATACCAGTTAACTGTGAGTGTCCAATAGCACTCTTCTTTAAGCAGAGGTTCGGGGAATATAAACATGATGGTATGTTTAGTGTAAAGAAAAATATCCGGAGATAGGTATCTTCGGTTGATATATATGGGTGTTATCTGAACTCGATATGTCAATTGGTACGGGTAAAGCAGGAGGTGTAGAGCGTGCAGCGAATATAACTATACACCTGTGCGTAGTCCACCGCTTTCGTTTTCCAAAATATAAAATATTTTATATTTTAGACTTGCTTTTGTACCGATTAACGCCAACATATAAAATGATTCATCTCACGTACGAATCATCGCGCTATCACATCTACGTCACCTACAGTTACTACCAACAGCTACACGCGAGAGTGTCGGTTTTGATTAATTTGCGGTGCACCATACCCACTAACCCAAACGCTCTGAAAGCTAACTCAAGGTCGTAGGTCAGGGAACTGACCTAATAATAATTTATAGAAAGTGAAAGTTAACATTTCCGTTGATCTTACTGCTTTATGAAAGCCTAGCACTTCAGTTGTAGTACACGGCTGGGGATCAATACAAGAGGCTGCCAACTACGTGGCACTGTACAACTAACTCTTACTCCGGTAATCAGTGCTACCAGCTTGAAGTTCTTCAAGACATTGGACATGGTTACTTAGCGCTAAGTGGTAACCGATCCATACATTAATCAATAATATTTTATAACAGAGGATTATAAGTTTATTAAAATAAGGAAACTAGAAGAAAAATCAAAAAAATAATTTTATTTGATATGGATCCCATGAAAATTATAGATAATTAGTAAGTATATAAATACAACACATTAATGGAACCAACATAAAAATAGTATCATAGTATCGTAAAGATCTACATACACAATATTTACATAATCAAATAATTAAACGCAGTAAATAGTAAACTTTCGGAGTTTCTACTGCTACGTTGCTACGCTGTAGCGTTGTAGCTACGTTGCAACTTCTACGTGCTACGAATACTTAGCAATCGTCTTACCTTCGGAGTATTTTAGATTTACCTATTTTAATTATAAAATAGTTAAAACTAAAATACTAAAACATGAATAAAAACATGTTGAGGTATTAACGTCAGCATGTTATTTTCTTTTATTTATTTATGTCAAGATCAAGTTTAATAATGTACAGTCAGCAACGAAAGTCGCTGAACACAATGAAATCTTCAAAATGCTTTACCATCTTTAATATTCAGAATTTAATGACTCTAGAAGGTCGTATAAGTTCTCTTATTAAAGAACAAATATATGCTTTACCTTAGTCAAAATCTAATGAATAGTTTTGGTACATTGATGTTTTTAAATATTGCTTGTGTTTATCGACTTTCGTTGTTGACCGTACCTGTTCTTGTTTATCTTTACAAGTAAACCTTATATGTAATGTCATAAATAATACTGATATGTTTGATAAAATTTAGAGTTTATTTTCTTTACAGCGTTTAAATTAAAGCTTGTTTTTAAAATGTCACAAATCGCCTTGACTTGTTCGACTGCCTCGTTGGTCTAGTGACTGCTACGCTAGAAGGTCCTGGCTTCAATCCGGGGGTCGAGCAGTGTGGTTGGGGTTTTACTGAAATTCCCAGTAGCAGCTCGGGAGTCTGGATTTGTGCCCGGGAGATGGCCCTCTATTACATGTGACCTAAACATATCGGTGAGCTTTGGGTGTACATTAGTACACCTCTGCCTAGCCCTTAAGTCAATATAGGCGTGATTATATATTTAGATTATATATTATAGGGGTTATTATGTTATATTCATTTCACCCTGTCATTTGATAGGTACCCATATCATGGGAGTACTCAAGGGGGCTGGCCAGCAACACTTTGACCCAATGCATTGGGATCTTTTGTGTTGTCCCCCCTATTACCGTATATTACCGATTACCGAAGATATAAGAAACCTAAAATCTTCTGAGAGGTTTCAATAAAGCCTAGGCATCTTGGTTGGTCTGCTATTTTGGATTTTTATTTTTTTGATATTCTTCTTAGCAAACCCTTTTAGGCTAGAAAGCTAGGCCAGCTTTAAGAGCCGGGATGTTTCAATTCAAGCACAAGTACAACTAAATGAAAATCGGCGATAAAAAGCACAACAGCATCGTAATGTTCCTGTACCAATTAGTGTCCAGCGTCGTTGCTATGGGGAGCGGGACGCGACGGTGTTTCCATGGATACGCCCGAAGCAATACTAGGGTAACAGAGGCCTTAACAGATGATATACTTGCAGTTTAATGTATCAATCTCTTTTTAGGCTATGCTATCTTAGTAGTAGTCATGCGGCGCATATCTATAGCATATAGGGTGCGGTGAAGTGAAAACGTAGATTTGTGAAAGATACCTTATATTACTGACTGGCTGTGTCTTAAATGAAAATAAATTTCTAAACCGATATTAAGTAGTGAACTTATAATTAGAATAGATAATGAACAAAATCGTGAAAATTGGCATTTCACAAGAAAACAAACATAAAGAAACCTTTTAATAAATTGGTAATTAAATAAAAATAACATGCCATCACCTCGGTTAGACAGAAGTGTACCAAATTAAACTCACAGGACATCGGTCTAATAGGGTTATAGACTATACTACAGTAGCCAATTGCTATACGGTTCATTCAATCTGTATTAGACTATACAGTGTCTCTGTATTACATTTGACTAGCTAGAAAATAACCAATATTACTTCCTTCCTTTTTATGTAGAGCATTGAGTTTCACTTACCTTCATTCAGTCAGATGACAAAGATAGTTAAAACTTGATTAATTAGCAAAACTTTACAGACAGTGAGTTATCAACCATAAAATTTTAATGTACTTCAGAATGTTGCTTCACTTTTCCTTTCTGTGTGGACTAGCTCTACACAGAAAGGAAAAGTGCATCAATTCTGCACTTGACTCCCATGAGCTTCATGCTCTCCTTGTAACTAAACTATAAATAACGATCCGCAAAACCAGCGTCCTGATAGTGGCGTGGCGTAAGATGCACCCTAAATTTTCTGTTGGGCTAGTGCTTAAAGTCGAAGGTATTGATCCAATTTTGCGAAGCTATAAAAGGGAGGGAGGAGGGATTGGGATCTTTCAATATAATGTTACTTTATCGGCAAAGATTAAACAAATATAATATTTTCCGCTCTAATGTACTATTTGTGTAATAAAATTATGAAACAGTATGTATTTTATTGCAAAATAATTATGAAACGCCGCGTTAAGGTGAGAAGTTTGGTTATAACCAATTTTCAGCCGATTTCATAAAAAAATATATAATACATTATTTAACATTGACACTTTCTGGCATTTCGCCCATACCAAGTAGGGTTTCTGCTCGAGAATTCTCGAGTCGGGAAATCTCGAGAAATTTGTCTTTAGTCGAGACGGGAAAAAAAACTTAGCGACTCGGGAATTCTCGAGTCGTTGTGAGGAAAATGTTTTGTATAATTAACCTACTGAAAATCGAATATTATCATTTCGAAGGTTTATCTAGACGCATTGGCAGCAAAAGGTTTAGTTTAATTAACCGATGAAAAATCAAAGGTAACATTTCAGAGGTTTATATATAGTTTTTCACTTAATTATATTCTCCGATATTTCAGTCAAATGTGGACCGATTTCAAAAATTATACCAAAAAATTCCAAAGTGGTGGTCCCATCTAAAGTTATCCCTGATGGTAGAAAAATAGGGTATAGTTGATATTTATCTACTGAATTTTCACATGTGAATCGATTGTACTGAAACTTGGCACATACTTATATATAGTTTTGATGATCCTAGGAAGACAGTCGAAGGAAACTCTCAACGGTTTACAGCGACTATCTCGGGTTTGGGTTTATTTTATTTAACTTTATGAGAACTAAGCAACAACATAGATATTAGCTACAAAAATAGAAAATAAATAACTTCTTGACATGAAATAATAACCGACGAAAAATGTAACTGACAAGCGAAAATAAATGCTTAATGCAATGTTATATGTTTTTATTCTTAGTTATCTAATGATAGAAATTTTGTTAAAATAATTTTACTAATTATTTTTGTTTGATTAAAGACTATTTGCACATTTGGGAACTGGTAGGGACCTAATAATTACGAAAAAGTTAAGTAACACCCTACTTACTACTACTACTTTTTACAAGAATATCGACCAGATGGTTATAATTTGTATAATTTATGTTAGGTGCCTACTTGTTAATTAATAAGTGCTAATTATAGTAACCAAAAATTTACCATTTCATTTAATTGATCTCATCTATCAGTCTAATTTGTATTAAAGTAAATATTTTAAAATAACATCGTGTTTTATAATAAAATACAAAATTTCTTGAGAGACTCGAGAAACTCGAGAAATCCTTGTCGAGAATTCTCGTGCCTCGGGAAATAAAAAAGGTCGAGAAATCAGAAACCCTAATACCAAGACATACGATTCCCTTTCAACTTTTCTATCACTGACCCCACTTTAAGGCTTTCATCTCTGCTGCATGTAATGTTCTTTCTTAACGACCAGGCACTCTGATCCATACAACACGTTACATGAAAGGTCCTATATAATTATATAGATTTTCCATTTTTGGTAACAACTTGTTCCTGAAAAAAATATTAAAAAAATATACCGTCGATTTATTAATGTGGAAATTTGGTACGTAGGTATTTTCCTGGACTTGGTCAATAAAAATGGTTTAAGTAAAAAATATTATTATTCTAATCAAACGATGTTTTTACATAGGTACCTGTAGCATATTGATAGTCGAGTGCACTTTGTGGACACATTATACATATTATACATTGACGCAGATAAACAATGCACATTCTGCTGGGTGCTGATTTCCTAGTACAACAAACAGAAGGTTCGCCATTTTGCCAAACTTGTTGATCGACCAGTGGAAAGCAAAGCAACTTTTCAATGTTGGTTTCGGAACTCTTAATTCGGTTTCGGAATCATCGACACTGCTAAGTGCATCACTTGGTAATGGCTGGACCGATTCGTCTATTTTTTAGCCTTCGTAATAATAATAAGTAACAAATAGGTTTTCTAGGGAAGGAAAAATTTGAAAATTCGGAATCCATAAAAACTGAACCATTGCTGGGCACGGCCCCCTCTCAAAATAAATAGGATTAGTTTGATGTGTACGCCACGATGCGCTGGCCTAATTCAGGTAGACTTTTCAGGTATTCACAATTCACATGCGCCGCCCCGTCTACGTCGAGAAAATTTCTTAGCCCTAGGTATCGTCGCGACATTTTCCATCACAGATAGAGTGGATAATATTTATCCACTCTATTTGTGATATATATTTATCCTAGTATATTTAAAGTGTTTTAGTTCCAATGCAGCCTCGAATCTGGCATGCATCTGAAGCATTCCATGCCGTTTCCGAACGGGCCAATTTAAAATGATTATAGATCCAGATTTATAGATATACATCTGCGTAAAAATTGTGAATGTGTTATGTGATAATAATTATGCTTCAAAGTTTAGGTATTTAGCTGTAATGTTATTTTTTTCTTAATCCTTGTAAAGTTCGGATAAATTTACTAGAGCAAGAAAAAATGTAACGAAAATTCCTGATAAATGATTAAAAGATATTGCAAAGTTATTTAAGCTATGTTTTACTATTTTATCCGACAAGTATTGACACCTATGCCATTTGTAAGCCAATGCTATGCTATTTTTTTTTATTTATTCATTTTTACATAATATCTTGAAAGCAATCAATGATAGTTTGGGCTTTGTTAGCCCTCGGCTACTAACAGTGCGCAGTGTATACAGAGCGAAGTTAAAATCCTAAGGAACTTTTATTTTTATTTTTATTTGCCATTGCTGTCCCACTGCTGGGCAAAGGCCTCCCCCTTAGTTTGAGGCGGCACGAGATAAAAGTGCATGGAAAGGAACTTACCTTTCTAATTTTAATTAGGTAGCATGGGAAAGAATGACATTGTTCGCAGCTTCATCTTAATCAGCTGTTCGCTGTTAACTAACCATACTTACTTTATAACGCTTCTGCGATTATTGAAAAACGTCATGTTGTTGTTATTGATTACCGTGGAAAGCGTAGTAGTGAGGTAGTAGTGACGTAAGCCGTCACCGTCGCCGTCAGCCTCATGTATTGATCCACGACTGTAGGTTACATCTGAAACACTAGGGAATCATGAAATAGTAAGACACTGAAATATAGTAACTTTCACTTTCGTCTATTAATAAACATAACAGACTGTATTTCGCTGTCTTCCTAAGAATTTCTGACCAAGGAATGTCGAGTTAAAGGTGTATAATAAGGTGAAAAAAAGTTATTAAATCTAGCAATATTTTTAGCTAGTCCTAGAAGTCCTTGGAAAACCTAATAACTATCTAAAACGTCGTAGCGCAGCGATAACAGCGCCCGGCAAACCTTGACGAATTCAGTCGCGGAGGAAAGTAGAACTAATAAACAAAATTTCTTAAAAAAATATATGAGATGCAAGCCTTTTTCTACCCTATTCAATAGTTTATGTACAATGCACTTAAGTAACAAAAAGACAAAGAAATAGAAAACGAGTTGGTGCATTATACCATGCAGAAAATGTTGTGCATTAATGCAACCTGCCATACAAATACCGCTAAATATCCGAGGTAATGTAAGACTCTCAGTAACTTTATTTATAATAGACGTGATTTTAAGAGGAGTTAGGGGATGATAAGCTACCATACCTCGTTCAGCGGTGCCATCTAACCAATCAGTTGGGTTCTATTAGTAAATTCACTTTCTAGCGTGAGGGGCATGAACTTGTTAGCAAAACACGTGTATATGTAATTACCTTTTGTTACCGTAGAGGGCCTGCATGCAAAAAAACATTTAGCTAATCAAAATTCTTTTGAAATATTGCTTTGTACGTTTATGAAGTTATTCGGTAAGACGAATAAAATATATTTCGTATATTTTACGTTAAATTTGATCAGTTACAATGCGCTGTTGTCTAGATATTCGTAGTTTTGTAGAATAGGTACAAGTAACAACACCTTAATTTTGGAAATCCTAACACAATCCTCGGTAGTACAGTGGTTAGTATTTCCGTCTGTCGCACGGAAGACCGGGGTTCGATCCCCCGCCGGGGAGAACTTTTTGTGGTTTTTTTTTTATTACAATTTTACATTATAGTGTAAAATTAAATACCTACGATTATTGTAATATTAGTCAAGGTAAGAGAAAGTTAAGAAATGGTGAGCCATTACGTAAGTACAATATTAGGTTGGTTGCTCAACGTAATGCAAACTGAGTAGGTATTAATTGAAATGTTTTACTTATAGATTTAGTTAACATGTATTTACTTATGTCGACAACTAACCAATATGCTTATAACTAGGAATGTAAAATGTACACAATTTTACACTCTTTTTCTTCTACAAGAATTTTTCACTTTTCCATGTGTACACAAAAAAAAATTACATGTAGGTATGTACCATCTTTCATCGAAGAAGTTCCATAACAATCATGTTGAATAATATTTCAAGAGAAATATTTTTTATAAAATCAGAAATAACTTATTATGACATGAGGATTGTATTCATTGCATTGTATTTGATCTATATTTCGTAATTTTTCTTTGCATTAATGTAAATTACAAACGTATAACGTTTCTGCTATTATTAATAAACAAAATAAATAAATAAATATTCTGGGTACATTTAACACAGCACCGTCCAGTCCCAAACAAAGCAGAACTTGCACTAAGGGTTATTATTATTATTATTATCAGCCCTTATCGTCCCACTGCAGGGCAAAGGCCTCCCTACCCGCCTTCCACTCGTCATGATTAAGGGCTATCTGCGGCCAATCCTTCCAGTAAAGGTCTAGCTCGTCCCGCCATCTAAGGGTTATTATTAATAAATGATTGATGACAATAATTATTATATTTATATTCTTTTTTTGTAAATACATACTCATTTTACTAAGAAACACCCAGACAAACACTAAAACTTAAACTTAAAGACTTAAGACTCATAATGATAGAAGCAAACTTGAATTGATTCGAACAAGAAAAGTACCATACAATTTAAAAAACTTGGACAATTTAACTACCTAGGTACAGTTTTGAATAACACTAGAGTAGTACCAAAACTGCGAGTTTGTGTACTCTTACTTGTTCCTGGACTCCTAGTATCGTGGTACGTATCCAACATGGCTTTGGAATTGGATAGTCACGCAGGCGCGTTGAGGTCTAAACCACGCGGGTTCCGCGCACCACATGCACATAGTTGTAAATGTTGTAATAAATCTTCTTATTTTATGGAATCCTGGTAGACTGTATTAATTTTAGTTGCATGCTGTTCAGAACTAGTTAAAAACTATTGAGAAAGTTTAACTATTTAAACGTAAGCTTTAATGTTTTTCACTTCGTAATAATATGTCAGGTTGGCCGAGTGGTCTAAGGCGCCAGATTTAAGTCCTGGTTCCCGAGAGGGAGCGTGGGTTCGAACCCCACACCTGACATAAATGGGTTTTCCATTTTCAGTTTTATTTTGAAATATTTTTTCCTCATAATTAGGTCGTTCGCCACCTTTGGAGTAGGATTCCTTTGTGGCAGGGATTAGCAGTCTTGTACAGACTAAAAACCTCACAAGTGCATTCCCTTACCGTAGACGTAATAATTACTATTGCTATTAATACTATGAGATGGTAGCTAAAATTATGTCAACCTTCGATCAATAGTACTATTGTTGATCGAAGATGTCAACATACAAATTTTATCGAATGGCGCGTTTTACACAATTTTATCCGTCTATTTACTTTCTCAAGACCAGCAAGCAAGCAATCATTTCAATATTACAAGTTACATTACAGACCTACCTAATTATATTTTTCAAACTATTGTAGGTAACTAAGTGTTAAAAAGTAGGCCTAAAAATATCTCGTGAAATAAACAAATAACCCAATTTTTTTTTTAAAACTATTCTCATAACCACCAGAATGAGAAATATTGACGACGCACGCTACAAGTAACTAATATAAATTTGTTCTACCAGGATTCCATAACATTTTGGCTTGCTATAAATTGAAGATGATTCAAGTTACTAAAATGAATTTGGTATACCAGGATTTCATAAATTCTGAACGTGAGATATTGCTTTGCTATAAATTGACGAAGTTACTAAAATGAATTTGTTCTACCAAGATCCCATAAAGCCAGTGGAGATTATTCGTTGACACAGGGTTTCATTTTTTTTTTAATGTTTGATACAGCTTTATTGCTGGTTGCAGACCTTAGATACTATAAAATTCATTATCAGACACTAACAGAAATTTGTGCCGTTTCTGAATTCCGGCTTTGTAGTTGACTTTGCAAATCTGAGATAATCTGAAGAAAACTGCAGTTTTTAGTACATTTTACGGTAAAATTAAACTCAACCAAATGTAACTAATAATTACCACAGAGAGATTACTTCCTTCAGCTTTAAACGGTAGCAATTTATTGCTAAAAAATGTTGGTTAAAAAAAATCCGATGCCACTTTGCACAAAATTGACGATATCATGTTGAGTTTAGGAACATTTTTCTTGTATGTAGAATACGAAAAAACTATTATAATATAAAAAACTTAACTAACAAACGTAAGTATTTAAAAATATTGTATGTAAGACGTGTTCAACTCAAAAAGGCAACAAAAAAAATGATCTTAATATTACAAATAGTCCCAGACAAAAAAAGAATATAAATCGAGTCTATTTTTTTCCCATACATTTTTATTCATGCATGAGTGCTACGTCTGAGCATGAGTGCTACGTCTGAGCTACGAGGGCTACGTCTGAGCATGAGTGCTACGTCTGAGCTACGAGAACTACGACTGAGCTACGAGGGCTATGTCTGAGCTACGAGGGCTACGTCTGAGCTACGAGGGCTACGTCTAAGCTACGAGGGCTACGTCTGAGCTACGGGAGCAACGTAGTAACAGTAGTCAGAATTTTTCTGTAAGGGATCGGGTCAGTTGCCTCTAGAAGATTGCACCTTTCGCTTCTGTTATACGAGCACTACTGACTGACTACTCCCGTTACAGGAACATTATAATATTTATGGTTTTTTAAATATAATAAATCATATTTCGCACTCCGCTGTCTAACCACAGAAACTACATTACGGATTTTCATATAGTTTTCATTAATAGAAAAAGAAACAGTTCGATGAGGACTGTATGCAAGCGTAAATATAAATTCAATACTCTCCTGCGCTATTTAACAGTATTTCGTATTGCTAAATAGTAAAATTATTACTTGTATAAGAACAAATCAGCTAATCTAACTTACGGTCCTTATATTATACTACTTGGGTTTCAACCCTGAATTCTTTTCTGGTTTTCACGCAGTAGTTACTCTTTTTACTATTGTCTAGTGTCTCCAATCAAAATATTTTTTTCATAATTATTTAAATGTTGCATTTTGACAACTTTATAATGTACAACTTTCCGAAACCCAAGACTCGAGCATAGCCGTCGCGCTTAGGTCCACTAAGCTAACGAGGTAGTTATTAATATGACAAGGTTTCACATTAATATATTCAAAGTACTTGGATTCCGAGGTCAAACTCTCCAGACATTCCACTCAATTTATACTTTTTAAAACTGATAAAATGATTGACCTATTTTTATAAAAGATGCATAATTTTAGTAACATTTTGTGTTTATTAAAAATTTACAACAAAACACAAGTTGGGTAGGTTACTTTTAGCAATTACTCAGCTTTCGAATCAAACCCTTATTGACGATTCGTCTCTGAAATAAAGCCTAAAAAGTTCTCAAGAGCTGACTAAAAAAACTACTTCGAATAGGTACTTATAATATCTTTAACAATAAATACTAGAGCAGCAGACATTCTGGCGACAGCATTCGTTATGGTATGACCTAGTTAGTATGTATTTTATATACGTTCGAGTTCGAGGTGCCATCCGAATCCCGATCGTTATTTATAGAGACAATTACTAGGACGCTATGAACAAGAAGATGTGGAATAGTTGGAAATAGCAGTTTACTTTCACTTTCACGTGAATTCTGTCACTATATTCAAACATTACAACTTACTAGATGCAAACAGCATGCGCAAAATAGTAGGCAACAATCATGCGCGGTAGTGAAAATTGTACATAGGGAACTATGTACAATTTTCACTACCGCTAAAGAGTTATTTCAAACGTATCTCACCATAATAATTGTACAAGAATTGCAGAAATACTAAATAAGGAGCAAGTTTTCGGTCTATCTTTACTTCAAATCATGTCCTCCGTATTCATAATGAAATATATTTTTTTAGGTTGAAATTAGCTAAATTCTATTGGAATTTAACTAATGAGTCTGAGAGCGAAAGGCTGGTCATCGAATAGGACTGAATTTTCAATGCTTGGGGATTGCATTGACGGTGGCGCCATTATTTCTTCAATTTCCTACCCCCACACTCTTTTGTGTGTATGCTACCCTAGTACCGAAATTTCTCTGTATTCTGACATTTGACAGTTTGACATGATGGGCTTAATTAACTTAAAACTGGAACTGAGACTCATTAGTTAAAAAGCTATTCATGATCGTGAACCAGGTTATGTATCACATAAAAAGTAGTTTGTCACAAATCAAAACGAGTAGTAGATGCAAGTACAACTTACAATCAACAACTTCATCAAAATAATTTATATTTGTTTGACATTTAGCCAGAATGACGATGACCGCGTTTAGCACTTTAAAACACGGTATAAAACATTTTGTATAGATTTCCGCAACTACATACACTAACGCTTTTTTTTGTTTATAAATATACGAGACAAATGATTATTAATTGGTCGTATCTTGCAGAAAGAAAGTGGTTAAAACGCCGTTTTTGTAATACCTTGGAATTCGGGGGCAATTTTAGGACCACTCTATCTTATTTCAACTTAGAAAATATCTTAAAAAGTCGATTTATTTATTGTTTATAATATTTTGTTAAACAAAAATAATTATGATAAAAAGATCAAATCTTTTTTTTTCCTAATTATTTGATTCGTTCTCAAAAGTTTTGTAAGAATACTACATACTGTACTAATAATTATGATGGGAAAGACTGGTCATCCAATAGACTGTATTTTCAATGCTTGAGGATTGCATTGAAGATGGCGCCATTTTTTCCTCAATTTCATACCCCCGCACTCTTTTGTATGTATGCTACCCTAGTACCGAAACTTCTCTGTATTCTGACATTTGACAGTTTAACATGATCGGGTTACTTATTAAAACGAACTGCGGCTCATTCGTTAAAAAGCTTCATGTTACTTACACCAGACCAAAGGCCAAGCTTTGTGTTATATACAAAATTAATTTAATTTTAACACCACATCACACATTAAATAAAATAATAACCAAATTTATTACCCGACTACCGAAGGGATTGGATTGGGGGTGGGTTATTTTATTCTCATGCTTATTTAACATTCAATGCAGTTTCTGAACGGGCCCATTTAAAATAATTATAGACCCAGCATTAATCAGAACATCTGCCTAAAAATGGTGGACGTTCTTTCGCAAAGTTATTGTTGTATTTTATAAGTATGTTATTTTTTTCTTAATCCTTGTATTGCCCGAAAGTTACTAGGGCAAGAAAAAATGTTAAGAAAGATCCCGATAAACTCTAAGGGCCTGTTTCGCTACCTCTGGATAGCCACCAACCGCCGGATCGGAATTAACTGCCAAGTAATTTAACGGAATCTTATCAGGAGGTGGTGAAACAAGCTCTAAATTATAAATGATTAAAATTGAGTTAGGTAAGTGACAAAATATTGCAGAGTAATTTAAGCTATTATGATACACACAAAAAATATGATTACATAAAGGCAAGGATTTTAATGGTCAAATAAAACAAATATTTTGTATCAATTACCAATTACCTACCAATTTCATTTATGACATAGAACATTTATAACACAAAAGGTACCTAAGTTGCTTAGGATTTTACCTAAGCAACATACCTTTCTAATTTCAATTCGCATGAGAAAAAAATGATACTGTACGCCACTTCATTTTAATCAGCTGATCGCTGTTAACTAACCATATCTACTTTATAACACTTCTGCGATTTTCGAAAAACGTCGTTGCTGGTATTGATTGCCGTAGAAAGCGTAGTAGTGAGGTAGTAGTGACGTAAGCACCGTGTCACGTTGTCGACAGCCTCATGTATTGATCCACGACTGTAGGTTACATCTGAGATACTAGGCAGTCATGAAATAGTAAGATACTGAATTATAGTAACTTTCACTTTCGCCTATAAACATCAATGGGGGGCTGGACAAGTTGCATTTTGACATTCGAATCGACAAACAAAATGTATGTAAATTACATTAGTGACAGCCCGATTTGTCGAAAGCTTGTGTCATTTCCATACATTTTGTCGGTCGAGCCCCCCTGGCTGTATTAGCTATCTACCTTAGAATTTCTAACCAAGGAATATCGAGTTAAAGGTATAAACAGGTGAAAAAAATACTAAAGTTCTTCAATCTAGCGATAATTTTTAGCTAGTCCTAGATATCCTTGGAACATCTAATAACCGTTTAAAACGTCGTAGCACAGCGATAACAGCGCCCGACAAACCTTGACGAAATCAGTCATGGAGGAAAGCAGAACTAATAAAACAACATTTTTTTTTTTAAAGTTGTTAGTAGCAAGCTTTTTTCTACCCTATTCAATGCTTTATGTACAATACAGTTATATGAAAGAAAAATGATACGTTTTAAAAATAAAAATAAAGACAAAACGAGTAGGTCACTCACGTTTACACACGTAAGTACATGTGTATTAGTGCCATACAAATACCCCTAAATATCCAAGGTAATTTAATACCCCCACTAACTATTTATAATAGACGTGATTTTAAGATAAGTTAGGAAATGATAAACCACCTTACCTCGTTCAGCGGTGCCATCTAACCAGGCAGTTAGGTTCTATTTGCAATTTCACTATCTGGCGTGAAGGGCGGGAACTCGTTAGTAAAACACGTGTATGTGTAATACCTTTTGTTACTGTAGAGGGCCTGCATGCGAAGAAACATTTAGCTAATCAAAATTCTTTTAAAAATATTGCTTTGTACGTTTATGAATTTATTCGGTAAGACGAATGAAATATATTTCGTATATTTTACGTTAAATTTAATCAGTTACACTGCGCTGTTGTCTAGATATTCGTAGTTTTGTAGAATAGGTTCAAGTAACAACACCTTAATTTTGGGAATCCTTACACAATCCTCGGTAGTATAGTGGTTAGTATTTCCGCCTGTCACGCGGAAGACCGGGGTTCGATCCCCCGCCGGGGAGAACTTTTTGTGGACTTTTTTTATTACACTTCTACTTATACTTTGTGTAAAAATGGTGAGACATTAGATAAATACATTATCAGGTTGGTTGCTCAATTTAATGCATACTGAGTATTAACGAAAATGTTTTACTTATAGATTTAGTTAACATGTATTTACCTATGTGGACAACTCACCAATATGCTTTATACATATACATAACCAATTTTACACTCCTTTTCTTCCACAAAAAAATTCCATCTAGACGTAAAAAAAAAAAAATACGTGTTATTATCTGTAATCTAAGAAATTCCTTAACGTAGCTAGTGTTAGTGACGAATAATATGGATACTAAATCTTGAGAATATTTAATTAAAAATAGTTTTTAATTGTTACAGAAAAAAATTACAGACCCCTCTAGAAATAAAATCGAATTATCAATACAAAGTTTAAAATACGTATTTTACAAATTTTGTACAAGAGTTAGAAGTTTTTCCGAGTCGTGTTGTTCTAATATTATTTATGTAGAGTGTATCTATGGTTAGGTTGTTCCATGTACCCAGACCACGTACCATGAAGCTGCATCATTGTTCTATAATAATCGGCCCCTGAAATACCACTGATACATAATCTAAGAAGACCACTGCCATGCTGATCCACCAATGTAGTCCTTACTCCGAGGCACAAAGAGCATAAGAGTAAAATAAAATAGATCGGTACTTATCCAATTAGAATCTAAACTGAGAACTCTGATTTCTGTTTGCTTGACATTTAAAATTATATTAGAGAAAATTCAAACGAAAGCTTTTATGTTTTTCACTTGGTAATAATTGTCAGGTTGGCCGAGTGGTCTAAGGCGCCAGATTTAGGTTCTGGTTCCCGAGAGGGAGCGTGGGTTCGAACCCCACACCTGACATAAATGGATTTTCCATTTTCAGTTTTATTTTGAAAACTTTTTTCCTCTTAGGTCGTTCGCCACCTTTAGACGTGACAGGGAGTGGCAGATTGGTACAGACAGGATCTAAACTGAGTAAACTCTGATTTCTGTTTGCTTGACATTTAAAATTATATTAGAGAAAATTCAAACGAAAGCTTTAATGTTTTTCACTTGGTAATAATTGTCAGGTTGGCCGAGTGGTCTAAGGCGCCAGATTTAAGTCCTGGTTCCCGAGAGGGAGCGTGGGTTCGAACCCCACACCTGACATAAATGGATTTTCCATTTTTAGTTTTATTTTGAAAACTTTTTTCCTCTTAGGTCGTTCGCCACCTTTGGACGTGACAGGGAGTGGCAGACTGGTAGACTAAAAACCTCACAAGCGCATTCCCTTACCCTATAGTGGTTTTCTTTACATTTACCACGATTTATATTCATATTTTTATTTGAATAAGGAGTTAGTTTTTAAATAGGAACAAAGTTTTGTAGGATACCGAAATCTTTACTCTTTTCCCTCTTTTCATTAATTATTATTTTCCCAAATCCTGTTTTTCAAATGCAAATCCCATATTTTAAAACGACTATTTACCGAAGAGATAGCTAAAGTAACTGTTACTGGACTAGTAGTCACATACATAGCTTCACGCCTGCTCATAAGGTTAGGCAGACATAGGTACACTAGTAATTATATTATAAATTACTTCGAAAAAAAATTACTTCGAATAGTGTCTGAAATAAATATCATTTCATTTTATTATAGTCTTATACCTTTCATCCAGATGCGATTAAAATTATGGTTGGTGATCAAATAATAAATATAAAAAGTTTCACTGGCGACTTTATACCAAGATGAAGTCTACAAGTACCGCATAGGTCTGTTATTCTTTTCAATGGTTTCTAAATAACCTTAAAATTAATATTTAATAATACTTTAGGAATCGAATATAATTATTATAATCACAGTAAATTATTTGTTGGTTGTTTTTACCATTTTATTTTATAAGTTAGCGTCAATTCAGCCTTTGTTCCGAAACAAGTTTACCCTTAACCTCGATAGATGGTGTGCTTCGGTCGGCTGAATCGCGCTATGGTTTCGTTACATGGTGTGATTAAGGTCCCAGTTTTTAAGGAGCGGGGCATGCTGCTGGCGGCTAGCATAGCTGCTTCACACAGGGTTTCAATATTTAGAATTTTTGGAAGGTTTGACACAGCTTTATTGCTGGTTGCAGACCTTAGATACTATAAAATTCATTGAAATTCATTAACACTAACAGAAATTTGTGTTAGTTTGCAAATCTGACATAATCTGAAGAAAACTGCAGTTTTAGTACATTTTGCGGCAAAATGAGACTCAACCAAATGTAACTAATAAGTACCACAGAGAGATTACTACTTCAGCCTTAAATGGTAGCAATTTATTACTAAAAAATGATGGTTTAAAAAAATCCGATGTCACTTAACACAAAATTGACGATATCGTGTTACGACGTTGTGACGATTAATGTTCCTCAACATTTTTCTTCTATTTAACCCCTTGACTGTAACGACAGACTCATCAAAAACCGACTCATCAACCGACTCATTAAAAACTATTATACTTTATGTAAAACTTAACTAACTTAACTATATAAAAATATTGTATGTAAGCAGATGTGTTCAAGTCAAAAAGGCAGCAAAAAGAATGATCAAAATGTTGCAAATAGTCGCAGACCAAAAAATATCAATCGAATCTATTTTTTTCCCATACGATACGAACGGGTTGTCTTATAATTTTTCTACCGTTTTAGCAACATTCTTCATTACTACTCCGCTCCTATTTGTCATTGCGTGATGATGTATAGCCTATAGCCTTCCCCTGTAAATGGGCTATGTAATACTGAATAAAGTTTTCAAATAGGTCCAGTAGTTTCGGAGCCAATTCAATACAAACAAACAAATAAATAATCAAATCTTTCCTCTATATAATATTAGTATATAGAAAAATGTGTGGTGAAGTATTAGGGTGCGGTCCGCCGCGTCCATTCGGAAACGCAAGGATGCGTTTCCGAATGGACGCGGCGGACCACTTCATTTTAATCAGCTGATCGCTGTTAACTAACCATATCTACTTTATTACTACTGCGATTTTCGAAAAACGTCGTTGCTGGTATTGATTGCCGTAGAAAGCGTAGTAGTGAGGTCATGGGCGTACCCAGCTTTTGGCCCAGGGGGGGGCAGTTGAGGGATTTCTCAACTTTCAAATAATAAATTATTTGTAGATTGGCTAGCATGACCGGCATATAGGGATATCGGTCAGAAATTCACCCGATCTCTGGTTCTACATTTTGTTGGTGACTCTGATGCATTATAAACCGGTCATGCTGGATCAACACTCGATTTTTCCGGTATTCATAAAAATTGATGCATGGAGAGTCAACAACAAAATATAGAATCTGAGCTTTTCTTAGAGTTTCTGACTGTACGGTATCCTTTTATAAGCCGGTCATGCTAGTCTAACTCTAAATTTTCCTGGAATCAAATAAAATAGATTTCTTCCTCTACGCTGCAATGGTTATTGACGCCTGGAGAGTCAGCATAAAAAAATAGAACCGGTCGTCGGATGATGACGGTTGAGGAAATTTATTATTGTTGCCCGGAAAGTCATCAACAAAACTCAGAACCGTAAATCGGATGAAGTTTTGACCGGTATTCTTATAAGCCAGTCATGCTAACTCCTCGCTTGATTTATCCGGGATTTATAAATAGAAACAAAAATGCTTAACGTAGCAATGAAAATTGATGACTAAGAGTCAGCAAACGAGAAGTCGAAAACTTGGGCCACCTTGGACAGGTTAAGTTAGAAGGGTAATTACAAATTGATTGTTACTAGACCTCCAGTTATCTCACGCAGTAAGAGCGAGCGAAGCGAGCTCAAAAATTTGGCCACCTACCTCGGACAGGCTGGGTTAGAAGAGTAACTACAATTAGTTTGTTACTACCTCCAGTTGTCTCATGTAAAAGTGAGCTCGTAAATTGAGGAAACCCACTTAGGTCAGGCGACGTTAGTGAAGGGAGTAATTATAATTAGTTTCTTACTACCTCCGTGCGGCTAGCGCCGCCCCTCGGAGCCTGGCTCTCCGGGCCATGGCTCTTTTGGCCCTAGTGTAAATACGCCACTATAAAGGTCGGATGAGTATCCGAACCGGTATCCTTATAAACCGGTCATGCTAGCTTGGCGCTCATAAATTTTTAGGGAATCAACAAAATACAATATAATAATTGTGTTGGTCAACTTGGTTAATGACGCCTTGAAAATCGGCAATAGGATATCTTCCGATGATCGCACGAGTTTCTGACCGGTATTTTTATAAGCTCATCACTCGATTTTGCCAAAACAAATAAACAATACCTATAAATTATTTGCGCAGCATAATCGGTTTATAAGAATACCGGTCAGATATTCATCCAATCTCTGGTTTTTTTTTGGTGATTTCTGGCATCACTATTAGTCTATTACCACGTCGAGCAAGAAAATGTTTTTCAGGCATCAATATTGTCAGTTTGTCACGTCGAGCAAGAAAAATCTAAAGTTAGGCTAGCTTAAGCGGTTTATAAGTATACCGACTGGCAACTCATCTGATCTTTGAAAGACTTGTTGGTCAATAAATAATTGCTACCTCAAACAACTGAATTATATTTTACTGGTTATTTTTTTAATTGGAGTTTTAATGAGGTCTTCAGCAACAAATATTGGTCTATTTGTTTCCCTGATTATATAGTATTTAGCTATTTGTTATGCTATCTTTAAGTAAAGCTAGCATTGTTGTCAATTTTGTAAGATCGGTTTGAGCAACAAAATCGTTTTTGTAAATAGTGAATATTTTTCTATTTTGACAATTTGTCACTGACAATTTGTGCCAGTGTTAAGTAACTTGTGGGGGACAAGTTTGTTCCGTCCTATACACAACACGAAAAAGGTTTTTTTTTATGTTACTATAACTTTTATCTACGCGGGCATCAGAGTTCCAGGGGGGGGCAGCTGCCCGAAAGCTTGTGAAGTTGTCGAAAGCTTGTGTCATTTCCATACATTTTGTCGTCGAGCCCCCCTGCCTGTATTAGCTATCTACCTTAGAATTTCTGACCAAGGAATATCGAGTTAAAGGTATAAACAGGTGAAAAAAATACTAAAGTTCTTCAATCTAGCGATAATTTTTAGCTAGTCCTAGATATCCTTGGAACATCTAATAACCGTTTAAAACGTCGTAGCACAGCGATAACAGCGCCCGACAAACCTTGACGAAATCAGTCATGGTGGAAAGCAGAACTAATAAAACAACATTTTTTTTTTTTAAGTTGTTAGTAGCAAGCTTTTTTCTACCCTATTCAATGCTTTATGTACAATACAGTTATATGAAAGAAAAATGATACGTTTTAAAAATAAAAATAAAGACAAAACGACGTTTACACACGTAAGTACATGTGTATTAGTGCAACCTGCCATACAAATACCCCTAAATATCCAAGGTAATTTAATACCCCCACTAACTATTTATAATAGACGTGATTTTAAGATAAGTTAGGAAATGATAAACCACCTTACCTCGTTCAGCGGTGCCATCTAACCAGGCAGTTAGGTTCTATTTGCAATTTCACTATCTGGCGTGAAGGGCGGGAACTCGTTAGTAAAACATGTGTATGTGTAATACCTTTTGTTACTGTAGAGGGCCTGCATGCGAAGAAACATTTAGCTAATCAAAATTCTTTTAAAAATATTGCTTTGTACGTTTATGAATTTATTCGGTAAGACGAATGAAATATATTTCGTATATTTTACGTTAAATTTGATCAGTTACACTGCGCTGTTGTGTAGATATTCGTAGTTTTATAGAATAGGTTCAAGTAACAACACCTTAATTTTGGGAATCCTTACACAATCCTCGGTAGTATAGTGGTTAGTATTTCCGCCTGTCACGCGGAAGACCGGGGTTCGATCCCCCGCCGGGGAGAACTTTTTGTGGACTTTTTTTATTACACTTCTACTTATACTTTGTGTAAAAATGGTGAGACATTAGATAAATACAATATCAGGTTGTTTGCTCAGTTTAATGCATACTGAGTATTAACGAAAATGTTTTAATTATAGATTTAGTTAACATGTATTTACCTATGTGGACAACTTACCAATATGCTTTATACATATACATAACCAATTTTACACACCTTTTCTTCCAAAAATTTTTCCATCTAGACGTAAAAAAAAAATGTAATCTAAGAAGTTCCGTAACGTATGCTAGTGACGAATAATATCGATACTAAATCTTGAGAATATTTAATTAAAAATAGTTTTTAATTGTCACAGAAAAAATTACAGACCCCTCTAGAAATAAAACGGAATTATCAATATAACGTATAAAAAATACGTATTTTACAATGCATTTAATCAAGAATTGAATAAATGCATTGTAAAAACCACCGAGTCGTGTTGTTCTAATATTATTTATGTAGAGTGTATCTATGGTTAGGTTGTTCCATGTACCAAGACCACGTACCATGAAGCTGCATCATTGTTCTATAATAATCGGCCCCTGAAATACCACTGATATATAATTTACGAAGACCACAAATTAAGAAGACCACTGCCATGCTGATCCACCAATGTAGTCCTTATTCCGAGGCACAAAGAGCATAAGAGTAAAATAAAATAGATCGGTACTTATCCAATTAGAATCTAAACTGAGTAAACTCTGATTTCTGTTTGCTTGACATTAAAAACTATATTAGAGAAAATTCAAACGAAAGCTTTAATGTTTTTCACTTGGTAATAATTGTCAGGTTGGCCGAGTGGTCTAAGGCGCCAGATTTAAGTCCTGGTTCCCGAGAGGGAGCGTGGGTTCGAACCCCACACCTGACATAAATGGGTTTTCCATTTTCAGTTTTATTTTGAAAACTTTTTCTCTCTTAGGTCGTTCGCCACCTTTGGACGTGACAGGGAGTGGCAGATTGGTACAGACAGAATCTAAACTGAGTAAACTCTGATTTCTGTTTGCTTGACATTTAAAATTATATTAGAGAAAATTCAAACGAAAGCTTTAATGTTTTTCACTTGGTAATAATTGTCAGGTTGGCCGAGTGGTCTAAGGCGCCAGATTTAAGTCCTGGTTCCCGAGAGGGAGCGTGGGTTCGAACCCCACACCTGACATAAATGGGTTTTATTTTGAAAACTTTTTTCCTCTTAGTTCGTACGCCACCTTTAGAAGTGACAGGGAGTGGCAGACTGGTACAGACTAAAAACCTCACAAGTGCATTCCCTTACCCTATAGTGGTTTTCTTTACATTTACCACGATTTATATTCTTATTTTTATTTGAATAGGGAGTTAGTTTTTAAATAGGAACAAAGTTTTGTAGGATACCGAAATCTTTACTCTTTTCCCTCTTTTCATTAATTATTATTTTCCCAAATCCTGTTTTTCAAATGCAAATCTCATATTTTAAAACGACTATTTACCGAAGAGATAGCTAAAGTAACTGTTACTGGACTAGTAGTCACATACATAGCTTCACGCCTGCTCATAAGGTTAGGCAGACATAGGTAGGCTAGTAATTATATTTTTCTGTACTGTACTTACTTCACTGGGCCACCGTGGCGCTTTTTCCTGCACAAAGACAAGCTCGATGATCTTTTTGTGCCAACAATCCAAATATAATAATTATATTTATTATTTATCATCACCCCTCTGACTGGAGGAAGAGACAGTCAATGGGTTGCTGATGCTTGGATTTTGCTGATCCTGGTCACGGGTCTCCACTCAGAATGAGAGTGTTATTTGTCTTTACGTTAATAAGGATGGATTCCTTATATGCACACCAATTTGTCGTTAGTGTTATTTGTTATTTGGCTTTCACATTTCGGAAATTGACACAACTTTTATAAAGTTAAAAACTCTTTCATACTTATGCCGTCCTAGTATTCATGCGTATTCAGCGATGGACGGAAATTTTAACCCTGTAAAAATACTAATGGTACCTATTTTGTTTAAATTTCTTCACTATAATTAGGTTTAAAGTGTTATAATTATTTTTAATTATAATTATATATAAATTAATTGTATTGAAATTAATCCTATATTTACCGTCTATACTTTACCATCATTACCTAATGATGGTTGTCCTACACGGATAAACGCGTGTCGTCACTTAGGACTGGTCAACGCAAAACTGTGGCTCTTTCTTCATATAAAAAAAAATACTTCGAATAGTGTCTTTAAAGGATCTATGTACAGAAATAAATATCATTTCATTTTATTATAGTCTTATACCTTTCATCCAGATGTGATTAAAATTATGGTTAGTGACCAAATAATAAATATAAAAAGTTTCACTGGCGACTTTATGCCAAGATGAAGTCTACAAGTACCGCATAGGTCTGTTATTCTTTTCAATGGTTTCTAAATAACCTTAAAATTAATATTTAATAATACTTTAGGAATCGAATATAATTATTATAATCACAGTTATTTGTTGGTTTTTTTACCATTTTATTTTATAAGTTAGCGTCAATTCAGCTTTTGTTCCGAAACAAGTTTACCCTTAAGCTCGATAGATGGTGTGCTTCGGTCGGCTGAATCGCGCTATGGTTTCGTTACATGGTGTGAATAAGGTCCTAGTTTTTAAGGGGCCGGGCATGCTGCTAGCGGCTAGCATAGCTGCTTCACACAGGGTTTCAATATTTAGAATTTTTGGAAGGTTTGACACAGCTTTATTGCTGGTTGCAGACCTTAGATACTATAAAATTCATTGAAATTCATTAACACTAACAGAAATTTGTGTTAGTTTGCAAATCTGACATAATCTGAAGAAAACTGCAGTTTTAGTACATTTTGCGGCAAAATGAGACTCAACCAAATGTAACTAATAAGTACCACAGAGAGATTACTACTTCAGCCTTAAATGGTAGCAATTTATTACTAAAAAATGATGGTTTAAAAAAATCCGATGTCACTTAACACAAAATTGACGATATCGTGTTACGACGTTGTGACGATTAATGTTCCTCAACATTTTTCTTCTATTTAACCCCTTGACTGTAACGACAGACTCATCAAAAACCGACTCATTAAAAACTATTATACTTTATGTAAAACTTAACTAACTTAACTATATAAAAATATTGTATGTAAGCAGATGTGTTCAAGTCAAAAAGGCAGCAAAAAGAATGATCAAAATGTTGCAAATAGTCGCAGACCAAAAAATATCAATCGAATCTATTTTTTTCCCATACGATACGAACGGGTTGTCTTATAATTTTTCTACCGTTTTAGCAACATTCTTCATTACTACTCCGCTCCTATTTGTCATTGCGTGATGATGTATAGCCTATAGCCTTCCCCTGTAAATGGGCTATGTAATACTGAATAAAGTTTTCAAATAGGTCCAGTAGTTTCGGAGCCAATTCAATACAAACAAACAAATAAATAATCAAATCTTTCCTCTATATAATATTAGTATATAGAAAAATGTGTGGTGAAGTATTAGGGTGCGGTCCGCCGCGTCCATTCGGAAACGCATCCTTGCGTTTCCGACCACTCATTTTAATCAGCTGATCGCTGTTAACTAACCATATCTACTTTATTACTACTGCGATTTTCGAAAAACGTCGTTGCTGGTATTGATTGCCGTAGAAAGCGTAGTAGTGAGGTCATGGGCGTACCCAGCTTTTGGCCCAGGGGGGGGCAGTTGAGGGATTTCTCAACTTTCAAATAATAAATTATTTGTAGATTGGCTAGCATGACCGGCATATAGGGATATCGGTCAGAAATTCACCCGATCTCTGGTTCTACATTTTGTTGGTGACTCTGATGCATTATAAACCGGTCATGCTGGATCAACACTCGATTTTTCCGGTATTCATAAAAATTGATGCATGGAGAGTCAACAACAAAATATAGAATCTGAGCTTTTCTTAGAGTTTCTGACTGTACGGTATCCTTTTATAAGCCGGTCATGCTAGTCTAACTCTAAATTTTCCTGGAATCAAATAAAATAGATTTCTTCCTCTACGCTGCAATGGTTATTGACGCCTGGAGAGTCAGCATAAAAAAATAGAACCGGTCGTCGGATGATGACGGTTGAGGAAATTTATTATTGTTGCCCGGAAAGTCATCAACAAAACTCAGAACCGTAAATCGGATGAAGTTTTGACCGGTATTCTTATAAGCCAGTCATGCTAACTCCTCGCTTGATTTATCCGGGATTTATAAATAGAAACAAAAATGCTTAACGTAGCAATGAAAATTGATGACTAAGAGTCAGCAAACGAGAAGTCGAAAACTTGGGCCACCTTGGACAGGTTAAGTTAGAAGGGTAATTACAAATTGATTGTTACTAGACCTCCAGTTATCTCACGCAGTAAGAGCGAGCGAAGCGAGCTCAAAAATTTGGCCACCTACCTCGGACAGGCTGGGTTAGAAGAGTAACTACAATTAGTTTGTTACTACCTCCAGTTGTCTCATGTAAAAGTGAGCTCGTAAATTGAGGAAACCCACTTAGGTCAGGCGACGTTAGTGAAGGGAGTAATTATAATTAGTTTCTTACTACCTCCGTGCGGCTAGCGCCGCCCCTCGGAGCCTGGCTCTCCGGGCCATGGCTCTTTTGGCCCTAGTGTAAATACGCCACTATAAAGGTCGGATGAGTATCCGAACCGGTATCCTTATAAACCGGTCATGCTAGCTTGGCGCTCATAAATTTTTAGGGAATCAACAAAATACAATATAATAATTGTGTTGGTCAACTTGGTTAATGACGCCTTGAAAATCGGCAATAGGATATCTTCCGATGATCGCACGAGTTTCTGACCGGTATTTTTATAAGCTCATCACTCGATTTTGCCAAAACAAATAAACAATACCTATAAATTATTTGCGCAGCATAATCGGTTTATAAGAATACCGGTCAGATATTCATCCAATCTCTGGTTTTTTTTTGGTGATTTCTGGCATCACTATTAGTCTATTACCACGTCGAGCAAGAAAATGTTTTTCAGGCATCAATATTGTCAGTTTGTCACGTCGAGCAAGAAAAATCTAAAGTTAGGCTAGCTTAAGCGGTTTATAAGTATACCGACTGGCAACTCATCTGATCTTTGAAAGACTTGTTGGTCAATAAATAATTGCTACCTCAAACAACTGAATTATATTTTACTGGTTATTTTTTTAATTGGAGTTTTAATGAGGTCTTCAGCAACAAATATTGGTCTATTTGTTTCCCTGATTATATAGTATTTAGCTATTTGTTATGCTATCTTTAAGTAAAGCTAGCATTGTTGTCAATTTTGTAAGATCGGTTTGAGCAACAAAATCGTTTTTGTAAATAGTGAATATTTTTCTATTTTGACAATTTGTCACTGACAATTTGTGCCAGTGTTAAGTAACTTGTGGGGGACAAGTTTGTTCCGTCCTATACACAACACGAAAAAGGTTTTTTTTTATGTTACTATAACTTTTATCTACGCGGGCATCAGAGTTCCAGGGGGGGGCAGCTGCCCGAAAGCTTGTGAAGTTGTCGAAAGCTTGTGTCATTTCCATACATTTTGTCGTCGAGCCCCCCTGCCTGTATTAGCTATCTACCTTAGAATTTCTGACCAAGGAATATCGAGTTAAAGGTATAAACAGGTGAAAAAAATACTAAAGTTCTTCAATCTAGCGATAATTTTTAGCTAGTCCTAGATATCCTTGGAACATCTAATAACCGTTTAAAACGTCGTAGCACAGCGATAACAGCGCCCGACAAACCTTGACGAAATCAGTCATGGTGGAAAGCAGAACTAATAAAACAACATTTTTTTTTTTTAAGTTGTTAGTAGCAAGCTTTTTTCTACCCTATTCAATGCTTTATGTACAATACAGTTATATGAAAGAAAAATGATACGTTTTAAAAATAAAAATAAAGACAAAACGAGTAGGTCACTCACGTTTACACACGTAAGTACATGTGTATTAGTGCAACCTGCCATACAAATACCCCTAAATATCCAAGGTAATTTAATACCCCCACTAACTATTTATAATAGACGTGATTTTAAGATAAGTTAGGAAATGATAAACCACCTTACCTCGTTCAGCGGTGCCATCTAACCAGGCAGTTAGGTTCTATTTGCAATTTCACTATCTGGCGTGAAGGGCGGGAACTCGTTAGTAAAACATGTGTATGTGTAATACCTTTTGTTACTGTAGAGGGCCTGCATGCGAAGAAACATTTAGCTAATCAAAATTCTTTTAAAAATATTGCTTTGTACGTTTATGAATTTATTCGGTAAGACGAATGAAATATATTTCGTATATTTTACGTTAAATTTGATCAGTTACACTGCGCTGTTGTGTAGATATTCGTAGTTTTATAGAATAGGTTCAAGTAACAACACCTTAATTTTGGGAATCCTTACACAATCCTCGGTAGTATAGTGGTTAGTATTTCCGCCTGTCACGCGGAAGACCGGGGTTCGATCCCCCGCCGGGGAGAACTTTTTGTGGACTTTTTTTATTACACTTCTACTTATACTTTGTGTAAAAATGGTGAGACATTAGATAAATACAATATCAGGTTGTTTGCTCAGTTTAATGCATACTGAGTATTAACGAAAATGTTTTAATTATAGATTTAGTTAACATGTATTTACCTATGTGGACAACTTACCAATATGCTTTATACATATACATAACCAATTTTACACACCTTTTCTTCCAAAAATTTTTCCATCTAGACGTAAAAAAAAAATGTAATCTAAGAAGTTCCGTAACGTATGCTAGTGACGAATAATATCGATACTAAATCTTGAGAATATTTAATTAAAAATAGTTTTTAATTGTCACAGAAAAAATTACAGACCCCTCTAGAAATAAAACGGAATTATCAATATAACGTATAAAAAATACGTATTTTACAATGCATTTAATCAAGAATTGAATAAATGCATTGTAAAAACCACCGAGTCGTGTTGTTCTAATATTATTTATGTAGAGTGTATCTATGGTTAGGTTGTTCCATGTACCAAGACCACGTACCATGAAGCTGCATCATTGTTCTATAATAATCGGCCCCTGAAATACCACTGATATATAATTTACGAAGACCACAAATTAAGAAGACCACTGCCATGCTGATCCACCAATGTAGTCCTTATTCCGAGGCACAAAGAGCATAAGAGTAAAATAAAATAGATCGGTACTTATCCAATTAGAATCTAAACTGAGTAAACTCTGATTTCTGTTTGCTTGACATTAAAAACTATATTAGAGAAAATTCAAACGAAAGCTTTAATGTTTTTCACTTGGTAATAATTGTCAGGTTGGCCGAGTGGTCTAAGGCGCCAGATTTAAGTCCTGGTTCCCGAGAGGGAGCGTGGGTTCGAACCCCACACCTGACATAAATGGGTTTTCCATTTTCAGTTTTATTTTGAAAACTTTTTCTCTCTTAGGTCGTTCGCCACCTTTGGACGTGACAGGGAGTGGCAGATTGGTACAGACAGAATCTAAACTGAGTAAACTCTGATTTCTGTTTGCTTGACATTTAAAATTATATTAGAGAAAATTCAAACGAAAGCTTTAATGTTTTTCACTTGGTAATAATTGTCAGGTTGGCCGAGTGGTCTAAGGCGCCAGATTTAAGTCCTGGTTCCCGAGAGGGAGCGTGGGTTCGAACCCCACACCTGACATAAATGGGTTTTATTTTGAAAACTTTTTTCCTCTTAGTTCGTACGCCACCTTTAGAAGTGACAGGGAGTGGCAGACTGGTACAGACTAAAAACCTCACAAGTGCATTCCCTTACCCTATAGTGGTTTTCTTTACATTTACCACGATTTATATTCTTATTTTTATTTGAATAGGGAGTTAGTTTTTAAATAGGAACAAAGTTTTGTAGGATACCGAAATCTTTACTCTTTTCCCTCTTTTCATTAATTATTATTTTCCCAAATCCTGTTTTTCAAATGCAAATCTCATATTTTAAAACGACTATTTACCGAAGAGATAGCTAAAGTAACTGTTACTGGACTAGTAGTCACATACATAGCTTCACGCCTGCTCATAAGGTTAGGCAGACATAGGTAGGCTAGTAATTATATTTTTCTGTACTGTACTTACTTCACTGGGCCACCGTGGCGCTTTTTCCTGCACAAAGACAAGCTCGATGATCTTTTTGTGCCAACAATCCAAATATAATAATTATATTTATTATTTATCATCACCCCTCTGACTGGAGGAAGAGACAGTCAATGGGTTGCTGATGCTTGGATTTTGCTGATCCTGGTCACGGGTCTCCACTCAGAATGAGAGTGTTATTTGTCTTTACGTTAATAAGGATGGATTCCTTATATGCACACCAATTTGTCGTTAGTGTTATTTGTTATTTGGCTTTCACATTTCGGAAATTGACACAACTTTTATAAAGTTAAAAACTCTTTCATACTTATGCCGTCCTAGTATTCATGCGTATTCAGCGATGGACGGAAATTTTAACCCTGTAAAAATACTAATGGTACCTATTTTGTTTAAATTTCTTCACTATAATTAGGTTTAAAGTGTTATAATTATTTTTAATTATAATTATATATAAATTAATTGTATTGAAATTAATCCTATATTTACCGTCTATACTTTACCATCATTACCTAATGATGGTTGTCCTACACGGATAAACGCGTGTCGTCACTTAGGACTGGTCAACGCAAAACTGTGGCTCTTTCTTCATATAAAAAAAAATACTTCGAATAGTGTCTTTAAAGGATCTATGTACAGAAATAAATATCATTTCATTTTATTATAGTCTTATACCTTTCATCCAGATGTGATTAAAATTATGGTTAGTGACCAAATAATAAATATAAAAAGTTTCACTGGCGACTTTATGCCAAGATGAAGTCTACAAGTACCGCATAGGTCTGTTATTCTTTTCAATGGTTTCTAAATAACCTTAAAATTAATATTTAATAATACTTTAGGAATCGAATATAATTATTATAATCACAGTTATTTGTTGGTTTTTTTACCATTTTATTTTATAAGTTAGCGTCAATTCAGCTTTTGTTCCGAAACAAGTTTACCCTTAAGCTCGATAGATGGTGTGCTTCGGTCGGCTGAATCGCGCTATGGTTTCGTTACATGGTGTGAATAAGGTCCTAGTTTTTAAGGGGCCGGGCATGCTGCTAGCGGCTAGCATAGCTGCTTCACACAGGGTTTCAATATTTAGAATTTTTGGAAGGTTTGACACAGCTTTATTGCTGGTTGCAGACCTTAGATACTATAAAATTCATTGAAATTCATTAACACTAACAGAAATTTGTGTTAGTTTGCAAATCTGACATAATCTGAAGAAAACTGCAGTTTTAGTACATTTTGCGGCAAAATGAGACTCAACCAAATGTAACTAATAAGTACCACAGAGAGATTACTACTTCAGCCTTAAATGGTAGCAATTTATTACTAAAAAATGATGGTTTAAAAAAATCCGATGTCACTTAACACAAAATTGACGATATCGTGTTACGACGTTGTGACGATTAATGTTCCTCAACATTTTTCTTCTATTTAACCCCTTGACTGTAACGACAGACTCATCAAAAACCGACTCATTAAAAACTATTATACTTTATGTAAAACTTAACTAACTTAACTATATAAAAATATTGTATGTAAGCAGATGTGTTCAAGTCAAAAAGGCAGCAAAAAGAATGATCAAAATGTTGCAAATAGTCGCAGACCAAAAAATATCAATCGAATCTATTTTTTTCCCATACGATACGAACGGGTTGTCTTATAATTTTTCTACCGTTTTAGCAACATTCTTCATTACTACTCCGCTCCTATTTGTCATTGCGTGATGATGTATAGCCTATAGCCTTCCCCTGTAAATGGGCTATGTAATACTGAATAAAGTTTTCAAATAGGTCCAGTAGTTTCGGAGCCAATTCAATACAAACAAACAAATAAATAATCAAATCTTTCCTCTATATAATATTAGTATATAGAAAAATGTGTGGTGAAGTATTAGGGTGCGGTCCGCCGCGTCCATTCGGAAACGCATCCTTGCGTTTCCGACCACTCATTTTAATCAGCTGATCGCTGTTAACTAACCATATCTACTTTATTACTACTGCGATTTTCGAAAAACGTCGTTGCTGGTATTGATTGCCGTAGAAAGCGTAGTAGTGAGGTCATGGGCGTACCCAGCTTTTGGCCCAGGGGGGGGCAGTTGAGGGATTTCTCAACTTTCAAATAATAAATTATTTGTAGATTGGCTAGCATGACCGGCATATAGGGATATCGGTCAGAAATTCACCCGATCTCTGGTTCTACATTTTGTTGGTGACTCTGATGCATTATAAACCGGTCATGCTGGATCAACACTCGATTTTTCCGGTATTCATAAAAATTGATGCATGGAGAGTCAACAACAAAATATAGAATCTGAGCTTTTCTTAGAGTTTCTGACTGTACGGTATCCTTTTATAAGCCGGTCATGCTAGTCTAACTCTAAATTTTCCTGGAATCAAATAAAATAGATTTCTTCCTCTACGCTGCAATGGTTATTGACGCCTGGAGAGTCAGCATAAAAAAATAGAACCGGTCGTCGGATGATGACGGTTGAGGAAATTTATTATTGTTGCCCGGAAAGTCATCAACAAAACTCAGAACCGTAAATCGGATGAAGTTTTGACCGGTATTCTTATAAGCCAGTCATGCTAACTCCTCGCTTGATTTATCCGGGATTTATAAATAGAAACAAAAATGCTTAACGTAGCAATGAAAATTGATGACTAAGAGTCAGCAAACGAGAAGTCGAAAACTTGGGCCACCTTGGACAGGTTAAGTTAGAAGGGTAATTACAAATTGATTGTTACTAGACCTCCAGTTATCTCACGCAGTAAGAGCGAGCGAAGCGAGCTCAAAAATTTGGCCACCTACCTCGGACAGGCTGGGTTAGAAGAGTAACTACAATTAGTTTGTTACTACCTCCAGTTGTCTCATGTAAAAGTGAGCTCGTAAATTGAGGAAACCCACTTAGGTCAGGCGACGTTAGTGAAGGGAGTAATTATAATTAGTTTCTTACTACCTCCGTGCGGCTAGCGCCGCCCCTCGGAGCCTGGCTCTCCGGGCCATGGCTCTTTTGGCCCTAGTGTAAATACGCCACTATAAAGGTCGGATGAGTATCCGAACCGGTATCCTTATAAACCGGTCATGCTAGCTTGGCGCTCATAAATTTTTAGGGAATCAACAAAATACAATATAATAATTGTGTTGGTCAACTTGGTTAATGACGCCTTGAAAATCGGCAATAGGATATCTTCCGATGATCGCACGAGTTTCTGACCGGTATTTTTATAAGCTCATCACTCGATTTTGCCAAAACAAATAAACAATACCTATAAATTATTTGCGCAGCATAATCGGTTTATAAGAATACCGGTCAGATATTCATCCAATCTCTGGTTTTTTTTTGGTGATTTCTGGCATCACTATTAGTCTATTACCACGTCGAGCAAGAAAATGTTTTTCAGGCATCAATATTGTCAGTTTGTCACGTCGAGCAAGAAAAATCTAAAGTTAGGCTAGCTTAAGCGGTTTATAAGTATACCGACTGGCAACTCATCTGATCTTTGAAAGACTTGTTGGTCAATAAATAATTGCTACCTCAAACAACTGAATTATATTTTACTGGTTATTTTTTTAATTGGAGTTTTAATGAGGTCTTCAGCAACAAATATTGGTCTATTTGTTTCCCTGATTATATAGTATTTAGCTATTTGTTATGCTATCTTTAAGTAAAGCTAGCATTGTTGTCAATTTTGTAAGATCGGTTTGAGCAACAAAATCGTTTTTGTAAATAGTGAATATTTTTCTATTTTGACAATTTGTCACTGACAATTTGTGCCAGTGTTAAGTAACTTGTGGGGGACAAGTTTGTTCCGTCCTATACACAACACGAAAAAGGTTTTTTTTTATGTTACTATAACTTTTATCTACGCGGGCATCAGAGTTCCAGGGGGGGGCAGCTGCCCGAAAGCTTGTGAAGTTGTCGAAAGCTTGTGTCATTTCCATACATTTTGTCGTCGAGCCCCCCTGCCTGTATTAGCTATCTACCTTAGAATTTCTGACCAAGGAATATCGAGTTAAAGGTATAAACAGGTGAAAAAAATACTAAAGTTCTTCAATCTAGCGATAATTTTTAGCTAGTCCTAGATATCCTTGGAACATCTAATAACCGTTTAAAACGTCGTAGCACAGCGATAACAGCGCCCGACAAACCTTGACGAAATCAGTCATGGAGGAAAGCAGAACTAATAAAACAACATTTTTTTTTTTAAAGTTGTTAGTAGCAAGCTTTTTTCTACCCTATTCAATGCTTTATGTACAATACAGTTATATGAAAGAAAAATGATACGTTTTAAAAATAAAAATAAAGACAAAACGAGTAGGTCACTCACGTTTACACACGTAAGTACATGTGTATTAGTGCAACCTGCCATACAAATACCCCTAAATATCCAAGGTAATTTAATACCCCCACTAACTATTTATAATAGACGTGATTTTAAGATAAGTTAGGAAATGATAAACCACCTTACCTCGTTCAGCGGTGCCATCTAACCAGGCAGTTAGGTTCTATTTGCAATTTCACTATCTGGCGTGAAGGGCGGGAACTCGTTAGTAAAACATGTGTATGTGTAATACCTTTTGTTACTGTAGAGGGCCTGCATGCGAAGAAACATTTAGCTAATCAAAATTCTTTTAAAAATATTGCTTTGTACGTTTATGAATTTATTCGGTAAGACGAATGAAATATATTTCGTATATTTTACGTTAAATTTGATCAGTTACACTGCGCTGTTGTGTAGATATTCGTAGTTTTATAGAATAGGTTCAAGTAACAACACCTTAATTTTGGGAATCCTTACACAATCCTCGGTAGTATAGTGGTTAGTATTTCCGCCTGTCACGCGGAAGACCGGGGTTCGATCCCCCGCCGGGGAGAACTTTTTGTGGACTTTTTTTATTACACTTCTACTTATACTTTGTGTAAAAATGGTGAGACATTAGATAAATACAATATCAGGTTGTTTGCTCAGTTTAATGCATACTGAGTATTAACGAAAATGTTTTAATTATAGATTTAGTTAACATGTATTTACCTATGTGGACAACTTACCAATATGCTTTATACATATACATAACCAATTTTACACACCTTTTCTTCCAAAAATTTTTCCATCTAGACGTAAAAAAAAAATGTAATCTAAGAAGTTCCGTAACGTATGCTAGTGACGAATAATATCGATACTAAATCTTGAGAATATTTAATTAAAAATAGTTTTTAATTGTCACAGAAAAAATTACAGACCCCTCTAGAAATAAAACGGAATTATCAATATAACGTATAAAAAATACGTATTTTACAATGCATTTAATCAAGAATTGAATAAATGCATTGTAAAAACCACCGAGTCGTGTTGTTCTAATATTATTTATGTAGAGTGTATCTATGGTTAGGTTGTTCCATGTACCAAGACCACGTACCATGAAGCTGCATCATTGTTCTATAATAATCGGCCCCTGAAATACCACTGATATATAATTTACGAAGACCACAAATTAAGAAGACCACTGCCATGCTGATCCACCAATGTAGTCCTTATTCCGAGTCACAAAGAGCATAAGAGTAAAATAAAATAGATCGGTACTTATCCAATTAGAATCTAAACTGAGTAAACTCTGATTTCTGTTTGCTTGACATTAAAAACTATATTAGAGAAAATTCAAACGAAAGCTTTAATGTTTTTCACTTGGTAATAATTGTCAGGTTGGCCGAGTGGTCTAAGGCGCCAGATTTAAGTCCTGGTTCCCGAGAGGGAGCGTGGGTTCGAACCCCACACCTGACATAAATGGGTTTTCCATTTTCAGTTTTATTTTGAAAACTTTTTCTCTCTTAGGTCGTTCGCCACCTTTGGACGTGACAGGGAGTGGCAGATTGGTACAGACAGAATCTAAACTGAGTAAACTCTGATTTCTGTTTGCTTGACATTTAAAATTATATTAGAGAAAATTCAAACGAAAGCTTTAATGTTTTTCACTTGGTAATAATTGTCAGGTTGGCCGAGTGGTCTAAGGCGCCAGATTTAAGTCCTGGTTCCCGAGAGGGAGCGTGGGTTCGAACCCCACACCTGACATAAATGGGTTTTATTTTGAAAACTTTTTTCCTCTTAGTTCGTACGCCACCTTTAGAAGTGACAGGGAGTGGCAGACTGGTACAGACTAAAAACCTCACAAGTGCATTCCCTTACCCTATAGTGGTTTTCTTTACATTTACCACGATTTATATTCTTATTTTTATTTGAATAGGGAGTTAGTTTTTAAATAGGAACAAAGTTTTGTTGGGTGCCGAAATCTTTACTCTTTTCCCTCTTTTCATTAATTATTATTTTCCCAAATCCTGTTTTTCAAATGCAAATCTCATATTTTAAAACGACTATTTACCGAAGAGATAGCTAAAGTAACTGTTACTGGACTAGTAGTCACATACATAGCTTCACGCCTGCTAATAAGGTTAGGCAGACATAGGTAGGCTAGTAATCATATTTTTCTGTACTGTACTTACTTCACTGGGCCATCGTGGCGCTTTTTCCTGCACAAAGACAAGCTCGATGATCTTTTTGTGCCAACAATCCAAATATAATAATTATATTTATTATTTATCATCACCCCTCTGACTGGAGGAAGAGACAGTCAATGCGTTGCTGATGCTTGGATTTTGCTGATCCTGGTCACGGGTCTCCACTCAGAATGAGAGTGTTATTTGTCTTTACGTTAATAAGGATGGATTCCTTATATGCACACCAATTTATCGTTAGTGTTATTTGTTATTTGGCTTTCACATTTCGGAAATTGACACAACTTTTATAAAGTTAAAAACTCTTTCATACTTATGCCGTCCTAGTATTCATGCGTATTCAGCGATGGACGGAAATTTTAACCCTGTAAAAATACTAATGGTACCTATTTTGTTTAAATTTCTTCACTATAATTAGGTTTAAAGTGTTATAATTATTTTTAATTATAATTATATATAAATTAATTGTATTGAAATTAATCTTATATTTACCGTCTATACTTTACCATCATTACCTAATGATGGTTGTCCTACACGGATAAACGCGTGTCGTCAGTTAGGACTGGTCAACGCAAAACTGTGGCTCTTTCTTCATATAAATAAAATTACTTCGAATAGTGTCTTTAAAGGATCTATGTACAGAAATAAATATCATTTCATTTCATTATAGTCTTATACCTTTCATCCAGATGCGATTAAAATTATGGTTGGTGACCAAATAATAAATATAAAAAGTTTCACTGGCGGCTTTATACCAAGATGAAGTCTACAAGTACCGCATAGGTTTGTTATTCTTTTCAATGGTTTCTAAATAACCTTAAAATTAATATTTAATAATACTTTAGGAATCGAATATAACTATTATAATCACAGTAAATTATTTGTTGGTTTTTTTACCATTTTATTTTATAAGTTAGCGTCAATTCAGCCTTTGTTCTGAAACAAGTTTACCCTTAAGCTCGATAGATGGTGTGCTTCGGTCGGCTGAATCGCGCTATGGTTTCGTTACATGGTGTGAATAAGGTCCCAGTTTTTAAGAGGCGGGGCATGCTGCTGGCGGCTAGCATAGCTGCTTCACACAGGGTTTCAATATTTAGAATTTTTGGAAGGTTTGACACAGCTTTATTGCTGGTTGCAGACCTTAGATACTATAAAATTCATTCAAATTCATTAACACTAACAGAAATGTGTGTTAGTTTGCAAATCTGACATAATCTGAAGAAAACTGCAGTTTTAGTACATTTTGCGGCAAAATGAGACTCAACCAAATGTAACTTATAAGTACTACAGAGAGATTACTCCTTCAGCGTTAAATGGTAGCAATTTATTACTAAAAAATCTTTAAAAAGTCCGATGTCACTTAACACAAAATTGACGATATCGTGTTACGACGTTGTGACGATTAATGTTCCTCAACATTTTTCGTATATTTAACCCCTTGACTGTAACGACAGACTCATCAAAAACCGACTCATCAACCGACTCATTAAAAACTATTATACTTTATGTAAAACTTAACTAACTTAACTATATAAAAATATTGTATGTAAGCAGATGTGTTCAAGTCAAAAAGGCAGCAAAAAGAATGATCAAAATGTTGCAAATAGTCGCAGACCAAAAAATATCAATCGAATCTATTTTTTTCCCATACGATTTTATTCCACATAGCTTCCCGCCAGCGGCTTCGCCCGCGTGGTCTTATAATTGTTTCCCCGTTTTTGCTACATTTTTCATTACTACTCCGCTCCTATTAGTCGTAGCGTGATGATATATAGCCTATGTTACTCGGGGATAATGTAACTTTCCAAAGGTGAAAGAATTTTTGAAATCGGTCCAGTAGTTTCGGAGCCTATTCATTACAAACAAACAAACAAACAAACAAACAAACAAACAAACAAACAAATCTTTCCTCTTTATAATATTAGTATAGACTAGCTTTTCGCCAACGGTTTCGAACGGGTTGTCTTATAATTTTTCCCCCGTTTTAGCAACATTCTTCATTACTACTCCGCTCCTATTTGTCATTGCGAGCCTATAGCCTTCCCCTGTAAATGGGCTATGTAATACTGAATGAAGTTTTCAAATCGGTCCAGTAGTTTTGGAGCCAATTGAATACAAACAAACAAATAAATAATGAAATCTTTCCTCTTTATAATATTAGTATATAGAAAAATGTGTAGTGAAGTATTAGGGTGCGGTCCGCCGCGTCCATTCGGAAACGCATCCTTAATTTTGGTCAAGGTGCCTATTTTAGGGCTACTTTGGAACTACGAGGGCTACTTTTGGGCTATGAGAACTGCATTTAATCATAATAATAATAAAATAAAAAAGCTACTTCTAAGATAAGAGAATTACGCCTGAGCTACGAGAACTATGGCTGAGCTACGAGAACTACGTATGAGCTACGAGGACTACGTCTGAACAAAGAGGCGAACGTCTGAACTACGAGGGCTACGTCTGAACTACGAGGGCTACGCATGGGCTACGAAGGCTACGAGAACTACCTCTGAGCTACGAGGGCTACGTCTGAACTACGAGGGCCACGCATGGGCTACGAGGGCTACGAGAACCACGTCTGAGCTACGAGGGCTACGTTTGGGCTATGAGGGCTACGCATGGGCTACGAGGGCTACGTTTGGGCTACGAGGGCTACGCATGGGCTACGAGGGCTACGAGAACTACGTCTGAGCTACGAGGGCTACGTTTGGGCTACGAGGACTACGCATGGGCTACGAGGGCTACGAGAACTACGTCTGAGCTACGAGGGCTACGTTTGGGCTACGAGGACTACGCATGGGCTACGAGGGCTACGAGAACTACGTCCGAGCTACGAGGGCTACGTTTGGGCTACGAGGACTACGCATGGGCTACGAGGGCTACGAGAACTACGTCTGAGCTACGAGGGCTACGTTTGGGCTACGAGGGCTACGAGAACTACGTCTAAGCTACGAGGGCTACGTTTGGGCCCTAAAATAGGCACCTTGAGCAAAATTAAGGCTCGCGTGAACCGCAGTCTAATATTTCACATTTCGTGGAATAAAAACGTATGGGAAAATAATAGACTCGATTTATATTTTTCTGTCCCAGACTATTTGTGACATCGTAACAAATAGTCGTAACCTCGTAGCTCAGACGCAATCTGAGCAACGAGGGCTACGTCTGAGCTACGAGAACTACGTCTGAACTACGAGGGCTACGTAGTAATAGTAGTCAGAATTTTTCTGTATGGGATGCCGTCAAATGCCTGAAGTAGGTTGCACTTTTCACTTCTGTAATACTACTGACTGACTACATGCGTTACAGGAACATTATAATATTTATGTTTTTTTAAATATAAATCATAGTTCCCGCTCCGCTGTCTAACCACAGAAACTACATGACGGATTGTCCTATAGTTTGCATTAATAGAAAAAGAAACAGTACCATCAGGGCTTTCGGCAGCCGTGAAAATAAATCCGATACCCTCCTGCGATATGTAACAGTATTTCGTATTGCTAAATAGTAAAATTATTACTTGTATAAGAACAAATCATCGAAACTAACTAGCAGTCCTTATATACATACTTGGGTTTCAACCCTGACTTCTTTCGTGGGTACATTCTTTCTGGTTTTCACGTTATTGTCTCCAAGCAAAATATGCTTTACATAATTAATAATTATTGGACGTTAAAGCGTTTTGACAACTTTTTACAAATGCTTATAGTGTACAACTTTCCGAAACCCAAGGCGCGACCGTAGCGGTCAGCCTTAGAACCACTAAGCTAACGAAGTCGTTATTAATTTGAGAAGGTTTCACATATTAATATATTCAAAGTACTTGGATTCTGAGTTCAAACACTCCAGACATTCTTATACGATTTAAAACCGATAAAATGAGTGGCATATTTTCATAAAAGTTGCATAATTATTTTTGTGTGTAATGTTTTTAATTGAAAATTTACAACAAAACACAAGATGGGTAATGGATGGGCTTTTAGGAATTAGTCGGATTTGGAATCAGACACTTATTGACGATTCGTCTCTGATTATAAGAACCAATAAAAGTTCTCAAGCGCTGACTAAAAAAACTACTTGCCTTCACTTTAAATACTAGAGCAGCAGAGATGCCAGACTACATTCGTTATGGTATGCCCTAGTATGTTTTTTATATACGTTCGAGTTCGAGGTAACATCTGAATCCCGATCGTTATTTATAGAGACAGTTACTAGGATGCTATGAACAAGATGTATGTAAGTTGGAAATAGCAGTTTACTTTCTCTTTTACGTGCAGTCTGTCACTATTATCAATAACAGTATTAGAACTTACTAGATGCAATAATAGCATGCGGGGTAGAGAAAATTGTACATAGTTCCCATAAACGCTAAAGAGTTATTCCAAACCTATCTCACCATATACTAGGCCACTAGTATTTAGTACCCAACAATCATGCAGTCTCATGTCTGTTTGTACTTCAAATCATGTCTGATTTGTCCGTATTCATAATGAAATATATTTTTTTAGGTTGAAATTACTTAGGAATTCAACTAATGAGTCTAAGCATAATATCATTCTATAATTATATTATAATGGGAAAGACTGGTCATCCAATAGGACTTAATTTTCAATGCTTTAGGATTGCATTTGATGGTGGCACCATTAGTTCCTCATTTTCCTACCCCCGCACTCTAGGGTAGTATACACACTTCTGTGTGTATGCTACCCTAGTACCGAAACTTCTCTGTGTTCTGATATTTGACAGTTTGACATGATCGTAGTTACTTCGCAAATAAACTAGAATTGCGGCTCATTAGTTTAAAAGCTTTAATGCCTTAAATTCATGATCGTGAACCAGGTTATGTATCAATAAAAAGTAGTTGGTTTCATCAGAAAAAATATACAAATAAAAAGAATCAATCAATTAATTATTAATCAGAGTCACCGCAAATATAAAAAGTAACAATTAGGAAATCAAATTCTTTACTTTTTGACACCGCGCACGCAGAGATATCAATTAACATTAATAAATCAATTAATAAATAATTATTTAATGATTAACGCAACAAAATAAATACATGTAGGTATATATAATTTTAACGAATGTATTTTAATTACGGCAGATGCCTTAAATTCATGATCGTGAACCAGGTTTATCAATAAAAAGTAGTTTTGTTTCATCAGAAAAGATATACAAATAAAAAGCAGTTAAAATGTGTTTGGTTTGGCTATAGTACAACTTTGGTTATTCTACGGATCATTTCTAAATTGGTCACGTAAAACCAAGCCGGTCTCCCAAACCAACCGGTTTCTGAAAAGGTTTCACTAGCATACTACATCAGAATACAGAAGACCGAGGTGTATAATTTGCCACTGCATAGCGTTTGTGGAATATGAGAAAGCCTACAATAATTCACATAGAGCATTCGTACATGTCTTCGAAACAATGTTACAAAAGTCCCCATCGATCTCATAACATGCGTAATAAAGAAATGTATACAGGGTCAAAAACATCGATTATGCATCTTTTTCGTAAACAGAAGTGTTATAAAAATCTATCAAACATAAATTGTTGATCTTTTTTCTACAGAATAAAGAGATTTTCTTTAGATCACAATTCTATTCCATTCTTTAGGTCTAGGTTATATTGCCAAAGAATATCGAGTCAAACTTTTATGGCTTTTTATGGTAAAAAACAATAAAAAACTTTTTGGTTTAGAATAATTTGCTATATATTTATAATATATGTTACACGAGAAACTTAAATAACAATAAGAAAGTAGATGCTCGTTATAAATATATAAATTATTTTAACATTAATAAATAAACGACCACTTTCATCGGAAATGAAAAATCGACTAGTTGTGAAGCATTGCTTCCCAATAGATGTCACTAACGTCACCTTCAGACATTTTAGAATGTAAAGGAATATTTCGACCTGGCGGGTGGGACTCGTGGGAAGCTTGGTAGTCATAGCGTCTGGTGTATTAAACCAGAAGATGCAGGTTCGAATCCAGCCCGCCAGTCGATTTATTCCTTCATTAAAATAACTGGAATTAAATAATTCAGTTTTTAGCATTTTGAAATCAAACAAAATAGGGAATTTTCTGTCTTTTAATATGTCAACTGAATTGTCAAATATTACAACTGTTGTAACTATAATTTTCTAACAACTATACTTTTACAACACTGCATTAATTGCTGACTTTACTGAATTAAAAAAATAGTAGTAGTAAAGAACTTTACACCTGATTTACTTAAATTGAAGTAACTGAGTAAATACTCAGATCTGATCTACTAAACATAAATGATAAAAATAACCTTTTAACAAAAACTGGTAACTGACTTTTTGAGTCGGTTTGTTTTTCTAGTTGTTTTCTCTGTTCAGACCGGATTCATTGACAAGTTTGATACAAGCAAACACATAATATGTTTGCTTGTATCAAACTTGTCGAAGTATAACAACTCCATTAACCATTATGTTTTGGACAAATTGCAAATTTTTCATTGACTATAATGAATATGTGTCAAACTAAACTTATACTGCTATACTTTACCGGTTTCAAAAACTTGTAAAAATTTGATTTTTTATTAAATTTACGATTAAAACTTTGAAATACCTACCACCAATGTCACTATAGTATAGGTTCGTAAATACCATGTTCGTAATACCAAAAAATTTTGACAAGTGCATATATGTTTTTACTCGTGACAAAGTGTTTAAAAAAACATTTATTAATTTTAGATGTAAACTAGATACTCCAACAGTATCCGAGCAATTACATGTTACATGTACATGTTATATACCTCGGTGTACTGTACGCGTAGGCTAAAAAGCTTTGCAATCACTCATGTTGAATGTATATTTTGAGAATAATAGATACATACCATTTGAATTAAGTACCTAGTATTTAGTAGATAAAATGAAATAAAAATCATTTAAAATAATGGAAATTTCCATTACATTCAATGATTTTTTCAGCAGAATAACATGTTGATTTTACATTAAGTTTTTACAGGCAACCTTTTAAAGTTAAATTGAAATCTATCTTAGCGTTTTATGAATGCGATCTGTGTTTACGGAGAGTTATTAGCCGTTTCTTATGTACTTATACACTATCCTACGTGTGTGGACTATCCAAATGGTGCTATCATCCTTCGTTGAAACGGTCCCATGTTGTTATAAGCTAAGTAACACGTAGAGATATGTTTTGCCTGAAACTCGATAGACTTGGTTGAATCTGAAAAAGAAAATTTTTATGGATTACTATTTATATTATAAATGAATCGAGAAACACAGCAGCTGGCAAAGAATTCCTCTCCCTAGCCGTTCGCATGCTAAAAGATGAAGCAAAACGCGTCGTGCGTATAAGTGGAATAGCAACGACAAAGGGGTGGAATCCCTCCCTACGTCTGGTTATCCAATAAAGGAATGGAGACCCCGGACGAGGTTGTGGTCACACACCGAAATGAATCCCGTAGAACACAGATAAACTGGCGACTTTGCGGCGATGTTCAAGGGTTTAAAGCTTTTTTGAAACCAGCTCCTCGTCGCTAATCAGTCAGTCTCCTGGCACGTTGGTCGATAGAATTGATTAATGAGAATCGACGTTGTCGTTCAGAGATAATACTAGGGTTTCATAAAACATGAAACGTGGTGTTGGCTTCGGTAATGTCTACCCGTGTGAAGCTGGGACGGGCCGCTAGTAAAAAGTAAACTGGTTGACTGACCTGATGGGTTGGCTTATACAGAGGCGACATAGTTGCTAGCTCGTATTCCCTGGAGAGCCGCGCAGCTAGTGGCCAATTACAAGTCCTGCCACCACCACTGATGAATTTGAACCATTTCTGGGTCGTTTGCCACGTACTGTTTGGGTTGCGGCTCCATACTGCTACTGGAATGCGCATAAATATATCGGTCTTAATTTACAGTTTCAATACTTCTTTTTACAGTAGAGGGAGGAAAATGAGCAAATCGGTCACCTGATGGTAGGTTATCACCGCCGCCTATTGACACCCGCAACACCGGTTGCAAGTGGGTTGCCGGCAAGAATAGGCTCGCTTCTTGAAGCTTGCCATATCGTACCGGATTGGAAATACCTCCGCTGATAATTAATTCCAGAGAGTAGTCGTGTACGGAAGTCCACAGAGTGCGCGGTAACAAGTTGCGTTTTTAAATATATTTACTTTGGGCAGTTTACAACAACATAAAAGTGTAACAAATTTTGTTGTATTACACATCGACATTAACTATAGTTTTACAAGTAAGAAAGTAGAAAAACCCTTGACTACTTATATCGTATACCATAACTAAATTTAAATTTTAAAACCCCAGACACCGAAAAATTAAGTTGCCATGTTGTGGTGGCGGCCATTTTAGATTTGACATTTATCATCGTGTAGTATCAACTTTTCGGAACCGTGCAACTAGAATCATTTAACGTTTCATCTAGGCTTGTAAAAGCTTCTTTGAAATAAAAACATTTAGAATTTGAATTTGAATCTACTATTCAAGTCCTTTTATTTGATACTCATATATTGAGGGAGTTGTGAAAAAATATGTAATACGCCATTTTGTGGCGGAGGCGTGGTCATCAAACATATCTAAGGACACTCCCAACTAATTCATCTTTCAAACAAAAAACATAAATAAAATCCGTTCATCCGCTCAGAAGCTACGATGCTACAGATAGACACACACACAGACACGTCAAACTTATAACACCCCGTCGTTTTTGTGTCGGAGGTTAAAAAAATCATATTGGTTGATTGAACGAATGAAAGCAGCTTAGAATTCCACACCAATTTATCCTTACTGCTCTTTTCAGCTCCATTCTCACATTTATTTATAACCTATTTATTCATTGAGACTATTTTAAACACTGTATCCTACAAGTTCCTGATGACGCTGTAGCATCTGGTCCAGTTTGTGTTCTGGCAATATTATTTCAGTAACAGGATACGTACTATAAAATTACGATACCTAAAACCATCGTTAAGAACACTCTCGGACGAGTCACTTTTTCTGTTTAAAAAAAAAGAAATACACACTTATCCACATACACATCTTCGTTACCTTCGGTAGTTAAATTAACTATTTTTTATATCTCCTGTGTCTACTGTAGCCTGCCCTGGCCACTACATTAGTTATTAAACATTAAAATAATCAAGAAACTGTAGTTTAAACATGTTTAACTGGATAATGTTACTGCAATACCGACATATGGAACAGGACTTTAACTATATAATATATTTGGCCTTGTGCTTGTAGTGGAAACAATAGATTGCCTGCATCTGTCGAATGACTATTCATTCACTGTCGCCGTTTAATCTGCAGCTTTACCGTAACAGATTTGTAAACCAGTATCGCAGCTGCTTATCCGATGACTATCCCCTAGCATGAATTTGGGGCGACACAAACCTTGAATATTATACTGATTATATAAATGTTACTTACTTGATAATAATTACAGTTTCGTTGTGAAGTCCACTTGGTTTGTAAATTTTGATACTTTAGTATTTCCTCTTGCTTAACTGAAGACTCCTTTGCTTGTCTTGACACTAAAATGGATTCGGATTTTTATAGTTTTTGTATTTAATCGTCATTTTATACTGTTGCGACAATTAATAAACCATTTCCAATTAACTCTCTGGTGGCTGTATTACCTGTTCTGTTGGTTTGATATTCAATTAACCATAGCTAAGCCTCGGAAGAATATCCTCACTTACAATGCCCATAAAAGTCAACTAAACAGAAAAATGTTAGAGAAAATCGATAATTAAACGGTGCGAATACGTGGCTATGTTAGCGACGGTCACACGCGCATGTCAAATGAGAACTTACCCCCTTACCTCCAGCCTAATATAGACGGGGGTGTGGATAATAATAACCAACAATTATAAGATCAGTAAGTCTTGATCTTAGGCCCACGCTTAAGATCAAGATTTGCTCACTAAACACTGATAAGAGGATTAATACACCATGGTGTAGACTACGTAGTTATTCAATGTTTGGTCTCCTTTCTGTTTCTCTCACTTCAAATCATTTGACAGAGACCAAATATAGATAAACTTACACCTTACTTATTTATAACGACGACTATTGACCGCGACGTCGTGATTTATTAGTTCGAGTACTAGGCTGCTGATCACGAGGTCGTGGATTCGATTTCCACTGGAAACAAATATTTATGTGATGAACTTACCTAAGTTTTTTATTTATTATTTATTACTAGCTTCTGCCCGCGACTTCGTCTGCGTGAACTTCAGAAATCTTCCCGGTACCTCCGACCGATATAAAAAGTATCCCCGTAGTAAGGCGAAAGCTCTCTCCAACTATTCCGAATTTCAGCCAAATCCGTTTCAGCGTGAAGTAGTAGCAATATTCAAACAAACCTTCCCATTAATATTAATAGTAGGATTGCTGCAATTAAACACGTATAACAATAGAGCCAATAACTAAATAAATAATAGTATAAAGAAAACGCATTTACAGAAAATCAATATTGTAAAAATCGTGGGGTGTTTGATGTCAATTGTTATAAATATCTCTATCTATCCATCTGTTATTGAAAGATTTTCCCAATTCCGTGGGAATTTCTCAAAATCCTTTCTCATTAACTTTATCTTTACACCTCAACAGAATATGCTCATCAGGCTGAAAAACTTTTCCTAAGGCGTAATTTTTATATTTCTTATAGTTTAATAAGTAGCTGTACCATTATGGTTCTGAATCAGTTGTTCCGAATTTTCGATTTTCATACCTCAACAGAAAATGCTCATCAGGCTGAAAAACTTTTAATAAGGCGTAATTTTTATATTTCTTATAGTTTAGTTGGACCGCCATGGTCCTGCATCAGGTATTCCAGTTTTCAAAATCAATTATACCCTATATTTTGCCCAGGCGTAATAGCTATATAACAAAAAAAGTTTCATTCGAATCCGTCCAGTACTCCTAATACTAGCGTGTACAAACAGACAAACAGACAGTCATTACTTTTAATTCTTACTCTATTGCTACGTCTCTATCGCCGAAAACTGTTTTTTTTAATATATTAAATGTGCAGACATATTTTTTTTACTGTTTTATTATATGTATATAGATATAGATTATTATTTATTTATTTATTATTACAGAAAAACAAAGGTTACAATATTAATCATTTCCCCACAAAACTGTGTAGTCATTTTGACTGTGGGATCTAAAGTCTCCATACAATGTTTATACATATCAATATAAAGTTGTGTGTGTAATCAGCATTTAATGTGACGATGCCAATGCTGCCAGTCTTCTGGAACAAAAAAACAGGCCAAGATATAGGTTAATTGACGTTTCTGACTGCTGCCCTTAATCGGTTTTCCCAATAACACGACGATACTATAATTTAGATACTTATTACATTTGGTGATGAAAAATAATGTTAAATAAAGACTTCAATTGATATACACATTTACAAATAATACATAGAAATACATTTTGTTTATAGATTTTTTTATTGGATATGAGTATTTAAAGATACGATTATGTTACCTAGTGTTCATATTTTCCTGGTACCTATCGCTGTATCCATTGCATTTTCAGTGCAACGATAGTTTGAACGTTCATGTTATTTGCAAGCAATGAATTCGTTCATTCCCAGCAGCGGCTTGTCTAAAGCCGCTTAATTTATTAATGTAACAGTTAAAAGAAACCATTTCTTTTAACTGTTTTAAAATTACTTAGGTCTTATTAATTATATTTAATCGTTTAACATTATACACAGGTAAATAATTATAATAAGCTATCTTTCGGCTATCGCAAACCGAGAGGTCGAAAAAAAAATGTTGTAAAGATGTTTAAAAATAAAAATAAAGATGTTTCAATTATGATTATAGCGTATCTATTCTAATAATATAAAGATAAAGAGTTTGTTTGTTTGATTGAACGTGCTAGTCTCAGGAACTACTGGTCCGATTTGAAAAATTCTTTCAGTGTTAGAGAGCCCGTTTATCGAGGAAGACTATCATCACGCTACGACCAATAGGAGCGGAGTATCAATTAAAAATATTGCAAAACGGGGGTAAATATTTAACTACTACGGCAACGAAGTGGTAGGTGAAGGCTAGTTTATTATAAAGAATTTATGAATTGTTTTAAACAAAAAAAACATATTTAAACTTGGTTTTTCAGTTTTACAAAGATAATTTGTAATTTTAATCTATTATATGTTTAGTTTTGCTGGGCATTTTCCGCACTCGGGCTCATGATTGCGCCATTGTACGTGTTATTTTGTATTATATATGTAAATATTATTCTAGAATTGTAAAATACGATAAAAGCGTTAGGTGCATTTTGTGGGATATTTTCATTAGGTAGGGCGTTTACATTGTATTACAGTGTCAAAACATTCTCAACGGACCTCACTCTCTCAACATTAGTAATTTGTTTATAGTTCTGTTCTTATGTATACCTACGGAGTCAATTAAATCCGCTCTTGGCCAAATTGACCCGAGGTATGGGCCGGGAAACTGGCTACAGCAAGAGTAATTCAGATTTTCTGCGCCATCTATCGAGAGGCCCATGACACGCACTATTTCGGGGATGGTAATGGTAAATACTTGATGATACGCAATAGAAACCTTACATTTATGAGTATAGAGTTTATTTTTCGGAGTGTAATAGAGCGATGTTTTAACAGACAACTTCAGTTCAGTACAAAATTAAATACAGAAAATAAAATTAAGCTTAAGCCGAGCAGGATAGAAGTAGTTTTACGCTTCGTTACTAGGGAAGCATGACACTCAGAAGCTCTATTTAGAAGGAAATCGAAAACGAACTTGATATCCGAAAATAGCCTTTATTAAGTCTCGGTACAGGCGGCAGCTATACACATTTTGTATGGCAAAACTGCGAGACGAATAGGGTGGGGCGTTTATAGTGACAATAGTTCTCTTCTAAATCTACTATCCTTGTCTGCACTGAATTAATTCGCCTTGGTAAAAAGCAACACCTAGATTTTCGGTTGGAGCTCTTTTCAATTTACACGAATAACATCACCGTGTCCGTAACCATGGAGCCTTGGCGTCGTTACTCAGGAAACGCAAAGCCGTTGCCATGGATGCAGCCATATCGGGACTAGGATAGCATAACTCTAAAAGAAGTTTGTTTGTGTATTAGTAAGTCATAAAAAGGAACCAACTGTTATTATGGGATTATGTTTACATATTATCACAATATTCACAATTTAATCAGAGGTGAATCCAGGGATTTATTTTTGGAACGGACACAAGGGCTAGTCAAAGGAGGGTTTCAGATCGTTTCAAGCAAATTCTAACGTAAACCTAGTAAAGCTTGAGCTTTGATGTTCTTCTTCTTCTTTTGGTGCCTCTCCATTACTGGAGGTTGGCCGTCAGCTCAGCGAACTTCTCCCGATCTTGTGCCAAGCGAAACAGATCTTCGACGCTGGCAATTCTGGTCCACTCTCGGATGTTTCTTAGCCAGGATTTCTTTCTCCGTCCATCATGTCGCTTGCCTTCGATTTTACCCATCATTATTAATTGGAGAAGGTCTAATGTTCAGCATTTAATAAACAACTAGGGCTAATACTCGTAATTATGTTCAATGTAACTTGATCGATGGACTTGTCGAGAGAAAAGCAGTTGTAACCACTCATTGGTAGGTACTTACTACCAAGGATTGTTGAGAGATGAGGATTACAATGACTATAATAATCATTACAACAAAATTGAACTCTTGTTATTTATTTTAGCGCTATAAGTCAAAGAAAACAGGTACCTACCTTACTCACATCTGTCCCGAACAAGTTTCTAATTTTGAGCTACCTAGTGCAACGCTAAGTGAAGGTTCATTTAAAAATTATTACCTAATGCATTGGGTAGATGGCGCCGTCGACATTTTGTCGAACTTTTCCGACATTAAACTAGTCACCAGTCTAGTAATACCTACATGTATCGTCTCTTAGTTAGTAAGTAGTACTAGTAGATCACAAAAAGATTGAAGTTCTATCGGAAGATTACTTAAATATTTTAAAAGTTTGAGTGCTTATGCTTACATAATAAAATTGTAATATTCCAAAAAAACATACGAATCTTACGATAATTATGAACTAACAAAAAATCGGGGAAAAGACTTCAGGTTAAAACTACGCAAAAATGGGAAAACCATTGATGTCAGGTGTGGGGTTCGAACCCACGCTCCCTCTCGGGAACCAGAGCTTAAATCTGGCGCCTTAGACCACTCGGCCAACCTGACGTGTAATCTTCTTGTGAAATATCACTACACAATAACTTGTAGTGGAGTGTAAGTACTATGTTTTCCTGTGTGGAGTGTTGATACAGTTGAATTTGGTGTAAAATGGTTTATTTGTATTGATGCGCCATAATAATTATGATTTTAAAACCAATTTAGAAGAGTTCAATGATGGACGCGCGCTTATCATTCCTTGTGTTCCTGGTACCAGTATCGGTTAACTACCAACTTACCTCCGTTCCTTCAGCAAAAAATACAAATAATATTGAATGAAATACAACCCTACTTTTTACGGATTTTATCGCGTTATATTGAAATTGTTTTAATCCCGACGTTTCGGACCCTTTACAGCGTCCATGGGTCTGTGTCCATATTTGTTTTATGTAGGTAATAATTAATTATTTATATATTCGTTCGTTTAGTTCCGCTTTCCTCGTCAGCCGCATAGTCATCGGGCGCTGCTAGCTCTGTTTACACCTACACTGACGATCCAGGTCCCTTATTTTGTTCCTGTTATTACGTGGCACATTAGCTCAGGTTGGATAGAGCATCGCGTTCGGGGTTGAAACGCGAAGGTCGGGGGTTCGAATCCCCTGTGTGCCACTCTTTTATTATCTTTTTCTTATCTTTGATCTTGATATTTTGTTTATCTTTTTAAAAGCATTTGTCATATTGAAATGTTACAATATTATGATATAGGAGAAAGTTTTTATAAAACTATTCTATGTATAAATTAATTTTAATTATGGGAAACGGCTAGCTCTATTCTATTCCATTCTATTCTATTCTATTCTACGTACAAATATTTCATTTTTTTTTTTACAGAAAAACAAAGCTTACAATTAAACATTGCCCCACAAGACTGCGTCGTCAGTTTGACTGTGGGATTTCGAGTCTCCATACAATGTTAAACATAATAATATTATACTAATTATATAATCCTATTATTAATTTGCATTAGATAACAGTAGAAAACCTTTTCATTCATACGAGTATAATGGTTCTAATAAGCACAAATTGCTCATTTAGAGCAATTTGTGTAGCAATTTGTGTGAGCAATTCCACTAGAAATTAAAGTTCGCAAAACATTTTCTTAAATTAAATCAGTAAGAGGCTACAATCCAAACCTGTGTCTCACTCAGACCCTCATTTTACCACAACTTTTTTATGGGTGCACTTTGGAACTTTAAGAACTTTTTTGATTTCAATAATAATTTGACAAGATATTATTTAATTTTTTTTTCCACTCCGTGTGTACACACACAGTGTCAGTAAAACTAAAACTACAGTTCTCACCAAACTTATTGTCCGGGTTGAAGTTGGCACGAGCTAACTTTAACCCGTCCGTAAAATAGGAGAGAGACAACCAATGTGTGGTTGCACATTGGTTGTCTCTCTCTTGAATACGAGGCATTATACTAGGAACCCATAAATGTTAAGAACTGGAATCGGCAACATTGCAACCTTCAAAATGTAATAAGTACCACCTGCACCAGATTTATATTTTTCTGTACTAGAAAGAAGAAACAACCAATCAGTATTTTATATCTTTAAAAATATAAATAAACAGAATAAATGTGTTGCTGCTAAGCGCAAAACTCCAGAACGGCTGAACTGATTTGGCTGATTTATTTTTTGTTGTTTTTGATGAAGTCTGGGAAAGGTTCTCATGGAGAGAAATAAATAAAAAATACAAGAACAAAACAGGGAAACATGGGCAAACCACGGCTGGACCGATTTGAAAAATTCTTTCAGTGTTAGATAGCCCATTTATCGGGGAAGGCTATAGGTTATACGCCCCATCACGCTACGACGTATAGGAGCGGAGTAGCAATGAAAAGTGTAGCAAAAACGGGGGAAAAAAGTTATCAAGACCACGCGGGTGAAGCCGCTGGCCGGAAGCTAGCAATAAGTACAATAATTACAAAAATCAATAAATACCTTTCAACTCGGAAACTTAACTTTTTTAATTGAATTAATTCAATCAGTAGCTAATGTGGTAGTTTATACGGCCGCGTGTGCCTTAGCTGTAGTAGTGAATTCTTAGACTCCGTAGCATGTTACTACGACCGCTGAGATATCGTAGCCATGACGTCACCCAATCCGTAGCAACCACTTCATAGCTCTATTATGCCAAAGTTTTTATTTCTGAAAATAATAGGTATAAAAATAATTATAACACTAGTGAAATATGTAATTAGTAAACTTACTGTGTGTGAAATAAATAACATCCTAGAATTCGTGATATCCTAGTATCCCGCACGTTATCTAATATATAAAATTCTCGTGTCACAGTTTTAGTTGCCATACTCCTCCGAAACGGCTGGACCGATTTGTATGAAATTTTGTGTGCTTATCCGGTATCTATGAGAATCGGCCAACATCTATTTTTCATCCCCCTAAAATGACCCACCCCTATATGGCAAAACAACGTTTGCCGGGACAGCTAGTTTTATATAATATCTAAATAAATAAGAGCCAACTAAGGTATTACAGGCATATTTTTTATTTACGTTCAAACTTCCTCCTTTCCTACAAATATAACTGTAACTTTATCATTCACGTATGAAGATATGATGATAAAAATTATTTTTTTAAGCAACTTGCACCCGGTATGTAAAAAGATAAGTTTATCAATATATCTATCCTTTTCAACCGACTTCATTTTAGTCAATAGTTTAAAATTGCTCAAAGTTGGCGTAAACGAGATCAACTAATGAATAATACAACACAATATATAGTTGTAACCTAATAAGAAAGGAATAACTCATATTTAGGAATAGATTTTTAATTTAGTAGATTTATAAGAAAGTAAATACTTCTGTCATTTGCAATGTCATCATCATCATCTTGTCCTTGGCTCCAAAACACTCCTATACCTAGACGTTTAGTTCCTTTGGTCATCTGTATTGTGCGCCTTGTGATGGAGTCATCAAGTCAAAGTTCAGATTTGCAAGTTACATCAGAGCCCATTATAATTTGCAATGTACTTTGTCCTCAGATGGCAGTTGAGCTAACACAAACCTCAGCCCAGCTGCGCTCCAGAAGTTCTTCTAGATTCCCAACCGGCTGCTGTCCGCGCTGTGGATATGCAGGTAATGCTCAATGTGCTTTTCATTTGTTGAGTATGTTAGGTACGAGTATGTTAATTTATGTAAGGGGACGAACAATATCAAAGATAAGTCCCTGTGTTATTTAAATGAAATAAGTATTTCATATGATCTGATTTGTAAAATTACTGTAAGGGTCTGTACTATATATACTACTTGACAATTCATTTAATTCAGATTAAAATATTACGTATAAGTAACATTAATTAGTTTATGAACATGAATCAGAAAAAGCCATGCTATATTTAGGATGAAAAGTTTATTAAAGAATGTGATCGAGATTATTTATTAATACGTTCGAGGCGGGACTCTTTTTCTAGGGTTTTCAGCGGGTGCGTTACAATACGTTAAAAGCTGGTACTTGTATGTCAGAAAAATACCTGCCAATGTATCAGTTTTCATTGAAATCGTTAGTTTTTTCATGATTTCTATTTAATCTTAAATATATTAGCTATCAGGACAAAAATTGGCTAATTATTTAAGAAACTACAATCATTTTAAAATACTGATTAAAGGACCATGGGGGATTTTGTATGGACACCGTCCCCACCCACCAACAGACATGGGATGACTTTTAATATGATCATTAGGAGCCACACAAAGAGAAATTAAAAGTTTTTAAAACGAAATCGATGGGGTTTTAAAAAAAAACGCAATAACGTATCTACAAAAATGGGGATAATTTTGTACGAATATCAATTATTCTCTTATAAAAAAACAAATGCATATTACTATCATATTCTGCAGATAAATAATAATAGAACTTGTACAAAAAATGGGTCATCGATCACAAAAAAAAATTTTTTTGTTACTATGATTTTTCTTATTTCTGTTGCTAACACATTTATGGTCTACTTAATTAGCCTACTTCTATTGGTTGAAAATACGGCTGAGCGTGAAGAGGTCCTGGGTTCAACTCCCAGGTCGAGTTTTTTTTTTATTGGAGTTAATCTCTAAAATTGAAAAGAGCAACTTGGAGGTTGGTTTTCTGACTGGCTAAAGGCAGAATAAAGGCTCACCCACTGTTATATGTTACTTTAAGCATTTCGCCGAAATGTTAGTACATAAGAAGTTATGCCTTTGCCTAAACTAACCTAACTTTTTCTGAGCGTGTAAAAATCCTCCCGTGAAAGGCGATGCTTTGCTAGGGTTACAGGAACGACGTTTTATCCCTCCGCGAAACATAACCTAACCTTAACCTAACTAATCGAACCTAACCTTAACCTAACTAATCGAACCTAACCTTAACCTAACTAATCGAACCTAACCTTAACCTAACTAATCGAACCTAACCTTAACCTAACTAATCGAACCTAACCTTAACCTAACTAATCGAACCTAACCTTAACCTAACTTCATTCTTTGGAGAACACAAATCCCAGGATAGGTAATACCCCACATATTTTAGAATTATCGCCATAGCAAAAAAATCTCTATCCAATAAGACTTTTCAGATGAGATTGTTTAGAATTCTGTTGGTTAGTCGTGACGAATGTTCTAATCCACACTTGAAATATTTAAAAATCCTAATACCGGCAAAATTCCACATATTAGGAGATGGTCGTCATAGCAAAAAAATCTCTATCTACTGAGACCTTTCACATGAGATTGGTTTGAATTCTGTTGGTTAGTGGTAACGAATGTTCTCTAATCCACACTTAAAATATTTTAAAATCCAAATACCGGCCAAACCCTACTTATTTGGGGATAGTCGTCATAGCAAAAAAATCTCTATCTACTGAGATCTTTTATATGAGATAGGTTTGAATTCTGTTGGTTAGTGGTAACGAATGTTCTCTAATCCACACTTAAAATATTTTAAAATCCCAATTCCGGCCAAACCCCACATGTTAGTAGATTGTCGTCATAGCAAAAAAATCTCTATCCACTAAGACCTTTCACATGAGCTTGGTTAGAATTCTGTTGGTTAGAATTCTGTTGGTTAGTGGTGACGACTGTTCTAATCTACACTTAAAATATTTAAGAATCCCAATTCCGGCCAAACTCCACATATTAGGGGATTGTCGTCATAGCAAAAAAATCTCTATCCACTAAGACCTTTCACATGAGATTAGTTTGAATTCTGTTGGTTAGTGGTGACGACTGTTCTAATCCACACTTAAAATATTTAAGAATCCCAATTCCGGCCAAACCCCACATATAAGGGGATTGTCGTCATAGCAAAAAAATCTATATCCACTAAGACCTTTCACATGAGATTAGTTTGAATTCTGTTGGTTAGTGGTGACGACTGTTCTAATCCACACTTAAAATATTTAAGAATCCCAATTCCGGCCAAACCCCACATATTAGGGGATTGTCGTCATAGCAAAAAAATCTCTATCCACTAAGACCTTTCACATGAGATTAGTTTGAATTCTGTTGGTTAGTGGTGACGACTGTTCTAATTCACACTTAAAATATTTAAGAATCCCAATTCCGGCCAAACTCCACATATTAGGGGATTGTCGTCATAGCAAAAAAATCTCTATCCACTAAGACCTTTCACATGAGATTGGTTTGAATTCTGTTGGATCGTGGTAACGATTGTTTTAATCCATACTTAGAATATTTAAAAATCCCAATACCGGCCAAACCCCACATATTTGGGGATTGACGTCATAGTAAAAAAATATCTATCCACGAAGACCTTTCACATGATACTTGTTTGAAATCTGTTGGAGGGTGGGGACGTTTCTTCCCATTGTCCTTTGACTTGCAACGCACCTTTGACTTGTATACTGATGTGACACAGACAAAATAAAAACAAAATATTTTATTTGGGAACTTGCCGAACTTGGTTCCTCCGATCGTTATTTATAGAATCAGTCACAAGGAGAGCATGAAGTTGGTGAGTGTTCTCACACGTTTATTCTATTGGTTATGTTTTCTTGTACTACCCATGCCAATATGGAATGGTTTTAGGCACAACTACCGATCTAATGACATCTTTCACTAACGACATAGATGATGTTCTGTGGGAGAGAAAGAGAGCACTAGATCGATAGTTATTGCTTAAAAGCATTCTTAATTTTTCTGTATATATCCACCCAAAAATGAACTCTATGCTTTAAGTTCAGAGTTCCACTGCAAAACGACTACAAGTATTTTATTCCACCCTTTTGATACGCAAACCCTAAATACACCTGAACATCGCGCTTAAGAATTCTCCGCTAATCTATTACCTTCATTGCACGCAGCCATCGGGCACACTCTCTGTGTCAATTTGGCCGAGAGAGGACCTAATTAACACAAGAGGGTGTCATAAGAACCATGAACTCAGCATAATTGCTGAATAGAGCTATGGTGTAAATGTTATGTACTTTTTTGCCTACCTCGGTTTATGTATTTCTTTATCTTTATTATTATTTGAACAAAATACCTATTGCGTTGTGAATTAATATTAATAGTTATTAGAATTACGTCTTTAAGTACTAATAATTTATGACGAATTAATACGGTTACGCCAATCAATATTTAGTAATGTGTCTAATGGTGGCTAATGGACACCAGACGCGGGCGTATTAGATTTAATATTAGATCATTCTGTAATGTTGAAGTGGCACCAGTGACGGATAAGATGAAAGGGAATTGTTTGTCTTGGTATGGGCACGTTATGAGGAGGAATGACACGCATGTGACTATATAAGAGTGATCACATTGAATGTGGCAGGACGGAGGGGTAGAAGAAGGCCAAAGAAATTATGGAAGGGTTGTGTTACGGTCGGTATGATGGAAAAGGGAGTGAATGAGAAGGTGACAGCTAACAGGGATGAATGAATGGAGGAAAAGGCTAGGCTGCACCGACCCCAAATAGATTGGAACAAAGGCAGGAGGATGGATGATGCTAGGAGTGAACTCGCACTGATGGGGTCTTTTGGTTGCAACAGACCACCACTGCCCGTCATGCTCGTGGTGAATGTTACTGATCCTATCCTGATACCATTGCTATGACATACGGTTTTATATCGGTACAAGCCCGACATATCTTGCCACCTCCCCAGGTGGCAGGGATTCATGCGGATTCTATTGCATCAATATGGTTATCGCTTTATTTAATGTTATCGTTTTGTGATACATTCCAAAACAGAAAGTTTCACTTTCAGATTCGCTTCCAGAACTGAATTTCCATGAAATGACTGTATACAGTTCGTTGATCGAGGGAATCCAGTCTTTCAGTGCCTTGTCAATTTTTTTAGAGTAGACACTCTAAGTCTTTGGAGAGACGTTGGCTCTCAGTATGCAATAAATCTTCCTTTATCTTTATCTTTTCATTGGGTCTTCAAGAATGGTAAACCTCACGCAGTTTTCTTTCGATTTCCAAGATGTGCAATAGTGTGACCCGGTCGCTCGCTTGCTTGTTAACTGGGACTTCAAAATATAAAAAAGATCAATCAAATCAAATCGTTTATTTTGCTTTGAATGTAGGTACAAACATAAGATGGTACTACTCGTAGAAATCCCAAATTAACTTTCCTATATTCAGCTACTTTCGCCAAAGTAATGTTAACATTGTAGAAGTTTATAAACGGTGGGAGCACCGAGCGCTGCTTTAGCAAAAAGACGTCGGGCGAAAACTTTACATCGTAGTGGAAACAAAATATTTTCCATATTTATACGATACACGACAAGGTCAATTTTCCAATTGCCAATGTAAGTTTATAATCATATTTTCTTATCTACACCACTGAGGAAATGTACAGGATATTTTTAACATCGCGCTACGATCTTTAGGCCGGTGAAACCGCAGGGCACAGCTAGTATGTGATACATACATACATACACTCACGCCTTTTTCCCACAGGGGTAGGCAGAAACTAGAGACCGCCAGTTGCTACGATTCTTGCATACTTATTAAGTGATGTAACCACAAATTAAAGATTTTTGGATTTGCCCCTTGACTAAATGCTGTTAGTCCTTGCTTTTTGCCAATTTTTATGATTCTAGATCAATGGGAAGTACTTACCCTATTATTGATTAAAATAGTTTGAAAAAAGTTTGAGCCATTCCATGTATTTCAGTACCTAGTATTTAGAAGATGAATGAAAATCATTGAACATAATGGTAAACAATTTATTCAGCATAGCTAAATGTTGATTTTACATTGAGTTGAGCTAAGCACTTATTATCTTTACATAAGTTAAAATTCATTTTGCGTCTTTATTTATTTATATTTATTAAGGTTAACCAACGATTGTTTACACATTACATTAACAATCTTAGGCCAAAGTACTTTAACAGGTGTAACAATTAATAAAAGGTTAACACCACATGCACTATAAAAACAACAGTATAAGATTAGATAATAATAATGAAAAATAACACAAGTCTTATGAATGCGATCAGTGTTGGCGGGGCGTTGTTGGCCGTTTCCTCTTAGCTTAGACACTATCCCTACGTGTGTGGACTGCTTAAAATGTTGCTATCATCCTTTGTTTAAATGGTTGCAGTGGTTTGTTTCAAACTTTAAGTAACACGTAGCGATCTGTCTTAAAAGGTTTGCTGAATCTGAAAAAGAAATAATAATTGTGGTATAAGTTAAGTTTCCATAATAATATGTGGAGAACATTGTATGCTGTTTCATTTTTCAAATCATTTTATTGGAAAAGTAAGCAACTTAGTAATTATATTTTTGAATTGTATAAGAGAGTTATTGAAGTTATTGAAGACTGCCTGGGGTGCTTCACCTCAAGTACTCCGGACTTCTGGATTAGCACTTTGTTTTTCGGCGGGCGAATATGCGTGTCCAGTATGGCACCGGTCGGCACACGCTAAGGAAGTAGACATAGCACTTAACGAAACATGTCGCACGATCACAGGTTGCCTTAAATCGACCCCAGTTAGCTCTCTGTATCCCACGGCTGGTATAGCACCCCCACATGTCCGACGAGAAGTGGCATGCGCAGTGGAGAAACATAAACAGCAAGCGGATACGAGACACCCACTATTTGGTGCCCAACTACCAAAACAACGTCTTAAAAGTCGACACAGTTTCCTAAAATCGGCGAAAGCCTTATCGGGTTGCCCGGCCGAGGCTCGCTGCAAACTGTGGTTGGAGATATCTCTCCCACCTACTTATTACCTACCCCCAGGATGTAACCTTCCTTGGCACATTTGGAAGTCACTAAACCGACTCCGAACCCAAGTGGGGAGGTGTAATTCAAATCTGGTAAAGTGGGGATATCTCGATGAAACAGCTGCAGATTGTGGTTGTGGAACTGTGCCGCAAACAATGATGCACCTCCTATCCTGTCCTTTGTGCCCCGCTACTTGCAATCAAAGCGACCTCTGCGCTGCCACTGACGATGCTGTGGAAGTGGCGAAGTTTTGGGCACACCAAATTTAATTTAAAAAATCGTACCATCGACACGAAGAAGAAGATTGAAGATGTCAAGAGGCATCGCTGTTCTCAGTATTTTACTAAATTTTTGGCACTTTCTTAACATAGGGTTGTGAAAAGAAACATTGTTACTGCTAGTGATAAGAAATTAATAATCTAGGAAATTATATCAGACACGTAGAAATGAAACTGCAAATTTAATACCTCTCTGACTGAGTTGATGGTTTGGCTCAAATAGAGGTGGCATAGTTGCTAGCTTGTATTCCCTGAAGAGCGACGTAGGGGTTGATACTGACGAATGCTGACACTGTTGAGTAGAAATCGCTCCCGGCTCGTATGCCGCGTGCTGTTTGTGTTGTGTCGTCATACTCGTACTGAAAAGATAAACATTTCTGAATTTAAGGCTCCTACAAGTTAATAATTTTAATAACTAAGCAACTTAACTGGTATAACTACCTCCAAATCCTTACTCCAAAACTTATTTTCCTTCTAAATTATCAAGGAAATTAAGTTGGCTTTGTCATTTTTAAGGTGATTCCGTGCTACTGATAACTCGAGGCACACTGCCACAAGGTGATAGAGAGACTCAAATGTAATAAAAAGTACCTGAAGTTAGGTGTCCGATATTGGACACTACTGGACGGATATTCACATGTTTATGATTAGTTGGAATATACCTTATACCTTCAGTCAGAAATATATTTATGGGGTCGTTGATGGGGTCTGGTAGTTGTACCGGACCACAGCAAGTCACAGTCGTGGTGAATGAAATCCCTTGAAATCCCCATAGCCTTGACTGCAGGACAAGGAAAGGCAAGTGCGCTTTTTAGTCGATATGAGCCCGACATACTTAGGATCCATAAGGATTTTCAGGGTGGATTGGAATCATAAAACTAATTTTGAGGATCTATGAGATGCAGAAAAGAACAGATACCAAAGGATATCCACAAATCAGTTCTTAATACATTCAGTCTCCCATGCCATTTTCAGATGGAATAATAAGTTGCCTTATCAACCATCAGTCGAAGCAGTGAGGTGTCTATAGTAGGTATACTTTGTTTCTCTTCTTCTTCTGCTTTCCATATCAATGATAAAGCTATTTAATGGTATTTATATATTTTAAGCCCAGTAGTTGGGCGCATTAGTTGCGGCATCAGTTGCGTTTATTCTATTCCTCTGATTATAATGCTTAAATTATAAAAATTACCTTCTCAACTGAACAGAGGATCAGGCAGAGTTAACATAGGCGATGGATTAAATTCCATGAAGAGCCGCGAAGAAATCCTGTGCTGCCTCCGTTGAACAGGAACCGCTCTCGGATCGTGTGCCGCGATGTCGGTCATGTCGGCTATGTGTGTCGCTTCGTCGTGCTGAAATGCGGATAAACATATTGGTTTTAATTTAAGGTTTCTTCGTATAGTTTGTTTTATTTACTTGAATGAGTTAACGGGTACACTATAAACATATATGCATAAATTTAACCAGACGGTAACAAATTTTGTAGTATTACAAATCTACATTGACTTGTTTTACAAGTATAAATTTATTTAGACAGAAATTACAATATATCGATCATAAAAATGAAAGTACTTGATACTAAGTTTTCTTCCCTGGTCACATCTATTATAACCTATTCATGGGAACACGTCTAAACCCTCCCAGCTCTGAGTTTGTTGGAGAGTTGGGTATCCTGCAGATTCCATGTGATGCACTAGTACCTAATTAGATAACTTGATATCAAATATCCAATCGATCAGACAGGTCGAAGATGTTCACATCCCTATAAACAATTATAAAACAGCTTCATACGGCTGCAAAGATTTTCTTGAATCGAAGTTGAGAATACTCAAATCCATTTCATTCGAAAGGAAAAACAAAATAAAATCAAACTTATAACACACCGTAGTTTGCGTCACTTAAAAACACGCGATTTTCACTATAATTTATTACACGATATTTAACTATTTTAACTTCTACTTCATCTACTTTAATATCTGATCTGCACTCGCTATGGCATTATAAATAATAAGGAAGCTGGGGTATAAATATTTCAATTGTATGTTACTGCAATGCTCACATACAGTGATGAACTGGAGGACTTAAACTGAAGGCTTGTAGTTGAAACAGTACGAGAACATAGCCAGCATCTGTCGAATGACTATTAACTGTCGCCCCACGGTACCAGATTTGTAAACGAGTTTCACAGCTGTTCGATATTATTATTTTGCCCTTGCATAAATTTGAGACTATGATTTTGATACGCATGTAACTTTAAAATATATTATATAAACATTTTACTTACTTGATTATTATCATCATAAATTATTGTGAAGTCCTGTCACTTGCTAGCACTAGTTATGCAGGTTGCATACTTTGCTTGTGATATACTCTGAAACAGATAATAGTATTTTGATTATTTGAAATATATACACAATTATTTTATTTCACATCACACATTTGAATTGGAACAATATAAAATCTGCGTACTTTTCCGGTGGATTTGCAAAAAAATCTTACTAATGCCACATAAACAATAAGAACCAAATCAATAGAGCTGTTCTCAAGTGATCGTTACCTGACGCAATTGAGTTTCAAGTACATAGGTAATCGTTTTAAATACAGGCCCACACATTTAAGATTGAATCGGCTTTGTTTGGTGAGTCACAAAACAAATACCAAACCTCAGAGCAACAGCTTCACTCACAACCCCCTTAAACGTCAAACAGCTGTCAAAATAAAATAATCTATAAATACCATATACCGACAGTCACACGCGCATGTCTAATTACTTACCTATCCCCTCTACCTCCAGACTAACATATATATTGAACTGCTGATAATAAATACATTCAGTAAGTCTTGATCTCAGGCCGGGAACGCTCGAGATTGAGATTTGCTCTCTAAACACTATAATAATAATAATAAATATTTTTATTCACACAAAAAGGTACAAAATTTAACATTGAAGTCCCTGATTTCTGAGCTAGGCTTCAAAGGCCTGTATTACAAAAATCAGTGTCCTCTCACATAGATAGTGACATATAAATTTATGTAAATAAATGAACACTGATCTAAGGATATAATATACCTGGTGTGGACTGCGTGTAGTTAATCAATGTTTTGTCTCTTCTGATTCTGCCACTTTGAAATCATTTAATGGTGATAAACACATAGTTAACATCCTACACCGTGTTTGTTAATAAAATTGTGAAATATTATAACTACAAAGCCGATAGAAAATGGAAACACATTACTATAATAATTTTATTAGGTTTTGTGATGACTGTTAGAACATCTTTATATGTATCAATTAATCATAAACATAATTATTTTAATCTTACCGTTAAACAGTTAATAAGCTACTATATATTCACTAGTTTGTGAGTATTAAAATATCAGTATTGTGGAGCAATAAATAAACATTTATTATTATTATGTATTATTATTATTATTATTATTATTATCTTTCTGTAGTCTGTACATATATTTTATGCTAATTTTAAAGTTATGTGTGTAAAATATAAACAGATACGCTACTTACATTGTAGCTTATTGTTCCAGACTGAATATTTTAACATTCCGTTCGATAGATGGCGTTCATCGATTTAAAAGCGAGCTATGGTTTCGTTCACACGATAACATTAGGGTGCACGACTCTCTTGGACAGTTACTGCATAGTTTAAGTTAGCTTAAGAGGTAATTTCTGGTTGATAAAATGAACCCAATTTTTTGCAATGTCCATAACCTGGACGTTATAAATACTTTGAATTTATTTGTGCGTATTTAGCGCGTAAGAAAAAGTAGAACTATACAATGTGGCCTATATTTTTTTTTTACATAAAACTCAATAAGTTCTAAATTCTGATTGGGAGGTGGACTATAAAAGTTTGTTAATAAATTTTAATATGCTTTTAGAACCAGTATACTTATAGGGGGTAAGCTATAAAATATAAAACTTGTACAAACCAAAGCTCCCAGCTGCTAGTGAGAATTTAACTGTTATATATTAATATTTTAGAATCCAAACTTGCTAGTTATAAATGACTTTCTTTTTAGTATTTTAATGTTAGATTCATTGTAAACTACCTGCATTATTCAAATAAAAATACCAAGAGAATGAATAATAAATAGGTAACTGCTTTTAACAAAAAATCAACCGACAAAAAAGTAACTGAAAAGCGAAAAATTAACTTTTTTTATATACCACTAAGGTGGCAAACAAGCATACGGCCCGCCTGATGGTAAGCGGTTACCGTAGCCTATAGACGCTTGCAACACCAGAGGTATCACTCGCGCGTTGCCGACCCGAAAAACCTCTTAGAGGTTTATTTTTAGTCTTAACCCATATTGAGTCGGTGCCAAACAAATTCTGAAAAAAAAGTAATTGTTCTTTTGTTACAATGTAATATTTTTTTTATTTTTTGAGTTCAATATCGAAGTATGTGGAAACTCTGCGACGTTAATGAATCGTTAACAAACAGTGGCTACTATATCTATCTTTTTCCATATTTGAGTTTGTTGTCGGTGTATTAAGATACACTGGGTATCTATTAGCAAATGATTCATTAAGCTAAGTGACGTTTCATTCTTTAACTAGGTCAGGTTTAAAGTTCTCATGAAGTTATCCATCCGTCTCCAGCCTTCATCTCCATCACCCGATCAACTCTTTAGTCATCCGTCATGTTGTAGCATGAAATTCAATGAAATAAGCTCGAACTGTAGTATACGTAGCTCACTACTGCCAGACTGACATTTTTTTTTGACAGAAACCCTCTAGCGCGTAACAATTAGAAAAATAATTATGACTGTATACTTAATGTGTTTACTTCCCAATGACAATAATATTTATGTTACTGTAATTTGATATAATTCTCATGTAAGTGAATTGTAATTCTTATGAGAATAAATTTGACTCTAACCCGACTACTGTTGTTTCCTTCGTTAATACTTATGCTAAACTTGAGACTTTTTGAGATAAATAAATAAACTTATTATTATTATTATTCCTTCGACTACTTCCCGCTTCCATCGTCAGGTCACCTACAGGTATCCATCATGTTGTAGGGTCATGTTTCACCACAATCAGTTTACAAAAGAAAATTTGATAATTCATAAACCAATCATCGGTTGGAATTGGTATTGGAGTCGGTGCCAAACAAACAATTAACGAAAATCATAAATTTAAATTAAATTTTCACCGAATCCAATACCAGTTATGTTTTACTTTTTAGTACCTGGGTGTTTTTAAGCCAGTTTAAGGTTAAGGTTTGAGTGACGCCATTAATACAATACCTAGGGGCCTAGACAAGTTGCAATTTGACATTCGAATCTATAAACGAATTGAAACAAAATGTATGGAAATGACATTAGTGACAGCCCGACTTGTCGAAAGCTTGTGTCATTTCCATACATTTTCTTTCTATACGTTTGTCGATTCGAATGTCAAATTGCAAGTTGTCTAGCCCCCCTGCGCGGTCGTAGACAATGCTACGGGTTAGATGACGTCACAGCTACGGCACCTACGCGGTCGTAGTAACTGCTACGGCTTGGTTGAAGTCACGGCTCACAACGTAACGGCACCTACGTATTCGTAATAAGTACTACGTGAGAGGAGAATATTCAATCGAGTAGATAGGTATAAATTGATTGTCAGTAAATATTTCTATAGTATTATTCTGTGTAATTGTAATAAAAATAAATAAATCCTTTAGGGCTCTAATCTTCTTTCTTTAAAAACTTTTCTTGTTTTACATGTTTGGGTTTGTCAATTTTTATAGAAATATAGATATAAGATAAATGTTTCTATTCGTGGTAGTGTGGACGACACAGTTAATTAAAACACAACTGAGTTTCTCTGTAAGAAAAGTATTTATTGTATTAATTTACATGTAAGATTCACAAATTAAGTATGAATTAAATCGCAACAACAACAAACTTTACCCGTAAGAAAAGAAACGACATTTAATGTTAATAATTACAGTGTCGATTCCTAAATCACTAATTGTTTCTAACCTTTTTAATTAGTTTAAATAAAATTGCCTTCTAATGGCTGCTCATACAGGTTATAAATTCATCATCATCATCATCAGCCCGTATTCGTCCACTGCTGGACGTAGGCCTCCTTTAATGAACGCCACAGAGCTTGATCTTCAGCTCTTTTCATCCAGTTGCTGCCAGCTACCTTCTGCAGGTCGTCACTCCACCTGGCCGGCGGGCGTCCTACACTACGCCTGCCTAGACGCGGTCTCCACTCAAGAATTCGTTTACTCCAACGATTGTCGGTTCTACGAGAGACGTGACCGGCCCATTGCCACTTCAGCGTGCTAATCCTTTTAGCTATGTCGGTTACTTTGGTTCTCCGACGGATAACCTCGTTACGGATTTTATCCCTCAGAGAGACTCCGAGCATAGCTCTCTCCATAGCTCGCTGTGCGACTTTCAATTTATGGACCAATCTCGCCGTGAGTGTCCACGTTTCAGCTGCGTAGGTCATGACTGGTAGGACGCACGCATCGAAGTCTTTCGTCTTAAGGTACTGTGGAATGGGTAGCGAGAAGACTTGTCGAAGTTTACCAAATGCTGTCCATCCCAGCTGATTCCTCCTTTCGGCTTCCCTCTCGAAGTTGTTTCTACCTACTTGCATTGTTTGCCCTAGGTATACGTATTCCTGAACAACCTCGAGAGATACACCGTTGACGACGACCGGTCTCGGGGTAATAAGGTCGTTAAACATAACCTTAGTTTTATCTATGTTCATCCCAAGACCGATTCGCTGAGAAGCGTCAGCTAGGCTGACCAGCATTTGTTGAAGATCCTGCAGCGACTCCGCCATTAGAACAATATCGTCGGCGAATCGAAGGTGTGAGATGTAATTGCCGTTTATGTTTATGCCCGATCTTTTCCAGTTCAGCGTCTTAAACATATCTTCCAGGGCATTAGTAAAGAGTTTTGGGGATATAACATCCCCCTGTCTTACACCCCTGCGCAGTTGGATATGTTTAGACTGCCTGTTCTGTACTTGGACGGACATAGTCATAGGCGTCATACAAGCTTCTCATCACCTCGATATATCGCCAGTCTACTTGGCATCGCTGCAGGGCCTCCAGAACAGCCCAGGTCTCGATTGAGTCAAATGCCTTCTCATAGTCCACGAAAGCAAGACACAGGGGCTGGTTATACTCTTCAGTCTTCTGTATAACCTGCCGCACCGCGTGAATGTGGTCTATGGTACCGTAACCCCTCCGAAACCCAGCGTTATAATTCACCACAGATAATAAACTAAATATCCATCCGCTTATGTCGCGATCTGTCACGATGACACTTGGAACTTGATGCGCGGGAATATTTAAACCAAAGAAAATTATATTTTTCTTTAAAAAGTTTGACTCTGACTTCCTATGGCTGGTGTTTATCTTGAAAATTGATTTTGATATTTTTTCTATGATTTTATAGGGTCCGATTCTCAATTCTTCAAGCTTTTTCCTATTCAGTTTGTTTTCGTTATCTACAAAAACGGTATCACCAACTTTGAAGTCTATACGTCTTCGATTTTTATCATAAATCGTCTTGTTGTAATTATGTGATTTGATTATATGTTCCAAAGCTATTTTCCTGTCTTGGATCAAATCATACTCAGTCTTTTTAAGTTTCAGCTCATTTGGCAAAATTGTAACATCTGAGCCGTTAAGAAGATACTTTGGTTACTACCAGTGACAGTGTGCTCTGTTTTGTTATAATTTTCTACACAGTTTTGGGCTATAGTTGTCCATGCTAGTTTTGTGTCATTTTCGTTTATCTTGCATCTGATTTTATTGACTAACGTTTGATTTAGTCTTTCATTTAATCCGTTTGAGAAGGGCGAATCCACAGCAGTAAAAATTATTGGAATATTCTTTTCATCCAAAAATCCTTTGAAGTCCTTAGAATTGATACCTGGGTATTGGTCTGAGAGAATCATCCCAATATTGTTATTTTCCGCACAGCTTCTCACTAGTTTTATGAAATCATTTGCATTTTGTGTACTTGACGTCAAAATGTATGCGTACCTTGTGAAATGATCTGATAATAGGTGCAAATATCTCTTGGTTGACCTTGATCCCCAAAATCCTCCAATCGTATCAATGGAACATATCTCAAAAGGTTTTGTGGCGGGACCCAAGTGAGACATCAATCCATATTTACTTTGTCCTCTTGATTTGTTCTTTATACATACTATACAACTTTCACAGATTCTTTTTATGTTTTTGTCATGTTTTCTGCTGTATACCACGAGCTGATCATGCTCTGCATTTGTTTAATTCCTATGTGACCCAGGTCTGCATTTTTGATGAATTGTATACTAAATTCCTCTGATAAGATTATCTTCTGTTTTTTTTTAACTTGCTTGTAATAAACATTGTTTTTTGTTATTAATTTGTCTTTCCTGCATTGTATCTTTTCTTTTTTAATTTGGTCTGTTATGATATCTTCTAGTGTATAGTTATTATCTAGTGTATTATGTTAACAATTGTTCATCCAGGTTTTCATTTGCTTCTAAGACTGGGTTCCTACTTAGACAATCCGCTTCAATGTTATATCCTCCTGGAGAATATTTAATTTGGAAATCATACTGTGATAGATAGTATGTTAGATCTCCCAGTTCTTCATCCGTTCTTGCCTTTATATTCATATTCTCCAAGGGCTTGTGATCTGAAAAGATAGTAAATTTCCTACCTATCAATAGGTGCTGCCAATACTTCACACATTCTTTAATTGCCAGGCATTCTAGATACACAGCTTTCTTCCGTTTTTGAACTTCATTCAATTTTTTTGAAAAGTATGCCACTGGTTTCTCGTCATTGTTCTCTTGTGGCTGTTTTAGTACTGCTCCTACTCCTAGAATACTGGCATCTGTATAGATGTGGATAGGCAAGTTTGGATCAAAAATGGTCAATATTGGACGAGAACATAATATTTGTTTCATTTCGTCAAATGACTCCTGGCATGCCTTAGTCCAGTTAAAGGTTTGTCCTTTTCTCAAAAGGTTATGTAATGGTTCCAATTTTATTGCTATTTTTGGCACATACTTATGATAAAAATTTATTTTTCCTAAAAATTGTTTCACATTTTTCCTCGTTTTTGGAGTAGGAAAGTTTTTTATTGATATTAAGTTGTCTTTCAGAGGTCTTACTGAATTATTCTGTATTATGTGATTCGAATTGAATTTAAGTCTTAAACCTTCACTTTTAATTACTTGAAATAGCTCTTCCAGATGTCTGACATGATCTGAGAATGATTTTGAAAATAATAATGTCATCGATGTAACATACTGTGAAATCTCCAAGTTTGTGTTTTCGTATTATATTACACATTATTCTCTGAAATATGGCCGGTGAGGTCTTTAAGCCGAATGGCAAGCAGGTCCATTGAAAATGGCCCTCCTGGGTGACGAATGCAGTTTTGTGTCTGTCTGTGACACGCAGAGGTATTGACCAAAATGCTGAATTCAGGTCCAGTGTGGAGAAAAACTTGCAATCTCTAGTTTTTACTATTAGGTCCTCAATAAGAGGGAATGGTTGTGATTGAGGCACAACGATTTTATTTAGGTCTCGAAAATCTATGCATAATCTTGACTTTTTACTCTCATCTCTTTTATAAGCTAAAGTAACTGGAGCTGCAAATGGACTATATGATTCTTCTACAATTTTTTTTCCAATAATTTTCCAATTTGTAATTCAATCTCCTTTTTGTCTTCAATTGTGCAACGATATGGCCTTTTACTGCAATATTTCTCTATTGACAGATCAATGTGTGCTTCATAATCCGTTACCAATCCGATATCATACTTGTCCTTTGCAAATACGGATTTATTGTTCAATATTAAACCATCAATCACTGCCTGTTGTTGATAGTCTAGATGATTTATCCAAATTTTGAAGTTTTTTTCGCTGAAATTCTCATTAAAGTTTAATAAATTATCAGATTTTATTTCCTTAGAAATGTCAATATCTGACTTATTCGTTTCCTTAGAAACTACCTCACTTCTATGTATAGGAACTTTCTGAGAGATTTCTAAGTTTTCATTTTGAACTAAGAAAAACTCTTTTATACAATCTAATCCGATCAAAAAATCGTAATCGAAATTTTCTTTGTCAATTACAAAAACATTCATTTTTTTCTCCACATCAAAAATAGCTACATCGAGTGTTATTATACCATTTGCCTTTTTAACGCCATTAATTGTTTTTAAATTAGTATTGCTAGAGTTACTTGATTCTTTATTGTCTATCTTCAGTAACCTTGAATTTATCAATGACACATTGGAGCCAGAGTCATAGATTCCAAATACTTCAACATTTTTATTCAATACTAATCTTACCTTAATTAACGGCGGCACTATTAGTTTTTTGGATCTTCACACTGCAGTTGACATTCCAATTCCGAATTGTTAATGTGCTTTATTTGTTTATTTCCTTCTTTTCCACCATTTATTTTTGTTTTGAACCAACAGGAATCTTCTGGATGATAGCGCACACCTTTTTGTAGACTTTCACAAATACTACACTTTTCTTTCATTTGCTTAGTATTATCTCTCTTTTTTATAAATTTCTTCTTCCCAACCAAATGTTCTAACTTGCCAAGTTCATTAAATAAGTCTTTTGTTTGTACAATTTCCTCTTTGTTGATTCTATCCGTTATGAAATCTGGTAAGCCAGCAGCAATTATATCAATTATTATCCTGTATCTATTGTTTTTCTTACTTCCAATAACAGTTTTTCTTTTTTTATAGCATACTCTAATAAAGATCCTGATTGATACTTGAAAAACAAAGCATACTTGCTTGTAGTCCAACCTTTATTAGCGTAGGTTTGCAAAAAGTTAGATTTCCACTCGGACCACTCCGATTGTAAACTATGCTTGATCATCATGGAGGAGTACCAATCAGCACAGGATTTTTCAAGAAATAATCTGAAAATTTCAATTTTTTCTTCTTCTTTTACTATGTCAAACCTTGCACACTCTTTTTCAAATGTTTCCATCCAGTTATAAGCACTTATATTTTTCCCATCATTTTTTTCTATAACAAATCTGTCTGCTAACTTCTTTACACTTTGTTTTTCTTTGTTTTTTTGGCTTTCAATATTTTTTTCCAAAATATCCACCAAAGGATCTTCCAACCTCTTTTTACTGCTACTAAATGACTGTTTTTGGGTAATTTCCTCAAGTAATTGATCCTGGAAAATCATGTTTTCATCCTCATCACAGTATGTTTGTAATAGAGCTGCCCTCATTTTTATCCATACGCTTCTGCTTTGATATCTTTTCTTTAATGTATTTCTCACTGTAGCGTAAGCTTTAGAGGCGTGGACTTCTTTGTGGTACGGTGTTACTGCTTGATATTCCTCCGGAATCAGAAAAACTTTGTCATCTTGTGTGGCAATTGAGGTCAAGGCAATATAATTTGACTTTCCGTCTGTTGTAGATTTTACTTCAAACGTAAATTGTAACTTTTCCATTTTCTGACAATAAATGTCGTTTTATAAGATATGTTTCTATTCGTGGTAGTGTGGTCGACACAGTTAATTAAAACACAACTGAGTTTCTCTGTAAGAAAAGTATTTATTGTATTAATTTACATGTAAGATTCACAAATTAAGTATGAATTAAATCGCAACAAAAACAAACTTTACCTGTAAGAAAAGAAACGACATTTAATGTTAATAATTACAGTGTCGATTCCTAAATCACTAATTGTTTCTAACCTTTTTAATTAGTTTAAATAAAATTGCCTTCTAATGGCTGCTCATACAGGTTATAATTCACCACAGATAATAAACTAAATATCCATCCGCTTATGTCGCGATCTGTCACGATGACACTTGGAACTTGATGCGCGGGAATATTTAAACCAAAGAAAATTATATTTTTCTTTACATAGATTATAGAAAATCTTTGGTATTCTTAATTCAACTTAATACTAACACCATATGGACCAAAAAGTCTGAAATAAATGTTTTGAATTTTAATTTTAATTTTAATTCACGGGAATCCATTTTTGTTAGTATATAAAGGAGTAACGCCTCGATCACAATACAACTAAAAGCACAAATTATTAGATAAAATACACAATAAAAAATATAATATATGTGTATACCAATAAATTTGTGTAGAACACATAAAGCAGATATTACATTGTTTTTTCTTGTATATTTATTGGTTTAGGGCATATAACATATTATGTAACTTACCTAATACAATAATGATTACAAGTCCTTTTCTAATCGGGTAGATCTAACGAAGATTTTCAAAATTGAACTTGTCTTTCATTAAATGTTTCGAATATTATCAAATAATAACTATATATTTTGAACTGTAGGTATTTATTTTTGTCTGATTTTTGATATCGATATTTAATATCAATTTAGTTACTTTAAATGCTTTGAATGTCGCAGCATAAACTTAGAATTTCGCTGTCTGGCGGATTGAAGCTCTTGACATTTATGGGCTCCTAGTATAATGCCTTGTATCTGAGATGGCTGCACAAATTTTACGCAGGCGTATTGAGGACTAAACCACGTGGTATAAACGTACCTGGTAAATAATATCACGTGGTGGTGGAACGACGTATTTACTTCTTTGGTCCATATATAGAATCCTTCTTATCATAAGATAAGAAGGATTATCATAAGATAAGAAGGATTCTATATATCAATCAATCTAATATACAATCTCAAAGAAAACATAAGGCATGGGAATTAATGGACATTAGACTTAAGATGTATGGCAACAATAACTAGGTACCGCGTAAATTCATTTATTCTACATCATACTGGATTTTATGAAACTTATAACAATGACAACACAGCCATACATCTAAACGCTAAAAATATTTATCAGAGCGGTGTCCATACAGATCAAAGAGTTGGCAGTTAAGTAACCAAGTAGGCTTTTATTTAATTGCCGTTGCTGTACCACTACTGGGCAAAGGCCTCCCCCGGGTCCTTCCAGTACCCTTTTCTCGTGCCGCCTCGAACCAGTCCTCGCGATATGCACTTAGATCGTCCCGGTACCAGAATGAGGTGGACTATGTACTATGTACCATCTGCACATTAAATGAATGGAATATATAGAATATAAAATAAATTAAAGGCCCTTTAGATTGGTAAATTAATTATTTGGCTGATACGATCTAAATGCGTATACTTACAGTTAGACCGATATATAGGCTTCTTAAATTAGAAGCTTACCTTTTATCTCTTGAAGAAGAATGAAAGAAAAATCATTTATTTAGCACAATACTTATAAGTACTTACCTACTTACTAAAACTATGTACTTGCCTTTTGTTTTACTCCATATCGTAGTAGGGGGATAAAAGTAAAGAAGTAACTAAAGAAAATGTGAAGAAGGCTTTTCCCTTCCGTTGTTGCATAAATCCTTGTCTAGGTTTTCTAATACCTCGCTTTCTTTCGATGTTGCCTTCTAGAATACTCCTAAAGAAGTTATTGTGTCGTAAGTGACCAACCGTCTATTCTCTCCCGTTCCCTAGGGTTCTTAACTCCTGATTAAAGGTTTAAATAATCTTAAAACTACGTTAAATAGTTTATTTAAAACTACGAGATATACTTATGTCCAAGTGCAAATTGCTTCTTTTAAAGTAAACTAGGTAATAATGAAAGTAATAAAGGTTATTTATTAAGCTAAGAGAGTAGTTTTTATCAGTAAACAATATGTATTTTTTCATTTAAAAAACTACTAGATTTTTTTTACTTAGTGGAACATTATTATCTAGTTTTACCAGGTCTTTATCCTCTCCGGCAATAGTGATATTACTGACGCAAGTATTGTGTATGGCTCTTTCTTTTAAAGGCAATTCCAGACAATGAAGAAACCACGATTCTGCGAGTTTAATTTTTTCTTAGGTCGTCAGGTAGGTGAGATCAGACCCGCCTCCTTTTAAAATCAGTCTGTATTCCCCGAAAGGTTAGACAGATTTTACTATAGTACACTCACAGTTCGCCGGATTGTTAGATCCTATGTAATAAGCGGTGATCATCTTGCCATAAACCGAGCACAAATTCAAACCCCGAGCTGATGGAAATATTGACCTACTTACTTATCTTACTGACCTTTTACATAATTTGTAGATATTCGTGTGAAAATATTCATGTGTATAGTGGTTGCCCTCCGTCTCTCAAAAAGAAAAAGCATAGACCGAGGTACCATTTTACGTTGTAAAGTAAAGTAATAACCGCACTGATCGTTGAATCTGAGTTGTGCTTGTTGAGGTCAATCTATAGATGAGTGATTGAGATCCCTTTGCAGGCTAATTCGCTAAAAGAAGTTTTTTTTGGATAATTACTTACTAAAACAAAGGCAGATAAGTAAATATATTTTTGTTGGCAGGGGATGGTGATATTTAAAAAACAAGGTTTTCTTGAAAAGTCCTAATTAGGATGCTAAATTTTATTTAAAAAAGCTTCACAGTTAAAAACCCATGTTAAAAATTAGATTTCATAGAAATCAGTCATAATAATTTTCTGATAATTTATAAATTGGATCAAATTTCATAGATTTGAGCTTACAAAATCGTGTCTGAAAATTTCATGTTGTTGAACGCATCACACAGCTTACAATCCTCATTAACGCCGTGCATGGAAGCAGGGCCTTTAGGCCTGGCTGGCCGACGCTTCTTCTTGTCGTTTGAAGTATACATGAGTTGTTTTCTCGCCCTTCTCAACATTCTCTTCTTGCACATCCTTTTCTTCTTTGCCCTCTTCTTTAGTGCGTGTAAATTCATTTCTGCAAATAGACAAAGAATATCTTAATAGATACAAATTACGTGTCACGTTGTTTGTCCGCTATGGACTCCTAAACTACAGAACCATTTTAATAAAATTTTGCACACAGTGTGCAGTTGTATCCAACTGGAAAGAGGATAGTGAATTGGACCCCGTAGGTGGCAATGCTGTCGGTATGAAAATTACATAAGATTTTTTTTATTCCAATGGGAAACGCAGAAGAAGCTGCGCATGGGTAACTAGCATTATATAAGTGTAATCAATAATATGCTTCGCTGAAAAAAAAAATACACGACCCACTTGGCTAACACGCATGCTACGACATAATTTTGTCGTCGCTCATCTCGACACGAAATTGCTAGAGAGCAAACATTCAAACTATATCTCTAGCATTCGATTAGTAGTAGTAGCAGATAATTTAAAATCATAATTTACGTTTTAAAGGAGCCGCAAGCTTGTACATCGAATTGTGCGACTTAATATTTGGCGAAAACTGGGAATGTGACATAGATCACCACACTAACTCTTTTTTTCCCCGTTTTTGCAATATTTTTGATGATTTGCGTGATGATATGTCTATATGTATGTATTTGCCTATGATGTATAGTATAGATATATGATGATATATAGATTAGCCCTTCCCCGATAAATGAGCTATCTAACACTGAAAGATTTTTTCGAATCGGTCCAGTAGTTTCAGAGCCTATTCAATACAAACAAACAGACAAGCAATCAAATCTTTTCTCTTTATTATATTCATATAGAAGTGTAGATAAAATGTATTTTATCTATTAATATAAATCAAAAGTGAATGTAAATAGTTTTTGATAAAAAAGCTAATTCTACAGAAAGGTAGGTACACCTTTTACTTAAATTTTGGATATCCCTTCTAAATAAATGGTAAAAATAACGCGGAATTAAGTACGCAGTATTTTACTTTACCTTTGGGTTGATGACGATAAGAAACTGCTGATGATAAACGGCAACTGCAGCGCAGACACGCCAGCAACACCAGCGGTGTGGAGACTAACTCAGGAGCAGGGTTCTCAGACCTTGAAATATTACAAGTCCTTTCACAAAATTGTCCCATAAAGTGTGGCACTATCAATACAATGTCAGAATTACAGTAAAAACTGCTACTGAGAATTTATTTCCTAAAACTTAACATTTTCCCGACGTGAGAATCGTACCTCAAACGTAGCAGTTGCGCTTAGGTCCATTAGGATAATGAAGTAAACACATTCAAAATTGAACATATGAGTACCTAACCTATATTGAAAAAATAAGCGGAAGAACAAGGTTTAAAGATTTTGGCATTCGATAGCGATCACCATTTTAATTTTATTTTAAACTAGCGGCCCATCCCGGTTTCACACTGGTAGACATTGCGGGAACCAGCATAGAACGCCATGTTTTATGTTTTATGCAACCCTAGTATGCCGAAGTCTCTAAGAACGTCAACGCCATACACAGCGCCCCCGTGACGAAAACCAGTACCTACTATCTTCGTACAGGTTATGCTACCGTAGTACTTTCCATCGGCTCAGCCGTTTTTGAGTTATAAATAGTGTGTAACTAACACGACTTTCTTTTATATACAATGTGTTAAAAAAACCCTATCCGACCCGAAAGGGGTACTCGTACATAGGTATCCCAATCACAGTTCCATTTAAAATAAAATAAATTAAAAATTCATAAAAATAAGGCTGATAATGAAGTTTTAAATGCACGATTTTTGAACAAAACTACCAAAATTACCCAAAATCTAGCAATTTTCTTGAATGTAACAACACTATTACCTGCCGTGGTATATTTGGCACCTGCGATGATTGTCCCTGTAGTAATGAACCGAACCGAACTGTTTCCTTGATATAGACAAAAATATTTAGTTTATTAATTAGGATTTTTTTTTACTTTTAAAACTGAAAAGTTTACATAATCTAATATGGATACCTAAAAATACCTTCACGGGTCGGGCACAGGGTTTTCTTAACATGTTGTATATAAAGATATATACAGATGGCTGCGCAACTGCGACTGCGACAACCCATATATTTTGATAGCTGACGTTAATCATCATAATCCTCGAGACCTACGACTTGGGAGTCCTGTGGTGATATCAGATAAAAAAAATTGTCACGTTTCCAAGATAAACACTATCAAAATTACCTGGATTACATAAATCATAGATTTCTTTGATCTACTCTTTCTTTGACTAAAGTCGATTATCAAAATTCAATTAACAAAATATCCGTTGTACGCTCCATAGAAAAATCTTCAATCCCCTTTTGTAATACTGTTGTACGCATTCAAGTAACGAAATCGCTAAAGCTAAATTACGAATATGAGGATAAGTACACTAGACTTTTCTGTTACTGAATAACTACTAACAATTAGCATAGCAATTGTTTTTTTCAGCAATGGTTAATTTAGTATAGTATCTACGTGGGACGATGCAAAGGTGAATATGAATTATTGCTACCTACTAACGAAAATTCAGAATATAATACCAAATTTCACGCTATACATAAAAAATAAAAAGGGGCGCAGTAATATGGTTTCACTTTCCAATAGTTCGAGCTTTAAAATCGCAATTCTAACATTCAACAATTGCCGAGCAATAATAATATCGTGGTGCGGCGCTTTCACAGCTTACTGATAAGTTCCCGTTAAATTAGTTGGCAGATAATTTCGTACAAATTTTGTTCCATTTTAGAATTTATTCTGCTGTTAGCGACTATCCAGAGGTGGTGAACAGGTCCTTATTGTATCGCTCATATTATAACTTGAACGATTATTGCACAGCATTAGTATTATTGGGTACATACCTAAATTATATCTGACGCTCTCGGTACCACTAAAATTCACGTCCAATTTGCAACCGTCTCGTCGAATGGGGTGGCCCACCTGGCGTTAATGAAACAATTTTATTGATTGGTCATACTGCGCATGTGCAATTTAAGACACGTTCAGATTTGTATATTTTAAACGCTAAGTTGTGTTCAGTAATAACCATTCAATCACTCAATTTAAAAACATCGATACATAATTAAAATATTAATATTTATGTATAAACTACGTTCGATATTTATACAGAACACATAAATTATGAGTTAGGTGTAAATATGTCAGATGTTATTGATATTGATGATATTATGGTTTTACGATGTTCATTTTTAAATAATGGACTCAGTTAATTTCTTAACTAGCAACATTGACATATCGTCGCACGCCGCCATACCCTGTGGTAGTGAATAGAAAATACGTGGACATTGGAACAAAAAAAAATTTTTGTATCAAAGCCATCCATCCACCTACTAATATTTTTTTTATTTCTTGTGTAACAATCAAAGAAGAATTGAATGTTTGAAGAGTATGGGATAAAATATATTCAACGCTAACGCCCCGTTACACTTTAATCATCCATGGCCATGCCACTAGGCTTCACTGCTCGCAGAAAAAATATAAATATGGTTTAATTCATTTATGTGTTGGGTAAGTTAGTCCGTTTAATTTGTTATTAAGAAACTAGAACGAAAATTTCATCACAGTTTCCATGCCGCCTATTGTTTTGTTTGTCAAAATCATAATTTTATTTACGTCTTTGAAGTTATTATGCATAGTCACAAAACTCAAAAAAATATGTTAGTAATTTAATGTAAAATAGGTAGCGAATTAGATCCTTGAAGCATAGATATGAAAATATTGCAATGCCATGGATGTGCTACAATCCAAAGGAGAGTGCCGCCTAAGTATTTCAAATAAGATTTCGAGTAAACGAGTAGGTTTTAACGAGTAACATTAACCAGAAGTCAAGATATTATTACTACTTATGGGATCATTTAGCAAATACATTGGGACCACTATTATTTGTACGGCGGAAGGGGCCCAGTTTCACGATTTATGAAGTGAATATAATTATTGTTCCAGACTTTGCGACGTGATTGTTGCCTGCAACATAATCAATAGATCTCGATCTCCACTGATCATTGAAGCCGGTGCCTGAGATGGGGAACGTCTGTGTGTAAATAATACTTTTTCCCATTATTACGTATGCTAAGAATGTTTGTATAAAGATTTTATTTTTTTCTACATGTAGGTACATACAATAATTATAAAATTTCCAAACTCTGTTTATTACTTAAAATCATTTTATACTGTCAATATAATTATACTTTAAAATGGATTTTTATTTAATATTTTTTAAATGTTTAATAATAATCATCAGAACAGTAATTCAACTTTTGTTTTGTTTTGTTTTAAGCCTATTACTTGTACCATATATAGATACTAAATATATCGTTAACCTTAGTTACTTAGGTTTATACTTATTGATTGTTTACCTTATATTTATTATTACTATGCACTAGAAATGTTGTAGATTAAAAACAATGGGCCGTAATTGTATTGATTTTTAGACCTAATACCTACCTTTTGTAAACCTATTTGATGTACTTACCTACTGTATTAATAAAGAAATAATGTCGTATACCTGGTTTTCCTCAAGAATGTATGCTTCCCTATTATATCAATAAAAGCTTTTGTCACCATCGACGCTGATGATACAAAGTGAAAAACATTTATTTAAAGCTGAATTCAACTTATTCAAATGCATAAGTTCAATAAAAAATGATCATTTTATCAAAACAATTTTATTTTAAAAATTTGACCCTTCACAAAGCCGAGGTCATTAGAAAGATAGTAAACGTAGATCGTAAAGTCAGATTATGTGGCAAATTTTCCAAAAAAAAAGGCAAACCACAGTATGCATCACACCAACTGCGCCATCATAGTCACGTTAAGAATTACGGTACTTGTTCTAAGTGAAATTGGATTTATTAGTTACTAGTTATTGTTCTAGTGGTCGAAATTCAACCATAACAAATATTTAAAATCAAAAACACTTACCATAGCTGAACTCCTCCTTGTGGACATTCGTTATTATATTTCTATTCTAAAAGTATCGCTTTGTTCCTCTATAAGTGGAAGCAAAATAGCTCTTTCCCGATACGAACTTTTTAGTGGGCGGGATTGAGATTTGAATTTGGAACATATAATTATCATTCATAGGAATCGCAAACACCGTTTTTATTTATTTTCTCGTAGAGAGGAGATTAAAAGTAGAGTATATAACTCGAGAGCAAATTATTTTTCCCTCAGCCGTTGTACTTGAATCCCTCGCTGCGCTCAGGATTCTATTTTGCTCCCTTGTCATACAATCTACTAATTTTATTTTTTTACTAGCTTTTGCCCGCGGCTTCGCTTACGTGGATGTAGAAACAAAATTAGGGTTAGAAATTGATCCCATTGATAAAAAACTTGTATTTTGAAGTAGTGTTTTAGAGGTTTGTAATTAAAGAAGGAAATAAAATCAATTATTAAAAGAAACAAAAAACCCGACTGCGTAAAAACGACTAACTAAAAATCTAAAAACAAGCTCTGTGATGTTGGAAAATGTATTGCAGGCAGGACAAGCTGTTCGTTCATTAACAACTTTTAATAATTGATTTTATTTCCTTCTTTTTAGTTTATTAATCATCATAGAATCACTAGATAGATCCTAAATGATGATTTAAAATATAAATTGATACAACTAAAGATAATATTCAAAATCAGTTCGCACATTAAAGCGTATAAAATCTGCCATATTGATTGATTTTAAATTTCATGTACCCAGTGACAGTCGTGCCATCAAGACGAATCTAATGAGGTGTCATTTATCTAATTCGGTTGAGCCGTTGAGTAGTTACGACCGGACATAGGAACGGACATACATACATACATACATACATACATACATACGCGTCAAACACATAACCCTCCTCCTTCGGCAGTCGGGTAAAAAGGGCCTCGTGACTAAGTTATAACGGCGCTAAGCTCAATGAATATTGTGGGTTCGAATCCGGTCGACAATTAGTCTCGGTACTCAGGTACTTTATGAAGTACTGAGGTGATGCTGTTTGCGAAAATATGTCCAAAAGAAAACGGAAGCTTCAGTTAGTCGTAATAACTCGTAATTCTAACCAAACCGTACAGCAACTATTGTTTAATTTAAGTCTATGTCATTTTAAACGACTATAACTTATCACCAATTACGATTGCTGCGCATTCGATATCTTAATTAAGAACCAACAATAATGAGGGATCATAATGAAATAAATAAAATAAATAAAGTAGGGATACTTTATATCGGAATGCATACTATAGAGAGGTCAAGCTCTATCTCATCATCTACGCAACCGAATTAAATGAGAGATGTACCTAATTTTTTTAGTTGAACCCTGAACTTTTAAATAGAGCATAAACAATCAAAAACCTATAATGATGATCTCTTCTCTATATGGGTTTGCATACAACAGAGAGGTCAAGCTATATCTAAGGAACCATTTTAAATAATTAAAAAAAGCGTTACATCAGTTTTTAAGTTGGAAATTATGTTTTACAACATTTAACACTTTATTCAAATCTATTCAGTAGGTTTAGCGCCAACCCCTAACAAACAGACAAGAATTCTAAAAATCACTTTTTTGGATTCGCGATCGTTTATATACCCACTGGTTTTTTTTTAATATCTTCAATGTACAGACACGACTTTTTTACAATTTTATAATAGTATTTTATAATAGTATAGATTAAGATAATAATAAAAAAATGGAACACTCACCTAGAAAAATAATGAAAATCAAATTCTTCTTAACTATTCGTCACCATTCAGATTTCAAGACCACCTAGAATACTTGCTCGTGCTTCTAAACCGAAGATATAGCATATAAATTGTAAATGTAAGATTCCATAACTTGCCGTAATATTTCCAAAATCTGTTTAACTGGCGTAGTGCAAGCAAAATGTTATAAAGAATAAAAACTACTAACTAATAAAAAAATATATAAATTGAATCTTCTATAATTCTAAAAATCGTTATGAAAGGTACCTACAATTTACTAAGGTGTCTAATAAGTTGCACTGTGCTGCGATAGCAACCTTCTCACTAAGACCTACCTTTATCTACCTAGGCGTAGTGGATACCACGTCTAGAAAAACGTAGGGTAGGACGCCCGGCAGGCTGGCCAGATGGAATTGTGGAAGGCAACTAGCAATGACTGGGTGAGGAAAGCTGAAGATTAGGCTCTGTGACGTTCATTATAACAGTCCGATGTCCAGCAGTAGACGAATATAGGCCAATGATGAACTAAACCCCGGAACCGTAGAATACGTCCTGCTCGACTTTCTGTTCTAAGTCAGGCATTTCAATACGTTGGCAGCATTTTGAAGATATCCCTCCTCGCAACAAAAATGAGTAGCTATAAATCTCAACATTAATATTATTTTAAATCTCCAATAAATTTGAATTCAGTCAAGTTTTAAGTTACTTACACTTTACCTGAATATTATTTATATTTTCATATGTTGAGAAACAGATACACAAAGAATCAATTTATTCTAGTACTAGTATATTGAGGAATTTGTTTTATAAAGTGAAAATCATTGAACATACAAATATTTATTAAAAAAAAACAATATGTTGATTCTACGTTAAGTTGAGCATTGAGCAATGCCATTTTTACCTGGAAACTATCTTGTTACCAATGTGATCAATGTTCGGAGATTTTTTTACCGCTTTTTATAAGCAAAGTTGACTTTCATAATGACGCAGTTCAGTCGATGGCCCAGTTGCAATGGTTTGTTTAATGATTTAAGCTTATTCGTTTATTACAATTACGCGAATAGTAAACATTAAATTAAAACTACTTTTTACGGATTTTATCGCGTTATATTATTAAAGCTTAGATCCCGACGTATCGGACCCTGAACAGCGTCCGTGGTCACGGGTAGACTACTATGGTAGGCGTCGTAGGCGTAGGTTGATGTTTTAATTACTAACGGTTATCTCACATTTTTCTTGCATATCAGCGTCCCGATTCACGCAGAACGAACTCACCGTATCCTTTGGTCTTGCAGTTTTATGCTTGGATTTAAATTAAATGGATACTGTAATGGGGTTCTATGCAGTTAGTAAAAACGAAACGTCGCCGTCGGAATCTAAAAGTATAATAATGTACTCGTAATGGGTTTTAAATCCGTAAAAAGTAGTTTTATATCAAGGTTTAAGCATTTAAGCCTTGTATAGTCTACTCGTGTACTGTTCCACTGCAGAGCAAAGCCCCTTTCTTCTACATCTGTTTCTTGTGTTACAGTGGACTAGTTAGAGATATTACGTATTACACGTCATGCGCATCATGCATGCATGCGTGAACGGGTGCGGTCTGTCGACGCTGGTCAGCTCTTACTGCATATACCTAGCTATCTTGTTTTATCTTAATACTCTTTAATCTTACACGTCAAATTGCACTAATCCTCAAAAGTCACATATAATTAATAACTGTTACCAAATACTTTTTTATAAGAGTGACTATAGAGTTTCTTGCTGACTCTTCTCCATTGCCCACTTTTCGGAGCCGTGTAACTAACTTGACTTTCCAAAAATACCTATCTATATTGTCTAATTGCAATAAATTATTTGAATTTGAATTAGTAACTCCGCACGATAGCGTCTCCAGTTTGCCGCGTCAACTTGGTGTTTTCCTTCGATAAACCTGAAAAATAACATTTTAAGTTAATTCAACTAGAATAATATTGCTCTAATCTAAGTAGATCGCTTTAATTTAGATCCATGTTCATGCACGATTATCCAGTAGAACTAGTAGGAACTTTGACTAGTCTTGAAAACTGCCAAATAGTAATTGCGCCAAACGATCATTTAAATAATGCTAATATTATACGTGGTATCACTCGTATGTCAAAGGACTGTTTGAGATAAAAGTTAATCTACATAATGTCCTTTTTCATGATGCAAACTATCATATTATTCTTGCCGAATTTTATCGACATTTGTTCAGCTATTTTGAATTTAAACCTTTTTGTATTCTATAGAGGCAATTGCTACGGTTATGTATGTACGGTTGTACAGCTTGAATTATATGGCAATTACAACTCACAGCACATTATTCAAATATCCTCCTCCATCTCTGGATACCTGCTACCTGCCAGATAAATTCAAAAATGGAACCACCTTATCTGCCACCTAATTTAACGGGAACTTATCAGTAACCTGTGAAACAGGAACTTAGTATTGTGATTATTCTTTGCAATTTATTGGTGATTTGTTTTATACTTACTTTTATATGGACTACGGTCTGACAATAGGTAAATACCCCCAACTCGAACTGGGAATCGAACTCAGGAGCTCACGCTCGGTAGCCGTAGTTGTGGCCATAATACCAATTGTGCTTTAAGGTATATTATAACGCCTCCAAAAAAAATTGCTGCGGAAAGATTATAGTTCTAAGTGAATAATTATGTGCTACAAAGGCCTACATCATGCGAAATACCTAAAAAAATCTAGTCTGGTTTATTAAAAAAAACTACCCAATTCATATGCTCAGGCATATAAACTCTGTAGGTACTAGTGTATGGATGGAACTCTAACGCCACCTACATATAAAACAGTCGAACTACAATAACATAATGCAACATACATACATTGTAATATTTCGTCACCTTTACCTATTTTATTCGCTCTTTGTGAGCATTAATCCTTGTAATAATATTTCTGTAAAATTAAATACGTATACTTCTCGCTATCTGTAAGGAAATGGTACTTATTTAAAGTCTAACTTAGCCAGCTCAGTGGCATCGTAAAATACAATTGTTAAATTTGTGCAAAATTATGGAAAATGAGTACTGAAACACAGAGTACATTTAAAATAATTGAAAATCTATATGTATGTATGATTCTCAGTGGTGCTACATAATTAAAAGTAATTTTATTTAATTATTGCTGTAACTGTTTAACTTACTGACGACCTCTGAGAAGAAACGACAAGTCTTTAACCAGTGTGTACCGGTGATGACATATGACAATCACTATAATAAGTGTCATAAGAAACCTAAAGGTCACACAACAAGCTATGGAGAGAGCTATGCTTGCCTGATGGCCGCTGGGACAGAAAGGTTCTCGAGTGTAGACCACGTACCGAAAACCGCAGCATAGGAAGACCTTTAATAAGATGGACGGATGACCTGACAAAGGTCGCTGGGAGTCAATTGATGCAGGCGGCATATAACCGGTCCATGTAGAAATCTATGGGGGGGCTTCTGTTCTGCAGCTCTTTTGGCCGCAGAAGCAGCAGACCATGATGAAACAGGTCATTAAACTTTTCTTGGTGTAAAACTCGCACATTTTCAATCATTGTTTTACAAAATCAGAGTAAACTTGGGAATATTCTAAACAATAAGATTTATTTCGAATATTCTTAAAAGTTTAATGTGTTTATTTTTCGGGAAATTAAATGAGAGGTTTTGTCTACAAATTGCTTTAAATACCATTGTTTTACGGTATTTTACCTATATTCCCTCTATAGGAAAATGTACTTAATAATTTTATTATTTGTTTGCGGCTATAATGTCACTGCGACCTTAGTAGGTCTATTGTGATCGCCGTTTGATGGTCTTATGTTATTAGAGTTCACCGCTAAACCCTGTAGCTGACACAAACTGCAGGATTTGCTTAACCTGCTAAGCTGTTTAGTTTAGTATTAATGATACCTTTCTATCTAAGCTGACAGGTTAGTTCAGGCAGATGCGATAGCATAGATCACCAGTGCTGCCATTGTTGAACAGGAACCGCTCCTGAATCGTGTCCCGCAATGTCGTTTGTGTCGTCATAATCGTACTGAAATGTACGAACGTACAACATACATACGAATACATTGGTCTGAGTTAATGGTAGTTTACAACTAGGGGCGTCCAAATATGTTATTAAGAAAATATGTAACAATACCTCATTATCTGAGCTGACAGGTTAACTCAGGCAGATGCGATAGCATAGATCACCAGTCTGATCAGATCTGATCTGATGCTACTGTTGCACAGGAATCGCTACCACCGCTGCCGAATCGTGAGCTGCGATGTTGGTCGTGTCGGTTGTTTGTGTTGCGTTGTCAACTTGTACTGAAATGTGCATAAATACATTGGTCTGAATTAATGATTTCTATTAGTACATTGGCAAATTTACAGCTAGGTGCGTCCAAATATTTGTTATAAAATCGATTATTGAAATAAAACTACTTTTTACGGATTTTATCGTGTTATATTGATATTATTTTAATCCCGACGTTTCGGACCCTTTACAGCGTCCATGGTCACGGGTGACTAAGGTGGTAGGCGTCTTGAAGTTTTGATTACTAACAGCTACCCTACATTTCTGTTAATCATTGGCAATCCGATTCACGCAGAACGAGCTCACCGTATCCTTCGGTCTTGCAGTTTTAGGCTTGGATTTAGATTTAATTGAATCTATAATCGGGTTCCAAGCAGGTGGTAAGACCCAGCCATCTTCTCTATTGAAATTTGGATGTTTTTGAATTTCAATGGCTTCACGAATCATCCTGGGTAGGAATCGGTATCCTGGGTAGGAATCGGTTTTCTTTTGCGAGGACTTGTGGTTGGTCAAATCTGATGTAATGCCGGGCCTTGTCAAGGGTGTGCTCACAAATTGCAGACTTTCCAGAACGGCGGTGTTTGACATCAGCGATGTGTTCTTTTACGCGGGTCCCTATGCTTCGTTTAGTTTGGCCTATGTAAGAGAGACCACAGTCACAATCAAGCTTGTATACTCCCGCATTTTGTAGAGGTATATGACACTTTACAGGTGGTAAAAACTGACTGATCTTCTTCAGCGGCTTGAAGTAAGTTTTAATTGAAGCACGCTTCAAGATGTAGCCAATCTTGTCAGTGACTCCTCTCACATATGGTAGTACTGCAAGTAAGCGCTCGACTGTGGCACGTTTCACGCGGTTTCTGTGACGCAGGCGCGGTATTCGGAGCTTGTTGTCGTGCAGTACTTGCTTGACATGTTGAAGCTCTGCAGCCAGGTGTTGCTCGTCACAGATCCCACGTGCTCTCTGAAACAATGATTTACCGACGGTAGATAACTGTGTTGGGTGGTGGTGTGATTCACCATTTAGGTATTTGTCCGTATGGGTTTTCTTTCGATACACAGTGTGACTCAAGGTGTTATTATGATTACGAATAACCAAAACATCTAAGAAAGCTAGAGAGTTGTTTGCCTCCGACTCCATAGTAAATTGAATTTTAGAATGTAAGGAGTTGAGATGGTCTAGGAATGCTGTCACTTTGTTAGATGGTAGTATAGTGAAAGTATCATCTACGTACCGCTTGTAGAACCTTGGTGTTACAGGAGCAGATTGTAGGGCCATCTCCTCAAAATCTTCCATGAAGATGTCAGCTATTATGGGAGATACAAAGCCAAATCGACTCCCCAACCTACAGATTGGCACAATGTCTAGGTAAAGTACTCTCACCACTAAGAGGAAACACAGCAGCATATGTGAAGGACTCATACCATTTTGTCAGTGAAATAAAACACCTACAACTCACTGATGATGAAACTATGGTCAGTTTTGATGTTCAGTCATTATTTACATGCTTACCGGTGGAAGACTGCATCAGAATTGTGTCTAAGAAATTATTAGAGAACAACATGCCTATTGAGTATGCTGAATTACTAAAACATTGCCTAACATCCGGCTATCTGTTGTGGAACAATCAATTCTACACGCAAGTAGATGGAGTAGCAATGGGCTCTCCTGTATCTCCCATAATAGCTGACATCTTCATGGAAGATTTTGAGGAGATGGCCCTACAATCTGCTCCTGTAACACCAAGGTTCTACAAGCGGTACGTAGATGATACTTTCACTTTACTAACATCTAACAAAGTGACAGCATTCCTAGACCATCTCAACTCCTTACATTCTAAAATTCAATTTACTATGGAGTCGGAGGCAAACAACTCTCTAGCTTTCTTAGATGTTTTGGTTATTCGTAATCATAATAACACCTTGAGTCACACTGTGTATCGAAAGAAAACCCATACGGACAAATACCTAAATGGTGAATCACACCACCACCCAACACAGTTATCTACCGTCGGTAAATCATTGTTTCAGAGAGCACGTGGGATCTGTGACGAGCAACACCTGGCTGCAGAGCTTCAACATGTCAAGCAAGTACTGCACGACAATAAGCTCCGAATACCGCGCCTGCGTCACAGAAACCGCGTGAAACGTGCCACAGTCGAGCGCTTACCTGCAGTACTACCATATGTGAGAGGAGTCACTGACAAGATTGGCTACATCTTGAAGCGTGCTTCAATTAAAACTTACTTCAAGCCGCTGAAGAAGATCAGTCAGTTTTTACCACCTGTAAAGTGTCATATACCTCTACAAGATGCGGGAGTATACAAGCTTGATTGTGACTGTGGTCTCTCTTACATAGGCCAAACTAAACGAAGCATAGGGACCCGCGTAAAAGAACACATCGCTGATGTCAAACACCGCCGTTCTGGAAAGTCTGCAATTTGTGAGCACACCCTTGACAAGGCCCGGCATTACATCAGATTTGACCAACCACAAGTCCTCGCAAAAGAAAACCGATTCCTACCCAGGATGATTCGTGAGGCCATTGAAATTCAAAAACATCCAAATTTCAATAGAGAAGATGGCTGGGTCTTACCACCTGCTTGGAACCCGATTATAGATTCAATTAAATCTAAATCCAAGCCTAAAACTGCAAGACCGAAGGATACGGTGAGCTCGTTCTGCGTGAATCGGATTGCCAATGATTAACAGAAATGTAGGGTAGCTGTTAGTAATCAAAACTTTAAGACGCCTACCACCTTAGTCACCCGTGACCATGGACGCTGTAAAGGGTCCGAAACGTCGGGATTAAAATAATATCAATATAACGCGATAAAATCCGTAAAAAGTAGTTTTATTTCAATGTCTAGTATTCGCGTAAGTGTCAGAAATCAAATCGATTATTGTTATTTTTTTATGTTTGGGAATCAACAAACGAGCAGACGAGTCATCTGGTATGTGATCATCGCCCCGACTATGGACACCTGTGACACCAAGGACTCGCTGATGTTTTACCGGCCCTTCCTCTTCTAATCCTTTAAACATAGTACATGGCCTTATTCTTGAGGGTGCGCGGTGCGACGATAAAAGTGTGTCGGACGCACCAGTTCAAAATGTTCTGCGGAACACTTCTAAAAACAAACGATAGAGCACACTCAAAGAGCCAACGTCCCTTCAAAGACTGAGAGTGTTAGGATCATCGTGAGGTTGGGATTGTCGACTTTACGAACTGCCCGGCGTTCGATGGAATCAAAAGGAAGAAGTTGGTATTGGGGTGCACCTATACCTATAAGAGATTGAGCACCCCAAGTTTTTTAGAAGCTAACTTGTTTTTGCCCTCCAAATGGCTCCGGAATTGGACCTTGTTCGTAATCTCGACATCAAGGATCCCAATGCTATGACAGATGGGGTTTTCTTACTCGAGATCACGCAGACGTATATGTGTCTTGGCTTGGTAGGGTTACGAACGAGTTTATGTTTTTTTTAAGAATGTTGAAACCATTTGGACAATTTGTTCACGGAGGTCTTGATTTCTTCTCTCGACCACCGTGGTTTGAAGGGCATTTGCACGACCTATGCATGCTCGCATCGCGCTTACCTACTGTCATCCTCGTAGCAATGAATATATTTAGTTTCTTAAAAAAATGTAATAATACCTTTCTATCTGAGCTGACCGGCTAGCTCAGGCAGGTGCGATGTAGCCTGACCATAGATAGCAGCAGTGCTGTCACTTTTGAATAGGAACTGCTCCCTGATCGTGTGCCGCGATGTCAGTCGTGTCGGCTGTGTGTGTTGCGCCGTCATACTCGAACTGGAAAATGGATACATAGATCGGTCTGAATTGATGGTTTCTATATTATTATTTATTCTAATGTCATCCAAATCGAAGGGCTCGTTGCCAAGTTAATTTAACATTATGGTTGTACAGTCAGCATCAAATATATCGAAACGGACGAACTGTTAATAATCATCTTAACTACTAATGAAATTAAACTTTATCTCAATATGATAAAGCATTAGCATCTGCATTTTCCTTTTATTTTGACAGGCAAGTTAACGTTCTGGCAGGACAATGTCTGTCGGGTCCACTAGTTCCTTACATAATAGATGTATACATACATGTCTTAGGCCTGTCGCTGTGCACTGTGTCCTCTTGTTGCACTGGGACGTCCGTTGATCGCGCAGTATCATTGCACACCTCGTGATCTGTAACTATAAGCACTCAACTATATTAAACTAGTTTTAACGGTGGTATTACCCGTGTAGCGTGATTATGAGAATGTCCCATGATTCTTTCTTAGCGGATACCGAATTTCTAAGCTTTATATAATAGAAAAAGTGACTGACTGACTGGTCTATCAACACACAGCGTAAACCACTAAATGGATTGGGCTGTAATAAAGTAATAGTTGTTTTAATATAGGCATTAGGCATCCTGGGTTCAATTCCCTGGTCGGCAAAGTGTTATTGGGTTTCTTTATGAAACTGTCTGCATCAGCAATAATGTTAGCACGTTTTTGGCAGAATATTTAGCAATGCGGTGGTACCATTCCAGATAAACTAAAGCTACGATGTCCTACATACATAACTTCACGCCAGTTTCCCATACAAAAACACAGAGACTAAAGATCTCCGCTTTCTACGATCATGGCAACAATGTCCTACCGCCTTAGCGTTAATTCTTCTTCAACTCTCCAATTACTGGAGGTTGGTTGTCATTTCGGAAACCTTATTGAAATACTTTTAAACGACCGGACCGATTTTGTGTGTATTTGAAGTCGCTGGCCCATTTAGATGATTTGATGCTAAAGTTCGAGGTGAACAATGTCTGTCGCGTCCACTAGTACCTTAGGTATAAAAATAGAAGTGTACATACAATTTGGCACAGATAGGCATCTGTCACAGTTAGTCGCTGTCTCCTCATGTTGGGCTGGGACGAATGTTAATGTTGCGCTGGGACGACTGTTCATGTTGCGCAGGGACGACTGTTCATGTTGCGCTGGGACGACTGTTCATGTTGCGCTGGGACGACTGTTCATGTTGCGCTGGGACGACTGTTGATGATTGGTGAACACCTCGTGATCTGTAACTATAAACACTCAACTGTAATATTACTAGCTATAACGGCGGTAGCTGTTGTTGGGAATTCCTCGAGATCCTTTATTAGCGGATGTCAAATTTCTAGACTCTATTAGATTTTAAAATTTCTTGATTAATATCTTAGTCCAGAACTTAAATGAGGCCTTTGCCCACCAGTGGACACAAAAGTGGCTATATAAAAAAGTTAGTAATGTTTTACATTCATATACTTATGTAATTGTATGTAGCTGTAACTATAATAGAGAGCAAAGCAATGAGGTGGCATTGCTGTGTACTTTGGCTCCGTAGTAAAATATGTATACCATCACGTCTGTCTCCGAATAATAATAGATAAAATAATAGAGGACTAAAACACCCACAGCTACGTAGCCGGGGCTAGCCTTTATTACCATTTACCGGTTGCAAAGCCAAACTCCGAGCTGCTACTGAGAATTTCATAGAATAATCTAATAACTCAGCCAGATCCGGGAATCGAGCTCCGGACCTTGAGCGTCACATTCGCGTTGAATACCACTAGGTTAAAGAGGCGTTTAAACTATGTGACGTAATAATATTATTATGTCGTAGTTTCTTTTACGTACCTCGCGTCCGAAATACCACGTTTTGTTCCAAAACGCGTATAGTAGACGTGGGTGTCCAAACTGCAAGTTTAAAGTGTGGCGCTGGGCTGGCCTCGTTAGCCACATGCCACCGGACAGGTGGGCGAAGAGACCGTGGAGGAGGTCGACCGAAGAGACGTTGGCAAGATAACGTGAACCACTTTTTCCAAACATGGATTGGTACCACGTTGGGAAAAAGTGGTCCAAATCATCTTCCACGATAGAAAATCAACCCAGGGTAGAAAATTCAGGCCTTTGCCGGGCTGTAGGAATATAAAAAAGGCTACATAAAATTTTTTGTTCTAGACGAGAATCTTTGTCGGACAAAGTATAAACTAAATAATAAACTACGTGTATCCACACTACCTATATCCAATCACCTATAATTACATAACTACAAAATCTTCTATACATTTATATTACACCGAACCTAATAATATTAAATCAGAACCAGCTATATGAATGGATCAGATACAGCAGCTGCTATATACAAGTTCTATTCGTCATTCAGAAAAGACCTTGAATCAGTGTCACAGCTGCTTGCCTGGGAATATTTTTCCCCCAAGCGTCATGAGTTTAATACGTATATTACATTGAATACATATTATAAGTTTTATCTTTTTTGCATTTATTTTGTTATAGTTCAAGTCTAATCTTGATTAATTTTGAATTTTAGATTTTAATTGTAATTTTTGTTCAAATTTGTCTATCTTTCTCTTTGTGCACCACTTTTACCATTTATATTGACATTAAAGAGCGAGGCCTCCTATCACAGGTATATCACTACTTAAAAGGAGGTCCCTATGTAAGATTTACTGTAAAAGTTGTACAAGTTTCTGCAATAAACCTTTTTATTTTATTTATTTTTATTTTATATAAATTAAGTTTATCTGCACAGGGTAAAAGATAAAACAAAAAAATATTCCACTATCTTTAATAAAGGTATAATGCTGCTCTTGGCATTCTCTTGGTCAAATTCAGCAAACGCCACAATTTTTTATACAAATCTTCATTTCTAATTTGATTTTGAGGTCCTATGCAAATATATATGCCAATTTAATTATATATATATCACTCGCTTTAACGGTGAAGGAAAACATCATGAGGAAACCTGCATGCTGAGAGATTTTCTCGACGGCATTTAAAATCTGCCAACTCGCGTTAGGCCAGCGTGGTGGACTATGGCCCTATTCCATCTCATTCTGAGAGGTGACCCGTGCCCAGCGGTGGGACAGGTTGATGATGATTACATTATTATATTTTCCGGGACAATTTAACTGCAATATTTAATATTATTAAATTTATTTTCAATTAAAATATCATCTTTTTTATTCTTGAAAATAATGGAAATAAGATGTAGTTAGTTAGTAGTACACACTCAGTTATTTTTGTATTTGTTAGTTAAAACTCGAATTAAATCTCCGTGACACAACCCACTCAATACAATGTGTAAAATCTAACTTGTCATATTTTAACACTACAAGTAACAAAAATTACAGACACTGCAAAATCTATTTTTATTGCCCCGAAGTCTATACTTACTTTGCTGAAATGCTGAAATAAGGATCTAGTAACAATCACCAAATCTCACAATCTACAATTATTTTACTGTATTCTACTCACATCATCACGTTAAAGAAACTGTCGTAAACTGAGAGAAAATCCATCTCCGCAAATGTGTTATGGAACTAAATGTTTGGCTGTTTTATCGACGGAGACGCGCGCATGACCAATGAGTACTAACCCCCTCTCCCAGCCTCCAGACTAATACAGATAGACGTGCTGATAATATTTAGGGTCGTGAACATATATACATATATACCGATTCAATAGAATTGGAGCTCGCACATCCCTTTGAGTTCATAATTACAAAGCAGGTAGAACATTATAGTATGAAGCTTGACGTCGTAAACGTCTTGAATCTAAAATAGTTGCCATCAAAATTACTACTGTTTTTATATATCCATTCCCGCAAGTTATAGTACTCTTTTTAATTAATCATCACCGCAAGAACTATTATTTATTATTTATCTCATATACGTCGGACACAAAGTTTTGAGAAACTAAAAAACTAACTTCTATGAAAAATATATTTTTATTAAATCTTTTCAAGGAACTCTCCACCAGCCTCTATACAAAGTTTCATGCGTCAGAACTAATTTTCAAAAAAAAAATCCAGTCCTCCGCAGACACCTCTTCCACGGCCTTCTCAAACGCTGCTAGCGCGTCTTCCGGCGGTGACAACTGTATTCCTTTGAGCTTTTTAATTTCAGGGAATAAAAAGAAGTCACACGGAGCCAAATCAGGACTGTAAGGAACTATCCTAAGACTCTGACCGGTGTGGAGTCCAGGAAGTCCGTCGTGGTGAAGAAGGACCCCACGGATCCCAGTGTTCAGTCACTTATTGCTCATTGCAAAAAAAAACTTCTGGCAGGCATTTTGTGCTATACCATTCGGCGTTGATGCTGCTTTGGTCTCGAAGTGGAATTGAAATTAGGTACCCCATCAAAGTGAAGAAACTAGCGATCAAAATGTATCCTGCGCTCCTCGATCGCTTCACTTTCGTAGGCGTTGGTTCATTTTGAAACAGCCAAACTGTCGACTGACGCTTTGTTTCTGGATCGTATTGATAAATCCAGGATTCGTCACCTGTCACAATGTCGTAGACGCGCCGTGACGAGTCTGCATCTAATTTTTGTACCATATCACGGCATCAAACCACACGGGCCTGCTTCTGAGTTCCAGTACACTCCTTCAGTAAGGGGGAATTAGGGGAACCATCTTCTAGGTAGCTACTAATTTTTGAATCGTTCATAACCTGGACATATACAATATAAGTAAAAACTTAATGACGTAACTACAGTTTTGCGTTACACGTCCCTTACAAATCCTCCCCGATCGATGGTCAAAATTTGACCATATCATCTATATAAGAAAAAAAACTGTATCTATGTTTTTTACATACATTTTATCTTTCATAACTTCCTTCTCTTTACGAACAATAGGGCAAGAAGAATTTTCGAGTCTAAGAGAAAAATGAATTCAGAGTCGGACTCCGATTATGAAATTAATGAGTTGTTGCTACTTTACCGTTATTATTATTATTTTAAAAAAAACTTTGAAACACTGCTTCTGTGTGACGTTAGTGACGAAACTGAGTAGAGGGTAAACATTTTTTTCACTAACTTCACACCTGTACTAGGATATCATGAACTATGCAGGGATGAGATTGTTTGACGTTCCAGAACATCCTATATAATTCATACCGCTAATAGATGGCGTTAATTGTCTTTATAAACTTTTCTAATGTGATTTTTGTATTCATTTTTAATATGAAATTTAATGTAACGGCTTATTTAAATAGATACTTAAACTAACCAAGTTGCTAAAGAAATAAGATTATTAAAATAAAGGTGATTTATTTAAATACATAATACACAAATAAAATCTTACTGGTTTGGAATAAAAGTTATAAGTATCATCTCAAGGCTACTGTTATTTAAATATTATAATTTTCGTTGCTATAGAAATATATATTTCCGTATATATTTCCGTAGCAAAGTGGACAAGTCAAGTTAAACAATCAACTCGTAGGTGCTAGTGGAAAGTGCTAAGAGCCGTAAATTTGTAGCATCTCGTAAGACTAATATTCAGAGATAACACTAAGTGTAAACTAACGCTTCTGTATGTCAGATTTGTCTTATAATTTGACAAAAATAAGCGTAAGTTCCGCGTTGTGTCTGAATAGCCTTAGCGCTACTCGTAGCTCAGCTAGAACGCCATCTAACAGATAACGTAGGAAATACTCACCACGATGTGCGAAAGGGGTACTTGCCCTAAATGACAAATACTCGCACTCGTGGTGTTTCTCGCACATTTTACTTGGACTGCGCGCGCAGGGTAAAGGGGAACGGCCCGACCAATTAAAATATAATTCAGTAGCTAGCTTTGGTCTCGCACCGACAATACGTGCATGAGATCCAAAGCTGCTACTTAACAGAAACAGATTTTATTCAATAGTTGACTTTGATCTTACGTAATAGAAGTGAACTTTGTGTTGTGTACCAAAACTAGTGATGTCTCGCGAAATTTAAGTTGTGTTCCTTTCATAATTCATTCAGATCATTCGAAATGTTCCCAGCGCTTAGCTTTTGTCCGTAACTATACTTGCAAAAGACATATTTTCTTGTTGAAATTTGTATGGCTCTTTCCGAAACACTATAATCACATTATGATAGTGCACACGGTAAAGTCCTCTTCTTTGAAATGTAACTTTTTAATTCAGGAAAATGAATAAGTAACCGAATGTCGCAAAAACAATAGATTTTGTATCGTGTCTGTTTAATGTGATTTAAAGGGATACTAATCCTGATATCATTTCGCAAATAAATACACTATGTGCTTCCGCATTTGTAAATAGTTTTGGTACAAAGCGCAAAGTGATGTTTATAAACATTGTCAACTATTTTTTACTGTTTCTGATGTGACGAGTCGATGTTGTTTGATTCTATTCCAGACGATGGCGCTGTTATACAATGGATGTAGGTGGGTATATGCGATATACGCATTGCGAAGTATAATTATATTAACATAAAATTAATATTTAACATGAATATATTTAACATGACTAAGTTTGCACTGCAATCTACCTACACCTTTATTTTGCTAAAGCGACTTCATTGCGTGTCTTTAGGATTCTCTATCAAAAAGATGAAAAAGTTTGCAGGATGCTTTTTTTTTCCTTGTTCCGAGAACTATGCAAATAATACCCGCTCCTAACTGGTCCTTATCTTCGAAGTTTGCGATCTCAAAATCTTAACTAGTCCTTACTAATATTATAAATGCGAAAGTCTGTCTGTCTGTCTGTCTGTCGCGCTTTCACGCCAAAAATACTGAACCGATTTAAATGAAATTTGGTACACAGATAGTCTAGAGCCTAAAAAAGGACATAGGCTACGAAATAGGGCTGTAAGGGGTTGAAATAGGGAATGAAAGTTATAAGAAATATCCGGGCAACGCGGGCGGGAAAGCTAGTTTAGAATAATTTCTGCGTACATACGTCCTAATTTCAATTCCAAAAAGCGTTTGTCTGAAAAGTGTGTTTTTACCCGACTGCCGAGGGTTATGTATGTATGTCGGTTCCTATGTCCGGTCGTAACTACTCAACGGCTCAACCGATTTATATATGTAAATGATACCTCATTAGATTCATCTTGATGGCACGAGATGTAGACATAGATTCATATCACTGGATACATGAAAAAAGAAACAAAACACAAACCTTTGTCTTTTTTAATTAAAAATAAAGTGGCGGATATTGTACGCTTTAATGTGAAGGCGGATTTTGGACCTTAAAATGTATCAATTTTCATTTAAAATGATCATTTAGGATCTCGAGTGATTCTATGATGATTTATAAACTAAAAAGTGGGAAATAAAATAAATTATTGAATGAAATAAAATATCCGACTACGTTAAAAGTACCACCTAACTAAAAACCTAGAAATAAACAAGCTCTGTGGCTTTGGAAAATGTATTGCAGGCGGGACAAGCTATTCGTTCAGTCTAAATTATAAGCAATACTGATTTATTAACAAAATTGTTTCTTTATTCTATGAAATTAGCAGCAGCTATGAATTAGGACTTGTGTCCTGTAATGGCATAGGCTTACCCTCTTTTAAATGGGTACCTGAGTACACCTCTACGTAAACTTTCTTGAAAATATAGGCGTGATGGCATGTATCTTTTTGTTTTTTTTAAGCATGGAAAATGCTTAAAAAAATCCTAAAAGATAGGTAATGTGGCATCATACGACATCGTAACAACGACAACTACCTGTAAAGTTAGTCGTGTCAGTTGTGAAGCATTCACAATAGATGTCGCTACGTCACCTTAAGAGCGGGGCTCGCGGTAGCCTAGTGGTCAAAGCGTCTGGTGTACCGAACCAGAAGACGCAAGTTCGAACCCTGCCCGCCAGCCGATTTTTTCCTTCATTAAAATAACGTTATGTGTTAAAAGTTTGGTTGCGAAGGTCTGATAGATGAATGTCGTGTAAAATACTGATACTCAACTCAGTAAGTAGGTACTAGTTGGAAAAGTCTGGTATGGTTATGATGAAAATAATAATAATATGATGAATGCTGCTGTCTCTCTCCTACACAAATGCATCGAAAGTGAAAGTAATTCGATTTACTACTACTATCATGATCTTCATGTTCATGATCTCCTAGTAACTTTTTCCATAAATATCGATTTGCGAGTTTGAGTACAGCCTTACTTTTTTCTCAACGAGTAATAACTACTTACTGTAACTGAACCGAGTATTATAACAATGCATGACACACAATGGCTGGCAAAGATATTTAGAAATTTTTCAATCTTTGTAAAAAAGTCATTTGCGTCAAAACAAACTTATTTGGTGACGCAATATCCATTCAGCACGAAAGAAATAAAAACCTACATTTTAACAAAAAATAAACTAGTCAAAAGTATCTAACTGAAAAGTTAGCTTTATTTTTAGTTTTTGCTTTTCTTTTTCATTTAACTATCATTTCTTTACTTAGTTACCTTACTTTGAATAAGTCAGGTCTAAAGTTCTCATGAAGCTCAATCAAACACGAGGTAGCTGCTGTTGTAAACTGCAGAGGGTTTCCATCGACTGATATTGTAAGGTCATCAGAATCAGGTCAGAATTACAGATGTGTGGTTAATTAAACCATTAATTTACCACATTCGGTTCACAGATGAAAATTCATTAAATGTAAATCAATCCTCCCCTATTTTTGTACACTTAGGAATGAACTTTATTTACCTTTCAAATTTAAACGGGACAACTCCTTTGACAGAAAAAAAACAAAATCAATTAATAGTTTTGTACCAGTTTTGGATTTTGGCAGACATTTTGGCAGACATTTTGTGTAAGGGAAAATTAAAACGATTATGATGAGGTGTAATTGGGAATAACTGAATGAAAGCTGCTTTCTCTCTCTTAACACAAGTTCATAGAAAGTGAAAGTGATTCGATTTTCCACTACTAACATGATCTTCATGTTTCATGTTCACCTGGTGACTGTGTCTATAAATATCGACTTGGGAGTCTGAATTTCAGCCTTACGTCATACGACAAGTATCTAATAGTATACCTACGCTAGTACCTATAACAAATACATATGCACATACATAATGATGCGCACGGAAGGTTCCGACTTATACAAAAAGTCAAGTTAAACAATTCATTTGCTTTATTAGATGTTTATTAGAAATAGATGCCAAAAATAAATGAATGAAAGATGAATTTTAGAAAAAACAGAACGTTTATCAATGAAGTTTTTGGCTTTTCAGCTGTCCAAAGGCTTATCCTTAGAAAATCAGTAAAATTTTGTCTTTGCATTTCGTGTAATCCCATTAAAGTAAGTAAAATCCAGGATGATTATGATGATGACAATAATTGAATGAATGCTGCATTCTCTCTCTCTCTCTCTCTCTTTACACAAGTGCATAGAAAGTGAAAGTTATTCGATTCTCCACTACTATCATGATCTCCTGGTGACAGTTTCTATAAATAGTCTGAATTCAACTTTACAATTTACACAATTATTATTAGTTATTATAGTCCAGTCATCATAGTAAGTTCACCTCGGAATTCGAGATACCCAGCTGTAAGTCTGTAAATACTTGTATATTGACACCCTAAAAGTTGTCTCAAAATGGTACATACATATATATATATATATATATATATATATATATATATATATATATATATATATATATATATATATATATTATATTATTATAAATATAAAAATAAAAAATATATAAATTAAAATTAAAATTAATATATATATTATATATTTTTATTTTTTTTATGGGTCTTTTTTACCTATTTTTTGAACCACCCCAGGATTAGAGCGATCAAAACAAAAAAATAATTATTCAAACCGGTCAAGCCGTTTTTTAGTTTAAGCGAGACTGATTTTTATTTATATTGGTATAAATTTTATATTTACTCAAACACGTATGTGCTTGTTTCTACCGATCGTTATTTTTAGTCCAGTCACTAGGACAGTATGCAACCAAAGATCTTGGGAATAGGTAGTAGTTAGAAATTGAATCACTTTCACTATCTATGCCCTAGTATAGAGAGAGACGGCATCATTCATTCAACATTCCAAATTTCATTTAGAGAGGAACTCTAGTCGAGGGGTAGCAAAGACTTTTTTTACCTGATAATAATTATACCAGTAAATTTTTTTAACAATAAGGAAATTCCTCGTGGATTTCAAAACACTTTATGGACCATGTCCGAATAGTGCCGACTGAAAAACACAGTGCCTTCCCAAGGGAAGACATGGTTGGAGTCATCAGAGTCTTAATAATATTCACTGCGGCTCCAATAGACCGTTACTGTAGTCGATCAGCAAAATCGTTGAACCCTGTAACCCAATTCACATTCAACTCAAAGGCGTGTGTTTGCTACACTCATATCTCTTACTGGACTTGGTTGGTTGTGCGGCGTACTCTCGAAGTCAGCCGCTTGCAGACCCTGCAGGCAACAACTAATGGAGGCCGGAGGTCTGTTACCGTCCATAGGCGCCCGAGCGCTTTCTTTGCAAGCATAATTTATTATTTTACTTGTAGTCGTGCTCTAGCGCCCAACCATGGAACGGATTATGGTCGAAAACAGGAAATCACCACCCTCTACCACAATAATTGGGTCATGAAGCTGCTCTGACCAAGTTGGAAGCATGGCCAGTGTGTGTCCCTGGGGCAGCCCTCGCAATGGAGACAACTGCGTGTTGGTGACCCCCACAAGTTCACAGAAAATGAAAGTAATACGAGGTCCTACTACTATTAATATGATCCCATCTCCTTCGGTTTCATACTGTCCTAGTGTCTAGTTCTAAAAATAACGATCGAGAAAACCATGAACCAATATATAGATAGATAGCGAGCGAGTGCACCCTTAAGTTTATGCTGCACTGGTACTTACAGTCTAAGATATTGATCTGATTTCGGTGTCCTTACCGCAAAAACAGGACTTTAGAACTCACAAAATAATGTTACTTACTAATTAATTAGTTAGTAGAGGGCAAGCTCTAGGAAATACAGATTAAATATTACGTGAAAACATGGCTTATGAATAATGTTCCATCCGATACACAGATAATAAATCTCAAAATGAATTGGTGAATCATTCGGAAAAATTCATATAACTAATACGTTTTTAAAATAATATTCGTTAATTTTAATATAATTGTTTCTTATTCAAGAATAAACATTTATTTTTCGTTACATCATAATAAAATCGTTCATTGAAATTCATAATATACATTCCTGCATGACCTGCTCCAATCGTCTAAAGAATAATTCTATAACGCGCATCACAGCGCAAACATTGGTTATTTTTATTTAGCAAAGCAATTATTGCAAAAAATATAAAAAAGGCAAAAATTATTGCAATAGGAATGTAAGGTTGAGATACTTACAATTTTATTAAGTGCATTGATTGATGATGTACGGTTGGCGATGTTAACCTACTTTAATTTTGTATATAGTCATCAATTATAATTTTGTCACGTTAGTGCATATTGCATAATCGATCGCCACGGTGTGTACTCATAAGTAATCAGTGTATCAATAAGCAAATAAACATTACGTTTTTCATCTTTTATCATAGTATTTTCTATTCTACCTATCAAATAAGCTGTACAAACCGTACAAAAATATTGATTTAGATTGCTTTTACGTTTCAATGAAAGATCGTCATTATCTTAAATAAATGGTGAGAGTACTATTATTTTGATATTACTTCGTTAATTTTAACATGAATAGAACCAAAACTTTTAAATTGGTAATTTTTTAAACTGTACATAATTACAAATGCAGATGTCGATGTTGACTATGCAGTACATTCACTCATTAGGTACCTACTGTAATTCGAAAGTATTAATAACTAGCTTCCCGACAGCGGCTTCGCCCGCGTGGTCTTATAATTTTTTCCCCCGTTTTTGCAACATTTTTCATTACTACTCCGCTCCTATTAGTCGTAGCGTGATGATATATAGCCTATGTTACTCGGGGATAATGTAGCTTTCCAAAGGTGAAAGAATTTTTGAAATCGGTCCAGTAGTTTCGGAGCCTATTCATTACAAACAAACAAACAAACAAATCTTTCCTCTTTATAATATTAGTATAGATAATGAATTAGTAAGAGTTCGCCGTCATCGAATGCGCTGAGGCGACTATTTAATATATGTATTAATAATTAATATTTACTTTTTCTACTTTCCAGATACCTACCGAAGCCACAGCATTTTGGATAAGATTTTATACTTTATTCAACAATGATTCCAAAAAACGCCAATTGCAAAATTTTCAAGAAAAGAGAAATTTCATTGAGTTTACGAGGTAAGTGAATATTATATTTGACTAAGCAATTCAAGTCACAAACAACTTATTCTTTAGCGAATTTGGCGAGTCACCAATCTATACTTTAGTAAAAATATATATTGTCAATTAAAATCTCTGAAATAAATGGAATACAATGACCACAGTTTGTCATGTTACTTTATGACATTATTAGAAGTGACATAATTAAACAAGACCCGATCGATCCTATAATATCCATCCTTTAAAGGAACGTTTAGTTCGCCATACAAATTACACACTAATAATAATCATGTTGCGGGAAAGAGACAGACAAAACCTTTGAACGCCTCAGAAATTTAATAGTCGATATTTTTTTTCAATATACGAAAGAAACAAATATTAATAGTTAGATTTTTCACAAAGCGTGTTAACAAATTCAATACCAATCTACACCATTTAACGATAGTCTTTCTCATATTTTAAGAGTATTGCTTACGATAACCTATCACCGCAGATTCAGAGTCAGTCCGTCAAAACTAAGATACGCTACCTAAGTGTTCATGTTATCCCAGTAGCAGACTATTTGAAATATTGATCTGGAGTCCGCCAAGTAACGCGATCTCTCTCTCTCTCTCAATCATGTCCACATAGTCAGGTAAAAAAAAATAACTGTTGCACTTATGCTACCCTATTACAATTTGGAAAACATTTAAAAATTAAAAACCGGTCTAGTCCAACTAGCGCTATTATTGCTATAAAATAGATTTTGATTTGTCAATGAGGTCACACTATTTTATTCCCTTGGGGGTAGAATTTGTCAAAATCCTTTTTTAGCGGATGCCTACGTCATAACATCTACCTGCATACCAAATTTCAGCCCGATCCCTCCAGTGGTTTGGGCTGTGCGTTGATAGATCAACTGACTGAATGACTATGTCAGTCAGTCAGTCACCTTTGAGTTTTATATATTTATATAGAGAAAGTTTGATTTTTATATAACTACTAGCTTCCCGCCAGCGGCTTCGCCCGCGTGGTCTTATAATTTTTCCCCGTTTTTGCTACATTTTTCATTACTACTCCGCTCCTATTAGTCGTAGCGTGATGATATATAGCCTATGTTACTCGGGGATAATGTAGCTTTCCAAAGGTGAAAGAATTTTTGAAATCGGTCCAGTAGTTTCGGAGCCTATTCATTACAAACAAACAAACAAACAAACAAACAAACAAACAAATCTTTCCTCTTTATAATATTAGTATAGACAAGGACTAAAAGCTAACAGAATGCGCTGGTTGGAAAGAAAAAATATATCAAACAGTAGTTACATGCGACAGACGTCTTTCTAACGAGATATTTGAAATACAGTGGTAAGTATTTTTAGCTACGATTCAAATTTGCAATTCGGGAGTACCTTATTTTATTATAATATGTACCAACCTACTATTATCTACACTAATATTATAAAGAGGAAAGATTTGTATTTTTGTATGTAACGAATAAAATCAAAAAGTACTTACTGGACCGATTTGAAAAATTCTTTCCATGTTAGATAGCCCATTTATCGGGGAAGGCTATATATCATCACGCTACGACTAATAGGAGCGGAGTAGTAATGAAAAATGTTGCAAAAACGGGGGAAAAAATATAAGACCACGCGGGCGAAGCCGCTGGCGGGAAGCTAGTTTTATAATAAAAAGAGTTAGTGCTTAACATAAATGGGGTAACGTGTAGCAAGCACACTTTAAAAAAAATGTACATTGTTGGTGTTTTTTCGTTCAAATACGAATGGAATAAATTGGTTTAAAATATTAAGAGTTTACGATTGACACGCAACATTATGGGGGAGGAATATAGGGTACGCAATAAACTAATATCTCTATTGGTTTTATGGGATCCTGGTAGAAGAAATTCATTTTAGTAACTTGTATTCTCATAAATTTTATAGCAACCAAATATCTCGACGTTCAACATTTATGGAATCCTGGTAGCACCAATTAATTTTAGTAACTTGTAGCATCGTCAAGGGTGACAATGTCTGGTGGTTCAGGAGCTCATAACCAGTTTTATAAAAAAATACTTACCTACCTTACCCTACTTTTCATCACATTTAATTTTGCAATAAATAGTTGTAAAAAGAAATTAAGAGGTAGGCACATAAAGGTAACAAATACGTAAACAAATTCATAATATTACAGAATGGATTGCCTCGAGTGAATCCATGGCACGCACACTCTCATACACCTCTGACTTTTCAAAATCATGTGCGTAATTATTACTTTACGCTTTAATGGTGAATGAAACGATTTTAGATTATTTTCTTGATCAGAGCCTAATAGTACGAGATCCCACCGCTCAAATCGGTATGTATCTGTTTTTTGGATAAGACTATTTTTTAATAAATCTTACGTGATAGTAGAATAGATTACACCAGGGTTGCCTGGCGAAATTTGGCCGCAACTACCTTTAATTATAAATATTCTACTCGAGTTTTGGAGAAAAAATGTAGTCACATGTTTTTTTAATGAATCCAACGTCATTTGAAAGAGAATAGTGTAGTGAGTGGAAAAAGCCATGGTTGCCAGCTCTCAGTCGGCCGCAACTTAAGGGTTGCCAGGTTTAAACAGGTACAGTCAGCATCAAAAGTTGATGACCACATTTAGATTTTCAAAATTGCTGTACACCGTATTATGCCTAAATCACTCAACATGACAAGCGTCAGAAATAAATGATTAACATAAAAGGGCATAAGTAGGTGACCATCAGTTTTCAAAAGTCGCTTAACAAAAGTTATAGTAAAAAAAGGATAACATTCTTCGTCTCTAAAGTCTCTGAACAAATTTTTGATAAAAATAGCATATCATCGTTTATCCCTAAAGTCCCTGAACAAAATGAAATATTTTTTGGATTTAATGTGTGTATTTTTTTCGGTAGGTATATGTGTTTGGTATATAAATTAAGTAGACACATGCACATATAAATCGCCGCACCCGTTTATTTATTATCAACAAAATTAAATTAAGTGGTTCGATAAATCAATACAGTTAATACCTAATTATTATTTGTATTTATAAAAAATCAACAAATTTAAACTTTCAAAATTAAATCAATGTTTTATAAACAAAAACAAGGTTTAATTTTTTCTCAATTACAATTATGATTATACTTAAACTACTTAGAATTAAAACCTAGTGTGTCCCCCATTGGCATCGATGACATTTTGGAGTCGTTCGCGCATGGAGTTTATCATATTTGCACAAGTATCTCGTCCCCTAAAATCTTCCCAGATTTCTATGGCGTGATTTAGTAGATTTTCCCTTGTTCGAGGAGTGCTTTCATCCCAAGCCTGGACCATGAGCCCCCATAAGTTTTCAATGGGGTTAAGGTCCGGGCTCTTTGGTGGGAATGGAATTTCGACAATGTGATCAGCATTATCCCGGAACCAAGCTCTGCACACTCGGGCCATGTGGATTGAACAGTTGTCATGTATGAAATGTAACGGGGCCATATCAGGTAACATTATTTGTGCTGTGGGCAGTAAAACATCTTGCAAGATGTCTTTGTAGCCTTCGGCATTTAGCCGACCACCAATTTCTATCAGTTCCCCTGGTCCACTTTTATTCATCCACCCCCAAAGACCCACAGAAATCCTTCCACTGGATCTATTTTCTATTAAGTGCTCCTCTTGATAACGGGAATTATTAATTCTCCATAACGTTATTCGACCGTGTTGAGAAGATTTAAAGGTCTTTTCATCAGCAAATATTACATTCGAAAAATCAAAATTTAAATATCGTTCTGCAAACTGAAGTCTTTGCAACTTATGTCGAGCTGTCAATTTTAACTTACGGGCCGGTTTTCGGTAATGTATACCAGCTTCGTGGAGACGTCGACGAACGGTGCTTAAAGAAATATTGTTAGCTATAGCTACATTTCTGGTTTGAAGGAACGGAGACTCTCTGAATTGGCGAATGATATTTACGTCCTGTGTTCTTGAAGTTCTTCTTGGTCTACCGGTCTTCTTAATTTCATCAACGTTTCCTTCATTATCCCATCGCCTTATCCACAAGTACACGGTGTTACGCTACAAAAATAAAAATAAACCTGCATTAGAACCTAACACTTTATTGATCGGCAGTGACCCTATGCTATGCGTCCGATTTTGATTCTACCCTATTAGATTCCCACTTTGGACAAACATTCTTTTAACGAATACGTGTGTTTGTTATATAAGTCTTGGTATCAATCCTTTCTTACTAATATTATAAAACGATAAAAGTACTGTATACATTTGGATAAAATTTGGAACACAACAATTTCAATGTATGTGATAATCTCATATTATTCATAGTATATTCAAAATATCTTCTCAATGTTACATCCTATATAATCTCAAAATACATAAAATAAAATAACTTACAGCAACTCCCACTTCTCTAGCTATTTCGGCAACAGAAAGTCCTTCTTCTCGCAATATCACTATTCTGTGACGTTCATGTGCAGTAATATGAACATTAAATGGCATTATAATGTTTATTTGTCACTAAAGCGCAATTGATAACTAATACAATAGTTATAGATGATAAATAGTTGCAACCGCAATTGTCTACATCCGATACTAAGTGATAATTAAGTAGAAATATTCTTTTTACATTCAAGGGTAAACTGTTTTTCAAATACCCACAACTATGTTTCCCAAAGAATTGAATTAAAACGGAATTTGTGTGAATTTTGAAAATGAGTCTTATTTGTATACAGATTAGGTTCTAATACAATTATAATTAAAAAAATCATAAACTAAGGCGACGGTATGAATTTGAACAGAATCTGCGTGATTTTTGAAAATGAGTTTTATAGCTTTACGAATAAGGTTACAATTCAATCGAACTAAAAAAAATCATAAATTACGTCGATGGCAAACAGAATTCAATGATAATACAGATAGCTTATACGACGTTGACGGAATATTTTTTAAGTGGAATATGCTTATCTTTGTATTAGTGCTTGCGAGCTTATTTTGAAAAATAGGCTTAAACATGTGCTTGCCCCTTGAACACCCACTTCTAATATTTCTCATTGATACTATGAAAAAAAAAATATTTTGAAAAGTTAAATTTGAAATTTACATCAATTTTTTACATTATTTAGTTGGATAGGACAAGATTGGATTTATAACTCTGAAGATAGTAACGAGCACTTTTTTATTTTGCAGTTCAGCTACTTTTGATAGTATACGTTTACACGCTACGTATCCGAAACAAAGTAATGTTCAGGAACTTTTGTTATTTATGATGTTAAGTTATTTTTGGACGTGATTACACTAGATAACCAAAACAAGCATTTTATATTGTTCAGTGACTTTTGAAAAACTGAATGTTATGATGTTTTCGGATAATGTAACCATCAGCAATTTTTAACAAAATGGTGTTCAGTGACCTTTGACGAGTAGTGTTAAGTTAATTTTGAACTTTAATGATGTTCATTCAATACTGGCGCCCTATCTTGTTAGCGATTTATGGGTAATATAATGTACAGTGATTTTGAAAATTTGAATGTGGTCATCGACTTTTGATGCTGACTGTACTCCACTGTTGATAATTTGCAGTCATCTGTTTTTTTAGTAAGTTATATATCAATTTAAAGGTTATTTTTTTCTCTACATTATAACATAGGGTTGCCTGAAAAATAATGGCCGCAAGTAGGGGGTTGCCATCATTTGAATTAATTTATTCCACTTGATGAGGGAGCGAAAAACAAGAATAAAAACGAACAACAAAACATACCATCACGCCTGTATGCCCCGAAGGGTTCGACAGAGGTGTACTAATGTACACCAACAGTTCGCTGGTACTATCCAAGAACACTTTGCTCGACCCGGGAATCGAACCCAGGAGCTCTAGCGTAGTAGTCGCGTTTGGGACTACTAGACCAACGAGGCAGTCTAAACAAACAAAAAATAATATACAGGGTGGCCGGAGAAGTGACGTTCAATGAGAAAATTTAAATTCCTAATCAAGGGGTATCCAAAACACCCCCATGTATGTTTCGCGATTTTCAGTTGCTTAGAAGATACAATGATTTTGATTATTTTTTTAATAATTTCCACCTGACATTGGTTTTGTGTTTTTTCTTTTATTGTTGTATGATTATAAATGTTTTTTTTTATGGTAAGGGATAACTATAATGTCAACTACTTCCCCTAAAATATTGTACACCTAGGCCTAATGGATCATGAAAAAATTGAGGTTAAAGTTCAAATTTTCTGCTTAAGGGTTTCAGTCACAAAAGATTGACTCTTATTTTTTTGTTTGTTTGAATAGTGCAAGGGTTTTGGAGTATTTTTAAAAACTGCCACATAATTATCTTGAAGATAAAAATACATTTAAAAAATCTAGAGATCAATCGGGATTTATTTCCTGTAAATTGCATTCAAAGTAACAAAAGAGTAACTTTTTTTATGAAAACTAGAATAATATTTTAACAAAAATTTTCCACCATCATACACCACTATTCTACAGAACACCCACAGTTCACTAGTATGTTTAGGTCACGTAATAGGCGAGCCTATTGCCATTAACCGGGTGTAAATGTTAATTTCGAGCTATTACTGCACATTGCATGAAAAAACCTAATAAGACTGCCCGAACTGGGAATCATACTCCGAACCTTTAGCGTAAGAGTCGCGCTAACGACGACTTAACTAATTTAGTAATGTAGTATTTTTTTTTTAAAGAACGAAATAATTCGCTGTCCACCACGCTGTTTTGGCATCAAACCTATAGATTTTTTTATTTGGGGTATGAAAATTTAAAGAAATATTGTTCCAGTTTCCATAAAAAAGTTACTCCTCTGCCTTACTGAATGCAATTTACAGGAAATTAATCCTGACTACATTTTTTAAATATATTTTTATCTTCAAGATGTGGCATTTTTTAAAAATACTCCGAAACCCTTGCACTATTCAAACAAACAAAAAAATAAGAGTCAATCTTTTGTGACTGAAACCCTTAAGCAGAAAATTTGAACTTTAACCTCAATTTTTTCATGATCCATTAGGCCTAGGTGTACAATATTTTAGGGGAAGTAGTTGACATTATAGTTATCCCTTACCATAAAAAAAAACATTTATAATCATACAACAATAAAAGAAAAAACACAAAACCAATGTCAGGTGGAAATTATTAAAAAAATAATCAAAATCATTGTATCTTCTAAGCAACTGAAAATCGCGAAACATACATGGGGGTGTTTTGGATACCCCTTGATTAGAGGAATCTAAATTTTCTCTTTGAACGTCACTTCTCCGGCCACCCTGTATATTATTTTTTGATTTGTTTAGACTGCCTCGTTGGTCTAGTAGTCCCAAGCGCGACTACTACGCTAGAGCTCCTGGGTTCGATTCCCGGGTCGAGCAAAGTGTTCTTGGATAGTACCAGCGAACTGTTGGTGTACATTAGTACACCTCTGTCGAACCCTTCGGGGCATACAGGCGTGATGGTATGTTTTGTTGTTCGTTTTTATTCTTGTTTTTCGCTCCCTCATCAAGTGGAATAAATTAATTCAAATGATGGCAACCCCCTACTTGCGGCCATTATTTTTCAGGCAACCCTATGTTATAATGTAGAGAAAAAAATAACCTTTAAATTGATATATAACTTACTAAAAAAACAGATGACTGCAAATTATCAACAGTGGAGTACCTGTTTAAACCTGGCAACCCTTAAGTTGCGGCCGACTGAGAGCTGGCAACCATGGCTTTTTCCACTCACTACACTATTCTCTTTCAAATGACGTTGGATTCATTAAAAAAACATGTGACTACATTTTTTCTCCAAAACTCGAGTAGAATATTTATAATTAAAGGTAGTTGCGGCCAAATTTGGCCAGGCAACCCTGGTGTAATCTATTCTACTATCACGTAAGATTTAATAAAAAATAGTCTTATCCAAAAAACAGATACATACCGATTTGAGCGGTGGGATCTTAGGCTATAACTTAGTGTTCACAGTTCGTATGTAGAAACGACACGAATTCTTGCATAATCCCCGCGACTTTGACTTATCATGCTACTTTTTTATTTATGACATAATTAGAACTGGCAATACACGATCGATCCTATAATTTCCACAAATTAATCATTTAGTTTACCATACAAATGACATAAACACTCATTTTGCGAGGAAGAGATAGAGCATCCCCTAAAGCCTCTTCGTCCCCATAAAAACTTTGATTGAATATTTTGCATCTCAGAAATTTCACAGTTGATATTTATTTCCAATAAATGAAGGAAGTATGTTTAGTTTGATTTTTCACTAAGCGTGTTTTTGTAACAAATTCAATAGCAATCTACCCCATTTAACGATAGGTTTTCTCACATTATTTTAAGAGTATTACTTACGTTTATTACAAATAGAGAAAGTTTGATGATTATAAACCTACCAAGAACTAATAGAATGCGCTAGTACGATAGAAAAATATATCAAACAGTACAACAGTACAGCGACAGACGGCTACATCTTTCAAACGAGATAGTAGAGATACAGCGATAAGTATTTTTAGCTACGATTCAAATTTGCAATTCAGCATTACCGTATTTTATTATAGGTACCTACCTACTATTATTTCATAATAAAAAGAGTTATTTCTTAAAATAAATGCGGTAACTTGTAGCACACTTTTAACAAAAAAATGCACATTGTGTTTTTTCGTTCAAATAGTTCAAGGGAAGAATATAGGGTACGCAATAAACTAATATCTCTATTGCTTTATGGGATCCTGGTAGAAGAAATTCATTAAGTATACTTGTATCTTCGTCAATTTATATTATAGCAAACAATATCTCAGACGTTCAGAATTTATGGAATCCTGGTAGCAGGAATTTATTTTTACAAGCATTTATAGTAACTTGTAGCATCGTCAAGGGCGACAATATCCTGGGGGTTTTTTTATAGACCTACTTTTCATCTTTAATTTTACAATACTTTAAAAAAGAAATGAAGTAGGCATATAAAGGTATTATAAATCAAATTCATAATTATTTAAATGATTGCTTGTGCGCTAGTCTTGAAAAACAACACAACAAACAATACTTTTTTCTTTCTATCTCTATGGGATATATGGTATAGCAACGTTTATATGTTACGTTTATAGCAATTATAATGTAATTCAGCGCATATATATATATATATATATATATATATATATACGTTTTCTTCAGTGATGGATAGCCTAGGGAAAGGACCACTGGACTGCCAAGTCAAAGCACCTCTGACTTTTCGAAATCATGCGTAAATATCACCTGCTTTAATGGTGAGGGAAAACAAAGTGAGGAAACCTCCATGATCGAGAGATTTTCTCGACAGCATGTGAAGTCTGCCAACCCGCATTAGGCCAGACTGGCATTACAAACGACCTGAAAAGTAAAAATGAGTGTCACAATATTATCATCACCCCTTTTTTGTTATTTTAATACAAAGTGGCTACCATAACATTAGTCAATGTTATGTTCTTCGTTTTTAAGTATTACAATCTAATGTTTTTCTTTCTCCGATTTTTACGACCGGGTTAAAGTTAGCTCGTGCCAACTTCAACCTAGACAATAAGTTTGGCGAGAACTGTACCTTGTTAAGTGTTGCTTACAATCGGCTGACACACGCCGTGTAAATCAGCTGTATCATCTTGAATCTACAAATAAAACAATAACCGTAACAATATATTAGTATTGTAGAGACCACGAAGGTCGCTAATAATGTTTGGTATGTAGTTGGCAGTTAGTAAGCATTCATTTAATAAAATAACTGACGTAGAATGTTCTAGAAGTAGTTGTGTCACGGACACAATGACATATATGATAATTTAGTAATATTTATACCTAATACTCTTATTTGGCACTGTACCCGAGTACTGTGGAGGACAAGAGCCTCCACAATATTTACACATAATTAATTAATTACTTTGGGATGTTTGTCTATTATTATATTACCATTGAACAAGGTTATAAACTTACTTCATGGCGAGCCCAGTTGCGTAATGCGCAAACCACTTGAACTTCAGGACTCAATGAGCATCCGCGCAAGCAAGCAGGCAAAGTAACCTAAAAAAAGGCGATGTAAAGTTAGTTCTAAGTTAAACTAACCCCTAGTTTATCTTTAGTACCACATATAGTACTTGGTTTAGTGATAAACTTCATTTTATAATAACATTTCATTTAGTTCATGGTTTAAACCTAGTATCTAACCCAAACTATCTTTAGACCGCGTTTTTTTATAAGACGGTACGAGTTTAGGATTGACACAACATTAAGCCTGAGATTCAGAGAAGAGACTCAGCATGAACTTACGCTTCCATATGTCAAATTGTAATACAAATTTGACATACGAAAGCCTTACTTTACGCTGAGCATCGTCTCTGAATACTAGCCTCAGAGGGAGAAATATATGGTACGCAATAAACTAATATCTCTATTGGCTATATGGGATCCTGGTAGAAGAAATTCATTTTAGTAACTTGTATCTTCGTCAATTTATATAAGCAAGAAATAATATCTCAGACGTTCCGACGTGGATATTATTGGTCCATTGACGAACTATGATTTACCTGATCCTCTGATAGTTTTAGTTTTGTAATAAGCACTCTCTTTAAGCCTGGTACAATTCTCGCAAAACTTATCGTCCGGGTTGAAGGTGGCTCGAGCTAACTTTAAACCCGGCCGTAAAAATCGGAGAAATAAAAATATTGGATTAAAATGATTTAAAACGACAGCCTACGGACTTATGCTTACGTAACAATAACGTTACAAATTATTAAACCAAGATAACCTCAAAAAAAGACGTTTCAAAGTTAGTTCTTAGTTAAAGTTAAACTAACCCCTAGTTTATTTTTAGTAACATAGTACTTGGTTTAGTGATAAACTTAATTTTATAATAACATTTCATTTAGTTCATAGTTTAAACCTAGTTATCAAACCCAGACTATCTTTAGATCGCATTTTTTAATAAGACGGTACGAGTTTACGATTGACACTGGACATGGAGAGGGAGGAATATACCGTACGCAATAAACTAATATCTCTATTGGCTTTATGGGATCCTGGTAGAAGAAATTCATGTAAGTAACTTTCTTCGTCAATGTAATAGATAGCAAGCAATATCTCAGACGTTCAGAATTTATGGAATCCTGGTATAATTAATTCATTTTAGTAACTTGTATCGTCGTCAATTAGCAAGCAGCACCAAATTCATTTTAGTAACTTGTAGCATCGTTATGATAGATAAATATTGTTGCCCTTAAGCAACAATATCTGGGGGTTCAGTAGGTCATAAGTGGTTTAAAAAAAAATGTTGTGGGGTTGTAGGTTATGAGCCTACTTTCATCACATTTAATCTAACATATTATAAAAAATAGTTTAAAAAAGAAAATAGGTAGGCACATAAAGATATTATAAAACAAATAAACAAACTCAATACGGTCCTATTACAAAACATGATCTAAATATTGGTTTAAACCTGAACTAATAGATCTTGGATTGTTACGGTACTAACGTTAGTACCAGGTTTATTACAAAACTAAAACCATCAGAGGATCAGGTAAATCATGGTTCGTCAACTGTTCCGTTCCATTTCGAAAATGACAGCCAACCTCCAGTAATTGGAGAGGCACTTCGAAGAAGAAGAATGGACCAAATAATATCCACAGATAATAAGCAAAAATTGCACTTTTTCATTAATTAATTCCGGCTTCATTCGATGCAACGATCTGTTGCTTTAAATATTGTTATCACATTTGCAAATGAAATAATTACTTAATGGTTTATCTATACAAAAATATATTATCATAAATAGTTATTTGGTAAGTACAACTTATACTTCGACGCGCCTTCTGTAATCAAGTTGTTACGGAATGAATAACATACGCGCCGCCCACGGGATATTTGAGACGATACTATTGTTTACGTATGTTGCGCCCTTTTGAATAACTAAATTGTTAATTATTAGTAAGTATTGCACTGTTTATTTGGTTCGGGATATTTGTATCGTAAGTGAATAAGTATGGAACAATAAAATTAAAAAGCGGTAAAAATTTTTTTTTTTTTTGCGGCGGGTAGTTTGGTAAAGTGTTTGCAATAAAAAATCAATCCCAGTATTTTTTTATTTAAAAATAGTCAATTACAATTATTTACAATTTTAATGATTATAATTAGCAGCTAGTAAACTGTACCTGCCGGACAAGTGTTTTCCTGTTATTTAAAGCACTATTTACACAGATTTTAAATTAACAATTGTTGACCACACCCTTCCTTCAAAATGGAATCCATAAAAAGCACTATTACCGACATGATGGATCTGTTTCATAAACGAATGGCGGAGTTTGAGGCTGAATTGCATAAAGCCCCTAGCACCTCGTCCAGTACTTCATTGGCAACCGAGTTCTCAACCTTCCGGACGTTCATCATGCAGGCAATTGGTGTTTTACAGCAGCAAGTTCACATGCTCGCTCAAAGTGTGGATGACTTAGAGATGCGTGGCCGCAGAAAGATGTTGTTACTTCATGGGGTGGTGGAGAAGACCAAGGAGGACACTGCACAGCAAGTCGCACAAGTCATCAGAGACCGACTCAAATTGAGTGAATTCTCTGTTAGTGATATTAAGCGCTGTCACAGGTTAGGCCGCTCCACTATTCATAGACCCAGGCCAATTGTCGTCAAACTGCATAGTTTGGCCATACGGGACACCATTTGGTATGACAAAACCAAACTTAAGGGCACCGGTATCACTATCTCCGAGTTCCTCACAAGGATGCGGCATGATCTCTTCATGGCGGCGCGTGAGAAATTCGGTGTGGCTAACTGCTGGACCAGGGAGGGCTGTGTGTATGTCCTCGGTTCAGATGGCAGCAAACAGCGGGTCACTCGCAGAGAGGACTGGAGTGACATCGAGCAGCGTCAACAGCAGCAACAACAGCCTGGTGCCGCGGGGTCCAACACGCAATCGACTGCTGACACTAGGAGCACTCATACCACGAAGCTCAAGCGTGCGGCCGCGAAGAAGTAACGCCGTGTAGAACCACTCCGATGATGCGGTTTATTGCAGGTAGTCTGTATAACTTCGGTTCATTCATTTTTATGTTTTTCATGTCTGTGCACATACATGTTACTGATTTACTTTTCTTTGCTACGGGTACCACTTTTTACGTTGTTTGTTGTTAATATTTTAGTACAGTAATTATTTCTTAAGAATTTAGAATGCAAAATATCAAAATACGTAGGTCTTCTTTATAATAAATTTATTTGTATTTGTAAAGATTGTCAATGTGCCATGTGTCAAATTAATTATGAACTGTCGTTGTGACAATTCTCTCAACTGTCACTTTTAACACACCACCACAGACTAATTAATATGTAAGCGATATCTTTTACGGTCTTAAGTTAATTTTTGTTTTTGTATAAAATTGTTTTTACGTAAGTAAGTTTTACAGACTACCTTTTTAACCTTTTTAACCTTTTTAATATTTTTTTTAGTTCGTTTTAACGTATTTTTATGCAGTTTTTTTTTTTTTGGTTTTTATTTGCACACAACCGGCAGGTGGATTTTAATTGTATTTTTTTTTTTTTTTAATTTTATAAATAGTATATTAGTTTATTCTTGTATTGTATAAATTACACTATTTTATTTGTATATTGGTATGTCCGAGTGTAGTAGTGATATTGAATTCTATTCTATTAGTACGAGTGATAATGACAGCTTCGTAAGTATTCCTACTTTAGCTGATACATTAACATCACAATTTTCTGATGTCCCGAGGAACTTTAATGCTGTGCACATCAATGCTCAGAGCATTCCGGCCCATTTCCCTGATATGCTGGCAACATTTGACTGTAAGGATGTTCATGCGATTCTAGTCTCCGAGTCTTGGTTAAAGCCTTGTCTCCCCTCATCCTCCTATTCTCTTCCTGGTTTTCAACTTATAAGAAATGATCGCTCGGTTGGCCGTGGTGGCGGTGTGGCCATATACCTTCGTAGTCATATTTCCTTCTCTGTTGTAAGTATGTCCCCTCAGCCACCACCGTCGAATGCTGGTGAACATCTCTTTTTAGAAATTGATTTATGTCATTCCAAAGTCCTTCTCGGAGTATATTATTGTCCCTCTTTACGTATTGACTTTTTTTCCTCTTTTGAAAATATACTGGAACGCTTATTACCTTCTTACAGTCACTCAATAATAATGGGTGATTTTAACACCTGTCTTCTCAAAAATGATAACCGGTCGTCTTTGCTTCATTCCATTATTGGTTCAAATAATATGTCTGTACTTGATCTTGATGCTACTCATCACTTCCCTGACTCTGTCCCCTCACTTCTTGACCTTATACTTGTCTCTTCCAAAAATCATGTCGCCAAGTACGGTCAATGCCCAGCTGATTTATTCTCTTATCATGATTTGATTTATCTCTCTTACAAAATACGACCACCCAAGGCTAGGTCTAAAATCCTCATGCTGCGTAATTTTAGTAGTATAAATCTGGACAGTCTTCGTGATGATGCCAGCAACATTGACTGGACCCCTCTTGCCACTTCTAGCTCAATTGATGAGCAAGTGGATTTGCTTATGACAAATGTCATTCAACTGTTTGATAAGCACGCTCCTGTTCGACCAGTTAAAATCAAACATGAGCCAGCGCCATGGCTGTCCGATGACATAAAAAAATTAATGTCGAAAAAAGCTGCTGCAAAATATAAATTTAAAAGTCGTCCTAATGATGCCAACAGAGAGCGTTATGTGGCAATTCGAAATCGCTGCAATAAAGTGTGTAGGAATGCACAACGCCAACACATCCATAAATCAGTCCAAGACAGCGATCCAGCAAAAGTATGGAAGTTTCTCAAATCAATTGGGGTCGGAAAATCTCGCCATAATATTATTCCTAAAGACTTCGATATCAATTTACTCAATCAACATTTCATTACCTCGTCTGTTTTTGATAAGACTACCAAAATGAACACTTTAAACTATCTTTCAAGTCTCCCGACTCCTGATTATTCCCCCTTTGTCTTTAGTCAATTCACTGATTGTGATGTTAAGAAGAGCATTATGTCTATTATGTCCAATGCTGTTGGATCTGATTGTGTCGGCCGTAGTATGATCATTCCTATCCTAGACGAAATTCTCCCTGTGATTTCCCATATCCTTAATTTCTCCGTCGCTAATGGTGTCTTTCCTTGTGCATGGAAAAATGCTCAAATTATTCCTCTGCCTAAAATACCCAATCCTTTAGTCTTCTCAGATTATCGTCCGATTTCAATCCTACCATTCCTCTCAAAAGTTCTTGAAAATCTTGTCCATGTCCAACTTAGTTCGTTCCTTAACAAAAATAGTCTTCTCAATCCTTTCCAGTCCGGTTTCCGTCCTGGTCACAGCACTACGACAGCTTTAGTTCATGTTACGGATAATATCAGGACGGGTATGGAGGTAGGAAACTTAACGGTGTTGGCACTATTAGATTTTAGCAATGCATTTAATACCGTCGATTTCGATATCTTGCTTGGCATGCTCTGTTCTCTTAACATATCTCCAACAGTGCTTGACTGGTTTCGTAGTTACCTGTTTGGCCGCCGACAACGTATTAGCATTGAAGATTCTACATCTTCTTGGTGCAATACGTTTGCCGGCGTACCACAGGGTGGCGTTCTTTCCCCATTACTTTTCTCGATTTTTATAAATTCTATCTCCGATCAATTCAAGTCTTCCTATCATCTTTATGCAGACGATCTTCAGATTTACTGTCAAGCTCCTCTTGAAATCCTCAGTGAAGCCATCAACACAATTAATGAGGACTTGGCTGCAATAATGGATTGGAGCATTAAATTTGGACTAAAGGTGAATCCTGCAAAAACTCAGGTGACTGTCATTGGCAGTTCTAGAATGATTGCTAGGGTTAACTGGTTGACACTTCCCTCAATTATTTTTGATGGGACTGTCATTCCACTGAGTGACAAGGTTAAGAACTTGGGGGTTCATATGGACAGAACTATGTCATGGGCTGCACACCTGAAGGAGGTCAGTCGAAAAATATTTGCTTCGGCTTCTTCCTTAAGAAGACTTCGAAATTTTCTACCGACAGCTACTAAAATTGCGCTTGCACAGTCTCTTCTCCTTCCAATATTAGACTATGCCGATGCCAGCTATCTCGATGTCACTGAAGAGCAACTAGATAGACTTGAGCGACTTCAAAACTTTTGTATTAGATTTATATTTGGCTTGCGCAAATATGATCATGTCTCTACTTTCCGTACTAAGCTCAACTGGTTGCCTATTCGACTTCGCCGGAATTCTCGTATCCTTTCTTTGCTATATAATGTACTCTTTAATCCAACTACCCCTTTGTACCTCAAGGAACGTTTTGATTTCCTCTGTGACACGCATTCTAGGCCTCTAAGGTCGTCGGAAAACTTGGAGCTTAAAATCCCAACGCATTCTACAAAATTTACGGATAAATCCTTCTTCGTTCAAGCGGCTCGATTGTGGAATGCGTTACCACTTACAGTAAGACGAGCACAATCACTACATCTCTTTAAAAAACTTGTAAAAAATCACTACCTCGGACAATAAAGTGTTTTTAAAGTATTACTTCTAATATTGCATATTTATTTTATAATTAAATTATATATTATATGTATGTTTGCTTCATGTATATATGTATGTATATGTTTATAGTTTATAGAACTTAACTGCAGATTTTAAGTACCTTTTTAGTACACTAATTGTACACTATGCCCGTTATCTTTTTCCAAGATTCATAATATCACTTTGGTTGCCTGGAAGAAATCGCTTTAAGCGATAAGGCCGCCCATTGTACATTAGTAACTTATTGTATTTTGTTTCTTTTTATATTTATTTTGTATTTTAAGTGTACAATAAAGTGTTTAATAAATAAATAAATAATAAATAAATAATAAATAAAAATTGGAGTTATGAAGGAAAAGTCAGTGAGACATCGAAATTTATTTTATAATTTTTGCAATTTATTTTCTCTATATATTGAATCTAAATATTTTGGAGTCATGTACATATACTTAATTACTTTGGGATGTTTGTCTAGAATTATATTATCAAGAAGATGATTCTTGTCAATAAACTAATATCTCTATTAGCTTTATGGGATCCTGGTAGAAGAAATTCATTTAGTAACTTGTGTCTTCGTCAATTTATAGCAAGCATTATCTCAGACGTTTAGAATTTATGGAATCCTGGTAGCACCAATTCATTTGAGTAACTTGTAGCATCGTCAAGGGCGACAATATCTGGGGGTAGGTAGTTCTTAAGTATTAAAAAAGACGTGTGGCACTCGGAGACTGCCGCGGTAAAGCTATTGCATAGCATTTTTTATCAACTTATGCAATTATAATTATTTATTTATTTTATAATATTTCACTCATAATACACTCTACTCATAATATTTAAATGATTGCTTAGCTTTGTATTTTGCAGTTATAATGTGTACTCATTATTGTTACATTTGTTAGCAAAACTTAAGTAATAAAATAAAAAATTGCTTGTGCTGGCCTTGAAAAACCTAAGCACAACAAACAACACTTTTTTTTTCTTTCTTGGGATTTAATGGTATAGTAACGTTTACGGTAAAGTGCATATATTCATTCATACATTTTATTATACTGATTTATAATTTCATACATAATTTTTCATTTTTTTTATTTATGCTGCAGTTAGCGGCTAGCCAGAGATCTATGCAGTTGCTACGATTTGCTACGGCGCCTACGCAGTCGTAGTACCTATTATTAATAAAACTTTGTTAAAAACCCTTTGGTACATTTTTAACAAAAATTGAGTCACGAGATTTGTTAACAACATAAATAATAACACAATAATATATAACGTGTTTTGTCATAACAGAAAAAAAAACTAACGCAAGCGAACATATTTTGCTATTTTTGCTCTGTATAGTCACAACCACTAACTAACCCGCACCAAGCACACGGTGAAATTGACCCTGTACCAGATTGGGATGTCGTCCGCGCTCATCTACTAGGGCTTCATAAATGAGAAGAGCCATAGTTTTTTAACTAAACTTTAAGCCACACTACGGCTAAGCCAGTGTGGTTTCTAAACGCATCACTTTGAGTCAAGTAAACTAATCTAAACTTGCAGTATTTTCCTGCGACTGATTTTAACACCGTGAATTGCAAAATTTGTAATTCATAGAATTGCTGACAGTTTCACTGCTTTTAATCGAAGTGGTTTCAATGTTTAGCAGTTAACCGCTCGGTTGGAAAACACCGTAGTGCGGCCTTTGCCATAAGCAGTACTGTTTTGTTTAAAAAGAAACTTACTACATCAAACAGCTAAATAGCTTTTAAAACGCGTTCCAGCACATAGTGTGCCTAACTAAACTATGCATATTATATATAACAACCATACTATGTGGCAACGCATTACTGCGTAGCTACGGCGCCTACACATTTATCAGAATGTGGGGGTAATTAGTTACGAAAGATATTTATATTAATTCAAAGTGTCAGGAGGATAAGTAACTTTAAAACCAACAAAATGTTAACTTTGACTTCAATTGAACAAAAACATGTATCAATTGACTTTACTGTAAGCAAATCGGTATGAAGCAAGCAAGTACTTTTTATATTCATCATACAAATATAAAAGTGAACATGTACTTTATAATAAATAAACAGTAATAGATCATAACTTGCGTTTAGAAATTATGATATTTTTATTTTGTATGATTTTTTATTTCATTGATGAATTGATTGTCGTTTAGATGTTATGATTTTTTTTTAATTGTATAGAATATTGTGTGAATATTGAAAAAAAAGGGAGTATACAATAAAATAATAATAGTTAGTCTCATCGTTTTGGATAACGGCAACCCTGACTAATTAATTATTATCTCAAATAACAATAATGAGTATTGTACCTAATTTCATCCAGATTAAATAGGATACCCAGACCATGTGGGCAAAGCCGCTGGCGGAAAGCTAGTATGTTATAACTTCTAAACAATGGTTATAGTTTTATTGTAAACTGCAATATTAAAGTATACATAGACTTTAATATTGCAGTTTACAATAAAATATTACTTTTTTCCTCGTTACGCACTAGTGCTACGCGCTACGTTCTACGCGCTACGTGCTACGTAGCGCTCGTAGCTCTCGTAGCCCAAACAATGTAGCCAGTGTGCTACGAAACTGATTTTATCCCGTGATTACTGGCGCCCTGAAAGTATATTCATAATTTCTTGCAAAAAAGCACACCGGATCTGGTGTACTTTTCTATAAAAAAACCAATGGAAAATTTCAAAAATATGTAGATAATAATAATATTATTTTGGGAATTGCGACAGACGATTAAGATTATCTTACTAAAAACAACGGAATTAAAATTAAAAGTGTTTGTGTAAAGTTTTTCAAATCGATCCAGTAGTTTCAAAGCTTATTCAATTCAAACAAACGAACTATCAAATCTTTACTCTTTATAGTATATTAGTTAGACTTTCCAAAAATTTACAAAAGTCTAAACTAAACATTAAATTCAAAATCGATCTCATAACAATGCCTAAGTTTAAGTGGCTGATTTATTACTATTTAAGACTATACAACACACACATCTGAATGTACGTATGTGTGTTGCAGTTCGCACAGATAGTGCTATCGCATTTACTCATCAACCATTTGTATAAAGCTATTAATTTCCCCATGTAGGAATACGGTGATGCAATGGTGTGTAAGCACATGCAGAAGCAACAGGTTCCAGTCTGTCCTCCTTAATATTTATGATGTCCTAGTACAGTGAATTTATTTATAGATTGCAGCACCCCGCTTCTCTAGTTGATGCAAATGAAAGTACCTACTTAAATAGAATAGTACAACCTACTGAAAACCTTGCTTACGATTAATAAAATTATTATAAACTAAACTAAAAATACACTCCCTAGACATAAAATACATCAATTTTTAATGTATTATCTTATCTTATAAGAAATAATTTTACAACCTGACATTGGCTCACGGGCCCGGCACTTGTCTATACATCTATATACAAACAAAATTGAAGTGTCTGTTTGTAATTTCAAATGAACACTATTTCACTAAATGCAGAAAGTATGTACCTACGGTGCTTACATCAATGTTAACGTTTTTTTCTGCCTCGGTCTGTCTGTTTGTTCCGGGTAATCTCTAAAGCGGCTGGACCGATTTTGAAGAGACTTTCACTCGCAGGTAGCTAATGTTATAAGGAGTACCTAACTTAGGCAGGCTTCACACAACGGCTCACTACTCTTCAGCTTCATACTTTCGTAGTAGTTAATTAAGCTCTCATAAATACCGATCGGGAAAACCAAGCTTCCAAATACATGGATTATACATAGCAGTTGTGCATGCACCCTTTATTTTCTGTCGCACTGGTCCTTATAGTCAAAGACTGTAGTAGTTTATAGACCTAGTTTTCTGAGAGCAATAAGAGGTCCAGGAATATCTGAAAACGGCTTTACATATCAAAATCGTCAATCATCATTTGTGTCTTGTGGGAATCGAACCCACGACCTCGTGATTAGCAGTCCGGTACTCGAACCACTAGACCACAGACGTCGTCATTTGTTCGATAAAGGCTTGAAATTCAATTTGCTGTTTAAAATCAAATTATCAACTAGTCTAATCATCTAAAGGTAGGTAAAGGTAAAGGTAGGGCCCAGCCATTTATGGCTCAAATCTGGAGTATCCCACCTGGGGAAGTACCTCCACCTTACAGAAAACTGCAGCCAAATAACACACTTTATTGTGTGTTGTGTTCCTGCAGTGAGTAAGGTCGCCAGAGCTCCTTCTAAGGATGCGCTGCGCTGGCAGTAAGAGGAATAATGCCTCAAACTGTCGGCACAGTGAATCCTCCATAAACCTCTAAGAGGTTTTTCGGGTCGGCAACGCGCTAGTGATACCCCTGGTCTTGCAAGCGTCCATAGGCCATGGTAACCGCTTACCATCAGGCGGGCCGTATGCTTGTTTGCCACCATAGTGGTATAAAAAAAAACAGAGCTTGTACATAATTATTTCAAAGCTCTTTGCTCATAAATTTATAAAATATGGATTGTAAGTTTAAGCTAAACTACTAAATGATCCGTTATAGATATCCTACCTACGGACGTGACTAAATTTATTTAATTAAGTGGTTAGTGTTATAAATAGTTTTTTTTTACTTACATTTACATCCAGGCACACTTTCAATAAGAATTTTTTTTTTAGTTTGTTTATCATTTTAATCGTCCTACGACTTTTCATGACTTCTTTCGTTTTGCTGAATTAGTTTAAAAGTCAAAGGAAATTGAAAGGATTACCATTTTCCACTACAATTCTCATCATCTGCGATTATATGTTATCCTAGTAAATGGCACTAAATCACGATCTGGAGAACCAAGCTCTGAAACAGATTGGACCTCCAGAGCGAATGCACTCAATTTCCTGCTTTGGTGGTACCCATGGTGGTACTCGTATAATGTGCATTTGATGAGAGATTGTTTCAGAAAAAACCATCAGAGGATCAGGTAAATCATGGTTCGTCAACTGTTCCGTTCCATTTTGAAAATGACAGCCAACCTCCAGTAATTGGAGAGGCACTTCGAAGAAGAAGAATGGACCAAATAATATCCACAGATAATAAGCAAAAATTGCACTTTTTCATTAATTAATTCCGGCTTCATTCGATGCAACGATCTGTTGCTTTAAATATTGTTATCACATTTGCAAATGAAATAATTACTTAATGGTTTATCTATACAAAAATATATTATCATAAATAGTTATTTTTTTATGTTGCAGTCTATTTGGTAAGTACAACTTATACTTCGACGCGCCTTCTGTAATCAAGTTGTTACGGAATGAATAACATACGCGCCGCCCACGGGATATTTGAGACGATACTATTGTTTACGTATGTTGCGCCCTTTTGAATAACTAAATTGTTAATTATTAGTAAGTATTGCACTGTTTATTTGGTTCGGGATATTTGTATCGTAAGTGAATAAGTATGGAACAATAAAATTAAAAAGCGGTAAAAATTGGAGTTATGAAGAAAAAGTCAGTGAGACATCGAAATTTATTTTATAATTTTTGCAATTTCTTTTCTCTATATATTGAATCTAAATATTTTGGAGTCATGTACATATACTTAATTACTTTGGGATGTTTGTCTAGAATTATATTATCAAGAAGATGATTCTTGTCAATAAACTAATATCTCTATTAGCTTTATGGGATCCTGGTAGAAGAAATTCATTTAGTAACTTGTGTCTTCGTCAATTTATAGCAAGCATTATCTCAGACGTTTAGAATTTATGGAATCCTGGTAGCACCAATTCATTTGAGTAACTTGTAGCATCGTCAAGGGCGACAATATCTGGGGGTAAGTAGTTCTTAAGTATTAAAAAAGACGTGTGGCACTCGGAGACTGCCGCGGTAAAGCTATTGCATAGCATTTTTTATCAACTTATGCAATTATAATTATTTATTTATTTTATAATATTTCACTCATAATACACTCTACTCATAATATTTAAATGATTGCTTAGCTTTGTATTTTGCAGTTATAATGTGTACTCATTATTGTTACATTTGTTAGCAAAACTTAAGTAATAAAATAAAAAATTGCTTGTGCTGGCCTTGAAAAACCTAAGCACAACAAACAACACTTTTTTTTTTCTTTCTTGGGATTTAATGGTATAGTAACGTTTACGGTAAAGTGCATATATATATTCATACATTATAATATTCAGATTTATAATTTCATACTTTCAATTTTTTTATTTATGCCGCGGTTAGCGGCTAGCCAGAGATCTACGCAGTTCCTACGATTAGCTACGGCACCTACGCAGTCGTAGTACCTATTATTAATAAAACTTTGTTAAAAACCCTTTGGTACATTTTTAACAAAAATTGAGTCACGAGATTTGTTAACAACATAAATAATAACACAATAATATATAACGTGTTTTGGAATAATAGAAAAAAAAAACTAACGCAAGCGAACATATTTTGCTATTTTTGCTCTGTATAGTCACAACCACTAACTAACCCGCACCAAGCACACGGTGAAATTGACCCTGTACCAGATTGGGATGTCGTCCGCGCTCATCTACTAGGGCTTCATAAATGAGAAGAGCCATCGTTTTTTAACTAAACTTTAGGCCACACTACGGCTAAGCCAGTGTGGTTTCTAAACGCGTGACTTTGAGTCAAGTAAACTAATCTAAACTTGCAGTATTTTCCTGCGACTGATTTTAAAACGGTGAATTGCAAAATTTGTAATTCATAGAATTGCTGACAGTTTCACTGCTTTTATCGAAGTGGTTTCAATGTTTAGCAGTTAACCGCTCGGTTGGAAAACACCGTAGTGCGGCCTTTGCCATAAGCAGGACTGTTTTGTTTAAAAAGAAACTTACTACATCAAACAGCTAAATAGCTTTTAAAATGCGTTCCAGCACATAGTGTGCCTAACTAAACTATGCATATTATAATATAACAGGTATACTATGTGGCAACGCATTACTGCATAGCTACGGCGCCTACACATTTATCAGAATGTGGGGGTAATTAGTTACGAAAGATATTTATATTAATTCAAAGTGTCAGGAGGATAAGTAACTTTAAAACCAACAAAATGTTAACTTTGACTTCAATTGAACAAAAACATGTATCAATTGACTTTACTGTAAGCAAATCGGTATGAAGCAAGCAAGTACTTTTTATATTCATCATACAAATATAAAAGTAAACATGTACTTTATAATAAATAAACAGTAATAGATCATAACTTGCGTTTAGAAATTATGATATTTTTATTTTGTATGATTTTTTATTTCATTGATGAATTGATTGTCGTTTAGATGTTACGATTTTTTTTAATGTATAGAATATTGTGTGAATATTGAAAAAAGGGAGTATACAATAAAATAATAATAGTTAGTCTCATCGTTTTTGATAACGGCAACCCTGACTAATTAATTATTATCTCAAATAACAGTAATGAGTATTGTACCTAATTTCATCCAGATTAAATAGGATACCCAGACCATGTGGGCAAAGCCGCTGGCGGAAAGCTAGTATGTTATAACTTCTAAACAATGGTTATAATTTTATTGTAAACTGCAATATTAAAGTATACATAGACTTTAATATTGCAGTTTACAATAAAATATTACTTTTTTCCTCGTTACGCACTAGTGCTACGCGCTACGTTCTACGAGCGCTACGTGCTACGTAGCGCTCGTAGATCTCGTAGCCCAAACAATGTAGCCAGTGTGTGCTACGAAACTGATTTTATCCCGTGATTACTGGCGCACTGAAAGTATATTCATTGTTTCTTGCAAAAAAGCACACAGGATCTGGCGTACTTTCCTATAAAAAAACCAATGGAAAATTTCAAAAAAAAGTAGATATTATTAATATTATTTTGGGAATTGCGACAGACGATTATGATTATGCTACTATAAATAAATGATTTTTACAAAATCTTACAAAAAACAACGGAATTAAAATTAAAAGTGTTTGTGTAAAGTTTTTAAAATCGATCCAGTAGTTTCAAAGCTTATTCAATTCAAACAAACGAACTATCAAATCTTTACTCTTTATAGTATATTAGTTAGACTTTCCAAAAATTTACAAAAGTCTAAACAAAACATTAAATTCAAAATCGATCTCATAACAATGCCTAAGTTTAAGTGGCTGATTTATTACTATTTAAGACTATACAACACACACATCTGAATGTACGTATGTGTGTTGCAGTTCGCACAGATAGTGCTATCGCATTTACTCATCAACCTTTTGTATAAAGCTATTAATTTCCCCACGTAGGAATACGGTGATGCAGTGGTGTGTAAGCACATGCAGAAGCAACAGGTTCACGTCTGTCCTCCTTAATATTTATGATGTCCTAGTACAGTGAATTTATTTATAGATTGCAGCACCCCGCTTCTCTAGTTGATGAAAATGAAAGTACCTTACCTACTTAAATAGAATAAATAGTACACTACTGAAAACCTTGCTTACGATTAATAAAATTATTATAAACTAAACTAAAACTACACTCCCTAGACATAAAATACATCAATTTTTAATGTATTATCTTATCTTATAGGAAATAATTTTACAACACTATTTCACTAAATGCAGAAACTATGTACCTACGGTGCTTACATCAATTTTAACGTTTTTTTCTGCCTGTCGGTCTGTCTGTTTGTTCCGGGTAATCTCTAAAGTGGCTGGACCGTTGGATGGATGTTATAAGGAGTACCTAACTTAGGCAGGCTTCACACAACGGCTCACTAGTCTTCAGCTTCATAATTTCCTAGTAGGTAATTAAGCTCTCACAAAAACCGATCGGGAAAACCAAGCTTCCTTGCTCCTTCCTTGCTTCCAAGCTTACATGGATTATACATAGAAGTTGTGCATGCAGCCTTTATTTTCTATCGCACTGGTCCTTATAGTCAAAGACTGTAGTAGTTTATAGACCTAGTTTTCTGAGAGCAATAAGAGGTCCAGGAATATCTGAAAACGGCTTTACATATCAAAATCAAGTTCACTTTACAAAATTACTTTTACAAAGTTTAAACTGTGCCGATACTTGTTTGTACCTTGAACTAGCTTGTGGTCTCATTTTATCCGGCATTGAATGCGGCTGACTGGCTGACGACATCTTATCTTGTACTACATCAGAATAAAGTTAAATAAAGTTTTGTATTCAAAAAATACCCATTACTTTGTACTATGATAATCAACCAATAGTGTAGGTGTATTTACAATTGTTAGGAAAAATACCTAAGTTAAGTTTTTTAAATATTTTTTTTAAACAGAAAGTAAATAAAAATATAATTTGTTCGATAAAGGCTTGAAATTCAATTTGTTGTTTAAAATCAAATTATCAACTAGTCTAATCAGATCTTGTACATAATTATTTTAAAGCTCTTTGCTCATAAATTTATAAAATATGTATTGTAAGTTTAAGCTAAACTACTAAATGATCCGTTATAGATTAGATTAGATTAGATTTTTTTTACTTCAATAAGCAATTGTTTAGTTTGTTTATCTTTTTAATCGTCCTACGACTTTTCATGACTTCTTTCGTTTTGCTGAATTAGTTTAAAAGTCAAAGGAAATTGAAAGGATTACCATTTTCCACTACAATTCTCATCATCTGCGGTTTTATGTTATCCTAGTAAATGGCACTAAATCACGATCTGGAGAACCAAGCTCTGAAACAGATTGGACCTCCAGAGCGAATGCACTCAATTTCCTGCTTTGTCACCGATGGTGGTACTCGTATAGTGTGCATTTGATGAGAGATTGTTTGTTTGGGCACCAACGAATGTTCAACTTATCTTTGAAACCGTTAAACCGATTTAAATAATAATGGGTTTCTGTAATGAGTTTGTGATTAATATCAATCAGCTATTGTTCTGATTCTTAGATATAATATGAGTTATGGTTAAAACTCACCGGCGAACGGGTGCTGTAATGAAATGAAAGTAGTAAACGTTACACATTCAATATTCTTTACAAATCACTTTTATGTGATTAAAATATTAAGTCTTAGATGAGATACGTGAGATCATCTCTCGTAGAGACCCAAGGAGGTTTCTACAGTATTGTACTGATGCCATTGATGCAGCTACTTTCATTACAGTTTAACTTTAAATCTAAGTTTACTTTGCTCTATGGGTTGAGACTATGATTCGTGCACGCAAGCGCAATAAGGACTTCACCACGTGGCATGAACACGTGAAACTTATCAGTCAGCTTCCACCTCAAATATAATCGTACTGACATGCTTATATAAGATAATATTTACTGAAACTTCTTCAGTACTTAATACCGCTTTCTTTTTATGTGATGCCGTATCACATTTATGTCATAATAGTAAAGAAATTCGCTTACAAAGTACCAAAACAGTATTAATTGAGGCAAAGTTTGATTTATACGAGAGTGTCAATACCCAATGTGCCTTAGGAATGGTTATAATGTAAGACTTTAGACTGACTGTGAGAGAGACGAATTTAGTACAACGCTACGGTGGCACTTGTCACATTTTGGATGTTGAAAAAATATTATCTCTATCTTCATGTAACATGTCTCGTTTTCGAACTGCCTTCTATTCGCAAATGCACACGCAAGCGCATTAAAGACCTCACCACGAGGCATGGATGCATGAAAACTAATCTAGTTTCTATCTAAAATATAGCTGTTACGAAGTAATTATACAATATAGTTGTTACTGACACTTGTTCAGTATTTAATAGCACTTTCTTTTTTATGTGATGCCGTATCCCATTTATGTCATAATAATTAGGAAATCTGCTTACAAAGTTTCAAAATAGAATTCATCGAGGCAAAGTTTGATTTATGCGGGAGTGTCGACACCCAAAGTACCTCGTGAATAGTATCAATATGGGACTTTATTGTGATTGTTAGACAGATGAGTTTATTACAATGCTAGAGCTGCAGATGTCACATTTTGAATTTTGGAAAAATTCTCATAGGCCTCTCCATGTTTATGAGTTCCTAGTGTTCGACCGGCTTCGATTTACGCTTGCAAACGCAGTTCGTTTGCAAGCGTGAATTTAAGTCGGTCGAATACTTGAAACACTCCACTATTAATTAATTATTCCGTGGTTCATTACTTATAACTCATCAAAAAATAAATACAATAATGTCTAATCTCGCAACGCAAGTAGTTTATAATAATTGTTGTTTTTAATTCATAAACAATTTCCCTTGTACTAGAAGTATGCATTCACATTATAGGTATTTGTTAATTTTTTTGTTAATGATTTGCAATCCGTTTCACGCAGAACGAGCTCACCTTATCCTTCGGTCTTGCCGTTTTAAGCTTGGATTTAGATTTAATTGAATCTATAATAGGGTTCCAAGTAGGTGGTAAGACCCAGCCATCTTATCTATTGAAATTTGGACATACATATTTTACGTAAAATATGTACCTTGGTTAAAACATAATAAACATTAATGATTTATAATTATTAAACATGAATTATTATTTTCAGTTTTGTACAATATCATAATTTTTCCATCTAGTACTCTTGTGTTTAGGGATGATTTAGTCGCAAGGAAGCAAAGAAATTTTTTTTTGTTCTATTATAATGTAAGTTTTAACTACCTAGCTAAAATACCTTACTATTTAAGACTTTACAGTACACAATCTAAATGTACGTATGAGTGTTGCAGTCTGTACAGATATCATAGTGCTATCGCATTTGCTCATCAACATGTTGCATAAAGCTATCGCATAAATTTCTCCACGTAAGAGTTTCGTGCTGCAATGGTATGCAAGCACATCCAGAAGCAACAGGTTCCACTTACACCTTAATATTTATGATGTCCTGGTACAATGAATTTATTTATAGATTGCACCACCCCGCTCCTTTGGTTTGTTTTTATTGTATGAAAACGAAAGTAAGTGATTTAATACAACCTAGCTGAAAACTTACCTTGTTGCAAAATATCATTAAAACTATTTACAGACTAGTGATTAAAAAAAAAAAGATATTCAGACACTTTTTAATGTCATAAAAAGAAAAAAAATTGTTTAAATACCTGACTTTTGACTCACGCTATCACAAAATCTCATTAACTAAGTATTAATATAATATTATTGACACGTAGGTTCCTCGCATAAGCACCCAGCGACCAGATCTAGCCCCCACCAAGCTTTGTTTGTTGCTCTAACAAAATGTAGTAAAAGTTAATAAACTTTCCAAATGGACTAACATATTATGCAGGCATAAAAAATATTAAAATTTTACCGTCGAAAGAGTACCAAACTATATAACAAAGAAAAAACTCAAGTATTTGCACGGTCACTCGTCTTGAGGCAAAAATCTCATTATTTCTAGGATAACACTTTCGATTCTTCACTTCACTATGAAACTCATGGCCATAACTTCATGAATGAATGCTGTTATCTCTCTCTTTACACAAGTGCATAGAAAGTGAAAGTAACAGAACCAACGGTTCCCTACTCTTCGGCTTTATATGTTCCTAGTAATTGAGCTTCATAGTTAACGATCGGGAAAACCACTAGAAACCAACCTTCCAAATACATAGATAGATTAGACATAGCAAGTGCGTCCATTTAAATAATATTATTTTCCTTTTTTTTCTGTCGCCTGTTCCATAGAGTCAGACAGTGTTAGTATATTGTCCTGATTTATCCTTAAGTTGACTTTACAACTGCTTTTACGAGCTGTGCCAATACTTGTAGCTTGAACTATCTTGTGGTCTCATAATATATATAATTATTATCTACCATCGGATGCGGCTCACTAACGCAGGCGTATTGCTTGGCTAACATATTATTAAATATTGTTATATTATAAAGACAAAAGTGTAGGTGTATTTAAGATTATCAGAAAAAATATATAATGGTTTATTTCGGTAATAAAAAAAAAAATTGGTCCGATAAAAGCTTCAATTCATTTGGCTGTTTAAAATGAAATTTTCAAGAAGATACCTGTTTCACCACCTACCATTAAGTTTCCGTTAAATTCCTTGGCAGATGATTTTATACCAATTCTGTTCCATTTGTTAATTTATCCAGCCGCTACCGCTGTACTGTTGTGATACAGGCCCTAAGTTACATTAACCGTTTTAGATATATGTGATTAAATTTATTTAATTAAGTAGTTAGACAGTTATAAATTGTTTTTTTATCTGACACACATTCACATCCAGGCACACATTCAATATGAAGCTATTTATAGTCTGTTTTTTAATCTCAGACACTAAAGTGACATTTCGTGGGGTACCAGTTTTTTGCAATTCTTAAATAGTAATGTGTTCCTATCGAAAATTATCGCTAATAAATTGAAGTGTTGGTTTTTTTATATTAAGTTATCCTGAAAAAAATAGTAGGTCTTATTTAAAACGTAATAATCATGGGTGGGATTAGTTAGAGTTTTTAAGGACTAAATAACGACAGCGAAATCAACATAATCTTCTAAAACTTTTTTACAGCTATTGATATAGTTTTGTAATACTTATTACCTCGTTGGAACATAAGACTAAATTTATTAAAGCACTTTCTTAGTTTTTTTTTTGTTATGTAATTTTACGTCCTTTGGTACTCAAAAACTCTACGACGACTTACCTTTCATAGACTGTATTGTGCATTCGGACAATTTTAATTAATTTGGGCTTTAATAATACGATTTGGGATAAAAAACTTTTAATTTAATCGTCTAAAAGTTACGATTCAACAAACCGGTATCGTAGGTACAACACTACACAAAAAAGCTGGTATCATTATTTGTAATTTTGGCAGTTGCATGTGTGAATCTAGTCTCTGAGATTAAAAAACGGACTATAGTTCGTTCATCTTTTTTAATCGTCCTTTGTCTTTTTATAACTTCCTACTTTAATTTTGCTGAACTATGTAGTCAATAAACAACACAAGGATAATGAAAAGCGAAAGTAATACCATTTCCTACAGATTCTCATCATCTTTTTTTTTTCTTTCTTTCATCATCAGGTTTTATGTTATCCTAGTAAATGGCACTATAAATCACGATCTGGAGAACCAAGCTGTGAAACAGATTGGACGTCCAGAGCAAGTGCACTCTCAATTTTCTGTTTATGTCACCCACGGCGGCGGTATAGTGTGCATTTGGTGAGAGGTTGTTTGTTTGCCCACAAACGAATGTTGCCCTTATCTTTAAAACCGTTACACCGATTGAAATAATAAAGGGTTTCTGTAATAAGTTTGTGATTGATCAGCAGGTTTAGATAGTGTTATGGTTAAAACTGACCAGCGCAACGGAGAGCTGGGAAAGTAAACGTTACACGTTCAGTATTCTTTATTAATTTAAATCACTTCCTTATTTAAGTCCCAAATAATTTTACTGATCACATTGATGCAGCTACTTCAATTACAGTTTAACTTTAGTTTATTTTGCTATAATGGTCAACACAAGCGCAATAAGGACTTCACCATGTGACATAGACACGTGAAACTTATCAGTCAGCTTCCATCTCAAATATATTCGTACTGACATGCTTATCTAAGATAATATATATTGAAACTTCTTCAGTACTTAATACCCCTTCCTTTTTATGTGATGCCGTATCACGTTTCTGTCATAATAATTAAGAAATTCGCATATAAGTACCAAAACAGAACTCAGTGAGACAATCTTTGTTTTATACGAGAGTGTCAACATCCAATGTGCCGTAGGAATTGTTATAATGTAAGACTTTAGACGGACTCTGAGAGGGACGAGTTTAGTACAACGCTACGGTGGCACTTGTCACATTTTGGATGTTAGAAAAAAACCTTATCGCCATCTTCACGCTTATGAAATCCTAGTATCATGCCTCGTTTTCGAACTGCCTTTCGATTCGCACCTGGTGCACACGCAAGCGCAATAAGGAGACCTCACCACGAGGCATGGATGCACGAATACTAAATCTAGTTTCATCTCAAATATAGTTGTTACGAAGTAATTTTCCAATTAAGTTTTTACTGACTCTTCTTCAGTATTTAATACCGCTTTCTTTTTATGTGATGCCGTATCTCATTTATGTCATATTAATTAAGAAATCTGCTTACAAAGTTTCTAAACAGAATCCATCGAGGGAAATTTTGATATATGCGGGAGTGTTGACAGCCAACGTGCCTCATGAATAGTAACAATATAGGACTTTATAGTGACTGTGAGAAAGACGAGTTTAGTACAACGCTAGAGCTGTAGATGTCTCATTTTGAATGTTTGAAAAATTCTCATAGGTATCTTCATGTTTATGAGTTCCTAGTATTAAGCCTCGTATTAGAACCGACTTCGTTTCACTCTTGCAAACGAGGCGATACCTCCGCACCACGATATGCAATCCAATTAACAACTTATCTAGTCGTTCATAACGTTAGGTTATGATGATTCAAATTCATAACATTTTTATTTCAAACATGTATTTATAGAACCGTATTTCTTATTTTTATATCTTTTTTGTCGTCTATCGGTTGACTATTACACTAATCTACAATATTCACACATTAATATATCGCAAACTTGTACCAGTAAAAAATGTAAGAATGTTATTTTAAACGACAACGAATATTCAACTTATCTTTGAAACCGTTAAACCGATTTAAATAATAATCTTCTGGGTTTCTGTAATGAGTTTGTGATTAATCAATCAGCTATTGTTCTGATTCTTAGATATAATATGAGTTATGGTTAAAACTCACCAGCGAACGGGTGCTGTAATGAAATGAAAGTAGTAAACGTTACACATTCAATATTCTTTACAAATCACTTTTATGTGATTAAAATATTAAGTCTTAGATGAGATACGTGAGATCATCTCTCGTAGAGACCCAAGGAGGTTGCTACAGTATTGTACTGATGCCATTGATGCAGCTACTTTCATTACAGTTTAACTTTAAATCGAATAAGTTTACTTTGCTCTATGGGTAGAGACTTTGATTCGTGCACGCAAGCGCAATAAGGACTTCACCACGTGGCATGAACACGTGAAACTTATCAGTCAGCTTCCACCTCAAATATAGTCGTACTGACATGCTTATATAAGATAATATTTACTGAAACTTCTTCAGTACTTAATACCGCTTTCTTTTTATGTGATTCCGTATCACATTTATGTCATAATAGTTAAGAAATTCGCTTACAAAGTACCAAAACAGTATTCATTGAGGCAAAGTTTGATTTATACGAGAGTGTCAATACCCAATGTGCCTTAGGAATGGTTATAATGTAAGACTTTAGACTGACTCTGAGAGGGACGAGTTTAGTACAACGCTACGGTGGCACTTGTCACATATTGGATGTTAGAAAAAAAACTTATCACCATCTTCACGCTTATGAAATCCTAGTAACATGTCTCGTTTTCGAACTGCCTTCGATTCGCAAATGTATACGCAAGCGCATTAAGGACCTCACCACGAGGCATGGATGTATGAAAACTAATCTAGTTTCTATATTAAATATAGTTGTTACGAAGTAATTATCCAATATAGTTGTTACTGACACTTGTTCAGTATTTAATACCACTTTCTTTTTATGTGATGCCGTATCCCATTTATGTCATAATAATGCCCAGACCCAGCCATCTTCTCTATTGAAATTTGGACATACATATTTTACGTAAAATATGTACTTTTGTTAAAACATAATAAACATTAATGAATAATTAAATATTTCATTCATTTACAAACATGAATTATTATTTTCAGTTTTGTACAATATCAAAAATTTTCCATCGAGTACTCTTGTGTTTAGGGATGATTTAGTCGCAAGGAAGCAAAGAAACTTTTTTTTGTTCTATTATAATGTAAGTTTTAACTACCTAGCTAAAATACCTTACTATTTATTTAAGACTTTACAGTACACAATCTAAATGTACGTATGAGTGTTGCAGTCTGTACAGATATCATAGTGCTATCGCATTTGCTCATCAACATGTTGCATAAAGCTATCGCATAAATTTCTCCACGTAGGAGTTTCGTGCTGCAATGGTATGCAAGCACATCCAGAAGCAACAGGTTCCACTTACACCTTAATATTTATTATGTCCTAGTACAATGAATTTATTTATAGATTGCACCACCCCGCTCCTTTGGTTTGTTTTTATTGTATGAAAATGAAAGTAAGTGCTTTAAATACAACCTAGCTGAAAACTTACCTTGTTACAAAATATCATTAAAACTATTCACAGACTAGTGATTTCAAAAAAAAAAGATATTCAGACACTTTAATGTCATAAAAAGAAAAAAATTGTTTAAACACCTGACTTTTGACTCACCGCTATCACAAAATCTCATTAACTAAGTATTAATATAATATTATTGACACGTAGGTTCCTCGCATAAGCACCCAGCGACCAGATCTAGCCCCACCTAACAAAATGTAGTAAAAGTTAATAAACTTTCCAAATGGACTAACATATTATGCAGGCATGAAAAATATTAAAATTTTACCGTCGAAAGAGTACCAAACTATATAATAAAGAAAAAACTCAAGTATTTGCACGGTCATTCGTCTTGAGGCAAAAATCTCATTATTTCTAGGATAACACTTTCGATTCTTCACTTCACTATGAAACTCCTGGCCATAACTTCATGAATGAATGCTGTTATCTCTCTCTTTACACAAGTGCATAGAAAGTGAAAGTAACAGAACCAACGGTTCCCTACTCTTCGGCTTTATATGTTCCTAGTAATTGAGCTCCATAGTTAACGATCGGGAAAACCACTTGAAACCAACCTTCCAAATAGTAAATACATAGATAGATTAGACATAGCAAGTGCGTCCATTTAAATATTATATTCCTTTTTTTTCTGTCGCCTGTTCCATAGAGTCAGACAGTAGTAGTATATTGTCCTGTTTTATCCTTAAGTTGACTTTACAACTGCTTTTACAAGCTGTGCCAATACTTGTAGCTTGAACTATCTTGTGGTCTCATAATATATATTATTATCTACCATCGGATGCGGCTCACTAACGCAGGCGTATTGCTTGGCTAACATATTATTAAATATTGTTATATTATAAAGACAAAAGTGTAGGTGTATTTAAGTTTATCAGAAAAAATATGTAATGGTTTATTTCGGTAATAAAAATAATAATTTGTCCGATAAAAGCTTCAATTCATTTGACTATTTAAAATGAAATTTTCAAGAAGATACCTGTTTCACCATCTACCATTAAGTTCCCGTTAAATTCCATGGCAGATGATTTTATACCAATTCTGTTCCATTTTTTATTTTATCCAGCCGCTACCGCTGTACTGTTGTGATACAGGCCCTAAGTTACATTAACCGTTTTAGATATATGTGATTAAATTTATTTAATTAAGTAGTTAGACAGTTATAAATTGTTTTTTTATCTGACACACATTCACATCCAGGCACACATTCAATATGAAGCTATTTATAGTCTGTTTTTTAATCTCAGACACTAAAGTGACATTTCGTGGGGTACCAGTTTTTTGCAATTCTTAAATAGTAATGTGTTCCTATCGAAAATTATCGCTAATAAATTGAAGTGTTGGTTTTTTTATATTAAGTTATCCTGAAAAAAAATAGTAGGTCTTATTTAAAACGTAATAATCATGGGTGGGATTAGTTAGAGTTTTTAAGGACTAAATAACGACAGCGAAATCAACATAATCTTCTAAAACTTTTTTACAGCTATTGATATAGTTTTGTAATACTTATTACCTCGTTGGAACATAAGACTAAATTTATTAAAGCACTTTCTTAGTTTTTTTTTAATGTAATTTTACGTCCTTTGGTACTCAAAAACTCTACGACGACTTACCTTTCATAGACTGTATTGTGCATTCGGACAATTTTAATTAATTTGGGCTTTAATAATACGATTTGGGATAAAAAACTTTTTCATCCCACCATCTCGGAAAGAGTATTTTTACTCTTCGATATCTGAGTGCAAAAGTCGTTTTTATCCTCTAGAGAGACAAAGTAAATTGAATTTAGAACATCGTGCTTTTACCCCCTGGCGCCGAATTTATCATACAACTTTTTTTTAATTTGTTAAAAACTCAGACTTGGAACCTTCCCTAGGTTCCGAGTCTAAACGCAACAAAGTATCGATATATGTTGAATCGATATTTTTTGAAAATATCAGTATCGATACTGATATTTTTATTTAAAAATATCGATATATGGGCGATATATCTTAAAAACCAAATTATAAAACAACAAATCAAGTCGTCCAAAAACAAAAAATACATTAAATATAATTTGTTAAAAAGATGTTAGTATAAAAAAAGTATTCCTTTTTGGGATTTTATAATCTTAAAACGTATAAATGTTTATTGGTCTGTAAAAAATATAGATGTTTATACCTTTTCGATACTTTGAATTTTATATCGATGCATCGATATATCGAAATATTAAATATCGCTCAAAAATATCGATACATTAAAAAAATAATATCGATATATCGATGTATCGATATTTTTTCAACAAGCCTATCGGAACTTTCTTGGTGTACTTTTTTAAGTCACTAACACCAACATTACAATACCTAACAAAAATATTACACTCAAGTAATTGTAGCAACGTTTCTTTCAATTTCTCTTAATTATACCTAGTATTATTTGTTATAATTTAAAGAATAGGTATTCTTTAAAACTTACCTATCATATAGTATTTAATACCTAAACTGAAATAAACGTATCTTGTGGTTGTAAATGTTTTTTTTAGTCATTTCCTCGCTGAGGTGGAATGAAAAGTTACGTGTTGCACTCGAGTGCAAAGATTTTTCACCTTGTGCTCTTTTAATTCCCTCGCTGACGCTCAGGATTCTAATTTTTGAATCACTCGCTCCGCTCGTGATTCAATTTTAGAATCCTTCGCTTGCTCGGTCATCAAAATTGAGCACGCGGTTAAAAAGCAACTTTGCACTCTTGTATAACAAATAACTATTAATTTAATCGTCTAAAAGTTAAGATTCAACAAACCGGTATCGTAGGTACAACACTACACAATTGTATTTACAACACTACATACATACATGTACATGTAGGTACAACACTACAGAATTTGTAATTTTGGCAGTTGCATGTGTGAATCTAATCTCTGAGATTAAAAAACGGACTATAGTTCGTTCATCTTTTTTAATCGTCCTTTGTCTTTTTATAACTTCTCTTACTTTCATTTTGCTGAACTATGTAGTCAATAAAAAACACAAGGATAATGAAAAGCGAAAGTAATACCATTTCCTACAACTATTCTCATCATCATACATAACATAAAACCTGATGTTTTATGTTATCCTAGTAAATGGCACTATAAATTACGATCTGGAGAACCAAGCTGTGAAACAGATTGGACGTCCAGAGCAAGTGCACTCTCAATTTTCTGTTTATGTCACCCACGGCGGCGGTATAGTGTGCATTTGGTGAGAGGTTGTTTGTTTGCGCACAAACGAATGTTGCCCTTATCTTTAAAACCGTTACACCGATTGAAATAATAAAGGGTTTCTGTAATAAGTTTGTGATTGATCAGCAGGTTTAGATAGTGTTATGGTTGAAACTGACCAGCGCAACGGAGAGCTGGGAAAGTAAACGTTACACGTTCAGTATTCTTTATTAATTTAAATCACTTCCTTATTTAAGCCCCAAATAATTTTACTGATCACATTGATGCAGCTACTTCAATTAAGTTTAACTTTAGTTTATTTTGCTATAATGGTCAACACAAGCGCAATAAGGACTTCACCATGTGACATAGACACGTGAAACTTATCAGTCAGCTTCCATCTCAAATATAATCGTACTGACATGCTTATATAAGATAATATTTACTGAAACTTCTTCAGTACTTAATACCGCTTTCTTTTTATGTGATGCCGTATCACATTTATGTCATAATAGTAAAGAAATTCGCTTACAAAGTACCAAAACAGTATTCATTGAGGCAAAGTTTGATTTATACGAGAGTGTCAATACCCAATGTGCCTTAGGAATGGTTATAATGTAAGACTTTAGACTGACTGTGAGAGAGACGAATTTAGTACAACGCTACGGTGGCACTTGTCACATTTTGGATGTTGAAAAAATATTATCTCTATCTTCATGTTTATGAGTTCCTAGTAACATGTCTCGTTTACGAACTGCCTTCGATTCGCAAATGCACACGCAAGCGCATTAAGGACCTCACCACGAGGCATGGATGCATGAAAACTAATCTAGTTTCTATCTCAAATATAGCTGTTACGAAGTAATTATACAATATAGTTGTTACTGACACTTGTTCAGTATTTAATACCGCTTTCTTTTTATGTGAAGCCGTATCTCATTTATGTCATATTAATTAAGAAATCTGCTTACAAAGTTTCTAAACAGAATCCATCGAGGGAAATTTTGATACATGCGGGAGTGTTGACAGCCAACGTGCCTCATGAATAGTAACAATATAGGACTTTATAGTGACTGTGAGAAAGACGAGTTTAGTACAACGCTAGAGCTGTAGATGTCTCATTTTGAATGTTTGAAAAATTCTCATAGGTATCTTCATGTTTATGAGTTCCTAGTATTAAGCCTCGTATTAGAACCGACTTCGTTTCACTCTTGCAAACGAGGCGATACCTCCGCACCACGATATGCAATTCAATTAACAACTTATCTTGTCGTTCATAACGCTAGGTTATGATGATTCAAATTCATAACATTTTTATTTCAAACATGTATTTATAGAACCGTATTTCTTATTTTTATATCTTTTTTGTCGTCTATCGGTTGACTATTACACTAATCTACAATATTCACAAATTAATATATCGCAAACTTGTACCAGTAAAAAATTTAAGAACGTTATTTTAAACGAGTTTCCATGGCCAACTTTTTGGAACCATTTACACATTTCAGTTATAGTTCAAGTGTTAGATAAAAATTTAATAAAAACGCATAACAGAAGTTTTATAATTTAAAAGTACCACCAATCACTATACAGCCACTGCGTAACTTTCTGTTATTCTGTGACACCACTGTGCCCGGTTTATGGTTAATATCATTGGTTAGAGTTCCGACTAAACATCTATCGACCTTCATGAAGGAGGAGTATTGGCCGAAAGAGGTAGTTTTCCGGTGCCATCGAGGCCGGATACCTAGCAACGTACAATACACACCGACCATAAGTATGAAATAGTGTTAGTTGTATTGCATAATTATGTATGTTATAGTATTTTTAAGTTTTGTATTTTGTTATTTTTATAAGTATTGTATTATATATTTTTATATGAGCCTTGTTGCCTGAAATAAATGGTAATATAATAAAAAAAAAACACCAAAAACTTAAATTTCAAATCTTGCAAAGCAATTCCTTGTCATTGAGAGTCCCGTTAGATTGACACTATTGTAGTAGTTCTTAATATTGTTGTTGTTTAATCATAAACAATGTCCTATACCTGAATTTTATTATATTTTTGCATTTACATAATTTTAGTTTATTGGTTTTATGTATTCCTTTCCTCTGGCGCAGGCCGCTCTGCCCCGCACCGCACCTCATCTTTGACCTGTCTAGACGACCGAGTCGCTTCACTGTTAGATTTACACTGTGGCGTCGCGTCGTGATTGAAAATCTAGAACTAGCTCATAGTTTTACCCAAAACTATGGTGTATTGGCTTCTAGTCTAACCAAATAAAATTACAAAAAAAACCGATAGAATTTCTTCTTGTAGTCGTCGTTTGAACACTACATCACCTGATGTTAAGTGTGGATGCGGTCGACGATAGAGCACGCTTGCCTAGAAGTAACTACTATTTACTCGTGACTTGAACTTTGAACACTCCCAGGTTGTACAATGTACGTATCTGGGAATACAGACTCCGACGAAGGACTCTCGTAATAATAATAATATCTAGAAGTTTTACCTAAACTTGAATTAACCCGTTCAAGATAAATATCCTATTTGACCAAATGTATTAAAGATAAAAACTGTTTTTTTTGGTCTCAAAATTAAGGCACACTTTCAATAGGAAGTTATTTAACTTGTGCGTCTTGTTGACTCGTGACCTTCTTTTGCTGAAATAGTTCATAAACAACACAAGGTCATAGAAAGTGAAACTTAACCCATTTTCCACTACTATTCCCATCTGCTTCGGTTTTATGCTCTCCTAGTGAATGGCACTATAAATAACGATCCGGAGAACCAAGCTCTGAAACACACATGTAATACCTACAGACCGAGTGCACAGTCAATTTTCTGTTGCTGTCAGTCAAAGATGATCTGGTTTGGGTGTGTTAAAAGCTAAGAAAAAATAGGAAACTCTGCGTACGTTCTCCATGATAATATATAAGTTAAAACAAAGTTATTAGTAATTGGGTGGGTGGTTAGTTAGTAGGAAGGGATTCCCATTAGATTAAAACTATCGAAGTTATTCACCTTATTCAATGGGTGGCAATCCAACTGTCCACCACTGTATGTTTCTCAAGAACCTAGTTACCACGCTCGACTAATCTGTGGAATTAATTACCAGCGGTGGTATTACCGATCCGGTACGACATGGCAACCAAGCTCTGAAATACATACATGTAATAAATAATAAATAATACCTACAGAGCGAGTGCACCCTAAATTTTTTGTTGCACTGTTACTTACAGTCAAAGATCTAGTTTCGGTGTCTTAAAAACTAATAAAACAGAAAACTCTGCGTACGTTCTCCATGTTAATAGATCAGTTAAAACAGAGTTATTAGTAGGGTGGCCGTGGGTGGTTGGTTAGTTAATAGGAAGGGATTCCCATTCGATTAAAACTATTGAGGTTACTCACTTTAATCAATGGGTGTCCAACTGTCCACCACTGTATTATGATTCTCAAGAACATAGTTACCACTCACGACGACTCTGTGGAATTAATTACCAGCTGAGGTATTTCCGACATTTCGACATGGCACAATACAAAACTTTGACACGTTCATTATTCCTTACATTCAAATCACTTCTTGTGAATAAACTATTAAGTTTTTAATTGTACTGATACCAATTTTGCAGCTACTTTCATTATAGTTTAATCTAAATCTAAGTTTACTTTTCTATATGGGTAAGACTTCGATTCGTGCACGCATGCGCGCAATAAGGAGTTCACCACGTGGCATGGACACGTGAAACTTATCAGTCAGCTTCCACCTCAAATATAGTCGTACTGACATGCTCATCTAAGATAATATTTACTGATACTTCTTCAGTACTCAATACCGCTTTCTTTTTATGTAATGCCGTATCAAATTTATGTCAAAATAATTAAGAAATCTGCTTACAAAGAATCAAAACAGAATTCACTGAGGCAATCTTTGATTTATACGAGAGTGTCAACACTCAAAGTGCCTGAGGAATAGTTATAATGTAAGACTTTAGGTTGATTGTGAGAGAGTCGAGTTTAGTTTCACAGTACGGTGGCACTTGTCACATTTTGGATATTCTAAAAAATCTTATCTCCATCTTCATGTTTATGAGTTCCTAGTATCACGCCTCGTCTTCGAGTCTGACTTCGATTCACGCCTGGTACACGCAAGCGCAATGAGGACCTCACCAAGTGGCATAAACACTTACATAAAAACTTTTTAGTTAGTTAGATTTTAGTTAGTTATCTCCAATATAGTTGTTACGACATGCTTATCTAAAACAATTACAAGAATAGTACCAATAGCCTTTGAAAAAACAGGAACCTCAATTTAAAAGACAACATTATAATACGTTGTTTATTCGCCGCCCCTACTTCAATATAAACACACCGAACCAGCGTCCGTTGCCATGGTTACACATCACGTTCCGTATGGCAGGCTTTAGTAATATACTAAGACCACATAATTCATAAGGAGTTTCCACGACAACTTTTGAATTAGACGCAATTAGTTACGAACAGTCAGAGGTGTCTGCTTTGGATTCGAACTCGACACCTACGACTTGGCAGTTCAGAGGTGTCATATGAAATTCAATTAGGTTATCAATAAATTAAGCCGTGACTTTCGAGAAATATTTATAATATTTGTGTTAAGTACCTATATAAGAAAAATAATAGAGTATACTATTACACTATATTACCGACGTGTACTGAAATACCACAGTTGTATACATTTATTTTTATATTGCAAAAAGTGATATTCGTTGAAAAATAAAAGACGTATTCCATAGTGAGCACCCGCTATGTGGAAACTTCCAGCAGCCGTATACATACACCGTTGTTAGTGTAACTATGATTCACCGTATTAAATAGTCAAAATCGGCTTGAAAATAGAGTTTTAGATTACCTAACTTTCTATAAGTTACTATCAGCCTCTTGTCAAAAAGCTGAACACATAACATACGACGATGACGCTAACGCGAACTCTTCTTGATTTATGCTGTTCTGGTAACACTAACGTCTGGCGTTCCCATGGTAACGGATGCTCTAAGCCTGCAGCAATACCTTTGTAACACTTTTACAAATACTCTAAAAAACCGGTCAAGTGCGAGTCGAGGCTGAATGTAAAGGGTTCCGTTTCATTTTTTATTAATATAATTAAAATTAGTATACTCAACATTTCAATTCTCTACCTATTACGCTTCATGACAGATTCAGCTGGCAGACAGACAGATTGAAGGACGTACAGCGGTGGCTTAGTAATAGGGTTCCGTTGTCACTCTTCGGCTTCGTAACCCTAAAAAAGTAGACCCACCCACCAAAGCTTACTCAAAAGGAGAGTTAGCTTAATAGTCCTTGTGCCAACAGAGACAAAAATAACCTGCACCGCGTTTCTATCTAGCTGTTTCGACTCGTTGATACACGTTGAGTTAATACGGCCCATCCGGTGAATTAAATCACACACTACCATTTTTTTTAGATTAAAATAATTTTGTTATAAAAGCTTCATTAGTCTAGCCTTGCGTAACCCCTTCGGGAGAAGCACAGACATATTAAGACGATTTCGAGTCAATCCAAACGTCAAATCAACGTTTAAATTATTTCCTACAGCAGTGTAGTGCACGCTCACGCGTAGCACTCTCGTAGCACACAGCCACTGGCTACGACACGTTTTGGGTACGAATTTTTGTAGCAAATATTTACAATATTTCTTAATTTTGTTTTTAATGTTTATAAATACTTGGCTTATTATATAAATATTGTTTATTCTACAAAAACGCCAGTGACAAAAGACGACTTAATAAAATCTACCTCTATACGAAGTTTAAGAATAATTTAAAATACCTACTAGTTCCAAAATATAAATACAACTTTACCTTTTACTATGAAATAGTTTTCAAATTATCGATAACATTTCTTAAAAAGTATCATATTATCAAAATGTACCTCGATCTACATACGTGTACCAAATTACAGATCAATTGGACTCCAGGAAGTGGGTCAGAATAGGCTCTCTCTAAACATACACACCCACAAACTTACTTACAAAGCAAGTTGAATAAAAAGCTTGTAAAAAAACTAAACATACTATGGTCTACAAAACTCAAACATTGACCACTATTTTTATCTGACAAAACAGATTTCCTAGCACAACATAATAATCTCTCAACGAGTATATAGTACTAGTTACTAAACTACTCCTTACCAGTTATGCATTCCTGGTAAGCTACTAACCAGGTAGTACGCAAGGGAAAACCCGCACCCGCTGCGCGTTTTGACGAAACCAGACGTGAACCAGTTACGCTACATTATCTCTTGGCAATTTATTGATGGCATTAGGAACCTTTTAAATCAGAAGTTAATAATTATTTAAATAACGGAAAAGTCTCAGTTCAAAGTAATTAAATATAAATAGCCATATTTATTTAGGTAGAAATTCAATCCACACTGTTTATTTCATTTTATGAGCATTCATGTGAAGTTTTGAACATACTTTTTAATTTCAAAACATAAAATACATTTCTAATTACGATTCTTTTATTAGGGTATTGTACCCGACAGGATAACGGGACCCACTACTACTAAGTCTCCGTTGTCAGTCCGTCCGTCCATAGGTCTGTCAGCAGGCCTGGACCTGTGTGAAATTTTCAACTCTCTACCTATTAAGAAGTTGAAGAGAGTTGAAAATTTTACACAGTTTATGTTTACCACTTTTGCCACTACAACGACAAATACCTACTTTTATTGATACTTATTAGACACGACTAAAACGATTCGATCCCGGTCGATTTAACCACTATGCCCCGTTCTATGGTTAACATAATTTCTCATCAAAAAATTAACTGTCAATTTTTTTAAAACAATCCTTGTTTAATAATGACCTACCTGTTGCGGTGTTTCCCGTGGGCTCTGGATATGTTGTTCGTCAAACGAGGCCTAAAAAGAGCTCATACCACGGCGGCGGCTCAGCTCTGTCCCCAACGTTGCTGATGACGGGGACATCAGGTGGGCCGTCTGCTCGTCTGCCAATGTAGGCAACAAAATAAACTAAATTGGATTTACTTATTTTCAACCGACTTAAAAAAAGGAGGAGGCTCAATTCGACTGTATTTTTTTTTATGTTTGTTACCTCAGAACTTTCGACTGGGTGAACCGATTTTGATGATTCTGATTTTTTATTCGAAAGCTGGTGCTTACTGATTGGTCCCATAATTTTTTTATCGAAATAATAATCCCCCCCCCCCCCCCCATATAATAATAGGTACAATACAAAATACATCTATATTCCAATTTTGAGTCGGTGCCAAACAGACAATCAACGAAAGTCATATTATTTAACTTTTTAGTTTGGCACCGCCTCCAATATTAGTTAGAAATCATAATGTAAATATGTTATTTTTTGCTTTTTACTTCCTATGTGTTTTTTGGAGGCGGTTTGTTTTTTTGTTTAAAAATAATTTATTAATCTATTGGTTATTGTATTCCTTCCTTCAGGCGCAACTCACTTTTGGCAATAATCTGTGTGTATGTATATGTGTGGGAGAGATTGAATGAAGGAATAAAACTAAAGCATAAATTGAACGAAATTTTATATATTTTCCTCAAGAAACGAGAAGATTCTGAATATTTTAAATTAATTGATTTAGATTATTATTGTGGGTACGACATGAAACCTAGATACAAAACAAAACTTTGACACATTCGTTATTCCTTAGTTTCAAATAACTTCTCGTCACTGAACTATTAAGTTCTTAATTGAACTGTTGCCAACTTTGCAGCTACTTTTATTATAGTTTAAATATAAGTTTACTTTTATTTAGGGGTAGACTTCTATTCGTGCACGCATGCGCAATAAGACTTCACCATGTGACAAGGTCACGTGAAATTTATCAGTCAGTTTCAACCTCAAATATAGTCGTACTGACATGCTTATCTAAGATAATATTTACTGATACTTCTTCAGTACTTAATACCGCTTTCTTTTTATGTGATGCCGTATCACATTTATGTCATAATAATTAAGGAATCTGCTTACAAAGAATCAAAACAGTATTTATTGAGGCAATATTTGATATAAACGAGAGTGTCAACACTCAAAGTGCCTTAACGAATAGTTATAATGTAAGACTTAGGTTGATTGTAAGAGAGACGAGTTTAGCTAACAGTACGGCGACACTTGTCACATTTTGCATCTTGGATAAAATCGTATCTCCATCTTCATGTTTATGAGTTCCTAGTATCAAGCCTCGTTTTCGAGTCTGACTTCGATTCGCGTCTGGTACACGTAAGCGCAATAAGGGACTCACCTAGTGGCATAGATACTTAATATGAAAACTATTTAGTTGGTTAGATTTTAGTTAGTTTCTATCCCAAATATAGTTGTTACGACATGCTTATCTAAAACAAAAGAATAGTACCAATCGGTATAAATAGCCTTTGTAAAACAGGAACCTCAATAAAAGACGCAACATTATAATACGCTACTTATTCGCTCGCGCCGCGGGAATTCGGTATGTTTATAAACACATCGAACTGACGTCCGTTGCCATGGTTACACAACAAGCTCCATATAGCAGGCTTTAGTAATATACTAAGACCACATGATTCATAAGGAGTTTCCACGACTAGTTGTTACTAATATACGTAACTAATTACGAACAGTCGGATACTATAGGCGCCAGAAGGAATCAGAGTGTGCAAAATGTAAGGACGGCAGTCTGTACAGTTTTGAACTTAAAAAACCTTGCAGATTAACCTCTCCCACGATTAGAATGCAACCTATGCGAAAATGTGCAGTATGCAGGTGCACATATGACTATTATTGCCATCCTTTTCGTTTCCCTACAATTTTTGCAAATTAGAGCAGGAAAAATATAGTTTTACGAATTTCCATGATAAAAAAAATCGCCAATTTTTTTGCACACATGGTGTGCAAACTACATTTACTTAAGAATCTAGATGTTGCCAGGAGGTTGGCTGGTCCATTTTTTTTATAACCATCCTCTTAGGTATCAAGTAAATGGATGGAACAAATACTTTGAAACTATTTCAGGGATTGTTTTAGTGATAATATCCCATGGTTTCCTATCATTTAAGATACTTCAAGCTAGTCAATAAAAAAAATAAACAAATATTTTAAAATTTATTATTAGAATTGCTAATTTTAACAACAATTAATAAGTCGTCAAAAAACATACAACAAATCAATCATTTTTATTTTTACGGTCGCTATTTATACATAATTGCACAACGAATACAGTTTGGCTGTATTTTTTTGCAAGAAGAAGCCCTTGTTTCGTCGGTTGTCGAACTTGAGACCCACGACTTGCGACAGTCCGGCGTGATATGAAATTCAAATTAAGTTAACCAGTAAATAAAGAGTAATCAATTAATAATTAAACCGTGACTTTTGAGAATTATATATAATACTAGCTTTTTGCCCGCGACTTCGTCCGCGTGGAATAGTTACTTTGTTCCATATGAACTTTCATCCCCTATTTCACCCCTACATAGGTCGAAATTAGTGGTTGAATTTATCAAAATCCTATTTAAGCGGACGTCTTCATCATAGGAGTTCCAATCTTTAATTTCAGTTCATTCAGTTGAAAATCTAAGAAGATTTATACAAACTTTCATCCCCTTTTATCCCCTTAGGGGTGAAATTTATCAAAATCCTTTCTTAGGGGATGCTTAGGTCATAGTAGCTATATGCATGCGAAGTCTCAGCCCGATCGGTTTAAAATTGATAAAGTTTCATACAAACTTTCATCCCCTATTTTATCCCCTTGGGGGTAGAATTCATCAAAATCCTATTTAAGCGGTCGTCTTCATCATAGTAGCTCCAATTTTTAATTTCAGTTCAATCAGTCGAAAATCTAAGAAGATTTATACAAACTTTCATCCCCTATTTTATCCCCTTAGGGGTAGAATTTATCAAAATCCTTTCTTATGCCTACGTCATAATAGCTATATGCATGCAGTCTCAGCCCGATCGGTTTAAAATTGACAAAGTTTCATACAAACTTTCACCCCATATTTTATCCCTTTAGGGGTGGAATTTATCAAAATCCTTTCTTGGGGGATGCCTACACGTCATAGTAGCTATATGCATGCAAAGTCTCAGCTCGATCGGTTTGAAATTGACAAAGTTTCATACAAAGTTTCATCCCCTATTTTATCCCCTTGGGGGTAGAATTCATGAAAATCCTTTCTTAGCGGATGCCTACGTCATAACATGTACCTGTATGCCAAATTTCAGCCCGATCCCTCCAGTGGTTTGGGCTGTGCGTTGATAGATCACTATGTCAGTCAGTCAGTAAGTCAGTCAGTCACCTTTGAGTTTTATATATTTAGATTTGCGTGAAGTATACCTATATAACAAAAATAGAGTATTATACTATACTACCTACGTGTGTTGAAATACCACAGTTGTATACATTTAGTTTGATATTACAAAAGTTATATTCGTAGTAAAATATAAGATATATTCTATATTGAGCACCCGCTATGTGGAAACTTCCTGCGACAGTATCTAGACATACACCGTTGTTAGAGTAACTATGATTCAGTGTATTAAATAGTAAAATTCGATTTGAAAATAGAGTTTTGGATTAAGTACCTCATACTTTTTATAAGTTACTATCATCTCTGGTCAAACAGCTGAACCATATACATACATATAACATGACGCTAACGCGAACTCTTCTTGATTTATGCTGCTCTGGTAACACTAACGCCCGGCGTTTCCATGGTAACAGATGCTCTGGGTCTACAGCAATATCTTTGTATAACATATTTTATATAACTAAAAAACCGAGACTTAAACCACTCATTAAAGGGTGCTGTACCATTTTTATTTAATATCAATACAATTAGTATTTGTCATTATAGTGGCACTAAAAATAGAAACACTGAAAATCTCTACCTATTACGGTTCATGAGATACAGCTCGCTGACAAACATACAGAAGGACGTACAGCGGTGGCTTGCTAATAGGGTCCTATTGGCACCCTTTGGTCACGGAACCCTAAAAAGTTTACCCACCCACCAAAACTTACTAAAAAGGAGAGTATGGTCACTAGCCCTTGTACTAACAGAGACAAAAATAACCTGCACCGTTTCTATCTAGCTATTTTGGCTCCTAGATTATTATTAATTATTGCCTATTGCAGTGCAGCGCGTAGCACTCTCATAGCACACAGCAACTGGCTACTACAAGTTTTGGGTAGTTGGCGAGTTTGTGTAGCAAGCATGTAGCGATACAATGTTTTTTTTTAAATAACTTTTTTTTTTACTTTACATAAATTGTGTAAATGTTGTTTATTGTACAAAAACGCCAGTGACGACTTAATCCAAAACAATTAAATGAATAGTACCAATCAGCAAAAGCTTTTGAAAAACAGGCACCTCAATTTAAAAGACTTATTACACTTACTATATGCTTAATAATATATAATACGCTAAATTCGCGTCCCCTACTGAAACAAACACACCGAACCGGCGTCCGTTGCCATGGTTACACAACACGCTCCATGTGGCAGGCTTTAGTAATATACTAAGGCCTCATGATTCATTTGGAGCTGTTACGACTACTTTTTGCGAGTGCTTACCTATAACTATACCAATACTAGCTTTTTCCCGCAGCTTAGTTCGTGCCAAGTTTGAACCCGTTTTGTTATTCTGTTATTCGGGGCGGAGACAAATCCAACAAATTTAAAAAGTCATGAAAATTGGTCCAGCCGTTCTCGTGAACAAGTGTTATTTTACTCAATACTCAATACTTTATTGCATTCCATAATGCGGGCATAATGCATGGCGGGCAGGATTCGAACTAGAAGACGCAGGTTCGAATCCTGCCCGCCAGCCGATTCTTTCCTTCATTAAAAATAACTTATAATCTTATCATGGAAAATGCTTAAAAAAATACAAAAAGATAGCATTCCATAATGTTTTATATAATCAAATTAATAAATTTATTATTTTTCCTTCTTTATAATCTTTTTGTTTGTTTGTTTGTATTGAATAGACTCCGAAACTACTGGACAGATTTAAAAAAATCTTTCATCATGTTAGATAGCCTATTTAATGGGGAAGGCTATAGGCTATATATTATAACGCTACGACAAATAGGAGCGGAGTAGGAATGAAAAATATTGCAAAAACAGGGGAAAAATTTATAGGACCACGCAGGCGAAGACGCTGGTGGAAAAAAAATCCAATCGTGTGTGTTAAAAATATTTAATACATTTTTGCAATCACTTAAAAACTATTTGGTTAAAAAGACAAAGACAACATTACCTGTCATTATAAATTACAGCAATTAAAAAAACTAAGGGCCTGTTTCACCACCTTCGGATAGCTACTAACCGCCCGATAAATTGAATAAAAAATGGAACAACATACGTATAAAATCTTCTGCCAAGTAATTTAACGGGAATTTATCAGTAAGCTGTGAAACAACACAGATTTCCTAGCACAACATAACAATAACTGTAAACGAGTACGTAGTGCTAGTTACTAAACTACTTCTTATCAGTTATGCATTCCTGGTAAGTTACTGTCCAGGTAGTACGCAAGGAGCATTTGGAGAAAACCGCTGTTGAGTAAATATATGATGAAATATTATCATTCACTTTTGCTTTTTACCTTAGGACGTCCCTGTGTCATTGTTTTGACCTTGCAATTTTACGTAAAAATAGGAACGGGCGAATAGGTTAGTAAAAACTCAGAAAAAGTTAGTACCTACTTAGGTATGTTTTTATTAATACTTAAAATAAGTGAATGCATAGGTACAGGACACGTAATAGTAGGAATTAGGATTATTTTCTTAATCTCACCCGATTCAACCGGAGAAAAGTGAAAAGGATTAATATTAAGACGCGTTAGACAAGCAATGAAATTCTTCTAACTTTCTAAAATATAACATGCGATATAGGAAGTTATTTAAGTCGTGCGTCTTTTTATAACTTCTGATCTTCGTTTTGCTGAAATAGTTCATAAACAACACAAGGTCATAGAAAGTGAAACTAAACCCATTTTTCACTACTATTCCCATCAGCTTCGGTTTTATGCTCTCCTAGTGAATGACATTATAAATAACCGTACGGAGAACCAAGCTCTGAAATACATGTAATAAATAATAAATAATACCTACGGAGCGAGTGCACCCTCAATTTTTTGTTGCACTGTTGCTTACAGTCAAAGATATTGGTTTCGCTGTCTTAAAATCTAATAAAACAGAAAACTCTGCGTACGTTCTCCATGTTAATAGATCAGTTAAAACAGAGTTATTAGTAGGGTGGCCGTGGGTGGTTGGTTAGTTAATAGGAAGGGATTCCCATTAGATTAAAACTATTAAGGTTACTCACATTAATCAATGGGTGTCCAACTGTCCACCACTGTATGATTCTCAAGAACATAGTTACCACTCACGACGACTCTGTGGAATTAATTACTAGCGGAGGTATTTCTGATCGACATGGCACAATACAAAACTTTGACACATTCATTATTCTTGTGACTAAACTATTGAGTCCTTAATTTTACTGGTGCCAATTTTGCAGCTACATTCATCATAGTTTAATTTAACTCTAAGTTTACTTTTCTTGGGGTTAGTCTTCGATTCTTGCACGCATGCGCTATAAGGAATTCACCACGTGGCATGGACACGTGAAACTTATCAGTCAGCTTCCACCTCAAATATAGTCGTACTGACATGCTCATCTAAGATAATATTTACTGATACTTCTTCAGTACTTAATACCGCTTTCTTTTTATGTGATGCCGTATCACATTTATGTCATAATAATTAAAAAATCTGCTTCCAAAGAATCAAAACAGAATTCACTGAGGCAACCTTTGATTTATACGAGAGTCTCAACACCAAAAGTGCCTTAGGAATAGTTATAATATAAGACTTTAGAGTGATGGTGAGAGAGACGAGTTTAGTACAACGCTACGGCGGCACTTGTTACATTTTGGATGTTGGAAAAAATCTTATCTCTATCTTCATGTTTATGAGTTCCTAGTATTACGTTCCTAGTACCTCGTTTTCGAGCCTGACTTCGTTTCGCGCCTGGTATACGCAAGCGCAATGAAGACCTCACTAAGTGGCATAGATACTAATATGAAAACTGTTTAGTTAGTTTGATTTTAGTTAGTATCGATCTCAAATATAGTTGTTGTGACATGTTTATCTAAATCAATTAAATGAATAGTACCAATCAGTAAAAGCTTTTGTAAAAACAGGCACCTCAATTTAAAAGACGCAACATTACATGCTTAATATTATGTATAATACGCTAAATTCGCCTCCCCTACTGAAACAAACACCGAACCGGCGTCTGTTGCCATGGTTACTCAACACGCTTCTTAGGGCAGGCTTTAGTAATATACTAAGACCACATAATTCATAAGGAGTTTCCACGACTACTTTTTACTAATACACAAATAATTACGAACAGTCAGAGGCCTTGGATTGGCAATCCGGGGTGGTGTGATATGAAATTCAAATTAGTTATCAATAAATTAAGCCGTGACTTTCGAGAAATATTTATATTATTTGCGTTATGTATCTGTATATTATGAATAATAGAATATACTATTACACTATATTACCTACGTGTATTAAAATACCACAGTTATATATACATTTAATTTTGTATATATAAAATAAAAGCCGTATTCCATATTGAGCACCCGCTATATGGAAAATTCCTGCAGCAGTATCTAGACATACACCATTGTTAGTGTAACTATGATTCAGCGTATAAAATAGTCAAAATCGGCTTGAAAATAGAGTTCTGGATTACCTCCAACTTTTTTAAACTCGAAGTTACTATACGGGGCTATTTGGTCATGCAACTGAACACATAACATTATGACGCTAACGCGAACTCTTCTTCATTTATGCTGCTCTGATAACAGTAACGTCTCGAGTTTCCATGGTAACCAATGCTTTGCAATACCTTTCCTAGCTTTTCTACCTTTTCTACTACTTATTTATAATAAATAGGTAATATAAAATTCTTTGTTGCAGTGCCTCTAGAAATAGAAACACTGAAAACTTTTCTGTGTTGTCTTAGATACCAAACCCTCATAATAAAATATTCCCACTTACCGAAGCTACTGAGAAGGAGAATTTACTCATATCCCTTGTACCAACAGAGACAAACATACCCTGCACATTTAGGGTCCTAAGCCATATTTTGTAGATTAAAATAATTTTGATGCGCCTGCGGGACTGCGACCCCTTCGGGAGAAATACAGACGCAACGTAATAATAGTACGATTTTGTGTTAATATGTAACAAATTTTACCTCTAATAAACGTCAACTCAACGTTTAAATTATAATTGTTTATTGCAGCGTATTTCACGCTCACGCGTAGTACTCTCGTAGCACACATCGTAGCAACTTGCTACGATTGTTTTGGCTACGAGTTTGTGTATCAAGCATGTAGCGATGAAATATTTTTTAATAACTTTTTTTCTGTTTACAAATACTTTTTGTATTGTGTGAATGTTGTGTTGTATGTCATTATACAAAATGCCAGTCACAAAAAAGATGACTTAATAAAATCTACCTCTCTACGAAGTTTTCCATTAGAATAATTTAAAAATACTTGTTTCAAAATACAAATTAAATTTGTCGTCGACACTATAACATCAATGGAATTTTAAGCATCCAATGCATTGGAACTAAAATGCTTGGGCCTACCTACAATGTACTAGGGCACTATATAAGCAAGGAAGTCTATGTAACACTAACACAGAGGCATCCGAACATGTCACCATGCACACACTTGCATTCCAAGCTATGGTAATAGTGCAATGTCGGTGAGAAACAGAAGCATCTGAAACTTTATGTAACTTACTATAAATATCTGCAACCAGGCCAAAGATTTATAAACAATTAGAGAATTGCACACTGCAATAATCTAGCCAGCTTAAAGAATAAAGGAATGTAATTCTCAATATCTCATAGATTCAAGATGCCCAAGCAATTATTTATTACTGTCACTAAATTGGCGGGAAATACTACTACGATCACAAACGCGAGATGAGATGCTGTGAGAGAATATTCAGGGCAGCAATAACAAATAACGCTTGTCCCACTGTCGCTATCCTTGTCTAGGATAGGACTGCAACTGTGAATAGCCTTTGTAAAAATGGGAACTTCATTTTTAAAGACGCAACATTATATTATATTTGCGCTGTTTATTCCCTCCCCTACTGAAAGGTAAACACGACAAACCAGCGTCCGTTGCCATGGTTACACAACACGCTCCATGTGGCAGGCTTTAGTAATATACTAAGGCCTCATGATTCATATGGAGCTTTTACGACTACTTTTTGCGATTGCTATAACTATACTAACTTTTTCCCGCAGCTTAGTTCGCGCCAAGTTTGAACCCCGTTTTGTTATTCTGTTATTCGGGGTTGAGACAAATCCAACAAATTTAAATAATCTTGAAAATCGGTCCAGCCATTCTCGTGAATAAGTGTTATTTTACTCAATACTCAATACTTTATTGCATTCCATAATGCGGGCATAATGCATGGCGGGCAGGATTCGAACCAGAAGACGCAGGTTCGAATCATGCCAGCCAGTCGATGTTTTCCTTCATTAAAAATAACTTGTAATCTTAGCATGGAAAATGCTTAAAAAAATACAAAAAGATAGCATTCCATAATGTTTTATATAATAAAATTAATAAATTTATTATTTTCCCTTCTGTATAATCTTTTTGTTTGTTTGTTTGTATTGAATAGACTCCGAAACTACTGGACAGATTTAAAAAAATCTTTCATCATGTTAGATAGCCCATTTAATGGGGAAGGCTATAGGCTATATACTATAACGCTACGACAAATAGGAGCGGAGTAGGAATGAAAAATGTGGCAAAAACAGGGGAAAAATTTATAGGACCACGCAGGCGAAGACGCTGGCGGAAAAAAATCCAATCGTGTGTGTTAAAAATATTTAACACATTTTTGCAATCACTTGAAAACTATTTGGTTAAAAAGACTAAGACAACATTTCCTTTCATTATAAATGACAGCAATTAAAAAACTAAGGGGCTGAATTCACCACCTCCGGATAGTTACTAACCGCCCGATAAATTGAATAAAAATGGAACAACATACGTATAAAATCTTCTGCCAAGTAATTAAACGGGAATTTATCAGTAAGCTGTGAAACAACACAGATTCCCTAGCACAACATAACAATAACTGTAAACGAGTATGTAGTGCTAGTTACTAAACTACTTCTTATCAGTTATGCATTCCTGGTAAGTTACTTTCCAGGTAGTACGCAAGGAAGCATTTGGAGAAAACCGCTGTTGAGTAAATAAATGATGAAATATTATCATTCACTTTTGCTTTTTACCTTAGGGCGTCCTGTGTCATTGTTTTGACCTTGCAATTTTACGTAAAAATAGGAACGGGCGAATAGGTAGATACGTAGGTTTATCCAAAAAACTCAGAAAAAGTTAGTACCTACTTAGGTATGTTTTTATTAATACTTAAAATAAGTGAATGCATAGGTACAGGACACGTAATAGTAGGAATTAGGATTATTTTCTTAATCTCACCCGATTCAACCGGAGAAAAGTGAAAAGGATTAATATTAAGACGCGTTAGACAAGCAATGAAATTCTTCTAACTTTCTAAAATATAACATGCGATATAGGAAGTTATTTAAGTCGTGCGTCTTTTTATAATTTCTGATCTTCGTTTTGCTGAAATAGTTAATAAACAACACAAGGTCATAGAAAGTGAAACTACACCCATTTTTCACTACTATTCCCATCAGCTTCGGTTTTATGCTCTCCTAGTGAATGACACTATAAATAACTACACGGAGAACCAAGCTCTGAAATACATGTAATAAATAATAAATAATACCTACGGAGCGAGTGCACCCTCAATTTTTTGTTGCACTGTTGTTTACAGTCAAAGATATTGGTCGGTGTCTTAAAATCTAATAAAACAGAAAACTCTGCGTACGTTTTCCATGTTAATAGATCAGTTAAAACAGTGGTTTGGTTAGTTAATAGGAAGGCATTCCCATTAGATTAAAACTATTAAGGATACTCACTTTAATCAATGGGTGTCCAACTGTCCACCACTGTATGATTCTCAAGAACATAGTTACCACTCACGACGACTCTGTGGAATTAATTACCAGCGGAGGTATTTCCGATCGACATGGCACTATACAAAACTTTGACACGTTCATTATTCTTGTGACTAAACTATTGAGTCCTTAATTTTACTGGTGCCAATTTTGCAGCTACATTCATCATAGTTTAATTTAAATCTAAGTTTACTTTTCTTGGGGTTAGTCTTCGATTCTTGCACGCATGCGCTATAAGGAATTCACCACGTGGCATGGACACGTGAAACTTATCAGTCAGCTTCCATCTCAAATATAGTCGTACTGACATGCTCATCTTAGATAATATTTACTGATACTTCTTCAGTACTTAATGCCGCTTTCTTTTTATGTGATGCCGTATCACATTTATGTCACAATAATTAAGAAATCTGCTTCCAAAGAATCAAAACAGAATTCACTGAGGCAACCTTTGATTTATACGAGAGTCTCAACACCAAAAGTGCCTTAGGAATAGTTATAATATAAGACTTTAGATTGATGGTGAGAGAGACGAGTTTAGTACAACGCTACGGCGGCACTTGTTACATTTTGGATGTTGGAAAAAATCTTATCTCTATCTTCATGTTTATGAGTTCCTAGTATTACGTTCCTTGTACCTCGTTTTCGAGCCTGACTTCGTTTCGCGCCTGGTATACGCAAGCGCAATGAAGACCTCACTAATGCCCGGTTTCTGAAGTTGTCAGTTAAACTTTCATTAGCTATTAATTCGTTAAAGTTATCTTTAAGATAAACTTCGATTAACTGTCAATGTGTTTCTGAACACTCAACGACCCATTCAATAACTATGAAACCGATAACCGGTACCCTAACATGCCGATAGATGGGTCTGTATAAGAGATCAAGTTTAAAATGGATTTTACTATTTCAATTCGTCATTTTAAAAAGTATTGTTAGTAACAAATTTTTTTCGACGGTAAATAAGTGATTTCGCGCCGTATTAGTTATAAATTATGGTAATTGTTGTGTAAGACTGGAGGTTTGAGAAATATCTTTGCCAATAAAAAAAATGAAAACGTCATTCTGTCAACTCAAAATACAATGCCAAGTCACAGTCAGTGCCAACTGCCAAGGTCAAACGAAATCTTATTTATTTATTTTATTTATTATTGTTTTTGTTGCTGCTAGTATTCATTTTAGTCCTTTTTATTAGATATATTTTATTCTTTAGAGCTTTAACTGTCAATTTATTTTATAATACGATACGTAATGGTGTAGTATGTGAAACGTCAAATAGTTATGGAACCGCTAACCGGCGTGCATTGTTCAGTTACGTTTAAACGGAGTTTATAGTACCATGAGCTGTTCAGAAACGCAGTTTCATAGGTTATCGAACCAATAGCGCTATTGAATAGACAAACCGCCGTTAAAGTACCTCAGAAACCGGGCATAAGTGGCATAGATACTAATATGAAAACTGTTTAGTTAGTTTCGATCTCAAATATAGTTGTTGTGACATGTTTATCTAAATCAATTAAATGAATAGTACCAATCAGTAAAAGCTTTTGTAAAAACAGGCACCTCAATTTAAAAGACGCAACATTACATGCTTAATATTATATGATACGCTAAATTCGCCTCTCCTACTGAAACAAACACACCGAACCAGCGTCTGTTGCCATGGTTACTCAACACGCTCCTTAGGGCAGGCTTTAGTAATATACTAAGACCACATGATTCATAAGGAGTTGCCACGACTACTTTTTACCCGACTACGGCAAAAAGCCACAGGAAGGGTTTTATATTAGGCAGTCTATGTATCTTCCTATTTACGTATGTTCCACTACAGCGCCTAAAGTACTCATCTGATTTTGTTGAATGAGGTGTCAATCGATTCATTATTATGGTCCCGGTAACAATGGCTACATATTACATAAACAAAATCAATACGACGAATGCGACATGCAAAAAAAAAAGAGTGAATTTTTAAAAAAAAAATTGCTACCCTATCGAGTGATATATCATACGAAAGAGGAAAAAATTCTCAGCTTATAAATACCTATACTAGTATAATAAAATGGTAAAATTTGTGAGAATGTTAGTTTGTAATTATTCGAGGTTTTGAGTGGATATATAGGGGATAATCTCCGAAATTAATGATGCGATTCTGAAAATAAATGCATTAGCTACTGTATCCCCAAATACTATAGGCTATACATTATATACCTATCGTAATTTTAAACCGAGCTATTACGGTTTATTTCTAGCTAGTTGGAATAAAATGCTGATAAGAACAGCATTCTTTGCGTACGCTGCCTAAACGGTTTTATATAAGTGAAAATAATGTACAGCAAAAATGTAGGCCCTTAATAGTTCTACAAAAATGTCCGCGATACCATATATCTATCTTTTATATTTTTGTAGATATAGACACTTTTATGTTAAAAAAACGTATTTTTTTCTATAGGTAATATATAAGCGATTTTTTGAGGTGCAATATATTAATCCTTATAAAAATAAATTATTTCACCATCACAAGTACTTAATAGAGATAAAATTTGCCCTCTGTAGCATGTCATTTGGTTGTACAGCTTAAGAGATAATATAAAATTACTAATGCACGAAATTACGCTGAAACACGGTTTGTGAATTTTATAGTAGCACATAGGTCACAAATCTGGACTGGTAGTCTGGTAGCGAATTCATGGGATTTCTGCTACTCTATTGAACTACAGGTCCAACTCCCAAGTTCCAACAGTAGTCAACTTGTACCCTAAGCAAAATTTTACCTGTAGGCACATTGTTACAGGACACATTACAATGAGGAAAAATTTACCATAATGTAATGACTGCCTCCTTAGTCAAGTGGTCCAAAGTGCGTTGCTAGGCTAGAGGTCCTGGGTTCATTACCCAGGTCAATCAGAGTTATTGAGTTTTTTTTATAAATTCGCAATAATGGCTCTGTTTGGATATGTCCCTGGTTAATAGCGCTACGCTTGCTCACAATATATTTTATTATTTAAGTCTGTCTAGTCCGCTCCCGGCGCTTCCACTGACATTCGCCTTATAAATCCTTTTTGTCAATCTCTGTTTATTCCCTCATCCTATCCGAGCCGGGGTCCCTCAGGGCTCCGTGCTCTCTCCGCTCCTTTTCACGCTGTACACCAGCGATATTCCCAAGAGCTCAAAGTCACAGCTGGCCCTATTCGCTGACGATACGGCCATCTATTATTCCGGCATAAGCCTAACAAATATCACTAAAGTCCTCCAAACCTCGGTCACTGCCCTCGGAAAGTGGTTCAGGAAATGGAGAATTGAGGTGAATCCCTCCAAGAGCGCAGCGGTTCTCTTCCACAAGAGTTCCAATCTTTCCACTCAAGCCCAACCCATCTCCCTATTCGGCCAACGGATCCCTTGGGAACCGAAAGCCAAATACCTGGGCGTGATTCTCGATCACCGACTCTCGTTCCGAGAGCACATAAAGACGGTGCGCTCGCGCGCCGCTTTCGCTCTCGGCCGCCTGCACGGCATACTCAATGCACGCAGTAAACTCTCCCTTAATTACAAGGTGAGAATTTACTTGATGTATATTTGCCCCATCATGACCTATGCGAGCGTCGTATTCGCTCACATTGAAAGTCCCGCAATCCATAGGATGCAGACACTCCAAAACCGTTTTATGCGCAAAGCCACGGGCGCCCCGTGGTTCGTACGCAATAGGGACATCCACCTCGACCTAAAACTGCCTACCATCAAGCAGAACATGAAACGCGCCTCCAAGCGTTATTTCGATCAGGCACCCCTCCACCCAAACCGCCTAGTAGTCAGTAGCGTAGACTACAAACCCTTTCTGATAAGTAGAGTGCGCCGCCCAAGGCACGCACTCACTTACCCTGATGACCCGATTACCATTGCACAACAAGAAGCACTCAAACAGGCTCGACGCCATTCGATTTACCGTCCTCGCCGGCGAGGCCCGTCGCAGACCCCGAAACGGTTCCCCTCCCCGTCCCTTGCTCGAGTCGGCCCGCGCCGAGCCAGTAGTTTTAAATTCGTCCCAAAATAATTTTAACCCAGATCCAGCTGTCCCTAGCTGTCCCCCCAGCAACGCCCTAAGTCGAGGTCCGAGTCCCGTTAGGGGACGCCCTTAGCTGCTGTTGCTTAGTTTATAAGTGTCCCTGGCTGGAGGCACAAAAGGTGCCTCGCCACCAAGCCCGGTTAAGATTCAAAAGCCCCTGAGCTAGAATCTACATCCGTCCTAAAAAAAAACTGTTTATTAAATCTTTCGACATGCCCAAGCCATCACAATATATTTTTCTTAATACGAGTCAGCAAATAACTTAGTACCTACAGTAGATAGACCCTGTGTTCCATGTTACATTTCCCCATAATAAGTCATACTAGGTATAGAAAACATTGACGAACATAGACTAAATTTCAGAAAGGACGAATCAACGATTTTTGTAACCACACATTTTACAAGTGAAAAGTTCGCAGTTTATGATTAATTTTTCTCCATACTGATGTCGAGACAATCTAAATGCTTTCGATTTGATGAGAATGTTGCTCAATTTAATTGCGGCAGTCCAGAACTACTGTGCCGCACTCTACGCTCTGCCACACCTAGTTACCTATAAGCAGAGACTAGGTACAAAGTATTACCTTTAGTAGTCATTGAATTGGTTACATTTCTTTTTCATGCTATAAATTTAAGATTTTTTATAATAAACTAATGAGTACATATATCAAACCAAACTATACCTATTGAAAACCTAATTTTCATTTTCATTCAATCAATCAAGAATGAACAAATCTTATCTTAAATCATCTTGATCATTGTTTTAGATGACACCGATCAAATAGATACTAAAAAGGGTCAAATAAAATTTTAGTTTAAAAAACTATCACCCGACTACGGAAGAAATCAACTGAAAATCATGTAACAAGAACAAAATTCCTATGTCGCCTTTCTAAGAGATAATTTACTGAATTAAAATCAACAAAAGGAACTGCTGTGTCCAGTTTGTGGCCGTGGTCGCATGCCGCTATGCCCTGGGGATGCGAAATTAATAATTATAGGTAGCATGCGATCACGGCTACCAACTGGACAAAGCAGTTCCTTTTGTTGATTTTAATTCAGTAAATTATCTCTTAGAAAGGCGACATAGGAATTTTGTTCTTGTTACATGATTTTCAGTTGATTTCTTCCGTAGTCGGGTGATAGTTTTTTAAACTAAAATTTTATTACTAATACACAAATAATTACGAACAGTGGATTGGCAATCCGGGGTGGTGTGATATGAAATTCAAATTAGTTATCAATAAATTAAGCCGTGACTTTCGAGAAATATTTATATTATTTGCGTTATGTATCTGTATATTATGAATAACAGAATATACTATTACACTATATTACCTACGTGTATTAAAATACCACAGTTATATTATATACATTTAATTTTGTATATATAAAATAAAAGCCGTATTCCATATTGAGCACCCGCTATGTGGAAAATTCCTGCAGCAGTATCTAGACATACACCGTTGTTAGTGTAACTATGATTCAGCGTATAAAATAGTCAAAATCGGCTTGAAAATAGAGTTCTGGATTACCTCCAACTTTTTTAAACTCGAAGTTACTATACGGGCCTATTTGGTCATGCAACTGAACACATAACATTATGACGCTAACGCGAACTCTTCTTCATTTATGCTGCTCTGATAACACTAATGTCTCGCGTTCCCATGGTAACCAATGCTTTGCAATACCTTTCCTAGCTTTTCTACCTTTCCTACTACTTATTTATAATAAATAGGTAATATAAAATTCTTTGTTGCAGTGCCTCTAGAAATAGAAACACTGAAAACTTTACTGTGTTGTCTTAGATACCAAACCCTCATAAAAAAAAAATTCCCACTTACCAAAGCTATTGAGAAGGAGAATTTACTCATAGCCCTTGTACCAACAGAGACAAACATACCCTGCACATTTAGGGTACTAAGCCATATTTTGTAGATTAAAATAATTTTGATGCGACTGCGGGACTGCGACCTCTTCGGGAGAAATACAGAGGCAACGTAATAATAGTACGATTTTGTGCTAATATGTAACAAATTTTAACTCTAATAAACGTCAACTCAACGTTTAAATTATAATTGTTTATTGCAGCGTAGTGCACGCTCACGCGTAGTACTCTCGTAGCACACATCGTAGCAACTTGCTACGATTGTTTTGGCTACGAGTTTGTGTAGCAAGCATGTAGCGATGAAATATTTTTTAATAACTTTTTTTCTGTTTATAACTACTTTGTGTATTGTGTGAATGTCTGTGTTGTATGTCATTGTACAAAAATGCCAGTCACAAAAAAGACGACTTAATAAAATCCACCTCTATACAAAGTTTTCCATTAGAATACTAGTTTCAAAATTGAAATTAATTTTGTCGTGGACACTATAACATCAATGGAATTTTAAGCATCCAATGCAAGCTGACGACCGAAAGCTGCATTGGAACTTAAATGCTTGGGCCTACCTACAATGTACTAGGGTACTATATAAGCAAGGAAGTCTATGTAACACTAACACAGGGGCAACCTAACATGCACACACTTGCATTCGAAGTTGTGGTATAGTGCACTGTCGGTGAGAAGCAGAAGTTATGAAACTTTATAAAACGTACTATTAATATCTGCAACCAGGCCAACGATTTATAAACAATTAGAGATTTGCACAACTGCAATAATCTAGCTAGTTTAAGGAATAAAGGGATGGAATCCTCTAGATCCAATCCACTCCAATATCTCGTAGATTAAAGATGCCCGAGCAATTATTTATTACCGTCAGCAATTTAGCGGGAAATACTACTACGATTACGAACGTGAGATGAGATGCTGTGAGAGAACATTCAGCGCAGCAATAACAAATAACGCTTGTCTCACTCTCGCTATCCTTGTCTAGGATAGTACTGCAACTGTGAATAGCCTTTGTAAAAATGGGAACTTCATTTTAAAAGACGCAACATTATATTATATTTGCGCTGTTTACCCTCCCCTACTGAGAGGTAAACACGCCAAACCTCCGTCCGTTGCCATGGTTACACAAAACGCTCCTTGTGGCAGGCTTTAGTAATATACTTAGTCCTCATGATTCATATGGAGCTTCTACGACTACTTTTTGCGGGTGCTTACCTATATCTATACTAATACTAGCTTTTCCCGCAACTTAACTCGCGCCAACATTGAACCCCGTTTTGTTAGTAATAAAATAAATTCAACAATTAAAATACTGCTTTTACAAAGCTCAAGCTAGACTGATGCTACGAAATTATTAATAGTTGTCTTGTGTGGATTCATTTGTTCGTTAAAATTATTGTTTTATTTCATTGTTTTCTAATATTCGGTAACGCATGCGGCTTACTTTAGAGTACACGTGGAATAAAGGTTTTTTTTTTCATAACTTTGTATGTTTTTGTTACATAGGATCTCCTCCCTGCCGATTTGACGGCTGGTCCTACTTTAAGGCTAATATTCAGAGACGATGCTACGCGTAAAGTAATGCTAAGTTTATGCTTAGCATCGTCTCTCTCAGTTGGCCTTGCCGTCTGCTCCCTCCCTACTCTGTGTTGACTAGGTTTTCCAATGGTGAGTGTGTTAAAAATATATAACACATTTTTTCAATCACCTAAAAACGATTTGGCCGTCTGCTCCCCTCCCTACTCTGTGTTGGCTAGGTTTTCCAATCGTGAGTGTGTTAAAAATATAATATAACACATTTTTGCAATCACCTAAAAACGATTTGGTACAAAGACATTTATTACCTTTCATTATTAATTAATTAATTAATTTTCAAATTAACTATAACAGCAATTAAAAAACTAAGGACCTGTTTCACCACCTCTGGATAGCTGCTAACCACCGGATAAATTCAAAAATGGAACGAAATTTGTATAGTATACAAGTAATTTATCAGTAAGCTGTGAAACAACAGTTGCCTAGCACAAGATAATAATAACTGTCAACAAGTATATAGCGCTAGTTACTAAACCACTTCTTATCAGTTATGCATTCCTGGTAGGTTACTATCCAGGTAGTACGCAAGGAAAACCCGCACATGTGCGATAGGTACGAAACCAGACAACCATTGGCGCTACGTTATGCGCTTATGTCTCGGCAATTTATTGATGGCATTAGTATTATTTTAAATCAGATGTTAATAATTATTCTAATTACGGTAACGTCCAAGTTCAAAATAATTAAATCTTTATATCAACGACATACTTTATTTTCTAAAGGATGAAATATGGGGCTTCGGGTACTCCCCATAGGTACCTAAAATGCCAGCATAAAAGGATATCGTGACTGACAGTATTAAAAGCATTGGAAAAGTGTACCAATACCAATACTGCTACCCTTGGTGTCTTTCATGCCAGCTCTAATATCGCCAGTCACTTTAAGGAGTGCAGATACAGTACTATGGCCTGGCCGGAACCCAGACTCAAGAGGACGTAAAAGTTTGTTTTGATAAATAAAGTGGGAACATTTTTTGTGCACACAAGCCTCTTTGACCTGGGAAAGGAAATGAAGAATGGAAATTGGATGAAAGTGGATGAGAAGCGTTCGGAATTTTAGGCAAGGGTAGGACATAGGCTTTACGCCATGTGGATGGAAAATATCTGAAATCGAATGAAATTGAATTAATATTAAGGGTAACTGCACGAGGTGGTTTAAAACTGTGGTGATCATACTCCGACTGATGTTGTCGCAGCGTACAGTTTTGGATTTCATGGACAGGATTATTTTCTCACCCGACCCATATCTCACCCGATACAACTGGAGAAAAGTGAAAAGGATTAATATTAAGACGTGTTAGACGAGCAATGAAATTCTTCCAACTTTCTTTCTAAAATGTAACATGCGATATAGGAAGTTATTTAAATCGTGCGTCTTTTTATAACTTCTGATCTTCGTTTTACTGAAATAGTTCATAAACAACACAAGGTCATAGACATTGAAATTAACCCATTTCATTCAGTTATATGCTCTCCCAGTGAATGGCACTATTAGTAACGATCCGGAGAACCAAGCTCTGAAACACATACGTAATAATAATAAATAATACCTACAGAGCGAGTGCACCCTCAATTTTTTGTTGCACTGTTGCTTACAGTCAAAGATATTGGTTTCGGTGTCTTAAAATCTAATAAAACAGAAAACTCTGCGTACGTTCTCCATGTTAATAGATCAGTTAAAACAGAGTTATTAGTAATAGAGTGGCCGTGGGTGGTTGGTTAGTTAATAGGAAGGGATTCCCATTAGATTAAAACTATTAAAGTTACTCACTTTAATCAATGGGTGTCCAACTGTCCACCACTGTATGATTCTCAAGAACATAGTTACCACTCACGACGACTCTGTTGAATTAATTACCAACCTGTTGGTATTTCTGATCGACATGGCACAATACAAAACTTTGACACGTTCATTATTCTTGTGACTAAACTATTGAGTCCTTAATTTTACTGGTTAAATCTAAGTTTACTTTTCTTGGGGTTACTCTTCGATTCTTGCACGCATGCGCTGTAAGGAATTCACCACGTGGCATGGACACGTGAAACTTATCAGTCAGCTTCCACCTCAAATATAGTCGAACTGACATGCTTAACTTAGATAATATTTACTGATACTTCTTCAGTACTTAATACCGCTTTCTTTTTATGTAATGCCGTATCACATTTATGTCATAATAATTAAGAAATCTGCTTCCAAAGAATCAAAACAGAATTCACTGAGGCAACCTTTGATTTATACGAGAGTGTCAACACCAAAAGTGCCTTAGGAATAGTTATAATATTAGACTTTAAATTGATGGTGAGAGAGACGAGTTTAGTACAACACTACGGCGGCACTTGTTACATTTTGGATGTTGGAAAAAATCTTATCTCTATCTTCATGTTTATGAGTTCCTAGTATTACGTTCCTAGTACCTCGTTTTCGAGCCTGACTTCGTTTCGCGCCTGGTACACGCAAGCGCAATGAAGACCTCACTAAGTGGCATAGATACTAAATATGAAAACTATTTAGTTAGTTTGATTTTAGTTAGTTTTGATCTCAAATATTGTTATTGTGACATGTTTATCTAAAACAATTAAATGAATAGTACCAATCAGTAAAAGCTTTTGTAAAAACAGGCACCTCAATTTAAAAGATGCAACATTATAATGCTTAATATTATACAATACCCTAAATTCCCCTCCCCTACTGAAACAAACACACCGAACCGGCGTCTGTTGCAATGGTTACTCAACACGCTCCTTAGGGCAGGCTTTAGTAATATACTAAGACCACATGATTCATAAGGAGTTCCCACGACTACTTTTTACTAAAACACAAATAATTACAAACAGTCAGAGGCGTCTACCTTGGTTTCGAACAGCTGAACACAACATTATGACGCTAACGCGAACTCTTCTTGATTTATGCTTCTCTGGTAACACTAACGTCTGGCGTTCCCATGGTAATGAATGCTCTGGTAATGAATACCTTTCCTAGCTTTTCTACCTTTCCTAGTACCTATTTATATAAAATTATTTGTCTTTAAAGTGCCACTAGAATTAGAAACACTGAAAATGTCCTCTACATAATACGGTCCGCTGACAGACAGACGTACGGACGGACAGCGCTGGCTTAGTAATAGGTTCCCGGAACCTTAAAAAATATTGCAATACAGATGGCACGAAATCTGCAATGTTGCGTAAAACTTTTCTTTATTGCCTAAGATACCAAACCCTCATAATAAAATATTCCCACCCACCAAAGCCACTAAGAAGGAGAGTTTACTCATAGCCCTTTTACCAACAGAGACAAACATAACCTGCACATTTAGGGACCTAAGCCATATTTTTTAAATTATAATAATTTTGATGTAACCGCTTCATTGGTCTAGTCTCCTGTAAGTACGACTGCGGGACTGCGACCCCTTCGGGAGAAATACAGACGCGACGAATAATAATAGTACGATTTTGTGCCAATTATTTAACAAATTTTAACATTTATAAACGTCAACTCAACGTGAAATATTACTATAACTATATTGCAGCGTAGAGCACGTCACGCGTAGTACTCTCGTAGCACACATCGTAGTGACTTGCTACGATAGTTTTGGCTACGAGTTTGTGTAGCAAGCATGTAGAGAAGCAAAAAAAAATAATAACTTTTTTTATTTATTTATTTATTTATTTTATTTATGTTTATAACTCCTTTGCACATTGTGTGAATGTTGTGTTTGTATGTCATTGTACAAAAACGCCGATGGCAAAAAAGGCGACTTAATAAAATCTACCTCTATTTTAAGCATCCAGTGCAAGCTCACGACCGAAAGCTGCATTGGAACTAAAATGCTTAGGCCTACCTAAAATGTACTAGGGTACTATACAAGCAAGGAAGTCTATGTAACACTAATACAGAGGTATCCGAACATGTCACCATGCACACACTTGCATTCCATACTGTGGTAATAGTACAATGTCGGTGAGAAACAGAAGCATATGAAAGTTTATGAAACGTACTATTAATATCTGCAACCAGGCGAAATATTTATAAACAATTAGAGAATTGCACACCACAATAATCTAGCTAGCTTAAAGAATAAAGGGATGCAATCCTCAATATCTCGTAGATTCAAGATGCCCAAGCAATTATTTATTACTGTCAGTAATTTGGCGGGAAATACTACTACGATCACGAACGCGAGATGAGATGCTGTGAGAGAACATTCAGGGCAGCAATAACAAATAACGCTTGTCTCACTCTCGCTATCCTTGTCTAGGATAGTACTGCAACTGTGAATAGCCTTTGTAAAAATGGGAACTTTATTTTAAAAGACGCAACATTATATTATATTTGCGCTGTTTATTCCCTCCCCTACTGAAAGGTAAACAAGCCAAATTGCTGTCCGTTGCCATGGTTATACAACACGCTCCATGTGGCAGGCTTTAGTAATATACTAAGGCCTCATGATTCATATGGAGCTGTTACGACTTCTTTTTGCGAGTGCTTACCTATAACTATACCAATACTAGCTTTTTCCAGCAGCTTAGTTCGCGCCAAGTTTGAACCCCGTTTTGTTATTCGGGGCGGAGACAAATCCAACAAATTTAAAAAACCATGAAAATCGGTCCAGCCCTCTCGTGAATAAGTGTTATTTCATATAATAAAAAAACCTTGTTTATAAGGTTTTTGTTTTTTTTTTATTGAATAGACTCCGAAACTACTGGACAGATTTAAAAAAATCTTTCATCATGTTAGATAGCCCATTTAATGGGGGAGGCTAAACGCTACGACTAATAGGAGCGGAGTAGGAATGAAAAATATTGCAAAAACAGGGGAAAAAATTATAGGACCACGCAGGCGAAGACGCTGGTGGAAAAAAAATCCAATCGTGTGTGTTAAAAATATTTAATAAATTTTTGCAATCACTTAAAATCTATTTGGTTAAAAAGATAAAGACAACCTTTCATTATAAATTACAGCAATTAAAAAAACTAAGGGCCTGTTTCACCACCTTCGGATAGCTACCAACCACCCGATAAATTAAATAAAAAATTGAACAACATTTGTATAAAATCTAAGTAATTTAACGGGAATTTATCAATAAGCTGTGAAACAACACAGATTCCCTAGCACAACATAACAATAACTGTAAACGAGTATGTAGTGCTAGTTACTAAACTACTTCTTATCAGTTATGCATTCCTGGTAAGTTACTGTCCAGGTAGTACGCAAGGAAGCATTTGGAGAAAACCGCTGTTGAGTAAATAAATGATGAAATATTATCATTCACTTTTGCTTTTTACCTTAGGACGTCCCTGTGTCATTGTTTTGACCTTGCAATTTTACGTAAAAATAGGAACGGACGAATAGGTAGATACGTAGGTTTATCCAAAAAACTCAGAAAAAGTTAGTACCTACTTAGGTATGTTTTTATTAATACTTAAAATAAGTGAATGCATACGTACAGGACACGTAATAGTAGGAATTAGGATTATTTTCTTAATCTCACCCGATTCAACCGGAGAAAAGTGAAAAGGATTAATATTAAGACGCGTTAGACAAGCAATGAAATTATCTTCTGATTTGTAAAATGTAACATGCGATATAGGAAGTTAAGTTTAAGTCGTGCGTCTTTTTATAACTTCTGATCTTCGTTTTGCTGAAATAGTTCATAAACAACACAAGGTCATAGAAAGTGAAACTAAACCCATTTTTCACTACTATTCCCATCAGCTTCGGTTTTATGCTCTCCTAGTGAATGACACTATAAATAACGACACGGAGAACCAAGCTCTGAAATACATGTAATAAATAATAAATAATACCTACGGAGCGAGTGCACCCTCAATTTTTTGTTGCACTGTTGTTTACAGTCAAAGATATTGGTTTCGGTGTCTTAAAATCTAATAAAACAGAAAACTCTGCGTACGTTTTCCATGTTAATAGATCAGTTAAAACAGAGTTATTAGTTGGCCGTGGGTGGTTGGTTAGTTAATAGGAAGGGATTCCCATTCGATTAAAACTATTAAGGTTACTCACATTAATCAATGGGTGTCCAACTGTCCACCACTGTAATGATTCTCAAGAACATAGTTACCACTCACGACGACTCTGTGGAATTAATTACCAGCGGAGGTATTTCTGATCGACATGGCACAATACAAAACTTTGACACATTCATTATTCTTGTGACTAAACTATTGAGTCCTTAATTTTACTGGTGCCAATTTTGCAGCTACATTCATCATAGTTTAATTTAAATCTAAGTTTACTTTTCTTGGGGTTAGTTTTCGATTCTTGCACGCATGCGCAATAAGGAATTCACCACGTGGCATGGACACGTGAAACTTATCAGTCAGCTTCCATCTCAAATATAGTCGTACTGACATGCTTATTTAAGATAATATTTACTAATACTTCTTCAGTACTTAATACCGCTTTCTTTTTATGTAATGCCGTATCACATTTATGTCATAATAATTAAGAAATCTGCTTACAAAGAATCAAAACAGAATTCACTGAGGCAACCTTTGATTTATACGAGAGTGTCAACACCAAAAGAGCCTTAGGAATAGTTATAATGTAAGACTTTAGATTGATTGTGAGAGAGACGAGTTTAGTACAACGCTACGGCGGCACTTGTCACATTTTGGATGATGGAAAAAATCTTATCTCCATCCTCATGTTTATGAGTTCCTAGTATCATGTTCCTAGTACGTCGTTTTCGAGTCTGACTTCGTTTCGCGCCTGGTACACGCAAGCGCAATGAAAACCTCACTAAGTGGCATAGATACTAATATGAAAACTGTTTAGTTAGTTTGATTTTAGCTAGTTTCGATCTCAAATATACTTAATGTGACATGTTTATCTATAACAATTAAATGAATAGGTACCAATCAGTAAAAGCTTTTGTAAAAAAAGGCACCTCAATTTAAAAGACGCAACATTATAATGCTTAATATTTATTACTATATAATGGCGAATTTTTCGCTAAATTCGCATCCCCTACTGAAACAAACACACCGAACCGGCGTCTGTTGCCATGGTTACTCAACACGCTCCTTAGGGCAGTCTTTAGTAATATACTAAGACCACATGATTCATAAGGAGTTTCCACGACTACTTTTTACTAAAACACAAATAATTATAAACAGTCAGAGGCGTCTACCTTGGTTTCGAACAGCTGAACACATAACATTATGGCGCTAACGCGAACTCTTCTTGATTTATGCTTCTCTGGTAACACTAACGTCTGGCGTTCCCATGGTAATGAATGCTCTGGTAATGAACGGCCCGCTGACAGACAGACGTACGGACGGACAGCGCTGGCTTAGTAATAGGTTCCCGTTGGCAACCTTCGGTTACGGAACCTTAAAAAAGTTTGCAATACAGATGGCACGAAATCTGCAATGCTGCGTAAAACTTTTTTTTATTGCCTAAGATACCAAACCCTCATAATAAAATATTGCCACCAACCAAAGCTACTGAGAAGGAGAGTTTACTCAATGTACCAACAGAGACAAACATAACCTGCACATTTAGGGACCTAAGCCATATTTTTTAGATTAAAATAATTTTGATGTAACCGCTTCATTGGTCTAGTCTCCTGTAAGACGACTGCGGGACTGCGACCCCTTCGGGAGAAATACAGACGCGACGAATAATAATAGTACGATTTTTTGCCAATTATTAAACAAATTTTAACATTTATAAACGTCAACCTTAAAATTATTGCATATTGCAGCGTAGTGCACGTCACGCGTAGTACTCTCGTAGCACACATCGTAGTGATTGGCTACGATAGTTTTGGCTACGAGTTTGTGTAGCAAGCATGTAGCGAGGCAAAAAAATTTAAATAACTTTTTTTATGTTTACAACTCCTTCGCACATTGTGTGAATGTTGCGTTGTATGTCATTGTACAAAAATGCCATTCACAAAAAAGACGACTTAATAAGATCTACCTCTATACAAAGTTTTCCATTATAATAAATTAAACATACTAGTTTCAAAATCGAAATTAATTTTGTCGTGGACGCTATAACATCAATGGAATTTTAAGCATCCAATGCAAGCTGACGACCGAAAGCTGCATTGGAGCTAAAATGCTGGGGCCTACCTACAATGTACTAGGGTACTATATAAGCAAGGAAGTCTATGTAACACTAACACAGAGGCATCCGAACATGTCACCATGCACACACTTGCATTCCAAGCTGTGGTAATAGTGCAATGTCGGTGAGAAACAGAAGCATCTGAAACTTTATGTAACGTACTATTAATATCTGCAACCAGGCCAAAGATTTATAAAAAATTAGAGAATTGCACACTGCAATAATCTAGCCAGCTTAAAGAATAAAAGAATGCAATCCTCAATATCTCATAGATTCAAGATGCCCAAGCAATTATTTATTACTGTCACTAAATTGGCGGGAAATACTACTACGATCACAAACGCGAGATGAGATGCTGTGAGAGAACATTCAGCGCAGCAATAACAAATAACGCTTGTCTCACTCTCGCTATCCTTGTCTAGGATAGTACTGCAACTGTGAATAGCCTTTGTAAATATGGGAACTTCATTTTAAAAGACGCAACTATATATTATACTAGCTTTTGCCCGCGGCTTCGCTTACGTGGATGTAGAAACAAAATTAGGATTAGAAATTGAACCCATTCATAAAAAACTTGTATTTTGAAGTAGTGTTTTAGAGGTTTGTAAAAAGGGCCTCGTGACTAAGTTATAACGGCGCTAAGCTCAATGAATATTGTGGGTTCGATTCCGGTCGACAAGTCTCGGTACTGAGGTACTTTATGAGGTACCGAGGTGATGCTGTTTGTGAAAATATGTCCAAAAGAAAACGGAAGCTTCAGTTAGTCGTAATAACTCGTAATTCTAACCAAACTTTACAACTATTGTTTAATTTAAGTCTATACCACTTAAAACGTTTATAACTAATCAACAATCACGATTTCTGCGCATATGACAACTTAATTAAAGAACCAACAATAATGATCCCTTATATCAATAGGAATACATACTACAGAGAGGTCAAGCTCTATCTCAGCATCTACGCAACCGAGTGGAATGAGATATACCTCATTTTTTTAGTTGAACGATGGACTTTTAAATAGAAAATTAAAAATCAAAAACCAGCAATGATGATCTCTTCTTTCTATGGGCTTGCATACAACAGAGAGGTCAAGCTCTATCTAAGGATCTATTCAAATAATTGAAAAAAGCTTTACATCAGTTTTTAAGTTGGAAATTATGCTTTACAACAGTTCATACAAAATTCAAATCTATTCAGTAGGTTTAGCGCCAACCCCTAACAAACAGACAAACAGACAAACAGACAAGAATTCTAAAAATCACATTTTTGGGTTCGCGATCGTTTATATACTCTAACCCAATTGTTTTTTTTTAAATATCTTCAATGTACAGAAATGACTTTTTTACAATTTTATAATAGTATAGATTTGCGCTGTTTATTCCCTCCCCCTACTGAAAGGTAAACATGCCAAACCAGCGTCCGTTGCCATGGTTACACAACACGCTCCATGTGACAGGCTTTAGTAATATACTAAGGCCTCATGATTCATATGGAGCTGTTACTTCTTCTTTTTGCGAGTGCTTACCTATAACTATACCAATACTAGCTTTTTCCAGCAGCTTAGTTCGCGCCAAGATTGAACCCCGTTTTGTTATTCGGGGCGGAAACAAATCCAACAAATTTAAAAAACCATGAAAATCGGTCCAGCCTTCTCGTGAATAAGTGTTATTTCATATAATAAAATAACCTTCTTTATAATCTTTTTGTTTTTTTTTATTGAATCGACTCCGAAACTACTGGACAGATTTAAAAAAATCTTTCATCATGTTAGATAGCCCATTTAATAGCCCATTTATATACTATAACACTACGACTAATAGGAGCGGAGTAGGAATGAAAAATATTGCAAAAACAGGGGAAAAATTTATAGGACCACGCAGGCGAAGACGCTGGTGGAAAAAAAATCCAATCGTGTGTGTTAAAAATATTTAATAAATTTTTGCAATCACTTAAAATCTATTTGGTTAAAAAGACAAAGACAACCTTTCATTATAAATTACAGCAATTAAAAAAACTAAGGGCCTGTTTCACCACCTTCGGATAGCTACCAACCGCCCGATAAATTAAATAAAAAATTGAACAACATTTGTATAAAATCTAAGTAATTTAACGGGAATTTATCAGTAAGCTGTGAAACAACACAGATTCCCTAGCACAACATAACAATAACTGTAAACGAGTATGTAGTGCTAGTTACTAAACTACTTCTTATCAGTTATGCATTCCTGGTAAGTTACTTTCCAGGTAGTACGCAAGGAAGCATTTGGAGAAAACCGCTGTTGAGTAAATAAATGATGAAATATTATCATTCACTTTTGCTTTTTACCTTAGGGCGTCCTGTGTCATTGTTTTGACCTTGCAATTTTACGTAAAAATAGGAACGGGCGAATAGGTAGATACGTAGGTTTATCCAAAAAACTCAGAAAAAGTTAGTACCTACTTAGGTATGTTTTTATTAATACTTAAAATAAGTGAATGCATAGGTACAGGACACGTAATAGTAGGAATTAGGATTATTTTCTTAATCTCACCCGATTCAACCGGAGAAAAGTGAAAAGGATTAATATTAAGACGCGTTAGACAAGCAATGAAATTCTTCTAACTTTCTAAAATATAACATGCGATATAGGAAGTTATTTAAGTCGTGCGTCTTTTTATAACTTCTGATCTTCGTTTTGCTGAAATAGTTCATAAACAACACAAGGTCATAGAAAGTGAAACTACACCCATTTTTCACTACTATTCCCATCAGCTTCGGTTTTATGCTCTCCTAGTGAATGACACTATAAATAACGATACGGAGAACCAAGCTCTGAAATACATGTAATAAATAATAAATAATACCTACAGAGCGAGTGCACCCTCAATTTTCTGTTGCACTGGTGCTTACAGTCAAAGATATTGGTTTCGGTGTCTTAAAAGCTAATAAAATAGAAAACTCTGCGTACGTTCTCTATGTTAATAGATCAGTTAAAACAGAGTTATTAGTAATTGAGTGGCCGTGGGTGGTTGGTTAGTTAATAGGAAAGGATTCCCATTAGATTAAAACTATTGAGGTTACTCAGTTTAATCAATGGGTGTCCAACTGTCCACCACTGTATGATTCCCAAGAACATAGTTACCACTCACGACGACTCTGTGGAATTAGTTACCAGCGGAGGTATTTCTGATCGACATGGCACAATACAAAACTTTGACACATTCATTATTCTTATGACTAAACTATTGAGTCCTTAATTTTACTGGTGCCAATTTTGCAGCTACATTCATCATAGTTTAATTTAAATCTAAGTTTACTTTTCTTGGGGTTACTCTTCGATTCTTGCACGCATGCGCTATAAGGAATTCACCACGTGGCATGGACACGTGAAACTTATCAGTCAGCTTCCACCACAAATATAGTCGTACTGACATGCTTATCTAAGATAAAATTTACTGATACTTCTTCAGTACTTAATACCGCTGTCTTTTTATGTGATGCCGTATCACATTTATGTCATAATAATTAAGAAATCTGCTTCCAAAGAATCAAAACAGAATTCACTGAGGCAACCTTTGATTTATACGAGAGTGTCAACACCAAAAGTGCCTTAGGAATAGTTATAATATAAGACTTTAGATTGATGGTGAGAGAGACGAGTTTAGTACAACGCTACGGCGGCACTTGTCACATTTTGGATTTTGGAAAAAAATCTTTCTCCTACTTCATGTTTATGAGTTCCTAGTATTACGTTCCTAGTACCTCGTTTTCGAGCCTGACTTCGTTTCGCGCCTGGTACACGCAAGCGCAATGAAGACCTCACTAAGTGGCATAGATGAAAACTGTTTAGTTTAAAAAAAAAACTTTATTTAAATTATTTTACAAAGGATGAACATTTCTTCAACTTATGTGGTAGCTAAAACTAAGATACATATTTCTTAATAATAATAAGCTACAGTGTACATTTATAATAGGTGCAGATAAAAATATTCGAAGCTCTGAGGATATGTGGCGACCTGCCTGAACTAGGTTTGTACAAACCTGTTCACTTTACGCGGTAATTACATTGGGACAATTATTTAATTTATTAATTTATTTAAATTAAAATTATTATTGATAAAATAAAACTAAGCTGTGCAGGTGATCGAAAACTACAAGATAATACTATCATCATGCAATTATTTCTATAGTTTTTTCTGTGTCTATGTAGTTGAGTGTGCCTAAATATTCTACTAACATTACACTACATTTTGTAGAGCATACACTATATAGGTTCAGTAACTTGTTGAGCCTATTGTAAAGAAGAGGTCCTAAGAATACATAGAATCTAGTGGCAAAAGCATGTCTAGTTTGCGGGTTTTCGCAAACCAAGTCCTTTCTTCTCTTATCGGGGAGAAACGGGTCAAAAGGAATTTCAGAGTGTTGAAGTGGGACTATGTTTAAAATAAATAACTGGCGTACTGTTAGTACTTTACACGCTGCGTAGATTTCATGTGTTGGAAATCTAAATGGACGGAAGGTAGCGACCTTTAGAATGGCTCTCTGCGCGCGTTCTAGAGGCAGTAAAATTGTTTTTGCAGCACCACCCCAGGACGTTATACAGTAGGTAAGGACGGATTGACACAAGGCCAGATAAACCTGTTTTATTAGTTTATAATCTGCTATGCTGCGTAAATTCTTAAAAACATATTATATTAATTTGCGCACTCTGGAGCACAGCAAATCGATATGGTTGCGGAAATTCAGATTAGTGTCAATAGTGACGCCCAGATATTTGACATGGTCAGCTTTTAATAAAGTGGGACAATTACATGCAGTGTCGGCGGCGTGCGTGCTGCAATTATGTGCAATAATGTTTAGGTTAGTAAGCAATGTGTTATTGTTTCTCATTGTAAATAAAATATATTTGGTTTTACCTGTATTAAGCGTGAGAAGATTATTGTTAAGCCATTTAGTCACAATGTTAATGCCATTTTGTGCATCAACTCAACTCGAGATTTAGCTGAAAATAGTAGGGCTGTGTCATCAGCATAGTATATTATGATACCATCTTGAATTTCTAAGCTGCAGAGATCATTAATATGAATTAAAAATAACGTGGAAGACAAAACACTTCCTTGTGGTATGCCATAACAGCTATTTTTAAGGTCAGAGCTAATATACTGACCAATTTTCACACATTGCTGACGATCGCTAAGATAATCTGAAAATAACAAAAGTTGAGCTCCTCGTATTCCTAGTGATTCAAGTTTGCGCAATAGTGTAGAACAAGAGATAGTGTCGAATGCCTTGGCAAGATCTAGGAAAATCCCAATAGTGTGCAAGCCTGTATCCAGGTTGGTACATATATAATCCGTCAGGCGGTGTACTGCTTGGCTAGTTGATTTTTTGGGCCTGAAACCATATTGTCTATCGGAGAGTAGTTTGTTTTCTTCCAGATATTTTAGAAGTCTACTATTTATTATTTTTTCTAAGATCTTTGAGAGACCTGACAGCACTTAAATAGGTCTGTAGTTGTTAACACAGCTTTTGTCACCATCTTTGTATACTGGTGTTACCACGGCTTTTTTAAGTAATTTATTTTGTTTGAGTTTGATTTTAGTTAGTTTCGATCTCAAATATAGTTGTTGTAACATGTTTATCTAACACAATTAAATGAATAGTACCAATCAGTAAAAGCTTTTGTAAAAACAGGCACCTCAATTTAAAAGACGCAACATTACATGCTTATTATTATATAATACGCTAAATTCGCCTCCCCTACTGAAACAAACACCGAACCGGCGTCTGTTGCCATGGTTACTCAACACGCTCCATGTGGCAGGCTTTAGTAATATACTAAGGCCTCATGATTCATATGGAGCTTTTACGACTACTTTTTGCGATTGCTATAACTATACTAATACTAACTTTTTCCCGCAGCTTAGCTCGCGCCAAGTTTGAACCCCGTTTTGTTATTCTGTTATTCGGGGTGGAGACAAATCCAACAAATTTAAAAAACCATGAAAATCGGTCCAGCCGTTCCCGAGTTAGAAGTATTATTTTATATAATAAAATTAATACATTTATTATTTTTCCTTCTTTATAATCTATCCTTCTTTATTAAAATTATAAAGAGAAAAGATTTGATTGTTTGTTTGTATTGAATAGACTCCGAAACTACTGGACAGATTAAAAAAAAATCTTCCATCATGTTAGATAGCCCATTTAATGGGGAAAGTTATAGGCTATATACCATCACGCTACGACTAATAGGAGTGGAATAGTATGAAAAATTCAAAAATGTTGCAAAAAAAAGGGGAAAATTTATAGGACCACGCAAGCGAAGCCGCTGGCGTGAAAAAAACCAATCGTGTGTGTAAAAATATTTAACACATTTATGCAATCACTTATAAACTATTTGGTTACAAAAATTAAGTTTAATAAAAAACTACAACCCGCCGACTACGGAAGAAATCAACTGAAAATCATGTAACAAGAACATAATTCCTATGTCACCATCCTGATAATTATGACTCAGCAATTGATTGATGGCATTAGTATTATTTTAAATCAGATGTTAATAATTATTCTAATTACGGTAACGTCCAAGTTCAAAATAATTAAATCTATATATCTTATATTAGAGTGAGAGCCCAGGCCTGCCAGACATGCTTTATTTTACTAAAGGATAAATAAAATGTGGGGCTTCGGGTACTCCTCATAGGTACCTAAAATGCCAGCACACTTGCTAAGTTGGTAGAGTGACCAATTAACAAGTACCTAGGTAGGAGATAGGAAAGGGTAGCCTAAAGGATATCGTGTCTGAGACGGTATTAAAAGCATTGGAAAAGTGTGTCTTGGAAAGTGAAATTAACCCATTTTCTACTACTATTCCCATCAGTTTCAGTTTTATGCTCTCCTAGTGAATTATAATAACGATAGTAAGTAACGATCCAGAGAACCAAGCTCTGAAATACATACATGTACTAAATAATAATGTAAAAGGCAGAAGATCGAGAACAGTGGCGATTGCTCCACCGACAAGAGCTAAGCTCTTAAATTTAAGAAGAAGAATAAATAATAAATAATACCTACAGAGCGAGTGCACCCTAAATTTTCTGTTGCACTGTTGCTTACAGTCAAAGATATTGGTTTCGGTGTCTTAAAATCTAATAAAACAGAAAACTCTGCGTATGTTCTCCATGTTAATAGATCAGTTAAAACAGAGTTATTAGTTGGCGTGGGTGGTTGGTTAGTTAATATGAAGGGATTCCCATTAGATTAAAACTATTAAGGTTACTCACATTAATCAATGGGTGGCCAACTGTCCACCACTGTATGATTCTCAAGAACATAGTTACCACTCACGACGACTCTGTGGAATTAATACCAGCGGAGGTATTTCTGATCGACATGGCACAATACAAAACTTTGACACATTCATTATTCCTTACATTCAAATCACGTCTTGTGACTAAACTATTCAGTCCTTAATTGTTAGTATCTATTCTACTTAATTCAGTTTAATTTAAATCTAAGTTTACTTTTCTTGGGGTTAGTTTTCGATTCTTGCACGCATGCGCAATAAGGAATTCACCACGTGGCATGGACACGTGAAACTTATCAGTCAGCTTCCACCTCAAATATAGTCGTACTGACATGCTTATCTAAGATAATATTTACTGATACTTCTTCAGTACTTAATACCGCTTTCTTTTTATGTAATGCCGTATCACATTTATGTCATAATAATTAAGAAATCTGCTTACAAAGAATCAAAACAGAATTCACTGAGGCAACCTTTGATTTATACGAGAGTGTCAACACCAAAAGAGCCTTAGGAATAGTTATAATGTAAGACTTTAGATTGATTGTGAGAGAGACGAGTTTAGTACAACGCTACGGCGGCACTTGTCACATTTTGGATGATGGAAAAAATCTTATCTCCATTCTCATGTTTATGAGTTCCTAGTATCATGTTCCTAGTACCTCGTTTTCGAGTCTGACTTCGTTTCGCGCCTGGTACACGCAAGCGCAATGAAAACGTCACTAAGTGGCATAGATACTAATATGAAAACTGTTTAGTTAGTTTGATTTTAGCTAGTTTCGATCTCAAATATAGTTAATGTGACATGTTTATCTATAACAATTAAAAAAATATATGAATAGGTACCAATCAGTAAAAGCTTTTGTAAAAAAGGCACCTCAATTTAAAAGGCGCAACATTATAATGCTTAATATTTATTATTATATGATACGCTAAATTCGCCTCCCCTACTGAAACAAAGACACCGAACCGGCGTCTGTTGCCATGGTTACTCAACACGCTCCTTAGGGCAGACTTTAGTAATATATTATACTAAGACCACATGATTCATAAGGAGTTTCCACGACTACTTTTTACTAATACACAAATAATTACAAACAGTCAGAGGCGTCTACCTTGGTTTCGAACAGCTGAACACATAACATTTTGGCGCTAACGCGAACTCTTCCTGATTTATGCTTCTCTGGTAACACTAACGTCTGGCGTTCCCATGGTAATGAATGCTCTGGTAATGAACGGCCTGCTGACAGACAGACGTACGGACGGACAGCGCTGGCTTAGTAATAGGTTCCCGTTGGCAACCTTCGGTTACGGAACCTTAAAAAAGTTTGCAATACAGATGGCACGAAATCTGCAATGCTGCGTAAAACTTTTTTTTATTGCATAAGATACCAAACCCTCATAATAAAATATTCCCACCCACCAAAGCTACTAAGAAGGAGAGTTTACTCATAGCCCTTTTACCAACAGAGACAAACATAACCTGCACATTTAGGGTACTAAGCCATATTTTTTAGATTATAATAATTTTGATGTAACCGCTTCATTGGTCTAGTCTCCTGTAAGTTCGACTGCGGGACTGCGACCCCTTCGGAAGAAATACAGACGCGACGAATAATAATAGTACGATTTTGTGCCAAATATTTAACAAATTTTCACATTTATAAACGTCAACTCAACGTTAAAATTATTGCATATTGCAGCGTAGTGCACGTCACGCGTAGTACTCTCGTAGCACACAACGTAGTGACTGGCTACGATAGTTTTGGTTACGAGTTTGTGTAGTAATTATGTAGCGAGGCAAAAAAAAAAAACTTTTTTTATGTCTATAACTCCTTTGCACATTGTGTGAATGTTGTGTTGTATGTCATTGTACAAAAATGCCAGTCACAAAAAAGGCGCCTTAATAAAATCTACCTCTCTACGAAGTTTTCCATTAGAATAATTTAAAAATACTGGTTTCAAAATTGAAACTAATTTTGTCGTGGACGCTATAACATCAATGCATGGAATTTTAAGCATCCAATGCAAGCTGACGACCGAAAGCTGCATTGGAGCTAAAATGCTGGGGCCTACCTACAGTGTACTAGGGTACTATATAAGCAAGGAAGTCTGTGTAACACTAACACAGAGGCATCCGAACATGTCACCATGCACACACTTGCATTCCAAGCTGTGGTAATAGTGCAATGTCGGTTTGAAACAGAAGCATCTGAAACTTTATGTAACGTACTATTAATATCTGCAACCAGGCCAAAGATTTATAAACAATTAGAGAATTGCACACTGCAATAATCTAGCGAGCTTAAAGAATAAAAGAATGCAATCCTCAATATCTCATAGATTCAAGATGCCCAAGCAATTATTTATTACTGTCACTAAATTGGCGGGAAATACTACTTAGTACGATCACAAACGCGAGATGAGATGCTGTGAGAGAATATTCAGCGCAGCAATAACAAATAACGCTTGTCTCACTCTCGCTATCCTTGTCTAGGATAGTACTGCAACTGTGAATAGCCTTTGTAAATATGGGAACTTCATTTTAAAAGACGCAACTATATATTATATTTGCGCTGTTTATTCCCTCCCCCTACTGAAAGGTAAACATGCCAAACCAGCGTCCGTTGCCATGGTTACACAACACGCTCCATGTGACAGGCTTTAGTAATATACTAAGGCCTCATGATTCATATGGAGCTGTTACGACTTCTTTTTGCGAGTGCTTACCTATAACTATACCAATACTAGCTTTTTCCAGCAGCTTAGTTCGCGCCAAGTTTGAACCCCGTTTTGTTATTCGGGGCGGAAACAAATCCAACAAATTTAAAAAACCATGAAAATCGGTCCAGCCTTCTCGTGAATAAGTGTTATTTCATATAATAAAATAACCTTCTTTATAATCTTTTTGTTTTTTTTTTATTGAATCGACTCCGAAACTACTAGACAGATTTAAAAAAATCTTTCATCATGTTAGATAGCCCATTTAATAGCCCATTTATATACTATAACGCTACGACTAATAGGAGCGGAGTAGGAATGAAAAATATTGCAAAAACAGGGGAAAAATTTATAGGACCACGCAGGCGAAGACGCTGGTGGAAAAAAAACCAATCGTTTGTGTTAAAAATATTTAATACATTTTTGCAATCACTTAAAAACTATTTGGTTAAAAAGACAAAGACAACATTACCTTTCATTATAAATTACAGCAATTAAAATAACTAAGGGCCTGTTTCACTACCTTCGGATAGCTACTAACCGCCCGATAAATTAAATAAAAAATTGAACAACATTTGTATAAAATCTAATCTAAGTAATTTAACGGGAATTTATCAGTAAGCTGTGAAACAACACAGATTCCCTAGCACAACATAACAATAACTGTAAACGAGTATGTAGTGCTAGTTACTAAACTACTTCTTATCAGTTATGCATTCCTGGTAAGTTACTGTCCAGGTAGTACGCAAGGAAGCATTTGGAGAAAACCGCTGTTGAGTAAATAAATGATGAAATATTATCATTCACTTTTGCTTTTTACCTTAGTACGTCCCTGTGTCATTGTTAATAGCGAATAGGTAGATACGTAGGTTTATCCAAAAAACTCAGAAAAAGTTAGTACCTACTTAGGTATGTTTTTATTAATACTTAAAATAAGTGAATGCATACGTACAGGACACGTAATAGTAGGAATTAGGATTATTTTCTTAATCTCACCCGATTCAACCGGAGAAAAGTGAAAAGGATTAATATTAAGACGCGTTAGACAAGCAATGAAATTCTTCCAACTTTCTAAAATATAACATGCGATATAGGAAGTTATTTAAGTCGTGCGTCTTTTTATAACTTCTGATCTTCGTTTTGCTGAAATAGTTCATAAACAACACAAGGTCATAGAAAGTGAAACTAAACCCATTTTTTACTACTATTCCCATCAGCTTCGGTTTTATGCTCTCCTAGTGAATGACACTATAAATAACTACACGGAGAACCAAGCTCTGAAATACATGTAATAAATAATAAATAATACCTACGGAGCGAGTGCACCCTCAATTTTTTGTTGCACTGTTGTTTACAGTCAAAGATATTGGTCGGTGTCTTAAAATCTAATAAAACAGAAAACTCTGCGTACGTTTTCCATGTTAATAGATCAGTTAAAACAGTGGTTTGGTTAGTTAATAGGAAGGGATTCCCATTAGATTAAAACTATTAAGGATACTCACTTTAATCAATGGGTGTCCAACTGTCCACCACTGTATGATTCTCAAGAACATAGTTACCACTCACGACGACTCTGTGGAATTAATTACCAGCGGAGGTATTTCCGATCGACATGGCACAATACAAAACTTTGACGATTCATTATTCTTGTGACTAAACTATTGAGTCCTTAATTTTACTGGTGCCAATTTTGCAGCTACATTCATCATAGTTTAATTTAAATCTAAGTTTACTTTTCTTGGGGTTAGTCTTCGATTCTTGCACGCATGCGCTATAAGGAATTCACCACGTGGCATGGACACGTGAAACTTATCAGTCAGCTTCCATCTCAAATATAGTCGTACTGACATGCTTATCTTAGATAATATTTACTGATACTTCTTCAGTACTTAATACCGCTTTCTTTTTATGTGATGCCGTATCACATTTATGTCACAATAATTAAGAAATCTGCTTCCAAAGAATCAAAACAGAATTCACTGAGGCAACCTTTGATTTATACAAGAGTCTCAACACCAAAAGTGCCTTAGGAATAGTTATAATATAAGACTTTAGATTGATGGTGAGAGAGACGAGTTTAGTACAACGCTACGGCGGCACTTGTTACATTTTGGATGTTGGAAAAAATCTTATCTCTATCTTCATGTTTATGAGTTCCTAGTATTACGTTCCTTGTACCTCGTTTTCGAGCCTGACTTCGTTTCGCGCCTGGTATACGCAAGCGCAATGAAGACCTCACTAAGTGGCATAGATACTAATATGAAAACTGTTTAGTTAGTTTCGATCTCAAATATAGTTGTTGTGACATGTTTATCTAAATCAATTAAATGAATAGTACCAATCAGTAAAAGCTTTTGTAAAAACAGGCACCTCAATTTAAAAGACGCAACATTACATGCTTAATATTATATGATACGCTAAATTCGCCTCTCCTACTGAAACAAACACACCGAACCGGCGTCTGTTGCCATGGTTACTCAACACGCTCCTTAGGGCAGGCTTTAGTAATATACTAAGACCACATGATTCATAAGGAGTTGCCACGACTACTTTTTACCCGACTACGGCAAAAAGCCACAGGAAGGGTTTTATATTAGGCAGTCTATGTATCTTCCTATTTACGTATGTTCCACTACAGCGCCTAAAGTACTCATCTGATTTTGTTGAATGAGGTGTCAATCGATTCATTATTATGGTCCCGGTAACAATGGCTACATATTACATAAACAAAATCAATACGACGAATGTGACATGCAAAAAAAAAGAGTGAATTTTTAAAAAAAAAATTGCTACCCTATCGAGTGATATATCATACGAAAGAGGAAAAAATTCTCAGCTTATAAATACCTATACTAGTATAATAAAATGGTAAAATTTGTGAGAATGTTAGTTTGTAATTATTCGAGGTTTTGAGTGGATATATAGGGGATAATCTCCGAAATTAATGATGCGATTCTGAAAATAAATGCATTAGTAGATAGCTACAGTATCCCCAAATACTATAGGCTATACATTATATACCTATCGTAATTTTAAACCGAGCTATTACGGTTTATTTCTAGCTAGTTGGAATAAAATGCTGATAAGAACAGCATTCTTTGCGTACGCTGCCTAAACGGTTTTATATAAGTGAAAATAATGTACAGCAAAAATGTAGGCCCTTAATAGTTCTACAAAAATGTCCGCGATACCATATATCTATCTTTTATATTTTTGTAGATATAGACACTTTTATGTTAAAAAAACGTATTTTTTTCTATAGGTAATATATAAGCGATTTTTTGAGGTGCAATATATTAATCCTTATAAAAATAAATTATTTCACCATCACAAGTACTTAATAGAGATAAAATTTGCCCTCTGTAGCATGTCATTTGGTTGTACAGCTTAAGAGATAATATAAAATTACTAATGCACGAAATTACGCTGAAACACGGTTTGTGAATTTTATAGTAGCACATAGGTCACAAATCTGGACTGGTAGTCTGGTAGCGAATTCATGGGATTTCTGCTACTCTATTGAACTACAGGTCCAACTCCCAAGTTCCAACAGTAGTCAACTTGTACCCTAAGCAAAATTTTACCTGTAGGCACATTGTTACAGGACACATTACAATGAGGAAAAATTTACCATAATGTAATGACTGCCTCCTTAGTCAAGTGGTCCAAAGTGCGTTGCTAGGCTAGAGGTCCTGGGTTCATTACCCAGGTCAATCAGAGTTATTGAGTTTTTTTTATAAATTCGCAATAATGGCTCTGTTTGGATATGTCCCTGGTTAATAGCGCTACGCTTGCTCACAATATATTTTATTATTTAAGTCTGTCTAGTCCGCTCCCGGCGCTTCCACTGACATTCGCCTTATAAATCCTTTTTGTCAATCTCTGTTTATTCCCTCATCCTATCCGAGCCGGGGTCCCTCAGGGCTCCGTGCTCTCTCCGCTCCTTTTCACGCTGTACACCAGCGATATTCCCAAGAGCTCAAAGTCACAGCTGGCCCTATTCGCTGACGATACGGCCATCTATTATTCCGGCATAAGCCTAACAAATATCACTAAAGTCCTCCAAACCTCGGTCACTGCCCTCGGAAAGTGGTTCAGGAAATGGAGAATTGAGGTGAATCCCTCCAAGAGCGCAGCGGTTCTCTTCCACAAGAGTTCCAATCTTTCCACTCAAGCCCAACCCATCTCCCTATTCGGCCAACGGATCCCTTGGGAACCGAAAGCCAAATACCTGGGCGTGATTCTCGATCACCGACTCTCGTTCCGAGAGCACATAAAGACGGTGCGCTCGCGCGCCGCTTTCGCTCTCGGCCGCCTGCACGGCATACTCAATGCACGCAGTAAACTCTCCCTTAATTACAAGGTGAGAATTTACTTGATGTATATTTGCCCCATCATGACCTATGCGAGCGTCGTATTCGCTCACATTGAAAGTCCCGCAATCCATAGGATGCAGACACTCCAAAACCGTTTTATGCGCAAAGCCACGGGCGCCCCGTGGTTCGTACGCAATAGGGACATCCACCTCGACCTAAAACTGCCTACCATCAAGCAGAACATGAAACGCGCCTCCAAGCGTTATTTCGATCAGGCACCCCTCCACCCAAACCGCCTAGTAGTCAGTAGCGTAGACTACAAACCCTTTCTGATAAGTAGAGTGCGCCGCCCAAGGCACGCACTCACTTACCCTGATGACCCGATTACCATTGCACAACAAGAAGCACTCAAACAGGCTCGACGCCATTCGATTTACCGTCCTCGCCGGCGAGGCCCGTCGCAGACCCCGAAACGGTTCCCCTCCCCGTCCCTTGCTCGAGTCGGCCCGCGCCGAGCCAGTAGTTTTAAATTCGTCCCAAAATAATTTTAACCCAGATCCAGCTGTCCCTAGCTGTCCCCCCAGCAACGCCCTAAGTCGAGGTCCGAGTCCCGTTAGGGGACGCCCTTAGCTGCTGTTGCTTAGTTTATAAGTGTCCCTGGCTGGAGGCACAAAAGGTGCCTCGCCACCAAGCCCGGTTAAGATTCAAAAGCCCCTGAGCTAGAATCTACATCCGTCCTAAAAAAAAACTGTTTATTAAATCTTTCGACATGCCCAAGCCATCACAATATATTTTTCTTAATACGAGTCAGCAAATAACTTAGTACCTACAGTAGATAGACCCTGTGTTCCATGTTACATTTCCCCATAATAAGTCATACTAGGTATAGAAAACATTGACGAACATAGACTAAATTTCAGAAAGGACGAATCAACGATTTTTGTAACCACACATTTTACAAGTGAAAAGTTCGCAGTTTATGATTAATTTTTCTCCATACTGATGTCGAGACAATCTAAATGCTTTCGATTTGATGAGAATGTTGCTCAATTTAATTGCGGCAGTCCAGAACTACTGTGCCGCACTCTACGCTCTGCCACACCTAGTTACCTATAAGCAGAGACTAGGTACAAAGTATTACCTTTAGTAGTCATTGAATTGGTTACATTTCTTTTTCATGCTATAAATTTAAGATTTTTTATAATAAACTAATGAGTACATATATCAAACCAAACTATACCTATTGAAAACCTAATTTTCATTTTCATTCAATCAATCAAGAATGAACAAATCTTATCTTAAATCATCTTGATCATTGTTTTAGATGACACCGATCAAATAGATACTAAAAAGGGTCAAATAAAATTTTAGTTTAAAAAACTATCACCCGACTACGGAAGAAATCAACTGAAAATCATGTAACAAGAACAAAATTCCTATGTCGCCTTTCTAAGAGATAATTTACTGAATTAAAATCAACAAAAGGAACTGCTGTGTCCAGTTTGTGGCCGTGGTCGCATGCCGCTATGCCCTGGGGATGCGAAATTAATAATTATAGGTAGCATGCGATCACGGCTACCAACTGGACAAAGCAGTTCCTTTTGTTGATTTTAATTCAGTAAATTATCTCTTAGAAAGGCGACATAGGAATTTTGTTCTTGTTACATGATTTTCAGTTGATTTCTTCCGTAGTCGGGTGATAGTTTTTTAAACTAAAATTTTATTACTAATACACAAATAATTACGAACAGTGGATTGGCAATCCGGGGTGGTGTGATATGAAATTCAAATTAGTTATCAATAAATTAAGCCGTGACTTTCGAGAAATATTTATATTATTTGCGTTATGTATCTGTATATTATGAATAACAGAATATACTATTACACTATATTACCTACGTGTATTAAAATACCACAGTTATATTATATACATTTAATTTTGTATATATAAAATAAAAGCCGTATTCCATATTGAGCACCCGCTATGTGGAAAATTCCTGCAGCAGTATCTAGACATACACCGTTGTTAGTGTAACTATGATTCAGCGTATAAAATAGTCAAAATCGGCTTGAAAATAGAGTTCTGGATTACCTCCAACTTTTTTAAACTCGAAGTTACTATACGGGCCTATTTGGTCATGCAACTGAACACATAACATTATGACGCTAACGCGAACTCTTCTTCATTTATGCTGCTCTGATAACACTAATGTCTCGCGTTCCCATGGTAACCAATGCTTTGCAATACCTTTCCTAGCTTTTCTACCTTTCCTACTACTTATTTATAATAAATAGGTAATATAAAATTCTTTGTTGCAGTGCCTCTAGAAATAGAAACACTGAAAACTTTTCTGTGTTGTCTTAGATACCAAACCCTCATAAAAAAAAATTCCCACTTACCAAAGCTACTGAGAAGGAGAATTTACTCATAGCCCTTGTACCAACAGAGACAAACATACTTTGCACATTTAGGGTACTAAGCCATATTTTGTAGATTAAAATAATTTTGATGCGACTGCGGGACTGCGACCTCTTCGGGAGAAATACAGAGGCAACGTAATAATAGTACGATTTTGTGCTAATATGTAACAAATTTTAACTCTAATAAACGTCAACTCAACGTTTAAATTATAATTGTTTATTGCAGCGTAGTGCACGCTCACGCGTAGTACTCTCGTAGCACACATCGTAGCAACTTGCTACGATTGTTTTGGCTACGAGTTTGTGTAGCAAGCATGTAGCGATGAAATATTTTTTAATAACTTTTTTTCTGTTTATAACTACTTTGTGTATTGTGTGAATGTCTGTGTTGTATGTCATTGTACAAAAATGCCAGTCACAAAAAAGACGACTTAATAAAATCCACCTCTATACAAAGTTTTCCATTAGAATACTAGTTTCAAAATTGAAATTAATTTTGTCGTGGACACTATAACATCAATGGAATTTTAAGCATCCAATGCAAGCTGACGACCGAAAGCTGCATTGGAACTTAAATGCTTGGGCCTACCTACAATGTACTAGGGTACTATATAAGCAAGGAAGTCTATGTAACACTAACACAGGGGCAACCTAACATGCACACACTTGCATTCGAAGTTGTGGTATAGTGCACTGTCGGTGAGAAGCAGAAGTTATGAAACTTTATAAAACGTACTATTAATATCTGCAACCAGGCCAACGATTTATAAACAATTAGAGATTTGCACAACTGCAATAATCTAGCTAGTTTAAGGAATAAAGGGATGGAATCCTCTAGATCCAATCCACTCCAATATCTCGTAGATTAAAGATGCCCGAGCAATTATTTATTACCGTCAGCAATTTAGCGGGAAATACTACTACGATTACGAACGTGAGATGAGATGCTGTGAGAGAACATTCAGCGCAGCAATAACAAATAACGCTTGTCTCACTCTCGCTATCCTTGTCTAGGATAGTACTGCAACTGTGAATAGCCTTTGTAAAAATGGGAACTTCATTTTAAAAGACGCAACATTATATTATATTTGCGCTGTTTACCCTCCCCTACTGAGAGGTAAACACGCCAAACCTCCGTCCGTTGCCATGGTTACACAAAACGCTCCTTGTGGCAGGCTTTAGTAATATACTTAGTCCTCATGATTCATATGGAGCTTCTACGACTACTTTTTGCGGGTGCTTACCTATATCTATACTAATACTAGCTTTTCCCGCAACTTAACTCGCGCCAACATTGAACCCCGTTTTGTTAGTAATAAAATAAATTCAACAATTAAAATACTGCTTTTACAAAGCTCAAGCTAGACTGATGCTACGAAATTATTAATAGTTGTCTTGTGTGGATTCATTTGTTCGTTAAAATTATTGTTTTATTTCATTGTTTTCTAATATTCGGTAACGCATGCGGCTTACTTTAGAGTACACGTGGAATAAAGGTTTTTTTTTTCATAACTTTGTATGTTTTTGTTACATAGGATCTCCTCCCTGCCGATTTGACGGCTGGTCTTACTTTAAGGCTAATATTCAGAGACGATGCTACGCGTAAAGTAATGCTAAGTTTATGCTTAGCATCGTCTCTCTCAGTTGGCCTTGCCGTCTGCTCCCTCCCTACTCTGTGTTGACTAGGTTTTCCAATGGTGAGTGTGTTAAAAATATATAACACATTTTTTCAATCACCTAAAAACGATTTGGCCGTCTGCTCCCCTCCCTACTCTGTGTTGGCTAGGTTTTCCAATCGTGAGTGTGTTAAAAATATAATATAACACATTTTTGCAATCACCTAAAAACGATTTGGTACAAAGACATTTATTACCTTTCATTATCAACTAATTAATTAATTTTCAAATTAACTATAACAGCAATTAAAAAACTAAGGACCTGTTTCACCACCTCTGGATAGCTGCTAACCACCGGATAAATTCAAAAATGGAACAAAATTTGTATAGTATACAAGTAATTTATCAGTAAGCTGTGAAACAACAGTTGCCTAGCACAAGATAATAATAACTGTCAACAAGTATATAGCGCTAGTTACTAAACCACTTCTTATCAGTTATGCATTCCTGGTAGGTTACTATCCAGGTAGTACGCAAGGAAAACCCGCACATGTGCGATAGGTACGAAACCAGACAACCATTGGCGCTACGTTATGCGCTTATGTCTCGGCAATTTATTGATGGCATTAGTATTATTTTAAATCAGATGTTAATAATTATTCTAATTACGGTAACGTCCAAGTTCAAAATAATTAAATCTTTATATCAACGACATACTTTATTTTCTAAAGGATGAAATTTGGGGCTTCGGGTACTCCCCATAGGTACCTAAAATGCCAGCATAAAAGGATATCGTGACCGTGACGTACCAATACCAATACTGCTACCCTTGGTGTCTTTCATGCCAGCTCTAATATCGCCAGTCACTTTAAGGAGTGCAGATACAGTACTATGGCCTGGCCGGAACCCAGACTCAAGAGGACGTAAAAGTTTGTTTTGATAAATAAAGTGTGTACATTTTTTGTGCACACAAGCCTCTTTGACCTGGGAAAGGAAAGGAAGAATGGAAATTGGATGAAAGTGGATGAGAAGCGTTCGGAATTTTAGGCAAGGGTAGGACATAGGCTTTACGCCATGTGGATGGAAAATATCTGAAATCGAATGAAATTGAATTAATATTAAGGGTAACTGCACGAGGTGGTTTAAAACTGTGGTGATCATACTCCGACTGATGTGGTTGCAGCCCACAGTTTTGGATTTCATGGACAGGGCTATTTTCTCACCCGACCCATATCTCACCCGATACAACTGGAGAAAAGTGAAAAGGATTAATATTAAGACGCGTTAGACCAGCAATGAAATTATTTTCCAACTTTCAAAAATGTAACATGCGATATAGGAAGTTATTTAACTCGTGCGTCTTTTTATAACTTCTGATCTTCGTTTTGCTGAAATAGTTCATAAACAACACAAGGTCATAGAAAGTGAAATTAACCCATTTTCTACTACTATTCCCATTAGTTTCAGTTATATGCTCTCCTAGTGAATGGCACTATTAGTAACGATCCGGAGAACCAAGCTCTGAAACACATACGTAATAAATAATACCTACAGAGCGAGTGCACCCTCAATTTTTTGTTGCAATGTTGCTTACAGTCAAAGATCTGGTTTCGGTGTCTTAAAATCTAATAAAACAGAAAACTCTGCATACGTTCTCCATGTTAATAAATCAGTTAAAACAGAGTTATTAGTAATAGAGTGGCCGTGGGTGGTTGGTTAGTTAATAGGAAGGGATTCCCATTAGATTAAAACTATTGAGGTTACTCACTTTAATCAATGGGTGTCCAACTGTCCACCACTGTATGATTCTCAAAAACATAGTTACCACTCACGACGACTCTGTGGAATTAATTACCAGCGGAGGTATTTCCGATCGACATGGCACAATACAAAACTTTGACACGTTCATTATTCTTGTGACTAAACTATTGAGTCCTTAATTTTACTGGTGCCAATTTTGCAGCTACATTCATCATAGTTTAATTTAAATTCTTGGGGTTAGTCTTCGATTCGTGCACGCATGCGCAATAAGTAATTCACCACGTGGCATGGACACGTGAAACTTATCAGTCAGCTTCCACCTCAAATATAGTCGTACTGACATGCTTATCTAAGATAATATTTACTGATACTTCTTCAGTACTTAATACCGCTTTCTTTTTATGTAATGCCGTATCACATTTATGTCATAATAATTAAGAAATCTGCTTACTAAGAATCAAAACAGAATTCACTGAGGCAACCTTTGATTTATACGAGAGTGTCAACACCAAAAGAGCCTTAGGAATAGTTATAATGTAAGACTTTAGATTGATTGTGAGAGAGACGAGTTTAGTACAACGCTACGGCGGCACTTGTCACATTTTGGATGATGGAAAAAATCTTATCTCCATCCTCATGTTTATGAGTTCCTAGTATCATGTTCCTAGTACCTCGTTTTCGAGTCTGACTTCGTTTCGCGCCTGGTACGCAAGCGCAATGAAGACCTCACTAAGTGGAATAGATACTAATATGTATGTATACGTGTTTAGTTAGTTTGATTTTAGTTAGTTTCGATCTCAAATATTGTTATTGTGACATGTTTATCTAAAACAATTAAATTAATAGTACCAATCAGTAAAAGCTTTTGTAAAAACAGGCACCTCAATTTAAAAGACGCAACATTATATGCTTAATATTATATAATACGCTAAATTCGCCTCCCCTAGTGAAACAAACACACCGAACCGGCGTCTGTTGCCATGGTTACTCAACACGCTCCTTAGGGCAGGCTTTAGTAATATACTAAGACCACATGATTCATAAGGAGTTTCCACGACTACTTTTTACTAAAACACAAATAATTACAAACAGTCAGAGGCGTCTACCTTGGTTTCGAACAGCTGAACACAACATTATGACGCTAACGCGAACTCTTCTTGATTTATGCTTCTCTGGTAACACTAACGTCTGGCGTTCCCATGGTAATGAATGCTCTGGTAATGAATACCTTTCCTAGCTTTTCTGTCTTTACTAGTACCTATTTATATAAAATTATTTGTCTTTAAAGTGCCACTAGAAATAGAAACACTGAAAATTTCAACTCTCTTCATAATATGGCCCGCTGACAGACAAACGTACGGACGGACAGCGCTGGCTTAGTAATAGGCGTTGGCACCCTTCGGTTACGGAACCCTAAAAAAGTTTGCAATACAGATGGCACGAAATCTGCAATGTTGCATTAAACTTTTCTTTATTGCCTAAGATACCAAACCCTCATAATAAAATATTGCCACCAACCAAAGCTACTGAGAAGGAGAGTTTACTCAATGTACCAACAGAGACAAACATAACCTGCGCATTTAGGGACCTAAGCCATATTTTTTAGATTAAAATAATTTTGATGTAACCGCTTCATTGGTGTAGTCTTCTGTAAGTACGACTGCGGGACTGCGACCCCTTCGGGAGAAATACAGACGCGACGAATAATAATAGTACGATTTTTTGCCAATTATTAAACAAATTGAAATAAAACTACTTTTTACGGATTTTATCGCGTTATATTGATATTATTTTAATCCCGACGTTTCGGACCCTTTACAGCGTCCATGGTCACGGGTGACTAAGGTGGTAGGCGTCTTGACGTTTCAATTACTAACAGCTACCCTACATTTTTGTTAATTGTTGGCAATCCGATTCACGCAGAACGAGCTCACCGTATCCTTCGGTCTTGCATTTTTAGGCTTGGATTTAGATTTAATCGAATCTATAATAGGGTTCCAAGCAGGTGGTAAGACCCAGCCATCTTCTCTATTGAAATTTGGATGTTTTTTAATTTCAATGGCCTCACGAATCATCCTGGGTAGGAATCGGTTTTCTTTTGCGAGGACTTGTGGTTGATCAAATCTGATGTAATGGCGGGCCTTGTCAAGGGTGTGTTCACAAATTGCAGACTTTCCGGAACGGCGGTGTTTGACATCAGCGATGTGTTCTTTTACGCGGGTCCCTATGCTTCGTTTAGTTTGGCCTATGTAAGAGAGACCACAGTCACAATCAAGCTTGTATACTCCCGCATCTTGTAGAGGTATATGACACTTTACAGGTGGTAAAAACTGACTGATCTTCTTCAGCGGCTTGAAGTAAGTTTTAATTGAAGCCCGCTTCAAGATGTAGCCAATCTTGTCAGTGACTCCTCTCACATATGGTAGTACTGCAGGTAAGCGCTCGACTGTGGCACGTTTCACGCGGTTTCTGTGACGTATTATGTAAATAAACAAGATTCGGAGGCGATACGTCAGGACATATCGTCGGTGTTACGTCGTAGCAAACCGCCCAAACTAAATCTGACCAAAAATCAATTACATTCGCTAAAAAACCTTCGCGACAGGCCGGAATTAACTATTCTACGTGCAGATAAAGGCAATGCCACGGTGGTAATGGATACGTCAGATTACAATGACAAAATACAAGAGCTTTTATCGGATGTAAGTACATACAAACTAGTGAAGACCGATCCGACAACAAAAACACTAAAATTAACTAGTGATTTGATCAAAAAGCACTCCGACACATTGAAACTCGACGTAAAATACCTAATTCCTAGTTGTGCAAAACCGCCAAAATTGTATGGGCTACCTAAGATACACAAACCCAATGCTCCGCTGCGACCAATAGTAAGCCAAATCGACTCCCCAACCTACAGATTGGCACAATGTCTAGGTAAAGTACTCTCACCACTAAGAGGAAATACAGCAGCATATGTGAAGGACTCATACCATTTTGTCAGTGAAATTAAACACCTACAACTCACTGATGATGAAACTATGGTCAGTTTTGATGTTCAGTCATTATTTACATGCTTACCTGTGGAAGACTGCATCAGAATTGTGTCTAAGAAATTATTAGAGAACAACATGCCTATTGAGTATGCTGAACTACTAAAACATTGCCTAACATCGGGCTATCTGTTGTGGAACAATCAATTCTACACGCAAGTAGATGGAGTAGCAATGGGCTCTCCTGTATCTCCCATAATTGCTGATATCTTCATGGAAGATTTTGAGGAGATGGCCCTACAATCTGCTCCTGTAACACCAAAGTTCTACAAGCGGTACGTAGATGATACTTTCACTATACTACCATCTAACAAAGTGACAGCATTCCTAGACCATCTCAACTCCTTACATTCTAAAATTCAATTTACTATGGAGTCGGAGGCAAATAACTCTTTAGCTTTCTTAGATGTTTTGGTTATTCGTAATCATAATAACACCTTGAGTCACACTGTGTATCGAAAGAAAACCCATACAGACAAATACCTAAATGGTGAATCACACCACCACCCAACACAGTTATCTACCGTCGGTAAATCATTGTTTCAGAGAGCACGTGGGATCTGTGACGAGCAACACCTGGCTGCAGAGCTTCAACATGTCAAGCAAGTACTGCACGACAACAAGCTCCGAATACCGCGCCTTCGTCACAGAAACCGCGTGAAACGTGCCACAGTCGAGCGCTTACCTGCAGTACTACCATATGTGAGAGGAGTCACTGACAAGATTGGCTACATCTTGAAGCGGGCTTCAATTAAAACTTACTTCAAGCCGCTGAAGAAGATCAGTCAGTTTTTACCACCTGTAAAGTGTCATATACCTCTACAAGATGCGGGAGTATACAAGCTTGATTGTGACTGTGGTCTCTCTTACATAGGCCAAACTAAACGAAGCATAGGGACCCGCGTAAAAGAACACATCGCTGATGTCAAACACCGCCGTTCCGGAAAGTCTGCAATTTGTGAACACACCCTTGACAAGGCCCGCCATTACATCAGATTTGATCAACCACAAGTCCTCGCAAAAGAAAACCGATTCCTACCCAGGATGATTCGTGAGGCCATTGAAATTAAAAAACATCCAAATTTCAATAGAGAAGATGGCTGGGTCTTACCACCTGCTTGGAACCCTATTATAGATTCGATTAAATCTAAATCCAAGCCTAAAAATGCAAGACCGAAGGATACGGTGAGCTCGTTCTGCGTGAATCGGATTGCCAACAATTAACAAAAATGTAGGGTAGCTGTTAGTAATTGAAACGTCAAGACGCCTACCACCTTAGTCACCCGTGACCATGGACGCTGTAAAGGGTCCGAAACGTCGGGATTAAAATAATATCAATATAACGCGATAAAATCCGTAAAAAGTAGTTTTATTTCAATGTCTAGTATTCGCGTAAGTGTCAGAAATCAGTAAATTATTAAACAAATTTTAACATTTATAAACGTCAACGTTAAAATTATTGCATATTGCAGCGTAGTGCACGTCACGCGTAGTACTCTCGTAGCACACATCGTAGTGACTGGCTACGATAGTTTTGGCTACGAGTTTGTGTAGCAAGCATGTAGCGAGGCAAAAAAAATTAAATAACTTTTTTTATGTTTACAATTCCTTCGCACATTGTGTGAATGTTGCGTTGTACATTGTACAAAAATGCCATTCACAAAAAAGACGACTTAATAAGATCTACCTCTATACAAAGTTTTCCATTATAATAAATTAAACATACTAGTTTCAAAATCGAAATTAGTTTTGTCGTGGACGCTATAACATCAATGGAATTTTAAGCATCTAATGCAAGCTGACGACCGAAAGCTGCATTGGAGCTAAAATGCTGGGGCCTACCTACAATGTACTAGGGTACTATATAAGCAAGGAAGTCTATGTAACACTAACACCGAGGCATCCGAACATGTCACCATGCACATACTTGCATTCCAAGCTGTGGTAATAGTGCAATGTCGGTGAGAAACAGAAGCATCTGAAACTTTATGTAACGTACTATTAATATCTGCAACCAGGCCAAAGATTTATAAACAATTAGAGAATTGCACACTGCAATAATCTAGCCAGCTTAAAGAATAAAAGAATGTAATCCTCAATATCTCATAGATTCAAGATGCCCAAGCAATTATTTATTACTGTCACTAAATTGGCGGGAAATACTACTACGATCACAAACGCGAGATGAGATGCTGTGAGAGAATATTCAGGGCAGCAATAACAAATAACGCTTGTCTCACTCTCGCTATCCTTGTCTAGGATAGTACTGAAATGATATGCTGAGATAGGGCCTTTTCTGATTTCGTGCAGGTTTCTTAGTATTTTTATAATTTATATTATATATTTTTTATTTTTTTGTCTTTGGTTTCCTGCGCGGGACCGGGATAAACTTTTTCTTTCTTTCTTTCTTTCTTTTACTGCAACTGTGAATAGCCGTTGTAAATATGGGAACTTCATTTTAAAAGACGCAACTATATTTTATATTTGCGCTGTTTATTCCCTCCCCCTACTGAAAGGTAAACATGCCAAACCAGCGTCCGTTGCCATGGTTACACAACACGCTCCATGTGGCAGGCCTTAGTAATATACTAAAGCCTCATGATTCATATGGAGCTGTTACGACTTCTTTTTGCGAGTGCTTACCTATAACTATACCAATACTAGCTTTTTCCAGCAGCTTAGTTCGCGCCAAGTTTGAACCCCGTTTTGTTATTCGGGGCGGAGACAAATCCAACAAATTTAAAAAACCATTAAAGTCGGTCCAGCCTTCTCGTGAATAAGTGTTATTTTATATAATTAAATAACCTTCTTTATAATCTTTTTGTTTTTTTTTTAATCGAATAGACTCCGAAACTACTGGACAGATTAAAAAAAATCTTTCATCATGTTAGATAGCCCATTTAATGGGGAAGGCTATATACTATAACGCTTCGACTAATAGGAGCGGAGTAGGAATGAAAAATATTGCAAAAACAGGGGAAAACTTTATAGGACCACGCAGGCGAAGACGCTGGTGGAAAAAAAATCCAATCGTGTGTGTTAAAAATATTTAATACATTTTTGCAATCACTTAAAAACTATTTGGTTAAAAAGACAAAGACAACATTACCTTTCATTATAAATTACAGCAATTAAAAAAACTAAGGGCCTGTTTCACCACCTTCGGATAGCTACTAACCGCCCGATAAATTAAATAAAAAACTTGAACAACATTTGTATAAAATCTAATCTAAGTAATTTAACGGGAATTTATCAATAAGCTGTGAAACAACACAGATTCCCTAGCACAACATAACAATAACTGTAAACGAGTATGTAGTGCTAGTTACTAAACTACTTCTTATCAGTTATGCATTCCTGGTAAGTTACTGTCCAGGTAGTACGCAAGGAAGCATTTGGAGAAAACCGCTGTTGAGTAAATAAATGATGAAATATTATCATTCACTTTTGCTTTTTACCTTAGGACGTCCCTGTGTCATTGTTTTGACCTTGCAATTTTACGTAAAAATAGGAACGGGCGAATAGGTAGATACGTAGGTTTATCCAAAAAACTCAGAAAAAGTTAGTACCTACTTAGGTATGTTTTTATTAATACTTAAAATAAGTGAATGCATACGTACAGGACACGTAATAGTAGGAATTAGGATTATTTTCTTAATCTCACCCGATTCAACCGGAGAAAAGTGAAAAGGATTAATATTAAGACGCGTTAGACAAGCAATGAAATTCTTCCAACTTTCTAAAATATAACATGCGATATAGGAAGTTATTTAAGTCGTGCGTCTTTTTATAACTTCTGATCTTCGTTTTGCTGAAATAGTTCATAAACAACACAAGGTCATAGAAAGTGAAACTAAACCCATTTTTCACTACTATTCCCATCAGCTTCGGTTTTATGCTCTCCTAGTGAATGACACTATAAATAACGACACGGAGAACCAAGCTCTGAAATACATGTAATAAATAATAAATAATACCTACGGGCGAGTGCACCCTCAATTTTTTGTTGCACTGTTGTTTACAGTCAAAGATATTGGTCGGTGTCTTAAAATCTAATAAAACAGAAAACTCTGCGTACGTTTTCCATGTTAATAGATCAGTTAAAACAGTGGTTTGGTTAGTTAATAGGAAGGGATTCCCATTAGATTAAAACTATTAAGGTTACTCATATTAATCAATGGGTGTCCAACTGTCCACCACTGTATGATTCTCAAGAACATAGTTACCACTCACGACGACCCTGTGGAATTAATTACCAGCGGAGGTATTTCTGATCGACATGGCACAATACGAATTACGAATGGAAGAGTTGGAAGGGGCCGACCTCGGCGAACGTATCACAACCAGATTGCGGACGTTCTCAAAAAAGGCAAGGTTAAGAGCACCCTAAACCGACGAGCATGCATGGAGAGGTTAATGAACATAGATGAAGCGAAAGTGGTGTGCCAGGATCGTAGCAAGTGGAAATCTATAGTCTCTGCCTACCCCTATGGGAAACAGGCGTGAAGCTATGTATGTATGTATGTATGGCACAATACAAAACTTTGACACATTCATTATTCTTGTGACTAAACTATTGAGCCCTTAATTGTACTGGTGCCAATTTTGCAGCTACATTCATCATAGTTTAATTTAAATCTAAGTTTACTTTTCTTGGGGTTAGTCTTCGATTCTTGCACGCATGCGCTATAAGGAATTCACCACGTGGCATGGACACGTGAAACTTATCAGTCAGCTTCCATCTCAAATATAGTCGTACTGACATGCTCATCTAAGATAATATTTACTGATACTTCTTCAGTACTTAATACCGCTTTCTTTTTATGTGATGCCGTATCACATTTATGTCACAATAATTAAGAAATCTGCTTCCAAAGAATCAAAACAGAATTCACTGAGGCAACCTTTGATTTATACGAGAGTCTCAACACCAAAAGTGCCTTAGGAATAGTTATAATATAAGACTTTAGATTGATGGTGAGAGAGACGAGTTTAGTACAACGCTACGGCGGCACTTGTTACATTTTGGATGTTGGAAAAAATCTTATCTCTATTTTCATGTTTATGAGTTCCTAGTACCTCGTTTTCGAGCCTGACTTCGTTTCGCGCCTGGTACACGCAAGCGCAATAAAGACTTCACTAAGTGGCATAGATACTAATATGAAAACTGTTTAGTTAGTTTCGATCTCAAATATAGTTGTTGTGACATGTTTATCTAAATCAATTAAATGAATAGTACCAATCAGTAAAAGCTTTTGTAAAAACAGGCACCTCAATTTAAAAGACGCAACATTACATGCTTAATATTATATAATACGCTAAATTCGCCTCTCCTACTGAAACAAACACACCGAACCGGCGTCTGTTGCCATGGTTACTCAACACCCTCCTTAGGGCAGGCTTTAGTAATATACTAAGACCACATGATTCATAAGGAGTTGCCACGACTACTTTTTACTAATACACAAATAATTACGAACAGTCTTACCTCCAACTTTTTTAAACTCGAAGTTACTATACGGGCCTATTTGGTCATGCAACTGAACACATAACATTATGACGCTAACGCGAACTCTTCTTCATTTATGCTGCTCTGATAACACTAACGTCTCGCGTTCCCATGGTAACCAATGCTTTGCAATACCTTTCCTAGCTTTTCTACCTTTCCTACTACTTATTTATAATAAATAGGTAATATAAAATTCTTTGTTGCAGTGCCTCTAGAAATAGAAACACTGAAAACTTTACTGTGTTGTCTTAGATACCAAACCCTCATAAAAAAAAAATTCCCACTTACCAAAGCTACTGAGAAGGAGAATTTACTCATAGCCCTTGTACCAACAGAGACAAACATACCCTGCACATTTAGGGTACTAAGCCATATTTTGTAGATTAAAATAATTTTGATGCGACTGCGGGACTGCGACCTCTTCGGGAGAAATACAGAGGCAACGTAATAATAGTACGATTTTGTGCTAATATGTAACAAATTTTAACTCTAATAAACGTCAACTCAACGTTTAAGACTGCGATATACGCCGTTGACCTTGCTCGAGTGGGCGTTCCCGATGAATAACACCGCGCGCGCTGCCGCACCCCCTGGCACTGACTACGCGTTGCACTCACACATTGACTGGGCGCCCGACTGCCGTTTAGACTAGGGTTGTCTACATTTTTCGGCCGATTGAATAAATAATTTTAAATATTATAGTTTTTTATACGGAATAATAAAATGGTTTGTTTGCTTGTTATTATTATCAGTGTTAGACTTTCAGATAATATATGATATCAATTGACAGTTTAAAGGCATGGCATACAATGTTTTGGAGTTCTTTAAAAAAACACTTGTATTGAATTTATAATACCTCTACTGATAGAAATGTTTTCGTTGAATAATATTTTTTCTATAAGAAATTTAGATATGATACTGAAGGAACCTTTTGCTTATTATTTATTTACTGCACGGAAAACTTACAGTTAATTAAAAGCTAAGTAGCGGCAACTTGGTCAGCTGATAGCCGATAACAAGTTTTTGCTTATAGATATATTTTGTTTTTTCTAACTAATTAGAAAAAACAAAATGTGTAGGCAAAAAACAAGCAAGTACCTACTATTAACAGATTTTGTAATAATAACATTCTTAATTATTTACTTAAAATTATTTTTTACGTTTAACTCGCAAATCGAGAGACCCACCCCTCTTGTCGAGTCTTGCCTAAAACTTCAGTTCAGTGCGGGACGACACACTAAGCTGAATGGACCTGCGACACTTTTCTTTGTAAATCGAAGTACTTACATACTCGTAGTTTCGTAATACTTGCATCGATTTTTAGTAATCATATAATGGGGTTATTTTTGTGTGTCCGTGTACATAATAAGATTTCATATTAGCGTGTATTGGTGTACATAAATTATTTAAATATACTTAGTCGTTATTGTAATTGTAATAAAGTAATTCTGTGCGTTATAATTATGATTATTTATATTATCAAAATGGATGACAAAAGAAAATGTAAAAAACATAATTCGAAATTAAAGACTCAAGAGGACAATACAAAGGGTAAAATGGTAAATGGGTACGTTTCTAATCTATATATTTTTAAGATTTGATAACAATAGGCATAACCCAAATGGCTAACTCATATAGTGCGCGTAGACCATACTTCTTATATTTATACACTTGCCTATAGTTACAGTAAATCTAATTTACCTAGCTATCTGTCAATATTGCCGGAGACCGTAGGTACCGCTGGCATCGCGTGCCCCGTGGAGGTATATTATAATGTATAAAGGATATTTTTTATACACTGCGCAATTTTTTTCAAAATAAATATCAATTTCATAATCAACACCCTTAGAAACCTCGAAATTGATACCCATGTCATATTAATGAAAAAATAATAATATCCGCCATCTTGGATTTCAAAATAAATGGCAATTTTGTAATCAACACGCCAAGAAACCTCGAAATTGATACCCATGTCACAGTTATGAAAAAATAATGTTCGCCATCTTGGATTTCAAAATAAAGGGCAATTTTGTAATTAGCACACCAAGAAACCTCGAAATTGATACCCATGTCACATTTATGAAAAAAAAATGTCCGCCATCTTGGATTTCAAAATAAATGGCAATTTCATAATCAACACCCTAAGAAACCTCGATATTGATACCCATGTCACATTTATGAAAAAAAAATGTCCACCATCTTGGATTTCAAAATAAATGGCAATTTCATAATCAACACCCCAAGAAACCTCGAAATTGATACCCATGTCATATTAATAGAAAAATAATAATGTCCGCCATCTTGAATTTCAAAATAAATGGCAATTTCATAATCAACACCCCAAGAAACCTCGAAATTGATACCCATGTCATATTAATGAAAAAATAATAATGTCCGCCATCTTGGATTTTAAAATAAATGATAATTTCGTAATCAACACACCAAGAAACCTCGAAATTGATACCCAATAATACCCATGTCACAGTTTTGGAAAAAAAATGTCCGCCATCTTGGATTTCAAAATAAATGTCAATTTCGTAATCAACACCTCAAGAAACCTCGAAATTGATACCCATGTCAATTATGACAAAAAAAATGATGTCCACCATCTTGGATTTCAAAACAAATGGCAATTTCGTAATCAACACCCCAAAAAACCTCGAAATTGATACCCATATCATTTAATGAAAAAAATAAGTAGGTTCGCCATCTTGAATTTAATTTAAAAATTATTTTATATTACTTATAAAGTTAAAATCAATAGGTACCTATAATTTAAAAAATAATTGCATATTAACACGCAAGGTAACATTGTACTTGAACTTAGTTAAAAATTAAAATAGTATCCCGAGCTGGTAAAATTTTGTTTTGTAGCTAGCACCGTGCTCACCCTATCAAAACATTGTAAGATTTACACACACTGATAAACCCTTTATACTACTACTAATACACAAAAGTATCGATTATGTAGCTCCATTTTGCGGAAAAAAGTGGCACAGGTCCGTTCAGCACGGCGCCTCGTCCCGCACTAAAGTATTGGGCGACAGAGGGGCTGCTCAGGGAACTTGCGAGTATCGATTACGTAAAAAAATCATATAAAATAATTAAAAAAGTTTTTCAAAAAAGTGAGCCGAGAGTACTCTCGGCATAGTACTATTTAATATTCTGATGGATTAAAAAAAATCCTACAGTTCATAGTTTAAAAGAAAAAAGGTTGTAACGAAGAAAACGGAGGCTACTTTGGTCATTTATTTTTAATACTTCAAATGATTTTTTAAAAAATCTGGCCCGAGACGCACTTGCTCTGTATCGTGTAGATTAACATATATTTTTTTTGGATTTTTTCCGATAAAGATTAGGGAGAAAAAACGTTTTAATGTACCCCCAAAACGCGCAATCCACGTACGTCGTCGCCTTAAATTATAATTGTTTATTGCAGCGTAGTGCACGCTCACGCGTAGTACTCTCGTAGCACACATCGTAGCAACTTGCTACGATTGTTTTGGCTACGAGTTTGTGTAGCAAGCATGTAGCGATGAAATATTTTTTAATAACTTTTTTTCTGTTTATAACTACTTTGTGTATTGTGTGAATGTCTGTGTTGTATGTCATTGTACAAAAATGCCAGTCACAAAAAAGACGACTTAATAAAATCCACCTCTATACAAAGTTTTCCATTAGAATACTAGTTTCAAAATTGAAATTAATTTTGTCGTGGACACTATAACATCAATGGAATTTTAAGCATCCAATGCAAGCTGACGACCGAAAGCTGCATTGGAACTTAAATGCTTGGGCCTACCCACAATGTACTAGGGTACTATATAAGCAAGGAAGTCTATGTAACACTAACACAGGGGCAACCTAACATGTCACCATGTACACACTTGCATTCGAAGTTGTGGTATAGTGCACTGTCGGTGAGAAGCAGAAGTTATGAAACTTTATAAAACGTACTATTAATATCTGCAACCAGGCCAACGATTTATAAACAATTAGAGATTTGCACAACTGCAATAATCTAGCTAGTTTAAGGAATAAAGGGATGGAATCCTCTAGATCCAATCCACTCCAATATCTCGTAGATTAAAGATGCCCGAGCAATTATTTATTACCGTCAGCAATTTGGCGGGAAATACTACTACGATTACGAACGTGAGATGAGATGCTGTGAGAGAACATTCAGCGCAGCAATAACAAATAGCCTTTGTAAAAATGGGAACTCCATTTTTATAGACGCAACATTACATTATATTTGCGCTGTTTATTCCCTCCCCTACTGAAAGGTAAACACGACAAACCGGCGTCCGTTGCCATGGTTACACAACACGCTCCATGTGGCAGGCTTTAGTAATATACTAAGGCCTCATGATTCATATGGAGCTTTTACGACTACTTTTTGCGATTGCTATAACTATACTAACTTTTTCCCGCAGCTTAGTTCGCGCCAAGTTTGAACCCCGTTTTGTTATTCTGTTATTCGGGGTTGAGACAAATTCAACAAATTAAAAAAACCATGAAAATCGGTCCAGCCGTTCCCGAGTTAGAAGTATTATTATATAATAAAATTAATAAATTTATTATTTTTCCTTCTTTATTAAGATTATAAAGAGAAAAGATTTGATTGTTTGTTTGTTTGTTTGTTTGTATTGAATAGACTCCGAAACTACTGGACAGATTTAAAAAAATCTTCCATCATGTTAGATAGCCCATTTAATGGGCAAGGTTATAGGCTATATACCATCACGCTACGACTAATAGGAGTGGAATAGTATGAAAAATTCAAAAATGTTGCAAAAAACAAAAGGGGGAAAATTTATAGGACCACGCAAGCGAAGCCGCTGGCGGAAAAAAAATCCAATCGTGTGTGTTAAAAATATTTAACACATTTATGCAATCACTTATAAACTATTTGGTTACAAAAATTAGGTTTAATAAAAAACTACAACCTACTACGGAAGAAATCAAGTGAAAATCATGTAACAAGAACATAATCTCTATGTCCCCATCCTGATAATTATGTCTCAGCAATTTATTGATGGCATTAGTATTATTTTAAATCAGATGTTAATAATTATTCTAATTACGGTAACGTCCAAGTTCAAAATAATTAAATCTATATATCTTATATTAGAGTGAGAGCCCAGGCCTGCCAGACATACTTTATTTTCTAAAGGATAAAATGTGGGGCTTCGGGTACTCCTCATTATTATTATATTATTATTATTATTATCAGCCCGATTGGTCCCACTGCAGGGCAAAGGCCTCCCTACCTTCCTTCCACTCCATAACATAGGTATATAGTATCATGTTATATAGGGTACTCCTCATAGGTACCTAAAATGCCAGCACACTTGCTAAGTTGGTAGAGTGACCAATTAACAAGTACCCAGGTAGGAGATAGGAAAGGATAGCCTAAAGGATATCGTGTCTGACGGTATTAAAAGCATTGGAAAAGTGTGTCTTGGAAAGTGAAATTAACCCATTTTCTACTACTATTCCCATCAGTTTCAGTTTTATGCTCTCCTAGTGAATTATAATACGTAACGATAGTAAGTAACGATCCAGAGAACCAAGCTCTGAAATACATACATGTAATAAATAATAAATAATACCTACAGAGCGAGTGCACCCTCAATTTTTTGTTGCACTGTTACTTACAGTCAAAGATCTAGTTTCGGTGTCTTAAAAACTAATAAAACAGAAAACTCTGCGTACGTTCTCCATGTTAATAGATCAGTTAAAACAGAGTTATTAGTAGGGTGGCCGTGGGTGGTTGGTTAGTTAATAGGAAGGGATTCCCATTAGATTAAAACTATTGAGGTTACTCACTTTAATCAATGGGTGTCCAACTGTCCACCACTGTATGATTCTCAAGAACATAGTTACCACTCACGACGACTCTGTGGAATTAATTACCAGCGGAGGTATTTCTGATCGACATGGCACAATACAAAACTTTGACACGGTCATTATTCTTGTGCGAAACTATTGAGTCCTTAATTTTACTGGTGCCAATTTTGCAGCTACATTCATCATAGTTTAATTTAAATCTAAGTTTACTTTTCTTGGGGTTAGTCTTCGATTCTTGCACGCATGCGCTATAAGGAATTCACCACGTGGCATGGAGACGTTAAACTTATCAGTCAGCTTCCACCTCAAATATAGTCGAACTGACATGCTTAACTTAGATAATATTTACTGATACTTCTTCAGTACTTAATACCGCTTTCTTTTTATGTAATGCCGTATCACATTTATGTCATAATAATTAAGAAATCTGCTTACAAAGAATCAAAACAGAATTCACTGAGGCAACCTTTGATTTATACGAAGGTGTCAATACCAAAAGAGCCTTAGGAATAGTTATAATGTAAGACTTTAGATTGATTGTGAGAGAGACGAGTTTAGTACAACGCTACGGCGGCACTTGTCACATTTTGGATGATGGAAAAAATCTTATCTCCATCCTCATGTTTATGAGTTCCTAGTATCATGTTCCTAGTACCTCGTTTTCGAGTCTGACTTCGTTTCGCGCCTGGTACGCAAGCGCAATGAAGACCTCACTAAGTGGAATAGATACTAATATGTATGTATACGTGTTTAGTTAGTTTGATTTTAGTTAGTTTCGATCTCAAATATTGTTATTGTGACATGTTTATCTAAAACAATTAAATGAATAGGTACCAATCAGTTAAAGCTTTTGTAAAAACAGGCACCTCAATTTAAAAGATGCAACATTATAATATATTACATTACATTATAACACATTACACATTACATTATAACATTATAATGCTTAATTATATAATACTTTAGCGTATTATATAATTAAGCATTATAATGTTGCATCCCCTGCATGAAACAAACACACCGAATCGGCGTCTGTTGCCATGGTTACTCAACACGCTCCTTAGGGCAGGCTTTAGTAATATACTAAGACCACATGATTCATAAGGAGTTCCCACGACTACTTTTTACTAAAACACAAATAATTACAAACAGTCAGAGGCGTCTACCTTGGTTTCGAACAGCTGAACACAACATTATGACGCTAACGCGAACTCTTCTTGATTTATGCTTCTCTGGTAACACTAACGTCTGGCGTTCCCATGGTAATGAATGCTCTGGTAATGAATACCTTTCCTAGCTTTTCTACCTTTCCTAGTACCTATTTATATAAAATTATTTGTCTTTAAAGTGCCACTAGAATTAGAAACACGGTCCGCTGACAGACAGACGTACGGACGGACAGCGCTGGCTTAGTAATAGGTTCCCGTTGGCAACCTTCGGTTACGGAACCTTAAAAAAGATTGCAATACAGATGGCACGAAATCTGCAATTTTGCGTAAAACTTTTCTTTATTGCCTAAGATACCAAACCCTCATAATAAAATATTCCCACCCACCAAAGCCACTAAGAAGGAGAGTTTACTCATAGCCCTTTTACCAACAGAGACAAACATAACCTGCACATTTAGGGACCTAAGCCATATTTTTTAAATTATAATAATTTTGATGTAACCGCTTCATTGGTCTAGTCTCCTGTAAGTACGACTGCGGGACTGCGACCCCTTCGGGAGAAATACAGACGCGACGAATAATAATAGTACGATTTTGTGCCAATTATTTAACAAATTTTAACATTTATAAACGTCAACTCAACGTGAAAATTATTCCATATTGCAGCGTAGAGCACGTCACGCGTAGTACTCTCGTAGCACACATCGTAGTGACTTACTACGATAGTTTTGGCTACGAGTTTGTGTAGCAAGCATGTAGCGAAGCAAAAAAAAAAATTACTTTTTTTATTTATTTATTTTATTTATGTTTATAACTCCTTTGCACATTGTGTGAATGTTGTGTTTGTATGTCATTGTACAAAAACGCCGATGACAAAAAAGGCGACTTAATAAAATCTACCTCTATACGAAGCTTTCCATTAGAATAATTCAGAAATACTTGTTTCAAAATTGAAATTAATTTTGTCGTGGACACTATAACATCAATGGAATTTTAAGCATCCAGTGCAAGCTCACGACCGAAAGCTGCATTGGAACTAAAATGCTTAGGCCTACCTAAAATGTACTAGGGTACTATATAAGCAAGGAAGTCTATGTAACACTAACACAGAGGCATCCGAACATGCACACACTTGCATTCCAAGCTGTGGTAATAGTGCAATGTCGGTGAGAAACAGAAGCATCTGAAACTTTATGTAACGTACTATTAATATCTGCAACCAGGCCAAAGATTTATAAACACTTAGAGAATTGCACACTGCAATAATCTAGCCAGCTTAAAGAATAAAGGAATGCAATCCTCAATATCTCATAGATTCAAGATGCCCAAGCAATTATTTATTACTATCACTAAATTGGCGGGAAATACTACTACGATCACAAACGCGAGATGAGATGCTGTGAGAGAACATTCATGACAGCAATAACAAATAACGCTTGTCTCACTCTCGCTATCCTTGTCTAGGATAGTACTGCAACTATGAATACCCTTGTTAAAAATGAGAACTTCGTTTTAAAAGACGCAACATTATATTATATTTGCGCTGTTTATTCCCTCCCCTACTGAAAGGTAAACACCCCAAACCGGCGTCCGTTGCCATGGTTACACAACACGCTCCATGTGGCAGGCTTTAGTAATATACTAAGGTCTCATGATTCAAATGGAGCTTCTACGACTACTTTTTGCGGGTGCTTACCTATATCTATATTAATACTAGCTTTTCTCGCAGCTTAGCTCGTGACACATTTTTTTGCTAGGTTTCAGCCAGAGATGCAAAGTCCTTAGTGCCAATGATATTGAGATATGATTTTTTTAAGTTTTCTTTGTTAATCACCCGAAATTTCACCTTTAGGTCATCATAACTTTTTGTTTTTAGGTATAGCAACACCAAAGAAGTGATATTTTACTCATCAATGTTTATTTATTCGATATAAATCATGACTTGTTAACATTGGTTTCTATAAAATGACTTATGAGCTCCGAAAGTTTTAAAAAACTGTTTACGTGTCGAAACATTTCAACTTCTAAATTCATTAAAAAAACTTAAAGCCTTTGTGAACTTAGTTTTATTTAAAAAAAAATTTCCAGTTAATACCCTTTCTAACGGTATACCACATGTTGTAGAAATCCTTCATAAAGTGGTCAAAATTAGAGATTGTAGAATCCAGAGTCGAAATTAAGAAAATACTGATTTATTGATATATATTATTTTAATAGTATTTATGTTACATAATTGGTTCAAATTGACCTCCTCTTGCTCAAACACATGCGCGACTTTTATTTTTATCATTGGTGGGTTATGGAGTCACATTTCTTCTTTCATAATTTCAACAGTAGTGAAGGAAATTGGACGAAAGTGGAAGAGTAGGGTTTGGAATTTTAGGCAAGGGTAGGACATAGACTTTGCGCAATGTGGATGAAAAAGATCTGAAATCGAATGAAAAATTAATATTAAAGGTAATTGCAGGAAGGAGGTGGTCCAAAATTGTGGTGATCAATTGATCATACTCTGACTAATGTTTATTTATTTTATTCTTAATGTACAAATATGTACAAAGGCGGTCTTAATGCCTTAGACATTCTCTACCAGACAACCTTAGGGTGATGCAGAAACGAAAATGTGGTAGATGCACTAACACTAAAGAGGTGAGAGACATGAGGTGAAGACTATTTTCCTAAATACTATAGACCAATAAACTTACATAAACATTACATACATAAATATTTATAATACATACTATAAAATACATATAAATACATACATCAGGGTTGAGATGAACCTAATATCATTTTGTCCAGTAAGTATTTGCGTACACAGGTTTTAAAGGAAAACCGACTGTTTAGCATTCTGATGTCAAGAGGGAGAGCATTCCACAATAGGATAGATTGAACAAAGAAGGTAGAATGAATAAAGTCAGTGTGGTAAGAAGGACATTGAAGAAGACGGTTATGAGTTGATCGAAGATGTTTATTGGAAATGAGATGTTAAGTAAGATGGGGTATTAGGGGAAAACACAATAGAGTACAGAGTGGTCAGCGCCCTCATATTTCTGCGTTGGCGAATGGGTAGCCATCTTAAGTTTGATGTTGTCGCTGGCCACAGCTTTGGATTTGATGGACAGGATTATTTTCTTAATCTCACCCGATGCAACTGGAGAAAAATGAAAAGGATTAATATTAACACGCATTAGACCAGCAATGCAATGAATAGTATATTACTTGGTAAGGCGATCTAACTGAAACGAAATAGAGAAATGGTGGTTAAGATCGTCTAAGCCAATGGAATTTGGGAGGTCTAAATGTCGCAGTTTGCCAATACCTAGAGTTCCAAGGAACTGTGGCAGCTTCGCAACCCAAGCGGCTCGACTCGCAGTAGGTGCGCGTGAATCTGTAAACTCAATAGCTGATCTGCGAGCTCAGTAATTGAACTAGCTCACACTTCCGAGTCATGAGGTGTTCTGTAGGTCGCGTATTTTTGATGAGTTACCCACCTCTAATGGTACAGAAGCGCCGTGACCTATTAGATTTTAAGATTAGATGGAAATAAGAAAAAAAGGTCATGTAAAGTGTATGTGACCCACCACACGTTTAACAAATTTTTCAAAAACTCATATTAAAAAAAATCTCCAAATAATTGTCAGATTATGGGTAAATAAGTAAGTAATATGTAAGTAAATAAGTCTGTATAATATTCTGACGCGCTCATGTATTTCAAGGTCACGATTTATTTTGCTATTTTAAAAATTCGGCCATGCCTTTTGGTCGCGTCCAAACTCGTCAGTGTTTTGAATAGGAGCTACTGGAGGGTTAACTTAACAGTCCTAATCAATGTCTGACGTGCTCGAATAAAGCTTCTTTTTTCCTATTTTCTACCCGTACGCCCACCCGCACCACGCAAGTCGTCAGCTTAATATGCTGTCGTTATCAGAGACACGTGGGGCGATTATGCTATCAATATCTGACGCGCTCGAGTAACTCCAAAAATCCCTTCTCCTTACCATAACTTGAAAACTCCCAGGTTATACAAAGTAGGTATCTAGGAATACAGACTCCGACAAAGTACTGCCGTAATAATAATATCTAGAAGTTTTACGTAAACTTTAAATTAATCCATTCAAGATAAATATCCCATCTCACTGAATTTCTTGAAGATTAAAACTGTTTTTGACTGAACTGAAGTCTAAAAATTTTGGCACCCTTTCGATAGGAAGCTATTTAACTCGTGCGTCTTTTTATAACTTCTGACCTTCGTTTTGCTGAAATAGTTCATAAACAACACAAGGTTATAGAAAGTGAAACTTAACCCATTTTCCACTACTATTCCCATCAGCTTCGGTTTTATGCTCTCCTAGTGAATGGCACTATAAATAACGATCCGGAGAACCAAGCTCTGAAACACAATCATGTAATAATAAATAATACCTACAAAGCGAGCTGTGCACACTCAATTTTCTGTTGCACTGGTGCTTACAGTCAAAGATGATCTGGTTTCGTTGTCTTAAAATCTAATAAAACAGTTAAATACAGAGTTATTGGTAATTGGGTGAGTGGTTAATTAATAGGAAGGGATTCCCGTTAGATGAAAACTTGAAATTATTTAGTCTCCACCACTGTACTTTTCTCAAGAAACTAGTTACCACGTTAGACTACTCTGTGGAATCATGGCAACCTTCTAGACACAATACAAAACTTTAACACATTCATGATTCCTTACATTTTAATCACTTCTTGAGACTAAACTATTACTTAAGTCCTTAATTGTACTGATACCAATTTTGCAGCTACTTTCATTATAGTTTAATTTAAATCTAAGTTTACTTTTCCATAAGAGTAGACTTCGATGCGTGCACACATGCGCAATAAGGAGTTCACCACGTGACATGGACACGTGAAACTTATCAGTTAGCTTCCACCTCAAATATAGTCGAACTGACATGCTTAACTTAGATAATATTTACTGATACTTCTTCAGTACTTAATACCGCTTTCTTTTTATGTGATGCCGTATCACATTTATGTCATAATAATTAAGAAATCTGCTTACAAAGAATCAAAACAGAATTCACTGAGGCAACCTTTGATTTATACGAGAGTGTCAACACCAAAAGTGCCTTAGGAATAGTTATAATAAAAAACTTTAGATTGATGGTGAGAGAGACGAGTTTAGTACAACGCTACGGCGGCACTTGTTACATTTTGGATGTTCGAAAAAATGTTATCTCTATCTTCACGTTTATGGGTTCCTAGTATTACATTCCTAGTACCTCGTTTTCGAGCCTGACTTCGTTTCGCGCCTGGTACACGCAAGCGCAATGAAGACCTCACTAAGTGGCATAGATACTAATATGAAAACTGTTTAGTTAGTTTGATTTTAGATATTTTCAATCTCAAATATAGTTGTTGTGACATGTTTATCTAAAACAATGAAATGAATAGTACCAAGCTTTTGTAAAAACGGGCACCTCAATTTAAAAGACGCAACATTACATGCTTAATATTATGTACACTGATACAAACACACTGAACGTTGTCAGTTGCCATGGTTACTCAACACGCTCCTTAGGGCAGGCTTTAGTAATATTCTAAGACCACATGATTCATAAGGAGTTTCCACGACTACTTTTTACTAATACACAAATAATTACGAACAGTCAGAGGTGTCTGCCTTGGATTCGAGCTCGAGATCTACAACTTGGCAGTCCGGGGTGGTGTGATATGAAATTCAAATTAGGTATCAATAACTAAGCCTGTGACGAAGTGACTTTCGAGAAATATTTATATTATTTGCGTTATGTATCTATGTAATAAGAATATACTATTACACTATATTACCTACGTGTATTGAAATACTACAGTTGTATACATTTAGTTTTGTATTGCAAAAAGGAATATTCGTCGCAAAATAAAAGACGTATTCCATAGTGAGCACCCGCTATGTGGAAACTTCCAGCAGCAGTATCAAGACATACACCGTTGTTAGTGTAACTATGATTCAGCGTATTAAATAGTCAATACGGCTTGAAAACTTAGTTTTGGATTACCCCCAACTTTTTTAAACTGAAAGTAGAAGAAAACTGAAAATAGAAGAAAGTACTATACAGGGGGTCTAGACATGTTGCATTTTGACATTCGAATCGTCAAACAAAATGTATGGAAATGACACAAGCTTTCGACAAATCGGGCTGTCATTAATGTCATTTCCATACATTTTGTTTCTATTCGTTTGTCGATTCGAATGTCAAATTGCAACTTATCTAGGCCCCCAGACCTATTTGGTCATGCAACTGAACACAACATTATGACACAAACGCGAACTCTTCTTCATTTATGCTGCTCTGATAACACTTACGTCTGGCGTTCCCATGGTAACGAATGCTCCGCTATACCTTTCCTACTACATTATATGTGGCACTACGACTAATTATTTTTCGTAGTGCCACTAGAAATAGAAAAATACTGAAAATTTCAACGCTCTACATAATACGGCCCACTGACAGACAGATGGATGGCCGGACAGTGCTGGCTTAGTAATAGGTTCCCGTTGGCACCCTTCATTTACGGATCCCTAAAAAAGTTTGCAATACAGATGGCACGAAATCTGCAATGTTGCGTAAAACTTTTCTTTATTGCCTAAGATACCAAACCCTCATAATAAAATATTCCCACTTACCAAAGCTACTGAGAAGGAGAATTTACTCAATAGCCCTTGTACCAACAGAGACAAACTTACCCTGCACATTTAGGGTCCTAATCCATATTTTTTTAGATTAAAATAATTTTGATGTGACTGCGGGACTGCGACCCCTTCGGGAGAAATACAGACGCGACGTTATAAACGTACGATTTTATGCCAATATTTAACAAATTTTAACGTTTATAAACGTCAACTCAACGTTTAAATTATAATTGTTTATTGCAGCGTAGTGCACGCTCACGCGTAGTACTCTCGTAGCACACATCGTAGCAACTTGCTACTATTGTTTTGGCTACGAGTTTGTGTAGCAAGCATGCAGCGATGAAATATTTTTTACCCGACTGCCGAAGGAGGAGGGTTATGTTTTAATAACTTTTTTTTCTGTTTATAACTACTTTGCATATTGTGTGAATGTTGTGTTGTATGTCATTGTACAAAAATGCTAGTCACAAAAAAGACGACTTAATAAAAACTACCTCTGTACAAAGTTTTCCTTTAGAATAATTTAAAAATACTAGTTTCAAAATTGAAATTAATTTTGCCGTGGACACTATAACATCAATGGAATTTTAAGCATCCAATGCAAGCTGACGACCTAAAGCTGCATTGGAACTTAAATGCTTGGGCCAGCCTACAATGTACTAGGGTACTATATAAGCAAGGAAGTCTATGTAAAACTAACACAGAGGCATCCGAACATGTCACAATGCACACACTTGCATTTCAAGTTGTGGTATAGTGCACTGTTGGTGAGAAACAGGAGTTTATAAATGAAAAACTTTATAAAACGTACTATTAACATCTGCCAGGCCAACGATTTATAAACAATGAGAGAATTGCACACTCCAATAATCTAGCTAGCTTAAAGAATAAAGGGATGGAATCCTCAATATCTCGTAGATTAAAGATGCCCGAGCAATTATTTATTACTGTCAGTAAATTGGCGGGAAATACTACTACGATCACAAACGCGAGATGAGATGCTGTGAGAGAACATTCAGCGCAGCAATAACAAATAACGCTTTTCTCACTCTCGCTATCCTTGTCTAGGATAGTACTGCAACTGTGAATAGCCTTTATAAACATGGGAACTTTATTTTAAAAGACGCAACATTATATTATATTTGCGCTGTTTATTCCCTCCCCTACTGAAAGGTAAACAAGCCAAATTGCTGTCCGTTGCCATGGTTACACAACACGCTCCATGTGGCAGGCTTTAGTAATATACTAAGGCCTCATGATTCATATGGAGCTTCTACGACTACTTTTTTTGGGTACCTATCTATACTAATACTAGCTTTTTCCCGCAACTCCTAATTCGCGCCAAGTTTTACTCCTAACTTTTTCTCCTTAGCTCGCGCCAAGTTTGAACCCCGTTTAGTTATTCGGAGTGTAGATAAATACAATAAATCGAAAACCATGAAAATCGGTCCAGCTGTTGTCGAGATTTATATGTTAGTTTATAAAATAAGATAAGATAAGAAGAAGAAGATAATATTTGGTTGTTTGTTTGAATTGAATAGGCTCCGAAACTACTGGAATGATTTAATAAAAATTTCCCATTGGGAAGCTATATTATCCCCGGGTGACACATACCTAGACCACGCGGGTGAAGCCGCTGGCGGAAAGCTAGTAAATAAAATAAATTTAACAATTAAAATACTGCTTTTACAAAGCTCAAGCTAGACTAATGCTACGATATTATTAATAGTTGTCTTGTGTAGATACATTTGTTCGTTAAAATTATTGTTTTATTTCATTGTTTTCTAATATTCGGTAACGTATGCGGCTCACTTTAGAGTACACGTGGAATAAAGGAAATTAAAAAAATGTTTTCATAACTTTGTAGATTTTTGTTACATAGGATCTACTCCCTGCCGATTTGACGGCTGGTCCTACTTTTAAAGTTTGCCTTGACCGTCACAAGCTCCCTACTCTGTGTTGACTAGTTTTTCCAATCGTGAGTGTGTTAAAAATATATAACACATTTTTGGAATCACCTAAAAACGATTTGGTACAAAGACATTACCTTTCATTGTAAATTATTTTTCATTTTAACTATAACAGCAATTAAAAAAACTAAGGACCTGTTTCACCACCTCTGGATAGCTGCTAACCGCCGGATAAATTCAAAAATGGAACAAAATTTGTATGAAATCATCTGCCAAGTAATTTATCAGTAAGCTGTGAAACAACAGAGTGCCTAGCACAACATAATAATAACTGTCAACAAGTATATAGCGCTAATTACTAAACCACTTCTTATCAGTTATGCATTCCTGGTAAGTTACTATCCAGGTAGTACGCAAGGAAAACCCGCACATGCGCGATAGGTACGAAACCACACGTGAACCATTGGCGCTACATTATGTCTCGGCAATTTATTGATGGCATTAGTATTATTTTAAATCAGATTTTAATAATTATTCTAATTTCGGTAACGTATATTTATGTTAAAAATAATTAAATATAAAAATAGGTATATCTAAAGTCTACCTAAAACTTTTCAACCCAAACTGGTTACGTTTATTTTTCATGATCATTCATGCTAAGCTGAACATTCCCTTTAGAATTTCAAAACTCTAAATAAATTTCTAGTAACGGTTCTATTTATTAGAGTTCCGTATCCAGAGGGTAGCAACGGGACCCTATTACTAATCCTCCGCTGACCGTCTGTCTATCATCGGGCTGTATCTCATTTTTTGTTACTTTTAAAAAACCTGTTATGAATTCATGAAAGCCGATAGTCTGTTTTTTAATCTCAGACACTAAAGTGACATTACGCGGGATACCAGTTTTTTGCATTTCTTAAATAGTAATGTGCCTCTATCGAAAATTATCGCTAATAAATTGAAGTGTCGGTTTTTTATATTGAGTTATCCAAAAAAAAATAGTAGGCTTATTTAAGACGTTAATAATCATGGGTCGGATTAGGTAGAGTTTTTAAGGACTAAATAACGACAGCGAAATCAACATAGTCTTCTAAAACTTTTTTATAGCGATTGATATAGTTTTCTAATACTTTTTTACCTCGTTGAAACATAAGACTAAATTTATTAAAGTTCTTCTTAGTTTTTTTTGGTAGGTAATTTTACATCATTTGGTACTTAAAAACTCTACAACGACTTACCTTTCATAGACTTTATTGTGCATTCGGACAATTTTAATTAATTTGGACTTTAATGATACGATTTGGAATAGAAAACTTTTAAGCTAATGGTCTAAAAGTTACGATTCAACAAACCGGTATCGTAGGTACAACACTACACAAAAAAGCTGGTATCATTATTTGTAATTTTGACAGTTGCATGTGTCAATCTAGTCTCTGAGATTAAAAAACGGACTATAGTGTATAAAACTTTACAAGTACGTTACAGATCAATACTGAGCCAACTACAAGTGGAACAGGCGGTTTTAGGTTAGGAACGAGAGGTTTAACAAAGGATACTTGGAATTTTTAAGTGTATAATTAGCTGTTATCTTTTTTTTTATAAACAGCTTTTCGGAGCTGACCACAGCCGTCAGTCAGCTCAGAAAAGCGTTTGCGTAAAAGTCAAAATTTGGCACAACTCCAGTTCTGGATACTAGGAGCCCATGAGGATCCTACAAGTTCAAATTATGAATAAAACGTTAGATGTGTTGCTAAATCTCGATACTAAAATTATTTATTAACAAGTTGAGCTGTTACAGTTAATAACACATTAATTTCAAACTTGGCTTGGTTTACTGTGTTTTTTATATTTTAATAAGCTACAATCTGGTGCCCATAATTATCATCATACATGGTATATATTATTATCTATTTATTTATTTTATTGCTCTATATAACCTGTTAGGTTGAAACTATGAATGAAGAAATATGGCTATATAAAGCCACCAACAATAAAAAAGGACGTCGTGCATGTATTTGGTCAAGAGGAAGTCTATTTGAATCAATTACGTAACATAATTTCAATAAAAACAATTATAACATCACATCAATATTTTCCGACTATGGTATCTAATATGACTATTTTAACCACATTATATAGGATTTCTGCAGCATGCGGCATACCGTTCGAAAGGTTATTAACTGGAGAACTTTTTAAAATAAAACTAAGTTTACAAAAGCTTTTGGTTTTTTTACAATAAATTTAGAAGTTGAAACATTTCCTATACCTAAATAATTTACAAAACTTTGGAAACTCAAAAGTCCATTTTTAAAAATCCATGTTATCAACTCATAATCCATATCGATTAAGTACACTTTTTTGAGTAAAACAACACTGCCTTGGTGTTGCCAAAAATTTAAAAATTTAAAAATTTAAAATTTAAAAATTTAAAACTAAAAATTAAAAGTATGATGACCTAAAGGTGAAATTTCGGTTGACTTACAAAGAAAACAAATAAAAAATTCTTCTATCTCCCAAAAAATTGTGTCGGTCCATGCACCAGTCACTCTGTATAAACAAACAAAATGCGCAGGTTGCTAGGCAGAAAACTAGTAACTAATAAATAAAAAAAATATAAAAAAGAGCTACATTATCAAATAAAAAATGTTCTTCTAAGTATAAATATAATGACGGCAAGCCACGAAAAATAATGTTTGGCAGATTTGTAGCTTGTGAATGTTCCATGTGTTCATTATTTCTCAAGTGTTGACAGACAATGAACACATGGAACATTTTGAAACAAACTCTTTGTAACTCATGCTGCTCTAATAAAATTCACCCCTCGCGTATCCTTGGCAACGGAAGACGTGGACGGCTGGTATGAGTAAAGAAAAAAGCGCATAACCTGACTAGTTACTACGGTTACATTAAATTGCTGTCTGAAAACAGGGAGAATGTCTCCTTACTGATTTGTCAAAAACGATTATAGGAAACCGGGTAGTAAGTACCTACTTTGTGAGTTTTGATTTACATGCGGGTTGACGTGAGGTTTAAAGTAGGATAAGGACTTTGCTTGTTGGGGTATCAGTAATCATTTTTTTGGCTAAGCGTAATATCTGGACTCGCGGCAGATCACCTTTGCGCTGGACCGACCAAAAAAAGGCTGCAATAAATGGTTCACTTTATAAATGCACTAAAAAGGCAGCAGTGCGTGAGGACTGACGACGAATTTCCAAGTGCCAAGGGCCAATTGGTAATGCCAAGTGCCTCTGACATACCCAAGTATTAGTAAGTCTCCGTTCAGGCCAGTGATCTAAGTTGTATGGAATCCGAGAGTTAAATTCTCTCCACATCCGATTCCACAACCCCCCTCGCTTTACATGCACTCATCATGTATCATGTGGATAACTGGATACTCGCTTTAACGGTGAAGAAAAACATAGTGGAAAAACCTGCATGCTTGAGAGATTTTCTCGACGGTATGTGAATAAAGTCTGCCAATCCGCATAGACTAGCATGGTGGATTATAGCCTGATCCCTCTCATACTAAGCGGAGAACCGTGCTGGGACAGTATATGGGTTGATGATGAAACATGTTGTTGGTAGATAAAAACTAATGAGTTTTACGTGTCCATGCCACGTGTTAAGGTCCTTTATTGCGCTTGCGTGACAGAATCGAAGACCCCTCTTATACGAGGCATGATACTAGGAACTCATAAGCATGACCAAGGCGATAAGAATTTTTCCACCATCCATAATGTAACAAGTGCCGCTATAGCGTTTTACTAAACTCGTCCTTCTCACCATCAGTTTAGTCTTACATTATAACAACTATTAAGGTATATTGGGTGCTAACACCCTTGCATAAATAAGAGTCTGCCGCAATGAATTCTGTTCTGGGACTTTGTAAGCTTGTTGTTTAATTATTATGAGATAAAGTGTAATACAAATCACATAGAAAGGAAGCGGTATTAAATACTGAAGACGTATCAGTAAATATTATCTTGGTTATGCATGTCAGTACGACTTTATTTGAGATAGAAATTAATTAATAAGTTTCACGTATCCGCGCCACGTGGTGAAGCGCCTCATTGCGCTTGCGTATACAATTTGAAGACCCCGAAGACCCCCCTTATACGAGGCCTGACACTAGGAACTCATAAACTTTAGGATGTCAATAGTAAATTTTAAGGTTAAGGGCCTGTTTCACAGCTTACTGATAAGTTCCCGTTACATTAGGTGGCAGATAAAATCACACAAATTTTGTTCCATTTTTAATTTATCCGGCGGGTAGTGGCTATCCAGAGGTGGTGAAAAAGGCCCTAAGATTCGTCTTGATGGCACGAGTGCCACTTCTTCTTCTTCGAAGTGCCTCTCCAATTACTGGAGGTTGGCTGTCATTTCACGAGTGTCAGAGTACATAAAATTTTAAAAAATAAACAAAATGATGGATTTCTGCGCTTTAATGTGCGGGATGAAAAAATGTTTGCTTTTTATTATATCTTTGTATGTTTTTTCAGTGGCTTTATTGGTTGCAAATAAAAATCATTATTGTTAATAGTACATTTTCAACATACATAGAGCTTGTTTTTAAATTTTAAGTCAGTGCTTTTAACGCAGTCGGGGTTTTGTTTCATCATAACAGTCTTACTCTTTTATATTATGAAAGCAAAGCCTTATTTAAAATTAAACTTTTTACTATTTGCGTACAACTTCAGACACGAACAGTTCGCCCGAAACTTGTGCAAATTCAACTTTCCCAAACTTCTTTGGGTGTCCTGTTGTCCTAGTCCGCTGTGAATGTAACTATGGCAACAGCTGCGGTTCCTTGGTTATATCATGGGTGGGCCTTGATTGAACAGTAGCAACCGGCTATATAGTTGTTACCTGTTTACTAAGGTAAAAAAATGGACCCAATGCAGACAAGGATAGTGAGATTTTAACGACTGTAAATTAATACGTATGGCGAAATGCAGTAGGCGGCTACTGTATTTCGCAATACGTATTAATTTACAGTTAGCAACGAAAGTCATTGCGAATACTATGCAACTTCAAAACGCTTTAATATCTTTTATATACACAAGTTACCCACACGAGAAGGTAGTAGGTCTTTACGTTATTAAGAATTTCATGAGTAGTGGTGATTCAGATTTGCTTTCAATATTTATGTGTTCAGCAATTTTCATTGCTGACCATACTAATAACGTCGGTAGCTACTTATAAAAGCTATAATAATAATTATGTTCATAGGTGATTAACTAAACATTTCCTTCTTGATAGAGCTCCTGCAAGTCCTTATATCCTAGTATCAAAGCGTAAAACAACTTCTGTTTGCTCTGCCCGTGCTTTGTCTTTCGTGTATTTAAAAAAAACTGACGAATCAAAGACTTCAATCAAAAGTTTTTGTGTTATTAACGATTTTAATATTGACGACAACACAACTATCATCACTTAAAAAATAACTTACACAGAATTAAATATATACAGATAAAGTTAAGTTAGTTTCTATGCAAGGCAATACTTAAATAGTTTCTGGCTTCAATAACACAGGTCAACAAATGAAAAAAAAATTTTTGCTGCAGAGATCTGGTTAGTAGTTTTGTGTTAAGTATGCATAGGCAACACTAAAAATATTTTTTACTTTTTTCTCCTACGTGTAGTTTTGTGTCTACCCCCTGTTTTTCAAATTTTCTGTAATTTAACTTTCGGGAACACGGTTTTAAGTCTTATTAGTACCTTTCTATAAATAAATCGATTTTGATATCATGTCTTCATCGCGAAGAAGTTGTCTCAATGATCCAAATGTGTTTTGTTACATTTGTGGGGAATATACAATCAAAAAGTTCAGGAAACCTATAACAGATTTTATAAAAAATGCATATTTTTCGTACTTTAAGTCGCGAATTGAAGACGAAAAGAAGCCGTGGATACCTCAAATTGTTTGCAAAATGTGCAATGAACATTTGAGACAGTGGGTCAGTGGTAGAAGAAGGCGTATGAGGTTCGGGGTGCCCATGCAATGGAGAGAACAAAAAAATCACTTCGATTACTGTTACTTCTGCTGTGTCAATTTGCGTGGTGTTAATGTAAAAAAAATGATTTACCCAGATTTACAATCGGCTAGAAGACCTATACCACATTCAGAGGAAGTACCTGTTCCAACATTTTGTTCTAACCATGAACCATCAGTTGAAGAAACCTATAGTAAAGTGTCTAGCGATAGTGATATCGACGAAATAGCGTCTACAAAGCCAAAACCTTTTACCCAAGAAGAATTGAACGATTTAATAAGGGACCTTGAAGTACCTAAAGAATCTGCAGAGGTGTTGGCTTCTAGATTAAAAGAAAAAAACTTGTTGGCATCAGGGACGAAAGTTACTTTCTATCGTACAAGAGAGCAAGATTTGCTATCATTTTTTAATTCGGAAAATGATCTTGTTTTTTGTTCAGATGTGCAAGGCCTTCTTCTCAAAATGGGTCTTTCAGAATACCAACCAAATGACCAGTTTAGAACAACAAACTGCGTGGAATTCGTTTGTTGAAGTTACTAAAAACTTTCTGGGAAATCACAAGTCAAGTACTACTCTGAAATTGTAAATAGCATGCTGGAGAATTTAAAAAACTTAGGATGTAACATGTCCATCAAAGTGCATTATCTCCACAGTCACCTTGACCAGTTTCCAGAAAATCTAGGTTCCTATAGCGAAGAACAAGGGGAGCGGTTTCACCAGGACCTAAAAACTATGGAGGAGAGGTACCAAGGCCGATGGGATCAGCAAATGATGGCTGATTACTGCTGGGGGATGCAACGTGATTGTCCTGCTGCACCTCATTCACGAAAATCACGTAAAATAAAGTTTTTATGTACATAAGAAGTTAATAAATGTTGTTTTTGGTGTAAATTTTTTTTTTTCTGTTCAATAAAAAATCTAGAAAACTACACGTAGGAAATAAATATTTTTGCTATGAATGAAATTTATATATGGTCCTAAATAAAAAAAAAATTACAGCTTCTTGGCACCAAAACCACTCTTGACCAGTGTAATTAAACAACATAGGTATTTAAAAACACAAGCACAAACACTCGTAACCAATTCACCGACTAACAAAGTCAATCTATTTTTGTCTATACTTTTTATTAGTCTGAGCTTTACGTGAGCAATGAATATTTATCTTTCAGCCGAATATTTATCTTTTCCCCGATGTTTTATCGTTTGGCTGAATTTTTATCGTATCCAACTTCCCCAAACTTCTTCGGGAGTCCTGTTGTCCTAGTCACGCTGTCGATGTACCTATGGCAACGGCTGCAGTTCCTTGGTAACGGGTTGCGGGCCTTCATTGACGTTTTAAACCGGCAATCTAGTTGTTACCTGTTTTAAACCGAGGGCAGACAAGGATAGTGTGATTTTAAAGCCCCGCCCAATGAAATTCGCCATACGTAAATGTACATGAATGTACAGTTAGCAATTAAAGTTCACGATGCAACTTTAAAAACCCCGCCTTCAAGTTTTAGTATTAGTTTAAAGTACAATAAAATTATTATTGCTATACCTTAATAAGAATTTAACAGGAAATGTTGATACAGTGATGCTGCAGTGCAATATTTGTTTGGTTTCACTGAAAACAGTAGCTGAAATCTTTTCAGCTACTTTCATTGCTGACATAAAGCGTCAGGAATTTCCTTCTAGATAGAGCTCCTGCAAGTCCTTATATCCTAGTATTAAAGCGTAAAACAACTTCTATACGCTTCTTATTTCTGTACCTCTCTCTCTGTACACACAAGTCAAGATTTACTACAGTTTTTGTGGCATAACTTCATTCAAGGTACCTATATAATAATAATAATAATAATGCAGCTTTTCGGGGGGCCCAGCTAGTGAGGTGGCAAGTCACCGTCTGCCGTACCTAAGGATGTTTGTTCGAGGCTGAAGGCAGACGCCGTTTTCTTCCGGCAATAGAAGTTAATAATCCACGTAACACCTACATCCATAAACCTAGTAATTAATAACCATCCTTTACAATAGTCCTGCACCCACCCGGGAGACTCCATGGCTGTACTCCCATAGTGCAGTTTTGGAGTATCCCGGGTTAGTGTCCCATTCCAAACTAGAACAAAGCTCTCCAAGGGGCCTCTACGCGTTGGACCTGTGTCCCCGCGCAAGCCTTCCAAAGGACCGGATGCCTTCCTTACAGGAGGCATGCCGTGAGATCCAAAAGGAGATACAATAAATAATAATAATAATAATAACATTTAATTCAGGCAAAGTAAACCCATATACACAAATTATTAACTGATACATAAAAAAGAAAGAAAATCATACAGAAAAATTTTAAAATAAGGTCTGAAGAACGTAAACAGCTAAAATTTTTTTATTTTTTATTACTACTACTTTGGCGTCAAAAATTAAAACTTTCGCTGCGACAGTTGCACCATTGTATGTTTGTCGCAGCAATGCCTTATGATATAGCAGTCAAGCCTGCTCGCAATCATCTTTAGGATGGTGTTCGCGCTCGCCCGCACTCTGCGTACCAGTGACATGGCACGCTTTCGCATGGTCGCGTAAAAGCAGTCCGTGCGCGCGTCTGCGAACATGCCAGAGGCACTACAAAAACGCGGGAGCCTCAACACCACCCTAAACGCATTATTGTATTGGACACGGAGGGCATGGTAACTTCTTTTACTGTAATCAGCCCACAGGCTGCAAGAGTAAAGCGATGTACAGTAGGCTTTAAAGAGCGTAATCTTTACCTCTCTAGAGCACCTCGCGAACCTACAAGCGATCATATTCGCTCTGACAGACAACGCCCTCCGCTCCCGTTCCATATCTGCGTGATCCTTGAGGTCACCAGTAAGTATATGCCCCAGGTATTTGAATTGCTCAACCCTTACTAGGGGAACATCATACAACTTTACCGGGGGAATATTTGTAGGACATTTCGCACCAGCTCCCTCAAAGACCATGCATTGGCTCTTCTTGACATTGTACAATAAACCGTGGCCACACGTGTATTCCTCGCACGTCCGTATCAGCTTCCTCAGGCCGCACACAGATGCACTGAGTAGCACCATATCGTCCGCATAACTCAGATTATTAACACAGATGCCGTCAATGTGGCAGCCAACATGTTGACTACTGAGCTCTAGGATCAGCCCGTTTATATATAGATTAAACAGGGTTGGAGATGTTAAGCCACCTTGCCTAACTCCACACTCAAGCTGATACGGATCCGACATTACTCCCGCCCATCTGACACAATTGGACTGGTTTGCATACCAGTACTGGAACATGCTAATGAGTTCCTGTGGCAAATCTACGCTTCTCAGCTTGTCCCACAGCATGTTATAACCCACAAGGTCAAAGGCCTTCGACAAGTCGAGGAAACACGCATAAACGGGCGTCTTGCGATCTGTGTAGTATTTGACGGTTTGCTTTAAGCACAGTATGGCACTTTCGGTGGACAATCGAGGACGAAACCCAAACTGGTTGTCATGTAGTTTTACGTAATCGTTCAACTGTGCATTAAGCAAACCGTCAAAAACTTTTGACGTAACTGTTGCAAGAGAGATAGGCCTATAGTTATTCTTATCAGATAGATCACCCGTTTTATTCTTCACCACAGGAACAACCACCGCTTTCATAAAATCCGCAGGTAAGTAGGAATGGCTCACACACAGAGAGTAGAACATTGCTAGGACCCTAGGTAGATGAGGCCCAGCGTGCTGCAAGTGCTCAACGCTAAGTCCATCATGGCCCGGGGATTTGCCACTTGACATATGTCTTATAACTTTAGTTACATCATTTGCCAAGAAGCCAGTTGTTTTAACTATTTGAATATTCGTGTCAGCGTTGAGTACTTCCTCAATAGGATCCAACAGAGACTTTACAGCGAAATGGTTTCTGAAGAGATTAGCAATGTCCTTAGGACCACTCACACCCTCAACGCTCACAGGAAGGCCAGGCCATATAATTTTCTTATTAAATATATCTCTGTCTGTAGTTTAGTTAATAAAAGATTTCAATTCCAAATTAAAAGTAACTTGATTTTCATACCAACGTAATACACAAGAAAAAAAAGACACATTTGATTACAACACTTTATATTAAAATTCGTTGTGGTATTATTTGGTTCAGGTACCGAGACAAAGAAATCCGTTACCATGGGAACGCCATTCATTCGAGATACTAGTACATCAGGAATTAAAAAGAGATATCTTGTAACTTTAACAGAACAACACAACTATTTAATTTACCTATATGACTGTGTTGCAGTTTCGTACAGCTAGTGCTATCGCATTCCCTCTTTAACGTGTCGTATATCTACAGTTATCGCATACATTTTCCCACGTAGGAATACCGGGGTGCATTGGTGTGCAATCACATCCAGATGCTCCTACCCTAATATTCATGATGTCCTAGTGCAAGGAATTTATAAATAGATTGGACTTGCAGCCCTCGCTTCATCCCTATTCCAACGGCTCCACTTTGGTCTTAGTATAAAAACAAAAGAGTAGTAACAACTAAAAAAGAACTAACTAACCTAACTGTAGTTAATCGACCTTATCAAGAAAAATTGCTTAAACTAAATCAAAACTATATTCCTCTGCCTACCCCCCACCCCAATGGGAGACAGCCGTAAAAATATGTTTGTAGATTATTTTATGTGGTATATAGCCAGATCAGACTTAAAATTATAATTATCATCATCATCAATATCACTTCATCAGTGTTAATAATTATTCTATTTAAGTCTATCAAGTTGCTAACTGGAACCTTGTCTATTTTATTAACCTCAAAATGACGTGATCCACCGTACTTGCTGAGAGCGTCACCAAAATTCAATTGGCGGTCCATTATAAATTTTATAAATAAATAAAATTGAGGTGTCTATTTTTACTGTCAAAATAATAGCTTTTACTTCTTAATGTTTATGAAAGTATTTAATAATAATATTATTGAATTAATTACAAAAGCTACACACTGTGCACTGCCGAGATGAAGATGCTGAGATGGTCTGGAGGTCTGGTAATTTCAAAGTCACCCCTATATTAGAAAAACTAACCGAGAGCCGCCTCAGATGGTATGGCCACGTAATGCGAAGGGACGAGGTGGTGAGGAAAAAGAGGTGAGGAAAGCATTAAGAATACCTGAACTACCGCCTAGCATGACGAAACTCCTATTGGAGGAAAAACTGCCCGACCCGACAACCCAGGACAGATGGTCCTGGTGCCAGAAAATTAGGAGAGCCGACCCCACCTGAAGTGGGATAGAGCTAGGAAGAAGAAGAAGATTGATGAATTAATAATAAATAATTAATAAATTAAACAAAAAAAAAATTTTGTGCCCGCCTTTGTTCCGGCTATTCTCCGAAACGTCTGGACCTACTAAAGTAACTTAGGCTACTTTTATTTCAAAAAATAAAGGTGCGAATGAAATAACCGGCAATAGCTATTTAATATTTACCGTCGAACATGCAGCTCAATTATACACACAAAAAAACTGGACTTTTCTGCGTGACTCTAATCTCTTATAGCAATGCCGCCTACCTGAGATTTAGGGAACTCTCAGTTATGTAATGTCCATCTATTTGTGTTATTATTAAGTTCTGGGGGTTTTCACAGCTAATAAAGGTTTTTAGGTACTTCATCTCTGAAAGAAAAAGCTGAGTAAAGCTGTTTAAATTATACATACAGCTTAATCATTCCAATTGTAGGTTTTATTGTAGATAATTTATTGTAGTATTGTCTAAAGAGTGGTCATGCCGCAAACAGTGTTAGTGTGTTTAAATCTAAAGCAGCTGGTTTGCCTACATAAATAAATAAATACAAAAATCTAACGGTAACGAAATTTTTAATAAAAAAAAAATTTGGTAGTTTAGTTTCCATTGTGAAATTATAATAAAGTATTTTCATCACAATCGCAGTCCCTAGCTAGACGCCTTATTTGTGCGTACCAGGTGCCTCGCTAGATGGCGTACTTAGTTCAGGAAAGCGGAATTACTCTCGCTGCAGCCAGTCGCCCGGCACATACCGCGGGTCAATTTGGCCGAGAGCGGACCTAATTGACTCCGTAGGTATGTATACGGACTATGAACAAATCACTAATGTTGAGTAGTGTTACATATATATTATACACTATTGTATTATCTAGATAACGTCACACAAATGTAAGATTTGTGCGCCTCTCTTTTTCAAGCTAATCATAGGATATTATTCGATTTTATATATTATATATATAAATAAAATTAAGTCAATAATTACTTAGTATGTACCTAAAACTACTAACTGTATCTAAAACTTTTTAATAGAAAGTAATTGTAATTTTTATAATTGAAAGTTTAAAGGACTTGGGACTATTAATTAATTGAAAACGAATTATTTTATTGTTTATTATTTTATTTAAAAACCTTAATTTAAGATATGAAAAAGGAACTCAAACCCATCTTTCATTAGCGTCCAAGCTCGTCTAAAAATTGATAGGTAATATAACACTAGGTCGCCGCAAAACTATGCAAACTAATGTTTAGCGTCATCGTAAACTGTATCAGCTTCCCCCACCAGGCCACCCTTGTGCGTGCATATCTATAGAGAGTAGATACATTCAAATAGACAGAGGGTAAAGATGTCAGACGGCCCAGTGAGCTCGGCCGTAGCGCTAAGCTCGCTGCACCGTTTCAAAATGACTGGATCAGTTGCATAAAATGCAATAGTGCTGTATTTTAACGATTCTAGTTTTTAACAAAAATAATTCAAAGTTTTTTTTAAATTTACCGATGCAGATTAATATATAAAATATACAAATTAATGTATTTGTTTCGGTAAAAATTTACAGTGGAGAAAAACCTTAAATTTAAAATAATGAAAATTAGTTTTCTTCGTGTTTTCACGTACAAAAGAACAATCTTTTCTTGTCCACGAAATAGATCTAGAAAGACGTTTTACATTATTTTATCCTAAGCAGAGCTCAGTTGCTCGATACTTATTTGAACTACTTCCGTATTTCAAACGAATACTTGAAAATGCTACGCATCTGGGATTTAACAATACCAGAACTTTATCAATTGTTTATTTTTATTCGACCGTTTTAAGGTGTTGATAATAGTTATCCCTTTAGACCTTGAGAAGGAAATAGGCTGAATTTGACTGGCTAGGCTACTTTTGTCGCTAAAGAAGACTTGAAGAGGTTGAAATAGGGAGGGAAATTCCACGCGGACGAAGACTCCAGCAAAAGCCATAACGTATAAGCATGATGACCTGTACGGTTCGTCAACTGTACGAGTATTATATACACGGCTGTGCCGGTCAGGTTATATTTACATTTACTGGTAAAATAAACTCGATTTATTAGTTATTCTGGTTAATTACCTACAAACAATAAAACTGAATTGATTTATTAGTTTATGTAAGCGTGCGTAATATTTATTTTATTACCATTTATTACCTACACTCGTTTCAAGTTGGAGGGCGCACTTTGATGATATTGATAATAAATAGTACAGGGTAGTGCAGGTGGATGGCACACACTCACTGCTAGGTAATAGGCCTCAGTCAGGCTGTGGATAATAATAATAAAAGCTTTTACCAACATCTAACGAAATAGACGCTCTTTGGGTGACTCGATCAGAGGCTTGAAACAAGAAGCAGTAGGTACTCTTAGATGCGGCGCCTGATGATGAGGTTCCTTTTCTAGGAGTCCTGGCCACTGCGGTAGCTTGGATTTGTATTCTTTATATTTTATAAAAATATATAAAATTTAAAACATTCAAACAATTCACTTTCATATACAACGGTCTGAATTCATTGCTCGCAAATAACATGAACGTTCGAACGCTGTGCTGAAAATGCAGTGGATGGAAAATACAATGCGAGAGCTACCAGGAAATTATGAAACACTAGGAAGTCTATCTTTGACAAACTCGTACCAATATTAATAAAACAGCTTTCCACGATCTTCTAGGATGAATGCATTCATTGCTCGCAAACAACGTAAGCGCTCAAACAATCATTGCACTGAAATTGCATTGGATACTGATATACTGTGAGCGAGCTAGAGCTACTATGAGAGCGCTTTCCACAGCCGACTTGATGGAATGAATTCATTGCTCGCAAACAACCTGAACGTTCAAACTATCGTTGCACTGAAAATGCATTGGATATGATTATACTGCCAGACCTACCAGGAAAATATGAGTACTAGGTAGTCTATCCTTACCATACACTTGTTCACACACAAAAACACGTTGTATATTTAATACGAACACACATATCCATCTGAGGTCATATCCACATTGCACACGAGATAGCCTGTGCTAGCACATAGGACACACGAACGACAACCGTATCATAGTGCATTTCGTACTTACCTACTGTTTTAATTTTACTACTCCACTGTATTATTAAGGATATCCCCCTTAGGGATAATTTTCTGTAAAAGTTAGTTACAAACTTAAATTTACTATTAAAATAATATTTGTGTCCTGTGGGAATCGTACCTCGTGAACAGTCCGGTACTCGAACCACTAGACTACAATTAAATTTAATTTCAATAAATCAATTCAAATTTTACTTTCTCACAGCTTATTCGTATTAAAACCTACATTGCTTATTTACAAATCGATCTAGGTGGTCACAAGTGATGCGCCTCCAGCATTATAACATCTGACAGCTTTAAATTTTTTTGTTTATATATTTGTTCGTTTTTTAGCGTGTGTATTATAATCATCGGGGCCTTTCACCTCCTAGCGAAGCCATATACAAAATAGCCAACAACATACTTTCAAGATGAACTAACCTTTAATATCCTCATAGATATAAATTCTGCCACCTGAGCGGCAAAGTATATCCTACTTATTGATTAACAAAAATATTTTTCAGAGCAAATAAAAATAATATCCTATTTTAAACATTATTACAAACTTACCAAAAAAAAATCGTAGTAAACTATTTTCGGTTTGTCGGTCGCCGTTTCAATCCATTGCGGGTTTCGAAACTACTGAAGCAGTACATTTTCCAGTGCATCTGTACTAGGACTTCAGGAGCTTGTAGAAAGTCAGTTCAAAATGCATATATTTACATACGGGTCTGTTTCTAAATATTGCATCAACAAGCTTCCCAGATAATTGCTCTTTGTGTAAACCATAAAATCTTTCACAAACTCAGCGTGTTGATCGCATTCGCATTTATTTTATTGGAAGAAATGTCATCCCCACCTTCTCTACCAATAAAAAAAAATATTATGGAACACTTTACACAGCACCATGTAGTCCCAAAATAAGCAGAGCTTGTACCATGGGTACATGACAATGTATATAATACATATATACTTTTTACATACTTATAATAAATAAATAAGAAACACCCAAAACAACACAAACTTATAGTTCATCACATAAATATTTGTGTCTTATGAGAATCGAAACCACGACCTCGTGATCAGCAGTCGCTCGAACTACTAGACCGCAGACGACCACAGTGAATAAAGTTAGTTCTTAATTATTCGGAAGTTTCCTGGTTTTCTATAATTAATTTCTTATTCATATTTAATCCTTGTTCTTGAAATGTATTTTTCAGAGCTTTGGATGCTTTTATTATTTCTATATGGATTAGGCGTAGACAATTGCTACGAGTTCGTAGCGCCCGCATACGTACCAATGCTACGCCGTAGCGACGTAGTAGTTGGGCTAACCTCATTGTTCATAAACGTATATATAAACTTTTGATCTTGAAACGTATATATATATCCCCCCAAATTATTATGGAAAATTAAACGTGTATTTTCAAAGCATTCATAAAATAATTAAATTGTACTTATCAGTCAAAAACGTAAATTTTCCTCCACATTCTTGCTGGTCTTGGTCTGGTGTATTAAACCAGAAAACGCAGTTTCGAATCCTGCCCGCCAGTCGATTTTTTTCCTTTGTTGACTAAAGCCAAAGGGATGCTCAGGCCTCTAAATAGTTCACCGACGATGAAACTAAAGAAAATATTTTTAGAGATGTCTTTATCAGACTATTTGAATGACAGTTATTATTATTTAGAAGGTACCTACCTATACTTATGTTATTTATCTAATAAAGTTCAATTAGCGTACCTATTGTGATAACCTTTTATGATATGTATATATAAACAGCTAATGATAAAAAAAATTGTGTTTTGTTACAGAACTGAAGTTTTATATTAGTCATCATACTATCAAGGTTCGGCGAGGTCTTCTGCGACGTCCCACAGTACCGTTCATCGTAGAATTAGAGGATCACAATATGTCAATAAATAATTGAAAATGTTTAATTTTATGTAGCAAATAAATTAAATTAACTATGTAAGTGCTGTGCACGCCTCTAAGTGACAAGTTCACTATAATTACCTATTTATATTACTATGATCCTGTCAACGTTACTGTGAGCCAGTCGTTGGTGTGCCATAATTAAATAAAAATAAAAAAATAAATGTCGGTGAAAGGGGCGTCCTCGTGATATCAAGATGTTACTTGATGTACTTTGTTTAATGTAAAAAAAATTATACAAATCACTAAGAAGACTTTACACAAAGAAAAACAATCATTCGTGGCATGTACATCAATTACAAGTGACCACGAGATTAGCAATTAAAGGATCATGGCGAGGTTGGACTCAGAAAATTTAAACCGTGTATGTAAAAGTGACTTCATTCTTTTATCAAAATTAAGGCCGTTTCAACACCTTCTACAAAGACCCGTTAAATTACTTGACAAATAATTTTATACAAATTTTGTTTGATTTTATTTATCCGGCAGTGGCTAGCGGCTATAATGTAGTGAAACATAATGTCACTGTAATTTTTTTGTGTGTACTGTGTCATAGATTAATATGTTATATTACTGTATCATTATTTGCTACTGTTTGGACTATCTGTACATAACTACATACCTACAGTCAAATGCGACATATGATACAAATATTTTTATATTAAAAAACGTTTATTATAATATATTGTTTAATTAACTTTTATCTTCTTGTAAAATTAGTAATGGTACTTTATGGGCATCTGAAGAGATGTGGTGGTAGGTATCAGGTGGAGTAAGAACTGGAGGAATGTTGGTCTTAAGGGTAGTGAACTAATGATATTATTACTATCGCAAGTCGACCCTCCTTGAAGTAATCTATACTAATATTATAAAGAGGAAAGATTTGTATTTTTGTATGTAACGAATAAACTCAAAAAGTACTGGACCGATTTGAAAATTCTTTCCATGTTAGATAGCCCATTTATCGGGGAAGGCTATAGGCTATATATCATCACGCTACAACTAATAGGAGCGGAGTAGTAATGAAAAATGTTGCAAAAACGGGGGAAAAGATTATAAGACCACGCGGGCGAAACCGCTGGCGGGAAGCTGGTGACTGATATAATTATTAGCTAAGGTACGAGGCCGAGCCAGAAAAATGACAATTGCTTATATATTTTTAAATAAGGAGTTTAGTTTGAAGAGAAAGGGGAACAAGCATTATAATTTCTCCACAGAATATTCGTACCTAAAAGTGTCTCAAATGTCGGTATACATGAAATTAAGTACAAAATGATCACCAAGAGATACGGTCGATTGATATGCATCTCATGCCGTAAAGCTCCGGAGCCAGGCCAGCCTGACGGACGTAGTCATTTTTAGAACAGTTCACTGCTATCATATTGTGCCGCTAAGTTGAGGCCATGACCTGAAAACCTTGATCTTGAGGCCTGACCTTGGAACAAGTCGATGACATTTGGTTGATCATTCAGGCATGCGCACTTCAGTACGTTACTGCCACGACAGTCATGATATCCTAGTAATTTGGAGTAAAAATACCTCCCTTGCGGGACTTCACGCATGCGCGCTGAGTAAATTAACTCTTCACATTTATGCGATGCTAGTATTTCATGGACGAAATTTCTTGTTTGGATCGTAGCCAACTTTTCACTGGGCGTGGTCGAAACCACCACCCAGGCAGGGAGGGCGTGGCTTATGACAATATAGGTCAAGAGCACAAAGTTTTCTAGTGCAGTGGGACACATATTTGTTAGTAGCAACCTCTATATTCTACATTGCCTCCACGTGGTCTGCTTCACAGTGCGCTTGCGTGAAGGTGTGAGCAGACAGTGGGACCTTGAAGCTGAATAACTAAAAGCATATGAAACGAGTTTGAAAACATGGTCAAAAGCAAGTGCAAGTATTTACTAGTTATTTTTAATGAAGGAAAAAATCGGCTGGCGGGCAGGATTCGAACCTGCGTCTTCTGGTTCGGTACACCAGACGCTTTGACCAGGGCTCGCGGTGGCTTAGTGGTCAAAGCGTCTGGTGTTAAAAAATACAATAAGATAGTTAAGTGCAAGTACTATCGAGGGTTTGTTTCACAGCTTACTGATAAGTTCCCGTAAAATTACTTGGAAGATAATTCCATACCAATGTGGTTCCATTTTTTAATTTATCCGGCGGGTCACGGCTATCTAGAGGTGGTGAAACAGGCCCCACAGGCCACAGGCATCAACGTCGTACATCGTACCGGTGCATATCTATGTGGGGTTTAAGTACATCTCTACCTAACACTTCGGAAATACAGGCGTGGTGATAAAGTTGGACAAGTTGGTTCTATCGTTCCATTTATATCTAAAGTACGTGCATTGACACACCTACCATAAAAGCTGCGCGCCACGTGGTCGCTAGTCTCACGTATTGATCCGCAGCTGTTAGCAATACTAGGCTTCCATAAAGTAATGAGAGACTGAGAAATTGGAACTTTCATTTTCAACAAGGATGTCAAACAAACATACGGGCTCGGGCGGGCCGATGGTAAGCGGCAACGGCACACCCCCCATATGTAGGTACCTCGGAACCTTAGTAGTACGTGGTATCACTCCCGTGCCATTTGCCCAGTAATTTCACTGGCTCCATTACCTCCTCTTCCAACCGGAACTTTTAATAATGTTAAGATTCAAATTTAAAATTTAATTTAAAATAAATTATTTTTAAACAAAAAACAAACCGCCTGCAAAAAACACCTGGAAACTAAAAAGCAAGTCGGTGCCAAACACAATTACCAAAGTTATATTTAAATTAAATTAGTACCTAGTTTCGCACCGCCTCCAAATTAGTTAGAAATCATAATGTAAATAATGTACCTACCTGTTATTTTTTGCTTTTTAGTTTCCAGGTGCTTTTTGGAGGCGGTTTATTTTTGTTTAAAAATAATTTATTTTAAAAGTTTTAGTGGAATATAGATGTATTTTGTTTTGTGCCCATTATAGTATATGGGGAGGCCAACTAAACGCACTGCCCGGGAGAGAGCGAGGTTTCGGAGTAAACCATAATATCATCTATGTATACATTTTTTTAAATTTTCTTCGATATTTTTACAACCGCCCACCGTATTTCGATAAAATTTATATGGGACCAATCTGTAACTACCAGCTTTCGAATAAAAAAGAATCATCAAAATCCGTTCACCCAGTCGAAAGTTCTGAGGTAACAAACATAAAAAAAAATACAAAATTATAAAAAGTTTTGTTTTGGCTTCTGTTACAGACTTCTGGTAAAGACCCCATACTAATTTTTCTTTCAATATCTAGTTATATAATAATTATTAAAAATATATATTTATATACAGGGTTACTTGTAATTCGACGTATATCCGCCAGGAGCTGATTGGGGGATCAAAATGCAACAAATTGAACACCACCTATGTATGGCCGAAGTTCAATAGTTTTCGAGATATTTCAATTTTAGTGAATTTTCGATATTTACCCAAAATTTTACACTAAAGTCCAAATAAAAAAAAAACTACACATTGAATAGGTACCATTAATAAGTGATATTATAGCTGACACTTCAATTAAGCTACGAACATCATTGAAAGTGCTTCATCCAACAAAATACCTAAATTGATGAGCGATTTAAGAATAATATCGAACCAATATTTTCATTTAATGCTTCATAAAATGTAGTCTAGTTAAAAAAAATACTATGACACGAATCGTACAAACAACTAAAAACACTTCCCTATTCTCTCAGCTTTCCAAAAAGGTATAAAAGTTAATTAAAAGACACTTACTTCATGGCATAGCATGCGTTTGAATCGGCGCTGGGAGAAAAATCATCTGTGTTTGTGTTAAAAAGATACTAGCTTTTCGCCGACGACTTCGCCTCCGTGATCGGAGTATTTCTTATAATTTATACCCTATGTTACCTGGGCATAGTGTAGCTTCCCAACGGTGAAAGATTTTTTTTAATCGGTCTAATAGGGACCAATTTGAATAAGATAATAGGTAGAAATAAGATTTGATAATTATTTACTGGGCCCCCATTTCTTGTCGCAAAATTTGAACAGCGAAAATTACGAAGAGTTTTCAAGAAAACACCTCAATGATTTGTTGGCGGATATTCCCGAGGAAATAAAAAATAACCTCATGTTTTCACATGATGGTTGCCCAGCACATTACCGATTTACTGTCCGGCAGTGGCTAGACGAGAGGTATCCAAACCAATGGATTGGGAGAGGGGAACCAATGCCGTGGCCAGCACGAACAAGATGTGTAATTTTTTTGATAAACTACACGTTTTATCAATGCTTTTTCTACTAATATTAAAAAGAGGAAAGATTTGTTTGAATTGAAAAGGCTCCGAAACTACTGGACCGATTTGAAAAATTCTTTCACCGTTGTGAAGCTACACTATGCCCGGGTAACATAGGGTATAAATTATAAGAAATTCTCCGATCATGGAGGCGAAGATTTTTCTCCCCGCGCCGATTCAACCACATGCTATGCCATGAATTAAGTATCTTTTAATTAACTTTTATACCTTTTTGGAAAGCTGAGAGAATAGAGAAGTTTTTTTAGTTGTTTGTACGATTCATGTCATAGTATTTTTTTTACCTAGACTACATTTTTTGAAGCATTAAATAAAAATATTGGTTAGATATTATTCTTAAATCGCTCATCAATTTAGGTATTTTGTTGGATGAAGAACTTTTAATGATGTACATAGCTTAATTGAAGTGTCAGCTATAATATCAGTTTTTAATGGTACCCATTCAACGTGTAGTTTCTTTTTTATTCGGAACTTAGTGTCAAATTTTGGGTAAAGGTCGAAAATCCCCTAAAATTCAAATATCTCGAAAACTATTGAATTTCGGCCATACATAGGTGGTGTTCAATTTGTTGCATTTTAGCCCGCCAATCAGCTCCTGGCGGATATACGTCGAATTACAAGTAACCCTGTAGACATCAGCTAGACGCATACAAATAAGTATTGATTGTAACTACCTGCAAGTTCAGTAATCAGTTGAAGCTTAAAATTCTCATAATTATTATTCTTTATTAGGTACTATGTTTATTACCAATTGCATTATTATCAGTTATTCAAAAGCAAAAAAATATTTTTGCTAATAATACCTAAGTAGGTACTTATTTTTTTTTACAATACGCGCCTAGTTTGTATCATAGTTTGTATGTAACAAGGCTAGCAAGCGAGCAATGCAATGCACTGAAAATGCATCGGAGCATCGAATGCTACTAGGAAACTATGAAAGATAGGAAGTTTATCCAATATGTCCTCTTACACCCTGACATTTTGTAGTTTATATACGTTGCATATAATTGCATTCGAATGCATTTATTAGTATCCGCCTCTAGATTCCTCCTAGATAGTCATATTGTGTGTATTACATACCTACGTACATTACGTAGGTAGTACCTTCACTACTGTTTCCCATTGTACAGACTAGATTTCCACTTGCTTCTCCACCTGTATGAAATAATTAGTTATCGAGTTATCTCGCTTACAACGGTGAAGGAAAATATCGAAACCTGCATGGTTGAGATTTTCACGGCGTGTGAAGTCTGCCAACCCCTCATTGTGAGATGTGTGACCCGTGCCCAGCAGTGGTACAGTATTAGCGTTGATGATTATAGTGAAAAATAAGTATAGGTACCCAGTCTGACCTACCACACGGACAAGCTGCGTTACGACTATTTTACGGAGGAGGCCTATATCAAAGTTATTATTTTGTATCTAAGATAATTATGACAATTGGCGTGTTTGGAAATTACTGGTCATATTCTCAAATGACTGAGTTATTTACATTATTGATGTTACTGGCGTCGATAGACTTGCTGTTTACCATTAGCCATTTTGTAACGTGATAAGTATATAGGTACTTAATAAGTTAAACGTGACCGTGGATAATTATATGAAATGGTGACAATAAATATAAAAAAACTGGTGTTTGAACGCAGTGTCGAGAACTTTGTTTTTTCAAGTAAACTTAACCACTAATAGGCACGGTAGGTGAGATTGTGTTGTAACATAAGTCCATGAATGGATATTTCATTATTTTTCGAACTTTTATTTTATCAGCCAAATTTAATTTTTCAGGAATAAATAAAAGATAAGTTTTTTCCGTGTATTTTTATTTTATTATAATTGATTTATATAAATTCGCCTCAGATTTTATAAGATGGAGAGTCTACATTTAGTCGCAATGAATACAAAGTATTAATACTATTACGCAAATTAGGTACGAACTCATAGCATATTAACTATAAAAATATGTTCAGTTCAGAATACAGCCAAATCAAATAAATTGTATTACATACACAGATACTGACAAAAGTGCAAGAAAATACGTTTGCTGAAGAATTCCCTCATAGAAAGGTAATCTATTTTTCACAGCTGATTAGCCTTTGGCTTAAACAATCTCCAAAAATGAATCACACAGACAGCGTCATAGTTATAATTAGTACACATAAACAATTGTATTATGTCAACACAGTTGTCGGACTTAAAGTCGTCAGATAATACAATTATTTGTGGTAAGGGTCCAGGCACACACGATCAAATTAGTGAGTGATTGATCAAATTATTTGATATAGTTTGATTGTTAAAACGTAACACATGCATCAGCTGTCGGAGAAATGAAGATGGGTAAGGTTGTTAAATCAAATCAATTTAAATGTGTGTGCTTGGGCCTTACGGGGATATCGCAATCGGTTCATCACAACCCTGGTATTACTGTCGATTCTTGAATACTCTCTACGAACTTACAAAAGGTGAGTCATAAATATTAGATAATTAGAGGAATATAAATAATGTAGGTAATCAAAAACTATTGAGAAGGCATCATTTTGCTACATATATGTTAGCCAGAACACTCACTATTACATCTATTTATAAACGTGGCGATATTTTCCTATGTCACTTAACAAATACATTTGGTCGCTTGCCCCATCACACTTGCATTTAATAAAATATACGATTTTCTCACAATACTGTCAAATATTCAGATTACTTTTACCGCAACGTACAAATTTTAAATGTTTGCTCATTATACAAACGTACGATATTTTAGAAAATATACGCCAATCTATGAAAATAAACATCTTTCCAGTAATATATATGTCGACAGTGTACAGGTTTTTATGCAATTTACGACCAAAATGTAAGTGACCTAATTATGCTGTGAACATTTACCGGGCGATACATAATAGGTGTACTTAGTAGGTATAAAGTCCAGATTATTTGCAAGAAACATTGCAACTCAAGCCCGGCCAGTACTGGGCTACGTTCGCCCGGAAAATATATCACAAAATGATTTTATACCACTAAACTACGCTTCAATAGGCAGCTTAAGGAATCACATCCTATTATATTAAATTGTCGATCACAAACTGGTCTAAGCGGCATTTTCTACTACGCCTGTCACTACATCCACTCCGCGACATATTATCAGCAGATTATAATCTCAGCTGCATAATGTTTGTTGAATACTAATACTACTATACTAATAATATTCAACCAACAATATTACATTACAAATAAAGGACAATGGGAAATATTGAGAAACGGAATTGAGATAAAATACCATCATACCATCACGTCAGTATTCCCCTAAGGGTTAGGCAGGGGTGGACTAATGTCCACCCACAGTTCGCCGGTATGTTTCATGTAATAGGGGACGATATTTTTCTCTCCTTTTTGCACAATATCGGTAAAATTATTCAGGGAACAAGCACGATTGAAGAAAAAACAATTTAAGTTCTGAAGCTACATTCTATCCGGTTTTCTAAATGAAACATAGAGAAAAAGTTATTTAAGAAGTGTTTAATTTGTAAAAAAGACATCGATTCAGAACTTATTGTTAATTTTTTGTGATTGCTTATAGTCATAATATGATTAATAAAAATACATCTAATTATTATTGGAGGATGGGAACAGGGTCCGTATAAAATCCCCACGGTCCTTTAATCGCAAAAATGTGCGAAACATGATTTCATTCAAATTCTTAATCGTCAGACATACACGGGTAATTTAGATATTTACTTATAGACTACGGCTAATATCTCAAGAGCCCGCGACGATCAGACCTTCGTTATTTCATAAAAGCTGGAACTTTCTGTATGTCCCCAATACAAGGGTCGATCCCCTAATATGAAGTTTGGACCATTGGCAAATAACAGTGTATAGTATAATCACAGAATCTGAATCACAAATAAATGATTTTGATTTCATTTCATTTGATTTCATTTCATTTGATTAGAAAGTTCCAGCTGTTATAAAATAACGGAGGTCAGATCAGGCTCTCACTCTTTACAAATACGATACGGCAGTATTTTTCCAGAAGCGTTTTGATTAAGGCTTTTCTTTATTTACTACGATATTGATATAAGTGAAAAGGCATTTTTGCTAGTTTTCTAAGTCTATTTATACTGTCGTTGATAAGTTTGTATGAACTATTGCATTCCTCACCTTACTAATAGTGGTACAGATAGTTCAACTCATCTATGCGCTTTCCGTTTGCTACTTAGGAAATATATAAAATTCCTAGGAAATGTATGAACCTATTGAAATTTTAACATTTCATAGTTTTCACATAATTTTGCATATTCTTTATCAATGTCCGTTTAAATATTTATGATTTAATTAACAACAAATATACTGGGCAATCAACTGGCAAACGGTAAAACTCCAAATGCTTTAAAGAAAACTGTGAATATGTTTAGTTACACAATTATAAATTCAATTATTTAGGTTATCGTACCAGGTTCACGTAGTCACTATCGTGCAACTGATGGTTCTGGGCCGAACTTTAACGATATAAAAAACGAACGTTTGGAGTGTTAATCATGCAACGTTGTTAATGTCGTTTTTACTGCTGTTTTATTTCTTGTTCGTGTTGGACATTTTGTCACCCGTTTCTAGCAGCCTGTTTATCAGTCGCAGGTGGAGCGGATGCGTCGCGCGTAAGACGAACGTAAACTAAGGGTAATAGCTAGGCATTGGACTATTTCCGGACATTGGTCGCGTTTTCTGCGTTCTCCTTCAGGATCTTGGACTTCAAGTGGTCCTTGTACTTGAGGATACCGCCCTGCCATTTTGTGACGGTACCGTTCTCGCATATCCAGATTTCTTCGGCGACCTGTTTGAACAAATTGTATGAGTAATTGTTGGTTCTACATACATACATACACAGGGGTAAGCAGAAACTAGAGATCCACTTGCATATAATATTACGATAACGGTTCTACGTAATGAAGTTAAATGTAATAAAGTAAGATTATTTTGTCAAAACATCTTGCTTAAATAATCAGTATGCAGGTCTTAGTATCAGTACAGGCGATGGCAGCGTCTTCGTAACGTCGAAAACTACTTGAAATACGTGTTCCATTTACGATCTTTAAGACTACCCATGAATAAAAAAAGGGGGAACACCTTTAAGTGAACTTGGATGCACTTGGGTGACTTTACCTGATTGATAAGTCTGAAGTCGTGGCTAACCAGCACCATGCCACCGTCGAATTCATTGATGGCGTCTCCCAATGCATCGATGGTCTCCATGTCCAAGTGATTGGTGGGCTCGTCCAGTAGCAGCAGGTGCGGCGTCTGCCACGCCAGCCACGCGAACACCACGCGGCAGCGCTGCCCGTCGGACAGTTGCCGCATCGGGCACACCTGCGGATGGACGACAAATATAAAATATATCATTACATCACATGGCTGTATTCCCCGAAGGGTTAAACATATGTACTACATAATGTACACCCTCATTTTGCCAGTATTTTAGCTCCCATATAATAAGGACCTCGCCATTAACAAGGCAGAATCGAGCTGCTATTGAGAATTTCAATTCCATGTCCTCGGCCCCGGGAGAGCGAGCATATTTTTCTGCATAGTTACAATTTAGAGGAACTGAATTCATAAAGGTAAGGAGAAGAAATAATCGAACATAAAACTGTAACTTAATTGTCCTGAGATTCCGAAAGCCCGGACGAAGTGCTTCACTTTTATTATTAGTACTTTTGAAGTGTAGAATACGCTTCTTGAATGGGTCTTCCCCGATAGGTATAATTTGTAGTGTCTTTAAGTTACGGAGGAATCGGTTTCTTTTAGGAATGCGCGCTCCATTGTAGACCGCAGCGTTGCTTAACACGTTGAACGCCATGGGGGTCACCGGTGAACTGAACTGGTTTACTTTATTGCGCCATGGGGGTCATCGGTGACCTCAAGCGAGAGGCATATTCGAAATGTATTTTTGGGCCGCCGGTCACGCGTGTCGTACATTTCGTGTATGCGAGTGACCGCCTTGGCGCTATAGAGTAATCCTTTTCAAGGGGACATGGCTACTTAGAAAATTTTAGGAAATATATACAATCTCCTTAACATCAGGTGAGTTGGTAGTCAAGACCTATCAGGAATAAAAAAAAAAGGTAACTGACCTGTTGTCGCCCGGTGAGTCCGTATCGTCCAATGATCTTTCGCATTTCTTCGCGCTCCCGCACGTCGGGGAACTCCTTCATCATGTAGTCTAACGGCGACAAGTCCAAGTCCAGCAGTTCGTGCAGATGCTGGTGGTAACGACCGATACGCAAGTGGGAATTTTTGCGGATCATGCCGGTTGATGGGACGAGCTGCCGATAAAATTATATGTATGACTTAATGTTATTAATTAATCTATTAGATCAGGGGTCGCCAAATGGCAGACCACAGTCCACCGACCCATTTTGTGCCGACCACACAGAACAGCAACTTGCATGAACATCTCCAAGATGTAATGCTGTAAGCTTACACCAATTTTACTCCAAATTTCAGACAGATAGTCCACAACAAAAAATTACGTTTTTCTCATGGATAATGTATGTGTAAATGTAAATGTATAATGTGTAATGTATGTGTAAATGTAATGTAAAAAAATACCTTTATTATTATGTAAAAAAATACCTTCATTATTTCCGTAATTACATTTATTTACTACATATGTTATTTACTCGTAATGTTGGTGTGCCTACATTTATATGAAAATAGGAACTAGAATTTTTTGAAACTTAAAATAGGCACATGTTTACTATGATTGTTGTGTTTATATTAATTAGATGATTCCATAATATAGTGGATGTTTAAAGAAAATTGAATGTTTGTCATTTGTTTTTGTGTTGTGTGTCAATTAATGTGATTTGTTTATTAATTATATCTATGGTTTAGTGGTTTGAGTGATGAATTTCTGATCATGAAGTAGAAGTTTTGATGTTTATAGGGTTATAAATATTTGTGTATAATATACATATTTGTTGTGGTGTTTCTTAGGTGTTATAAGTATGCATTAATAAAAAATAAAGTATAACACATAGTATAAGCTCTGCTTAGTTTAGATAGTTCTGTGTAATACTTTCTAATAATATTTATTTATTTTTTGTTAAAATCAATGTGATGATGGAAAAGGGGAGTGAATGAAAAGAATGTGAAGGTTAATAGGGATTAATGGAAGAAAAACTGTTTTGATTTCTTAAATTGGGATAAGGTTAAAAAGATGGTTGTGTTTATAAAATTTCTAGATTTGTTAGTTGGATATTTGTGTTAAAGTCTTTATTCTTTGCGAGGAAGATGAAATTGTATTATGATTATTATACTAGCTGTTTAGGTGTTATTTGCGTTTAATTTTTTCTAAGCCCGTGGGAATTTTTTTAAATCTTTTTTAAATGGATGCCTAACATTTATCTGTATGTCGAATTTCAGTTCAATTCGTTTGAGCAAGTTTGGTTTTAGTTGTGCTTTGATATATTAGTCAATTATTAGTTGATATAATATATTAGTTATTTATAATACGTACAGTTCGCGCCAAACTTATTGTCCGGGTTGAAGTTGGTGTTAGCTAACTTTAACCCGGCCGTAAAAATCGGAGAAAGAAAAATATTGGATTAGAATAATTTACAACGACAGATTACGAATTGAGCTTTCGTGTTTATTTATTACAATCTACCAATGTGATAATGTATGTTGTGCTTACCTATAAGAGATTGATATATTAGGGCATTAGTCTATTAATGTATATTTTGTATTTGAATTAGTGTATTTAGTTGTTGGTGAGCGAAATAAATATAATTTAAAAAAAACATTTTTCTTTTATATATACAGAATATCATTATTATTGTTATCTTTTTGTATTTTTTAAGCATTTTGCATGCTAAGATTACAAGTTATTTTTTCCTTCATTAAAAATTATTATTGTTGATTTGCCATAATGTAAATGAGATGTTCGCGCGTGCCGACTCCTCCGCCTGGACGCACATCAAGGGCATGGCGCCCTGGCACGCGCGCCCCCCTGATGCCCGGCGCTACCCGCGCGACCTCCTGCCCGTAGACCAGAGTGCGGGCCACCCACCGGACTTGACGCCCGAACGGGTCGCAAACACCCTACACGCGACCCGCTCAAACAACTAGACTCCACATATTTTTATCTTTAAAATAAATAAAAATGAATAACTAAATCTGTTCCTAAGCTCAAAACTCGAGAACGACTGAACCGATTTGGCTGATTTTTTTTTGTTGTGTTAGACAAAGTCTGAGAAAGGCTCTTATGGTAAAAAAAAAACAGAAAAAAAAATACGAAAAAAAAGTAAAAACAGGAAAACGTAGGCGAAACTGCACACGGGGCGCTAGTTTAAAATAATAATAAATAACATAAGCAGTAATAACCTAGCGGTATGACCACTAAACTGCCAAATCAAAGGTCTTTTCTGAAATCTTGTGCGTAATTATCACTCGCTTTAACGATAAAGGAAAACATCGTGAAGAAACCTGCCTGCCTTAGAGATTTTCTCGACGGGTTGTGAAATCTGCCAACCCGCATTAGACTAGCGTGGTAGACTATAACCTAATCCAACCTATGTCCAACAGTAGGACAGTATATAGGTTAATTATTTTATCATTTATTTATTTATTAATTTACCAGTTATTATTACACCAAAAAATAAACATTCATTACAAGACAAAAAAATGCTAAAACTAAGTGTATAACTTATGTAAGTAAACACCACATGCATATAATCTATCTAATATAATGTTAGAAACAACTATTTGATGAAAGTTATACAAGAAGCAAGAAAACAAATGTTACAATAGAACCAAATAAAACAGTAAATAATTGGTGGAAGATTAATCAATAGTAAAATAATGGACCCAACTCTCAAACTATTTAAATATCTATCTACTTGCTGTAGTAATTGTATCTCTTACTTAACCGTGAAATAGGCGAGTTAGAACCTAAAACTGACTTTCAAGCCGTACGCAACTTCACCTGCGTTTACGTTTTCCTCGTGTTTTACGTTTTTTCCTCATAAAAACCTTCAACAATTACTTATATTACCAAATAACTACTATTATTTCTTCACAATTATGTTCATCACATAAATATATGTGTCCTGTGAGAATTAAACCCACAACCTAGTAATCAATGCGATACACAAACCACCAAACAACAACATTAACAGTCCTAAAACGCAAGTGAAACTGCAGGCAACAATTAGTATTATATAAATAAATAGGAATTTACACAATTCTATCATACGCTCAGACACCTTGAATAATAAATAACACCACCCAATAAACTCACATCTCCGTACAGCAATTTCAGGAGTGTCGACTTGCCGGCTCCGTTGGGCCCGACCAGCGCCAGCCGCGTGTCCAGGTCGATACCAAACTCCAGGTTCTTGTAGATCCACGGGCTCGTATCAGTGTATCTGAATGACACGTTCTGTAACATAATAATAATAAATTACTGTGATGTATTGCGAATAGAATTACTACAACAATAAACTAGTTACGCGTGCTGTGGTAGAGGACGCGGTAGAGAGACGTGCGACACTGACATTGACAGTTGACAATTGACAACATGTTAAATGATAATGCACTCTCTGAGTCGGAGACCCCAAGCGACACCACACATAACAAAACTCTAACAAATGTTTATTATTTAATCCCAACACCATTCCAGGATATATTGTGTTAAACACAGGCACAACAATGACTATAGCTAATCAACGTAGAAACTTACTAAACGTATTTACACACTTGCAAGAATAGAAATATTTCACTAAAAAAAATCTAAAATTATACGATTGAGATAGCAGCAATAAACAATCCGAAAATGTTACTTTTAGTCATAAAATAACAAAGTTTTAACTTTTTTATCTATATTTTGAATAAGCGAAACAGTAGCCGCCACAATATTACATCATACTGTCATGTAAATGAAGTAATTAACCTAACCTAAATTAAAAATTTAAAAATCCCCCGACACGAAATATAGTTTGCCATGTTGTGGTGGCGGCCATCTTGGATTTGAAATTTATCATAGTGTATAGTATTCTCCTAGTTAAGCCCTTTCAGTTGATTCCCATATTGAGTTGTGGGTGAAAAATATGTAATTCGCAATTTTGTGGCGGCGGCCATCTTGGACCGTTTTTTTTTTACTATAAATTTGTGTGCGTTTGGCAGTACCTTACCGTACCCGATTTTCATCAAACATAGCTAAGAACACTACCGACTAATACACCTTTCAAATAAAAAAAAACAAATTCAAAATCAGTTCATCCGTTCGGGAGCTACGATGCCACAGACAGACACACACACACACACACAGACACGTCAAACTTATAACACCCCGTCGTTTTTGCGTCGGGGGTTAAAAAGTGTCAACTGATTAAGGTTTGACTTCAATGACGTTTTGTTTACACAGCCAGGTTACTTCATGACACATGGCGCCCAGCGGTTTCGCCGTTTACACGCAAAAATTGAAAATGTGAAATTTAAATGCATTCGGCACTAATTATCGATCTTTGGATCAAACTGAGACACTTCAAAAATGAGTGTAATACCCTATTAAACATGGAAAGGAACACAAACCGCGGCGGCGGCAGGGTGGGCAGTTTACGCAGCAATCTGATCTTTGGAGCGGTCATCAAAGTAAACAATACCAAAGTAATACCTTGTACCATTACACAAAGTTCCACTCCACTCCCTTCGCAATACTAACCTGAACCATAATGACAGGCGGCGGCACTTTTCCACATGACGGGAAGTAGAAGTTGAGGATCTTGTCGTCGATGACCTTCTCCGTGAGGCCCTGCGCCACCATCTTGGCGAGGGTCTTCTCCTTGGACTGCGCCTGTCGAGCTAGCTTGGCCGAACCGTGACCGAACCGCGCTATGTAATTCTGTGAACAAAACCTTTGTTAAATATTGGGACGTTAGCAAAGGTAGCATGTAATAGAGGGCGATTCTATTGCCATTAACCGGGCCCAACTCTAGAGCTCCTACTGAGAATTTCATAGAAACCTTGATATATTATGACCTTAAGCGCAGCAGTCGCGATAACGACCACTAGGGTAACGAAACAGGTACATTATTTATTACAAATTACCTTCATATGAGCGATCTGATCCTGCTCCCAGTTGTACTGCTTCATCTGGTTCTCCAGCAGCTCCATACGTGTCCTGACAAACGCCTCGTAGTTACCCGTGTAGTACTTCAGCCGACGCTTGCTCATGTGGATGATATTTGTGCACACGCCGTTCAAGAAGTCCTGCGAGTGGGATATCAGCACGAGGATTCGTTTGTAACTGGAAAACAATAAAGGTAATGTTAATGTCTATCTGCATATCAATTATTACAGTCCGCCACTGTGTTTGTTCGGGTTAATCTCAGAAATTACTACACAGTTTTCACCAATATCTAGGATTATAATACTAGGAGAGTTACAGGCAAGGAAGTAATTTATGAAACCTTGCGAAGCCGGGGCGGATCGCTATTGTTATCATAAAGCAACATGATAGGTATTATTGACCACATAATAAATAGTATTTATGACATTCCAGTAGAAGAAAACCGAACTTATTCTAACCACCCGAGCGTTAGCATGATGTGGTCACAGTTGATGTTGACCATCACTTGCTACAAGTGTAAATTTATCGCGCAATAAAACATTATACACAAAACACAATGCACACATGAGTCCATCCCTATCAACGAATTCAAACAAAGGTGACGTAAGTCCTGTTCTGTATTTATTTTAAAGATTTTACAATGACTTACATAACTTATTTTGCATGTTTATTGGATGCAAATAATTAATATTAAACGCCAATTCTCGCAATTCAAACGAACAATTCTTGTGGGTACATTTAAGAGGTGCAAGATATAGTAACGATCTAGTTTAAACCAACAGTTGATAATCAATATCTTTCTTTTTGTATTTTTTTAAATATTTTCCATGCTAAAATTACATTTCTTCCTTCATTAAAAATAACTTACTTAAGTTATCTTGTTAAGGAAACAATTTTATAAACAACAAGTACATACTGTTTAAGTTCCTCTTCAAGCCATACGCAGGCGTCCAAATCCAGATGGTTAGTAGGCTCATCTAGTAGCAGCAAATGAGGCTTCACGTACAGCGCGCGGGCTAACGCAATTCGCATGCGCCAACCTAGAAATTAAAGGTTTCGATCATAGAAAATTGCACTAAGACTAGATGAAATTAACTAGCTTATTGTTCGCGGCTAAAGCTTGAACCCCCGTTACACCGCGTTTAGGGGTTGAATTTTCAACAGCGGATGCCTACTAAGTCATAATATCTGTGTTCGGTTTGACTAGAGATCTAGAAGTCTTGAAAGCCCGACAAAGGTCCAGCCTGAACTCGGTCGCAGCGCCACTTACTGGATCCAATTGTGAATCAACTATCCGAAACCCACTCAATCACATAAAAATGTCGTCAAAATCTGTCCAGCCAGTTTAGGCTTACTTTCACGGAGATTTTTTCTTGCTTAATTTTAATTTACGGTAAGGCGATATCTAACGCGGCGGCGGTTAATTAACGCTCAAAGTTCAAAAGAAGCATCATTCTTATATTCCACAACAACAAATACTTTGGACTATGTTATGTGATGGCTATGACTAATAGGTTTGATAAGCGCAGCGTTATATAATAGTGTGCTATGTTACAGCGGTAAGGCTAAATGAGAGACGTCATTATAAATACAACTACGACGTCGACTATAATCTTTTTTAACTTTGATAGGCTTGCGTTCACCCACTGTCTGCGACTTACCATGCGCTCGACGGTCGCCTAGAAGTAACCTATACACTCGTTACTTGAAAAATCGATTCCCAGGTTGTACTTGCTATTAGGAAACATATTTTCTTAAACAATTAACTAACTGACCTCCGGAGAAGTCCTTGGTAGCTTTCTGTTGCATCTCCCGGGTAAAACCGAGACCGTGAAGGATGTTAGCGGCGCGTGCCTCCGCCGTGTCAGCGCTCAAGTCCTCCAGACGGTCATACACGTCCATCAGCTGTTCTTGCGCATCTAGACAGAGAACAATACAGCTTTACACTAACGAACTCATCACATCATCATCAACACATTTATGGTCTAATTTTACATCAGATTTGCATCAACCAAGTGTGCATTGAGATTAATAAATTGGCAGAAGGTAGACCTATGCGCTGAAGCCATTAGAACTGTTATACAACTTCATGCTTCGTCGGTAGATATTAATATTAAATTACCGTCATCTTCACACTGAGCCAGCTCTTCAGCTAGTTTCTCCAGCTGAATCCTTTCTTCGTCGACCTCCATGACACACTCCAGGGCAGTCTTATCGGAGGCGGGCATCTCCCGCGTCAAGTGAAAGATGTCAATGTGCGCGGGAATGGTCACCTCACGGCGTCCGAGCACCGCGAGCAATGACGACTTGCCTGCAAACATGAACAGTTATGTTTTATCCATACCACAGTATGATTTAATTACGTGCATGACCAATATACGGAAGCAATAATTATACAAAGGTCCCGAATTTTATCTCGCAGAGCACGCAGCAAGAGCCGTATTATGAAGCTTGAAAGCCATCGTCGTTCCAATGTGAGAGAGAGATGCTGCTATACAAGTTGGGTAACACCATCTCTTTTTTGCAGCGTAACAGTGATAGCTTTAGCACGTCATAATACGGCCCCAGCATAAAGTAAAACAACTCCACAATGTTGTGATACGCAATAATAAGAATTTTAGAACACAAGCAAAAAATTATATAAATTATTCGCACAAAACAATAAATTATTTATACAGTAGTAAAATATTAGGTATAATTAAAGATTACTTAGTAATTAACATATTGATACCGAGTTATGCGCTGGACAATATTTTAGCTAGCATCACACGTGGAAGACCTTCCTGTCCTTTAATGCATCCTTATAATTTTTTATTGTGATATCTTAGAGATTAGTGTGTGTGAAAAATAAATTCGCATTAGAAAAAAATAAAAATACGCCGAGCTAGAATAGCCATTGCTGTTACATGTTATATTTATTCGATAAAAATTTTCGCGCTGTGTTGTTTAGGTGAAAATTAAATAATCTTATAGAATTCAGTTTTAATAGATACATTGTAGATTGGTAGATTATCATCAACAAGTCCTATACAGGCCACCATAATCTTCCAAAACTGCATAATGCATATTGAGTATTGACGCACGGGGAGTGGAGAGTTTATGAAACCATCTTGATATTTACAAAACATTCATACAAGACTGGAGTCATTTCAATACATTAATAATCATTGGCTTGTTTTGAATATAAAATCATATTCTTAAATCGTTAACTGTCCCATTTATATTCTGGACATAAATGCATTGTCCCATTTAAATTCATAGTTACTATTCAGAATTACACAAACAGTGAAAATATATTATTTTCCGATTTCATTTGGCAGAGTTGGGGGCAAATTTTGGTTGACGCCAAACGGTGTATTCCGCCTCTGGATGTAAAAGTATGAAACGCCGATCAGCATCCGCCGAATCGAATGGATTAAGCGGCTATAGTAGTGTTTTAATCAAACGAGTCGGGTATGATATTGTTTTAACTAACGATATAAAAGTTTGCAAATGTAAGAGTTTATTACAACAAAATCCAATGTCTTCACGCTATAACTGAGAATGGTATAAGGCTTTAAATCTCCAAAATATTCACTTTGGGCAGTGCGGTAGGTAAGTCAAAGTTATCTTTTTGTATTTTTTTAAGCATTTTCCATGCTAAGATTACAAGTTATTTTTAAAGCTGAAGAGTTTGTTTGTTAGGTTGAACACACTAATTTCAGAAATTACTAGCCGTTTTGAAAAAAATATTTCAATGTTAGATAACCTGTTTATCGAGGAAGGTTATAGATTATATATCATCACGCTACAACGAGTATCGATTAAAAATGTTGCAAAAATGGGGGAAAAATTCAACTTCTACGGGAACGAAATCGCTATACTTATAAATGCAAGTAATGCACAAGGGGTTTAATAAATAAAGAGAAGACAGTGGAGAAGTAGGTGAATGGACTAATAATACATGTGCTATTGGGGCAAGATAATTATAAATCGATTTCTGCGCTGCGACCCGGCCGACTTGAAGAAGGAAATACTGATTGTTGCAACTTTCAGCCGTTGATTAATACAATCACTCTATTGCAATTCGCCGACTGTGAAGTTGCTATTAGTGAGGGGCGATTAAATTATACAACCGGCTAGGTGTCAGTCACGTCTAGGATATAATAATTATACTTTAATTACAGGGCGCGTATGCACTATACACAGGTAAACACTGACTATATTCCTTTATAGATTTACCGCCCTATTCTAAAACTTCAAAGCTTTTACCAACGATTTTACGAAAGATTTATTTTACGTATTTTTTGTAGATAAGCAGTTTCAAGTCAATACTGGTTTGTGTATTTAAAATGTCAGACCCTTATTTTTTTAATTCTGGGATTTACATTACTAGTTAAGACAAAACGGATAGCTGTGTAGCCGAAAATGAATATCCAACCAACCTTGAAGCCGGATAGCCGGATATGCGGCCGAACATAATCTATTGAAACATCGTAACGAACAAGTTCGAGTAGGTGACGCATCGCGCGGCAGATCAGGCGGCTGGGGTGTATTCGGGTCTTTTCGTTGCGTCGTTTTGTTTGACTTGTTGATTAATGGGTCGATAAAAAGAGTGAATTGATCGCCATCGTAATTCATTCATAACCCTCGGGTGGTCAACTAATTCCACATAATTCCCGAACTTAACTCAGTTCGTCATAATATCTTTCAGCACTATGAAGCAGCATAATTATACTGTCACCAATGACATTACATAGATAAACTGTCACACTTTTTTCTGAAGCTCGCCTTGTCTGATAGTAAACAAGTGGCCACTGCCACCACTGGCCCCACTGTGCCTCTATTAGAAAATATGGTGTTCATATTAATTTGTTAAGTATAAGGATTGAAATAAAACTTTTTACGGATTTTATCGCGTTATGTTGATATTATTTTAATCCCGACGTTTCGGACCCTTTACAGCGTCCATGGTCACGGGTGACTGAGTAGTACTAAGTAACTAGTACTAAGGCTAATATTCAGAGACGATGCTCAGCGTAAAGTAAGGCTTCCGTATGTCAAATTTGTATTACAATTCGACATACGGAAGTGTAAGTTCATGCTGAGTCTCTTCTCTGAATCTCAGTCTAAGTATAAGGATATTATAAATTTTGTAGTATTAAGTGATTTGTAACAATTTATTTCACACAGAAAATAAAGAAAAACGCTAACAATTTTAACTACGTAATACTTTTACTTTCTAATTTTCTCTATTAACTCGTAACACACTCTTAATGTTTGATTGATCACACTAATAACGACTCGAATGTGCAATGGCACTCGTACTTGTCGATGCACTCGCAAACGCTCCTACGCGAATACCAACGCATGCGGTTGAAAATTGCAACGACAAAGAAAATCGAATGCGCAGTTTTCTGGGGCGCGTTAAGTCACGAACGAGCACAGACCCGAGCACGCAAAATATTATGTTTTGTAAATGAGCTAAAAGTAAAAAGTTAAAAAGAGGAACAAAGGTTCCTCAAACTCTGCTCTCTGATACCCTGCACGTATAAGTCAAATCACAATCGTATTAGTTTTTTCTTTTATTACCTTTTCCGAACTTCGAATAGAAATATTCGAAACCCTTATATCATTGACATCGTGTGCGTGCGTCAGTCTATTCCACTAATCTATGTTCAATGACAAGTCGTTTGGAAATTATAGATATTTTGTAATACTTCCTTGACGTTAATAGAGATCCGTAAGCGTGGGCGTTACACCTAGGTACTTTTTCCTGTTTTATTATTACCCGTTCTCTTAGATATTTTATTTTAAGAAATGAAACTAAATACTAATACTCAGAAATACTAAAGCCTTTTTCAACTTGATTCACCAAAAACTGGACTTTTCAACTTAATTTACACTCATTCAATAACTGTTGTTTATTTAAAAAGCCAGCGCAGTATAGTCAAATATTTAACATTGAAAAGCTTTATAAATTGTTGAAAACATTTATTTTACATATTCCTTGAAGGACTACCTGAATAAATCGTATACATCTCGGTATACATCTCGGTATAAGTATTGCAGGCCCTGACCCGAGTAACTGTATTGGCAAACTGCGCCGCTCCCCTTACAATTGATGCACATTTATTATTGACCGAGTTCATATCATTCGAAAAGGCCCACATCAACAGCTTCACGTGATCGCCCCGTGATTAAACTGATAAGTACATACTACAGCTATAAGTACAACTTATTTACACGCTGATGAGAAATTCAGCGGATTCCAAACTTTTAAGGCTTTGGGAGTCACGAAATCTGTCACACAGTGATAATTAAAGATACTGCAATTTAAAATGTGCCAGTAAAAAAACCAGATGACTTATATACGGATACGGAACCCTTATGTTCCGCGGAAACCACTTTAGGCACGCTGTACCGGTTGTTATGCACCGTTCCAGATTCAAATAGATTTTTCAAAATTGCGTTCGACAAAGCAGGACAAATTGTAAGAAAGCAATGCCAAGTTTAAAACATCTGTGGTTTTCCTAATGACGCTTTTCGCATTGCAAACTGCAATTCGTATTTGTTAGCAATCACCATAGTAACTCGTTTCACTTAACAAATCCTTAATAGGAAAAGTACGGACGGCGCGCGGCGTGCGATTCATGGCATAATAAATCTTGGCCATGAATCTGTGCTTCATTGTATGCATAAACACTTAACTCGCATCGACCCGTCGAATTACTGTCATCCGTTCACTTAATTAAATAGTTTTTTATCGTAATAAGATGAAACACGTACCTACTGGCGGCGGCGGCCTGATGGCAAGCGGCGAACGCCTAATTATGCCAACAACACCAGTGGCATTACTCGCAAATGTGTGTTAGATTAGGTGTAACAATTTAGATATATATAAGCCAAGGTTAATATTATAAAGAGGAAAGATTTGATTGTTTGTTTGTATTGAATAGGCTCCGAAACTACTGGACCGGACTAATACGAGCGGAGTAGTAATGAAAAATGTTGCAAAAACGGGGGAAAAAATTATAAGACCACGCGGGCGAAGCCGCTGGCGGAAAGCTAGTCTTGTATAAAATTTGCCATTCGTAACATCGACAGCTGAAGCCCAGTTACTAATTATCGCGTTTCTACTGCTCTACATCAATTCCAATTAAATCAGTTTTCAAATAAAAAACAGCATTAAAAATTATTGTCTGTTCATGGAAACGGGTTTCCGATTTATGCCTCAATTTTTTGAGTGAAAGAATACTATAAAGTTATCCCAGCCGTCGATAGGTAGCCTGATGAATGGGTTTGATTTCTTCATTAATCTATTTAAAGGATATTGTTACATGCTCTGCCTGGCGTGGTTCCTCTTTTAGATTCGTTTTTCCTCATTTCCGCAACGTTCGTCGTCATCGAAGACTTTTATTAAAACAATGTATTTAATGTATTTTTAGTTTACTGCGAGCAATCCATTGAATTCCTTTGTTGCATCGCGTATATTTTTTCAAAAACAGAATTGTTTCAGATACTTAGGCCAATTAAGTAATTTACCTATTTATTTTTAAAAAACCTAGGGGCTTATTGGTGGCATTCGTTTCATGTAAAATACAGATACCCAGAAGCGTACGCCTAGACTAGACAACATTTTACATGATTTAACTAAAAGCGAACTTTACGAGCTTTTTATGTTGGTAAACGTTTTCACTAGAGAACAGAGTGCTCGTAATAATCGTAGGTACTAGCAATCGAAACCTTAAACTTCTAGGGTTTCCGTTCTGAAACTGTCGCTTTGTGATTGCAACATACTTTTTAAGATATTTTCGTAATGGTTAAAATTCTAGGTATTTTGTAATCAGTCTATAAAGTTTTTATTGTTTAAATTCCCGACATTTTTATGTATGCAAGCATTTTTCCTTACTCCATATCAAGGAAAAATATAAGTACAAAGGAATAGCAATCATAACTGACTGTATCAGAATTGTTTATGACATGACGAAGGACCTAGTTACGTCATAACATTTAACTTACGTCATTTTCTATATCAGTACGGCATAAAAAATACTAGATGGAAAATTCGTTGATTGTATGTTCTATCAAGGTAGTATCAAGCACAAATGAGGATTTTATAGTCACAATCATACCATACGTAGTCCGTTTTAAGACCTACAACAGCCACACAAACCGCTCTCGAAGATCAAATTTCGCTTAGCTGAAATACTTTGAGACATTTTACGCAACACTATCTAGTCCCAAACTAAACATAGCTTAATAGTGTACTAGACAATGAATTTAATACTTAGTTTTTTTGTGTAAATAGCCTCATAAAAACAATCATAAAAAACACCCACACAAACACTTCGCGATCAGCAGTCCGGTACTCGAACAACTAGACCACAGACGTCAGTTGTATAGGTTTACTATAAGTTTACCGACGCTATGCCAGAAATATTAGCTTCTATTAAGTTTTGAGCAATTAAAAATGATCAAGTAAAACACGTTTGTACATACCACATCCATTCAATCCCACCAAGCCGTATCTGCGGCCGCAATTCAACTCGAGGAGGGTATCCTGAAGCAATTCACTTCCATAGAATGTGATGGAGAAATTGGCAATCTTTATGTCCCTTGACCTCGGATGGACGGCCAAAGAGCCAGTACACGACCTGGCTTCCGAGTTCATCTTGGCCTCTTCTTCAAGCTTAAGGCATAGCGCCTCTGTAACAATGTTAATAATTACAAAATCATATAACATACCATGACAGCTATATTCCCCGAAGGGTTAGCCAGTTTACTGCTACACATACTAAACCTATCATTTGCATGGCAGTCCTATTGCCATCTGGCACAAATTAAAAAACCAAGCTGCTACTAGGAATTCTAGGACTGCTAGGAATTCACAAAAACCCAACAACACTTTTTCCAATCCAGGGATTGAACCCAAGAGCACTAATGTAGCACTGCAGTCGTGCTTACAACCACTAGAACAATAAAAATAAACAATGTATTAATTATTACATTTCATGCATGGACAAAACTGATAGATGAAAGGACAATAGTGATCCTAATTAATTTGATGTAATTACTCAACTCAACACAGCCAAAGAAGACTCATTTACCCATTGCCAACTTACCCTGCCCTTGTGCTACCTGTATGTAATGGATGGGATGCATACAAACTACAAGTGTATAATATATTTAATATAATAATACACTTTCTGTGCTACAACTTACATTTTAGTAAAACATACCCGACTGTTAAGTATTTACAGTGGCATAAAATAGTGCATTTTAAAAAACAACATTTGTTGCAACAAAACTTTGGTGAAAGCATAACTAATGCTGTCTGCCCCTTTTCTTCTTTTTTTAACAGTCCACTGTTGATAACGGTAAGCCAGTGGCCCATGACTAGTTTGTGCCAGATAAATAGGTGTTGCCACATATTGATTTATTTGTTACTAGCTTTCCGCCAGCGGCTTTGCCCGCGTGGTATGGGTATTTCTTTTAACTTTCATCCCCTTACAGCCTGTTTTTCGCATTAAAAAGCCTATGTCCTTTCTCAGGCTCTAGACTATCTGTGTACCAAATTTCATTTAAATTGGTTCAATATTTGTGGCGTGAAAGCACCATAAACAGACAGAGTTACTTTCGCATTTATAATATTGGTAAGGACTGTACTAAGTATGATAGTCAGATAACCCAAAAAGAAGGTAAATCAAAATTCTATTTTAGAAATCCATTATTATATCATCAGTGGCCTGAATTAGTCATCATGGGGCAATGTAATAAATAATGTTTACAAGTAGCAGCCATTTAAGAATATAACACAATCACATAAACAGAATGTAGACAAAAAGAAGTGTTGCCAGAATGAGATTGTTAAAGTCACGGCTTTAAATAATAACCTGTCTTGAGTTTTTCATACTAATATTCATCCATTTTGACACTTGTCAGTTTCGATTGCTTGTAAATTAATTTGAACATAATGTACTTTTATACTAATTTGCATCAAAGTGACACAAACTTCTATCAAAAGTGACTTTGTATATGTTTTCTTTAATTTCAGTTGATAATATTCATTATTATCAAATAAAGTTAAAGAGAAGCCATATAAAATTACTGTCAAATTCTATCTTTGATATCACAAGCAACTGAAATATTCTATGCAACCGCAACAACTAGGAACATGATGGCATATATGTAATTATATGGTCTCATATATGTACAACACCAATAATAAATACCATTTTTCCCGTTGGCTATATAAATACAGTATTGTCTCAAGTATTCCTTGATTTGTATTTTCATCGAATATTTTGGTCATATTTCTTTAAAATTTGCTATAAGAAACCAAATATTTTGAACCTATATTTATTATTTGTCTTAGTAGAGAGCCTATAATAATGTTTTTAAACACAGATAGCCAGTTAGGTCTCAAGCAAACTGATTGATCTTTTAGATCTGTCAGCAGTAAAAGCTTTTGTAGTGTAGTTGTTCTACAATCTAGATATGTATGACTGTAAATCATACTTGGCTTGACATGCTACCATGTGTCTACTATTTCTCATTCCAATGCTCTGTGTATGCATATGGTACCTACCTACCTATCACAACATCCATTTAGTAACTAATTAATGAATAGAAACCCTCAGGTTGTTATAATTATTTTTCTATTGTGTCTGCTAATTATTGTTTCTTGGATGGTCAATCAACTACTGTAAAACAATGGGTCACAATAGTTAATTAGTGACTCTTGTGGTTTATAGTGTCACTTGGTGAAAATTATCATTATACACTGGATGTTTTAATTTAATGAAGATAGAAGTATGTAATTAGGATAAAACTGCCTGTATATGAACCACAATTGCAGATGTATTATTAGCCCTTAAATATTATAAATAATTCAAAACAATACCCTCAAGTTAGTATCACAAATGATTCAAAACTTTCAAAACAATACCCTCAAGTTTTCACAAATAATGCTAGGGCAAATTGGTGAACCATGTGCTTTAAAGATAGATCAAATATTTTTTTTATTTCCGGATATTAGTTCCCAACTACAAAGCCCAGGTTATGGTCTAGTTTCACACCAACTAGAGCCACGAAAATTCGCCCCAATACCAACAAACAACATCTGCAAATATCAAATTTCATGGTCGTATTTACCTTCTGCGGTGAGCTCGCGTTCTTCCTTAGCGTTGCCGTTAGTAGCTGATCCATTCTCATCATTAGTTACCCTAGCTACAGTCTTCTTGTTTCTGTTGCTCGCTTGCTCCTTCTTTTTCTGTTGAGCTCTTTTCTTTGCGTCAGACGGCATTCTGGCTACCTGAAGTACCTGGTCAACGCCAAATTTTTATTACACGAACGCAAAAATATAATGAAAGAACGTCTTGCCTGCATTCAACTACTTATTATACACGAGAATTTCACAAAATATAAAAACTATACTTTGAACCAATCACTTTTCCCTATTCACGTGTTTTAAATTGGAATAATTAGTTTTACCTATTTTACTTCTATCGGATGATAAGCAAGTCGTCAGCGTCTACACGTGCTGAACTATAAAAGAAAGACATTTGAAAATTCACAGATGAACAAATGTCTACCACAGACAATAATCTACGATTTTTTTAAGAAGTGGTTGAAACCTTGCAACACTGAAATGTTTTGGCCGGAAGTCCGACGTCGTGTAAAGCTGCGCGTCCACACGGTTGGAATCGGTCCGTACGGAGCGGACGGTTTTTTTTGTTTATATGGGTTTGTATGAAAGTGTGTTCACTGATGACGTCCGCAGTGAACGCGCCATTCGGATCCCAATCACTTCGAGTTCAGACGTGTTTGCAGTGTTGCAAAACCAAGTTTGCCAGTAAAAAAAGGTATAATTCGGGAGATTTTATTAATAAACCTGTGAATAAAACGAAGATTTACTTACGTATTTACCTAACCTTTTTTAAATCATATTCTTACAATTTAAAATTTCATCTTATAAAAATTCGACTGATCCTCTTCTTCTCCGATGACATTTTAGCAATCATTATTATTTTTGGAAATATTAAAATCATAGCAGTTAACCTCTTTCTATGAAGAAAGCCAATAATTGCTTCTGTGGTAGAGGTGTGTAACTCAGCTCTGAGTCATTTCAATGAGTCAGATCGCACGGGTTTGAGCCATTGAGCTACAGTGCCTCGACTATGAGTTTTTCTCATTATACTCGCTAGCGACGCCGTAAAATATTTGTATGGAAAACCCTCGCAGCGCCTCTAGCCGATCAGTGTGGCCAGACGTTTTGAACGCCCACGGACTAGTGTAATAAAGAATCAAAATAACAAAATTAAGATTATCTTTACATAGAGTTTACTGTAATAATAAAAAGGTACTCATAAAGTGTGCTTATATTATTTAACATTTCTCATGTTGGAGAAATATCAACACCACTTCAAAAGCGTTTTATATGATTTTCATTCATCTGTTTGACCATTTCTTTAGTTCGTTGAAATGAAACACAATCGTCATATTCTTTGAGTGTCCATTAAAAATTACGATTTTTTTAATAATAAGGTGAGGACTAGCGGCACCCACTAATAAGTTATTCCGCACTAAACAATCTGCTGTGCCAACTGGATGCCGCGTATCCTTAATAACAAAATATACTGAAATAACACCAAGAAAACAGTGTTATTAATACAAAACGAGTGAATATAATTAGGTCCCATTCAGCTGTTTTAACATTTGAGTACCTTTTTATAGTGTGAACTCGTGAAAAAATATAGCCTATACCTATTATATAAGGCAACTTATTGATTAACCAGCAGTTAATTCGGTTTTATAAAATACTAAATAGTCGTATAATCACGTGTGATTTTTTACTTTCGGTCGTACATGCAATAAATTCCTAAAAAATCATAGGAATACGACTTAAATTGTCCATCTAGCAACCCTGATGCCGAGAATACCGATGTAAAATCCGGCTGCAGTGGACGCACCTCATCGGCATTTTGTAAATGCCGACGACTCGTACGCTCCGTACCTACGGACCGATTCCGACCGTGTAACAAATTGGAAATGTCTGGTACATACTTTACCACGCCGCAATTTAAAATGTATGTATCATTTTAAATTGCGGCATGCCGGCTCCGTCAAGGGCCGGATAGATACACGAGCTTACAGATCGTGGTATTTAAGCTCGCGATAATCGGCTAGATGCCGATCAGGATTCCCAACTTTAGGGCTTTCTTCCCTAAAGGATTGGGATGGGATTTTTAGGGGTTCTTTTATTTAAAGTATAGAAAGCGCCAGATAAACGCACGGTTTAAAACCGTGCGTGTAAGACCGGTTTAGCACGTCGCTCTGTTTTATAGACTAGGGGTGACACACGGGCCAGCAAGTTCGTCGAAAAAAAAAGAGCTCTGAATTAGAGAGTGAGTCAGAAAGGAATGAAGTTAACCTTTGTAATTTCTATAAATCTGGCCAAGGCAAACTTCTTCATGGTATAAGCTCTGTTGCTAATATTCAGAGACAACGCTAAGCGTAGGTATAGTAACGCTTCCGTATATCATTGTACTAGCTTTCCGCCAGCGGCTTCACCCGCTATGCCACGGGAACCATACATTTTACCGGGATAAAAAGTAGCCTATGTGCTATTCCAGACTATAATCTATCTCTGTGCCAAATTTCATCCAGATCCGTTCAGTAGTTTTTGCGTGAAAGAGTAACAAACATCCATCCATCCTCACAAACTTTTACATTTATAATATTAGTAGGAAGGAAGTAGGATAGGACTAGTAGGATTAAAATCATTGTATTAAAATTTGACATACGGAAGCGTAAGTTTACGCTTAGCGTCGTCTCTGAATATTAGCCTGTGACTGGTGACAATAGTCGCTAATCACAAACATGGATTTGTAAAAGTGTATTTAAAAGATCTATTTACAGAAATAAACGATAATTTATCGCTCGCTAGCGACGCGGTAAAATATTTGTATGGAAAACCCTCGCAGCGCCTCTAGCGGTTACGTAAGAAACTAAAATCTGCTATGAGATTACAGCGTTTCGATGCGTAAAAAACCGTTCGATAGAACTCATGGTCATAATGTAACTACACTGTGGTTGAGGTACTGCTTTGTACAATATACATAAATTTTACCGTCCGACATTTTACTTTCCCCATTCCGAGCCGTCACTGCTTCCGCGATGATGAGGGTGTGATGCGGGCGCAGGGAGGGCGCAAAAAAGCACTTGAGCTACGCTAAACTGCGACGCATCGATCCGAGAAAAGACGGACAAGTGCACAAATCACCCCGGTTTTTTCATGCTACACCGTAAAATCACAGTAAAATGTCGTACTGCCGGCCGTAAAATTCCTTGTAGTGCACAAACGCTCGTACTGTAGTAACTTAAGATTTGTAACTTTGTAAGTATTGTAGCTTCACAGCTTCGGCATTGAAGATGTCTGATGTACGATTCTAGATGTCGGTCCCTTCATAATGGTAACATAATACCAGTGACCATATATTATGTGTCGAATAAAATAAGACTGGCATAATTTATTACTTTATTTATTCAGGTAAATATCAAACAACGGCCAATAAAAAATTATTGAAATATTTCAACAAAATATCTATTCTTACACAGAAATATAGAATGATTTAAATATTTGAGAATAAGGCTTACTGCGTTTATATCGCATTCGTTAATAACATGCTATTAATATAAAGGACACTGGTTTCAACAATTGTTTGCTTACAATTTATCAACACTAGCTAACACAACAGACATTGTGCTGTTCAAATTTCAAAATTCCTAAATCTCGATCGAAATGCCACCTACTGGGTCCAATTGTTAATCTAACCCGTAGATAGACAGAGAATCTAGCCCATCCAAGGTCAACCCACCCGCTCAAGCATCATCATCATCAAATTTAATCAAAATCGGTCCAGCCATTTAGAAGCATTTTAGTGGCAAACACATGCAGAAGAATTTTAATATGTATATTAAAAGAAGTGATCGTGGTTAACAAATCGTGGATCTCAAAGGAGTCTTGGTCCTGATTTTTTTATGAACACTAAAAACTTATATGTATAAAACAATATAATATAACAGGATACAAAAGTGTATTATTACGCCACTCGTTATTTCAATCACATTGCCTGTATTCCGAACTGCCAGGCAGATGTGTACCTACTAATTCACACTCAGTTCGCCGTTATGTTTTGGGTCTCAAATAAGACGAGCCAGAAATCCAAACTCCGACCTACTAAGAATTTCATTGAATTTATTATAACAAATACCTACTTGGAAATAATAATGGCACATCATGGCTTACGTATATTATAAAGAAGATTGTAACGTTTTGTTCTTGGTTATAACTTATAATGTTCCGTCAAGTTTGAACCTTTTCCTTTATAAGTTTGATTGTTCTCTTTATTAGCACTATTCAAGCACATACAATGCGTAGTTGCTTATTTTCCTAAGCAATAGTATAGTCCGCGCGGAACTAGTTGGCTACGCCTTAGGCAGGGCCGGAGGTGAGGCGGCGGGTTACTATCAACAAAAGCAAGCGCCCTGGCCCCTCCGTCCCACCGCTTGCAGGCAACCTCGCCCCGCCGTCCCACCGCTCTCATACCCAAGGCGCGGCCAACTAGTTCCGCGCGGACTATACTTGAATACTTTTATTCATTTGACGTGTATTACTTGGGCCCAGTAGGTGTCACTTTAGTAAGCATTTGGAATTTACATATCAGATGTGTAGGTACATTATACAATTACAGAATTGATGATAAGTACTTATAATATTATGGACTCAAGATTAAATGTATTAAATATTAAAAATATATTGTTTTAGTAATGCTTTGTAAAGGTACTTGATTCGTTCTATACAAGGTGTAAGATATAACGACATTTTACCCTACATGTTAGCCGCCTAAGCAAACAGGCTAATTTCCAGAAAAGGCAATCCCGCATTGCTTAGGTACTGTTTACACAGTGGGGCTAACTATCAAGTCGTAGACAGAAAGCATGAGAATACTGGTATTAAATACGTTTCACAATAGGTACTTACAACAATAATTATAATATTCTATCATTATTCTGCTAAGTAAGAGGTAAACTAGCAAAACTACTTATAAGCACAATACGAAATTTGTTTCTACCTACCTTAACTACATGACCTTTTTAGGAGGTACCTAAAATTGCATTATGATTCAACGCAGACTGTGTAGTCATTTACTCATAAGACTAGAACACTAAACGTGTGTACCTATGTATAATATTGCAAATTATAAATAAATAACAGTGGTTTGTGTATCATGATCTTTTTAGGCAATTAGCATCACATGCATGACGCATGCCATAGCATGACATCGCATAAACATACGTAAGCACCACTTATCCAATGTCCTTTCTCATACCGTCGCATTAAGGATACTGATAGTGTTTGGAAATACTGTGCCATGAGTAGGGAGTTAAGATGAAAGAATAAGTAATTCTTTTCACACGAAGCATGAAAGTGCATACAAACTTCGCGTATAAAAAATCAGTTCGAGAGGTACACATGCTCAGGGTGAGTGAGCCCGCAGACAAAAAAGTATGCTTGTTGTACGCATTTGACATACAGCAGCCTGCGGCATGCGTAGCATACAACGCAATCACGTAAGAAACCGTTTTTAATGAAAATCCAATACCTTTTAAATTGCACATTATTATTCTTGTCGACTTATGTTTACACCGCACCATTTTCTTTAACATTGTCTGGACAAGCTCTTACAGTTGCTAGCTGTAAGTATATTAAGCCTAGGCTGTTTACAGTGAAACGATCATTCGTTACCATAGATATAGAATATACTCATTATATATCTATGATCGATGCGTGTACGTTTCGTTTAAATCGCGAATGCGTCGTGGTTGCGCACCGAGCTACGAGCCTACCGGCACGCAACCTGCAAGGGTCGACCATGGGCTAAAGGAGTTCTATTGTGTTGACAATGCCTCGGTCATCATCAACCGGACAAGCGCGCTAGCGACTTCTCGAATTGTCCTCAAGATTTAGGTACTTACTATCATTTTTCAGGAAAAACGGATTATTCAGATCATTCTGGTCTATAACCGGCGAATTAGATAAACCAAACTTGTGTAATTGTACGTGTAGAAACTTTTTCAGTCAACGGCTACTGTGCGTGTCAAGACAAGGTTATTATTCTATACTCAATACATGTATATGTATAGTCTGCTTTATCATAATGAGCCTGATTATAAAGCTCCTGTACTTATTGCGCAATATTATATGGATATAATTATTTAGCTATATTGTGTATAGGCAAACGATGGCAATATTTTATCCTATTAAGTATATTCGGCTATATAATAATTTGAAAATTCTACCTAACACCCAACATTATAAAGAGAGGAAAAATTTACTAATATTATTCTAATATCTAAAGGGATAAACATTAAAAAAGGCAAGATAATTTAAAATCCTACATAATTATTTGTTCATTATAATAATAACAATTAAATAACAAGATTTACGATAGAAGACTGGAGGAAGTTTTAATTTATGATTAACAGTATTTATTTTGCTCAACATCGCCAATTCTATTCTTATAAAGCAAGCAGATATATTTTCAAATTGTTACTTATAAAGTAATAACTAAAATACCATATTATTATTATTCACCAACCTTACTTTTAAATAACGCAGTTCATCCATTAATCATATTGAGTTAGGTGCTTTGCATTGATACTTTTATTTGCAAAATAATGAAATAGGATAAGATTTCAGAAGAAGTTTGAATTTGAGTATTTTAAAGGCCTTGTGATTTAATTAGGTACTCAAGTAATTGACTACTCTACTCTTAGTACAGTCACCATCAAATATATCGGGACATAGTACAGTGTTGAAAATGATCGGAAAAACTCAGAAAATTAAACGTTATGTCAATGTGATAAAGTTTATTTCAGAATGACAGTTATCGTGTAGTGTGTTTATTCTGAAATAGTCCTTGTGCCATTGACATATCGTTTAAATCTCTTAGTCATTCCGATCATTTTGAACACTTTATGTCCCGCCATATATCTGATGCTGACTGTACCCAGTCTAATAAGCGTAGGTATTTTTCTCAGCACACAAGTTTTGCAAATGGAATTATACATTCACGACAAATACTAATATTGTACATAGAACTTAGCCCACAGATCATTTACCGCGTAGAACCATGGTGTAAAATGGGTGCAGGTAATCAATCTATTTTCTCTTTCCCGTTTGTATGACTAAGATCTTTTGACAGGGACAAAACAGAGTAATCTAAGTATTAACGTCAGTAATAAACCATCTACACAAACCATACACAAACACCTTGTTTGATTTACGTAACGTCATCAATCCTTCTCAACTTCATATTAGTTTCGTCGTTCTTTCTTTCGTAGGTAGGTATAATACGTAAATCGCATCAAACGATATTGCAGACTATTCTGGTGACAATATTCAATAGATCTATAATACATTTTATCAGTGGCTAGGCTGTAGGCACGTTTTATTTGTAATTTCGTGATTTTATAAAATTTATTCCAAACATTTGCTTATACTAATCACAGCTCGTTCCTTCCTTGATGTATAACGTTGGTGCTCCAATAAAAAAAAAGTAATACACTTTTTGGATTCGTACAATTGAAACGTCTATGTATCCTATATTTCATATAGAATAATAGCAAGTTTTCTTTAAAAAAACTGCACTCTTTCAAATTAGATATGTTGCTACAAGCTGTTAGTATTGTAGTCAACATGGACGGTCTAATTCGATAGAGCGCTGAATAAAAATAAAAGAAATAAAATGTAAAAAAAATACATAATTTATTGTAATCACAGTTGTATAACCGGCGTTGCGTCGGTGTGTCATTTAACTCACTCTACCTCTTCAATTTAAAGATAAAATTAAACCAATAGTTCACGTCATAATTACAAGCTTAAAGGATTACAATATCCGTTCGAAACAATTAAAATAATTGGAATATATCACGTACATAGAATAAATAAGACTTAACATGCACAAGAGCTATGTACAACAAAATGCAATTTGCTAATATGCTTAAATTAGAATGTGGTGCGAGTTTGAGCTCGAGCGTTGGGGCGGTACGGTCGCGACGGGGCGTTCGCGTGCCGGCCGCGTGTCGTCAGCAGCCGAGATTCCGCGGCACGATCACGTCATGTTCACGCCGAGCGAGCGGCTCGCGTACTCGTACACCACGTACGAGATGGAGACGGCCGGGATCACCTTGATGAAGTTCGGCGTGATGCCCCTGTACAGGCCCAGCAAGCCCTCGCGTTGAATTATGCCGCGGAATGCACCCCGCATAGTGCCCTCCGCGCCTTGTGCTGCTTTGTCTGGAAAAACCAAACAATATTCCAATGAAAATACTTGACGTTTTAATACTTTGATTAATGGGACATAATCTGTAGACAAGGAAACGCAAACTAACGTTGTTATCTGTGCGAAGACAGACATGAATTCGATAACGTTATCGGGCAGGGGCGTTATAAGGAATTTTATTACCATTAAAATATATTTTTTTTATTACGCAACTAATACTTAATGTTGCGCTATCATAGCCCACAAAACTTAAGTACTGATTTGAAAAATTCTTTAATCGTTCGGAAGCTACACTATCCCCGGCAGACATAGGGTATCTATACTAATATTATAAAGAGGAAAGATTTGTTTGTTTGTTTGTTTGTAATGAATAGGCTCCGAAACTACTGGACCGATTTCAAAAATTCTTTCACCTTTGGAAAGCTACATTATCCCCGAGTAACATAGGCTATATATCATCACGCTACGACTAATAGGAGCGGAGTAGTAATGAAAAATGATGCAAAAACGGGGGAAAAAATTATAAGACCACGCGGGCGAAGCCGCTGGCGGGAAGCTAGTAATTTATAATAGACTATGCGGGCGAAGCCGCTGGCGGAAAGCTAGTTTACCAATACTTCTAGTCATACATAACATACCATACCATCATGCCTGTATTCCTCAATGGGTTAGGTAGAGATAACGTGTACTTATATATCCTACATTACGCCGATATGTTTAGGTTCCTTTTAATATGGGGAGAGCTTATTGCCATTAACCGGGCACAAATCCAAACTCTGGCTACTGATAATTTCACAGAATAGAAAAGAGGCATGCACTCAGCACTGGCTGTTATCGGCTGAATAAATAGCACCACTTGAAATTCGTTGATATTGCAAAGAAAGAGAAAGAATTAAAGAAAGAAAATTTTATTTGATACAGTACAATAACATTAAAGATAAAATATTAAGAAAAAAAAATCACATAATTGTCAGCACTGCATCAAACAGGGTCCCAGTTCAGCATGTGTCGGGCAGGTTAACCCGACGCTGGTTTTCAACTAAGCCCTTTGTGGTGACGCACGGACGTCATCAATTTCATTTTGTGTTGTGTATGTATTGTGTTGTTTATTGTGCAAAGAAGTATTAACCTTTCATAATTTATAGCTTACTAGCTATTCTCTGTGGCTTCACTCGCATCCTAAAAGACTTTGTATATATCCTATAATACTGTAAAGTTTCATCAAAATCCGTTCAGTAGTTTTTGCGTGAAAGAGTAACAAACATCCATCCATCCTCACAAACTTCCACATTTATAATAGTGGGATAGTAATTGATAAGGGGCCTATGTTCAACAGTGCACCACTTTTGGCTGATATGATGATGATGATAGTAATAGAACAAATTAATTACCTTGAGCTTGCAATCGCGTCCGCACCAACGCGAGAGGGTAGGAGCACACCTGGCCGAGAGTGCAGGAGGCGCTGCCGCACGCCAGCAACAGCAACATACCCGGCTGTTCGTTATGCGCTTGATACTTGCTAATGTACTTTTTTTTCAGAGTTTCATAAACGGCCAGATCTATACCCGCGTACGGTACTATCCCCAAAATATTTGGAATGTATCCTTTGTAGAAACACTTTAGTCCCTCTCTAAAATAAATTTTTTTGGCGGCATCCACTATCCCCCTATACTGCCCAGTCTTTCTTAAAGCTAATCTTGTTTTCAAAACTTCTAAAGGGTAGATCATTGTTTGGCTTATGGCTCCAGCTGTAGCACCGGCCACGAACCGTTCGTGGATTTCCAAAGGATGATTGCTCCTCATATCACCTTTAATCAACCTTTTTACTTGTTCATAGGCAGCGAATTTAATGGCAGATTCTGGCGCTATTTTGATGACATTTATACCATTCCCTCTCCATAATCCTCTAATACCGCCTTCGCTGATCATTCTTGTTAAACACCCGAACATATTTTCTCTCATAGGATGAACCTGGAAATTACAATGAGTTACATTAGTGACTTAATATTTGTAACTTTATACATAAGATTTTTTTTAGAAAAGAAATTGTTTCTAAAACCAACCAATTATTGAACTAACTAGGAAGTAAAAAATCAATCCGTAAAATACTAAAATAAATCAGACAAAAGAGAAACATACAAACACAAAAAAAATACAGCGGAATTGAAAACCTTTAGTTTTTATTTTGCATCTTTTTTTTGATGAAACTTATGTGTAGTTAATATATTTGGAATATATTTAACATGCTGATGAAAAGATCTGATGGTTTCTCAAAATGTATATGTCTGCACTATAGTCCGTTTTTTAATCTCAGAGACTAGATTGACACATGCAACTGTCAAAATTACAAATAATGATACCAGCTTTTTTGTGTAGTGTAGTTACCTACGATACCGGTTTGTTAAATCGTAACTTTTAGACGATTAGCTTAAAAGTTTTCTATTCCAAATCGTATCATTAAAGCCCAAATTAATTAAAATTGTCGGAATGCACAATAAAGTCTATGAAAGGTAACGTGTCGTAGAGTTTTTAAGTACTAAATGACGTAAAATTACCTAACAAAAAAAAACTAAGAAAGAACTTTAGTAAATTTAGTCTTATGTTCCAAGGTAAAAAAGTATTAGAAAACTATATCAATAGCTGTAAAAAAGTTTTAGAAGACCATGTTGTTTTCGCTGTCGTTATTTAGTCCTTAAAACTCCACCTATTCCGACCCATGATTATTAGGCGTTTTTAATAAGATCTACAATTTTTTTCAGTATAACTCAATATAAAAAAACCGACACTTCAATTTATTAGCGATAATTTTCGATAGAGGCACATTACTATTTAAGAAATGCAAAAAACTGGTATCCCATGTAATGTCACTTTAGTCTCTGAGTTTAAAAAACAGACTATAGTTATTAATAGAAAACACTTTTGAAAAAGGAAAAGTGTTTTCTATTTGATTTTTTAGAATTTAAGTTTAATTGGAATACTACTTTGACGAGTATGATTAGAGTTGGGAGTCAGCTAACTGTTTATAGATACGTAAAATGAAAAGGGGAAATATCGTCATAATTATAACTCACTAGCTTTCCGCCAGTGGCTTCGCCCGCGTGGTATTTCTTATAACTTTCACCCCCTTTTTCAACCCCTTACAGCCCTTTCTCGCATTAAAAAGTAGCATATGTCCTAGACTATCACCAAATTTCATTTAAATCGGTTCAGTAGTTTTGGCGTGAAAGCGCAACAGACAGACAGACAGTGTTACTTTTGCATTTATTATAACATTAGTAAGGATTTATAAATTAATTATGTTGCTGCTTTAACATTTCGAAGACTTACGTTTATTATGGCAATGCTTTTCATCGCAATTGCTTTTATTCTGAGAATTCTTTCGAAGGTTAGTTTTCTGAATGAAAAGTTCGCTATATATAGTGTATCACATTATCATTGCTATGCGACAGTAAACAATGCGAACATTTACAAAATATTGGCTTAACTTTACCATCGTAGATTAAAGTTCGGAAAAGGAAAGGAAACTTGATACAAGGCTACAAGTAGGTAGGTACACACGGTAAGAAATCTATTATAGTTTCACTACAAAAGTTATCGCTATTGTAGCGGAATACGTCCAAAGCATACTGTTTAGTTTGATATGTCGCCGTGTGTACATTATTATGAATAACTTGTAAAAAAAATACTAACATACCTGCAAAAAAACTTTCAGTCTATCTAGAGGTGCCGTACAGGTCCGGCTCACTGCCCCCGCAATGCCGCCGGCTAACAGATGGCGCCACCATTTGCCCGTTTGTAACTCGCTTTGAGTGAAGTCATCGGGCACGTTCATATCCTCGCCAATGTCTAGGTACTGAAAACAAAAATATTTCGTCAGCATGATCACAAATTGTGTGTATTAATGTCATTAGCAAATTAATTTGAACCGAGTCAAACCGGTCGTCTAGGAACCGATTTCTACAATGGCTATTATTATTATGATCTTTTAAAGGGTGCTTGTTCATCTCTATCATACAGCAGCTATATACAATCTGTATCAGGGTCACAGATAATAATAATGAAATGTTCAATTAATTAACGTTAAAAATGTAATTAAAATATGAAAATGGAGCGTACTACGCCAAAGGAGTAGTATACTATGATAACAAATAGCTAACTAATCAAAATCCTTTCTAAATCAAATAACTAACTTTATATTCATTATTTAAAGGTTACCTAACTATCGTCTATGACACTAAGGTTTAAGTATAACTCGTAAGCTACTTATATACAGTGATTTTATATAAGTGACGATATTACACTGGTACAGGCTCGACTTCCTCTACGTCATCTCTTTTCCTGGTATACCATAACCTGTTTTTATACTTAAGTTCTTCGTCCTGCCGTAACAATGATAGCATAAATTGATTTGACTTTTAAAGTAATTAATATAATTATTGTTAGTATGACTAAGATATCGCCGGCAAAAGCTACTGGCCCCATGCCGAATAAAATTTACGATCGTTAATTTAAAACATATCAGAAAGTAAAAAGCAAAAGGAACTTTGATTATTGTCCTTGGATGCAACAAGTGAAACGATCTAGTACGATAGGTCTAAATTGTTTAAATTTTAATCATTAACTATGAACTGTGGTATTAGAAGATAAACAACTTCATCAAGATAAAATATTTTAAAATCTAAGCTAGATTAGATTTCCCAACCAGTTTAACAGCAACTGATAATCCCAGATATAGGTCAAGACAGCCGGTCAACACGAGGTAACGTTAAGAAATTTTAACATAAGAGATCAACAAAATAGCAGCAGCTGGTCAAGTGTGGCCCAGCCCAGTAGGCTGGCTGGCTAATCTTTTAAATAATCAGTAATTACCGCCGCATTTCTGAAGTGGCACAGCGTTCTAGGATCCCAGTCCAAGGTAAGTGTTACGAAGGTGATATAAAGTTTCCAAAGCATTGTATTTTTCTTGTGTGAGCCTGCATACACCAAAAATTTCATCATATTCTGGGTCGGCCTATACATTGTCGACGACTTATACTTTCAGAGCCCGAAAACAAGCATTGTAAATATTTTGGATTGTTTTATGGTCGAAGACGAGCGTCCGACGGATAGATTGCGTCAATAAATGTCAAACTTGACAAATTCAGTTTTTCTTTTAATGTGTAGCATGCGTTTTAAAAAGTTTTAGTGTAGTATCAAACCTAAATTAGCAAAGACGAAACTTTGTAAATAACGCTAATTGAATCAAATCACTTCATTTGGTGAAAGTATCCTGCGAAAGGTTGGGCAATTCTATTTTTAAAGAAGGAAGTATTTTTTATTACATTTTTGCATTAATAAATGCTAAATATCTTCCAAAGATATAAGAAAGTATTTGTTTGAAGCTTTTACTTGTCCATAATCTTGACCGACGTTATTTTATAGCATTCACGTGGGCACTGGACTGGCCTTGAGTTTAGTGTGTCGTTCGCCCGCCACGAAAGCGTATTTGGATCCGGTTATACAGATAAGAGTATAGGTTTTTTATAATACGAAGGTGTTTGAGAACTATAGAAAGACAATTAATTCTGCAATAAAAAAAAGGATTCCTGTTACGCGCTGTCGGAGTGATAGTAGCCACGACCTAAGAAATTTCCATTAGTGTGTACTCGCAATTAATATTATTTATATTTTTTTATCAACCTAATTTATAGCATATACCCAAGCGGGCTTTAAAATGTTATTCGAATCCCGTCTCACACAGTTTATGGGTTCAAACCTATTGTAAGGTGGAATTCACGGCCCTAGTCACTTATAGTAAAAGTTGTACGGTTTTAAAGTAGGAACATTCGAAATATATAATTATATAAAAGGCAGGTAATCATTAACTTACTAGATATAATAACGTAGCAACCATCACGTCTGTATCTCGTAAAGATTAGCCCAAAGTGTATGAAACTAATTTATGTACTGATATTAAAAAATAAATAAATACAATAAACTATTATATTCCATATTCACTACAGATGTAACTGTAGGTCCGGTAAATAGTGTCAAGGGTGATCGTCAGTGGGTTAACATTCCGTTGAGACTTATTGCCTAATGCCGCAAGGTTATATACTATGACATTGAATAATTCAATTACAATTTTATTGTGATCAATGATATAGTACCTACGATTTTTAGTCGCAAATCTCACAACAATCTAAAATTATATTTTATATTTATAATTATAATAATAAAGTATTTGATTGTTTGTTTGTTTTGGATAGACTCCGAAACTACTTAACCGATTTGAAAAATTCTTTCACCATTAGAAAGGTATATTTTTACCAAGTAACATAGGCAATAATTTATAACAAATACTCAGACAACGCGGGCTAAGCCGTTGGTGGAAAGCTAGTATTTTATATAACACATAGGACTTTCTTTTTACAAGCTTTTATCGTCGTATATTTATAATACGTTATTTAATTTTGGTTAGGCAGGCACTAAGGCTAATATTCAGAGACGATGCTCAGCGTAAAGTAGGGCTTCCGTATGTCAAATTTGTATTACAATTTGACATACGGAGAAGAGACTCAGCATGAACTTACGCTCCCGTATGTCAATTTGTCATACAAATTTGACATACGGAAGCATAAGTTCATGTTGAGTCTCGTTTCTGAATATCAGCCTTAGTGTTACTGACTCATGGGCGTAACAAGAAAGTTATGAAGCTAGTTGGCCTTGCTTCATGGGCATACGTGTGCTTAGAAAGTATATTGGGTTAAGACATAAGATTAATATTGAACCTCCATACCATTTTTGTATTACTCTATTTGAAAATGTGAATGGAATGGTATCGAGAGGTCAAGAAGGTGGAGAACAGTGGTGATTGCTTCATCAATGATGATGATGAGCTTTTAAATTAAAGAAGAGATTTGAATATTATTCGATCCGTGACCCCATGTTTTACATTGAACCCCACGAATTTAAAAGAGAATAAAAACGAAAAGAATTTTGCACATGTTCTTTGTAGATACAGGTGTTTGAAACAGGTCCTCAATATCATTATAAAAACTAGTATTGTCGTATTGTTTATTTCAAGTTTTAAGTGAACAAGTACCCTTGGATTTAAGGTCTTAAGAGGGATCATTGACTCGGCGTGTAACACGTTCTACGGGTCTGCATAAAACTGCAGTTTGCTTTAGAACAGGTAATAAAACTTCGATGCTGCTATTTGGATTAAATATCAATCTTATTCGAATTAACAACTTTATCAAGTGACATTTTGATATCACTTGATCATGATTAAATAAGGTAGGTTAGCTTCAGGACACGACATTTTGAAGAGGACTTAACGATTCATAAATCAAATTACTGGTTTTTTTACCTTAACTGTCTGGAAAACTCGAAACAAAAGATGAAACAACACTGGTCAATTCTATGAATAACGAACGATACGATTTTAGCTCGTATAGTAAAAATTAGCGTTTAGTTACGTAACACGCTACTGTTACGTTGATGTGTTAATTTATAACGTGTCGCGGCGGTCCAGCGTCACGACATTCAATCATGATCTAAATAGATTTTTAGTTTCCAGTCAGGTCGATAGCATTTTGTTAATCAGTTAATCCCATGCTTGCTATTGACCTCACTGATAAAGTTGTCTGTACTAAATTGTGGCAGTTAAGATCCGTATTACCTATCCTTTCGTCATTAAACGTTATTTATTGAAGATTTAACTGTAGAGTCGTAAGTTTCTCATTTATTTAAAATTTTAAGTATTCACTATATTATTTTTAAGATAAACACATATTACACTAGGTAACATGCAGATCATATCTCCATTTGAATAAGACTACGATAAAAATAATGTATATGTATTTCGATTTGACAAATGACTTAGCTAATAATATCGATGACAAAGCTTTATAATCAATTTCACGTTTGAGATAAGATTGCAATGGGTCAAATATTATATAAAACGAAAAGCCTAGAATATTTTGTGTGTTTACGAAACGAAGGTGGCATATAAATTCCCGGACTTGTTTGTGTTTAATAATTATAATTTAACTGAATGTAAACAAAGATTATAAAGCAGGTTCGTATCTGAGACGTCAAAACTGATAAACGCAACTCGAGATGTGTTGGATGGTGTTTTAGTTAAGATGATTTGCCTAATTGAATATTTTCACAAAACAATCGAATTTTTATTATCTGCCATGAAAATCAATAGTTAAATTAATTTTAACTACCCACAATATTGGAAACGTTGGTCACCAATTACGTGATATCTTTATAGGTAATAAATAAATTGTATTTTTTTTGACAATATTATTGGTTTCGTTGTTTACTGTATAAAAACGATTGGTACCTCTACCTACTATATGTAATAAGTATTGTCTGTGTATGTTTTCCTTAATTATTTGATGTATATTCGGTGTCGGAAGAACTGTTCGTAAGAATGTTAAAATAAATATAATATAATAAATAACAATTAAAATAAGACCGTGAGTATTGGACATTGTACTAAAATCTTTCACGCAAAATTGAACATTAATTGCAATGTCAAAACATAAGGAAGTGTGAATCACAGTGATAAGGATATGTGTCCTACCATATCATTAGGATTTCCCCGACGTATTTAATAAATGTCGTTTGGCCTCTCACTCTGCCGTATGACGCAATGTGTGCGGATGACGCGTCATCGTCGCGAGGCATGCGCATACGTCGCTTACGTACAACTTTGGAGTTTTGGGTCGAGGATATGTCTCAAAAAATTAAACAAACCACCCATCCTAAATTAGATCGAATAGATAAAAAAATGTAAGTGTGTCACAGCACTGATTTTTAAATAGCACATTTCCATCCACCGTAGTCATATGACGTGGCGTCGTGGCGCGGTATACATTCCAAGTATTTAATCTTTAGAGTTGCACGCGTAGCATAATCATGAAGATAACGGCTATGTTGACGAAACAGTTGTTTAATATATTATTTAATATAACAATAACATTGATATTTATTATTATTATTATTATTATTGTCTATCCGTGAAAAATAACATGACTTTGTCTACGTTGCTATCCTTATTTACGTCCGTTCAAGCGCCTCAGCATCAGCACATGACCAGCACACGGTCATCATAATGCTCTAAAGTTTGTTCAAGGCGAGGCGAGGAGAGAGGTAAATTATGAGGCGAGGCCGTGCTGGCCTAGTGCTAAAGGAGTTCTTGTATGATGACCTTTTTGTTACGCCTACTGATCGGACATTAGAAAGAAGCTGTAAGATAGCTCAGCCAGTTTGCGAACACAATCGCTGTAATTCAGATTGGCGGTGTCAAAATAATTCACAATTAACATAGATATACCTAAGTGAACGAAATTAGCTAGTGCCGAAAGATGGTTGGTTCTGCGTTGGTAAATTAATCAATGGTTTAGTAATTTTTTTGTCCTTTGACGATCGTTTACATCTTCTGAAGTTTCACTCTCACAAACTCTACATGAGACAAAGCAGTAGTTTTGCTCATTTCGATCTAATAGTAACATGTTTAATGATTCTGCAATAATTCAGTTCTACTATTTTTATTTCGTATAAGGTGTAACTACAGGTTACACTGTTCTCTGTGGTAAAGACAAGACCGCTTGAGTGAAGTCCCTAGTAATATTTATAAAAGCATGTAAGTATATTTTTTATCTGCAATATCCTATAAAGTGCTAACCGTTGTGTTACACTTGTAACATTTACTTAGTTTTAGCAGTTTATTGGGCAAGCGAAAACTCACTTGAGATTTATAATTATTATACAACTGAAACCTATAAAGAAAAAGGGACAATATTATTATTTGATGCACATGAGCTTATATAAAGTTAACCTATACGGTACTTATATAAAAATTAACTTTTCTCCGCTGGTTTTTATATCCGATATGCTTTTTGATACTGATCCCCTATTTGTATCGGTTAGATTAGGTTAGAACTGTCACAAATAATGCCAGAACCGAATAGTGATCGGTTGATTTTCTTTTGCACAAAAATTGGCCAATCAAAATTTATATAGACTTACTAAAATGTTATTTAGGTATAAGTCTAATTATATAATAAAGTAAACACATACACACCAGATTAAAATATCGATTGATTTGAATTACTTTATGAATTAGAAATAGAGGATCAATCATTTAAAAAGATGACCGTAACATTTGTTTGCTTGCTGTTATTTGCAACATCAAAACGATCATTTACCCCTAAATACATAACAAAGAACAATACTATAAAAAACAGAAATTTACACAAATCATAATAAATGGTCATGTCGTGTTACCCTTAGGGTACGGTACCGGCGTGATTTATTTATTTAATTTTCTATGGAAGACTTACAGCTAAATAAAACATAATAGAAACAGTCAATCAGTGATGTTATGTTATGTTACAATTAATGATATAATATAACGGAAATTCTCCAATCAGAATGATGTAATTAATTATTCCCTTTGATATGAATAAAGGTATCAACACACCGGAGCTGCCGGCACAACAGTAAAATTGTATTTGCTATCTTATTTGCAAGAAGATAAGGTAGCAAAACACGATGTCACCGTGTTTTGCCGGCGGCATGCCGGTAGTAGGTATGGCCGGTGTATTCGCAATTCTAGTAATCTGTTGTTTCCAGGCTGCAAATTTACTATAAGTCCATACATTTACTACAAGTCCATACATAAACATTAAAAATACATATAAGTCAGTATAATACGCCGAAAATTATAAGGTGACAACTTGCTGATTTTGTTTGACACACAATCTGCATTATAAAGCGGTTGTTATATATAACATAATAATAACCTAACGATATAAGTAATTATAAATAATTATTATAAATAGTAACCTGACTGGGAAGAATCAATTGCAATTTATTTAATTTTATCTTCAACTACAAACTATCGTCTAGTGATTTCTTGAATAACGTAAACTTTAATTGTATGCGAGTACATACATAGTAATGTTGATTGTAAAGAAAAGTATTGCCACAATTACTACTTGGCCTATTAGACCAAGAACAGACCAGCGGGCCTAGCCAAGTTACAATCTTACGTTCTAGACGAAAGAATATAAACAAAAATTATGGGAATGACATTTGTAAACGTCAGATTTGTCGAAAGCTTATGTCATTCTATTCTTTATTCTATTCGTTCGTCAATCCGAACATTAGATTGCAACTTGGAAGGATTGCATTATATAACGATTGGCGAGTGGACTATTTTTTTTTTATTAGATATTTATTTAACCCATAACTATTATCAGTGTGGTACCCGGCGTGCGATAGGTTATGTAGGGCATGCGTTACGGCTCTGATACTAAGTAAGCAAAATCTAACTGTATACTAAAATGATGACTACCAAAAATGTATTTATTATTTCCTCTTTAACTAAAGGATGTATCATTTTCACTGCTTTGTACGAACTTAATTCTGTATCATAGGTGTTCTACATGTCACATTATGTACTATTGCTGATTGGAATATGTACTTAAGTACTGATAATATGTTTATGCGATGCAAACAAACTATCACCAGACATCTCATAAATGCTGATTACTTTCATACACAATATTATTATAACGTTTCTGACAAGCGCATTAGCAGTTGTATTTTTTTAAAACGCTGTTACCGTGGCTTAATATTTTATATCGATTTCGGGTAATAAACAACATACCAAGAAGTAAAAATTAACATAGTTGAAACAAAAAAGAAAAACCTAAGGTTAATAAATTGTAAAAAAGAGCAGGAAATTCTTATTACCTGTTCAACTTGGGTCTAATTTTTTTAGATATCGGTATTGACCAAAAATAGTGTTGGGGATGCGGCTATATAAATACTGGTATAATGCACTTCGTGTAAAATACTGAACTAAAATTCACCTGCATCGGTTAAGACTGGAACTTTAGTTGGGAAATGTTTTGGTGAATGAAGAATGAGTTTGCATTGCATTGCAGTTCAAGAAATTCGCACAGCATATTTAAGCAGAGCTATCAAATGATAAATGAAATATAATGGTGTGTTAATGTCAAAACAAGTTATAGGTAATAACAGAGTAAGCAAAGGGTCGCTTTCAGGTTTTCAGTTTTATCCTGCTATGTATAACAAAATAAATATAGCTGAAAATAGTTACAATAAAGTAGAGAAATAAAAAAAGAGGTGATTCGCTAGAAATAATCAGAGAATAATCATATAGACAAAAGTGAAAGTTGGATAAGTAGTGAGAAAAGAAAGTTCGTCAAAATTCGCATTGCGATACAAACGCACAGCATAAAAATATGTAGGCTAATAGAATTTTAATGATGGTGATACTTCAATTAGTTATAAATAAACGCTGTAAGTATTATAATTTATTTCAGGAATTGAATCTTTTGATCATGGTGCCACTGCAAAGACAGTTCCAGAAAGAGTAGATGAACCTAACCAGCTGTGCCGCCACGCATGCCCGTTGTTGCCTTGGCAACGCGGATGCCACGCAATCAAGGTTAATAAAAATTCATATAACAATACAGAAATAAGATACTAGGATAACATACTATAGCAGGCACTTGTTACAGGTACCGCTTGACTCATTTTATCAGCTGTTTGGGATACTCAAAAACCCATACGCAAGTATAACCAAACCAAACCGCGCTACACGTGTTTCCCGCTATAAGTCGTTATTGGATATTCCCGACCGCACGCGAAGAGCGAAAGAGATAGCATGCTTTGGAAATAGCGAGACACGAGAATTTTTTACACGAAAAATGTACTAAATTTAATTTCTGAATACTGTTCATATTACTAGTATTAGTTAGCTTTGTAAAATTTACTGACAGGTTAGTTCGTACCTTTATCAGCCATTCCCAAATATCACCGTAAGATTCCATGTCCATATTTTTAAAGTCTAGTTAGATAAAGAGTATCTATACCTATGAACTCGTCCCGGTCGGAACGTATTTAGTAACTGGCATCGACACGACCAGCTGTCCTAGCTAACCCGAATTTAGAATGCATTTACCTTTGCCAAACATCGGTGGAAGACGAGCAGGAAATCTTCGAAGACATCACCGGTAGTTACAGTCAACTCTTCCATCTCCAGAGACATTTTAGTTAACAAGGTTGTAAATAAGCATATAGATGTATATATTAAAACTATATAAAATTATGATCACAGACGATTTCTTCTTTGGAACTATATCAGATCGTTATTTAAATTCGAGTGTGCGTACGGTTGCCGCAATAACGATCACGCGTCTAACTCGGCCAACGGAGAGCCCCACACTGACTGAGTGACTAAAGTGAAGTGCTCGCCTGCTAGGCGTGAATCGCACGACTAACGATATGGTTTCGTCATTGTGATCGGGCAGAGAACCGCGTACCACCGGTTTTGTGTGGTCGACGAATACAGAGTCCCCGATACCAAGGTTCGTTTCACACGCTTTCCGTGTCGTTGGCGGACCCTCTTATGCTGCGGAATCGGCAGGAATTCAGATACAGTGGTACGGGTAGAAAAACAGCTGATAATGAAGGCACGTTCAGGTCGATATACAAGTTCATTGGGGGCTCGCCCCATACGTATTGTGACTTGCGATAGGACGGGGTACCGTAGCGCTGCGTAGCAACCGTACGCTGCGCTTCGGTATGCGAACAATGTGAGCGAAGGTGAAAGTTGTCGCGATTCAAGAATTTATTTAAAATCTAGACCAGAATAATTCTTGCATCATTATGAATAGGCCCATTTTCGCAGAGATTAAGAGACGACTGCACCTGTAAACGACACATTTTCAGACGAGATAGAGTGTCGTCTAAAAATGTGGCATCTACAGGTTTACAAACTTTAAGATAAGAAGTTTTAACTAGCAAGCATCCTTAAATTTCAGTAAGGACTTATGCTTTCGGACTTGCAGGTAAAATTAGGATAATTACTGGCAATAAGTATAAGTACCTAAGGCTAATATTCAGGGACGAGCTGAGCATCGTCTCTGAATATTAGCCTTAGTAAGCTACTCGTGGTACGTAGCCCGAATTCTCATACTTCAATTGAGCATAGTATAGCCATGTATAGCTGAGGAAAGAAGTTTCTCAAGATAAGAGATTTTGCCCTACTACAAAATACGTCTCTTGAAAATAGTTCCTGTGAAATGATGTAAATGTAATGGATAAAGCTAATCTACGTTCAGTTTTAGCGGTAATCTTAAAGATAATTATTATCTTAAGTTCTGTTAGTATGCATGAATTGTAAAGTAGGTATACGAGTTTATTGGTGTACGAAGATAATACAATTATTTTAATGTACATAGACGATAGCAACAATAGTGTCATGAAATACGTATTAGTTTGCCGTGCCTGCCTGTAGGGCTTTCCCAGAGTGCTTCAATGTGTGCAAATCATTATCATTAATCATTATCCTCCAATCTGCATTATATGTTTGATTTAATTGATTATGTCCTAATTATCTGAAATACAGCAACAGGAAAAATATATTTCTGGAATTTAGTAGAGTTTGTCATCATTAAGTTTGCACAATTGCATAGTGTAACTTAACAGAACTGAAATAACTTCAGTCTACATAGAGCTAGGCTCTAGATAGAGCTCTTATTTAGGACGATTTAACCATGCCCTGGGCTTTTATGCTCCACTATATTCGTAATTTTTATTTTAAACTTGTAGCGTGCTCTTATTATACAGTTTATTTGGTCAGTGTTTTGCAATCTGGGATTCAACGATCCTCGTACTGAAGGGGTTTATTTGAAAACAGATAAATAAACCTTTCAAGGTTATACACTTACTCACATTCGATCATTAATTCGGGCGTCAAAATTTTGTCCATGTTGGTTTCCAAAGACAGGGTTAGCCTCCGATAGACCAGAACAAGATAGGGTCAACTGGTACCTTTGCACAGACTCTTACAAATACACAGGATCGAAAAATCTGTTACCTACATCACTATGGTCATCAAATGTTTGCAACAGCACGTGTTGATAATAAAATGACGAACTGACTGACGTCAAATCATCTGGTCTATGTTATGTATTTACACGCCAGTTAGTATATCCCGATGTTTATTCAACTTCTTGCGACATAAAGTAAATAATGAGTATAAACGTAAACATGATTGATATTACAATGACAATGAAAAGTTAGATGAAAATATTAGTGACGAATTGCGATTGATCCATCCATGATCCATCTCATCGGTCCCTCATTACTGAGGAACGAGACCATTAAGAATTCCGATAGTATATTCAAAAATACTCGTTGCTCTGGCCTCTGATAGACTTACATTAAAACCTATTCAAGACAATTTGTTTACACTATTGATGGTTGAGCATAAAACAGACCTTCACAATAACGGCACGTAGCAGTTGCAGGGATGAAGTTCTCAATGTAGATTTTAAAGTCATATATTATAAGAGTGGGCCTCAGTTTAAAATGAACCGGTGAAACGACATTATGAAAAAGAATAGGCAATCGATGATTGCAAGATTGATAAAAGTAAAGAACCGTTAATCAAAGCACTAATCCTGATAATATGAATATAATAAAAGGGGAAGAACTAGCTAAGACAAATAATTATATCCTTTCAATACAATAAGTTAATTGGACTTAGTGACTAAGGTAACGGATGGCAAAAGAAACAGGAAAATAATGTTTGGCACAGTTACAATTTACTACTATAGCAAGGTTGCTTTGGAGTAGAGTTTTTCTGATGTAATCGTTGTTTTTCAATAAAAGAGCTCTGGGAACCACTGCGTAATGTTTACATTCAAGTCGGAAACGGAACCGGGAAATAGTACCGATTGACTGAGTTGATTGACTTTGCGACTATTTTGTGAATACGTCTGCGTCATAGAAGTTACCGAGATATAAAGTAACTGGAGTGGTGATGTTATTAGACAAGTATATTCGCCTTTCACAACTTTAATTTTACTCAAGCAGCATGTCTTGTGGAAGTTAGTTTTCATTGAAAACACAACTTAACGATATACCTCATCCTCTTAGCCTTTTTCCCAATCATGTTGGGGTCGGCTTCCAGTCTAACCAGATGCGGCTGAATATCAGTATTTAACACGAAGCGACTGCCACCAGATCTCTGCAACCCAATTTCTGGGCAATACCGATATTCGAAAGATAGACTGGTTTTCTTTTTGTATTTTTTAAGCATTTTCCATGCTAAGATTACAAGTTTTTCCTTCATTAAAAATAAGATAGACTGGTTGTCAGACTTTACGATATAACTATGACAGGTAATCTTAGCATAGGATAATATCACTAGATTTGTATGAATGATCTATACTAATATTATAAAGAGGAAAGATTTGTTTGTTTGTTTGTAATGAAAAGGCTCCGAAACTACTGGACCGATTTCAAAAATTCTCACCTTTGGAAAGCTACATTATCCCCGAGTAACATAGGCTATATATCATCACGCTACGACTAATAGGAGCGGAGTAGTAATGAAAAATGTAGCAAAAACGGGGAAAAAATTATAAGACCACGCGGGCGCAGCCGCTGGCGGGAAGCTAGTCAGATATATATATCTAATGATTTATTTGACATCTATCTACACCTACTTAAGATAGCCGAAATAAGCGCGATCAACCACACAAAGTCTTGTTTGGTTAAACGCGCTAATATCAGGAACTACTGGTCCGATTTAAAAAATTCTTTCAGTGTTAGATAGTCTGTTTACTGAGGAAGGCCATAGGCTTAGGCATATGGCGCTACGACCAATAGGTGCGGAGTATCAATTAAAAAAGTTGCAAAAACGGGGGAAAAATTCAACTTCTACGGGAACGAAGTCGCGGGCAAAGGTTAGTTATGTATAAAATTGAGATAACATTGTTATTGCTTGGCCGCACAAAGAGCAACATTGCAATCACATTCAGTTCATACTGAGTTACCAATTACGACATACGAAATTGTTTCATAGAAAACGCAAGTGTTGACGTATGGTTACTCGAAACGGCGGGCATTGTATTCTAATGGTATGCTTAATCTCTTCCACTTATTTGCGTATAAACATTGAGCTCGACTCAATGGCTTGGATGTATAATGTATATTGGGCTAACTAAAAGTGCAGGCCATATGCGGCATCGATGTAAACTGAACCAACTGACATTATGGAGAAAAGCTGTCTTTATAGTACTTACTATCGTCATAGTTGACATAGAACCAGACAATAGGATCAATGACATTATCTAGTTGAATATATCATTGATAAAGATATATTCGCTAAAAAGATAAAACGTCACTATAATTATAGCGTCGTAAAGGGTGAAATGCACATGCATTTATCAGGTCCTTTTTAAAGTTGTAGCAAAGGAGTCAGAGTTTTAGTAAACAAGTAGGTTAAGCGCGATAGACCACGAATCGTGTGCTGAAACATTTTTAATATATGTAGTAATTGCAGAAGTTAATGAAACACGTGTTGTCGACACTCGAGATAAGACTTAAACCTGTCGAACGAATACTCTATTGCTTCAATAAATTTGGAACAACGTGATAACAACTTTGCCACAGTATGTGTTTATAGTAGAAATGGAATGATCTTCATCAAGCTTAGTATTTTGCATTATAAAATAATTTCTGGTATCCAACTATCCAGTTGTAGCTAAGAGTTATCTTTTTGGGGAATACAGGCATGTTTAATGAATTAACGCTACGAATTCTGGTCGATATGATGGGCCAGGGAGTGAGTGATGGGGAACCGCTAACAGGGATGAATGGAAGAAATGATAGGCTGCTTCGGCCCCAAATAAATTGGACGAGGGCAGACGAGGCGGACCATGAACGAATTCTATGATTTAAATGAAAGTCTAATTAAGGATAACTTGACGAACTCATCATATCATCACAGGGACCGGACGTATGCTGCCTGCATCCAACGACTCCCATCGACCTTTACCAGCCGGGCTAACATGCACGCCGCGACAAAATGTTGTCTACTCTTTTGTCTCGCTCTTTCTTGTGCGAAAACGAAACAATAGCACGACATAAGCGTTGACAAAATGTTCTCGCGGCGTACATGTTAGCCCGGCTGGTCGTCGGTCCATCTCGTTGGAGGCCGTCCCACGCTGCGCTTTCGGGTGCATGGTGTCTACTCGAGAACCTTCTGCCTTTCTGAAGAACTAAAATGCATCAGAAAGGACCCGTCACCCGGAGATCGATAATGGACACTTAAGGATATTAACTATTTCATTCATGATTCTGACTTAAGTGCATCAATATCCTTAAGTAGATTAAGAAAGCCCACGCACGATTCTATTGGTCGAAACCCGTTAATGCCGAGTCTACCGATGTAATCCAGTTCAAATCTGACCAGCAGACATAATAGGCTATTATGTTTAGCATTCATGATTCAATCTTAATTGTCGATGCACGTTCGTTGTTTGCTACAATGTGATAGGTATAGGTACCTACCGGATTGAAAAACATCTCACCGTGTTTAAAATATGTATGATGTGATGATCTTCTAGTGTTTTCTTTAAATTTTTTAATTGTATTATTTAATTATGTGCAAATTATGCAATAAACAATTTATCCTTAAGCTTCAGTATTGCTTGTGTTGTCATCGTCAAGATGCTGTGACTCATGCAAAATGTTTTACCTATACCAAACATTGGCTACTCATAATAAAATTAATCATACGGTTTTAAGTTCTGACGACTACACGTGTACAAGTAGGTATATAGTATACTTCTCCTAAATTGATATAAATTGCACTTGCAAATCATCATATTCGTTGAATTTATAGATTAAAAACTTAGATTAATAAAATTAGGACTATAGAGGCTTATAGAGATTTCACAATTTTACTTGACCGATGAGCATTTTGGAACAGACTCGTATTCCTAAGGACTGTGTAAACTCTTCTTCATGAGCATGCAAATAAAGATCAATCAATTGAAAAAGTGGTATTAGATATATCATTTCATTAATAAAGATATTCTCGTTGAGTCAAATTGGTTTACAGTCATTTAAGGAGCCATGCACATAGATAGTTGCAACTTTTCGTATACATATTGTAGAAATGTCTTAAGCGCGCGTAATTGCTGAAATTACTAGCTTAATTGCTTGGTTAGTTGTGTCATTTGTTTTTCTACAGTAACAGTATTTATCCACAATAGATAAATGCAAATGCAATGCATCATGCAAATATAATTTATAAATTATAATCCTTGTCTTAATTAATTTGGGTCTGGGACACCCACACTTGAGTTGCAAGAGATCTCCTAAACTTGAGATGGCAGCTGTGTACGAAATATAATTATGTAATTAAAAACTCGATGAAATAATCAGGCTGTGACAATTGATGAATATTAAGAATAGAAGTTAATTATAATTTCCATAATAATTAGTTTTATTGAGTTTGCTAATTGTTGAATTATACGACTGTCCACAACCCAACCAACCTCATTTCATAAATAATTAAGTGAACCTCATTAAAACATTATTTCTCGAATAGACGATTAAAGGTGACATGTCTCGATTCAAGTCACTTGACCAGACACGCTAGTTTGTATTTAGCCGGTCATAATGTGACGTCATTAGGCAAGTTGCCATGCCAGCGAACCGGTAAAAACCAGATTGGCCGACAGTTGTGAATTAATTATTCATTTCGGAATGAAATGGTTTTGGAACAAAAGTGAGCGCAGCACACGTGATCAGGCAGTGCCAAATGCGGCTCTACAAATTTTGTGTTGATGTAACTGTGTACTTACAGGGTTGACTTGGTGAGTTTTTAAGCAATAAGTTATGCTATGAGTCTCATATTATGAGGCTAAAATATTCAGCATGCTTAGGTTAAAAATAATTATGTATTGTTTATGTTTTGTACGAGAAAGGATTTTCGAAGAACAGTGGCTCATACAGGCTCATGATGTTGATGATACTTACCTATATTGAGTTCATGACCAAAAAATCATCGCTGATATTTCTAACATACCTAAGTAAGTATAAAACCCAAGTTAGTAACACACCGTGTGATTATATTGTAATAAAGAACAGCTGTTTAACTGTCATGTTACGTACACATGACGTGTGTCGCCTTTTCTTCGTTTAATATTTATTAACTTTACCTATTTAGTAGGGGTCAATGCATAATGATTACGATCTGCACGTGCCCATAATTTAAAATTGTTATGTCTACAATTATAACTTTTTGCGGGGATTCCTTCAAAACTAAGAAGTGGTGGTTATTTTGTGGCTATTGGATATACTATACTCTTAAGTTTCGTTGCTTCGAATTTCTTCAAATTAAAAATCGAATGTAATAGCCGAGGTAGAGAGTACAGACGTGGATTCTTTATTGCAGATACCGCAATAAAGAATCCCCGTCTGTCAACAGAAATTTCCACAATAAACAATTTACTGGTATCAATAAAGTCTGCACGCAACGTCATCACCTCGACAGTGAATACCAAACTATGTTTTTATCTGATGTCTGTACAAAGGTTAAACGGAATGTCGATGATTAATCGCCATGATTTGTCATATTTTGTATTTTTATTTTATTGGCGATTTTCAAGAATTTGTAAATTTAGTGATGATTGCTGAACAATTAATCATTCGGTTCGAATTGTCAAAAACAATTGTTACTAATATCAGAATTGATCAAGCCAGGAATGACACGACTTGTGTTATGACGGCAAAGAAATTAAGCTGTGCTTTGGGTGAGGTATTATTTTTGATGAATCAAACACATTATACATAAATAGTTCTTAAACTTTCATCCGTATTTCAACCCCTTACAGCCCTATTTTCACAGCCTATGTCCTTTCTCAGGCTCTAGACTATCTGTGTACCAAATTTCATTTAAATCGGTTTAGCAGATTTGGCGTGAAAGCGCGACAGACAGACAGACAGACGATAGATTTACTTTCGCATTTATAATATTAGTAAGGGTAATATTAGCTGGTCCTGGGCCCAGATCTGTCGAGAGATCTACCTCTACCTTTGTTTAGTAGGGGTACGAACCAAAGGCATTCGAATTGGCAGACCGATAACTTACTTTTAACGTGAAACCTATCGCCGTGGCAACTACGGCTAACTCATGGCACGAGCCGATGCCCACGTCTAGGTATATTATTGTTACACAACGCGTGTAATTCGAAACAGCTGATACAGAAGCTAGCTGACACGATTTTATAATCTTAATCTACACTTATGTTGTTTCTAGAAGCAGTAATATTTTCATAAAAACGTGTGTAATCGATACACACCTTCAACGTCTATCTCCTCAAACAATGAACGCGATAAACAATTAAACACAGCAAATTATCTATCTTATTATGCGGATACATTTTTTTATACACACATTCAAAGGAAAATTCTGAATGGTGACGGATCACGGAATACGGTAATGTTCATTGTACTAATCATCATAACTACTGAATAAATAAAATAAAAAAATGGTGGAGAATCGGTAACACAGCCGGGCTGTTACTATTAACTATCCTTAGCCCGCGACTTTGTTCCCGTAGAAGTTGATTTTTTCCCCCGTTTTTGCAACATTTTTAATTGATACTTAGCTCCTTTTGGTCGTAGCGCCATATAGCCTATGGCCTTCTATGCCTATGGACATACAAACAAACGAACTCTTAAGCGTTATAATAATAGTATAGATAAAATATACACATTTCCACCAACTTCTTCATAAGAAAGGTGTCACCTAAGAGATTAAAAACCGGTCATGTGCGAGTCAAACCCGAACATAAAGGATCCATATTTTTCAACTATGTTGGGTTAGCTCACCGCCTAACTGAATGCAGCTGAATATTAGTATTTGGCATGAAACGATCGCCAAAAAATCAAGGCGTTGTAGTACGAGTAGTTGTCAGGTTTTCAGACTTCGGACTACCAATCACAGATAAAATATTAGTTGCTAGGTTAGGTGCCCCGAATTTCCATGTGTGTGAACAACACAAATTGGTCTGTAAGTAGATGAAACGAACGCGCATTTTTTAAACTAATGTGGTACCTGTTGAAACTAATCTAATACTATACTAAAGTAGTACTAGACTATAAGAGATTGTAGAGTACTGAAAGTTATAATCTTAAGTGTCTCGATAGTCAGTAGAGGTTAGTCATATCTCCAGACTGTATTTCAATTATGCTTTATTCAAACATGGAATTACCCTCATGCATGATTAACATTGAAAAATAATAGTTATATCGTACTCGGAATCATAAAAATAATATGATTAAATCTTTCAGAATTCTTCATTTGCATGGGTTCTAAATATGAATTGATTTCAACAGAATCGATTAAGGAAATTGTATTTACATCCATAAGAAAACTAAAAGCTGACCTAATAGTACTCATTGAAGGTTGGGAAGACGGATCATTATAAACTGATACAGTATCGAAGTGTAATAGTGTTTATGTTAGTTTTAATGTAGCAATTGTAGTCTCGACTCGAGGTCAGCGACGGATGTAACTGTACCCTGTCGATAAGTGAAAAAAAGATGAGCTGGGGCTCACGAAATAATACATTATTGAGTGCTACTCAAAAATTACAAGAAAGGTTTAGAAAACTAAGAAGATTAAACAAAATAAAAAAGCCTTATATTTCGATGCAGACTACATAAAGAAAAAATATGGACTGTTGCCTTGCCACCATGTCGCAACGTCAAATTTAATAGTTTTTAAACACTGTCATGTAGTTTCTCTCGATCAAGATATATTTAGATTAGCAGAAGCACGAAGAACGGCAATACGCCAGGACTGCGATATATTAATAATAGAAATTTTCTTAGGCTTAGATGTGATCTAACTATACTGCGGTTTGATAGCGAAATAAAACAATCGGACGCTATATTATGATCGACCTCTTACTTCCTAGAGTTCAGTGCATCAATCAGTATATCAGTTCTCACTCCACAGTAGTCTACGAGCGGTACACGTGACCGGTTTATTAATAACAAATAGACATGTGTTAGGAGGCGTGCTTAATACATTTGCACTCTAAGAATAGGTCAACAAATCTCTTAGGGTCGGAAACGCGGAATGAAACAACTTCACTAAGTATATTGACGTCCTCTCCCACCCGTGACTACGAGAGCTAAGTGCTTGGCACTGGGAAAATATCTTAGGGTAACCGACCCACAGTTGTTTCTAACAAGTAAATAAGATTCGAACAATTTAGAAAATTCCAACACGCAAAATATACGCTATAGTTCTTCGTGAGTTATGAGAATATACCAGTTTGTCTTTTACTTTACGTATAACAATATTATATATGTATACTCTACATAAAATGATTATAAATAATGATAAGTAAAATGTATAAAATGTCATTGCATGTAATAATAGTCAAATTGGAGTGGCTGACTAATATAATATTTTCTTTTATTAATATTGATTCTTCGAAAATACCATAACACTCCTATTGTACCCATTATAATACCTATATTTAAAGTAAGTTCTTGATTAAGTGAATATTGATTATTGTGTGAAGTGAAGTTCACCTACATCCGTTCGTTTATTAGTTCATAGTGTAATGACCGGTCATGACTGACGAACAAAATCACTTCACTTACAGGCATGTTCTTACAATTTGCTAGTGTACGCTCCCGCAACCAGTAGAGTGAGTAGGGACACGAGCACAGCCATAAAAACACTTACAAAAAGGCTAAAGCGATTTTTGTGATAACATCAATCTCACTATTATATTATTGGTTCGTAAATACTGTGTTCCTATCACGAACATAGTATTTACGAACCAATACTACTCGTATACTTTAGAAGAAAATCGGTTTAGCACTTTTGTTAGTGTATACATGTTTTTGCTCGTGACTGTACGGTCAACAACGAAAGTCGATAAACACAAGCAATATTTAAAAACATCAATGTACCAAAATTATTAATTAGATTTTGACTAAGGTAAAGCATATAATTGTCCTCTAATAAGAGAACATATACAACCTTCTAATTATTAAATTCTGAATATTAAAGACTTTTCTGCAGTACCTATATTATATAGTTTTAATTAAATGAAACATTTGACTTTGACCACTTTTGTGAATTTTAAGAATGAATAGATACTCGTAGATATGGCGATGAAGCCGCAAACAGCGTCTCTGGCACAATCCAGTATTTTATACATTGATAATGCTATTACATTACATAATGTTGTATATTTATTTACTTCTAACATGAACTCTCGTGAACTGATTCTAATCTTAACGACTTTTAGCACATTAATGTCAAGTACACATTTGACCACCAAAATTATTAATATTTTTAATGTTCTATCATTTAAGGGATCACTTTATTATGTAATGGTATGCTCTGCCGAAAGTGTGAAAAGGTACCAAATGTTTCAATAAACTGAACAAAAGTTTCAAACTTTTGTTTACAAAAACCAACGCTGAGTTTATGAAGTAAACTTAGTTTATAAAGAAAACTTAACTTTTTGTTTTCTGTTAAAAAGTAACAGTTGCAATTGTCTTAACTTTTGTATTTTTTGTTTTACCTACAATAAAGTACCTATAAAGATGTATAAATAAATAAATAAATAATACAATTATAGTGATACAAAGTAATAAACATTAATATATTGTTGCTTACTCTTAAGCAATAATTAAGTATATATTATTGCGGAATTTAGTAATGGAAAACTTAATAATTATTTATTTTTCCTGCGTTAAGTGTGAAACACGCCAGTTAATCGTGCTATCATTGTTTTTTATACTTAAATACATCAATAATTAAGCCGGATGTAAGAATTTATTATATTATTCCCGACCATGCCGATCGGTTTCTTGTCTGAAACACATATTATTGTTCAAAAGGACACATGACGATCATATTGTTTTAAAAATTTGATCCTAGAAGCAAGTTCACTGATATTATTAAGACTGAAAACCAGACCGTTCTCATTAGGCCCACCTGTCGTCCGAACAAAGCCTGATATTAAGTGATGAAATAATAGACCGATCCGAAAATCCGAAAATCGTATACAAATAATTATGCTAGCTCTCAACTCTCAATGCTAAAGAAAAGACTTGAATTCAATAACACTCGAGAATTGTTTGTACAGTTATACATACAATGAAAACATTGCCATGATAGTGGAAATCTACGATAACCTGTAGTGGCAGTAGAGTTCCATTCGTCTTATATATTACAAAAAAAGGCGCAGAAGATTCACTTCTGACAACAAGTAATTTAAGTACCATGGCGCCCATATTCCCCGAACGGACTGCTCGACCTGGGAATATCACCCAGGACCTCTACCGTAGCAGTTGAGCTTAGGATGACTACAGTAACGAGGCGGTTCTAGTGTTTCAAGTAAAACATGTGCGGGTTTTAGATACGTAATTTAATAAATAGCTTTGTCATGCTTATTTTCAGCAACGTTTTAGGTAAACTGTCTCCTAAGCGCCAGATAGACGCACAGACATAGCCGAGCAAACTCGCCGAGCCACAAGCACGGCAGACATACTAGCCCGTATAACCCGCCTTTAAGTGTATTTAAAAACCATTAAACTCTTAAATAATGTTAGCAATTTTATTGTTATAATAAATAATTAATTAGTATTTGTAAGTGTGAAAACATGCAATAAAAGTAGACTTAATCTATAGTTATATAACGATTTCAAATCGCTTAGGATTCCTCTTAAAGTAAATGTTGGTGAAAATTGGTATCAACTATCAGGCTGTCAGTCTAAACGGGTCATCAAATATTAAAGGTGTACCTTCTGACGCTGTACTTTTATTTGAGTAGTGAGTGTCGTGCCTACGTCGTTTGACCCCTGCGACCACGCCTTCCATTTTTGATGGATGATCCAATTACACAATTATAGGTAGTTGGCATTTTCATATTAAGGGTTGTCCGTAGTTAGATGATAAATTCTATTTTAAACATAACATTGCATTACGTTTTTTTTCTATTCCCCGGTGGGTTAGGCAAAGGTGTACAAATGTACATCCTCAGTTCTACGGTATGTTTAAATATATGTGCACGGTATAGGAGTTGAGCTTATTGCCATTAACCGGGCACATAACCTAACTCTGAACTGCTACTGAGAATTTTATAGAAAGAACCAATAACATTGCTTGACCTGGGATGGAACCCAGGACTGCGAGACTACTAGGCTAACAAGGGAGTTAGGAGTTAGGTTAGCGGAATCAGGAAACCTTTTCATTTATTCAGAAACGTAATACACCATGACAATTCACCTTGAGTGTAATCAGGAGGCCTCTACCTTTGCTCTCTCTGCCTTTTACCAACCTTATAAGCAAACACTGGCATATTATTATTATCCTGGTTGGTAAAGCAATGCCCCACATGGCAAAGGCCCCCACCTATCTAGACCTCCCCCTATCTATCTTCCACTTTCTTCGACCCAAACTCGAGAAGACTTTTAATAAATAAATGCCATGCCATGTAAATTGTTTGTGTCCATAAGGATAGTAGATTTCAATATTATTGTTAAAACTTATAGAAATCGATAACGGGTCACTGGGCAGCCCTAGCAAGTAACTGCTAACTAGTGAATAACGTCGTCATAAGAAAATCGTCACCTTGACAGTTGTGCGCCACAGCTCACACCTCCGCACAGAGGCGGACTTACTCGTAAAAGTGAATGTTTTATAAACACACATATTTATTTTAAGATGATTTCTATTCGGTTACCTATTTATCCTAACGTTATTTTACTAACGTTTCCATCCTGGAAGAGCTAAGGTTTTATCATATCTATATGTGATACCTAGGACCGTGCCAAGGTTTGCATGGGTTCCTCTTTTGAAAACAATAACTTAGAGAGCTAAATTAAAACCACAAAGGTTACTAAGACAATGAATACTTTTTCGGAATCAATAAAACTACAACACATTCAGATCGCTGGTAATCTTTCTGTAAGGTCTGTCAGTGGAAAATAAATATTTTTTACATCAGCATCTTTGTAAAAATGGTTCGTTTGGATGACCACACCAGACCATATTTTGCAATTTCTACAAGGTGTGTGAATGTCAGTGAACCCGATCTTCGGCTCCTTTAGTTTAATGAACTTATACTAGGTTTCCTATCTGCCAAGATGCGACCCTGGTTGCGTAACAAACAGTTCAATATCTAAACTATATCACTACATGTCACAAGCAATCAGAGCAACCCTATTTCCGTCGGACCACTGAGATCAAACGCAATAGAAGAGGCATTAAATTGCTTTTTCAATATTGACTTGTAATACAGTTTGCAAAGAATCTGTCGACCCCATGTAAATTATGAAAAGAGCAGGAAAATGCCTGTGTTTAGTAATAACGGAACGGAATATTTTTTGTCAGTCGATCATCGCGATAAGATAATATAGTGGTTATTTCTGGAACTAATATCAATTGTTAATACAGCTATATGCATAACACAATCGTTCGAACGAAGCATTGTAATTCATTTTTGTCGAATAACAATAGTATTCTATTTTAAGAAAAAAAATATTACATAAAGTACGTTTCAGATTTGATTTATTGATAAGACTGCTGGCTTGATTTGTTCTTTGTTAAATTAAAACTAATTTTGTATTGTTCTCATTTCGAACAAGTTTTAGAGCCGTACAGGCTTTACTACAAAAAGCTTATTTGATTGTTTTACAATACTATTTCATTAAATTGATGATGCATCATGCATGCGTGTTTGATAATTTTCTACTCAAAGTGAAATGAAATTTGATAGAGACGATAAGTCAATGCGATTCCAATGAAGTAGTCATTGGAATTGAATATCGAATAGTAACTACAAATACAGGTAACCATTCTTGCTTGTAAACATAATGTAAATTAAACACCCCGTGACACTTTTTTAGGTTTATCTTAGATCAGGCAGACTGCTTATAGATACTTTAAAACCAGCTGAATATTGTGCTTTTACTACTGCTAATGATTTATGGATCATTAGCAGTAGTAAAAGCATTGACTTATTTAGTTATGTTACATTTTGTCACGATTGGTCTTTGATTTATATATGTTTTTGTTTGGTTTTCTTACTTTTGATCTTTGTTTTGTATAAATACCTATAAATCTAAATAAATTATGTTTATGTAAGCGTTATTGAAGAATGCGAACACTTGAAATATTGTCGATAACGAGGAGGCGGGGTTCTTGGCCAGGAGCGGGTGCGCAGGCTGGCATTTCGCTCCGGGATCGTCAATTAGGACGTTCGCTTAGAGATTAGTTTATCAGTCCATGGACATTGTATTTGTAATAAAGTATTGTAAAGCTAAAGACAAGTTTAATTTATCATGAATACCTAAGTAGTAGTAAGTCCAATGATTAAATAGTCCTTTCTTATAACCGCCGAGTGCCACAGTTACTAGCTCTTTGCCGCAGCTTCGCTCGCGCAAAGTTTGAACCCCGTTTGTTCCCGTATTCGGGGCGAAGACAAATGCAACAAATCAAAAATCATGAAAATCGGTCCAGCCGTTCTCGAGTTATAAGTGTTGTAACAAACCCGACTTTGTTTTATATATTAGATGTCAGGTGTTATTTTTGGTAAAGTTAATTAATACATTATTAGTACCTACATTAAGAAAAACGGGAATAGAAATGGGCATCTATCGTATACGCGATTGTACCATTTTTCAATTTTATTTCTAAGTTAATTTTTTTTGTTTAGGCGGGAACTTTAAAAGGCTGCCGGGTCTTTGGGATAGACTGAAATATCTCTATACAAAACCCTTGATATCAAATTATGTTTCACTAAACAGTCAATTAAGTCGGGTACATTCTTATGAATGCATGTAATGCAAATAAACTCATTTCACGTACCTACATAACATAACTTAGATTAAACACCACCGGCTTTCATAGAGAAATAAATGCGGCTCGATATTAGCATGAAAAATTCTGCATTCTTACAGAAAATGAGTGCGAGTGCAATGAGGTACACTACACGTTTGTGTGTTTGTGGTATAGGGAATAAACTGGTCACCTCGCCACTACCGTTGATCAATTTCCAGATGAGTCAAATATTTGTGTTCCACGGATATTAATTTGTTCTTGTCCGTTAATTGTATGTTAGTGAAGTCCTCGCGACAAAGAATTTGTTAGGCTCTCTCTAATGCGGGAGTTGTTTTTTCAAATCACAGTGCATTCTATTAAAGACAGAAATGTCCAAACAGAGGCCGGACTTTAAAGTTGGCTGCACCTTATCTTTGACCCTAGCGAACTACGACACATAGATATAATAGGAGTTGTGACGACACACAATAGTCAATAATAGCCGTGACGTATTTAACGATGTACCTACCTATATTCGCATAATAGAAATTATGCGATTTGCTTTGCCATTGTAATACCTAATAAGTTACGGTGCAAATACACTCGTAAGATACGGCGTAACTATGTATGTTGTCTACTAGATACGAACACCTAACGCCATCTATAATTATTAATGAGGACATTTGATATGGATGAAGTAGTGCGAACACGTACCGCCCATCCCCACCATGTATGACGGACCGTCTATTTTGACGGAGAGGTTTTTGGGCTTTTCACATCCAATAGCAGCTTGGAGTCTAGATTTGTACTCGATTGCTGGCAATAGGCTCGCCCCGACACATACCTGGCGAACTGGAGGGGGGGGGGGGGGGGGGCAGTACAACAGTACTATGCCTAATCTTCACCTCACCAATCTTCAATTCACCTTCTGATTATCTTTTGTTAGGCGCCTTTCATTTATTATCTCAATATTGGTTCAGGCCTATAGTATCGTATAAACTCTTTTAAACTACAAAGTTGTTAACTACACATTTCTCAATTTACTATTCAGAGTCATGTCGCATATACTTTGTAAGAAACGACTAAATAATATTTAAAATCAAATTGGCAATTGAACCAATGCTACCACCGGTGGGCAAAATTTATTCAGTCAGAGCAGTCGTACGTTTTAATTATTTTACTTCTACACTAATGTTACGTTATCTCTACTCTTAAATACCACTGTTGCAAATACTACTTTTTTAATTAATTTACTATGATTACTGTGATATTGTGAAGTGATAATAAGTGACAATATAGCTAAATTCAACGTCCTCACTAAATATATCGGTTGTTAAATTCGAGAAAGCGAGCCATGCTTTGAGTTTCCACTCAGGCTAGGGTGCGGTGGGCACCGCCCTAGCCGCTTGAGATTGTGTCCTAAGATATTTTCCGGAATATTTGATGATTTTTTTAACTCGTGCGTCATATCACCATATTAACACAGCTTTAGTTATAGCACCAATAAATCATGAAGGTCCTTTTTTAAGAACTTATATTTTTAGACTCAACATTGCTGCTTTCGGCTATTTTGCATTTTCATTATAAATATAGTCTTAGAACTAGTACTTACAGTTGAGTGTCTCCAAAAATGTATGAGCGAATGTATGTCGGTGTCGGGCGCCAGTAACATGTAGTCCCGCCATTCGTCGTAGCTGATGTTGAGACTGCCATCCTGGTCCATCCTGCGGACAAACTGAATGAGTGAGGGAGGGAGACGACGAGTTTGTAATTCAAATGGTTCAAGAATTTAAATTCATTGACTTTATTATATTTTATAAATATTTTTCAATGACAGTGTGTGCCCATCTATTGGTAAATGGTTAGCATAGGTAAACATTATCATAAACTTGCCTAATTTTGTCCTAAACTGTACAAAAACGAAATCGATTATAATCTTTATACAATTGTTTTAAAATAGAGTAAAACGATATAAATTTCAAGTGCATTGTGATATTCAGTGTAGAAGTGAGAGAGAGAGAGTTTCATACAGTGTGCACGCACATGCATTGTGCAACATATCACAAACACTTATTTTATGGGATTTCTCTGTTGTATCCTTTTTTTACAACAAAGATGAAGATCGGAACAGTATGTCACTGTGTAAACTTGACAATCCATTAACGATACCGTTGACGCACCGAGGATTTTAAAATAGGGTAGAGACGCTTTAAGTATCGTTCCAGTTACGCGATAAGTTTAATGTAAGACGTAGTACCTGTGTGTAGTGTTTTTTGGTACAGCAAGAGTGTAAATTAGATAATCAGTTTTGACGAAACATAATTTATGAATCGCATACGTGCGACCAAACACCAGAAGCTTTTCATATAGGTAATGAGAGGTCAGCTTTTAAGGCTAGTAGTAAGAGTTCCATATTATGTATTACTAGCTGTCCGCCAGCGCCAGCGCACGCTTGATCTGGATATTTCTTATAACTTTTATCCCCTATTTCAACCCCTTACAGCCCTTTTTTACATAAAAAAAAGTAGCCTATGTCCTTTCTCAGGCTCTAGACTATCTGTGTACCAAATTTCATTTAAATCGGTTTAGTAGTTTTGGCCTAAAAGCGCGACACAGACCGAGTTACTTTCGCATTTATAATATTAGTAAGGTTAAGGATGATTCTTTAAAAGTGGCTATTCGCTCTAAGGATCAAATTTAACAAACATTTAACAATGTGCTCACGTTGAAGCACATTTTGACCGAAAAGAATCCGTACAATACTTTCTACGATTAGCAAGAACAGCACAAAGTAAGCGCGCCGGGGGAGTTTAATCCCTATTTATTATTATTATGATAAATGCGAAAGACGGACTTACCGTCTGTTTAGGTTTCACGATTTTGATGTTCGGTACAGAAATAGATTAGACCTTAGGGAAGGCTTTAAGTTGTTGAAATAGAGTGGATGAACGTTTATTTAAGGATTCATAATAAAACAATAAAAATTTGTATTTAGGCACTTGATAAAAAAATCAACAAACGTATTTCGTTGAAGCTTTTTTGAGATTTCGATCTGCGTAGAGGTACACTAGGGATAAAAATATGTACCAAAATATCTATTCCACCGGATGAAGTCGCGAGAAAAAACCTAGTAGGTATACACGGGTAGTTTTACAATTTATTTTATCAAACATGGAATTTGCTTTTGATAGCGTAGGTACATTGAACTCTCTATTAATTCCAAGGTCTGTATTTTTAAACATAACATTATAGTATAATACATTCTATTCGTTTTTGGTGTGTTCAAGGCCCAAACTATTATAGGTGTATGTACCAAGTAGTTTCTATTAGCGACACGTATAGCAATGATATGAAATTAGGCTTTAATGTTCATATGTGATGTGTGTATAATACATAATACATTACAAGTACATAGGGTTTTATGTAGACTGTGACATAAAAGTAATATTATTCTATTATGATATATTTTCTGTAATAATTTAATAGCTTTTGACTGCAACTACCTCATTAACCTAGGTCGTACTCTTAACCGCGTCTTTTACACTCGAGGACCTGTGGCCGTGTTTGATTCCCAGGTCGAGCAGTGTTACTTACTTTAGACCTGTCAATCCCATAAATTTTGAGTTTTTGTGTGAGTTAAGAACAGTCGCCTATCCACAGACTGACCATAGACTAATCGATATGTGGGGTCGTTACAAACCTACAACTGGACATCGGTATCGAATATAACCCCACCAATCCATAATTGAAATTGCCTAGCCTTCACCGCTTGCGAAGGCAAACCATCAATTTGGTACAATAAAATTACAAGGCAACTGGCGTCGTCTAGCAATACCATCAATTTTATTTTTCCAATCCCGCCATATATAAAATACTGGTCATGTGTGTCTGACTCACGCATTGAGACTTCCGTAGACTTAAAGGTGTTGTCCATCAAAAGAATCGAGGGTGGAACATCCTTGATCATTTTCACAAGCTATGCTATAATCCTAAAATGAGTTTCCGTAACGTGGTAGTAACGATTCTTACTATGTATTAAATAACTATATTATAACTATGTTACCCTCAACATATGCTGTGAATTTTAACATTTTGAAATTTGGCAAGAAGCAAGGTCTTTCATACCAAATTTCATGAATCTAGGTCAACGGGTCAACCTTATTAGTTTAGATTTATCTATGAATAGCCGTTTAGTATAAGTATTTTTGGTTGCACTAACTTTTTTACTAGAAACTTACGTATTTGGTTGTTATTGATTTCAACTTGATACCTCTATGCATACCTGACAGTAAAGTGGTGACAGACGGACAGACAGACAGACAACGAAGTGAACATATAAGGATTAGGTATTTAGCTTTTTTAGGCTCGACACCTTAAAAAGATACATACCAAATCTCAAGTAGCTCATAGCTTTATAGTTTGTGAGATTAGTCAGTGAGTAATATTTTGCTTTTATTAGTAGAGATAAACAATTATTATAGAATATAGTAAAATGTATTGAAACTATAATCCGCTTTGATAGATGACTGCTTCTTCTAAAATCTATGGACGGTAGCTAGCACACAATGTGTTATGTGCGTGTAGTGTAGGCACAACAATGCGTCTATAAAATAAACAGTTACGTAAGCAATCGTTTAACTGCCCACGCTATTTATCTGTAGCAGACGGGCTGTCAATCGCCTGGGTAGGTATGTTAGCGAAGGCTGTTAGAAACCGTATCTATCACTTATTAGCATTTACATATCTGTACGATTTCAGATGTATTTATTCGCTTCGTCGTAGTCTGCAGTAAGTTGCTGTCGCATGTTGTCAGCTCTATCTACCTATGCTACAACTTTTAGTTTACGGGGGGACAATTTAAATCGCTGTAGGTCTTTGGGGATTCAGATTTCTTATTACTTTGGAAATTAGATCAGCATAGAAAGTGAGCACTGTTTGCACTTAAAAGACAACCGAAAGAAATGCCTGCTAATGCATTCCGTGGGGAGACTGTACAGGGTCTCCCTTGAATCTCTCTGGACACCGCATCACGTGATCACTGTGCTGCTCTCACCTATGCTTCAACCTACCTGTATCTAAAGAGTTTAATTTTAGACGCCACCAATGATTATATTTTTCCCATAAGAGAATGATAACCGCTTACCATTAGGCGGGTCGTAAGCTTGTTTGCCACCTTAGTAGTATAAAAAAAAATATAGTACTAGTCACTTTAATAAATATTGGTACTTTGAATATCAGTTAAAATTGTATCCTTAGGCACTTCGTAGTTAACTTCCGACCCTACTACTCGTATCGTACCAATGTACTAGGTGTGATGTAGTTCATTTAGATATAAGCTTCGTATTGAAACACGGGCGTGCTAGTTAATACCTAGGCTCGGTCTAATTTTAGTGTTAAGTAACGCATGAACGACATTTGACTTGAACGACATTGATTTGAGGCGTAAATGAACTACTTATATGTGCTCTGTGCCATAATTATGTTTATTATGGAACTTGTAACGAAATGAAGTTGAATCATCGATTGAATGACTCAATGGTTATGAGAACAAAATAAACAAAAATATCAAGGAACGGCCTACCTACATTCACGAATTAAATATAAAAATACGCAGCGTAATGTAAAGCAATTGCTATTTCTGTAATATTTTATAGTACAAGTTTCTTGGACAACAAAAAAAGAACAAACCACAATGTTTTCTGAAAGAAAAAAGTTTGTATAATAATCTTAACTTTTTGTCCAAGCAACTTTTACTCGACTGGAATAATGTGGCACTGGCTGGAAAAATGAATGCAAACTCGGAACAATTGAAATTAAAATAAAGTCAACGAGAGCCGTAAAAGTCTGTCGTAGTAGTCTGTAATTCATAAATTTGTTTTTCTTGAATGGCGATGTTTTGAACTTAGCGTATGTTTAGCAAGTCTAAGCCATTGACTACTTGTGGTTTTTCGACTTACCACCATAATATTGACCAAACAGCTTTTCTGAAACATTTATTTTATCATGATTTTGTGTAAATTTTACCTAAATTGTACTTTTCTTTTAAATATTTTGTAATGTTTTACTTTACGTTGTAATTTTAACTTTGTGATGTACGTATAAAATGCTTGAATGTGGGTAGTTTTGTTGTCAGGTAGAAAACAAAAGTAAATTATGAAATATTCCTAAAACAAAAGATAATCGGCCATCGCTATAGCAAAACATAAAACCTAAAACTATGTCATACTGTTATTAATCGCTGTGCTTTATAAAAACGTGAAAGTAATAGTCGCCGCCATGATTGTGAACATAACTCTTTACCTCTTCAATAAATTTGTTGCTTCGTTTCTTCCTACCGCAATCCCCATATCAGCAAATGCCGATATAAGTTCTTCAAGATCCACTTTTCCTGGAAAATTAAAAACCAATCATGTAAAACTGTCTTCCTTTTATAAACGTCACAATACAAACTGAAATCTTACATTACATTACTTATGTTAAGTATCACAGAGGTCTGACAATCACTGGCGTTGTGTGTCGGGTCTTTTTATTCCCTATAACATGGTTGAGTCAAACGGCGCCGATACACACGTCATGCTTGTGAACGGATGGTGTCTGTCGGGACTGGTCAGCTCTTAATGCTATGGCTACTTTCTTTTCTTATCTATTTTATTAATTCTTACACATCAAACTGCAATAGACTCATATTATTTACAACAAAAAATAATTGTTACTGTCTTACTATCTTTTTTATTTAAAAGAGTGACTATGGAGTTTCTTGCCGGCTCTCCTCCATAAGTCTCACTTTTTTGGAACCGAGCAACTAGTTTGACTGTTATAAATGTTTTTGAAATCAAATATTTAGAATTTATAGTGGTTTACCGATAGAAAGAGATATTATCACTCCATCAAACAGTGTTGCAGTTGCATAAGCCATATGTGCGTACCTATATAATTTGGTGGGCACATTATTTATGCAATTTATTGTAATGAATTGTATGAACAGGCATGCAGATGTCACGCGACCATTTTGTCTACGATGTAGACAGAATGCATAATTATGGAATGTCTACTGCAGTATACAATGCTGGGTGACTAGGATGACCTACTTCTACCTATACGTATGGAGCGGTTCTTATTTGAGGAGCTAAGGAGCAGTGGGTACTCCTTGCCGGAATCCTTTTCCGAAAATTATCGTCAAACTTATTTTCCGGGTTGAAGATAGCACGAGTTAACTTTAACCCGGCCGTAAAAAAACGAAGAAATAAAAATATTGCGACATGAGCTTTCGTTTTTATTTATTAACAATCTAATAATTTTGTTTCTCCGATTTCACGGCCGGGTTAAAGTTAGCTCGTGCCACCTTTAACCCGGACAATGAATTTGGCGAGAACTTTTTTGCGAGAACGCAAGAAGAAGCGTTTTGGCGAGAACGCAAGTACCACCAGGGAGTTTTCTAGGAGCCGTTACACTACCTCCTGGCAAGTTCCCGTTAATTAGCTGATAATTTCATACAAATTTTGTTCCATTTTTTTTATTTATCCGGCGGTTAGCGCTTATCCAAAGGTGGTGAAACAGGCTTTAAGCCACCCATGAATAGATTTCTTGCATTTTCGAGCTTATTTCGAATGGTTGTTTACCACAAATTGCGTAAAAGGACTTTACTGGTTTCATAGGACGATCGGCAAAAACGCCCGTTTCAGATGAGTAGTACGCGAGAGTACGACATACTGCATCAATTTGTAAATATGAATCCATACACTTGCTAAGACCCGAAGCCATAGGGTGAATTGCGTCATCTAACTTATTCAGACTTAGACATTAGCTCTTTCATGAGTTGTCACTGCACCCATCAGTGCATTTCAAAAATTATGGGTTCCATGCGTCAAAAGCGCAATGTAAATTTTAATGACTGTAGTCTACTTACTAGTCTACAAATTAAACAACTATAGGACCTGTTTAACTACCTCCAAGTTCCTGTTAAATTAGTTGACAGATAGATTCATACGAATTCCGTTCCATTTTTTATTTATGGTGGACCAGACCATTATTCAATGAAAAACAGTCTTGTCAGACTGACTGTTATAGAGGTTACGCATAAAAAAAAATGCCAAATACAGATAATAATATTTACCATCTTGATTCCTGTCAAGATGTGAGAATTGGAGCCTAAGATTCTTTTCATGTTCGCGAACGTAGTGGATGAACTCTGACAGGGTGACGTCACCGCCTTCCTTCCAACCAGATTTGGCCAAAAATTTCTGAAAAAGAATAACATTAAATATTACTAGGGATGTACGAAATTACGTAATCTGCGGATAAAAGTTATGGAGCGTGACCTATAAGACAAAACTTACTGCAGACGTCGTTGATCAATACTAGCCGTCGGCTATAACACGTAGGTATATACGGTATACGTATCTTAGGCCTACCCTAGGTATAAACTGAGTACTATTTAAGTAGATTTTTACAATTCCTGTTACCGACAGTTAAGAAGAACTGTCATATATTACATGTTCTAACTAAGTCGCATTGTGCCGTTTACACGTAACACGTAATTCAAACAATATAACCTACATAAACAATGCAATTATTCAATGGTGTCAATGCCTAACAATCAACATTGTAGTTTATCAACCCCGTGAACACGAAGGACTGACAGAAAACATTTTTATCTAATTAATAAAAGCACAATTACAATTTAGTTTAAACACTAAGCAAATTCTATATACCTAATGTTTTTTATTCGTTATCTATACGAATATTTTGAATAGATTTGATTGGTAGTTTGTTTGTATTAAAAAGGCTCCGAAACTCCTGGACCGATTTTAAAAATTCTTTCAGTGTTAGATAGCCCATTTACCGGGGAAGGCTATAGGCTATATACCATCACGCTATGACTAATAGGAGCGGAGTAGCAATGAAAAATGTTGCAAAAACTGCGGGAAAAAGTTAACAAGACCACGCGGGCGAAGCCGCTGGCGGGAAGCTAGTCTTAAATAATTTCGGGTCTTTTCTTGATATTAAGCAAAAATAAAAATAAAAATGACTAAAAAAGAATATTAGTCCATTTTTTCCAGTTCCATCATAATCGTTTTGAAAAAGGATCATTTAAATATCAACAAGGCCTTTGGCCAATGGCTTTGAATGAATCACATGATTACGTCATTCATTTTAAAATATGATGAAGCTGTTTTATGCCACGTACTATAAGCTATAGGAAAACCAACTGCAAAATGAAAAATCCGACGAATTTTCTTTCAAATTATTTTAATTAACTTTTCTTTTTTTCCTGCATTGAATTATCATTTTTATCCAAAAATTCTTATACCTACATAATTTTCGCAAAATTTCAATGTAACCAATTACCTATGAAATTTGCGCAATGTTATCGTGTTCCCCATAAAAAATGTGTCTTTGGTCAATGAATTTTTAACTCTCTTTAGTCTACTACAGCATCAAGGCTTGCTTAGAAAGGTGAAGTCTAAAGGGGTAAATTAATTTTTAGTTAGGTACTTGCAAGGAAAACACTCTCATGTAATTATAATGCATCATGTCAACAGAAAATATAAAGTAATGAGATTGCTACATGTCTGTGACAATGGTGTCTTTTTTTTCACTTTAAATGATAGAATGTCTGCCATTTTATGCCTGACCAGTACTACTATGTCCGTGTCAGATGTGTGAGTGGTTTCATTTAGACTTTGTGTTTCCATCACATTAATTAATGTAAATGTCTCTATGTTAAAATATTCACTACTGTAGTTAACAGGAAGCTCTTCGCTTTAACTATTAACTCAATATTTTTCAGACCTGTTTCACCTTGTCTGGATAGCAGCTATCGATCTGATCGATAAAAAAAGGCACAACGTTTTTATGTAATTATCTGCCAAGGTGGTGAAATAGGTCCTTAAAATAAAATGCATAAAATAATAATATGATAGCACCATATGACCCTACACTGACACTGTGTAGGGTAGATACGATGATTACCTTACAAGTCAGATGTGTGACTACAATCCTAACCAGATGATGTTTTACAGAGAATGACATGCAACTTGTACACTAAATAAAGGTGACCACTAGTCATTATAGTCTGTTGTGTAAAGAAAAACCCTGGGTTAGAATAAAATTGTAGATTAGTTTACAATTTATTATTAAGGTATAATTTTGAGGTACTGAAATTATTTATAATTATTTATAAATATTTTAAATTATCTAACTTAATACAAAATCATTGCAGGACTGCCTGCAGTGTATTTTTTTAATTATCTGATATAATTAGCAATCTAGCAAGAAATTGGAGCAGGGTTTTTAATTTATTAAACACCAGATTAATTATTGGAAAATAGGGTTGCCAAATTTAAGAATTGGATAGTTTACTGTTGTTACAGTTAGCAACATGGGATTTATAAACACATTTAGTAACTAAAAATGTAAAAAACCATTAGGGTAATTAACTTTGAAAAACATGTCTTATCAAGATCATACATCATGCCTTCATTGTTATTTAGATGTCAAGATGAATGAGATAAGTATTGGGATTCATGAAATTCAGGTCTACATAATAATTTGTCAAGTAACCAACCATGGGAGATAATGTCATGAGATATTGACATGAGACATGTGATTTATCATCATTAAAGCCTAAGTGTTGAATAAGACTAAATTTATTAGACCTACATAGAAATTATAGAGATATAAGGCGTGGGGGTAACAACACGATTTAACATCGTTATGCATTTTTTCAGTCGACTAACCCATTCACCTTGAAGAATGAGAAAATAAAGAGAAATTACACATGGAGGTTTTATGATATGAAATAAACAGTAGACATCTTACGCGAAAAAGTACACCATTACGAAATCCTAAGGAAAGTAATGCGGCATACGTGTCGATTGGTAGTCGAACACAGTGTCGGAAGGTGAAACCGTTAGAGCACGTCTATGAACACGGAAATGTCTACATTCTAACCTCCGCATAACTCCGGTTGAGGTGCGGGGCCAGCTCCTTGAGTGCGGCGGACAGGTCATGGATGTCGATCTTCCCATTTCCGTCTGTGTCTAATTTAGAAAACAACTTTTCTAGCCTTTCTTCGTCTTCTTTTGGTATTTCCTCTAGTTTCAACGGTGGGTGCAAGTGAACCATGGTGCCTATAGTTTGCGTAAGTACTGCTTGTTAAATAACAAGATATAATATTATTACATAAGTATGTGAAGGCAAACATAACTTTAAACTAATCTATTAACGTAATAGAAAGCATTTTTAGAGAAAAAATTGCACTTCTTTCCCGATCAGTACTTTTTTGACAGCTACTTGCTGCCGCACTGCTGCACACAGACTCAAAGATACACACACACACTTACAATTGTACAAAGCATAGCGTTTCCGTGTCCTACTATTTGACTCAGAGCTATGAATTTATAATAAAATTTAGAAATATGGACTTTAAGACTAATGCCAGAAAGTCCAAGTAAAATGCAAATAATTTTCAAGTAGGTATCCTTTTTTTAGATATTAATTTTTACGAATATATGCCAATGACGGGCACTGTTCTGGATATAGGTCCTTTCAGTCAATCAGCCTTACACTCATTTATTAAGTAGAATTTGTTGGTCTTTATTACTTTAAAATCACGGTAAAATCGTAAAGTGACGCTGAATATTTTTAAAAGCTTATAATTTGCAATTTATGTACTGTTGTCGCCAGTCTTTTTTTCCGGCCCAAAATTGGATTTAGTAGATCCAACATGGCGGACGGATACTATCACTGAATAAAATTGTAACTATAGATAGATACAAAATACATGCACAATATTTTGATTAATTTAGTTGTTTGTGTTTAGTTTAATAATTTCTTGAGCTGCACTTTTTTTTTTTAAAGCTGGCTATATTATTATTTTGATTGTCATTCTTTGTCATGAAGGTATACGTATTATGGTAATACGTAATAAACCTTCATGGTCGTTACATTATGTATGCCAAGTAATGCTGGGCTGGTGCTATTTGTTTAGGGTTTTTTTTTATAAAATTTAAGGCAATAAGTTGTTTTTTATGTTTCGTGGTAAATACGTAAAAATCTCCCGAATAAAATTTTCGTCTTGCATATTGTTTTAGGACCAGCCAATTGACAACAGATGTCACTAGTTTACACAAACTTTACTTCGTTTAACAATAGATGGCGTGCGGTCGTAATCTCGAAAATTGCTACAAAGACTTGCACCTAATAATAAAATGATTATCGTAATCTTTTATTACCATCACGCTCGTATTTTCCTAAGGTGGTTTTCAGACAAAATATTTAGAAATATTTAGCTCCTATAGGGGACGAAAATATTACCAAATCCAATTTCCGACCTAGGTACTGAGAATTTCGACCTAGTCAGCTCAAGTCAGCGTAGCAGTTGCGCTTAGTAGTAGCCATAGTTGCAATTATTTTTTTTAAATCCACACATAGCTACCTATCGGTTTCACATGGTTCGATTTTAGTTGTTCAACTGCTAAATCGCACTTGTACCTTATACCTACCGCTGTGAATACACCCACAGTTCGGCCAATAAGTAGGTCCCATATAATAGGGGACGAACCTATTGCCGAATATATTGCAAACTAAGCGGGTACAAATAGGTATTCCGTATTAGGAATTCGACATAACTAGACGAAGGGGAAAGGAGGATTTGCCACTTATCTATACTTTCTTTATTTACTTTATTGTTTGAACGCGCTTTGAGAAATTATTTCAGTGTTAGATAGGCTATATACCTAATCTACACTAATATTATAAAGAGGAAAGATTTGTATTTTTGTATGTAACGAATAAATTCAAAAAGTACTGCCCCTCAACCATGAGTTCTGTCGAATGACTTTCGATAGGTTTTTTACGCATCGAAACGCTGTAATCCCATAGCAGGTTTTAGTTCTTTACGTAACCGCTAGAGGCGCTGCGAGAGTTTTCCATACAAATATTTTACCGCGTCGCTAGCGAGTCTAGTGACAAAAACTCATGGTCGAGGCACTGGACCGATTTGAAAAATTCTTTCCACGTTAGATAGCCCATTTATCGGGGAAGGCTAAAGGCTAAAGGCTATCATCACGCTACGACTAATAGGAGCGGAGTAGTAATGAAAAATGTTGCAAAAACGGGGGAAAAAATTATAAGACCACGCGGGCGAAGCCGCTGGCGGGAATCTAGTTATATTATACGACAATAGGAGCGGAGTATCAATTAAAAATGTTACAAAATCGGGGAAGAAATACAACTTCTACGGGAACGAAGTCAGGGGCAGTGGCTAGTAAAAGATAAGTACAAGGTATAACTCTAGTTACCATGATGTGCCCCAAATAGAAGTCCGCAGTGCATCGTAAACCGGAAACCGCTGAAGTGTATTCAGCCTCCAAGTCCGTAAACAGGCCCGAAGCGGCTTCTTCAAAAATGTAAGGTTTTGCCCCATCATATCATACGGTAATCCGATTTCTATTTGTTGCAGATACTTTATGGTTTTATATTAAAAAAGGGGGAGGGTTGCCTCCCCCTCCGGCTGAAAGATAAGTTATAATAATATATCATTCATTCTGTAGTAGGTAATTTTAATCAGAAATAAATGTGTAGGTAAATAAATTAAACTTGTCAATTTGAATGCCAGAGACAGCACAACTGGTAATGTCATGTCTATTCCTATTAATGTTCTTCTTCTTCTTATTTATTTATGGCAATTGGTGCCGATGTCGACAATTCTGCCAATGTCAAAGTGGATAGGTACATTTAAATAATATTACAAGTAATAAATTGCTATACTTTGTAAAATATTTCAAAAACAAGCAAAATGGCGATACGCCACAACCATGTTGGAATTCAAAAAATCTCCTATTAATGTTATTAAAGGTTAATGTAACTAAGTAATATTATTATTTATTAGTTACATATATACCTATGCATAAACATAACTGAAATTTGTAACGTTGTGTAATAACAAATAGCTAGTATTTTAATACATGAAAAGAAACACTTATTTGAACTATCCGCGGTACTTTGGCAGTTAGCTGTCAATGGTGACTTTCTAAGGCGCGTTTTGTGAATTTTTTGCAGCGTGATAAAATTATGTATGTAGGTACCTAACTAGGTATTATAACCATATTATAACTAGGGATTTGTGCTGTGTTATTTCGGAACAATTATCACAAGAATATAAGCATTATAAATTACAAATAGTGGGAACATGTCACAATGAAGGTATGTTTACCTTTTTCAATGATAAAATAAAACGCGATTTACCAAATTTAAATCTAAGGAGTCTATAACAAAGTCAGCAGGTGGGTATAGGTAAACCATGATTTGATTAAATCGATTTCTATAAACTGACCAGTATCCAGTCTTATACCTACGTGTATGAAAAATATAAAAAATCATACTAATTATGTATCTTACAATGTATATTTTTCAAACTTCAACATGACATGCAGACCTAAGCACTGCTTTACTGCCTGTGACTCGGTAGCTTAGTTGGCTAAAGAGTCCGATGTACTTAACTGGAGGGAAGGAGGTTCAAACTCGGCCTGAGATTGTATCTTGGTTATATACAATCTTTCGAGCGATAGATATATCCTAAATCCTTTTCTTACTAATATTATATAGGTATGCGAAAGTAACTCTGTCTGTCTGTCAGTCTGTGTGTCGCGCTTTCACGCCAAAAATACTGAACTGATTTAAATGAAATTTGGTAGTCTAGAGCCTGAGAAAGGACACAGGCTACTTTTTAAAATAGGGGTTAAAATAGGGGATGAAAGTTACCACCACCGTGAAAAAACTTTATAAAAACTAACTTTAAAAAACTTTATAGGCCTAATAATTATTTATAAAATTCTTTAGTAGGTGGTAGGTAGCGGAAATAATTAATTATCTGGTCATCAATCCCGGATACCAATTATTGTGGGAAAACGCCTTACTTACGACATTTATATAGGAACCCAATTCGGTGCAATTGTAGTTCGTACGTAACCAGCTTCATTATAGAGCACACTTACGATCCCGGAAAACTACGGGGTTTTTACCTGGGAATTTAATTGGACAACAATTTGGGAGTTATATAAAGTAGCTATCTCAACTTTCAAGGAATCAGTCATCTTTAACGCTCGCCGATGGACCCTAACCGCTATTTCCCACAAAACGATGCACAATGGTAGATAGGATAGGAATAATAATTTAGATAGGTAGTAGATTCTTATTCTTCGTGCTAAACATAGAAGTTACGCAAATTGACCTTAACACAGACTACCTACCATGTCTACCATATATAGGTAGACGTTAATTTAAGCCCAATGATATTGCATTAGTATTTAGTTAAATAGATAACAATAGTAGGTCATACCTTCCAACTTTCCAAACAAATACCATATAAATACCAATACCTACCGAACCAAGGGTTACCCAAAGATTAAAAAAGTGACTCATAAAATCGGTTACAAGATATTTTGGGGCGCATTAACCGACGACAATAAGTCACATTCAGAAATATTGTCACGTACCCTGACGGTGACACAGACATAAAGGACTGTCACCCTATTATACTTCATTAAATTCACTCTATAACAGCCATATTTCGCTAAGTAGGTCTTTCAATTCGACATTATTCTGGTCTATCCCTCTCACAATACCATAAAAACCCCACGTGTAAAAGAGACGCAGAAATAAATTTGTCAAAAACCGTAGCAACTGTCATCGGGTTTCAACCAATAAGTCCCTGAGGATGGGATAGCTATTATGTCTGATATGACAATACACAAATTGACGCGACCGAAAATCTATGAACTTCAAAAGTTAATACGCGCGTGGAGCGATGGCCAATACAATTTGAGCTTAATTTGTTAAAAGTCAAAGTTTAAAATGACTCGATATTTGTTGATTTGGCATGCAATAGAAAACTAAACTCTATATTTTAAGAGTTTAAGTTGTAATTTGTAAATACAGGGCTTCGATTGTTGAAGGGATGAGCCTACAAAAAACTCTCAATGGGGAGTGAACAAAAGCTCATAAAAGTTTGAGATTAATCGGGGATTTGGGCACAATAATACACACACATGCCGCTGACGTGGTGTAGTCAGTACAATGTCATGGGGGCACATAATTATTATTGCTGCAAGTATGTGGACACAGCAAAGAATTTGTTTTGATTTATAGCAAAATGTGTTGTAACGCTAGAGGGACTGAAGGCCCGGTACTCTACCAATATCAGAACTTTCATAAAAGCTAAGTGCCAACCTGACACCTTACCCACTACCTAGGTTCAGAACCGTTTTTTAGTATTCATTGTTGTCGATGTAAGTAGTTGCATTATTGTAAATTGTAAACATATACATCGTGGGCAGAAAATCGTGGATCAAACGAAACAGGGCGATAGTTGAAGTTATTTGCAGTAAAAGATATCTCTGGGGCAGAGCTCTAACTTAATTTCCATAAAAGCTATGAGTATGACTAATTGAGTGTTTTCTGAAGAAAATACCAAAATTAGTAGTAAATAGGCAATTAGAGTAAAATGGGTACCTATTTTAAAACAACAAATGGTGTCTAGTTGCTTCTAGAAAATGTATCATTACTACAAAAGTGCTTTTTGCTTTTATGATAGTAGGTGCCAAGATTTGTGAGTATTGGAACTTTTTTCAATACTTACCTCTTATGTTTCACGAAAAATTATTTGTGACTTTCGAACGTTACTGTAGAAAAATATGTACTACCAAAAATTACCCTGTACTAAAAAAACTTTCCTATAAAACGAGGTGTAACACATAGCTGTTGGTAGCTTAGTTATTATTTTATGTTCATTTTTTCATAGGTCTAAATAAAGTAAATCAGAGAATAGTCAAACATCAGTTAAATCTGACCGTAGTATTTATTTTATGACTCCTTTATTTTACGAAACAGTTAATTCGGACCATTGGCTATGTTTGGCAGTGTTTATAAATCAGAGGTTAGTCAAAAACAGCTATTACATACCACCATACCATCACGCCTGTATTACTCAAAATTTTTACATTTCGCCGGTATTATTAGGTCCCATGTAATAGGGAGAGAGCCTATGTGTAGTATTTATTTCTATTTAGTAGTATCTTTTTGTATTTATTAAGCATTCTTCATGTTGTCTTCTGTAGTCTCTAAACATAAAACGTATGAAGACAAACTTGCATAAGCCGCTTGATAGTAAGCAGGAATCGCAGCAACCTAATGTACCTATAGGTACATTAGGTTTCTTCAGGCAGGCCGACATTATTATTATTATACATCATGATTATTAATACAGGTACTGTTTATCTTTCTACTTTTTCCAGTTATACCTAACTTGGCAATCCATGGTCATAATCACTGATAGGTAATAAACACTGTAATAAAAATAAGAATATGTGTGAACAAATAAACGAAAACAATTTCTAATAGACATTTAATATAATATGCTAATGTTTGTGCCATAAAAAGTAAAATATACAAAAATTTCTAGATTAATAACACTTATGTACCTACATACATTTACAATACCTATTACACTAAATAAAAATTAGGTTAACCTTAGTGGTGTCTTGTATCTTTTTTCTCTCAATACTAAAATATTGTACTGTAAGCGAGCCATATATATGATAATTATATAGGTACATATTTATTTTTTAAATTTAACTAAATTTGACAACTAGGTATGTTTAAGCTATGAGGAATGTTTCAATTGATAAAATACGGGAAATTGACTAGATTCTACATAAATCACATTTTCATTCTTCATATATAATACTGTTTTTCGAAATTATTATCGAATCATAATGGGTACGCTGCGTAGAATCCATGGTTATAATGGATAAATCTGTTATAGTTATAGGATCCATCGATCCACGGCTGGATTGGATACATAGTATAGTAATTTATCCATGAATCTACTGAAAAACACTCTGGCCATTATTCATTAATTTTGCCGCTCGTGTACATGTCGGTGAGTATTCGTTCTATGGGTGTATCTCCAATTGTGGCCCTGAAGAACAGTTCGACAATGGCAGAGCTGGGCACGCTCTCGATGGTCGACAAGATGTTCTGGAGTCTTATTGACCTGGCCAGCTGCAGCGGATATGCGCGAAGACAATACTGAAAATTTAATAATATTTTGAATTTAATATTTTCAGAAACTTATCTATAAGGCGTGACTAGGTACGTTTCTCAATGGCTTCGGCTTCCGTTTACTCAGCATAAGTGACAGTTTGTTTTAAATATGTTGATGAAATTACTAGCTATAATTACATATCTATGAACATACATGCATGGGTTATATTATGTAGGTGTAATTTTCATTTTATTGGTTCAAATATCAGCTTGTAAATAAATAATCATTCAAACAGACAGTAAGAGTTTACACACCATCACGCCTGTATTGCCCGAAGGAGTAGGCAGAGGCGTACTAATGTGCACCCACATTTCGCCGGTATGTTTTAGATCCCATGTAATAGGGGCGAGCCTATTAGTACATATAAAATAGTGTATAAACTAGTACGGATGCGGATATGTTGAGTTTCTTACCTCGTTCAACATGAGTTTCGACTGATTAAACACGTGAGTAACCACGTTATCATTTTGTAGTTTCCGATCGTCCATGTCAGCGTGGGTGGGGCTGATGGCTCCATCGTGATCCTTGTCATTTATGCTAAACAGCAACATAACTCGGAGACAAGCATATTCATTGCCATCTGGACCTATATTACATATATCCGCCAGTGCCGATTCAAAATATTCAATTTCTTTTTTATAATCAGTCATTAAATTGTTTTTGTCTTGCAAAATGTTAAAGTCCATCGGGCAAAGGAACTGAGCAGCGCCAAGCACAAACAAGTTTTTCCAGGATTTCTCGAGAAGGAGTAGTCTATCTTGCAAGGGTAGGTTAGCGAAGGGTGGAATACTTCTGGCCCACTTAACGTTCATAAAGAGCAGTCGGGCGGCAGCCTCACAGATCGTTGCTGGGTCTGTTGATCCCAAAAAGTCTAGCCTACTAAAAGGTGGCGGTGTTGGAGGCTGTAGAACAGACCTAATGGGTGCACCGATGAGACCCAAAGAGGCATAGTTGTAAGTGTTGTACAATGGTATTGGCTGAGGCGGCAGTAGATTGTGTTTCGGTAATGCCAGGTTCAGTGGCGGAGGTACCGGTCCTCCTACATCTGGTCCTGGCAATGGATCTTTCATGAATAACGCCATTTGTCGACGTATGGTTGAGTTTCGGGGCCCTCTCTCGTGTTGGACGGCTGTAAGTAAACAATAACTAAGTATAAATAAGTTGGTACTTAACACGACGAAAAATAAAAAAGTGTTTCTTTAAGTTATTCATTTTATCAATTTCGTTCGATCCTTCGATTTATGACCTTCTTTTATCTTATAATAAGTCGCAAATTCTTTTATTTTGATAATAAACAAAATTTTGCGATCCTCGGTTGCCATTTTTACAATAGGCCTTTTGTGCCTAAACCATAATATCATACCTGTATTCTCCGCAAGGCTAGGCAGTGTATGTAGGTACTGTACATTCACTTATACAGATGTCCTTGCGGTCCCTGATGCTCATAATATTCGGTATCCATAAAAGTCAAAAACAAATTGTAGTTAAGATAATGCGGCGCGACATAATTCTTCTGCTTCCGAAAAGATTGACCTCCCCTGCTTTCCTAACGTTTAAACAATGCATTAAGGTAATTACATTCAAAAACAAAACTTACCATCTTTATTCATGCCAACCTGCAGACATTTATCTAGGCGACAAGACCTGCACTGGTTCCTATGAGCCTTGTCCACCGGGCATCCCCCAGGGAGCCGCGCCTTGCAGGTGTACCGACGCACGGTTGGCTGAAATTCAATACAATTTTACATATTCTTCTAAGTACCTAACTACCTATACTATTTATTTATACTTTATGCACAAATAGTACAGAGGCGGACTTAATGCCAAAGGCATTTTCTACCAGTCGGCCTTAGTGTGACGCAAATTGGTATATGAGAGAAAACTATAGGTTCGGGTTAATGACCGAACATTTGCTATAGTCAGCAATTTACTTTACATCGCGCCATTCGGACATGTCACCGACAGTTCGCCGTCAGCAAGCGTATGGTGTACTCACCTATCAATTAGCATTAATTTGTTATATCATCAGTAATTATTTTAAGAGCAAATCAGTTATATTTTAGCGGTATTTTATAGTATCAACCAGTGTTAATAAACCCTATTATCTAGCTATCCTATTCGTATCATTTATCATCTAATGTACCTAGCCCGTACACTATACTATATACTATACTATAAGTCGTGCAAGTTGATAATTATTAAAAAAAAAAATATGGCTGGAACCTTGTCTTGTTATCCTCAAAATTTTGTCATCCACGGCACTTGCCGGCTAGTGGTGAAAACGCGTACTGCGAGCAATAACGTCATTTTTACGTCACCAAGATGGCCGCTAGGCCCATCATCAATTTGCGTGGCCTATACTATGTATCTAAGCGGTTTGTGGCTAAGTTATAACCACGCTGATCAACCGATCTGCAAGGTTGTCGCGGTCGACCGTTCTTTACACATCGAGATCCCTATGTGCATCGGAGAGCACTTATAGCCGTCGGTCCCAGCTGTTGTCATACGAACCTATGACTACTTATAGTTTCTTTTTAATTCTATACTTAGTAGGTATGTGTACAGAGGCGGAATTAATACTTAGAAGGCATTTTCTACTAGTCAACGCTAGGGTGATGCAGAGACAAGAAATGTAATATAGTTATTATTTGGTGCTAGTCAGCCTGCCTTAACCACTCTTTACTTCGATATTCGCGTCTTGTTACAAAGGAAGATTAGGATAAAATAAACCACACTAGTCTACTAGTATAAGAATATTTGTATTTAATTTACACACTTTGACTGTTGCTTTTTTCAGGGTTTTATAATTGTAAAGTTTTAGAATTCACTATATAAATTAACAGATTCCAGCTTACCGTCCTTCGGTCGCGTCGCACCGACCGCTTGAAGAATCCTGCGCAGCCATCGCACGCGAACACTCCGTAGTGCTTGCCTGAAGAGTGGTCGCGACACACCGCACACGGCACATCGTATAGGATACGACCTAATAGGAAAAATATTTTAATATCAACAACTGCCTCATTAACCTAGTGGTCGTAAGCGCGACTGCATGAGGTCCAGGATTCGATTCCTAGGTAGAGCCAATGCTCTACCTTCATATCTATTCTACTATCTTCTTAGTTTTCTATTAGATTCCAAGTAGCAGCTCGGAGTTCAGGATTTGGGCTTAGTTCATAGGATCCAAAACATATAGTACAAAATGTTTGTACTACAGGTTTTGGCTCCTATGAATAACAGGTTTAACCCAAAAAAGCCAGTGGCGGCGCACATATTACGTTATACTATTGGGTCAATAAAACCTAAATAGGTGAGTACTTTGACGGCCTAGGGATGCACCTTAGGCTTCGGGTATTACCCCCCTTAGTGTGTTTAGCACTGCTGATACTGGCCGGGACAGTGGTTTTAGTGGGTAAAAATCCACTCACCAGTCTAATACCCAAAGACCGGCAGCGTTTTGAAGGTTTTGTCCCCGTAGGTAAATAAAAAAAGGTGCTTTGAGGGACTAAATACCAAATATAACGTCAACATCTAAGTATCATACATAAGAAAGAGAACTCCCACTAATAAATCAAAGTCTACACAAAGCTAAGGACCAAAGCTCCGCCCTACTAGCGGGGCATCTGATCTATACATATATTTATGTTGAATTAGGGGTAAGGCGTTCATAGGTTTGTTTGTGAACAAATCCACAAAACTACATATTTAGTAATAGTGGATTGGATTTGGGTTGAAATTGAATAAGTTTTACTACATCATATAAACTGAATATTTGTACCTACGTTAGAAATAGTTTAGGGTAGACGTATCATAAATATTAATTTAATGAGAAATGAAAGTATCCAGATATTCATGGTTCGAGCATATCAACTAGCTTTCCGCCAGCGCGAGCAGCTTTACCCGCGTGGTCTGGGCATTTATTATAAATTATTAAAACAAATCTATCCCACGGGAACCATACATTTTAACGGGATAAAAAGTAGCCATGTGCTATTCCAGACTATAATCTATCTCTGTGCCAAATTTCATCATGATCCTTCCAGCCGTTCTGGCGTGATGGAGTAACAAACATCCATCTATCCATCAAATCAAATTAAACTTTCACATTTATAATATTATCAATTGATTAAATGGAATTATGGATTACATGGAATAGGATGTCTATTCTATGTATTTAATCAATTGATAATCCTAAATGTGTTCATGTCAAAATATTTTTCTGAACACTGTGATCTGAATGGACCGCCTCGGCGTTGGCTTGCCCATTCATTGCAGAAATGTAAAAAGTTAGCAAACCATCGACATTTTAAATAGGAAGTGGGTTCCGTTCAGATTATACACTATAAAAAATCCTGATCTGGTTATTTCTGTGCCGCTCTACATCTTCGCCTTGTACCTGGACATCGCTGGCATCGCTAGTACCACTCTAGTAACGTCTCGATGCAGGTACAGTCAAGCGCAAAAACATGTATAGGTACACTATCAAAAGTGCTAAAGCAATTTTTCCATGAATTAACGATTGCAACGACACCAATGCCACTATAGTATTGGTTCCTAAATACTATGTTCGTAATATGTCAAAAATTTCTATTAGTACTTTAGGAGAAAATCTCTTTAGCACTTTTGTTATAATACATGTTTTTGCTCGTGGCTGTACTCTTTCCGAATAACCCAGTGTTGTAATATCCTGGGAGATTTTACACAGCACCATCTAGTCCTAAACTAGGCAGAGCTTGTAATATGGGTACTAAACAATGGATATAATACTTATATACTTTTTTTTTGTAAATACATACTTATAATACATAGGAAACACCCAGCCAAACACAAACATTTATATTCATTACATAAATATTTGTGTCCTGTGGGAATCGAACCCACGACTTCGTAATCAGCAGTCCGGTACTCGAACCACTAGACCGCAGACGTCGTCAAATAATTTATTTATAAATAATATATTTATAGGTTCTAAGTTTACCTTTTACTCAATAACTAAGCTGAAACCGGAGAGATTTATTTTATTTTTTCAACCGACACCGAAGTACCGAACCCTAAAATGTACACAAAACATTTACAGATCCCACGGCCCGGCCGCCAAGATAAGACGCCATTTTTGTTCGCGACCAGTCGAAAAGGCATAAAGGCAAACTGAACAAGACATCCCGTATTCAATTCGTGAATACACTTGTGATGCAGGAAGCGCGGTGTCGAGTGTTCGAACAAAATTCAGCTAAACAATACAAACGGGAGTCGAGTCGATGGGAATAAAACGGTCGAGATAGATAATTATAGGTTTGTCGATAAAGACAACTTAATACAAGTTGCACACAAAAGGTGGGTAGTGGTGTAGTTTTTGCTCTCTATTCTTGTTTTTTGACTAGGTACGCGATTGAAGTAATCGGAATCCAATCGAGTAATAGAAAAACTGTTATGTTATTACATAATTGAAAACAATAAATCACTACATACTTATACAAAGTCTTCCGTTGCGTCTGTCTGTCTGATTTTCATGCTGTTTCCACCAATGGTTACAGTGGTTTTCGAGAAATGTTTTAGTATATAATTTGTCAAGTGTTTGTATACATTGGCTAAAATATAAAAGGCTACGCGGGCGTAGCCGCTAGCGGAAAGCTAGTAAAAAAATTAAAAATAACTTTCTTAATTAGTTGAATTAAACAAATAAAGTCCAGTTCTATTTCTCAATTAGATAAAAGGTAAATTACCTGTTTCTCTTTAATTTATCTATTTTCTCGCTTTGGTAAAAGTTAAAGAGTATTTTTCTACTCAAAATGTCTGGTATTCGTACCGTGTAAGGCATTGTGTTACCTAGAGCCTCTGGTCACACGTTTTATAACTTCGACTTACATTAGATAGGTATCTTTTTTTCATGGATTTTATGCCGGGTTCGTCTCCATAGTCTTCTTTTTGGAACCGCGCAAGTAAAGTTTTATACAATACTTCTAAAAGCTCATTTGAAATAAAAGCAATTGAAATTGAGATAAAAATATAACATTCCAAGTAATAAAATTTGCGATACTTAGTACCCAGTTTGCATTCGTTCATAAAAACAGGGGCAGGCAAGCACGTTATTAGGGCTATCGCTTCCGAATCATCCGTTAATGATTATATCAACCGTGCGAACGCCCACCTGTGTCAAATGGACCCAGTGTGTTTGATCCCATAGCGTGACTCTGACTACGAAGGGGTCAAACGAACGCACGATTATTAATCAAGTATGTTATTTAAATTATAAACTATTTGAAATATCTCTGGTACTGAGTTCCCACATCAATTTTGATGTAACTTTTAGTAATGCGAACCCTATTGTGAATTTGATGTGCTTGTTAGAGGCGGATGATCTATGGTAATGAACATTTGTGTAACACTATGTTTGTCATGATATCTCATCTTCTTTTTCCCAATCATGTTGGGGTCGGCTTCCAGTCTAACCAGATGCGGCTGAATATCAGTATTTTACACGAAGCAACGGCTTAACAAGCTCTCCGAGGCCCGGAGGGGTTTTGATGTGTTAAGAATGGTCACCCATCCACAGACTAACCTCGGCAAGCGTAGCTTATTCTTGCGAATCGGTTGATCAGTGTTGCTATAACTTAGCCACGAGCCCCTCAACACTATGCTTTCGTGACTATTATAAAATAGAAATAATGTTTTGCGTATCACTTATTGAAGGTACTGAACTCTATATCTGTAATTGAAAATGTTGGTTCTAGAAGCATAAAAAAATGTTCCTTTGGTGACGTAGGTGTGCACTAAGAAAGGGTTTTGGGAAATTCCTACGGGATTGGGAATTTGATGAACACGATTAGGTACACGCGTAACACCGAGGGAAACAGCTAGAAGTACTATTTAGTTAGACTATTAAATTCTAATAAAGAGAATCTGTTACGAACGCATATATTTATTTAGGTATTACTTTGTCTCTACTGTACCAACGCTTATAATTTAGTTATAAGCAACGCAAATATTTTACCGAAATAAAACTAATTTAACAACATGAGCTTTAACACACTAGAAAAATATGTAAATTTTAGAGAATAATCATAACACTAACAACAAATATTAATACACTTTATCAGAAAATAATATGTCCAATTTATAAATAAACTAAAACAAGGATAATTATTGGGTCAATCTATGATTCAACGGCATGGGGGAGTGAGAGCGGTGGCAGATGCGCCCGCGCACCTCGTGGGAATGCTGCCGATGGGACAAATTGGCCATGACACGTCATCTCGTTCAGTGCTAATTTACGATGGCTTGACATGGAGGCCGATAGCAAATAAAATTGAATATTTATGTCAAATGCATAATGTGTGATGGCTAATATTATTGATTTCGCTGAGATCATGTTTTAGATAGTTAAAAGATGAATTAATCTAAGGCTACTTATTTCCGTTTAAATTCGTTCGTTTTATTTTTCGTTTTAATTATTCCTTTTATAAGTAGCCTTCATAATCACATAAGTATGATTAATAATTGCTGTAAGTAATCTTTTAATTTTTGCTGTGTGTTTCTTATATATTGCAATTAGGTATTTACAAAAATTTGGTAGCTAATAGAATATAGAGGGAGTATTATAATCCATTGTCTAATACAAGCTACGATTATGTGTGGGCCAAGTAAATGTAGTGCATCTGCAAGAATTGCAGAAAATGGCGTTCTGAAGGTATTTTTTCGCTCTCACTATGGCAAAAGAAGTGTGTTTGTTTAAAATAATAATGATTTGTTACTCACTTGACGACGCTGAAACAGAATGCATCTCGATACTCATATTACTCTGTCATCGCTTCTGAAAACAAAAAGATAAATTAGTTGAGGAAACATCTAGCCGATCACAAACATTTTCTCACAGGAACCATCGCGTGAATTAATTCTCAAGTGCAAATCTTTCGCTCGCGGTTTTCGAGAGTGCTCCAAAGCCAATGCAAAGAAAGGAATCAATCAAGAATAGCAACAAATGTAAGAAAATATAGTTCTATTGTATTTGGGCTTTGTGGCTGACATCTTTTGGGCACAAAGCCGAGAGCTACTCGTATTTTGTTCATTATTCTCTTTGTTCTAGTGCCACTTGTTGTAAACGGGCATTGCGTCGAGCACCATAGAGTGGTACCGTTTCATTAAGAACACTTACAATTAACAACTTAGTATAATTTGTGTGAACAAAAATTGTATTTGCATTTGACCATTATAAGTTTTTTTAAGGAAAGTTAATTTCTTCGTTGTCGTTCCTCTACAAGTGTTGTGGGAAATCGCAGAACCGCTCATTTCAATTATACAATAATAACATTAGTAACTATCCAAAATAGCACTACTTATACCTTAGAAATTATAACTAAATGTTAATAAATGAAAGTTTTATTTTTCGTATAGTTATGCGACTTCCTTCGTAACTAAATAAAATACTATTGGAATAATCCTTAAAATCGCAAGTATTAGTCTTAAATAAAAATTAAAAAAACAGCAGATTCAATAACAAAATTTTCAGAAATTAAACAATAACATAAAGGACGTTTCGTTTGCGTAAAGTAGAGAAAGACTAAGTCCCGAGCCACAGTAGCAGAATTTCTCACTTTGTCTGTCGGTCACTTAGAAGTTGGATTGCATACTTTTTTCGAACGTAATTACAGGCTCGCAAAACAGGTAATTAGGTTCGGATAATCCCGGTAAGTATCGGCACAAAGGCTGGGATGAGTCGGGTCGAAAAGGCCTGGTGTGCAGCCGAGGGTTAACAACAAAAGCGAAACCAATAATAACATCGGAAAGTCGGTAGCTTCTTGCTTTCAAAATCGAGATGGCGCAAAAAATCACTAATACGTTTTTTGGATGTTTGGACCTAAATAGAGAAGAGAATTTGCAGACTGTTTTTTTTGTACTTTGACTTCATGCAGCTGTTGTAATAACAAACATGTATGGGTATATTAATCTGTAATATTTAGAATTTAATGCATTTTTATTTGATGTCTCGGTTTATATGAACCGGTCTGACGAACTAAATTTATCCTAATCGTTACAAATGCACTGAATAAAGTTATACACGGCAGTTTTTTTCTTGAATATTTTTAGGTCTATCTTTAATTAGGGACGGTAACTCTCCAGTTTAATTGTTTTTCTATTAAATATAAAAATATTAAAAATATTCCGAACTTCTTTTTTATTCTTAATTAACTCTTAGTGAGTGTACACTGTACATACAGGATGTAAATAGAGATAGGAGGTAGGGAAATAAATAATTTAGGTAACATATTGTAAGAAGAAGCTGTAAGAAGTAAGAATGGAATATTTCTTGAGAATGAAAATACATATAAAACATATCTAAATAAGTACATTTTTGGTACTTACTAGTTGAATAGGAAGGCATTTAAGTAAATAAGAACTTACTTACGCTTAATTGCATAGAATCTAGAATTGGTTTAGCTTATATTCTTGTAAAGTTGAAACAGTATTTTTTGATGACTAGAATAAAACGTTCAAGACAGCTAAAAACCCAAAACAATTTAAAAAAAATGAGAGTAACATCACAAGCTTTACAATAATGTAACAAAAGTATCACGCTTATGGCTTCCTAAAACAAACACCCTTTATTTCAACAAAGCGCGTAAGAGAATGGACACTTAGACACTAGTTTTTTGCATTGCGTCAGTAATTTTTGATATGAAGGGTTAATTACAAAATTAAATAAATACACAAGTTTTACAAAGTGACTTACACTGCTTTTCAATATGTTCCGTGTAATGTTAGCAAGAGCCGATAGCGAACGTGTTGATGTGTTAAAACAATTAAAAATCAAACCAATAAGCGTGACCGGAGCACATTAATGGCGAACTTTAACAACTTGACAAATAAGCGAAAATTAATTTCAGTATTAACGGCGCTTGTTATGGTTTTCTATCGGAAAATTCATTTAACGCAATCTCTTCTATAAATTAGAATTGTGTAATGAGAGATTAGTAAATTTAAGAGGTTCCACTATGTAGGTAATAAGTACTTTAAATTACTAAGTTATAAAATTTACATAATAGAATTTGAGTAAGGATAAAATCATTCCGTTTCACATGCACACCACCTCCGTTCCTGTTAAATTATTTGGCAGATAAATTCATACAATCTAAATTTGAGTTTATCTATCGGTTAGCGGCTATCCAGAGGTGGTGAAACAGGCCCAAATATAATAAAAAACATATTATTATTAATTGGTATTTTTATTTATTTCATGGCTGTCAGAAGAGACTATGTTTTAATTACAGAAGTCATCCTACTAATATTATAAATGTGAAAGTTTGTGAGGATGGATGGATGGATGTTTGTTACTCTTTCACGCAAAAACTACTGAACGGATCTGGATAAAATTTGGCACAGAGATAGATTATAGTTTGGAATAGCACATAGGCTACTTTTTAACCCGGTAAAATGTATGGTTCCCGCGGGATAGCGGGCGAAGCCGCTGGCGGAAAGCTAGTACTACATAAACAATATCTATAAATACATACCCTACAATTTGTACTCTACTAGTTCCTTCCTAGCTATGTTGGGAACGTGATAAATATTAGTATTTTACACGACAGCTCGACTGCCATCAATTCTGAATGATATACATAAACTAGCTTTTATCCAACGATTCGCTCGATTAAGCCCCGTTTTAATTGTTATTCTGTTATTCGAGGCGGAGACAAATCCAACAAATCAAAAACCATGAAAATCGATCCAGTAGTTATTGAGTTATAAGTGTTGTAACAAACCCGACTTTGTTTTTATATTTTTATATTTATTATTATTTATTTATTTATTATTATATAAAAAGACATACTGCGCCGACCCCAAGTGAATAGGGATGAGGGCATGAGGATGATGATGATGAAGATATAAAAAACAAACTAAAACAAAAGTTATTAAATAATAAATATAATCTTATCGATGACAGCCGTGCCAGAAGTAAAGAAGAGATTCATAACGCAACCCCTCCACTCCCAGCAAAAGATCAAGTTTCCTTGACAGCAATACATTTTAACACTCTCGATGCTACCCGCATTCACTTGATAGTCTACTCGACAGGGGAACGACCTACCGCAGTCCACGATAGCTCACTATCTTAGATTGCGGTAGGTCCGGGTAAGTGATACGATGTATATAAATATAAAGATCGATTTTTGGGCCCGTAAACTGCCATATTATATACTAGCAACCCGCCCCGGCTTCGCACTGATGCAATGTGAAAGGAGGTCATCAAAAGCCCATACAACACAGCCCAAATTTGTACCGGAGGTACATGACAGCTGTCAAGTTGATAGTTTTTACCCTGAAATCACTATGAAACTGATAGTAATAATATCTCAATCGTAGCGTGCGTTTGACATTCCGAAACTGACACTGACAGTTTTTACTATGAAATCTTTACGAAAAAGATAATGGCGTGATTTTTCTCAAATTAAAAGTTCTTTTCTCATCCCCCAGTCAACATTAAAAAAAATTACGAGTACAGTTTTAACCAGCGTAATACAGTATTTGTTCCAATAAGTGTACCTCATTTGGGCCGATTTCGATGACCTCGTTTCTCGGCTTTTCTGTACTCTTTTAAGTATAATGTAATAAACCTTCCTCTTGAACCGCTCTATTTATATCTGAAAACTGCATTAAAATCCGACGCGTAGTTTTAAAGACTTTGTTTTATACTACTTATGTAAAGATTTTATTGAAATCGTCAGAGCTTTGTTAGAGAAAGCGATTACAAATTAATTAATAGTTGCCTACATCACGACTATATTACCACAGAGGTGTATCTACTAGTATAAACCCACAGTGCACTTTTTTACTGAATTACAGAATTTTATACCACTACTCCGCCTGGGAATCAAACCCAGGACCTCTAGCGATTATGATCAACTAAGCTTACGAGGCAGTTAGTAGTTGCTATTGATGAAGTAGTAATAAATAATATTACAACAAATATTATACTTACACATACTTTATACATACGCCCAGCAGTGGATTAATAGGAGCTGATAATGAATTATGTATTTATATACATTTTGCTAATAATGGACAAGAAAAACAAATCAAATAAGACATGTTCGATGTGACCAGTATGAATGACCCCTATTATCAGACCGTCCTCAAGGTTGCGCGTAAGCTTATCAGTGGCTGTGTTTTAATCTTTGCTGGAGGAGCTTAAGTACATATTAGTCGTATTACAGTTCCCAATTGACATATTATTTATTTCGGAAAAATATATAAAATATTAGACCGTGGCTACGCCTGCGTACAATTTAGTAGTAAAAAATCGCGTGGTAGTAAAAAATTATTTACATTAGTAGGATGTAGTAGCAAGTGTACAGTTTTCAAGATAAGCAACCGATATATCTTATCTATTAAGTATAATATATCTGTTGTGTGTGTCCATGTGTTAGTCACTGAACTCCTCCTAAACGCCTGGACCGATTTTTATGAATCGCCCTCTAAGACATGCCATATACCAACGTAGATTCGTTCAAAGCAGAGGTGTCTACTGTCCTGTGATGTACAGTGTACCTCTGCTTTTACCCTTTGGCGAGAAAGGCGTTATAGGCGCTTATAGTTATCATTAGTGTTGCTTAAACCTATTTCTAAATTATGCGTTCCTAATAAACAAGTTGAAAGTTGAGTTGTTCAGATAGTTATAAATAATAATGCATGCATAGTATACCGCCAAGGCAAACTATATATATATATATATATATATAATTAAATGCGGAGGCATAAATATTATTCTCGCTAGTTAATTATTTTCATTAAAATTCGCAACTGTTTGACAGAAAGATTAACTAAATTGTAAATATTCTAGTAGCGCATAGCATTTTACAAAATTATTATACTCAAATGTATATTATTATTTCAAGTATTTTAGGCACCAGTACCGAGGTAGAAGGCAATAATATAATAAACAGGTACTAGTTATACAAAACAAAAATATGAAATGGCTTCAAAATACGGTTTTGCAGTGGTTAATGAAGTAAAAGTACCGTTAATCTGACATGCCAATAAAGTAATTAATTAAAATTACCTTATCCGTTGTAGTAGTAAAGAAAATTATAAGTCCCACAATCACTCACTTTTAAAATTGTCACAGAATTTTTACACTTCACTAGTTGAAAACTATATTTTTCTATGCTATTTACGTCAGTGTTTACGTTAGAAGGCTGGTTGATGATCGAGTGACTCTTGCGCAGGCCCGTAGGGGATGTTTGGGGCGGCGGCTGCCGCTGGCGGGGCGCGGGGCACGCCCCAACAATTGTCCATTTGAAGTCATTCATATTTCGAACGATCTATCAATGATTTATTGATAAAGCAATAGATAAAATATTTCCACCCTAATATTATGTTAGAACGGTATTTTTTTAGTTAAGTGTTAAGTTATGTTATGTGCATGCAATGTATTTTATGTTAAAAACTGTTTATTTTATAGATATCAACTTGAGTGCAACTGTGATGCTAATTAGATGGAAAATGGAGTAATATGTAAAATCTAAATTTTGCAGCCCTTAGTGAACGCCGTAGGTATTAGTAGTTTCTAAAGTAAGATGGTAAAAAAATCTCATCGGTAACTATGTTTTTGTAGTTTTTTAAGCATTTTTCATGCTTTTTTTCCTTAATTAAAAAGTAATAATAATCTCATCGATGAGTTAAACTTTCCATTGAGTGAACTAGAACCTAGTTCAGCCCCTTTCACTTATTAGCACATAAAATGAAGAAAAATTATGGTTTGAAGCTTACCCATGACTCCATGGCAAAGAAAAATGGTTAAAAATGTCGTAGCACCATCGGCAGTACTGTATATCAATAAAGTGACACACAGTGTGAATTTCTCGGTTACATTTCGATAAAAGAACAATCACATTATAATTATTACCGAGTACAGGAATAACACGAAAAATATTTGGTTTAGTGGCAGTTTTCGATAAGAGAGATTTTATAATATCCGGAAAATAGAGGAGCTTTGCATCTTTTTTCTCGTTTCCAAACCATTGTTGAAGGGCTGACGAGTATTGGAGCTTTTATCAAGGCCGCATACGAACGGACGGAATTATTTTCAAAAAAAAATACGCGACCCAAAAAGCTATGAATCAATAAAATCAATTTCAAACTTACATTGTTCACAGTATCCCGAAATTCACTATTTGCAAATCGTTAACGAATGTACTTGTTATCAACACGCTCGTGTTCAGACATATTGGAGGGTGGGGGAAGGACACCACCCACTAATCAATCAATGAAAAATTCACCGTTGATAAAAAAGCTGCACTTTAAGCTTTAACAGCCCTGAATACAGGTAACCACCGGTTGTATATCTGTGTAGATTGAGGGAAATATATCAGTCTGGATAGTTCAACAGGTCATATTGTTGTATGAGGATTGAATTCACATATTTAAATCCACAGCTATGCATTTTATAGCGGCGAGTGAGAGGGTAGCTCTATGTAGTGTAGTTACGTGTTGCTTACATTATGAAAACAACGTTAATGGAACGTCACAGTAGTGGAGTGATATTGGCGATCATTGTTTTTTTTTTATTAAAGCGTGAAGTTCGCTCCAGTCCACAAAATAAATTTCCGAGATACATTTACTTACATTGTAGCATTTGGCAGACAATCAATATTAATAAAATTACTCCGTTATTGTGATGTTTGTTATCAGAAGCTTTGTGTATTTGATATCAAAACAGCAAAATAATAATGTAATCTGTTTTATTATTATTTATTGTTTGAACTATTTGTTACCGCTTCTAATAGTTCTAATGTAAATCTCCGACAAACATAGATTCTATACGTATAGCCAGGCAAAAAGGACAAGCGATTTGTTCACGGAATATAAATAGAAGTATAAAAGAGTCGACGGCAAACATTTGCGAACCAAGCCCGGTTAAGATTCAAAAGCTCCAGAGCTAGAACCTACATCCGTCATAAAAAAAAAAAACATTTGCGACAATAGTGTTCGGATAATAAGGGTAAAACTGTTGATCTGGTTTAAAACTCCAGTAAGAAAATGTGAGGATAAGTTTTGTTTGCAATCGTTTCAAAATGAACGAACTACCAATCTATTGCCATCCATTTCCGACCTCGAAATTGTAACATCGAGTTACTCTATCAATATTGTGCCAATATATTCAATAAGCATACATATTTAATCTGACCGGGCTACAAAAGCCTCATTAAAATTCCAATCAAGTACCAATTATTAATGTTATTGTTTCTTTGTCTATATTAGTCACTACAAATTAATTGTCTTTATCTAGCATTAATAACCTTAATGATCTGCCAGTGGTTTATATAATAAAATTGACCTATATTGACTTCATTTTTACTGATTAGATTTTTAGAACTTTTTCTTAAATGGTTGCCTAAAAGCCAAAACCTAATGGATTCAATGAAAATTCTTCAGGAATTATAAGCGGTATTTTAAATAATCTTTAAAATTAAAATGTTGAAAAACGTCAAGAAGCACCGCTAAATTGTAGCTTCTAAGTTTATACTGTCATTGCGGTCTTAAAACGTACTCCGCTGACTTGTAACAAAATTACAGATGTACTTACTTAGTTCAGAAGCATAACATTACACATACATTACATTGTCTTCGGGTGCCGTCGGGCACCGTCTCCTTACTGAATAATCCCCACCTCATTTAGGGCCACGGTACTGTCAGCAACGAAAGTCGCTATACAATTTCAGAACCTTCTGAAACTGTATAGCGACTTGTATAGCGTACTAGCGAGCGAGGTTCTTGTTAGTACGAATAATCCTATACCTATTATTTAGCTGTTTAATTACAATATTCTAGAATGCGAATTATGAATTCACTGTAAGCGAGTAAGCACAAAAGTTCGTAGCTGGGTGAGTGAGGTGGGGAAAAAATCTGCAAACAATACATGGACAGCCGCATCCACCGACAGTTGAATAGGGTGCCATCTTTAAAGCTTGTCATTCTGCTGTCAAAAGCTTGAAGCAATATCAACGCAGCGCTGTGATTGGTCGATAGGTGACGCACGCATTAGGGGAGCGTTTTATTTTATTTTAATTTAGGGCCACTTTCCGAGATTACCCTTTGTATGTGTGACTCCGGGGTTGCCTTTGTGACTGACTAGTCATTTTTTAATCGCAGCTCATTATTTATTTGTTTGTTAAATCTGTGATTCTGGTAGGGGAGTATCACATCATTGTATTGCCCTTTGCAGAATAAAGTCTTTGTAGAATCAGAAATTTTTGCTATGCGTTTCGTTAGTGTAATAAGTAATATGATTTTCATGAACCTATTTACGGTCCAGCTGCTAGCCATGGGTCTATTCACAGAACAAGAGGGGTTAGGCTATGGTCCACCACTCTGGCTTACTGCATGCAGGTTTGCTCAGGATGTTTTCCTTTGCCTTGCAGTTGTGATAATTATTAATTAATTCTTCCTCTTTATATATATTTTTTAAATTAATTAATTAAATTAATTATTTCTTAAGTTGTAAGGCCTAGCTAGCTGATAAATATAATACAAAAGCAGCGCGTAGATGTCAAAATATGTTTAAGATATTTCGAGTTTCTGAACAAGTCAATTTGTAAAGGGTACGCTTGCTACGAATATGCTACGGGGCTACGGGCGTTCGTAGCAATCTATCTACCTAACCTTCAATAGAAAAACGATTGTTATGACAGAATATGAAAGCTTAACCTTATTTATATTATTTTGATGATTTTGATACTTGATCGAGCTATTTATTATTACTACTAGCACTTGCCCGCGATTACACTCGCATTGTAAAGGATTTCTGAGACAAGAGGTAACTTATGCCCTTTGCCTCAGGGTGCATATATTTTATCGAAATCGGGTTAGGTAACAAACAGATAGACTTACTTCCCCGCCTTGCAGAAACCAAACATGCAGGTCATCTCACCTTCTCCTTGGCTAGCACGTTTCCAGGTTTCCTGCTAACTTGTCATATTATCTGTCTGTTTGTATCGGTTAATCTCGGAAACGGTTGTACCGATTTTGACAGGACTTTCACTAGTAGATAGGTAATGTTATAAGGAGTAGCTTGGGGTTACGTTTCTTTTTGAAAAAAAAACGATGGACGCGAGAAAGACCGCGGAAACAGTTAGTTTATAGTAAATATTTTATGGCTGGTATATCATTTTGCTTTTCAAAGTTTAAAAAAAAACACCATATTGTATAACATTATTTATTGTTATAAATATTTATAATAAACAACAACATTATTTCTAACAAAAGAAATGCCACAGAATTCTATACATCACTCACTCATTCACTACTAATACACATCGCGTACATACTGCATCTAATAAGTCACAGATTAAAGAAGTTTATGAAGCTCCACACAGGACGTGCGATTACAATCCTAGATGTTGTTATCAAGCTACATAAACAAAAACAAAGGCTAATCTAAGGACGTATTTTTGAAAATTTACTCCAATAATAATAATAAATAACAAATAAATTCTTTATTGACATAAACTTTGTTCACAATTACAAGAAATTCCTGGCCCCTACGCTAGTATGTACTGTATTGCAGGAGCCAGTGCTTTTATACCACTGAGAAAAATCTTGGATAAACTTACAACGTAAAGCTTTTGCAAAGGGTTTTATTGTGTGCCGTAAGTACGGTACGTTCTTAAACAAATTATAATATGTAGGTACGCAAATATCCAAACCCTACAACTATTTGTAGGCCATACAAAAATTTATTAACTTTTTTTCCTCGTATTTTACGTTTTGTCTCTCCATAAGAAACTCCCTCAGACTACATCAATAACAACAAAAAAGAAATCAGCCAAATCGGTTCATCCGTTGTCGAGTTTTGCAACACATTTAGTGATTCATTTTTATTTATATAGATAGATAGATGATTACATTCTGTTTCAGACTGCCCCCTTTACGGTATTTAATAAATATAGGTAGGTATATCTGCGATGCTGCACTCATAAGAAACCCGTGTGTAATTGTTTGTGTGAAGTGACTCCACTTAAACTTCTTTATTTTCTGCTTAAGCTACGGTTAGACAATGTGATATCAAATCATACTATAATTGATAAATATGATAGTAAGAATGAGACTATTACTTTTATAATTCGTAGATAACATCACCCTTAACAAAAAGTGATTTATTTGGATAGAGCGTGTAGTAGACTATAAAGAAATTAAAATTCATTGGTTACATTAAACCATTGGTCAGTAATTGTAAAACATATCTGACTACAAATGGTTTAATTGCAATGCATCAAATAAACACTACTTAAATAAAACTAAATACGTTTCTGTCTTTAGAAATCGATTAACAAATCATGAGAATAAATAATTTCTTGACTCTCTCACAACAATAACATTTATTTGGACAAACCATTCAATTACATGCTAAACTGCTTAGCAGAATATTGAGACTACTAAACCTTACAATTTGTAAGTATTTAATTTGCACTCGATTCTAAAGCATTAGCTCCAGTCTCAATTAACACAAAATGCGAAAAGCATCTTTGTCCGATCAAATACATAGTTCGTCTTCAATGCAAACGTGATGAACAATTAAATTAATTGCTAATCGTTTACACATAAAACATTCAAGCCGACCCAATGATATCTTTAACCTGTATAATGCCATTTAACCGACCTGTATAGACCTCACCCTAAAGAGGGGCTTTTCAACTTTAACGATATAAGTAGGGTTGCTTCGATGTTTGGTATTTTGGTTTTATTTCTCTGATTGTGGTTTTGTATTTATAATTTTTTATCTAACCTCTACTTACAAATATAATTGATTCTTTACATTTGAATTTATTAGGGAAAAGGAAAACAAGTTCCTGTAGCACATATTAAGTACCTAATAGTTCCTAGCATAACCCTGTTGTCATTTAACGTTTCTATTTTGCACGATTAGCCAACTCCGTTAGGGTTGTCCCACACCAGAAAATTACTATTAAAGCTACGCCCTAGGGCTTCGATGTACTCATTTTTATGTCAGTCATAGTTTTGATTCGCGCGATTTGTTTACATTGTATCTTTTAGTCCTGGAGACAGACAGTTAAATGCAGCTAGTCTTTGGGTAACGCACTGTCGCTCTTCCCTCTTGAATATACCCTGTAAGCTGTTTTGGAGCCTAACATTCTGTCGAGTAAACTGTGTTTGGCTCTCCGCCTATGCGTTAGAACTTCTCGGCAGAGGTCGTGAAACACTTCTCCGACTTGATTCACTTGCTCGGCGGCGGCGACCTCTGCGAAGCTGCATTCAAAGTCTTTTGCGAGTATTTCACCTTCTTCTGGGCTAACCTGTTATGTGGAAATGGTGATTACTTATATAGTTTAAATTAATGGTATATAAAATAAGTACCTAGTTGATACCAAAGCCGTTATAGGCACATTTTTGACTCAATTGATTTGTGTTTGTTGGCACTGGCAGCAATGCCAGTTTGGTGCATCGGTGTATTATGGCGTTCACCTTGCCACAACTGTTGCGCCAAGTGTCCTGGGTTCGATTCCCACACAAGAAAAATCTTTGCATGATCGACAGAAATCCTATTTCGTTAGGTTTATGTAAAATCCCCGCTACATTTTGCTTTTAAAGATAATGTACCTGTCTCAAGTGCACCATATCTGCCTTGTTACCGACGAGCGTCAGTGGTATGTCTGGCTGAAGGCTCTGCCGCGCTCGCCGTACATAGTTGAAGGACTCTCGGTCTGTTATCGAGTACACGAGGCACAGGCCGTCCGCCCACTGAGCTATCTCGTTGGCTGGAAACTCCTCTATGCTCTGAAATAATAACATATAACTCATAGATTATTTAATTTTTTACTCAGATTTGTTGCACTTTGTCAAGGGAAATCTTCAGTCTAACTTCAGATGTGAGACGTAGACATATTTCCCGAAAGGATCAGTAGAGTTGTACTTTATTATCTACGAGTAAGAGAAAATTTGAATTTGAGAAAAAAACCCTACCTTTTGCCAAAAAGGGAGGGTTTTTTTCTCAGATTTTTTCACTGCTTTGGCAAATACAAAATAAAAACTCAAAGTACCTATCTATTATTATTATCTAGTATTATTATCTGAACAAATCTATAGTAGGTACCTATGTAAACTAATATAAAAGAAACATCTTCAGTGTTCTCAAATTCAAGGTTCTATTAAAACAAAAAAATCACATTACACATTGTTGAACAAGATATTACAGTGTCAAACTACCGGTGTCTCTTGCCAAGCGTGTACTACGCTCTGCGATGCGCGACATCATTAAGCGCCCGCTCGCGCGACGGGTGCCCCATCGGTAGGGCCGTCACCGCCTACACTATAAAACAATTCAATAAATAAATTGCATTTTACTAATGTCTGTGAGTTTTATAAAGATGCAAAAATCATCAACTCATTAACTGTACCACTGTTGGACACGGATCTCTCAGAATGAGAGGGTTTAGGCATAGACCACCGCGCTAGCCTAGTGCGAGCTCAACTTCAAACATTATTGAGAAAATCTCTCAGGCATGCAAGTTTCCTGATGATGTCAGGATACAGACATGGGCAAAAAAATTCAGGTGCACTTGCAAAATGCAGGCAATATAGAACTTGAACTAAGAAACAACGAAAAGTTTAGACTTTTACGACTATAATCTGGGCATTTCGTCTCGCAGTGCGTCGGTATGTGTAGGTTCCATATAATAGGGGGCATGTCTGGGCAAACCGCCGGTGTCAGCCCGTCCGCAAGTTCGACGAATAATTACATAGAAGTCCTGGAAAATCAAGCCGCATGGCATCCCTACTCGTAGGAAACGCGGGACACGGTGCGCTAAGCGAGACAATGAGAAATACGTTTTGGCAGAGAACGTATTTTGTAACTATTTATCGATTAATATTCCTAACACTTTGTCTGCCTGTGTAAATATATGATGGACAGAACGTCACAATGTTGATATAAAGTTTACCAATATCAGTAAGTTTTTATTAATATCATCACGCTTTGTATACCCCGAAGAGTAAGACAGAAGTGTACTGCTGTAGTGCTGTGTGCTTTATTATTAGCTTAATGGTCATAATCACGACTGCTATGCTTTAGGTTCTGGGTTTGATTCACAGGTTGTGCAAAGCGTTATTAGGCTTAGCCTCTAATTTGTGCCGGATTTTGTATTTTGAGTTTGATGGCAATGGGCTCTCCGCCTCTCGACCCCTATTAAACATTTTCTTTATCATATTACTATTTTTTTCTCTAAAACTATTCTACTTTTTGGGTGGGATGTTTTAAGCATATATTGACTCTGTCCTTGTGAAAAAGTGACGCAATTTCATAGGAGTAGTTGCTAATGGGCTAGAACCTTGTCTAATTAACCTCAAACTGACGTCAATCGTCATTCACCATTGCCGGCTAGTGGTGCTAAAGCGTACTGAGAGCGGTTACGTCATTTTTACGTCACCGTCACAATTTGCGGGGCTTATATTCCCGTTTAAGCACGTGTTTTTAGAGCTCCAATGCATTTAGCACTTAATATGCTCCCATTTGAGAATATATTAATTGCTCAATGCATTTGCGCTCTAAAAACACACACAAAACATGTGCTTAAACGGGACTACGCCAATGTGTAGGTTTAGGTAATTTTAAAGTTTTTTCCTACCTTCGGACAGGTATCCAGAATCTCGAATAATACCGGCTCTCCATCCAGTAGAGCCTCGTGCTTGTATTTACTATCTGTAAACAGAAACAAATTTATTAAATAAAGATATGCAAATTTTATACCAGCGTTTCTACATCCCTTTTAGTGTATAAAAAGTAATACGCAATGGAGCAGCGTATTCTGGTTATACTTAAAACATAGAGACTGGGATAGGAATACCGCCATCCGTTCCAAAACAAAAATAATAGACGTCACTCGGAAAGCTGCTATGCTGAAGTGGAGATGGGCAAGACCTTCCGCATCAATCAAGGAATGTCGGACGATCAATGCTCCCAACTGATGAACCAGACTGAGATGACCGGATCAGACACCTTGACTGACATCCAGAGTGAGATGGTAGGATGACCTGTACTAATTCGAATAAGACAGGGGGCCTAGACAAGTTGCAACGACATAAGAATCCACAAAAGAATATAAACAAAATGTACGGAAACGACATTACTGACAGCCTGATTTGTCGCAAGCTTGTGTCATTTCGATGCATTTTGTTTCTATTCTATTCGTTTGCCGATTTAAATCTCAACAATTTGTCTTGGTGTGTAATCACAACGGACAGAAGTAGTAGAAGAGTGGTGAGTTTGCCCTGCAGTAGGACATTACTGGCTACTAATAATAATACATATATTGATATGTAAAAAATATTTGTAAAACGATAAATAAATAAAAAAATAAAATAAAAAAGTACCTTGTTGATGATCGTACTCTCCAATGTAGCGCTTCGTCAAAAACCGGACGGTCAGGGCTGGAAGAAAAAGTATTCAATTTTTATTATACTGGTAACTAATTTTGTGCCCCTCATCAACAACCATAGTCGAACCCCTCTCATACTGAGAGGACACCCGTGCCCAGCAGTACGACGATTAATGGCATGATGATGGTAAACGACGACTTTATGAGGTGGGTACACTTCAGTCTAACCCTTCGGTGTATACAAGCGTAATGGCACACCTGTGACACTACAAACTTTCCGATACCGCTGCACAATACAATACCAAATGTCAAACTTGTCAAAATTACGTTTGTACACGTGCAAATGCAAATGTATGCGTGAGAGTGCTTAGGGTTTGTTGGCAGTCCGTCCGGCAAGAACACCGGCAGAATGCGAGGGACCTGAGGTATCTGACGTTAGGGAGGGGCGGAGAGTGGCCATTCTGTTTTTATTTATTCTGTGGTGATGGTATGTTATGTACGCATGTAACTGGTATAACTAAGGGTCGACGCACATAACATAGCTTAGAATTAGTGCTGTGGGCACCGCAATGCGACACTCCCATCGGAGTCCAACCGTAGTATGAGGTAACCACAATTTTATCACTAGGATCGGACCAGATTCAAACTTTACTAAAAGCAGTCTTGACCCTAAGATCGTAATAAACAAATTGCTCCTTTTTACTAACTCGAGAGAAAAAAAAACGAGTGGTGACTATGACCGGAAACCAGAACTTAGGACGGCTCCCAACGACATGAAAAGATGACTGATGTCCTAAGTAGTAAAGGTAGCTAGGAGTCGCGATGCAGGTGGCATATTTACTGGTCCTTGTAAGTCTTTGTTCAGCAGTGGACCTCTTTTGACTTATAATGTATGATGATGGCTCGACTTCTTTGTCCTGTTTAAATTTCAATAAAAAAACATGAAAAACAGGAACACTTCCTGAATTTAAAACACAAATTCTTTGTTCTCCACCACAAGCCACACGTCAAAATGTTTTTTAACACGAGATTTTTTATTAAAAATCCTACTAAAACTGTAATAACATACTACTCGTATAACATTGTGACCTTACCATCCGGATCGTATATTCCTCGACCCTGTACCCGAGGTCATGGTCAGGCCAAAATACTGTGAAAATTATCTTTTAATTTTAATAATTATATTTGCCAAATCACACACTCACTCACACGAACGGACTGTGTTGTGTGTGTATCCGGAACAAATATGTAACTCGGATGGAGGGATCATGTTGTCGAATTATTATTCCCATCTTGTAGATGGTTAAACAATTTTAGAGTAGCATGAGGCCAACTAATGGCTTTAGAAGTTACCACATTAAGATCGTCCTTCGTGCAGGTGTTCGAGCACAATGGACAGACAAGCAAGTGTGACATATATTGCTTTAGATCGTCGCAGTCACATAAAGGCTAACATTTACAAATATTTGCCTACCTATGCCTAGCTTCTGCTTTTTTGTTAGGTCTGCCAGTCTTCTGTGGCGCAGAAAACTTTCGCCTGAGCACGCTAACACGTTCTGTGGCACTGTTTGGATTCAGTAAAAATAAGGAACCAGTGTTTACAGAGGTGCTGTTGTGAAACATGAAGAAACACGCTCGAAAGAAGCCAAATAGGTTAACGCACTGGCCATGTGTCGACAGGTTTGGACATCAATTGAGTCAAAGAGATGCCAGGTTGCTTGCCAAGTGCCAGTCGTGGCTATTATGGTGTTACACTTCAAGGTCGTTCGTTGAACCAAAATAAGAAAATATTTTTAGAAGAGACTGTGGTCTCGAGGCCGCGTATTCACTTTACGGTAAACATTGACATAAAACGTTTCAAAACTCATCATCTTCTGTATTAATAAATAGCACACGAGCTTAGTACCTTCTAGTTCACTCTAGAACAGTTAGAGAAGTGTCTTGCATGTTAATCCCGCCTGCAATCAAATAGTTGATGACAGACTGCAGACCGCAGCAACCGAGGGTTGAAACTGGCTCTCATGCGCAAAAGTTAAAACACACAAGGAGCGATACGAAAGACTTCGACGTAGGGGTTGACTCACGGAGTCAGATAGGTTATAGGACATAAGTCAGATATTTTTGCTGTCTTACGAGATGAGGTTGTATTCCAACACGTCTAGGCAAGGCGAAACATTTTATTACTTCACTTCATCAGTCCCAAAGTAAAAAGATATCAATTATATCGAATTGATCAATTACAATTATAATCAGTCTCTGTGCTTTTGTAAGCTTCTAAATCGAGAATAAATAATATTTTGAAGCTTGTTTTATTTTTAGAGAATCTCTAATATGAGTTTCTTCAAGTTTATTTAAGTTGGATGTTTATAATTTCAGCAGTTTCCCCCTACTTTTATGCGTTTTATAACTAGTTAGTTTCTCCGAAACAAAATAAGCAACACTAAAATGTTGCAACATTGTTTGTTGTTTTTAAACATTGTACTGAAGATAGTGTTTCATACGGCTAGCGAGCGGCTGTTGTAAATTTTAATGGAAACCATGTTTACACAACATTCACTTGTTATGAAACGTTATGAACGTTGAAGTAATGTATGGCTTTCTCTGTATGATTTATTATTAAAAACTTTGGCAGTGAGTTCACAGTTTAAATTGTAGCACTGAAATACTATAAAATTAAGACCATCCTTTATAACATACACACAGTGAATAGGAATATGTAAAATATTCACTGTAATTGACATCGCGCGTGCAGCAATGTTCAATTTTTCTGTTGTTTTCGTGCAAGTGATAGTGTAATTAATCGTTACACACCGAATTGGATGAAATGGAGACAGATCACAGGTTACAGACAGCGGATGCCTCTCAAGCTAAACGGCAAAATCTGTCATATTGTATGGATCAGAGTGCTGGGCCGTTAAGAAGACGGCTGAAAGAATTGCGCGGAGCGGAGCGGAGATAAACATATTGAGATGTATGCGCTACAACGATATTAGAGGAAGTTTAACTTGTGCGTCAGTGACTGATAATGCAATGATACTGGGAATCATTCGGCATACACTTTTATCAAGACAAACTGTCGGCATAAGTTGCCACAAATTAGATCCCACATGGAATCAAGCGACAGCGTGTTCGGCTAGACGGCGCTGGCTTGGCGAACTCGACTCTTACAAGAGAGATGACAGAGCGGCTTGGAAAGAGGGAGGGGAGGCCTTTGCCCAGCAGGGAGACAAAGTGGGCTAGAAAAAAGACTCATAAAACTCAGCCTACGGCCATAACGTTGAAGTGGTCTTAAAACCCTAAAAGGAGATCTAGAGTTCTACAAAAAGATACACTTTTTAGTTGCGCAAGCGCAAGTGGTCGCGCACGACTACACGGTTACGACTACGAGCTACGTCTAGTTGTGTAGGTCAACTTCTGCGTCATTGTAAAGTTCGCTATATGATTTTACTTCTGTATAAATTTATTTAAAGATCTCAAGAAACGCGGATATTTTTCAAGAATGCCCTATTTGTTTATTTATTCTTTTATGTACAATAGTAGCACATAAGGCGGTCTTAATCATATGGCACTTGCCATACGGCATTCTCTGCCAGTCAACCTTTGGGCTAAATTAAATACCTAAGTAAAATATATCAGCCTATTGCCGTTCACTGCTGAACGTAGGCCCCAAAGAGCGCCAACAATCCCGGTCTTGGGCAGCTCGCATCCATCCGCTGCCAGCCACCTTCTAACCGTCCTACACTACGCTTGCCTAAACGTGGTCTCCACTCTAGCACTTGTCTGCTCCATCGACCGCCACGGTCGGTAAAAAATAGGTAGGTACAAAAAATAAATATTGGTACAGTAGTGTTAAACTAATTTAACAATATACAATAACCATAATATATTTAAATATAAGATTTTATTAATAAATAAGTATAATATATAACATCTACATCCTTACAGCTCTGTCTAACATCCTTACAATGCTGATTAGGGAATAAAATAAGTGCTTTAATTCTTTACAACAATTTCGATTCATCCGTATACCATACCTCTAGTCGCCACAATATTCTCTTCAAAACATAGTATTACTATGTCCAATGATATTTCTTTAATATTATAATGTCATTGCCTATGTCATATCTGTCAACAATGATATTGTTGCCAGTTGCTACATGCCAAACAGTGTGAACAACGCATTATTTTGATAGTTCCCGACCTCACTGTCACGTCACTTTGTCCACATGTGTCATCACCTTAGTCTAGAGCACTTAGAAGTAAGCTATTGTGGTGTAACTCACATTTTCTACATTTCAGTGCTTTCAAGGTACTTCCTAAAATAAATGCGACACGGTAAATAGCTGTGTAATTACCGTGAAGTGGTTACGAGTTTTCAAAGCGGTTTAGTACTTTTTCGTGGCATTCAGATGAATGGTCTTTACCACATTTTGTTACATCTTGTTTATAACTAACTAAGTAGCCCGTGGTTTCACTCGCGTCCTTTATTGTTTTTGCTCGGCTTCTAAGGCGAGGCGAGGCGAGGCTTCTTCAGAGACGAGGCTAAGCGTAAAGTAATGCTTTCATATGTCAAATTTGTATGACATACGGAAGCATAAGTTCATGCTTAGCCTCGTCTCTGAATATTAGCCTAAGAGTCGTAGCGTTCCTCAAGAAATAGGTTATCAAATAAGAAAAAATAAATTCAAGTCATTAATCAAATATCGAAAAGTCACAGGTGCATGTATTGTATTCGTACTCGAGACCTACGACTTTGCAGTCCTAGTCCTTTGCAGTATTCATATCCCTAGGCTGTCTTCGTTTCGTCCAAAGACATGTATGAGTTTACTTATTTAGTTGCCATTGAAAGTCGTAACTCATAACAGCTGCTTTGCGTGAAAACACACACCGCGTCCAACGAAAATAAGTTTTATTTATAATTTTACAAACAGTTTTAGAATCAATAAATAACTCTTCGCTATTGATTTAATAATGTATTTTAACATTTATAGGGAAATTATAGATCTAAGAAAACATTTTCCCAGGGGAAACTAACGTTTGCCCGCGACTTCGTTTCATTTTTAATTGATACCCCGCTCCTGTTGATCGTAGCGTGATGATTTATAGGCTATAGCCTTCCTCGTTAAACAGGCTATCTAACACGAAAATAATTTTAGATAGAACCAGTCGTTCTTGAGATTAACGCGATTAAACCAAACAAACAAACAAACTCTTCAGCTTTTAGTATTAATCTCTATAGCAATAGAGATTATCTTCGAGTAATATTAAAATTCAAGATTTTTACATACCTACCAGTGAACCTACCCGTTAAAGGTAATAGGCTCACCCCTATTATATGGGAGCTTAGAAACATATTGGTGAATTACCGTGGGTGTATAACTATTTGGCGCCGGGCTCATGATGTGAGGTAACCTTCAAGCGCCGCGCCGGCGGATTAGGTTTTGTTGACTTTTAGAACACGCGTTTCTTACCAACATGTGGGGACGTCGATGTTTTATATTCTAGCCGTCAACACATCACTAGCTGTTTAAAAAGTTTACTAAAATTGGACATGTTGTTCCAACAAAATCCTATATCCACACTTGACTACATAAACATATTGATTAACTGAATTTAAAATACGTTACATTTTAAACGAGCGTAATGTGTGTAATTATCATGAAATCTGAAATTCAATCAAACGATTCTGAGTTTGGGTAAAACATACTATCATGCCTGTATTTCCCTCAGGGTTAGGCAGAGGTGTATTAAAAGGGCGTTTTTTCATCATATTTAATCGGGCACAAGTCACAGTTTCTTCCAACCTGTTACTGAGAATCCTTACTAACATTATAAATGCGAAAGTAACTTTGTCTGTCTGTCTGTATGGAGACATACAGACAGATAGACAGTGTTACTTTAATCTAATCGGCTTTCACGCAAAAACTACTGAACCCATTTCAATGAAATTTGGTACTTTTTAATGCGAAAAAAGGACTGTAAGGGTTTGAAATAGGGGATGAAAGTTATAAAAAATACTAAGACCACGCGGCTGAAGCCGCTGGCGGAAAGCTAGTTTCATATAAAACTTATTAAATAACACTTTTTACTTGACCTGGGAATTTAATCCAGGATCCTTTAGCCAGTCGTGGTTGGTACCATTAGGCTAATGACTACTGACACAGTCAGAAAAATTGCTAGGGATGTGTTACAAAGCATTAAATAAAAGCCCCGTGATTCGTGAAAATATTGAACTTGTACTATGTAAACAAAAAACATATGGAATCGATGTAAGTTTTAAAACAAATTTAGCGGTTGTATTCATAATACGATTCTAATGTAATCATTCTGAAACTTTTATAGCACGATTGTTTGTATGTAGAATGTAGATAGGTATGTAGGTAAATGGGCCGAGTCGACAGCTTTGATTTTTAGAAAAATCGCCGATACTGACATTTTATATAACAAAATCGAAATCCGGCTACGAAGGTTGTAGGAGATGATGATGTAGTAGACTGGATAATGGAACTCAAGTGGATTTGTGCGGTACACATGACTAGATGTGGTGATAGTAGATGGAGCCGCATAGCAGAATCGAAACCAATGATGATGAGAATAAGGCGTCCGGTGGCGAGATGAGTAGATGATATTAAGATGTTCATTGGCCTTATCTGGATGAGATAGCACAGGATCAGAAGTAAGGTAGGGCACAGGCTTTTATGGCTCAAATCTGGAGCAGCCCACCTGGGGAAGTACCTCCACCTTACAGAAAACTGCAGCCAAATAACACACTTTATTATGTGTTGTGTTCCTGCAGTGAGTAAGGTCGCCAGAGCTCCTTCTAAGAATGCGCTGCGCTGGCAGCAAGAGGTATATTCCCGCAAACTGTCGGCGCAGTGAATTCTCCATAAACCTCTAAGAGTTTTTTCGGGTCGGCAACGCGCGAGTGATACTTCTGGTGTTGCAAGCGTCCATAGGCTACGGTAACCGCTTACAATCAGGCGGACCGTATGCTTGTTTGCCACAGTGGCATAAGCGCAGGGAGCCTTACAGTATACTTACTCAGCACAGTCAGCACCCGATTTGGGCTCGGGATATTATCAAACTAGCCTCTGCACACGACTTAATTCCCGTAAAAGTTGAACTTTCTCCTCCGTGTTTGCAACATTTAAATTGATACTCTGCTCCTATTGCTCGTAGCGTGATTGTATACCTATAGCCTATAGCCTTCCTCGATAAACTCGCTATATTAAACTTACCTAAAGATTTTTTCACATTGGACCTTTATTATTCCTTCCTTTATGATTCCTGAGATTAGAGCGTCCAACAAAACAAATTGCCATTGAATTGCCAGATTTGAGAGACAATTTAATATAAAACCTGTTTCATCATTGAATAAAACAGTAAATTATCTGGGCTAAACTGTTTTTAATTTTTTTACAGTAGGTATGTATAAGTATGTATATCTTTTGAAATTTTACGCGAAAGTACCTAACCTACCTAATCAAAAGATGTTTACAAAGTTCATTAAAATTAGACGAACGTAAAGGCTGAGAATAATCGGAATGCCAAGTTGATCAACAAACTGAAATTGAGCGGAAATGTCAGAGGTGCCTTAGATTTCAACGCGAGACCTTAGGACTTGGTAGGCCATGATTAAGTACCTATATCAAAAATATCGAAAGTCCACCACTATTCTTTTTACTTATAATGGGTACATACATGTATTTGCTATTTTTTATTATTGCTATTTTCAATTGTGAATAGTTGAATTCACGAAAGGTACGACAGGACAGAGCTTAGAAATGAGACATTAGTCTCGTTTATTTTTTTAACGAGCCTGTTAAGATGTTATTAAATTAATCAATTAACTAATGTTATTAAATTATAATAACATCCTAATCCTATCTAACCTTTCTAAATTGTGTTTTCAGTAACGTTTAGTTCTGATAGTTATAGTCTAAAATAAAATATGTGTCGGCATCATACCTACTCATCATTAAGAATTATGTCGTTATCTATTTTTTAAGTATTAATTTAAGCTAATTTATTAAGAATTAATAACTAGGCCGTCAGAATACATCCAATACTTAAAACTGAACTCATACAATTTCTCATGTCATTCGCCAGACGCGACCAATACAAAACACATTAATTTATTTTAAAATATAATTTTCGCATATAATAATAAATTCGCTCTTTTTCATCTAAAAAATTGATACATTAAAACGCCTATTCGACGGCGTTAAGTCTATGAAAAATATGGCAAACAAGACTATTTTATATCATAATAAAACTGTGACGACCATCATAGCGTGGGCTTTTATATATGGTACGTGGGCACAACTATAAACGAAGCTCGACTATACTTACCCATGTGTAATTTATATTTGATCATTTACATCAACGCTGTCGTCATTCTACGTAACTTCATAATAATAAGAACAGAGTAAAATGTGTGGGGACTTCAAAAGTTTAAAATTAATCTGACATATTTAAAATAGTTGAGTAGTTACCTATGTAAAAATATTTTTTTGAATTCGGATCCGCTATGCGTGGAACATTGGCCATTTGTTTTGACAGAACTAATTAATTTGCAAACAGTAGGTACATAACCTAAAATCAAAATTACAAATAACGTTATGTCTGTCATAATTATTATTGTCTTAATTATAAACTAGAATAACTACTAGGTATATTTCAGTCAGTTCTGAATAGTTTTCGATGTCGCCTAGTGGAGCCATTGCCTGCCCGGATGGCGGAAACTCCAAGCCAACTAAGTACCTCTGCAGGCCACAGGCTGCTAGGCACCAGTTTCCTTTCAGAATTATATTTTATTATGCCTGATGGTTCGCAAACTTCACATGCCGTCGAGAACATCTCTCGGCTAAGTAGATTTACACACGATAAAATTCTAGACTTGGCAGTGCAAAGGTATCCCTAGGAAATTACTGCTTTAATCTATAGTAATTAGCAAATATTAGCATAGCATTTAGTAGCTAGTTATACGGAGGCTAATTTATTTCTCAACCATGATAGACGAAAATAATTGTTCAAAATTTACTTCGACGTTCATCATTCAGCTGCCAAAACAATGTCAGAAGCATTCACAATGCTTTTCAATAGATATTCTGAATAAATCATGTGATTGCATCAAATCAATATAAACTATTATTGTAGTTTTCATGAAGTAGAAAAGCTCAGAAGGTTTGCTATTTTAAAGGACGAATTATAAGCGTAAGAAGTAACTTTATCTGAATTACATTGAACGTATATATAGTCAGGGCCGGACTACGCCGGAAGGGCCCGGGTGGCTCGCCCACCCCAGAAGACTTGGGCCCGGGACGGGATAGTGGTTGATGGAATACTAAGTTATCAAAAATATTTTTTTTAAATCTACTGTAAGCACGGCAAAAATGGGTAAACTCGTTCAAAAGTTATCTTGCCGTTCAGAAACGGCCCCGAACCAGGCCTCTGAAGGGGCCGTGCAGGCTAGTCTTGCTGGCAAGCGCCACCCTGACTATATTGCCAGTCCGACACTAATAGTTACAAGAAAATTGACAAGGACCAAGGAGTCAGTCATCATCCTGGGAAAGGATGTAAGGCTACCTTTTAGCGAAATAAATGGGACACAACAGTTTCTTTTGTCTATCAGAAAGTTAACGTAGGAGTGACGTGATGGTATAAAAAACCAATCCAAAAGTCGTGATTTTTACTCGACCTCTTGTAAAACCGTATATGAGTATGGAGCTAGAATTCTCTTTTATATCGGGCTGTATCTCACGAACAGTAAAGTAGAGATTTGAAATGTTATCTTCAATTAAAAATGGTACGGATTACGGAACTATAAGTGTAGGTCCGACTAGCAATTGACCGGTTTTTTTAATTCAACTTTGCACCTACGCCGGAGTAAAGAAAGATGCATCGTATTGAGCGGTTTCACTGAAACTATCTACTAAGTGGTACGTTATCGAGGTACATAACCATTGACCTACTTGTAAGAACGCGCGGTAACAATGTTAACGCCTAAAATTAGTTCAGTTATGATACGTGCTATTTTTAAATCTCTACTTGAACTACGAGTTTGCTACATGTACCTGCGTAAACGTGAACACAATCCGCATTGTGTCGTATTTATTTTATTTTGTTACGAAAATAGACTTTACTGCTTTGACATTTAATAACAGTGTGGTTTCTTGTAAACTTTAACTGATCCGTGATGCCGAGGAACGAAAACATATAAATAGGTATTATTTTCAAAAGTTCACGTAAGTTGCCTTTGATTCTGAAAGACGACAGTTAAATGGGTTGATTATGAAATGAAATTAAATGAAAATTTCTGTAAGTAAAGGCGGTACTTTTACAAGTTATATATATTTTTTTAAATGCTAGATGTCGCCGACATTTGCTAACTGAGGACCTCTGAGAAGAAACGCCGAAACAAACTCAGAGAATGAAGTCTATTAATAATATGATGATGATAATGGCTACACAGTGGCCCAGTGTGGGACTGGCCATATAGTCAGAGTGGCAATTACCAGCCGGGCCCTAACCTGCATGGCCCCAGAGGCCTGGCTTGCGGACCGTTTCTGAACGAGATAACTTTTGAACGGATTAAAAATAAAATAATTAAGTGTGAAATTAATAATATCCTGGGACATTTTTACACAGCACCATCTAGTCCCAAACTAAGCAGAGCTTGTACTATGGGTACTAGACAATGGATATAATACTTATATACTTTTTTTTGTAAATACATACTTATAATAAATAGGAAACACCCAGACAAACACACACACTTAAATTCATCACAATAAATGTTTGTGTCCTGTGGGAATCGAACCCACGACCTCATGACCTCATAGACCACAGACGTCGTCAACATCAAATCAACCAATTTTGACGTACACGAGATTTCTGATAGTATGCCATATAACCACTAGTCCAGTTAATAGACTCACCCTCTATTACATATGGGAGCTAAACATTCAAGCGAACTGTGCATGTATATTGGTATATGCGTCTACCTTACCCTTCGTAGACTGCAGTCGTGATGTTTATGTTTTTATGGGTTTTTAAAGTCGAGGTGCAAGCCTTAGATTATCATAGTCCAAAGTCATATGAGACTTGATAGTAGCAGCTGCTATAGCAGTGATAGTCCAGGGGAATGACCACAAGACTGCCAAGTCAAAGGTCTTGAGTTCAAATCCAAGGCACACACCTCCGACTTTTCAAAATCATGTGCGTAATTATCACTCGCCTTAACGATGAAGGAAAACATCGTGAGGAAACCTGCATGCCTGACAGATTTTCCCGTAGGCATGAGAAGTCCGCCAACCCGCATTGGGCCAGCGTGGTGGACTATGGCCTAAGCCCTCTCATACTGAAAGGAGACCCGTGGCCAGCAGTGGAACAGTCAATGGGTTGATGAAGAAGAAGAAGAAAGTCATATGCACCACCAGTTTACACTAGGTACGCTTTAATGATATAACTTCCAATATCTTTACTTTTAATACCTTAACTTTGTTTCACATGGATTAAGAGTAATCCAGCTCATAAGTCCAATCTACGTGCTCATTAAAATCCACGTGGACCAGTAGCAACAAACATAGAATGCTTTACATTACGCGGTTACGCTAATAATGCAGATTTGGCATTAGTGGGCTCATAAATTTTCATAAACGTATTCGGCTTCAATAAGTGTTAATTTGGCATTAAATGAGAACCAGAACTAAGGAGAAAATTTATCATCATGCATGTATTGCCCGAATAGTTAGGGGTAAATAGGTACTTAATATACCACGGTGCGCTGGTATGTTTTGGGTCCCATGTAATAGGGGGCAAGCCTATTGCCATCAACCGGGCACAAATTCAGACTCCAAACTCCTGGGAATTTTATAGAAAAACCCAACAACACTGCTCGACCCGGGGATCGAACCCGGCCCTCTAGCGTAGCAGTCCCGCTTGGGGCCACTAAAATCGAGGATAGGTACCCTATGGTATTATAACGAAGCTATAATAAACATAAATTATTACTCGTAGTGATCTTGTTTTTACAGAGCGCGATTCCTTACAGTTGGATCATCGGAATTAAAATTAAAATCAGAAAAAACCACGCTATATGCGTGGTTTTTAGGTAAAGATAAATAACAAAAGCGCCCGAACTTTTGATAAGACACGGTACGTACGGTACACGTCCAAATTCCTGATCAAAACAATTTGATCACGAGTTTCACAATACACTTGAATGTGGCAAAAAAATGGCAAATATTCAAACAATCTGGGAAGCGGCCAACTGTGCATATTGTTTGCAAATCGTCACACTACATGTCAGCGCTTTTCAAGTTTACTATGAGGCGACGGTCGCTACTCAGGCGCAGAACGATCGACTGAAGCCGTATCGTCACTATTAGGTATTAGGCTAGTGGTCAGGCATAAATGCATAATTTAACACATCCATACTAACACTAATAATAATCTATACTAATATTATAAAGAAAAAAAATTTGATTGTTTGTTTGTATTGAATAGGCTCTTAAACTCCGAAACTACTGAAACGATTAGAAAACTTCTTTCATTGTTGCATTGCCCATTTATCGGGGAAGGCTATAGGCTATATACCATCACGCTACTTCTAATAGGAACGGTGTAGCAATGAAAAATGTTGTAAAAACGGGCAAAAATTATAAGACCACGCGGGCGGTGTCGCTGGCGGACAGAGTATTATAATTACTTATTTGGTAGATATATGATTTAAGACTAAAAACAACAGCCAAAATTTGAGCAGCTTAAACTAGCGATATTACCACTCTGTGGACCCTCACATTTTTTCTAATAATTAAATTTTAGTTGAAAGAACCATTAAACATGAACATGTGTTTAGTGTTTACCTGTAAGTACAACATTCGCAATGCAAAACAATCGCAGTGCTTCGCTCATTATTTACTAAGAAATATCAATTAAATAAGTAGATATAATACTATAAAATAAGTTACTCGATTGTAGAGAATTTTGATATAGGTAGGTATATGCAAACCAAACATGATGCAAATCGGACAATCACATAATTATGTTGCGTAAAACACCGAGGTCTATGTAACTACAGTCCGTAAAATGGCATTGCGATATCATAAAACCGATACCATTGGCAGAATTGCCATGAAGAGAGAGAAAACGGCAAAAAAGCTTCAAATCGTTCTCCTGAAAAATTGATCTTAAAACGATTTCAAGAAAAATATAGGCGCTTCCAACCCAGGATGTCTTGTTTTTATGTCGGAACGAGTTGATTTTATGAATCAATATCTACATTTTACATTAACCATATGTTTCCTATAAAATCAAATCAAAACGATTACTGCTAAACGTGCGTTACATTAATGTATCCCAATTTTGTAAGCGGAGTTAAAATTAGTGCCACATAACTACTTGAAGCCGCATTTAGCCCGGTGATGGATGGTTACAATTTTATAAAGTTACTTAAAGGTAATGTTACAGTACAGCCATTTCTTCAGAAATTTAGATTGGCACTTATTACCTACCGTATAGAGATCCAAAAGATAAAATGAACAATACATATTACATAAAAGATCTAGTAAATTCATTACTTAGGTATACATTAATAATAAATATTTTAGAACATTTTACACTGCACTATCTGTATCTAGTCCCAAAATAAGCAGAGCTTGTACAATGAGTACTAGACAATAGATATCTACTTTTTTTGTATTTATGAAACACCCAGACAAACACAAATACATTCATTACATAAATATTTGTGTCCTGTGGGAATCGAACCCATGACCTCGTGATCAGCAGTCTGGTACTCGAACCACTAGACCACAGACGTCATCGTCTTTCATATTATGTGCTAATAATTATAATCGTTATGTAAAATGTTTAATGTTTATTTTACTAAAATGGTATCGTGTAGGAATGCTAACTACTTACGTACATAATAGCAGAACAATAAGTAGGTATTATGTAGTAAATTCCGTTAGGTATTACGAAATACTTTTGTGCCTACCTATTTTCAAAAAATGCATCTTAACAATTATAACTCTCTTCTACATAATTCTGGGGAATTTGACAACCGAAAAACCGGACTAAAATAAATTTTATTACGAAAATGCGTTTTAAAAATAATACTTCGGAATTATAAAACAGCGAAATGCGAAATTTTATTGACAAAATAACTCCGAATTCCTAATCACATTTACCCAGCTATGCGGAACTGTGGTTTGCGTCATACTTATGTTCCGTGTTTACACCGGGCGAGTTCTTAAAAGCGCGTTAATGAGTCTAAATTTAAGAACAATAGTAGGGGTGCTAGTCACTGTGAAATTAGCCTTAGGACAGTGTTAAATATATTTAATTTTAGTCAAGTCACTCTTACTCCCAGTAAGAGTGACTGTCGTACTAACTGTTACTGATTTCTTTCTACTGGACCGATTTGAAAAATTCTTTCAGTGTTCGATAGCCCATTTATCGAGGAAGGATATAGGCTATATACCATCACGCTACGACTAATAGGAGCGGAGTAGCAATGAAAAATTTTGCAAAAATGGGGGAAGAAAGTAAGCAAGACCACGCGGGCGGAGCCGCTGGTGGAAAGCTTGTGTATTATAATCTCAAATGGGTATTAAAAACAGATGCTCTAAAAGGTAAGTAGGTACTGAGTAAAATGTTCATTTTGCAAGAAAAATGAAACATCCGCTAGGTATAAAAAAGATTTCTAATTCGCTCCTGCAAAAAAGCCATAATCAATTAATATTATATGGATTTAGATCAATAATGTTTCCTGCATTAAAAATTTGGCATATCGCAACAGCTAAAAAAGGATAATTATTATTGTGTTATGTCTGCTATGCCTGTTTGTGTTTCGTATACGTGTTGTATAATAATAACTTCTGATGATAAATTCCGCAGTTTTATAACTCATCGATTCCACACGCTTTATTGGTAACATTTACGATCCGAAAACATTCAGGGCCTTGAGACAAAAACACTTGTAGTCCATCAATGTTATTTTAGCAAGCAATGTCATACCTACGCGATTATTTTTATATTACCTATAAACTAAAATAACGAGCAACGTGTCGCGGTGAATCAACGGGCCGGTCCCGAGACACCCTCATAATTAAAAACCCAAAAAAATTGTCTATCTGAAAATTCGAAGTGTCAACAATACACAAATAAAAAACACTGTTTTTTTTTTAAAATAAACAAACACTACACGCGACGTACCGCTCTTCCCGACAGATGGCGCACCGATCACAGCGACTTTCACTTCAGACAGCGACGATTTCTTCCGCCTGATCCCTCTGGCGGACATTTTACATCCGACGCGACGCGTCCGTACTTCGTCCGTACCTCGATTGCGCGCGAACTCGAAACAAAAAGCTTCAGCGCCCCAATCTATAAATACACAGAGCGACACTCACTGACATCCACTGCGTGTTAATAGGTCAAGATCTGGCCAAGATCAGAGTCGTGCAAATAGCCCTGTTTACACCGGCTTCCTCAGAGCGACTGTGTATGGCGGTAGGCCAACGGCATCACACCCACTGAGACTCAAATGTTCCAGCATATTAATCATGTGGAATTTATATATACTTACCTACATGATCGTAATTTAGTCGTCAGTGTTTTTTAGCGTTCGGTTCCAGAATGTTTTAGCTGAATTGACGTATGAATCGATGAATGATTCAATGTGAAACAGTTATATGCTGTCAACGTTCGTAATCCGGTGATCATTTAAATGTATGTTGCTTGTTGGCAGATTAACAAACTCATCGTTCATATAATTATGAACTCTTTACAGAACACCCCGCGGTCGTACCTACATGCTCCATACAACATTGGTTACATTACCGTGTGTTGAGATTAAATTGTGTAGACAACGTCTCTTATCTCCAGTCCTTGCCCAGATAAGACGGTCAGTCAAATAAAAGGAAGGAAAGAAGGTAAATACTTATGAGGCTTTCAATTCGCAGCTGTAGGTACCAACTACAACCAACCAGTTTGTTGTCAGACTTTCAAATAGTAGGATAGACTAATCCATTATAATTATGTTAGTATTTCCCGTAGATTGGGTGGCAGAGGTCTGATGGCAGTCACTTTGTACAATACTCACTGGTAATCAGCAGCAACTGGTGAGACTGGAAGCCGACTCCGACATGATTGGGAAAGCATTCTCCTCATCCTTGCAACTGCATTTTACCGCACTAAATAAAACATTGCTTTCTGCAGTACCGTGAACAGCCAACCCAACCTAAAATAAATTATAGATAGTTTACATAAACTAATTTTAGGAATAGAATTTAAGAAAGACCATAACAATCTTGTTGATAGATACAGAGACAATCAACGGTTCGTGCGGGTCATTAACCCCGTGAACTTAGTGTTTTTCAGCTATTTACTTTTAATACTACCCTAGGGATGCGAACCTCTTTCCTTCAAATATGGGCCAAAAAAATTAATGTTTTATATCGAAGGCAGATCCTACCCCGGGGTGAGCAGCCAATCAGCCAATAACGCCCTTGTGCACCTACCACTCCTACGAGTACCCTAGTAGTACTTACTTTAAAATGTCATTGCGTTAACCGTCTACGTAACTTCACTGCTTGTATCATTTTAACTGCTAAAAGTGTGTAAAACGAGAAACATAACACGCTTTTACTGAACTCTAGCACACCACAGTGCGCAGTGTCATGTTTTATAGTCAATTTAACTGCTCTAGTAATTGCTCCGTTCCTACCTACAGTTTTACGTTTGTAATAGCAAATTATGGCTTTGAGGTTCGGTTAACCGAGCTTCATAAACCCAACTTTTATATCTAGTTTAGAATGGCTATCAATTTGGCATAATATGTGTGTATATTGCTAATGACGGCCAGTCTTTACGGTAGATAGTTATTGCAAATCGTTGAGTTGATGATTGTGTGCCTTATAACAAAATTGAGCTTACAGACTAATATACTTACAGACCTTACAACAGAATATTTTCTTCTTCGTCGCTACACTCTTGCAGTTATTTTTATTGCCTACAGTGGCAGACGAGCAGGTGGCCCACCGGAGTGGTGGATGGTAAGTGGTAACCACCGCCCATGGACATCAGCAACGCCAGGGGCAGATGGGGGTTGTGGTCGTCACTCACGCTTGTCAATCCGTAGCCATTCTTCATGGACTGTCTTTTTGCTGGACTCATAAAGTGGACCGTTTCAAATTTGACGTGTGGACAACAGAATAGAACTTATTATTAAACTTAAGTGTTCAAAGCTGACTCGTTAAAAAAATGCCGAAAGCAAATTAATATTGGACCATTATAACCACGCTTTTATGAGGTGCACTCGTGAAAGCTTTCAAAAAAAGTCCTTGCTTTACTTTAAATGATTATTTTGGAATACCACACGCTACACTTGGTGCGTCGCCTTGCTGTAAACTGAAACTGACGCTTCGTTGGACACCCTTGAACACTCTTGAACACATCTGTACTAAGGACGTTGTCAACGCATGCTTTCAATAGGTACCTAGGTAGGTATATGTAGAGGCAACGATATGAATTCCATCTATAGATGAGTAGGTACGTAGGTACTTATATTATAAAGAGGTATAGTTTGTGAGTTTGGATGTTCGGAGTAATCTCCGGTACCTTCTACTAATCCGATTTTGAAAATTGTTAAACTGTTAGAAAGGTGTACCTACTGTACTGTCTCAGAGTAATAGAGACAATTTTTTTAATAACGAATTTACGAAATGAAAGTAAAAAATTGCATTTGTACTTGCAGTTGCACCGTCTGTCATGGAAAATATACGCTGAAGAAAAACATCTATTACCTAATTATATGAATAAAATCTTAGGAGATAGTTGTTCAATGAATTAAATGTCCCCCTGTACCTCTTTTTATAAAGCTTAGCATACCTACATGGTATGCACATTGACAGGCCTGTAGTCTTATGCGGAAATATAATATAATTCTACCGGCCCGCAAGAATGTGCATCATAATATTATTTTTTATGTCAAGATAATCTTTCAGAGCAGCTTTACAGCATGAAGCGACATCTATGTCGACACACTGTAACTACAAAACTAAAATAAGTCCGATGACGCCATTGTTTGATAAAATACGAGCGGCGTCTGTATGTACATCATTTTAGGTTTTTTTTGTTGTTGTTTAGTCAGCTTTGGTCCCTAAGGCGAGACCTTTACGGGTTCTGGAATGTAGCTATTTTAGTAGAAACAAATGTAAAATTCATTAATCATAATCATATTGCATATGCATATTTATGAATTATTAAAATTAGCCAATATATTCCCCTAGGTACCGGTGTTAGAAAATTGCAAAACAACAAATAAAACAAACTAAATAATAATAATCAATTTATTTTGTACAGTTCATTAAAGATTTGTTTAAAAAACGCAAATCCATTATCGAAATCGCCGAATGAAGGCTTGTAGGTGAACAGTAAATTCGAAATAAAAAGCCATATTTAAAGTGGGCCACACACGTAACTGCAAATTAATGAAGAGGAAGTAAAATATTTTATGTACAAGCAGAACTAGCACAAGTCTTGGCTTACAGAGTAAGATGCGCGGCTCGACAAAATTGTGTCCAGTTTTTCACGCTTTTCTCCTGTGAATTCGAGACAAATACACGATAATAAACGTTGATAAAAAAATTGTCACGTCACGCATGTTAGGACAATACAAATATCTATAATAATATATATCTTATACGTTCAAGCTTACTGCCGCTATCAGGGACATGAATAATTAACGTGGTAAATCATTTAGCTAATGGTGACCTCTTTATACATTGCTGCAATTCAAATACGGAGCTAGCTAACGATTCATTAACTTTAACTGACGAATCGTAAGTGCAATGTTTTTAGTTACGTGTGTGGACGTAGGAATAAGAAACAGAGCGCTTAATCTTATAAAATAGTTATTGTATTTATTATTGCAATTACAACTTAATTCGCGGCCAGAAAACGAGAGTTTAGGGCTAATGATATACTTAATGAATTACTACGTATCATCGGCGCTAAGCTTTCGCTTCTAACATACCATAAAAGTAATTAAGATAGGGGATAAATGGTGTCCTCTTTGTAGTCGAGCCGAGTCTAAACACATATTTTAGATCAACGTATTTTCTTAAATCAATTATTGAAACGATTTATTCGTTGGAAATATTAGTCGACATATGAAAGGTTAAGGTAAATCGTTTGACCTGCCATATCCAATTCCATAAACTGTTTCGACGACCAAAACTGACAATTTAAGCATTAATATAACTATTTAAAGAAAGAAGAAGACAGAACGCAAGTTAATATATACTCGAGTTGGTTACGAGATGCGCCCAGTGAATGTTACTTTGGTTTATGTTTATCAGACAACCTTGAATGGAGAAACATAATCTTAAAATATCTAGACACACAACTGACATGCGTATACAAACAAGTGTTTGTACACATTTGATGATTTGGTTAATGTCTCGATTGCTGCTGCCATAAAGGGAGGAATTAATTGGGGGAAATAAACGCACTGACCGGCACAGACAGCGACGTTTCGGAGTAAACCATATACATCATCTATATAGACAATTTTTTAAATTTTTACAACCGCTCACCGGATTTCGATTAAATTTATGGGACCCAACTGTAAGCACCAGCTTTCGAATCAAAAAAGAATTATCAAAATCGGTTCACCCAGTCGAAAGTTCTGAGGGAACAAATATAAAAAAAATTCAGTCGAATTGAGAACCTCCTCCTTTTTTTAAGTCGGTTGAAAAATTGCGAAAAACCAATGGAAATTTGAATTTGGCGGGCCATGCGCATCCATCCACCTTAACAAAGTCGATACGTGACACATGTCACAGCCCTCACACCGTTTACTTATGAACAGATACATATAATAAACGCGAGGGTTAAATTACACATTATTTTCTTGACTTTCGCAGTGGTTGTCTGCCAGTAAGGCGAATCTCACGCTGCGTCGCGCCCTCGAATGGACCCGGGCTGCGATTTTAAATGTATACAAACTAAGGCACCAAAGTATCCAGTCACGGAGCGTGTCAATGTGTGAGATTCGCTTTAAACCTCAGAGTATGATTTCTGTATACTTTAAATAAGGATACATGAAAACTAAATACAAATTAAACTAAATGCATTTTTAAATGTAGGGGTTTAAGGCGTAATTTTGTCTACCTACGTAATAACTACATGTACCAGAGTGGTAGTTTTATCTTGTTAGCAGTATAATAAGTCAGATTTTAGGGTGCCTGCACCATAGTAATTACGGAAGAAGATTGAATTACATAAAGAAAAGGATGTTTTTACAGAAACTGTGGTGAAATGACAACATAATTACACATCATGATCAAACCTTATTCGACAAATTAAATAAAAATTAAGTAGTTATGTGCGGGAAAATGGTAAAACATAATAAATGGTAGGTTTATTTGCCAGAACTCTTAGGAACAAAGACACCTCTGTATTTTTCGTCTAATTTAGTGTCACAAATAGAGAAACTGAATGCACCTTCTTCAAAATATTTTTCTCTAAAATCCGATATTTTATACTCCAACTATAAGTAAAAATACTCACAACTTGGTTCATAGATAAGTCTAGCGAATGTTATTTTGGTCCTTTATGTAAAGTGCGCGGACAAACTTCAGACAACCGTGAATAGAGAAATATAATCTTAAAATATTTTAACAAGCCAATGACATGCGTATTTTTTTAATAGACAATGTAAACGCTATGGCTTTATCAACGCACAGACAAAACTAAACAAAAGTCTAAACTAACAAAGTCGGAAAAAAAAATTATTTTATTTTATAACACACGATAGTTCTATTATTAAGTTTGTTAATAATTTGGATAGAACAACGTCAGTTGGGTCAGCTAATATTTTTTTTCAGCAAATATATATGATGGATTATAAGAAAAAAGAATAAGAACGAATGAAAAGTCCATTACAGTTAAAGCCTAGCATAACATTGTACAGAGAAAATCAATGTTTATATATTACTTATACATGAATGCTTGAATGATGGCAATCAAACCAGTCTACACCTAAATCCAACATCATATTAGAAAAACAGATTAATATACGCACGTCATTAGCCGTATAACTTGTGTTGGCACCCTACGGGGCCGGGGTAACATTTTACTTAATATATACAAAACTGAAAGTTGATATTTTATACTTAGGTATCTATTATTTCATACTGATACTTTTATTTACAATAAGTCGTTAATGACATCGAGAAATTACATTAAATAAGGGATATACATTTCACAACCAAACAAAAGGAAATAAATGAATTCATTCAAATTTTGATTAAGTTCTTTTTGAATAAATATATCTACTGTAGTCTTATATTATAGTTAGGAATATTACGTGTATGTATTTTACTATAAAACAAACTTGGACTTAGAAATAGTTGAATTGACCTCGTTAATATCATCAAAAAAAATTGAGAAACTGTCTAATGCAAAGTTCTATGAGACTAGGCCTAAATTGAGGCTTTACGTGTTAAAGCGATAGTGTTGCGATTGATAGAGAGATGATGATCTATCACACTGAATAGATCCATCCCTTTCTCACTGATTAACAAAATTTCGTGTTAATACGAGGCACGGCTGGACTAACAATGGCTTTCACCTTGATTAGTGCAAGTGATTGGTAAGTAAATGATAATGCTCTTTAGTATCAGGTGTTGTCAAACTGAACGAGGAAATGACACACACGGCAAAAAAGATAAGTAAGAAATTGTAGAAAGCACGTCCAGTCAGTGTATGGCGTGTTGGCGTTAGTCTTTTTTGCATTTACAAAACATTTTGACTTGGAAATATTATTTTAACGACAAATGCATGTAAATAATTATAGTAATGTGTGAAAGGAAAAGTAAAAGTTGACGAAATGTGAATTTATAAAATGAAATTAAAACCGGGATACGTGCAGTGAATCTTTGCGAAAAGTTTTGTCGTTTTAAATAGTTATTGACTCGCAGTTTCAGACTAAAATGTACTTGCATTAGTCAAAATGAACTTTGTCTATCAGGTTTCATAACGAAAATCCACAAGTATTGATCGGAGGATATACAAACCATTTTACAATCACTCTCAGCAGGTCCATTCAATCAGAGTCACCACAAATATAAAACGTAACAATTAGGAAATCATTTTCTTTACTTTTTGACACCGCGCACGCAGAGATATCAATTAACATTAATAAATCAATTAATAAATAATTATCTAATGATTAACGCGACAAAATAAATACATGTAGGTATATATAATTTTAACGAATGTATTTTAATTACGGCAGTCAATGTTTAAGTAACTGATTGAAAATTTTAGCTATAATTGGAACAGTACAATAACTACAGGTAAATAAATATAATAATTTCTACTATAAAAAAAAAGGAAGACAAAACAGTATAAATGTATATGTTCTTACATAATAAAGTCGTTGAAATATTAAACGAAAGGGAATTATAAAAATATTGTTTAGGATGATTACACTTAAATTATATTTGGCAAGGGCCTGCCTCGCAATATTTGGTTGATATACAGAACATCCGAGACGATTAAGGCCTCGTCAAATAAAACGCGTATTTAGCGCGCGTCAGTGTGCTAGAGCGTACCAGAGTAGCGCCGCGCTACAGCGCCGCTTTATGTTGTAACTAGCTTCCCGCCAGCAGCTTCGCCCGCGTGGTCTTGATAACTTTTTTCCTCCGTTTTTGCAACATATTTCATTGCTACCCCGCTCCTATTAGTCATAGCGTGATGGTATATAGCCTATAGCCTTCCTCGATAAATAGGCTATCGAACACTGAAAGATTTTTTCAAATCGGTCCAGTAGTTTCGGAGCCTATTCAATACAAACAAACAAATCTTTCCTCTTTATAATATTAGTATAGATATAAATGAACATGCTTTGGCATGTCAAACAGACATGTTTGTATTTTTGTATAATGTATACAAAAATACAACGCGGCGTCAAGACGCCGCGCTGGAGCTAGAGCTAGCTCGGTCTGTCGCTGTAGCTGGGTTTATCGCTACGCGTTGTTTGACGAAGCCTTTAGAGCGGTCCCGCACTACGGCCGATCCGAATCCGTGAAAATACGGTCCGGTGTGGACGTAGAATTATTTGTTGAAACAGTATTTACAAATAGTAACTAACATAGGAAATAAGAAAATAATAAAATACCCGGACCACGCGGGCGAAGCCGCTGGCGGAAAGCTACTGGTATAAATCTGTCAAGGATCATGTGATCCTTATCCAATTATTATGAAACAGACCCTTGTCTTGATGGAAAGCCTTCTTTTTCTGCCGCGGACTGCACAATGTACAGCAATGCCATCAGAAACGGACTAGCGTTCACAATATACCTTGAGGGAGGCAAATCTATAGGTTTTCCAAATATCACAACAAGGTATACATAACAATTGTTATGTAAAATTACTAACAGCCAAGTTTTGAAAGGCTACCTATAGCCCGTGGTCCAGGTCCGAGACCGTGGTCCAGCAGTGGGACGGTAAATGGGTTGTTGTTGATGTATAATTTTATGTGAAAAAGGCCCTAATTGTTAGGTAGTCGCGGTAAGATTTTAACCGGCTGACAAATTGGTCGTTAATTTATTGAAATTCAACACGCCATCAAATATAGATTAGGATTTTATAACGATTTCATTACCTTATTTATAGTAGTCAAAATATTAGATAGTATCAACATCTATTGTAGAAATTTTATGTATGTAAATGAATTTTAACTTCATTTTATTTTGACAATATTTTTTACTACTGACTAAAAAAAAAATATCTTATGATTTTTACACTTGACATTTCAAACTGTGTCTGAATAATAATAGAAGATTCTAGATATCTTAGTATTAGTATTCTAGATATCTTCTATTGAAATTCATAAGGCTGCTCAAGTAACCGCACTATTCATTGTTTAACTCGCATATCCGATATTTACTACGTTTGTCTGGACTTTAAAAGAGACCATGATTCTCTGAGTTTGTTTCGGCGTTTCTTCTCAGAGGTCGTCAGTTAGGAAATGCCGGCGACATCTAGCATTAAAAAAAAATGACTTGTAAAAGTGTCTTTAAAGGATCTACTTACAGAAATAAATATCATTTCATCATTTCATTTCATCATTTCATTTCATTTCATTTCATCATTCAGTTGACAGCACGCGAAAATTCTGCCGTATGACCGAGTGGCAGCAATACAGGTAAGTACTGCTGTCGAGTTATCGACTGCTTTCGGCGCAAGCAACAAACCTAGTACAAGTTCTTAAAAAACGGTATTGCGACTTGGTTGAACGCGCAACTATAGCTGTTGATACGATGGATTCCCACGACGATTTAAGCCTTAAGGTGTCTACGATTTATGGTTATAATTGTTATAAACGCAATATATCCCTAATGAAATTGAAATACCAAAATGACGTCTCCAAGATACTCGACATTTAATATAACATTGTGAAACATTTCAAAACGTGGCTGTGTCCCTCAAATATATAAAATACTATTAAGAGGTATCCGATAGTCATTATAACATCACTTAATAAAAAATACTATGATTCAGCCTTCCCCAAGCGATTAATTAACGCTAACATATAAAAACTAATCTTACTCTAATCAGAATTATAGTTAGTCTCTTGCATGAGTGGTTGCAAGTCCTCCCGTTTCCTCTCACCTCGATTTGATATCCTCGTCACTCCTTCGAGGACTCCAATATCTGAAAGGCTGCAGGTAAAATATGTATTAGCTTTGAGTTTGCGAGGGGTAGCAAGTCCAACAATACCTACAAGACTGTACCTATTGCTACTGCTAACCCCTTGCTTCCAGAGGTCAATGAGAATAATCGAAAAATGTGAGTTCCATATTATTTTTTAAAGTCGTTTTAAATTTCTTTAGATTTCTCATCGAGTGGACGGGTCACTCGAGGTGGAAAGAGGTTATAAGATAGTTAACTATAAAATCCTCGCTCAAACGCGTCATCATCAATCAACAATTCCTGAATATGAATATGAAAAGGTTCGGGCATTGTAATTTTGACTTGAGTCCGAATACACTCGAGCCGACATTACTTTCACTCGAATCGTTAATTGTCAACCCCACTCGAGTCTCATACACTTTTACTAATAATAAATTTAATAATACACTCACACTTGTGGCTCCACATCGTCTATGTGTGTTGGGGTAAAGTATGGGTTGGCGGCGGCCGGCCGGAACTTGTAGCCCGTCATTACGAAGAACACAAGTGTTGCCATCTCGCGGAACATCTCATCTATCCACGCATATTGGAATGGTACTGTGATCTAGAAACGTATAAACAAACCTATCATCGTACCTCTTGTTTATGGATTCTATTGATGTCTACTCCCTGAAAGGCTATGCATAGGTGTATTAATGTACACCCACAGTTTACCCATATGGTGATAGGTGCAATAAAATAAACCTATTGCAATTAACCGGGCAAAAATCGGAATGCAATAACACTTGCTAGACCTGGGAATTCAACCAGGAGCTCTATAGTAGCAGTCATGCTGTCCACTTGACTATTTATTATATTTCTCTATAAAAAATGGATTTTCAACCCCCTTAAACTGGGGGTCCAAAATGAGCAATTTCGAGGTACTGTTTTCTGTCTTATCACTAAAATTATTATTAGCAGCAAAATACTGGAGCAGTTTTCTGCGATGATGGAGACTTACGTTCAGTATAGATATGACGATTCTGGTGAAGTATATGTAGCAGAGGACCATAAAGTAGAAGTGGCGGAAGAGCTTCAGCTTGCGAAGGTTGATGGCCGCCTTGCCGTCCGTGCTCGACGCGTCCTCCAGGTGACGTATTGACCTGAAATACCAACATGTCATATCATCTTACCAACAGGTAAAGTAGCGGTTAAACATAAACCCATTCTCTTTAAATATCATATAACAGTGACAAAACAGATTAACTACTCTTGTTTTAGGCGGTAAGGCGGTAAGTGTATAAAATAAAAAGTTTAATTGTTAGTACATCCCTACAATATGGTCGAACAATTACTAAAGAAGGCGTGCCGTCGGCGGGGACTGGTCTGCTCAAAGCCGCTATGACTCTTTCTTTTAAATGCCATTTCAGGCATAAGATGTTTAAAGAAATTTTACTCTCAAAAAAGACATCACAGTCACATACAAGAGAATATAGGTACATAGATACCTACACAAAAATATTCAGATCGTCATCGCACTGTCAAAAGACATATCTTGATTTGATATTACTATGTCCGAACTTTACAAGAGACCATGATTCTCTGAGTATGTTTCGGCGTTTCTTGTCATAGGTTGTCAGCTAGGAAATGCCAGTGCCATCTCGTAATTTTCTTTTAAAAATCTATTTACAAATAAATAAAATTTATAATTATTATTTACGCACCAGACGACCGGGAACATGATGGCTCCGCAGCACAGCAGCTCCACCAGCACAAAGATGTCGCGCCACGCGTTGTGCTCCGCCGCCCCCTCCTCACTCTCCGCCAGTATTATCTCCGCTACATTTGCTAATACCTGCACATTCACAGTTCACACTGTAGGGATATCGACGTCAGCGCTGACGCCGCTGAGTCACGGATTCAATTGCCGCAAAACAAATACATTTTTCGCACCTTTAGAATTGAAGTGACGTAATTTAAAATTGGATAAAATTACATTAATTAATAAAATGCCACATAATCAAGTTTTCTTCCAATAAAAAAATGTCACTTTAAGGCTAGAAAAGTATGCACGTGCTAATTGGGTCTGCTCATTTGCGGACGTCAATTCTAATAATAATTGCATACCTATGAGAGCATATAAAAAGTATTTACCTGCAGCGGTATGGCAATCATGAAGAGCTTCTTGTCTCTGTCTGACAGTATGTGCTTGATGAAGTTCCAGCCAGTGCCTACCAGAACTATAGTCACAAACAACACCGCACCTTTCAATCTAGACAGCGATAGAAGAAAAACATTTTGTTAAACGTAGTCGACAACACACAGCGATAATGTACCGTTAATGTAAAGTTTATGAGGTTGTAGGGACTCTGGATCTACTGAACCGATTTTGAAAATTATTTCCCTGAGTGCTATATTATATAGACTACTTTTTATTTTGAAATACAGATAAAATTTTGAAATGGGAACCGGTAATAACTAATAATCTATTTAGTGCAGACGAAGTTGCGAAGAACAGCTTAGAAAAAAATACCAAGAGTAACAATACTTACAAATGCGTAATATAAAATAGTATCGCCCACGCAGTCACGTGCTCTCCTTTAGTCTGTATGAAGTGGTAGTTGATTCCGTGGAACGCCAGCGACAGAGCCTTGAGATACACCAACACACACATGATGATGTGTATCCTATACACCGGCTGTCGACTCGTGCGCAGTATGAACGTCCACAGCACGGCACTCATCAGGAATATTAGTGACATCATGCTGTATAACACCGGTAGAGGCATCTCGCCGGCTGACAGGAAGTTGCCGTCATTGCTCTCGAAGATTTCTATCTAGAATAGGATATTTGGGAAATTTATGCCTGTTTCACCACTCCCTAGTCAACGTAAAATAGCCGCGGGGCCAAGGTTCTCGAGTGGAGACCACGCATCGGAAAGCACAGTATAGGACGGCCCCCAACGAGATGGACGGATGACCTGATAAAGGTCGCTTGCAGTCGTAGAAATAAAAAAAGTAGGTCGTTAAGTCGTAGGCTCTGATCGATCAGATACTGGTAACTCTTACTATAAAATCTTGGTAAAAAGACAGTATTTGATAATAATATTGAATGATAAAGATGTCGAGGTACATTCGCAATATAAATCCGTTTTGTTCCGACTAACAATTAAGTTAGTACTATAGTCATTGGAAGCGGCAGGAGGGGACGTCCTAGAAAGACTTACTCGACCTTATTGGTCCTTAAAAAATTTCTGGTGCTTAGGCAAAAATCGCATTTGATGAGCAAGATGCATAGACGTAGAACCCAGAATCGTAGCAAGTGACAGTCTCTAGTGTGTGTATGAATAATATGAATAACTTACCATGGTGTTTACTGGTGGTGCTGTCCCTACATCGGAGTTGGGGCAATTGTTCAAGTAGAGATTGTACAGTCCTTGCTCTTGTTGTGTAGCCACGTACAACGCGAACTGTACAATGTAGATAAAACACTGATTTCAAGACAACTGTTTCATTGAATTCATAAAACTCGTATTTCAATTAAAATTTGTAATAAAATCTATGCACGGCTTATTACAGCATTAGGTGATTACTTGCGTTGTATTTTCAACTCTCATCTGAATAGTGTAAGGGTGATTTTAAATTATTCCTTGAAATACTCGAACTATTTTAGATCTGTATTGTGTTGACTTTGTATGCGTATATCTAATTAGTTTTGTACTACCATTACTACAATAGCCAGTCCCTGACCCATGGTACATGGGGTTTACAGAAATACACCATTGCCTAAGGTATACAGAGGTCTTGGTATGTAACTTTTGTACAAGGTATTGAATTTTTCGATGTGCATTAGCAATCACTAGCGACCCGCCCCGGGTTTATTCAAGATCCGGGGTCTTCGCAAGGCTTTATAAATACCTATAGACTATAGGTTCTCAACTTTGTCAATTGAAGCCCCCTTGTGGACGTTTGACACTTACAGGGGGGCAGTAGAAGACCCCAAAAAAGGGGGCTTTGATATATTACACTACTAGCAATAGCTGTTTCATATTCGCGTCACATCGTAAGTAAAACCATTCGAGGGGATCTAGATCACATATACATATATGTCCTAAGCAGAGCTCAGGGGCTAGATAATAAAACTTACGCTAGTATTGTAGAAGTCAAATCCATTTCTCGTCTCTTTAGTAATGGGTAAGACCGTATAATAGCACTTCTCATCAGTGGGTATGCCTGTGAAAAATAACAGATTTTATTATGTTATTCTCAATAGCAGCTTGGAAGTGGGATGTGTGTCCGGTTAACAGTAATAAGCTCGCCCTTATTGCTTAGGACTTAAAACATACGAGCAAACGGTATACAACACAAAACAGCAAATACAGTAACATATACTCATAGGGCGAAATCATAAGATCGTATATCGTTAGAATTCGAAATTTTAAACTAACCGGAATCTAACACAACGAGCAAAAGCAAAACCATAATTTAATATTTATTGATGACGAGCCAATGGCCACCCCATCTCGGTGTCTCGTTGATGAGAGATAATGTAATATCTACGACGAAGTCAGCCTTGCCTTGCTAAGGATTAGCAAGCTTAAGTGGTTAATATGATCGGACTCTCACATCATTCGGAGAACCGATAATTGCCGGAGATTGCTGCTATGCATTGTGTAGGATCGATGGTAGCTAGCAGTGACTGAATGTGAAATGCCGAATATTGGACTCTGTGGCGTTCTTTATTAAGTTTTCGTCAAGTGGACGGAAAATAAAAAGAAAACCAACTTACTGTCCGGTATTGCCGACTTGTTCTGATAAAGATGGAGCATTTTAGCTTTGCAGGTCACATTCAATCTGTAAGTGACAAATTTGAAAATTATAATCAATCATTACATTTTATTCGTATCAACTTAAATCGGAAGCCATAAGCCCAACCAAAGAAATCTATAGTAAGGTGACGATGATTAGTTCGCCTAGCACACGATCATCCTGATCCGCGTCCTCCGTCGCAAGTTAATTAGTTTACACATTGCACACACTTCAAACTGAATTATTCTGAACCAACAATTCAGAATAAAATTATAAACCTAATAATAATATTGTAACCAAAACTTTATTGTATCATAATATTCACAATGAAATAGAAATGCAAGTTTCCCGGCCATGATACTGTCAGTATTGAGCACCTTCGAAATGCTGGACCCCTCCCAAGAGTTCTAGCTATGCTTGTTTCTTTTTGTTGAAGTCACTCGTATAATTATGCCTACAGATATGATAAAGACGACGTTTGTACCTAAGTAAGTTTTTACATATTCACGACAACCAATTCGGTTTTAGAGCAGTACTTGCGACGGAGTACCATACTGAGTGACTGTCTTAAGCACGTTGTTAAATACTATTCTGATCGTAAAACACCAATTTACACTATGATAATATACATTAATACCACACACTCTACCTAACCCTTACAGAAATACAGGTGTAATGGTATGCTTAAGTTATCCAAAATCACCTGAGATTCTTAAAGTCCATCTTCAGGAACACAATTGCTGGATGCTGCGGTGATAATATGCTGCTGTCGCTTTCCTTCAGAAAGCACGTTGCGGAGTTGGACTGAGCTAGGTATGGACTAATCGCCGCATTTAAAGTACGATCTAGTGTGAAGCCATACTGTAAAGGAAAATAACAAATTAACTTTGCGTTTCAATTTAATGGCTTGATATTTTGTTAACTGAGTTTTAGACTGGGCTAAATCTTTATAATATAACCAGATACCACAAAAATAATAAAAAATGTCTTATCCATCCTCCATCCTTAGGTTGTCATATCGTACAAGTCAAGCTAACTCTTTAGATATATTTTAGGGAAATCTTTAAACTTTCTGTATGTATTTACGTTTTATTATTTCTATTCACTTCTACCACTCACCTATTCAGAATGTCAGTGTATAGTGATAATAAAATTAATAACAATATTTCGATCCCAAGGACCACATGGTAAAAGGAACTATCACTTTGTTTAAACAATGGTTAGGTGTACTCTCACGTGCTCATGGTACAAGTCAACTACTTAAATGTTTATGTTTAAATTATTGGTATTATCAACATTAGTATAGTATTGGTATTATTGGTGGTGTATCAATGAATGATGAAATTTAAATATTATTTTTCTTCCTTCTCAAGTAAATACCAACCTTAGTTTCAATTTCAATGCGAGGTTTAGGCAGTGGTACACCACCGAAATCGCTGAAATACGTATAAATATTTACCGTATACCTCGTACCTATAAATATCTCCTAATATTGTGCCTCCTACAACTGAACGCCCACCCCCACGTTAAAAAACTATCAAATTGGTATGCATATTACTTTCATAACTTGATTGGATATCAATGCGGGGGTTTTTTAAACGTAGGAGCAAATATAAATTTCATGGAATTTTACAGAAGCAATTAGGCGGTTCCCACACTATATTTTTACTCGTTTTGAGTTCGTCTGTGATACTCACTCGCGATACTTACGGTCATCAGAGAACTTAAAGTTAAAAATGCCTATGCACACCACAACATTTTATGACTATTCATTCACCGTACAGGCCACTCGTCTGTGGAATGCACTACCAGTGTCCGTGAGGCGTGCACAAACATTGGCCTCTTTTAAAAAGCAGGTCAAAGACCACTACTTGGCTCTAAACCTAACTTTATTTTTTTACCAGACATCCTGTATAACATTAATTTACATGAGACGAGTTGAATCTAATAGTTCTATGGATGCGTGACCTTGGCTGAAAACAAACCGTTGTCTTATTAATGCTGTTGGCCTGTCCGACTGAGTTTACTAAAATAAGCATTTCACGTTAGCTCGGTATGTAATACATTACTTTAATAATTTTATAAAGTTCGTTATTTTTGAAATAAAACTAACTAACTAACTTTAAACTTCGTAAAAAGTAGTTTTATTTCATTGTCTAGTATTCGCGTAAGTTTCAGAAATCAGTTCGTAATTTTTTTTTCCTCATAAAAATATGTAATAAGTATTTAGATGTCTTAATTAAAATTAAAATTTATCAAAATCTATTAATATCGAGTACTTAAGAGTTAGAATTACTCCATAAAAAAACATGAAGTGTCTGTTTTTTTCCCTCCATGAAACCACAAAGTTTATTCTGAATTACTGTGGTATTCTTTTCGACGATGTTAATGTGTTGGATGTATGAGAGCTACCGCATAGTAATAAGAGATGTTGGTGCTAGCACGTGCCTAGCTACAAGTACACGGTACCCTGCGATTTTGTTAATACATTTGTTGAGCTCTTACCTCTCCGTACACAGGCCCCGAAGGCATCATAAAATTAACCATCTTCACGTCGAGGATGCCGCCTTTGAAGAACCCGAATGTCGTCAGGTCCACATAACGACGTTCATCGTCCTGTAACATAACACGAACGGAAAATGATTACACAGAAACATAAATTGGTACTAGAATCAATATTGCCCCAGCATTAACGATTTCCTGTTATTAATTAAACGATAGCAACAAACAAGAGAAGTAATTAACAGTGTCCGCTAGCGAAATAAGCACATAGTTAGTAGTTTTTTTTAACGTGTCGTCATGAACCTTACAACAATTGTTTATGCCGCGGCGAAAAAAAACATGATTAGCAGTGAGCACCAAAACACACAAATTTGACGAAAGAAAAATAAAATTAAATATACCTAGTGTAATTATAGTATATATTAATTATATTATATCTACATCTACGTACGTAAAAAGGTAACAGTTACTTTCGCATTTATATTAGTAGTATGGATATCAATGTACAGTTGCAGCAAAATAAACTGGCAAAAACATTTTCGCATGAGCAGATTTTTTTATATTAGTATATTACTACTAAAGGCGTCATGCACATTTCATCCCATAATTCGACACAGACTTCAGTTTAGTAAAAAAAAGTGTGAAATATGAGACAATTTCCATATATATATTTACTTAGGTTCCTATTATCAAATTCGTCCCACTAGCCTGTCGAAAGTTTAGAATGTGAAGGAAGATTTCGACAGGCGAGCGGGGCTCGCGATAGCTTAGCGGTTAAAGCGTCTGGTGTACCGAACCAGAAGACGCAGGTTCGAATCCTGCCCGCCAGCCGATTTTTTCCTTCATAAAAAAAAATAGCTACATTATTAATTACTAAAAAGCCTGGTTTTCATATTTTTAACTGTGGTCTTACACAAAATCATAGAATAACGAGTACCTACTTACAACAGTAACGGCATATTACTTTGCGTACAGAACTGTGGAACATAGGCACATTCTATAATTAAAATAAACATAGTATTGAAACCGTGATTTAATCGGCTATTATACAGGCTTATTGACTAGTTTTAGAACTAAGCGCAAGTTTATTTCACACTGTAATTTCCCGCCGAATGCGTAAAATGAAACACCATCTAGACACACTTGTGCAAATAGAATCATCTTTGAACCTATAACAGACCTGTATTTCCCGTAGGGGTAGGCAGAGGTGTTTTAGCCAATGTACGAGTAATAGGGGACGATCCTATTACAAATCCCTCTCCAAGCTGCTATTAAAAAAAAATGTCCTTAGAAAAACCCCATAACACTTTCCTACCTGACCTAGGTAATCGAAACTGGCGTAGCTGTCGAATTTACAGTCAGAATACTTATGGGCACGAAACAAGATCAAGGTATAAGTAGGCGAGCTTAATCGCCGGTTTATAATCCCTTTTAGATTTCAACTTGAGTCCATGACTGGCATACATGGTTAAATCGATTATCACTTAATATCTATGAGAACTACAGTCATCGCAAATATAATATTTGGTTATTTACACAGAAGTTTTCAGGGCAGTTTACATAGATACAGCTGGGTTGATAATGTTGACTTTAAGCAGAAGCCTTGAGCTTGCCGGTGGTAGGTACCCCATTACATTGTTACATAAACAATAACATAATTTAAAACATTCGCGTGGCTTGATTATATTAATGATTGATTTACTTTATTTATTGTTTAATGGCATAAATCTATAGTTTGTTGGTGCCTAAGTATAAACAATGGTTGTTTAGGTTAAATTCTTGAAAAATCTGTAAGTACCCTTAATAAAGAAAAAAAAATACTTCCAATAAAATAATGTAATTACATAATTATGTCGGTACTTTATTTAACTGGTCATGACTTGGGTAGAGATGGGATTATACCGCGGTAATCTTAGTAAGAAATAAGGCTAAAAAATCCTATCTCGACTCTGGGCTAGAAAATTGGAAATATGAATGAATATGTCTGAATTGACTAATGATGTGTTCATTTGTCAAACTCTAGTTATAGTTAAGACACCTTTCCTGTTAATTTCGTCAACAACGATAAAACATGAATGATTAGGAAATCCTCATAGAATGCCAATGTTATTTTTTCCTTAAAAAGGCTATTGTGTATTTTCTTATCACGCAAAGCATTTACCATTCTAAGCGGCATATAACAGGAAAAACAACCAGTTTAATTTGTGCAAACACCGAATAAATGGTATAGTCGCAGTCAGCGAAGCATTATATTAGGAGTACTCCCGTTTAAGCACCTGTTTTTAGAGCAACCAATACTTTGAGCACTTAATATTTTCTTAAATTGGAATAAAAACAACAGGTGCTCTTAAAATAGACGTACTAAAACGGGTATACTCCGTATATTAAGCCACCTTGTATAATGTTTGCCAAACCAAAAAGTAGCAGATACTAGAATTAGCTGAGAACGTTTTCCAGTTTTCAGACATTGAACCCATATCTTAGTACTCAGATTGAAAAAATGATATTAACGCACAGCGCACTTAAGTGTAATTTTTATTTTGAAATAAATACTAAGTATTTAGAAGTATTATTTTTATTTACGAGATTTTTAATTAAGTTTATTTTCCTATTCTTCATGGAATATTTATATAACTACTGATTTATTTTATCACGTTTCTTAATAGATCATCCAGTCCTATACCCGTGGCCTCCCATCCAGCGCCTAGGGCGCCTCTAAGGCTAACATTCAGAGACGATGCTCCGCGTAAAGTAAGGCTTCCGTATGTCAAATTTGTATTACAATTTGACATACGGCAGCGTAAGTTCATGCTGAGTCTCTTCTCTGAATCTCAGCTTAAGATCTAAGAAATCAGAAGAGTTTCTCTTTCTTTCTCTACCAATTTGTTATTATATATGATACTCTAGCGTTTTTCACACTAATTAAAGTCCCAAGCAAGCTTAATTGGACAATCAAACCATCTAACCTAGACCCACTGCACAAAAACAATGTGTAAGAGTAATCTGCAATGTATCACCCTGGGTCCCTGAACAACCTGTAAACCTTTATTCCGCAAGCTTTCCTTATTGACCGTGCCATGCTTCATGTATATGATATATATATTGCTATGCAGATGAATTGGCTCTTCTTTTGATTATGTAATGTCGGTACTTTTAACTATTTAGAACAAGGGGTAAGAAAGCTCTACCAACACTGAAATTCAAAAAATAGTTGTGTAAATTTTTTTTTACTCTGTAGTCTCTGTATAAGAATAACAAAAGTAAAGTTTTTAATTTTAGAAATATGATCTCAGGTTCTGATAATGAATAAACATTTCTATACTAATATTATAAAGAGAAATGATTTGTTTGTTTGTATTGAATAGGCTCCAAAACTAATGGACCGATTTAAAAAATTCTTTCAGTGTTAGATAGCCCATTTATCAGGGAAGGCTATATACCATCACGCTACGACTAATGGGAGCGAAGTAGCAATAATTTTTTTGCAAAAACGGAGAGAAATGTTGTCAAGACCATGCAGGCGAAGCCGTGGCGGGAAGCTAGTATTTTATAATGTTAAATACCTAAGTTACTTAAATTGATAACGATTATCATTGTTAGATTATATAAATTTACATGCCATTAAACTGCTATGAAACCATTGCACTTTTAACATGGCAATAACTTACTGTAATAACTTACTTCTTCATATTTTTGCAAATGAATAATTTGAATTTGATACTGATATTGCAAGCTGCATCTAGTTAGACTAGCTTTCGGCAACACAGACTATTTCTCTAGTGTTCCAGTCATTGATCGATTGCATTCAACGTTGAGGCCATGCAATGTTATTGAGTTTTTCTGTTTCATTTATCAGCTTTCACTCATAACATTTAGTTAAATGGTAATGGTCTACTCGCAAGAACAGTGTGACCACAAACATTTTCTCACTATAACATGACATAGGCAGTACATTTTTCATAAACAGTAATGTAATACCTAAGCTTCATGCTTCAAGATTCTACCTTAATTGATTTTGCACTAGCATGCTTGTGAAGCAGTGCTCATAACCGGATCAAATTACATTGCATATAATAAAATGAGTAAGTGATAACTTTTTTACATCAGCCACTTTTTTGATCTGCAAAAATGCTGGATAAGCTAATCCATGTATTTCGATAAAGTGGCAATAGACTGAAGGAAGAGTGGAAATAGACTAAGGAGGCACTCCCCACAATTAATTCTCATGTCACTAAGCAACTACTACGATTGTCTAAGCAACAACTGAGGACAATCACGGCAGCCATCACAGGTCATGGGTTTTTCAATAAACATCTGCATGTTTTAGGTGTCACTGGCAGCCTGCAGATGATGCAGAGCCTGCCTGGGTGAGGACGAAACAGCGGCCCACGTGCTTTTGCACTGTACTGAGGTCGCCACATACAGGGCTAAGTACTTCGGAAACAAAAGTACCCTCCGAGAGATCGTCAGCAACATCAGAAATGTGCTGGCGTTTCTTGAGGAGTTAGGGTGGTTTGAGTAGACATTAAATATCCCCACCCGTACGCAAAATACGCGCATTGACGTGGAGTTGCGGAAAACAGCCCGCTATACCATACCATATACCATACCATAGACTGAAGGAAATAAATAAACAAATAGTTTGGCATTATATATTAGCATATTGCAGTCTGTGTGAATTATTTTGCACACACGCTGCATGAGAGTAGTAGGAATCTATATTAGGGATTTATCCCGTAAAAAAATTTTTCAAGGTAGGATGGAGCCTCAATGGAATAATTTCTACTGAGTCTGAAGGGCCAATATTTTTTTAGATGAAATTAAAAAAATATTGGCACAGATATTAGGTATGAAAAGCAAAAAGAATGACAGGATCTAAAAAATTATAATTTTCCCTACAATCTGCCAACACAAATAATTACAATGAATTTAACACTGTTCTTGAATCAGCAGTGTGGCCCAGAAAAGTGGACAGCCAGTTGGAACTTTTTTTGCTTGTGTTGACCACATATAGAACACTAACATCACCTACTTATTGCAATACTGTATGATGTGTTAAGTTTCTGTTCTAATGTCACACACACAGAGATATGCCAATGTTGATATTTGCATATTTCTGCGCACAGACATATGCACAAAAACAAGCAAATTATGAACATTGAGGTGATAATGGTGTCCTGGCTGTTGAATGTAAGGTAAAAGTAAGTGAACACTATGCAAAATTCATAAGCAATTTCCTCCCAAAGTACTGATAGAAATTTTGTGGTATTACAAACACATTTATAAACCAACACAATAGTGACATTGGTGTTATCTCTAAATCGCAATAGTTCATCCATGATAAAATCACTTTAGCACTTCTGTAAGTATTTATCTTTGCTCGTGACTGTACTTACTAGTGTATATGTATGTGTATAAAGAAGGCTAGGTTTTAAATCTATACTAATATTATAAAAAGGAAAGATTTGATTCTTTGTTTGCATTGAATGGACTCAGAAAGCACTGGACTGATTTGAAAAATTCTTTCACCATTAGAAAGCTACATGTTTACCAAGTAACATAGACTATCATTTATTAGAAAGACCATGCGGATGAAGCCGCTGGTGGAAAACTAGTATAAAATAATTATGTAATTTTTAATTTAGTTATTAGGTTAATTTAGTTTAAATACCTGAGTATTTAGAAAAGTGTTGCTAAAGCAGTTTGTTGCACAATTCTCCCACTATGAGAAAATAATTAATTTTATTAACTGATTTAGGTATTATGTAAATTAAGACTATATTTACAGACCCAAACTATTGTTGTGGCCAAAAAGGGTTTAAGTATGTTGCTTATGTTTGATACTTATCCATTATGTTACCATTAAAATTAAAGACATAAATACAAAATAAATGTCAATTAGGAAGGTCCAAATAAACACAGCGGTCAAACACTATGCTGAATAGAAGACCATTTGTTCTGGCAATGGGTCACATGCACTGACAAACCAATGTTTTCTTTTTAATGCTTAAATTTTCTTTTCTCTTTATGCTATTATCATCTTTGTGCCCCTGTCCCAATTTATTTAGAGTTAGTGCAGCATGTTATCTTTTGTTCTTAAGCTAGATTGGAGTGAAGACATAATTTATGTGACAATAACATTGTGCCAGAGTAAATGATTTGATTTAGAAACACATGCACAATGTACAGGAAATTATAAAGTTACTCATTATAAAGTATTGTTACCTAAAACAGGTGTTGGTAACCTGTTTTAGGTAACAATACTTTATAATGAGTATTTATTACATAGACCAGTCAATATTAGCAGATATTATTGACTTTTTTGAGATAAGTAATCCCTAGGTAATAAAAAGGATTCACATGCTTATCGATAGAAATTAACCCATTACGTAAAAATAATAGATATTGAGATAATTGTTCAAGTCAATTTCTTTGAATCACTAACTTGTTTATTTACTTTTTCTCTAAAAGGAGCTACAACTCTTAAAAATTGAGGAATGTTAATGTATCCGATATAATGGTCGAATGTAATCAAGAGGAAATACAGTTGAAATGAACAGAAACTGATCAACATCTAATGTTTTGTTAGCGCATAGGAAGAGCTTCGCCTTTGTAAACCAATGTCGAATCGCTTATGCAGTTTTCTTATATGTATGGTACATTTATTATTGGTAATTGCAATTTGATTGTTAGGCAAGCATACAAATATAAAAAAAATAGGATTTTAAATGTATAAAACTCAAACTCACTGAAAGATGCAGTGTGTGTATTCTGCAAGAGACGGTCACAACTACCAACGCGATGCACAAAAGAGCCTTTTGCAATACACAAATCATGTTTCATGACGATCACGTTAAGTTAAAATTAGTTAAAACTTCTGCACAGTTTATTGTATTTAGGTTTACTAATTTTCACGCTAACATCACAGATTACTATATTGTAGCAAGCTAGCTAACATTCTCTGTCGCCTATCCTCCGGCTAGGGATGTTGAAAAAATATCGATATATCGATATATCGATATTATTTTTTCAATATATCGATATTTTTGAGCGATATTTAATATTTCGATATATCGATGTATCGATATAAAATTCCAAGTATCGAAAAGGTATCAAAATCGATATTTTTTTCAGAACAATAAACCATAATCTTTTAAAAATTTAAGTTAAAAGATTACAAATGACCTTTTTTTTTTTTTTGGCTGTTTTATAATTTAGTTTTAAGTTGGCCGATATATCGATATATCGATATTTTTTGAAAATATAAATATCGATATTGATATTTTTTTTTAAAAATATCGATACGATATATATCGATATTTTTTGAATTTCCGACATCCCTACCTCCGGCCTCCAGTCATTCGCTTCGCTCGCTGACCGCTGTGGCCTGTGGCGCTGATGGCGGTGACCATAGATATATATTAATATTAACGTAAAATGGGTAGAATTATAATTATGATAATATACAAATAGCGAAAAATCTACTAATATTTATTTAAAATTGGCGGGCTAGGTACGTTACTTTTCTAGCTAATAGCTTTTCAAAAAATTTTTAGCATAAGTACACATAGGTTGTTATGTAAGGCCATGTATCCAAATCAAACAAATACAATCAATAATTCAATATGACAGCACCAATAAAAATAACGGATTGTCCATGCCCTGACGTTTATCGATTTTTTATTCAGTGTAAAAGTCTGAATCAGTCTGAATTTTCAGTTGTGAGATGATAATCCAGTTAATCAGCAGTGAAGGATTGGCCGTGTAGCGTTAGGCCCTAGCTATTATTGGTCTACTAGCCGATTACCCTTAGGTTACCTACTTCATTCATATTTTTATCACTAAATTTCTTAAATTCATCACAATTCAGTTCATTAAATCACAAAACCAGTAATTTACGTTGCCGTAATTAGCTAGCTATTTCTAAGCTACCAGTATGTTTCACTGAGCCGTCAGATTGTGAGATAATTCGTAATAGAAAAAAGGTGCCGTTACCGAAATTTTCATCGACAGATTGATAAAAAGTTCATAATGAAGCTGGTTTGGCAGTGCCTGTTTTCTCCTCGGCTGTACAAAGTCTACAGGGATGGGCCGATGGATGTGAGTATTAGTCAATATATTTGTTTTATATTTGCATATCTTCGTTGCCTCGTCGGTCTAGTGGTCTCCAAGCGTGACTGCTACGCTATGGGTCCTGGGTTTGATCCACGGGTTGAGCAAAGTGTCGTTAGGTTTTCTGTGGAATTCCCAGTAGCAGCTTGGAGTCTGGATTTGTGCCCGGTTGATGGCATAGGCTCACCCCCTATTACATGTGACCTAATACATATCGGTGAAATGTGGGTGTACATTAATACACCTGCCGCCCTTCGGTTAATACAGGCATGATGATATGTATGGCATATCCTCCAGTCACCAGAACTGAGTCCTTAGAGTGTCAAATCTTTAAAAAGGCACCCAAAGGTTTGTTACTCAATCACACCAGATCAGAGAGATAGATATAGATAACCTAGTCTGGAATAGCATATAGGCTTTTTATTCCGGTAAAATGTATGGTTCCTGTGGGATAGTTTTGTTTTAATAATTAATAATAAATACCCAGACCAGGCGGGCAAAGTCGCTGGTGGAAAGCTAGTTTAAAAATATTGGGTTTTGATCTATTTATATTTGTGTAAGCCTGGAAAAGAAACTACAACCCACTCTTCCCCTTTCTACAACATATGTGTACCACCCACACCTGGTTCCCTTCGAGTTGAAGTTGAAATTGAATGTCACACCTACTTATTTTAAATGACTAATTACCCCCATCTGTGGGGGTGTACTCTGTGGTATTTATAATACCCTCATATAGTGCTATTTGTGATTTCAGACAGAAGGATTTATTTAAATGTCCTCTGTTTACAAAACAAAAATGTTGGATTAAACTTATTTAAAATGACAGCCTACGACTTGAGCTTCCGTTTTTATTTATTACAATCTAATAATATTCTTTCTCCGATTTTTACGGCTGAGTTAAAGTTAGCTAGTGCCAACTTCAACCCGGACAATAAGTTTGGCGCGAACTGTACCTTGAATATCTTTAATAATAATAAAGAACTGCTTTGTTAGCCTTAGTGGTCCTAAGTGACTTTTTCTATTTAATTCTCGATGATAATTATAGCATTATAAAGTAGTTGAATTATAGACAACTTTATAATACTATTGTTATTTTCATGTTATATTTTCGATATAATGTGTTACGATAATTACAAAGGGATGTAAACTACTCACCATAGTAAATTATTTCTAAAATTTAGTTATTTCAATGATATTTATCATAATAATTATAGCAATTTCATGTTTGTCTAATACTATGATAAATGCAGTACCTATCTATTGCCAAAATAAACCAGGTTCGGTTGGTTTTAATTAATCATATTTTATTATTCTAGAATATGTACCAACCCCAAAGACTGGAGAAATGGGGTGATAAAATTATATTAATGGTAAGATTTTATTTTAGAACATATTCATAATATTCATATTAATATTTTATAACCACAGAGTTATGGTTATTTTAATGTTAACAATACACTGTAAATTGTCATTGCAGGCCAACACATTATTGAACATAACCCTGTACACATCACCATTTGTCTGCTTGTACATTATATATAAACATGGATTCTTCACAATAGCAGAAATGAGATCATTTGGACAAGCCTTAGGAGGATTTGGTTGTCTTGTCGCTTTATCTTTGATAATGCGAGGCTACGGAAGAGCGAATAACCCTCAATACGTGTCGTTTTTAAAGGCTCTCAACAGCCCGATGACTGATAAGAAAGCCTATTTAACTGAATTGAGGAAATATGATTTCGAAGCTAGAGCTTGGCCTGTAACTTACAATGTTGCAATTAAGGAAAGGTATATGGTTATAATATATTAGAAATAATTAGAACTTGCAGCCTTGCGGATGCTTAGTAAACATGCTTTTAACAGACAGTATGAATTATCCGCCGTTTGTTTTTATATACCTATGTAACTAGTATCTAACAACACAGTCATTCGTTTGACACAGTCATATTGCGTGTAAATCAATTATTCTTGTAAATGTACAAATTCATTAGTTTACTGTACATGCTGCCGTTTACGATAAAATTATCGAAATTTTACATGTATAAATATTTAACGATTTGGTTCCATTCCATTCTCGCGCTACTCGGTAGTCATTTATTAATTTTTGTTTTGAAGTAGTTGTAAATAGGTAGTGTAATAAACTTAGTGATAATGTAGAGTTTGTAGACAATTTTACGTTGTCCACAATCATTCCTTCTGTGCTTACTTACATCAGTCTGTATTTACAGTTAAGATACAAATCCGAACCTTAGGGACCAAAGGAATTGTACCTCAAGCCACAAAACAGTAAAATTTTCTACTTCTTTATGTTTATTCAGTTGAACAACCACAGAACAGACTAAAAGCCTCATTTGAACTTGGACAATAGTTTCTTCTTGACTGTCTTAATGATTTATTTAAATATAAAATCTGTTCATCTGTTCGTTATTGCCAGAGATTAGCCTTACGTTTTTTAAATCGCGTTTTACGATCACAAATATCCAAATTCGGAACAACAAAAATATTTGTTCGGACTGATCCAATCAATACGTAGAGGTACCGTATATATATACTATTTCTCTTCACAATGTAATTATATTTTCCTTGGTATCCTTTTTATTTGTTTTGCATGTCCATAGCTGCAATATTTTAGTAAGAGCAATGATGATTGCATGAAGTTACTTTATATACTTTAACCAGGACCGATATTTCTGGCGACCTGGGCGCAAAATACGGTGCGATCCCTCCAGCAGCGGGCTCTGAAAGGGAGACACGGTACAGCCCAGCACGACCTTCCCATAACACTCCCATGCATGCACGTCGGTGTTTCTCATTTCATGTTCATGATATGCTCTCCACAACATGCTTAACTAGTTGTTATCTTATAAATCCTAAACTATGTAGTAAATGTTAAATGTTGTGATTTAATTCTGGATGTCTCATTTCAGTGGTACAAAAGATCCTATCATAAAAATGGATCCAATACATGTAGGGTAAGTGAGGTTTCCTGAAAAGAGAAATTGATGTTCCTCTGTAAATTGACAAAGTCACTTACTAAGGTAGTCAAACTCTTTAATTCAAAGTAAATAATAAGAGTAGAATTTTATAAAATCATGTGATTTTGAAGTATGCTAGCTAAGAAGGTGACATCGTCATTTATTACTGAGAATTGAACAAATTTTATTTTGTAAAGAAAGAATTTCATGTTATTTAACGTTTTAGCTAATTTAGAAAGTGACTTTGTCCGGTGGGTGGCTATGGCTATACTATACTAACCTTTTATTATAGTGGGTTTAATTTTGGTAATACAAAAAATCTAAAGCTTATTTTTATAGAAAACGCGCGTCAAAACAAGTCAATCCATCGATAAATTTTTACCCGACTGCTGAAGCAGGTTTAATTTAAAGTAGCAATCAGCAAACGTACAACGTAAAAAATACGCAAAAGATTATAGAATAAATAGCTTTAATTTTTAGGCCCGTCCGTTAGTGTATGGGACCTAAACATACATTATTGGCGATCTGTGGGGGTGTGTATGTGCTGTGCCTAGCCCTTTGCGGAATATAGTCTTGATAGAAATGGAATGCGTGTTATTTTTTTTTGGTTATGTTGAACCTGGCTTAAAAAATTAAAACGGAATCGGCGATCTCCGTCCACAGGACGACGAAAACCCTGCCTATAAAAATATATTCGTAGTATTAGATAATCAATAAATAAAAAATAAGCCTATTGAACTAAATTTGATAGTGATTATAAATACTACTACATACATACTGGTCACATCATGTTTATTTCTCACTGTAATATAACTAAAATACTTAACCTTTTTTTTGTGCATGCAGTAAGTGTTGTTGCTACACGTGATCATATTCTAAATGGAATAGAAGAATCCTGCGAAAGAGGAGAAATCATTTCGGTACCATTTAATGTTTTTACTGCTTTGTGGTGTTTTTAATTAGAAACCGAATCATGTAGTGTCGTTTGTCTATCTTTTAAGTAATATTAGATGTTATATGTACTACAAGATAAAATATCAATCGAGAATATAAAGCTGTGTACAGATCGAGTGAATCATGGACATTCTTCTAATGATTTCATTAATTGTCGTTCAATAAACTTTCCTGATGTTACAAAACCTGGTCGTTCTGTACTCAGTGACCAGGACAGCGAAATACCCTTTTTATAACCAGTTCCAACAAAATTACTAATTTTAGAACATCATGGATGGACCGCCACCCGTTCAAAGCCTGCGCGAACCCACAGCTGCCCTTGTACCAGAGGGCCACCATCCAGATCCTTGCTTTTGTCGCTACGCATACTTTTGGCCTGAGACTCATCTACCCAGGATCTATAGGATTCGTCCACACAATTTTGTGTGAGTAAACATTTTATTATACAAAAGTGATATGCTAATTATGTAAATAATATGTAACGAATTATTTCTGTAAAATAATTGCTTTTGTTTCTATTTTTGATCAAGGCGTATTTGTTATATGAATTTAGTCAAAATATTAAAATATTGTTGTGAAACCTAAGTACCTAGGCCGTCATAATGAAAAAAAACAATAAAAAAAAACTTTTAAACATTTATATTTGCCAATACTCTTAATAGTTTTAGTTATGTTTAAGTTCCTTTATATTCTTTACCAACCCTCGTTAGACCGGCGTGGTGGACTGTACTGCCTAAAATTGCGACAGTTAATGGGTTAATAATGATGGTTTTTTCCAGGGGATACTCTTTTCCAAGGTAGGACAACATTAGTAGAAACTCATAACGCGCAGCGCACCAGGTTGGGAACAGCTGATGGTAATATCATAGACACCATGTTTGTTGATAACCGAGGTAAAACCTCTAAAGGCGCCTTCTTGGTCGTAAGCTGCGAAGGCAACTCCGGATTTTATGAGATCGGGATCATGAACACGCCGATCAAAGCTGGGTATTCTGCCCTAGGATGGAACCATCCTGGATTTGCGGGGAGTACTGTAAGTTGAAACATTTCCCTGTTCTTTGACTTGACTGACTTTATGAATGTACCTATTCATCAATCATCATCATCATCAACAAACTTGCGACAAATGAATAATATACTTTGAATACTAGCACCGGTCCTTTCTAATTCCTAGCTGACCCGGTGAACTCCGTCCCGCCTTAGAATTAACAGATACAGCAGCTCCATCTAGGTACCGGGTCCAGTTGTATTTACAAACCATCTAAGAACCTATTGAAATACATATACTAAATCTCAACCAAATCGGTCCAGCCCGTGGAGCTGGGAGTTAGGTGACAAACACACATACAGAGAATTATAGGTATTTTTATAATCTTCCATTATTGCCCAAGAGGGTAAAAGAGAGATACAATAGTACATTGTATGACAAGGGAGTAAAATAGTATTTTTACGGCGAGGGCGCTGCTTTGAACCACAAGCGGAGCGAAGGATTTAAAGTAGTTACATCGCCAGAGGGAAAAAAAATTGCTCTCGAGTTATATACTCAACTGTTCATCGCTTCTCTTTAAGAAAATAAATAAAAGACTGTTTCGATTTCTATGAACGATATAAAATATGTTTCAAATTCAATCTCATTTCCGCCCGCTAAAAAGTTCCTATTAGAAAAGAGCTATTTTGCTCCCACGTATACAGGAACAAAGCGACACTTTTTTAATGAAGTGATGAAAAAACATCTCCACAGTGCTCCATATCATACCGGCCAAACCAGCCTACAAATCAATATTGATACAAGTAATAATTATATCTGTATTTGACATGTCGGTTGCTATTGCAGCACAGCCCACGCAACTAATTAGTCCGGAGAGGGCGCAGGTAGACAGACGAGGGAAGATATTGATTTTCATACCCCTCAGCGACAAGTTTGCAAACATTTTTATAAGAATTACAAAAAGTCTGCCTTGTTACTTTACACACATTTGACCAATAAGGTCGGTTAGTCTTTCTGGAGCATTCCCTTCCGGCGTTTCCACTGACATTCGCCTTATAAATCCCTTTTGTCAATATCCCATCCTATATACCTAAACCTTCCTCACGAATAGCTTTGCCTATTGGTGATAACCGCATGATAATCAGTTCAGTGGTTTTAGTTTATCGTACACACAGACAGACAGACGTGGTGGGGGGGAGTTCATTTTATAGCATGTAGTGACAAAATCACTACATGCTTGTATTTTTATTTCCAGTGTATTACTTAGATAACTGAAAGTGGTATATTTAAGTACTTTATTGAATTTATACTTTCTGTATGACACTGGTAGTTTTAATGTCCTTTGTCTAAAACGATCGGAACAACAAAGAAAATTAAACTTTATCTCAATGTGATAAACTTTATTTCGGAATAACAATTGCTGTGTAGTGTGTTTGTTCTGAAATAGTCCTTGTGCCATTAAGATGTAGTTTATTTTTTTGTCCCGATCATTTTGAACACTATATCCCGATATATCTGATACTGTACTTCGATGACTTGAACTGATACATAAGCTCATTGTTACTGAAACTCCTTATGTGTACCAGTTTGTTAACTTGATATTTTAGTGTATCTTGCTATTATATAAATATTAGTTTAGTTGCATTGAAACCAACATTAGTGTTTGAGAATATTTAATTGTTGGTAAATATACATAAAAACTAAATGTACATTGACGTACAATATCTCGTGAGCCTAGTGTACCTAAGCGTGACTAGTACGTTCGAGGTCCTGTTATGAGTTCAGACCAGTTTGGACTTGTGCCCGGTTAATGGCAATAGGCTCGCCCCTTATTACATGGTCCCTAAACATACCGGGTCGGCAAACTTTGGGTGTACATTAGTACATCTCTGCTTATTGAATATATTTTTGTCCTTCCTCATGTGTACCTAGTGTATACTATTCATCCAATTACAGTTCTCGCCAAAATTTTTGTCCGGGTTGAAGATGGCACCAGCTAACTTTAACCCAGCCGTAAAAATCGGAGAAATGATTAGATTGTAACAAATAAAAACGAAGGCCCAAGTTGTCGAGCTCAGGCTGTCGTTTTAAATCATTCTAATCCAATATACTTATTTCTTTCTCCGATTTTTTCGGGCGGGTTAAAGTTAGCTCGTGGCAACTTCAACCCGGACAATAAGTTTACCGAGAACCGTACAATGAAACTGGTTAGGTTAGCAGTTGGCGATTGTTACTGTCAAAAAATAAAAAGTAACACATCAAGATAAAGATAGACACACCAATATAAAGTACTCTATCACCAGGGCCTCCCATACCCGTCTCAAGAGCAGAATGCGATCGACGCCGTGATGCAGTTCGCTATCAACGAGCTCGGCTTCCAACCTGGCAGCATTGTGATGTTCGGCTGGAGCATCGGTGGCTACACCGCCACGTGGGCCGCCGTTAACTACCCGGTCAGGGCTCTGGTAAGTGCAGCAACTTTTCCATTTCAAGGAATATTTAAATCATCATATAAATTACGCATTTATGAAATATTTCTAGAGAGAGAAATCAATAAATACATCTTCTGATGCTTTTTATTGAAATCTCTATCTTTATCTTTTTGTATTTAAAAAAATTGCAATGAAAATATTTAGTGTTAATTCCGCTTATGCTGAGATGCAAGATGCACCGCCCTCCCGCCCGCAAAATTATGCACCTGATGATGCCTCGCGGAGAGGCGAAACACGTGTCGTCATATAGGTTTGGGTATGCATGTTGCACTAACGACTTAGTTCTCTCTGCATATGCATAATTTTGCGGGCGGGAGGGCGGTGCTCTTGCATCTCAGCATAAGCGGAATTAACACTAAATATTTTCATTGCAATTTTTTGTCATGGATTTCCGCAAAGTAACGCCTGATTCCATTAACTTTTTGTATTTTTTTTAAGCAATTTCCATGCTAAGATTATAAGTTATTTTTAATGAAGGAAAAAATCCTGCCCGCTCGCCGATTTTTTCCTTCATTAAAAATAATCTCTATCTTTTCTTTAGAAATAGTTATCAACCTTCACTTTTCTTCTCAAGGGAATTTAGGTCTCTAACAAACATTTTAAACTCTAAAATATTGCTACGGATATCACTATGCTGTGGGCCCTACAGCTTAGTGATAGCCGTAGGAATATTTTGTTCCACATGCAGCTTTACCTGTTCAAAATACTTAAATTGAAAATAAACAGCTATTGTTATCGACCAATAAGACTCCTTGGAGGGAGAGAATGTGATGTGATTTTCTCAGATCAATTAAATTTATATTAGATCCTGGATGCAACCTTTGACGATTTGCTGCCTCTCGCTGAGAATCAAATGCCGCGCTCTTGGTCGCTGTTGGTGAAGGAAGTGATCCGCTCCTACGTGAACCTGAACATTGTTGAACTGATAGCTAATTATGACGGGCCAGTGCAACTCATCCGGCGCACTAACGATGAGATTATTTGCTTGCGGTGAGTACTTTTAAAATATAAGTACTTAAACGGAATACGAATAGAATTCACTTTGCCCAAAATGCCAAGCGCCCTGCCTATCTCTAGCGGTGGTACTACCCCCGATGAAGTTTTCCTAGTCCTACCACATTCAATAATTTTAATTATACTTGACGGAAAATAACATAATAGTATTATGTATTTATCAATTAATAAAATTAATATACGTTGAGACGCGACGTTCCGTACAGTTCAGTGTACAAACTTAGGGAAATTTCGGGTGTTCTCAAATTGATCACCACCACACACCATTGACCACCACAAAATGTCTAATTACATATCGTCTTATATTGTGTTGTGGGTTTTTTATTTTTATGAATACTTAAAACAAGCGCTGGCTTTATAATACTCTAGTAGATAACATGATAATAATTGATTTATTTCTCACTTCACAAAGGCATATACATATAAAGTAGAATCATATTAATTATAGATAGCACATTGTTGAGCTCCTTTGTGAGAGACTGGAGTCAGTACTAGGGAAACCCTGTGTTACAGATAACCAGGCCCTCACCCAATTTCATGTAATCTAAGCAATAATAAGAAAAACTTATAAGGGTAACTTATAACTTTTTAACATTTATAAACAGCTCTCACAGAAAGTATAAATTGCTTCGTTAATTACAGTCAAGGTGTGCTTTCATCGAACCGCGGCAACCACTTACTGATGAGTCTGATAGATCAGAGACACCACGACGATGTTGAGAATTCCGCTGCCCAAATATCTCTGGGAAAGCTGGTCGCCTTGGTGGATGCGCAGCGCAGTGCCATCGTCAGGATTGTAGCCGAGCACGAGAGGCCGCTGTTGCTGCTGGTAAGTGAGCCAAATAGTCTAGGACAAGACAGGGCCCTACAACCTTTTGTGTCGAGTCTCCTGGGCCTGGGGTTGAATATAGGGCAACTTATCATATAATTCTGCGCGTGATAAACAATTAAATATCTAATACACAATTCTCTTTACAGATTTCCAAGTACATGCGCGATTACAAGTCGACTCACTGCACTCCGCTCCCGGAGAGTGATTTCTCAGATATCATGAACCGCATCGAAGCCTCAAAATAGAATAATAGAATAGGAACCGATTAGGGTACCATCCAACAGGTACCCGATGTTGGTCCCGTGGCCACTAAGAAACTATACGTAGTGACCCTAATCAATGAGAGTTTAGAGTAAATTTAACAGATGCGCCAAGTGATCCATTTCTGGGCAGTGACTATAATTACGTGTAAGCTAGTACAACGCACACGGTCGACACTTCAGTTAACTACGATGTGCGCTGTTAAAACAGATATTGCATTTAAGTCGATCGTCAGTGCCGAACAATGAGCTTCTGTGGTGATAATATAAAAAAAATGTATCGTATTTTTCGACTGTATTTATTGTCAAATTTTGGAAGTCACAAGTCTGTAATTAATAGTACATTAGACATCTCTCCAGACATAATTTTCTGTAGAAGGCAAACTTGCTCATAATAATGTATTTGTTAGGTAAATTTAATATTACTATTTCTTAATATGATATGGAAAGGAAGTTGTGTACTAACTGGGGGTGTTTATGCCTAAAGATAAAAATGGCTGGTTTAGTAAAGGTTTGGGTGAAGTATGAATAGCATTTCTAAGAATATAATACAAGTAATGCAAACGGAAATTCGGGTCGTCTGTTGGTAATTTATTACCGCCGTCCTACATTTTTATCGATATTTTCTTGACTCTGCCGTTGGGCACACTTGTTATATAATTATGGACTGGTATCTCTCTGTTGAATCATGATACGGTGCACGGACATTCATTTGCTCAGGCACACTTCGTGTGACCAGATTTTAGTTTTTGATGTAATAAATAATTGTGAACACAGATGCTATGCCTAATAGTTAGTGCATGTTAGTAATTTATTAATCGTATTTTAATAAATAAATTTAATAATAATATTTATGTGGACGATATTAATAATATTTTAGTGGATGATTATAAACCAATACCCAAACGGTATGTAGTTAAATAAACTAAACTCCTTTGCAAAAAAACGGGCGGTTTTGATTTTTCTACATTATTGGTGATAATTTAATTCTATAGATGTTTTAATAGCCAAACTATGTTACTGGCACTTAGTAAAGAGTTAGAACCTTTTGTTTTAAAAAATAATAATCCATTTTACAAGTGTGTGACTTTTTAGTTACTTTTCGCGGGCTTGCAGTTATAACGTTATCAGGCAACTAAAACTAACTTCTCGTTATTTTTAGTAAAATAATTTATGTTTGTCGCATAATTCTGCTTTATTGTGACTTAAAACATCTGTTTTAAGTCACAATAAAGCAGAATTCTTATGAATCAGAAAAAGCAATACCTTTAATAATTTAATATTTTATTTAATAATTTCATATTAACACTTAAAGATTCTAGTCATCTAACTAAGCCAATGTCATACTAAAAATATTAATATTATCCATAGAAAACCAAATGACTGTAAGGTGCCCGTTTTTTTTGCAAAGGAGTGTATATTATTCAAGTATTTTAAATGTATTTAAATTCAGTGTAATTATTATAAGGACATTGTTGATTCCAGTTTTACTGCATTTTAATGAAATTTTTCTGACGACATAACTTATTGATGTTTTTGTGTAATGTTTAACATGCATTTTTTGTGAAATATGGACTAAATACACTGTCTAGTGCGAAAGGAAGTTTAACGGTGACAGTAACACTGTCACAGACATGTATTTAATCTGCAAACATAATGAGAGCTAAGAGAGGTAGGGCACAGCCATTTATGGCTCAAATCTGGAGCAGCCCATCTGGGGAAGTACCTCCACCTCACAGAAAACTGCAGCCAAATAACATGTTTGTTGTATGTTGTGTTCCTGCAGTGAGAAAGGTCACAGAGCTCCTTCTAAGGATGCGCTGGCAGCAAGAGGAATATTCCCTCAAACTGTCTGTCATCGCAATGAATCCTCCATTAACCTCTAAGAGGTTTTTAGGTTCGGCAACGCGCGAGTGATACCCCTGGTGTTGCAAGCGTCCAAAGGGTACTGTAACCGCTTACCACCAGGCGGACCGTATGCTTGTTTGCCACCTTAGTGGTATAAAAAAAATGAAGTATTTTATAAAACGGTACAGTATAATTTATATTTTTTTTTATTAATACCACTACGTATATGATAATAATAATATTGATGCAATTGTTAAATAAATTTACTTTTTAGCTAAAAAGCTGGCGACAGTCAAAATTATCATATTACAGTACATAATATGTATTTACTTAATTAATAATATTAAATTAAAGTGTAATGTGTAATGGTGAAAGTTTAGGTTAGAGCGGTGTTCGGGTCAAAACTAATCCCACACATGGCTTGCTGTTCAGATTTAAAAAAGAGAATAGTGGCCAGTATGTCTTGAGATAGTTTAGCCATCTTGAAAAGTGCTGGTATAGTGGAGTGCTGGATGTGTTACAATGGCTAAAAGTGATGTGTACGTTTGAATGCCACTATTGGACTGAGCCAATATCCATGCGATTTAATGTTGTGATCGATGTTATACGTACATATTATGTCTAGTAATAATATATTCGAATTATTCTGTGTTTATATATGAAATACATCTTGTGTTATACATGTACGTGCGTAAGTAATGCGTTGCGAGGTTGCTAGCAAACTATATTTAGTCATAAATGTAATTTTGACCTAAAATATTCTATACACTGGATCAGATATGCTGTGCCTATAAAGAAACATTATATTCTGCGTAATACATTTAAGGTACAGAATGACGGACAACTTATAGAGAGTAATAAAATACGTACATAGATACATATTTTCACGCGTGTATCATTTGCAAAGACTAAAAGTTTGCATTTGGCACGATACGATCATAAATCTCCTGCATGAAAGTCCGTAATTTGGTTGTGGTACGTTCCCCGTACGTACGTAATTTGGTATGGTAGGTCTGCCCCTTCGAGCCTCCTTCCAACCAAAATAGGTACCGTGAATGAATTGCCTTCCATTGTAAACCTTTCTATATCCGGAACATTGAGAATATTCTGTGATAAGATTACCGATATCAGCCTCTTGTCTCTTTGGATTTCGGAACAGTGATTGATAGACACGAAATTTGGCGGTTTCATTATCTCGCGAGTAATGCGACACTCGTAGGTAGTAGGTACGTAGTATAACGTGCCGCTACCTACGTGCTCAGTGTCTAATCTCTGACCTCAACTGCATTGCACCATACTAATGAATAAATATGTTAGATACAGGAGTGGTGTATCCTTTTACACCTACATAATATGACGTGCACCTTAAAAAATAAACTGCTTACACATATCGTCCATGTGAAATGCAACTGTTTATTTATATAAAATACATTATTATTCCTAAATTACGGTGGTAGTAATTCAATGTGTTTTTAAATTGTTTTAACAATAGGTACATTATATTTATTTATTCGTGTGCGTTCGCGCAGCGGAATGTTGTTGAATTTAAAGATTTTAATTATGCAGATATTTAGTGTATGACGTCGTATAATTGTGTATGGTAAAAAAAAATTTGTGCACGCAGCCATTGTTGAGAAATTCACCAAAAACTGATTCCGCTGGGCGAACGTTGTCCTGGCGGAACTCTTTTTAATCCATAGACTTTAGAACAAAAAAGATGTGTCAAAAAATTAGTGTGTATTTGTGTGTAATTGTGTATGTATGAATAAAATTAGTGCATGCATAAACTTCGGAGAAATTCAAGTTTCCGCTACGCGAACGTTTGGCCATTAGCTAGTTTTCATATAAAGCGATTACATAGAGAGCTGTAGATTTTTACATACATTGTTTTGAATTTGTGTGTATTTGTTTAAAAAACAGATTTAGAAAAAAACGTAGGGCTTCAAAGATAAAAATATAAACGTAAAATACGCTGATTAGGTCTTAGTTCTTAAAGTATGCACTTTGGGGTCTAGATTTTCACGTTTATACAAACCTTGTAAGTGTCTGCAACATGTTGCCAAGTATCAATGATGTTCCGTTAGTAATTAAAGAGTTATAGGACAATTTACCATGAATAGATCACTGTTTACAAAGCAGTCAAATATCACGACGTTCTAAGGGAATTGCATGGTAAAATGTATGCCAATAATTAGTGTATTCATTAAACTATTCACATGCAAAATTTCATGTCATTAAATTCAGTAATTAAAGAAAAACAATTATAATACTGACGAAGCATCGAAAACGTACATAACCCGACCAAGTTCAGATGGCTACAAAAAAGCGGCCGTGCAATATATTTAGGTAACATCCCAAAATGTACAGTATAATACCGGTATTGAATTGGTACAGGTGATAACACAATTTTAATGTTGATCAAAACTAAACAACTGAATAGTCTAGTTATGTGATGTGATTTTATTTTTTATTGAAGCTCGAAATATTATACTTACCCTTTTATTCATAATCGTTTATTAAACCATAGCCGTTTATTAAAACGTTTATAAAATTTTAGTTAAAACACATTTAAGTCTATTGCTGTCGTTGCAAGCATTTGTTAACGTTATTATAATTACATAATTAAGTATTATATGTAATCAAAAATATTTTTGTACACGGATATTTAAATAGAGAAGTACTTGTTAATTGAAGATTTATTTTTATCGTAGATAGTGGCGTTATTATTAAAAAAATATTTTTCATTCAAGAAATGCAATTGTTTTCTTTTTTCCTAACGCTTGTGTACGCAACTGTACCATATTAATAAATACTATACTGGAAGGTTAAGAACGTTTCTTAGATATATGGCACGGCCGCTTTTTTGTAGCCATCTGAACTTGGTCGGGTTATATAGGTTTTCGATGCTTCGTCAGTATTATAATTGTTTTTCTTTAATTACTGAATTTAATGACATGAAATTTTGCATGTGAATAGTTGAATGAATACACTAATTATTGGTATACATTTTACCATGCGGTTCCCTTAGAACGTCGTGATATTTGACTGCTTTGTAAACAGTGATCTATTCATTGTAAATTGTCCTATAACTCTTTAATTACTAACGGAACATCATTGATACTTGGCAACATGTTGCAGACACTTACAAGGTTTGTATAAACGTGAAAATCTAGACCCCAAAGTGCATACTTTAAGAACTAAGACCTAATCAGCGTATTTTACGTTTATATTTTTATCTTTTAAGCCCTACGTTTTTTTCTAAATCTGTTTTTTAAACAAATATACACAAATTCAAAACAATGTATGTAAAAATCTACAGCTCTCTATGTAAGCGCTTTATATGAAAACTAGCTAATGGCCAAACGTTCGCGTAGCGGAAACTTGAATTTCTCCGAAGTTTATGCATGCACTAATTTTATTCATACATACACAATTATACACAAATACACACTAATTTTTGGACACATCTTTTTTCTTCTAAAGTCTATGGATTAAAAAGAGTTCCGCCAGGACAACGTTCGCCCAGCGGAATCAGTTTTTGGTGAATTTCTCAACAATGGCTGCGTGCACAATTTTTTTTTACCATACACAATTATACGACGTCATACACTAAATATCTGCATAATTAAAATCTTTAAATTCAACAACATTCCGCTGGGCGAACGCACACTATTTATTCATCGACATTTTATATACCTATCAGATTTTTGTTAAGTATATTATTTATACATGTATGTATACATACATAGTTTTACGCCTGTTTCCCATTGGGTAGGCAGGGACTATAGATTTCCACTTGCTACGATCCTGGAACACTCATTTGATCACCACTGCGGTATAATATTAATTTATACATTATGTTTTTGAAACACCAATGCAAGGTTTTAATTTATTCAAATAAAAGAGAGGTTTAATGAATATTTATGTTTTATTGGTTTCAACATTCTCGTAAAAAGTATTTATCAAGGCATTTGGAATTTTATTTGTGAAATAGTAATAAGAATAAAATAATATTTTATTGAATATCTTATTTTATTTCCTAACATTTAATTTGTATAGATTCAAATAAATGTATTTCCCGCTAAGGAAAAAGCGGATACACAACACATAATGCTTTATGTCCGCGCGGAACTATTTGGCCACGCCTTAGGTAGGGACGGAGGTGAGGCGGCCCCTTACTGTGAACAAAAGCAAGCGTCCCTTCCAGCCCACCGCGCGCAGGCGAGCCCGCCCCGCCGTCCCACCGCTAACATACTTAAGGCGCGGTAAACTAGTTCCGCGCGGACTATAAAACAAATTTTAGATCCGATCCAGTATATCTTAGTGCACTGACAACAAACTCAATTATGGAAAAGTAGGTAGAAGTAATTAATTCATTATCGTTTCTGAGTGCGGCCCTTAGCCATACCCAGTTGCTTGCCTCATAATGCCCTCATATCATGGTCCCACAGATAATAATTATATAACTGGCCCTGTGTGGCTTTTTAGACTGGTGATCAGAGGGCTTACTATGAGCTTATAAGAAACCATTCAATTTTCAGTCATTTCAATAGCAGCTGCCCGTAGCAGGCCTGCTTCTGAATGGCTAAAATCATACTATGATGGTTAAATAAATATTAAAATGATTTAAAACGATAGCCTACTACTTGAGCTTTCTTCTATATTTTTATATTATACTAGCTGACCCAGCAAACGTTGTTTTGCCATATAGGGGTGGGTCCCCCTTATCATTTAGGGGTATGAAAAATAGATGTTGGGCGATTCTCAGACCTACCCGATATGCACACAAAATTTCATACAAATCGGTCCACCCGTTTCGGAGGAGTATGGCAACTAAAACTGTGACACGAGAATTTTATATATTAAGGTGGATGCTCCAGGGTAGCCCGCGAAATTCAAATTTCCGTACGTTTTTTGCAATTTGCAGCTGAGTATCGGATATTTTATTAATAGAAACTAAATTCGCGGTACTGGCATGTATGTATTTATATCATTATATTAGTTAAATTTATCAATGTAACCCACTAAGTTAAAATTTATATTAAACGTAAAGTTATTATTAAAATGGCACATTTTCTCTTTTCTCTAAGTTAGACAATTATATTGAAAGTTTTAATAAGTATAATTGTGTAAATACATACATGCCAGTACCGCGAATTTAGTTTCTATTAATAAAATATCCGATACTCAGCTGCAAATTGCAAAAAACGTACGGAAATTTGAATTTCGCGGGCTACCCTGGAGCATTCACCTTAAGAAGATTTTTCTTTCTCCGATTTTTAAGGCCAAGTTAAAGTTAGCTCGTGCCAACTTCAACCCGGACAATAAGTTTGGCGAGAACTGTAAACAAAGTAAACTTACGCTAGAATGAAGAAGAATAAAAATAATAATAGATAACAGACGTATCTACTGGAACCACAGCTGTATTACAATACAACAGTATTTACTATCATCATGTTACCCTTTTAGCAGTGGACTACATCTGCATTACAGTACCTTTATTAGTGAATGCCGTGAATCGGTCCCTTTATTATAGGTACAAAAGTATGTAAGCCAGAAAAAAAGAAACATCAATGACAATGACGAATGTCACATTAGTGACAGTTTGACACCATTATTAAATTGACAATACCTGACAGTGACATTTAATTCTAGTGTAGATGTAGAATTCTGCAGTTAAATGTTTTTATGAAAATACCGTAAATAAATATAAATCTACATGAGTATTTATTTTTAAAAATGGTTTTTTAGTAATACTAAATTTCAGTAACGATTACGTATTTATAAATTGTAGAGGTACCAAAATAAAGTAAGTACTTTGACAATATTTTGGCAATAGATTGATGGTCAAATACATGCAGTTACAGCACATGACATTTTAAATTTCTTATTCAAAAAATATATTCAGAGATTTATTTTAAAATAATTGTGATTAAATAGCGATGACATAATTGACCATATGTTATTGTTATGCAATATTTAGTATAACCTTGAAATATGATTGCCGGCGCCTACACTTCTCTCAGATTGAATACGTTCTCTAAGTTCTATCTACTACGTTATTTCGTAGTTTTGTAGAACTAATTTATTGTGCGCTGTAAACTACTTTATATCAGGTAAGGTAAGTAAAAAAATATCTATTTAAAAATTAACGATGTGTAAAAACCAAATACCATCACACATCTATAGACAAATAATTATTTTGCATGCAAAGATTAAAAATCTCCCTTAAAATTTAATTGGACTTACATGGGTTTTACTAATAAAATAAAAAAACATCATTCTGGACTGCATTTTGAACTGTCATGTCAAATAGTTATCAATAACATAACCTCTATTTGAATTTATGCTTGAAGTGCATCCTTCCCCTTATAGGGTGAGTGGGCAACCTTTATCTTATCCCTGTAGTGCAAACTGAACCTCTAGGAATGTAGGTGATAGAATATAGCAAATTCATTCAAATGTCACATTCCTTCTCACAGTTCCCATTCATTCATGTATTGATTTTGAAGCAGTTTGTCAGGAACTGCATAAGTAGGTACTAAGTACTCTTACATACCATATTTGTTAAATATTAAATGAAGCGATATATCTTGTTTTTAAACACTGATATATCCTGTGGCAAGTACTTTATTGCAAAAATCAAAGTTTTTTGATTTGAGGCAACAACTTTGAAACCTAAAACTGCATAAACTGCATTCAGCCTGTAAAAATCAATAGTTACATAATGGCTAAGAGTGTGAAACGAAAGAAGGTCGAGATTATTGTTATAGTTGAGCCTCTTAACATTGATAAGGTAGGCAGTACTGGTTTGGAAGTCTTTACAGTTATAGGTAAGTGCCACTAATAAAGTTCTTTGTATTTTATTTCACTCCTTAACCAGTGAAACTATGATTTGGCATACAGTTTGTGAATTTGCTCAACAGGTATCCCTATTCATGTTTTCTAATAAATTGTTGGTTGCTGTGTAGATACTATTATGGCCTGAATTAAAAACAAAATTGCATGTTTATTGACTTGAATAGCTATCTGTAACTAATCAGAATAAACCATAACTATATATTTCTTTTAAATTTTATTCTTATATTTAGAAACAACTATATAGCCATGGGCGTAGCTGGGCTAGGATGGCAAGCATAATTATGTTACATAGCAGCTGTGTTTTTTTAAAGGCATCAATTTAATAATAGAAATAGGCTGTTGGACTTAGGCTAATATTCAGAGATGATGCTAAGCATAAAGTAATGCTTCGGAAGCCTAAGTTTATGCTTAGCATCGTCTCTGAATATTAGCCTTAAAATAAAATCTCTCAATCTCTCTCAAAAACAAAAGAATTATCATTACTAAATAAATTCCACTTTAAATAATCTTGGTATTTTCATGCTTGATTGTCTATGCATAAAACTAATCTTGCTGTTGTGGGTTCTTACTTTAATAATTGATCCCTGAGCAATAGAATTGCCCACTCTTTTTGAATATTCGAACATATTATAATAGATATATGCTATACATCATTATAACCCTCACTGGTTTTCTGTGTGGTAAAAGTTTTGCTAAGATTAGTATACAAATTATCATCGGGGGTCTAAAATATAATTTTCTAGCTTCAGTTTTAGAATATTTAAAGAGAATTTACATCAATTATATTGAGTGAATAAAAGTCTTAAATGTAGGTTTGGCAGGTCCCTTTCACATTGTATCTAGAGCATCCAGTTGATGAGTCAAACATTACATGCTCTGATGATTATGTTTATGTGTTCATTGTCTTTATGAATATTAAAAATGTATATATACTCCCTCATTAGTTTAGTGATTGTAACTTCAACTGCTACATTAGAGGTCCTGGGTTAGACTGTAGGTGGGGATTATTGGGTTTTTCTAAAAAAAACTCAGTGACAGCTTGGAGTTAAGCAATAGTCACACCAACTATTACACAGAACCGAATGTCATACTAGTGCACAGTAGGTGTATTGTATGTTATAGTACACCTAATCGGTAATCCTTTGGAGAATACTGGCTTGAGTCTTGTCTGGGCGTATGATATGTATTAAAAGTACCTAATAGGTATTTAGTATTTCTTATCTTGCTATGGGGGCTGGTACAGCCGTCAGCCAGCAACACTTCGACTCAATGGGATCTTTTGTGGTGTCGCCATTACCTTATATTCCTTACTAGTATTTTGTATTTACTACTATATATATACATTATATACTATATAGTTATTGTACTTACATAAACCCAGGACTATGATAAACTCTAACAATCTTAATTTAACTGCACACATTAATATGACTATTATATTCTTAACTTTTGTTTAAATAATTATGTATAGTCTTATGTATATAACCGACTAAACTTTCAGGATATGTCGCACATTAACGATTTAATAGGCGTCTTAAGAGGTCTCAGGCTAGTGGTGGAAGCAGGGTTAAGAACACAGCAAGAAGCTTCATCCATAATATGGAATAACTCTAGCTTGAAGCCATTGGTTTCAAATTGTCCAACTTACCCATTAACTTACAAACCTGACCCCTTATCTGCTAAAGATTTTATGGAACGGGCGTTTGTAGTCGCACACGGATTTAGACAGTTCGCGATCATGAATATTCCCAACATGAAAACTGAGATGGCAAGACCCGAGATAGATCAAGAAATGATGGACGAGATTGAAGAGCTCAACAGGGAGTTTAACAAAACTTTTGAAACCCTGAAGAGGGTCCAGATTTTGGATAATCCATCACCTACGGTTACGCAAGAAACTGTAGAGATTGTTGCACCAATTGAAGAGTTGCGAAAGAAAGTAGCAGTGGCACAAGCTAAGAAGGCCGACGAAATAGTTCAAGGTTTATACCCCACAGAGCCAGTTGATATCACTCAAGAAGATGAGATTGTTGTTGGGCCGAAGCCAGTGGCCAAGAAGAAGATTAGAGTTGCTGTAAGTTGAAGTATTTCAGCTCTTATAAAATATGTTATAAAGTCGTAGATAAGTTTGATTTGACATGAATTACCTAAATGCACTTTTCCAGCTAAGCGAAAACTCGAAAGCTCGTGTAGTGCCATCTTCCCGCCTTGGTCGTATGTTCACATTTGGCTCCTTAGCTGCTGGCTTGGGAGTAGGGACTGTGGCGCAGTATGCTAGGAACACTTTCCAGTCCGTAACGGGTCGTGTGGACGAGTCAGCACATGCGTTCCTGTCCCCGGCAAACGCTGAGAGGATTGTCGACACACTGTGCAAGGTTCGAGGTGAGTTTGGGGATAATAATTTGAAAAGATCGATATGAAACATGTTACCTATGAGTACTTATTATATTAATTCAAAATTCATGCTATTTTAAATCCTGTGATACTATTACAAATGAGCCATGTCCAATACAGCGATCGTTTGTCGGGATGTATTTTTTTAATGCACGCAGTCACTTATTGCTCAATATAGATGCGGTTTTCCGTACGCTGTGTTAGACTAGGCGTAGTGTGAATACGCTTAACTTCCACATACACTAAACTGACAGTTTCTGATATTTCCGTGTCCCCCTCAGGCGCTGCTCTCAAGCTTGGTCAGCTATTGAGCATCCAGGACGACTCGATGATCTCGCCCGAATTGCAGCGCATCTTCCAACGCGTACGACAGTCCGCCGACTTCATGCCGTCGTGGCAAGTCGAGAAAGTCATGAGCTCCCAACTGGGGACGGAATGGAGGGAAAGAGTCGCTACTTTTGAGGAGAAACCTTTTGCTGCTGCTTCTATTGGTAAATAGTTTTCTTAGTTTACGTCTGCTATCTGCCTCATCAGACTAGTGGCTGTAAAGCGTGGTCTTGGGCTCGATTGCCAAGTCGAGTAAATTGTCGTTGGCTCTAAGAATCAAAATAAACAGCATGCAGTGTCCAGATCGAAGGTACTGACTGGGACTAAAGTGATAGAGAACACTTCAGTTTTTCTAAGTCTTCAGTCTTATTGGTTTGTTACTTGTATAGGTCAAGTGCATCTGGCTACGTTGCATGACGGCAAGGAGGTCGCCGTCAAGGTCCAGTACCCGGGCGTCGCGAAAGGCATCGACAGTGACATTGATAACCTTGTCGGCGTCATGAAGGTATTATATTATTTAGCATTTATTTAACATCTCGGCTACATGGTACCGTCTTGCCTGCGCAAACTGGTTTGTGCAGGTATGCTCTCAGGTAAGACGGACCGTGTAGACGAGCCATTAGGCATAAATAGTGTACAATCATTTTTCAAAAATCGCCGAAAAAAAAAAATGAAACGCGAAAATAAAACGAACCTCCATCATCTGTCTTGTAAATAATTTTGAGTCGGCACCAAGGGAAAATAAACAACGAAGATCGTTTTTTTATTTTTTTTATGGAAACATACTGCAGAATGTAATACATAGTGATAAAGATCTTAAATAATATTACATAGGCCAACACAGTTTCCACAGAAAATTAATAACGAGTATGCACACAATGGTGAAACAGAATGTGTCAAAAAAATAAAATAACACATGGGAACATACTAATACTACTAGACAAGCTGCTTATACAACATACTAATTCTACTAGACAGATCTTAATAAACAAACGAAATAAACATTATAGTTTTTCGTAGCTAAGTATGTATAACCTAAGTATGTATAGGTCTAAAGATTTTATCAAATTAATGAAATAAACCCAAACACGAGGTAGTTGCTGTAAACAGTTGAGGGGTTCCTTCGACTGTCTTCTGTCTCCATCATTTCTACCCTAGCCTGGGTGACCTTATGTTTAGGTACTTAGATTATTCACAAATCTAGGCGTACTTTATTAAACTTTTTGATTCATTACCAAATATCACACTCATTTAATTTTATTAAAATTAATATTAATACTTTTTTAAATTTTACAGGTGTGGAACATTTTCCCCAAGGGTATGTTCATAGACAACATTGTAGAGGTTGCCAAGAAGGAGCTGGCCTGGGAGGTGGACTACGTTCGCGAAGCCGAGTGCACGAGGAAGTTCAAAACTCTGCTCGCTCCATACCCTGAGTACTTCGTCCCTGAAGTTATAGGTGAGGACTGAGCGGTAAAGCTGCGTTTCCACCAAATTTTGCGAGGAAGCTAAGCTTAGCATGAGGAACATATAGGCTGTAAAACAGAAGCAAAGGAATTGAATTTTCCTCATGCACCGCTCAGCATCTTCAAATATCTCTGGTGGAAACGCAGCCTTACGCTGCTGCAGGTACTAATTACCAACGGTATTAAACAGATTCGTAGTTAGCAACTATTAAACACCCGATGTTAAGTTGGCGACGGCGAGTTTTGGCTATCGACTGCGAAGATACACCGTCTTAAAGTTGTTTTTTTTAAAGACATGATCCCGTGAACATTTACCTTTTCTCTACTTATCAGATGAACTATGCAGTGCCGAAGTCATAACAACGGAGCTGATCGATGGTGTTCCTCTGGACAAGCTGTTTGATGCTGAGTACGAAGTGCGCGTCGACATCGCCTACAAGATCATGCAGCTGTGTCTACGCGAGATGTTCGTGCTGCGATGCATGCAGACCGACCCCAACTGGGCCAACTTCTTTTATAACCCGACCACTAAGCAGGTATGCAACGTGAATTTGGTTTTATTCCTTCCAGGATCCTCATACAGGGGAGAATAGGGGAGGAATTGTTTCATAGAAAAACTCAATTTAAATTCGCTTGTGGCATATACGACCATCAGGCTGAAGAGCCAGGCAAACGGTGTACTCAAACAAATTGAATATGCTTTGCGTAATAAGCAGTGGTGTATTAGTATACACCCACAGTTCGCTAGAGGAAGAGTTATAGTCCACGCGGAACTAGTTGGCCGCGCCTTAGGTAGGGAGTAGGGACGGGGGTGAAGCGGCTTACTGTGAACAAAAGCAAGTGCCCCCGCCCCTCCGTCCTACCGTGCGCAGGCGACCCCGCCCCTCCGTCCCGCCGTTCACTAGAACTAAGCTAAACTAGCGGTTCCCGCAGAGCACCGCGGGAACCGCTAGTTTATTATAATTATGCCTTCGCTTTACAGGTGATCCTGCTTGATTTCGGTGCCACCCGGGAGTATTCTAAAGAATTTATGGACCAGTACATAGAAATCATCCACGCGGCATCCCGCGGTGACAGAGATGCCATCTTACAGATGTCACGTGACATGAAGTTCTTGACTGGCTATGAATCTAAGGTATGTATTGTACTATTTTTTCAATTATACTACTGTACTGATTATAATCAACCCCAACTTTGGTGAACTGCTTAACCAATCAAAGACCGTGTATGATTTAATACAGAATACATTGCCTATTTTGAGATTCCACGCTCATCAGCTCTGCTTACGATTACTATCCCAATAAAATAGTCAAATTATTTAAATCGATATTTACAGATCATGGAAGAAACTCATATCGACACCGTCATGATAATGGGTGAGGTGTTCACCAGCGAGGGCACCGGAGAATTCGACTTCGGCACCCAGCAGACCACTCGCCGCGTGCAGGCCATGGTGCCGACCATCCTGACGCACCGGCTCTGCCCTCCGCCCGAGGAGATCTACTCCCTGCACAGGAAGCTCTCCGGCGTGTTCCTGCTCTGCTCCAAGCTGAAGGTCAAAATGAACTGCAGGAACATGTTCCAAGAGATCTATGAACAGTATAAAACCAATAGCTTTAGATAGACTTTGGCATCCGTGGCTCAGGTGTGGTCAAGTTTCACCTACACCATCTTCAAATACGATTTTATGTCCCATTTTGATAATTAAAATCGTCGTATTCGTGCATAACCCTCGTCATGCACGATGTTGGACTTTTCAAACGTGTTTATTTTTATCTAACTCCCTTTGTGTCCCGTTGATATGCAAACGCCACTCAGTCCAGACTATAAATGTTAATCAGGCGATGTATCTAAAGTAAATAGGTGTTTATGTCTGTCGCCATGGATGTTGAATGCAATTTTATTGGTGTTATATAAATGAGTGTTTTTAATAAGGAATAAGGTCATAGACGCAGGGAATTGCGTGCTTATATCGGTTCTAAAGTGCGCCACTTTTATGTGTGAGTGTAAACTTGGATAACGTGACTGTCATGTGACGATTGACTATTTATTTGACAGTGAATGATCTCGACGTACGTTTGCATAACGAACTGTTAAATGGCGCATTACCTCGGCACGTCTCGCGATGCTATGATCTACACACAATGCATTTTACTTAGTAGTTTCCATTTTATATTTGTCGTCAACAGTAGCGTTAACATAATGGTATCAATAGAAAGTACATTATTTTGCATTATTAATGAAACGGGTGATGTAATTTTGTAGAAGAATGATATTAGTTCTTTTGAAATATAATTTCACTATTATTTTTTCATTGATACTTAATATAAGATATTTTTGTTATCGTTTTGTAACTTTAGATAGTACAAAGTAACTACTAGATTAAGTTGCCGTAAAATACTAGACAAGTTAACGATTTGATTAGTGAAAGTACTTTGGAAACAGCTTAAGCCGTTACTAGGCTGAAATATAGATCAGAGTACTGCTAATACGTAATCATTATTGTTTTTCACGTATCAATTAACTGCATTACATAAACTTACTTTACATAATGTATTAAAAGCAGTATTAATCAATACATAAAGTCAATAACACACTCAGTTTGTCGTCGACGTAATATTTTTCTTAACGCGTGATTTTTTATCTTGTTGAATTTCGAAGAAAGGTTTTTTCGCCGCATGAAGTGAATACATATAGGACTTCATTTCAATATATATAACTTTAAATTATATATAAACTATTAGTGGTGGATTATTTACCTACCACTTGTTACACGGTCGGGCTATAGTTAAGATTTTTGTAAAACGAAAAAAACACTACTTATATTGCCTGTCTTTGGGTGTGTATTTCAAGTTACTTTTAACAGGGCAACTAATATTTTGCAATGTTGTAAATAATAATTTCTTAACTTAATTTCAATGGTGTTAAACTAAAAACGAGTTTAAACTTGCACAAACACTGATATGTCTTTCACTCATCATATTGTAATATGTTGAATTTTTATGAGTTGGCATTTTACAAAACAGTAAGTATAAGGTTTGGGATTTAAGTAAATGTTTAATTCGACCTAGTAATATCGATTTCTAGTTAACTTTATATACAAGTATTTTTTCATATTCTAAAATAATAACACAGTTTTAAAAACACGTACAAAATAGTGCCCCACCCGCAGCGAGGGGTTATCCAAGCTACTGGTGGAAACTTGTTCACGATGCGTGCTGTGTCCAAAATGTTGTAGATCCTTGACCCAGCCTTCTAGTGAGAGCTTCTCAAGATGTTAACACGTAATAATATAAATGTTGTAATGTACTTGACCCCCCACTCACCTAAGCCACGTATGTCTATTAATTGAAACTACCTCTTCTAAAAGTTTATAAGGCTACATTGTGATCGTATATGAAATTTAGTATTAGCAATTAAATGTGTGTAACAGCACTGATTGTATAATAATTGCTAACTCTATTAGGTACTGAATAAATGAACTCGTTGTGGAAGTTGTGTTTTATGTTTGTAGTTTCACCTTTTGATCAATTATAAAGGGGTCTAGGAAACCCACGATGTGGAGGGTTATCCCTTGCGCCGAGTATGTATGACGTACGTTCTATCTTACGAAGTCCGTTAAATTATTAAAATTTGAACAGAATAACTTAATAGGTATTGCCATTGTGGAAGTAAGGCATCCAAATAAATTAGTGTTTTGTTGTAAACAAATAACCTATTTCAAAATATGTTAATCCTTATAACCTTGTAGGTATAGATAGCTTCATCTAAATAGCTATATATTAGCTGATAGATACGACTCACAGCGGTAAGGGGTTAGCGCAGATTAGGTAGAAAACTTCTCCTAGTTTTCCCTGCTAATGATCCATACAAATAAAAGGGGACCAATTTCATAAAATAGCTAATTCAATAAAAGTTCTGCTGGAAATTTTACACAGTAGGTACCATTTACTATCTAGTCCTAAACTAAGCAGAGCTTGCACCATGGGTACAAGAAAATAGATGTAATGCTTACATACTTTTTCGTAGTAAATACACACTTATATAACAAACAACAGATAAACACAAACACCAATGTTTATCACATGTATTTGTGTCTTGTGGGCATAGAAACCACGACCTCGTAATCAGCATTCTAGTACTCGAACCAATAAACCACAGACGTCGTCAATATTACTAATTTTCGAAAGTAAACTAGTAGAAGTAGATATGTTGTCTGTTGGTCTATTAATTCATTTTTGTACTTGGGTCTGGCTGGATATGAAGCGAAGTGCTGATGGCTGGATGTTGTGGCTTACGCAACGAGAGGCTCTTAACCAGCTATGGACGGCTAATTTAATATGTTCAGACAACTTTCTGGTGATGCGAAATTGATAGGACCTTAAACTTTCGGATGCAAGAATTTGAGAAAAGGTCGAAGAAAATCTGCCGCCATGTTTGGAGAAAACGAATAGATAAGTCAGATCGAGCAGGATTGGTATTTTTAGAGGTGTCTGAATTGCATGGGTATTATGATTTTCAATTGTCTTTGGGAACGCTCCTGTAGGTTTCCCGCAGCTGTAGGTATGGCTGGGAAACGGTGCCACCTTGATTCACTACAGCACCTTTTAAAAGGATCATCGTCAACATCATTAGCCTGTTTTCGTCCACTGCTGGACGTAGGCCTCGTTCTGGTGATCATTTGAAGAAATCCACCGATTGTAGCGAAACAAATCTGACGGTCTTATAGAAGAACAGTAGAGTACCCACTTGTAAATACCAACATCTACAAAGCTAGGTACCGATATGTCAATAAGTATTTTTCACATAACTACCTACTTAATCGTGTCAATTATACTTGAAAGCTGGTAAAGTGCCTTTTAGTTTGAGAGCTAAGATATCTAAGGGTTTGGGCAATGTTAACCACCGACTTCTAACTTCTAACCGACTACGACTGTGGAAGGAGCTGTATGTATGTCGGTTTGTAAGTAATGTAACCGCCGTAATGTATATCCGCTCGTAACTACTCAACGGCTCAACCAATTTTGATAAATGATACGTTTCAGGTAGAGTCGAAATTGCGTCCCACCGGTTCACCGGACGCTTTAGACCACTACCTGTGATGTAGAATTTTGCTTCCACCTTTTTATTGCGTCTTTTAGGTAACGTCACTAACAGCTCTTCCTCGTGTTAAAACCTAATTTTAAGACGTCACGATTTAGTATTTTAATTTAATCTTTCAACATAGATAGAAAATACTAACTCATCAAAAATCCGCTTGGTACACAGAAAGATATCTAATAGGTACCTAATGTCGCTGTATCGTGGTCAGCTAAAGAAGATTGAATTAGCTCAACTTTCTTATATTATGACCTAGTACCGTCCATCTATCCTGATAATCTTAACCTTGATAATCAGACGAGTTAAACTTTCAAAGCACCAAAGGTCAACACCGGTGGTCAGCTAATGAAGGTTGAATTGGTTAAACTTTCTCAAATTACACCCAGTCCATCCATCCTGATATTGCTATTGCTAACCTAAATAATCTGACAACATAAAAGTTTCAATGCACCAAAGGTCACCTGTCAGTTTGCCCCCTAAAAGGTCGCATCAATCATTGTTTCATAATATAAACTTGGTTAGTTAGATCACTCATAGACTAAATATATAATACGGGAGAATCACTCTTGGATTTTAAAACTAAAAACTTTCTTTCACAAAGTTAGCGCTTTATTGGCTACTTTTGCGATTCATCTTCATTACGTTTCAAAATGTCTGCAAGGTTTGTAGCATGTATTAGAATTATAGAAAAGGTATGTACAGCCGTCAGGTTCATAGACACCATAGCTTTCCACATTCTACGATCCTGGCACTCCATTTTCACTTCATCTATGTTTACCAACACTGCAAATTAAATTCACAGCGATAGTGGATGTTTTTATCTACAAACAGAGTAATCAACCTTTAAACCCATTTAGATCGCGAATTAGATTTTAAAAATCTTGTTTTTGTTCTCCTGTACAGCACCTATTGATTTTTTACTCGTATCACTTTACAGGAGACACAGCTATTATATTGAAATAAACTTTCTATTATTTACCTCTTATTTGGCTAAAGTTGAGAAAGTAGAACGCTTCCTTGAAATGAACTACTTACAGCTTTCTGGAATTCTAACAACTTTGTAAGTATAATAACATCAGTAGGTAGGTAGTTAGGTAGGTACTTTTGTGATTATTAAATCATAATTGAAGATGGTATTAACATAACCACCATATGCCGTTTATAAGTAGGTACATGATAATTTTAAACGTAGGTAGACTTGTATTTTTACAAAGATGTGTATTAAAGATAAATAAGTATTTATAAATATGTAATAATAACATCATGATAATATGTAGATACCTACATGTGTTTAGGCTAAATTTGCTTGTTTTTCTGCAATACAAAAAAATTACACAAAGCCGCGCTAGGCCTCAGTCTACGCAATTGGAAAATCCGCCACTGAATCATCCTGAGTAGGAATCGGTTTACTTTTGCAACAACTTGTGGTTTATCAAATCTGATGTGATTCATCAACATCCATCATCACGCCCGCAATCTCCGAAGGTTTAGGCAAAGGTGCAATAGTCTACACTCACATTTGCTGGTATATTTATGTCTCTCTATGTCTGTATACTTAGGGGGCGAGCCTATTGTCGTCAAACGGGCACATCCAGTCCATCCAATGCAGACTCCGAGCTAGGAATTTCACAGAAAACCTCGACAATACTTTGCTCGGCCCGGGAATCGAACCCAGGTTCTCTAGCGTAGCAGTCGCGCTTGGGGTCACTAAACTATCAAATGATGTGATTCACTTAAATTGACTTTCTACTTGGAAAAGCTTATACCTACTGGGCATGATCATCGATTCACTATACAATATAATCACGTAGTTTGGTAGGCCTTATGTCTAAGAAATGAAACAACCAAATCAATTTTAGAAAGTTTATTGTAGGTCGAAAAGGCATTGGGGAACATTAAAGCAACCGTACATCGAACCTGTGACCTTACAGAGGTCGTTTATATAAACCTATACATTTCTTTCTTACATACATGCATGCCGTACCGTATGCAATAAGTAGTGCATAAGCAGATTAACTCAGAATCAAGATTGAAAAGAGGTTATTACCAAATAGACATAGAAACTTTGTTAATTAATTTTTGATAGAAGGTTAATAACCGTGGTTGATTTATTAGATGTTGCAATATACTTATAGGCTGTCATCCTCCCTGGTACATTGACGAACCCTAATATTGTGTAGTAATTGTGTATAATCCAAATCTGTTGGGCCAGACAATTAGCTCGAATAATCTTGCCTAACGTTTCTCCTTCAGCGAGAAGACAGTCAAAATTAAAAGAAACTAACAAAGAGATTGGGCCTACACGTTTGTAAAGTCTAAAGCCTAAAGTCTTTGTAAATAATTCTACCACTAAAACATTTAAAATAAAAATGTATATGTTTTTAATTGAGATATTTTTAGGCGTTTTACTCTTGGCCTGCTATCGCATCCGCAGATCAAGAGTGTACATAATAACTGAGTTTCGGCAGTGCGCCGCTGGCTGCAACATGGAATATCAACAAGGCACATGAAAATAATACGTCTAACAAAATACAAAAAACCACTTATATTTATTTTTCTAAAAAAATAATAGTGCATGTATAATAAATAAATAAAAGATCTAGCAATAAAATAAAGTAAAAATCTGTTGTTTATTTTTACAATATTACCTGCACATAGCTGCTTGTTTTTGGCGGTATATTTATTTTTTAATGTGTAGGTATACATTTGGTGAATAAATTGATTTCTTTGTGTAGGTAGTTAATTTTAATTGCATACGGTACCTAACTTCTATTACAATATCGTTCTTATTATCAAGTCTATAAACAGTAGGTAAGTATAAATATTTGAATACTTATATAATTATTACTATTAGATTTTCTAGTTATTATAGGTATTATCTATATTTATATACGTTCGATATGCTGAGATTATGTGAAACATTGTTTCTTTTCCCTAAAATTATGAATTGACTGTTTGCAAAGATGCGTTCATTTTGAAATAAGTATGTTTTAGGTAATTCCTGTAAGTGAAAAAATATGAAGCGGTCTAGGTGTATGCAATAAGTTTTTTTATCATATTAAAGCAGTAGGTATCTTATTGCAGATGAATATAAGAAAACCGCTTAGTCACTGCTTTATCTATATGCATCTATCTATTAATATCTTACCTACTATAAGTACAGTCAACAAGAGAATTAGGTGTATCGGCCGGCAGCCAATTATATATCTGTGTTTTGACAAAGATTGTGTAATAATCTTTTACGCGATATGAGTCATAACGTTATGAGGCATGCGTTGTTAGGTGCCTACATACTAAACACATTGAAGGATAATTTATCAACTAAGTAAGGTGCAAAGTCGTTCTCACCAGTAGGCTACTGTCTAACTACAAATGTTTGAATTCAAAGTTCTACAACACCCCTAGCGGTATCATGAAGAACTAGAATTATTCATATAATATAAGAGCTAAAGTTATATAATATGAAATCTATTTTGAGGTGTTCACAATCTTACGGTGACATCTACATTACGTGTCAAGCTTGATGTTGAATCATCTTTGATGGACCTAATATTGTCTGAGTTAATAATCTTTAGGTATTTTGTGATTAGGTATATCAAAATTCGAAAGTCATGATTTTGTTTTTTACCTTCTTCATATCAAGTTTACCCCGTAGTTTTTGAGAATAGAGGTATCATAATAAATTATATTTAATATAATATGTCGCTTTAAATATTTTCCTAATAATATACTTACATTTTATCTTAGGTACTTTTTTTCTACTCATAAATTCCTTATTATCAATAATATGGGTAAATCAGGTCCACAGTTGTAGTGTCAAAATTTATATGAGGTTGATAAAGGAAAGGTATCCACATTAAAATATTACATAGGATAAACAGCACAAATATTTCAACATATATAAATGAAACATAGATCGGGTGAGTAAAGTATATTTCATATAATCCCAGCAAACGAACGATTCTATCAATTCAGTTCTCTAAAGAAAAAGCAACACTTATATAGGTATTGTAATAGATATAATGTAGGTAGTAATTGTAGGTATCACAAACAACTATAAGTTTGTATGTAGTAAAGTTACAGTCAACATTATTAAGTATTCTGTGCATCGTTTGATACAGTGACAATATTATAATGTACAGAGTGCTACGTACCTCTCATTTTTTTATATTTCAAATATTTTTTTCATGATACATGTGTCAACTCCAACACTGACAACCCGTAAAACACAATTCTAACTTCAACTCATTTTAACTCTCAAACCTTTTTCCAAAAGAGGTAGAAGTGCAACAATAAAGTACGTGATTGACAACTTGTCATTAAATCCTTTGTTTTTACGGGTTCTAATATAACGTATAACTAACAATAATATAGAATAATTGTTATAATATTTAATTGAAATAACACAACATATTAATCACATCGTTAAACAACTAACAACTACTTGGGTAACATTTATCTACGTACGTTGATTAATTGTTAAATTCATACATGGAACTATGGTTAACAGAACTATGTAAAATCTTCTACGTGGTAGGTACATTAAGATATAATAATAATTTATTTAATGGTGAAAATCTTTCAAATTTTCTAGTGCCAAAAAACGTATGAAAGTTATTTTAAATACTTCGGCGACACCATGTTACACTATAAACCATTTCCATTAAAATATCAACCCCTCAAAGGAACATGTAGTTGTTAAGTTGTATATAAAGCAGAAGTCATTTGGCTTACATGGAATGAATGTGAATTGCGGCTCCGATTAGGATACTATCTGATGGGTTATCACGATGAGACGTTGCCCTAATACTTGTTATAAAATTTCAAAACAAACGGTACTTACCTAAGTAATATAACGAAAAATCATAATACATAACTAATTTAAGTAAAGAGACAATACATAACATTTCTACACGATAAGTCAATTTCATTTGAGGGTGCCTACGATGGCCTTGAAATTCTCATCAATAAAAAAAATAAAGAGTACTTAGCTGTCTCATCATGACTGCTTAAGAGTGGTTTGCGCTCCACAAACCAGTGACGCAGCGGACAAACGAAGTTGTAACCCGAACCGAAGTCCAGAGTGTCGCGGAAAAGTAATAGAAGAGAAGCTTGTAACACCCTGTATCTTCCTAATCCTACCGTCCGCCACTGAATACCCGTACGCGCGCGCCTCGCGTTTCGACGTCTCGGTCGTTGAGTGACTAAATATTCAGTGAGGGAGCTTACAACTCTACAATCGCGTGTCGATAGCTCGCCGAGGGGTCTCGTGCAATGACTCATTTCGAGGCACACATTAAGGATGGTAGCTATACTTAATTGATTGCCTCGAGTTGTATCACGTGCAGTTTCTCCCCACATGGCTGGTAATTCCCAGGGCGTGTTAGATAGCCTCCAGCCAGTCAACACGTTGCGTCACTAACGTACACCTCTAACATATCCTCTATTCGCAGGTACTAGAACGTGCTCCTGTACTTATTAACTTAGTAATAAGTATTATTAGCTATATACAGTACAATCTACATGTTCCGACCGTTCCTCTACACGCTAATCATCCACCAGTTTACAGTAAATTTTGAAATACCAATTTTCCTTTAGTTAAAAATTCCTATAAATTAGGTATATCTAAACATACAAAAAACATCCAGATAAACACACATCAATAAACATTGGCTTATAAACCATCTAGTCAAATAAATATTACATTTTAACTAGGGAAATATATTTGCCTATTTAAAATTTAATATTTAAATCTAACTTTAAACATTGAATAAATCTTTATATTTTGGATAGACCGCATGGGGTAACAAGTGATCATTTTGAAATAAATGTAGTGTGAATACACACGTAAAAATATTATACACATCGAATAATTGTAGACAGGATATAAATATTAGGCGAGTAGGTATAGATTTGCTATGCTACACATTGATAGCAGAGAAACGGTCTAATGTAGACGATCGAAATTCGATCACGGTCGGCCGGCATCGTAAGGGGGTGGCAGCCGGCGCGGCGTACGATTTAGGCCTTAAGCATTTGACTCCTTGAGATCAGTGAGCCGTGCCAGCTGCGCAGGCTCGAGCTCGTCGGGGATGGAGGCGCGGCCGCCGCGGGGCGCGGCGGGCGGCGACTGCGGCGCTGTGGGCGGGCCCGACGCCACCGACGCACCACCGGACTCGCCCTCAGACGCCGTCGAGCTCGACTGCGGGTGCGGTGCCGAGTCCGCCGGCCCGTCATCCCCAGAATCTCGGAGGCACACCGCCGTTTGTTCTGACAGCGAGGATTCGTCGTCGTCATTCTCTTCGCGCTCAGGCTCGGGCAGCACCTCCGGCTCGATCTCGGTCTCGGCCTCGGCTTCGACTCCCGGTTCTGGTGGAGGGAAGGGTTGTTCGGGCTCCTCCACCATAGGCGTGGCTGCGGTGATGACGATTTGAGCCACACCCAGCCCGCAGTCCTCCGCGGTCTGCTCAACCTGCACAGCCTGGACCGGCTCCGGGATGACCTTGTAAGCGAAAACACTATCCTTAGATACATTATTGTTAAATCCTGGTAAACAGAACGGAAGGGACGGCTTATAATTTCAGATTGTTAAGAGTAAGGACATTCCAAAAACGAAATCATGCATCAAGCGGCATGCTTTGATGGCGTGAGCTACCGAAAGTAGTTCAACTCGACATTTCAGAAAGTAGGTGTGCATAAAAATCGCCTCAGATAATTATGATTCCTGGAAAAGAGAATTAAAGCATCAAATAAAATAATAGCAACAAGCTACAGTTCTCTATATTGTAATCCCTGACAAGCAACACGTAGAAACGTATGTATACATAAAGTAGAGACATAGATTTGTAATATGAAGCCAAACCTCTTCCCAGCATTCCCCGACCACTTCGTCGACTGAAGCATGAAAAAGATATATCAATTACACATTGGTAGATACATTATATATATATTAGATATTTTGATGTGTGGTTGTTTTTGCAATGCAAACACAGCAGAAGCCAACATCTTGGTATTGCATAAAATTATTGGTGCTGGATATATATACAATACGCAGACACATAAAATTATGTAAGTAAATGAACCAAAATAATAGATTTTTATATAATAATATGATTAAAGAATGCCTAATTTCTCTCTGCCCTTATTAGGATGTTTGTGTTTTGACAAAGATTCTGTACAATGTAGTTAAAACAAAAGTATTACTTTCCAAACAATTTCACGCTTTTACTGATAACTTACTGTTGGTACTTTAGAAAAAAGTGCATAAAGTTTCTCACAGGATTTGTGTTATAATACAGTGTAAGTACCTATTTCATCCCGTCACAATTTTTATCTGCAAATATAATTGCAAGGATAAAAACATCTGCTGGTAACATGTGGTGGTGGACAAGGTACCTCTATAGGTGTGTCTAATTTGTTATTTTAAACTTATTGCAAAATTCTATTTGGCTGACAGACAGCTCTAGTATTATCTTTGATTCAGTCTCACAAATACAGGTAGGCCTAAACATACATATTTAAATGCCGTATTAGTATAATTTAAAAGACCCTAAGCTTTTTGAACGTGTATCGAAAACTAAGTGATGATTGTAGACCCTAATTGCAATTTAGTTTGTTGCAGCCCTGGCCGTCGCTGTCGTACTTACCGACAATCGTAACTGATGGAGCGGCAAACTGAGTGCCGTAATGCGCCTGTTGGTTCCTGCTAAGCTCAAGATTAAAGCTGAAGTCAGGCTGGCTATCCATGGAGTCGCCGAGGCCAGGTGGCGGCGGCGGCGGGGGCGCGTCCGGTGGTGCCGCACCTTTAGTATTGTTGTTGTCAATCACGAACTCTGGCAGCGTCCATGGTAACACACAGTTCAGCCACACAAACGGGATGAGTGCAAATTTTCACATGCAAAGCCATAATTAGTGACAACCCACTGGGAGAGGGGGAGGGTATTTACTCATTGCAATGGAGTCATTAAACGTGCGAGTGCAATTTACAATAATGCCCGATAAGTGCAGCATTATTTTAATAGCGCGATGATTGTTAGCAATCGAGCCTGCCTGCCGGGCGTCCATCGTAAATGTATCTCTATACCAAAGCATATTGCATGATGGAACCTACTTTTTTAGATCTTTGGTATATTATATTTGTTTATCATGATTGTGCCAAGTTGACAGAACTTGGTTGAGAAATCATAAATAGAATTCCCAGTATCGTAAAATTAAAAACAAATCAAATGTTGTTATGAGAGATCTCTGTAGAATATTTTCATTTAATATAGTAGTCGGAGAAGTTTAGTACTTATTAGCATAACAAGCGAGGTACTAAGAAATAAAAATTGTTCAAAGCGAATTATTCCAGAAATTATCTTAAGCAAAGCAAACTTCACACCCACTCGAAATAACCGTAATAGAATCGCTTATCTATTATTCATTATTTATTGATAATATATCTTTAATTTACTCGTAGCTTAAAAATGGATTCTGTACATCGGATGGTCATAATCGACTTAAATGAAAAGTGTCTACCTGCTTGGACGGTTTATTAAGATCAGACGTTATTTTTTGGAATGTTTCAAGTCTGAAAGAGTACTCCTTATTGTACTGACACCAAATGAGAAGGAAAGAGAGAGGCCAGTATTCTACTATGCGCACGGCATATTCTGCAGCGGCCATTATCATGATGACTGCACCACATCACACTTACAGAATTAGGTAAAAGGTACCCACTGGAGAATCCCCAACGGAATAAGCTATCTTTGCTCCAAGAAACGTGCGTTTCCAATTGTTTAAAGTAGGATTCATTCATACTCGTTTCGCGTTCGATTCATAATCTTTTGTTTTTAATAATTTAAAATAATTTGTCGTAAGCTTGAAACAAAATTAATTCTAAGATCAGTTTTCGATTTTAACTTGTCGAAGATTAATAAATAAATAATTGCGTGGAGGGTTTGTGGACGCAATTTGTGGACTGGACTAGAGTGTCACGGTCTCTTCAAAGAATTAAATCACACAGACCACGACCATCCAACTTACAGAGTCCCACAATCTACATAAAACCTCAAGTATTAACCTTCGTGCATCTCATGCAGTATTATGACGATGTGGTGTCTGACCTAGCGTCTAGTTGTGCGGTATAAACATGCGAATTACATCAACCCTACGGATGTACGGGTTTTTTTTAGTTAAGGGTATACAAACATTAAAATGTTTTTTAGAAAAAAAAGCCTTCTGAAAGGGGACAACTTGGATAACTCTTTGGGGACTGTAGACGTGGTAAACTACCTATGTGTGTGGCGCTGGCGCCTGTTACCTACTAAGTAACTCTCACTCCCCGCAAATACCCTTGTGATATTTTACCTCTTAACTCATAGGTTCTCAAGTTCTCAACGTGGGCAATAACACCTGTGCCCACAGGGGGGCTCGCTTGACCCTTTAAGAGGAGTAATCGAAGACTCGAGAAAATTAAGTGCGTTGAGATATTAAGTACACGTTTAATTATAATCGAGGCAATAGCGGTTTCACGGTAAGTAAAAAAAATTGAAGCTTTAGAACATAAAATGTCCAAGTGGTGGGAAACTTATGCTTGAGAACTTTAGATTCACAATGAAGGCTTAATTCTACACAATCTTGCTATTATTGTGTATCCACTACCCCATAGACTACACGATAAAGGTAGTTGACAGCCTGATATACAAAGAACAACATCTGTCAACAACATCTGTCATATTTAATTTCACGTTAGAACTCTTTACAAAATACGTCAGAACAATCGATTAAACAAACAGATATAAAGTATTAACGTTGAACACTCAGTATCGTAAGTTCATTGGTTGCCATATTTTTGCTCATAAAATAATAAATGAAGGGTAGCAAGCGTAGCAAGTATAATATAATAGTCTTTATCGTAATATTTCGCAAAACATTTTTTGACAGCTCAGAGGTTAAGCGTTTTCCTTTAAGACTTTTTGTCAGTCATTTATACATTAAATGAATATTTTTCTATCTTCTTGCTTTCCTGTATATATGCCACCGTAAACTTGTAAAAACCGTTAGATTTATAATCTATCTCGCGATTTCGTAAACGACTTAAAAACGATTAGTTTTCGTTTGGTCACAGTTCTAACCTAACTTAACTGATACAGATCTGTGTATAGACTATATAGTATATATATAGTAAAGTTAATTTGAGTGTAAGTATGGTGCAGTTAAAAATTTATCGACAGCTTACAATCTCGTGAGAAATATTATAATGATAAGGTTCACAATGTTACGGTGACATATTATACCTATATGTATATACAGTAAGAAAGTGACTGGCTAACTGACAGATCAGTCAACGCAGTTGAAATCCCTAGGTCTAGATTATAAGCTTTTGCAATAATGTTCCTTAAATAACGTAAGTATGCAATAAGAAACGGTTTTGGGAAACTCCCACGGGATTGGGCAAATTGGAGAAACGCGAATGTATAAAAAAAGCTGCAATACTTCGAAAATGTCACGTAGGTAATGTATAAAGATACCTAAACAGCTCGAGGAGAATTTGTATGTGTATGTTCGTGAATATTAAACAAATCCTTTGGGACTGTATATCTAAACATTTTATCTTATATTTACTTTGCAAGTGTATTCATAAATAAGTCCTAGCGTACTGCATAAAGCGGCGTATTTAAAAGATACTTTCTTTTTGAAAAAAGTTGTCCCCATTCATGCGATCATCAAGCTAGGAATGTGTGTTTCCTTACGGTCCTCGACAGCTTCGGGCGGCGTGTGCGGCGGTGACGCAAACACTGGCGGGGCGGCGCTTAGCGGCGGCCATTCCTCAGCACCGCTCAGGGGCTCTCCGTTCTACATAAACATACATACCATCACGCCTATATACCTGACAGTTTACCGGTTTGCTAACTCGGGGACGAATCAATACTGCTACTGACTATCCCAAGAACAACTGCTCGACTTTGAAATCGAACTTTAGCTTCACAGTGACGTTTACAACCACTCAAAATCAAAATAGTTTTACTTTCATATAAACCATATGGTATAACCATATGGCTCTTATGAAATGTTGAATCCAGGTGCTCGGTTCCAAATTAGTCGTTTCCTATGGAGAAGAACCGGCAAGAAACTCCATGGTTACTCTTTTTAATTTTGATAAGATTTGGTCGCCAGAGCTCCTTCCAAGGATGCGCTGCGCTGGCAGTAAGAGGGATATTTTCTCAAACTGTCGGCGCAGTGAATCCTCCATAAACCTCTAAGAGGTTTTTCGGGTCGGCAACGCGCGAGTGGATCCCCTGGTGTTGCAAGCGTCCATAGGCTATGGTAACCGCTTACCATCAGGCGGGCCGTATGCTTGTTTGCCATCTTAGTGGTATAAAAAAAACCCGATAAAACGACCGTAGTGAAAAAAAAATACCTGAAGATTATAATCTTTTCAAATATTATTGCAATGAAGCGATACAGTTAAAATTTGAAAGAATTAAAGAGAAATAATTTGAAAAACCAATTGTATCTGACTAAAACAGACATGATATGTTAGGCAAGTATTCTAATATACCTTCCTTACAACAAAATCCTTATCCTTATCCTTACTTAAAACAAAACCAATTTAGAAAACAGGAAATTCAATTACTAAACTGATTGCTAAGAAAAATGGCAACACAAGGAAAAATAAATGGAAGGTAGAAATAAAAATAAACACAGATAGTTAAAGAGTTCGGTAGTTGTATATTTTATTACGTACTAGCGACCCGCTCCAGTTTCACGCGGGTTAATAAGGTAATAATTAAGCCTATAACCTTTCTAGACAATCCCTCTTTCTATCAATGAAAATTGTATGAAAATCTGTACGGTAGTTTCTGAGATTATCCCGCAGAAACACAAACTGAGCGGCGGGGACTTTAAATCATCACGTAGTCATGATGACAGTAATGCTCTATACAGCTCGGCCTACCTCATTGCACTCCTCGACGATCAGGGATGGGAAGTTCCCGATGACACCGTTGGATTCCCCACGCCACCAGCCGTCATCCACACCGTGAGCTTCGCGGGACAAGATGCGGATTATCTGGATAAACACAAACATTTTAAACGCTTTTTTCCCGGTGGCTTAGAGGTCCTATCGTCTGATGTATTTAACCAGAAGACGTAGGTTGGAATCCTGCCTGCCAGTCTATTTTTTCCTTTATTAAATATAACTCATAATCTAAGCATGGAAATGCTAACAAAATCCAAAAAACAAACGTTTTAGTAAAATAATGATTGCTATTTCATCTTCTAAAATAGTAGTAGTAGTAATAGTAGTTTAGTAGTGAAAATAATAAATAATTTTAATTAATTTAATTTTAAAATTATTAATATTTTAATATATAAATAGTTTAATTTTTAATTTTAATTTTATTTTTATTTTAAAAAATTATAAATAATTAGTAGCGAAAATTATAAATAATTTTCACTACTAATTATTTAACTACTACTACAACTAAATATTCAAAGAATGGTGATTCTGCAGCAGTTTAATTAAAATTAAACTGCTGCAGAATCACCATTTTTTTATCAAGAGTAGCTGTTGTTATAAAAATCATTAACAAAATTCCTACGACGGCACAGCCATTTTTATTATTCATAGCAAAGCTACTTCGATTTCCAAGTTCATATACAGTGGAAATAAAAGTTATTATTTAATTGGAGTTGTTTTAGTATCAGAGTTCGGAAGACTTCATTTTAACAGTAGAAATAACTATTTATAAAGAAAACTTAGCTGTCAGATAATTAGTATGAATTAGTTGGGGTAATTTTTATAAGCTACTTTTATATTTTAGGTTAACTAGCGACCCGTCCCGGCTTTTCTCGGATGGATATTTAAAAAAATCTATGCCTCTCAGTGATAATTCTACTGATGAAAGATTTTTTTTAAATTGATACAGTAATTTTGAGTTTTTCATTACGAAACTATTTGTTAAGGTGTATTTATACAGCGGTTTTATGAGTTTAAAAAAAAACTGCCTTGATACCTTTATTAATTAATTAACTAATTATGAAAGACTTACCCTACACCTAAAGAATCGTGATAATAAAATCGTTTAGTCAATAGGAAGCCAACAAGTCTTCGCTTATAGAAATGTAGTAAAGTTAATTTGAGTGTGACCAGAATACTACGAATTAAATGTATTCAATTACTTTTATTATAAGGTAAGGCATAAGATCCTGCTTGTCGAGGATATACTAGTCATAAAGGGCGAAACCATGCTCCATACATACACTTTTGAAAATTCTGATTGCGCGCAATGTAACCGTTTTGTCTGTAATGTTTACAAGCATTCGGAACACGTATACGTTATGTACTTAATACTTTGCATGTCTCACCTGTCCTTCCTCAAGGTTGAGCTCATCAGGGCATTCAGCATCATAATCATATATAGCGAAGCAATGCCCAAGGATCGGCTGATCAGTTTTCGGTGATGCGACTTTTGACGGCTCGGCAGTCGGCCACTCGGCAACGAATGATTCAGGCTGCGGCGGTTCTTCGGCTTTCGGCTCATCGGATTTGGCGGCAGGGGCCGAGATCACAGAGATCTGATCAGGAGACTGCACCACGTCTGCGTCCTCTCCCTCCACGGTGTAGTCGACCGAGGAGAATGAGATTTGAGAAACAAGTCCGGGGCCGCCACTGCTTGAGCATGGCTGTTTGGGAAAACAAACGCAGATATGGTATGATGTTGTTAAAACGAATATTAGGCATTTGGTGAATTGTAGCATGACGTAAGAATGGGACAGATATTAATTTTAAAGAAAGGAGAAGATAGCTGTATATTTACTCGCTAAGAGGATATGCGCACAGTGAAATTAAAGGTATTAAAAATTAAAAAAACGGCAATAGTATTAAAAAGTATTGTGTTTTCACTTTAATTATTCTTGCGACTTTCGTTAAGCAGATTTATCAAACTGTTGTCTCAGAAGAACCAGCTCTGCGTATTGTATACATGGACTGAACGTTCAATTTAGCATTGTACAATCCAATGACAATGAACGTGGTACGTAACTCTCATACAAAATTAGAACCAGTATCTTTATGCACCAGAGATAAGTCCCGCAAATTGATAATAGGCCTGACGGCCATCTTGGTGACGTAAAAATGACGTAACTGCTCTCAGTACGCGTTAGCACCACTAGCCGCCAAGTACTGCGGATGACGTCATTTTGAGGTTAATTAGACAAGGTCCAAACCCATTAGCAACTTGCGGGACTTATACAGACAAAAGTTGTTTATTTTTTTTTACTTTATCATCATACAAACCTTTGTACTTGTGTTTACCTGTTCGCGGTCGACGTCCAGGTAGTTGTGGGGTACATAGCCCTCCTCGCCGCGGTAGTTCCTGGCGCGGAGCCACCCGTCGCCGTCTCCTTCACCCACCACCTCCAACTGCTCGCTCTCGATAATCGATAACTCATCAGGGTTTTGTGCCTATTTCAAAATACTAGTGTCAGGCGGCATATAACGTTCCAAGCTCATTATGGAGACATGGTCAATCAGATTATTGATGTTATGTACTTCCACCTTACTTAGGTTGTGTTTCCATCAGAGGTATGCGAAGAAGCTATGCAGTACGCTAGAACAAAATCTACCAATTCTTCTTCTTCTTAGTGGATACACTCTTGACAGAGAGGTTGTGGTCGTCACTTAACTCTACTCGTATTACTAGCACGTTTAATAGTCAATCTACCAATGGGTGCCTTTAAAACAGAAGCAAAGATAGCCTACATTCTTAGATTCCTTCCTCGCGCAACGCTCAGCTTCCTCGTAATTCTCTGGTGGAATCGCAGCCTTATTCTCTTGGGAAGGATTGCGCCACACGGGTATCGTATTTCATTGCCATAAGCCGGGACTGCTGCATACGTAAGCATTGGGGGTACTCAATAACTTTCATGCAAAATTTGTTATAGCAAAATAATATCATAGCTACTGTTATATATGTACATACTTATGGCTAATAACTGCAATTCTAACTACATTTCCAGAATATTGGTAACTTACGAGTACCAATCTAGCATATTGGTTAATAGTTAATTGTCGTTTAGAAATGTATAACTTGAAAATATGTGGTATCGCATAAATTCGTAGCAACGTAGCAATTCGTAGCACGGCCTACGGCGAATGTCGCGCTACGAAAATTGTATTTTATTCGCTACATAACAGTCAGTTTACGTTAGGGTGAGATGACATTGGTCAAATGTCTCTGTAAATATGTTTGTCCAATATTTGATCAAATTTATTTTACGAATAGAATGTTAGTCGTATATTTGATGAAGCCAGCGAATGTCATCCAATTCAAAGTGAGATTGGGCAAAAAAATTACGACCAGCATGATTATAACTTGGCTGCACATTGTGCTGTACATTTGCGGTATATACAATGATCTCACATTGTGAGGTCAAAATGTGAGGTCAGCATACTAGTACATTGTGTGAGTTGTTAGACACGTTATGATTCATTAGAAGTGGTCATCTAGCTTTAGATCCTTTGTTTAAATTGATGCAAAATATGAACACTATGTCAAGGGGGGTTAGACAAGTTGCATTTTGATATTCGAATCGACAAACAAAATGTATAGAAATGACTCAAGGTTTCGAAAAATCGGGCTGTCACTAATGTCTTCTTCTTCTTCTTATTTATTTATGGCAATTGGTGCCGATGTCGACAATTCTGCCAATGTCAAAGTGGATAGGTACATTTAAATAATATTACAAGTAATAAATTGCTTTACTTTGTAAAATATTTCAAAAATTTACATACATTTTGTTTGTCGATTCGAATGTCAAAATGCAACTTGTCTAGCCCCCAAGGAAGTCGATAGTACAGTAGTACGACAAACAGGGTCAAATAATTATAAAGAAGACGAGCTGTCATTTGGCGAAATAATAGTAAATGTTGACCGCGGGCAGTTTTAATTTTGCACGGCCCGCCGACCTTGCCTGCAGCATGCATAATAACAGTCGTACTTTTGTGCATTAACTATGTATGCACTGGTCGTCGTCACGATATTTGACTTCTAGATCTATTATTGAGTTTACGTTTGAATGTACCTATTGCGAAAAGAATATGAATATTAGCTTTAAGAACTCAATACGATGATAAGTTATGCGCAGGTCGATAGAGAATTTCATTATTGAGAAAGAGTGTTATGTCAAATCCAAATTCAAATTCAAAATATTTTATTTCAATTAGACCATATAAATAGGCACTTTTGAATTGTCAAACTAGTTGCACGGTTCCAAAAAGTGGGACTTATGGAGAAGAGCCGGCAAGAAACTCATACACACATAGTTACTCTTTTAAAAAAAATATAGGCGAGTAACAATAAAATTTTGTGATGAATAGTGTGAGTATAATGCAGTATGATGTGTATTACTAAAAAAAAAAAAATGGACAAAAAATCAAACAAAAGAACATAGCCATTGCAGTAAGAGCTGACCAGTCCCGACAGACAGCACCCGAGTATCACGAGCGAGTGTCACGAGCATGACATGTGTATCGGCGCCGTTTGACTCAACCATGTTGTAGGGAATAAAAAGACCCGACACACAACGCCACTATCAGCAGGACATTTAAGTGAGCATGACAAGCTCTACCTCGGGCTGGTTATAATTTTATTATATTATACATTAATAGAATAACTAAAGCAACATCAAAAAGCTGCAGAATACTCATACTGTACAGTTAATGAAGTTCACTTCTCAATGTGTATGGCTCCTTTAACCAAAAATGATTAAAGAGCATCGTTTAAGAATATTTAAAAATTTCATAAAAAACTACTATTTCAAAAATGCCTATACTCTGTATCAGATTTTTTAAATGACTAGTCGATTTTGTAATTTTTTCACATACAATATTTATAAGTTAAATATTGTAAGTTAATAAATGTTTGCACGCCATGAGGTAAAATGTATATGGATTCTAAAATATTGTAAACACTTTATTATATCAATTACCTACATTCTATGCAAATGAATAAATGATAGGAAATTATCCTTCTATCCTTAGAATATTAAATTATGTATTTTATGAGGTCTCAAGATGACAGCCCCCTAGTGAAGTAGTGCGGTTGCTGCTTACCTCAGGCTTGCTTGTTTTTCATATATCTAAACAGTTTTGTGACAATTTATCAATTTAAAAAAAATAAGCGTTTTAAGATTTTTAGGCAGGATACGTTTGCTAAATGCGGCTAAATGTCAATTTTAATTGTAGTTGACACTGTTGACAGCATGTTGACAGCGAGCACCGCGTCCGCGCGGAATTAGTTGGCCGCGCCTTAGGTATGTGGTGAGCGGTGGGACGGCGGGGTGGGGCACCTGCGCGCGGTGGGACGGAGGGGCGGGGGCGCTTGCTTTTGTTCATAGTAACCCGCAGCCTCACCCCCGTCCCTACCCAAGGCGTGGCCAACTAGTTCCGCGCGGACTATAGCGATCGCCATTTTGCTCATAAGCGCTTTTATCAGCCAAACACACCCAAAGTATTAAAAACTCCTCAATTGATTGAGTTTATTTTTACTGGATGTATAGCAGGCAAGTACACACACACACACAAACACAAAACATACACAAAATAAGTATCTTCTCTCAGTCCCTTTCCCATGAAATTGAAATTGTTTGCCGCATCGCAACAAAAACTTGCTGTCAGTTTGCGGATTTTACCCTACTATTAAAATTAAAAGCACAAAATTAAATGCTTATCTTTACCAATTTTGATTTTGTTTCTGACAGTCGGTGTCTGGATTTGCGCCCTGTTGGCAATAGGCTCGCTCCTATTGCTTGGGACCTAAATTTACCGCCGAACTGTGGGTTAGTACACCTCCGCCTAACCCTTCGGGGTATACAGGCGTGATGGTATGGTCTATTTGTGTTAATCAGATCTTTTTATGGTTATCTTTTTCATCTGGGACTAACTAAAACTAAGATACGAGCCTATTATAGCAAGCAAAATACGAAACAGAAAAATGTTTCTGGAACTTATAACTTATCGGTTGTTTAAATATTAGGTATATTCGCAACTTATCGGCAATTTTTCTTTACAAAGTATTAGTTAGTTATTTTTCGAAATACGAAATGTATTTATTCATATTTTTAAAGAAATATTTTACATAAAAAGCAGATAGCGGATAGCAGATCTACAAAAGCAAGATACCTCCAAAAACATTATTATGATTATATTATATATATACACATATATAAAAAATGCTAAGTCCTGCAAATCTTCAGTCACAATAAACAGGTAATATGAGGCCAGGTTGTAAAAATGAGGCCATACTAGGTAATTATATTTTGAACTATTCATATTTAAAAACTAAATACTAATTTTGTAAGCGTTATAATATTGTAACTATGCCTATTGTGGCCTTTATTACAAATAACTACTTCAGTAGTCATAATAATCAATTTATAATATAAATGTAATATGAATATATTTGCTAAATCTGCAAGAACGTTGAATTGTATTGAACATGACATTTAACTTGTTTGCGACAGAAGAATCGATGACACTTAGCATATATAGTTACATATATGCAACGTTTTTGAAGTCTATGAACCTGAAAAACATCTACAAACAAAGGGGTTATTGTAAACGGGCCACATTGTCGATTCGTCACACTTTTGTAATTCCATACACTCATGTCTAGTATTTCGAGTAACGAACTGCTGATCACAAGACCGTACATTAATAGAAGTAGCAAATCCCCTACTCACGATGTTACCATACAAAATAGCTAGCTGTTAACAAGGGAAATTTTAACGCTAAAGTAGTTATCACATGGTCCTACTAGGGCCTAGTTATTAATATTAAAAAATCAACAAGGTTCAAAGGATCAACAATAAAACAATGTTCCCTTACTGTACTAAGGGAACATTGTTTTATTGTTGATCCTTTAACAAGGTAACAATTCCTGTTTTAAGTTGTAATGTGTCTTTAGCTGTATATTTGATTCTGTAATTGAATTGAAAATGTAGTTTTATAAAGGCTTCCTGTGATTTTAGAAACAAATAATCATATTTTTTATTCCTGTTTTTGATTTTTCAGCAGTACGTAGAAAATAAGTGTGACAAGTTTACACATACTTCTTTGTGACGAATTAACTAGTGTGGTAAATCTAGAATAACCCAAACAAAGAAAATAAAAATCTCTTCATCTACTCAATTTTATTGTAAGCATAAAGTTTAAGCAAGCAAATAAAGTTTTATTCTACTCGTCGCTGTCTTCCTTTGCCTCGGCCTCGGCTTTGAGGTCGTCTTCGGAGCGAGAGACGCAAATTATGTAGTGACCCTTCTTCCCAGTACCAGGCTCACTTACCGAATAAGAATAGAGAGCTGTGCATTTGTAGAGAGGAGCGGTGGGAGGCTCAATGGCCTCGGCTGCTCCAGCTTCGGGTTCATCCCAGTTAACCTGGGTTGGGTCATCCCAACCCACAGTCAGTTGTTCTATACGCATGCGATCCTCCTCCAACAAAGCTAAAGAAATATTTGTTATAATCATTTGCTGCTGCGCTACATACTTAAAGAACTCGGTAGAAATCTGCAATAAATATTTCCTTTCAAAAAAAAAAAATATCCTTAAATGCATTACGTTTTTTCTAGGTTCTCTTGTGCCTAAGAGTAAGAATCTATATTTTTCTTCAAGACCTTGTAACTTCTTTTCTTCTTATAATTTCCATAGATGCCTAGATCTTGTTCACAGTATGTCTATATGTATAATCATGTCCAATGAAAACATAATATATATCGCAATATAATCTGCACGAGAATATTTCGTTTCGTTCTTTGCAATGTATCCATCCACAGACAAAAAGCTAGAACTCAAACTGGCACAACAACAAAACTTAAACTTACCATCGACCTCCTCATCCTGCTCGTCTTCGTTCTGGGAACCGGAGGTGGTGCGCTGGTGACTGCTCGAGGCCACGGCGGCAGAGGCCGAAGTCCCCTCCCCCTCGGTGTTGTCGCTGTCGTAGAACGAGTCCGAGCTCGGCTGATCCTGTTTAGCAGAATATGCTTTTATACACAAAACAATGATAGGCAAAAATGGGTAAGTCATAAGTATAAAAGTGCCAATTATGTAGATTTACGTGTAGATGTTTCAATTTTAAACCCTGTATTATTATGACTAGTCCACGGTGTCCCACTGCAGGGCAAACCCTTCCCTTCCCCCTTGCCACTTACCCCTGTATCGTGCTGTTTGGGCTAATCTTTATTGAAAGAGGCGGTTATTATTATTTTGCCCATAACCTTCCGATGCGACAGACGGGACGTCCCTAAAAATAGTAGGCATAGAATACATTGATATTGTACGGACCCTATATACCTATGGGGAAACGCATACGAAAAAACAACTGCAAAGCAATCAAAACGTAAACCAAATAATACCCACACATCATAGAAAACAATTTATAAGAACGCTCAAGTACATACAAACAGAAATAAACATTATATTTATTTAGTATAAAACAATAAATTATAGCGCGCAAAATAAAATAAAGTGTCATAATAAATCATATCTCTCAATCACCTACAACTTAAAAATTAAAATAATAGAAATAAGTAAAAAAATGAAAAGTCGCCATTGATGTATTCGCTGAATTGCCCTGAATTGCCACACAACCCGACGGCACAAATTTTAAATGATTATAACTATGTAAAAAAGCACAGCAAATAAGATAATGTATGAGCCGTATTGTATTACAATTGGATATGGATGACCAAAAACATTACGCAGTGTACCTATTCTTTATTTAAGAGAGAGAGCGAGAGAGTTTAAATATATTTTTCGCATCCCGATTGATTTGGTTCGTCTTTAAGCACAGTATACAAATAATACTAGCATGACTCAGGCATGGAAAAAGAATCAAATCAAATCTTTACTGCGTTCCTTAATGTTAAAACAGATGGTAGGCTTATATCTAGGGATCAATAAGGACCCTGTCGGGCACAGCACAGTATAATAGCATAGTATAACGGTAATGTACTTACGGCAGCTCCCGAAGCATCGGTGCGAACACTCAGCAGACTGCTGCTCCTAGGTAGGGTGTCCTGAACAGCAAGCAGGTCCATATCTTTCAGCCACTCATCGACGGGAGCGCCACTCACGCGGAGACATTCCAGCCGGGATTCGTACTTCGCTTTGGAGGTCTCCGAGCGGCGGATGGTGGCCCGCAGCTCATCCAAGCGGACGTCCAACTCAGGTCCATTGGGATCGTTAGGGTCAACCTTATCAGAAATAAAAAAACATAATCAGCAATTTGTGTTGGTGTTTTTAGTTTAAAACTTACGCATTTCTTTGAAAAATAATAGCTAAAAGCCCAAAACATTGGAATACGAAATGAATAAATGAGCGTACAGGAACTAAGTTGAAACTGAAATCTGTAATAATATTTGACCAAATAACAACACAACGGAGAAGTCTAGAAAAATATGTGATAATGACGTCGAAATAATGGTTCAAGTATCTATTAATTGCATTTGCTTTGTGTTACTTACTTCCAAATTTATAAATTTTTATTACTTTAAGAATACTTAACCCCTCAGCAAATATTTTGTTCAGATTTAATCAGTGCCAGAAATTATATTAATTATTATATTAATTGAAACTACTTCATCCGTGGTGTTGGAGTTTACATACACTTGCTGATAACATCTTCCAAAATCTATACTTTGTCATCTAGGTCTTCGGAGACGGTTGTTAGACTTGGCAGTCAAGATTTTTTAATATTCCTTTCTGAAATAGTATTGTCGATGATTAAAACTACCTAAATTCACTCAGAATTATTTCGCAACAATTTTACGTTATTTCAAAACTTTATTTCAATAATTCAGATAACTCACAAAGTTTTTAAGGGCAGAAATTTGTATGTTTTTGTAACAAATTGGTTAACAACAACACTATGGTAAGCGCAGTGATTTATCTCCTCGCACATCCTAGGTATATTTGATTTTACTTAGTTACTCACCGAAATTGTACGAACAAGTGGAGTTCAGAAAAAGTTTTACCCTACTTCTGCACCAGTTAAAAATGAGCCCGTCTCAATACCATCACCAAGTCAATGAATCCAAATTGCACTTGACACTGTATAACTTTGGGTGCAACTAACTCATAGTTTATTATGCAATAACTATTATAGGTACTCTGCTATTGTAATTTATAGGTAACGATTTACTATAAATATATTTTAAAACAATTTCTAGTGTACTCTGTACGCTCGGAAACTAAATAAAACCGAATATTTTATAAAAAAATAAAAATAAATAACTAGTACATAATTATTATCTAAAAAACAAAATCATAATTAACAAAAAATGACCGTCTAATTCTTCTTTCAAAAATATTAATACGGTAAACTGCACAAAACGCGAAGCGGCCGATTTTTATAAAAAATATGAAAATAATTGTTTCGGGTCCAAAATATGTCGATTGTCTCACCAATAGGGTCCTACAATAGTCAAGGATTGACAGAGCAACACCCATAATTGCGGAGACAATTATTTTCTGTTGAACGGAAATGCAGCAACGAGTATCGCGGGCCGCTTGCTAACTTCTAATGCTAAGGGTAAGGGGTGGATCTATTATTCAGGGGGCATTACAGCGGCTACGTATTGAATGTTTAGCGCTGCGCTATTATAGCTTTCGATCGAGTTCAGTATATCAATCGTATGGTCAAGTATTTATTTTATTATGCAACTTCTACTAGGTACAGGATATTTTAAAAATCCGCCCAATTCGGACCAAAAATATTTTTTATGTACAAATTATAAATTATGTATTTTAATTCTTTCACTGATATTTACGAATTAACTCCGAGTTCTTAGTTTATTGTGGAGCATGGTATTTCACAACTGAAACTTTTGATAAGAAACATTTTATTACATCTAATCACTATGTCTGCACTTGAGAGGAGACCATGATTCTCTAATCATGGTCACGAACCACAGATAAATAAATAAAACAACTCTATAAAAAGGGAGTGTTTTTAAAACCAAACTTGATCGAATATGAATAACGTCTGTTAATAACGTAATATTGTCAGATGAAACGTATTGACATTTTATCGTTAGTATTTGCAGGAGAATCACTGGTATGATAGAGCTGCGGCCAGTAAAAGATTTCAGACTACGGAATAAAGTACTCCCTGTGACGGCCGGCAGCTGTCAATATTCCCACCCAGACCAGTATAATTTTCACTAGGAGGGGCTTGTCACCGCCTCCGAATAAGCTCCGGTTAAATTGCTTTTAATGTCATCTAATTCCGTTCCATTTTTTTTAATTTATAGAGTAGCGGCTACTGGGTCCTCTGATTAACAACTAGCTTTCCGCCAGCGGCTTCGCCTGCGTGGCTTGGGTATTTCTTATAACTTTCATCCCCTATTTCAATCCCTTACAGCCCTTATTTCGCATTACAAAGTAGCCTATGTCTTTTCTCATGCTCTAGACTATCAATGCACCAGATTTCATGTAAATCGGTTCAGTTATTTTGGCGTGAAAGCGCGACAGACAGACCGAGTCCGTCGTAAATGCGAATTTATAATATTAGTAAGTATTATGCGGCAATATCTAGTGATTACTTAATAGGAGAATAGCATCATGAACTTATGAAATAAGTGAAATGGAAACGAGGTCGATAAAATTTTAACTTTAACTTTACTCTCGGTATTTTCCGGATAAACTTAATTCCCGGGAAACTGTATCTGATAGTCAGTCCGAAAATGAATTTATTTGAATTGCGTTCACATCTAAGACTCTGTACTATACATAAGATGACACTACGGTCAAATAATAATTACAAATATTATTAATATTATTATGTGTTGTACCTAGAATAGGTACAGATCACTTTCGTGGTTTCAATGGCTAAGTATAAATAACGCGGATCTGTTGTCGTCCCGGTTGTATTTCGTAGAATAAACACTTTTCCCGAGAATCGAAACCGGGACTTCAAGCGCAGCGCGCCTAATAAGATAGATTATATGGGGAACCCTAGCGACAGCTGTAATTGGTAGTAGCACTTAAATAATTTACAATTAAGTACTACAAAGCCGACTTAATAGTTGAAATGTTGTCTTTGATACACTAATAACCCTGTATTAGCAACTTATACTTTAACTGTAAGAAAATTACTACTAGATAAATTTTTAATATTTTTACTGACTAAGTCAAAGAGAATTATTAAAAAAATATTAAATATAGAATATTAATTAATCTAATGATGTACTAAACCCGCACTGCATTCTTTTTTATTAACTTATTTAGAAGACCAAGAGAACTACGAGTATTTAAAAAAACTGAATACTAATAAGACATACCTTTTGGCCAGCATCGCGCATCGCCTGGTACACGTATATCTTTCGCGAAGCATCGCGCACGAGCGAAGTCTCGCGCAAGACGCGCGTTGCCCAGCGGCGCGCTTCTTGCCCCAGCGTCTGCGCAACCGACTCGTGTTCGATGGTCACGGTGTCGATCGGGTCGTTGTCGCAAGGCTCGAACTCATACTGCTCGAAATGTATACGTATCATTAGGTTAATTATAGCCTCCATTGCACACTGTATATAGGTACGCCATTTTTTTATTATGAACTAGCTTCCCGCCAGCGGCTTCGCCCGCGTGGTATGTTGTTATACATATAAACCTTCCTTAAGAATCACTCTATCTATTAAAAAAACCGCATCAAAATCCGTTGCGTAGTTTTAAAGATCTAAGCATACATAGGGACAGACAGACGCGTCGGAGGACTTTGTTTTATAATATGTAGGTAGTGATAATTAATTATTATTTATTAATATTAATAAATTAACTGATTCATTAATAAAAAAATGTGCCGTATTGCACAAAACCATCTAGTCCAACTAAGCAGAGTTGAACAATGGATAATATACTTATATACCTTTTCTTGTAAATTTGTATGTATTTACAAGAAAAGAAAAAAAATACTTATAAATACATTAAAACACAGACGAACATATTTTATGTTCATAATTTGGCATCTTTCGTCTTTTACTGTATCGAAGGTATTATTTCCTTTGAAACTGAATAATGACAGAAAATACAAAATACATTTTCAAACAAGTCAATCTGAATTCCTAAGTACCTAGTTATCACCTTATTGAGTTGTAAAATCCATAATTACAGGGCATGGCCTATCGAGTACCGGCGACGACACTAAATATCTAATGTATACTGGGATTATAGAATTGATTTCACACTATACGAATCATTATACATTCCTTTTAACATACTTCACTTCACTTCATGGCTGGAATCGATTCAACGAATCGATTTTCAGCCACCTCTAACTGTCAAATCGATTTGAATAGAAATCTTAAAAAATCAATTTGATTTCTGACACTTACGCGAATACTAGACATTGAAATAAAACTACTTTTTACGGATTTTATCGCGTTATATTGATATTATTTTAATCCCGACGTTTCGGACCCTTTACAGCGTCCATGGTCACGGGTGACTAAGGTGGTAGGCGTCTTGACGTTTCAATTACTAACAGCTACCCTACATTTTTGTTAATTGTTGGCAATCCGATTCACGCAGAACGAGCTCACCGTATCCTTCGGTCTTGCATTTTTGGGCTTGGATTTAGATTTAATCGAATCTATAATAGGGTTCCAAGCAGGTGGTAAGACCCAGCCATCTTCTCTATTGAAATTTGGATGTTTTTTAATTTCAATGGCCTCACGAATCATCCTGGGTAGGAATCGGTTTTCTTTTGCGAGGACTTGTGGTTGATCAAATCTGATGTAATGGCGGGCCTTGTCAAGGGTGTGTTCACAAATTGCAGACTTTCCGGAACGGCGGTGTTTGACATCAGCGATGTGTTCTTTTACGCGGGTCCCTATGCTTCGTTTAGTTTGGCCTATGTAAGAGAGACCACAGTCACAATCAAGCTTGTATACTCCCGCATCTTGTAGAGGTATATGACACTTTACAGGTGGTAAAAACTGACTGATCTTCTTCAGCGGCTTGAAGTAAGTTTTAATTGAAGCCCGCTTCAAGATGTAGCCAATCTTGTCAGTGACTCCTCTCACATATGGTAGTACTGCAGGTAAGCGCTCGACTGTGGCACGTTTCACGCGGTTTCTGTGACGAAGGCGCGGTATTCGGAGCTTGTTGTCGTGCAGTACTTGCTTGACATGTTGAAGCTCTGCAGCCAGGTGTTGCTCGTCACAGATCCCACGTGCTCTCTGAAACAATGATTTACCGACGGTAGATAACTGTGTTGGGTGGTGGTGTGATTCACCATTTAGGTATTTGTCTGTATGGGTTTTCTTTCGATACACAGTGTGACTCAAGGTGTTATTATGATTACGAATAACCAAAACATCTAAGAAAGCTAAAGAGTTATTTGCCTCCGACTCCATAGTAAATTGAATTTTAGAATGTAAGGAGTTGAGATGGTCTAGGAATGCTGTCACTTTGTTAGATGGTAGTATAGTGAAAGTATCATCTACGTACCGCTTGTAGAACTTTGGTGTTACAGGAGCAGATTGTAGGGCTATCTCCTCAAAATCTTCCATGAAGATATCAGCAATTATGGGAGATACAGGAGAGCCCATTGCTACTCCATCTACTTGCGTGTAGAATTGATTGTTCCACAACAGATAGCCCGATGTTAGGCAATGTTTTAGTAGTTCTACAATCTGCTCCTGTAACACCAAAGTTCTACAAGCGGTACGTAGATGATACTTTCACTATACTACCATCTAACAAAGTGACAGCATTCCTAGACCATCTCAACTCCTTACATTCTAAAATTCAATTTACTATGGAGTCGGAGGCAAATAACTCTTTAGCTTTCTTAGATGTTTTGGTTATTCGTAATCATAATAACACCTTGAGTCACACTGTGTATCGAAAGAAAACCCATACAGACAAATACCTAAATGGTGAATCACACCACCACCCAACACAGTTATCTACCGTCGGTAAATCATTGTTTCAGAGCGCACGTGGGATCTGTGACGAGCAACACCTGGCTGCAGAGCTTCAACATGTCAAGCAAGTACTGCACGACAACAAGCTCCGAATACCGCGCCTTCGTCACAGAAACCGCGTGAAACGTGCCACAGTCGAGCGCTTACCTGCAGTACTACCATATGTGAGAGGAGTCACTGACAAGATTGGCTACATCTTGAAGCGGGCTTCAATTAAAACTTACTTCAAGCCGCTGAAGAAGATCAGTCAGTTTTTACCACCTGTAAAGTGTCATATACCTCTACAAGATGCGGGAGTATACAAGCTTGATTGTGACTGTGGTCTCTCTTACATAGGCCAAACTAAACGAAGCATAGGGACCCGCGTAAAAGAACACATCGCTGATGTCAAACACCGCCGTTCCGGAAAGTCTGCAATTTGTGAACACACCCTTGACAAGGCCCGCCATTACATCAGATTTGATCAACCACAAGTCCTCGCAAAAGAAAACCGATTCCTACCCAGGATGATTCGTGAGGCCATTGAAATTAAAAAACATCCAAATTTCAATAGAGAAGATGGCTGGGTCTTACCACCTGCTTGGAACCCTATTATAGATTCGATTAAATCTAAATCCAAGCCCAAAAATGCAAGACCGAAGGATACGGTGAGCTCGTTCTGCGTGAATCGGATTGCCAACAATTAACAAAAATGTAGGGTAGCTGTTAGTAATTGAAACGTCAAGACGCCTACCACCTTAGTCACCCGTGACCATGGACGCTGTAAAGGGTCCGAAACGTCGGGATTAAAATAATATCAATATAACGCGATAAAATCCGTAAAAAGTAGTTTTATTTCAAAATCAATTTGAGTGACATAGCTATCAAGGTTGTTTGATGGCGGGGGAGGTGATCACGAGGATCCTTAATGATGTACTTGAGTAAGAGAGTAAATGCATCGCTGTTGGTTTAGTTTGATTTGCCTTTTGGCTACCGAAAACCTTTGATTGTCTACTCACTTTCCAACTACTCAATTTTTTATAATTAACCACGGCGAGTTTAAGCCCCTTCGAATATGTAACTAGAGGTGTAAGCTCTACTAACATATTCAATTGGAGAATTATTGTTTCTGGGTCTTGAACCAAGCATATTGAGGATATGGAAACCACTTAAAATAGTACTGTCAAGATATTCGTGTACTGTACCTGAATATGTTGCTTCAGCACCGGGTAGTACAGGTACAGGCATTGCAGGTTGTACTCCCTGGTTAGCTGCTGGGCCTGGTCGCGGATCTTGCCGAAGGAGTGCTGGGTGGCTGAGCAAGTCAGCAGCTCAGTGCGACCCATCAGGGTTAGAAATTCAGACACCTTATCATAGACGGCTGCTTCCATGCCCAACATGCAGTTTTGAAGTTCCACCAGGAAATAGCGGTTCTAGAGAAGACAGATAAGAATACAGAATTAGAAAAAAACTTTGTACACAAATTCAACAATTGCTTCAAAAAAGGCCAGATGGTGTACAGAAAATTGTAATCGTTTTTTTTTATAAAACTTAGTACTGTGTAGATGTTACTGATGATAATTATGATAGTGTGAGGAATTAAGATCTCAGAGGTTTGTAAATAAGTTCCTGGAAAGGTTTTATCTTAGAATGAAAGAAATAAAGAGCAACATTTCATAACGGAATACTGTTAAATTGTCTGGTACCTGGTGAGCATTTGCCGCCGCAATGCTGAGAAGATAGTCGTTTCTTGCTCCAGTAGACTTTTCCTCCAGCTGATCGCGGCGGGAGGACACCTTGGCGCTGTTCTTTTGTAGCGACGTGATGGATTGGAAGAAGGAGCCTTTCTTCTTCTTCAACCTTTGGGAAGAAGGGTTAGAATTAAAACGTGGACCAATCAAGGCGCCTGCATTTTCTGGTTCAGTAGTTTGTGTATTTAGGCTACTCTTAAATTGAACTACCGCAAAACACTAGGTCCTCATAGGAATCAATTTAAGTTCCAATTTCTGGCCTCCAATAGGTGGAAATCGTAATATAGCATTGAACAAAAAATAAGGGTTCGAAAGAGCGGAACAGAATTATGTATATTTAGCTGCATTCATGCGTTACTAAGGTTGTATGTAGGCTTCGAAATAGGCTACACATTGAAAAATCGGTAAGACGGTTTCCTTCATAGACACTACATCGATTGTTATGCCTGGCATGTTCTTGGATCAAAGGTGGTCTTTGAACTGGAATACCTAAACCTCGGTAAACCCATTGCCACCACCGGTGTATTTATAACAGAACGTGTTTTGAAGCTTTAAATCGGACGTACGTCGAATATATTTTCAATAAAATTGAAACGAATGCATCATGTAGCAAACGTTACATGCTCCATGGAGTGGAAGCTCGGCATTTGCGGACAAATCGTGCGTTAAGAGTAATATTATGACTGCATCGGTATTACTGGTAGAGATTATTGTGCTTTGACTTGTGGATGCACTTTTTAAAATGTAGGTACAACGATGTGCGGGGCACACCAGTATAGAGGCGGTAAGGAGGAGTGGCTGAAGAGGCGCCATGAGGCTCTCAGTTTCCGGCTGACCCAGGTACTGTCGGGACATGGGTGTTTCGGAAACCAATGCCAACCAACCAACGGTTGTTACCACTGCGAGGACTGCTCCGACGATACGGTGCAGCATACATTGGAGGTATGAGTAGAAAGCGCCCTGATCTGATCGTGGCAGTGGGTGGTGATCTTGCACTTCCAGCCGTCATACGGTCTATGGATATGATAGTGGGAAGCCACCGCCTCTTATTGTGAGCAAGTTATGCTTGCAAAAGATGCGCCGATAAGTGACCGGGTGCCGGGGAGTATAAACAGGCTTACGGCCTCCATGAGCTGTAGCCTGCGGGCAGTTAACCTGGGGAGTCCGCTACCCAACTACATGCTGGTAAGGTACGGAGCAGCGACAGGCCTCGCCCCGATGGAAGACTGTTAGTTGTAACGTTTTACAGCTCGTCATAATCGTGGTGAATGTAAACTAATCCCATGGCCATGATATATAGTGCAACGGAAGGCAAATACGGATTTTAGGTAGCAAAAAAAGGTAAAAAAGATGTTTAGAATTTTTTCTGCGATAACTTAGTAATTCAAACGTAGTGTATATAGGATAGGAGGCAGGCATCTATGAGCACTTTGGACACCCCCCAAAAAAGGGTGTCCTCCAGTCAGATTTATAAGTCGATTAAGGGTGGTTTGCGCAGACTGAATGCAGAAGACGTAACCAAGGTTGAATTGAATTGAGAACTGCTTGCAAATTATAGCTTTTTCATTGCAGATTTTTTTGCAGAGAAATTACTTACTTTTCCTCGATATCCTTGGCTTTATCACGGACATCGTGAGCGGTATGCTCTTCATCGAAATACAGTTTTTTGGTTTTGTCTACATCCATGACAGTAGTTTGTAACTCTTTGTGCGCTTGCGCCAGCGTGTCTGTGCACTGTAACAAAAGCAAAAATTACCGTTTAAACCAAAGCTTGTGGAAAATTAATAATATTAGACAAATAAGAAAAACTGTGCACAGTGACATCCAAACTATTATAATTATTAATTTAACTATTTGTATTGTGTTTTTATTTAGTAATTTGTACATCCGCGACTGGAATAAAAATAATTCTCTCAAATCAATCCAGTGTTTTAATTTACTTATTTTTTAACCGATTTTAAGTTTTTTATTTATGTTCGGACTCTGTTTGCAATCAACTTTTTTGTAAGGTCATAAGAAATAAATACACAAACAAACATAATCTTATTATTTTAGCATTGTTCTCAAGTAAGTGACATGTTATATGTTTTATTGAGAATAAAGTTTCTTTAACCATAACCATAAATAAAATAGTAATACCGCTGAGAGAAAAAGCTAAAATAGTAATACGTATAGAGCTGAGTTATCTCTAAGGTAAATTTCAACCAAATCTGTCCAGTCTTTGTGAAAGAGTATATACCATTATATACCATTTAAAATGGCACATATGTACTAAGTTAAAATGAAATTGATGAACAATGCCATGTCCGTCAATGATTTATTATTATTAAAAGATGTCTTAGAAAGCAGGGACACAGACTAATTTAATGAACAATCCTGACAGTTTTAGATATCAAAGGAAATTGAAACAATCAAAGGTACAATTTTCCTACAGTCTCTTGTTTCTTCTTTCTTCTCTTCTTGATCGTAGAAAGAGTTCCATTCACGCCGAGAAAGAAAGGAGCTTAAAGAGTTCTCTAGGACATTTTGAGCTCAATTTTTTCTCGGAGCGTCTAGAACATTAGAGCGTCGTTGGGTTAATCCAATTCTTCGTTGACATTGAAGTTTTGAAGTAAATAAAAAACTATAATTTCAAGTTTTATAACTAGTGACCCAACCCGGTATTGCACGGAATATCCTTACTTAACAATTCCTTTTTCTATTAGTGATAACTATATAGCTGGGTACTCACTCACTTAGCAGTGTAACATATAATATATCAGAGACGGTATCATGTGAGTACTAGGCACGAGCCCGCTGCGAGCCGCTCGCGCATGGAGCGCTGTAAGCTCGCAGTGACCCACAGTGATACGCGGTGGACCGTGGGCGAGCCGTACCCACTTGCAGGTTGATACAGTATCTGATACGTTACATGCAACACTGCTAAGTGAGTACCCAGCTTATGAAATATCGCACGGTATCAAAATAACAAATAGGTTATTATTACTAAAGATAAATACACAAACGAAGTTGCAGGTGGCTGCTAGATAATAATATATAGTGATTTTTAAATATAATTATGAAATAAAGCAATCACGGCAAATTAATGACGTAAAAATTACAAAGTAAATGAGGGCGGGACGATACAAATGACAGACATATAATTATATGAAAAAAAATATCACATTTATATTTTTCCAGTAAGTTGTCTACTTTGGTTCGTGTGAATTTTGTCATGTGTCAGTGGGTGGGCGGGAACTGCTTATTATTGCGCAAAGCATACGTGGTGCCGCTAATTTTAGTTTCCAACTGTGACGATCGCAGCCTGTTTCGAACTTTCATGCCGCGCAGACGTTAAGAGAAAAACAAAAACCTCTCCTCGTAAATCGGGTAAAATGGGATCGCATACAGGATTAAACGTCATCGTGAACTACAAAATAATTATACACCGAGGATTTAAGACTTATGAAAAAATCGTAAGAGTTCTGGTAAGAAAAATTGCCTGCAAATGTAAATGCAAGATTACAGAACCGAAGCCGAGAAAATAAATACGTTCCGCCCGTGAACGTCACCATGTAGAGTAGAACAAGCACTTGTAGAAATATTACAATTGATGTTTCGGATATTAAAGCAAGTGAATGCTTACACCTTCGAAAGCACGACCCTAAGAGTCCTGGACCCTGCAAGTGTCAGAAGTTACTGGAAGCCATATTGAAAGAACTGCAGGGAATTGAAGTACAAGGATGCAAGCAAATGTTAGTTCGACACCGACGCATCTCCACGCACAACTGGCCACTCAGTACTTTAATGAGAGGTATGCAATGATATATAAACAAAATAAGTAAAAAGATTTGTTTTATTTCTTCACACATACACTAACGTCTTTGTCTCGTATAGGGGTAGGTAGAAACTACAGTTACTTGCTACTTATTCTTTATCCCATGCTAAACTAAAACGTCACACTAGTGTGGTCTACTTTCACTGTCTGTCAGTCGATTTTAAGCCACCAATCGGCAGAAAATTAGGGCAGTGTATCATATATTGAGTGAGAAAGCCGTATAAAGCATGTAAGTAAATTTTTCGTTGTGCTAACTGAATTTTTACGCATTTATCTAAAGGTAAGCTTTGCTACAGGAATCAAAAGTGCCCTACACAAGACTAGTGTTTTACGGATAAAAAAAGAAGTCCGTTACGGGTAAAAATATTATTTTACCGATGGCTCCGAAAGACTGCGATCTTCTACTCGTGAAGATTTCTATCTTCTACTCGTGAAGATTTCTATCTTCTACTCGTGAAGATTTCTATCTTCTACTCATAAAGATTTCTACCTATCAGAGTATTTTATGGGTAAAAGATCGGAGTCGATTTTAAGGTAGGAATGCTTTACGGGTATAACAGTACTAACAAAAAATCTAAAAACAAGCTCTGTGATGTTGGAAAATGTATTGCAGGTGGGACAAGCAAAGAAACAATTTTATTTATGAAGGAACAGCTTGTCCCGCCTGCAATACATTTTCCAACATCACAGAGCTTGTTTTTAAGATTTTTAGTTAGTACTTTTTACGCAGTTGGGTTTTTTGTTTCATTTACTAATTGATTTTATTTCCTCCTTTTTAGTTTATAAATCATCATAGAATCTCCAGATAGATCCTAAATGATAAAGTAAAATTGATACAACTAAAGATCATTTTCAAAATCAGTTGCACAAAGCGTATAAATCCGCAAGTTTTTTTTTGTGAATTTCATGTACCCACTGACACTCGTGCCATCAAGACAAATCTAGTGAGGTGTCATTTATCTAAATCGGTTGAGCCGTTGAGTAGTTACGACTGGACATAGGAACGGATATACATACAATGATACATAATAAATTGGGTATTTTTACCCTCCTTCGGCAGTCGGGTAAAATCACCCAAGTACGTTGCGGATAAATACTGATGCAACTTGACACCGAAGGACCTACCTAGTTAAATGCTAACTCATCAGTATCAGATGACATCAGTTTTTACATTTCTAGTTTCTTTAGCAGGTAGTTGTGATACATTAGTGTAGTTTACCTTTTTGGCTACATTGAGCTTGTGTTGGCGTAGAAACTTGGCTTCATCAGCGATTTGTTGCTGGAACACCTCGACTGCAGCCAGCCGGGCGCGTGCCAGCTTCTCATTCTCCTCCAAAACGGTACGCCACACGTTCCACAAGTTCCTGGGAAGAAAGAGTCGAAGTCTGGAATTTACAATTCACTGGGGACAGGGAAAATACCTGCAAAATGCCGACGGCGACTTATTTGAAGTTTAGTTAGGCTAGTTATCAAATCAGATATTTTTATTTGTATATTGTTGGTAGAATATGATGAATAAAAACGTTATGGCGTGCCTACACATTATGTTGCACTAATATTAATAAAATAACAATTCAATAATTTCAGACAATTTAACCATACTTAATAGTTAAAGTACGCTCATTCCAGAATTAAGAGAAAAAGAAGTATAGAACCCAGTTGGAGTTCTATACTTCTTTTTTCTCTTAATTCTATGGCCTGTCACCTATGACATTAAATACCTAGTCGTAATCAGGAGCCTAAAAACCTGACAACTAATATACACTTTTAATATCGGTATTACCAAGAAAGTGAGTCGCGGTGGTTTGATGGTCTGAACGATATTATCCTATATCTGGTTAGACTAGCAGCAACCGAATTTGATCAAAATCTGTTAAGCGGTTTAGGGGTGAAAGTGTAAACAGTCAGACATACAGAGTAACTTTCGAATTTATACCTAACTAGCTTCCCGCCAGCGGCTTCGCCCGCGTGGTATGTTATCTACTATATAAAAATAAGTCGGGTTTTCCTTCCTGACGCTATAATTCCAGAACGCACGAACCGATTTCCACGGTTTTGCATTCGTTGGAAAGGTCTCGGTCTCCGTGAGGTTTATAGCAAAGAAAATTCAGGAAAGATTTCAACAGAAAAGCGGGTTAAAAAGGTTATCAAGACCACGCGGGCGAAGCCGCTGGCGGAAAGCTAGTTATACATATAAACGTTCCTCTTCAATCAGTCTATCTATTAAAAAAAACCGTATCAAAATCCGTAGCGTAGTTTTAAAGATTTAAGCATACATAGGGATATAGGGACAGAGAAAGTGACTTTGTTTTTAACCCCCGACGAAAAAACGACGGGGTGTTATAAGTTTGACGTGTCTGTGTGTGTGTGTGTGTGTGTGTGTGTCTGTCTGTGGCATCGTAGCTCCCGAACGGATGGACCGATTTCGATTTTGTTTTTTTTTATTTGAATGGTGAATTAGCCGGGAGTGTTCTTAGCTATGTTTGATGAAAATCGGTCCAAGATGGCCGCCGCTACAAAATAGCGAATTAAATATTTTTTCACAACTCCCTCAATATGGGTATCAAATGAAAGGGCTTAACTAGGAGAACACTATACACTATGATAAATTTCTAATTCAAGATGGCCGCCACCACAAAATGGCAAATTACATTTCGTGTCGGGGGTTTTCTAAATTTTTAATTTAGGTTAGGTTATATACTATGTAGTGATATTAAAGGCACGTTTCACCACTCCCTGTTAAGTTCCCGGTAATACTTGGCAGATAATTTCATACAAATTTTATTCCAGTTTTTATCCGACGGTTAGCGGCGGTGATTGATCAGGCCCTAAGTAGTACAGATTATCGCTACCTCTGGAGGTAGCAGGAAATAGAGTGGGTATGCAGTACTAGTACTGTTCAAATCAAAGTCGATATCGCCACCGGTGAAACTAAAGTTAGTGAAACTAAATTTTCGCCGGAAGTTGTTCCGCAAAGCAAACGAAAAGGCATCAGCTACCTAGACGATATGATACGGTATACTTTTTTTCTTTCTGGCCTTCCATGGCTAAAGCAAAACTAGTTACTACTAGTATTCATATAAATATCCAACAAAATACATACCACTTGGTATTTCTGGATTCCGAAGAACAACATTTTTTACGTAAAAAAATCAAATGCGGGCAATTGGCAATTGCGGGCGGGAATTTTTGTTGAAAATTAGTCAGTTCAAATGATCATTTAGGATCTATTGAGTGATACTATGATAATTTAAAAACTAAAAAACTACAAAATGAATAAATTTATTACATGAAACAATTGTGATTTTATTTATATTGTTTATTTATTGCTACTTAAAATTTCGTAATCGGAAAATTGCTTGACCTGGAAATTGAGTCCAGGATCTCACGCTCAGCAGCTGGGTTTGGTAACAAGTAATGGTAGGTAGCAACTAGTGATTAACCAAATTTGACAATAGCAATAATATGAATCTAACAGATATCGCAAAGCAACTTTATGAAACCAAGGCGCGTTACTATACATTCGCAGGTTAGGACGCAAGCGCAAAATCAATATAGGCAGTTGTTAAGGCTAAGGCACAATTCATAAAAAAGCTAAGGCACAATTTATAAATACTGTGTTTTAATTTCATTCTTTTATTTTTATTTGTATAGGTAATTAACATTATATCTAAAGCAGGTTCAATAACAATAACAATAATATAACCTGGCCACGGGTTGCGCTTCCTAATACAAGCAAACTAATTGCTTAGAAGGATGATATTTATTACTGCAAGACGAAATGGACAAGATTTTCAAGGACAGTTTTACAAGGCATGATTTTAAATTCGTTTCTTTTAACTAGATTGAGCCAGCATTTCTTAACCAATGACCTCTGAAAAGAAACGCTGACACAAAATCAGAGAATCATGGTCTCTTTTAAAGTCCAGACATTAGGTATACATAATTATGTGAGTGTCACAATGCAGAAATATTTCTAAGAAACGCCTTTTGAAGGAAGAACCATTGCGATTTTGAGGAGACCAGTCTTTGCCGACGGCACGCACGCTTCAGTCATTGTGTAGCTCAACCATATCTTAGCTCAGGAGCTCAAAAATCCGTCGCGCGACGATTCCAGATTGGTGGGAGATTTGCGTGTCACTCTTCGAGTCTATCAAATATTTTGTATGGAAAACCAGGTCACTATGTGACCATTACAGACGCTATTCAAGTTTTCTACATCGAGCAATATCAACATCGACAGCGTAAATAAATATTTCAAGCTGTGGATATCCATGCTTTCAAGTGGCTGGGACCATAATTGATGGCCAAAGCTGTTCTAACGGTCAAATGAGTCGATGATAATTAAACCGTTGTTACAGTACGTACGTGTGCTACCAACTGTCACTTAACTGTCACGTAGGCGACAATGGCTGAATAATTCAACGGGACAGTCAGGCGAAGCAATGGAAACGTCGTTTCAGCCTCGCCTGCCACTATACCTAGTAATTAAGTGAGCATCGAAAATGCATTCGAAAATGTTCACATAACGTGATACAAGCGAAAGCTTTATAAAAAATACAAAGTACTGAATGGATTTTTGTAATAAGCTGGGTAAAACTTATGGAAGTTAGATGCTCATTTTACATAAACGTCTAAGTATACCTAAGAGATTTAAGAAACAAAGATGAGTCTAATAATGTAAACAATTACCTAATATACATATTTTTGTAGTCAGTCAGTCAGTCAGTGTAAAAACGTGCAACAAACGTTGACTGAATCTATAGTTATCACGATTTGAAATAAAAAAAATCTCTTCGACGTTAAGGAAAATGGGCGGTGTGGTGTTTTTAGTAGTAGTAGTGTAGTGTAGTTATTTTGGAGTATCAATCCTATTCATCATCATCAACTCATATACTGTCCCACTGCTGGGCACGGGTCTCCTCTCAGTATGAGAGGGATTAGGCTCAAGTCCACCACGCTAGCCTAATGCGGGTTGGCAGACTTCACATGCCGTCGAGAAAATCTTTTAGGAATGCAGGTTTCCTCACGATGTTTTCCTTCACCGTTAAAGTGATTGATAATTACGAAGTGATTTTGAAAAGTCAGAGGTGCGTGCCTTGGATTCGAACTCGAGACCTTTGACTTGGCAGTCCAGTGGTCACAACCCTAGGCTCCATGCACCTGCACATTCAAGGACTTGATTAACGCAACGGATGCCGCAATTAAGGTGGCTTTTTGCAAGTTTTTCTACACTATCAATAACTATTGGACATCTGTGGTCTAGTGGTTTCCTATGTATTATAAGTATGTATTTACAAAAAAAAGTATATAAGTATTATATTCATTGTCTAGTACCCATAGTACAAGCTCTGCTTAGTTTGGGACTAGATGGTGCTGTGTAAAATGTCCCAGGATATTTATTTATCTCCGTTTTAGAATTTTCAATTCAGTGACCTCAGACATTGAGTTCCTCAGTATCGTAAATTCTAATTGGTATTCTCCTAAACAACGTCAAAATGAACAAATTGTATTGACATCTTGAAATCGGCCCCAAGCTGACATTTATGACGATATTGTCGGGCAGGAGCTGGTAATATTTTATTACCAGAATTGATCTTCTGGGTAAATTAAGGCGGAAATATTATTGAATATTGCTTTTAGACAGCTTTCGTAGGGCAAAAAGCGAATGTCAAAATTATTGATATCGTAAGTGGATATCCGTGTTCGCTTTTTAAATTAGAATCAATGTCTATTTCCAGGAGATTGGTAGATACTTAAAATAGTTTGGTTCTGTTAAAATAATATCAATAAAAGCTTGTATGTACTCTATAAATATTTTTTTGTTCATGGCGTATAGGGTAAAAGAATGCAAATGCGGTTTTAGTCGGTATCGTCCGTCATACCCTAATTGGCAGGGATCCAGCATTTTCCGCATCCAAAAAAAAGCATCATCATCATTATAGGAATTGAATTTGAGGCATACTTGGAGGCTAAAAAAACAGTTACTTTAATTTACGAAATTGTTGAGCATCTTTTAAATAGCTGGTTAAGTCACACTAACGCCTCACAACTCAATATTAGAAATATCTACATATCTTTGACATTTCAAAACGTAGACTGGAATGCTTTCATGAATCTTATTTAGCACACGTCCTCGTCGAGTGAAACTGATATTAAAAAACTTGTCGTACACCACTTCAACGTCGATGCAGCCCTGGTAAATAGGAACTGTAGGTGACATCTATTTCCTCTCTAATGCGGCGAGGCAATATCAAATAGTAAGAGCAAGTTTGCTTGATATATGATATTTGTATTGGTTCCCATGTCTTTATTAAAAGTCGGAAATGGCATGTTTTGAGCAGTCAAAGGCAAGGATATTTACTTATATTACTTTTAGATGAGAGCTTTGAGACTTTCAAAGATAAAATCAGGCACAGCGTGATATGGTAGCGATGTGGTTTGAAAGATGATATAGTAACGAGGATTGAAAGGTATGTTAAGACGGTTTAGATATAAAGAGAGAATGGATGAACGGAGATTGATGAAACAGGTATACATGGCGAGTACGAATGGAAGAGTCGGAAGGGGTCAACCACGGCGAACGTACCGCAACCAAATTGCGGACGTTTTAAAAAAGGCAAGGTTAAGAGCACCCTGAACCGACTAGCATGCATGGGGAGATCCTAGATGAAGTGAAAGTAGTTTGCCAGGATCGTACCAAGTGGAAATCTAAATAGTCTCTGCGTACCCCTAAGGGAAAAAGTCACAAATATTGCTAGAATCGGGAACAAGTAATTTGTAATAATTAAAGTCACCACGACACAGCGAAAATCCTCTCGACATAAAAAAACAAAGGAAAAATGTAAGGTCATGTAATTTTTTAAATTATTTATTATTTATTTTGTAGTTTTTTAGATAATGTAGTGGACAATTCCGATGGATATTAATCCATCATCATCATCATCATCATCATTTGTTACGTTTGTAAAACTAAAATCATAATCTTCAACACAAATCGAAGATTTTGAAAAAAGAAAGTTTTTTAGAATTCATAATTTTGATGACTGAACACTGAAAAGCCCACTCTCTTGTTCTTCTTTGTCTATAGAATATTTAAATAACCTCTTATATATGGAGGTATGAAAATTAGTAGGCGCTCTACGATTGCTACGGAAATGTTACGAATGGTCAACGTAGCGCCATCTAACTAAAACCGGCTGCACTGTCAAGTGCAAGAACAAGCTAATGAAGTGTCCCGTTGTCTTTAGTTGCGTTTTACTAGACTTTGTAGGGTATCTAATATAAAAAAAATTGCTTCGTTAGCACATTAAGATGCTTACCAGAGTAAAGTCTGTCATCACCAAGGCTAAGGCAATTCACATCGAACATGTGACAGTGTAAATAAATTATAAAATGTTTGTTTAACGTGTTGTCTTTAAAACGGAAGGGAATAAGACGGATGACGTTACAATGAAATTGGTACAGGTTAGTTGTGTTTTCAATAGATGGCGCTAGCAAACACTGAATACAAAGTTTTAACAACTATTATTTTAGAAATTAAATTCGACCTATAATTTTTAGGTCGGCTTGCGATCTAAATAGTAACAATCTGCGTAGATATGTCGTTCTTACTCAAATATAACAGCCAAAACGGAAGTAAAGGATAGAAGAAGTTCTTCTATCCTTTACTTCCGTATTGGAAGTAAACACTTCATCATCTTACACTCCATCCATCCGAATTGTTACTTTTGGGTAACCCAGTCAATTAAAAATAATATAATAAATAATTCGTAATTCGTAGAATTTAAATGTCTTTATAAGAAGATAAAGTATGCTTAATCTATCCGCCTCGTGGTTCGGCGGGTAACTACCTACCAAAAAAGTGCAGATCAATTGATCACAGTGGTTTTAAGGTATAAAAGTCCATATCTACTGGCCTTTTAACGTACATCAATACAAGTCTTTATTTATATAAGTACAAGTTATGATTTTGCTTGCGTATTGATTATTAAGTTTGCGTGTTGTATTACTGTGCAGTGTCGGTGGATGATTGATATTTTTTTAATCGAATAAGTAATAATTCCCGTCTACTGAAAATTACGTATTATTTGTACGGTTTTCCTTTTGTGTTATATGTTTTGTGTATTATTACTCCAACATACCCCGACGAGTTAAGCAGATGTGTGTTAATGGAACGGTGATGTCCTATTAGCGTTAAAATTTGAGGTTGAGGATTGAAATTCTATTAAATTCTCAGTAGTAGCTCAGAGTTTTGATTTGTGGTCTGTTAACGGCAAACGACTTACCTAACTAACCATGAGACTATCCACCATATGCCTACGCAATTTTGGAGTACTTTGGTCACATCGCAAGAAAGCCTGGTGACAATTTAGAAAAACTTATTGTCACTGGCAAAGTGGAAGGGAAAAGACAACGAGGCCGCAGTCCCACGCGTTGGACGGACCAGATCCGCTACAACTACGGTTCACGATGCTGTCCAGGCGGCGGATGACCTAAACGGATGGCGAAGTATCATCCGAGAAAAAGTGATTCCTAGGGAAGGTAACGACCCTCAGCATTGAGGAATGCGACTAAAGGAGGAATGGCAACGGCTCGCCCCCTACTACATGGTATCCAAACATACCAAAGGATTGTGGGAGTATTGCTGTCATCTCTGCCGAACCTTTCGGGGAATAAGGCGTGATGGTATATATATTGTGACGACGTCTGTGGTCTAGTTGTTCGAGTACCGGACTGCTGATTACGATGTCGTGGGTTCGATTCCCACAAGACACAAACATTTATTGTGATGAACTTAAGTGTTTGTGTTTGTCTGGGTGTTTCTTATGTATTATAAGTAAATATTATATCCATTGTCTAGTACCCATAGTACAAGCTCTGCTTAGTTTGGGACTAGATGGTGCTGTGTAAAAATGTCCCAGGATATTTATTTATTTTATTTATTTATTATCTGATAAATATGCAATTAAATCGTTCGTTGACTAGCTTCTATTGTACGGACAGAAAGTATATTTTATGAATGAGGTTTGCAGCCAAGTGTGTGCGCCAAAATGTGCACTAAGTATTGATCAATGCGTTGCACGCGTAGCATACATATCCAATGAAAGCTGACCTTTACAACATAAACATACCATCACGCCTGTATTCCCCAAAGGATAAGCAGAGGCTAATGTACACCCATAGATTGCCGGTAAGTTTAGGTCCAATGTAATATGGTGTAGGCGTATTACCGTCAACCAACCACAAACGCACACTCTAAGCTGCTTAATTTTACAGAAAAATCCAAGAACATTTACTAGACCCGGAAACCGAACACGATGCCACGGCTGAGACTCTGGGTTCGCTGGTCCTAATTGAGGCAGTTGAGTAAGTGACCTTTTACTGTACGAAAAGCCTAGATACAACGAAACTATCTTTATTGGCTATGGCTAAATACGTAATAATCATTCCCCAGGGATGAGCTATAGCAGGCGTTGCACATGGTCTTTTAAAAGGACACAGGTGCTGATGGTGGCTAACGCGAAGTTTTGAGTAAGAATCGCACCCTCCCCGGTCTAATCCCCAAAGACCAGCAGCCTTTCGAAGGTTTCCCCTCAAAAAATTTACCTAATAAATTCATTATGATATTTTTTGTCGTATGATTCGTCAAAAATGGCGATTTAGAAATTTATGTACTGGGGGTACATAATTTCCTTAACAAATTCCTGATTTAATGTTTCACCACCTCTAGATAGCCGCTAACAAATGGATACATTTAAAAATAGAACAAAACTTGTATGAAATTATCTGCAAAGAAATTTAACTTACGGCAATTTGACATTCAAATCGAAAAACGGATTGAAAGAAAATGCACTTTTGTCGATTCGAATGTCAAATTAAAACTTGAAAATTATTTGGCAGATCAGCGCAGAGCAGATCGTGAAACAGGCCCTAAGAATACTGCCACGGTACTCACCACTTCTCTTCGACCCCGTCGACCTTGATATCTGGGATATTCGGGATCTTCTTGTTCAAATATGCTGAAGATATCTTCAGTAGTGCCTGTAAACAAAAAGCATTTATGTAAGTAATACGTAAACAATAACGTTCTAGAATGATTATTTAGGTAAGTAGTAGATAGTAGTAGGCTTTCGAGTCAGGATGTCATCTTTTTTGTGAAGGAGACGAGCACCTTCTGCCCCGCACCGTGATTGTTTTGACGGCCAAACGGCTCAAAGACATAGATTACCAGATAGGTACTTGGGGCGTTTGACAGTCTCCGCGTCGCAACAGCATCAGCAAAGCCAGCTGAGCTTGAGAGATGGAAAGATAATTATACAGTACAGTGAAGTATTATTACTCTGCTAGATTTATCTCGGCACTGATTTTTCTTTGTGAGTACATATATATATATATATAGTATGTATTGTATGTATTACGTATTGTATTTATATGTATTGTATATATATATTAAATACGTATCTAAGTAATGCTTATGTAAGTTTATACGCTTATAATCTGTAAAATTGTCTTCATCTCATGCTTCTCACTACCATCCTTTTAGTACATCTACCGTGATCGTCTCTCCACCCTAAGATTGTCTGGTAGAGAATGCCTATGGAATTAAGACCGCCTTTGTACATTACTTATGTACATAAAGAATTAAATGAATAAATAAATAAGTAGAATATAAATAAGCTGTTCGCGTGATATACCCAACAGGTTCTATATTTACTATGTATTAACCCCATCAGACAACTAGTGTCACTGCTCGTGTCTCTATTTTAAAGTCCTTGGAGAAATAACCGAATTAAAAACATATAACATTGCGACTGGGAACATTGAACTGTTACCTAGGTATTCTTTTTCGTGTCGATGGTATGAAATTTAAAAATAAATTTGGTTTGCCCAAAACTTTGCCAGTTCGCCAGCATTGCACAGCGTCGTCGGTGGCAGCGCAGAGGTCGCTTTGATTGCAGATACTCTGACTCTGCTGACTGATATGAGGTGTACCATTGTTTGTAACACAGTTCCGCAGCCGCATCCTGCAACCGTTTTGTCGAGATATCCCCACTTCACCAGATTTGAATAACACATCCCCACTTGGGCACCTAGATATTTTAAAAGGTTCATGGACAAGTGATCACCAGACTGACCAATCCATCTGTAAGGTTAAGCTGCACTTGCCCCGGTCAAGCTGTGAATGGGTGTTCATAAATATAATTCTAATGGTATAAATAGTAAAAGGACAATTCGATCTCAGACAGGGTACCGGTCTAATAAAGCGCTTTAGTTATCTAGGTTACCGAGACCTTTACACCGAGACAAAAGGACGCAGGTTCGAACCTTTGGAATATTTCTTTCGCTAAAATACATATTAAGAATCTCTAAAAAATATTCACAGCCTGTTTTAATTGCAAATATTAATAGACAAACCATCACGTATATAATTTCCCCGCAGAGTTAGGCTACACCTACAGTAATGTAATAGGGGATGAGCCTATCGCCATAATCCCATATAATAGGGGGTGAGCCTATTGCCATAAGCCGGACAGAAGGAACTGGGACCTGCTAGTGAGAATTTTGTAGAAAACCCAATAACAGTGCTCGACCTGAAAATCGAACCCAAAAACTCTTGCTCAGCAGTCGCGTTGACGACCATTGTAACGATCCATTTTAATCCTTTAAATAACAAATTACAGACCTATGGAAAACCGTGATTAAGTGGGTAAAACGCTTTTCAGAATTAAATGATTCACCTAGTTTCTTTGTTACGTATACGGTGCCTGCGCTGTGCATGTTGCTGCCTAAACAGCGTCAATGTTGTTTGCAAATACGCCCACATAGGCGGAGCTATGTCAACGAAGTTAATGCATCACTGAGCTCAACACACGTGCTGCGCAGGCGGCTCACTTGATTACGCGGCTAGAATATAAACAAACAGAAAACCGCATTGTTGAACAGTCGCGTGCATAAACAAACTTAGTCTAATATTTATTTGCGTAACTAAACCCTGGCCTAAGAATTTCAAATCATTGTCTAACCTGAGAATCGAACTGTATCACCTCGGCCTAAAACCAATGAGGAATATAATGTTCCAAATAAAAAAGAAAGAAAAAACTTTGTCTATAACTTTGAAATTACTAAATTGCCGATAAACAATAAAATTGTTCCTAAAAAATTAATCGCGGCACTTATAGTTTCAAGCTTACCGTATTTTTAAAGACTTAATAGGACACCTTTGAACAATGGAAACGAAAAAGTTACGTATAAGTTAAAAATTCAAATTACTCGGCAATTTGAAGTTACTGTTCACTTGACACTTGACTTACTATGTAATGGTCACTGTGACAATCAACTGTCACTTCACATCGTCGTCAACCGATAGATATACTGTCCCGCATTTTTATGGACCTGATCATGGCGGATCGCCATTTTGCTTGTTTTTGAAATATTTTACAAAGTATAGCAATTTATTACTTGTAATATTATTTAAATGTACATATCCACTTTGACATTGGCAGAATTGTCGACATCGTCACCAATTGCCATAAATAAATAAGAAGAAGAAGATATACTGTCTCAATGTAGGTCCCAGTTCTCTTGGATATATGTCTGAAAGAGCAGTGTGACTCCCTTCAGAATGAAAGCGATTATTATTGATATTCATGAAGGAGGAGTATTGGCCGAAAGGTGTAGTGTTCCGGCGCTTCCGAGGCCGGATACCAAGCACCATACACACCGACTTTGAATGTAAAATAGTGATAGGTTTTTTTTTTATTTATTTTTTTGGACATTTTTATTTTTTTGGACATTTTTTACACAGCACCATCTAGTCCCAAACTAAGCAGAGCTTGTACTATGGGTACTAGACAATGGATATAATACTTATATACTTTTTTTTTGTAAATACATACTTATAATATATAAGAAACACCCAGACCATATTTATGTGATTAACTTAGGTTAATCACATAAATATTTGTGTCTTGTGGGAATCGAACCCACGACCTCGTGATCAGCAGTCTGGTTCTCGAACCACTAGACCACAGACGTCGTCGATTTTGATTATTGTTTTATGTATGTTATAGTATTTTATGTTTTTAAGTTTTATAAGTATTGTTTTATATATTTTATATGGGCCTTTTTGCCTGAAATAAATGCAAATAATAATAAGATTAGGCTATGTTCCACCACGCACGCCGAATGGGGATTGGCAGATTTCACACACCGTCGAGTATTTCTCAGATATGCAGGTTTCCTCACGATGTTTTTCTTCGGAAATTATGTTAATACCTGGATCTGATCTCGAGTTCTTTGACTAGGTAGTTCAATGGTCATATCGCTAGGCTATTATTGCAGCCACTCAGCCAAGCAGCCACGCAGGAGCTAGCTTGGAAAGGAAAGGGAAAAATGTACCTTAAGTACAGACCAGAACACTATGGTGTGGTATTTTTAGTCTGATACAGAACATTGTCAACAACCTGAGTGGCGACAGTCTAGATAATAATATGTCTACAACAGCGTCCGCCAAACTTTTAAGGCTTCAGAACACTTAAGAACACTCTTCGATTTTATGGGATTGCAATTTAAAATAAGTAACAATAAAAAAAATCTGCTATTCCTAAGCAGATTTTTTTTATTGTTACCAGATGACTTTTCTACGAAACCCTTAGGTTCCACAAAATCTTTAGGAATCGTTCATTATCATCATGCAAACCCACTACTACTAATATATAAAACAAGGTCGGGTTTGTTACAACACTTATAAACTCGAGAACAGCTGGACCGATTTTCATTATGGTTTCTGACACTTACGCGATTATTAGACATTGAAATTAAACTACTTTTTAGGGATTTTAATATATCGAGATAAAATTCATAAAAAGTTTTATCACAACAATTTTGATGCTCTTTGATTTGTTGGATTTGTATCGAACACGAATCACAGAAAATCAAAATATAATAAAATATCAGAAAAATGTACGGAACATTTTTAATGGGATGTAACGGGGTTCAAATTTGACGCGAGCGAAGCTGCTGGAAAGAGCTAGTATGTAATAAAGAGTTCTAGACCTATAAGCCAGTTGTTAACTTAACACATGAACATCAGGTAAATGATAAATATTTATTTCTGTAAATAGATCTTATAAAGACTTATAAGTCAATGTTTTACATTTTTGTAAAGAGATGGCGCCGGCATTTCCTAGCTGACGACCTCTGAGAAGAAACGCCGAAACAAACTCAGATAATCATGGTAATGTGTTCGTAAAACTGACCGTGGCGAAGTTTGATATCTAAGTGTACATCGATCTGCGCAACATCCGTATAGTTAAAATAAAATAAACATCTCAGTTCACGGTCACGGGCAGAGCATCCGAGCCACGTCCGTTGTTGAAATATTCTCGGGACGGTACGTATAATTTACATTTACTACATGTTAATTACTGAAGCGGGTTCCATGAAATCGGTTGTGTATAGCTTGAGTCAAATGCAATTTCTAGTATACGTGTATTCACACGTGTTTATATAAAAGTTGAGAGGAATTTAATCCCTTCTTATATTATAAATTCTAGAGTTATTCTGTCTGTATTATGCGGGCTACGTGGGCTACCCAGCCTACACGAGCTACGCAGGCTATGTGGGCTATTAAGACTAAGCGGACTAAACAGTACATGTCCCGACTCACTGGAACACATAGCACGAAGGAAGGGACACACACTGTGGACTGTGGTACATCACCGTACCAGACACTCGTACTTCTCCTACCGTACTACTCTCCACTCGTAGACAGACTACGTGGCTTACGCGGGCTACGCGGGCTACGCGGGCTACGCGGGCTACGCGGGCTACGCGGGCTAATCGGGCTACGCGGGCTACGCGGGCTACGCGGGCTACGCGGGCTACGCGGGCTACGCGGGCTACGCGGGCTACGCGGGCTACGCGGGCTACGCGGGCTACGCGGGCTACGCGGGCTACGCGGGCTACGCGGGCTACGCGGGCTACGCGGGCTACGCGGGCTACGCGGGCTACGCGGGCTACGCGGGCTACGCGGGCTACGCGGGCTACGCGGGCTACGCGGGCTACGCGGGCTATGCGGGCTACGCGGGCTACGCGGGCTACGTGGGCTACGTGAGCTACGTGAGCTACGTGAGCTACGCGGGCTACGTGGGATACGCGGACTACGCAGACTACGCAGCAACATGTCCCGATCCACTGGAGCCGCTGGCACTAAAAGGCTGATCCTTTATCGACCCCCGGTCTTGGGGGAAATGATTTAGCTGTCTGCTGCTCGACATAAAAACTTGGAATAAGTAAATGCTGAATTATGCAAGTGACATTAGCAACACATGCTCAAGTTGAATATAACCAGATGCCCGACATCAACCGTTGGACAGTGGTCCGCCAGGGTAAACACCCGCCCATTGGTTGAAGGGGCAACACACTTCATCTATCGACACCCCTTTAGGGATTGTATTATCAAAAACCAATATATCTGTATATGTATCAATATTCACCACAAATATCCACTTATTACTTGCAACGTTTATGCTTGCTAATTGTAGCACTAAAAGCCACAATCCATCATTACTACATAGCTTTTCCATGCATGTAGTGAAATATTAATGATTTTGATTGAAACATTTGGCTTTCATTACAGAGAGAGGGATAATTAAAAGCAGATCATGTGTGTAACCTGACATTTTAATAGTCAATCCGGAATTTGAATGAGTTGATTGAATTGAGTATGTTTATAGTAATGAAAATGTTGATTATTGCAACTATTATTTAAAAAAACGTATTTTTCAGAATAATAGTTATATTTACGTTTACATACACGTTTATCTGATTGATTAAAAGAAAGAAACCTCTGGCTCTCTTTCCGTCGTCTTCGCGAGGATTGAATGAAATTCGAAATGTTCTGTTTTTATACAATGTCTGCTTGGTTACTAAAAATAATCCTTATTAATTTCTTTATGCGTCATTTATGCAAAGAAATTAATATTTCTTGCCATTACTTTTTAAGCACATTTTATAGTTTTATTTTTTCGTCTTAAAAAAGTGCCTTATGAATGAGTCTAAGTGTCTAAGGCGCGAAGGCGTTGGGTACGAATCCCAGGTCGAGCTAAGTGTAATTGAGATTTATCAATGAAATTCTCAGCAGGCAGTAGATCGGAGTTTTAATTTGTGCATTGTCAATGGGAATAATTTGTCTCGCCCCTATTACATGGGCCTAAACATACGGGCGAACTGTAGTACATTAGTACACATCTACCAAATTCATTTTCTAACACGTCTTACATTGAAGACGTGTTAGAAAATGAAATAGTTTTTTTTGCTTTTTTTTTCATTAAATGATACTTCCTTTTCGCCTTTCCTCGCAGATATTCTCGTTCCTGTCCAGTCCAGTCGTACGTCCGACTTAAGCTCGACATGTGAAAGGGCAGTTAATCCGATTGGGGCACGACCGACTGATCTCTTAAAGATGAATGTCTTAATATTTTTCTCTACTGTGTTTAAGGTCAAGCTTTTAAATTTTTAAGCAACAAAAACATTACGTTTTTTTTATCCTTGTGATTCATATATATATAGAAGTTTTGGAAGGTCCAAAATGGGATTAATGCAAATATTGAGATATTAATAACACCTTTCTTTCTACACAAAGATACAAAGTTGTTGGTTTGATAGTTTTTGGTGTGTGTGTGTGTGTATGTGGCCAGTTTAACATAGTACCGTTTTACCCGATAGTCGTTATCCTGCCAAATAAATAAATCATAAAAATTACCATAAAAAGGCACTTTCAGATTATTCAGAATTATCTAATTTTCCAGGATCCATTATTTTATTCCACGATATACTTATTCGGATTCATTTATACAGGGTTACTTGTAATTCGACATATATCCGCCAGGAGCTGATTGGGGGGCTAAAATGCAACAAATTGAACACCACCTATGTATGGCCGAAATTTAGTAGTTTTCGAGATATTTGAATTTTAGGGGATTTTAGATCTTTACCCAAAATTAGAGAACGATTTGAAAAATTATTTCACCGTTGGAAGCTACACTATCCCCGGGTAACATAGGGTATAAATTATAAGAAATACTCCGATCATGGAGGCGAAGCCGTCAGCGGAAAGCTAGTATCTTTTTAACACAAACACATGATCTTTCTCCCCGCGCCGATTCAAACACATGCTATGCCATGAATTAAGTGTCTTTTAATTAACTTTTATACTTTTTTGGAAAGCTGAGAGAATAGGGAAGTTTTTTTAGTTGTTTGTACGATTCATGTCTTAGTATTTTTTTTAACTAGACTACATTTTTTGAAACACTAAATGAAAATATTGGTTAGATATTATTCTTAAATCGCTCATCAATTTAGGTATTTTGTTGGATGAAGCACTTTTAATGATGTACGTAGCTTAATTAAAGTGCCAGCTATAATGTCATTTTTTAATGGTACCCATTCAATGTGTAGTTTCTTTTTTATTTGGAATTTAGTGTCAAATTTTGACTAGAGATCGAAAATCCCCAAAAATCAAACATCCCGAGAGCTATTGAATTTCGGCCATACACAGGTGGTATTCAATTTGTTGCATTTTGGCTCCCCAATCACCTCCTGGCGGATATACGTCGAATTACAAGTAACTCTGTATATGTGCAAAATTTATATAGTATAGTAGATACGCCAGTTCTTTGCGAATAGTTCATCACTCAAAAATGACATTCATGTAAGTGGCAATTAGATGTACAATTATGATAGATTAGATTTACATCATGGGTAAAACAAGTTTTAAATATTACGTAGGCGAGCTAAATGCAAGCGTGGGCGTATTTATTGAACGCTACGCTAGTACGCCGCGCTCCGGGCGTGGGCGTATTGGAAACCGAAATAATATTCAGTAACAATTGGACTATATAATGTGAATAATGAACAAATGAAATTTCTTTTTATGTGAATACAGGTCAAATATCTTTATCGTACACAATACTTCTAACAACCGCCGCAGACTACGAAATACAGCTTCGAAGTCTTGGATTCAAAGTCAAGTGTGACTTTGCGCTTCATGGCCACTGCTCCTTTATCTTTAATTGAAGCAATCTCCGTTGCTTACTAAGTTACTCAGCCATACTGCCATACTTCATCATCACTATATTATTTATGTTATAAATAGGTCCCATGCTGTGAAGCCACGCTGTGCTTGTTCGAGCTAATCTCAGAAATTACTGCCCCGATTTTCATACGGTTTTTACTGATCGAAAGAGGAATGAAGATGTTACATAGAGAGACACATACTATAAATTATCAACAAAATTCGTTAGTATTATATAATAATATTACTAGGCTATCGCCTTAAACTTATACTTAGATTAGGTACAGTATAATAAAAACGTGAAAAAACTTAAAAATAGCAGCACAAAGTAACGATATGCCCAACCTTTACGGTAATGAACGAGTGTTCTACAATAATGAGGAAGCACATCTCTATAAATACAGAGGTGAATGTAAACTTGCACCATTGTTTCTACATACTTGCTGACACCGTTCTACAGACTAGTTGTAAAAGTGGGAATATTTTTTGTGTGAGGGAATAGTTCCATGTGGAGTTAATTGTTGCTTTTTAAGAGGTTCGTGGTTCGTGGTTCGTTGTAAGTTTCACAACGTTTTCTATTTGTTTTGTATAGCAATTTTGATATTTCTAGCGGATATCGATGCAGTTTAGTAAAAAAAAAACATGCGGCGTGTAATTTCGGACAGTTTTAGAACGGGCAATTTTTCTATTTTGCGGCCTGTAATGCCAGAGAAAGTTTACGAGACCAATTTCATTCAAACAATGCAACTTGATGACACTGTCGTATGCGATGACAAAAATATCCATGTAGCTTTACTAAGATTATAAAAAGGATTATTTGATTTTTGACGCTTATCATCGTTTATTAATCGTCTGAAAATTATGACATTATGTCATTAGATTGTTAGAGCCAGTAATTTGGAATAATTACACCTTATTAGAGACGACAATTAACGTAATAACACTTTTAATGTGTTAATTATTGTTTTTCATGTTCACTGGTATGGCTTTCTCTACAGACTGACTGAACGGTTTGCAAAATGTTAAAAATATAGTTTCAAACCAGTCCCCTGTACTGTCGCATAGTGTTAAACTATCCTTTGCAGTCGGATAGTTCGAGTGAAGTGATACATCGTAATATTCTAAGCCTTGCAGTAGAATTCCCGAGTGAAAATTCTTCAAGGCTATTGACAAAAATGACATTGAAGTTTAACATTTTTAGGTACCAAAATAGTACAATAAAACCAGAAAATATAAGAACTTTTATATCATATAAAATTTGGCATGACGTGGATTGCTTATAAAGTGTTGGCAAAAATTTGATTAATGCGGGAAGCGACGCGGGGCACTGTATGTAATAAATAGGGTCATAAATTTCAATAAATTAAGCCATTATTGAACAATTTCTAGCAAAATGTTGATGTTATTTAACAACAACAAGCACAAGTTTAGTATACGCTATACTTAATTTAGTTCAACAAACATTATGATAATATTTGAGATACATGTTGCAGGCACTCTGGTTATATGTAGGTATGATTAGACGAGTCTGTCTGTCTATCAAAACACTTGGAATAGAACCGCAAAATTATCTGAAAGCGCTAATCCTTAGCCGAGACTACAGAAATGTTATTTGTGTTTCGACTACATGTTTAGGCACTTTGGGTTTCACGACGTGAACGGCAGAAACGAAAATATCTAAGAAGAGAAATTTAAATTTAACAAAATTTACTAAAAGATAGAGGTGTGTAACTCAGCTCTGAGTCAGCTCAATGATTCAGATCGCACGGGTTTGAGCCGTTGAGCTACAGCTCAGCAACAAAATGACTAGCTCACGGCTCAATTCAGCTCCCTGTTGTACTTGTGAATCCCTCCAATCCAATTCTCCTAAAACGAATTATTATTCTGTTCTAATGCATTAAAATAATAATTTATTGATATGTATCCAATAAATCAATTTGTAAAGAAATAATATAAAATGTCTAGCTCGCAGAGTTAAACGAACTGTGGCAGCTCAGCAGCTCATTCGGCTCGATTCGGCGCGCGGCTCTGTCTAGCTCAAAGAGTTAAACGAACTGTTGCAGCTCGGCAGCTCATTCGGCTCGATTAAGCGCGCGGCTCGTATTGGCTCACGAGAGTTGTAAACTGAACCGGTTCAAATTGAGCTGATCTGCGAGCTGATTCATTGAATCAGCTCACTCACCTGAGTCATGAGCTAATCTGTAGCTCGTGTATTTTTGATGAGTTACCCACCTCTGCTAGAAGATAGCTTTTCTGAATACTGCCTGTCTCTAGCTTCTCTAGACTCTCTAGTCAGCTAGGCACCAGTGTCATTGGGTTTTCCAATAAGATTCTCAAAACCGAGTTGTTAAGGGCAATGACAATCGAACGAATGATTACAGGACAAATGGGACTTAACAACGGAAGTCTCAGAATGACGACACGCTAGTGATACTACCTACTAGTGTTGCTGATGTGTATATGAGGCGTTGCCGCTTACCGTCAGGTATGAGCGGCAACCGCAGTGTATGTTAGTGTTTATTCCTAGTTTATATACAAGCTAAATGGTACATGATCATAAATTGTAAAAAAAAATTATCAAACACATTCTCAAAACCTTCGACAAAGTTGAACTTATGCCCGGGATAGCTAATCTCAAAAACAAAAGGCCAAACTACTCCCTTTTTCCATTTTCCCTAACTAGGTCCAGAAATAGATTGCGTTTGCGGGATATAAAAAAAAGAAAAAGTAACTACACTACTACAGTTGTATAGTGATTTTGTAATTATACGATTCAATTCAGAACGGTATTATACAGCAATGCTTGCAATTAAGATCAACACTAGTATATGTGAAATACAGAGCTCCATTGCTATTTTAAGATTTGAGGTTGCACTTCACAGCATGCTCCACGTTCCTTTGTGATGATATTAATTTAAAATAAATTTCTCACTGAAAATTGTTAGTAAGAAATTTACCTTCAACGCCTTCAGAATAAGTTCCTTTATAGTGTTTATATTTTTTGAAGGAGAGAAGCGCAAATAAGATTTTTACTAACTCAACTTCACGAGCGCAATAAATAATTATCATGGAATTATAATATATTTGACACGTTAACTACAGCAGCTTAGTGGTCGTAAGCGCGGCTGCTACGCTTGAAGTTCTGGGTTCGGCCCAGATCGAGCAGTGTTATTGGGAATAACTATGAAAGCTTCAGTCCACTATTCTGGTCTAATACGAGTTGGCAGACTTCTTCTTCTTCTTATTTATTTATGGCAATTGGTGCCGATGTCGACAATTCTGCCAATGTCAAAGTGGATAGGTACATTTAAATAATATTGCAAGTAATAAATTGCTGTACTTTGTAAAATATTTCAAAAACAAGCAAAATGGCGATCCGCCATGATTCAACTATCAAATTTTACTTGGCAGACTTCATACGCCACGAGAAAATCTCTCAGGCATGCAGGTTTCCTTACGATATTTTCTTTAATAAGCACAATGTCTTTAAATTGGTCTTGCCTTGGATATACAAAATATCGAGAAAGTATATTAGAATGTACTTGTTGCGATAGGATACGTGCGTAGCGTACGCTTACCTGAGCGCGAGTAAAACTTGTATTCTAATTACCTTCCTAATGTAAAACAAAGTAATAAATAATAGGTACAATGTAATAGTATTATTTACCTACGTGAAATACGTCCTTAGTTTTCTTTATACCATAACAGGACTCCGCTCACTATAATGACATTTCCTGATACAAAGTGCACAGGGGCACGATGCCTGTGACATCAGAACCTTGTTAGCATGCACCTATTAGTGTTGTGACGTAGTTTTTATCTCCTTAGCATTGTGAGTGTACGACACCGACAGGAAATTTAATAACGTCCCTCGCATGTTCCTCTTTTAAACTTTAAAGGTGCTCCCTTACTGGGTGCACCTGAGATGTAACGTTTCAGAGTCGAGCATTCATTAGTGAGTGCGGTGAACCGAACATTACAGCGCGCAACCTGATTGATCTATGACAATGGATGACATTTGATAACTACATCAAAATATATAAGTATGTCTTAAAGCAACACTATTCGTCAACGCACAGAGACATTTAACCAGTGGTATTATTATTAATTTTGCGTAGAACAATCTCACCATCTATAGTTGTTGCAGTTTCCTATGAGTTATGTTCTGTTCCAAGCCTGTAATTATCACCTTAATAAAAAATAAAAAACTCAGCTTTGTTATACCTACTTCAAGTTATGTTTTATCTTTAAATGTCAACTGTAAAGTGAATTAAATGCCTGAATAAAATTGACAGGTCCCGAGCAAAACGGATTTAAAATGCCAATAATTGTGCAGTCTGCACCCGGTAATACGAAAGTGCCGCACGCGCCGCGCACTGCCTTCAGGAAATTTAAAAATGCCGTAAACAAGCTTACTCCAAGCTCATTCTAAGAAATATTCTAGATTAAAAAAAAAGTTACTTAATTTAAAAACAAACCTTTGGCTATTCTGAGTGGTTCAATGAACAGGGCATTGCATTACTGAGAACATACAAAGTTAAACTCTAGCCTGGCTTTTGTAGTTGTACTTTTGAAACAAACCTGAGTTTTATTTGAAAATAACTTCTGTTGCCCTCAATTAAACAGTTACTGGGTTTCTTTTCCAAACAAGTCGTGAGTTTGTAAATGTATACAAGAAAATTTCTTTTGTTTTGAAAATAGATTCGATGAGTGTTTACGCAATATCTTAATTTGTGCGTAGTTTTATGATAGTGTTAGGCCTCGTTGCCTGTCCCCTGTTGAGGGACTGATAGCAAAGCTAAGACAGGCTGATGTAGAAATATACTAACTGATTTTTTTTTATCCAAAACCTTGCTCGTGGCCTTTAGTTCGGTTTAGTAGGTTATTTATTTTTGTGTAATCCTAGGAAGAAGAACAAACGACCTTCCTGATTGTAAGCAATACCCGTAGCCTATGGATGCGGGCAACAACAGTGGCCCCCATTGGGCATTGGCTTATTGTCTTATGTGCCCAGTAATTTCACTGGCATTATCTTTCTAAGAGGAACAAAGCAAGATATTCACACTACACTAGGCAAGTGGTAACCCTATCCGAGATCATATTTTTATTTCGCCAAAAATGTCCCTGTCAAATGTATCGTCAATTCATTATACATATTGATCATCTACCCATTCACTGCCTCACTGCTGGGCACGGATCTCTTCTCATGAGGTGGGATAGACTTCAGTCCACCTCACTAGCCTAGTGTGACTGGCAAGCACACCCAGGATCCTGTATACTGACGTCCTTTGTTTCAGCAATTAGTAGTAACATTTGAAAGGATTGATTATATAATGTTATGTTATTATGACCATGTTACGTTCACAGAGATACACTAATATACCTAGTAGTAGTAGGTACTTATTTCGTGTTTTAAATCAATCTTATCCATATAGGTCACTAATAAAAAAAGTGTTGATAAAAAAGAATAATGAATCAACCTCTCTATTGACCCAACTACTGTTAATTAAATAAAAGGTCGAACAAAATAATACGCCGCCAGCACATTTATACGTTAACTTTAAATAAATAATGCCTTTGTCAGTTCCTAGAAGCTACCAAAGAAAACAACGGAATTTGTATCCACTAAACACGATAAAAATTCCATTTCATTATCTCGTTTTAATTAATACCACAATAAGAAGGTACGTGTACTTTATATTTTAAAATATTTCTCATTGTAATTAGAAATATTAGTGTTACAGTATTTTGTATTATCTAGAGAAGGGTTTCTAGAACCTAAAACATTGCTCATTAACCATATTAACCCAAGATTTATTTTGAGGTAGCAAAAAATTAGCAAATATTTTCTGTTTATTATATTTTTTCTTATAACTTAAAATTCGAGCTATTGTAAGCTCGCAAGCCACAACAACAGCCAGTATGCCCATGCTGGGCCTAACTTGCTGGAAATTTGCCCATGATGGTCATACGTTGCAGAAATTATGCCAAAGTTTGGCCTAACTCAGGGTTTGCGGCGCCATATTCTCGGGGTAATTCATGTGAAAACTAAACCATTATGGCTTAATCAGATACCCTAATTTCACATTTCCTATTCCGGTTGTAATTATCTAAAACAGTCTATAATTTATTTATCGTTAGGTCTAGTTAGCTGTACCTCGACCGTTTTTATCTCACATAAACTCGCTAACGGAACCGTAAAATATTGTCGACCGTAATCTAACTTTGCGTAAAGGACATTTTGGTCAAAATTAATTATGAATGCAGTTCGACACAGCAAGTTTTTTGGCGCTCCTGTAAAATGGCAATCAGTCCCTTCAAATGCAATGTAATATTTGATAAACCCTCCAACAGATTAGAGATTGTAGATTACAGCGTTTTGATGGGTCAAAAATCTGTCAAAAGCATTTCGATAGCTACTCTCATTAAAATAGCAACTGCAACTTTAAATTACTCTGATTTCACGTCAAAAGTAAATCATACTTATCATTCCGTATTGCCCAAAGGGTTCAGCAAAATAAAATAAAATAAATTAAACGTCCAACACTGATAGTTCACTTACTTAAAAGTTAAATATGGTGCAGAAACCTGCGAATCAAAGTTCTTGAAAGTGTAACTTTGAAGTTTGCCAACCCATATAAAGCTACTGTAGTTGACTACAGGTTAATGGGTAATAATATATATCGGCAGTTTTGCAGTGTTATTGTAAATGACTGAAATATCAACGCACAGCCAAAACTACTTACTTTAGAAAGCTGTGCAACATAGATTTATTTTATGACAGAAATTTCGACGGAAATTGTACTACTGAATAATTAATTTTTAACAAAAAAAAATCAATGAAAAATGTCCTCCTTCAGAAAGAAGAAATAAGATATTAACGTTATTGTTAAATTTATATGTATATACAAGGTGGAAGGGACATCGACGCACAAACGTGTTCGTGACAAGGTTTCACTCGAGGTCAAAAATAAAATAACCTAGGTCATTCATGTAGAAAATGATCGGTTATTACCTACAGATATTGTCATTTTTGAGCGCGCAGTATATTGCAAAAAAAACGCGATTATAACGCTTCACGGTAAATTTTATCGCGCGCGCGATCCGAAATAAATGAAATAATGTTTTTTAATTATAAATAAAATTTGGGTACATAGAAATAATAATTAATTATTTTTTTTAAATTTAAAAATTGATGAAAACAGTTACGGAAAATTTCAACGCTTTAGATTTAGAATCATGTACTGAACTCATGGTATTCGGATGTGCGTCGATGTCCCTTCCACCTTGTATATATATTGCTGTTTTACATACATAGCATAAAACAGACATAAAAAGATGCTTCTATAGAGACAGGGCGCTGGGTAATGCATCTGTCGGAATAAAATCGATATGCCGTAACGACAGGATGCGACATTATGCCGGACCAAAGCAAGTCGAGAGAGATACAAGGTTTTTTATTTTCCATCCCTACTTTTTCATCGAGTAGGCGAGTTTATCGAGGAAGTCGTCACTAAGAGATTGATAGATGATTTTAATTCAATACAGCGCCTCCACCTGCAGCTGCACTAGCAAACTTGCAGTACTATTAGTAGCTGCATTACTACAACTAGCTGTGTTATATTTCCATAAATGAAAAAAAAAACTATTTACATCATTATTCCTATTATTTTCATGCGATTCACTATTTAGCTTGTCTATTTGGCATAGGTATATGTATATCAATACATATATACATAGATAAAAAAGCAGTGATAGCCTAGGAGTATGACCTCTGGACTGCAAAGTCGTACCTAGGTCTCGAATTTGAATCCAAGGCCAGCTCTGACCTTTCGTAATCATCTGCATAGTAATAATTGATTAATCACTCGTTAACGACGGTGAGTGACGAAACCTTTATGACTAAGAAATGTTCCCGAATGTGTGTGCGAACCCGCAATAGGCCAGCGTAATGGACTCTGCCTAAATTCAAATTCAAAAGATTTATTGCGTACTAAGTGTATAAATAAGGTGTTACATTTTATAATAGTGTACTTATGACTTAGCGGCCTTTTACAAGCATTGCAATTACATAAAACTTACCACGTAAAACTATGTATTAGTAGTTTTTATTTTTTATTAAGACATATTTAGTTTCTAGTTTCTAACCCATTCTGAGACACAACCCGTGCCCAGCAGTGGGACAATTATTGGGTTGACGATAAAGTCAATACAGAGAACATGTATGGACAATTTACGTAGTTAGTGCAAATTTAAATTTGTTTAAATTAGGCCTTATGTATTAGGGGTGAGCTAATTGATAAGAGGTAGCCTTTATGGTATTTTAAATATGTAGGTAATACCTTGCACTTGACACGACTTGCACAAGATCGGCAACAGTGGCGTAATAGAGAAGAGGCCTTTACTCAGCAGAGGGTTACAGGCTGAGTAGATAGATAGGTAATAAGCTAAAAGATCAGAATATGTATTTTAGTCTACGTATTTAAGTTTCTTTGGAATTATCAACAACCTATTTATTGTTAACTCCAATCATAATGTCCTATTACTAATTATTGATTTCGATCAATAGTTAGATACAGATATTAGAAGACATGATTATTAACTCGTTATAGGTAATTATTAATAAATTGACAGTGACTCATTGACATCATCATCAATGGTATAGCCATCCCTTATTTTAATAATCAATAGAGGTATGGGTAATAGAGGCAATTATTCAGTGTTGTTAAAATAATTTAAATGTATCGATAAAAGCGACATATTTACACGCCGACCCCTCTCACAGACAAGACAGTAATGCCGAGAAAACTACGTAGTCTTGACTGTAAGAGAGATAATTATGCCCTGTACCACAACCATGAGTTCTACGAATTGCTTTCGATAGCTTTTTTACGCATCGAAACGCTGTAATCTCATAGCCGATTTTAGTTCTTTACGTAACCGCTAGAGACAAATATTTGTATGGAAAACTACCTAAACTAACTAAAATCGGCTATGACATTACAGCGTTTCGATGCATAAAAAACCTTTCGAAACAATTCGATAGAACTCATGTTTGAAGTACTGTGCCTCGACCATGAGTTTTTCTCACTGGGCTCGCTAGCGACGCCGTAAAATATTTGTATTGAAAACCCTCGCAGCGCCTCTAGCGATTACGTTACGAACTAAAATCAGCTATGACATTACAGCGTTTCGATGCATAAAAAACCTTTCGAAACAATTCGATAGAACTCATGGTTGAAGTACTGGTCACCATTACCATAGCGTTAGGTGGAATGCAATACATGCATACACACACAACAACAAAAACCCGTGAACAAGTGTTGTTAAGTATATATGTATGGATTTGTACCTAAAGTAATAAATGAAAAACATGTATAAACGGGCGAGGTTGTATATGTTTTAGTAAAGTAGGTATACTATAAACATTTAATCATTACGATTTATTAATGCTTGAGTATTAATTGCGATGCTTTAATTGTATGTACTAGCTAACGTGTGGCAATGATTAATTAATTAGACAATTTCTCTAGTGCTTTCTAATTCCCCTATCAAACAGCGAATACATATAGACCACTATCTTGTACTTCTTAACTATAACTGTCTTGAACGTTTGAAAGGTTGGCAATTAAAAATAAGTACTGTAGTAAAATAAGTAATTTAACATCGGTTTCGTTTTGAACTTTTCACAAATCGACTAATAAACTTATGGGCTGCTTCTCTATTCTACCAATATCTAGCAAATAACTGGAATTATAGTCTAATAAAGTTAGCGAGAAAGTAACCTGGATATTTAATAAAAAAGCTTTTATTTTAAAAGCTACAGACTTTTCACTTTTTTTAAATTGGCTTTCCGCTACTTCAGTAAGAAATGATCTAATACCTAAGTAACATCGACGACGTCTGTGGTCTAGTGGTTCGCGTACCAGACTGCTGATCACGGTTCGATTCCCACAGGACACAAATATTTATGTGTTGAATATAAATGTTTGTCTGGGTGTTTCCTGTGTATTATAAGTACATATGTATTTACAACAAAAAAGTATATAACTATTATATCCATTGTCTAGTACCCATAGTACAAGCTCTGCTTAGTTTGGGACTAGATGGTGCTGTGTAAAATGTCTCAGGATATTTATTTATTTATTACAATATTTCTCGGGCAATATTTAATCATAGCATTAAAACTACTGTAAATTCTTACTATAGTGAAAATATATACACGCCTGTATTCACCGGAGGGTTGTTCAGAGGAGTACCTCTGCACACCCTCAGTTCGTATATTGAAGTCCTTTATAATAAGGGCGAACCTATTGCAATTAACCAATCACTAAACAGTTGCCAGTAAGAATTACATAAACAAATATCAAATAACACTGCTCGACGTAAAAATTAAACCATATTCACCTTGCATTTAATAGGCAATCAGGAGAAACAGATTATTATGTCAAGTATTCACTTTTACTCGTAAATTGACAACATTAGAAAACTTAACCAGTGTTAAAGTTTTATGAAGTACACAGACATCGCACAGTTTTAACCGTTTGAACTAGAATCGTGAAATTTTATACAAGAATTCTTTGTACAGATGTTTGGCGCCTTTACCAATACAATTTTTAGGAATTGTGGGGATCCTTGCTAGTTTTCACACAAAGCTTCTATGAAAATATTATATTTATCAGACTATTCTTAACCTGGCAATTAGTAATTAATCTTTGTCGACATAATTTAATGATTTATACGGAATGTAGCAAAATAGAATTAGAGTTCTTTTTAATACTGCTAAGTTTATAATAGTGTTGCGCAACGTTTTTTATCTCGGCGTCTAACAATAGCTCAGAAAACCCCTTTCAACCCTTCTGATAGTAACGGCGATGTTACGACGATGAACCCTATAACCCTGCTACTACTTATCTCCTCTTGAATGTTTTCAATACGTACCTCGGAGTAGGACCTCTCGATGGCGGAGCGCTTGATGGTGTAAGTGCGCAGATCCTCGAGGAGGTCGCACTCATGCTGGTTCTTGGCATGGAGCTTCGCGATCTGCTCCGTATGCAGGTTTTTGAGAAATTTCGTATAGTTGCTCTGTAACAAGGAGATTTTTTTGTTATTACGCTTATAACATTAACATAAACTTTACGCCTATTGCCGAAAGGTAATGCGGAGGCTGACTATTTTCGTCATTATTTTGAACCTGTGTATTTGTTTAAGTATGTGCTTACACGCTTACATAGTTACCGTAAAGAGGAAGAATTAATGACTCATCATAGACAACTTTTAACTTTTATAGTATACTAGCTTTCCGCCAGCGGCTTTGCCCGCTATCCCACGGGAACCATACATTTTACCGGGATAAAAAGTCTATGTGCTATTCCAGACTATAATCTATCTCTGTGCCAAATTTCATCCAGATCCCTTCAGTAGTTTTTGTGTGAAAGAGTAACAAACATCCATCCATCCATCCATCCATCCTCACAAACTTTCACATTTATAATATTAGTTAGTAGTATATCTATAGTAGGTATTCTACTAGTCAAGCTCTTTCATTTGTTACCCATATTGCGGGTGTTGTGAAAAAATATGTACCTAATCCACCATTTTGTGGCGGTGGCTATCTTGGACCGATTTTCATCAAACAAAGCTAAGAACACCCCCGACTAATGCTTTTTCAAACAAAAAGAAAACAAAATCTAAATCGGTCCAAGACACACACACACACACACAGGTCAAACTTATAACACCCCGTCGTTTATACGCCGGGGGTTAAAAATAAAACAGAATAAACTACACTCAATAATAGAGTGTTTATATTAAGAGCTGCAGCATCTATTGATCTATTCTTCGATTCAAGTGGCCATCGGAATCAAATTAATTACAGCTAACTCAACCGTGAAGCTCAATAGCTTCACAGTACCGAGTAATTTGATTTATTACTTACAGCTTATAAAAGAAAAGAGAATGTCGACTGATGATAAATACTACCTACGTACCGACTATTGCTCTCGTTATCTGATGGGGGAGGATAGATGACTGGTTTGAAAAAATAAACTTACAATAAATCCGAATATTGAAAAAAAATCGGCTAAGTAATTTCTGAGATATATGCGTTTAAAGTTGTTGGTGGGGATTGAGAGGGTATTCTCGGTCCCTTTACCGCAAAAAGAGTGTTTCTATAGAATTTGGAGGGCGCACACTACGTCACTTGTATGTACAGTGCGCTCTCTGTCTAGCATAAAATTTAATTTTGTTTTTGGCAACTTTTTCATGAGCCTATAAGGTCATCTAGCTTATTATCGACGTGACGAATAAAAACAATATGGAGGACCTTGGTAAGTTATACCTAATACAAAGTTTACGGAGATGGTAGCTACAGTTTCGATTATAGGCGTGGGAATATACCGAATATTGGTATGTATGGTTTTTCCAAAAGATTGTCTGATCCGATAGTGCTGTGTTGCCAACTCCTATTAACAGTAACTAAACTCGGTATTAATAAAAAATCTTCAAAGACTAGCCCTAAAGGTGTTTTGCTATGTATAATCCACAAGACATTAGCGCAAAATAATGTTGCCAGCACTTTTTCTGTTGCTAATATAGCAAAAATCACCATTTTTCGCTACGAAATTGGTAACACTTTACTATCGCATCAGACAACCTAATGGAAAACTGTGACGTGTTACGTGTATTCCCACACTAAATAATTAATTAATATCCTTCGAATTAACAACCGAATAAGTAATAAGCACTTTCCAAATGTCAACGATAAAACCGAGCTGATCCCGGCGGGGATATAACTCGTAGAACCGATGGCCGCTGGGGCAAAAGGCTCACGAGTCTGTAAACGCAACGTAGGACGGCTCCTAACGAGATAGACACTTAGACAGACGACCTGGTAAAGGTCGCGGGGATTCGTTAAATACAGGCATATATAAAAAATCTTGTAGAAGTCTATGGACGAACTCTTTGTTTACTAGTGGATCTCTTTTGGCCGATTTGATGATTCCGATATTTCATCGATGGATATATTTTATATATTTTATTGATGGATACATTGAAAATATTTTAACACCAATCAAGCTAATGTTTCTCCAGTTCATTTACATTACTAATTAAACATACAACAATGTTCCTCTAGACTTCAGAAGTTCAACCGCTAATGGATAGAAAATCTCGTCGCAATACTGGAAAGACTGGAAACTTTGATGCTAGTACAACCTACTAATTTAGTTCCCTAGTTATTGACTAGCCCACTTATCTTATTCTTGGTAACCTCAGAAACGCTAACAGTTCGACAGTTCTAAAACTTTCCGGTAATGTCTCCGACGCATGCATTACTGCTGTGGAAACTTACTCGTAAGTCGAAAGTACTAAGTATGATGTGCTCGGAATTTCAACAGTTTGACTTTAAATATTAGAACTTAATGGTAGGTTAGTCAATAATAGTAAATCGGCTACCTTTGGATGTAGGTACATTAGTACACCTCTGCATAACTTTCAGGGAATAATAAAAAATAAATAATAAAATAATAATAATCTTTATTGACACATTTACATTAAATACATGTATAGAATTCCCTGACTCCCGTGCTAGTGTAAACTGTATTACGGAGCCAGTTTTTCCACTTATAATTATGTCAGATTTTAAATACCAATGACAGATTTAGAAAAGTAAATATTATCTTTAAAATAAACAAAAAAAATATGAAATAGTACTACTACTATCTAGTATCTAATTAAAAGTAATAATTAGAATACTAGAATACTAGCGTGATAGACGGTTAGGTAAAACGATCATAAATTATTGTTAAAGTTTTATTGAATTTTAAAGTGTTCGTTGGCAGAAGTAGTCACGGCAGTCATAAAAGAGTGCATTAAGGTGACAATACATAAATGATAGTTGGGCGTACCGTGACCAGCCACCGTCGACCCAATTTATTTGAATTTCAGAGCTCAAGCCCCGACACGATAGAAGAATTGAATATAATTCAATAGTAACCGTAAATCGAATAGTAACCGCATGGTTTAAACATTTGAATAGTAAAAGTGAAGAGCATGTGGGGCTAGACAAGTTGCATTTTGACATTCGAATCGACAAACAAAATGTATGAAAATGACATTAGTGACAGCCCGATTTGTCGAAAGCTTGTGTCATTTTAATACATTTGTTTGTCGATTCGAATGTCAAAATGCAACTTGTCTTCCCCCCAGAAAGTTTAGAGCATAGATGTGGATGGGTGACAGATGGATGGACTGTGGGAGAAAGAATAGCGTCAGCGCGTCAAAGGAGATAACAGCGAATAGAGATGTATGTAAGAAAAAGATATAAGTACTCCGGGACCCCAAATGAATTGCCATAAGGGTAAGAGTGATGATGATATTTGTTTGGAATCGTGTCTATTGATAACTATCTAATAATAAATATCGTCGGCCATTTTTACACAGCACCATCTAGTCCCAAACTAAGCAGAGCTTATACTATGGGTACTAGACAATGGATATAATACTTATATACTTTTTTTGTAAATACATACTTATAATATATAAGAAACACCCAGACAAACACAAACACTTAAGTTCATCACAATAAATGTTTGTGTCCTGTGGGAATCGAACCCACGACCTTGTGATCAGCAGTCCGGTACTCGAACCACTAGACCACAGACGTCATCTATTCATATTCATACGTCGTTATCAATTTGAATTCTCGAAAACAGCTGTAACGATTTCCATGAATTTTACATTGTGGGGATTTACAGCAGCTAACCCGGTCTCATTTCTGGGGAAAATGATTATCTCCGTGTTTTCACGCACAAAGCAACGAACTCGAAGTGTTCACAAAATGAGTTTGCTAAACTTTGTTAGGCATAGTAAAGTTGAACTAAGCTTATTTGAATTCCGTTAGAAATTTTCTCGATGCTACTCGTATAGTGGGGAAAGTTTTCATTTTTAAAGCAAAAATTCCTATCTTCAGGCACGTCGTGAACGGAATGTGTACCCCGTTAACGGTAGTGTATAGGAAGTAATTTACTTTTTTTAAATATAAAACCTAGAATTAGGTATGTGGGAATTTCATCTACGTCTAGTATAATTTAAAATTTAAATACGTGTATTAATCGTGGCCAAGTTGTAACTACGCTGATCAACCGATCTGCAAGGTTAAGCTACATTTGCCACGGTCAGTCTGTGGATGGGTGACCATTCTTAACATATCGAGACGCCTCCGTGCCTCGGAGAGCACGTAAAGTCGTCGGTCCCGGTTGTCATACGAATAAAAGAAAAATACGAATAGTTAGTGGTAATCAGAAGCCTAAAAAGCCTGACAACCAGTCTTTCCTTCGAATATCGGTATTGCCTAGAAATTGGGTTGCGGAGGTCTGATGGCAGTCGCTTCGTGTAAAATACTGATATTCAGCCGCATCTGGTTAGACTGGCAGCCGACCCCGACATGGTTGGGAAAAATGCTAGGAGGAAGAAGTATTAATTTTTCAAATAATTATTCCAGATTCGCTGCAGAGGGATACACGGAAACTGTAATCGAGGACAGCTGAGGCTGAGAGGTTATGAGGTGATTATATATGAACGCATAATGATTGGGTAGTTTGGGGTACTATCCCATATCCTTAATATAAATATATCCTTGTGTGACTCTGAGAAAATCCAAGCTGTGTCCCGTTTTCACGTCACGTTTTCCTGTTATCAATAACAAACATGAATATTAAACAAACGCCAGTATTCTCCGAAGATTTAGGCAGAGGTAAACTTATGATCCCCGGGTCGGTATTGTTCCATGTAATAGGGGGTGGGCCTATTGCCATTAACCGGGAACATATCCAAACAAACGAACGGCTATGAGTCTCGTCTTTTGCAGAAAATAAATTTTTCTTTGCTTCTTTCTTCTATTGAGAGCTTCATAAAAAAAATCGTGAAGATGCCCATCACAGGCAAACTGATCGTGACCACCAAGCACCATCGCGGCAACCTGGCGTAGGTTTTTACTATACCATCATAATAAGTTATAAAGATAAAAAAAAATTTAGAAATACGCCGACACGAAAATATCTAATCCGCTAAGAACACTCCCGACTAATTCACCTTAAAAAAACAAAATCAGTTCATCCGTTCGGGAGCTACGATGCCACAGACCGATACCGGGGGTTAATTATATAATTCTTTGTATAAAAGTAAATATGTACGTACACCGCCGTGCCTGCTATTGAAAGCGATAGGAGCCAACCCAATACCTAAATTATAATTAGAATTAGAAATTATATTATCACATACATTTTACAAAAGGAAATTCGTTCAAAGAGCTTTTCAGTAACAGTTATATTATTAAACCTTTCTAGTAACTTGGTTTTCTCTTGTACCGATAATATTTAAGTAGCTACTGTACAAAGGTTACATTTAATTTTATAATATGATAAAGGTAATCGTTAATTTCAATATGTGTGTTGAGAATCAGGCTGCTTCAAACAGTAAAGTAGGGACGACAATAAGATATACGCAAACCTTTGTAACATTAGCCTACTCCTAACTAACTAGACCCGAGGCTCGAGTCTACAGTACACGTATGATAGACCGTGTGTAACAAAGTCATTCACCGAGCCATGACTGCGGAAGCATCGATCAACGTAGGTTAGGTAGGTACGGCCAGCAACGAAAGTCGTTAAACACAGCCAATGTTTAAAAACATCACAGTACCAAAACTATTAATTATTTATTTATTTTTCTTTTTCTATGTATTATGTACAAAGGCGGTCTTAATGCCCCAGATATTTTCTGCCACTTTGTTTATCTTTGCATCACCCAAAGGTTGTCCTTTGGGTGATGCAGAGATAAACAAAGTAGATGTAGCAATTAGATTTTGACTAAGGTAAAGCTTAGAATTTTCCTCTAATAAGAGAACTTGTACTGCCTTCTAAGGCCAGTAAATTCTATGTTGAAGCATTTTGAAGATTTCATCGTTTGCAAATACTTTCGTTGCTGACTGTACCAAGTATGTGTACCGCAACATTACACAATACTACCTACGTTGAAGGGACAACGTGCATCTGCCTACATGTGTGTGTGAGTATAAGGTCAATTAGCAATAGGGTAGTCAAATGTCTTTGTGCAATATATCTGTAATATCAGGGCCCAAGATTTGATAGAATAGAATGTTCCCGTATATTTGGTGAAGTTATCACAAATAATAAGATTACATTATGATTTTAGGATGGTTGAACTGCTATTTGGAAGGTTTATGTGTAGTATACATTCCCTGTGCGAAGCCGAGGCGGGTCATTAGTGTAATATGTGCTAATAAAAAATGCGAAAGTATATGCCCGTCAGCTTTTTACGCCTAAAATGCTTAACTGGTTACGATTAAAATTGCCAGATTACATCCTGAAGTAGGAGATAGACTAAGATTTGTCTCAAAAGTCCTTCGTGAAGCAAGTGTAGCCGCGAGCAATTATAAATCATTAAAATCCATTTAATTAGGGTGTCAAGACTCATAGAAGAGAATTACAAACATTTTATTGTCACTGTGGAGTGTGGGCTATGAGCGTATACACAAAATTCAGACGAAGCATAAGTTTACAATTACCCTCGTTTCGAAATCTTGGCTGGTTGAGTTGGCAAACGGTGGCCTGACATCTTGCTAGCGACATTTAGGCCCTGTTTCACAAGCCTATTAAGTTCCCGATAAATTACTTATCAGATAATCTATTTATAAATAAAAATACGTAAAACTCAAGAACGGCTAAATCGGTTTGGCTGGTCTATTTTTTGTTGTGCTTGATGAATTCTGAGAAAGGTTGCTATGGAGAAAAAAAACATAAAAAAATACAAGGAAAAGTAAAAACAGGGAAACAGGCGAAGCTGCGCACAGGTCGCTATTTTTATATAAATTTTGTTCCAATTTTTAATATATAAACGCATTTCTTTTAATGGATTATCGACTTTACTACAAATAAAACGAGAATTTTAATGGATTTCTGATGCATACGAGAAAACTACGAGTATCAAAGGGTCGCTGTTTCCATTTTCCGTAGCAAATCGGCGGAGATCTAAACAAAAACAAAACAAGATTGTCGAGTAATTAACGATTTTCATTCGTTCCATTTTTTGTACTTACTTGAGCTGAATCCAATAAAGAATAAAAACTCAACATTTCAAATCTGAGCTCTTAAACTTGTTATAAAAGAAGAAAAGACGATATTGAGATTATACAAAATACAAGGAAGACAGGAATACAATTAATATTTAGGTCCCGTTTTACAGCTTACTGATAAGTTACTGTTAAATTACTTGGCAGATAATTTTGTTTCATTATTTATATTTGTTATATATTAATCCGGTGGCTAGCAGCTATTCAGAGATGGTGGAATCGGGCGTTAGGCGTGAATGTTCCAATATACGAGTATATACAACATGTTAAAACCCTGTCCGACCCGTGAAGGTATTATTAGGTATCGATATTAGATTACATTTATGTAATCATTTTCAGTTTACAAGTAAAACAAATATTTCGAATAAAACTTTTTTTTTTATATAAAACAAGGAAACTTAAGTTCATAGGTACAGGGTCAATCATCACAGGTGCCAAATATACCACGACAGCTGATAGTGTTGTTACATTCAAGAAAATTGCTAGATTTTAGGTAATTTTGGCAATTTTTGTACAAAACTCGTGAATTTAAAACTTCATTAACAGCAATTTTTATGAATAATAAATTTATTCTATTTTATTTGGTACTGTGATTGGGATACCTATGTACCCCTTTCAGATCGGACAGGGTTTTTTGAACACATTGTATACATACATACCAGCTTTTGCCACACGGTTTCGCCCGCGCGGTAACTTTTTTTTTTGAGGGCAAAACTTCCAGCCCTTTTGTTTTCAAAAGCACGCTCTTCAGGTAAAAACGGGAATATTCTACATGAACGGGAGATGGAGGGCCTCCACTCCATATAACTTACCTACTATAAGACCCTTGATCGTAACCATTTCTGAGTTTTAGTGGCATATATATTACAGAACTCCATACCAATTTACTACTGCCTCGTTAGCCTAGTGGTTTTAAGCGCGACTGCTACGCTTGGGGTCCTGGGTTCTATTCCCAGGTCGAGTAAAGTGCTATTGGATTTTTTTATGAAATTCTCAGTAGTAGCTCAGAGTTTGAATTTGTGCCCGATTAATGGCAGTAGGTTCAAACCCATGGGACCTAAACATACCAACGAATTGTTGGTTTACAGTACCTACACGTCTGCCTTCGCCTTCAGGGAATACCGTCGTGAAGGTATGTTTATGTTTAGTGTGCTCAATAGTAAGTTCTTTTTCAATTAATAAAGTACTTATTTAAGTACAGCAGCTTACGTCTATTGAAAGGTATTGACTAATTGAAATCGAGCTGGCTTCAGTCGAAACGCTCAAAAGATTTCACCGCGCGTAGAATCGACCTCCCTGTAATTATTTTTTATATTTGTGGCTTCAGTCGAAACGCTCAAAAGATTTCACCGCGCGTAGAATCGACCTCCCTGTAATTATTTTTTATATTTGCTCTTAAGAAGGCTTACATACTAATAACGCTGATTTATAAGCAATATACCAAAAAAAGTTACTAATAACAAGCCTCCACCGATAAATTAAGAAAAAAAATAAGAATCTGTTTGTCTGTCTGTCTGTCGCGCTGTAGTCTGATTTATATAACATAAACTAAGCAGAGGAACGTGAAAAAAATACGTAGATAAAGCTTATATATTGTAGATATAGCATGTATTCTATAGCAATAAAAACATTTGACACTATATTCTTACTTTCCTAAAAAAACGATTGCGAAGATTCGCTAATAATTTGACAACTGCAAAATTTTGCTAGACTGGGGCCTTAAAAGTAATTTTAGGTATCTGACATATTATTATGTCATTGTGCCCTTACCGGGCTTCATGTTGAACCTTACTATATTTACCAGCTACGTAACACATGAACGCAATAAAGAACTAAAATTTGAACTTGAACTAGTTAAAGACCACAGATACCGCGCAGCTGACATATTTAAGGTCTAGGTTAGTGGCATTTAAAAATACCTCCAGTCAAGAGCACAACTGCTGGTCACGTATCGACGAACATACTATATACGTATCGAAATCGAATCGAAACAGAGCTATATTTGGCGGAGATACGACCGAATTTATCTCATGTAGACTTATGTAATGAAAATTGAACCAAAGCACACCTTGCTTTAGTTCAATTTAAACTGCAATAAATGATAGCTTGCAGTAGAAATAACATCATCATCTACTGATTTACCATACCGGTGCTGGGCATGGGTCTTCCCTATTTTTTTTTATTTATTACGATTTGTTTAATTTTATTTATTTATGTACCTACACAGAGCAAAACAGAAATGTACTGATTTCTGACACTTACGCGAATACTAGACATTGAAATAAAACTACTTTTTACGGAAACTATAACGCGATAAAATCCGTAAAAAGTAGTTTTATTTCAAAACAGAAATGTATTAAAAATAGGAATATAGTACAATAGTACAAAGGTATTGCCCAGCAGAATTACGAGAGGAGAATTCTTATTCCTTTTAGTTTTTTCTTACTATGGTTATATTCCACGCTGTCCTAGTGCACAGTACCATCGACGCGACGGTCGAGAAAATCTTACAGCTAAGCAGCTTTTCTCACTATGATGACGCCTGATGTGTTGAAAAATTTGTGAAATAAACACTGAAAGGAAGAAAGAAAATATTTTATGCTGAATAGCTTAACAAAGAGATGAGTGGAAAAATTTGAGGTTGATTGCGACCACGATTAGGGGGAATCGAAAAGCCCTAGCGCGTTGCAACATTTTTACAAAGATATATATGCAACCTTTTTTTATTTTACGGCAGATGTATAAAAATTTTCTGAAGCCCGCGGTTCTACTAGCGTCCTTTTTGTTTTTTCGATAGGCTGCTAAGTGCCGCAGCGTGATGTATGTAACATCACGCTCAAAAATATTAATCAAATGCGTTTTCAAATCCGACTGGTAGTACCAGAGATTAACGCGTTGGAATCAAAAAACCAACAAACTCTTGAGCTTAATTTTATTAATATATACTATATAGACATATAAGGTTGTATAGGTATACCTTATTACTACATAAGTTCGATATACTGAACGTAATCCCATGTTGCCCCATTAGGCGCATTGGGTGCATACACAATACACATAGGAAGTACCCGGTGCGTTTGGTGAGTCACAAATTAAGTGTTAAATGTTGTTTCATGTTGTTACTAATATAGACTATAAGTAGTGTGTATACTAACATTATAAAGAATTAAAGTATTTTTATTTTATTTTTTTATTAAAAGTTTACTGTACAAATATATTTATTGTCAATAGGTATATTATAAACCTTTTATTTGTATATACCTACATAGATAGTTAAACAACTACAATGAGACTAAGAAATACGATGCCATGTTAACGTCACCGACGTTTTATCGGTATACACGTCTGCACCGAACCGAGGGAGTAAGTAATAACTATCAAGCGACGAGCCCTTGGCGCGGTCAGTCTATGGATGGTGACCTTTCTTAGCAAATCGACACCCTTGCCTAGAAGAGCATGTTGTCATACGAACACTAATGACATCGTTATAGATCGTGACAAGTCTTTCAAAATCTTAATATTAGAAACTTCATACACAACTACATAAAAGGTCACCGTCTTCTAAACCACGTAGAGGTAGGTAGGTAAGGTATGTTTTAGAGTGACAATCGTTTACATTACATAACGGCAAGATTACGACAGCGGTGAAGTCTGCCAACCCGCACCCGCACTGGACTAGCGTGGTGGACTAAAGCCTTATCCCTGTCATTCTGAGTGTAGTGGAGACCTGTGTGCAGTGCACGCTGAATGACGTACTCACATATTAAAGCTTTTACAATACGAAAAGCTTTTGTTCACAACTCAATATCCTGTACTAAACTATTGTTTTAAAGCATTCGTTTCTAGTCCCAAACAAAAGGTCAAACGCTATTGATATTGCAGTTGGTCTCGAATTCCATAAAAGTGAATTAAAATGCGTTCAGTAAACTAGAACAATGGTGGTCCCACTTTGCCGCGAGTTAATACACAAATGCTTGTATGCAGCATTTCAATTTGATGAATAAAATGAAGAGAGGACGAAATAAAAACTATTTGGTTAAAAATGAATATTCATTTGCAGAAAATCTCAATACACAGCCGATGTGTAGGTGTGTAGTAGGTGTCTGTTCGACAAATATGCAAGTTGTCCATCGCTGCGTGTTCCGGGAATTCCGTTTTTATTTTTACATCTATAGCTTTTGCTCGCGATTTCACTCGGATACCAAAGGACTTTACGAGACATTATATTTTCGCTAGACTGCTAAGAATCTTAGCGAGATGATAAATAAATGTTTAATTGTCCAAACTAAAGTCTTCAGGAATAGGGATACCAAATAAAAAAATATTAAAAAAAATCTCGGCAGCGTCTAATATCTGGGCCTATCATAGCCCATCTATAGCCTAACCGTTCTCATTCTGAGAGGAAACCCGTGCCCACCAGTGGGACAGGTAAATGAGTTGATGATGATTCATTGCGCCTGGGCCGGTTTGGAAGATATATGTCACGATAATGATTGTTTGAAAGAATTAATTTTTAAAATACGCTGGAAAAATACGCAAGCTGCGCTCGAATTGTCAAAATAAATAAAAGTTGGAAATCATGTCGGTAGATAAATAAGCCAAATGGCCGAATGACATTGAACTCCGGTTCCACAAAAATAATCTGTCAACATTCTGTTTATTTAACGTTTAAATCCCCTGTATAAATTCAGAGAAAGTACGAACATGTTTTTAATATTATTGAAAAAGTTTTCCATGTTTATTTTGTAGGGTTAGTATTATTTAACTGTTGCCATGCAAAAGTACCGTGGTGTGTTATTCAACAGGTTTTAATGGTAATTTACATAAAAAGGTTTTAATTATTTTATTTAGTCATAATTTTTTTTCTCTTAGATCTTCAGTTATGAAAAGCCTATCCTACATTTTTTTTTTATGCTGTACATGGGACCATAGTGGTGTACTGTGGGTGCACATTAGTACACCTCTGCCTAACGTTCAGGGAATAAGCGTGATGTTATAATTAAACATGACTTGTCAATAATTAACGTCCGGTATCTACACGATTGAATCGGGGACATTCATGTCGACATTAATTAGGCTTCCGTGTCCATCAGACATGAAGACAGGGCTGTAAGCTTAGCCGATTATATAATTTCTTTCGCGCCATAAACAGCGCATTATATACAAGCATCGATCCCGGAAGAGGAAGTGTAGATATATAGTGTAGTGTAGAAATCAAAGCTAAAGAAGATTTTTTTTATTTTCCGCTACGAATCCCATATTCATTAAAAACATCCTGGTTATGTTCAAGTTCAAGTTCAAATGTTTTTATTTCAAAAAGCTTTATGAAGTTCCTGGTTGCACCGTCCCAAAAAAGTTGCTTATGTGGTATGGAGAAGAATTTGGCACGAAACTCCATAGACACTGTCTTTCAATTTTTAAATTAAAAATATTTCATTTTTCACTGCTACGATATTGCGATAACATTGCAGAAAGCTAAAATGATTTTTCAGTATAAAGTACAAAATAAAATCCTTTGACAAACTCGGGAACCAGTTTACTCAGTGACGCGTAGTAAACTGGTTTTCACCGTAAAATTTCACGTCAAACGTCAATTTTGCGACAATGTTTGGAATGTTGGGTTACTTTGTGTATTTGCATTGTGGCTATAACTGTTCGAATAATTTTCGATGCCATTCATCCCAGGCGATTTTCAAATTCTTTTCGTTTATGATGGAATGCTAACAATACCGAATGCATTGCAATGATTTTGAAACTCTAAGGGCCTGTTTCACAACCTCTGGATAGCCGTTAATTACCGGACAAATTCATAAATGGAACAAAATTTGTACTAAATTCTCTGCCAGCAAAAACGGGAACTGGAACTTATCAGTGCGCTTAAAGCTTTGTCAGTAAACTAGCCTAATGCTCATTATTCACCAATGCCTTCGTGTACGATATGGACATTTTACATACAATGCAATTTTGTAGGTGTATTTAATTTTTCTTTTTTTTCTCTCTCTGTAGGTGTATATAATTTTTCTTTTATGTAAATATTTTAATTATGTTGTTGCAGTAGTTTTTGCAGAAGTAATATGATTTTAACTCTTGAACCAAAGATAAATATTTATAATAATAAATAATAAATAAATATATAATAGTAAATAAACAGTTGTTTGTTACTACCTAGCCGTAACATGTTGACGAACGGCGGAAGTCAGCGAGAATTGCATAAACTGACAAGACGTTTCAGCTTACAAACAATTCACGTTTAAAAATCAACGTTGCCGTTAAATTTAAAGATTCCATTATATAGATTTAGAAATACATACCGAGCCATACATACATAATAAAAGTATACCTATTAATAAAAAAATATCTTGAGATGTTATTTACACCTACAGCATACCCACAGATTGTAACATGTATGTAGCAATTAGGTGGGTGTTTTTGTAACACAATACATTTATGATAAGACGAGGAAAATAATGAAACACATTAGTACAATCTGAAAAGCTGTGACAACAATGAGATCAGCTTTCAGGTTGTTTACTGAAAACATTATTTACTTGCAGACGTTAATAAGAATGCGATAAAACTTTCTTATTTTCCTACAAAGTTTAAATGAACGAGAAGCTGGATCAAGCTTGAACTAAGAACATCGCTGTTCTTACCCTTACTTTAAATTACTTTCAGTTTTCTTGATAACATTTAGGACCTGTTTCAATACCTTTGGATATCCGCTACCCACCGGTGAAACAGGCCCTTATGTTGAATAATTATGAATCCTTACCAAGAGATAGAATTGTTTTTTATTTTTTACTTTTATCTTCCATATTGGTCTAGAGATTCTAAGCGCGACTGCTACGCTAAAGGGTTTGGTTCTATACCCGGGTCAAGCATTTGGATTTATATTTTTTTACTCCTTGATACCTTGAATACATGAATTATATGCATTTCACGACGTGTCGATGTCAGCATAAAACTAAAACTATCTACCTATATGTACGGGTTTGCCCGTACAGGCTTGTTACATAGGACTTCAACAGTATCTTTACACAGTAGTTATAAGGAAAAATATCTGTGATCGTATCGTACCATCTAGCGGAGAAGTCTCGATAAAATAATGAGATAGGAACTACCTTCTAAGGTGACATTAACCCTCTATGTGCTAAAGATAAAAGTAGAGATATTTTTAATACTAGGTTGCGGGTCTATCATCTCTGCACTTGAACTGCAATAACCCTTACCTGCCGGCGCCGCAGCGGCTTTTATGCCTTTCGGGGTTGGTAACAAAGTAAGATATACCTACCTACCTACCTACGTAGTTACAGATGCAAGCTTTGTATTCAGCAAAGAGATTTGAAAGGATTTATTGTATTTGGCATTAACGAATGCTAAACATGATTGAAGGTAGCGTTGCCAGGCGTCCGGATTAAGCCGGACATCGTCAAGCTTTTTAGTTGCGTGTCCGGCAAAATTAGACGGTGTCCGGCTATTTGTTTAAAGAAAAATATAATAGTATAAAAACCTAGGTAGGTAGGTACGAAGACTAAAAATTAAGGGTGTCGGGCCTTTTCACCCAAATGTCCGGCTAATCAGGCAGTCTCAGGGTTTTCGGTTTTAAGACCTAGCAACCTTAATTGAAGCATATAATTTTATCGTAACACCGTGCCGGTTGTCTTACGAGCACCTGTCACAATGTTTTACGACAACAATTCTCCGTCAGACGAAAAATTAACTATTTCGTGATCATTAGCGGCATCATAACGGAAAAGGAAATACACGCCAATGAGTGCGCCAATTAAATACGGATAGAAAACATGATGGAGAAATTCATAAATATTTTTTTAATCTAGCTCTGCTGCTTATTTACCTAACATTAAGTACTTTTTGGTACTAGAACTAGGAGTGTTGACATTGCCGCTTCATAATACCTATGTATTTTCAATTCAACTCTGGGACTTTAGATGACGTGGAACTGGTCGTAACGTCGGCGCTCTACCTTAAGTTTAATGAATTATTTACATGTTATAGAGTTAAAAAGAGAATTCGTCGTATAATATGATATAATATACTAGCGAAATATTCCGATATCTAAAGCGATTATCTCGGTATCACTAATAAATATTTATTAACATAAATAGTTCTAAAACCTGGTATTGGTAATCATACCAATAAATAGTTTCGATATTTTTAATTCACGTACCGTCCCATGTTGAGAGCTACATGTATACACACGCTCGCCTTTTTGTTTTGTTTATATTTGGGACTAGACAATGGATTTAATACTTGCATACTTTTTTGTAAATACATGTAGATACTTAAAATACATAGGAAACACCCAGACAAACACAAATGTTCATCACAGTAAACATTTGTATTTGAATCGAACCCACGACCACGTCCGGTACTCTAGCCACTAGACTACAGACGTCATAGCTTGGCAACGTCAATGGCAATGGAAATCGTTTTCATTCTGACATTTCCCAGTTTATTCCCTATGTCCCTGCTCATTGCCGCGGAAATGGGCTGAATGTACTTAAAAGCGGTATTAGAATTAGAAAATTAATTCCACATATCACTGTTTCAATTGATTAGTATTAACTAAATACTTATAGTTTTTTATATTACTTATTATGAATTATGCTATTTTCATCTTTTTTTTTAAGTAACAAAATTGATTTGTGTGTTCTTTTGCTTTTGTGTCACAAATCTGTTTTCATGTAGTTTTTTATTTTCTTATCTACTTAGCAACATTATAAAACTTGGAAATTATTGCAAGTGCTGTGCACACCTTTAAGTGACAAATTCACTCTAGAGTTTAAATCTGATATTGTATCTCTAAAATGTACTAGTGAATAAGTCGTTGGAGTGCCGTAATTAAATAAATAAATAAATGCGCTTTATTACTACTTAATACTTATACATATACTAATACTTTAATTTTTGACGACGTCTGTGGTCTAGTGGTTCGAGTACCGGACTGCTGATCACGAGGTCATGGGTTCGATTCCCACAGGACACAAACATTTATTCTGATGAATGTTTGTCTGGGTGTTTCCTATATATTATAAGTATGTATTTACAAAAAAAAGTATATAAGTATTATATCCATTGTCTAGTACCCATAGTACAAGCTTTGCTTAGTTTGGGACTAGATGGTGCTGTGTAAAAATGTCCCAGGGTATTTATTTATTTGTTTAATTCTAATAAATCCCAAATACTGAAATATATTAATTATGTATATTTTATCGCTCAACTAGTGAGTTTACAAGTCTTTACAAACAATGAATTTCAAAGTTCAAGAAGACTGTTGTGAAAATACATAAAGAAAATTAATAAACGTAGGTACCGACTACTATAATTTAATAATTAATGAATAGACTAATTACCGCATTAATTTGGTAATTACGAATATTATTTATATAAAGAAAGGCATAGGATGCTCACTTCTTTTGTTTGTTTTTGTTTTTTTTAGTCATACACATCATACTGCATTATACTCATACTATTCATCACAAAATTTTATTGTTACTTGCTATAAATACCTAAAAAAAAATTAAAGAGTGAATATTGGCTTTCTTCCCGGCTCTTCTCCATAAGTCCTGCTTTTTGGAACCGTGCAACTAGTTTGACAATTCAAAAGTGCCTATTTATATTGATCTAATTAAAATAAAATATTTTGAATTTGAATTTGAATTTGAATAAATTAAATAAATAAAGAATAACTCAAAAACAAACGCAATACTTATTCATAATACATTCTAATGCATTATATTCCTGAACTACTTACATAATAATACTAATAAAAACTAAATTAATATACTACATATACATATATATATATATATTTTAAACTTACCTAATAAATGTAATTATAAAAAAGAAAATAATAATAATAATTTTATGAAATTAGTAACTGTAGCCACACAGTGCTTCCTCTCTCCTACATTGCTGTGCCCGACGTGGTCCATAATGAACAAAATAATTGTACTTTTTCCCATTTAACTACTCACACTGTGGAATGCAATAAATATTGAGTACCTGTACTGGTATGGTATTGGTAGGGCGGAGAAAACTTCTCATACTTATGACCTGAGAAGTTTAGTGGTACTTTGGCCAGACAACCTTGAAGCGTTCGGTTACATTAGCCATTTAGTTGAGAGAGTTCGAAAACATTCGTTTTTACAATTAAATGACCAAATGTAAAACTCTGCATACGATGTTTGGAAAATCTTTCGTTGCTTTCCAATTTCTAATACACATACATTAATTTAATTTCAATCTTTATATATTGAAATTAAATTACTGTATGAGTTTCTCTACTTATATAGAGAAACGTTCCTAAAGATTGCCTCGAATTTTAGCATAGTATGACATTTTTCATTAAACCTATAATCCCCAAAAAATACATACCTACATACCTAAAAATAAAACAAATATTTTTTTTAAGATATAATTTTATTTTATTTCCGAAAAATTATAAATAATAAAAATAAATTTCTTTATTTTCAGGGTATTTTGGCCCATAGATATATTACCTTACAGAATAGCATATATAAGGTGTCTACTTACTCTTTTTTCTCTCAATTTCTTTTATAAGAACGGACCGACGCAGATCTCGCCTCGATTTTAAATCACTACAATTCAAATTTAGAATTATAAGAATGGTCCACAATGTGTACAAAGTTAGATCAGACCCTTTCGGATCGGGTACTCTTGTTAACCGAATAACCAAAAAGGCTTGGCGTGGAGCTACCACAATTGACAAAATTGAACTGATAATAGATTTATCGAGACCACATTTTGCTCAGTGAATCTTTCCATCCTCTTTATAGGTACGTATAGAAATAAATCCCAGCAAACTATTATTATATATAATATTATAATTATTAAATTCAGCGTTGTTGTGGATAAATCGCAAAAAAATTGTCGGAAACATCATATTCCACAATACGAACATTTTATTAAATTAATATCTACGGAAATCTCATTTATTTACTCTGACTTTGTGACTTTAATTACTTAAAATTCGAATGCTTAAAATTTAAAACTGTAATTTATAAAATCCTTTTTCAAAATTTATTTTTTTGTATACTTTGTTCAGCCAGACACAGAATGACTTTTGCCTTGTTAATTTACCACTAATAAAAAAACAAGTTTAAAGCTGTTTCACCACCTGATAAGCTCCCGTTAATTATTTGGCAGATAATTTTATACAAATGTTTTATTTTTTAATCGATCCGGTGGTTAGCGGCTATTAAGAGTTGGTGAAACAGGCACAGGCCAGGCGGAGGAAATCAAATAGGAACTCCATAGGGCTTTGTTTCCCGATATTGTAATAATATAATAGGATTACCCCTTTCACATGGGGTGCCTGATATCGATGCAGTGAACTGTGGCTATCCGATAATCTGTCAGTTAGGAGGAATAAGCGGGGCAGTCGTTCGTCCTAGGCTGTTCACACATGACTCACTCACTCACTGTCTGCCGGCTGACTTTGAGCCGTCAGGAGTAATCAGTGTATCATCTGTATATTACTATTAAAAAAACATGTTAGGGTCAGCTTCCAGTCTAACCAGATGCGACTCAAAGCAACTGCCTGGCTTTACCTGCTCTCCGAGGTAGGTACGGTGGGATCCCGATGTGGTAGGAATGGTCACCCATCCACAGAGTGACCACGACAAGCGCTGTTTACCTTGCAGATCGGTTTGTCAGCGTAGTTATACGATAGCCACGAGCCCTACGGCCGTCGTTTGCACAGATTATTACAACTTCAAAAAGTCTTAATTTTTCCTATACATTTTTAGTAGAGGTTTATAAAATCCTGAAACATATATTCTATGACTGCTTTCCGCCATCAGCTTTGCCATAATATTACTTTGTCTATATTAGATTTTCTTACAAATTATAGCTTAAAAGCGTGAAAGGTGAAAGGTATTTTAAATCGGTCCAGTAGTTTCATTCATTTCAGTAAAGTGATAAGATGGGTATAGCTCTTTGATTAATATAGGTTTTAAAGTGCTACAAGGGCCCATACATTTTTGGGCATTGTTCTTTGTCTTGTATGATCGCAGATAACCAATTAAACCTGTAGTTTTTTAATATGGGCGACAGTTTAAAAGCCTGCCTTAAATTAGATGGTTGATTGTCTACTAAGGGTATTGTACTCGAACACTGAAACTTCCCTGACTAATTAAGCCTGTCTGCAACGACGCTGGTCTTTATAAGCTCTCGGTAAATATAAACACTAATAATATTAGTGTTTATATTTACCGTTAAAAATATTTAAAGTTTTAAAGTTAACTTAATATTATATTATAATATTAAGTTAACTTTAAAACAGTTCTAATTTGTAACTGCCCGGATCGCCTAGTGGTCGTAATCGCGGCTGCTACACTCGAGATCATTGGTTCGATTCTCAGGTCAAGCAAAGTGGTAAGTATTAGGTTTCTCTAGAAATTGTCGGCAGCGGCTTGGACCTTTGATTGATACCCGGTTAATGGCAATATGCTCGCCTACAGTGCCGTAACAATGTAGGGTGACATGAGAGAAATCCCCCCCCCCCCTCGGCCTTAGGGGACACCTGTGCCTAACTACGCCGAGCTACGTAAACCGAAAAGCGTACCTTTATCGTCTAAATTGAATTCTCATGTAATGTATTTAACTCGTTAGAAATACATAAAAGAGTAGGCCTCTGTAAAGGGCCATGCTTTAAAATAAATTACTTCTACGTGAAAACCATCTTCAAGATATTTATTTATTTATGCTACAGTTCGCAGTAAAGTAAAAGTCAGCCTTTGATTTTGTTAGATCATTTTATATTCTACCGCTAAAGTGAAAAAAAAAAAGCCGATATAAACTCCAAAAGGCCAGGGTATCCTGATAATGTAATGGCAATAATAATTATTATTTACACTATTATAAGGTTTTTTTTTACACAGCACCATCTAGTCCTAAACTAAGCAGAGCTTGTACTATGAGTACCAGACAATGGATATAATACTTATATACTTTTTTTTGTAAATACATACCTATAATACATAGGAGACACCCATATATTTTTTTTCGTAAATATATATTTATAATATATAAAAAATACCCAGACAAACACAAACACCTAAGTTCACCATATAAATGTTTGTGTCCTGTGGGAATCGAACCCACGACCTCGTGATCAGCACTCCGGTACTCGAACCACTAGACCACAGACGTCCTCATTTTGCTTTTCTTTGTCTATGTACATAGCTATCACGCCTGTATTCCCCGAAAGGTTTGGCAGAGGTTTAATAATAAACTTCCACAATTCGCTGGTACATAGTCCCATGTAATTAAGGGACGAGCATATTGCCACCAACCGGGTACAGATCCAAAATCCCAGTCCTACTGGGAATTTCACCAAAAAACCCAACAACACTGCTCGATCTGGTAATGAAACCCAAGACCTTACAGTCGCACTTGGGACCACTAGACCAACGAGGCAGTCAAAGAATTTTTCATCAAAGTTCTTTTTACAAAAAATGTACTTATTTGGAAACGTATTTTTCACCAAAGAGTTTTAAGGCGCTAACATATTATTGTGAAGGTTTATTAACAACGTAATTAAAACAATGTTCTGATGTATCCGTGGTATTACTGGTATCACACTCAGTGCGCTCACAGAAGGATTGTGATCATAGTTCGCATCAGACAGTTTCAATAGCACTGAATCTAACGTCTAGCAAACAATTTACTTGATCAATAACCGTCAATTTACCTAATAGTAACCAACAAGAATCGTATTACCAAAGTGTAGCAATTTCAAAAGGTTGCGATTGAATTAAGATAATTTAAAAGTAAAAAAAACTTTTACAAAATACAATAATGTTTAAGAAAATCAAATACAAATTCACAAGAAATTTTGCTTAGTAAAAAACATTGAAACTAAAATACTCCTACTTACTTACGCCCACTCTTTAAACGAAAACCGTCTGCCAATTTATGGATATTAATTATTTAAGCTATGCTCAACTCCGTCGTTAGCATACACTCGAGGTACTGGGTTCGATTTCCAGGTCGAGCAAAGTGTTATTAGGTTTTCCTATAAAATTAGTCGCCGTTACTAGCAACAGGCTCGCCCCGTATTAACTTAGATGATATCTATACCGGCGAACTGTGGTTATACAACTCTAGGTGTACCATATTTTTAGGGGAAGTAGTTTATATTATGTCATGTCAATAAAATTTTACGAATTTTTAAAAATCATAAAACTGAATGTAAAATAAAGGTTACGGCGTGGTTACTTGCAATGGATTATTACAAGACTGAACAGTTATTATACATACCATCATGAAAAAAAAAAGCGCACACACGCACACACACACACACACACACACACACGCACACACAAACATTTTAGCCTAAATTTCCTTAATTAAGTTTTCAAATGTAATTTACTGTTAGAATAAAATCTCTTTCTAATATCACTTTGTGTTAAGTATTTTAAGTATTTTTTTGTGTAAAATTCTCGACAAAACTTAGCTCAGAATATTGTTAATATAAATTGTGGTGGTGGGGCCTGATGTCCTAAGATACAGGCCTCGGCTTAGTTTAGGTATCAGTCTCCCACAAATTATTTCTTATGTAGCTATTTTATTTTGTACTCTTAAGTGCTGATGTAAATTGCTGTGTAATAATTTGTGGAAGAGAAATAAATGAAATTATTATTATTAAATTATCATTATTATAGTTATCCCTTACTATGAAAAAAACATTTATAATCAACACTAAAAGAAAAAAAGACTAAAAACCAATGTCAGGTGGAAATTATTAGAAAATCATTGGTCTTTATATCTTCTAAACAACTGAAAATTGCGGAACATAAATGGGGGTGTTTCGGATACCCCTCGATTAGAGGTATCAAAATTTTGTCTTTGGACGTCACTTCTCCGGCCACCCTGTATATTGGTACACCTCTGCCCAACCCTTCGGGGGATACATTCCCAAGGCCCCGAGGCACCGTTGGCCATTCGATTTTAAAATATCTACATTATTCCATTTGACACTTTTGAAAACAGGAATAATCTTTTGTTTTTTTTTAGCAAAAACTATTTATCATCAAAAAGTATTTTATCACTGAACGTTTGAACACCAGTGCGGTCTACATAAACTACATAATCTAACCAAAACGACCCGTTTAGTTTACGGAATATTCAAGGCACAGTCTATTTAGGCAACCAAACCTCTCAACCTATTCATTGAGATCACAGGATCAACTCCCTACCTTTCACCCTTTCCTAGAATTCTGTAAGCCGGCGCATAGAGGTCGAACGTTGTTGATATACCTTGCAAATGCAGCGTATATTGTGGAGGTTTCAATTTAATAACAATTGGGAGCGGTGTTAGTCTGTTACGTGAATTTCAGACGCAATTTAGTAAACTCACGGTAGGTTGGACGTAGGGAAAGGTATTCACGGGTTCACGACGGAGGAATATGGTTTACAATATCGGTGGCGATTAATCACCTTTCAACGTAGTGTTGTATTGGTACATGTTAGGCATACTGATTTCTGACACTTACGCGAATACTCGACATTTAAATAAAATCGAAATCGAAACGTCGGGATTAAAATAATATCAATATAACGCGGTAAAATCCGTAAAAAGAAGTTTTATTTCTATGTTAGGCATAATTTATAATCCCGTAATAAAGTGATTAAGTTAAATAAAATTTTCAGAAAATGCTGTTAAGCAAAATTATCACAAAATCTATGCATCACCGCCATACTCAGCGGATGCGCGCTTTCGATATACTCTCTATTTCTGGATAGATAAATGCAATACGTTTAAGATCTGCGCTATGTCTTTGTATACAAAATTTAACGTATTGTAAAAATGAAAATTTTAAGTCTGATTCACCATTCATTGACTAGCTTCCCGCCAGCTTCCCCCGCGTGGTCTTATAAATCATTCCCACGTTTTTGCAACATTTTTCATTGTTACTCCTCGCCTATTAGTCGTAGCGTGATGGTATATAGCCTATAGCCTTCCCCGATAAATGGGCTATCTAACACTAAAAGAATTTTTCAAATCGGCCCCGTAGTTTCAGAACCTATTAAATACAAAACAATCAAATCATTCCTCTTTATAATATTAATACAGATAAAACAATAAAATTGGTGGAATTGTTTCATGGAAGTTATTTAAAAATATGTGTTAGTTTCGGGTTTCAGGTTCTTTTCAAAATTTTAATGAAATATTTTATTGGCAAGATTTGTTATGTAGTAAATTACAGTTGGTTAAATTTAAACAAGTACTTCTTCTTCGTGTCGATGGTACGATTTAATTTTTTAAATTAGATTTAATGTGCCCAAAATTTCGCCACTTCCACAGCATCGTCAGTGGCAGCGCAGAGGTCGCTTAGATTGCAGGTTGCGGGGCACAAAGGACAGGATAGGAGGTGCACCAAACAAGCACTAGTACAATTAGCTGAACATAGAATACTTTAACCGTACCTATAATTTAGATTTTACAATTATTCGTTACAGGACAAACATCTTTAACTTACCTACTGATAGTTGCTCCGTGTTTTAGTGATTGTGATTATATTACGATACAACAAGAAATGAGGGTATAAGGATGTGGCAATTTTCTTTTAAAAAGCAAATTATATATTTTTATGCCTACTTAATAAAGTATCAATTGTAATTGAATCGCAAATGGTTTTCCTGTAGCATTAATCAAATTGGAAACCGGTTTTTGTATCTTATTTTTCCTTCACGTTCACAATTTCATTCATCAATTAATAAAGAACATTCATATTGTTAAATGAATTTTGTTGATTAATAAATTCTATGATTGAAAATGAATTGATCCCGTCTTAGACATAACATGAACACGAACTACTTCGTTAGACTAGTGCTGGTAATCGCGGATACTAAACGAGAGGTCCTGCCGGGCTAACATGGCGCACCGCGATATAATTCTCGTTTAAAACGTCAAAAATTGTCTACATGTCACATTTGTCGATATAGCTAACATGCACCCCATGAGAGAGAAAATATCTCGTCGTGAATTCGTTTTATGCGGACGATAAACCGATGTAACCATATATGAAAAACGTTGTGATTTTTAAAGTATCAACATCGGCACATTTCCCTTTCATTCGTTCGATTTTACGTCCCACCTCTACTTATATTTATGATTTATAAAAAAATATTAATTGTCAGTTGGACATTTCCATAATGTCAACTTATCAAAGTTTAAATTTTTTAATAATAAATTGAAATCTAGTTATTTTAATTAGGTTTCGTGGTCATCATACATCATATTCGCAGTGGTGATCCGCCACAGTGACTGAAATTAACTGTCCCTAAGCTGAAACGGATTACAAATGTCGCTTGTTCTTTTGCGCTGATTTTGTCGTGTGTGGAAGTGGGATTGTATCATAACAACACAAATAAAACAGAATTAAGCAAGGCGATGGAAAAGCTGGCGATGCAGCTCGTGGTGCAGCGGTGGCCTACACGACTACAAAACTCGTGCATTCCTACTTCGAATGAAATATATTATAATTTGTAGATGTAGTACCTAGATTTTAATTTTTAATATATAATAAAATTATAAAGAATTATATTGTATGAGTCATTCGACGTCGTTTAGATATACTTCGCCTCTCCTAAATATCTATACTAATATTATAAAGAGAAAAGGTTCGTATTTTTGTATGTTTGTAATGAGTAAACTCAAAAACTACAGGACCAATTTCAAAATTTCTTACACCATTAGGGAGCTTCACCTTTCCTTAGTAACATTCTTACTAATATTATAAATGCGAAAGTAACTCTGTCGGTCTGTCTGTCGCCCTTTCACGCTAAATCTACTGAACCGATTTAAATTAAATTTGGTATACAGATAGTCTAGAGCCTGAGAAAGGCTTGACATAGGCTACTTTATAATGCGAAAAAACTGACTGTAAGGGGTTGAAATAGGGGATGAAAGTTATAAGGAATACCCAGACCACGCAGCGAAGCCGCTGGCGGAAAGTTAGCTTAACTATATAACGTCTTTATTATTCACCGCCATATTTTTTATGTTAAAAATCGCGGTAATGTGGTGGTTTTTACATTTTAGTGCTTTCTCGTCTCAAGTCGTCGATGGAAATTACCGACGACAAACAATTCATGTAGAAGTGTCAAGATTCGAAAAAAATATGGTGGCATGTTAGTGTTCGTCGACAAATTGTCACGAAGTCCGGTTGAAGTCGAATTTTGACAGAACGAGACGAGTAGCTTGCACTGCCATGTTAGCAACGGAAGACATAGAGCAATATCTCGTTTTGGGAAGAGATACGGCGACGAGAAACTTATTTCACGCTGCGCATGTTAGCCCGGCTGGATTACATTCCCAGCTCGGATAGTGTGTTGTTCTATAAAGTTCTGTCACACAGCTTATATGTCATATAGTAAAATTGATCGGTAAGATGTGAGAGTGGTACCATCAAGCATGTACTCCTCTACGGGTTAGCCAGAGGGGTACTAATGTACACAAACACTGTTCGCCGAAATATTTAGGTCCCATGTAACGTACCGGCGAAATGTGGGTGCACCTCTGCCTAAACCTTCGGGAAATGCAGGCGCTATGGTAACTAGGTATATGTTAATTGAATCACAATTTTAACTCTCTCTGACAAAAATACTCATTAACTGTGCTGAGTTTTGTTGACTTCTAAAAGCTTTTTTCCCAGCGTTCGGAAATGATTCCTTCATTTTCTTAGCCGTCCGCCCACAGGTTACAAATCTTGTTACTCTTTATTTACTGAAAACTTCCCCGTCCACTTAATCAATAAAATTGAATGGGAAGTCACAGTTGTTGCAATCATATCGGAAATATGACGAGAATTGAATATAATTGAATAACAATACGTTTATGCAAATTACCTAAGGGCGGCGACAGACAGCCAGTTTTTATTTCAACGCGTTATTTTTCATAGATAATTAAAGTTTTTTCAAAATCATTAGCACTATTGCGTAGAACCGGTTCTTCTAGGTACTTACTAAGCTTACAAAAAACTCAGATTCTTACGATTCTTTTAATAAATCGACCAATCACAACGCGCCGTAGCTACTAGTATGAGTACTTAGTTGTTATTAATTTATACATAAAGATTGATTTTAATATTTAACACATAATTTCATTTATTTACAATATAAGAATATTAAGTTACATTGTTTTTATATATAGGTAACCAACATTTAATAAATATTTAAATCACTTAAATAAAAATCTGCAAAAATAATATCACGATTCGACAATGAATGTTTGTTTCAGACCTAATGGCTATGACGTACAGGGCAAGGGAAGACAAGCGCGGTGTTTAGTTGGTTCCACATACCCCCAGGTGGAAATCCTTGAGGATTTTCCGCATCTCAAAAAACATAAAAAGGTATTTAATTATAGAAAATAGGTTAAATAAACATGCCTCATATTTTTTACGCAGAAAAAAACAACATTCTTATTTTATTTTATTCCCTGCGCCATGGCTGAGTAGAACAATGCCGATACACACGTTATGCTCATGAACGGGTCGGGGCTGGTCAACTCTTACTTGATATTGCAATATTTTACTGAAATGTATTGAATAGTTATAATATACGTACTATTGTCACCGGCTATCCAAAACAAAATATTCAATAAAATATTGTAACCATGATTTTTTAAAGGAGTATCTATGGAGTTTCTTTCCGGTTCTTCTCTATAAGATCCACTTTTTGGAAGCGTGGAACGTACCTCTTAATATGGTCTTATTGAAATAAAAAAAATGACTTTTGTCTTGGAAAATATATTAGCACCTAAAACCTTCATAATACACTTATTGTCTTAATTGTTATTACGCAAATACGTGTGTATGCTAACACATTGGACGGCATTGACCTAACTGGAAGTCATGTTGGTTGAAGGACAGTAATGTGTCATCAATAGGTGTTGCTGACGTCACCGTAAGCCGGACAATGTGAAACAGAAATTCGAGTCTTTCCCGTACGGTCGCTACTTACAGCGAAATGAGTTCCAAAGACGACCCTTTGACGTGTTTCGAGTACCTACGCGGAAAATCATTTTAAAAAGGCACTAGGTCTATTAAAAAAATTAAGTCAACTGCACATCGGCTGACCTCGGCACCTTAAAGCGATGATAGAGATAAGAGGAAGCCTTTGCCTAGTGTCTTTCCTTGCCTTGCCTTTGCCAGCAATGGGGCACAAAATAGGCTACTTATAAAAATTACATTACCAGTTAACCAGCTAGTAAATTATTGGTACCAAAACATGAATCGATGCAAAAAACACGTTAAATTTCATTTTAAGAGTAGTTATATTTGATTGTGATTAAATATATTTTAATGTTGCCTACGTGCTCCGTAATAAATTAACCAAAGGAATACTGTAAAAGGATTTTCTTTCATAATCAAAGTTACACTATATGTCACCTACGTAGAATATGACAGAAAAAATAAATTCGACAACACAGCCATTAGTTTTGGTAGCTTAGTCGGCTAAAACCGGTGTACTTAAACGGAGTGACGCTGCTGGTTCGAATGCTACCTATCGTATTTTTCATCGTATTCTTTAGCTTTATATCTTTAAAGAAATATGTATAAATATCGTATATAATTTGACGACGTCTGTGGTCTAGTGGTTCGAGTACCGGACTGCTAATCACGAGGTCGTGGGTTCGATTCCTACAAGACACAAACATTTATGTGATGAACTTAGGTGTTTGTGTTTGTCTGGGTGTTTCTTGTATATTATAAGTATGTATTTACAAGAAAAAAGTATATAAGTATTATATCCATTGTCTAGTACCCATAGTACAAACTCTGCTTAGTTTGGGACTAGACGATGCTGTGTAAAAACAAAAATGTCCCTAGATATTCGAAAATACTATAGATACTAATTTGCCATATATTAGAAACTAGTGTTACAAGTATTCTAGCTACCTACAATGGTATCACATTAATACAGTGCGTCGATCGTCCTCAATAGAACAAACAAAGTGTTAAGTAGTTATTACCCAGACACGTTCCGCAAATACAGAGTGCGTGGACAGAACGTGCAGAATCGCCCACACGTCACTGCATGCTTGCCGCGGTACGGTAAACTGAACGCGTGCGCGGGGAATATTTTAAAAATGGAATTTTTTTTAACGCATGCTACCTGTAATAAATAATATCAAAGATTTTTTATAACGTTTTCTTTGGCGATTATCAATGAAATTATTGCTAAAGAATAGTGATGTAGGTATAAGTGGATAATGTTCTATAATATTTTAAGTTTATACAATTTTAAATTCATATTAAATTATTACAAGCTTTTATTTTTCGACTTGTTCATAATTAAAATCATATTATTTTTTATGTGCCGCATTATTCGGGTGGAATAGTTACTTAGATATACGAACCTTCATCCCCTATTAATTTTAACCCCATGAAAGTCGAAATTTTAAAAACAAAGCAATTTTTTTTTCCTATCATGTATATTGTACCTCATTGTCTTATGACCGGCTCCAATACAAATCTCCAACCCCTTCAAGCCTACGCGAAAAATTTAGCCTATATCCTTCTCCAAAGTGTAATCTATCTCTCCACGAAATTTATTTAAAATCGGTTTAGCGGTTTAGGCGTAAAAGCGTAGATAACATAGAGACGGACGGTTACTTTTGCATTTATGCTATTAGTTGGGTTTGTTCTAATAACTCAGTTCTAGGAAAATTCTGCAACAGCGACAAACTAGCTAGAAAACAACATGCCTGTTATGCCGCGGACGTTCCAACGCAATTCCGGCCCGCAACCGTTCTATTCCGTGTGACCTAGCCTTTACCCCTGTTGTATGGCAATAAGTTTGAAAAGCGGAACGCAACATACTGTTCGGAAATTCAATTCAAATACCGCGTCATATTGTCTATACTAATAATATTATAAAGAGGAAAGATTTGTATTTTTGTATGTAACGAATAAACTCAAAAAGTACTCGACCGATTTGAAAATTTCCATGTTAGATAGCCCATTTATCGGGGAAGGCTATAGGCTATAATTATCATGACGCTACGACTAATAGGAGCGGAGTAGTAATGAAAAATGTTGCAAAAACGGGGGAAAAAATTATAAGACCACGCGGGCGAAGCCGCTGGCGGGAAACTATTTTTAATAATGCAATTAAAAATCTTGCGCTTTTTATTGTAATTAGCATTATTTAAACATTTTCAAGGTTATAAAAGCGAAAGAAAAACTGGTGTAACGAATCACAGGACTCTGGAGGATATTTTCATCTATAACTCATTATAACAATCTTCCTCCCGTAATTTCTATTGTACGTGATTTGAATGTCACAGTTCGAAAGTAGGTAAACAGAGCTTGCACCGGGTGACGTGTATTATATGTAGCTACATTATAGCGATCGGCTTGCAAGAGTAGTGTAATGTCTGATCGGGCCATTGTTGACCGCAGTTATCCGGCGAGTAATTGATTGATAACGTGCGGCGATAGATTGGATAGACAAACTATTATGTCTGCCGCAGCGGTAGCTAAACGTTACAGATTCAATAATCCTCGGATAGAGGAAAGCCACACTCTTGTCGCATACAAGAAATACTCTTCTACAAAATTTACCTATCAGGCTTTTTTTATTATTCGAACTTCTAAAACTGCGTCTCGTCATTCTATTGGTCTGCTACCCTCCTGTACCTCAACCATGAGTTCTATCGAATGGCTTTCGATGGGTTTTTTACGCATCAAAACGCTGTAATCTCTTAGCAGATTTTAGTTCCTTACGTAACCGCTAGAGGCGCTGCGAGGGTTTTCCATACAAAATATGTTACGGCGAGTCTAGTGAGAAAAACTCGTGGTCAAGGCATTGGTCAAGGGTTCGATTCCCAGGTGGAGAATAGTGTTAATAGGTTTTTCTATGAAATTGTCAGTAGTCGCCGGGAGTTTAATTTGTGCCCGGTTGATTCCATAGGCTCACCCCGTTAGGAGATATGGGACCTAAATATGCCTGTGACATGAGTGTTTTTTAGTACATCTCTGTCTTACCGTTCGGGTAATATAGGCGTGATGAAGTTATGTGATTAGTAATTAAAAAAACGATTAGCAGACACAATATACACACTCCACACTGTTAAAATAACATTGTGAAGTGCAATAAATATATTGAGTATTGTGTATATAAAAAATACTGTTACCAAAATTTGCCGCGGTCCTTTGATGAATAAAATTTAATTAAGTTCCTTAGAATTTCTAGCAACACTAGAAAATGCAAAGCAACTGGACAGGAGTTGAAGTTGAACGTGAAACTTTGTTGGAAGTTATAATATCGCTCTTCGTGACACTTAAGTGGAGTTTAAACGAAGTTTTAATACATAGGTAGAATACTGAAAAGACCATGGTGTTTAAAACAATTTGTTGAACCCTCATTAGTTTGCCACATTTGAAAATGTGCAATTTTCATTACTTGCAGATTAATTTTACACAAAAAAGTGTATTGACCGGTGTAATTTTAACCCTATTTTTCGAAATACCTAATAATAATAATAAATAATAATAATAAAATTTATTCAGTCCTTTGTTACAGAATGTTACACAATGGTTTAGGTTTACATTAATGAATATTGTACCGTTATAGAAGTGTCTTGATGACTAAACGGTGACCCCTAAACTAGACGACCGTCTGTATCTTGGGAGCCAGAGTGGCAGTACATAAAATTATTATATAAAATTTAAAAAGATAATCATAATCTGTAGGGAATAGACTGGTTTTGGCAATCAAGTTTACACTAGTTTCTTAATAATAAACGTATGGAGTAAAATTGTGAGTGTGTGTGTGTGTGTGTGCAAATTAAAGTAAATTAGAGTAATATTTCCTCAGTCTCTTCGTATGACAGTGAATAGAACCATGCTAATCTACAAAACTTCTATATGCGGTTTTCACAAGGAACCCCAACATAGAGTAAGCTTAGCTCAAAGCAATAGCTTGGCTTCATAATTATTGAAATCAAATATTATGACAGTGAAACAAGTTATCGTCATTTAAACGCAATAGGATACTTTTAACAGCAGACGACGTCGCGGGCTGAAGCTAGTTTTGAATAAACAATTATTATTGCTAAAAGAAACATAGTACTTAGGATCGTGCGAACTGAGTCCATTTTACTAGATTATCACTGCAATAAAGTAAACTGATAATTACGATTGCTCTACGATTATGTTCTATAACTCGGTCAAGTGTTATTGCGTTTTTTTTAAACAAATTGTCTCTAGCAGCTGTAGTTTGGATTTGTGGTAAATGTTTGTTAAAGGTTGTTGTGTAAATGGCAATATTGTGCCTATTATGTCATCTAAATATACCGGCGAAATATAAGGTCGGCTTTCAATCTAACAAAGGGGGCTACTCCCTATCTCCATCAACGAAGAAACGAGCCCGTTCTAAAGTAGCCCAGACGTAAAGATTCGTTAAAAGAATCAATTTCAGGTTCAATTCTTCGGATGTGTAAAGACACATCGGGTGTAGAACAACTGTCTTTGTTGTCATTCAAATTGTTTGTTAGTTCGGGCCCCGAACGAATAATTCGTCCGTAGGTACGTAGGTGACACAGAGTAGGAAATGCCCGCAGCAAGGCTGAAACCACGGAATTCGTACTTAGGGAGTAGATCCCAAAATGCGGCTGAATGTTAGTATTTTACACGAAGTGACTGCCATCAAATGTCCTCTGTTCAATACCTACTCATTCACTGTTGGCCAGGAAGGCCAGGTTGTTATGAAACAATATTTTTTCAGAGTCATCATCATCTTCCTAGCATTTTCCCAACCATGTTGGGGTTGCTTTCCAATTTAACTAGTTATGGCTGAATATCAGTTAAATATAGTCTGGGCTTTTTGAGCGTCTGACTACTACTGATTGTCATAGACGTTCGTATGACAACCCAGATAAACGGCTTTTCGTGCTCTCCTGAGCCACGTTCTACAAAACAGATGATAATATTTGTACTTTATTTTTTAATTATATTTAAATTTCGTTTAAATAAAAATAAAGCTAGTTACTTTAATGGAAGGGCTTTAAAACCGCCGAAAATCAGAACCGGTTGCTTTAAACCCCATATTATGTTATACGTTTTAGTTCAAACGGTATTTAAAAAAAAAACTACAGTTTCACCTCAACCATAAATTGACTTGTACATATTTAATACCCCTAAGCATGGATGGAGCATATGGAACTTTTGATTACGTGCTGTCAGTTGAATTAAGGATAAGTACGCATTATGATTCTGAAATAGTAATAAGTTAATAGGAAAAAGTTACTAAGTGATTTGTAATAGTAGGAACATTTACCATGTTATTGTAAGTGTATAGTAACTTTTAATGTGGAACAAATACTTATGTCTAAAACGTATTGTGGAACATATTAATTAGGTTTACTATCAAAAAATCTTGATTACAAACGCACCGATCGTATCGTATGCAGTAACTTGTTAGTTAGATCAAAATGCATAACCCTTATTTTATATTTACGTAGGTATTAGGTAATTCAACCGTTATCAATTCATCAAAATCATAAAAATGAATCTATCAATCACCATGGCCAACTAACGCACCAAATAGTAACAAAATGCTAGCAGGCGAAAAAACAAAACAGAATGGACATCGCTTGACCAATGCTTAACAATGATATCAATCATTCGGAATATTGAAACACAAACTTTCATTGGGAAGCCTGTGTTTTTATATTCCGAATCAAATCAAAACGTTAAAATATTAAATGCCACAAAAGTGAACACAGTTTATTTCTCGTATTGAAATATCACGCGTTTCTGCGAACATACGAAAGCTGCCCCGGAAAATGTACGTGTAATTTTGGATACCTTCGTTAAATACATCCACGCTTCTATCAATTTAAACTATTTACTCATTTTATAGTGAGTTTCATTTATAAAACGATTTTATAATAATGTTTACCATTGCTACGCGGCCTGTTTATATGAGATTAAGAATTTATTGATTAACTCCTCACTGCCTACGCTTGGTATTTAATAAGAACGACGCTGCATTACATGCTCCTTTATTACGTTCCAAGATATATTCATGAAATAAAAAAATATTAAATATGTTCACACCAAAAAATAAAGAGAGCAATGCACCTAGTGATTAAGATACAAACATAACACTGAAGTTATATAATTTCGTAGAAACACGCATCGTGAAATTTGACGCGTTGAGAAAAGTACTTGGTTCACAGTTATGCGGCACTTTTGTAAAGTTTTATGTGAGGTTTTAAATGAGTTGTTTGAGGTTGGCTGGCCATGAGGGATGATGAACTTACCTTCCGCGGTGGCGGCTGCATGTTGTCGCTCGTCGCCGTACCGTCGGCGACTGAGTGTCGGACCACGAGGATGTAGCGGATCGATGCCGCCGCACGAACGCGTCTCCACCCTCTGCCGCGACCGGCCGCGTCTGCTTACCCTACGGGACAACGCCGCGCATGCCCCTACCACCCGACGTTTGTCATAAACCAACTACTTGCTTTTTTTTACCTCCAAACGCCAAATTATATATAGTCGTGGCAAAAAAAAATGCACAATAAAAAATAAATAATTTTGTCATAATTATGAAACCAAAAGTTTCGTTATGTCTGATTTTACGCAATTATCCTGTAGGATAAGATCGGCATAGTAATCGTCGAGTCTCTACGTCCCCTCTCTAAGACTTCGTAGCACGGCCGCGGCGTAGCGAACGCGTAGCCAGCTAAATCTACTATTTCGTTCGTAGCCATGACAATACAATATAACAAAAGTAAGTGCAGCTATATTTAAATACTTTGGGGTACATGGTCCATTTAATAGGTAAATTTAAAAAATAAATAAATTATATTTTGATATTTAAAGTACGCTATAAAAGTATTCGATAATGCCACAGAAGCAGTTTTATAAAATAAATACACGTTCGTCGACTTTAATGCATCTCATTCATTTTTTAAATCGCAATTACCGTTATTGTTCTGCTCATGAATACTGAATGCGGTTGGAAGCCCTACGTGAAACAACCCTAGTTTGTAAACAGATATCTAACCTGCCGACATTTGACACGAGCTGTCTCCAATAATAATTTATAATTCAGTTCGCGCACTGAATGACGAAGAAAGCTATTTATGCTCTTCAGAAGTGAGTGATTTACTGGTGCAAGTATAAATTATAACGTGAATTCGAAGGGGTACTTTGTAGTTATACCGTATGAACGGAGTCACCTCTTAAATTCACGTGTTTGGCTTCAGTTGGTATCGATTTTTGATTAGTGACCCACTGCCCAATATTTGTCTGTCAAATGTAAGGATCATTGTTCTTCACGTGTAAACGTGTTCAACTGTTTCAACTGTTTCGAACATTATATTTAGAATTTGGTAACTATTTCTATACTGGGTAAAAGTTAGGCCCGAAATTTACTGTGGGTACTGTTTATAGAAGAACAGTGATTTAAAACTAAAGAACTGTCACCCCTGAAATCACAACTGGGCCTCAAGACCTCAAACATATTATTATTATTATACATATTATAAAATAGTGGTCTAATTTAAAATAATTGGTTGGGTTGGATGGGATTTTTCAGGTTAGATCTGAAGACGATGGTCTTTAAGGATTCATAGTAACTTTCTGGTTAAATTTCTGCTTTTACAAACACAAATTTTCACATACACAAACACCTAAACTCGGAACAACTACCAACAATGGTCATACAAATATTTGTTCGGTACGGGGATCGATCCTACATGATTTAAATCGCATGTATTGATTTGATTAGTGGCTAGTAGTAGTCGTCGGTCTATTGTGATAACATCCTATGTATATCCAACAAAGACGAGCCTATTACCGGGTCTACCAAACTCCGTGCCGTCACTGAGAATAACCTAACCCAAGAAGATCCCAATAACAATTTGCTCTGCCTCGAAATCGAAATCGGGACCTCACGCTGGCCTGCAACGTTGACTTGATTTTAATAAAAAAAAAGTATTTTAAGCTGTGAGGACAATCGTAGTGTATGTTTGGTTAACAAATTATAACGTGGTTAACATGGACAAGACAAACATAGTTACTGTGTTGACGAAATATACATTTATGTAGTTAGGAAATGTATGAAACCTAGGAACTGTACACAATTGACGATTGAATTGAATTACAACTGACGAACGAAATGCTTAGGAAATGTGTATAAAATGTTTAAAAAAACTTTTAGTAGTGAAATGTGCCATGTATATCCTAGAAATTATATGCAATTCCGTGACGGTAACAGAAACAACAATTTCTGTGAATCTAATAAATAAAACACGTTTGTAAACTGAAATCAGAATTTTTATTAAGGCTCTCGTTGACATAATCTGCTGTAGGTAATTGCGATCTTACACGACGGGGCTTCTATTTCCAGATGTTAGTAAAAAAATAACCACGAAGGCTAAGTCTTTGCCTTATAATCTAAACTACCCGAATTGTTATTAAATTATAAAGACATTTTAGAGAATACCGGATACAGATTACCGATGAAATAAACTATTATTATTATTATATATTCCTGACAATTTTTTTATCAACATTACAGTTAAATTGGCTATCGGTGATTTCAAAATAAAAATGCTATTTGTATGATGTTTAGTCATGACCGTTTTTAGAACTTCGTCAGAGAGATTGTCTGAAACAGGATACATTTAAAAAAATATCGTGGATTCAAGTTCAAGGATCAAGTTCAAGTTTCTGCGCCTTAGCGATGTGTAGTAATAATACAGCTAACAGCATTAAATTTTGCGACTCAGCTAATTCCAGAGTCCGATGTACCCTGCCGTCTTTTGGAGTACAGAAATATCATTATTATTATTTTACCTACCTACTGACCAATGGAGAAGTTCTCTGCCGAGCTGGAAAATCTCCGACTGTACTATTTAAATAAATAAATATAAACTTTGGAGCCGGCCAGAAACGCCAAAACGTCAAACGGCGAAAAGTTGGTTATCTGGGTCACATTATGCGCCGACCAGAAGTGAATAGGGATAAGGGCAGGAGGATGATGATGATGATGATGATGATTATGCGACATGATATCAACTGCTACAACTCATATCGATGATTAAAGTGGGTGTAGGCCGAAGAAGAAAGTGGAGGGGATGTGGTCTTTAGTCGGGACCATTCCGCCTTAAAGCGCTCTTTCTTTATAATCATGGTCATGAGAAACAAGACTCCGAATGACGCTGCACGTGCAACCGTAGCGGCAGTACTGGTTTCTTTGTAGGTACTTCTGTGAAATCACTTCCGAGTGCCGCGACAGCAGCACGCGTAGTCGGCGACATTTTGCTCAGAAATCATTTGAAGCCTGCAGTTTCAGTCTGCAGCATAATTTGTAATACAGAGACAGATTAGACTTTGGAGACATAGAGAGATAAGCTACCTTTTGTCGCAAGAAAAGACTAGTAGGGGGTTGAAATAAGGGAAGAAAGTTTGTATGGGAGTCCGTCATTGTTGCTGATGAAACAATGAAACTTTTTATTTAGGCACACAAAAGTAAACATTTATGAAATAGGGAATTATTATATTTATAATAATTAGTAGAATGTGTATATGCAAATTAACCCCCTAAAAGTAATCCTGGCAACGCCCATGAATACCTTGACCTTGTTTTCAATGTTAAACAAATCACTCTGACGAAGTGACATTTTAAATCAGCCTACGGATTTATAAACGTAAGATAAAATTATGAATTATTTAAATGATTTTTGTTATTAATTATATATTAGTATTGAAGGGCTCCTACCATGCCTCGGAGAGCACATATAACCGTCAGCCCCGGTTGTCATTAAGTACACCTATGGCAATCGTTAGTGGTAGTCAGAAGCTCAATAATAAAAAATAGTAATATTCAGCCGTATCAAGTGAGTGAGTGAGGGCACTTTTTCTTTTTTACAACTTTATAAAGTTTGAACGTTTTTTTGAAAGTTTCGTTTGAAATACAAAGAATGTGACTTTCAATTTATTTCTTAACTTTGAAATAAAACTAATTACCTACTTACATATTACCGAGTTCTTTTTATAGGTTTAGATCGTTTACAGCACCCGTGGTCAAAGGTAGACTGAAGAATTCATAAAATGTATTTATTAAATTTATAATAAAGATAGGTGGCGTAGGTCAGGAACTAGTATTACTACTATTAAACTTAGGTAGGTACTTACATTACCAATATCTAAAATATCGCTGGGGTAAAGTATATATTTTCGATTTCACGGTTGCGTTACGATAATTCCATAGCATATCCACTTCTAAATAAGTCCTTATTAAATCAAGACATATTATTATAGCAAAAACCAAACATATTAACTTCATTTTAAGTGTCAACAAGTATTTTACATAAAAAATACTTTACACACTTTACTAACTACCCAAATTGAGTTAAAAATAAAAATTATAAAATAAAACTGATTGAATTTTTCGCACAAAAGCAATGTTTGTTAGCTAAAATAACTCTTATCACCACTGCGGGAAAATAGGTTTTAAGTATTTGAACTTTACAAATCTATCAACGTTTTCGCCTGCCTGCCTGCCTGTGACTGCACTCTAGGTAATCACAGTACTCTGTAGCACTTCCGCACGTCGTCGGACGTAACCCGCCATTACCTAATATTTTATTCACTTTCAATTGATGCAGACTTACACTTACCAACACCTTAGCTTTCCTGCGAGTAGTTCCGTACTTATTTTCGTAATAACTCATTGTGAACACATATTAAACAATTCATATTAGTAAACAAATATATTTTGCACTTAAAACATCACATTTAAGTCACTTGTATACCAAAAAAATTACTTTATGTTTTGACATAATTAATTGGCTGACAAAATAATTTGCAGAATTAAATCCAGAAAAAATATTGCTTTAAAACAGATTGCATGCGAACGATTTATCGACGCGACTTCATAACTGATGTCCGATAAATAAATTAATCGTCACAAAGATTATCTGATATGTATTATGGTTTCTATTGAGAATTACAGTTATCACACAAGGCCCTGTAGCGTACCGTTATTGTTGATAGTAGTAACAGCAATTTGTTGTTTATTTGACAGATTATGATTTTGAAGTGTATTGTTTTTATAAAAACTATAAAATGTAGGTAGTGTAGGAGTTCTTGCTAATAATTATTAAATGGTGAATATCTATGCATGTTTATATTTGATAACGTCTCTAAGAAGTAACAAATGTAAGTAATATCTGCTTATATATATGTGGTGGTTAGATCATTCTTCGTAGATTGATGTTACATATTGGTTCAGTGTTAAAAAGCAGTGTTCTAGAATTCATATTAACTCGATTACTTCCTCTTCTATACTTTTAACGACATAACAACCACTTAACTAAATACCTTACTTACACAAATTAACTTACATAATTTTACATTGAAATTTAATTACTTTAAAATTTAATAATACCTACCATTTCACGTAGAAATTTTAAGTATTCTTATAAAGTATTTTTTTAATCAGCGAAAAGTTTTATCGTTTCATTAAAGAATCCTAACGTATAAAGTGACAGCTGAGTGCTCCCACGCATAAATACAGTGTGCGCTCAAATAATTGGATGTACCATCGCTAATGAGTGCAGTAAGCAATAATAAAGTGAGTAATACGCAATAAGGGACAGGTGACCGATCTCACATAGTAGAGCCAATTACACTTTATTTATGAGCGAAATGTTAAGTAGGTACCGTTTGCAAAAAGACATATTTCATTATTTAAACCAAGTACCTACAGGTTTTACATATCATTACGCCTTAATTCCCTAAAGATTTATAATAGGCAGAGGCATCCAAACTGTAAACGGCTACTGAGCATTCCAAACTCATCAAAAACTTCATGGAAAAACTTTGCTCGACCTGTGAACCAAACGAAGACCCAGCAGACAGCAGCGTGTGGTCAACGTGGTCTACACCTCCACTAAACGTAGTTATTTTAAGATGTGACAGGAAGACCCGAAGACCAGAATAAATTATTCTGATATATTTTGTAACACTGAAAGAATAATTTATAATGATATTGATCCAAAACTTAATTTAATAGATAAATACACAATTGTTATTAGTATGAAATTTATAATGAATATGTAATATTAAGTAATTAGGTAATTAAAGCCCTCCATATCCGCATTGCAATGCTTGTAAAAGGCCGCTAAGTTCCAAGCACACAACATTTTTATGTAACACCTTATGTACACTTGGCATGCAATAAATGTTTGAATCTTTGAATCTTTGAATTATCGGTTAAACTGCGCAATGGTTTTATTCTCCTTGACACAATTTAAGATATTAATTTAACCGAAATACATACAGACGTCCATTGCCGACATTGCTGATCTCGCACTATTAAGGCTTTTCGTACAATAAGAGTTCAGCAGAGGAAATGTATGGCATGGTGTGCGCGTATACTGGATCCATATTAAGATTCATTTATATTATCCTTATCCATTCTAGTCAATATCATTTTTAGCTATTTTATTTTATATTAATCTATACTTCTATACTAATATTATAAAGAGGAAAGATTTGATTGTTTGTTTGTTTGTATTGAATAGGCTCCGAAACTACTGGACCGATTTGAAAAATTCTATCAGTGCCAGATAGACCATTAATCGGGGAAGGCTATAGGCTATATACCATCACGCTACGAATAATAGGAGCGGAGTAGCAATGACAAATGTTGCAAAAACGGGGAAAAAAATTTATAAGACCACGCAGGCGTAGCCGCTGGCGGAAAGCTAGTGTGAATCATAAACTAATTTATAGAAAAGTGGCCTTTTTAACCAGTGGCATAAGTTCGATATTAACCTTAGGATCTATTTCACTACCTCATGATAGCCTCAGGATAAATTCAAATATGAACGAAATTAGTATGAAATTATCTGCCAACTAATTTAACGGGAACTTACTTTGAGGTGGTGATATAGGCCCTTATTAGTGCAAGTTTCTTTTAATATCGATCTTACACATCGACCGCATACAACGTCCCATTGGCCTGTTCCGAGCTGTTCACCAATCGAAACACTGATCTCTGTCGATGATAAAAATCGAGACGTACCCGTAGACGTTATTATTATTATTTTAGCCCGAACTTTCCCAAAATTGAGTAAAGGCCTCTCCGTCTTTTTCCATGCCAGTCGGTTGCACGCGACTGTGGACCAGTCTGGTTGAAAACAATCCAAATCGTCCCGCCACCGACGACTCGGGCGTCCTCGTCGTCGCCTCGAAGTGGGATGCCACTTAGTTGTTATTGCAGCCCAGCGCTGGTCTGGCATGCGGTTAATATGGCCTACCCAGTCCCACTTAAATTTGGCAGCTTTCTGGCCCACGTCGGCGATCTTAGTTTTGGATCGTAGTATACAGTTTCGGATCCGATCGGTCAATTTAACTCCCAGAATACTACGCTCCATTGCTCTTTGGCAAACCTTGAGTTTGACCTTTTTCATTTATGTTTATTAATATATATTTTTTATAATCACGCCTGTTATCCTCGAAGGCTGAGGCAGGTATGTTTAGGTCCCATGTTATATGGAGCGAGTCTGTTGCCATTAATCCAAACTCGGAGCTCGGACCCAGGAACTCGAGAGTAGTATCTCGATCTTTTTACTTAGCTGCCTCATTAGCTTAGCTCTTAGGTCCTAAGCGCGACTAATTAGACCATATAATTGAAATACTCGGAGAATTCGGAGAGCTAAGTTAACGAGGCAGCTAAGTAAAAAAATCGAGATGATTATTAAAAGACACTCGCATTAATTTGTTGAGATCTTTAACTATGCTAATTTGTTTTAAGTAATAATTTGTATTAAGAGAGGTAGGGCACAGCCATTTATGGCTCAAATCTGGAGCAGCCCACCTGGGGAAGTACCTCCACCTTAGAGAAAACTGCAGCCAAATAACACACTTTATTGTGTGTTGTGTTCCTGCAGTGAGTAAGGTCGCCAGAGCTCCTTCTAAGGATGCGCTGCGCTGGCAGCAAGGGGTATATTCCCTCAAACTGTCGGCGCAGTGAATTCTCCATAAACCTCTAAGAGGTTTTTCGGGACGGCAACGCGCGAGTGACCTCTGGTGTCGCAAGCGTCCATAGGCTACGGTAACCGCTTACCATCAGGCGGGCCGTACGCTTGTTTGCCACCTTAGTGGTATAAAAAAAAAGTAATACCGCAGGTAAGAAGTAAAATAATTACACTAAAGCACAAAATGTAGCTTTGCTACGCCTCTTCGATCACATCTACAGCTACGCTGCTACAGCACGGGCAGGTTTGGCTACGAGCTACGAGACTGCTACGGCGCAGCTACGAAACGACTCGTTTTTCAAGTCTCAAGTATTTCCTTCTACTTCGAGTATTTCCTATTATTTTTTACTACGCAAATATACTAGTAACTATAAACTTAAAATATACATACCTACTGTTTCGTAGCTAATGTTGTTGGAAGGTCGTTGAGCTTCTTAAAATAGGGTTGAGTAGGTACACGATGACCGGATTCATGCTTGGCATCCGTCGGGATGTAGGTACTCAAAGCCTTACAGTTGAGGAAAGAAAAGAATCACAGCTTTGAGTAAATCCTTTGAATACATATTATGTAAGTGTCACAATTGAAACAATAGCTATCTTTTTGTGTGAATTGTTATTGATATTTCTGTTATTTAAAGGAGAACAACACGATTCTCTGAGTTTGTTTCGGCTGTTTTGTCTCAGGGTCGTCAGATCGAATATGCAGACGCCATCTAGTACTAAAAATCTAAAACATTGTAAAGGCGACTTTAATAGACTTACAGTTCGCGCCAAACTTATTGTCCGGGTTGAAGTTGGCTTGAGCTAACTTTAACCCGTCCGTAAAAATCGGAGAAAGAAAAATATTGGATTAAAATGATTTAAAACGATAGCCTACGACTTGAGCTTTCTTATTTTTTTGTTACAACCCAATATTTTTCTTTCTCCGATTTTTAAAGCCGGGTTAAAGTTAGCTCGTGCCAACTTCAACCCGGACAATAAGTTTGGCGAGAACTTTACAGAAATAAATGTCGTTCATTGTTTATCATTCATATAACAAATGCAAATAAAGCTCCTCTTCTTTTTTCTTACTTTTACTAAACGATGTTCTGTGAATAGACACGAAGTGTAACGAAGTTTGACATTACTAGTTTCATAAAACGAACTTTGGCATACTTAGTTTCAGGATAGACATTTTTAAAAACCTAAAGCCAATACTACTACTATTGTAGAGTAATAATATATCGCGCTTATTAAGAGCAGCTCAACTGGTCATCTAGTGGAACAATTCTTACATAGATTAGTATTTTGTTAACATTATTTTTTATTTATTAATACATCTACTGAAGAACAAAATGCCCCACAAAACTATAGTCAGTTTGACTGTGGACTTAACCTACCGTAGCGCCACCATATTCAACGCTTATCGACGCATACACGACAATTTTGATGGTCCTCATTGTCTCTATCCTCCGTATAAAATAATTATCACCTCCGATTTGTCAGCTATCACGCTGTCACCGATAGGTATATATTATAAATCTGTACACCGTTAAAACTCTGTGTTGTAGGTCTTTCGTACGAATTCTTTCGCTGTTTCTAAAGATTTATTATATGCTCCTTATATGCCTCAACTACCAATCAAAACATACCTGCACCCACGCCGCAACGCATAGGTAAGTCTCGTTGGCACTTAGGCAGTACCTAAGCTGGGATACGACTTCAGTTCCCACGATAGTAATTCAAGTTGAATAATTATGTATATTAATATCTTAATAATTAAAAATGAAATGAATTGGGTTACCACCCAATTTAGGTCTGGGAATCCTTGATGCTGTCTTATCCATCACGATGCTTTTCGTGCAAAATGTGTGAAAACTTACCATCGCTGTTTCTGCTTTTTATGTAGCTTTCTCCTCACATTCTAACCACACATGGTCTTCATAAGCATATACAAACTTTTTAAAAGTAACCTTAGTAGATACTTTATAAAAGACCCGCAAATAATGGTAAAGCTTTGTTTGAACCCTTTGTCTGTCAGTCCGTGACATCTAGTACCTAGTAGGCAATGATAATTGAGTGGTAACCATCTCTATTGTAGGCGGCATTTCACCGTGCCCGGTCAACAAGATGGCACAGTGGGTTAGATGTAGAAGTAGCCTGTTAGCTCGATAGATGTTCTGTGGAGTCGGCAACATATTACTTACCAAAGTATTTCTCACTTTTCTTAATAGGTAACTGCGAACCTGTAACCTGGGCTAAAGTCTGCTACTGTAAGTATAAGAGTTTGTGCACTACACGTAATTTTAATGTCCGGCAGTCTGACTTGCACCAACTAGTATATATTTTATATGGCGTGCCGCATCGAACCGTAAAAAATCGGACAACGGGACAGTAAAATTCCTAGAAGTGCACAAACGCTCTACGGAAGACTGACATTTTATTCTATAATGTTACTTACGTCAAATCGAGATATCGGGGCTACAAAATTTCATCAACTATGATTGAGGCTTAACAATTAAATTAGATACCTAGTAGGTAAATAATAGTAAAATATTAGGGCATAGCTTTAAGGGCCCGTTTAACCACCTCCTAGTAAGTTCCCGTTAAATTACTTGGCAGATAATTTCATACAAATTTTGTTCCATTTTTTAATTTATCCGTCGGTTAGTGGTTATCCAGAGGTGGTGAAACAACCCCTTAATGTAGGTACTATGAAAGCATGTGATTGTATTCGTTTGTAAGTTTTTGGAAGGTAAGCTAACCTACAGCTAGTCAAGTCTCGGAATTTGAAAAGAGAGGCTCTTATTTGGACTTCGTTTAAATTAAACAAATATTTCGGCAAGTTATCAGTCTGCCATCGTAGTGACGTTAATTAATGTTAATTAGATACTTTCGATGTTCAAAGGAGTAGGAGCTTTATTTCAAGCGTAGGTACCTATCTCAAAATTCTAAAATATTTTTGCTCGTCATAACTGCCACCAAATGCAGTGTGAACATTGAAATTTAAAAGGAGCATTGATTTTTTTTGTCTGCGTTTCGGTAATCCTAATCAAAGACATTTTGTTAATAGAATTGGCCTCTGGTACTTATGAGATTTACGGTGACCGGAGGTTTGGTTATCAAAATAGTCATGGATGATATCCATCACCTGAAGATTATTGACGCCTATTTAGTCGCATTTTATTTCCAGACTAAGAAAAGGCAACCCCATTGTTTATGTATGTGTAATGATTTCAAAATATATGTCAATGATGTCTGTTGTCTACCTACATTGACTTAGCTAGATTGATAGGCACTACGTAATATGTATAAGTAAGGTAGGTAGGTACTTACTTTATTGTATATCTCAGTATAGCATCCATGGGCGAAACTAAAACACTTGGACTTACATTGGGATGATTAATATAATTATACCTACGTGGCCGGGTTTACCTTTCTTTAGCCATGGAGGATTTAATGAGGGTAACGTAATTGACAAAAACCTACCAAAAATATCACAAGATCACAAAAAACCGCCTTCAAAAAGTGCTTATAACTACGAAATCTGTAAACAAATACGTAATTATACAAATACCTAAATACCACTTATGTAGCAGTGCAATCTACCTAATGCGCCTCTCCCATAGTCTATCTATACCTATAAATAAAAATGAATGTTGGTAAGCGCATAACTCAAGAATGGCTGGACCAATTAGGCTTATTGTTTTTTTGTATGTTCCATAAGGTCCACCGAAGGTTTTAATACTACAAAAAATGCGTGGACAATAGTAAATAAAGTTATCAAGACCACGCGGGCGAAGCCGCTGGCTGAAAGCTAGTTACTAATAAAACTTTACTGTCTACTATTATCTATCCAAGATCTGTAATTTTTCAATGAAACCAAGTAACCGAAAGACTGAAACCAAGTAAACGAAAGACTGATTTATCAACGCATATTGTCTAGTATGTTCTAAGTATGAACTTTTTGCGAATCACCGCGGGACAACAAGTACATACTTAGTTATCAATTATTATTGTGCATTAAAAATCTTAGATATTTAATTTTAAAGATTCTTTTTTGTTTGAAAGAGTATAACATCCGAAATAGCCCTATTTAAATTAAAAAAAAAGACTCCATCCCCAAGGGTAGAAAAATAGGGGATGATTATATTTTCGTACTGAATGTAAAACGATTGTAATGAAACTTGGCCCACATATCTAGTTCTGATGTCTCTACAATATAAGGACACTTCGAGTTGATCTGATGATGCGAGACGGGAGACAAACGAAAAAACCCTCAACGGCTTACAGCAGCTATCTCGTGTTTGGGCTCATGGGGCCTTATTTAATTTAACTTCACGGAACTTAAGACCTGACTTAGACAAAGTAAGGTAAATAACTTACTTACCTTACTTTGTCTAAGTAGTGTCTTACTTTTACTAGCCACAAAACATCTAACAAAAAAAAACGAATAGTAACCAAAAAGCTAACCTACTGAAAAGTTTTTAGAAAACCGTTTTTAGGTTTATTAACAAATTTTCAGTAGGTGCCAAATTATAATTAAATATATGATCTCCGTTGATTGATTGTTTTGCACCGACCTATATACTACCTAAACATTTTATCCTGTTACCCTATTGTTAATGTGGATTTTTAAAATAGGCACTAGGCAGATAGAAATGCAATGATAATAGATACCTACTTACCTAAGTCTAAGTTAAACCAAGGTTTAAAACATATTTAGTACTGATTTCTGACACTTACGCGAATACTAGACATTGAAATAAAACTACTTATTACGGATTTTATCGCGTTATATTGATATTATTTTAATCCCGACGTTTCGGACCCTTTACAGCGTCGCTGTAAACGATGTAAAGATGTAACGATGTAAATGGACGCTGTAAAGGGTCCGAAACGTCGGGATTAAAATAATATCAATATAACGCGATAAAATCCGTAAAAAGTAGTTTTATTTCAATATTTAGTACTTCTTAAATGTTCTCTTGAAGAGAGACGAGAGCCATTTAAAACCTGGGTTTACCTTAGTGCTTAATTTTGTGATAAGGTGGAGATTATAAATACTATGATATAACAGTTAATGATTTGTTGTGGTTCATGTTGCAAACAGAGTACAAGGATGTGGAGGATGGTAGGGTAGGTTGTTTCAAAAAACTTAGGTACAATAGTATTCCATTCAGTAAGTACAGAATAGGCACATTTATATTATTTCATTATATGACACCCATGTATGTTATGTTGAGTTTTTTGATCAACTACTTACACCTTAATGAAAATGACAAAATAGAAGCATATTCAAGATGAAAATGAAGGCATGTTCTAATTCCGAGAATTATAACTCACTGTGATAGGTAGGCTACTAGCGACAGTTGCATTAAGTGCATCCAATTTATTCATTGGCACTTTTAAATCGTTGTGTGGATGACGTTGTAAAGGGAATTAAGATCAAGAAGACAAGATAGGAAAGCAGGTCTGGGCCAGAGTGGAAAAAATCCAGAATTATTGAATGAATAGAACAAAAAGACTTGACACTGGCAAAATAGTCTCCATCGCCAGGCCCTAAAAGTTTTGATCTTCTCGGGGGCATGGACCGTATTGTTGACACTAAAAACTTGACCTTAGAGCTTCAGAAATTTGCGCCTTTTCCAAGCTATTTGATCCAGTTTTTGTTATTGATGATAAGAAATGTACTCCTGAGTATAACAAGACACCTATATAGGAATGTCATGAAAATTGTGATTATAAAAATTGAGTTCCATTTTTTATCTTACATAGTATATTCACATTGTTAAATCTTTCAAGTGGGACATCGTGTATATCACTGCTGGTATAAAGACACATCGAGTTATATTCCCCTTATTGAAAAAAGTATAAGAGAAAACCAAAACAGACAGATAGAAGGCAAAAAAATCAAAAGGAAATATTAATTGATCTAAAAAATTTATTAATGAATGAGGCGACTATGTGCACATTGAAAACACTTGTTATATTACAATAATTATACTTGTACACTATTTACAAAACCCACGATACATCCATTCCTTTCGTGTAGGCGCAGGCGCCATTGATAGCATCATCATAATCTTAATTTACACACTGTACATAAGTAGTTTGTACAACTTTATTCTTAAAAGTTACATTTTCTGTATACTAACAACACTAATTTAAAAACAATGGAAATATTGTTGATCATAATACTTATACAACTTAGGGTATAAGATTTCATTTAATCTCTTAACAGCTAATACTTATAACTGATTATATATTCTACAATATAAATAATATAATTAATATATGTATTGAATTTTCTCTATAAGCTAATGACTGGTGCGCGACGCTCAGCCATGGCTAACACTGAATACTCTCGGGGAGTGGCGCCAGCTAAAGTACGGAGATGTGCGGAGTGCGCGCGCTGCGCGGGCGCTGGCGCTGCGCTGGCCGGGCGCGTACGCGGCTTGCGGCGCGGCGCGACGCGGCGCAGCGGTGGAGGCGGCGGCCTGCCGCCACACACACACCGGATCAACATGCTCTACTACTGCTTACTGCTACGGACATTGCCGTCACAACAATATTTACTGCATCAATGTATTTAATGCAAATTTACTTAATTCTTTTGGAGTGCATTAGCATCCCCGCACTATATAAGATCACTACATCGCGCGTCACGTACATATTAATACATAAATATGTCAACAACACACATCCTTATTAACACCATCTTACATCGTAAATTACAATTCCATACAACACTTGATTTATTAACTCGGTAAACTAAAAATACTCATTACAAAATGCGCTTACAGCGTAGCAATAATTTCTCTAAATTAAGAAAAAACTAAGTCATTATTATTATTTATATCGTCAAAATATTTTAAAATGTTACATACAGAACAGTTATTTATATAAAAAAATATTTTATCAACAAAGGAAATTTTAAACATATGTACATTATCAAATGATTATTTTTATTCCCTACAGTCGGAATCTCGAAATACAAAAATTATAGGTACTTAGTTCATAAGCTAGTTGAATTATATAAATTAAAACAAATCACAGTAACAAGGTAATGATCGACACAACAATAGTGAAATGTGATGCTGATACTGTCATAAAATTTGTAGATTTGTGCGTATGGGTTGGCACGTGCAACAGTAGCAAGACAAGCAACATTACAAACTTCAAACCTGTGACACACAAACAAGCTTATTAATGCCCAAGTATTAGATACACGTTTGCAAAGTGCCTTCGCCTTGGTACTTTTGCTACTGTTCTTTTTATAGTGATATGCCAAGCATGATGCAAGTGCAGCCCTCCAAACCTATTTTACAAAAAAAATTAACAAGCTTTTGGTAGGAAGACGAATAAAACGTGATTTTGTGGATAGTCTGATATAGATTTGCTATAAGAAACGTGGTTTAATTAGTACTATTTCTGAACGGAGCTTGAAATGGTGATGTCCGTCACATTATAATTTATCTAGTAGGAGTAGATTCGGTCTTTCAAATAAGTTTTGTTTCCAAAATAATTATTGTTCGCGAGCTCATACGTCTGGATAAATAACATATTATATAAGTTAAAACGTAGCTACTATTTTAAAACATTATAAAATAATTTATTTCGAATGGTGCCAAAGTTGGTGTATTTTAAAAATTTTCTTTTTATGATACTGATATTGTATTGTCTGTAAATGTAATAAAAAGAAATGAGTTTTTTTTTTCTACGCGAGTACACTATATTTTGTAATGTGATTCTTGTTTTCACGAAACCCGTAGTAATTGTAACGGTGCTAACATTGCTTAGACAGATATAACTAAAATTATATGTTAAAATTTAGGATACGAATATAAAAGTGTTGTGTGTAGGCAAAATGAGAACTAAAATTATTTTTAAAAACTACAAATAAATACTCTACACTCCCAAATTTTATAATAATTAAACAACATAGGTGAGTACCTAAATACTAAATATTTTTAATTTATAAATATTGTGACTTAAAAATGCCTTGTCCAATACGAGAGCTCCACCCTGATTCTTCCGGAGTTTGCCGGTAGATTTAAGAAGCGCGTGTGAAAAATACACAATCGATACTATAAAAAAAAACAATTAATTTAGTGTACAGTTAATTATAAATGTAACTAAACGTGTAGTGTGTTGTTCTGTCCAATAAGTTTAGTGGTTAAGTAGTTTTTCGTATTACTATAATAATTTATCCCAGAACCTGACATGTTTAAATCAATCGTTTAGGTTTATTTGTAGTTGTTAGTTAAGCTTTAAGATTGTTGTTGAAGTTTATAAGGTAAGTAGATCTTGCGCAATGTGCAATGTGAATCATTGTCCGTAACTCACTGCAGGCAGACTGGGAAGAACGCAAGTATTAGTCTATGTATTCATTTATTTTGATCATACAATTATAATATTACTGTGACAGCTACATATACATTATTCCTATTGGAGAATGTTTGATAATTTCGTAAATAACAATGTATGAAAAAATTCCCTGCTTATCAAAATATATTTTAATATGTAATAACTGCTAAGTTATTTAGGTGCAATTAAAGAAAATTTGTCGACCACGAAAAAAGTTTCATCCAGATATTTACAAATATAAATAATTTAAAAGTATGGTAACTTTGTTTTATATTTACGGATAACAATAATATTATTTTATTATAATATTCATTATACACGAATAACTAAGCAATTTTTCATTTGCTTTTACTGAAATTCATACCATCCATTTTGGAACGTTAATAAGCAAAGATAACTATTTAATATTTACAATTATATTAATATTTAGGTACTTACAAAATCAAGAAAATTTAGTTTTTATAATTAGATGTCAATGTATAAACCTGATTGATTTCATGATACATGCCTGAATATTAACACCCAGGCAAGCTTGAATTTTAATAATTATCTTTTAAGTTAAAGGTTTACCTCAATCAACTCATAAGGAAATCTCTCGATTGGTATTAAGGCTCTATTTAAAACACATCTTGAAGAACAGTTGTATGTATTGTTAATTATATGAGCCCGCAAATATACTATTTTTTATTTTACTTATTTGTTGTATATCTCTATTTTAGAAGATTTTATGCCAATTCTGTATCAATTTCTTTCATCAATCGACTCGGCAGGCACCATTCCATTAAAAAAGAATTAAATGCAATCAATAATAGGGTTTGCAGATTTCTTCAAGTAAATATACGTCGTATCATAATAAAATAACGATAATTATTTCTCAATAATAAAAAATACAAAAGTATAAAAACTCCAGGAAACTTCACACAAACAAAATTCATGCACACAATTTTGATAGGATGTTTTATATTAATAATTGGGATAAATAAGATTTCTATTGCTTTCTTTTTAATAAAAAAAAAGCCACTGAGCACAGCCTACAACCTCATTCGGTTTCGTGTTAGCAAAACATAATTTACTAGATTTTTCAAATTAGAAAATACATTTTTTTCCGCTACGACACATATTTACGTCTAGTACGAAAATTATTTAGACATCGATTTCAATATTTGTTTACAATTATCATGTACATTGAATTCGAAACACTAATGTCAAATTGGTAATAAGCTTACATAATACGAAAATGTGATTTTGAAACATTTAATTTTATACTAAGCTCATTGATAGGCCGCGGCCACATTAACTTAACTACCGCTTTACAGATAAGTCGCTCGGTGCGGCCATTATTAAATTTTAGTTAGTCTATTCCTAAGGCGCTGTCCAGATGTAATACTATGTGTGGTGAAAACAGTCAATAAATACCACAATTTTTTAATTCACATAGCCAAATCATCGTATCACGCGCGTAAACTGCACTAAACAGACTCCGATGTAATATTTAAACCAAATAAACAATCCATAACATACAAAACTAATCCATAAAAATCTTTTCTATTCATATTCAACACATCTTCCACTCGAAAAGTGAAAATAATGAACGCTAAATAAAATATTTTTTTCGGTAGATTTATAATCACAAATCTGGACAAGGCCTTATAGTTAGTATATAAATATATTATTTACAAATGGAACGAAAATGGGACACTTATCAATAACGGACATGCACTTAAAACTAACACACCATGCCTACGGTCAATCAATCTTTGACTATACGATGAGTATTGCCGAATATTGCACAAACAAAATCAATTGTGTTCACATCACTTTTAATAAGTAACATAATATATAGCATATGCTACGTAACGGCTCTATGATGGCATCGGTTGTTCCATTAAAAAGTGTTCTCCTGGATATATCTAGACAAAAAAGTATTTGTTCAATTATGTGTGCGTGCATAAATGTGTTCATTGTTTAAATCTAATTTTTACATTGTATTCTAATTACCATAAGTCAACAAACTTGGTTGTCGTTAAATAAACAAAATAATCAGAAATATAACAACCGATGCAACCAATAGATACCATCCACATGTAGTATATGCTACAGATGTTATTTTCGCTCAAATAAATATTTCCAATCAGTTCATTGAATTACAATATAAATTTTTATCCTAATTATAATTGATATTTTATAGTTATCAAAATTATACGAATAATAGGAAATTACCATTTTTTATGATAAAGGCCATTCGTAAAAGTCGACCACGCTGTCCTCGGAACTCAAAAATATTTACACCTTGTTTGTTACGTTAATATTTACATCTTGTTACGTTATACTAGGACAACATAAAACAACTCGAGATACAGGGCTGAGTTCCATTGCGCTGTCACTGATGTACAACAACGGCTAGTGTGAAAAGCGTAATGGAAGGCAGAGCTAAATCCAAATGTCAACGCACCATACGGACATGACTTCTAAATTCCATACTTGATTTATCTAAGTTACGTGAATTGTTACATCTATTACACCGCATGCACTAACACAAATGTATATTCTGTAACATATAGAATGCTATGTCTACGTGGTCATACAATCACGGACAGCCTACACTAAATTATTATATTACATTAGACATTTAGCTTATCTCAATTTAGGTATTCTAAACCAATAACCTACGTTCGTTAGGATAACCCAAACGACAGATAGCAATAACTCTTTTCCATAATTATCATAATGTAATGGCACAAAGCTCTCGTTTACTGTATATCCCAAATTCTGCTTATTTTACTGTCAAATTATTTTATCTCACATTTGTTACTTGTACTTTGATATTCTAGTTTGTGAAAAGCACTAAGCAAAATTAGCAGAACAGAGATGTGGATGTATGGAGTTATGTATCTGTAGTGTAAATGTCACATTGTTCCGTAAGATGTTTAAGGAAACGTGTCAATTAACAGCATTAATGCCCATTTGTACGCAGTAACTTTGCTTTGCAATCATTCTTTGGTTTAATTTATTCGAACCATGAGCTGATTGAAGTTTGTGGATGTTGGTGTGCCGTTAGATTCGGCTTAGCATTTAGTTTTATGTCATGTAATATCACCGACAACATTACTTGTGTCGTAAGAGTCAGCGCCCACACACGGAGTGGTGGGGAAGTGAATAATTATTAGAATAATTTGGAAGACTACTTTAATGCCAAACAGTACCTAAATCACTGTTGAAAATGGAATGCGATAGAATATTGAGCGACGCGACGCTTTGCGGCGCCCCTCGATATGCGTAGTATAGCTGCGGAACTGTCGCACTATCATTACATTATCGACCATATACTGAAGCTTCGCTTACACTACGTGGGGCGTTGACCCTCCATGTAGACAAGTGATAGGTACGCAGTACCATACACTGCGCTTCGTGGTATACTGAGATCTGGATTTAAATATTGTGTTATTAGTTAAATGCTATGGACACGCTAATGTAAGTAAATGTATGTGATGATTGTTGTGATTCTGAAGCTATCAGAATTTAACATGCGTAAAATATATTACAAAAAATTACTCAATTCGTGAAAATTAATGAGATTCCATATGAGGCACAAAGTAAAACAGTAACTTTAACAAAAATATATATGCTATACTATAATATGATTTACTTGTGCACAAGATCGTGCACAATTATATACCTTAGAGTAACTTTAAGTTAATCATTGAGCTTTTTATTTGTACAAATAAATAATATATAATAATAATAAACTACATCATGATAGAGATATTATTTTAAAAATTTACAGACAAAACTATACAGGAGATTTTATACTTGTTCTATTGTATTTCATTTAGTCCTTGTCCTTACTTTTTTTTAGCCTTACATCCACTCTTATTTTTAGGCTTATTAGCTAATTTCTTACGTGGTAATTTTTTAACTTTGTCCTTATCATTGTCCTTGGTACGCTTAACGTTGCCGGCACCGCGCGGCTTGTATCACCTCACTTCACAATGTTTATTGTTATTGACGGGCAGGGCTGCACCGTCGCCGCTCTCCTTCATCACGTAGCCGGAGCCCTCGGAGCTGCGCGCCAGTTTTAACCGGATGGGCGTCACTTTATCAGTGCGCACCTTGCGCATGGCCGACGTAGACTCAGAGTAGGAGGGTGGGTCGATGGCCAGGGGGTCGGGCGCGGACGGGTCGTACTCGAACGGGTCGATGGCAGGCTCGGCCACGGCCGCTGGGCCGGCCGGCACCACACCTGCCGCACTCGTCGACGGCCCGGCTTCCCCACCCTCGCGAGATTCCTCTTCCTTGGTGCGCTTTATTTTTATTATCAATTTTGTAGCACTATCACTTTCACTGTTCACAACCTGAAGTTTGTCTGCTTTTTTGTCCTTTTTCTTTTTACGTTTCTCACTTTTTTCGCTTTTAGGCTTAGTTTTAGCCGTTTTCTCGTCTTCCTCGAAGTCCGCCATCACCATCCGACGGTACTTCATGCTCTCGCGGCGCAGGTCTTCGAGACTTGGTTTGTTCGCAATAATCCGCTTTTTAGGTGGGCGGTAAATCGTGGAACCAGCCGACTCCTCAACTGGAGCGGTCGGCGCTGGGACCTGTTGCACGGTGTTGTTGCCAATCTTTATCTTCAACTTGGGGGCGACTGGCGACGTAGCATTAGCCTTATTGGGCTTAGTGGATGTGCGACCGCGACGCTTGTGCGCCTGTTGACCAGACGTGCCGGCTATCGTGGACAATTTAACGTCATCTGACGGGTCAACGTCAGCATTCATGCTCACCTCCAAATGCCTCAACTCTCTTGAGAGGCCGCTTGTAGTTTTGCGCTTTGTCTTCTTTTCTACAGGACTATCGCTCATCTTATAATCCTCCCGTGTCGGAATGCTCGTCATGGAGGCGACTGCTTTCGGTATGGTAATTACAGCGCGTGTAAGAGGCGAGGGCACAGCAGGCGGCGGCACGGCGCCTATTATGGCGTGGTTTGTCGGATCGTCCATGTTCATATCTTGAGTCCAGTACTGGCGCAGCAGTTCTTTCTTTCGCATGCGCCTCAGGTTTGTAGAGCCTGTCATGGTGGATGCGGCTGCGTTGGTTGGGTTCATCATACTTGTGCCAGGTTCTGGTACTGGCGCTGGTGGTGGGGGCGCCACGGGCTGCGACGAACTTGCCGAATAATTAGCATCCAAAAACGGACCTTTGATTTTAACTTTGAGTTGATTCCTCGAGTCGGAGAGCGATACTTTGGGCAGCTGCGGCGTCACTGTCTCCTTGGGTGGCTCAACTGGCTCCGTCGGTTGTTGACTCGGTGAACCAGTCTGTGGATTACTAGCCATTAGTGCTGAATGAAGTTGTTTCTCGACTTCTTCGTCAATTTCAGTAAGTTGCTGTTCGGCAGTGCCGCTAGCAAACGCTAATAAATGGTAAGCATTTTCTGTCGTGGGTGCAGGACTTTCAACAGGTTGATACGTGCGCATATCAACAGGCCCGGGCAGCACTGGAGTTACTTGCGGCGTAACCTGTGAAAAGCCTGGCCCACGCTCAGAACTCGCGGGGGATGAGTTTGCGTCAGCCGGCTCAGGTGAGGCTTTTATTTCTATAGTGTCGGATGTTAGAGGTCTTTTAATAGGAGGAGGAGTTAGAACACGTGGTGATTGAGATGCGTCCTTGTATGAATGTTCAGATTTCCTATCGTCTCGAATGTCGATAGATTTCCGTTTGTCGCGGAGGGCTTTCAGATCAACACCATCATTAGCGATTTCTTCATCGAAGTCGTAAACTGTGCCGACCAGCTTGCTTTGAATGGAGTTGCCCATGTAGTCGACGGGAAACCCTTGTCCACGGCTCTTGGACCGCCCGCGCCCCCTCTGGCTTCTGTTGCTTCTGTTGCTGGGACGCTTGGTGCCTTTGGGTGCGTCACTCTGTTTAGGCGATATACCCGGGCTCTTGCCAGGCGACTTGCAAGGAAACTTAGTACTTGCTTTGCTCATTTTCGGAGATTTAGATTCCTGTGGGTGCAGGCTTGATATAGTTTCATTGCTGTCGTTTGACATCTTAGTTGGAGGTCTGGTGCTATTCATCTCGTAGGAGTCCACGCTCACACTGGGACTGGACACTACGTGTATCGAGAACTTGTCGCTTCCTGTGACGTCAATATCGTCCCTCGGTGAATCTAAGGGTTTCGGTGTGGGCGGAGCAATCATTGCTGTTGTAAGGGCAATATTTTGAGAAGAAGATGTGAAAGCTGCACCATAGAAGGCGGTGGGCTTCAGCGGCAGTGGTGCGGCGGCCGTGTAGGGAATGGCGCCGTAAAGGCCGGGCCCCGGAGACGGAAGCGGCAGCGCCGAAGCACCGACGAACAGCGGTAGAGAGCTTAGGAACGGAGACACCTCGGCGGGATACGTCGTGTACTGGTTCAGCGGCATCGAAGGCTCCACGGGACGTGAGTATGCAGGGATAGGTGGATACGTATCTATCTCAGGCATAACATTACCTGGATGTAGATCACTTGTCATCAAACGGGATTTCAGTGTATTCTTATGACATGTCACAGAACCTTCAGAGTTCGTACTAGAGGCGGACGATCTTCGCGTAGTTATTTTGCTCTCGCGCCACTTCTCTTGGCTTACATACTGTGGAGAAGATATCGTGGCACAATCTGAATGTATCATTTCGTTATTGTCATAGTTCTGATTATCATGTACCAATTCCACGTCATTGCTGTGCACAGAATGGTCTACTACAGACAACGACTGGGAGTCATCGCTTTGTTTGGATATTGAAATAGCGTCGGTCACTTCTGATACGGACTGGACGTCAGATTGCAATGTAATAGTTTCTTTGACATCCTCTGTGTACGAGTTGGAGAGGTCGTACTTCTGATCGTTAGCTGACTGACTTTGTGTGTCCAATTGAGAGACCGACACTGGTATGTTAGACCAGTTTTCATTGCTCGCCATCGGAACGGGTTGAAATTCCTTAGCGTCCATTGCTGTGTCTCCAGATGGCAAGTCTCTTTCAATAGAGGCTGCAACTTGCATGCTATGATTGGTGGCATGGCGAATCTCTTTCGGGGGCGAGCGATCACTTGGCCTATCGAAAGAAGTGTGTTTCTTGGATGACGGACTTTGTGCTTCAGACTTCACCAAGTTACAAGCTGCAGTAATGTCGTTATCTTTGTGATCATTATCATCAGTTATCAGTATGGGTTCTTCCTGATCAGGATTTTCTGGCGGCACCTTCTTTGTGCTTAGTCTAATTCTAAGCCGGTCTACTAAGTTAAGAGTTTCCTGCACTCCCTGCTCCTTGGAATCCTCTTTGAAAAAGAATTCCGGGTATGTCGCAAATGGTTTGATTATATCGTCATGGTTAAATCCGTCGTCGACAGCCATCATCTCATATTCAAGGAATTCGTTGTCTTTAGATTGTGGCGAAAACATAGACCTATTCGGATACGGATTCACAGTGGAAGGTATCTTAGCACTCTTAGATATTTCAACACCTTGCACGTGACTAGCATCCTGGGTTATGAACTTCTTTTCAGATGAACGCTTCCTCACATTTTTAGCCACGTTATCAACCTCCATATGTTCAATGCTTATTGTTCTGGCATCCATCGGTGTCTTTGGTGATTTAATCATGGTATTTTCATTCAAATTAGCCTGTATTTTAGCTATCATTTTGACGCTGTTTTTATCGGCGTAATCAGAGTCCATGGATTTGTCATCTATGTATTTTTCGTTGCTGCCTGGTTTTTCCACTTGTGGTGGAACAGCGTTCGGGCTCGGCGCCTTCGGCAACCAGTGCTTCTCATTGTCATGGTAATCCGTATTGATGTGGATTGGACTCTTTTTGTCAATCAATTCTTCAGACGGTAGCTCGATATCAACCTTTTCTTGGGTTGTCTTCTTTTGGGGCGAAGTGGCAGGAAGATCAGATTCTGCGACGTTCTGAGCCACGCTAAGCCGTCGCACTTTCTTGGCTGGTTGCCGCACTTCATTAGGCGTGGAGCGTTCTTTAGGTGTCGTCTCTTTAACACTCATCCGCCTGTTCATCAAAGTCTTTTGTTTGGGTTCCGCATTCTTCCTTGGACTTACTTTCTGTAGTGGAGGAACTTCAATTTCAATAGTCTGATTGATTTTGTCTGTATCGTCATTAGACTCGCTACGCCTTTTGAGCTTATTAGCTTTTCCTTTACCATAATTTTTGAGTGTCTCAACCACGGGCTCATTTATTTCCACAATTATTTCTTCTTTGAGTTCTTCTTTTACCTCCTCGTCCGCTTTCCGTTCCGCAGTTGGAAGTTGACTGGACTGGCTGCTCTCTTTGGGTGTTTTATTGGGTCCAATGGTATGGGCTTCTTCTTTAGATGGTTTTCTAAGTCGGGCATCAGACTTATTAGGCATATTTCCGCTTGAAGTAGTGCTTCTGGTCCGAGCACGTGTGGCAGCGCGCGCGTCACTGGGTCGGCTAGGTTCCTCTCCTTTAGGAGACGGCGATGGTACCCTACACTCGGACCGCCGTTCGGAAGTTTTAAGCTTCTTATCTGGCGGCGCTTTGCGTGGGGACGCATCGGTCGAGACGCTTTTGCCCTTTCGCCTTCGTCTTGGTCTTTTGGGATAAGGGCTTCCTGACCTAGATCTATCGGACACTTTAGAGCTGTCAGAATCACTCGAGGCACTAGTCGAAGACAGCGGTCTTGACACCCTGTCGAGAAAGGGCAAGTCCACTGTTGGCCTAGAGCCGGGCGGTGAGAACATTGACGGCTGTCGGGTTGTCATGGCGGGCTTTATCTCGCGTGCTTTTGCAGTTGGCTTAATACTGGGTTTCTCAGGTTCCTCCTCCGAACTAGATGACGACGAGTAGCTGCTACTGCTCGAATTTGAAGACGAGCTGGAGCTTTCTTTCTGAGCCGATTTGGAACTCTTGGCCTCGTCTTTATCTTTCTTAGGTGATGATTTGGTTTCAGGTTTATCAGAATCTTTCTTTTTGTCAGTATCGTTCTCGACAGCCGGAACCTTAGTGCCCAGTCCACTCTTGATATGTGCGGCTGCTTTCTTAGCCGCCTGTCTCTGCGGAACATATGAAATGGGTTCCTTCTCGATCTCCTTTGATTTCTTCTTGCTTAACTTTGAAGAATGAGCATCTTTAATTTCTTTGCCCTTAGACTTTGATTTCACTGGAGAAGGTTTGGGTTTGGTATCATCACCACTTGTTTGTTTATGTTCTCGTTGTTCAATAACTGATTCTTCTTTTTTGACCACCGTAGTTGAGCGCATGTTTTCAGAAGCTTTCTTTGCAGCTTGCCTTTGAGGAACAATCAAATCAGTTGGATTGTCTTTTTGCTTAGAAAATTTTATATTTTCTTTGTTCTTAGCTTCATCGTCAGAATCTGTTTTGATAGGTGGTAACTTTTTCTCTTTGTTGGAAGGCTTTCTACCTCGCTTTCTCGGACCAGGTTTCTCTTCTTCTGGAGCATTAGCCTTCTTCTCTGGCTGAGTGGGAATAAATTCTTTCATAGCTGCCTTTGTTCTTGGTAAGGATTGTTGAGAATCATTACCGCTAGGCGACTTTTCTACTTTAACTTTGTCAGATTTACCTTTTTCTGTATTCATCTTTTCAGGTTTCACTTCGGGCCTGTTGTCCTCGCTGCTGTCTGAGTATATGTCTATGGGGAACTTGCTGTTTCTCATCGTTGGTCTTATTGGCATGAGGTCATCGCTGTCGGTACCAGATTGACCCATCCTTCCAGCAGTCATTTCTTTCTCCATTTGCTGCAGGGTCTTGCTGCAAGATCGATCCTTCTTTATTCTAGAATTCAAAGATTCATCGTCACTGCTACTCTCTATGATCGGTTTAGACTGTGGCACCTTTTTCTTCTTCCTTTCGGCCTTCTTGGGAGATTTCTTACCTTTTGTTTTAGGTGATATCTTTTTCTTTGGTGAGGTGCCTGCTTTCCTGCCCTCGTCGTCTGTACTAGAACCGATGGCTTTGCCTCGGAACCTACTAGGCCGAGCCATCTCCGGTGCACTCTCCTCACTTGAAAGGCCGCTGTACATGCTGCCGCTCCGTCGCGACCCATTTACGTAGTGTTTCTTATACGGATTAGATGATTTGCCTTTTACAAGGCCGTTGCGATCTTTCTTTTTCTCATCACCTGATTCAGATGGCGCGATGCGAGCTATCAGCTCCTCGAAATCATTTTTATGATCAGGAGCATCAGCGTGAGAATACAGTTTGTCATATATTGAAGGTCCGTGATTAGCCTCAATAATGGCAGCTAGCTCCTGTTCAGGAATATCGCCAGCTGCCGATAACACTGCCACTTGCTTGTGAAACGTTTGCTCCCTCATGCGAAAGAATGAGCGAGAGAGCTTTTCCCTTCTGCTCACCATGTAGCACAAATTGCGGACTCTCTCCAGGTCCTGCCTGAGCTGCACGAACATCTTTAGCTTGTCGATGTCGGCTTGTTCCTGCCGGTGTGTCAACAACTCGGTGTCGTCTGACTTAGGTGGCAACAAGGGACGATTGCGCCCTGCTCGCCTCTTCAGTTTCCAGTAGTTGTAAATGTAATTGATTGCGTCTTGATCCACATCAAGGAGATGTGTACTGATATCCTTGACACTCACGTGTTTATCGAACTCCCTCTCAATCTCATGCAGGCGCGCAGCGCGGGCCTGTGTCTTTTCCTCCGACGTCATATCTTTCCTACGCTTTCTCTTTACCTCATCCTCCTCCTCACCTGAGCCGGTGCACTTTTCTTTCTTTGAATTAACGCTATGCTTTTGACAATACGACCGTAACTTAACACCATCATCAGCGTTTTCATCCTCAATAATCGCGCGCATTTCTAAACCATGTTTAAAAGCACACGTTACATGGTATGCCGTTTTACAAGTCTTTACAGAACACTGAATGCAAGCCCCTTTGCGATTGCGACACAATACACAAACGAGCGACCAGCGGGAAGCCGGAATGGACGATATTTTAGTAATAGGTTCCATGATCTCTGCGCATCCAATGGAGACCTCCGGTATCCACAACACACAGCTCACGTGCGCCCACTTGTGACCTGAGGGCGTACACTTCATGGCGCCGCCATGATTGGGGCACAGTACGCAGCTAGGCCTGACTCCGTCACCGCAAGGCCTACATAGCCATTGGCCTGAAATCAGAAAAATATTGTATACTCAATTCACAATTTGTATATTCCATATAACAGTAAAAACATATAGCTTTCGTTATAAAAATTACCAAGAATACATGAATATAGGAACTGCTTTCTAGAAAAATCTCGAGTTTTTTTTTTGAGTTATACTAGTAAATTTCAAACACTTACCGTCGGGAATAACGGTAATACCGTAACAGGCCTGATGTACGCATATGTTACATGAGTCGCAAAATACCATCTCGTTGCCATCTTCCGAATCAGGGGATCGGCAAACGTCACAAATGACATTTTCGTCATACTCAATACCAAGGCCTTCCTCAGACTTCACAATAGCCTGGATTTTATCCCAGCTACGTATCTATAAAGACACACGTATTGATGTTTACAAGTCTTGTGCATAATTTTGTTCATTTCTAAAGCAATAAGATTCATTCGCATAACGGCAGTGAAAAACGTTACGTAATAAAGGACATGGGATGGCGCAGTTTTTTGTTTATTTACGATGGTAAAAAATACGCATTAATAGTTATGTGCCACCATTTAGGTCAGTTTGAAAAGGATTTTAATGATTACAGAATGTACATAACCGGACACCTTTTCAAAGTGTTTGAAATTAATCCTCATTGACACTTATTCCCATTAAAAAAAATCATTAAAATAATGCGTTATATGTACTCAAAACGATGTTTCAACCCTAAATGTTTAAAATTGCCGCGAAAACAGTGCTTATGTTACTTCAGATCGCGTGACGTCATTCATATGTAAACAAGGAACAAAATAATATTAATCGAGTGCATTTTGTAAGTTTTTGTGCAATTTGGTCGATATGGAAAGAAAAACATGGCGTTGGTGTGTACCTCAATGTACGAATACATCTGTACCTAACTACTCCAAGTTATTATTTATTGATTTAACACGAAAAGGTAAAACTTAAAGAAATGTCCAGAAGAAACAACGAACTACCACATGCGACAATTTTTAAATTGGTTGTGTATTTCAATCTACCAATTTATCCTGTTTTAAAAGCAATTTTAGAAATATCACACACGGTATTGTTTACATTAATCTTACCCACAAATGAAGTCACACACTGTGATTGCCGTTTCGTTTGAAATAAGGAACAGATTATAAATATCATAATGAATATATTTTATTTCTTGATTTCAAATTATAAATCATTATTTATTTTACGTAAATAATAGTTGAAAAATGTTAAAGTTTTATGAACTTTTTATCTAGCTGTAATTTGGATATCTTCTCGATTACTGTCCTATCCCCCTATTTCAGGTGCGTTTGACATAGTATGACATGTAATCCTCGTAGTTGAACTAAATTACTAGTTCGGTAACAACCTTTAAGCATCTATAGTATTTTCGCCGTATGATGATATGACAGTTCTTATTTTTCCGTGCCACACATACTACTACTTTAAAATAATAAAAAATAAACTAGCAAAATAATAAAAATGTAATAATAATTATTATTATTTAGTCATTATCGTCCCACTGTAGGGTAAAGGCCTCCCTACCCTCTTTCCATTCCGCACGGTTCAAGGAATAGTAGACGACAGCGCGCCAGACCCAGACTTCTGGAAGGATTGGTCCAAAGTCCAAATTAGCCTTGAACTGTGAGGAAAAACGTAATATATTTAAAAAAAAAATCTCTTCGTAAATTACCAAGTAAATTATTGTTGTTAACTGTTAATAAATTAAGTAAATATAATAAAAAATGTATATAACTTAAAAATGGCTGATATGTGGATGCGTGGAACAAAACTTCAGTCAATAGAGATTGACACTACTGAATTAAAAAAACTATGAATCGGAGCGGCCATTTATTTCGTTCATAAAATCGGTAATTACGATTTCATTTTCTTTACCAGCTGATTCGAATTTTTAAAACAATCGATTAAATTTTGTTGGGTTACATCACTATAAGTATTATCAGTTATGAACAGTCAGGCATATCATCTAGCGAAAAAACTATATTTCAGCCGCCAAGTATTACAAAATAAAGTGGTAATGATAGAGTATTTTGACTGGGATTTCAACAGGTCACTGAAAAATATTTTTAAAATTTATAAAATGTTCTAATTAATTATGAAAGTTAAAACGTCTTGAATGCATGATCAAACGTGTAAACGCACACAATTTGTATGTTCTTTACTAGGCTTGATAAAATTATTAAGGATGAATCTCCCTATATGAACCTCTTGCTTTGGGTAGTTATCATAGAAATCCCTTTCAAAATTTACCTCTGTATAACACAAGAAGCTCATTTATGCTCAGATCCAAAATTTGTTATATGTCGACAAAATATAGATAAGCTTAAAGGGGGCTTTGGTTTAAAAAACTAAAGCTCGCGACTGACATGAAAATGTTATAAAACATAACGACAAAGACCTCTCGAACATTTGTTTTGTCGCTCTAACGACCAGTCGAGCTAGTAACACGAAGTACTTGTTTGTAGAACTTTTGACCGAGATATAATAAAATCAGCAGTTGATTTAATAATATCTGTGGTCTCTGTTTTAACGCTTCATCCATAATCCATAATAAAAAATATAGTTTTAATATTGTCTCATTACTCACATAAAACAAGGTGTCAGATTATTGTTACTAATTTCCCTTACAATCTGAGTCAACCGTGCCGTGATGAGGATGATGATGACGATGATGAAATAAGTTAATCGTTCGTTACACTTACCTAAAATAAAATCCTTAATAATGCTCCGGCACTGCTTGTTAAAGCATAATCTTGAATATTTTTGCGGTTACCTTTTTAATACATTTTGTTTTAAATTATCTGTGTCACTATAATTCCTAAATAATATTCTGCCTTCGTACAATTTTTAGCACAGCATGACACCAACTATAATTAATTTGTCCAGAATCACCAGGGTAATCAATTGTTATAGTTTTTGTATACTGTTATTTAATTAAAATGTTTCACTATACGGATGAAGTACATACACATACAGCGTCTATCTGAAAACGTTAACTAAGTATGTTCAGAGAGAACTGGGTATTACAAGTTGATGTATTCAGATAGCACAGATCAAAATCTTGAAGTTTCTTTTGTGTATAGTAAAAATAGTTATTGATACAAATGCAGATTCTGCCATTGAACATGAAATAGCCTTGTAGATGTACGCGATTTCTTCAAGACGCCACACACACCCACTGACTGGTAAACCACCGTGGCAAACAGCGCAGCTTCGTTCGAAAACCATGACACTACAGCGACAACGATTGTACTGAGCATTCCTTAAGTCGCGGGACGAACTCAAAAGTGGGGAGAAATCCAGTTTAAGGTTGAAAAACAAACTGTTTTGCAGGCGAATTATGGCGACAGTGCCTAATCGTATATTACAGGGTGGAGACTTTTGACTGCTTTCATTAGTGGGTAACATAAAAAAAAACAAAAGTTTAATCTTTAGAATATATATGGACGACGTCTGTGGTCTAGTGGTTCGAGTACCGGACTGCTGATCACGAGGTCGTGGGTTCGATTCCCACAGGACACAAACATTTATGTGATGAACTTAAGTGTTTGTGTTTGTCTGGGTGTTTCTTATATATTATAAGTATGTATTTACAAAAAAAAAGTATTTAAGTATTATATCCATTGTCTAGTACCCATAGTACAAGCTCTGCTTAGTTTGGGACTAGATGGTGCTGTGTAAAAAAAAATGTCCCAGGATATTTATTATTAATTATATGTATATATTTATAAATCAAAAACTTCTTGCAAAAACTCGAAAATGGTTCGATCAGTTATGATCAAACTTTGGTAAATTGTTGTGAGCCGGAGAAGGTTCTTAGCAAAAAAAGGCATTGCAGCGCATGTCGGGCAATAGAGTATGTAATAAGTAGATGCGGTAGATTACGGCAGCAGGTATTTTTGAAATCACAGGTATACATACATTTTGTTAAATTGAAATCAGCGCCATCTAGGGAAAACTTTATAAACTTGAATTTAAGCATTGATACTATCCCTAAGGCCTAAACTTGTTTATCAAATTGAAAATATACTGTGCTCTTTAGAGACGGGTTTCGGTTATGTGTAAAATTTTGTATATAATTAATTGAGGTGTCAAGTAAATACAGTACAAACAAAAATACATTTAGATTCATATATGTATGACTGCATTTTGCAAAACGTTCAAAGGATAATGTATGTACACTTCCTTGAATATTTCGGTAGAAGGTTCTTCATTTTAATTTTAAAAACATGTTAAAGAACACGATTATTTTCTGGTGACAATATGACAGCTGCAGAATCTTAAGGTGATTTACAAAAACGGGGTTTGAAGATTATTCATTTTGAAAAAAATCGGAGGTTACCGGCCACTTAAAAAAACTTCATAAATCAATAACAGGCACCATCAATGCCAAAAAGAAATGTGTGAGTCAAAGTGTCACGTTTCCAAGATATAAGCAATCAAAGTAAAGTAAAGATGAATTATGGCAAACAAAGTAAAATATGGCTGATGCTACCGACTTACCGAGTGCCAAAATCTTTAAACACCTTTATTTTATGTCTTAAAGCATGCACAGAAACAATTTAAATCCTTTCTTTACAAAATCTTTATTCTTTGTACATGTTGCTGTACAAGCGATATCAGACACTGCCAGTGCCCTCAAGGCCTTTTAAAAAACGTGTGCATAATCGTCTAGTATCGGAAGGTCGGATGTTTTGTCCTATACTAGCCCTTATTTAGTCGCTGTTCAGTACCTCAACCATGAGTTCTATCGAATGGCTTTCGATAGGTTTTTTACGCATCGAAACGCTGTAATCTCATAGCAGGTTTTAGTTCCTTACGTAACCGCTAGAGGCGCTGCGAGGGCTTTCCATATAAATATTTTACCGCGTCGCTAGCGAGTCTAGTGAGAAAAACTCATGGTCGAGGCACTGTTCAGTTTGTGCAAACTAACATTGCTATACCACGGATATTATACATATAAAAACTATTTAGATCCATACAAGCAGATAAGTGATTCATAATAATTTAAATATAATTTTAAAAATATTACTTTTGTTGGTATGTTACATATTCACGCCTGAAACACTGCACAGATTACGGTAAAATTTCGCAAGGAGATAGGACATAAACACCTTTTATCTTAAAATCCTTTAGGGATGCGATTGAAACCTTGTGCAACAGCTAGTTAAATATATATATTTATATACTTAAGGAGACAACGTTTATTACCTTATACTTTATTTTCCCCAAGTCCTAAACATTAATTCCGGAACGTACTCGTTGCAGGAGAATAACCTGTTATCTAAAACCGGTTTATTTCAAAATGAAATTTGACGGATCGAATACATTAATAAACGTTGAATTGTACTACTATTATTACACTAGGATACCAGACATTATTGACGCGGCTTTTGGCGGTGACTGCACTCAAAAATCAGCAATAGTCCTTTTAATCGAGGATTATATTGTCTTTAAACCAATAAATTATGAAGTAAAGCTACAGATGCCAGACTAACCAACCGCCTACACTTTATTATTATATACTAGCTGATTCCCGCAGCTTCACTCGTGTTTGAACCCGGTTACACCAATTCTTTTTAGTTATTCTGTTATTCGCGGTGGAGAAAAATCCAACAAATCAAAGATTATGAAAATCGGTCCAACCGTTCTCCAGTTATAAGTGTTGTAACAAACCCGACTTTTTATATAATAACGATTTTTTCCGAGAAATCACCAATAATATATTTTTACTGAAATTTGTTAGTGATCAATTAGAAACGCCAGAAAAAACATAACAGTGGCATATTAATTTCATTGTTATCCGAAACCGAATAAATAGCGTAGGTAGGTACTGATATCTTATAGACAAAATACGTTGAAGATCGAGAAATTAAATGACGATATATTTACGAAATAATGTCGATGCTAGCAATTGGTATTTGTTTGTTACTTTTTAATTATTTATCTTTAGGGTTCCGTACCTCACTTGGTTGCCCGTCTGTCTGTCTGCTATCTTTCAGCACTATTTTTCTTAAGAATGCGTGAAGTTGAAACTACTATTAATACGAAATAAGCATCTCTGCGGTACCTAAATGCTATAAAAACAAGGTTCTAAGTCGACGCAATAATCAATTATTAAATTAATAAAAAAAACCCGACTGCGTTAAAAGTACTAAATAAAAATCTGTAAACAACATCTGTGATGTTGGAAAATGTATTGCAGGCGGGACTCGACTACAGCGGAAAAAATATTTCCTAATGAAACAATAGGTATGCAAAAAAAAAACCGCTCTCAACAGCGTAAAAGAGCGGCAAACTACAAAGAAGTTTTACCGAACGTCAGCACCTGTTGCACCACTCTATGTACTAGTGACCCTAACTGCTAAGCTTTGAAGGCGCGAGGCTAACCTACACACACTGACCTAGTCGAACCACCCCCTATCTAATAATTTTATGTACAGACTTTTTGGCTCGGTTTGATAAAACTTCAGATGTTACGTACGAAATAAATAAAACCGCGTTTTATAAGAATCCTTAATAATTATAATATTATAAATATTAAAGTAACTCTGTCTGTCCGTCGCGCGTTCATGCAAAACTACTGAACCGACTTAAATTAAATTTGGTACAGAGATAGTCTAGAGCCCGAGAAAGGACATAAGCTAATTTTTATTGCGAAAAAAGAGCTATAAGGTATACCCAAAGATAATAAATACCCAGATGACGCGGGCGAAGCCGCTAGCGGAAAGCTAGTTTCAAATGAATAGATCTACTCTAGTATTGGCTTCCTGTTCGGTCTTACTCAATCTGCTATTCCTAGTACCACTATTATTGGATACATTTTCCATCGCTTCACGGAAATAAAATTTCCATTACGGGTACTGCGTTGAAGTTATAAAAGTGAACTTTTTGAATGGAGTTAAAACGTGAAAATATGTTCTGTTCTAACACAACAGCTAAAACAAACAGAATTCGTAGCAGATAGTTTCCAAATGCTTTACTATTAGCTTAGCTTTACTATTAGGATAATGGCTTTTGTATGGTTAATTAAAATAGGCTTATATCCTTTTTAATGGAATCAATAAAAAGTACTAACTACTAGCAAGGAAACAATTTTGTTTATAATTAATGTTAATGTAAATTCAGACTGAACGAATAGCTTGTCCCGCCTGCAATACATTTTCTAACATCAGAGCTTGTTTTTACATTTTTAGTTATTACTTTTTACGCAGTCGGGTTTTTTGTTTCATTGAATAATTTATTTTATTTCATACTTTATAGTTTAAGAATCATTTAGAATCACTGATAAGATCCTAAGTGATAATTTAAAATAAAAATGTATACAACTAAAGATCATTTTCAAAATCATCTCGCACATTAAAGCGTATAAAATCTGCAATGCTATTATGTTAAGATTTTCACCGTAGTCTTTCGAGTTCTTTAATATGTAACAAGGGTTATACAGGGTGTTTGGTAGAACGTTGAACATACGAAAATGGTGGTTAGTTGGGGTCATCTGCTACCCACTTGGCGCAAATTATTTGACCTTGGCCGCACCGTTTTTTTTTTACTTTTTTTTAATTTCACAGAAAATTACCAGTTTTTTTTAACTTTAAATTCGAATATCCATACTTGTGACGGTTAAAACAGGCAGGATGTTGTTTTGTATTAATGTCTAATTGTAGCAGACTCTCATAAAATTATTGTTTGGTACAGATTTTAATGGGAAAAAAAGTTATGAGTCTTTAAAGGTACAAAAAGGTGTAAAAAAATTACATTTACCCGTCACAAGTAAAGATATTCGAATTTAAAGTTAAAAAAAACTGGTAATTTTCTGTGAAATTAAAAAAAGTAAAAAAAAAAACGGTGCGGCCAAGGTCAAATAATTTGGGCCAAGTGGGTAGCAGATGACCCCAACTAACCACCATTTTCGTATGTTCAACGTTCTACCAAACACCCTGTATATCTTAACGAACATATGGAGCAAGTAACTGTACACCAACAAGCAGTCAAAATTTTATTATAAAATAAAAGTAAACCGAATCATGGAATAAATCTGCTTTTAACGAAACGTTTACTGACAAAAAGATTTAAATTCATCTGAATGCCCTGTTTTTCAGTAATACAAATCAGAAAAGAAAATTTACAAAGTATTTTGTTGGCGGCGGCAGTAAATAAATTCATGGAGTATTCTCGCTTCAGCACCTATTTTTAGAGCGCATGTTTTTTTAATTCCCATTTGAGAATATATTAAATGCTCAAGGCATTTGAAATTTATGGCTGAAGGTAGGCAAATTCCAAAAAATCATGAATACCTATCTCAAATGTGTTCAATACTCGGCACACATTGAACACACACGACACATCTAATGGCTTTTACAACTTTACAGTGAATTATAGGTTACTATACAGTAACCCTGCATAAAATATTACTAACAGATAACTTGTGTGAAGATTGTGGCAGGATAGTAGTATATATTAAATAATAACATCATTATATGATATTCCCGCGTGATAGGAAATTCACTATGGAAATAAAAGGATTATGGGATATGTAGAGATTAAGGTTGCGTCTTCAATTAAAAAACCTGATTACAAAATATTATATTATTTTACATTTACTTAAATATAAAACAACTACTCACCCCAAAAGGGAACAAGCGTCTGGTTAAAGGGTTTTAGTACTATTTAGATAGTTATATAGTAAGCAAGTTATATTTTTGAAACCAGTTGAGCACTTTATATTATGAATACGATGTATCGAAAACCAGAGAAACCAGAAAACTACTAAAATCTACCCCAAACAATACCTTAATGAGACTTGGGTAGCAGTTTTTTAAAATTAGTCCTGACTAATATTATAAATTGGCTAGTAACTCTGTCTGTCTGTCTGTCTATTGCCCTTCCACACCAAAACTACTGAACCGATTTGAGAAAGGACATAGGCTTTAGACTTTTTAATGAGAAAAAAGGGCTGTAAGGGGTTTAAATAGAGGATGAAAGTTATAAGAAATACCCAGAACACGCGGGCGAAGCCGCTGGCGAAAAGCTAGTTCTAAATATAAGTAAAAATGCGGTCCTATGGCTTCTTTTTTGTAAAACCCTAGTATTAAAAATCGGTAAATTCGTAAGTAAAGAAGGACGTATTATTAAAATAGCTTGTAATAATAAATTTAGAGATACCTTGTGTGGATTTAAAGTTTTGTTATTGAAATCACAACTAAAAAGAGAAATACTGAATAATCAAACACAGTTTATTATTTACCGCCCTTTCCCTTGCGCAGTGAGCAGTTGAATAGAAAGTACTTAAAAAAAATACATTTCAAACTAAGTTAGGTAAGTATAACTCTAGAACTATAAAATTTAAGCTTCCCGCCTAAACGAAGAGGGCGAGATAGCCCGGACATCTAGCCGTCTTCGTTACGCACTTTAACACAAGACAATAATAAATCATAATATATTATTTTTAACTTAACACTCCCGGTCACTTGAATTGACATAACAACATTTTCCTGTAGGTATGGTAAGTAGAAACAAAATTGTGTTTTTTTTTTAATAAAAGCTTTGACCACTGCAAAATTAGCGTATGCTTCAAAATTATTATTCAATACATATTACGTCAATTTAAATATCCGCGAGTGTATATCTATTATTATACGTACTTACTTCATGAACCCACTTCGATGGTCCAGCCTCCAAAGATCTCTCCATAATTACAACAATTTATTATTCTATCACAAAAACTCAATCATGGAAATCTTCTTCCAATAATATGCAATAATATATAACGGAGAAAAAATAAAAAATCATAATCAAAAGAAATATACTAATAAATTGGAAAAATAATACAACCGGAGTGAGCAATTCATCCGGTTGATCCATTTTTTATTGAATGAGATAAACTATTTAGAGTGATATTCAATATTGACTTCAATGTTTTTACACTTTCAAATTATCTTTGACGCGTAATGATCGGAACTTCCGAAGTGCAGGCACTGCGCGTTTCGAATGAATGCTGAAAGGGAGGGCGAGATCACCGGACGGCGCGGGGAGTCCTTCTGCGCACCAGCCTTACTTATTGGTGCGCAGGCCGCCTACTCAGTGTCTGTGTGTGAAACTTTATTTAAATAAAACGCAGTACGTCAACCGTATTATACCAACAGATAATACATTTCGTCCTAACTATCGTTTAATTAAAATCATTATAACCCAAGTTCAAAGGACATGGATAAACTACTGCCCCAGACATGTAAAAGAAAGTCTCACTAGTTCATAACATTCAAATATTAATTATTATTATGTGCTTATAATTCTTGTAGAAATTTCGAGAACTGATCAAGTATTTAAAAGATTATAATTATCTTGATTTTTTTTTAATTGTTTGACCAATATAGGCTATGTGGATAATAAACCTATTTTTGTAGTTAATTAGATACCGTCAAACGTCAGAAATGTGACATCTGACTCGTTCCAGAATTGACGTTAGTTTATTATTGTCTTTGACTTCAGTCGAAGTTTGTACCTATTGACGTAGGATTTTACGATTTGTACTGAGGATTGTAACATTTAATTGTTGGCTTTCTTGGGGGCATGGCAGGGCTCTCCGCCAAGAAAAAAAAAGAGCGTTGCACCTGTTTTACCCGACGACACGGCAAAAAGCCAAAGGAAGGGTTTTATTCAAAGAGTATTTTAAAGGCTTAGCCGTTTCATGGAACGGAAAAAATCAATAATACATTAAATCGCTATCAGAATAAAAACACATTATTTTCGAATAATCCATGTATACCTTTACGTATAACATTTTTTATTCAAATTAATATTTAATTATTTACTTATTAGAAATACCGAAAGCTTCAGTAGCACCAGTATTAGATGCCTAAAATAAAAATATAATAATGAAAATTTGCTTACGTCTATAAGTTGAGTTATAAAGAAAGGAGTTTAAAACTTTGTTTTCTAGAAGCCTTAGAGTAAATTTTAAAACAACAATTATTACACGTTTTCGGTAGAGCTGAAGTATATTTTTAACAGTCTGCGAATTTCGCAACAGAAAAACCCCATAGCACTGACGAACTTTAGAATAAGTATCGGTACAAGTCGAAAAATTTTACACAATAAAATATCGTAAACAACTCAATGTTACTTTTCTGAGTAAGTATAACAAGTTTATTTTTATTTTTTTCTTAAGCTTGGGCACGTGTTTGAGATTTCCAAATAACAGAAGAATTTCTTCGGAAAAAAATAAAGTTGTTTTTACAACGTAAACAGCAAATATTTATACCTAAAATTGGGCTGTCGCGGTCTAGTGTTAGTCGCTTAGCGTAAGATACTACTGATTTTCAGCTGCATTTAATAGGCTGGAAGCCGAAGAGAGAAAAGAGTAGGTCTAGGACAATCTTCTGTTTTTAATTGTCTTTCTTGGCGAGTAATATCATGGGTACCTACTATTTTGAATTAAGTATTAGCTAAGGTTTTATAATTATAAAAATTATAATTACACAAAATTTATATTATACTCTTCTCTTTTTTACCCGACGACACGGCAAAAAGCCGAAGGAAAGGTTTTTATATAATAATTTTCTCTATTAATCCGCTTACGTCACAATAAATATGGGTGTTTCAATACATAACAGAGGTAGTTTCAGCCTAACCCGTTCATAGGTTTAAGCTAATTGTGTTGATAGTGGTCCTAAGCGCGACTGCTACGCTAGAGGTCCTGAGTTCGATTCTCGAGTTGAGCAGTTTGTTGGGTTTTCCGGGAAACTCCCAGTAGCAGCTCGGAGCCTAGATGGGTTCGCAATTGATGGCAATAGGCCCGCCCGCTATTACATGGGACCTTAACAACATTCTGGCTAATATAGGCACACATTAATACGCCTCTGCCTACCCCTTCCGGGAATATAGGCGTGATGATATGAAGTTGTTGATAGATCAGTCAGTAAGGGTTTCCTTTTATATACACAGAGTATTATTATTTTTTATATTATTACCTATTAAGGTACATAACGTTAGGATTAATACAAATATTATGTACAGCCTGACACACAGAGCCAAAAAAAATTGATGCAATAAATAATTATATCTGATACCCCAGGGTACGTACCTACGTAGAGCTATATTAAGTACGTATTAATAATTTAAAGGTGTGCGATACTGTTAGGAGAAATTCTTAAACAACATAAAATTTGCAAAAAAAAATACTTTTACTAAATAGAACAAATAAAAAGACGAATAACTAAAAATTCAAAAACATGCCTTGAATGTTGCAAAATGTATTCCCGGCAAGAAACAGTTTTACTTATAATTCAGAATGGTTTAGAATACGAACATAGCTTGTAGAGCAGCTTGTGTAGAAGCTTGTCCCCGCCTGTAACACATAACCCTCCTTCGGTAGACGGGTAAAAAGAGAAAATAAGAAAGTTCTTTTCGTATTTTCAACCATCACTTGGAGCTAACAATTCGGATTGACCAGTTACGGCCCTTTTCCTATCACGCGGATTTGTGCACGCAAGCGGTTTTGGACTGCCACCACAGTACAGGTACCTACGCCATTTTACACAAATCTGGCATGGATTTGTGCCCGGTTTGTGGCAAATGGCGACAATTTCAGGAATTTCATAAAAGAACCCAACAACACTGCTCGCCCCAGGAATTGAATTTAGGATAATTCTTATATGGATAAGGATAATTCCAGACACGAAAGCCGATCAAAACAAAAGTATTGATAAATAACGTGAAACATTATACTAATTTACTACTAGAATCGCCCGAAGGACCACTAATTAGGAATTATAAATAACAATAGCGTGGGTAGTAGACGATTGGAACTTGGACGAAGCAAAATCGTAGCAAGTAGGGTTCAGTAGTTTCTGCCTACCGCTATGAGAAAAGGCTTGAGTATATGTACGTATTATATGCGTATGTAAATAACAAAGCTTCTCCTCAAATGTTTGTTGCTGTTACATTTAAAAATGAATATAATGGAAATTTTAGAAAAAGTTTTATTACGGGACTATTCGGTAGTACTGTGAAAAAAGTTTTAAACTAAATACACGACTGTTTTCGTTTAAATTGCATTTGGCGCCGGAAGACATCAAGCTTAAAAATATTAAAACTGAATTCAGTAGCATATACAGGCATTAATTTGAAGCTGTTTTGGATGTAACTGATACCAGCAGAAAGTAGGTACCCCAGATTCAAGATTTATCCGATCTCTAAAACATTATTCTTCCCCACAGGACACACATTTACCAGATTTATTACTTTCCAAATATTGAGAAAGATGAACAAAACAAAGGAAGTGATAATATTTGAAACATACTGATCAAAAAAATTTCTATAATGTATTGGGAATGGTACTAGTCAAACTGACACTGAGAAATTCTTATGGTTTTAAAGCCATTAAATGGGCGTCGACGTACTCATCATTCATTCACGAACTGTAGGAGTGCATTTGTACACCTGTTGACATTTCCTACAATATGTCGAGAGACTTTTTTTAAGAAATAATTACTGTCACGAGTTCATGGTATCTTATTAAGTAGAAATTGTTCATAATGAGGAGTACGCCAAGGGCCAAAGCTTCAAAGCCACTCGAATTTTACTGAGATCTATAAGATTATTAAATATAGAAAAATAAATCATTCATTTTCTAAAGATTTTTTATTCCTCAATCACGGAATTATCAAAACGCACTAGAAATTTTTAGTCCGTTTTATTTATTAAATAATAAATATTGACATCTCACAATAAATAAAAGTCCTTACTGAAATCAATATAATTACCAAGGAGACGAGTTCGAGACGAATAGATAAAAATAAGAGCTGTAGGTACAACATTCTTTTAGGATAGGATACCCATGACAGTGTAAATGCCGACCACGTTCCCAGACAAACAATGCTACCAACACTGCAGTTCACTAATGGAGACGCTAATTTGACAAGCACTAAAAGGATAGCGAGAGCATCACAAAAGTTTAATAACAAATCCTTTTGATACTAGAAGGGTTCGGACAATAGTATCCGATGTCCATTTGCCGCCTGGTTTCAATGTCAGTGTTCAGTGCACTAGGGGGAAGGGTGGAGCTGACATCATAACGATATATTATTATATACATATATACCTACCTACATACAATAAAAATCAATTCAAATAATCTGGTAGTTATGATAAATATCTGCCTCAGTTATGAACTAAGAACTTTTTACAAAAAGTTGCATTTCTTTAAAAAATACTAAGCATTAACAAGTGTGGCCGGGCTAGTTTCTTAGTTAATTATAAGATGCCTAGTAGATATTTATACAAAAAATAAACATGTTATTGATTGTGGAAATCTTTGGTGGGAGGCGACCTTTGTCTAACAGTAGACGTCCTTTAGCTGATAAGGACAATGGCTCTTTTATTTCAACAGCCTTGTCTCGTCAGGTATATATCAACTGTCGCTGAGTTAATGCACTCAATACCTAAATATTTTGGGTTTCATGATTTATTTTAATTCCAGTAGAATTTCCGAGTATTTTTTTTCTTAAAAAATAATATCAGAGGAACGCGAACGGTACTTTTGTAAATCTCCAGTCAAAGGAGACTGGAGATTTACAAAAGTACCGTTCGCGTCGTCTCGCGCCTTATTTTCGAAGCCTGTTCTAGCTGGACCTTAAGGGCGGTCTTAAGGGCTTAGGCATTTTTGACCAGACCATATCAAACCAACAAAAACCAAAATGGATACATACACAGATAGAATTACACAATTATTCTTTAACTTATCCCGTTGTAATTGGTTAAAAAAAATCCTTACCAACGTAATTGAAATAAAAAAAATCTTTTAAAAACTGACGGGCATAATTGCAAGGCAATGATAAACAATTTTCCAGGGGAAATAATAATACTCAATATACAATAACTCATTTTCCACTACAAAATATCTAATTTGCTATTTTATCATAAAATGCGTTACAGGAATAACTCTCTCAGGCAACTAACTGGAAATGAGCTAAAGCGCTTGTTCTTGTGTTCACTTGAGTATTATAATATTTCTAGCACAAGAATGTTAATAGAGCTCTGTAATAAATACTGCAAAATGATTTTTAAATTAGCTTAGAAGACTTGATTGTACCTACCAAAACAACATGTACTTAAGATATCTTAACTATAACTTAACTCATAGGCAGTGTATCAACAACTTTGAAACGCGTGCGAAAATGCAGACAATACAAGGTAATCTATAAATTATAAAAATTTAATGGGTTGGTAAGCGCATCACTTGAGAACGATTTAGCATATTATGTGTAATAATCCCAAATAGGTTTTTAGGGAAAGATTTTTTTTTCTGGATTATTGGAAATTCCAGATAAATGATGATTCACGTTACATCTAATCGCGACCGAGCCGGGCTCCACTCGATGCACGTCCACCGTGCACTGGCCGGGCCTGCCATTCATGCTACACCGGGCTGTTTGCGTGTATTCTTTGCTCGGCCGTGTCTGTGATAGGTGATTTGTGTCAACTAGTGATTACCCGGTCGCGACTCGGTGTAACGTGAATCATCCTTAAGCCGAAAGACGATTTTTCTTATTCTTTTACGACGTCTGTGGTCTAGTGGTTTGAGTACCGGACTGCTGATTACGTAGTCGTGGGTTCGATTCCCACAGGACACAAATATTTGTGATGAACGTAAGTGATTGTGTTTGTCTGGGTGTTTGCTATATATTATAAGTATGTATTTACAAAAAAAAAGGTATATAAGTATTATATCCTCTGTCTAGTATCCATAGTACAAGCTCTGCTTAGTTGAGACTAGATGGTGCTGTATAAAATGTCCCAAGATATTCATTTATTATTTATTAAAATACTGGGCAACGTTTGTCGGGTCTACTATTGTAAATACTAACTCTCCAAATCCTTTGAATTTTTCTGTTTCGAAGGACAACTTTCTTAATTCGACTGTAACTTCAAGTGCATAACTACTCAAGGTCTGGGCTACGTCACGACCTATGGCGATCTATCCGGAATGTGAACAAGTCTCCTTCTTATCGACGGTATTGATTAATTTTCTTAGATGGCAGTTCAAGTTCAACCCGCGTACAAATAACTATTTTCCTATATGTTTTTCTACCATGCGATCGGTCTGGGGGGCTAGACAAGTTGCATTTTGACATTCGAATCGACAAACAAAATGTATGTAAATGACATTAGTTACAGCCGGATTTGCCGAAAGCTATTTCCATACATTTTGTTTGTCGATTGCCCTTGCCCCCCTGGTGACCATAAGTATAAGTCTCGACGATTGTTATTTGTTAGGCACGTCCAAGTAGTGCTGCCTATTTCTTTATGGTCTATGAGTGTGGTCCTGCTATGGATGCATAGGCGAAGAGTTCCAGATGTGTTGTCGTTTAGGCGTCTTTTAGGCAGTGGGTCACTAAAGATTGAGCTTGTTATTGTGGTTTGGAATTCGCTCTTTATAGGGGCTTTCTCTTTAACAGTAGCGATTTGAAGATAGTTATGCGGTTTCGATTTTTTGTACACTCCTCAAAACGGTATGTTCTCAATACACTATACTAACAATTTCAAAAGCGTACAAATAACGAACGCGTACAAGCAATGACATTATATGTGGTTAATTAATGGTAATAGACCATTAGATTAATGTAAACCATTGATCAGCATACGTAAGGAGCAACACTTTTTTTAAATGTCAAACACAACCGCACTTTTAACTAAAGATCTGAAAACAAGCTTGTATGAAAATTTATTGCAGGCGGGACAATGTATTCGTTCAATCTAAATTGTTTCTTTGCTTGTCCCGCCTGCAATAAATTTTCATACAAGCTTGTTTTCAGATTTTTAGTTATTAGTAAGTACTTTTGATGCATTAGGGTATTTTGTTTTATTTAATAATTGATTTAATTTCCTACTTTTTAGTTTGTAAATCATCATAGAATCGCTCGATAGATCCTAATGATTATAATTCCTATGTCACCCTTCTGATAAATAATTTACTGATTTGAAATCAACAACAAAAGGTATTGTTGTATCCAGTTTGTGGCCGTGGTCGCATGCCACTATGCCCTAGGCTTGCAAACTTAAGTACAATATGGGTGGCATGCTATCACGGCTATAATTTGGACACAACAATTCCTTTTGTTGTTGATTTCAATTCAGTAAATTATTTATGAGGAAGGTGACGTAAGAATTACGTTCTTCTTACATGATTTTCAGTTGATTTCTTCCGTAGTCGGCGTGTTGTAGATTTTTAAACTTAAATTTTATTTGTTGGTAACACGTTCTACGCGTCACATATCCATACCAATTTCCATATATCCAACCAAATAAACAGAAATACAATACGCATATCCATTATTTTTGGAAAAGTGCACATTGGATCAATAGTTAGTTAGTGCCGCGGACTAATTACGCTCGGACTTTTAAAATTATTTATAGAATTATATCTTCTTGCTTTACCCGTATCGGATGACTTACGTAGGTACTTTGGTCCGCAGACAGTTGGCTTTGTTAAGGGCCCACGCAGTACTTTAACTTCTGTCTACCATACCTTCTAAATAAAGTAAAATTATACCATTTATATTGTTTGCAAAAAAGAAACACCTGTAGGTGTAATCGTGTATTCACCTTTTTATTGGGTACAGTCTGCTATCGCGAAACACGGTCTTAGATTTAGAATGACTGTAGTCTGAGTAGTGGAGTTCGAACTTTGGATGATGATGATAATTGAAACTTCATTAAAATCTGGCTTATTCAATTTTACTGAATTTAATTTGTCGTTAATATAATAATAAATTATTTATTTTGAAAAAAGTAGCGCATATGTAGACATCAAAAATATAAATTATTTATTTCGTACAGGAAAACCAACAGCTATACATTTTTTTTAATAACAATAAATTATATGTATTAGTATAATAAAGTAACCAGCCCCTCAACCATGAGTTCTATCGAATGACTTTCCCATAGCAGGTTTTAGTTCTTTACGTAACCGCTAGAGGCGCTGCGAGAGTTTTCCATACAAATATTTTACCGCGTCGCTAGCGAGTCTAGTGACAAAAACTCATGGTCGAGGCACTGGTCTGTTATACTTCCCCATCCCGCAGGCACGCTAGCGAAAGCCGGCGAATGAACCTTGACGTCATAATGTCAGATTAGACAACAATGCCTAGAGTAGCCATTCTACTTATTTTATTTTTTATTTTATTTTAGGTTTTTTTTTTTCACAACCAAAACACAAACCCTCAGGCTTTGTCCAATCTTTCATTCATAGAAATCTCGGATTATTATGTCTGACAGGTTAGGTTTAAAGTCTGAAAATTGAAGTTAGCTCAACAACAAATTTACAGGATTTCAAAGTGACGCTTTTCTGAGTATACAAGGGGGAAGGGACATCGACGCACATCCGAATACAACCATGAGTTCAGTAAATGATTCTGGACCTCCCTGCGTTGAAATTTTCCGTAAAATTCCCCATCGCACTTAGCCTGTGTGCGTTTGAAATGACTATTATTTACTAGCTTTTCGCCAGCTTCTTCAGCAGCCAGGGTCTTTCTTATACGTTTCATCCCCTATTTCACAGTGTAAATAGTGATTCGACTCGGTCTAGACAGGTCAACGATGAGGTGCGCTACGAGGCAGAGCGGCGCCCCCCACCGCTTTTTCGCAGGCGGCCCGTCCGCTCGACCTGCACTGCGCCTCGGTACGGAGTTTCAAGTGTGGCTATAGCTAAGATTACCAATTTATGCCCATGCGACAATTTTTCAATAATGCGTTAAGCATGTGGAGTTTACGGTTGGTATTTGGCATCGTACAGCAGTCAAAATGGAAAATGGAACCTTGAGATTTTTAATTCGTTTGTATGTGAGGATGAGAATCAATTATATCGTAAAATTAACAACCCAAAATTAAAATCGTCAAACATTTGTCAATTAAGCATCTCTAAGTAGATAAATAAACTATTACTTATTTATTCACTTCAGCCTGTCGCTAAGAGTAAACATTAAATCGCGAAGGTAACATCTTGGTAAAAATCAATACTACTACAACTAACACATAATTTGAACTTACAAACATATCACCTGTAGGAACATAAGTACTTGCAAAATGTTTTTATGACATCCCTAAGCTATTTTTAGTGTCTAGACGATTGCCGGCATTTAGCGTCCGCACAAGGAAGAGGGCTCACTATTAGAATTTATTACACTATGCCTATTTCAACTCCTTACATCCCTTTGTTCACATTAAAATTATGTCCTTTCTCAGGCTCTAGACTATCTGGGTAACAAATTTCATTTAAATCGGTTCAGTAGTTTTTGCGTAAAAGCGCGACAGGCAGACATAGTTAATTTTCTCATTTATAATATTAGTAAACTCGTAAACCACTCCTACAATCGCAGCTCGCGGCTCGCGGCACTATGACGACACGGCGAATTGGAAATCAAAGTACCTAATTGCGAACATATGCCATTGTAATATGTGCTTTTGTTTTGTTTTCGCCAATTTGTTAGTTTTAGCATACATTTTAATAAAACTCAACATTAATCTTTGGACATGTTGCGATAGACTTTTACCAATTTAAAATAGTGACTAACATTGTGATTGAACCGATAGAATTTTGCTATATTTAAATCCATGTGGATTCTCAGTTTTAGGCCAGACATGGTCCAGTAATTAAAAAGTCATGACTGCAAAAGCATTATTCGCTCTTAACACCACACACCTGCGTACTTAAATAGCATTTCACTGACGAACATCGTACTCCTGAGGGATGTATTGTCAGTTAGTATTTATGTGAGAATCAATTTACTCTCTCCATCGTCCGTGCTGCACACGCGATACCATGCCTTAACTTTATCAATTTAAATCACTGTACAGTGTAACATGGTCCACTCGAAGTTTAGTAACATCAAGAAGTGGCATTCATTAGTACTAGTTTACTGATGAATCCTAATTAAAGCTCTATATGCAGGGAATAAAGCTTTAATAGGGATTCATCCGTAAACTCCTGGCGTAAGTGCAACGCGCGAAGGATTATATGAAACACTCGATTTCATAATTGGGCTAGAGTTGTTCAAGCATAATTATTTTACAGAACTAGAAGTAAATTTATACACACAACTAGAAGCTTTTTTTAAATTTTAATATTGCAAAATGTTAAAAGGCCTTATAATATTGACAGTGCATGGTTTCACTTTACCCTTTAGCAAACTTGGTGCAATTTCATTCAATTCAACCATCACTTTCGTTATAAGATTAGATCTTTTTAAAACACAACGTATGCGTAATCTGCGTAGTACGACAGGTGGTAGTCATATTTTTAAGATATCTCCAACACAAAAGTAGGAGATGGAACAAATAAAATAGTGAAGTCAATACTAACACTCAGTTATCACTACAACAGCGTGTTTGCTTTATTTTCAGTCTGTCCAATGTCAAACAAAGAAACTTCTCAATATGATCTTTGCCCCTTCAGTGTTTCACTGTCAAAGAAGGCTGTAAGTTATTCTGATGCTATCAGTATGTCACTTGGTTGGTATCGCTCGTGTCATTTAAAATGCACCTGTGAAAATTAGTGATAGAAATATAGAGAAAATTCCAGACATTGAAAATTTATCATCTTATGTAAGTAATTACTATTAAGTTCTAGCTAGCTTTCACTTCCACTTCATCACTAATAAAAACATTCCTGTCATTTTATGTAACGTGTAAATGAAGTAACATTCATCTTTGAAAATATTCATATTCTATGGTAACAATCTAAACCGTAAAAAATGATTTCATTTAACATTTTAGTACAGCTTGGCAACTAATACTTATTACAAACAAGTCAACGACGACTTGTAAGTTTGAATTTCGGGCTTAATAACGATTTTAAACCTTATAGGCGGCACGTAACAAATTCATTGCGTCTGCGTTAAACGCATCCCATGTCCTTAGTGTCTAAAATCCTGTGCACATTCGAGCAACGTTCGTTATGACAAAATTGTAAAAAGCAGTTTCTTGAAAGTTTGCTTTATGAAACAGAGATAGACACTTACCTCAAGCTCTTCGATGACTTTTTCGAGCTGGTCCTCGGTGACTGGAGGGGCGCCGGCCCTTGCACGCTCGGCATTTAACAACTTCAACCATGCGGTGTCAGTAGCATCCAAGTCATAACTGCAAGCGGCCTCCGCACGCGCTGGCGTTTGACTCAGTATATGCTTGTCCGAGTGATAGTGAGCATCGCGACTGAGGTGAACGTATTTATCCTTGGGCCTGTGAGATAAAACATATTTTTTAAAAGCAGTTCAATATTTAAAGTTTAATTTGTGTGTGCTAAATATTTATTTGATTCGATTCAGGTGCTGATGCATGAGAGGTAATTCAAAAATAAAACGCCTTATTTAAAACTATTGCTTCGCTTCGGGTACTATTATTACGTATAATTTTATGTAAAAAGTATCCAGTCTCAGGGATAATGTACCTGTCTAACTGCGAAAAAATCATAATCATTTCTGTAGATCCAGAGACCCCCTGCAACCTCACAAATTTTACCTCTTTATAAGTATACTAGCTTTCCGCCAGCGGCTCTGCCCGCTATCCCACGGGAACCATACATTTTACCGGGATAAAAAGTAGCCTATGTGCTATTCCAGTCTATGTTCTATCTCTGTGCCAAATTGCATCCAGATCCGTTCAGTACTTTTTGCGTGAAAGAGTAACAAACATCCATCCATCCTCACAAACTTTCACATTTATAATATTAGTAGGAAGTAGGCTAGGATAGGATAGTAGGAAGTAGAAAGTAGGATATATAAAGATAGATAAAAAAATATTGCAGCTCTGGAAAAGTCGGGATTCTTGTTTTTTTTTTGTTTTTTACTAGGCTTATATTGTTTCTTTGCGCGGAACCCTAATTATTATATACTAAAATAAAAGTATCTTACGTTACTTCAATATAACGTCTGCTCTGTGCCAGTGAAAGTCAAGTCAAAATCGCTCATTCCAAACGTTACGGAAATTAAAATATTATTTTTTTGGTATCTCCCTCTTCAGCCAAGTCATGTCAGGTGAATTTAAATGTTAGAATTAGAATTATGCTCTGGAAAACGGCGCCATATTGATTAAATAATATGTATTAGCCTAGCTAGGTCTCATTACTTAGAATATTTCTTGTCTCCCTGTTTTCGTAAGCAAAGCAACTTGGCTATAAAATAGATCAAATTGATCTATTGCTCGTGAACCGCTGTCGCCTAGCTACTAAGAGTAAGCAGTGTTATAAGTATTACTCACAATTTGAATTCCTGAAAGTTGGGTGGTGGTGGATTGTCAATGATCTTGACTATGGGCGCGGGCAGGGAGTCAGGATTGACTGGCACCTGGACTCCTCTCTCCCAGTCCTGTTTCCACGTATCTGTGATTATCCAGTACGAAGACTGCGTCAAGGGCTCATTGTCCGGGAGTTTCATGGCGCTGATAAGGTCCTTTCTGAAATTCGTATGTTAGTGCGATTAGCTATAGTATACTCAATTGCTGTTTTTACATCATTATCAATTAACAAGTATTATAAAATTAAAGATATACCATTGAAACTAATAGAAAAAAGTTATTTACAAACAATACAATGTGGATCTCACCCAAAGTACAAACCCAAAAAAAATCTCATTGCAAATTTGTTTACATTACGGGTGGATTGTTTTAATAAAGATATATATATATATATACATACTAATCTTTTCTGTGATGTAATATTATTAATTACGGATTTGGTCCAACCCTTACCTTGCCACCCTCACTGGACCCTCACTTTGGCGATAATACTTTGCCTCTATTTATGACTATTAAGTATATCTACATTGCAACGGAGTACAAATCACGTCGTTCATACCTTACCATGATTGCTGCTTATCACCTGAGTAATGACATTTACATCGAAATATTTGAGAACCGCGCAGGAAACAACTTTAAAATATCAAATTAGTTTTGGAGGGTGGGAAAATTATGTTAAAAATATTCAGACAATTAAAGGATTAGCAAGCTGAAGTCTAATGGCTAATGGCTAGTCTAATGGCAGAACTAATGGCCGCTGGGGCAGAAAGGTTCTCGAGCGCACTGGAAAACGCAACGTAAGATGGACAGATGACCTGATAAAAGTTGCCGGGACTCGTGAGATGTAGGCGGCATACGACCGGTCCTTGTGGAAGTCTGATAGGGGAGGCTTTTGTTCAGCAGTGAATTCCTTTTGATCTGATATGATGGTGATGAATTATAATAACAGTTACTGAGATTATAACTAGTTTTACGGGTTCTGTACCCGAAGTGTGCCAACCGAAACTTATTACTAAGCTTCCGTGTCTGTCCATCATTCTGTCAGCGGGCTGTATCTCATGAACCATCAGTTAGGTTCATCCTTAATGAATACCCTACCCAACGTTACTTAAATCATCATTGTCATCATAGATACAAAAAAATATCTTGTTGACGCGAAACAGAAAAGATTATTATGTATCAGTAAAGTAAGACTAATTAAAAGCAAGCAAATAGTTTTTTTGTTGTTCACCCTGTTATAACTAATCGTAAGATACAATAATAATTAGTATAAATTATTTTAGAACTATACAAATTTGGAATTATAAATTTTAATGAGAGCTGAATAGTTTATTCAGCTCTCATTCCTGTACCAAAAGATAAAATCCCATATGAAACCAGTTAAAATGTGGTATACTTTTGAATCTTGAAGTCGTAAATTACGTACTCATATCAAAAGCAATAGGATCTTACAGCATTAACTCCTATATCCTCATTGTAATATAGTTCTATATTTCCCGATAATTGTGTGATTAGAAGACACGACGGACATAGCATAATTATTCAAGTAGGTTCCATCAATGACCCATCGATTTAGAAAATTACCTACACATAAGATTCAATTTCGCTAGAACATATTGAATGACAAAATTACAAGTTTTAACTTATATAATTATAGCCAGCAGGACTTCGCTTACAATAGGACCACACTTACCAGGATTTACCGAATATATACGTGGTTCGGAAAAGTTATATCACAATTTTAAAGTCTAATATTTATATTTAATCCTTTCGGGATTTTGAGATAGCAAAATTATTCGATTAAATCCTGGCTCCAGCATTACATAAATAGGATGAGAGGATGTGTCAAACCCTTGGACCATGTGAATTAAAAAATAATTTCATTGATTCTTGCTTATCACAAAGCTTTCTAATAATAAATGGCCTAAACATACACACAATACTTTAGTGAACAAAGTATTTCTGACATTTATCTATATCATACTGTAATAATAATAATAATAAAACCTTGTAAAAAGAGGAAACATTTGATTGTTTGTATTGAATAGGCTCCGAAACTACTGGACCGATTTGAAAAATTCTTTCAGTGTTAGATAGCCCATTTACCGGGGATGGCTATACGCTATATATCATCACGCTACGACTAATCGAGCTAAGCAGTATTGAAAAATGTTGCAAAAACGGGGAAAATAATTATAAGATCATGCGGGCGAAGCTAGTCAGGTCAGAATTGTATTTTTTATACAACTAAACACTTATCATGCAAAATTATAGATGTAGCAGTAGTAGTTATGTGTATAGTTTGAATTCATTTGGCCAAACACCCTGACAAAAATATAATTAATTGAATCAAATTTAGATTTTCTGAACTAAAACTAGGTACTTCATAATAAGGAACTTTGGTTAAATAAAGTAAACATTAAAAATAGAAACTATTTAAATTACATTTGAATTTCAGGATCTTCATAAGAGGGAACAGTCAGTTCTGAATCGAATTACCTGAGGTGATCAATAAAGAGTATATCAGGTAACATTTCACATATGTTTTATAACAAAAGTTTGCTTGTAAATGCTTTTCTTTTTCTAGTGTTATTGGAAACCAGACATCATTATTCGTAAAAATTTGTTTTGCTCTGGTTTTGATGATTGCTTAGTCCAGTAGCTAAAACTCTTAATATAAACTTAGTGGCAATAATGGGTAACAAATTCAGCAAGATTGTTTAATTCTCTCTCCTCTTAGATTGAACAGAGTTAGGCTACAGTATTTAAATAATATTTATTGAGATAAGTAGATCCTTTAACAAAAAAGTCAAAATATCATGTCTCTTTTAGATTGGTGTTGGACGACTAAGTCTCAAGGACTGTTCAGATCAACAGGGATGGACAACGAAAATGTTGACGATACAAGAATTTATGTAGGCATTATATTCTTGATATGGTTCTGCGCACATTTTGATGATACTGATGCAGTTATGTTATTAGTACTACTCGTTTCTTTTGTGTCAAGTATAATTTACTTTTACCACGCCACTGAATAATTTGGAATTACTACAACTTATTTATGTATATGGACAGAGAGTAGGTGCATAGCAAGGTGTATTTACAAAAAACACCTTACAGATTTTATTTTGGTGCTTATAAATACCAAGTTATGAATATATTAAAAATATATATTGGTTAGACAAACATAAAAATATCATCTACCTATACAGCCTGTCAGCCTTTGAAGGGTTAGTCAAAGGTTTGACTAGAATAAAAAACACTCCCTCAAAATAATGAAATTTCTTAATCACTTAGTTTTAAGTTTTTTGTTGTAATTTCGCTAGTCATTAGCTTTTATTTCGATAGTGCCTTACTCTCCTTCTTTAGTATTAAGAATAAAATAAATAAATGCAAACAATTTACTAAAGCAAAGATTCAGTATTTTGCCCAGCAGAGATAATACCAAATAGGTATAGGCTTTTCACTTTTTTAAAGTATTTGAAATTCATAAAATAGGTAAGAGGGGTGTGTCAATGTGCTTTGCAAAAACATTTCATGACAGAATTTATATAACCCTAAATTTAGAATGCTAATGCAGCAGATAAGTATGCTAATATACTATGATGCTATACATGTTAACAGTGCAATCTAACAACATTATAAAACACTGGCAATTATACTTATATGTCCCTTGAACAATTTTGATGTTAAACAGATAACTGAATGTAATTTGTGCTTACATTTTTGTCCTATCAGAGGCTAAATCACCAGGAATGAATTTCTAGTTGGTCATGATGATATATAATAAGAAATGAATGAAAAAATCAATGCTTCAATATGAAATAACACAACAATGAATTACTAAAAAAATCTAAAGATTACCGATTAAGTAACATGTTGTGTAATTTATGCTATAAAGCTCATCCAGATTATTTAAGATTGCTATATAACATTGCAATAATAAAACAAGACTGTACACACTAAATTCGTACATTATGTTTTAAAACATGTTTGTTATATAGTCTGGACTCACCCTTATACTTATTTAAGATCCATTGGTCTTTTGGTAAATTAAGTGTTCCATTCCACAATTCCATAAGTCTAAGATCATGTTAACATTTGCTGTAAAATTGTGTGACACAGTCTTACGAGTGCCACACTCAACATACACCTGGAAATTGCCTCTAATTTGTTTTTTATTTGTCAGCAACTTCATGCACATTGACAGGTGATACATGACAGCCAAAGACTTAAAAACTAGCCAAACATCAGTCTTAATTTCTTAAACTAGTTATGGAATGGGTCACAACAGTAGAAATGCCTATAAATCTGATGCTGAATATTTTTTTATCTTACTGCTATGATTTCACTGTTAATACCTTTGATTATTTTAATTTATTTGAGTATTTATCTGTAATAAACTGGCAAACTATCGGCAAAATTAGGTTAGTTTTATATAAATGTTTATTGTATCAAATTAATGAGAAGATAAATGTGTGAATAAAAACTTAGCTTTTATTTCAAGCCAAGTGTATGTATGTGTGTTTTATACATGGTTCCGCAGGCTGGCTCATCCTCTCAATTTATCATCATTTCAATATTTATAGCTCTTATAATATTACAGCATACTGTCAGTATTACTAAAGCATTTACAAACATAAGCAAATTAGAGATGAAAATATTTCTAACAGTCGCATAGTCTTTGCATCAATATATACTTACACATTATAATCTCCTAACTCCCAGTATTTTAGTACAGTGCAATTTTTTTAATAAGTACAATAATTTTCTAACATTACTTTTCAAATATTGTTAATCTTATAAAATTTCAGAAACATCCTGATAAGTTTTTCTTTCATTAAATCATGAAGTAGCAATAATATTACTCATAAGTAAAAATGATTGATAATTGTTTGTGAAAAGCGCACAGCATTATAGAAACAACAAGTGATTTATAAATGTTCAGGCATATTTTTAGAACTTGTCTACTTAAATTACTTCTTGTTGAAGGCCTTCTAATTGTACAGATTTAACTGGCTGTTTTTGACATAAACATTGATTTTAATTGATATTCTTAAGCACAGCATGTAGGACTATTCATATTCATAGGATGTCGCTATAAATAGCTTAATTCCTTTCGCAGTGCAGTTTGTCAAATAGTGATTTATCATACTATTTTCAAAATATGAATATTTTGACATAACATTGCCCTGTACCAAATGAATGACAGGGAATTGAACCCTAAAAATATTGGCAAAATTTTAGTCAAACATTATTATTGATTTTCACTGGCTGTATTTCATAATAACTAAACTAAATATTGCAGAGTAATAGAACATTATGCTAACTTTGATAAAATATAGTATTATTAATCGCGAATGCAATAACACATTAGATTTACCTGGCACTGGCATGTTATAATATATGTGACATTAAACAAAAGATACAATGTTAATGAAGGATTATTACATGTGTGTGGTCCAATATCTAAAATAATTAAGTTTAATGCTTAAACCAAAATACATTTATAATCTGTATTTCAAACATCCTAATATTATATCATAAGCTATATTGCAATTGCATTTGATCCAAACAGAGCACACAAACCTGAATAGTTCAGCGGGTGCCTCTGAGGCACTCCTGTTATATATTGATGACATCTTGAGGTCACTGACAGGGCGGAGCTGCCAGAGAGCGTCCTCGGGCTCCGTCCTGCGGCGCTTGGATACGCCGGCTTCATCACCGCGCATCCCAGACACCCGCTTTGTGCCTCTCAACGACATCTCGCTTAGTTGTCCACAACCTACATGTTCACGATCCGCCTACTGCTTTACACTTAGAACGCGGCAATAACATTGTGTAGAATGTCACATCATTCACTACATGGCACTTCAGTTTGCGTTCCGTAAGCCTGAAAATAACAATGATTCTTTTACAGTGCTTGTCACTCATAAAGGATGTACAGAACTTTGTGCACACTTCTAGTAAGTGATAAGGCCCTATTTAGACCAAAATTGATCACAAAATACAAAGTACCACATAATTTTGACAGTTCATAAACAATGATGATGAGGAATCAAACACCAACCAAACAACTAAACAATGTGCAATACACAACTTTGACACCAACTTAATATTTTTTTGCAGTGGTAAATGGCTATGGAGCCCCGAATAAGAAACTATTTGATACAAAAGCATTTTGACATACAGAACAAAAATGTCACTTTTAGGTTTCAACAATGTAAAATGTACAGGTGTTTCTGTAGTACAATCACATTTCATGGTAACTTGTATAGTAAACATTTAACTAATATTACCATATTTTGTGTATTACGAACGAAAATGATTATTAATTTCGTTTGACGTTTCACTTAATTGCATGGGTAAAATGTATGGCGGGCCAGTGATCGGGCCCAGACGGTAAATAGCGGTTAGCCACTCACAACAACACCCGCCGAGCGTTTCATACGCAGGAACCACCATAAAACAAAATGCACTCACACGAAACCACTGTAGAATCCAATAACTTCATTCTTTAATAATTAACCGTAAATATTTATCTCACGAATAGTCTCCATTGTAGGCTACATAACAAAGTTGACAACATAGATAGCAGCACTGTTTTGTTGCCAGATTGACGTGAGTCCTACGCATCATTTTCTCCATCGTTTCGCTATTCACTACGAATGTATACCATATTTATATACAACAAGTCAATTGTATATCAATTTGGAGTAGTGTAATTAGTTAATATACCTCATAATTCACATACATTTTCTGTAACAGACATTTGGCGCCATTGATCCAAAAACTACTTAGGTCACGTGACTATGTACGAATCACCAACGCAAGCCAAGTAAAATGGCCAAAACGCACATCGAGTTCATCTAATGTCATTGGTTTTGAAAGTAACTTGCCGCATATCATATACATGGAGACAAGATTTTTAATTCCTCAAAGCCGAGAATAAACCAAACACGAACACATATTCTATAAACATTGAATTTGTCAGGAAGTAGCACAAATTACTAGAATAAATTACAACATGAACAAGCGAGAGATATCAATACGAAGTTACAGAAATTAGTCACCAGTTGGCGCTCTCGTCAAAAAGAAGTATAATGTTGCCAGACTAAAAAAATATTTAAATACACATCATTCAATAATAGACTACTAGTACTTTCAACAACTTTCACCGCATGCAAATTTCAAATTAAAATAATAATAAATAAAACATATATTTATTTACACAATAACACTCTTTATTTCAGAATTCTTCACTTGAATTTTATTTAAAATATTGTTTCAACGTTTTTTAGTTATACGTCTGTAATTGTGAAAAGTATTATCGAAGGAATGAAATTAAAAATCGAAGTAGGACAGTTCTCGCCAAACTTATTGTCCGGGTTGAAGTTGGCACGAGCTAACTTTAACCCGGGGCCGTAAAAATCGGAGAAACAAAATTATAGGATTGTAATAAATAAAATCGAAAGCTCAAGTCGTAGGCTGTCACTTCATATCATTTATAGCCAATATTTTTCTTTCTCCGATTTTGACGGCCCCGGGTTAAAGTTAGCTCGTGTCAACTTCAACCCGGACAATAAGTTTGGCGAGAACTGTACGTGGTACATAATATGATTTGGTTACAGAAGTATTTTTTCTGTTTCGTGGTTCTACAAAAAAGCGAATGTACTGACATCTGTAAAATAATAACGAACTCGAATACCACCGACACAAACATGGAACCCGAACATTTGGTTCATACGTTCCTAACGGTTAAGGTTAGGAACGTATGAACCAAATGTTCGGCTTTGAATCGGTTAGTGTTGCGAACACAGGCCGACTTTAGTTCACTTACAACCGAAAAACTATACTGTGTGTGTGAGTGTTTTATTTTAAAGAAAGTGATAAGTTTCGTTTTTATCTGTCGAGTGTCAGTAGGTTATTGTTAAGAGTGTTAGCGCTACTATTGTTATCCCCACTTCCACCATGCTGAGGGCTTGTTCCCAAGTATGCCATGAAAGACTATGACCATCATCAGCGTATCAATCATCAATTCCGCGTTTGTTAGAACAACAGATAAATAGTGTTGGACCTAGTAAACAACCCTGTGGAACCCCAAAATTGATGGGCAGTTGACCACTTAAGTATACACATACACAGCACTTTACATGTTAGCTTCGATTGGTGAGGTAGCAATGGAACGATTCAAATGGCTTAGGTACCCCGATTACCTGGTGCGTTATTTTTTTTTAGTAAGAGATCTGTTGATTGTATCAAAGGCTTTGCCCAAGAAAGACGGTATAGAAAGACGGTTAGATATCTTTTTCTATAATCGTAGATACTAAGTTGGTAAGTGTTGAAGTTGTGTCTTTTGATGATTTGCTTTTTGTAAAGGAATGCCTATTATAATGATACTAACTCTTGATTGGGTTCCGGTTTGATTGGTGCATCTTATGTACTTGTGTTACGATAAAAACTCACCACGGGGCGCTGCAGTTAACATTTCTTTGTATCAAACCAAAACTACTAGTCCCTTTTGATTGCATCCGTTTTGGATGCAATCAAATTTCAGTGATAGGTTCGGGTTTGACTGGTACATGTTCTCAGTGGTTCTTAGATAAGTGTTACAGTGACTACTCGCCAGGGGGCGCTGCAGTAAACATTTGTTTGTGCAAAACCCAAACTACTAGTCCAATTTGTAAGCGTATAGCGACCCCGGCAGCCCCGGACGGATTTTCTTAGGATTTTCATAAATTTTATAGAAAGTTGAATAAGTTATTACCACATCTACATCTTCGAGAACCAAATAGGTACATAGGGAAGTGCTATGAAAAGCGATACTCTGTTATTTATATGTCCGACTCTGCTCTCTGCTATTTATTGTTTTTTTATCCTTTTATTTTAATGAAGGAAAATATCGACTGGCGGGCACGACTCGAACCTGTGTCTTCTGGTTAAATACACCATGTCCTTTCAAGCCACCTAGTTGTACTCGCCAAGGCGAAATCTTTCTTCAGATTCTAAATTTACATCTCAAGGTGACGTTAGCGACATCTACTGGAAAGCAAATGCTTCACAACCGACACGACTTACTTTACAGTTAGTTCGATGTCGTACGAACACACGTACGAAGCCACCTTACCTATTATCTATCTTTTTGTATTTTTTAAACATTTTCCATTTTTAATGAAGGAAAGTATCGACTGGCGGGCAGGACTCCGGATAAATTCCGGGCAAATTGCCCATCTCTAGTTGTAACAAAGAGAGGTGCGACTGCGGTTGTAAAAGATTACTAAGTTACTACTATCCGCCGTCTTATATATGCAAAGACTATATAACATTGACTGCTCATACCGGGCGACCGGTGCTCGCCAACTTTTTGCTATTGGGCTCTTATATTAGTCCGCGGTACGGGCGACCACTTTAGTATCGACCAAATGTTAGATCTGTGTGCACGTGATATTGTTCGAGAGTTGTAAATACGTAATTTGTCCAAATAATACGATAATATGCCTTCCTGTTCAATTAAGTAGTGTGGTAAATCATCTAAGACATCTAGCTATAAAAAAGATGGCATTACTTTTCATCGGTAAGAACAACATTCCGTTTTTTCATAAATATAATTTCTAAATGCAGAGCTCAAGTTAAACTGGTAGAGCAACGTAAACATGCACCTTACCAAAAAACTGCTCGTTGATGTCTTTTTGAAAAGTCTCTTTCTATCTTGAGATAATTCCCTATAATGTCGTCTCTTTCTTGGATACTATAGTTCTGTGACAACTTTTTCTTATCGATATCGAATTTAATATCGATAAAATGTTAATTTGAGAAAATAATGTTTTGAAATAAATGAAGTTTAATAGTAATTTTTTAGTTTCCCGACGGTCCCGAAATATAAAGAGAAGTGGCTAAATGTTGTCCAAAGGGAAAATTGGTATCCAACAAAATACAGCGTTGTTTGTTCAAGGCACTTTACAGCTGATTGCTTTGAATCTTTAAAAAATAGACACCGTTTATTTATTACAGAATTGCCGACCCTATATTTACCTGTTTTAGTAAGTTAATGTTTACATCCTCATCATCGTTACGTCGTCGTCGTCATTACGTCGTTAATCTTCGTCTTTTCATTCTATCACTAAGGTAATAATATTGTAATAATCACTGATTTTTTGAGAATCGAGATAGTTTAATTTTATTTCTGTTCACCTCAATTTATATTAAAATTGACCCATTGTACATGTACAGGATATAAAGTAGTTGATTTTATCGATATCGATTAATGTCAAAAATTTTTTTAGTCCGGCACTATGGGAGGAGCTATCATTCTTACATTGTTGCATCGGCCAATCACAACAACGCATTCTTTCTTCGTCCCCCGGCCCGCAGTGGTGAGTCGTGAGCCTAAGCAAATTTGGTGTATTGGCTCTCAAGTGGTTTATACTCTATGTATATATGTAACAAAAAAATATTTCAAACCTGCAATTTCAAAACAAGAAATTAAAATATTTACGTTTTTGAGTGGATATTTCAGTCGCATTTTAATAACCATTATACTGCTCCTGCCTAGTCCAGTAAGCACCCCGCAGATGCTCTTTATCATTCTTTCTAATGGTCCTAATCATAAGAAAGTACTATACGTAAAGTAGCTAAGAGAACCACATATAACCTTCTGCCTACAAGTGCGCTCCCCGGTACGTACTTAATCAACGAAACAATCAATCAATCAACTCGTCCGTACTGCACCAATAACGAAGCAATGGACACCGGTACCTTTCCTAGAGTACCTAGCCATACCTACGATCCGCGCAACATTATGATTAGGTAGGTATAAGTAAGTATTTTATTACCAGCGGCCCGTACTGAGCTTTACCTGCGAACTTATCCACTTAAAAAAACATCCAAAACGGTACAGCCGTTCTTAAATGGTGAGATAATACTAATCTTTGTCTGAATGATGAACTGTGGGTCTGTGGGCAAAAACTAACACGATATGGATGCCTCGGGATGCCGCCAGCGGCTTTGCCCGCGTGGTCTGGGCAATTCTTATAAATTATAGCCAATGTTACTCGGCGAATATGTAGCTTCCTAATGGTGAAAGAAAATTTTAAATCGGTCCAGTAGTTTCAGACCCTATTCAATGCAAACAAACAAACAATCAAATATTTCCTTGTAGGTTTGATTGAAATTACTTGTACGCTGGGTAATTTAAGATTTTTGAAACTAAAACGCATCATGGCATACAAGTAAAGGTGGGCAGGATATAAGGCCAGGCGTGGGCACGGTGATACGGTGACGGTGATGATAAGTCAAGAGGAGGAAAGCGAAGCGTTGATCGTCCTATAGTGTCGGCATTATTGTGCACTTCTGCCGCTACACACTACACTAGGCAGCATTCAGCAATATAGTAAGAAGTAATATAATAAAAAGATATAAATAATAATGTTTATAAAGTTTTATTTATGTTATTACACTATTTTTATTTTGTTAACGATTTTATATTAAAATTTAAACAATTAACTCTAAAAATACAAAAGTTGATACATCAATAATAGAGATGTGCCGGATATTAAAAAATGTATATCCGCGAGGTACGAATACGGATCATTAGTTGAGAAAGATTCGGAATACGGATACCTAACATTTTCCCCCTAGTATATCTTCGGATGCAGATACGGATATCCGGCACATCACTTACAATAATTAAATAAAATCTTTTCGGTTTCCAAATAAAAAGTAACCTATTAATTGTATCGAGGTTACATAGCAATAAAATATTGAACAATTTCATTTTGACGACAGAGAAGTCATCCATCAAGTATCAGGTAACATGAGAAAATTATAGGTAGGTATATTATTCTTCACTTATTAATAGATATTATGTATACATATAGTGTGCAAAAGTCTAAAATTTATTTATAACATTTTAATAATAAAAACACTTCTCATCTCTATGTTACACCACCATTGTCTACGTTATTATTTATTAATTACCTAATACAGTTTTTATTAGTAAGTCTACCTACAGCTTTTATAAAGCCGCAAACAATGAATCATAACTTCTATCCGTTCCAAACATCTTCCTTCAATCACTTACATGATATATTATGAACTTATAATTCCCTAAATCTTAAAAATACCCTTTCCGGTTACAGAACATCAATTTACAAAATATTATGAAAAGGAAATGAAATATTAACTTCGTTGTTTATTAAAGTAAAAAAGACACATTTTCACATGGAATTATGTCTTATCATTTTATAAAACAATAATACATTATTATAAATTAATCATGTTATATGTTCTTGCATTAATATATGGCGATCGATATTAACTACTTATGGCTGGGTTGGAAATGATAGGTACAGTCACTTTCATTTTTTTTAAAAAGTGTGCGTATGTCGACTACGATAAACCAATAATATTAAACTTGTTCAATTAAATAAAGCGCCATCTATCGTCAGCGTTGCAAATGCCATAGTTACACTCACTTAGTTATTACATTTATTTTTGTAGGTATATGTACAAGAGTTATTCGCTTTTAAAATAATAATCTAGGTATGTATATAAACAAAACAATTATTAATTTTATTGTGACATTGATATTTTGGTACTTAGTACAAATGGCACGGGATTTTTAGATTTTGGTTTCCGTTATCAAATTCGAAACAAAGGTGATGTTTTATAGATTTATTTGTATTTTAATCGATTTGATTTTTTAGCATTTATTAAAAATAGGAAGCCTATTGAAAAATATAATTCCTATGCAGAATAAATATTTTAAATCGAATCATAAAGAGATAAGATATAAGCGTTAAAAGTTTGTGGGTAATGGGTGGGGATTGCGAGGATCCTCTGTCGGTTTCCTGCAAAATGAGTGTTGTTGCTATTCTAATATTGTAGCGGACCAAAACTATCTAATTAAATACATTCGACGGTAGCAAGTACCACTATAAACGAATTAAATCTTATTACATTCCTATTATCTAAAAAAATGTTGCAGAATTAATCAAACTTTGAATATAACTTTGATACAAAATTATCACGTACACAGATGGTATTATCGGGCAATTTTTGCCGAGCAAAGTGATAAATTGGAGAGCTAACGGGCTTAATAGAAAGATTATCTCTCAGTCAGTGCGCTATTATATGATGATATAGACCTCGCAGAACACTACTATAGGTACAATTATTATATAATACACACACGCGTGTATAAGGTACTTTACACATAGGTAATTAAGGGGTAATAATATTAAAAAAAGGGAACCCCTAAATAGACCTAGGCGTCAAAGTACTCCTCCCCATCAATGTCATCCGGCAGCATCCCCAGAAGACTGGCAGCATTGCCACGTTGAAAGGGGTAATTAAAAAGAAGACACTATTAAGTGTTACGGGATACGCTCCAACAATAGGTCAATGACCTAAATATGCACAATGATCACCTATCCTATGAAAGCAATGCTTAATTTATATTAATAAATAAACATTTATTATATAACATCAAAGTTCTAATTTGTACCTACAGATTATTAGTCGAATAATATTTTCTATTATGTTTTTTTTTCATATATATTATGCTCAAAACGGTAGTTTTGTCGATAAATAGTGTTCTGGCCTGAGTTAATAAAGCTTACCGAGAAAGTGACTGGTATCGTTCGCTATAGAAAATTACGTTAATGAAAATAGCTCCGATGTGATTCTTACTTTATCTTTGAATATAAATAAATCTAAAGACGGGATAAATATTTTCGCGTAGCTCACATTATATACTGGCCATTTATATATATTTTACTGTTACATATCTAGAATAAGGCCCTATATCTCTCCTTTTTTGGGACATTTTTACACTACACCATCTAGTCCCAAACTAAGCAGAGCTTGTACTATAGGTACTAGACAATGGAAAAATACTTATATATTTTTTTTGTCAATACATACCTTCTTATAATACATAAGAAACACCCAGACAAACACAAACACTTATGTTCATCATATAAATATTTGTGTCCTGTGAGAATCGAACCGCTGACCTCGTGATCAGCAGTCCGGTACTCGAACCACAAGACCACAGACATCAAAAGTTGTAATTGTTTATCTACTAAAAAAGATGTGTTCCTAAAACTAAATAACTGCTACTCTTAGTTATTTTTGGTATACAATCTTAATAATACAACTATATTAATACGTTATCCCATGCGATCGCAAAGTAAGCCTCAGTAAATTACTGTATGTTTAATTATCAACAATTAACTGAACTACTTACACACAACTTTGAAACTTAGATACATGCACAATATAATGGTCTGTTAGCTACACATCGCTATCGTTCAACGTGCATGATAATTTAGTCATCGTGGAGTAAACTTGGCCTTCGGGTTCTTCTTCATGTGATGAACCTAACGCGGGCTGACAGTCTACAAAATTCCAAAAAGGCGGATCTATCTACGTCAGCTTTAGTTGAACGCACGTCAGGCCGGCCGCTTTCAATACTATACTGAAATCGCTTCATTGTGTACTCGGAGGTGAAAGAAAGGAGAGCCACGGCACACCTCAGCACCCCTAACAAGGCAAATATATAATTAAAAAGTATTGGTAAGATTTGTCAAAAAATTCGATCATGTGTTACTGAGATTTTTACAAATTTAATTTAATAGTACATAATAACCAACAGTGAAGGACCTACTCCGCGCATAGCTCGCTCTACTTGGATGGCGTCTATCCGCGCCTTATTCATGACAATACACCCCCCCCCCCCCCTAAATTCAATACATCCCGCAAATTCCCCATATTAATGTATACATGAAGAAGCTGTAGCTAGTGGCCGTTACACTCAATAATATTACACAAATATTAAATTGTCAATGGTATAATGATAGTTCACTTACTAATACATTACATTACACTACATTATTGTACTAAAAGATAAGTAGAAAGGTACGAAGGAGAAACATTATCAAATCTTATAAAAAAATCTAATTACTGACGCTTCTTTAAGGTTGTCATGATAGTCACGCTGTTAGAAAGTACCGAGTTAGATTTCGGTTAAACTGGCAGTTAATTAGTCTGACAGTGAAACGAAAATACGAGACTGTTGTATGCTTTAACTTCGTGACTAATCAAGGCTTATTATTTATATTATTGATTGACTGATTATTTATTTATATTATTGACCTAAAAATGTAAGTGACCCTTAAATATGGTCATTATTCAGCAATGACTTCTTCAAAGTAAGACGTCAGTAAGTACCGTATTAGGTACTCGGCACTATCAATAAATATACACAGACCACACACATCATCCTGTATTATCAGATCCATTAATTTCTATCAGTCCATTACAATTTGCATACAAGTTAAAAAACCTTTTTTATTTCTCTCTATTTTGACACCAAAATTAGCTCTACAGTTATAAATGTATAAAACGTACTACCCAAACATCATTCCAATAACAAAAGGTTTTGATACCTAGCACATCTTTGTACAGTCAGGTTCGAATGTTTAAGAAGTAAAATAACGCCTTTCATTTAATGTTGAAAATTGTGAACAAAATGTGCCCGATGCTTGATGATTTTGGAAATATATCAACGACGGCATGAATGTTAACGTGTATGTAAATAATAAATAACGATAATGATCACTGATTTTCAATTATGTGTTTAGTCATTTAAACATAAACAGCGTTATGAAACCCGTTCGTTGTCCCATTGAGAACTTAATATTTAAATTTCATTTTTACTTCATTTGTCTTGGCCAACGACATTTGTTTCTGACTGTACCTACTTTAAATAATCTTTATGAACTAAACTTTAAACATTGGAATATGAAGTCAACAGATGAATACTATAAATGGCGCGTATCAAATGTTGGGAATATACCTGTTAATAATAGGCAATTGAGTAAGGAATGATTATTATTATCTTTATAATATGTAATTCAGCTTCCGTATGTGTCCGCAAAACTCGAAAAGAAGACTGTGTGCCTGATCGAAGCGTGGCCAGGTCTAGCCAGTTCAGTAAAATCACGTTGTGGCGATAACAGATATTATAAAAAGGCTTTCTTTAAAAAAATTGCAGACACATCTCTATACGACGTTATTCGACTCGTTAGATATGAAATCGCAAAGTAACGCTACCCACTGGATAAAAAAAAATAGAACAAAATTTGGATGAAATTATCTGCCACTCTGGAAGTTACTAGAAGGTAGAACCACATTATCAATCTAAATCATATATTTTATCAGAGGGTCTGAGCCTATTATCGTTAACTAAACTATCATAGAAAACTATTTACGAAACTCTTCCAGAGTATTGACTTCGTCGAGATAAAATAAACCTTATAACACTGGAAATTATCGATGGCTTAGGCAATACACAAACATATATTTTATGGACGTCGCAGCTTTTTGACGGATTGTAGTAAAACATGGCTCGGTAAGATATTTATTATAAAATATCGGAGCCTAATTTTTTAAGACTTGATTAACCCCTTTTAGTTTGTCTAAGGCTAAAATATAGAAGAATCTTTGTGATTTATAAAAGAGCCGCCGAATTAAAATGTTATGACTTCGTCGACTGTGACTTGTAAAAGTAATAAAAAATGACAGTATGATTATATACAGATCGTAACATAATTTAAATATAAATATTTATAGTATTCTCTTAAAGCCGTTTTTCGCATACATAAGTATTGTATTTCTGATACAGTCTAAATAGGAATGAAAATATACAGAATAGAACTATCAAACTCCGCCTAACCAAAATTTGGCATTTCTAGTTATCATTTATATTTACCTACATTTAAATAGAGATATTTTTACCTTTTACCTATAATATTATTATGAGTTATTCAGTTTAGATGATGAAGATTGACTCTTGGTGCGCCAGAAGAAAGTCAGTGAAGCTGTTTATAGGCGCGATTGACATGAGCGATATCTGTCCGTTGGGGGGCCACGCCAGGTTGGGCCCAAACACCACAGCTAGGTTGTTGGTAGTCATCTTGTTTAGACAGCTCCTGTCCTGTACCTGTGACGAAGCAGTTATTCATTATAGATTATATACATTGTTCACTTATTGCCTAAGCAAACGTAGTAAAATTACATTTGCGGATTGAATTAAAATTGGATTGCGGATCCACCCTACGAGCCAGAAGGTCAGTCTAGGTGCAGTAAGGTCATAAAAGTAGATTAATCTTATTATTGCATGGCTGCCTCGTTGGTCTAGTCTAGTCTGGGTTCGATCCTGGGTTCGATTCCCAAGTCGAGCAGTGTTGTTGGGTTTCGCTCCGGCTGATGGCAATACCGGCGAACTGTGGGTGTACATTAGTACACGTCTGTTAGCCCTTGGGGAATACAGACGTGATGGAATTATGTTATAATGTGTTATGTTAACCTTATTATTATTATTTTTCATGAATCGATGGCAGCCTCGCCTAAAACGCAACGGTAATATTATTTTCCAAATTAAGTAGCCCGATATAGTATTAAAAAAATATTTGGTGCAATAGTACAAACCTTCCACAGAAACTGGAACAAATATTTCAACAGCTTGTAGTTGTCGAGAGGCAAACGTTCCAAAATTAAGATTTTGACTTTGCGCGGTTTATCGCGGGGCGACCAGTCTGAAAGATATAAAAAGTAATATTAATTTACAACAAAAAAAGTTTAATAGAATCAGCGATTATCATAATATGATGAAATGATGTACCATTATTAAGCATTGAATCAAAGTCCTTAAATTTTATCATTTAGAAAGCCATTTAATTAAACAGAAATCAAATTCTGAAGAATAAGAAAAACCATTCCCACAGCTACTCACTTTCAAAATCCATTATCTCTTCATATAGATCAAATGTTAGAAGTGGTTCCTCCAAGTCTCGGAAGAAGGTCTTTAGTAGCACTGCAGCATTGTGAGGATCATTCCTAAACCGCAGTGGTTCACCCCGGTTGCACGCTCGTTGAAGCTCTTTAATCACTGACATGTTGGCACACCGGCGGAATATACCCTCAGTCTCTAGAGCTGAAATATGGACGAATATGGTAATCAATAAGGAAATACATATCTATTAATACATGTGTTTCGCAGTTAATCTAGATTTGTGCTAAATTCTTTCCATGTGCCAACACTTCCTACAGTATTAAACTTCAGGTATTTCTTCACATCTATCCATACGACATCTAGATTGTTGTGATACCTTTTTAGTGGTGTCTGATATATAATATATTAACTTACCATCAGGCTGCGACAGAAATTCAATGCACTGTCGAACGACGGGCGGGATGGCCCCGACCATGTTCGCATTATTGTCCTTAATAAACGTTAGAGAGACGCCAAACTGCTGAGTAGGAGGCGGCGAAAGACTGCTTTTTGGTTGTTTCTTGTCTGCAGGTACTGGCGACTTCTCGGAGGGCCCAGAGTTATGACGAGCCGATTCAGCCGCCCTTGGGTTCTTCGAAAGTAACAACTTGTCGTACCTATGTAACAAGTGATAATCAGTTTCCGGCAAGAGGACCAGGAACTATTGCATGTGAACGGTCTTAGCAAACCAGATTTTGTAAAACATAATTGGATAATAGATGCTAGTAAAATATAAAGAAAACAGCACTTACTCTAGGACCGCGTCAGGTATGCACAGCTTGTCCAAGTTCAGATACTGCTGGAGCTCATGCAGATAGTTGACATACATCATCTTCCTCCCGAACTTAACGCTTATAGCGGGCTTCAACATTTGCCACACGATACGGATGAAATTCGTCGGATGTACTAAGTACAAAGCTTTCAGATTCTTCTTATATTTTCTATCGAAAGCCTTGTATGCTTTCCACAGCCATGAAAGTGGAGGTTTGTTCTTGCTCGTTAAACCGCAATGGAAATACACAACGCTGTAGTCCTGTTCGACGTACTTGTCGAGAGTGAACATCAGGTACCTGAAGATATGAATACCGAAAATTATAGGCAAATATCTACACTAATATTATAAAGAGGAAAGATTTGTATTTTTCTATGTAACGAATAAACTCAAAAAGTACTGGACCGATTTGAAAAATTAGATAGCCCATTTATCGGGGAAGGCTATAGGCTGTATATCATCACGCTACGACTAATAGGAGCGGAGTAGTAATGAAAAATGTTGCAAAAACGGGGGAAAAAATTATAAGACCACGCAGGCGAAGCCGCTGGCGGGAAGCTAGTTTATAATAAAGACAGTAAGTTCCTAGGAAGGGCTGATTGATAAACGACGATGAAGATAATGATGTTGTTCTTATTATAGAGAACATACTCCATTGCATGCTTTTTAGAAAGAAACTTCTAGATACCATAGCTTCATACTGTAGCAACGAGTTTAAGTTTGAATAGTCTACAGTGTAGTAGGTACTAAGCGAAGTTTTCATGGACAAACATGAACAAAAAAGTTCATGTTTCATGTCACAACTTCTTCGCTTCATACTGTAGCAACGAGTTTAAGTTTGAATAGTCTACAGTGTAGTAGGTACTAAGCGAAGTTTTCATGGACAAACATGAACAAAAAAGTTCATGTTTCATGTCACAACTTCTTCACACTTTGTGTCTAGGTCATGATTGCTTAAACTACCAACATGTCTTTTATGTACGATGAATGTGTACAGTAAACCTATAATATTATCTTCTAATCCAACTTTGGATTTAAATCAAATGGCACCTAAAACGTTTCATTCATTTTCTCACAGAATAGAGACCTGAGTAACAGCAATGAAATCATGGATTAATTATATTGAAATGCAACTTTATACTTTTATTGTTAAGAGTTTAAGATCGATAAGTGTTATTACGCCAATATAATAATATTCAACGTTAGTTTTCGTTTATATGAAAGCTAAAAGTAGTTTGTTCAGAATCAGTAACAGAATCGATTGCAATGGTTTTTAACCTATGGTATATTTTTTTCTCAAAAAAATGGTAAAAATTTATTCAAGTAGGACGCTTCGACGCGCCGATTTTCGTAATAAAAATGGGTTTATTACGAAAATCGGCGCAAAAACCGATGGGGCGGGAAACCGAACAGGGAAGTCACTCACTAGCTCAAGTAGATACTTTGGACAAACTAACTTTCGGAGCTCGTCACCGCGTAAGTTTTAACCATTTCTTTTATTTTGTATCTTTTTCTTGTCTATCTAATCAAAATGAAGTTTACGTGTTTCGGCTTTAGTGTAAACAAAAACTAACATTGTATGCGGTTTACCGTACCTGAGTAGTTGATCTGGATTCAAGTCCTTGCTGGGGGGCAGTCTGCACGCCGACACCACTATGATGCGACGGCCAACCTCGTCATCTCCCACCACTTCAACTAGCCCCGTCCCGATGAGTTCCAGGAACGAGTCATCCAGTGAAGACGTGATCTAAACACCAATATGCAACTTTATCAAGAGAATAATTATTCTAAACCGGATATTTCGACTACTTTTATTATACGACTTTTCATAAATCTTTTTTTTTTCATACATACATATAAATACTCTGTAGTTTTCATATACTAAGTCAGCCGGAGCCTGACGCGTACCGATGATCACGTTCCGCGTCACGTCAAGTACATTAGTTCAAAGGAGGAGCAAGCGAGCGCGCAATCAATTTTAAATAGCTAACAATGACAGCCTAAGCTTACACATGTATAGGATTAGCTTTCTTTTTCTCTCTTTTAGTACACAAATGGCTACATATTAAGCTACATTTGCATTGCAATAAATAAAAATAATCTGTGCGTACGTACGAATACACTTCGAAGACTTTATTAACCATAAGCTCAGGCATAAAATATCACATAAAATAGTCAATGTACGGTTGACAAATGAATCATTCAACCTTTTTCACCCGACTGCCGAAGGAGGAGGGTTATGTGTTTGACGCGTATGTATGTATGTATGTATGTCCGTTCCTATGTCCGGTCGTAACTACTTAACGGCTCAACCGAATTAGATAAATGACACCTCATTAGATTCGTCTTGATGGCACGACTGTCACTGGGTACATGAAATTTTAAAAAATCAATATGGCGGATCTAATATGCTTTAATGTGCGAACTGATTTTGAAAATGATCTTTAGTTGTATCAATTTATATTTTAAATCATCATTTAGGATCTATCTATTGATTCTATGATGATTTATAAACTAAAAAGAAGGAAATAAAATCAATTATTAAAAGAAACAAAAAACCCGACTCCGTAAAAACTACTAACTAAAAATCTAAAAACAAGCTCTGTGATGTTGGAAAATGTATTGCAGGCGGGACAAGCTGTTCGTTCATAAACAAAACTGTTTCTTTGCTTGTCCCGCCTGCAATACATTTTCCAACATCACAGAGCTTGTTTTTAGATTTTTAGTTAGTAGTTTTTACGCAGTCGGGTTTTTTTTATCTCTAATATCTTGTCGCCAACGCATACCTCTGCATAGACTTCCGGTGCCGTCGCGAGCTCCTCCTCAAAGTTCTCTTCTATAGTTCCATCGCTAGCAGAACGTTCTAGCAGATCATCAGGTATGTCCAACAGCTCAGGTGGGAGTGGCGCTGTCAACAATACTTAGTTTAGTTATAGGAATTAAGCACGCTTGGTTTCTGTAAGTTCCCAAACCATTTTTTCTTTTATTTCATTGGTATAGTGACACATCAAGGTGTTGTGGTCTAAGTGTGAAGACGTGGGATCAATTACCCGTTTAAGTAATGCTAACTATTTGTTATTACAGTTTCTAATATTGTATTTGTAACAAAAACACTAATACACGCCTGCGAACCTATCCAGGAAATATTTATGTTTATTTGCAAAATAAACTATTTAGTTGGTTGCTTGCCGCCAAGGGAGACGAGGTCACTATCATTTGTGTTTCGCTGTCGCTTTACTTTTAACCTTACCTTTAATATCATGGCAAAAGGTCAGTAGGTGACATTTTACCTACTAACTAGCTTAGTAATTGTAGTAAGTATTAATATTTAGATTTTGACGATTTTGTCAAAATCCAGAAAATAATGTAAAATGTACACCAAAAGACATTTAGTTTTATATTTCTTCGGTTTGCACTGTATCCTCATTAGAGGATACTCGTGCAAATTATAAATACAATACAACTATTGTATTGTATGTTCGTTGGGTTAGAAGTGATCGAAGAGTATGAAGAACACAACATATAGTCATTTATCGCATACGGTGCAGTTACGACAATACAAAACTGCTGGCAATTGAAGAGTTCCACAAATACTTTCCAGTGAGCCAATCACTGCGGTCACTCGTTCAATGCACGTGCATACAAGGATGCTAACAATGCTTGCTTCGTAACTGCGTTGTCACAAATCGTATTGTAACTTCCTGTGCGATTTTTGATAACATTACGCCTCTAGATCCCCGAATGGGGATGTGTACAAACAGTACAATAAGACAATTTTTGTAACTTTAAAATTTCTGTCGTATAGAAGAATATACATATAATACACAAGGGACCCACCCCAACTTCGCGCGGATTTCTAAATATCATAGCATGGTCTTCGATAACCCCTGCCCTTCTATTGTTGAAAACCTATGAAAATACATAATTGTACAATCGTTTCGGAGATTACGCCAAATAAACAGAACTTTAATTTATATTAAGTAATGTATTATGATGATATTTTGTCTATCTCTAATCTAGTCCTCGAAAACGGCTATAACGGTTCCATTTAAATTTATACTGTAGGGGTTTACGGGTGCGTTCAATTTATGCAAGTACTTCTAAATTTTGGGAACATTTATAACCACTAAAGCAACAAAATTTGAGCAGGTCACAAAATAGATCTAACCAGACATACGACTCCTCAGCAGCGGTTGTTCGCCCAGATATTTATTATTTAGTGAAACATGTTCAGATACCTATTGGGCTTGTAACACTGGTCCTACCAGCGGGGGTAGCTTAGCGGTCAAAGCGTCTGGTATACCGAACCAGAAGTCGCAGGTTCGAATACGGCCCGCCAGCCGATTTTTTCCTTCATTAAAATAACTGGTCCTACCATTTAACTAAAACAGTCATAACTATTTAAACTAGATAAAGAATTTTAGTGTCAGGCTCAGGATTAAACACAGATAGTCATAACATCACTAATTACTCACACTTTATAAATAATAGTAGGTACCTATTCACTAACTAAATTATGAGGCATGGAGATGAGGTGACTCAGATTACTTCCTGTGTGCCTATGTTTAACCAGATTTTTATCTTTGTAATAATCTAAAAATATACATCATTCCAATATTGTATACCAACAATAGTAGAATGATACCCATAACTGCAAACATATTTATATAAATATATTGTATTAGCTAGGATTGTATGCATACTCATTTATTTATTTAATTAATTAATTACTACGGATCCACCAATTACAGTAACTAAAAAATGACATGACATTCATGCTTGTTTTATGTTATTATGACTATTCCCAATCTAGGTATAATTTTATGTCAATACTTAACAGCCTGGTAGTCCTAAGCGCGACTGCTGTGCATGAGGTCCTAAGTTCGATTTCCAGGTTGAGCAGTGTTTTTGGATTTTTCTATAATATTCTCAGTAGCAGCTCGGACTTCGGGTTTGTGCATGATTAATGGCAATAACATAATAACATCAACCCCCACATTGCTATATACTGCATGACGACCACAACTGCCAAGAGCGAAACAATATAGAAGAAAAATGGAAATAACCTAATTACATTATGTCCTATACATATTGGCAAACTGTGGGTGTACATTAGTACATCTTTACCCCTAACCCTTTGGGGAATACTGGTGTGTTGGTATGTTAAGTCATGTTATGTTATTTAAATTACTCTCTAAGATCAATACAATAGAGGAAGACAAGCAAACACAATAGATTATTGAACTTATATTCTTCAAGCGTAGAATTTCACTTTAATTGTGTAACTTTCAAGGCTGTAGATTTTAATTAAATTGTAATTGGAATTTAGAATAGAATTAGATTGAGGGTTACTTCATTGTTGATTAAAAACATTTCAACACATCCTAATATGTGTGCTACTTGTACTTGATACATCAGATACATGTTAGTTAGGAAGAGCTCACACCACTTACAGAGCAGCTTGTATGGCAACATACTGATTGAAAATTAGGATATTTATCTGTGTTTTAATTAAGTGAAAAGTCTTAGTTATAGTTATCTTATTTAATTTGGAGGCAAGCACATCTAGTGCTTGGTTTTAGAAAGCTCATTTTCTAGCAAATAAATGAATGATTTTAATGCATAATATGTATAGTCTATATTGCCAATGACTTACAAGGAGCCAAAATTAGGGTTTCTGGTTTCTCGACCTTATTTATTTCCCGAGGCACGAGAATTCTCGACAAGGATTTCTCGAGTTTCTCGAGTCACTCGAGAAATTTTGTTTTTTTTTTTAAACACGATGTTATTTTAAAATATTGACTTTATTACAAATTAGACTGATAGATGAGATCAATTAAATGAAATGGTAATTTTTTGGTTTACCATACCATACCATTGGTTTTTTAAATTATAATTAACACTTATTCATTAACAAGTTGGCACCTAACATAAATATTTTTTTTTATAACCATCTGGTCAATAACCACGTAAAAAGTAAAGAGTAGGGTGTTACTTAACTTTTCCGTAATTATTAGGTCCCTACCAGTTCCCAAATGTGCAAATAGTCTTTAATCAAACAAAATTAATTTGTAAAATTTTTAGATAACTAAGGATAAAACCACATAACATTGCATCTAATCTTAAAATAAGTAATCTTAGCATGGAAAATACTTAAAAAAAATACAAAAAGATACATAAAATTGCATTAAAGTTCAATTTAATTTTAGTTCTCACTTGTCAGTTACTTTATACGTCAGTTTTCATTTCATGTCATAAAGTTATTTATTTTGTATTTTTGTGTCTAATATCTAAATTGTTATCTAAATTGCTTAGATCTCATAAAGTTGAATAAAATAAACCCAAACACGAGATAGTCGCTGTAAACCGTTGATAGTTTCCTTCGACTGTCTTCCTAGGATCATCAGAACTATATATAGGTATACCATAGGTACCAAGTTTCAGTACAATCGATTCACATGTGAAAATTCAGTAGATAAAAATCAATCATACCCTATTTTTCTACCATCAGGGATAACTTTAAATGGGACCACCACTTTGGAATTTTTTGGTATAATTTTTGAAATCAGTCCACATTTGACGGAAATATCGGGGAACATAATTACGTAAAAAACTATATAAACCTCCGAAATAATAACCTCTGATTTTTCGTCGGTTAATTAAACTAAACCTTTGCTGCTAATGCCTCTAGATAAGCCTTCGAAATGATAATATCCGATTTTTTGTCGGTTTATTAAACAAAACATTTTCCTGCCAACAACTCGGGAATTCCCGAGCTGTTGAGATTTTTTTCCCGTCTCGACTAAAGACAAATTTCTCGAGAATTCCCAACTCGAGAATTCTCGAGCAGAAACCCTAAGCCAAATACATTCTGATTCCACATCAAGCATGTTCAAAGCATCAATTACTTGCCTCTTATGGTACTCATTACCTCATAAAGGTTCAAAGAATTGAATGCACTATTGTTTACCATCTGTTCATTAAAAGAGTACTGAACAGGGCTACCATGTAAAGCACACAAACTGTAGAGCAACTGCATGTAGCAAACTAGATTTGAATACAGACACAGATATGTCAGATACTTCAGATTCAGACATTCACGAAAAAATTTGCCCAAATTTGGATTAAATAACATAGAAATATAGTTCTTAAAGCAAACTGTTAGAAAGATATGCTGTATTTGAGTATCATTTTTCATTTAAGTTCATAATGTTCTAAGTCAGCCATCTACATTATGATTTTTCTATCACTAAATAAAACTCAATTGCAGCACTAGGAAAAATTCAGGATAACTGGCATAGGTGGCCACCCTAGAATTGTAGAATCCTTACTACAACACAAGGGTCTCTTTCTTAGTCATAGTATTAGAAAAATATTCAAATGTTTGATCAGCAAATAACATGTCTCTGAAGTACATTGGCCAATTTTACAATAAAATCTTGGTGTAAACACAGTTGGGATTGTAAAATGTTATAGATTCATAATTCTGATTGGTTAATACTTTCATTATTTTCACATAAAATCACTTCTACCTAGGTCGCTATTCAAAAAGGCTCAATCAAATTGGCAAGATTGCTGCAGAACAGAACTGCAGTTCTGCATTGCAGAACTGTTATACTTCATTAAACATTATTTTGATCCTATATTTGTGCAGTTTAATAGATTTACAGTTTCAGTTTTGGAAGTAGTAAAACTAACTTCTCTGGAATATGAATGAGAATTATTGTTAAGTTTAATATATTATTTTATTCTACCTGCTTCTTCAACAAGCCTAACTAGTTGAATGTGTAGAATAAAAATAAAATTAAATACTTTGCATGCATGCAAACATGAATTGCACAAGCAGATTGCTTATAGTTATTTATGTTGTAAGAATATTAACAATCAACAATTTGTAGCTTTGAGAGTGGTAAAGATTACCTAGGCCTGAGGTCTGTATCAGCTCTGAATCGTCGAACTCAAGGCTCGGCTCGTAGTCGTGGTACTCCGAAAGGCTGGTGTAGGTCTCTTCAGGGTCAGGGTTGCAGCCGTGGAGCACTGCGAAACAATAACATCATTGACATAAATATTTTAAACCTACCTACGTCATGCGATCTCGAACACCAACACCTACCTTGGAAAGCTCTGACAGGGCTCAACTTTGGTTGATGCTCAGACTCCATCGTAAAAAAACCACTGCCCACACCCTGCTCTTGATAGTAACAAAGTACAAAATATAACAACTTGCACTTGTAGCACTTGAACCCAGTTGTTTGAAATGTCACTTCCTCCAAATCAAAGAATGTGTACTCCGAACATTCCGAACAAATGTTACTTTACGGATACGACACTTAATGTTTTTCTAACGTCAAGGTGTACATCAATGAAGAATGAAATTAAAATAATAAACGCAAAAATTCTCTGATTGGAAAAGTGCTAGTCTTTTCGTAAATCGTAATTCTGTCTGTTTGTCTGTGCCTGTTATTATAATATTTAAATAATCTACTCTTTGATAATCTGTGTCAGTATGTCTGCTCTGCTGCCTGTCTCTGTCTGGCTGGTCTCTGGTCTGCAATAGAGATGCATAGACTTACTATATAAAAATACTAGTTCTTTGTAGAGATGAGGCGTATATACTGTCTGTCACAGGTTTCAAGACTAGGTTTTGATGAAGAAGTATGGCGTACGAGTATTGCGTCTACGTACGAAAGCGTTTCGAGTATTTAGAAGTATTTCAAGTCCGAGTGTCAAGTCACCCACCATCACAAACCAATCACAACGCGCGCTTTCGTACTCGTTAATACGCGTAACACTTACAAGTCTCATACTTCGATAGCCCAAGTGGCAACCGCATACGCGTACGCCTTTAAACCTGTGTGTATGCGAGTTGCTTGAAAATGCCAAATGAAAATCAACTTTATCCTGCTAGACTTCATACTGTTTTTAAATACATTGAACTCAAAATACTCATAACGTTGCGAGACGCGTTCGACACGAGGGAAGTGAATCCCAAATTCCCACCCAGCTGGTGTTGGAATAAATATATTTAGTTTAGTCTCTAAAAATGAAAAATTGTTATATTAAAAATATTAAATATTATATAATAAAAATATTAAATATAATAAAAATATTAAATATAAAAAAAATATTAAAAATAAAAAAATATTAAATGAAATAATATTAAATTAAAAAATAATTATAAATTTAAAATCATTATTATAAATAAATCTAACGGATCAGATCACTAATCATTTAAAAATTAAAAACTCCGTATTTTGGTGACACACAAACGCGTACCTTTAAGTTACTTACTAAAAAGTCAGTTTTGGTGACACTTGGACGCGTACTCCTAAATACTCATGGTGCTAGTCTTTGGCACTAGTATTTGCACGTACTCGTACTCGTAAGCCTCGGTACGTGTTTAAGGAGTACGACTCATTTCTAGTCTGCACCATAGACATTATACATATAAAGCACCAGATAGACGCACGGTTTTAAAGGCCGCGGTCCTTACCGGTTAGCCACGGAAAATTCGCATTGAGCGGTGGCGGCTGCGACTGCGACCAGCGGTGGGAGCAAATGTACAAAAATGTATGAAGCATGCCACGGCTCGCCGCTCAAGCGGCGGCGCGCGCGAATTTTCTCAAGCAGATCTTTATAGCGACGGGCGGCGCGGGGCGTGGCGGGAACAAATGTACGGGCGACCGCGAACAGCGGCAGGGATGCTACGTATTGGAGACTACGTCGGCTGGAGAAACAAAATATTTTATTCGATTAGCGGAAAATGAACACGGTTGCCTCTATTTAAATTGTTACTGAATTTGTAAAATGTTTCGAGACAAAAGTGTGTTTATACAATAGTACTTATGATTAGGTAAGTACCTATGATGAACATAATACTCAAAAAATTACGATTATTCTAAATAAATAAATGCTTGCTTGCTTGAGGAAAAAATCAACTGGCGGGCACGATTCAAATCGCCGGTTGTCAGGACAAGGTTTGTCTGTGTTTTTTTTATTCACCGGGATACGTAGGCGATGCTGCGCACGGGTCGCTGGCTTAAAATAATATCGTGTTTAAAATACGAACTAGTGTCGACGCAAAGAAATGCCACTTCAGATTTTAAATAATGTACACCCCTGCCTCAGTCACCAACGCTACTGTCCGTGGCATAGTGATCGCATCACTCGCCGCCGCCACCACTGCCCATCGCGCGGCGCGGCGCGCCTCTCGCCACTCCGCTGTAGAAGTTAGGTCGTGCTAACTTCAAGCCAGACAAAAAGTTTTACGAGAACTGTATTTTTAGGGTGCTAATTTATTACCCGACTGCCGAAGGAGGGTTATGTGTTTGACGTGTATGTATGTATGTAATTATCGTATTTAGAGACGCTAAAATAGCCCAAGATAAATCATCAACCAATAAATATTCCGTATACGCGCGGCTGAACAGGAAAAGGGAGCATTTCTTTTCCTTTTCCCTAGTTATAATCTACAGGAATACTTTCTATTCAGTGCGCAAACTTCGTCAATTGAAACTTAAACGACTTTTATTAAACACGATTTTTTTATTTTGATATGTCTTAGTACAAATGATCAAAGTTATCGTTAACGAAAGATGTTTACTTTGAAACTGATTTTATATTTACTCGCTAGCGCACGGTAAAGCGCGCGCGCCTTGGTACCTGCATCAGCTGTGCGCTCGTTCGATTCGCCCCCGCTGACACCGGCGCGTGAGTCGGCTGGCGCACGTAGCTATTGTTATTATTGCGAATAGATAAGTGTCCAAATTTTGCTGATTTCAAGCCGGATAAAAATTAAAAAAAGTTTTTAACTAATAATGGGAATCTGTTCTATCACTGATACTGAACTACCAAAATTTTTTAGCGCACTGCTTAAAAAGTATTCCTGTATACTAATATTATAAAGAGGAAAGATTTGTATTTTTGTATGTAACGAATAAACTCAAAAAGTACTGGACCGATTAGAAAAATTCTTTCCATGTTAGATAGCCCATTTATCGGGGAAGGCTATAGGCTATAGGTTATATATCATCACGCTACGACTAATAGGAGCGGAGTATAATAATGAAAAATGTTGCAAAAACGGGGGAAAAAATTATAAAACCACGCGGGCGAAGCCGCTGGCGGGAAGCTAGTAATTCATAATTCTACTCTTTGGTACATATTTTATCCATGGAAGAGAGGAGTTGAGGAATGGTTGAGGCAGTTGAGGTATGGGTTGAGCATGGGTTAAGGAGAGAAGGCTACTTTTATGCTAATATTCAGAGACGATGCTAAGCATAAACTTCTGTCAAATTTTACATACGGAAGCATTAATTTACGCTTAGCTTGGTCTCTGAATATTAGCCCTAGTCTTCTCTTCTAGGGAATCGTATAACTGACTGTTTTATCTATGGAAGGCAGATCGGAGAGGAGTCCAGTGTTACCAACCCTACTGTTGCAATGACACGGCAGCATCTATATTATGTCTATGGTATCTTTTCTTGTTCGAGGGAATTCAATATATTTACTAGCTCTTTGGAATTCAAACATTCTCACTCATTATCATTTTAAAATCATACATATTTATGTATGATTTTAAAAATAACAATTAGTGTGAAAATACTGAAGATGGCCTCATCTTCAGTATTTTCACAATCATCTCTTTCAAAGTTTCAACTCAACTGAGACAGAAACTGAAAAATAATTTTACTTTGATTTTTGTTTTTTGTTGTTGCGATTATTAATATAATTGTTATATTAATAATCGTTGTTGCGATTATTAATATAATTGTTATATTAATAATCGCAACAACAAAAATGTGTATGTGAGTTCTGGTAGAAAATTGTTTATTGTTAAATTATATGAGCAAAAGTATGAATTCTGCCTTTTTTACTTTACCTACTGTTTTTTTTTGGCAAGTTGTTTGTTGTTTTTTTGTTTTTTGGGGTTGGCAACACTGCAGGAGTCAGGATCAGATCAGGAAGTTTTCAAGTTTGTAAATAACTAAATATTACACGGTGACGAATCATACGCATGTAAAATATCTGAAAGTCACTATGCTGGGCTATTCTAATGCTGGCATTCCAGATAAATCATGGCAACCGCCCGTGGCTGTAATAGAAACAACGTAAAACATTTTTTTACATTTCATTATTATAGGTTATGTTCTTCACTGTTCACTTTCTGATTCTATTTATTATTTACAGAATGGGCACTATGATTGTGGAGATGTATTGGAGACATGCCCCTTTAACTTGCAGAAACTTCATGGAATTGATAAGACGTGGTTACTACAACAATACCAAGTTTCACAGAGTTATTAGAGATTTCATGATTCAGGGTGGTGATCCCACGGGGACAGGCAAGGGTGGCCAATCCATTTATGGACCGCAGTTTGATGACGAAATTTCACCAGAGTTGAAGCACACTGGAGCCGGGATATTGTCAATGGCAAATGCTGGTCCTGACACTAATGGATCTCAGTTTTTTATCACTCTTGCACCAACACAGTGGCTAGACAGAAAGCATACAATCTTTGGAAGAATACAATCAGGCATGGCTGTTGTAAAAAGAATAGGTTTAGTTGAGTGTGATAAAAATGACTGTCCAGTTGATGATGTTAGAATAGAGAGGGCATATATACCTAAGTAGATATTTATTTGTAATAAGTTTTTTATATAACAAGTTTGCTACAGTATGGGTGTGTGTGTCAAGTATTTTAATCCATAATTCTACCTAAAAAAGCCATCTTTCAAACTAATATTTTACCTATAAATCTGTTACAGTTGTGTTGGATGATTTAGTTTCAATTTATGTAGTCATAACAAACCAGATGCAGTTGCCAAAGAATCATTCAAATTGATTGATAATGAAATATGGTAACTATGCTAAATACCCATAATCCAATACCTGTAATTTTAGAATGTAAATTTTTCAGACAGCTACACAATTTTGGTGTCCTATAAAACAGTGGTCCCTAACCTTTTAGCACAAAGTGGTACTAAGTGGTGGCCACTCGGTCATAAGGTCATAATAATTTTATTATTTATTTATTTATTTATTTTATTCTTTATTGTACACCAGAAATACAAATATACAATAACTTAACATACTTAACTAAGAACATGTACAATGGGCGGCCTTATCGCTTAAAGCGATTTCTTCCAGGCAACCAAAGTGATATTATGAGCACTGGACAAGAAAAACGGGCATATTCATTGAGCTATATACAGGTGTACAAAAAGGTAGGTCACCATACAAACAATTTTCTTCCCCACATATTATAATTATTAAGGTTTCATTCACAAACAATTGCAGACCTTAATGAAAAGTGTTGCTGACGGGTGCCTTATGGTATAAAACATTATGGATATCTCGGGCTGATGATAATTATGATAATAAGTACAGTAGACACACAAACAAGCCTTATCTTGATACTCTTTTTCTCGTTATGCTTTGCTACTCTTATTAGGCTAATATTCAGAGACGATGCTCAGCATAAACTTAGGCTTCCGTATGTCAAATTGTCATACAAATTTGACATTAGGAAGCATTACTTTACGCCACGACATTAGGAAGCATTAATATTAGCCTTAGTTATGTCTAATGTGTGTGGGACACCTTATTACTGTTGCTGTCTGTAGTTATTGAAATATTATATAAGTTATAACCCTGTGTCTAAACTAGAATGCTTTCATTGTACTGAGTTATAATTTGACTTCATCAACAATTGAAATAAATGCATTTCTGGGACCTGTGCCTGTTATTTATTTTACTTACTTACACTTATTCACCTGTCAAAGTAATGTTGATAAAGTCAACTATAGCCCGCGCGGAACTAGTTGGCCGCGCCTTAGGTAGGGACGGGGTAAGGCTGCGGGTTACTGTGAACAAAAACAAGCGCCCCGCCCCTCCGTTCACATACCTAACCTAAGGCGCGGCCAACTAGTTCCGCGCAGACTATAGACTAGCAGCCTGTGCGTAGCTTCGCTTCCGTTTTCCAGTGGACCGACAGCAGCGCCAACTACCGGGTCCAATTGTGTTTTCAAATCATCCTTGAAGCAACCTGTAAAATGCCTATACATATATAATTTGAACCTAAATCGGTCCAGCTCCTTAGGAGTTAGGTGACCAAGATAATCATTTTATATAGACTGTTAAAAACAACACTAGATAAGGGGCCTTGTTTTCTAGAGATTTTTAGTAGTACTAAGTTCTGGTAAGTATAAAAATAAATCCCTGGTCATGAGGTACAGGAAGAACATGTGGGTGTCTTCTAAATAAATCTCAATTTCTAGCTTCTTCAATAAGGTATCTGTAATATAACTAATTTCCTTTGTGAGTTGTGATGACGTCATGAAAAGTTACTGATCTCTAGCCATGTGCCATTTTCCAAGGGTAAATGCAAAAAATGTAATCAATTAAAAAAATAACGTTACTAAAAAACTGAATTAATTACTATTGTTCGGTTTAGACATTTATTTCTCAAAAAAGAACATGAATACAGTTCACTTACATTGAGAAAATACAATATAGATTTGTTTAAATCATGAAAATCTGTGCATAAGACAATGATTTTAGTTATCATTTTTTACATAATTCAATTTAATACATATAGTTAGTGTCATAGTTAATATTTTTGTTTGACAAACATTTCCAAACGTTTTTTAAATAGATATAAACTTTGGCTACTAGTTATATCTTCAGGTAGGCTGTTGTACAGTTTAGCCCCTTCATATAATATGCTTTTTTTGCCATAGTTGGTTCTGGGATGTATTAATTCTAGTTTGTTACGTCGCCTCGTAGGTACTGTATGTTTGTTTTTTTTACATGAAATTGTACTTGTCAGTAGGTCTTTTGTGTTACTATTTTCCTGTGTTCAGAGAAGGTACATGCAAAATATGGTTGGACCACGAAACTGGAATGTTGTTGACTTTTATCAATTTATCAGTCCGGTTGGTGCCACTGCGGGGCAAAGGCCTTCCTCTCCTCTCCAAAAATGTATCGCCAGAGACTTAACTTTATGTGTAAGTGACAATTAAAAGAGTATATAAGTATTATATCCATTGTATAGTACCCATAGTACAAGCTCTGCTTAGTTTGGGACTAGATGGTGCTGTGTAAAAATGTCCCAGGATATTTATTTATTTATTTAATTATAATGTACTAGCTGTTCCCCACATTCCTCATTTTTTTCCAATCAGTAGGAATGTCCCAAAATCCTTCCTTAGTACACACTTTTGCCACCTAAGGAAGACCCAGCATTTTCAGCTGTGCATTGATCGATCAGTTAGTGAATCAGTCTGTCAGTTTTATCTTTTATATATATTTATGACTTAGTTTTTCGCCGGTACCTGCACCCGCGCGTGGTCTCTGAGTATTTCTTATAAATTTTATCTCCTATTTCAACCCCCTTTAGTCCTTTTTCGCATTAAAAAGTAGCCTATGTCCTATTTCGGGAACTAGACTATCTGTGTATTTCAGTTCAGTTATGGCATGAAAGCGCGACAGACAGAGTTACTTTCGCATTTATTATATTAATAATAAGGATTCATAAGATCCTGGAAGTCCATTCTCTCCATAGAAGATTAAATACTATACCATTATAGTAGTTAGGCTAAATAAATAACTACTAAGAAATAAATATTAAGATATATATTCGTAAATAAAACAAAGTTATGCTATAAAATTCTAATTTACTGGACGGAATAATTTACGTACAGTTCTGGTAAATAACCATACATACCCCTATGAAGCTAGCCGCGCGTGTACAGTCGCATAAGTGTTATTTTTTTTAATGTTAGGAAAATATTCACAAATCCGAAACATTTACCTACATAATACAACCTTGACTTCTGCACCGAGTGAGCGAGAAAATGTGTTGACGATACGGTGTGAATGAGAGAGCAAATGACAATCGCGTTTTATATTAGAATTTACTAGGAAGGTACTGCACAACTACTACAGTTCTCGCCAAACTTATTGTCTTTCTCCGATTTTTAGTTCTGGGTTGAAGTTAGGTTGTGCCAACTTCAAGCCAGACAATAAGTTTGGCGAGAACTGTACTTGCAACTTCACATTAAGGCAGGGACACATCAATTACATTTTCAGGATAGCACTTACTGGTGTTAACCTGGAATTGTTTTTAAACTGAAGACAGTTCATAAAATTACTTACTACTAAAAGGTTAAAACGGTTACTAAGGTTTAAAACTTATTAGCTATACTATTTTGTTAAGAATCTTAGGTTAATATTCAGAGATGATGCTAAGCATAAACTTAGGCTTCCGTATGTAAAATTGTCATACAAATTTGACATACGGAAGCATTAGCATCGTAACAGTAGCATGCTTAGCATCGTCTCTGAATATTAGCCTTAGACATACAGTTAAAGAAACTGGAATATATAATAGTAAAAAATTAAGGTATTATATGAAGCTAAGATAATGAAGCATTATCTATATAAATAAAAATGAAATGGCATTCCATTTGAGAACAGCTTGACACTTGTTATTTCAGAACTTAAAGATATGGAGGATATTATTAAATTCCTGTTGCTATGAACCTAGAATGTTCACATAGAATGTTGTTAAAGACCTATTCCTTATGTTATTCTAAACAGTACATTATAACTACATTATAAAATTAAAATAATAAAATAATTTTAAGACATGGACGGTTTCAATAAAATAATAATCTAGCTGTGTTGTTTATGTTATAAAAACTTCACAATAAAAAACCTACAACAATGCGAAAATAAAAACATAGATTAGAGTTTATACAATATTTGCAGATCTCTAATTTATTCTTTTCATTATACATATATTATTAGGCTTGGCTTTACAGATTTTGTTACAGGACTAAATAGTCTAAAAATATAACTTAAATTTAAATATGTAAAGAAAATGAATATTATCTAAGTTTACATTAAATGTTACACAATTATATATTTCAGACATAAACTATGCAACAGACACTTTTTGCTCATAATATACATCATCATCATTCCAGCAGTCTTGATATGGTAGCGTATTATGACGAAGCTTGCACCAGCGAGCGCCAAATCTCAATATTAATATAATAACCATCAGTACAAACATGGACAGGACAGCCACCGCAGGATACAGCATTAAAAATGCCATGTTTAAATGTCACTCTCTCGTTTATGCAGTTCTAAATATTCCTGCGATGCAGTCAATGGTAGCTGGGAGACTGAGGGATGAACGTTCTTCTTGTGGGTCTTATGAAAGTCTTCAATGTCGATGGTTTGGACGTACTGGACGTTTAGATAGTTGCTTTCTAATTCTGTGAAATCCAATGGAGGCTGTTTGTGTGGAGTAGCTGACCAGATTGGGACAATCCAGCGGTTACCTATAAATAAAACAGCTGTTTAAACTGTGTACATATTTTTTTCTATGGAGATCCCATTGACATTAGAAAACATGCAACATTGGATTTTTAGTAAATTTCAACAAATAACTAACCTGTATGTCTATCAAGCCAGTAATCCGAGTATCTTGAACAGCAGCACACGATATTGAGAATTATTATGGAGCCGAGAATCACGGAGCCGATTGCGATAGCTATGTAAAATGGCGTAAAATCACCAATCTTTGAAACTATGGGGTTTATGGCCTTGTACGTCCCATTTCCTGCAAAGTAAGTGTTAATTTCAGATGCCGACATTATAATCTGGTGTCAACCTGTTGAAGAAAAAAAGCACTGTTCATGATTGTGGATAAACGACCGCACCTTATGCCTGTGACGCTAACGGTTCTTTAGAATGAAGGGCGTGGTGGGTCAAACTAACGTAAACTAAATACTACAAACAACGGAATTTAGATAAATACACTTTTGAGCAGTTCTAGGATAATTACCAAATGAGGGATATTCAAGAATCGTGTCGCTCGCTATCTCGATTTAAACTTCGCAATTTAAAAAAAGCAAATAGCGTACTGTTGGATAAAAATAATAACGTAATGAAAATAAACTGAATGAGTGAATGATCAAGAATTAGTGATGTGATGATGAACTATACTCGAGGCTCGAGGACTCTAGTATCGATCGATAGGCGATTGCTATTTAAAATTAATCAAATGAATCTTCATGAATAAAGGAATCACTTGTTTTTTTATATTTTTTAAGAAAGGAAATAAATATTGACTGGTGGACAAGACTCGAACCTGCATCTTCATTAAAATAACTGGTAATATTTGCATGGAAAATGCTTATGAAAAAAAGATACGACATCCAACTAAAAGTCGTGTTGGTTGTGAAGTACACTGTACAGTTGTCGCTTACGTCACGAGACGTAAAAGAATGTGAAGGAAGATTTCGACTTGGCGAGTAGGACTAGCTGTGGCTTCAGCTCATAGCGTTCAGGACTCAGGCATCTGGTGTATTTGACCAGAAGACGCAGGTTCGGGTCCTGCCCAACAGTAAATTTTTTCCTTCATCAAAATAACTGAATCGACAATTATTTTTGTGTGTATTCGAATGTTGATTTATGCGTTACCCCGTTAAAACAATTGAATAACAATCGAACTAGTCCTATACAAAATAAAATCTATTGTCTATGGGAACTAATCGGAAGGAAGCAGGAAGCTGGAGTAAGAGAACCACAGACTAGAAACACATGAGTAGGGAAGGCATGGAGCGAAGGCTACACAAAAGTCATCATCATCAAATGTAGTCATATTAGTGGTAGTGCATTAATATCAACAAACTGTTACTTATAGCACAGGCCAAATCTAGTTTAAGTAACAGTCATCAAAAATATTGTAAAGTTTTATTGAACTAATAAATGATTATTATTATTATATCTACGGGTACTATGGCACTCGCACTAGTGCGACTAAGTGCGACAAGCGCCATTGATTAATATATTATACTGGGTTTCTTATTGTTGCGAGCAGTTGCGAAGTAAATGAATTAAAGTAGTTTTGAATGTCGCGTTACAATGGCTAAGGCATTACATTGCCTCTCTCTATGATTGGTCATAACCAAGAAAAAAGTACTTTTTGGACAATACTACCATCTATCCATTTATAAAGTATCGATTTGTAGATGTTGTCACTCACACCCCGCCAGATGTCACTGTTTTCAGTTTTAAAACCAAATCAATATACCTAATTATTTATTATTAATTTTATAAAGCTTAAAGAGTTTTGTTTGTTTGTTTGGTTGAACGCGTTAATCTCAGGAACTACTGGTCCGATTAGAAAAATTCTGTAGTGTTTGTTAGTGTCTGTTTAACAAGGAAGGCTATAGGCTATATACATATATATCACCATCGCTACGACCAATAGGAGCTGAGTATAAATTCAAATTGTTGCAATAAAGTAGGAAAAATTTCAACAACTACGGGAACGAAGTCGCGTGCAAAACAAAAAGAAGTCTTCCTCTGGAACCCAAATATCCGTCCCCAATAGAAAAGGCGCTAAAATTGGTTTAAATTTTTATTTTAAATGACTAGCACATTAGGATTATCATACAAGATCTAGTAAATACCTACTGCAATCGCAATATTGCAAAAAAATGTTGATGATAATAATTTATCTAATTCTATGGCATGGGACAAACAATAAATATAAAATAAGTATAATTATGTTAGTGCAATAAACAATGTGAAACGTGTTTTATAACTTAGTCGGTAGGTATGTAGGTACTTAATTAGATGGTTATGCTTCTTTTATTTGATACTTAACTATATTTTTACAATATACCTACGTATTTTATTATAAGTGTTATTGCCGTCGGTATTTCTATGTACCGAAGTCTGTAAGCTGCTGGCCTTACCCGACTGTAGTAAGGAAGGTAATGTTTTGTCATTATAAATACAAAGGAATGTAAATTAGAAATAAATATTAGACGACTAAAATCAATAATATAACACAAAACTGTCGTCAATTTGATTCAGTTATTTATGTAATTCTATAGAAAATGTAATAGTAGATACTCGTAGCTTTTTACAAGAACATAGGCTGAGAGGAGTAGCACATCGTGTGAGATCAAATTTTGAACAAAAGCACCAATTACCTCGACAAGCATTTATTTCTCGTCGCTAAATTAAGTAGCTAACTTCTTATTTCTAAATAATATATCTACATAATCTATAGTAGTTAGATATCGATGTCTGCAGTTATATAAATCATAACAACACTAAAATTATTCGGTGTATGGTATCTTTGTATTTTACTTTACTAAAATAAGGCAATAAGTATTCCAGTCACTCTCTTATGAGTACTCTTATGATACGTGATCTTCATGCGCACTCTACATATACCTAGGGAGGGTAGCGGTAAGGAGAATCGTCTTGTGTATGAAAGTGTCCGTCTAAACGCGTTTAATTAGGGTGGCGCTACGGTAGCAGCAAGGTAAATTTTTAAGAAAACACCATAACTTATTAAATAAGGATAGGCACCTGGCTACTTCTACTTGTCTGGTTCCCATTCAAGACGTTCTCACGACGTTCCTTCTTGCCTTTACTCTCCTCCATGGTATAATAAGAAGCGACGCTAGGTATTCTCTTCCGTGATTGGTTCAAGTGACGTCATCGTCACGATACCTGGCATAGCTCTCTAACCATGGCTACTTTCCCATCCTTCCAAAGTTTCCAAAGATACTTAGTCTTAAATGTGTTTCAGGCCTAAGATAACTCACTTTTTCTTTTCATACCATAATATTATACCTACTATACAAGGCAAGGTACTAGGGAGGATTTGCAGAAAAATACAACATAATTGGACACGTAATGCGTTTCTGGATTAGTCTAAACGTAGTAAGAATGTTGGCTAGATGGGCAGGTGTCTGGGATGCTGGAGCCACAGCCCACCACCACTCGACACGCTGGGAGCGGCGACGACGAGTATTGCTGAAAAATAAATGTTGTTTTTTTTTATACCACTAAGGTGGCCAACAAGCATACGGCCCGCCTGATAGTAAGCGGTTATCGTAGCCTATGGACGCTTGCAACACCAGTTACTCGCGCGTTGCCGACCTCAAAGTTTTTAGGATCGGCAACTTTTTAGGGCAAATTTTTAGGGGAGGTTTTTAGGCTAAAACCATTTAGAGGTTTATGGAGGATTCACTGCGCCGACAGTTTAAGAGAATATTCCTCTTGCTGCCAGCGCAGCGCATCCACAGAAGGAGATCTGGCCACCTTGGTTTTTCCTCTCCTTCTCTATTATGCTATACTGTTTTTGTAGGTTTTCCACTGCCTGACCTTGAGTGGGTGCTGACACAGGTACACCCTCAATATGGAATTATAAACCATTACTAAACTCTTGCCGATTTTTGCCTCACCTCTCCTACTATAATACTTAGCTTCTGACATCCCCTGTGATTAGGTAATATGATAGTAGTAGGTGCTGGTACCTATATAAACTCACGTTTTGACACGCTGCTAACTGATTTACAGTGATGTTTGTTGATCCAAGAAGACGGTCCTCTCGGATAAAGTCGGGCTCTCGATGGAAAGTTCCTTAAAACAAAAATAGAACAGGGATGTATAAAAATAATATATCGCAAACAAAAAACATAGGTAGGTACAACACCGCAACCGGTACATAGGTATTAAGATTAACTGAATAAATTAAATAAGTCAACGGGTTTACATAACGAAGTTAGGTATTAAAACATAGATCAGTCATGTAAATGCAGCTTATAAGATCTATCTACCATCCTATAGGTATTGTTGCTCTGGGCAAAGGGCTCCCTCTCCCTTTTCTACACATCTCTATTTTCTATTGGTGTTGGTGTTTAATGAGGGCCAGTCTATAAGGTCGTCTCAAGCTTGTCTCTCTATCTTCAACTTGGTCTACCGCGGTGTCGTCTGGCATTTATTGCGACCTTCCGGTGGTTCTTTTAGCCCAAAGCCCACCCTGACATGCGGTACATGTCCGGCCCAATCCCACTTAACTTTTGCGCTTTCTGTGTAACATCCATAATTATTTTGGTATTGGCGCGCATTGTTGTGTCCTTTACTCGGTCCAAAATTCGGACCCCTAGGATACTGCGCTCCATAGCCCATCCTTCAGAAGAAGAATGATGAAATATAATAGACGAGCGAAATGTCATTTCAATGGCACAGAATAACAAATAATACCTACTACGTAGTGGCACATGTCTTAATATTGGTATTTTGAGATCATTTATATAATTTCTATTGTCATTGAGATGGTAGCTATTAAGGTTTTACGAGGAGAGAAAAGATCTGACTTGCTGGGTGGTAGGAACGGCCAACGCATCAGCAACGCAACGCCTCTGGTATTGCAGGTGTTGAGGTATAACATGTGTCACTAATCAACTAATTGAATGCACTCAACGTCACAAAACTAAGGGCTCCTACGCACTATGCGGTTAGGCAGACCGTGGTCAGCCGTGCGGCTGACCTACGCCCTTGTGGCAGCCGCATCGCAGTGCGAATAAAAACTATTTTCCCGTACATATGTAGTTACGCGCATAGTGCGTACAGGGGGCTTTATGACAAGCTTTCACAACGTTGTGCGATAGTTACCTACACAAAAAATTTGTGCCGGTGTGCGTAAAACTTACTACAACATAGAAACACGAAATCTATATTATGTGTAAGTGGATAGTCTAACTCTAGTCGGTCATGTATTCATGGTTCTTATTTCACTTAGGATGGTTGAGTTTTTGGATGCTAAAAACCTTCTTCGACTTCGGTAACCCAAAGTCAGCTAAGTCAAGCCAAGACTAACCAACAATCACAGTTTACTTTGTCGTATTTCTTGCCGGATTATTCTCCATAGGATCAACTTTTTGAACCCTGCGTAGTCCTAATTTATCGACACAGTCCCTAGCCTAGTGGACGAAAAAACTTAAAATCAAATATACCTACTCTGTGCTTCCGAAGTCCAATTATTAAATTACGTACGTTATTAAATTACAACACCATTAAATTACGGTGTTAGTAATGTATGATGGCGCACCGCTATAATGTAGGACCCAATGGCTGAGAAGAAATATTGAGTCCTCACTTTCAGAATGCTGACCCCAACTATTTTGGGTCAACAAGATGCAGGATGATAACAAGTGGAAATCTATAGTCTCTGGTTATCCCTATGGGAAACAGGCGTGAAGCTATGTATGTATACATGTAAGATGAAGGATGGGATGATTGTGTGTATAAAATATAGTATGAAAACATAGGTGCGCTAAAAACACGTAGGTAACTTTAGTAGGACCCGCTTGAAACGAACATCAGTTAAATGGTAGACCTGGGTAGACCCTAATTTGATAAGTCTAACGCATCTTAATAGGACAGTAACAAAATAATAGTGATCGTCTCTCAATGAAAGTTCGTGACCAATCGTAATGAGCGGGTTCTACTCTAGTTTGGTTGTCACCTGCTCGTTGCCAAAGGAACGGTTTTCCAAAAAAATCGTACATACAGCTGGATCTGTTCACAAAATATAGGTAGAATTTACCATAAAACACCAAGATGTATGTTATTTGTCGAAGTTTAACTAGTTTTACATGTTTCTAAACAATTATATTAAATACGACATCTACATCTACACTAATATTATAAAGAGGAAAGATTTGTATTTTTGTATGTAACGAATAAACTCAAAAAGTACTGGACCGATTTGAAAAATTAGATAGCCCTTTTATCGGGTAAGGCTATAGGCTATATATCATCACGCTACGACTAATAGGAGTGGAGTAGTAATGAAAAATGTTGCAAAAACGGGGGATAAAATTATAAGACCACGCGGGCGAAGCCGCTGGCGGGAAGCTAGTAGTATATCTTGTATATCTCGTCGTCGAAACCATAAGTACTTACTGTCACTTCTTGTTACGCTACCATTTCCACAAGTGAAGAAGAAAGGTATCAACAAGAGCATTAAAAAAAGCACTTCATAAGAGGTGCCTGGTAAGTAAGTATAATAACAGGAGTATTTTAGATCCAAATCAAAGTAAATACTTATAAACATTCAATTTACTAAAAATGATTAAAAAATATATCAATTAGCAAGGTACTAGGTTACTTACCATCAGATCTCGGGACTAAATCAGGGTTGGCGCCGGAGTTCTGAATTTTGGCAATCGATAGTTTGGTCCCGATCACGATTGCGCCCACAGAAATGCACAAAGCTATCCCGCCGGCAATCGCCTCGATGTACGGCATCCATGGATTAGAGGTCGCCTCACTTGTCTCTTAAATGTAAAAAATACTAGGTAACACTTATGCAGAACCGGAAGGTACATTTTCTTCCGATTTGGCATAATTTTACATGAATAAACATAAAACATACCATCGCGTCTGTATTTCCCTAAGGGTCAAGGGGAAGTCAGCAGTGGTCGAGCTAGATAAAATTTCTAGATATTACTGATAATTTCTTAGAAAACCCTAATAATAGGTACTGCTGATCCGGGAATCGAACCTAGGACTCCGAGCGTAGAAGTCGCGCTTGCGACCTCTAGGTTAACGTGTCAGTGCGATTTTACTTTCTTCATAGTAAGTTCCTATATATTTTATATAGGTATTTTGTAATATTTTGTAAGGTGCGGAAAATCGGAGGTGCCAAAGTATGTCGAATTCGTCGAGTACCTAAAAACTTAATTTATTACTCACAAATTTAGTGAAAGTAAGTTATTCTGTACACGTTACCTGATGCAACCAGGGGTTTCAAATTATGTAGGTATATGGTGCTGGGCTCGCTCTTGCCTCGAGCGTTGCTGGCGTACAGTACCGCTGTCAAGTTGTGGTCATTTACCACGTTTGGAAGGTAGAAGTGGCCTGCCGGGTCCGACAGGTTCTTGATAGCAGCGCCCTCTTTAAGGATTTCCAGGTGAACAATCTGCGGGCGGCCTCCATCCCAGCCTGTGAGAAAAGTATAACAAGCGTTTCACCAATCACAACTGGACATCACAGGACACGATACGTGAACCAAGTTATTATCTTTAAGAAATTACCAAATAAACATTAGTGTTATTTCTATACTAATATTATAAAGAGGAAAGATTTTATTGTTTGTGTTGAATAGACTCCGAAACTACTGGACCGATATGAAAAATTATTTCAGTGTTAAATAACCCATTTATCAGGGAAGGCTATAGGCTATATACCATCACGCTATGACTAATAGGAGCGGGGTAGCAATAAAAAATGTTGTAAAAACGGGGGAAAATAGTTATCAAGCCCACGCGGGCGAAGCCGCTGGCGGGACGCTATATTATAAAAATCCTGAGGTCCAAAAAGGTCAGGTGCGTATTACTCGCAACCGGCGCTTGTGTATGACGAGATGTATGAACGTGGACAAAGCAAAAGAAGTATTCTGTAATTTCTGCCTACCTCTATAGAAAAAAGGCGTGACTGTCTCTGTATGTAAGAAAAAATATTGTAAAGAGCACAGTCAATTAGGTTTTCGGCCACCTAGCATTCAAATTCCTTACTATCTCTATCTTCTTGATGGGTGTGGACCTACCTTTCTTGCACTGCACCCTCACAGCGTTAGGGAATGCCCGGAGCACTTCGCAGTCGGGGGCAGCAGGCGGCCCACCTGGGGAAATGGTGTAACTGCAAGGTTTCTTCTGCTCGCCGAATGAGTTAGTGGCGCGGCAGAGGAGTAGGCCAATGTCCCCCTCTCGACTTAGCCATGTCAGAGTGGAGGAATAGCGGTGGCGATACCCAGGAACTTTCTGTTGGAGAAGAGGAAATTTTTGAGTCGTTACGTGTGTCTACGAAGTTCTTGTAACAACTATTAAAGTTATGTCGTATTAAACTTTTTGTTATTCTTTAAAAAAAAACGGACCAATTTGACTATTTATTGTCTTAAAATGTTCGGACTGGATGTTTTAAGACAATAAATAGTCAAATTGTTCCAGCCATGCTCACCAATGAGCTGAATTGTGGTTTATTTGCTTGCTTGAATCTCAACGACTTTACCTATTAGAACTATAGGGCCTAGCAGGAATAACGTAATAAAAAGTTGACATAAGACAATTCTGACTTTAAAAGCTACGTTCAGTTCATGTTTCGGATATACTTATCTACGACATAATCCAGAACCCGAGATGCGTTGATATTTCCAAATAAGTTGAACTAAGGTGCCTAGAATCTTCGCGGAAGAGTGTCAACACGTTCCCGTGACCCCAGCCGAAAGGTGATGAGGCGAACACCCGTCTGGTTTTAGTGGGCATACGTCCTTTTCAGGACGGAGTCCCACACACCGCACCGCCTTCCCCAGGGCGGCGTGACGGTGCGTAAAGCATTTCAAGCAAGGTAGACTTACAGTAACACTGGTGTACAGAGTTTTGGAGTCGGCAAAGGTCCAGCTGAACTGTAGCGGCTCCGGCGAGGCGTCCACCATGCAGGTGACCGTCTCCGCTTCGCGCAATACCGCGCCGATCTTGTCGCCACGATTCGACTTGCAAATTGGCCGGTCTGAAGAAATGTTGAATCGTAAAGCATTGTAGTTAATATTACCAATACTTCGGTGTTATGCAGGGCGATAGTCTTAGCAAACTGTGGTCGATGGCAATCTACAGAAATCTGAGGATTCTTCAACGATTTTGAGATCTGGTCACATTAGACATGCCCCTGCACCTCTGAAAAGGCGCCATCAAAATGTTATGTTATTCGCATTTTTAGTTTTTAGCGTCCCATGCCACCTGGCGCCTAGAGGTGCCGTCGCTGGTGTTATGCTACTTTATTTTCTTGCTCACAGTGTCCAAGGATAAGCCAGGTTCTTGGCTAATTCCGTTCAATCTACTGCAATGACTGGAATTCTTGGCGCGGGACACCATTTTGTACCTACCTACCTATCGGTTGGTCGGTTGTCATTCTAATGGCGCAACTAAAATACTCCATGGCACTAGGTACTCACATCCAACGTTAAGCGTGACTTTATCCTGGAACAGTTCGCCGGTGAGGTGAGAATTGTGCGCCCTGCACACCAGGTCGTGCCGGTTATCACGTAAAGAGGGCGCCAGCGTCAGCGACGAAACCGTATAGTTCCCGTCGTGCAGCTCCTAGAAAATATAAAGGACTATTCAATCCTTTGTGCTTGATACCTGCAGTTTAAAGTTGAACACAATCAACAGCGTTATTGAGCAATTGGTTGCTTGTAGTCATCTAGTACGCAGAGATTGCTGGACAATAGGAAGAAACGGAGGCATTAAATTTCTGCCTTTGAAAAAGGTATAGGTAGGTAGGTTCACCCATTCTTTCGCTAGGATATTTTTTCGCTTGAAGTCGATTTTTTTTTAGTTTTTCTGTAGCTATCTAATTAAATTCAATTATTAAATTAATAATAATAACATTAAATTAATAATTGATTAATGAACTAAGTAGCGTATTTGCATTCAGTTGAATTTTCACCATTTCCATAAAGTCACAAAGGGGTTAGTAAGGGCCATTTTGATATTCTTAATTCACTGTTGTACTTTCTAAAGAAGATCCAAATTCTCATGTGCCTAAGGACATCTTGAAGACCTAAGACCGTTCTGTTTAAATTAAAAAACAAATGAATAAACACATCCGTGTCCATTCATTTTAAAACATACGTTTGAGTTAAGTTTGAAAAGTTAAAAACCACATCCAATGGAAGCAAACATTGGAGATTCGTTCGCAATGTTTGTTTGTTTCTGGGAATTTGTCAGATGCGTCATGTGAGGGCGTGGCGTTGGCATCGGTCGGGTAAATATTGACTAGTATAACTAACTATATAGTAGTCTGCCCCGCCACCCGCTCCTCGCACACGCCGCCATAACCGCCTATTCCATGGCGAGACGAGGACGGAACTTACACGTCTTACACTCTTGTTTCATTTGTTCGGTATATTTGAGAGGAGGCGCTTGTAACAAGATGGCTGACGCGTACAGTGTGCTGATAAGCTGCAGTCACGATGACTGAATATTGTTACAGGAAAAAGCATGTAGGTCTACTTGTAAGTACGAATACAAGAGTTTCAAAAAGAGAAAATCAGTACTAAGTATACGATTACTTAATCAGTGGAGGACTTATCACAGATTTACAGTACCTACTCGCTTTCTTTACAAACATTTAAATAGCAAATTATTGGAAGCAACTACATAAATACCCATTATGATTACCTAATCATAATAGATATTTGTTTACCTAAGTATACCTATTTACTTACCTAAGACCTATATAAATAGTAGCTACACACTACATATTGTCGCCTGCGCTAGGGTAATAAAGGAAAGCTGATACATAGTCTACAACATAAATCGGAACAGGCAACTGAACCGCAGAATATCTGGTGATGCGATGAAACCCCCACGTCGATGCCCTGTCACCCGAGGTCTAGGACAATTAGAAGACCAATTCCATCTACGTACCTTATGTACAGTGGGCCGCAGCATGGTGTCACCCAGGTGCCACGTGATGGACGGCGGAGGCACACAGCCCACTACCACACAGTCTACCACGCGAGGCTGTCCTGCCTCAAAGTCGAAATTGTTATTCAGCCTAATCTCCACGCTCAAAGGAGGCACTGCAAATAAAGTGGAAACGTCTTTAACATAACGTAGGTAAACATAAAACCACGCCTGTATCCTTTGCTGAGGTGTATTAAATACTAGCTTTCCGCCAGCGGCTTCGCCCGCTATCCCACGGGAACCATACATTTTACCCGGATAAAAAGTAGCCTATGTGCTATTCCAGACTATAATCTATCTCTGTGCCAAATTTCATCCAGATCCGTTCAGTAGTTTTTGCGTGAAAGAGTAACAAACATCCATCCATCCATCGATCCATCCTCACAAACTTTCACATTTATAATATTAGTAGGATAGGATAGGATACACCCGCAGTTCAAATTCAAATTCAAATTCAAATCTTTATTGCTTTCATATGTAATAAGGATGTTACAATAATTTGTGGTATCAATATGAAACCCTGCAAGGGCGCTGCAAAATTTTTATTTTAGTGGAATTTGGTACGATACAATAACAATATTATCATTTATATTTAATTAGGTATTAATACAGTTAAAATTAAATTAAATTACATTAAAAATAAAAAAATAAAACTATAGGTATCTAATTTTAGTTAGTCGGTATGTTAAGGTCCCATGTAATAAGAGGCCTATCTCCGAGATGCTACTACGAGAATTTCACGGAAAAACCAAATAACATATTGTTGGAACTGAGAATCGAAGCCAGGGTCTCTAGCGTAGCAGTCAGTCAGTTATGAGGCAGTCGATATAAAGCAATTAGGCTCGACCCCCCCACTACATGGGAACTACATGCATGGGAACTAGACATACAGGCGAAGTGTGGGCTGTGGCTCATTCATTAGTCGGTACAGCATAACCTTTTTTTTTGCGTCTGGAAATGCTTTATGCTCCGTCACGCCGCCCTGGGGAAGGCGGTGCGGTGTGTGGGACTCCATCCTGAAAAGGACGTATACCCACTAAAACCAGACGGGTGTTCGCCTCATCCCCATTCAGCCGGGGTGCGGGAACGTGTTGACATTCTTCCGCGACCCCGGCGGTGACGGGCCGCCCATGCGGCCCGGCTAACCTAACCCTTAGATAATTCAGGCGCAATGGTGGTATAATACTTGCCTATAAACTTCAATAATAGAGGGTACCCATACTCACAGTACATTTTGACCACCACGCCGGTTGTCAGTGGCTCGGACACGTCGGCATTTTGCGCGAGACACTCATAGTGCGCGTCCAGTTCGGCCCGCGTGACATTGGTGACGTGCACCTCAACGCGCAGCACGCCGGGCCGGGTGAAGTTCGCGCGCTCGATCGCCACTCCGTTGCGCCGCCAGTACACCATCGTGTCTGGGTTCTCTGGGCATAAATATGGATTATTTTATTCTGTACTTATCTATCTGATATTATAAAGCTGAAAAGTTTGTTTGTTTAGTTGAACACGATTTGAATAATTCTTTCAGAGTTAGATAGCCCGTTTTTCGAGAAAGGCTATAGGCTATATATCATTACGCTACGACCAATTGGAGCGGAGTATCAATTAAAAATGTTGCAAAAACGGGGAAAAATCCAACTTCTAAGGGCAAAGGGCAAAGGCTAGTTTGTAATAAAATGCATAGCAAGCACACGGGTCACCAACTGATAAGCAGTAATTGCAGCCTATAAACGCCAGCAATACCATCTCTAGCGCGTTGTCAACTTTAGATGTGCCTATAGCAAAGGCATGCATGCCTTTGCTCTTCAACCGGATAATTTTAATTCAACATTCATACTCACGGTCTTCAACTTCGCACGTGAGGGTCAGGTCTGAACCAAGACTGAGTGGACCCACGTAGCCCTGGTTAATCTCCTCTCCATCACCGTTGTACAGCTTGGGCATGCCCGGGGACTCTGGAAAAGTCCAAGTCCTTAAGTAGGTATTAAACATTGTGTACGTATTCTCCGACATTAGTCTAGTGTAGTAAACGCGATTCGATTGTTTTCTTTTTATCTTAGTAAGGCTTGCGCTTAACCACAACTCGCCTGATGTTAAAGAATGGTTTCAGCTTGGAGTTTGGATTTATGCTTTGGACTGCTTGTGGCAATAGGCTTGCTAGAAGCTCGACTTGTTACAGCTTTAAGGGACCAATAAATGTGTAGGTTTACTTTAAGCTTGATACCTTCACGGATTTCTGAGAAAAGAAAAGAGAAAAACGAAAATGACGAGTGTAGGGTACCGTTTTCCCTTTTGAGGTACAGAATCTTAAAAAAGAGAACTTACCGACAAGCCGAACATCAATAGCATAGTCCACGGAGGGGGACGCCTGGTAGTGTACCCTGCAGCGGTATAGTCCGCCATCCATGTCAGACACCTTCTTGATGAGCAGCGACGTTTCATCGTAGCAGGTGCTGGATTCGCAGGATGTCCCGAAGATGCGATCACGGTTTCCAGCCCTGGAAATTTCATCAGGAAATCTAGTCATGTCCAGGGTTTAGAGGTCATGAAATTCTGCTGAGAATTAAAACCTAGCCTAGTTAGCCTAGTGGAGCTTAGAGATGCTAACTATGTCATTTCTTCTCTTGTTAGTAATGTCAGCATTGTAGGTAAGTATGGTGTGCTGTTTTAATATTATGCCGCATACCATTTGCCTGATATGATCACGACTTAAGGTAATCTTGGGTTCCTGTATATATATTATATCGTAGTTGTCGGCGCTAATGTTTTTTGTTAGTATGATGTTTCTTAGTGCTCGAAATGTCCGGTAGTGGAAATACCACTAGACCACAGACGTCTTCGATATATATAGTATATAAAGTAACTGATCCAGCTAATTTCGTACCGCCAATAAAAGTTTTCTTACCGGTTAAATCTTCCCTGGACTTGCTAGAATATTTCATGACTAATATAGCCAAATAGGTTCAGCCGTTCTCGAGTTTTAGCGAGACTAACAGAATTGCAATTCATATTTATTTATATAGATTGAATAAAAATATTTTGAATTTTGAATTTTGAACCTTTTTTGGTTGTTCATAGAGGGACTATGAACAACCAAAAAAGGTTAAAAATTCAAAATTCAAAATATTTTTATTTCAATTAGACCATATAAATAGGTACTTTTGAAACGTTAAATTAGTTGCACGGTTCCAAAAAAAGTGGGTGTTATGGAGAAGAGCCGGCAAGAAACTCCATAGATACTCTTTAGTTCTGGTTAGTTCCACTAACCTTTTTTCTGTTTCCTCGTTCGGGAACCGGTATAGAAAGTCCCGGTCGTTCTTGAGCCAAAGCACGTAAGAGTCTGGTCCATCCAAGAACACCTTGCCTTGACCGCACGGCAGGTGCGCATCGCGTCCAAGGGCAGCGCGGAGTACGACTACATCTAAAAACAGCACTTCTTAAAAAATGCAATCGAAGGAGTCAAACTCACAAACTTTACCTCTTTATAATTATAATATTACTATAGATAAAATATGGTACCATAGTGAGTAGATTACACTAGTCCTTTTACTTATTAAGAACTCATAAATAGGGCCCTCTAAAATTAATGAACAAATTAAGACTGACTGACAAGACAGACTTCTAAAACTTGGTACAATTTCATTTCAACGATATTTTTTTTTATTGCCTACAGAGTGGTAGACGAGCAGGTGGCCCACCTGATGGTAAATGGTAACCACAGCCCATGGACATCAGCAACGTCGGGGACAGAGCTGAGCCGCCGCCTACTGTGATATTTTATCGAATGATGATTAATTCCTTTCAAAAAGAAATGAGAACTACCTTTTGGTTTAGTCGTATCGGCGGCTCCAGTTTTTATTATTATCACTATCAACGACAAAAGCTTGTACAAAATCATGACCTCTTTGCGACCACAATTTTACATCTGTTTCGATGGTGGATCTTATGCGCAGTAGAAGTAAAAGGTAACTACGAATAAGTGAATGAATTTAAAGTTCAATGCCTAAAGGGCATTTGAATAGGTAATCAGTTTATACACGTGCGACGGCATGCACCCCTATCGTAAGTACCTATATTCGCTTTTACATATATATATACGGTTTACTTACATTGCTGGTTTTCTAGAAAACTTAAACAAATATTTAAGTTTTCTGTTTGTGAATGCAGCAATGGATGTGTTGGTGGAAAATAGGTAGTTTCAACTGGCCATAACAACATAATTTATTTGAACAACACTAATGTGTTTGTATGCATATGTAGGTACACATATTAAGTACGTCACTGGTAGGAATCGATGACGAAGTTTGTCCATGTTTTATGCACATCAGTGCAGGCTAACGAGGTATACAGGACAAGAAAAATTAGTGCAGTGAATATTCAAGGGACCATGACATTGTCGAAGTACGTATAAGTTCTCACGTATTTATTATAAAATAAACTTAGCTGCATGCCTGGTATGCTTAGTGCAAAAGCAATAGGCTCACCCTATATTGAGTATAAGGGGCCTAAATTTATCTACTAACACTACTTTGTATAAATATTTTATATATGTTAGCTTGTAAGGTATATATCTATGGGCCATCAGATGCCTGAAATAAATGATTTATTATTATTATTATTATTATAAACATTTCGGCGGAATGTGGGTGTACTTTAGTACCTAGGTAGAGGTACACCTCTGCCTAATAAGAATATAAAACATTCACTTGTTTAAGCTTGTTAATAAAGGAAATAATATAAAATGTAATAATGAAACAAAATGTTATATAAATTGTTCCCAGATTTACATAATAATGTTATGGGCTAAATTGAATTTTAATTGAAATTTGTTGGTCCTTTCGCGCCTATTGTTCTTGGCCATTGACAGACCTTGTGCTATTATTATTACCGCGCGGGCGCCGCACCGAGCACTTTCGATTGATTTCTACGTGCGTCTATGATTATTCTAGAATCTTCGTGACACCTCTCCGTGCTTCTAATAGTCAGTCTGCGCAACAATACGTATTTGTACCAAATTTCAGAACAGTGGGAACATTGAATTGCAAGTTTAGGTCTAAATGAAATCACTACATAGTATAAAACAAAGTCGCTTTCTCTGTCCCTATATCCCTATGTATGATTAATACTTTTAAACTACGCAACGGATTTTTTAATAGATAGAGTGATTGAAGAGGAAGGTTTATATGTATAATACATACATATTATAGTACAGAAAATACAAGAAATTCAAACCCATGCTAAGCCGGGGCGGGTCGCTAGCAACTAAGTACCTGCTTACCTGTATCAAAGCTAAGGACACTTTGCATTATCAGAACAATCAAAGTAACACAGGGTAACAGCATTTTCTGAAACAAACAAAAAATGTGACAATCATAACCAAATTAGCAGTTTTCTGTCCTTCAATTAACATTTATTATTATTTATCAAATAACCTACAACAAAATAAATTAGTCGTGAAAAATAAGATAAAATAACAGTGTTAAATAAATAACATAATGGCATAACCTTATTATTTTTTACCCGACTGCCGAAGGAGGAGGGTTATGTGTTTGACGCGTATGTATGTATTTATGTATGTATGTCCGTTCCTATGTCCGGTCGTAACTACTTAACGGCTCAACCGATTTAGATAAATGATACCTCATTAAATTCGTCTTGATGGCACGAGTGTCACTGGGTACATGAAATTCAAAAAAAATCAAAAAGGCGGATTTTATACGCTTTAATGTGCGAACTGATTTTGAAAATTATCTTTAGTTGTATCAATTTTCATTTTAAATTATCATTTAGGATCTATCTATTGATTCTATGATGATTCATAAACTAAAAAGTAGGAAATAAAATCAATTATTAAATGAAACAAAAAACCCGACTGCGTAAAAAGTACTAACTGCTCTGTGATGTTGGAAAATCTATTGCAGGCGGGACAAGCTGTTCGTTCATAAACAAAATTGTTTCTTTGCTTGTCCCGCCTGCAATACATTTTCCAACATCACAGAGCTTGTTTTTTGGTTTTTAGTTAGTACTTTTTACGCAGTCGGGTTTTTTGTTTCATTTAATAATTGATTTTTTATTGGAACAATACTATCATATATTGATTAAAAGATGTATTTTTCGGCCTGTAGCGTACCTATACTAATATTATAAATCTGAATAGTTTCTTTGTTTGCATATATCATCACGCTACAGACAATAAGAGCGGACTATCAGTTAAAAATGTTGCATAAACGGGGGAAAAAATCAACTTCTAGGAGAACGAATTCGTGGGCAAAGGCTAGTTACTTATAAGATAATTAATAAATTAATTAATTCGCAAAGCTATATGACAAAATCTGCAATGTAATGAATGATTGATGAATTTGATTTCACAGAAAACGTGTTAAACAGAAAATATGCGTAATTCATTCACAAAAACGCATCACACCGAAATTTCTCAATCATGACTCATAAAAATAAACAAAAAAATTAAGCAAAACGTACGTACAGCCCTATCTACATATTTCAACCATTATAGGCTGACCTATCGACAGCAAAGACTCCCTTTCTTTTAATCCAATAACTCCGCGAAGGAAGGGGTCGAGGGGTCGAGTTAAATTGGGAAGCAGTAACAGTCCTACACGCAACTTCCCTGGGGGTGACTCACGGCCGTATTGTGTCGTAAAACGATCGTAATAAACTAGAAAGCTCCGATTTGTAAGAACATTTTTAATGAACATGAGTATTAGTACAGTCACTAACAAAAGTTTTATTTTACACACCCTTAAAAGAATTCCATAAAAACACAAGTAGGTACAGTTCTCGCGAAATTTACTGTCGGTCTTAAAATTGGATCTCTCTCCGATTTTTATGGCCGAGTTGAAGTTAGTTCGTGGCAACTTCAAGCCGGACAATAAGTTTGGCGGGAACTGTACAATGGTGTATATGCATAATTTACAACAACTTTAAAATAGACACACTAATTAGTTAGTTCTAATAGTCACAGATTTTCTGTACCTTTGGAAATATATGAAACGACATGAATGACGCCAGCCAGACCCGATAGGGTAGGAATTTCCACAAGGACCAATTGGAACAATTTATCAGCTGACTGATGAGAAAGCGATCAGTTGACAACTGTGCTGAGGTGGAAAGTGACTGAGCAGATCAACGGGTGACTGAGCACGAAAATAAACAGAGTTTGAAAAAAAAAAAAAAGAATTCGCTAAAAGAAACCATTCGCATTGCGTACAAGTATTATAATAGTCTAGCAAAATACACTCACTTTGAAATTATTTACTAAAAGACCCTTCAAACTTCAAATTTGTCATTACCTAACTACATAGGTTGTTTACAAATGGTCTACATCTGCAAAAAATATTGTTTTAAGCAATGCTTGTATATTATATCCCATGGGATTTCAGAAAATTCCCACTTGATTAAATCAGAACAAGTACCTAATTTATTAATCAGCGCAGGCACAAGTATATAAAAATAACTAACCGTACGTCAGGTTCTCAGACAGAATAAAATTATTTTCCATTCATAATACTTATTAGGGTATGTTTTACCACCTCTGGATAGCCGTTAACCACCAGATAAATAAAAAATTAAACAGATTTTTTATGTAATTGTCTGATAAACATTTATTTTACCGGCACCTAACTAGGAGGTGGTGACACAAGTCTTTAGTAAATTTTTTTAACCTGTATAAAACAAGGTTTTCGTACCGAATGTACCCCTTGTGTGTATCTCCTGAATGTTCCTCCTGTCCTCATTTCGCATTACATTGACATTTCAAAAGGGGGTAGGTGACAAAAAATAAATTTTGATTGGTTTAGAAAATGTTTTCATGCGCGTTAACACAAAGCCGCCCGAGTATGTAGGATTGTAGGTATATGTCCCAGTATGTATGTAAGTTCGTATATACGGTATTATGTTTCCTATTCCTACACACTAAGGTACTTCTTTTGTTTGAACTAAAACAGCCGTGATAATTTAGATAAGGACCTGTTTCACTACCTCTGGATAGCCGGAACTAATACCTGTTGATCACATAGATATGTATTTGTTTTCTATGGGAAATATGGGAATCGATCCCCCGACAGTTTCGACACATCATTTTTTTTAAGTATTTTTAGTATTTCCTAAAATCCTTTCTTAGCGTGAGTCATAATAACTACCTATGTGCTAATTATCTTGTCAAATCTGTTCAGTGGTTCGAACTGTAGATCAGTCAGTCAGTCAGTCAGTGTCCTGTGACCTGTGGAATATTTCTAATTTAATTATGCTAGCATTTGCGGACAATATTATAGGAAGACCAGATCTAGCCGTGGTTGTAGTCAGCCTAAAAAGGAAGAAAACATTAATTTTCGTAAGTGAACCGGCTGATAGGCGTTGACCCCGGAAACAGCTGTAGTATTTGTGAATATTAAATTACACTATCTTTCCGCCCACGTGGTCTGGGTGTTTCTTATAACTTTCACACCCTTATTTCAACCGCTTTAGCCCTTTTTTCGCTTTAAAAAGTAGCCTATGTCTTTTCTCAGGCTCTAGACTATCTGTGTACCAAATTTCATTTAAATCGGTTAAGTAGTTTTGACGTGAAAGCGCGACAGACAGACGGACACACAGAGTTACTTTCGCATTTATAATATTAGTGGAATATATGTGAAGAGACGTAGAAGTTTTTAATAGTATTTGCAGAATACGTTCCGTACATTTTTATTTTTCAAAAAAGAGCTTTGAAGTTAGAGCACTGAGTGAAAATTCTTTCATTCTAACCGTTGTCGGGCAGTATTTTTAAGCTGTTATTAGTAGGTTCAGTTTTTGTTAATCATTTTTATTAATTGACATACCTTCTAACTAGGTCCATAAAAAAACAGACCCTAGGACGCTAGGACCTCTAATGGCGTAAAATCGATAAAAAAGGCAAAAAATCAAGATTAAAAAAAGATAAATCTTTAAAGTTCAATATCTCCGTAACGGTTAAGTTTTGGACACCATATCTCGAAACCAAATCCATCAGAAATGTCCTGAATAATAACGTTCTTTAATATTCAGTACGACTTTACCTGTAAACCTGTATATGACACACCCAGACAAATACAAACACTTAAGTTCATCATATAAATATTTGTGTCCCGCGGGAATCGAACCCGTGATCAGCTGTCCGGTACTCGAACCACTAGACCACAGACGTCGTCGATTAATTTATTGTACAACAAATAATAATTAATCATGCAACATTTTAATTAGGTATACCTAAGCATTATTTAGGGCTGATTCTAAAAGTTTGATAACTTTTATCAAGATACTTTATTGGCCACTTTGACAGCTTGATACCTATACAATTTAAGTCAAATTGCAAATGCGAAATTAACAGCAAATTAAATTCTCGGGTCTATTTCACAACCTCGAGATAACCGCTAACCGCCGCGCCGGATAAATTAAAAAAAAACAACATTTGTAAGAAATTATCTGGTAAGCGATTTAACGTGAACTTATCAGGAGGTGGTGAAACAAGCCCAACTCAAAGATAACTATTACAAAAAAAAAACAACAATTTAAAAACTGCAAATAAACTTACCGTTATGTGCATCCTTCCTATTTTTAATATTAGACGTCTATTGATTACGTAGTGATGTATGGGCACACGTCTGTACCCCTGAAAAACTTTACTCAGAATAAAGTTTTCACCTCATCGTACCTTTAATGGCCGGTATTGCAGGGCTGCACGCTAGCATAGGGTGGATATAACTGACCCGTCTTAATTACGTACGAAACGTTTTAAACGTCGTTTCTAAATTGATTACTTTCTGTAATCGAATTCTACGAAGCGGCTCAATTCTAAGACGAATGCTTTATCTCTTATGTCACTTTGACTCCTTGTAGAATTCGACCGACCTTCCAGCCCAATGGACCAAACCGCTTCAAGAATTAGTTCTTCCCACGAGTGCTTCTTGGTCTCCACAATCTTCCAGGGGGCTTAAAATTGCTACTTTTGATGACTGTGACATATATAACAACATAGCTTTCCGCCAGCGGCTTCGCCCGCATGGTCTGGCTATTTCTTATAACTTTCATCTCCTATTTCAACCCCTTACAGACCTTTCGTCACATTACCAAATTTCATTTAAATCGGTTCAGTAGTTTTGGCATGAAAGCGCGATAGACAGACAGACATACCGGACTGAAGTTAGCCGTTTGAATGCGCAATGGATTGCAACTTCAGTCCGGTCACGGTATGCTGCGCGTACTGTACGATTTTAAACATAAATTGACTACTTAGCTGGAGTTAACCGTGTTCATCTAGTCATTTCCAAATGCATGGGAATTCCCCAAAATCCATTCTTAGCGGATGCTAACCTATTAAATTAAACTTATATTCTAAATTTTACCGGCTGTGCATTGGTAGAATAGTCAGTCATGGTTTCTTTTATATTTATAACTAGGTATATGTTACAGATTTGAGGAATTGCAGAATTTTTAACCTGAGGCCACATTTAGCAACCTCTAGTAATCATACCAATTTTAAACTGTGATTCATATACCTATTATGATTCACCATGATAAAAGTAGCCTTTTCCCTTTGTAGGGCTTAAGGGTTAATTCTTTTAAATTCGGTATTAGGACAATACGGTAAAATCAAAATAAATACCGCTTACCGTATAAAGTTTACAAACTTGAAAGCAGTTAAGATAGGATTTTAGAAAATTGCCATGAGATTGGAAAGAACTAGACTAGATGAACGCGAAAAATATATAAGAACGTATCCATACAAAGCGAACCACGTAGGTAACCTAGCCCAGGGTTCGTTTACTCAAATTTAAAATTGACTTTCAACAACTGTATAGCTACTCTAATACCATCCTCATTCTGCAGTCACAAAATATAATTTCCTTTAAATTCTTTTTATACCTACATCCTTTCTCGACTGACAGGAGTGTGATATGAGCCACCAACATTAAAAGGTCTGCGATCACGCACATGATTTGCATACACGGGGGCCACCAGGAACTGGGCGTAAAAGGGTGGTCCCCTCTCCAGCATATCGCAAGTTCATTAAAACCCTTTTGATTAAATGTGCATACGTGCAATTACAATTAGGAAGACTTGTAGGAGTCGAGTGTTCTAAGTGGATTACGGAAGGAGCGAACACGAAATCTGTGTATGTATGTATCTTTATTAAATCTTTCAAAATTACATATTTTTGCAGTCCCACAAAACCGTCTTCACGGTTTGTCTGTGGGTACAGAAAACAACTTACGCACTAATTATAAAAACTTATTTAGCTTATTGCACTAAACATAAAAACAAGTTAGTAGTCTACAGTTACACAATTTCTGCAATGGTAACAACAGTGTATCAGAAACTATGATGGTAGGTAGGTAGTATAAAGTAGGTGTACTGTTAAAGGCATTTTAAGAAGAATTCTAGCAATTTTTGCTTAAATTTTGTTTAAATTATGACGTTGATTGTTTTAGGGAACTTTCGTTGGTAAATAAATACGCCTACCATCACGCTTGTATTCCCCAGTGCATTAGGCAGCAGTGTGCTACATACTCAGGTCCTATGTACGGGGCGAGTTTATAGCAGTTGGTATTTATAAATAAAATAAATATACTTACTTAGGTACAAATTTGAAGGCGGTGACGGTGTACCGTCTCTGAGACCCTCGTCATGTTATTTGGCATAATTTGTTTCCACGTATGTGTTACTTTATAACTGTATATTTAAATTAAAGCCTCGTTGGAAGTTGAAAGGATCTCGATTCCAAGACCGAGCAGTGATATTGGGGTTTTATATGAAATTTTTAGTAGCAGCTCGGAGTTTGGAATTGTGTCCGGTTACTGGCAATAGGTTCGCCCTTATTACATGGGACCAAAACATACCGGCGAAATGTGTGTCTACTCTCTAGAAATCTATTCCTACTGGGATTACAGGTGTGATACCTTCTAACACGTGATTGTAATAATAAAACAGAAGGAACATAATTTTGTATGGAGCAAGCAAATAGTCTTTGAGAGCAAGTAAACTTCGAATCCTGTAAGTGGCTTCTAGCTTCGAAATTTGCATCAGGTTCCAGAAACAATGATAGTTGTACCTTACAGAGTAACAACCGTACCTACAATCATGAGCCAGAATTGATGATCTGCGTGACATTCAAGCTATACCGGACCAATGAAAATATTGTGCATGGCAAAATAGCCGAAAAGAGGTTTAGTTTAAAAATATGGAATTCGCTGTCTTTGTTCTTGTTCAAAACAATAAATGTTTTACTGATATTAAATGTGTATTAATTAATTACATAAGATGTTACATAGCTTAATTAGGTACCTACCTACTTAGTAGAACCGCAGGACAATCGGTATCTGAGGAGTATGAACTCAGGATTCGGAGAAAAACGTCCGGTTTGGGTCTTCGATCAGCATATTTAGGAACCACCTTTTTTACCATATTAATCCATAAGAAATTGATAAGATATATTAGCCGTGTTTACCTTACCGACATAGTTATTGGTGCTGTGTAAAAAATGTCCTAAGATAGTTTTGAAAAATCTGCAGATTTATGAAAATTTATTTAGAAGACCGTGTAGTTGTGAACATAGATTTTGAAGACTAACTATTTATGGCCTAAGTATTTATGAAATTAATACGGAAATATTGTTGCGCTATGCTAATGGGTGCCTAGGTACCTACATTGAAAAAGTAGAAATGTTATGAAGCCTAAAATTTAAAGCCATCATTATCGCCTTACTTTACTTAGCACCGCTACGTAAGATAACCCACCGAATACAATAACGCAATTACATAATTAGAAATTTCAGAACGACTAATATAGGTCATGCATTCATCGAATGAAAATGAACCGCAAACCAACAAGAATTAGGTATAACTTCGGTTTGACATTTAAAATAATGTATCCTATCAGTAGGGGTGCATTGTTATCACAGGGGGTAAACGCATGAGTCACCCGGGTGAATCATACTTCGTTAATAAGTTCAACGAACATGTTCCCAGAACAAAATAACAAAACTTTTTCGACTGTGGGTAGTTAGTACCTATATGATGGCAGGTAAAATAGAGGTAGTTATTAGGTACCTTTACGGCCTTAGCTTACTGATAAGTTTCCGTTAAAATAGCTGGCAGATAATTTCATACAAATTTTGTTCAATTTTTTAATATTTGTTTTTACTAAGCTTTCCATTTACTATTGATATAATATTAAGGGCCCGTTACACCGCCTCCTAATAAATTCCCGTTAAATTACTTGGCAGATAATTTCCTAAAAATCTTAGTGCCGCACTCAGAAACGTCAATTAACGTTAACAAACAGTGGCTACTCTTTATAGGCCTATTTTTCCATTTTGAGTTTGTTGTCAGTGTCCTAAGATAATTTAGGCCTCTATTATAGTCTGCGCAGAACTAGTTGGCCGCGCCTTAGGTATGTGAGCGGTGGGACGGAGCGACGGGGTCGACTGCGCGCGGTGCGACGGAGGGGCGGGGGCGTTGTTTTCGTTCATCAGTAATCCGCCGCCGCCGCCTCACCGCCGTCCCTACCTAAAGCCCAGCCAACTAGTTCCGCACGGACTATAGCTATTGATTAGTTATGTTAAATGATATCTCTGAGTTCGACAGTTAGCGGCTATCCAAAGCTGGTGAAACGGGTCCTTATAGGAGAGGAAGTAATATATAAAATGCTAAAATACCACAAACTGTTTATTTAATAAATTATATTTGATATAAACAACGGTGACATGCAAGTTTGCCACGCAGGGATCCACTCATCCTCTTATACCATGGTTCTTATTTGCAGAATCTTTTAAGCTATACAAGGCAACCAAATTGCAATTCCTACGTTACAAAATACTGGCATTTTAATGCCTATACAAATTAATTAGGTACAAATGGCTTCTTATTGCTGTGTTACGGAATAGAGACACAGTGCACCAAACGACTACTACTGGCCCTAATCGTGGTCGCTACTTGCAGCCAGTTCACAATATATTTTCCTTGTAGCTTATGTCGTGACGACACATTGGCTAGGGACGAGATAATGCGACGACAAAGTTATGTCGCGGCATTCATGTTAGCACCCCATGTCATGTAACGAGAAGGGCCATGAGCGTTGGACAGACTCTAAACTATACTATCATCTTGATTTTTTCCATTTTATTAAACATTCCAATTCCAAAATCATTCTATGATAGCCGATTCGATTCACTATTAATTTAAATACAACAGTTTTATATATATAGGTATCTACCGGGTTTTTGCTGTAGGCTGTGCTGCAGATAAGTAGGTACGTGTATACCTATTAATCAAGAAAAACATTATACATTAAATAAGTGTTTTATCTTGATTCAGGTAGGTAGGTAGGTAGAATCGTCCCTACGATTTTAGTTTTATTTGAATGTTCAATAAAATAGTGTTCTTAAACGCTGTTCTTATTTACCTATTTATTACACCAATACCGGTGCATTTCCTAACATTCACATATTATATACAAGAGCTCTCTATATATCTGTCTACCTATATGTCACAATTCCTAAGAAGTAATTGTTAAGGTACTGGTATTTTAATGAAATTTTGATCAGTCACCCCTGTAGCTGAAGCGTGTTCATACTGACCTATTAAATTCGAATAAAAAAATTAGAATTGCTACTTTGTTGACATCACAGTACAATTTACAGTTGGAATGAATCAATATTACACAATAGGTACTACTATAATTAATGAGGCATACAGACAGACAGACCAAATACAATATACAAAACATCCCAACCATTTAGGCAAAGGGTTTACATTATTTTCTTGAAAAAATTCAATTACTTTCATTGATTTCATTAAAATCTTGTCACAAACTCACTAATTACTACGTAACACCCCCGAGTTAGTCGATTAGTTGACTCAATGTTCGTACAAACATACCTACGATTCGGTATTGTACTTATTAGATTACAGCGAAATTAACGTGCCAGAAAAAAAGAAGAATCACACATTTTCCAACCATGGTCCATGACGGTATTTGGGAATTGGGACCGATACGATGATCGCAATTTAATTTCTTTACATGACAGGTGCGGTACGATGCTCGGAACATGAGGCGAGTCGCTGCGCAGTAACGAATTTATGTGACAGTGGGGGTGAGAGGTCGGGCACTGCGCAGCGAGTACAGTTCTCGCCGAACTTATTGTCCGGGTTGAAGTTGGTACGTGCTAACTTTAACCCAGCCGTAAAAATCGGAAAAAGAAAAATATTTAATTTTAATAAATACAAACGAAAGCTCAAGTCGTAGGCTGTCGTTTTAAATCATTCTAATCCAATATTTTTCTATCTCCGATTTTTACGGCCGGGTTAAAGTTATTTCGTACCAACTTCAACCCGGACAATAAGTTTGGCGAGAACTGTAGCTAACTTTCGAGCCGCTGTTAAGTTTGAATATAAATAACAAAAAAGTAAGGTAAATCGTAAGAATCCGTAAGATGATTGTACGTTATTGTTTCGTTTCGTGCCGTTGCTTCTACCTAATCTATCTCTTCCTGCGATGTTTTGAAAAAGCCTTGCCAATCTGTAACGAATAGGTAAGTATGATCGATAAATAACATTTTTTAATATTGCGTTTACGATATAATTCAATGCAATGTGAAAAAAAAAACAATATTTCGGTTTATCCGTCGAAAACCACGAACGACCGCAAGACCGAATCGTATCGATATTGCTCATCACAATACTCTATACAATTATAGTCAACTCGTCGACTTACTTGTCTTCAAAATGCACGATCTCAAGACATATATAAGACTTGGGGAAACACACTTTTCCACAAGCAATGATTTCGACAGATGGCGAAACTAAAACTATTAAAATACTAGGTATAACCCCAAATCTCACTGTTTCGTTCTAATGACTTTATTCAATTAAATTTATAGGTATGATCTAGCACGACTGGTTGGACACGGCCTAACTTTATGCACCCATATTTTTTAATTACTGTAATAATTAAGGGGTCTTTATACCAACTTATCAAAATATATAACTTTTAGGGCTTGTTTCACCTCCCCTGGATAGCAGCTAACGGCCGGATAAATTCATAAATAGAACATTTGTATAAAATTATCTGCCAATTAATTTAACGGGAATTTATCAGGTGGTGAAACAGGTCTTGGAAAAACCTTGTTAACTACTGTTCATACAAACAAAAAAATTAATACAGGAATACTTTTTATTCAGTGCGCAAACTTCGTCAATTGAAACTTAAACGATTTTTATTAAACACGAATTTTTTATTTTGATATGTCTTAGTACAAATGATCAAAGTTATCGTTAACGAAAGATGTTTACTTTGAAACTGATATTATGTTTACTCGCTAGCGCACGGTAAAGCGCGCGCGCCTTAGTACCTACATCAGCTGTGCGCTCGTACGATTCACCCCCGCTGACACCGGCGCGTGAGTCGGCTGGCGCACGTGGCTATTGTCATTATTGCGAATAGATAAGTGTCCAAATTTTGCTGATTCCAAGCCGGATAAAAATTAAAAAAAAAGTTTTTAACTACCTAATAATGGGAATGTGTTCTATTACTGATACTGAACTACCAAATTTTTTTTGCGCACTGCTTAAAAAATATTCCTGTATAACTGTGTATACCTTACAATCTGTGTAAGGTATACACAGTTATATACATTTTGTAGTTTCTGTGAATGTAAAGGAAGGTATGGAAGATAATAATTATATTTTTTTAGTGTATGATCATATAAATTTATTCGTAAAGATTTCCCGGTACATAATTAGAAAATAGGGGTGTATTATTCGTGCAAGACGAAGACATTACATTAGATATCATCGCACTTCGTTTTAATTTAAAAATAAATTATGTACACAATAATTATTCAATGTGATTTAATATAATATAAATATACTTAGGTATGGAATTGATCTTTAATGCATTCTTAAACAAATAAAGTCACGCATTTATCACCTGGGCGTACTATACAGCCTTAACAAATACTTACAGAGAGGAAATTTTAGCTTTAATTAACCTCTGCCATGTGTGGATATATTTTTAAAATTCTGAAAGTAAATACCTAGTTACTACGATAATTTCACAAAGAGATCATATCAATTAGCTTGACAAAGAAAGTTTTATTTTTTCAAATTTTGCCGAAATTACCACAAAAAAGAGGTTTTAAATCTAAAATTCCCGCGCTTTTACATAAAATTACGACTGAAAGACTCAACCCCGCGCTGATCTTGGTGTATGATAAATAGGTAGGTAGTATATAAACAAAATCCACTTGGTCGTCGCGACTCAAGTAGGGGAAAAAATGAATTATTCCGATCTGTCCCCTCGCTCCGTCCCCTCGGGGGGACAGATCGGACAAAAAAGTTCGATCTGTCCCCTCGTGAGCAAGGAGGGGACAGATCGAACTATATTCACTCACTAACAGTTTCATCTGTCCCCTTATAAATGATAAGGGGACAGATGAAACTTTATTCCTATCTGTCCCCCACAGAATTTAATTTAATATTCTTGATAGTAAAAAAAATATATACAACACTGTATTCAATAAAAGACAGCGATAGTGGTTTGGGTTTATAATTATCTGTACTATTAAAATAAATATCATTTTTTAGTCCCTTAAATCACAGTTGGTATTGTAGGTACAATTACAATCAGTCTTCTTATTTGGCTTCATACGACTTTAACATGATAGAGGAAAATGTCCCTAATAAGTACATATTACATGTTGAGATAAAAATGCAGATAATTCTTAAATTAACAGAGTAAGGTAATTATTTGAGAATTATATAGGAATGAAGTAAATAAATTCAAGATTTAACGTAAAAGCTATCAAACATAATAAAATTTCGAAAATCAAACAGAAAAATATAGTTTTTAATTATGTTGATGAAGTAATAATACCTCCCAAATTTACACCTTTTGTTTTAGCTGACTACAGTCATAAAAGTTATAGAATAATATTTCTTTGTGCCGAGGCCATGAGAAATCTTTTAGTTACATTAGAAAACTTGAAGTGATGGAACATTTAAATCCCAAATCATTTCTACAGATTTATACTTCATGCAGACTTCGGCAGTAAAAATTACCGATATTGTGCCAGTAGTTTACACATTAATAAGTCATAAGGATCAGAAGAGCTATGCAATTTTATTTAACATGATGAAGTCACAAATCCCAAAGTGGACACCCAAAATCTATAAAACAGACTATGAAGTTGCAGCAATGAACGCTATCCAAAAGGTTTTTCCAGAAGTCATAGTTAAAGGTTGTTTCTTTCAGTATAATATAGCTGTGTGGATGAAGGGAGCAGATCTTGGGCTGACTAAAGTCGAAACTTTTGAAAAGACAAGTGGCATTGAGTGTCATACTTCCACTGATACCTTATAATGAAATTTTAAATGGATGGTCATACATAGCGTCAGAAAGTCCAGATGATGATCAGCTCTACTAACCATGAAGATCTGCAATACCAACTGTGATTTATCGATGTGGGTGATTGACAGAAAAACAAAATAAATATTCTTATTGTTAGTTTCTTTTATTGTAACTAAGTCGAATTAAGCCAAATAAGAAGACTGATTGTAATTGTACCTACAATACCAACTGTTATTTAAGGGACTAAAAATGTTATTTATTTTAATAGCACAGATGATTATTAACCCAATCCACTATCTCTGTCTTTTATTGAATACAGTGTTGTATAATTATATTTTTTTTACTATCAAGAATATTAAATTAAATTCTGTGGGGGACAGATAGGAATAAAAAGTTTCATCTGTCCCCTTATCATTTATAAGGGGACAGATGAAACTGTTAATGAGTGAATATAGTTCGATCTGTCCCCTCCTTGCTCATGGGGGGACAGATCGAACTTTTTTTTCCTATCTGTCCCCCCGAGGGGACGGAGCGAGGGGACAGATAGGAATAATCCGAAAAAATGAACAAACCCATGAAAGTAAACAAACATTAGGCACAGAATTAGTTATTATTATACATTTTCTTTATCGGAGCTGTCTGTGGGTAGCCTACATAAAAAAAATGACGACTTTACTGAATTATTATGTTTCAATATTTTGACCCGACAAATATTAAATTATTAACTAATACATTAAATATTTTCGGATATTTTACACAGCATCATCTAGGCCCAATTAAGCAGAGCTTGTACTGTGTGTACTAGAATATATTTGTCCTGTGGGAATCGGACCCACGACGTCGTTGAAATAAAAAATAATAAAATGTATATACTTAAGACTTATTGTGTGCAAAAGATCTCTCGCTTTACCGGACGGATTCTAGCGCTGGTATCTATAAGCTGGGATTAAGGTAAAACAACAAAGACATTTGAATACCTAAGTATTCAAATAAATGTATGTGTAGAGAAATGATCAAAGAAGTGTAGATAGGGAAGTAAAGGTACAAGCGCAGTTATTGTCTGCTATCATTAGAGAAGGAGGTGTCTGTCGGGTCGAACGATTGGCACATGAGGGGTGTGTAAGAAATAAAATAAAAAAAAACTCAACATAAAGGTTAGTGTTTATTTAACTAGGCAAAAAGGTGATCATTTTATACAAAAAAATATATTTCCTAATCGCACTGTGTGCGCAAGTCCTATTATAAGTCTTTAAACAGACCATTTATTTATAAATAATGACTTTTCCTAGGAAAAAAATACACCAAAATATGGTATTCACCTTTATACAAACATTAGTTACAAGCGAACCGTACTTTTTTAATGTTCATAAATCATATAAAGTAAATGCAAAGAGATCGTGTAATTGCTATCGATAGATCTCCTTGGCTGCATTCGCGATGCGAATCAATTAATCTAAATCAATAAATAACTTTATTTTATTTCTAAAAACTATAACTCAATGTAACACGTAATACTTAACTTTTAAGTATTGACAGGTACGAAGAGCAGGACTGTGTTTTTCGAAGGGTTTATTCTTCAAAACTGTCCAGTAATTAAGATTATTCGAGTCGCATCGCCAACGCGTATTGCACGCAATAGTATAATTGCACTAAGTTTAATTGTAACTAATTAGCGAACCCCAGAGGTATCACTAGGACTTAATAGTCTTAATAATCAGAAACAGTTGTATACAGGAAAGCTATGAATAATCTCGTGTGAGTCCATAGTTTTCCATCTACTGTCACTGTAAACCTTTTATAAATAACAAAGAAAAAACCACTATAGGTAATAGGGCGTTGAGTTGTTTCTCTCAGCTATATCTATATTACAGCCTTACATATTTTGTTTTAACTTTTTCTTCTAAAGTATATAAATAGATGTATCACCAGCCTTAGATATTAAAGGTATTATTTAAAACTAGAATAATTAGTTATATAAAGAGAGCTTTGCTAGTCGGTTACAATGGTGAGCAGTGTAGGCTTACTGGCGTGGCGTCGAGGTAGGAGTACACTCACCAAACGTGAAGATGTCGACCGTCTACAACCTACCATAATAGGAGTTTGCCACGATCTACACGATAGAAACGGGTGCCAGCACTGCTATTATATCCTAATTTGTTTCATTTATATCGAATACAATATGAAGAGTAGTTTCTATAAGCATTTAAATTATATCGCGATACATGTCTACAAAAGTAAACAGCCAAAACATCGTGTATCGTAACGCACTAGCAAAGCGGACAAAAATAAACGTACAAAAAAAATAACAATCTTTTTTAACACGATTACACTAATATTGTGTTTCCACCAGCGATATGCGACGAAGCTCAGCAGTGCGCGAAGAGAAATTCGGCCAATAGGTTGCGTTTGCTCCTGTTTAAACGCAGCCGAATAGTAGATTTTTACTTCGTTAACCGCTCAGATTCGTCGCACATATCTCGTAGAAACGCAGCTTTACTGCCGCACTAAGAGACATCAATTTACGTGACGAATCATTATCTATTAGTGACCAGTAATATCTCAGTACACTAACGACAACTTACAACATTGTTGTGACACTCTTATAGCTAAGGACTTATCAACATTAATTGACGTCTCTGAGTGAGGCAATATGTCATCTATTTAATAGCCACGTTTATTCAAACATAATATAGTAGAGGAGGGACGTGGACACTGAACTATGGGGGAGAAGTTAGGAAGACTGTGAGGAAGGTACACTGGTACATAGTTTATAATGCGCCTGTGCAATTGTCGACAGGACCGAAGGGGGCTTATTGTTATTCAATTACTATCCGTAATGTATCACAGTAAACTTTAGAATTGGAACGAATCAGTTTTGTTCGGGAATTGGCAGTACTGTGAAAACGCTGTTGCCCAGGCGCATGACCAATTTAATACTACTGTAAATTACTTAAATATAATTAGGTAGGCACAGTATCCTAATCGGCACTTTAGCGACCTATGCACTATATGTTACTTATAGTGGGAACAGTTTGTACGACTTACTTTATCAGACTGGTTCTGTATAATATCAAAATGCCCACGTCAAATCGAATTGACTCCTACCGACGGTATTAACAAAAGGGCACATGGTATAGTGTCAAAAGACGTCGCCACCTCGAAAAGACTTAACATTCATAATTTACGGGATCTTTGAAGTCCAAAAACAATTCTTTACAAAACCAGATTCGAGTTTGTCATGTGATATTCAGAGCTATCTTTAGGCCGCATTCCTACGTCGCGTCGCGCTTTAATAAATACGCCTATCGAGTGATAATTATTATAATATAAAGGGCAGTTTTCTCCGAGGATATAATACAATATAATAACATATATATTTAAGTATTGTACTCACGATTAACAAACATTTTCCTCCGTTCCTGTGTATCAAATTTTAAGCAACAGCCGAAACTATCTGTTTTTGCTCAATACTTAATCTCAGGCATTTCAACAAACCAACATGTACAAAATATTAACATTCCGTAACTATTCTAATTCTTTGAAAAATCTGTATAACGCGTACCTATATATTTTCCATGATCAGACATGGCGGTAGGGATTGTTTCAGAAATAAATAATTTATATATTAACAATCAGTTCATTTACAGCTTTTAGATTCCAATAAATAATGTAACAACGGAGGAGACAAAAATACCAAAAACCTTTAGGGGAATCTTAAAGACGTACCTAATGTAAACGAGAGTATATAAAAAACTAAATATAAAACGGTACATAATTAATACTATGTACTTGGAACAAAGAAATATCTGTTGTCGACAGATCAAAAGAAAAGACCATACGAAAATAGAAAACCTCCACCAAGAGTTTCAATGTACTGTAGCGACAGCCAATCAACAAATGAACCTATCTATTGTATATAGCTGTATATACGTCACAGCTCTATCCACCACTAAGTCCATACCTTTTCGATAAATATCTCGATAATCACATTCAGTATTCATCAATAGACAAGTGAAATTCTGTTCGCGAGAACGCGACATGTGGCAATGAATTGAAATCGAAATAAGTTTTGGAAAAGTGTTTCATTTAACACTTACGCGAATACTAGACATTGAAATAAAACCACTTTTTACGGATTTTATCGCGTTATATTGATATTATTTTAATCCCGACGTTTCGGACCCTTTACAGCGTCCATGGTCACGGGTGACTAAGGTGGTAGGCGTCTTGACGATAATATCAATATCAATAAAATAATATCAATATAACGCGATAAAATCCGTAAAAAGAAGTTTTATTTCAATGTTTCTTTTAATTTTACAGATATTGCAAATATCTATATTAAAAGTAGATTTCAATTGCAATTACCATACCTTTTTATATTGTTACTAGCTGACCCAGCAAACGTTGTTTTGCCACATAGGGGTGGGTCACCCTTATCATTTTAGGGGTATGAAAAATAGATGTTGGCCGATTCTCAGACCTACCCGATATACACACAAAATTTTATACAAATCAGTCCAGCCGTTTCGGAGGAGTACGGGAACGAACATTGTGACACGAAAATTGTATATATTGTTATGTCGAGTTAAAGTCAACAGAATGTCACTTGTTTACGATAAATACTTAAACTTAATTAAATATCACTAAGCCTTAGTTGCACTGTAAAATGTTAACGTTAAATTTAACAGGCACATTAACTATAATATCTTTACCCTTGGATAACATTGTTATTATTATGGATCGAAAACGTTTGAGACTCAGAAGCGGGACTGGCACTTGCAGAGAGGTCTATCACAGATCTAAAGCGGATGATGATTACCGTAAAAATTGACATAAATTAGAAGGGAATATCTTATTTAGCCTCGGCCTCGTTGGCCTAGTGGTCCCAAGCGCGACTGTTGAGGTTCTTCCTGGGTTCGATTCCGGGGTCAAGCAATGTGTTGTTGGGCCTTTCTCTAAAATTCCCAGTAGCAGCTCGGAGTATGGACTTGTGCCCCCCCGTTAATGACAATCGGCTCACCCCCTATTATATGGGACCTATATATACCGGCTCGGGGTTACAATAATACACCTCTGCCTAATCCTTCGAGGAATACATACGTGATGGTATGTTTGTATGAATACCTTATTTAATGTAGTTTTACCCGCGATAAAAAAATGTCTCGTACAAAAAACTTATCCAACGAGGCAGTTAGATTTAGAGTAACTAATGTTTATTTTTCTAATAGTATTATTATGTTCTTGTACGATTTGATAGAATACTTTTTATGGTATGATAACAGAATATAGTTACTTGGTGCGTCTAAAGCCCTATCTAACCTACTAGATAACATTTTTACCATATTGGTAGTAAAACATTAACGATTCTGTCAACTATGGGTATGGAATTAGTGGTGAAGTAGGCTTAAATATATCGCAACATGCGTCTCATTTAGTTATTGTCGTAAGCTGAACAAAAACGGTCCAGCCGCCAGGCCCTGACAAGCGGAGTGGCCTTAATAACACTAGTTTTATATACACGACTATGATATACAGGTATTGAGGTTGTAAATTTCATGACCCGAGAGGCCTAGGACTCATTTGACGATTATATCTTAATCGAATAGAAAATATCTTGACGATTATAATATATACATTAAGTATGAAATATGAAATTATGTGTTCAGCCGGGCTAACATGCACGCCGCGAGAACATTTTGTCGACGCTTATGTCGTGCTTTTGTTTCGTTTTCGCACGAGAAAGAGCGAGACAAAAGAGTAGACAAAATTTTGTCGTGGCGCGTATGTTAGCCTGGCAGGTCATCAATAACATACGGCAGTAGAGAAGCGATACAATGCGTCGGGACACTAACATATTGAACATAGCCAAATATCAGAATAGGTGATTAATTTAACTAAACTTCAAGAAGTAAGTAACATACGAGTAGATACCTCCCTTTGAAACCCCGTTACTGATATGAATAGCACGATGTTTTTCATTCCGGAATTTAAAAGTTGCGAATTATTTTTTGACTATGAATATAATGTTGACAAATTACTGTTTCGTTTAGTCATATTGCACATTTTAATTTGACTCAATTTAGTATATATATAATTAGTAAAACGCACTGGAATATGTTTTAAGTTTAACAAAAATTTGTGGCTCTTTAATTCATGGTACGAAAATATCATGATTATTATTCCGGGATTCAGAGGTAGGTACCCACTCTATCATACACAATATATTACTTAGTTCCTTAAAGTTTACGTAAATATACTCTACCTATTCAGACACTATGGAGCTTGAAAGCTTGATGCAACCGTGCACCACTCATTAACATTTTACTACGCGGCAAAATAGATTTCTCACCATCCCTACATGATGGATGCCATCTGATGTTTGGTCCTTTTTGATTGATATAATAAAAGAGGTTTTATTATATCAATCAATCAAAGAAAGAGTGAAAAACAGTGACTAAATAACCAATGTCTTTAAGGGCAAAAATTGCTAAGCAGTTGGCAAGTTTCCTTGTGATGCAATGCAGTTGTATCGCTTCGGTACTGAATGTGACAACCCTTTATCAGTCGGTTTCATATGGTAATGTGTCGATTCGCTTATTTTGATAATCGATAATTATTCGACTATCAAAATCGAATCGATACTTCACTAGTTTCATATGATGTGTATAACCGTCAATATTATGTACCTAGTCTAGGACGCAGGCGTCGAGTCATGGCGCCTTTTGCCAACGCAATGAGGATATGACGTAGATTATTGTCGGCCTGCTACTACGATGTAGTAGTTGTAGCCCAAAAGCTGGTGACGAATTTAGAGAAGGCGTTTTAGACACTGAAATAATACAAAATGAATCCCAAAATAATTGAACGGTTTTTGAAGTACAGCCAGGCTGCCCCTAAATTATAAAATGGACGCAATAAATATATTTATAGCAACTTGATTAGTTCGAAATTTCTGAATAAATGATTTCCAAACACGAATGAAGATTTGAAATGACAGTCTAGCTGTACTTCGAAACCATCCAAATAATAGCAAAATCATAATCAAAAGATTTTCGGATTATAATGATTATAAGTGCTTTGACATTTTATTCTGCAAGCTTTCTTACAGTTGCAAAATTACCGCAATCCCAGTATAACAAAATTATACAATTTCAGTGTCTAAAATACCATATCTAAATTCGTCATTAGCTCTCGGGGTATCACGGCTCCAAATTCAGCATAATTTACAAATATTAAATATTGCTATAATTAAATTTAATCCGTACTTTTGAATTCCGTATCAATGCGACGCTCTAGCGCTTGCAATCCAGCTTCTAACTCTTGCTGTAACAAAATTAAAGTTACACTTAAATAAAAAAAATATAATACGTACAATAAACATGTATAAATAAAATAGGTTGTTGTTTAGAGGATGGTTACTATGATAGCTGTCATTGGTTAAATAGTTTTATTGAAATAAATATAACTATCTTTTAAGGATTTTATGGCGGTCACGAGTAGACTGATTTCTAACTATTATTGCTGTGAAAGATTCGAAATGTTGGAATTTAATAATATCATTACTATACCGCGATAAAATCGTTTAAAAATATAGCAATAAAGCAGTGATGAGAGGGTGACCACTGGACTGTCAAGTTGTAGGACTCGAGTTCAGATACAAGAACCTTTGACAGTTCATATCCATGTGCGTATTAACAAATAAATTATTACTCGCTTACAAGGGTTAAGGAAAATACCGTAATGAAACCTGCATGCCTGAGGGATTTTGTCGAAAGCGCGGGCGTGTAATGTCTGCCAACCCATACTAGGCTAGCGTAGTGGTCAAAAGCCTTAACATCTCTCATTCTTAGAGGAGATCCGTGCCCAACCGTGGGTCAGTTATGGGGGTCGTTGATGATGATGATGAATCAAATACACGCATAAGTGTCAGAAATCAAAATGATTCTAAGTACTCAATTACAGCTCTCATTTAATTAAATAATATGTTTGTGGTACAGTCACGAGCAAAAACATGTATACACTAACAAAAGTGCTAAATCGATTTTCTCCTAAAGTACAGTTCTCGCCAAACTTATTGTCCGGGTTGAAGTTGGCACGAGCTAACTTTAACTCTGCTGTAAAAATCGGAGAAGGAAAAATATTAGATTGTAATAAATAAAAACGAAAGTTCAAGTCGTAGCCTGCCGTTTTAAATCATTTTAATCCAAAAATTTTCTTTCTCCGATTTTTACGGCTGGGTTAAAGTTAGCTCGTGCCAACTTCAACCCGGACAATAAGTTTGGCGAGAACTGTACTAATAGAACTTTTGTGATATTATAAACAGTATATTATCGAACCAATACTATAGTGTCTTTGGTGTTATCACAAAGTTGCAATCGTTAATTTATGAAAAAATATCTTTAGCCCTTTTGTAAGAGTGTGCTCTGTACGGTCAGCAACGAAAGTAGTTGAACAAAGACAATGTTAGAAACATCCCAGCACTAAGGCTTTTGATCCTATTTCAATGAAGGCAAGCAATATAATTGTCCTGTTAGCAGAGAATTCGTACAACTCGGGTCAGTAACTTTTGGATAATAAAGACGTTAAAGCGTTTTGAAGGATGCGTCGTGTTTACCAACTATCGATGCTGGTATGGTATGGTATGGTATAGCGGGCTGTTTTCCGCAACTCCACGTCGATGCGCGTATTTTGCGTACTATCGATGCTGTCTGTACCTATGTTTGTATCAATGTCTCATTCAAAGATTGAGATATTTTAAATTATACCTATATCTTTTCATTGAAACTGTATCTAAGAGACATATGAAATGGATCTTTAGTATTTAAGTTAGTACATTTTTAAGATTTGAGATTCTCTTCACATTTTTACAAACGAACGAACTTAATATACATAATATAAAAACAAAAAAAAAAGTTAGGTATGAAAGTATTTAAGTGATATATACGTATATACCAACTCGAGTATTGTAAGGATTTAGAGTTTGTAAAAGCAGCTTCGCATTGTTTTGCTAATGTGTGTGTATCGATATTAGCAATTTGACTGATTTCTGGATTGTTATTTGGCCTTCAAAAAAGTTCACTATAAATACGAGCCCGAAAAATAAACTAAATTAAAATCGGTTAAATAAAGAAATTTGCATTTTAACTTCCTTCTACACTTGTTTGTGACGTCATAAGCACGTACACCATACACATTCTATAATAAGGGCCTGTATCACTACGTCCCAGTAAATTCCCCTTAGATTACTTGGTAGATAATTTAATGCAAATTTTGTTTAGTTTTTTAATTTATCCGGCGGTTAGTGGCGAAAGTTATCCAGAGGTGGTGAAACAGGTCCTAATACTCGTATTGAGGGAAACGGACGGAGCATCCCCTACCCATCCCCACCCACTTAACCAACCTACTTTAAACGGTTAATAAATCTTGGAACTTTATATCTCGACTTTAATTATTATTTGGTATATGAATTTTAATTCATATTTTATATTAACTCTCTTAATTTGAGTAAATTAAACACCAGTCAAATATCCTATTGAAGCTGTAGTTGAGAACTAAAAAGTTCTTAAGATTTATAATTTGAATTCAACTCGAGTCGATAATGGAAATTAATAAATGAGCTAGGAAATAAATAAATGTTCTATATACTCATTTTAATTTTATCGAATTACGATATTATTTGTGTTTCTGTTAACGCAATGAGGATATGACGTAGATAATTGTCGGCCTGCTACTACAATGTAGTAGTTGTAGATATTATTTGTGTTTCTGTTAACGATTTTCATTATATCGTGACATCAGACTACTTTATCTAGAAAGTCTACATTTTGAGAAAACATCGCTGTATTTAGAGAGCAGTATTTAGCAAGATCTAAGAAGTTTCTATCGAGAAAAATAATGTTTTTTTAATATACCGAGTAATACCGACGAAAATTATTGACCAGTCGAATAGGCAAACCAAAATAGAGCAAGAATATTCGTGTGTAACATGGGAAAGATTCTTTATAAACTTATTAACTAATCCACGTTTTACACAAACGAATTCCAATCACCATCATCCCATCAAACAAGAAATCTACTCACATCATCCGAACCCGAAACTTCATAAGCTTTTGCAGCGGCGGCGAGGCGCTCCGTGACCGACCGCTCTAGAGCCAACCGGTCGGCTCCCACGGCCAGTCTGCTTCCAGGAACGGTTGGACTGGTTGTCGGCCCGTTGACGTTGACGGTGGGGACTGAATCTAGCACCGTGGAAGGCCCAGCGTTGACCGTGTACGACACCGGAGCGGGAACCGACAGAGGACCGCCAACTGCACGCGGTCCTGCGCCCTCCACGGGAGAGGAGCGCCGGGAGCCGACTATTGGGAGGATCCCTGCGCGGGCAGGTGAAAATGCCTGTCGAAAATGTTCGTTTCTAATATCATCATGCTGAAGTTTATAGCGATTAACCCTTCGTTACTGTTAGACGAAGCGAGTGAGAAATTTGTAGTAAATAAGCTGCTCCATTAGTATGAGACATTCCTGAGATACACTAAAACAAATGAGAATAAAACTAGTGTGTTAACTTTCGAAAATGTTTTCTCTAAAACAAAAAATCCTTTGCGTGCATACTGATACTTTAGAAATAGAGAAGAGTATGTGAAGTGAACAACAAGGTGTGAAGACAAGTCTAACTCAAAGGCACCGGATTAGTCTTAGCGAACTATACGCCGGCGTAAAAGTGGAACCAACGATCTATCGAACCACAACATGTTTCAACAATGCGGTTTTAAATTCCTTAAGATGTGAATTATGATGTAAAAAGTTGTTTTAACGGCAAATTAAAAGGAAAGCTAAATTTAAATAACCCAGGAATAGTTTGGTCCCGGGATAGAAGGTGGCTATTAATTTAGATGAGCATTAATTAACATATTGTATATATATACAATATACAGTGTTATATAATGGTGCTGCCACACTGCGATCTTATTAATGTATTTGTTGGTAAAAATCTCATAACAGTTATTACTAGCATAAGAATAAATTATATAGGTACCGTAGTGTGGTAGCAAATTATAACATAATATCATGAATTATAGCACTTTTAACAAATGTTAAGAAATGTTAGTGTTAGTTATCGTTTTAATGATAGTGTTATTGTTAATATGAAATGATATAACATAATATTAAGTATTCTAAATTATTTTTGGTACTACCGTAGGAAGCAATAAATGATGGCATTATGAAGTATGCTTTAAAGCAAGTATAACCACAAGACGGTACAGTAGTGCGAAATTGATTTCAGGAATATTAATATCACGACTAAAATTTCCCGTTTAGAGTTTAATTATTTTTAATGACTTCAAATTCATAATGAATAACAGTAACTACCTATCTGACTAGAATAATAGCACATGATTAATTTCACACTACTGTATTTTATTGAAGATTGCTATGAATAACTGAGGTACGCTTCGTGATAAAAAAATGCGAAACATTTCTTACAATTACTATTATATTTATTATATTTATGTGATATTCGATTAACGAAGCGTTTTCGAATACTTATAAATATATAAAATGTTCTGTAAAACTCAGCTGATATCTGGGTCTTTTTTATCTGGGTATAGTACAGTATAGTATATAAATTACAAAATTAGAACAAACTTCCTATAAAGAGAAGTACAATATAAATCATACTTATTATATGGAAATGCATCTGAATTTTTTAAACTTAAATTCTTAGGATGGCTTACACAAACGCCGAGGATGGTTGATACAATGACGAACGCAATACATTAAAGTTGTTGAAAACATCATCCTTCTGCCGGTCGCTGTTTAATAGTACATACATAAATCCTATCGCCTAACCGGGACACAAAGTTATGTTATACATACTTTATATTGCAAAATGTCTAGAAAAGCTTTGCTTGGCCACTGATTGCATTTAGTTAATTCTGATGAAGACTGATAGCAACTGGTGTTTTATTAATTATCAGGCTACTACTACTAATACTAATTATACTTTAAACTTGGGTGGCCAGCTAGCTAAATGGTGATTTAGAAATATATTTGGAGACATGATATTAGTGGTTATGATATAACTAGGGTGTAGATATTTATAACTTTGTACAAAACCTTTATTAAAAAAAAAACATAATAAATGCCAGAAGTCCACATGTATACAGACACAACATATTTACCTTTAATTTACCATAAAATTATGTCGCTGTGTAAGCCGGCCTTAGATTTTTTTTTTTTATGTTAGTATAAAATGAATAAATAAATACATACCGCCCACCCCGAATGAATTGGGGTAGGGGCAGGAATAACAAGGGCAGCAGTTACATTTCCATAAATTCGTATATAATAGGCTAGTTGACTGTATTTTTTTATTGTCTAATAAAAAAGTTGACTATAAACGCTAAAAAATAAAGAAGTTTAATCTCATGCTAGATAAAGAGAGTAATATATCGGACTGTGACGTCAAAAGCTGCGTAAGGCTAAGCGGGAAAGGGACAGATAATCTTAATCTAAGAACTTCATTAGTAGATTTAAGTAATTGGTTTAGTATACATATTACAATTAATTATAATTTTTACTAAGCCTGTAATTTTGTACAAGTGTAACACCAGACCAGTCAACTACCCTATATCTATTGGGATAGTTACCTCCGCGGCCATCGGAGGAACAGGCAGGGCACCTCTCATTTCGTTGAAGTTATATCTTATCTGTGGAACGCATAAAATATACTTTTACTCCTAATGACAAATAGATACTAATAAGTAATTAATGAGACTTCTCGGGAAATCCCCCGACGCAAAAAGTAAGGGCGTTTGAATCTTGAATCGTGTCTCTGTGGCCACATGACTGCAAGCTTGAACCACAAATTTTTCACATTCAATGCTTTTCGAACTAAGCCACCGCGAGTCCCACCCGCCAGATCGAAATTTGCCTTCACATTCTAAATTTACGTCTCAGTTATCAGCATGGAAAATGCTAAAATAATACAAAAAGATAGTTAATAGGTAAGGTCCCCTCCTTACGACATCGAACTAACTTTAAAGTAAGTCGTGTCGGTTGTGAAGCATTTCTTTTCAATAGACGTAAATGGCAAACGACGTGGCGGGTGGGTCTCGCGGTGGCTTAGTGGTCATAGCGTCTGGTATATTTAACTAGAAAACGCATGTTCAAATACTACCCGCCAGTCATTAAAATAACTAGTATTACCTCAGCATGAAAAATTAAAAAAAAAAAACAAAAAGATAGAAGGTATTGTGCTAAAACAAATCGAACGAAAGGAGGTTTTATGTGAAATCTGCCTGCTCTACTAAGACAGGATGATGTATACAATGTGACCTTGCTAATCCATAAAGGAGACCCGAATCCATGTCATGAGTCCATGAGCTATGTGGTTAATAATTATTACCTATATCTTTATAAAGCAAAAGCCGTGCGTTAGTCTCGCAAAAACTCGAAAATGGCTCGACCCATTATAGTGAAACTTTAGTAAGTTATTGTATGCGCACCAGAGAAGGACGCGTTACAAAAACAGAAAGATTTTTTAAAGAACAAGAAGATTATTGAAGTTATTATTTTTCTATTACTTATGGTTAATATCTAAGTGGTTACTTAGCTATCTTACTTTAACTCAGTCAAGTGTAAAGTTCCCATGAAGTGAAATGAAATAAGCCCAAACACAAGGTAGCTGCTTTAAACCGTTGAGGGTTTCCTTCGACTGTGTCCCGTCTCCATCATCAGATCAACTAGATGATGATCAGATCTCCGACCTATGTGTGCCAAGTTTCATTACTATCGGTTCATAGGTGAAAATTCAGTAGATAAAATCAATCTTCTCTTAAAATGTTTTCCATAAGGATGGAACTTTTCTTTCGTTGTTTAGAAGATACAATGATTTCAATATTTTTTTAATAATTTCCACCTGACATTGGTTTTGTGTTTTTTCGCTAACTGTTGTATGATTATAAATGTTTTTTTTTATGGTAAGGGATAACTATAATGTCAACTTCTTCCTCTAAAAATATGGTACACCAAGGCCTGATGGAACATGACCAAAATTGAGTTTAGAGTTCAAAATTTATACTCAAGGATTTTAGTCACTAAAGTTCGACTCTTTTGTTTGTTTGTATAGTGCAAAAGGTGTTTCGGATGCCACTTGATTAGAGGTATCTAAGTTTTGTCTTTGAACGTCACTTCTCCGGCCATGCTGTATATAGGCTGAACGTAAGTCAAGAGATCGGCTATGAATTCCTTTCTAGTCCGTCTAACTTAAATAATATTTATAATAAAATAATCTAAATAAATAGCAAATATAACAGAACTTATTTAGACTTTAAATATGAAAAACGCCCAATTTGAGATGCTAGTAACTGATTGTATGAATACCACCTAACCAGATTACTTGACGATCGACGTCTGTAATAATAGATGGCGCTGTTCGTATATTCCGTTTTTTTAAATTTTGCATTGATGTACTATTTTTTTAAGGGAAGTAGTTAATGTCGTATAGAATTAATTATACCATGTTTGGATTTTCAGAGACCATTGTTTTCGGAGATTGTATTGGCGTTCATTTATCGTTTTCTATTGCACTAAAAATAGACTCGTTGATCAACTATTGATCATTGATTTATCAACCATTTGTGTAAGCAAATGGTAAGGCAAAGGACTAAAAAAGGGGGTATACCAGTTTGAAATTCGTGCGACATCTAGTGGTTATTAACATAAGCCCATGTTCGAGTTTCTGGCTAGCCTACCTCGAGATATAGTTTGTTAGTAATCAAGGCAGATTGCTGTGAGGTAATGCAATATTGTGCAAGAGAGCGCCCTGCATCCTTTCCCCGTTTATAAGTTAAAGGCAAAGTTTCGTAACTATTATACGCGCAAAATACAATTTCCAAGGACACATATAGAACATTATTACAAGATAATTATTATTTTTAAATAAATTATTCAGATAATGAATAATAAACAAATATTTTGCACGAATAAATAACATCTCTGCAAATGTTAAAAGTTACGTAAAATATCGATTAAATCAAAAGAACCTTTAACATTCAAACAAAGAACGTTCCAACCGATTTCAATATTAGACGTGTGGACTGACCTCTCCGGGGTTTGGTGCCCATACAGCGTCTGGTAGCGGGTCCACGAGGAGATTGCCGTAGGCGGCATCAGGCATCATTTCAGTTGGCATTCCGGCTGGAATTTAACAATAATTTATTGGCAAGCAAAATTTTAGATATCGATCATATCGGCTGTGTAGCCGCGGTCTAAATATATCATCATCATCGTGTCAGCCAAAAGAGGTGCTGCTGAACAAAGGACTACTTCATAGACTGAAACGGGGAGGGTGGCGGCGGCCTCCGACGATAACTATAACCCTAATATTCTTTTTCTCTATAATTGCTAGCAAAATTAGATCTAACGGTTGCTCGCTAACAAATTGGTTACTACTGCTGTAGTCAGTAAATGGTATAAACACAGGCATGATGTCCATGGTGATGTTTTTCGAGTTTCCTGATAATTCTTACTAATATTATAAATGCGAAAGTAACTCTGTCTGTTTGTCTGTTTATTGCGCTTTCACGCTAAAACTACTGAACCGATTTAAATGAAATTTAAATGTCATAGGCTACTTTTTAATGCGAAAAAAGGGCTGTAAATAGGGGATGAAATTCATAAGATATACCCAGACCCCGCGGGCAAAGCCGCTGGCAGAAAGCTAGTTGTCACTTTGATAATATTTATCGAAATCTGTACAGCGCCAGCAGTTGAAAAGTAACATAATTATAAACAAACAAATTACATTATCGTTAATCAACTTACCAGGAAAAATGTCCTCTATCTGGGGAGGTGGTGGTACATCTTGTCCCGGGTACAGGTGGACGTGGTGCTGCGAGGGCACGATCTGGGGGCGGCCATGAAATACGTCGTGGTACTGCACGGTGCCGCGGGGATCGTCCGGCATGCGGGCGTTGTAGTGCGGGTAGAACCGCTCCCCGGGCGGCGGGATCATCATCTCACTGTTAATCATCGGCCGGCCCATTATGATCGGGTGGTGGGGTGCCATTGGGTAACCGCCGCTGTAACAAATTTTAAGGTTTCACCACTAAGGTGGCAAACCAGCATACGGCCCACCTGATGGTAAGCGGTTACCATATATGCCTATGGACGCTTGTCACACCAGGGGTATCACTCGCGCGTTGCCTACCCTAAAAACCTCTTAGAGGTTTATGGAGGATTCACTGCGCCGACAGTTTGAGGGGATATTCCTGTTACTGCCAGCGCAGCGCATCCTTAGAAGGAGCTCAAATTTTATTTCATTTCAACTCAATTCATGTCAAAGAGTTAATAATGCCCAGAAACATGTCTTTCTGGGCATTTCCCATACCGCGGGGACTGGTTGGAGGCGGCACGAGATAAGAATACATGGAAGACCTGGGGGACGAATTTGCCCAGCAGTGGGATAGTAACTAAACAAAAAAATATTTAATAAAATAATTAATTATTTTAATATTTTAAATACATACTGTCACGCCTGTATTCCCCGAAGGGGTTGGCAGAGTCGTACTAATGTACACCCACGTTTCGCAGGTATGTTTAGGTCCCATGTAACAGGGGGCGAGCCTATTGCCATCAATCGGGCACAAATCCAATTCCGAGCTGCTACTGGGAATTTTACAGAAAAACCAACAACACTTTGCTCGACCCGGGGATCGAACCCAGGACCTCTAGCGTAGCAGTCGCGCTTGGAACCACTAGACCAATGAGGCAGTATTTTTTAAATATGGTAATAATATAATTTTTGCATGTTTTTTATGTGTGATTTTAAATTACACAGAGGTAAGGTAGTAATGATGAACTCACGGTTGTATATGGCCGTTGTTTACGTTGGCATTCTCGCCAATTTCAGGTGGCATGTTTCCTGGAGGTATGGCTGTAAATAAAAAAAACTATGTCACATTTTTTTAAAGATAGTTCCCGCACTATGGACAAGCCCTGTGTCGTGGCGGACTACACAAACATACAGAAATTAATGATCACAAACAAATATTTGTCGTAGTTGGGAATCGAACGTGTGTAACGGCAGGGGCGGTAAGTGAAAACCTTAACCACTACATCAAACGTGTAGTCAGTATATCTTTCAGCTACTATAAATTAGATTACGTGAGCAATTTCAGATTACACACAGTTTTTCTGATTCATATCAATGATAAGGCTTCCCTATTTACCCAACAAAAACTACGATGAAAACAGTTGATCTGTTTCGAGTACGGCTTCACAGAAGACAGTCCAAACTTAATAATTTTCCTATTTACGATGGGAGTTAAAGCCAAAATGGTTATTTGTTTTTAAGTTTTAAGGAAAATAAGTAGTCATCGCTACCCATGAACACCAGCAACACTCAAGATTTGATGATGAGTTGCAGACTCTTAAGCGCTCCTACGAATTCCAGACTGCTGGTTAAAAACAAAGTATTCATTTAGTCCTTTCGGCATCTAACCTAACCAGACATTGATGAACGAAGAACGAAAGCAGTAAAGAAAGAAAGAGTAATAAGTGATAGAAAATCATTCTTACACGATACAGAATAGTTGTGTTCGTCTATGAGCTGCTGTGGGTAGGCGTACGGCGAGTAATTCATTACGGGTATTCCTCCTTGCGGTGGCATACCAGGCTGCGGCGGCAGTGGCTGCATCGGCTGGCTACCGTGAATTGGCACAAACGAGTAGTTACCGTTCATGGTCGGTCTAAATCTGGAAAATAGACAATCGTTCATTAAATTAATTATTCCATTTATTCATATTTTTACATACTTTTAACATTTTTAAATATTTTCCTAAAAATACAAATAAAATAAAATTTATTATTTCCCCCTTTTTTCCGGTTGCACATGAAAAAGAGGGGGGCTAGTGCCCTTATTTACACTTAATCTAACGTTTGTTAGTCTATAAGGATTTTAGCCCAAAGCCCCTAAACATAGGTACCGGCAAATTATGGATGTACATTCGTACACCTCTGCGTAACCTTTCCGAGGCACAGGCGTGATGGTACGTTTATATTACTTCTTAGATTTATATTGGAACAGTAATCGTCATATAACTTATACAATATTCTAAAATGTGAACAAACATTTGCTTAAAAATTGGCCGAAACTGCCAAAATTGTCGATTTTAGCCTCGTATAGTTGATGATGATTAATTTAGAGTAAAGTATTGCTACGAAATCGTGTATATTGTATAGCCAATGCCATGATTATTATTTCCATGTACCCTCAATGTATTATAACAAGACCAAAAATTTCTGTGAAATGAAATATAATCAGAATTTCGCAACGTAAGCGAAGGTATCAGCTTTAAATAATAAATAGGTTAACTTGTTTACCCCAGACGTAAAGCATATTTTATAAAATACACACAGTAACAATCTGAAGAAATTCGCAAAACACGTGGTCAAGTTCGCCATTTTAAGATTTTAGCACAAACGCCGCGTTACTTGTGATTATATTCGCAAAGGCCATTTAAATTTGTGCTAATACAAAATATTTTAACGTATCATATCAGTCAAAAGGGGCCCACTGTTGAAATAAGGCGTGCCCCTTTGCCTCATAGGTTAAATACCACCAGCATCTAACTTCTCCCGGCGACTTTAAGGCATAAATATGCAAAACTATTAAAAATATTTACCTCTCCACGTCTCGAATACAAGGGATCACTTTTACTTTATAAAGTAAGTAACGAAAGCGACTACGGCCAGTAACCAGTACTGTTCAGTAACTCGATTCGAAACGGACTAGTGATATTCAAAGATGTGTTGCATTGCATGCAGGTAGATTTTTTACCGCTACCACCCCATAAAGGCCGTGATACACATGCCTTATTGCAAAAAATAACGCTTAATTATTAACTGACCCCGCGGTGTTTCGTTCATCCAACTTTTCCTAATCCCGGTTCCATTGATATCAGTGATTGATCGGCGTTGATCGATCAGTCAAGTCAGTCAGCCAGTCAGTTTCTAACTTTATACAATATAATAATAAAGATAGTAGTTGGTTTGAGATAAATTGGAGGCGATGCAACGCAAATATTTGGCACAGAATAACTAGTATGCACTCACAATATTTTGTAAATTCTTTTGTTTAGGAGTTTTTTATTATTGCTGACGATGCCACCACACCACATTGCGAAATTAATAACCCGGGCCAGATGTAAAAAGATAAAATTCGATTGATTTGATTTCCCTTATTACAAAAGCTCAATTTAACCAAATCAAACCATGGTTTGTTTTTTCCTGGTCCATCTTTTGCGATTCCTTATAAAAAAAGGGATTAGGTTCCTCTCATTTTCGCAATGCTAGCTACTCGTGCGAGTAATCTATACTTCCCCTGGATATATAGTATTAATAGAAAATAAATTTATTCATTCACTTGGTGCAATAAATAAATTTATTCATATTTAGTTGCAGGCTTAATTTTTCGATAGTGTGCTGGTTAAAAAGTGTAGCCTACATTAACATCATCATCACACCTGTGTACGTCAGTTCTGTGCACCACTGCATAACCCCTCGGAGATACTGGCATAATAGTACGTTGTGTGGGTAAACATTAAGTTGTAACAAGGTGTAAAAATCATATTGCAGGAGTGGTGTTTAGTGACGATCCAGTGACGCCACGCGGGCTACGGTCGGATACCCTCGGGTGCAGTAATACCCAACTATAAGTGTCAGCAGGACGATTGAAACAAATAGTACACAGCGACACAAACGCAACTGATATCTACACTAATAATAAAAAGAGAAAACGTTTGTATTTTTAACACTCCTTTAATGGTACATTTGGTACCTTACTAATTACTAATTAGGCCAATTATGTGATAGTATAATCAATAATTCAGTGGAAGATTTATTTATTTATGCATTATGTACAGAAATGTACAAAGGCGGTCTTAATGCCCTGCATTGAGCTCGCGGAAGATTCGTCTTTGTAAAGATTTCTCCTCCTTTGCAAGATTAAAGGGATTAATAAATCGCCGCAAGGACCTTGGAGCTTAGTCAACAGTCATAACCTGCGCAATACGTTACGTAAGGTGACTTCAAGAACAGAAATAATATAACTTGAACGGAGTTGGTTCCGAGAATAACTACGCAGCTACGAGTTACTCCGGTCTCCTTTGAGTAGGTAACTTTTGCTTTAATTCAATACTAATCACCAAAAATATTTTTCGGTTACAGTTTTCGGGTTTTTCCCAAGAATTCTACGATGGGAAAATCTATATTTCCATACTATTTTTAGGAGGGGACGAATATAGGCTGATCATGATGATGACATATAATATTATAAATGCGAAAGCAACTTTGCCTGTTTGTTACTTTTTAATGCCTAAACCACTGAACTGATTTCGATAAAATTTGGCAAGAAGATAGAATAGCATCCTGAGCTGACCTTAGTCTCAAACAGCTAGTTGTATAACAATGTCGGGTGTAAACCCTGCAGAGTAGTTTTTTTAGTTTTAGTTCCTAGTATAAAGCCTTAAAAACTTATCCGGACTTGGGGGCGACGCACCGAATGCTTCATGAGTCAGAAGAAAGAAAAAAGAACCTAACCTATTTTGACTGTTTTGTTAATTTAAATATTAATATATTTCAAACGTTTTTGTACCGTCTAAATGCCACTTTAGACGATCGTGACGTAGTTCCGCTCGGCTTGTTATGCAGCGAACTAACAATTTCCCAGTTTACCCGCAATATTTCATTTATTTTGATTTTAGAACATAATTTTATTATTTGCTTGATTTCTCTAAAGTGATTCATGTAAATCTTTGAGAAATTAACGACTTTTATTCGTATTCGACTATCGTTCGTGTATTCATTGTTAGAAATAATACAATAATATTTATCACATAACTAGCTGTCCCGGCAGACATTGTTCTGCCCCGTTAGAATTATCTTTGGTATGCCTTCCGAGTTGATTAGAGGGTTGCATGTCATTTCAATTTCTTCCTAATATTGTTTTGTTTTGATTGACGTCAAATGTTTGACAGCTGGGGACAGAGAGGTTTACAAAAGAAAAGAAAATTGTTGTTTTTACCATTTTCCTCGTATTTTTTATGTGTTTTCTCCCCATAAGAACCTTCCTCAGACTTCATCAAACACAACAAACAAGAAATCAGCCAAATCCGTTCAGCCCTTTTCGAGTTTTACGCTTAGCAATGTATTTAGTGATTCCTTTTTATTTATATAGATAGATATCACGCCTGTGTTCTCTAAATGTAAGGCAAAGGAGGTCATCGAAATCGGCCCAAATGATGTACCTAAGGTACACTCATTGGAAAAAATACTCTGTATTGCGCTGGTTAAAACCTTAGTCGTACTTTTTTTAATGTTGACTGGGGGATAAGAAAAAATAATTTTAATTCGAGAAAAATCACGCCATTTTGGCACACTACTATCTGTTTCATAATGATTTCATAGTAAAAACTGTCAGTGTCAGTTTCGGAATGTCAAACGTACGCCATTACGGCTTATTACGGCAATTATTATCAGTTTCATAATGATTGCATGGTAAAAACTATCAACTTGACAGCTGCCATGTACCTCCGGTACAAATTTGGGCTGAGTTGTATGGGCTTTTGATGACCTCCTTTGTAGTTATGCATAGGCACACCCTTAGTCCGCTGGTATGTTTCGATCCCATCTATACTATTATCATACACACATACAAATCTTTTCATGTTTGTAATGAGTAAACTTAAAAACTACTGGACGGATTTCAACAATTCTTTTATCATTAGAACGGATGTTGTTTGTTGCTCGGTAAAGACGTAGCATAGTGAGAGACATTTTCAAATCGGGTCAGTAGTTTCGAAGCCTAGTCAACAAATCTTTCCTCTTTATAATATTAGTATAGAAAAATAAAATACAACTCGCTAGGGGCAGCTGTAAGAGATAACTAAAATAACACATCCTTTGAACCAAAAATCTTAGGTTCTTGGAACCCAACATTGAAATCAATAAACTTAGCTTTAAATTAAAAAAAAAAACAAAATCCCTGTACGTAGCGAATAAAGAAATAAGCAAGCAAATAATATAACACAATAAATAGAGCACAGTTACAAGTCGCAGTTCTAAGTACTAAAGCGCACAAATAAATCTTAGACTTTAACATATTATACTAAAACCGACTGTCTTCAATTACTGTAATTTATTGACCGTTGTATTTTAAAGTAAAAATAAATAAATAATAACACGAAATAATTTTATTTATTAACAAAATTTTTAGTTATAAATTAACATACCGGCAAATTGTGACTTACATTAAGTACAACTCTACCTAAAACCCTAGTAAATTATGTTATAAACTTATAATAAATTGAATAATGACCTTACGAACTGACTAATCAAATAAGTAGTAATATTAATTTATTTATTTAATTAATTACTACGGAGCCACCAATTACAGTAATTAAAAAAAAAAAAATTTTTTATTTATTCATTTATTAAATTTATATTTTTTTAAAGATATAGATTAGGTACTTAAAGAAATCACCAAATAAGTGGAGAGACACATTAATAGAAAATGTAAAATGTGAATCAATACTGATACACAACTGGTGTTGTTTATAGAAAATAATAAATTATGGATATCCAAACAGCTTACTATTAGAGTCCCGACACGACGTCCGGCGGCGAACGTCTTAGTGAGTACTACAATACCAGGAATAACATGCGTACTATGAGCTTGTTAGACTTAAGTGCTACGATGCAACGATGCAGCCGTTTATATTATTATTATATGGAATCACAACGCTTACTGCATCGTTTGTCGTGGTAATAGCGAGGCAGCCGGTCGTAACAGTGTGTACAGTTGTACCAAATTATCACGTACCTTGACCATCGGCGCGTTTTTGGCCGACCACGAGGGCCGTACATCCGTCTGTATTTTTTTTTACCCGACTGCCGAAGGAGGGTTATGTGTTTGACGTGTATGTATGTATGTATCTCCGTTCCTATGTCCACTCGTTACTACAAAACGGCTCAACCGATTTAGATAAATGATACATCATTAGATTCGTCTTGATGGCACGCGTGTCACTGGGTACATGAAATTAAAAAATAAATATGGCGGATTTTGTGCGTTTTAATGTGCGGTGCGTTTTAATGATTTTGAAAATAATCTTTAGGTGTATCATTTTTAATTTCATATGATCATTTAGGATTTGTCGAGCGATTCTATGATATTAAATGAAACAAAAACCCCGACTACATCAAAAGTTTAGTACTTTTGACGTAGTCGGGGTTTTTGTTTAATAACTAATAACTAAAAATCTAATAACAAGCTCTATGTATGAAAATGTATTGCAAGCGGGACAAGCAAACAAACAATTTTGTTTAAAATTTAGATTGACCGAATAGCTTGTCCCGGCAATTTTTAGTTATTAGTTAGTACTTTTCCTATGTACTTTTCTGTAGCGGAGTATTTTGGGTGTCGAGAGGCTGGACCGCGTCTGAAATACTACGCTTCAATTCAAAACGCGCATAGTGGACGTGGGTGTCCAAACTGCAAGACGCGTGTGGCGCTGGGCTGGCTACGTTAGCCGCATGCAACCGGACAGGTGGGCGAAGATAGCTACTGAGTGGGTACCCTGTAACGTTACTCGTGGACAAGGTCAGCCGAAGACACGTTCGACGAGTTGTATACGAGATTAGTAGTAACTTAGTAAGTTGTTTGAATTGTCTCATTAATTAATCTAGTGTTAAAAAATATTATTACAATATTTGTACGCCTTCAAAGGCTAGACAGAGCGTTCATAACTTTACAAATTAACAACATTTTTACCTATGGTCTACAAATAAAGACATTTGATTTGAGATGATCTGGACCACTTTTTACCAACGTGATATGAGGAAACCTAGGATAGAAAATCCTGGATTGACTTAGGGAAGGCTTGCCAAGTCTTTGCCCAGCACTGGGGCAAAAAATCTACTTTTGATAGAAACAGAAATTTACCGCTAGCATTGGAATCACATCACTAAAACTACAATATACAGTATGGCAGGTCATAGAAATGTTTGTTCCCTGCGATCCGTGGTGCAGAAACCGCTTAAGCGCCCGTTACATTAGGAGTTTCGTATGCGTGTATCGCCCTACAAATACTTGCCTGTAGTGTATTCAGTGCATGGGGCGAGTCTCGCCTTCGACTCGATTATCGCATAAGTGATACGGTTACGATTATTGCCGTAAGTGACAGTTTTGGTTATAGTGTAAATACCATAGGAGAGAATCGCATGTGGAATTTCGCATATGATAATCGTATACGATTTTTCGCCGCTCGCATTCGATAAATAGTCCTAGTGTCAGGCTTCAGCCACAGCGATATTTGTGCCGTTGTAACTTTATTTTTGGTGTATTTGGTTATTTTTGTACACAACTTTAGGAAAATAACGGTGTTGCGTAACGGTACCGGAAATATTGTGCGCAACGAACAAAAATAGATGATTTTTCAAGGCTTCAAGCCTTACAAAACTTTTCTAAACGAGAAGTTGAAAAGTTTACCAATACCATGAACGTTGTATAAACTGTGAAGTTTTCCCTGTACTATAAATACACAGCTCAAACTTAGAGAGCGAGAGAAATATTGGATTAAAATAAACAAAAAACAAAAGTTCAAGTCGTAGGCTACCGTTTTTAACCCGACGAAAAAACGACGGGGTGTTATAAGTTTGACGTGTCTGTGTGTGTCTGTGTGTGTGTGTGTGTGTGTGTGTGTGTGTGTGTGTGTGTGTGTGTGTGTGTGTGTGTGTGTGTGTGTGTGTCTGTGGCATCGTAGCTCCCGAATAGATGAACCGATTTTGATTTTGGTTTTTTTTATTTGTAAGGTGAATTAGTCGGGAGTGTTCTTAGCTATGTTTGGTGAAAATCGGTCCAAGATGGCCGCCGCCACAAAATAGCGAATTAAATATTTTTTCACAACTCCCTCAATATGGGTATCAAATGAAAGGGCTTAACTAGGAGAATACTATACACTGCGATAAATTTCAAATCCTAGATGGCCACCACCACAAAGTGACAAATTACAATTTATGTCGGGGCTTTTCTAAATTTTTTATTTAGGTTAGGTTATATCTATTTTACTTCTACCTTTTAGGTAATTACTATAATATTACGGTTTTTACAATTTTACGGTCACATACACAAGCTGTATGTGACCGTAAAATTGTAAAAACCGTTAAATTATAATACATTAATTTAAACGTTAACTTTAGTCCTACTTACGTGCAACAATTTAAGATTATAATAATATATCTAGTAGGATTGTACACTGCAATTACTGTAAACTGGAACGATGTTACTACTGCTAACAATTTAACGCATTAATTTTCAATTCTGGCGAACGCCTTGTTTGTTCACAGTTCTAACTTAACCGATACAAAGGTGTTGCAGTTCAAAATTTATCGACAGTTAACAATCTCGTGAAAACTTAGATTAGAAATGTGCGAACTCTCTGTCGGAACTCCCTGACGGCATCGTTGTTCCCCGAGACTTATAATTAGGGTGTCTTCAAGACGAGAGTGAATCGGACATTTTTCTTCGTAGACCACATCGTTGCTTAACATCAGGAGAGTTTTGGTCAAGCGCAAGCCCAACTAAGATACAATAAAATAAACAAATATAATCTGTATAATGCATGTAGTACGAACCTTTCGAGTTCCTCCTCGGAATGCGCGAAAGTGCACGAACTGCCTCGCGGACAGAAGGAGCGCGTGGCCGCGTCCCTGCACATTGACACTTTGTACTTGTTGTGGGTGGGCGTCGACGCTGCCGTCTGGGGGGAGCCCTGGCCTGGGGAGGGGAAAACGATTCCCATTTACATACGGTGTTCATATCCCATAGGTCCATATGCTTGGTGTATTGTGGGAGCAGTGTAGTGTCCTATGTCTTTAATTAATGTAATTGGACAGTGGCCGTTTTAGTTAAAGTAAAATAAATAAATAAAGTAAGCGAGGTATTATCCTGTACGAATCCAACATAGAGGTTCTAGTAAATGATATTTTGTGATTAAGCAATACTGCGTATACTTAACAGCTGCGTTAACTGATATATTGTCATTATCATCATTATCATCTGAAGGATGTACACTGCTGAACATAGGCCTCCTCCATAGATTTCCACAAGGATCGTTTATATGCCGCCTGTATCCAACGACTTCCAGCTATAACCAGGTCATAAGTCCGTCTCGTAGAAGACCATCCTATGCTTTGGTAGTCTCCACGCAACTCATTTTTACCCGACAATACGGCAAAAAGCCGAAGGAAGGGTTTTTGGTCCAACGGCCATTAGTTCTACGAGCTGTACCGATTCCAAAATGTAAAATTCAAATAAAGAATAAAAAAGGCAATACTGTAGCACGACTTTTCATCGGCACTCACTAGTATTAGAGTCTATACACCGGTCGGGCATGGGTTGCTTCTGATTGTGATTGGAATCCCGGCCCGTGGCTTGCTGCTGCAGGTAGTGTATCAGCCCGGCCACCACCTCCTTGAGCGACGTCATCACATCCGCCAACTGCTGCCATGATGGACTTTTGGCATCTGTAATAGAGGAATTAATGTTATATAATACTCGTTACTGCCTCGTTAGTCTATTGGTACCAATCGCGACTGCTACGCTAGAGGTCCTTGGTTTATTCCCGGTTCGAGCAAAGTGTTGTTGGGTTTTCTGTGAAATTCCCAGTAGCAGTTCGCAGCCTACCAGATTGAAGCCATTCGTGCCAGATTGATGGCAATAAGCTCGCGCCCCTTATTACATGGGACCTAAATATACCGGCGAATTGTGCGTGTACATTGGTACACTTCTGCCTAATCAAAATCGAATCAGTAGTACCGGTGATTACCCCGAACATCCAAACTCACAAACTTTACCTCTTTATAATACTAGTATAGATTATCTGAGGACACGGCAGTAGTTTTCTCACTTTGGGGGCGTTCATAAAATACGTGAGATGTTTAAGGGGGGGAGGGGGTCGAGTCAAATCTAATCTAACCTTACGTTGGAGAGAGGGGGGTCTCAGCAAATATCACGCAATTTTTTTTTCTGATTGAAACAAAAAAAAATATACTATTTTTATTACACTTATAATTAAACTTTCAGCAATATTGATTACTAGTCTTAACTAGTCGTAAATAAAAGCACGAAGCATTTTTTTTTCTTTTTACAATAACAATCCAACGGGTTTACGTAAGAAACACACATTTTGAAAAATCTCACGTGAGATTGGGGGATGGGGGAGGGGGTTGAATAAAATCTGACGACATGTCACCAGGGGGGGAGGGAGGGATAGAAAATTAAAAAAAACACCTCACGTAATTTATGGACGCCCTCTTACGAATACAATACATACCAGGACTAGCGTCAATATTGGCGAGTCTGTCTAGATGCAGGCTCATGACGATCAACTGCGCCGGGTCCCCGGTCCTCTGCAGCGCTATGAACAACTCTTGAACAGACTGCGCGAACGACTGTGGTGTCTGCAATTTATCTGCAATAGAACTATGTGATGTGAATACGGTTTGATAAGACCACGACAGACTTATGTAAAATAAAGTATTTTGAGTTAATACTCATGCCTTTTTCTATGGGGCAGGCCTTTGTTCAGCATGGACCTCTGTAGGCTGACATAATGATGGCTTTTTCCCATATGGGTAGGGAGAAACTACAAAACCCCATTTGCTGCCATTCTTGCATAATCATCTGTAATGCATCATCCAGAGGCCGACTTCATCCCCTGCTTACAATAATATTCTGTCAAAATATTACTGCAATCTGCAGACCTTAATATATTGGTCTGAGTATAAGCGTTCGGTCTATTCATCACTTTCCAACCTTATCATCATATCAGCCAAAGGACTTCTGCAGAACCATACATTTTAAACTTCATAATTAAGTCTAGAATCTAATGATCAGCCGTCAAAGTAATTAATTTTTTTATCTTGCCTGTATTGTCCCAATCCTGAGCAAAGGCCTCCCTCATTTCTACATAAAACCACAAAGGAGATGGCAAGAGGACCTGGATGCCTTCCTGGATAATTGGACACAAATAGCCCAACGAAAAGATAAGTGGAAAAAAAACAATTTGCAACAAAGATAAATATCTCTATGATCTGCGCACGCACCTATAATACTTTGCATGTGGCTCTTATGAGCTGTGTCTCCGTACAGCAGGGAGCTCCACTGGTCGGGCGCTATCCTGAGCCCCGCTTCCGTGGCGATCTGAACTATCTGCGCATCGTGCTCGCGCCGCAACGACTCGTACGTGCGAAACTCCTCTTTCAATTGCATTAAAGATGAATCACATTCACGTTTTGATACCTAAGGAGAAAAGGTGAATTACAATTTGAAATGGCTCTAAACGAAAGTTACCTACAACTGCAATGATGACGTAACATCACTACAATTCAAAAGATGTAAAAGTAATTGACACGTTCTTTAGCGAGTACTCTAGTAGAGTAGTCCTATCTTGATTCTTATACAGTTCATGTAACTGGGAATGCAATATTTAGTGGCTGAGTCACCGTTCAAAATAACTTTACTTTTCGTAATAAATTAAAAAATACCATTACTATCCCGTATTGTTTTCGCTAAAAAGATGTTGCCAAATTCACAGCTGATCGGTTCATTGCGTATAATATCATACATACATAGCTTCAACAACAACACAACTACAACTACGAGTTGCTACGATCCTGGTACACCACTTTTTGATGAAGTGGTATAATAACCACTTCATCATAAATGTAGGACTTCATCATATATGCAGATATTGCGCTTTAGCTTTTGGTGTGTAGCAAAAGCGCATGCGAAAAAATGACTTTGCCATCTTAGAAAATTTATCTATTTTGGTGATGTAGGTATGTGCAGACAACACGCTAATGAAGTATATAATATATAATTAAATAAATAACAACAACAGCAGTGAATTACCTTAAAACAAGAAGCTCTGTATAGGAGCTGGACGACATGCCCTATGCTAGTTTTAGAAGCCTGCGGAAAATGAGGCTCCAGTCTTTGGACAACAAACATCACTAACACCTGCAACAGATACAATATATCGGTAATAAATACCTTATCAATGAAGCAATAGTTTATTCACCTAGAGTTAATTAAGGAAGATCTTATAATAATAATCAACCCATATACTGTCCCACTGCTGGTCACAGGTCTCGTCTCAGTATGAAAGGGATTAGGCTATGAGGGATGAGTCCACCACGCTAGCCTAATACGGATTGGCAGACTATACACGTCGTCAAGAAAATATCTCAGGCATGCAGGTTTCCTCACGATGTTTTCCTCGAGACCTATAACTTGGCAGTTCAGTGGTCTTACTAAGGCTAATTAATAAATAGCTCATGTTTTTTTTACTGTAACTGATTCTATGAGTAAACCTGGTTCAAGAGGATTACCATTATAATACTTACTGCGCACTTAGATCTGAGCCGTTAAGTTTTTTTTTATAAAAATCCATTAAAACGTTCGCGTACAAAACAAAACCGTTTACGTAACAGTTTTGGGGAGTTAGCGCTCTGTTTATACCTGTTTTGTACGATTTCTAATGTTCTATTATCAGAGTGAAGGGTGCGGCTGCTCGTGATGCCTATTTATGTTTACTTGGAAACAAAAATGGCAATTCTACTAAAACCGATGAAATCTTTTTCGGTATTGTTCAATAAAAATATGAGAAGTTGGTCGTCATTGTCGTGGTTTGATCTCTTTTTTTAAGTAACAATAAAAGGCAGTTTCAAAAATAAATAAAATAAATTTCAAAACTGAACGTAGGACTTACATTGTTAGTATTAGGCGTCGTTTTTAAAGTTCTTTTAAGATTTTAGGGTTCTTTTATTTTATGCAACAGATTTCTTATAGTTCCTTTATAAGGAATGTGTACTCACTTTTCTAGACAGTGCAGATCCATCCTCTAGCGCCAGTAACACCAGTTTGAGGACTTCTTCCTGCATTGCCGGTCCCAGGAACTGACAACCGCGCGCTCTCACTGCCGCCCACAAGTTCGCGCTCAACTGCTGCGGGTTCTTTAACAATAACACGACGTTATTTGACAATAGAAGGGAAGACAAGAAACACAATGTCAAGAGAGGGATTGAGAGGTCCTATATCGATATGAATAATTATAACTACTAACATAGGATAAGTTTTATGCATTAGGTAGTAACAAAAATTTTTTTGGCCTTCCGAGATAGTTTCATATTCAAGAAAATCGAAAGAAATTAACAACTGCGACCTACCAAAACATTTACGACAGAAAGAACTATGGTTATTGGTTTACGACCAGTTAAAGCGGTTAAATAACACATTAAAAATCCTAAACAAAACATAGATTTGTTGTAAAACGATTAATATTTTAATCACATTTTAACTCTAACTTAAGTATCTGTCAGATTTAAGGAATGAATTTGAGGACGTAGTTATACAAAAATGTTCCAATCCACATGTCATGCTAAAATGAGTTAAATATGCAAATCTGCGTATTTTTACATTTACTACTTGTTTCATTAATCTGTTTCAGTGCTCAAGTGACAGTTTGAGGTACTTGAATAAAACCTACAGTATTGAATTATCCTAGTTCAAACAAAAAAATGCCGAGTCTAACACAAAAATGTATTTATATTGGTTTCAACTAGTTGTGGATTGGAACATTTTTATATAACTACGTCCGTTTAATAATCTTAACTGTTGATCATTTTTCATCCCAAGGTTAAACTTCATTAGGCCTATTTACTCTTTCACAGGTAGAATCTTCTTTCTTTATTTTATGAAATTGTACAACAAAGGTGTTACTTAATTCTAAACTCGCCAAACTTTTAGGTTTGATGGCGAGGGGTGCTCTTTTACAAAACAATGAACCACCTTACACTTTGTATTCCTTAACATAATAGATACAAAATATATTTATAAATCTATGACATATGTTTGTATTATTTTTATGTTGACAATATGATAATAATTATTACAATCGTGATCTAATTTAGCCTCTCGACCTTATTATTAAGAGCATAAGGTTTTAAATATCTTAATGGTCCACCGCCAGTCTACAAGCGTACTTGGCATTACCTGATGCTGCAATATGAGCTCGGTGACAGTGCGCTCGCCGAGAGAGCGGGCTGCGCGCGCTGCCCTGCCTCTTCCCTCCTCGTCGGTGATCGCACACTGCAGTAGCATCACCAGCTTTCTCTGCATGGGCCGAGAGAGCCGGCTGCTGGCCATACTGTTGTTGACTGCACCAAATAGTACATTTTGAGCTAAATCTTGACATATTTAAGCAGACTGACCGATGTATCATAGCAACCCGCAAAGCGTTAGGTGTAAAGAGAGAAAAAATATTTCATGCTAATACAAAATTACGTATAGGTTTTTGTATTGCAAGGAATAGTAATGGTCGAACTGAGAAATTCATAATCTGTAAAAATCAAAATGTGTGGGCTTTCTTAATTAAGAATCTGAATTCAGATTATGAAAATTCCGGATGAATAGATTGCTGCTGTACTTGATATTTAAACATTTTGGATTATGTAATGTAGTAGTAGTAGTGTGTAGTAGGTAATTTGGATCATATTCTTGTTTTTCTAGGCTGTCAATCGCTTTAGAATAATCGACAAATGCGATACATACGGGAATATTATATTCTTGTGATGTTTCTATGGTCTGATTGAGAGTATGTAAGTCATCAGTGGTTGATAATCCCGAGCGGAATCCAGCTTGTTCGGGGATTCGTGACTGTCGAGGTGTTTACTCATTCGTTTCAAATATTTTCATAAAAAAAAATATATCCAATATATATTAAATTTACCAGGCTTAGAAACTTGATTTTTGCAGCACAAGAGACAGTAGAGTACATATTTGGAAATAATTTTAACTAGATACATCCACGCAATCTTGAGAAAAAGTACTCAGACAGAGTCCATCTGTCTGTCAGTACTTTTTCTAACCAATAAAATACAATTCATATCTTTGCAAAAAACAAAGTGATTCTATAAGAATTTCTCTTTTTCCTTTTGAGGAACGTAAACCTAAAAATGGAGTTAGGTTAAAATGGAGGAAACCCAGCACTCAAGGCTATACCTACATTAAGAAATTTGTTTAAAGTTTTCTCCAATAGGAAACCTCAGTAATGTTCTTGGAATAACATCATGGTTTGTTGTATTAATCGCTTCGAGGAGAAAAAAGAACGGTTTTAAAACTGAATTGAACGAAAATAAAGTTTACAAGACTCCGTTCAGTCAGTTTATTTTTGGGCACTTAAGTGTATTGTTTGCCAAATTGCGGAGAGCACTCTCCGGACCTTCGCAGCTTCGGGGAAACAGATGTGATAGTACGTTATGTTTTTAAAATGCCTCGTTGGCATATTGGTAGGAAGTGCAACTGCTACGCGCGAGGTCCTATCATCCAATATGCATCCATCCGAGGTCCTATCATCCAATAAACGAGATTCGATTCCCAGGTCGAATATTTAGTTTTTCTATGAAATTATTAGTAGCAGCTCGATGAATTGTTCCTCGTGATTCGATTTTTTAAAACAATCGATTAAATTTTACTGGGTTACATCACTTCAATTATCAGTTATAAACTGTCATGGATGATGCCATCATAGATTTAAAATACTATGAATCTATAATGATACATCAAATAATTATCGAAAGTAATAAGCTAAGATTCTTGTTTTAAACACTATATTTTCATTGAAATCCAGTTTAACAGTTTTGGTGCCCATTCCAGACAAACATTTCGACAGCAAAATAATTTTCATTAACATTTTGCAATTCATTTAATACTTAAACTTTATTTTTAGTACAGATGCGCAGGTTGATACTTAGTCGCGCCTCCACCTTAAAAGGGATTTGGACTAAATTAAATTGTAGTGAATCCTTCTCGGATCAGACAGAATTACGCCCCGCGAATTTAAAACCACCCCCAGTATAGCGACATTAATAAGTCGATTTCAATGCTTTGAATTATGAAAATATATGAAGTTTGTGAACACTACCTACGCCGATAAAATAGTCTTGGTGGGTGAGGAATCAGTCTAGTCGGCGACGACGCATAGGAAACCAAACAAAAACATATAATTTTCCATTCTAAAAATATATTTTTAGGGTTGAGAGACGTATTGTGGGCGTCGCGGCGTTGGTGGTTAATATATTCAAATGTGACAAAGAAATTTAAACTAAGAGGATAATACAAAATTTTAATACAATCAATTAAAATTTATTAGTCATAGCAACTCCGGTTTTTCAAGATTCCATTCATTTCAGATCACGGAAAGACCAACACTACTTATAACAACTAAGAATCACAAATATTCTAGAATTTTGTTGGGTTCCGGATATACATTATAAGTATATTATCAGAGTATCGCAACTTTTAACTGTGTTATCCTTAGGAACCTTACTTCGCTCTCAATACTCAGGAATAGTACTCGAGTTTACTTGATTATCATAAGTGATATGTACTTCAAGTACTCATAATATTTTCGTTGCTAGTCTATGGATCAAAATTCGGTTGGGCACGATCCTAAATACCAGCGAGATTATGCTCACCATTGCCACAATACTTGAGGTAAGCCGCGAGGTGTTCCATACATTTGATGATGCAGTCGTACGCCTGTTTGTCGTGGTCGGGGAGCGCCTGGATCGAGGGTGGATGGTAGGGCTGTGCCGGCGGCGTGTATCCGGCGAGCTGCAGCAGCGCTGTGTTCACCACCAGCTCCTCGGGCTCCACTTGTATGACAGCCTGCAGGGGTGACACAGAGATGATACAAAAAATACGACACATCTTACGACAGCAAAATGCTGTTTGAAAACACGAAGATTGTGGATGCATATAATTGATTTTGTAATCTGCCAAAAATCGTGGCAGTACTTGTGAAAATATTTCGCATTTTCTGGTCGCTGGCCATTGTGTAGAGCATTTTTATTTGTAAGTACGAGAGATTTATTTCTAGAAAGATGCAGCAGTAGAAAATTTTACATATATACATAGCTTCACGCCTGTTGCCCGTAGGGGCAGGCAAAGACTATAGATTTCCACTTGCTACGATCCTGGCACACCACTTTCGCTTCAATCTATGCACATCAAATTATGCTCTTGTTTATTTCAACAGACAAAATCAAATTATCATGAATATTTGTTCTAGTTCGATGGAGAACGCTAGCATTAGGTCAGCTACTTTTTAAAAAAAACTACCTAATTCGAATTATTTTCTAACTTATTTATTGGATCCGCACCTATTTTAAATTTGGAGCATTTGTGGAAATCACGTTAGAATTTTATACACAAGACCCAAAAAATGTACTTACAAGTATTATTCTTTTGATAACAAGGGAACTCAAGCTGTTTATTATCAACAACTTTGGCATCATGTTTATGTTATTATTGTGTTTATACAAATACATAACTTGAAGCTTTATTTTATTTCGAAATAGTGCGTGACGAAGGACGACTTTAAAATCGATTTCTTTTTAAATTGGCCTTGAGGCTTAAACTATAAGTACATCGTTTCCGCTAAGTTAATATTACGCGAACGTATCCAGCACGTTATTGTAGGATGACGCTTCGAAAAATACTGAAACATTCCGGATACAAATTTCATGTACTGTATTTAAAAAAGGGTTAGGCAATGTTTATTCTTCGTGGTGGCACCGTGGGCGGCCCCTAATCACGTGGTTTGAGCATTGTCTTTACACATAAAGCACGTGAATCCCTATCAGGACTTATACCGGGGGTGCGCTTTTAGTTTTTTTTAAAGGATTTTTACGGTGCTTTTTATCTAAGAAGAAAATTAATGGAAACCATTTAAAGCATAGACAACTCGATCGTAATCGTATGGATGTGATGTCTTGGCGGTGACGACCCATCTACATGTGCGGTGCGCTGCATTGCTTTTGCGTGTAAGGGGGCGTCCATTTATTAGGTGAGGCGTTTAGGGGATGAGGAGCTCGAGCCGAATCTTACCCGTTCTCAGCAAATATCATGTAAATTTTTCCCGTAAGAAACAAGAATATATGTTGTTGTATATATCAATAAGGTCAGGAAAGTCATTCACTTGACACACATCTTTAATCTGGCTTACACATCCATTTTTAACCGACGAACGACAAACCGGAGATGTTTACACATGTTGTATTTTATGTATGTTAGTCGATTTCTCTGTCGACTAATTTTGAAACTTCTTTTTTTGTTTGAAAGGGTTTATAACCCGAAATGCTCCCATTTAAATCAGATCGAAAAATTGCACCCTTAAAGGTAGCCTAATAGCCATAATACCTTTTTTAGCGGATATTAACGCATTATAAACAAACAAAGTGCGCGATTTCAAATTATTGGGGTTATAGTTTTTGAGATTTCGTGATTTGGCAAGCGAGTGAGTGATATTTCGCATTTATAGTATTAAGTATTAGGAGTTGGCACTCACCTGGTCGAAGGGACATTGTTTTCTGTGCAAGTGTTTGAGGCAGTGTTTACAGAGTGTATGGCCGCACCCGAGGCTAATGGGGCTGCGAGGTGGACCACCGAATTCGCGGCAGCATACTGGACAGTTCAAATAATCCGTCCATTGAGGCGCCTGGATTGGCATTCTGGAACAAATACAAACAGCATCACTATTGTTCACTAGCTTATCTACCCCTACCCTTACCTTCACTTCCTTATCACAACTGGCTGCTCCCGTGGGGATGTTCCAAAATCCTTAATGCGCCCTTACGCCATAACAACTATCTATGTTTCCATCTATGTTATCAAAATTTCAACACAATCAGTTTGCCAGTTTCTTCTTTCATAGATATAGATCATAATTCGAATATGGTGGTTGCCTGGTTGATCGCCGGATCTGGTTAAGCTATCGCTTGCCAGTTTCTACAATTACTTTATGGATGGATGTCGGTAACTTTTACGTGCCCCGATAAGTCCTCCTTCAGACCCAGTTGTCATTACAACTAAGTTTTTTTATTGCTACAGCTGGTTGAGGTATAAGCAGAGTTTTTAATCAATCCCAATAAATATATTATTGGGATTGATTAAAAACATATAATTATATTTATAATCCCTATCCGATTAGGTAAGTCTTAACTAGCTTTCATAAAAAAAAACCACCTATGTAAATATTATTTATACAGACATACATACATACATAGCTTCACGCCTGTTTCCCATAGGGGTAGGTATATTATTTATATATTATTATATTATGTAAATATATTTAGTTTTTTATTATTTACTCCACTTATCGGAAAATTTAATTGAGTAGGTATGGAATAACTATTATACTTATCTATAATAGACCCCTATAACGTGTGACGCCACTACTATAATATAGTATACAAAAGACTTGGAAAATAATATAATTTTTAATAGCCTCCATACAAAAGAAGGTAGGATCGAATCTTGATTTAGGAACCATTAAATTAGATTTTTCCAAAAAAAAATAGGTATGTTCGTTTTAGGTTCTGAAAGAGCTGCTACTGAAAATTTCATAGATAAGCCCAATAATGCTTTGCTCTGCAGTCGTGTTTATTTGCAGTTTTTTTTTATTAAAACACTAGCGAACCGCCCCTCGCTTCGCTTCGGGTACTATTACATTCACATAAGCTCAAAAGCCTGGCGCACCTTATCAAATATATTAACTTAGAAGTGTCGAGCTGATTACTTTTAAAAATATCGAGATAATTTGCATATATATATATATATATATGTAACTTGCTTTTCAAAAATCTTTCGAGATGCCAAATGCCAAGTGCCTAAGGGCCCTGGGGTTCTTAATTCTCTACCCCAAGTCCGGGCCTGCTTCTTAAGTAAAAGGTCTTTTAAATGTCGCAACAATAGGTTTACTATTGTTATGACAGATGAAGATCTAAAACAACATCACTCCTGTTTGCTTTTATATAAACGTGACTTTGAGTAGTCCAATCATACACACTCGTGACGTAACCTAGTACCTCCCTACTATTAGTTAGATTAAAAGAAATAAGCTTATCCGACAAAAATATACATTTTTTAGATGAGTAATCTATACTAATATTATAAAGAGGAAAGATTTGTTTGTTTGTTTGTTTGTTTGTAATGAATAGGCTCCGAAACTACTGGACCGATTTCAAAAATTCTTTCACCTTTGGAAAGCTACATTATCCCCGAGTAACATAGGCTATATATCATCACGCTACGACTAATAGGAGCGGAGTAGTAATGAAAAATGTAGCAAAAACGGGGAAAAAATTATAAGACCACGCGGGCGAAGCCGCTGGCGGGGAGCTATACTGATATAAATTAGCTGGATACATTTTTTATCAAGACACTTAGAATGCAAATTTCTTCCGGCGTAAAATTATTTTCAAAGTCAAATTTAGACGAAAAGCTTAGACGCGTGGAACCGAGATGCTGAATGCAGAGCAAGGGTCGGCGGCGGCGGTAGACTGATGAAAGATCAGTTATGGTTTCTGTGAATGAATTGATTTGTGAGGAGGCCGTGGTTAGGCGACATTTCTCCGGAATTTTAAGCTGTCGCCACATCCCGCCCTCACTGGCTTAAGCTAATATTATAAATACTAGATTTTCGCTAGCGGCTTCGCCCGCGCGTATTTCTTATAAATTATTCCATGTCTATACTCATATTCTTAAAACAAATATATCCCACGGGAACAATACATTTACCGGGATAAAAAGTAACCTATGTGCTATCCCAGACTATAATCTATCTCTGTGCTTAAATTTCATCCATGGAACAATATAAATGGCCACAAAAATACATTTAGTAATTTCACTGTCTCGCTAGATTATTCTGTGAAATATCCATTTGCATTTTCGAGAACGGATTTGTGTCCGGTTGATAGCAATAGGCTCGAGCCCCCCCGCCTCGAGCCTCGAGCCTATTCACATGATGGGACCTGGTGAACTGTGGGTGCATTATTACATCTCTGTCTAACCCTACGGGGAATACAAGCGTGATGACATGTTTATTTAGTTATCAGCTAGTAATTATTATTTATAGTCCCCGCGGAACTTATTGGCCGCGCCTTAGGTATGTGAGCGGTGGGACAGCGGGGCGGGTTCGCTTGCTTTTGTTCACAGTAACCCGCCGCCTCACCCCCGTCCCTATCTAATAAAGCGTGGCCAAGTAGTCCCACGCGGACTATAGTACTAATGATTATTTACGTCATTAACAGTTTCTACTCATGTGTATTTTTGTCAAAACCATGGGATTTAAATTATTTTAGTATAAAGCAGTTTCACGGATTTAAAATCACATAGCATTGCTCACAAGTATATGGATGTCGCATATCGCAGGCCGCAGTCAACTTATGCCTACGCGAAGCCTATCTGAGCTTTTGACTATAGATGCTGAGACTGTAGATAAGCTCGAGACGATAGAATCAATAGATATCGATTCGTAAATATTGACAACGAGTGCTCTACAATAATAGATAAACGTAAATGGTAGGTAGTAAGGTAGTTGAAGTTTGCACGAGCTAACTTTAACCCGGCCATAAAAATCGGAGATAGAAAAATATTGGATTAGAATGATTTAAAACGACAGCCTACGGCTTGAGCTTTTGTTTATATTTATTAAAATATAATATTTTTCTTTCTCCGACTTTTACGGCTGGGTCAAAGTTAGCACGTGCCAACTTTAACCCGGACAATAAGTTTGGCGAGAACTGTACTTGGTTAGTTTTCAAGTCGGTTCAAGGTGACGTTAACGCCGCTGACGATGCTGTGGAAGTGGCGAAGTTTTGGGCACACCAAATTTAATTTAAAAAATCGTACCATCGAGACGAAGAAGAAGGTGACGTAAGCTCGTTCAGAAAATCATAGGCAGTTACAATCCGTAGGCAACCAACAGATATGGAGGTATTCAATACCTAATCCAGTTTATGTTTGGTTCTACTGTTCTAATCTCGTAACGCTAAATATTTCTATGATATTGCAAAAATAAAAGGCAACAAGTAATAAAATGTTATCATAACTGAATATCAAGAATATGAAAATATCAAGCTGAATTCTGTTTAGACAATAAAACTTTGTAAGATGATGGTGTATGAGACAGTGCTTTTCTTCTATTAATTACCGATGCTGTTCTAAAGAAAGTTTACAGTAGCTGGTTAGCTCTGTCTAGCTGGTGTCTCTGGACCTAGCTTTAACTGAAATTGACTTTCAGAAGGTCGTTTGTTTACTTCCATTCTGGTTCGATTATTCAAAGAACTTTCTATATTTTTCCAAACGGATTTACTACTCATAAAAACGCAAATCGTTTTACCTGATTTTCTCTTAAAGATATTATCGACAATCGACATAGAACTACAAAATAAAAATAACCATTTGTCATCTTATTCTGAGTGAATAACTGTTGTGTAGGTAATAAGAGTGCATCAGATGCATAATAATGCGCTCCAGCAAATTAATTTATACCCAGTTTCTACTTTCCACTATATTTGTATAGGCTATTTATCTTTCCACTATATATGTATAGTATTGTTCCTAGGTTTGGGTCTCAGAAACTGAATGCCGGTCCTGACTTCCTGTTTTTTGAGAAATTCCCATGGGTTTGGGAAAAAAGAATTTATCGAGTGGAGGGTAAAACCGCAGGTTTATTAACTAGTCATAGATAGATGGTAATCATTTTGTACTTTTTTAGTACTCTATCATATTACATTTTGTGTTGACTTCCCAAACTCGCCAATATTTCTTCGGTGAAAATCTATCTTAACAGAAATTAATGTCAACTTGTGCTCACAACACCAAATTTGTCCCGGAACTTCTTATACTAAAAATATTTGTACTACATTAAAACTTTGAGGGTACACTATATTCTCCTAATTACTATCTACAATTGATTTTGTTAACTGTCTTTAACTTTGTGGTTAAAGAAAATACTGTTTGATGCATAACACCAAACATGACAAAGCATGTATGAATAATAGAAAGGAAAAAGCAACAAGTTATGGCAAAATTTGTTGTAAATATAATAATAAATATATCATAATAACATTTAACTCAAAACCAACTTCCATGTTTAATTGGCCAGAAGCAGAGCTGCTAGGCAGGATGAGTTTGAGGGTGAGGGAAAGTGTTATTTGGCTCTTGTACCATGTTGATGGCAACAAGCTTACCTTTATTAAATGGAACAATGGTTTCTAAATGGTTCAAATGAAGATAGAATAGTTATATTGCGAATTCTCAAGATAAAGAGAGATGAGAGAGAGAGAGAGACATTTTGGAAAATGAGATCAAAATCAAAATAGTTTTATTTTCACATAGACCTTACACAGGCATTTATGAAATGTCGAAACTAGGTGCATGGTTCCAAATTAGTCGTTTCATATGGAGAAGATCCGGCAAAAAACTCTATGGCTACTCTTTTAGAGTGTTTTACAGCCAGCCTCTTAGCTGCTTATGTATTCTATCTTCAGCTTTTCAGCTGGTTAAAATGATGACCCTCATAGGGACAGTGGTATGCACTTGGCAGCAAGTAAATGAGAAGAGCATTAACTGGAGGATAACTCAGAGGTACAATAAAGAATTTATGCTGATGATGATGATGACGAGAACAAATAATTAGGTACAACTGTTTTACTGTTAATGGGCCCTGGGCTTATCTAACTGATAAGTTGATTGTTACATGTTTCAATATTTCATAAAGTATTTTTCCATGATTCATAATAGGTACTCTGTTGTTAACCTTTCTGTTATTTTTAGTTCCTATTTTTAACAACAATCATAATTATATTATTACTTAGAGTGGTTGATTTTTAAGATTGTTAGTCTTATGTTTTTTTTTCTACTCTTAGAACAGCAATATTACTATTGTTATATTTATGGTTATTTGTTTTTTTTTCAGATAACAAGAGATTTTATTATTTTTTTACATATAATACCTTTAACTAGTTTAAAATTATCATTTAGTTTGTATTAATAACTAGCCTTGCTTAAGTAATGGGAACCTATGCAAAAACAGTTTGAATAATTTCTTAATTACTGTTTCAACTCATTCAATATACTATATAATATTAAATTCGTAAAATTCAGAGGAGTGTTACACTCAGGTGAAACTAGAAGACTTAAAAATAAGCCGCTGAATAATGCATGAATATCTTCTAATAGTGTTTCTCTAGAAACACACTAAGTAGCAATAGTGAAGGTGGCCCTCTTTTTTAATCTAATTTTAATGGACTGTGCATAGATAACTGATAATAAAGGACATCGCCAGCGAGAGGAGGTATCAAAAATAATAATTGTTATCCAATAAATCACCAATATGGTAAAATATTCACAATGATTTAAAAAAAATAACATTTTGAGAGTGATGACGATTTTTAACAAACTTATGTCTGTCATTGTACAGTTTTGCGTGCTAAAAAATAAATCATATACTCCATATCATTACTAACAAACTCAATTTCAGATAAACTCGAAATTACAACGTAAATCTAAAAAATCAGACACTGTACGAAAAATTATGACATCTGAAAATTGCCACCTAGGCAGTCGTCTGGTGGACCGAGCACACCATGATACCTAAATTTAACATTCATATTTAACAAAACGGGGTACAATGATAATATAAAGACATCACTTTTTTATATTTACCTTATAAATATCTCGTACAGTCATCACAAAAGTAACACTATAAGTTTCTACCCACTTCAAAACATGATCGGTCAGCAGCCGTGAGACATAGACTAGATAGAATTTTGCTGATTTTTGCTGTTTGCAATATAAACCTAGGTACACACCGACTAGAAAACTGCATAAAGTTACGCCCTCTAGTTAAGCCCTATGACCTCTCTTTAAAACTTTTTTTAAGGTTATGGCTCCATCGTCGAACATTCGATGATTTTGCCAATGTCAAGGTAGATGTTAATTAATAATGGTCGGTACTCAATATCATAGGAAACTGTAACCGCTAAGCCACGACCTAGAGATGCGCGGCGGGCGGTGGCGGTGGCGACGATTGGTGTGATCACTATGCCACGGACACTCGGACAGTAGCGTTGCTCGGCGACTGCGGCAGGGGTGTACGTTATTTAAAATCTGAAGTGGCGTTTCTTTGCGTCGACACTAGTTCGTATTTTAAACACGATATTATTTTAAATATGAGGGAAGGAGTGCATAGTTTGAATAAAGAGCGTTATAAACATGGTAAATTCCTTGATTACCTAATCATCTATATTATTTATTTACGTCTCTATTGATTTATCTAATCATCATAGATAAATATTTTTGTATTTTATAATCATTTTCATGCTAAGATTATCAGTCATTTTAGAAGGAAAAGTTACTAGCGGGCAGGCATTGAACCTGCGTCTTCTGGTTCGGTACATCAGACGCTATGACCGCTAAGCCACCGCGAGTCCCGCTCGCCATAGCGAAATTTCATTAAAATAAGAAGCATTTATTTATTCAGTATATTCGTAATTTATTAAGTATTATATTAAACATAGGTACTTAATCGTAAACATTACTTATTTACATCTCTATTTATCTATTTCTCTTATCTAAACATACAGATATATTTGTAACTAAGCATTTATTTATTTAGAATAATCGTAATTTTTTGAGAATTATGTTTAACATAGGTACTTACGTAATCAAAAGTACTATTGTATAAACCATAAATAGTATAAACACACTTTTGTCTTGAAACATTGACAAATTTAGTAACAATTAAAATAAACGCATCCGTATTATACAAAAAAAATAAAAAGAGTTAAGAGAATATTTGAATAGTGGCACTATTCAAACATTGTTCCAGTTTCCATAAAAAAGTTAGGTACTCCTTTGTCAATTTGAATGCAATTTACAGGAAATAAATCCTGATTGAGCTCTAGATTTTTTAAATGAAATTTTATCTTCAAGATACGTGGCACTTTTTAAAAATACTCTGAAGCCCTTGGCACTATTCAAACAAAAAAATAAAAGTCGAACTTTTGTGACTAAATCCTTGAGCAGAAATTTTGAACTTTAAACTCAATTTTTGTCATGTTCCGTCAGGCCTAGGTGTACCATATTTTTAGGGGAAGTAGTTGACATTATAGATATCCCTTACCATAATAAAAATATTTATAATCATACAAGTAAGAGAAAAAAGACAAAAACAATGTCAGGTGGAAATTATTAAAAAATAATTGAAATCATTGTATCTTCTAAACAACCGAAAATCGCGGGGCACATGGGGCGTGCATACATGGGGCTGTTAGCTCGTGCCAACTTCAACCCGGACAATAAGTTTGGCGTGAACTGTATCAAAATTTTGGTCTTTGAACGTCACTTCTCCAACCACTTGTATATCGTTTATATATCTATGGTTTTTGTAGTGATGTCATATAATAGTTGCCATGCTAAAAAAGTACTACTTGACAGTTGACGAGACATTTATGACACTGACAAGTGACAGATTTCAATGACAATTAAATTAAATTAAATATTTTATTTATTCTAATTTTCACAATTTGTAGCGTGGATATCCGAACGCAGGCAACTCCCTGGGCGTAAGGGCCGTGGTAAGGCTCCAAGGAGATATTCTCCTTCGCGCTAATGTGTATCCGAACATCCTACCGCGCATGCGTACTGCGCCGACCAATTACATGACGGCCGGCGCCGATCGCGTTACTTGGTAAGCCTGTGATTGGCTGTAGAAAGTTAGTAGAATTATATGGTTATGGCGGATTGTGAGCAAGAAGTAAGACTGTGTCGTGTGTGTTCTGTAAGAGTTTTATTAAAGTTTTGGGTCCTATGAACAAGACTCTGTCATTTACCGACCCTCCCCGACTATAAATTTCAAATTCAATCAAATTTATACTCGTGTTAATTATTTCGGGCTATTAGGTTCATTAGGATTATGTTGGTGCTTGGCTCCTATGCAGGAGTACGACACATGACAAAAAACTTGAAAATAAATGTCCCAGTTATCAAGAGTAAACCTGCATGCTGATATCTTGACTCTTCCTGTCCACGTGTCCTCGTCTGTCCGTGTCCCTCCGTAGTACCCTCCCTAAACACAAAAGAACACAATATCTTTAAGTAGGTATCATCTATCAAACTACAGTCACTCGTTTCCGCATTTTGTATAGAAAAAGGAGAGGAGATCCGCTGCCCACAAAACCACCAGTACCCTCGAAGAAGTCATATACAATACGTTGAAGAGTACCTCTAGTTGGGCCAAATAGTTTCCTTCCAGTCTGGACAAGAACAAGAAATTATTAGACGGACAAAAAATGAATGGAGCAGCTTTGTCTATAAAGGTCTTAATAAAGGGTACTCTAAAGGAAACTTATGGATATGTGTATCCTCCCCATATTATATATTGATAATGATAATGTCTGTGGTCTAGTGGTCAGAGTACCGGACTGCTGATCACGAGGTTGTGGGTTCGATTCCCACAGGACACAAATATTTGTGTTGAATATAAATGTTTGTGTTTGTCTGGGTGTTTCCTATGTATTATAAGAATGTATTTACAACAAAAACAGTATATCAGTATTATATCCATTGTCTAGTATCCATAGTTCAAGCTCTGCTTAGTTTGGGACTAGATGGTGCTGTGCAAAATGTACCAGGATATTTATTATTTCCTTTATTTGTCTTTATACATATTATTTGTATTTTTAAATATTTTTATAAAAAAACAGAAAATATAAAAACATTTAAAAATATAAAAAATAGTAGCCCACCGTTATCGGGAACAGAGTCCAAGCTACCGGCGGTCAGGGCTCCAGGGAAAGGAACCTCCTAACAATACGTGCCGTATCTAGGAGTACCGCTTTCTGTATCAAGCCCTTGATCCAGCCACTCAACGAGAGCCTCCTTAGATGTTGGTCGAGGCTCTTGGCTATTAAGCCATTGGCAGACACAACGATCGGTACAATGATCGCCGAATTCACCTCCCACATGTCGACAACCTCACGTGCCAAATCAAGATACTTTATTTTTTTATCTTTCTCGGCCTTCATGAGGTTCTCATCATGCGGGACGGTGATATCGACAATCATTGCACTACGCTCTAATCGGTCTATCACCACAATATCAGGCTTATTGGCAACAATAGTCCTGTCTGTGATAATAGAGCGATCCCAGTACAATGTGGTATGACCATTTTCGAGAACTGGGTCGGGCACATACCTATAGTACGGTACCTCCGATTCCACAAGTTTGTATTTCAAAGCAAGTTGCTGGTGGATAATCCGGGCCACCAGGTTATGTCTGTGCAAGTACTCACCGTTAGCCAGACGCGAACAACCAGATATAATATGTCGGATAGACTCTCCCGGACGGTGGCATGCCCGACATATGTCAACCGTACCATCCTTCACTATATATTTCCTGTAGTTGTTAGTCATCATGACTTCATCCATAATTGCACAGATAAAACCTTCGGTTTCTCCGAAAAGATCTCCGAAGCGTAGCCAGGACACGGACGCTAACAGGTCTACTCCTGAATCATGGAGAGCCCGATAAAAGCGTCCGTGTAGCTCTTTGCTTTGCCATACCTCCCTGCGATCGTTTGTACTCAGTACTACGGGTTTGCGCCAGTTCTCTTTGCCTAAGGAGAGCGGGGTAAGTCCTTTGTTCACTTTAACCACATCTCGATGCATCCCCACTTCGATTTTTTGGAAATATTCTCGGAGGCTGCACACCTCGCGATTGTGGAGGTTTTTGGCATTTAAAAAGCCTCGACCTCCACACTTTCGCGGGATGTACAGTCTCATTACCGACGAACGTGGGTGATGCATTCGATATGCGGTCAACAGTGTACGGACCTTCCTATCCAGGGCATCTAATTCTGTCTGAGTCCACTTGAGTATGCCAAATGAGTACATTAAGACTGGCATGACCCAACCATTGAAGGCACGCACCTTGTTTCCTCCTGACAAAAGACTTTTTAAGACTTTTGTCAGTCGGCCAAAGAAACGCTCCCTCAACGATTGCCTCATGTCAGCCTCGTTGATGCCAAGTGCCTCTGACATACCCAAGTATTTGTAAGTCTCCGTTGAGGCAAGTGATCTAAGTTGTATGGAATCCGAAAGTTGAATTCTCTCAGATTCCACAACCCGCCCTCGCTTTACATGCATAACTGCACATTTCTCCACACCGAATTCCATTCTAATGGAGTCACTAAAGGTTTCCGTAATCTTCAGTAACTCCATCAGATCCATATCAGAGGGAGAAAAGAGCTTGAGGTCATCCATGTAAAGAAGGTGGGATATAACTTGACCACCTCGCCTCAACCGGTAGCCTAGCCCTGACCTTTCTAATAGTGTACTAAGAGGGTTCAGGGCCAAGCAGAACCACAATGGACTCAGACTGTCGCCCTGGAATATACCACGCTCAATCCTTATCGGTTCACTTAAAGAATTTTCTCGACATCCTGGATAGCGAAGAACTGTCCTCCATTGTCCCATACATGACAACAGGAAGGTGCGTAAAGTTGCATCTACTTTATACAACTCCAGCACCCTCATGAGCCATGTATGTGGCACTGAGTCGTAGGCCTTCTTATAATCTATCCAACATGTCGACAAATTCTTTCGAAGCCGGCGAACCTGTTGGCGTATGGTCATATCTATGAGGAGTAGCTCCTTAGTACCACGGGACCCGTTCCTACATCCATTTTGAGACGCAGACATAATTGAATTTTGATCAATATGATTACAAATTTTTGCTCTCAAAATAGACGTAAGAAGCTTATAGACCGTCGGTAGACAAGTGATAGGTCTATAATTCTTGGGTTCCGTAGTACTACCAGACTTATGGAGCAGATGGGTGATTCCAGTAGTAAGGAATTGTGGTAGCGTCCCAGATTCTAAAGATGACTGAAATTGAGACGCTAAGCGAGCATGTGAACTACGTAGCCATTTTAACCAAAAATTGTGCAGTCCATCCGGTCCTGGAGCTTTCCAGTTTGACATAGGATGGACTGCACGGGCCACGTCTTGGGAGCTTATTAGAATTTCCTCCATAGTTGTTAGTGGTTCACACGCTCGCTCCACATCACATATCCAATCATCTTCAGTATGACTGACGGGAACTGACCAGATGTTACTCCAGAATGATTTCATAGCATCATCATCCGGCCAGCACGCGCCATTCACACCATCATCAGGACGCTCCCATTTCCTGTATACCCATCTTTGATCACTCTGAAACATGCGATTCTGGGAATACCGCTCCACACGTCTCTTATACCTACGGATACGGTTTGACCATGCATAAACCTTCTGCTTCAGGAAGTCGATGCGCTCCGTGACACAGGATATATAATCACGGGGGCTGATATCAGTCCCCGAGAATGCCTGTTTCACAAAGCGCATCACTCTAGGGCGAGTATTGCCCTCCCTGAAGCAGATTAACTTGCCAATAAGTGCTCTAGCTCCGTTGATACGCCGCTCAATTCTGCACTGCCAGGCCGGTACCGCAGGCTTCGGTCGTGTAGCTCCATTAGATTCTGGGAACTTTACTTGAGCTACACGACACGCAGCAACAGCCGCACAATACAGAATTGAATGGGTATCACGAAGGTCTTCACTGCTATCAAAATAATCTGTTAGCAGTGAATCCAGAGCACATACCAGCATTAAGTTTTTGTTATGCATGGGCAAACGAGGTAAAAGTGGTCTAAATTCAGGTGCAATGGCACGATATTCCCGAAGCGCATCCTCCAAAGCACTCCTCAGCTGTGCATTGTACTGTGTACTTACGTTTGTAGTCCTGTCATTACTCTCCACATTCGTGTGATCTGAATGTATTTGCATCACGTCGCACCGTGGTGCTACATATTGTAACGGTTGAGAAATGACACGACCACTCAACGCTTCCGAGCGTAATTGATCAAGTACGGAGTCATCCAGCATATGATTACGCTGAATGACCCGCACCTGATCAGACAATCTTTGAGCCGACACGTTGACCGCGTTATTTATTATTATTATTATTTAACTTAAGTCGCACAGACTTGGTCACTCACTAATACCTAAAAGTACAAACTCAAGGTTTGTCAACGGGCCATGGAGCAGAGCATACTTAATGTAAATAGGACAGACTGCATATGGAACACAGTGTTGTGCTCCAAAACCCAAATAGCTGATGTGGCCCGAATGGTCTCTAAGCTGAAATGGAGCTGGGCTGGCCATGTCTGCCGCATGTCCGATGATCGGTGGGCTAATAACACTAATAATCGGAGCCCTGAGATCGATCGGCGTGACGACCTTGACAAATTAAGTGCAGACTGGACACAGTTAACCGAAGACCGAGACAGATGGAGGAATGAGGGGAGGCCTTTGCCCAGCAGTGTGACACACCGGGCTAAATAAATAAACTCAATTGTAGATTCCACAAGGAAGAGAGGAGTTTATTAAATTCAGCTGATGTAACGGTTAATAAAAACGGGGCTCTCAAATAGGTTTTATTGTTTTTGGATATAACGCCTACAGAAGCAAAGTATAAGCCCAACTTTATTCATTATGCTGTCAAGTTAAATTCGCATGGATGTTCTCCAAAGATAAGCGGTCTTTGGAGAACAAAAGAGTTTAGTAGGTTTGTGGTTGGTTTGGTAAGGCAAGTTCTAGTCATAATGTACCTACTAAAAAGTTTTGATACTTGTGTAGGTTTTTTTATGCCATTCATCAGCCTAGCATTCCCAAGGATCATTCAGCCTAGTTTTCCAAGTACCTAGTGATCTAAGCTTGGCTACAAAGTGATTAGTCAAATCTAACCAAAGTATGCGATAGTAAATATCTTTTGGCAAACACACTAGTCAAAGAGCATTTAGGATCAAATACTTGCGAGTGATGGGCCTTGAGTCAGGTTTTCGCACTAGTCATTTGTATGTAAAGTGTGTAGATAAGAAGCGACAGATAAGAGACACCCCACCCGCCTACGCTCCTCATACTAAACGGTTGTGTGTACAAAAATTGGACACTGCTCTACCTTAGAACAGAATCCAGGACCTCATGTCGGCGCCACACATGAGCTACACGGTTAATGGCAGTATCGGCCGGCAATATGCATAACTCGGCCCCGTTTACATGAGAGCTAAACAAGCTGCCGGTGTAAGTACAGAACATATTCTTGACCCTTCGGGGAATACCTACAAAGGTTTTTTAAACATTTAGTCCCACTTTTCACCCCCAGCGTTAGATAGCTCCCGACCTCCCGCTAAAGAGCCAACCCTGTGTCGCGTGGGACTTTACAAACAGACAATGAAAGGGTACAAACTACACACAGAATCGAAGCAAATCAGCGTACAGTGTGACTGTAGTGGCGAGGTGACCAGGGTCGGACTGAGCCGGAAGGGCCAGGGACGGGATAGTGGGAAATGGAATACTATCGAAAACTACTGCTTTTTTATCTTTTGAACAATATCAAACCTAGTAATTGTACATACATACATAGCTTCACGCCTGTTTTCCATAGGGGTAGGCAGAGACTATAGATTTCCACTTGCTACGATCCTGGCACACCACTTTCGCTTCGTCTATGTTCATTAACCTCCCTATGCACTTGTAAGCATGTAAGTATCGGTTGATTAGTTCAAAAGTTATGGCCGCCGTTCAGAAACGGCCCGTGGCTGGCTAGGGCCCGGCTAGCAATTGCCCACCCTAATTATATGGCCAGTCTGACACTGGAGGTGACTACCGCTACACCAAACGTGTTTATAACACGGCGACAAGTAAATCAATAACATAATTTACAAGAAAATACTATCAGACAATGTAATTGCTAAGTGAAAGTAGTCTGCACCAGTAAATCACGCCACAAGCTTTGATGTAATATATCTAATAAATTCTGTAATATAAAGATAATAATTTTGGATTGGATTGCCTCGTTGGTCTAGCGGTCCCAAGCGCGATTGCTACGCTAGAAGTCTTGGGTTCGACTCCCGGGGCGAGCAAAGTGTTGCTGGGTTTTTCTGTGAAATCGGGAAGCTTGGAGTCTGGTTTTGTATCCGGTTGATGACAACAGGCTCGCCCCTAAAACATCAGGACCTAAAGACCAACTTTTCGAAATCATGCGTTTAATTATTACAAAATCTGCCAACCCGCATTAGGCCAGCCGTGGGACCTCATACTGAAGAGGAGACCCGTGGCAAGCAGTGGGCCAGTATAATAAAATTATAATATGGGTTGATGATGACGGTGGGTTTTAGGATAGTCTAGTCTTTTAGGTCCAATTCTCAAAATGGCAACCGAGTCGCAAAACCACTAATTCATAATTCAATTACAAATGTAAGTTTGTATTAGTAAAAAAGTGACTAACTTTTTTTATCTGCTTCGTTAGCCTGGTGGTCGTAACCTAATCGATACAGAGATGATCAATGTGTATAAAGTATGGCGCAGTTCACAATTTATCGACTTGACAATCTTGCAAGATCACTACATAGTGTAAAACAAAGTTGTTTTCTCTGTCCCTATATCCCTATGTATGCTTAAATCTTTAAAACTACGCAACGGATTTTGATGCGGTTTTTTTAATAGACAGAGTGATTGAAGAGGAAGGTTTATATGTATAATACGTACATTACGTACGTATTATAGTACAGAAAATACAAGGAATTTAACCCATGCGAAGCCGGGGCGGGTCGCTAGTAGATTATAATTTAACGGTGTTTACAATCTTACTGTGACATAATTATGTATATCGCACACCTGTCGCTCACAATGCAACACTGCCCTCGCATTGATTTATCCACAGCAACCGGGGCAAAGGCTGTTTTTTACCCGACTGCCGAAGAGTTGGGGTAGTTTGACGTGTATGTAATTATGTATCTATAAGTTTGTAGGTATGTATGTCCGTTCCTGTTTCCGCTCGTAACTACTCAACAGCTCAACCGATTCAGATAAATGATACCTCATGAGATTCGTCTTGTTGGCACGAGTGTCACTGCCTCACTGGGTAAATGAAATTTGAAAACAAATATGACAGATTTTAACGCAATAACATAAATTACTAAACTGAATCAAAAAACCCCTGCCCTGTCCTGCCTGCAATACATTTTCCAACATCACATACCTTGTTTACCTATACATTTTTAGTTAGTACAGTCGGGTTTTTTTATGCATTTTAATTGGTCTCGCACTACGATTTTCTCCTGTATCGTGGCGATTAGACACAGTATACTTTCTTATATGAACTTGATCATAGTTCATTCAAGCATTTACTTTACTGCATTTATTTCGTGCGGGGGTCGAACCCACAATCCGTGGCGCAGAAACCGATTACTCAGCCACATCACCAAACGTGCCGTCTGTTAATGTGATACCTAAAATGACTCAGACATAATCATTAATTTGTAATTGAGTTTCGTAGGATACTGCGTTTGTACCTACTTTGTGCAATAAAAGTGACGTCACTATTTCTTAATCATTTTGTTTCTTTGCAGTTCTCAAGGATGTATGTAATTATTCATATAAAACACTTTTCGATCTGAAATTTAGTACACATGCAAATTCGACAACAATGCATTGAGCTGGTCTGGTGATGGAGCCAAAAGGAGGCAGACACTAAGTGTGATAAAACAATGCATGTCTCATTGTCTCCATATCCCTAGGCCTTTCGCTAGCATTACTTTGGTTGGCCTAGATTAACAGGTATTTTGACCGGTACGTAGGTATAACGTAAGAAATTAAATTGAGATTTGTAGATTATTTAATATCGAATGCACAGTGAATTAGTGAGAGATGTGTGCATACCGACTAGTCCTCCTCGGGCAAGGCGAAGAGGACAATCATGATACACTGGAACAGCTGTTCCACCGGCCACTGCTGTCAAGGTTGTAGACACTACCACTGTCTTATCATAGCGCAGACGGTGTTTTAGTTTTTTGCCCAGCTCGAGTTCCAGTCTAGAGTTCAGCCACCCGTGCAATGACGTGAACGTGGCGGGCGGCGTGCACGTGTCAAATGCTGCTCGAATGATGCATTCTCAACAAAGGCTGGTGATAGACGCCTTCGCGAACGATCGGATAGGTACCCACTTGCAAAAGCGCATTGACCGGTGAGTGGTCGTCAGTGTTACATTGTGTGATTTTATTGGCGGATACGGTAAAACGGCGTCGCGTTGGTAGATGCAGTTTATGAACACGTATATTATTTTTTGATGACGCATTCGTTGTTAGTGTACGGCTAACTACAACCTAGACTGATGAATATTTTGGGTGTTCACTTTGTGATCTTACAAACGACTTAGCGATGCAATATCCTAGGTAATTATAAATTATTAATGTAAGTCGATATTGAGTTCGATCTTTAATGTCTCCAATGTTAACTTGAACCGTGTAAATACAGCTTTATTTATTTAATACCTTTACACTGCAGCACACCAGGGGCGGACCGTGAGTTCGTGGGGGCTAACACTACTTGCCAGCCAGCCCACCTATCAATCAATCAATCTAATTGCCATTTTGACAAAAAACCATTTTCTATAATTAAATAAGTTTCATCAAAATCGGTTCAGTAGTTTTCACGATACAGATTGTTAAGTGTTCAACATGGTGGTCACAAAAAATATGTAAGTAGGTACAGTTACATGTCCGACCGAAACAAGATTCCCTGCCGAAACTGAAACCGAAATCGAACTGTCGGCCCATACTGAAACTGAATCCTTTTAGATAAGTAACTAATATTTATTTATTTATTCAACAATGAAAACACAAACATCTAAATTTTAGGATAGATCCAGAGATAATATTGTAGGCTAGTCTTAACATCAATTACAGACATGCACACTATTTAAAATAAATATTTAATTGGGACACAGTAGGTACATACTTCACAATGTACTTCATAATGTTATAGACACCACATAATAAAAACGTATAATTTTTTTATTCGCACTATCGTCCATGGTCATTAATGACAGCTTGGGGCTTGCAGGGCTGCAGGCCAAAAGATCCGTAAGTAGATTCGGCCCTGTACAATAATTTATACAATAGGTAATTTTATATTTGAATCGTCATTACTTATGTGGTTACCTACTTTCAGTGCAATGTATTGCATCAATAGTCAAAGACAATAATTGTACTTAAATTTTGCTGCTTTAAGTTAGTGTAGTTTAGTTAGTGTGTTAGTGTGTGTTAGTTATATTACGATAATTTATTTTATACTTAGCAGCACTAATAAATTAAGATTTACAATATTAAAATCCATTTTTATGGAAGGCGACACTTTTTGCCCTAGCTTCATACCTTATTATTTACTTGCATTTTGTGTTTGTCGAAACAGATCGCGCTCGTAAGTAACTCGTAGCTCAGTCTAAAGTTAACTATCCGACAAAACATCATAGTGATATTCATACCTACGTTATTCAGCCTGTACATAGGTATTATTAATCTGTGCAGCAGATTCATTTTGTTACAAATCTACCCTCACACTGTGTCATAAGTGAATTGGTGGACGATCAATTTACTTTTTCTTTGTTGGCCTGGACTTGATCATGAATTAGTGCAACCGGATATTTAATTGGCAGGTAAGTTAATTATTATTAGTTTGCTTAGAGGCATTTTAAAATTAATATAATAAAGGCAGCTTCGAATCTAGTGGGGGGCAACACGGGGCTCGCGCCCCGGGCGCCAGCTTTTGGGGGTGGCAAATCCAAACTTGGCAACGAAAACTGAACTTATCACCAACCTAACTTTGACATCTTTGATCACTGAGAGGTGTAGTAGGTAAGCAGGGTTGATGGGCGCCGCAGCCGATCTTTCGCGGCTACTGCCCAATTTAAGGAGACCCAAGCCTGCTGCCGGATGGTCTTGTGGTCCGAGACGTTCTATGAAGCGCCGGTGTGGGCGGACACCCTGTCGGGTTGCAATGCCACCTGCCCACCACCTGTAGCGGGCCGTCATGGTGATAATCCTTAATAATATTATAATATAACTAATATTATATAAAAAAAATTTTTCTAAAAAAAAAAATTAGGTATAATATTAGTAACCTACCAATATCAGGAAAAAGTTATGGGAAGCACAGTATCCACCACCAACCTACTTTGTCCAACCTCGGGAACATCTGCCACTCGGACGCGACCTACAGAGGCCTATATGGAAAGCACTCAATCGACTGCGCACCCAAGTAGGCCGCTGTAAACACAATTTGGCAAAATGGGGGATTATTGATCCGTCAATCATCCAGTGCGAGTGTGGGGCTCCAGACCAGGACATATCTTATTTACTCGAGTGCCCGAAGTGTCCATGCACCTGCACATTCGAGGACTTGATAAACGCAACGGATGCCGCAATTAAGGTGGCTTCCTACTGGGCTCGAACTCTATAAATAATCTTATTTATTGACACGAAATTGACTCGACATTGATTTACCATTGACACGAAAAGAAGAAGATAATATTAGTAAGGATTATCACCGCGAAAGTAACTCTGTCTGTCTGTCTGTCGCGCTTTCATGCCAAAACTACCAGAGTTATAAGACCACGCGGGCGAAGCCGCTGGCGGAAAGCTATTATAAAATGTGAAAGTGACAATTGATAAATGGATGGTTGTTATTATTTCACGCAAAAACTACTGAACGGTTTTTGATGAAACTTTGCTGTAGATATGATTGTTAAATGCAACAGAGTGATTTTCAATTAAGCTTTTGGAGTGCAGTAAAGAATTCTGAACTCGATGATCGATCTGTTAATTTAACACCAGACCTATCTAGGTAGGCCTGTTGGCAGACTTTCAGTTTGAACTTCTGATTCTTGGTCAAAGACCAGGATAAAGAGAAATTGTTATACTTTAATCATACATTTTTGGTCAAAATCTTGGATTGGCGGACCTAAAGCTACAAAGTATAATCAAACCAATAGAGGCAGCTAGACTAAGGTTCTGTCTCACAGCTTACTGATAAGTTCCCGTTAAATAAGGCTGGCAGATAATTTTACACAAATGTTGTTCCATTATTGAATTTATCCGGCGGATAGTGGGTGAGACAGCCCCTAAGAAAACTAGCATCCAAGTCTTAAGAATATTTAAATACAAATTGTAATTTTTGTTTCGTCAGGACCAATTCGCGCCTCCAGGAGAAATCGTGCCCCTATTCCTCCACAGCTGGGCCTTCGTCGGAGGCCTCGTCTCTTTCATTGCTGCCACTAGCTACCTTCCGCAAGTCTTCACTCCAACTGGACGGCATTTTATGTACATACATAGCATCACGCCTGTTTCCGATAGAGGTAGGCAGACTATAGATTTCCACTTGCTACGATCGAGCTGGGCGCACGAAGTCCGTAGTTTCGGCCGTCGATACGGGCGTTTTCTACTCCGTATTAAGTACGGACGCATGAATCGTTCGGGGCCCGAACTAAGAATGAATGACGACACAATTTAACAATTGTACCGAATCCCGATGTGGTTTTATCCTATCCGAAAAATTTAACCTGACACTTGTTTTAACGGATCGTTATGTTTGGGCTACTTTCGGACGGGCTGTTACTTTGTTGACGGAGATAAGGAGTAGACCCCTGGCTCAACACACTCGCTTCATCAACCTCCCAATGCATGCGATTTTTAAATCGTATAGCTTACATACAATGAGCACCCTAAATACGCCTACCTATCTATTTTAACCAACTTCAATAATTATTAAATGACACAAAAACCGACTGAATTTTTAGTTAGTACTAGACACTTTTGACGCATTCGGATTTTTCTTTAATTTAATATTTTTTTGAAGTCATTTACAAAATACACACAATTATTTATTTCATTTTAGTTACGACAGATATATTTACTTACTCAATAAATCCTAAACGATCATTCGAAATGAAAAATATGATAGGTACGCGAAACGACGTTTTTAAAAAAAACAAAAATTTCACCGTTTACCATTTTTCGACTTTTAGTACCTAGTAGGTTATTGCGTAACCGTGAGCGAGTGACGGGAGATCTGACAGAAACGGGCGTTTTATTCATGCTAGATTTCTACAGCAAGGGTTGGTGAAATATTGGATGGTGTTGTGAGCTTTGCGCTGCTGTAGGATAGGTTAACTTTACTTATATTGAATTTTGCACGCGACTTCGTCCGCGTGGAATAGTTACTTTGTTCCATATAAACTTTCATCCTCTATTTCACATTCCTACATAGGTCGAAATTTATTAATTGTTTTGCCCGCGGCTGCGCTCGCGTTAAGAAGTATTATTATTAATTAGGTATATTTTTTGCGGCTTTAGTTTTGTTTAGCGGGTGTAAAAAACTCAAACAAACTAATATATTTACATCCTCCATCATCCCTTATTTTATCCCCATGGGGGTTGAATTTATCAAAATCCTATTTAAGCAGACGTCTTCATCATAGCAGCTCCAATCTTTAATTTCAGTTCAATCAGTCGAAAATCTAAGAAGATTTATATAAACTTTCATCCCCTATTTTATCCCCTTAGGGGTGGAATTTATCAAAATCCTTTCTTAGGGCATGCCTACGTCATAGTAGCTATATGCATGCAGTCTCAGCCCGATCGGTTTAAAATTGACAAAGTTTCATCAAACTTTCATCCCCTATTTTATCCCCTTGGGGGTACAATTTATCAAAATCCTTTCTTAGAGGATGCCTACGTCATAACATCTATCTGCATGCCAAATTTCAGCCCGATCCCTCCAGTGGTTTGGGCTGTGCGTTTCAGTCAGTCACCTTTGAGTTTTATATATTTAGATACTATGTCAGGATCATGGAAGTCCAGTAAATTATTATTTTTCGCAGATACTTGCGCTACTTTCGGTACTAGCAGCAATACTGACAGCTGTCATGGTCCGGAAGTTGTTTAGAAAACTAAGATTGAAGAGGTTGCAACGTGCCGGCTCCAACAGAGTACCTAAAGCCAGAGTACCTAAAGCCAGAGTACCTAAAGTCAAAAAGGTAAAAACATGGTACCTATCCTGTTTAATAAGCCATTTATACCTACATCATCTACAAATACAACACAAAGATAACCTATTCAAAAAAATTATACCTACTCACATTGTTCAAGGGTTTGGATTACGGCGCCACGGAAAAAAACATAATAAAATCACTTTATATAGCCATGCTAGCATGCATACTTACATCGTGGGTGTATGCACAACACACAGTCACCACAACTCAACCCAACACTGAAAACATCACTCCCATGTTACTATTATTTTCCTTTACCTGTAGTATTTTGTTGTTGGCATAACTGGGTCCTGTAACACAGTGTACACTAGCGGAGGAATGAAGGAAATTTATGAATCCTTGTTGAAATTTGCATTTTACAAATTAATATTTACTAGCCTTCGACTGCGACTTCGTTCCCGTAGAACTTGAATTTTTCAACCGTATTTGCAATATTTTTAATGTATACTCCGCTCCTATTTGTTGTAGCGTGACGATATATAGTCTATAGGCTTTTTCGATAAATGGGCTATCTAACACAGAGAATTTTTCAAATCAGACCAGTAGTTCCCGAGATTAGCGCGTTGAACCAAACTCTTCAGCTTTTTAATATTAGTATAGATTATTACGCACGTCCCTATGCATTGGTATGCGTAGCTTGATGAGCATAGATGAGGCGAAAGTTGTGTGCCAGGATCGTAGCAAGTGAAAATCTTTACTCTCCGCTTACCTCAATGGGAATCAGGCGTGATTTCCCATACGCCAAGAAAAGTAATTGCAGCAGTAACTAGTTATAAATCCAATATTCGCCAGTTCATACCTATAAAATGGTAAGTATGATATAGCGAGCTGTTATTTGCAACTGCCGGCCATATTTACTGGTCAGGATAGCTTCTGACCAGCAGATAGCCTGGAGTTGCGAATACCCGACAAAAAACCTGAGGAGACACTGGGATCACCACTGTGGAGGGATGAGGTGTGATGTCCCTCATCCAAAGGGAGGATCCCCCGACTAGGCGGGTGCTATGCCTGGCGGGCTACTGCCCGAAGGTTGATGTCGGGCGGTTGTATACATATATGCAAGATGCACGGTAAACTTCACTTGCGCGATTCAGGATTTTTGCTTCGTAGAAGATCTTATGTAGCGCGATAGATGTCGCTACAAACCCAATAGAATGCTGTTTTTTTTTATTTACAGATTCCTGGCTGGCAAGTAGTATTTATTAATTCTCCAGCACCATCCACACCCCTGCGGAAAACGCCTTCCCGTGAATATTCGACAGAACACTTTAATGGGTCTGAAACTGCGTCGTCGACCATCGAGGCACCAACCAGCCCGAACTATAATATATCTGATCAGATACACTATAGTTCCTCATCGAGGATTGAGTCACCAACCAGCCAGAACTATAATATATCTGATCAGATACACTATAGTTCCTCATCGAGGATTGAGTCACCAACCAGCCAGAACTATAATATATCTGATCAGATACACTATAGTTCCTCATCGAGGATTGAGTCACCAACCAGCCAGAACTATAATATATCTGATCAGATACACTATAGTTCCTCATCGAGGATTGAGTCACCAACCAGCCAGAACTATAATATATCTGATCAGATACACTATAGTTCCTCATCGAGGATTGAGTCACCAACCAGCCCGAATTATGTGACTAGTACTGCGTCATCGACATCCGAGTCAACAACCAGCCCGGCTTCGGAACTAGAATCAACTAGTTCACAAGCCGGGCTGGTTGGTAGACTAGAATCAACTGATTCCAGTGGAAGTGTGCCATTCGTGCGCAGACGCGGAGGTAACTCAATGATGAGTCTCAGACCCATCCCAAGGGTAGACTACAAAGAATATTATAAACTGAGTTCTTACGGCAACGTGCTAAACTAGTTGTTTAGTACGTTGCTATAGGACCTCAGGGCTTAGGCGCAAAATGTCTCTTTCGCAAAATGTCCCCCGGTCGTAAAACGTCTCCTTCGCAGAATGTCTCTTTCGCAGAATGTCTCTTTCGTAAAATGTCTCTTTCGCAGAATGTCTCTTTCGCAAAATGTCGCGCCAGGGACTTAAGAATAAAATTTAGATTTTCAAAACAAAAAATCATTTATTAAAATTATAGTGCAATTATGATGTTAAAATTTTGGTACTTAAATTTACTTAAGTATGTATTCCAAATAAAAACAATTCAAATTCAAATCATTTTACACACATTCAAAATTTAGATCAAAAGAATCAATACTGTTAGTAAACATATCCACAGATAATATAATAGGAGCTATTACTAATGGTAACTAAACATTAACTAAGTATTGCAAACGAAAATATTTTTATACCATTTTTAAAATGATTAAAAAATATATATTTAATATTAAAATGTCAAATAAATAAATTTTGGCATTATAATTTACTTGAGTTATTATCAAGTATTGCCAAAAAAAAAATTTTAATTATTTTCATAAATGATTAACATAACATTATTGATATAAAGAAAATATATGACATATCAAATGAAATTATATCTTAATTGTGGCACTGAAATTAACTTTTGTTATCATTTTCATAAATGATAAAAAAATAAATCTTCGCACCGAAATAAACCTTGGTTATTAATTAAATTTATATATATATACTTATAATTTTAATAAATGATTTTTGTTTTGAAAATCTAAATTTTATTCTTAAGTCCCTGGCGCGACATTTTGCGAAAGAGACATTCTGCGAAAGAGACATTTTACGAAAGAGACATTCTGCGAAAGAGACATTTTACGAAAGAGATATTCTGCGAAAGAGACGTTTTACGACCAGGGGACATTTGGCGAAAGAGACGTTTTGCGCCTAAGACCATGATACACCATAGTTCGAGCTGGTCTGCGACTCGATCTTCCACAACGCAGTACCATATACACCATTGATCGAGTTGGCTTGTCACTCGATCGTCGATGACGCAATTTTTTAAATAAGTATGAATTACAATGTTATTGAATGAACCTGTCTATGTTTACGCAATACAAAGAACTAAAATGTTCTGTTCTTGAGTCTGAACTGAGGTCGGCTTAGGCGCAAATGTCTCTTTCGCAAAATGTCCCCTGGTCGTAAAACGTCTCTTTCGCAGAATGTCTCTTTCGCAAAATGTCGCGCCAGGGACTAAAGAATAAAATTTAGATTTTCAAAACAAAAATCATTTATTAAAATTATAAGTATATATATATGTAAATTTAATTAATAACCGAGGTTTATTTTGGTGCGAAGATTTAATTTTTTTATCATTTATGAAAATGATAACAAGTTAATTTCAGTGCCACAATTAAGATATAATTTCATTTGATATGTCATATATTTTCTTTTTATCAATAATGTTATGTTAATCATTATTTTATGAAAATGATTAAAAATTTTATGAAAATGATTAAAATATTTTTGTCGCCTTCGTAAACCAGCTCGAACTATGGTTTATCTATCTCGAACTATACTGCATCATCGAGAATGGAGTCCATAGATTAATATGTTATATTGGATGGGTATCTTGAAGGAAAACTTTTACCTTAGAAAGTGGCTCCACCTGGTGCTCATAGTTGAATTTCCAAATCGCTTGATATATAGATAGATATGTATAGTTATAGATATGTCTTGTATGATATTATAGAATCGTTTGAGATATGTTTTGCATAGAACATATCTCATACGATTCTTAATAAATGCCTAACAATTCCTACAAGGGAAAAGGACGAAAATACAAAACATATTCATTTAAAACACGAAAAAATGCTCATGCACATCAAAACATTCAACATACCGCAGCCATCTTTGTTACTAGGGATGTTGAAAAATAGAGAATAGAAATATCGATATATCGAGTCGTTTGTTCAAACTAGTTTACGCTATGCAAGAAAGAGATAGAAGATAGATTTTACTTTGCGAGAGTAAGAAAACAAATTTTACATGTGTGTCAATTAACAATTACGCAAAAGATTTAATTTTTTAGAATTTAGTATTTTGTGACTCGATTCACAATTCTAGCGAATTCACAAAGTTATAAAAAGATTTTTATGGCATGTGGCACATCACTAGCAAGAGGATTTTTCTTCGTGTCGATGGTACGATTTTTCAAATTAGATCTGATGCGTCCAAAACTTCGACACGAAGAAGAAGAAGCAAGAGGATAGACTAGAGAATTTTTGAGGGAGTTCGATGATCCCGGTCGCTTTTGGTTTTTTTTATAGCCATGTAAATAGCTCCAACATGGACATCTTTAATTGAAGTCCAAAACTATGCGAGTAAATTAAAAAAGAACTAGATGGCTAATGTCACTAATTTTGATATCAAAAATACTGTCATACAATACACATCTAAATAAAATTAAAATTCAGAGTCTACGACTTATACTTTTTTTAAATTTGTATTTGAATGTAAATTTTGGGTATTTTTTTATAAAAAAAAAATCCATAGGGCATGAGAAGTGTTTAGGGGTCTAAAATGATAGCAAATGACCCGCCCAGTCGACCATTTCAATTTGGCACACGATGCGCCAAACACCCTGTTTACATGATGTACAAATTCAATAAAAAATAAAAACCAAATTTTCCGCTCCTAGGCGTCAAAGTACTCCTCATCGCAGTCATCTGGTAACGTGCCCAGAAGACTGGCAGCATTGCCACGTTGAATGGCAATGCTGATTCTTTGGCCCAAAAATAATCCAGCAATATATTGGTATAAAAATATCAATATCAATATATTGCTTTTTTTTAAATATCGATACTTTTTGAATTTCCGGCATCCCTATTTCTTAATCCTCCTAAAATCCTAATGTTGCCGTAATGAAATAAGCTGAAATATATTTAGAAAATTTGTTAAATTAAGCCAAATTTATTACTATCATAATCGTTTTGTTAACAATAAATAAAATGTTGTATTCTCCCGTGATTACTTTATTTCAAAATAGCCTATGAAGAAAAATAAATATATTATTATTTTATAAACTAATATGGTTTTTAGGAATAGCAACATTGTCAACCACTTGTTATAAGGTGTTTCAACTATCAACGCTAGGTGGCGCTAGGTGAAAACGACTCTTGTAGATTTGTTCTAAGAGAACACACCATGATGGAGTCAACCAACTAGTCGTTTCACGATTTTTTTTGCATGGAGGTGTCGATTTAATGGATTTTTTTCGATTCATAAATCATATTTTATTGTACTAGCAATAAATTGGATTGGGTCACGTCCGTCGCACAGTACGTACAGCATTTAACTTCAACGTTATCTGAGAATGCTTCATACTTCACAGAGTATTTTGTTTGCACATTATTCAGTGCCTCAATAAAGTTATTTACGTTTATAAAATCGGGGGTACGGTAAATAGCTAACACTGGTATCCACCGGAAATATAAAAAAATGGAACAAAATTTGTATGAAATTATCTACCAATTAATTTAACTTATTTGGAGACCGTAGAACAATCATTAGTAGATAGTAGTAGTTTAAGGATAATAAGTCACCAGTGTGATAAACCAGTAACTGCTGCACTCACTACGAAAATCGAAACGAAATCGTGAATTAACCAAGTAATAAATCGTTAGAAAATAGGGCTCTATTTTCCGTATTTGGGTTTTTTGTCAGTGTACTAAGGGTCACGCAGCGCTGTGCCTCGAGACAGTAAAATGTGTATCTTATAGTGTAGTAAATAAAGTTAAATTTTAAGTCGCTCTGCGCGCAGCAACGCGTCGCGTCGCATCTCGGTGTGAACTGACCCTTAAATATACCTAGCTGATGATTCATTAAACTAATTAATTTTTCAGAGTGCGATAGTAAGTCAATATCGCTGAATAATAATGGCTTACTGTGGAAAAAGCCTATGCTAATTTGCTAAAGTTACTATTTTTATATTAAAGAAATATAATATAAATATATTATATTTATTTTTTTATAAATTATTTAATTAATTAGCAGATTTTATTTATCTAAAGGAATGATCGAGTTATACTCGTAAAATAGTTGAGTCGACCTCACTTATCTAAGTTTTCCCAAGTTAATAATTATGGTTATTTTTTAAGTGGGTACCATACACATGAAAATATACAGCATTTGAGTCTAGTCATGCTACAGTAGGTACTATCATATTTAGTCTAACAGAAACTACTTTATACTAGGATACCGTACATTAACGATTTTGGGAATTCCAAAATAATTTAAAATACTCAAACATTTTAGTATATAATATAGTAACGATTCTAAATCTAGACTTAAAATGATAGTAAGAAGACATGTGTGATTCTCGTAGCCACTGTGTGAAAGACATTTATTATAAATAAATTATTACTGTTTTGAGCAATAAGATCTACGTATTTCCGAGTACACGTACGAGTACAGGAAATACCCTCATTGCAACTTACGTATACCTACTTTAAAAACGATTTTTTTTATGATAAGCAAATGATTAATTTCTAAATGCATATTGTTGGACATTTCGAACCTAAACAACCATTCGAAACACCATAATATACTTGAAATCGGTTTACTTATTCTAATGTTTATTTTTCTAGTGATAAAATGAAAATGTATTACAGTTTTAAATACATTTATTTCGACAATAATATACAATAGAAAATAATAAAATCAGTTAATAATAATTATACTCATTTAATAGTTTTAATATTTACATCTTTGATTTAATGTTGCAAAGGGTTTCATAAACTAAAGTTGATTATAGATATATGTATTTATATTTAGCAAGTGGAAATCTATAGTCTCTGCCTACCCCTATGGGAAACAGGCGTGAAGCTATGTGTGTGTATTTATATTTATTAATTTGAAACGCAATGTCGTTGTATTTTCTGGTTCTCTTAATGCCAGCTGGCTCTATTGATTTGATTTGAATTGTGCGCCAAGTCAAAAGTTTGAAAAACAATTTACTATAGTAAAAATTTAAAAATCCTCACACAAGAAAAATCTTGTGATTCGCCATTTTGTGGTGGCGGTAATTTTGGATTTGAAATTTATTTAATTGAATTAATGTAATTCATAGTGTATAGTATTCTACTAGCCAATACCCATTTCATTTGATACCCATATTGAGTTGTGAAAAAAATATGTAATCCGCCATTTTGTGGCGGCGGCCATCTAGGACCGGTTTTTAATAAAACATAGCTAATTTATCTTTCAAACAAAAAAAAACAATCATGACCGGTTCATCCGTTCGGAAGCTACGATGCCACAGATAAACACAGACATGTCAAACTTTGTGACACGTCACGCGTAAACCCCATCTTTTTTGTGTCGGGGTTTAAAAATAATGGTTTTAAATACTCACAAAACTTTACAACCTATTAATTTAGAACAGCAGGTTGACAATCTACTTGTAACGATTACACAAAACCTAGATTTTACATTATTATTTTTTAATGGGGCATACAATTAAATAATTATGAAGGCAATAGATGTCGCTATTTATTGCTATTATAGTAAATACCACATGACTACAATATTTTTTGTGAGATCTCTGACCTCAATTGCTTAAAAGATTTCGTCTATTTTATTCACGATTGCAGCATTCTACTGTTCTTTCATCTCGTATAAACTGTTAACTCAAGTTAGAATGTCTTCCGTAAGTGATTTGCAAAAACCGTTCAACGCATTTTCAACGAATCTAATCAATAGAAACTTCAAATGAAACGAATTAAATACATCGTTTATCGATTAATGGACAGCGGATGTACCGAGACAGAAAACGAAAGAACAAATGGTTTGTCCTATGAGTACAAAGAACTGTTAAATTTTGGCACGAGATAAAAACCGCACTTTATCAATAAAGACCATTTTGACGGAAATTATAGGCTATTTACTGATTGCATATGAATATATATTATAAAGTGTGTAAAGTCTGCCAACCCGCACTACATCCGCGAAGTTGACTAAGTCCTAACCCCTCGTATCCTGAGACGAGACCCGTGCCCAGCAGTGGAACGATTAATAGGTTGATGATGATATGAATATATTATCATCTTTAACACATGTTAACGCCAAACACAATAAAAATACTAAGAAGTACTTATGTTGTACATTGTAAACTTTATTGTGATTTTACTGTGTTATGTATCTATAATCCCTCCAGTTTCGAACAGTTTAGAATTTCTTAATGTGTTTAACTTCATATAATTACTTGATATGCATATATGTATATTATAGGAGCAGGATATATCTCATAAAATAATTGCATAATCTGTTCGTAGGCGTATTTTGCAATGAAAAGGCAGCATCTGCTTAGCAGATTGATCCATAAAAATATCTGTGGCCGTACTACGTGATTGCAGCCGTTTTCAACTGAGAGAAAGAGATGCTGCTCTATTCGTATAATGGCACCATCTCTTTCTCAAAAAACGAGCGTGTAATCACGTTGTGCTACGGCCTCTGTTAAGGCGAATACAATAGCTACATTTAAGGCCTCGGTGATGCTGAACAACTTATGTTATCGGTAAATACTATTCTTTTACAAACAGATTTATATTCAACTGGCAATAACATATTGGAAGATTATTATACTAAACTATTTGTGTAGACTCACGTTTAAAATATAACTGACTGTGCAGGTTGCTGCACCAGTCATCCTGAACAAACATGATACACAAAGTGCTTTTCCTTATGTATAATCATTTCATATTTTTTAAGGGCTCTTTTCTGTCACGCAGATTTGCGTAATCGGGTTTTGTTCGGCGTGTATTTCACTCCCAATAGGTATGTATTGTTTGATGTACAGTATGCGTAGTTTTTTGCTTTGTTAGGGGTCTGTTTACACCTTATATATACACTTATTTTATAATTACATGAATGATCGCGTTACATGTCTAAATAGAATTGGTAATGGAATTTGTTCTATTAGTTAATTTAGCGCATTTATATATAACAGCGCCATTAATTACAAAATTATTAAATGACATTTTACATAGGTACTTATTCGGTAGTCGACATAATTTCTTACAACTTAGAACACTATAGTACAACACATTATAATTACGCGCCACGGCAATCTTCGGTAGAAAAAAGAGAAGTAAAAAAAGAAATACAAATGTCTGTCTTGGAGACTCGACAAAAAGTGTAAGGGTACTATTTCGAACGACGCTGCCGCAACTGCAGCTGCTGCAACTGCAGGCTGCATGTGCAGAGACAGTATGCATTCGCGTCTTACTAGGCAGAAATCCTCCCTAGTGTAAGTTTTATTTCAGGACGGAAAGAAAGAAGAGATCGAAGCAATTCAAACGGCCAGATCGACTAGTCAACCTCTGCTAATCTGCATTTACAAGTGTAGGGGAATGTACTCAGCCTCCAAACTTTTAATTTCGATTGCGACGACGCCGACGACGAACTACATTTTAAATTAACTTATATCATCTAAGAACTTCGAGGGCCGAAAGCGTGTTTTATGAATAACAATAATACTAGAGGGAAAAGCAAGTAACATTAAAATTCTAAAGCCGACTGATCTGGCTGTTTTTTGTTGTGTTGGTAATAATTGTAAGGACAAGAATTGTCATAGGAACAAAACAGCCACATCGGTCTTCAGTGATGATCTACATGCGGCACTTAAGTTTCATTTAGACGAAGTCTGTGGTCTAGTGGTTCGAGTACCAGACTGCTGATCACGAGGTCGTGGGTTCGATTCCCACAAGACACAAACATTTTGACATTTGAACTTAGGTGTTTGTGTTTGTCAAAAAGTATATAAGTATTATATCCATTGTCTAGTACCTTCATCAATCCATCAAGCTTGCTTAGTTTGGAACTAGACAATGCTATGTAAAAATGTCCCAAGAAGATATTTATATAGACAGATAAATAAATAAATAAATATCTTGGGACATTTTTACACAGCACCATCTAGTCCCAAACTAAGCAGAGCTTGTACTATGGGTACTAGACAATAGATATAATACTTATATACTTTTTTTTTGTAAATACATACTTATAATATATAAGAACACCTAGACAAACACAAACACCTAAGTTCATCACATAAATGTTTGTATTTTGTGGGAATCGAACCCACGACTTCGTGATCAGCAGTCCGGTACTCGAACCACTAGACCACTGACGTCGTCGAATAATATAGATAGCAAACATTACGCCATATTATTATATATTAAGATCGTTATATGTGACCGCACTGTTGATCAGTATTAACATTGTAATAATGAGTCTATTCTATCCTCTAAGTATTTAATATAATTTATATACATAATATTTATTAGATACAATTTATTTACCTTCATCTACTGGCGCCATAGCTCGCTATAGTACGGGCCCCGGTATTTACAATATTATCATTTCTTTATATAGTAAATGACTTTACTGTTTATAATATATAGATAGATACAAAATATATGTGGGACTCTAAACTCCACTGACGATTATCTGTCTCAGTATATAATATTGCACTATGTAATTTACAAAATTCATTAATTTGCCACAACTTAATTGGATAAGGATGGGAACGATAACTTTACTTAAAAGTAGAAAATACTTTGACAAAACTTTTCATTTCTGGTTGTCATAAATGATGTCTTTCTTTAATGCAGTTAAATGTCACCATTTACTCACCTAAGCTGTTTGAATCTTAATAGTTTTGAATGAGCAGTGAAGCCGGGGCCTAGTGATTGTTTACCTTAGGCGAGCTAAGCCACAGATGAGGCATAGAGTGGGTCCTAGTTCAGCATGGTGTGCCTATCGTAGATGTTGCGCCGTTGCTCGCGGACCTGCCGCTTCCATTTGTCCTGCTGGTGTGTGACTCGGTTCAACACGTTGCCGCGCGCGCCCATTTGCTGTGAAGGTCCGCCCAGTGTGCTCTCGTCCTAATAATTGAAAGAAGATCATGTTCAAGAAAGAATCATAGCTGGGCTTTCTTGTCTTATTGTCGACTGAGTTCGACGTCACTTAACGTTAATGAATCGTTAACTAACAGTGGCTACTATATCTTAGCCTATTTTTCCATATTTGAGTTTGTTATCAGTGTACTAAGATGTACTGATTACCATCAGTATAGCTATTATAGTCCGCGCGGAACTAGTTCGCCGCGGCTTAGGTAGGGACGGGGGTGAGGCGGCGGGTTACTGTGAACAAAAACGAGCACCCACGCCCCTCCGTCCCATCGCTCACATACCTAAGGCGCAGCCAACTAGTTCCGCGCAGACTACAGCTAATGATTCATTACGTTAAGTGAGTTTCTGAGTGCGGCCCTTAGGCAAATTGCCGATGTCCATGAGGACTTACTTGCCGAACGAAATTAAAGGTTCTGAATGCGATGCGAATTCTGGAGACGTATCGTTTCCTGGTATATTAGAACGCACCGGCGAAATACCGAAACGAACATCGGGTCGAGTTGAGAACGTAAAATATAAGAACTTGTTCGTTGTTCAGCAAATCAACCAGCAATGTGTGCGTTTGGGTAACCAGTAACCTAACTAACATGCACGCCGCGACAAAATTTTGTCTACTCTTTTGTCTCGCTCTTTCTTGTGCGAGCACGAAACAAAAGCACGACATAAGCGTCGACAAAATGTTCTCGCGGCGTGCATGTTAGCCCGGCTGATGATGAAACCGAACGTCTCTGGCTTTAAGCCTCTTTTTTAATTGACCGGTGCAGTTGTCGAGATATGGGGTTGCGGTACGAGACAAAATTTTATATAGTCTACAGATTGTTGTTCCGAGTCTGGATGCAGTGTTCATGTGAGATTTGTGTTTGTAAACGTATCCACGATACGGGATTATTACACGATACACCGGTTTAACCACATCTATGCTCAACCTACCTATGCAGGCTCGTTGGTTTAGAGTGTTCTTAACCTTGCCTTTTTACAGAATGTTCGCAATTTGGTCCAACCGAGGTCGGCCATGTGTACTCGCACTGTATACTTTATTCGTCGATCACCGTTCATCCATCCTCTCTACATGCCCAATCCATCTTAACATACCTTTCTCAATCCAATCCAGTAGCTTATTATATAGTCTTAAAGAAAGTATTATATAAAATCAACTTACGTCTTCATTGGTATGTTCCTGGTAGGAAGCCTTTGCGCGCTTGTTAATTAGCGGGTCCAAGCAGATGAGGAAGCCCATGTAGACGACCAGCAGCATGATGACCCAGATCACTATGATAACCACCACCTGTAAATTTGAGATTAACAAGTTTACAAATTTACACTTATAGTTCACCGGTATGTTTATTTATTTATTTATTTATTGAAATAGTACAGTCACATCTAATACATCAACACTTACGCTAAATAGACTCTTAAAAACTAGGACTGATGCATCTGACAATTGAGGCGTACATAGCATTTACTGCATCATTATACGATAACACAACAACTAGCGAAATAATAATAAAATAAAATCAGTCCATAACAAAACTAAAACTATGTAAAAATGTGGATACTAATACTACGATCTTTTTCTTAAAACATGGCAACGTGTCATTGAATATGTCTAATTCTGAATTTTTTGAGGCAAGATGCATGCATTCATTATTCTTATAATGGGAGATTGGAGACCGAGATTCGTTCTCACGCATGGGGTATCAAACAGCTTTTTTATTCTAGCCCGAGGATACAGTCTTGGAATTTTTAAGGAGATACTTTGCAATAGGTAGCTACACTGTATTTGTCCATGAATTATTTTATAAAGGAAACATAGGTCCAAAAGACGCCTGCGCTTACGCAGGGAGACCATGTTGAATTTATTCAACCGTTCTTCGTATGGCCTCCTGTGAGAAAAGCCACTTGTCGTAATGGCAAGTTGCCTTGAAAAGGCTCGCTGTATACTCTCAATGCGTTGCGAGTGGACTGCATAGAAGGGACACCATACATTACTACCATACTCAAGATGACTGCGCACTAAAGCATTGTAAAGCAACACCTTGGTTTTTTGGTGTTTAAGCCCCTTGGAGTTGCGCCTCAGAAACCCAAGCATCTGTGCGGCCTTTGTTAACGCCTTATCAATGTGTGAAGTAAAATTTAGCTTACTATCTATAATCACACCCAAGTCTCGAATATCATTTACTGTTTGTAATACCACGCCTCCAATATCGTATTTCGTATCAAGTAATGACTTCTTCCTTGTAAACTTTATGTGATGGCATTTTCCTGATTTAAGGCCATATCATTCATTTTACACCAGTTAACTATATGGTTCAAATCATTCTGAATTGCTTCAGCGTCAGAGTAGGTGTTTACTACTTGATATATTTTCAGATCATCAGCAAATAGGGAAAACCTACAGTTTCGTATGTGATAAGTAATATCATTGATAAATATCAGAAAGAGAAGTGGGCCCAAATGAGATCCCTGTGGAACGCCTGTGTACATAAAATATACTTCGGATTTAAAGCCTCCTATCTCTACAGATTGTGGTCTTTTTGACAGGTATGATTTGAACCATTCCAGCAGTACGCCTCCGACACCGAACCATCTTAATTTGTCGACAAGCAAGAGGTGGTTCACTTTATCGAAGGCGCTACTGAAATCAGTATAAATTGCGTCAATCTGTCTTCCCTTGTCAACATGACAGGATATTTCGGAGACAAATGGCACCAAGTTCGTTGACGTCGATCGGCCATATCTAAAGCCATGCTGATAGTCTGAAATATTTATATCTATCACTCGAGAAATAATAGGGCATAACATTGATTCTAACAGTTTTCGGAAACAAGACAATATTGATATTGGTCGATAATTTACTGCGCAGGCTGGATCTCCCTTCTTGAAAACGGGAACTATTCGAGCTATCTTCCACTGTTTAGGTTCACTGCGAGCTTATTGCCACTAACCAGGCGCAAAACTCCCGAGGTGCTACTAAAAATTTAATGCAAAAACCCAAAAACACCTTTCTTGAGTTGGGAATCGCGCTTAGGAATAAATAATTAAGATCGAGTTATAAAGTTCATAGTAGCATTTAAAGTTGGTTGATTAAGTGGGTGGGGATGGAGGGGATGCACTATCCCTTTCCCGCAATACGAGCGTTAGTATAAAATTTGAATAGCGTGAATTACCTACACCAAATATCAGCATAATAGATAGTCATACCTACATGGCTACATTTTATGCTACAATCATTGTATATCTATTTTTGTTTCTTCGGGTCTAATGTGGATGATATTATTACAAATATCTTGGTGAGCGAGGTCTGGGCTAACAAGTACGATTTATACAAGTATAAAAGCAAGACATTTATTTGTTGACGCACCTTGATAATGGTAGTATTTCTGTTCTCATATTTGCACTCGCATCGAGGACAGAACTCCTGCTCCCTCCCCTTGATCTGATCAGCCACGCGCGGGAGTATCACCGACTCGCAGTTGCTGAGCAATACAATAATACACATTATCAATATGAAATCCTGATACACTTAGGTAGATACAGCAGTTTAAAGCTATGGTCACACTAGGCTTAAAGTTAAGTGCACATAGCTTACTCGATTTATACAATAACATTTTGACAAAAAAAATTATCGACGAAAAGTAAAATACTTAAACCTTTTTTAGTCTATTACCTCACTAATTTGAGCCGGGAAACAAACAATCAATGAATATTATATATTTACGTTGAATTTGTTACTAGGTTCAGTTAAAAAGTGTGAACATAGCTTTATAACATGTTATAAATAAATTTTGCCATGGTGTTAAGCAGAGATGATCGATCTTTGAGTAGCTACAAATTGGAAACTCACAAAAAATAACTAGCATAAAAACCAATAAAAAAATCGCAAATAAATATAATACTTTGGGACCACTTATGGGAAATTTTACACAGCACCATCTAGTCCCAAAGACCCAAACTAACCATAGCTTGTGCAATGGTTTATATATATGCTTACTTGAGCTATTAATTCCAATTTGAGCCTAATAGCACCTTGCTTGACCTGGGAATCGAACCCAGAACCGCACGCTCAGCACAATTTATGATAGAATAATAAGGTCATTTACGTCAGTACTGGTATAACGTATCAGTAAAAAATATAAATGATTTTCGCTTAGCAGTATAATATTGATGATTGCAATAGGTTTAAATTATATTCAATATACATGAAAAATGCAGATAGACAAAAAATATACGCAAGAAACAAGAAAATTGCACAAGCGAGCATTGCACAGCAGATAGGTACTGTTTACTGTTTTACAATAGAGAAGCTATTGTTGTGATCTTAAAAAAGTTATACTTGTTGCCAGACCTTTTACCTTCCCACTGCTGGGCACCTGCCTCTTCTGTGAGTTGGCAAAGTAACTGTAATCCTAGCCCATTCACAAGAATTTTATACCATCCCCTTGAAATGCTTTTGAAAAATTTATTGTGTTTAGTAAATTAATGCGGGTAGTACTGCAGGGCAGAGCTAATTCATTAAGTTTACTACATATTTCTTTGTTGTCATATTTTTTACAAAAGGACAACAGAATTCAAATCTGTTGATTGATAATAAATAGCCATAGCTTACAAATATTATATTAGCATTTGCTTTGCATTATATGTTTTTTTACAATTACAATATACCGGAAACTATTGTTGGTAGAATAGTAACCATTCTGACATTGTATATGACGGATGGCACTGACTATTCAGTCTGTGAACACTGCATTCAAAGGGTCGGTGAATTGATAAATTGCAATGATTGTAGATGTGCAAAACTGAATAAACGATACTCTTATGATCCACTTGTGGTGGTCAACAAGTCTGGTTATATAATCTGTATGCAGGAAGCAGTGATAGCCTAGGGGTATGACTATTGGACTGCCAAGGCAAAGGTTTCGTGTTCGAATCCAAGGCACGCACCTCTAGCTTTTCGTAATCATGTGCGTAATTATCACTCGCTTTAATGGTGAAGGAAAACATCCTGAGGAAACCTGCATGCCTGAGAGATTTGCTCAACGGCATGTGAAGTCTGCCAACCCGCATTAGGCTAGCGCGGTGGACTATAGCCTAATCTCTCTCATACTGAGAGGAGACCCGTGCCCAGCAGTGGGACAGTATATGGGTTGATTATTATGCAGGAAGCCTGTTGACTGAGGAAGATGACAATTGACAGTGTTGCAAGCACACTTTTATAGACCAACATCCAGATCAGATGTAGGTGAATATTCTTCTACAATACACAGGAATGCATTGCACACAGCTTTGGTAATTCCCATTCTATTATGCTTGCTGACCGCTTACTCTTAAATTCAACAGTTTAAGCCATATCAGCAAAAAGGAACCACTGGCTGCTATAAATGGACGAGATTATTATCATATAAAGAATGCAAATTAAATCATAAAGAAACTAGATAGCTGTTTTGCATTGGAGATTATATGGAATTGAAGTGCGGTCCACCTGACCTGACCCTGTGCGGGGACCTGTTATACAACAATCTATAGTAGGGCGACGTGTTGACCTTTGGCGGCGATGCGGGCCTGAGAGATATTCTCTAGCCCGTATTAAACTATTTAGCAGAGCATACAGATTATTTAACATTAATAAACGCATTATAAAATGAATAGGTAGTCAATTGAAAAAATGCTCAGCTGAACAACTGCAAGTAAATTAAAATGTTATATTTTTCTGTATTGTACAAATCTGGTTCAAGCTTTAGCCTTGACCATTCTGAAATATTCCATATGCCAGTATTATGATAAATTGGGTGGACGGGACATCAACGCACAACCGACTACCATGGATTCCATATGATTCTGGAGCTTTGGCGTGATTGAAATTTAAAAAGGGTTTTTTTATTTAATGGTTAGATTAGATTTATAATTAAAAGTTAATAATTTTCTTTCTTTTTTACACTTAAAAACAGCAATGTTAATAATACTCGAAAAAACTAGCAAATAGCTCTTTAGATAAAGTTCACTTGCATCAAATTAGGCATTTTTTCATCTACATAAATGATTATCTCATTTTCTGCTTTAATTTAGACTAATTACGAGGGATCGTTATTTTCCTAAACCTTCATCAATTTAAATAATGACGATTTAAAAATTAGAGACAATTTTTTTTACTGACTGCTTTATAAATAACAAATTCAAAGAAATGATGAACGAAGAACAACATACAATTTAAGAAGCAAAATAAAGTTACATTGTAATTCAGGATATTAGATAGATTATTATAATAATTCAGAATATTAGACATAAACTATTAATATTTTAATTGTGATACAACTACTTGATTGATGGCAAATAAACATTAACAGTAGATAACATGTTCAATATATGGTGATATTAACCCACAGTGTACATAAAACTGCAAGCTTATTTTCGTCATACTCAGCATTTCAGCAGTCCCATTTACAGTTTAACAAAATAATATTACAAAAAAAAGTTCCTTACCATTTGTTTGGTGGTACATTGGCCGACTTCATGAAGGGGCTTCGGTCAGCCGCATCAGTGTTGTTAAGCACAGCAGCTGGGCTTGGACACACACATTTGCACCTATTGTCTTCATAAGAGTGGCCCTAAAGTGGTATAAAAGAAATAACATGGAATATTTTTATTAAGTTTATTTTTAGTTTTATGGACTGGAGGTGTGTGAAGAATGAGTAATAATTTTTAGGTTCGTCTTTCTTTAGCTAATCAGAAGACATCTGATAAAATGACAACATAAAAATATTACTGTCTTTATGATTGTTTGCATTAACTAATGTAGTATAAGTTGAGCTTAACATCCCATAAACAAGGAAACAATAATAATGCAAGTGAGAAATAGTTCATAATGCGTAAGAAACGGTATGATAAGGACGGGTGTTAGCACATACAGCTGTAAAAACTAGTAAAAATCGAAAACGTATGGTGAAAATCAATTTCCAAATATTATTGCATACTTACAGACACAAAGGCAGCGCATGTCGCAGCAAAGACCACCAAGATCAGTTTTAGATACATTTTGAGTAGATTATATCCAAAAACTGCTTCAAATCAATATTATCGATTTCAACGAACAATAATACCTAAAAAAATAATTCAATTATTCAAAATGTCACCACCAGTACTTTTACTAGGCACTAGCGGCCATTTTGATTGATTTCAAATTTTCAAGCAAAGCAAACAGGGACCCCTGTCAGCGAATGTCAATGTCAATGCGATTTAACAATGTCACTTGAATGAAAGAAACAACAGATCATAGAGATGTAGATTTTTGCAAGCACAGACTAATTATACACTAATTAGATAGCGTCACCACCAGCATCATTCGCAGCTTCGTAGCTATTATCTACCATTACATTCAGAAAGTATCATAGATAACTGGAAAAACTTATAGGTAAAAAAACAAACTAAACTTTGGCAGCAGTATTGCTAAGCTAGAAGCGCCACCTTGTTACAGTTTGATAAAGTTTTAATGATAGTAGTATTTACTTACACTGCTAGATAGCGTTACATGTTTCAAATTTGGTAGGTGTACAAACGAATAAACTTGTAGAAGTAGCTAGTTTGCCATAGTAAGTTTAATCAAGTATCACTAAAATTATTATTTTTTGCTATTATTAAGGGTGGATACATAGACCTACAGACATATTATAATCTTAGTCAAGCCAAGTAGGCATTATACTAGGTATAAACTGTACCTACCTACAAGTACAATGTGCTTCGGGGTCTGGGGTTAATTTTATTGTAGACAGATTAAACGTTACACAATCCTTAAACATAAGTAGGAGTTTCTCAAGGTTCTCTGTCAGGGTCGGCTAATATTAATGCTGACCAGGTCATTATGCCTCCGAATACCAAGTACTAGTTACTACTTGTACATGATCCGATTTTGAAGGATTATTTGATGCGAGCTTGTTAGATCTTCCAACTATCCATATCTAGTAACAGACATTGGTGCTTCTTTTAGAGCTGTTTCACCAACTTCTAATAAGTTCTCGTTAAATTACTTAGCACATAATTTCATAAGAAATTTGTTCCATTTCTCAATTTATCCGGCGGTTAGCGGATATCCAGAGGTGGTGAAACAGGCCCTTCATCTTTTACTTGCTTTGGGATGATTTATGGATTCATCGATGGACCTATTCATATTCAAATATGGCCACACCGAGTCCAACTTAACATAATCTTGTATAAGCCCATATTTGACAAAAAATTAGGTACCTATGTATATAATAAATACCAACTTATTCTTTATCGAAAGTAAACTAATCATGGTTAAGGAGCTGAGTAAATCCCATAAACTTCGCCACGATCTCTCGAGGTATTTGCGACCTAAAAATAAAAGCATTTGCACAAGCCAATAGAGCACGCTATAAAAAATTAATTACATTTTTAATCTACAAAAACGTGAGCAGAAGGTGGATTATCAGGATATAAATTTGCTGGAAACGTCAAGTACATTATTCGTAAGTTCGTACGGTCAGAATAATGTTGCGATGCCGTTGTTGCCAACTTATCTTCGTTTAAGTAAGTACCTACTTATCTTTAATTTCTTCGAAGTGTTACAGATTAGCTTTTCTTATTAGGAAAATTTTTAGTAGTAACTCGGAAGTTGGATTTGTGGCCGCTGCCCACTGTTTAATTACGTGGGTCATCCTGGTCAAAATACTTATAATACGTACGTACTGTTTATGTTGTTATATACGTCTTGTACGCTACGGTAGGTAGTGTAGGTACATACCTACAATTCGATTCAAACTTAACGGCGGTTCGGAACATGAGGCGATTCGCTGTGCAGTAACGAATTTATGGGACAGCGGGGGTGAAAGGTGGGGTACTGCGCAGCGAGTAGCTAACTTCCCAGCCGCCATTAAGTTTGAATCCAACTGTACAAACTTACCTTGGTTGTAATTTGTGAAAACGAAAGATGATGTGAACTTAGAACATAGGTAATATAGCGACCAAACAACAACAACGATAACAAAACGTGGTAGTATCAAGCGTAGTAGCAAAAATAGAAATCATTTATCCAATGCCACCTCCAGTTCATTTAATGGCTTTGGCAGCCCTCTCTGGCCCGAGGCGCACACATCGGGCCCTAATGTGATTTTATAGAGACCATAGGATGCCGATTAGATGGTACTTGCTGGGGTCGCACTGCACTAATTTAATTTTATAATTCAATGTAATGTATCTTCTGTTACAAATCGGTTCTTTGCTCGTATTTGACAACGGTCAATTCGATTGTAAGTTTGTTTTATAAAATTATTCAATTATTTGATGAAGATTGTATATTCCTCTCAATGCCCACCAACTTAACCGACTCACTAAACTAACTTTAAACACTGAAATTGCTTTGTACCTACTTTATCAATTACCTACTTATATTTCTAGGTAGGTATGATAAATCTATAGGGTTATAAAAATACCTTAGCTTTTTTTGGCCTTCTGAATCCGAATCAGGAATATAACACATTGGTGAAGAAACAAAAATGTTTTAATTTTTTGTCTATTTTGTTGTTTGTAGTTCCAAATATTCTAGAGCATATAGTCGGCCGTAGAATCGTAGGCAATCATTATTTAGGTAAGTGTGCGAAAACGTTTCTATCCTAACGAATTCACTTTTTAGGTACTCTGCCGTTTTAGAATATTTCGGACATTACCTATAACGACAAAATAATGAAAACAAATATTTTTTCTCCGCCAATGTTGTCTATTCCTGATTCTGATTCACAAGGTCAAAAATAGCTAAGGTATTTTATATAATCCAGTATATTTTGTATAGGCCCCATATTTTTTATTATAACCTACACCTACCGGTCAAATTACAAACACTCTACTGATTGAAACTGATCTTATTTTGATTTGGTTGAATTTGCGTTAGGTAATCGCTACTGCCCACACTGACTGCATAGAGGTCCATAGTTCAAACAATACTTTTACAGTTTTGGCTCACCTGAGCTGCGTCGTCCAAGAAAGTTGGGAAACGGCTCCCGGGGCGGCTTTACCGACTTAACTACGAGCAAGTTACCACCTTCAAGCGTCGTGACTCCTATTGTAATATTAATGCACGTTTGAGCGTAACTGTCACGCTGCGACGGCTGTGGGTACTTGTGCCCTTAATCACAATAACAATAACAGGATATGTACAGGCTGAGGTGTTTTGCTAGTCCTAGCGACAGAAATCCTAGCAGGACTAATAAAATAGAAGGCTAGATATTGATGTTTAGCAACAAGGCTATATCGTTTAAGATTGATCAATCATATTTATTTGCCGACGATAAATTAAAAAGCATCAGGTCCTCAATTTGGTTGTTTTTTTTGTAAATAGATATCTAAAGATGCCTAATTTGTAAGTCAATGTTTTATTTTTTTATGCTAATGACTTCTCAAAGGAACACCGAAATAAGCTCAGAGAGTGATCCCTTACCTAAATATAATTTACGTGATTTTGGTGATTTTTACTAACCACAAAATCCCGCCTTATGGATTTGCTCCTATACAAAATTCCATGCTTCTAGATCTACGGTAGCCGTCTGTTAGCATAACCGTTTATTTAATTAGCTCTCATTGGTGGGACTGTTAAGAAAAAAACAAAACCCCACATGCTTCTTCTTCAGAAATAAATCAGACTAACCTATTTGAACCTACCTTTCGCTTCGAAAGCCTACGAATTACTAGATCTCGTTCCACTACATTCATAGATACATTTAATCTAGTCGCAAAAACTAAAATCAAACATCCTATAGCCATCTCTCGGCAACCCTATCCCAAAGGCAATTATGAAGGCGAGTGAACTGCAATCAAAAACGTAACAAAACCAAGTTTAGTCGAGAAATGTTTGTAAATATTTCATAAGCTATCGAATTAGGTAGCATGTTAATCACCAGATATTCAACCCCTTATAATTACGGCTAAAACAACGGGTCCTAAACGAAAAAGCTTAATCTAATTTTAATTTTAATAATATCAAACCGCTAGGGATGCTCTGGATTTCCTCTTGCACTGTTGTGATCGTGAAAGTATCTGGTTACAAGCAAAGTAAAAAAAAAAAAAACAGTTTTTTTCTTTAATGTTGGTATTAGTAACGGTACGAGGGTGACTGCCCAGCGTACGAGTAAGGGGGCGTCCATAAATTACGTGAGGTGTTTTTTTAAATGTTCTATCCCTCCCTCCCCCCTGGTGAGATGTCGTCAGATTTTATTCAACCCCCTCCCCCATCCCCCAATCTCACGTGAGATTTTTCAAAATGTGGGTTTCTTACGTAAACCCGTTGGATTGTTATTGTAAAAAGAAAAAAAAATGCTTCGTGCTTTTATTTACGACTAGTTAAGACTAGTAATCAATATTGCTGAAAGTTTAATTATAAGTGTAATAAAAATATTTTTCTTTTTTGTTTCAATCAGAAAAAAAAAATTCGTGATATTTGCCGAGACCCCCCCTCTCTCCAACGTAAGATTAGATGAGATTTGACTCGACCCCCTCCCCCCCTTAAACATCTTACGTATTTTATGAACGCCCCCTAAGTTGTTGAGAGTTGAGGTCATCACACATGGGTCTAGAAAGTTCTTTATAATAATCACATGGCACAAACCAAGAATAGGCGATGCACTTACTACTGACTGCGCTCCGCAGCGTTGGAAATATAATATATATGATATATATAATATAAATTATACCTACCTTAAATCCACTAAAACTTTTTCACTGCCTGGCTAGCCCAATGGTCCGGAGCACGACTGCTACGCTAAATTCCCGGGTTGAGCCACGTGCTGTTGAGTTTTTCTGTGATTTTCTCATTAGCAGTTCAGAGCTTGAATTTGTGCCCAGTTGATTTCAATAGGCTCGCCCCCAATTACATGGGACTTAAAGGTAGCGCCGAACTGTGTGTGTACACCAGTACACCTGCCTAACCTCTAAGGGAATAAAGGTGTGATTTTAGGTTATGTTATAATACCTTAGGTAGGTACACTCAATCACATACAACTGGTCAATTGAATATGTTATTTGACCACACAAAAGTACTAACGTCGTGATAGATGGAAAGTGTATGATTTCCCAATAATATCCACAGTTCCAAACTGTACCATAAAAACTCCTTGACACTCTCCAAACAAAAGAAAACAGCCATCTTACTCAATTTGTGTGACGTCACTCAATTACCTGGCATTTAACACCGGCCACCATCCATCTCAACTCCAACTTTAAATGAACATAATATTTTAAGAGAAAACAGATCAGTATAACAATCCATCTCTTCTCTCAGCTGCCTAACACACTCTATTGCTGTGGCAATTTGTAAAAGTTAACTCACTGTGTGCCAAAACTTAGGGAACAAAGACCATTTTGTTTTGATACCCCAACGACTATACATCCCTCTTTAAATGTGGAAAAGGTGTATGCCAAGTGCTAGGGGTGGCAGGTCAGGCATAGTTAGTCGGAAAGAAATGATGATTAGAACCATTTATCATTTTAATACGAATCCCGCCCTTGTTAATAGGGTGTTTGGGGGATTAATAGATGTAACATTATTTTCATTGTTAATTTTGTGGGTTTGTTATATGTAATTTCGCTGTGTCGGTCATTCGCAATGAATATAATATGAACCTATCTGGTTGAAGGGGTTAATTTTAATGCAGCTTTGTTTCTGTTTACAGAGGAAACTTTGCTAAGGGTTTATAAGAATTATATATTAGTATTACAAGTTGTGTATTATATTTACTTCTTTCCGTGTATGTTACTTTGATTTTAGGAAACCCGCTCCATCAAGTTCTACCAAGCGGGTTGTGACAGTGGTTATTTGCATAGTTACTGAAATTCCGTGACGGGCGGCAGGCAAGAGTCAAACTGTCAGCGCGGTGAATTCTCCATAAACCCCTAAGAGGTTTCGGGTCGGCAACGCGCGAATGATACCCTGGTGTTGCAAGCGTCCATAGGCTTATGGTAACCGCTTACCATCAGGCGGGTCGTATGCTTGCTTGCCACCTTAGTGGTTTAAAAAAAGACTACGGTCGACCACAGTCGCTAGCAGCAGTGTCGCCTGCAGTTACGGTCTCTTGGACTCTGGTCCAGATACCAGTCATGGGCTATATTTATATTTTTAAATGTTTTATATATGTACAGAAATAAGTAAAGGAAATAATAATAATAATCATTTATTTCAGGCATCTATGGCCCATAGATTAATTTAAGATTATTGGATTACGAGTTTTTTGTATTTTAGATGCTTACAGCACTCCGCTAATAGTCAAGTTTCCGTTAAATTCCTTGGCAGATAATTTTATACAAATTATGCACATTATTTTTTAATTCATCAGGCTTGATTAAAATTTTAAATGTCTTAAATGAGCCGAAACACGAGGTAGTTGTTGCAAACCGTAGAAGGTTTCCTTCGACTGTTTTCGGTCTCAATCATCAGACCAACTCTAGCTGTCTTATGTAGGGTCATTAAAACTACATAAGTTCGTAAGTATCACATGAAATCGATACACAGGTGAAAAGTTTGTAGATAAAAATATTCATCATCCATCCTCTATTTTTCTACCCGGTTGGATTTTTTCATTAAAATCCACCACTTTCAAACAAAATAAACATATAAATCGGTCCACAATCAATAAACATACAGTTAAGAATCGTTCTCCGGTAATTTCTACCCGATTGTATTTTATTTTCTACCGACGAAAAAAAGTCCTCCGGTTTTTCGTCTGTAGAAAATACCATATAGTTGTTGTCAATAACTGTAATTAGCCCTTTATATTTGTTATCATTTATCTACTTCAAGAAATAAACCTGAAATAAAACATACATGCTGTATGTATGTTTTATTTCAGGTTTATTTCACAATACACCCATTAAATAGCTGCACCCTTAGCTTTGTTTTTGTTTCACCTCGATAGATGGCGTTGTGCCGGTTGGCTGAATCGCGCTATGGTTTCGTTACATGAATTTAATAGGGTGGTCGACGTTCGTTCATACTCACAGGCATTTTAAAACTATTTTTGCATCTTCTGATGCAATTTTTGACCGTCTCTGTCTTTAAACAGAGATTTTATTTATTTATTGTAGATTTGAACAGATTGTTCAAAGTATTGTATAGGCTGAAATAAATGCCTACCGTCTTACATTATGGTATGTAAGACGGTAGGCATTTATTTCAGCTTTGTCAAAATAGGTTTTATAACGTTTGTATAACCTGTAGTAGGTGTGTTGTGTTGTGTTCTCTTTGGTATTAAAGTAAGTATTTTATGTATTATACTCTATTGTATCTAATATGTGGCACTAGATGACTCATGGCAACTCACAGAGCGTCATTCAAATAATCAAATATATACTAATTATTTACGTTTTACCGTTTAAAAAACCAAAAACTCCGAGCTGCAACTGAGAATTTCATAAGTAAACACAAAATATTTTCTCGACCTGAGAAGCGAACCAAGAACCTTGTCAAGCGTAACTGTCGTGCTTACGACCACTCTCATGCTAGTACATCATCGTTGTGCGCGCATCACAAAAATATAACGAATTAAATTTATTTAATCTTTTATGCACAAATATGGTACACAGCGCGGACTTTATGCCACATGGCATTTTCTACCAATCAACATTTGGATCAAAAAGAGAATCATGTAACAAAAACAAAGTAGGTACTTATGTACGGTCGCATTTTTACAAATGTATCGCATGAAACAAGTTTAACTTACGACCTTTTTGTATAACAAGCATTTTGCATTGAATAGACGATCTCGTATATCGTACTCTTTCATTTAAGATGTACTGATCATTCAGTGATGTGATGTCGTGACGCCGTATTTAGATAGTGGTATCAAAATTTTACCAGGATGTTATCCGTCAGAGGACCAAAGTTTCTGATAGGTATCGCTTCAAAATTCAGTGATCTGAAATGGCAAAAGACCTATTCTATCGGTGATGATTTTAATAAGAAAGGAAAAAGTAGAAAGCTTCTTTTGAAAGTATTTCAAATGAATTCCATTCTTAGCTGTCGGTTACATGCCTATAACTTCTATTAGATATTGAAAAAAATTACAGGCCAATATTATAATCACTCATTAAAAATATTATAGAGCTTCATTTTAAGTATAGATTTAATAACTACTATATTTAATGTGTAAAAGGGTAACACTATCCGGATCAGAAACGAAGTATCATTAAATAGCTGCGCCCTTAGCTTTGTTTTAGTTTCACCTCGATAGATGGCGTTGTGCCGGTTGGCTGAATCGCGCTATGGTTTCGTTACATGAATTTAATAGGGTGGTCGACGTTCGTTCATACTAACAGGCATTTTAAAAATATTTTTGCATCTTCTGATGCAATTTTTGACCGTCTCTGTCTTTAAACAGAGATTTTATTTATTCATTATAGATTTGAACAGTGTTCAAAGTATTGTATAGGTACCATAATGTAAGACGGTAGGCATTTATTTCAGCTTTGTCAAAATAGGTTTTATTACGTTTGTATAACCTGTAGTAAGTAGGTGTGTTGTGTTGTGTTCTCTTTGGTATTTTAAAGTAAGTATTTTATGTATTATACTCTATGTATTGTATCTAATATGTGGCACTAGATGACTCATGGCAACTCACAGAGCGTCATTCAAATAATCAAATATATATTTACATGTCTTACGGTTTGTATTAGTAAATATAATCACGCATGTACGCCCTTAGGGGTTATTCAAAGGAATACTAATTATTTTGGTAAATTGCGCAAGCAAAAAAAATACACGGCAAACCTGAGAACGGTAGTGCAATGTGCTAATTTTTAATTTTATAAATTTTTCCTCAATAGTTTAAGTACTCCTCTACCTTGACAAAAAAATCATTGATTTCTACCCTTTAATATACCAAAAAAAAATAATTATAAAGTGTTATTTTATCATCACGGTGGCCTGTCCTGAACCCAATTCCACCTTGCCACCTTAGTGGTTTAAAAAAAGACTACGGTCGACCACAGTCGCTACCAGCAGTGTCGCCTGCAGTTACGGTCGTCAGCATTAAGTCAGATCATAGGGGTCTAAAGCGTTTTTGATAACCTAACCTAAATTAAAAATTTAGAAAACCCCCGACACGAAATGTAATTTGCCATTTTGTGGTGGCGGCCATCTTGGATTTGAAATTTATCATAGTGTATAATATTCTCCTAGTTATGCCTTTTCATTTGATACCCATACTGAGGGAGTTGTGAAAAAATATGTAATTCGCTATTTTGTGGCGGCGGCCATCTTGGACCGATTTTCATCAAACATAGCTAAGAACTCTTCCGACTAATTCACCTTGCAAATAAAAAAAACTAAATCAAAGTCGGTTCATCCGTTCGGGAACTACGATGCCACAGACACACACACACACACACACACACACACACACACACACACACACACACACACACACACACACACACACACACACACACACACACACACACAGAGACACACCACACACACACACACACACCACACACACACACACACACACACTCACACACACACACACACACACTCTCACACACACACACACACAGACACACACCACACACACACACACACACACACACACAGACACAGACACAGACACGTCAAACTTATAACACCCCGTCGTTTTTGCGTCGGGGGTTAAAAATGAGGCACAACGTAAGTAGTGTTTGTCTTTGCAGTCAACGACACTATTTCTGAGCTTTACTGTGGCGCCACACTTCGATCGTAAGGGACCAATGTCATTTTCGGTTTAGATCAGAAAGAAGAAAATTAAAATTATGTATTTCGAGACACGCAAAAAGTATCACGACGGCGGGACAAGAAAACTTTTAACACAGTATAGTGTTGCAGGCAGCTAGGCCATTACTGTTTATTAATAATGAAACCATCACTGGGGTTTTTTGTATTTATCATACCATACTTACTTGCGGTACGGTACGGTACCTAGTGTCCAATCTACCGCTTCTACGGAGAGCCTTATGCCAAGCTAGGTACGTAGCAGGCGCTTGGTGCAAAAAAGTCACAATACGAAATTCTAAACCCAAAGCCGTAGGAACACTAAACACATATTTCTGTTGGTTTATGAAACATGCAAAACGTACCGTGCCCGTTGTATTTTATACGACATTTTGTCATCTGCCCACCCTTGGAAGACGTGGTTTGGGTGCGTAAAGCGAACAACATCGACTAACTTATGTATTTGTGCTAAAATTTTGTTTTTTGGTACATTGCTTCTGTTTTTTAGCTGAAGCTGAAAAGGAAAATAAAAAAAGGAGAGAGAGTTTTTGGAATTATACCTACTTCAGTAAATGCATTGATAGACATCAACTTTACATATTTGTTAATATGAATGTTCCTTTTTATTAGTTAGGTTGCAACTTATTTGAAGATTATTTTATGTACACACACGGCTACGCATCAAACTATACCTTTCCAGTATTAGTGAATAGAGGACCTCTCATTGTGAATAGACAGGTTTTAATAAAAATCTGTGGCTGTTGGCTGTGGCTGGAAAAAGATCAGTAGGCCGAAGGAGAAACTCGTGGCTACGTAATATTCGCGAGTGGATCAACAGTGCCGCTGAACTGTTCCGTCTCGCGAAGGACAGACAGGAGTTTTCGAAAATGACATCCAACCTCCAGTAATTCGAGAGGCACTTCGAAGAAGAAGAACAATAAAAATCTAAATAGGTAGGTACGTAGTTTTATTTTCATATGAACTGGCATACCTTACTTACAAACATATGTAAAGTATACCTTATACTAAAGACATTTTAGTAAGGAAAATATTAAAGCAACACCCACCCCACCTATAGACCCTCCTATAGATACCTAGGACCCAGTTCTATGACAAATGAGATCGAAACAGGTAATACACTATTCTTTTAAATCTCTTATTAAAATAGAGAACGATAAAGCAGGCCTAGTAAGTTAATAAAATAGTAATCTGTAACTCTAAAAACAAACAAGGGTGATTAATTTTCGCCATAAAGTAGAAAATTAAAATTCTTGATGCTAGTGATAGGTGCTCAATATGGATCTTGTAGAAAATATTATAATATAATTAGTTTAGAAAGCGCAGCGTAAGACGGCCTGCAAGGAGATGGACGGATGACCTGATAAAGGCTGCTGGAAGTCGTTGGATGCAGGTGGCTTATAACCGGTCCTTGTGGAAGTCTATGGGGGATGCCTTTGTTCAGTAGTGGACCTCTGTAGGCTGATATTATGATGATATAATATAATGACGACATAAAGCAGCTATGTACACCAAAACTTAGTCATATTCGAATACGATGTTTTTAACAAAAATGCTGGTTTGCAAGCCAATGATGCATGGCCAATAAGATATTCTAAAACCGTCCTCTTTAGCATACGACATGTATCAGGGTTCTGCGTGATATGAATGCGATGCTGAAGTTATAAATGGTAATAAATATGTAACATATGACTGTAATAAACCAGACTGTAAAATGATAGCTAGGCTTGAGGCTAGGTCATTTTCGTTCTTATAACATAAGATGGTCTAAATTAAACCCAGACTAAAACTATATCCATCACTTTGACGTAATGACAAAAAGGGATGGGCTATTTTAACACCGGGGTTTTTCTTAAAACATGTTTTTGTAATAACGGGGTATAGGTTTTTTTCTTGGAGCATCGTAGCGTCGCCTTTATAAAGGTCGAAGGGTTAAAGATGTAGGTATACTGTAAGCTGTCCCATTGCTGAACACTTTGGGTATTCCCTCTGTACGGTTTCGCACACTTGCACAGGGTTAATAGTTAAAGTTGCAGTTAAGTTGAGATGTGAGGAAAGAGAAAGATCGCAAGTTCACTTTAGTTAAGATTTAATAGTTAAGTTACACTAAAATATATAGGCTCTTTTATTTCTCTAACACCCACCACTTAGCACATACACCGAGTTTTACGTACTGACATAAAATAAATTATAATATTAAGTTAGCAGAAATGACGCACGCCCGATGTAGGACACTGCGTCAGCAAAACATGTACAATTCGGATTGTACACCCTCAGAATGAGACGTATTAGGCTATAGTCCACCACGCGGGCTTAATGCCGGTTGGCAGACTTCACATGCCGTCGAAAAAATCTCTCAGGGATGCAGGTCTCCTCACGATGTTTCCCTTCACCGTTAATTACGTACATGATTTCGAAAAGTCAGAGGTGCGTGCCTTGGACTTGAACTTGGGAACTTTGACTTGGCAGTCCAATGGTGCTATTACTAGGCTATCACTGTTGTTCGCAGATATATACTTAAGTCGCTAAAATTGCCAGTAACAATCCAGTGAAAACATTAAACGGTAGATACGAATGGAGCCAAATGGCAGACTGTCGTGAAAGTTATGAGAATTTATAAAGACTTGAGAAAGTCTAGCTAGCATTCTTAATGTTGAATAAAGGCCTTCTTCAATGTCTACCATCTACCACGGTCCTGTCCTATTCTCATCAATGTAGCTGATTTAGCCCTATCTATATCTATACTTAATATTATAAAGAGGAAAGATTTGATTGTTTGTTTGTTTGTATTGAATAGGCTCCGAAAGTACTGGACCGATTTAAAAAAATCTTTCAGTGTTGAGAGCTATAGTCTATATACCATCACGCTATGACTAATAGGAGCGGAGTAGCAATGAAAAATGTTGCAAAAACGGGGGAAAAGAATATAAGACCACGCGGGCGAAGCCGCTGGCGGAAAGCTAGTCTTGAATATACACACACACACATACTGGCGCGCTCACACTCGCACGCGTATAGTGTGTGAGGTTCGAGGGTTCAGACCTGGTGACCCGTTACACAAGGATCCCATCAGTGTGGTCCGAGCCAGTATCTCGGGCACCAGTCTCCACAATATTTTGTGTAACTTCCAATACTGTACTGTTCTATGAAAATGTTTATACGTCAGAGATAATATGGATATACCCGTACATTATATATTAGATATAGCGCCTGTCTGAAATTGTATTCATATTAGGCATGAGCCCGTTACTGGTTTTGTAAAGGCATTTATAGTTACAAGTTACAAGTTAGTGAAATCTGTATTATATTATATTAACATAACATATCAGCGTGTTGGGTACGCTAATATTCCCCAAAGGGTTACGAAGAGGTGTACTAATGTACACTTACAGTTCGCCAGTATGTTTAGGGCTCATGTAATAGGGGGCGAGCCTATGCATTAACACTAAAAATGCGATACCAAACCGTTTCGTCCTTTATCAACTAAAATATCGTCCACACTGTGTCCGTAAGTGTAATAAAACTTTCCTATAAGCTTGTTTACAAGCACGTATTTACTATTTATGTATTGTAAACGGGAGTACAAAGGAAGTAGCCACATAGGAGTGAACCGCTGCTATTCAAACTTGGGTTCATGCTCGGAAGTATGACAATGCTTCAGTATACGCCAGTGTGAATACACCTTTAGGTACGGATGTCGGGGCGTTAAAATGCTGCTTACGTTATTGTTTTGTATAAGGCTGATTTTATTTAGTTCGTGTATTGTCTTTTTGCCTTCACACCGGTGAAGCCTGTGCAGTCTATAGGACAAAGATATTTATGGACGAAGACGAATACGTAGACAAAGCATATTGAGCATTACATGCTGCTAATGCTTCCGAGTCAATTGTAGCTAGGTTTCTGAGGTAATTGGGAATGACAAGATAATTTAGGAATCAAAAATGTTTCCTGCTTCTTGCTTAATAGGTAACTTTTGTGTGTTACAGGGAGTTGTTATAACAGAAGCTGTCAAGATAATTATACAATATATAGTAAGTTGTTGTTGTGATTGCGCAGAAGATAGGTGCTGGTAGGTATTATACATGCTGATCTTTTAAAGATAGCAAACATACTTAGCCTATATCTCGTTAAAAATAAACTGCTGTAGAATCTACGAGTTTGAATTAGAATCTGGCAATCTGTTTTGCCGGTCACCGCTATCCAAGTATTACATTAAAAAATATCGGCTATCGCTCATTATGCTGCTAATGGCATTGAGCCACAGATTAAGTTTGTATATTCGAAAAGAAGTCTCCCGCAAAAACTATACATATGTACAGCTTATCTCTCATTTTGGGGTTATTAAAGAGTCTCACTCAGCGGCTACGATCTTAGCACACTTAATTCAATTAATTTCTTCATAACATGTCTAGTTTAGAGTTTCGTTTAGTTTTTCGAAGACTTCCGCGAATTTATTATAGAACGTTCACTGAGGTCGGCCCCTTCCAGCTAAACCATCCACCATTTTGAAATATAGGTACCTACATAAGTTTGTTAGTGGTGTAGTGAGCGTTAGCGTATTTGTTAGGTACGAGTGCGCAGCGCAATCTTACCGCCACCGCCAACCGTTATTGTTCCCAGCGGAGCGGCGCGCGAAATTCAGCGCACTACGCCAACACACCTACACTTTGCAAACTTTATTGCTCACAAATTGTATGCATTATTTATTTAATTTGAAAGCGAAGAAACCCAAGCGCGATCATACGCCTCCCGCGCGAAATGAGGGCGAGAGAATGCAAAAATATAAATAAGTCCGCCATTCTCCTGTAAAGGTAATACCATATTGCTTTGGTAGAAGTGATTTTATGTGTAATTGTGTGTAATGTGTGTGTATTATTTGTGTTTCAAAGGACTCATATGAAAACTTTTAAATGTCCAAACGAAAGCCACTTGCGAATTTTTCTGTTCCATTTAGGTAATATATTTTTTCATGAGCATTAAATATTTATTCTTGCTAGGCACTGAAATGTGCACGCCAGTGTGGCTCAGTGACCGCGATGCTTACAATAATTAAGTTTAAATCCATCAGAAAATTTATTTGAATTTACAAGCAAAATTAATAGAATCCCTGGTGCGTTGCTAATTAATTAATCCAGAAAATAAAATAAAAAATCCTGAATCGGTTTAAAAAATTTCATCAAATTCAAACGTTTAAAAGGCTGTCAATGTGTCATCGGCTTAACCATCCAAGACGTGGGTGTAGGCTGAGTGACATTCCATGTGCCCTAAATGTCCTCCATTTTTAGATTGTCGCGCAAAGCCGAATGCTTGCAATTTCGTCATCTGCCGAATACAGCTTAAGTACTAGCCATTTTTGCTTGTAAAAGAAAACAAAATAACCGAATTCGTAAGCGCGACTGCTGAGCAAGATGTCTTGGGTGCTGTTTATGACTCGAGCAGTGATATGATATGGGTTTTTCTATGAAATTCTTAGCAGCAATCTTCAGCTCGAAGTTTAGATTTGTGTCCAGTAAATGGCAATACATTCACCCCCTATTGCATGTGGCCAAAACATACCATCCTTGAAGATTGTTCACACATTTATCGTATTCCTTTTTAAGTTAGGAACTGACCGACCTGAATTTTTTAGCTTGTTACGCGAGCTGTTGGCTACGGAACGATCTGATCTGCCCTAGCCGATGTAGAAGTCGTTAAACCGACATCGCACTTAGGTCGGTCACTGCAGGCTTAACGGGTGTAACTGGGGTTTTAGAGACCCCAGCCTAGCTACTATCTGACTGCGATGATTTAGTACCTATGATATTTCTACAAATTGTCATTCTTTTTTTGTCTATACATTCAAGATCAAAATTATATTTCGAATTCTAGTACTGTGTTTCAGTTGATAACCAATAAATAAATAAAAATAGATCGACACAAAAGAAGATGCGACAAACATATTCTATTTAGGAGTCTCGTTAAAATTTTCATCCGAAAAGTTAAATAAGTACCTATAACAAAACAATTTTTTTATTTTATTTTATAAGTAAAACAAAATTACCACCCTGTTTTCTCCGTCTCATTTTAAACGCCCGCTACAATACTTCCTACTGTAGTTTTCTACCCGACGCAGTCTATATTAAGTGAAATTGCGTTGTTACCAACAATAATGAGTTAGTTAACCACGCGATTGTTTTAATACAAACTCGAGTCGGTGTAATGAATGCTATTTGTCTCAGTCGTGCCGCCATCTTGGAACCTTCTAAGGGAAAACCTTGACGAATGTCAATAGTGTTTTCACGCGCTATTACGGCGAAAAGCGTTTCGTATATGTTATGTCATTTGTACAACACCTTTTTAAAGTCACGGGAGGTTTTAAACCCTTCCCTTTAAATCCATACAACATAATTAATATTGTTATATTTTATATGTATTCAAACATTTTCACATATTAATTTATGTTTTATCAAAATTAATAACGTAAAAAACATTTAAAAATCCTATTAGAACCATTTTCGAATTTAACGCGGACGTAGTTAATGTATTAATAAATAAATTAGAAATTAGTTCAGAGACTTTGTTTTTTTTCTCTTTTTTATTTTATGGATTGCTTAGGTAGGTACCCATGTTTTCGCTTAGGTACCTAATATTTTATTGGTTGTGCCATTTCATATATTTCAGTAGTCAGAGAAATAAGTAGAAAAAAATATTAAATTAGACTCCAGATCTTCAGATGCACTTCGTTAAGAATTGCTACAAAAAACAAATAGGTACCTAAGGCTGTTATTTGGCAGATACTGCGCAGCAATCTGCGAATATGAACATAATATTTGATTGTTATAGCATCGGTAAGGCAATCTATAGTCTCCCTCACCTAATCTAACAATTTTGTTCGTATAAAATTAAATCACGCTGGTAAATCTTAGCAGCAGTAAAAGAATATGGCGCATTTTTTAAGAATGATTGTACCAAACTGTTTTACAGAATAATGGGTGCAATATAACTCTGTTGCCTTTCAAGATGAAATTTTGCCAACTGCGGTTTAGTCATACGAGAGGGAACAGGATTGGTAAATCCTTCTCTGAACCTTTTCTTTTGAACGATTTTTAAATTAATCTGTCAACTAACATTTCCAGCGGTCACAGTAGAATTATTTTTCTTTTTTTTAAAGGCAAGTGTGTCGACAATCCTACCAATGACGAAGTTAGGGAAGTAGAAAAATGATTCCATAAGTTGACAGACCCACATAATAGAAATTGTTAGACAGTGACAATGTTTAACCCAATTAAAAAATAACAAGTAAATTGCAACGGCAATAATGAACCAGTTTCGGTTGACGTCAAAAATCAAAGCAAGCGGCAGGAACCCATTAAATCAATGATGCGCATCATAAATATCACATTGAACAATAAACAATAAGTCTGTACTTGAATAAATAACCCTCGCGTTCTAAACTCGAAAAAAATAATACTCATAATAATACATCGAAATATGATGGGGGATGAGCACCATCCTAACAACGTAGTCACAACAAACGAATTTAAACCTTATCACCGTTCAATAAAAGATATCTTCAGATATTGGAGGGTAAGTACACATTGGCAGAGTTTGGTATACATTTCTGAACATATGCATCCATTAAGTAGGTTTTGGATGGTTTGCAAATTAATGTAAACAATACTAGTTGGCCAGATTTTGGACTGAAAAGGAGATTCGATGTTGTGTGTTATGAATACCCAGAGATAATAAATTCTCCAGGGAAGTACGGATCTCATTCATCAAGAGTTGTAGCTGATGATGTAGTGATGTGGTTCATAGCTGGAAAAAAATCTTTGACATAAATATTATACTATCCTGCGGGCCTAGCCCAGTTGCAATCTAACCTTTGGATCGACGAACGAATAGAAATAAAATGCATGGGAATGACAAGCTTTCGACAAATCTGACGTTTACAAATGTCATTGTATTGATTCATCTTGCAACACAGTCAATATCTTTGTACTGTTCTTGCAAGAAGACAAAGGAAGGAACTTAATTATACTTACTGCCTCGTCGCGATTTCCTAATCGATCTCGTTTTGCAAATCTTGTTGGAATTTTATGAAATTCTTTTAGGTACTCCTATGTGTAGTAGTCAGTTCTAAGCATCATCCGTATCACTATCCTAGCCTACACAGAGGCGGTTGATTATCTGTAGATATTTAATACAAACTGAGTCTATTTTTCATTGTTGAGGACGTTGATAATGAGTTTTAGACTTACCCGGCAATGACAGTGAGCTTTTATTCGATAAATGACAAACAATTACCTACCCTTTACTCTCAGATGGTAAAAAATCTGAGAATACTCTGCATAATAAATTATGTTTTTGTACTTAATGCGATTTCAGTGTTTTTATCCGCGCTGTCTCGGTAAGCGGTGGATCTCATTAAATTTTATGACACAACTGTATTGAATATAGACGTTTTTAACGTTTGACCTAAAAAGAGTGCTAAGTGTTCGCCTTTCTTTTTATTTTTGTGTGCGATTCCATTTTAGTATCGTAATTTTTAAACGCTTTTTACAGTTTAATGATTTTTTTATTGCAGCAAAAAAAAAAAACTAAAATATATTCAAATGGATGTTTCATAAACACATTGATCTTCAATCGGTTTAAACAAATCCGCCGCTTATCCGCCTAAAGGCAAAAACAAAATGTCACACGTTAACACACAAAGTAATCAGATCAGGGGCACAAGTGAAATTGAATCGGCACCGAGTTGACCCATGGCGAGTCTAGGTTTAGACCTAAAACTACCCTTAATACTTTTCGTGTAGAGTGTAATATCCAATGAACATTTATTAATCATTTCGCCAAAGGAAATAAAACTTTGTGCGTTAGGAATATGACGGTTATTTCTCTGGGTGTGGGGAGATGGGGTGACCGGTAGATCAATGCTTATTTGTGTCTAATAGCAAAAAAACAACAGATGTAGGCATTTCACGGGTATAATAATGTACTTAGTTGGATTTTTATGGTGCCTTTGATCTGGTGTGGTCTCAGTTGGGTTCTACGCGACTGGGCCGGGTCCCCAGTGATTTTATTGTTTGGGTAAAAATTTTATGGACAAGGAGATTTTTGGAGATCTCGTGACAATCCATGTATGGGTGTCCAGTGTTGATAATAGTAATTAATATAGTCAGTGTCGTTGTTAAGTTTGAGTGAATATGGTTTAGATTAATATTAATTGATTTAGAAGTAAATTCTTACAGTATTGATAAATTATGAAATTTTGTAGGATTTCGTGATATTCTACTGAATTTATTTTAAATTGTAATGAAATTATCGCAATTTCCAATAAAAAACATTTCTTAATAAAAATTGTTTTCAAAAGATATAAGTATTTGCAGAAATAAATATCGTCAGTTAAAAATAATGAAATACATTATTAGCTAATAAAATGTCAAAAGAAAAAAGGTAGAAACATTTCAATTTAAATATAATGCCCCCTGACAGCTGCGAATCCTTTTATCAATCTGGCAACTTTATCAAAGATTGTGATTGGTTTAGGTGGATCATTTTGACATAAGAACGTGTGACGTAATAGTGTTTATAAAGATCACCGAGGGTCGAATGATCCTATTTTGTACTCGGAACTTGTTAAAAAGTTTTTATATCATTCAATTGATTTTTGTAGCGGAAGACAGAACGACAATGTTGCCAAGTTTATACTGTTGTTTCGAATGGGATTGATCCGTGTCTTGACGGATGAAAGCAAAAACAGGGTCTCTAAAATAGAACACCCAATGTAATTAATAAATAAATAAACTAAACAAAAAAAGAGATTTTTCAATGTAATCGTACACTGAAAAAATTAATTAAATATACTAATAATTTTCTAAACGTTTAAAGTTTTAAGCAGTGCCTCGACCATGAGTTTTTCTCACTAGACTCGATAGCGACGCCGTAAAATATTTGTATGGAAAAGCCTCGCAGCGCCTCTAGCGATTACGTGAGTAACTAAAATTTGCTATGAGACAACACCGTCTCGATGCGTAAAATACCTATCGAAAGTCATTCGATAGAACTCATGGTTGACGTACAGACTTCAAAGTAGAAGGAGGTTCTCATTTCGACTGTATTGTTTTATATATTTGTTACCTCAGAACTTTCGACTGGGTCAACCGATTTTGATGATTCTTTTTTAGTTGATGTTATTAAAAACTTCTTTAATGCCTTTCGGACACTAGAATACATGCCTGTACATTGTACAATAGGTGCCTACCTATTTTAGCGGATGATTTAGATCCTACCACTTAGTTTGATAATATCAAAAGCTGCCTCGCTAGCCTAGCAGTCCTAAGCCACTGCTACCCACGAAGTCCTAGCTTTGATTCCCAGGTCGAGCAAAGTGTTATGTTTTTCTATGAAATTTACAGTAACAACTTGGAGTCTGGATTTGTGCCCGGTTAATGGCAATAGCCTCGTTCCCTATTAAATTGGACCTAAACATGCTGCTGAACTGTGGGTGTATCTCTGTCTTACTCTTCGGGGAATACAGGTGTGATGGTATAAAGAGGTTTCGTAATAGTTTACGTATAGACTTAGTTAAGAACTCCTAAACCAAAAAGTGAAGTTATCGCAAATGTAATTATCGAACAATCACATAAGTGCATTATAATCATTACAATTGAATCAACGTAATTTATATCACTCAAAACTACTGTATCTAATAATGTTTAAAAAGATTTAGATCAGATATATTTAAGAGCATAAAATTAACACGATCAAAAACAAATAATCGCGACCTTTCTGCTCACCCCTCATCGTGTAACGAGATATAATATAACATAATCGATTATACACCCCAAAACTTATTTCTGTGCTAACCCTATCAAATGTTAACAACTGTTACTTGAAAATTATATGGACTCCAAGGCTTTAACAATAGAGTTAAATTTTGATTGGCTTCTGTTTTTGGAAAATTTGACGGGTGATGTGCGAATAGTTGTACGAATTGTACGGCTTCTATGGCCATTTGTTGGTCCCTTAGATTAAACAGTTATGGATAAGGAATAATTTAAAAACTTCCCATACACGATTTCAAATAGATAGATAGAATATTCTTTATTGCACACCAAAACCAATGTAAAGAACAATTTTATAAACAATAAATGGTACACTGGGCATTGTTTCTATTGTTTTAAATACTGGATTTCACTCACTTCGTGACGATTTACATATTATTATTTTTTTTGCTCGTAACCATAACTATTTATCTAAAATTAAAGTAGCCTTATTTACTCCTTATAACCACAGTTATCTGCCCGCTAAAGCCCTGAAATTGATGATTGATGAGTGAACTAAGTTAAGTTCAGATCAGAAATGTTGATCACCTTATCACTTATTTGAGAGGTTTAGATACATACAGTCATACATTAGGCAGATTTGACATAGTTAGTTATTTTTTTTTACAATAATACCTTAATAATCCATTGCCTATATCTTTAAAACGGTAATAAATTATTTTTTTACGGTTACTGGATTGTCTGACAACAATGATTATTCTGTTATTCTATTCCTGCATTACCAATCCAAGAGGACCGCACAAAACGTCAGGGCGGTGCGCGCCTAATTTCATTGTTATTACACATACATTCGAGAGGGGTGAATTTTTTGCTAATCATCATATTCGTTGACACACATTGTGCGCAATTGCCGACGGTTGCGTTCAATTGACACCGACTGACAGTCTTAAATAGAGTTCAATTTTGAATTTTACATTTATTATTTTCTGTCTTTACTTTTCGTTTTTTAACCGAGTTCAAAAAAGTAGGAGTAAGCACGTACAATGGTCCACTGCACTGTATGTGTCGTTCTTTACAAAGCCATATACTGTAACTAATAAAATCAACTTTGTTTCTTTACTTTATAATGTACTAGCTTTCCACCAGTGGCTTCAGGCTCGTGGTCTAATAAATTATAGCCTATGTTCCTCGGTAAAGATGTAGTTTTCTAATGGTGAAAGAATTGAAATCGGTCCGGAAAGTAGTTTTTGAGTTTACTCACTTAGAAACATACAGAAATACAAATATTTTCTCTTTATATATAGACATCATATATAAAGAGAAAATATTTGTATTTCTGTGGAGAATATTCCAAAGTATAATACCTTAAAAAACATTCTCCTGTAATGTTTGGATTTTGGTGCTTGCAGTTGCCTATAATGCTTCTCAGGTGCCTAAAGAACTTTGATTAATGCGCAGTGGGAGAGAGAACCTGCTAAATTATCTCTACACCAACTTATGGTAGAGAATGCAAACATTGGCGGCATTAAGTCCACCAACACCAATTACCGATTCGAAGATTAGAATTGGTATCCGTAATCGGTGAGTTGTCATCACTACCCATGGACATCGACATCAAATGAGGAGTTGTTGATGCTTCGCCAACCCTTAAGACTGCCGGGGCCGCAGCAACGCTAATGTCGAAAATCACACAAATAAAAATATGCTTTAAAACAGATTCCGACGTAAAGGACGGTCACCTTAGCACCGAGCAAGTATAAAAAATATATTTTATTAAAAGAATTCGAAGGTAAACGCGGCACCATAAGGTGCAATGCACTACAACGACCCACTACTTTCCGTGCCTCGATACTAATAAATAGAACATTCGATGGCTAATAGTGGAGTTAAGAATAGACCGTCCACCACCCGACTGCACCCCCTCCTTTATAAATGTAAGAACCAGCGAATGACGAACACCCCGCCGAACACCCACTTCACGAACCAGACTCAGTTATTAAGGAATTTGAGTCCGCTATCGTATTGCGGTCGGTAATTGACAGGGACATACGTACCTAGGGTATTTACCACCCTTTTAGTCTTCAAAATACCGATATCTATTCGTTCTTGATAACTACTATCGTGGTAACTACTGGTTGCCACTTAATTATTAGTTGCAACAATTATGTGGAATCGTAACTGGTCAAGGAACGTTTAAATTGAAAGGCAGTTGCAGCATAGTAATTATGTCCAGTTGAAGTTGACTCACAAAATCATCCAATTTTATCGCAGAGGTAGTATAATGTGTTAAACTTACATAGTTTCATATCTGTCTCCCATTGCGGTAGGCAGAGACTATATATAAGCCCATCAACAACTTCCGCATGCATCATATTTGTTTTACTATTCTGTCACCGTAAAATTGTAAAACCGTTTCATTAAATATATCTCGCAAAATTGTAAACCATCGAAAAATTCTGAACTGAAACATACTGCTAACAATTTTACACATTATTTTTAATGAATAATAATAATAATATAAAAATAAATATCTTGGGACATTTTTACACAGCACCATGTAGTCCCAAACTAGGCAGAGCTTGTACTATGGGTACTAGACAATGGATAAAATACTTATAGACTTTTTTTGTTGTAAATACATACTTATGATATATAAAAAACACCCAGACAAACACAAACACCTAAGTTCATCACATAAATGTTTGTGTCTTGTGGGAATCGAACCCACGACCTCGTGATCACCAGTCCGGTACCCGAACCACTAGACCACAGACGTCGTCAGCATTGTTTGGTCACAGTTCTAACCTAATGTAAAAGATACAAAGATGATCAGTGCCTCGACCATGAGTTTTTCTCCACTAGACTCGATGGCGACGCCGTAAATTAATTATTTGCATGGAAAACCCTCGCAGCGCCTCTAGCGGTTACGTAAGGAACTAAAATTTTCTATGAAATTACAGCGTTTCGATGCGTAAAGAACCTATCGAAAGCCGTTCGATAGAACACATGGTTTAGGGGCAGTTGTCAGTCAGAAAAATGGTGCAGTTCACTAGTTATCGACAGATTACAATCCCGCAGGCTAGATTATAATCTGACAATCTTACGGTGACATACTTACCGAATAATTTTGTCAGACGAAGTGTTCAATTAATAGCCAGTCCTGCTACTCCTGGAAGCAGGAATTTACAATGGGTGTCAGACGGAGATACATACTGGAGATAGTGTAGGAAAGTAGTAGTCAGGCTTTAGGTTTCTGACTACTACTAACGATTGTTAAAAGTGAATAGATGAATGACAACCGTGACCAATCGCTTAAAGTGATCACTGAGGGACAGGGTTTAGATGTAGCAGATGTATGAAATAAGCTGAAACCGTCAGATCGATTTTATTACAAGCATTTTTTTTCTTCTTCCAGTACGATTTTGTAATGGTTTGTCCATCGTCAGTAGCAACAAACAAAACATACTATGTTTAGGGTCCGCCAGGCTCTCCAAACAGTAAAATCTAGAGTAAAAATTTATATTTTACAATTTATTTCACTCAAAATATCAATGTTTCCTGTGTGTTGTGCGAGTCAAACCGGCAGCTTAACCTGCCATACGAGTCCTGAATATCGGTTAACATCTTGCTTCTCCTACACAAAAAGGCGTCGAGTCAGCTAAGACGCAGTAATCTTCACATAATATTGAAAATCAAAGCGAATTTTACTCACGTAAAGAGGATTTACTTAGTTCACCGTCTTTATAGGAGCCGAAGTAAGTGCATTGCCTTTGAGGTCTAAGACACGCGATAGAGCGGTAATGAGATCAGTTTTTACTAAAAGGATTTTGATGAAAGTTTACAATAGGTACCTAATATAAAGCTATAATTAGACTGAAATTCTAGCTCTTATCCATTGAGCTCTCGCTATGATGTATGCATCGCACGAGCGGGATATTAGAGCGGCACCTCTTATTCATTTGGAATCATCTGAAAAGCTTAAAAAAATGATTTTATTGCCAAAGAATGAAACTATTCATTATTCAGAGAATTCTACAAACATCTACAAAGTTTCATGTCAATAAACCAGGTAAGTTTTATTATAATGTATCTCTTTGGATTTTTTATCGAAATCTATTCCGCAGTTGGGAAACTGTTACCGTCGCATTTTGTAATATTATAATATTAGTACCGCATATGGATGAGGAGGTTTAGGAGTTGGCTCTCAACACAGAGCGGTCGATGACGCTGCACCAACAGGATCGAGCGTAGAATGGATAGATGCTTGTAACTCGCGCCTCATATTCTTATAAAACGCGCGACCGGCCACGTGCACTTGTTATTTGTCACTGGCTCGTAGACGGCGCAATATCTCACATAAAACATACCCGACCATCTTAAAATTTAAATAACAGCACTTGTATGCAGCCGTAAGTGGATTAGATTAAAGTGCAATAAGCATAAGATGCCCCGAGTATAAAGTACTACCTACTTGTGTTGCAGCATTTTTATACTTTCTTGTTATTGGCGCATTCATTTGTATGAGACCAAAGTCTCTACATACATACAATTTTTTACGTCAGTCTCCCATTGCAACGACAGACTATAAGATTTCAACCAGTCTTTATTCAAACTTAACAGGTTTTTGCATTGTTTGTAATCCTATGAATTATATAATAATGAGTCTTAAAGAAAGGCAGAGTATGTAATGCACTAACAGGGTCTCATGTTGATCCAAATTTTCTTTATAATACCGATACAGGTTGGGGATTTAATTTTACCTGCATCCTTCTAGCAAGTAGCAGGTCAATCATACCTTAATTTTTCATTTTCACAATCCCTTTAGTTTCGTATGCAAAAACAGCACGGCCGTTGAATTTATTGTACCTACTTATACTAGGTTTATCTATCCAGAGATAGCGAGTACTTTTGATAGGAATAAGCGAATGATTTATTTATTTTGTGAAAATTCAGGTTTACTATGACTTTATCATGGGATTGCATAAATACAGATACAAATGATAAATTATGTCTCAGGTGTTATAGGTTACTAATACTACACTATGTTGCAAATGCAAAGCAATGTAAGTCATTAAATCGCCACCCTGTTTATATACCTAAACATGGAAGAAATACTTTAATACTTACACTGTACACACACAGCTTGCAATAATGCCAAATATAATTAAAATAACGATTTATTCCACGAAGGGCAACTATTTGAATGGCAACTGAGTTATTTCACGATGGGCAACTTTCAGTTATTTTTGCTGGTTGCCATTCCTGAAAACTATGTAGTCACATAACTTTTTCTGAGAAACTTATAGAAGGAATAAATTACTTTATAAAAGTTCTCAGTTTAAAATGTATATCTCTGTTAAACACTATTGAGCCATATAGTAGTATTTTGTCCACGTAACGATTGGTTTACCCAAAAAGCTATGGATATAATTTTGGACTAATGACGAAAGCTTAAGCTCGGAAATTCCCTGTTTATGTGGGCAAAAAAACACAAGCTAACAAAATTCTCTCCCCAGCGAATCTGCCGAGCACTCGCACATCATTGCAATTTACAAGCAAAACTTTACCTCCTAATTTGTTACAAAAAGGTACAAAGAATGCGTCAACGGTCTGCTCCAGCCAGTTCGAAATGGGATCATAAACTGGCATAATGGGGGGAGCCGTCTAACGACCTTCAGAAAGAGTCTTAATCTTCTAAATAAAATATCAAGAAGAAATCACAGGGCAACGGGTGCGCGCCAGCGGAGCAAGTTTATAGCGCGGAGATTAGACGCATATACTAGTAAACTTTTCGGTTGCTTTTGTTATGGGTTTCAAAGTTTTAGGCTGTATAAAATTCGGACGCTTTGGGTATTTTATTAACCGTTACTGAAAACGAGTCTTTTCGTCGGTACATAATTTATCATACCACGGCCGTATTCCCCGAAGTATTGGGCAGAAGTGCACTGCTGTACGCTAAATCGCTGGTATGTTCAAGTCCCATGTAATATGCGGCGAGCCTATCGTCATCAATCGAATAAATGTCCAAATTCCCAGCTGCTATTGGGAATTTCTCAGAAAAACTCCGACAACGCTTTGCTCGACCATGAAATTGATCTCAGGACATTTTCTTCGCGCTTAATACCACTAGGCTAACGAAGCAGTTTAGTAGGGACTTGTTTCATATTCCATTAGTTTAGACAATCTTGAATAAAAGTGAGCAGGTACTATTGGCAAGGTCGTGATGAATGTTCCTGATCTGGCCATGACGCAAAGGGCAAGTGCGGTTTTTAGTCGGTATGCGTTTTCATACCTACATACATACATACGCTTTCCCGGGTCCCGGATCCATGAGGATTTTCCGCACCGCGTTGGTGCACAACCAACAACAACACTTACGTTTAGACAAATATTGCGTGATACGTAATAGGTAAGTTTGTTTACCATTCCAAATTAGTAAGCTAAAATTGCTTATCTATACTAATAAAGAGGTTTTTCTATCATGAGCCCTAATATCGCTCGCTAGACCGAACTTTGTTTTAAAAGCTCTATCGCAAGTAATGCAGTAGATTTGTAGTAGTAGTTGAGTTGATAGAAAGTAATAAAAACATAATATATATATTATAATTATAATGTTATTATATTAAGTAGTTAAAATATATTTATAAAATAATAATAATTTAACTAGTCAGGGACGCTGTCATCGAAAACGATGAGGAGGACTCATCATCCTCCTAGCCTTTTTCCCAACCATTTTGGGGTCGGCTTCCCGTCTAACCAGATGCGGCTGAATATCAGTATTTTACACGGAGCGACTGCCATCAGACCTCCGCAACCCAATTTCTAGGCAATACCGATATTCGAAGGATAGACTGGTTGTCAGGCTTTTTGTGCCTCTGACTACCACTAACGATTATCATAAGTGTTCGTATGACAACCGGGACCGACGGCTTTACGTGCTCTCCGAGGTACGGAGGGGTCTCGATGTGTTAATAATGGTCACCCATCCACAGACTGACCTCGGCAAGAGTGGCTTAACCTTAAGTCCTTATTTAAGAGGTTTTTAAATAGCGGCAGCGTCAAAGAGATGACTAATAAGAAAATGAGCATGGTTGAAGCAAACGAAGTACTTACCTATTCAAGAATAGTAGAAAGTAGCGGTCTCTAATTTCTGCCTACCCCTGTGAGACAAAAGCGTGAGTGTATCTCTATATGTGTGTAGTTTTATTTCAATGTTTTGGAGTAAGTTAAATCATTACAATAATGTAAACATAATTGCAACGTAAATGGGACGAAAAATCTTGATAAAAGTATAATAATTACCTACCTAATTACCTTTTGGAAAATGTTTTGTATTTATCTAAATGGGACATAATTATTAATAATACTCTTGTAGGTATTGTTGATATTTTCCTTCCAAAGTATATGTGAAATTATGTTTTTAATTAATAAGGACGGTAAATCCGTGAAATGGTAAACTGATTCGATCTAAGACAACTTAGATCGAATCAGTTTCTACCAAAGAAAACCTATTTTTAATAATATCACTGTAAATCGAAATTATAACGATATTTATATATAAAAAAAGCTTTTTTTTGCGGCGAACAGGAATTTGTCAGAGACACCAAAGAGCTCACTTCGCCCCATTAAAAAGTTTACAAACTTCTTCAGTATTTAGTTAACCAGCTTTCTAGTCATGAGTTCGCCTTTCATATTATCCCCAAGGACTATGAAATATTCCTTTTTTTCAACCACAAAGACATAATTAAACCCCAAGGATAACAAATTCGGTGGCTCGTATAGTATTCTCTTTTGTGAGCGGATTTTGAATTTTAATGCGCGCGAGTTTCAATCCCACGCCATTTGATCGTGCAGTAAAAATACTTAACTACGTACTAATACAGTACTTATTTAATTTTCATTGGATTATTTTCTAGTAATTTCTCTGTTAATAACGGCGGCCTGCATTTTCTATGGGTTAATCTCTGCGATTTGACAATTTCCTTTCCACAAATGCCTGCGGATATAAAATTATTGTTCGACTAATGACTTAATGAGGCAGGAAACATGAGCCAGGTCCTCATGTAAAATAAGGCTTCCAGCTTTATTTTTCAGCGAAATTGTCCTAGAAATTATTTCTTTTGTGCCGATGATGACGATAGTTTTTAATAAATTATAACATAATAACCCATAATAAGGTTACTCCTTGGAAATCCCTACGATTTGTACAATATTACTACGTTTTTCGATAAGAAAACTCGACAAAACTACAGAGAAATGATCAATTCGTCAAAATATAAGAAGAAAACTTACTCATAAACACTTCAATTATAAAGATAATGAAATAAATAGTTACAGCTGAAAAAAAGCAAACGTTATGATAAAAATGCGAAACTATAATTTGAATATACCCTGGATTAGGAGCGCAACAATATTGCACTAGAATTACGGTGGGCGAAACATTACATGCTGTTAAAAGAATTTACGTCGAACGTATTGCCATGTAAAACATTTTTAATAGAAATATAAAACAGTTAAATGTTGCCGTTCTCTCAAACAATTTAATGCCGCAATATGTTTTAATGTTCCCAGCCCATCAAGGTTGGCTATCAACGAAAATTTGTTCAACGACAAAATGTATGCAGTCTCAAGCACTCAACTGCCCCCGAAAATTACAACAATAAAGAAATAACAGATAAGTGCTCTTACATTAAAGTTCGAGTACCCAGCACCAGTATAACTTGATCAAGAATGGCCTACGAAGTTCCTCTTTCACACCCACATTACTATCACAGGAGGGAAGCGGGGGAGGTCTAGGCAAATTGGTTAGGTTGAGTAGGGTAAAAGCCCCAAATTTAGGCGCGTGGCTTACGCGTGCCTCAGAGTTTCCCCCTCTACTGCCGAAGTTTACATCACAATTAATGTCACCTCACTAATTGGTGATAGCGGTTTGACAGTTAGGCACAACACTAGGCCCAAAGTTTGTTTGGTCCTACTTAACTGGAATTAAATAATATTGGATATTACCTTAATCTTATCGAAATGTATTTCTAGAAGATTAAGGGATTATTGTACTTATTGTAATAAGATTGTTAGTGTAAGATTAAGGGTGTCTTTTCACCATTGGGGAAATTAGTGAACGCGGTCAAGCGCAAGGTAATTTAACATAAAACAAAATATTTGCCAAGTAATTTAACAGAAACTTATCAGGAGGTAGAACTAAGTGAATAAGTTATAAGTAGTCCAAAGTTTATTTTAAGTCTAGTGTACGTCTTCTTTAATATGCGTTTAAATAGGATAAAAGAAGACGTTCTTTATTCGACTGTATATGCAAAATAATGAATAATACCTACAAAAAGACAGAATAATTTCGATCGATTATGATTGTGCATAATGACCCCATTTTGTTTGTAGCTACTCCCAAGATGATTACAAAAATCCGTCGGTTTTATTTTTCTATAAAGCTAATTATTATCTTTATGTTTATGCAAATTGTAAAACTTTTCGAAACGATGCGACCCACTGGTGGTTTGTAGCACATGCAAATTTAGGCCCACTGTTCTTCTTTGAGTCGGCGGCGGCGGTTTGAAATTTAAAATGTTGTTGTATCAATATTTCGTTGAATAGTCTAATCTAAATAAAGCTTTACTTTGTCACAATGACAATAAACAACTTTATGCTTTCTGCAGTTCTTTGTTGCACTTGAAAAACGATTAACTAACACTTTCATTGAAAACAATTTCAAACGTAATCCTTCACATCACATCGAAGGGTGAAAATACTAAAACTGGAACGTAGGGTTAAATAAAAAGGCCATATAGAAAACCGATATTGTACGTCCGTTCAAAATGCATAATCTAATCTATTTGCTATTGGATCGACGCGTGGCACATGACGCTCGATCTCAAGGGACATCGCTGACACTTTCGCGTTTTATTTTATGTGTATGTGAGGACCGAAATTTGGTGTTTTCACCTCGCTTAAATTTGTTTCTAGAATTATTTGTTTGCATAGTTCTATGCAGATATTTTTTTCTATTTATTTACGATCAAGTTGTTATATATTATGTTGTAAGTATTAATGTTTATGAGTGGATATGCAATTAAGCACTTTAAATACCTATATGTTTACAAAATGTGAATAGAAACCCCAACCCAAACTCTATAAAAATATTCACAAGCTTGGTAACAATCATTTATATGGGAAAAATCAATGGGAAAGAAGAGTTCTTATTGTTCAGCAGGAATGTGAAAGAATGCTGGTACTACCATTTTACCATCATGAACGTATTTACTGATCTCATATCACAGAATTATGAAGCAGTGATAGCCTAGTGATGTGACTATCGGACTGACAAGTCGATAGCGTCGAGGTATAATTCTAGGCATTCAAATTTTCGAAATCATCTGCGTATTAAAAATTAATTAATTAGCAATCGCTTTATGCTACGTGTTTAAGAAATTTTGTCAACGGGGGTGAACTTTGCTAACTCGCAACAGACCAGTGCAGTGTGGTGAACTACAGCCTAACCTTACTTTTTCTGAGAGGAGATCCATGCCAATAGTGGAACAATGACTTTAAGGGTTGTCGATGATGCTTAAAGTTGATCACGCTAGTGTTGTAAATTTGCCTATTGCTCCTATCTTTTACCCAAGAGGGATACATGCCCTAGATTCATACAAGGTCATAATTATTATTTAGCGATCGGTCTGGATTTCATAATTATCAGTTAGTAGTTACTGTGCCTCCAAGCAGTCTTATCTCCCGATTAGTCAGAAAACATCTACAGATCACAAAACATAAATTACACGTCTGTGTAAATCACAAGTCTGTGTGTCCCGCCCGTGTAGTAAAAGATCCCCTAAACTTACTTGGCCACGTGACCAGTAATCAGACAAATAGAGACATGCTCGTTTGAACTTAAAAAATAACAATCAAATGTGAATTTGGACACCCCCGGCATTTAGGGGTGTCTCGAATTATAATTATTTAGTTTGTGTTCATGCTCTTTGAGTGAGGGTGGGAAACTTAAGCGGTATTGATGCTTATGATGTTGGATTGAATGATAACCTTATTTTTATACTACTGAGATGACAAAATACTGTAATAGTCAAGTGCTCGTAAGCGGGGCTGCTACACTAGATGCCCGCAATGAAAGTATTAAGTATACCTATTGTCCGTTTTTTAATGTCAGAGACTAGATTGACACATGCAACTGTCAAAATTACAGATAATGATATCAGCTTTTTTGTGTAGTGTTGTACCTACGATACCGATTTGTTGAATCGTAATTTTTAGAGGATTAGCTTAAAAGTTTTCTATTCCAAATGGTATCATTAAAGCCCAAATTAATTAAAATTGACCGAATGCACAATAAAGTAGAAAGGTAAGTCGTCGTAGAGTTTTTGAGTACCAAATGACGTAAAATTACCTAGCAAAAAAAACTAAGAAAGAACTATAAAAGAACTATAAATTAGAAAACTATATCAATCGCTGTAAAAAAGTTTTAGAAGGCTATGTTGATTTCGCTGTCGTTATTTAGTCCTTAAAAACTCTACCTAATCCGACCCATAATTATTACGTTTTAAATAAGACCTACTATTTTTTTCAGGATAACTTAATAATATAAAAAACTGCCGCTTCAATTAGCGATAATTTTCGATAGAGGCACATTACTATTTAATAAATGCAATAAACTGGCATCCCACATAATGTCACTTTATTCTCTGAGATTAAAAAAACAGACTATACGTAGTCTATTTGCTATAAAGTTACTGGGAGTGGTCAGATGAAGTCATTTGCAGTAAAGTCACTGGCTACATTACGCTTCTAATCGAAACAGGACAACGTTACCACACTAGCTTAGTGACAGAATATTTGGCAATACAATACGGTCTACGGATAGCCTAGCAAGCAAACATGAGCGCCACGATAGAGCGTCACGAAATGATTATGTCGTCCCATTAGTTGCACCGAAACTAAGGCTGAAGACGAGATAACATAACGACATTTTAGCGTTCCTTTTCTAGCTAAAAGCTAGGAAATGCCGACATCTACTATTAAAAATATATATTTACTTGTTAGAGTGTCTTTCAAATAAATAAATAGTGTTCTTTGATCAAATCATAATTCAAATTTAATAGGAGGCGAACAAATCCAAACTCCGTACTAAGAATTTCATAGAAAAGCCCAATAACGCTTTGCTTTATCTGGTAATTGAACCCGGGATCTTAAGCGTAGCGGTCGCACTTAGGACCATAGAAGTCTACTTACTAAGTTAAAAAACCGACCACATTAATAATATCATATCAAAATGTTTCAATAAAAGGTACAAACGCTTTTTTATCTTTGCGTTTTCATTACTCGAAATTTAACCGAACAGCAAATTGTAACCGGAAAAGTTGCCCCTAAAAAATTAATACAATCATTTAAAACCATTTTTACCACAATTGCGGTGTCGGCATGTCGTTATGGCCACGTGCCGACTCCGAATCGTATCCGGGATCGTTCCGGTTTGTAAGTTTAACGGCTGACATTAGATAAAAGTGTTCCATTTATTGTCACCCCTCCATGTAATAGATGGAAAGTAAAAAAAAACTAAAAGGGTAAGTATAAGAAAAGGTAATAGCACTTTCTTTGGTAGGAATTTAATATCGCTTTCTTGCTGGAACCCACCAGTGTTTTCCCTCCAAGGGAATCTTGGAGTCACCTGTGAATGAAGTCATGTCATCAAGAATGCGAAGTCATCCAACATCCAACATCCATCAATCCTGTGATCCAAAAAAGGATGGATACATTCAGACTTCACAACAGGATATCCTCCCTATCTTTATGGACTAATCCATGATTAGTCCATTAACATAGGGATGATATCTACATGAGGGAAGGGCTTCACCATCATCTTATGTGAATCATATGATGATTCATTTAAAGAGGCCTTTTTATTACACCGGCTCCACACGTTGGCCCCAACGATTCAACCAATGTTGGCGTGAACTGGCTTTATCCAATCAAATTGCGGTAGCCAGCCACCGAGTGTTGGCACCAACGCTATTTTCTAGATCCACACGTTGGGCGCGAGGCGTTGGGGCCAGTATAAGCCGGTGAGCCCACGCAGACTGACAAAGGATGGCGGCTGTGGCCGGCTGCTGGCCGGGGGCGCTGTTTCTGGCGCTGCTCGACAGACGCACAACATCACATTTATGACGTTCAACGCTCGCTAAACTATCGATATGAACTTTGGGCACTGCTGGGTAAAGCAGCTTCCCAAAACAAAAACATTCCATTGACATGATTAAAATTTAATTGACATTGAATAAGAGATTAACACCTGCGCACGATCTATTTGATCATGATTTGATCACCTTACTTTGGTGACCTTCGATCCATAATTATTGATCGAAGTTGGTGACGTATTCATGTTGATCTCAACAAAGTGTCACTTGTGTGGCGGACGGGTCAAGGCTACACTGGAGCATCGATGATAAAGTAAAATAAAATTCTGCAGTCTCAACGTGCAGCGTCTGGGTGTGTCTGGGTGCAGTTGGCCGTAGCCACACAGCATCGTTGCTTGTCGCTGCAGTTGTATTTGTGCAGCCTGCACTTGCTATTTTCAGCGTAATTCAGAATTATTATTTAATTTATTTATTTCAGCACGTTTAGGCGTGCTGCATACTAAAATACTTACGAAGAAAAATCGTTCGAGCTAGGTTTCATATCTCGGAAAAATCTGTTTCTCCATAGTTTCATGAAAAAAGATCTGGATAAATAGTTTTGTTTATTTTCATCCCAGCTGAGCTCGGTCGCCTAGGTACAACGTATCTATCGTTGGCTACCGTGCACGGTTTATAAAAACCTGTATTAAAATGTCAACACTGGAACAGTGGTTTTCTGTAGAACGGGTCGCAGTTTTACAAAGTTACACGCAGGTAAAACCGGCGGGCTCTATAATTGGGATTAGCGCTTGCTTTAGTACGGAGTTAATTATGATTTTAATTGAGATACGCGAATAACATATTTTCCCCATTCTGTACGAGCGCGCGGGTCTGTACCGTTACCAAAAAATGTTTTAGAATTTCCACCAAAGTTTTTTATGGTTTATTTATTTATTTTGAGAGGAGGTAAGTGAGCACTGTCGCCCACTGTTCATGTCAGCAAACGAGCAGACGAGCTAGTAATGATATGTGGTCATCGCTGCCATGGCCGCCTGCAACATCAGAGGCATAGCTGATGGGTTCCCGACCCTTAAAAGTCCCTGCTGACAGCAATGTAACCGAAAGGGGCATCTGGCTCTTATACGCAAAAATCGAAATAAGTACCTACACACATTATATTGAAAATGGAATAGTATTTTAGAAATCGATCATGGATGTTGACGTCACCCACACGTAGACTATCTTTGGAAATAAAAGTGATAAATGAGAACAAGGACCTGTTTCACCACCTCCTCATAACTTCCCGTTAAATTAGTTGGCAGATAATATTATACAAAATTTTGTTCCTTTTTTGAATTTATCCGGCAGTTAGCAGCTATCCAGGGCCTGTAGACAAGTTGTATTTTGACATTTAAATCGACGAACGAATAAAAACAAAATGTATGGAAATGACTCAAGCTTTCGACAAATCGGGCTGTCACTAATGTCATTTCTATACATTATGTTTCAATTCGTTTGATGATTCGAATGTCAAATTGCAACTTGTCTAGGCCCCCCTGACGTGCCTTTGAGGAGGTAAACAGGCCACTAGTGTTACTGTAAAAATACCTACGAACAAAACAAAGCCTAGGCAATATCTGCGGACGGTACAACGTTTTGCGTTTGTCGGAAGGGCTCGGTGGCTTCCGTTGGGAGGGGGGCGCCGCCACATCCGGCGGATGCTGCAATCCGCCCCCGCCCTACTGTCTTGCTCGTCTCGTTCAAACCTTTCCTGTTTTAACTTTTTTGTTATGTAATACCAAATGATATTGTGTTGGAGTTCTTATATAACACAGATTTTGGTTAAGCCTAATATACGAAATCAGGTGGTTTCGGAAAAGAAAACGATCAGCGTGACGTTCCTGTACTTTATTACAAAGCGAACTGCCCTTAAAATGCATTGACAATTCCTTATATACTATTCTTACGACTAAAACTAATAATGCTAGATGGCGTGCTAAACAACTTCCGGAAGTGTGATTTATTCTAAATCAAGTGTGTTGCTGACTTCCGTCAAAAATATAGATTTTTAATAGTTTGTAACCGGAAGTCAGCAGCGTTAAGAAATGCTTAAAATAGCTTCACTCGAGGAATAACAACACACACCAATAACTACACAAAAACGTAAAGCTAACACTAGCTTAGCTGGTGGTTAACGAACATGTGTCATATAAAAATAGTAGTAGTAGTAATAGTAGTAGAAATGTTTATAAAAATTTCATGATAGCAATATCTTATCCATACCAATTAAATGTGCTCAAACTCCTTTTACCTTTTTCAATAAAATTTGGCAAAAAGATAGACCCTACCTTGAAGAACATAGGCTTTTGGTTCAAAAGAGAAATAGTATTTACCTATTTTATTTTGTATTATTTATTATTATTTTTGTTTATTCGTCATATCTTTGGAGAATGTTGGTTAACCCGTAATTGGCTAGTGTGTAAGAACAATGATTGTAATAATTTTAATATAAGATAAATTGTATGCACAATCTATGGGTAAACCTTAATTTAATAAATCAATAAATAATACCTAAGTAGTCCTTTTAGGACGCAAGCGAAACCTTAGACAACAGCTTGGCCCTTCATGCAGCAACAGAATTGCTTTTTAATAATATTCAAGGGTATTAAATTCGCATAACCATACGGAGATCTATATTACATTCAATCCCGTGTTAAAAACTAAAAAAAAATGATAAAGGAAATAAGCCTGAAAAAGGTACAACTTAAATGCAATTAACAATAAAAATGGCTGGTCGGGTAATTCGAAAATCGGTAGGTACAAGTCGGCAATGAAGAAAGCAGTTAATTACAGTTCTAATTCGCGATAGAATAGTTAATGGACAGCTAAGTATAGAACACAACGCCGTCCAGCCGTACTTCCGTGCCTATCTGTGGTACTCTAAAAAGGGTACGTGCCCGACGTGTGCCACAGGACACAGGAGACAGCGGTTCTGGAACATTATTAGTGTTTAACAAGTAGGTTGTGTTTAGCGGTTCTGGAAAATGTATTAGAGTTTAACAAATACGTTGCGTTTAGCAGTTCTCTAAAATTTATTAGTGTTTAGCAAATAGGTTGTATTTTGCACGCTTTTCCCCATAACGGTAGGCAGAAACTAAGAACATATCGAATATGGCAAAGTTGTAAAAAAGTTATAAAATCTAGTGACATGACGAATTAGCACGGGGCTAGCAATTACAATTAACGCCGATCGCATAACTACTCCAATCAATCGAACAAAAACTTGCCGCGGTCAGTCTTTGTGACCATTCTTAATGACCACGCGATTGGCGCATCTGACATGATTGAGAATTAAAGAATGAGAATTAAAACAACTCATAATTAATGAAAGATCTTAAATAAATCTTAAGTAAATCTTTTCCATATTATTGTAATGTCTTATTGGTGTTGTCAAATAAATTATTCTTTCTTTCTTTAGTTTTTGCATACATTATTCTTGCTACAGTATGCTAGTACAGTCCGATTCAAACTTAAGGGCGGCTCGGAAATAAGCCACTCGCTGCGCAGTACCGCACCTCTCACCACCGCTGTCACATAAATTTGTTACTAAGCAGCGACTCGCCTCATGTTCCGAGCCGCCATTAAGTTTGAATCGAACTGTAGGTACTTGTTTTGTTTATAAACATTTGAACAAATTAAATTCGTTCAACCCTGCTACCGCTTCTCTCTTGCCACACAACCCACGAATCCCCGAAGGAGCCGCGGCGGCGATAAAAGCCTCATGCATTATACAGGCTGGTCCGAAATCGAAAAATTAAAACTCCCGCCATCTGCCGGGTGAAAGGGTAATTACTGGGGCGCTTGATGCAGCGCTAATTATGAGCATTGTGATAAAAGGGAGGAAAATCGCTCGAGTTTTTCATTATGATGTAGCTGTTTTTGAGTGTGTTGACGAATTTAATGAAAAAATGTGTAGGTTGTGTTTGGGAATTACTTGGTAGTATCGAGGCGGCGTAATGATGATCTTTTCTGTTGGATCATGAGTCCCATATCTCCGACTATGGCGAGTGTGGTTTTTAGTCGATAAGAGTTAGACATAGCCTCGTGCACCGCCTTCAGGGCGAGGTACGAAGGACGAGGTCTAAGAAAATATTATGTTTAAGTAATTAGTGATCCTGTAATGATCTTGTCGACTGGTTTTTGGTTTCGTATTGTTAGATGACGGTATATTGCGCATTTCATTGGTACTAGAAGGTAAAATCTAAGCTTAGGTACCAAAAGTACACAAATATATTAATCTATTTTTATGGTATAGAATCACAAAAAGAGACTAGGGCTGTGGCTTTAAAAACCTGTTTTTTTAATGGTATGTAGGTATGGAATTATGGAACTGGTTTGGAGTTTGCGACTGCAAGGCTAATAGGACAATAGTTTAACGGTCGCGGACTTCTAACTACTCTGCCGCCTTCCAAGATGGCCGACGATCCATGACATCCGGAAAAAAAACCGATTTGATGATGTGTTTTGTATAGGTTATCTGTGTTGCAGTATGACTTTAGCGGCCTAGGGTTATGTCATAAGGCTCAATCTCACTTTAAAGTTGGGATCGAATCGTATCAAGAGGAAAGATGGAAGGCAGAAGGTAGAGCAGTTTAGATTCTGCCTTCATAGAGAACAGTAGAGATTCTGCCTTTATAAAAAACAGTGGAGATTCAACCTTCATAGTGAACAGTGGATATTGTGCCTTCATAGAGAACAGTGGAGATTGTGCCTTCATAGAGAACAGTGGAGATTGTGCCTTCATAGAGAACAGTGGAGATTACTCCACCAAGCCTTACTAAGCTCTTCAATTAAAGAAGAAAATGCTATGGTTTTGTTTGTTAGTCCATTAATAACAGTGAATCATCGTCAACAGGTTGAAAGCTGTTAATTAATTAATTAAGGTCCAAAACGTTGACATTGAATAAAATCAATCAAATAATGTTCTGTGTTTAATGACAGTGTTAACGACTACAAAACATTACATGAATTGAATTACGAAATCAAGTACTTTACATACATACCGATTACATTAAATATTTAATTCATTTAAGTCGCTTTTCATCGATGGTTACGGTTCTTGGTGTTTTGTTGAAAACCTGTTTTACAAAGCAAGTAATCGCATGTCCATACTACTGCATGAAGAACATATTACTAGGAATTTTTTGTGTATGAATGTGGATACATAAAGGAAGAGGGAGACCACAGCGAAGATAGGACTAACATAGAACATACATTTTTTTATTGAAGTTTTTTTTTATAGGAGGAAGATTAGAACTATTTATTTGTATTTTTGTAGCATTTTCCATGCTGTAGACTATCAGTTATTTTAATAAAGGAAAAAAAATGATTGGATAAAGAAAGATTAATGAAGGGAAAAAAGATTGAGACGAAGAAAGAAGTAGAAAAAAAGATTGGGACTGTGTGTGAAAGATTAAGGCGTCAAAGGAATTAATTTGAATGGAAAGATGATGGCTAATAGAGATGCATCGTACCATCACGCATGTATTCTCCGAATGTTAAGCAGACAGTTACAGTTCGACGGTATGTTAAGGTTATCCTAAGTGTAGTAAGTGAGGTGACTTTTAAGGAAATGCAGGCGGATATTATGTTTTAAGATTTAGTTTGAGCTTGGCGGGCGTAGCGAAGGCCTCAACCTTAGAAGTAGAACAATCCAGTTTAAGGCTATTTAAAACAATTACGAATGTAGAACGGTCAAGAAAGGCGGTCAGAGGTAGCTTGAGTATCTAGGTAAGTAGTACTAAAATAACGTTCTTGAATTATAAAGTTAGCTCTCACCAAAATAAAGTATTTCGGGCCGGGGTTTTTTTATCCTGGCAATAGCCGAAACTAGCACTGCTTGTTACTATCTGTTTTAACCATCATAGTTTATTTCTAAAGCTGTTACTGCGAATGTCATAAAAAAAATAAAAGAACTAACTAACTACCGAGGCAGTTTAGTTACTTTTATCAATATCTTCGAAATTCGAATTTGAGGATCATAGAAGAAAAAACAATAGAATGTAAACTTTCGGGGGAAGAAAGATGGTTGGCCGCTTGATACGGCACGAGAACTTTTTTAATAATATTCTAAAACGCAAAGTTCTCAATCGGCTCCTTATATAATTTTTAAATTTTTATATTTTCTTAAAAGGATTTTGTGAGGCTGTAGTTAGAAATATGAGTGATAGATATATTGTATGTACAGCAGCTTAGCTTTCAGTGTAATCGGCTTTATTTCTCTAGCCTCACACGTGCAAGATTTGAGATATCTCATCTCTAAGTGTCTTGTACAATACATGTGTGTACAGTACAGTGTTCGTTTGTGTATATGTGTCCGTCTTAAGCCATCCAGAGCCAGTGGACCGCAAAACTCACAATTAGAAAGAAAGGTAAGCTATGATTTTTACTCAACGTAAGTATTTGCTTTATCATCGTCGTCACATCAGCCAAAAGAGAAAGAGACAGAGAGAGAGGGAGAGATTCCACTGCTGAACAAAGGCCTCCCCCATTGACTTCCACAGGGACCGGTCGTATGGCGCCAGCATCTAACGACTCCCAGCGACCCTTACCAGGTCGTCAGTCCATCTCGTTGAAGGCCGTCCTATGTTGTGCGGTGCGCGGTCTCCACTTAACAACCTTTCTGCCCCAGCGCCCGTCAGTTCTAAGAGCTATGTGTTTGTTTAATCGCTTGTTGATCGTGTTTGTTTGACCGAGTAAAATTGTATGTGCAACGTGTTTTTAAAAAGAAAACAAAAGTTTATTACATTGTTAGCGATGTCAGTGACGTCTGCTCACGCCAATAGGGATACAGGGGTGATAATACTGTGTGTAAGTCAAACAAGCCTGCTCCCGGCGTGAATGCATCGCCTTACGAGCTTGAGACTACGACGCGTGTAAGCTTGTTCATGTCACATATGACATTACTCGGAAAACACGATTCCTAGTATCGAGATTAGTATTCTAGTTTCTAGAAACTCGTTGCACTACCTCTTGCGCGTGAATGTCAAGTTCAGTGACGGTTAAACATCACCGTCATCGTAACAGCTACAAAAGCATTTAATTTTATCTAGTTACGCCAAAAATAGTTTAAACTGCCTCGTAGGTCTAGTGGTTGGCCGTACTGCTATTCTACAGGTCCTGGGACCATTCCCGGGTCGAGCAAAGTGTGTTCGGTTTTTCTATAAATTCTGATATTTCTGCTCTGCGTCTGGATTTGTGGCCACTTAATAGCGATAGGCTCGTCCCCTGTTACATGGGACCTAAATATACCTACCGGCTAACTAAGGGTGTACATTAGTACCTAGTTATAACTCTGCCGTACCCCTCAGGGAATACTTGCGTGATGGTTTATTTTTAGTTACGCCAGGAAATATAATACACTAGAAATTGACGGTTTCTGACACTTACACGAATATTAGACATTTGGAAATGAAACACTAAAAACAGCCAGACAAACAAACACTTATGTTCATTACATAAATATTTGTATTTGCTGAGAATCGATTCCACGACCTCGTGATCAGAAGTCCGATACTCAAACCACAGACATACTCGACATTTAAAAAACATTATTGTAAACAGAAAACATTTTAAACACTACCTAATAACATTTGAAGGGGTGTCGCCAGAAAACATTTTAAACACTACTTAATTATATTTAAACGGGTACCTATCGCCCATTTGGAACCGTGCAATTACATTTTGACATTTCTAAAGTACCTTACCTGTTATAACGTTGACATTTTAATGATACGATTCGTACTTCTTTCAATTTTTCTTATATAAATTACAAAGACAGGCAACAATTTAGTTATCAAAGTTAACGCTTAGTTACGACCCTTGGCCTTGAGCACGTGCTGTGCCAATCACGTCACTTCATAATACATTGGTCGTACGTGGCCCATACAGGTGCCGGTCACACCATGTCATATTCATTGCTATACCTAATTTGCGAATTTAGTTTTTTTTTCCTTTTTAAATTGTGCTAATATACTGTAGGTGGGATACTATAGCAGAACCATAGTCTGTTTGAGATAGATGCGATATTGTTATCTTCTGTAATTATAATCCATTCGATTGGAGCAAACAAAAGGCTGTTTTATTGATAACTGTTCTCAAGCAAAATTTTTTTTAGCGTTTGGTAATTGATGACGTACCTTTGAGGACAGCACCTAGCTGCGCTAACCACGAGATACTATTGATGTGCACCTGAACAACTCAATAACAATCGTCTGGCGTGTTTGAGAGCTCTCCCACTGGTATCGATTGCCGCACAATTAGGCAGCGTCGATCGTCCGAGGAGCCATCCGTCAACCTTTTTTAGAGAAGCGTGAAAAGGTAACAAGCAGGAGAAGTGAATGGACCAATTAAATAATTCAGTAATTCGTGAACCCGCCGCCGGCGACGTAAACATGCGTGAGACGGTGAGGGGGGCGGTAGGCGGGGGCGAGTGGAGGGGCGAGGGCGTGGCCCGTGACGTCACCGCTTTCCCGCTTCAGTCGGTCATTACCCGGCGAAGCGGACGGTCGCGGCACCGCCGCCATTTATATACCCGAAAGTACGATAAAAATCGCCAAAATTTTCGACCGGCAGTATCACTCACCTTCCAAGGTGTTGAAATTGGAGGACGATCCCTGGGGGTCATGTGCGATGTACTCGTCGGATAAGATGAAATCCGGCGGGGGGCTCATGGCGCCACCAGGGTGCTTCCCGGGCCGGTACAGCCCCACGTACCGGAGTTCCGACCCGCGGCGGTGCGTCCCCAACCCGTCCGTGAGTACACTGCTTTATACCTACTACGGCTTTTACGTATACTGTTTATTGAAGTAATGTCACGGTTGTTGACATTGGACACACAGACGTGCAGAATGGTCAACAAAAGAAACATCAATGGTTTTTTCGATAGTTTAAAAACAAAAAAACTGTAGGGACTTTTTGTCATTGTTTAAAACCCATTTTCAGGACGTTGTAACAGTTCTTTACAGGTTATTATGTATATTTATTTATTGTTGCTAAGCGATTTGTTTGTCGTACGCTGGCGTTGCAATGGCGATTACATGGAGCTCCATGGGGGGATTGTTTTTGCGCGAAATTGTCCTTGTGTTCAGTTTTGTGAAATTTTCAGTGACGTTACATTTTTTTTAATATGATTAAATGACAGTACAATTTCATCAAAACATAAATACTTAATATAAAATTTTAAAAACAAAAAGAATTATATTTATCAATTAATTAGTACTTGCTACGGTACTGGAATTGGTGAGAAGAAAAAGTTAAATTTGTTTTGCAAATGATTCAAAACCGGGAAACGATATTTTAGTAAAAGTTATAATTATTATTTGTTTAATAAAAATAAAGTGAAAAATATTCTACGTTAAACCGCATAAATTGTAAAAATAAAACATTATTTTCACTATATAGATTTAAACTAAATAATTTGTATAAAATTGTTATTATAATAAAGCTTTAATTCACGAAAGGTATTGGTTATCTCAAAGTAAAAGAAGTGATTTTACAGAAAACTACGTGTAGTGAAACAAATAGTATAGTCATGAAAATGAAGTCTTGAAATGATTAGACATTAGTGATTAGAATTAACAAAAACCACATTTTGTTGTGTCGAAACCGAAATAATTTTACATGACGAAAGCCGATTTCATAATCTAAAAACACAACACCGCTCTTCATTTCAAATGAAACAAATAAATTGAAAAATAACACAATATGAAGGGAAATAATTGCGGATTATTACTGACTCGCAGTAATTTACAAAGTTATACCGTTGCTCGGTACAGGGAGGTATCGTGAATACCTATTATTCGTTCCGACGGCGATGGAGCGGCGGCGGCGGCGGCGGGGTTTAATAACAGCTAAATTGTTACACATTTCATTTTACGCTATCTCTTCATTATTTTTATTCATTTGTTAAGAGCCTTTCAAAGAAAATTTTAAAATTGACTACGTAAATAGGTATTTTATCGGACCGACGCGACGTGACAGCGACAGTGCGGCGGGGCCTCACCTTCCAATAAAAAACTTAATATTTAGTAAGTCTATTTTAATAAACCGTACTATCACGGCCAACTATTTCTCCTCAACGTCAGAAAATGTATTTTCGAACTAAGTTTCTATAATTACTAATCGATAATTGAGGTAATAAGTATACAAATATAATTTGAATTCATTGCAAAACAGTTTATACGACATCGTACTTATATAATATTCATGTATTGAGCTAGAATTATCAACGAAGATTACCGTAGGACAGTTCTACTACGTAGGTGATCGGCCGTCGGCTACGCCGTAGCCCGTAGCGACGGTCGTAGCGACGGCCGTAGCGTGTAGACCGCCTACGGCAAAGCGACTACGACACAATTAGAAAGTCGAGGCCGATAACATACCGAACAAAATATTAAAATTAACCTTAGATTTTTTTAGAAAATTGGAACAATATTTGTATGTAATTATCTGCTAAGTATTTTAACAGGAACTTATCAGTAATAAAAAAGGTTTAAAAGCCTTACGGATTCTTTTGTTTAAGCACTTCCTTAAATAATGAATTTTCTTTCGTTTCTTTTTATTGAAAGCTAAACGTAAACCGTATTTTTGTCTTTTTGGTAATAGTTGCTTATAACTTTTTTATGTACTGTAATGTAACGTCACTGAAAAATGTGCAAAAGAACACTTTTAATGATTGGCTTGAATTATTATTTAGGGTTTCAGGATCCAGCCGCCGGGCCTACTGGCTGTAGGTACGACAGCACTGCTACCGCCGGGAATGCCCACCAGCTGATTTTTTAATTTGCACTATCATACAATTGGTTCAGTGTTTAATTTAATACTATCGGTAAAACAATATCAGTAAAAAAACTTTGCTTGCAATAAAGATCGCTTAAAATTATTAATATTAATGATTATCATAAAAATAATTATAATAAATATCATAATTATAATAAAAAATAACATTAATATAACTACATTTTAATAATAACTGTAAATATAAATCGACAACGATTTAATTTAAAAAATTAAGTGTTTTGTGAATAAAAACACTTTGATTAGAAATCTGTCAACTGAGCCTTAAATAAAATCGTATCTTAACAGATTATAAATATTTTATAAGTTAATGTATGACATCAGATCAGTAATAAATAACTTAGACCGTTTATATTGGATTAAACACTTCTTTGTAACACCTACTGTTTCTCCGGAATTGAGAATAATATTGGAGGGCTATAAATTATTCGTGAAATGAAACAAATGTTTCTCTAAATTAACGTTTCTCTTTTTATTTTCATTATTTGAATACGATTTTCGTCAAAAGTGTACGCCATAATCTCGGTAGGTAATATGTTACATACGCATTTATAAAATACGTGTAAGGTATTAGTATTGGTAAAATGTTTGCAAAATATCAAAAATTAATTAACTCTGGATACAATTACTTAGTAAGGTTTTAAATTCGTTTGTGCAGTTTTTAATGTTTCAATTTTTAATATCGTAACTTGCACAGAATTGGCAACAGTGGCGAGATAAATAAAAGCCCCTAAGCCCAGTAATGGGTGTTACCATCTTTTTGCAAAATATATTCTTAACATTTATCTTGACTTTATTAACACTATACACATTAAAAATTCTTAATTAACTATCTAACTTTAGGTTATAATTAATTATAGCCCTTTCCGTAAATGAAACTCACATGACCTTCTATATACTTTTTTTGGAACCGGGGCTTTTAAAACCTGGGCTAAGAATTCACTGTTAAAGTTATAATAAAATGTAAATTATTACTTCTTAACCTACCGTCATTTTCCACTGCAAAAGTGGGGTCAAATACTAAACATTCTACAAATTCTTTTCCTACAGATTCGAATCGACAAACGAATAGAAAGAAAATGTATGAAAATGACATCGCTCATTTCTGTCGAAAGCTTGCTCATTTCAATAGATTTTATTTCTATTCGTTTGTCGATTCGAATGTCAAACTGCAACTGGTCTAGGCCTTGGATAAAAATTACAAAGCGCCTTTCGTTGCATTAACACAAAATAATGGTGCAATGATACAGTCAGGCGATTTGTACAATTTTTTTGCTTCCTTATACAGCGCTGCCTATCATTAGGTACTACACGAAGTTCTAGCTTTACCCTCAAGCTGTGAAAAGCAGCTTCTACTTACCGTCATAGGACAACTTCAAAACAGCCTCTACTTACCCTCAAAACACATTTTCATTATTTTGTGTTATAATAAGTATAAATCGTGAAGAGTTATGTTAAACAGCGGTGTTTTCTATCACTTATTACTTAGATGTCTGTAATATTATCCTTTAAAATAATCTTTTGTTTTTAAACGACGAATGAAAAACCGGGGAAGGATCTCAATTCGGATGTTATATTTTTTTTTTGTCATCATCGGCTGCTTCTTCTTCACAGTTCCTCAGTGCTGAGGATTGCAACCATCCACAACGTTTCTCCAAACTATACGTTCCTTCAAGACTTACACACACAGAAGTCTTGAACTAAATTTGCCATATTGAAAACATTTTAATAAACAAGCAAACGCACTCGCTCCTTACATATCATATGCGCCATGAAATGAACTACAACAATGAACATAATTAAGGATAGGTATTTAAAAAAAACATGCCCGACATTGCTATGCCCAAAATCTGATAGGTCCTCCTCAGGTTTTATCAGCCAACCGTCTAGCCTAATACCAGAAAGAGAGAACGGAAAATTAAATGCACTTGTATAACTTTTATAAAATACACATAAAGCATCCATATAAAGCATAATTTTATTGTCATTTTAATATATTATAATAGTAGACTGGCGCTCGTGTGAAACAAAGAACGTCATTCTATTTTTTAAAATTCATACATGCCAGGAAGACGGACACGTGGTCTATTAAGAAAATTACACCGAGGGAGAGTAATATGATTTTTATTTAAATTGTCCTTTATCAAGTCTTTGTTTCAGCCATTTCTGCTGGCTGAATGTAGATAATTGTCGCAATTTCTTGACTGCATTTTCAATTGAGAACTGTCTGGTGTCTGTTATTTTATTCTTTCTCTTCACAACGCGCCATAATAACAGGTCGCGGTTGACATTTTTACGACAGTAAAAATGTGTGCAATTACCATTTCTCTTGATAGTTTACAAAGGTGGATACAGTGGATTCGTGGAGTTCATTTAAATTCACAAACAATTTACAATAATTTTAAAAATGGCATCGATAGCACAATGGTTGCAGTCAGTTCTTTTAAAATTCTGTGTGTGATATAAAGGTATAAGCTGATTTTTATTTTAAATATTAGTGACTTCCTTGTTACGTATATAGGCTGTTCCATTTAAAAAAAAACTTGTGGACCGATTTTGATAGTTCTTATTCTTTATTTGGAAGGGTATACCGTCATGGTGGTCCCATTTTTAAAATATAAATTCCAACCCTAAGGTAGGAAAATGTGATGATTGGTGCTGGTTTTTTTTAATATCTTTAAGGTGGCAAACAAGCATACGGCCCGCCTGATGGTAAGCGGTTACCATAGCCTATGGACGCTTGCGATACCAGGAATATCACTCGCGCGTTGCCAACCCGAAAAACCTCTTAAAAGTTTATGGAGGATTCACTGCGCCGACAGTTTGAGGGAATATTCCTCTTGGTGCCAGCGCAGAGCATCCATAGAAGGAGCTCTGGCGACCTTACTCACTGCAGGAACACAACACACAATAAATTGTGTTATTTGGCTGCAGTTTTCTGAAAGGTGGAGGTACTTCCCCAGATGGGCTGCTCCAGATTTGAGCCATAAATGGCTGTGCCCTACCTCTAAAAAGATTGGTTAGATACTTTAGCTACTGAATTTTTAACTGTGAACTGATTGTGGTGAAACTTTGGCACACATAAGTAGTTTTGATGACCCTACAATGTAATAGACACCTAGAGTTCATTTGATGGAGACGGAATACAGTCGAAGGAAACCCTCAACGGTTTACAGCAGCTACCTCGTGTTTGGGCTTATTTCATTTAACTTCATGAAACCTGAAGACTTGACTTAGTTACAGTAAGGTAACTACGAAACTACTTATATATAGATTAGACACAAAACTTTTTAACGGTTAAATTTGTTGTAAAGTAATTAATTATAAGCTCTTGCGGAGCACAAATAACAAGTAGTGTACAGTCACGTGCCAAAACATGTATACACTAACAAAAGTGCTAAAGCGATTTTCTCCCAAAGTACTAACATAACTTTTGTGATATTAAGAACACAGTATTTACGAACCAATACTATAGTGACATTCGTGCTATCGCAAAGTTGCAATCGTTCGCTCTTGAAAAAATCTCTTTGGCACATTTGTTAGTATACATGTTTATGGTCGTGACTGTACAGTTATAAACATAATACTTATTCTGAAAAGAAAACTGACTGCGCAGCTATAAAGGTCAGTAGATAGTAAAGTTAAAATCGATTGAAGCGGTAATGTGATGGCACTACGGTACAGATAGCGTGACTACTACTGACGCAAAATTGATTCACCATTACAGTCCGCGACACGGCGGTGTCCCGTTATTGTTCGATTACCAAATATCTGGCTGTCGTGATTGTGTTGAGAACTGTACGCCCAGTGGCACACACCTGCTCCGTTACTATATTGGAAGTATTTTTATTCAAAATGTATTTTTTGTGAATGTTTGTGAATGTTTTTGTTTTTTGAGTCACTCCCTCCCTGCATAAAATATATGCCTTATTCGTATTGATTTATTTTACTGATTTCCGACATTTCCACCGTCAAGACGCCTACCACCTTAGTCACTCGTGACCATGGACGCTGTAAAGGGTCCGAAACGTCGGGATTAATAATATCAATATAACGCGATAAAATTCGTAAAAAGTAGTTTTATTTCTGCATTCTGAAATTTTCAAACTGATTTTTTTTTGACACAATTTTGTAAACTTTCAGTAATTTATGGGGTAATGTTAGTAAACAGTTACTTATTATAACAAACATAACATATTATGAAAAATCATTAATTTACTTAAAAGGTTCTCCTGTGACACTAACTACATAATATTGATGTAATTGCCATAAAAGTTTTTTTATAACACAACTTTTTTTTTACACAAAAAGTTTTTTTTTAACCTTCATTAAAAGTGACGTCTGACATAGGTATTTAGTTACAACAATAATTATACAGTAAGGTAAGGCTTTTATAATTCTGTCACGTTCCAAAACAGTTTGCGTTTATTATTTATTTACCTATGACCAAAAAGTATTTTTTTCTTAGTCTGAGCCTAAGCGTTTACTAATGTGTAAATGTAAAGCCTACAAAATTAAAGTCCTTGATATTTGCAGTTTACACTTACCTTAGTATATAGGTATTAGTAGTTAGTTGAATGTAAACGACCTTTTAAATTAACTATTACAATATTTATTTATCCACTATTATAGGTTGCGTAGCTATCTATGACGCAGTATCATAGAGTATATTATAAATGAGTTAGAAATGAGATAATAAGAATATAAACACCATAAATATAATATTTTAATGCATACTTTTTAATGGGCAATCAATTTGCAAATGATGCTAAACCCTCTTCCTCTCTCCTAATTTTGCTGTGCCCGACAGGGTCCATAATGATCTAAGTTATTTATAGTCCACCTTTATAAAACATTATGGAATGCAATAAAGTATTGAGTATTGAGTATGCATTTTGTAGACGAGATACTTAGAATGGAACATACTCGTAGAAAGGAAAATACTTATGTCACTCAACTAAAGCCGTACAGTTCCAATATCAACTAGCACAATAAATATTATTTATGTGATAAACATATTATGAGTAAGTGTTGTGTGTGTGTCCTGTGTGTTTAATATCTATACTAATATTATAAAGAGGATAGATTTGATTGATTGTTTGTTTGTTTATATTGAATAGGCCCCGAAACTACTGGACCGATTTGAAAAATTCTTTCAGTGTTAGATAGCCCATTTATCGGGGAAGGCTATCATTACGCTACGACTAAAAGTATTATAATTAGTAATGAAATTATAAGACCACGCGGGCGAAGCCGCTGGCAGAGTGGCGCTAGTGTATGTGTCACATTAGTCAAGTAGTCATAAGCGCGACTACTACGCTAGAGGTACTGGGTTCAATTCGTCGAACTAAGTGTTGTTGGGTTCTCTATGAAATTCCTAGTAGCAGTTTAGAGGTTGGCTTTGTGCTCTGTTGTTGACAATTAGGCTTGACATATTACACACATAACCTACACACACATCACACATCCCTTGAGGCATAGTTTCGTGATGTGTGTTTATGAATTTACGAAAAAGGATAAAAGTATTTTACCCATTGTGTAGTAGGCACCCATAGTGCAGGCTATGCTTAGTTTGGGACTAGATGATGCCGAATATAATGTCCTAAAAGCGTGAATACATACTATTTGCATAAAATATTACAACATTTTGACGTTAAGTGGTGCTCAAACTTGTCTTTAAAATAAACAAAACCTGCTTTACCTGTCAAGACATAGCAGGCACCATAAAAAAATCAATCGTGAGGACCCTGTGGAGGGTTTCAGTTATTAAAGTAATAAATTAAAACACATATTATGTGTTGAAAAACAAAGTTTTATTATTATGTAAAAATACTACGTTATACGTAAAATAATACTTTACACATGTTGTAGAACTTAAATAGATGAAATCTGTAACCTATAATAAATAATGTTGTAAAGTAATACGTAACGTAAACGACATATAGGAGCGTTAAAACGTAAGTACTTTTAAAAAATTACTTACCATCGCATATAAACTTAAAAATCGTTCATAAACTTCAACCATAACTCATAAAGGATTTTTACCAGTAAAACCAAATAAACAACGTAATTATATGAAATTAAATGGAAATTAACACTTCGGGATGGTTTCTCTATAAGCAAATAAAACATCCACGCATGGAGAGAACTATACCGGTGTATACCTAGGCACAAATCTCCCATGGTAGGCTTCTCTGTTTTATTGCATTTCTACACTAACTCACTGTTCCACTCGCACTTGTTCGAAAACCCCACAAAGGAGGGAGACAGATAGCGGCAGTCAGTGTTATTTTATTCATGTTCGCGCCGACGTACCGTGAGACAGCTATAGCTATTTTACAATGTGGACGAAAGGGACAGGAGTTTATTCCGAAGGCCGTCTTTGAACAAAACGCGAGCGAGGGAAAGCTACCGATTGTTATTCTTATGTACGTCTATGGCCGTAAAGGAGGCATGCTTATAATAAAAAAAATGCACTTATTGAATCGTAACCTTTGAAGATATGTAAACAAGTTAGAATTTGGATGTTCGGATGTTGTAAGTCAATATGTAGAAGGTTAGAATTTTTATTGATATGTAGGTAGACTTGTTACGTTTATCTTATAAGGATTATGTAGAGTATTTACTGAGCCTCTTGAGTTTTAGTGTAAAACTATTTCAGTGAACTAGGATTGCGTCTTAGAGCACAATAACATTAACAAGTGTGTGTAATTTAGTGATACCAAATTATGAAATTACACACACTTTGGCTTGAATGGCGAAAGAGAAGCTATCGATACAGTCTTAGAAATCAGAGCATAGTGTCCAAATAGATTACAACCGCAAGGTATTGTATAATATAATAGTCCAATAGATTAATAGTCGGCTGATTCATTCGAGTATAATTGTCGTAATCGATTCCATTGGTGTTTGGTTTAGATGCCGACTTTAGTCCTTATTGACTGATGAAATTGACTTGACTAGATAATTTCAGGTGTTTGTTGTTTTATAAGATAAAAACAAAAAACGTGTTGAATTTTGGAGTGTTTTCTCATTGTAGGATTTTGGAAGGTTTTATATTAGATATATTTTTCTTTTTTTTGTTGGAATAGGAGTTTTTTTTATTTTGCCATCGAAAGTAGCCTTTTACGTGGATTTAAAATACTTTAAGATAGGGCAGTCTGAACATTTGACAGACAACGCCATCTTTGTTAGTATCGCATTTCGTTTGTTTTCCGCTAGCTAACTAGAGGGGCTAGTCAAGTTGCATTTTGACATTCGAAACGACAAACAAAATGTATGGAAATGACACAAACTTTCGACAAACAACGGGCTGTCACTAATGTCATTTCCATACATTTTGTTTGTCGATTCGAATGTCAAAATGCAACTTGACTAGCTTCCTAGCTAAGTAACTAGCCGATCGACGCCGACTAGTTCACTTCGGTTAAGAGAAGACCATTTTGGGACCAAGTTGGGGGTGTAATTATGACATGCGGTCTACCCAGTCCTTACGCAGTAATAATATAAGTATATACCTATAATACAATGCGTGCAGGTTTGTTATTTTTAAATTAATTTAGTTATTTTGCAAAGTGACATTTAGAATTTGCCTTCGATTATTTGGATTGGTTGATATCTAGAAACTTCATACAATAATTGCTAAAATGGCTTAAAGTAGGCAATTATTTTATAATAACTACCTAGGTATATTAATTCTACTAATATTATAAATTTGAAAGTTTGTATGTATGGATGTTTGTTACTCTTTTACGCAAAAACTACTGAACGGATCTGGATGAAATTTGGCACAGAGATACAACATAGTCTGGAATAGCTCATAGGCTACTTTTTATCCAGGTAAAATGTATGGTTCCCGTGGGATAGCGGGCAAAGCCGCTGGCGGAAAGCTAGTTCAAAATAAAAAAAAACTCCAGTTGTCGACGTAGATGATAAGCTAATACTGACAAACTAAATCATGCTTTAAACTAGTAAATTATGTAAAGTAAAATGACTAATAAGCTCTTAAATTAAATAAAAGCTTGAATTACCACCTATTTTAATGATGACAATTGATTTTGCTTTTTTTTTACCGAATCTAAAAAAGGTGTTTCTTATCTCGTAATACGTTTTGTTCAATCGTCGTCGTTATTCTAATGTGCATGTTCGCGTATAGGTAAATCTGCTATTTTTTATAGTTGGTCGTCGTTGGTTAATCGACTCCTCAAGCAGCAAATAGTCATTACGTTTCATGCTTACATACTTAATACTACCTTTATTTATCCGACTTCAAAATCGAAGTTAGTTCTCGTTTCCTTATAAAATGATCTACTTGTTAATTAAAATATAATTATAATCACCCCCAACCCTACTGGTACTCTATGTAGTAACCTAGTGTTCAAGCACCTGATACACCATGTTTTTCTTTAATCCCCAGGTCAACATGGAAGCGAACATACATACATATGTAAGTACATAATACCATCTTAGTACTTTTTATTTTCCCAACACTATAAAATTCAAACGCGCGATTTCTATTCTATTTTCTCTATGGCAATTGATTTGAAACGTTAAGGTTTGACGTCACGTCACCTTACACAATGCCACGTTCGGTTATTGAATGATAAAGGCATGACTCACGAACGAAGTATTTTTTTACAGCTTTATTTAAGTAGTTTCTGATTGATAAAATTAAGTAGACCTATTTTCTTGAAACCTGCTTTGTTTATAGGTAGACGCCGTCATTGACCTCAAATTATGAGTAGGTGCGCTTCCACAAAAGACTTTTAACCGCTTCCAGATAACACATTTGTTTAATACACAACATATACAAGAACAATATTTATTTTATTTCGATTGAAATCTCCCTCTAACGATATGACTTTAAGGCTGAGATTCAGAGAAGAGACTCAGCATGTACTTACGCTTCCGTATGTCAAATTTGTATGACAATTTGACATACGGAAGCGTAAGTTCACGCTAAGTATCTTCTCTGAATCTCATCCTAAAAGCACTTTGTTAGATCAATTGCATATTAAATCCCCTTAAAAATGTAATCACTAAAAGTTTAATCAGCATTACCCGCTCTTCATATCCCGGAAAATAAAGTGTAATAATCACTTATATATCTAATACAACCTCACACATATTTAGACGAATAGAGTGACAGTTAATTTATCAAATTCTATGTATCACTCACTGCACGGCTGTGTAAAGTGACATGTATGAACGTCAACGCATATAGACGTGCACGCATATATTCGCAAAGCCAGTAAGTAATCCCTGAAGCGAAGCCCCCACATCAATCTACGGTAAGCCGATATAGGTATCAGTTCTCAGTGAGTTATAGTCTGAAATTTATTAATAAATCACCAGATTTTGCCCACGATTTCAACTATAGGTATGAATGCCGATTAGCGGTAGAGCTCCATAGTCAGTGCAATCTCATTGATATCGGACAAACAAACGGACAGATTTCTGGATTCTTGCAGGAAAAACGAATCACTGATAGTTTAGTTGACAGAGGCAAAGTAACAACTGCGACCATAATGGCCTGATTACCTAAATTACTCGGCAGAGAGATTCGGTTTCAATTTTTGAATTTTGTTTAGAGAAATAGGCCCTTACATACATATTTTTTTTGTAAAAGCATAGTCAACAAGACGTACCTCAAGAGCTGCAACATGTGATGCTATATAATTGGAACTAGCATAGCTTGTCCTTAAAAGCTTGACATTAACATACCTGAATAGAATTCAATGTATTCCTATTATTCAGCATATGCGTCTTAACTCATGAAGACCGTTAAATCACTGAAATTTCAAGCTTATGTCAATTGTATGGGATAGGTCTTCGTGATACAATTACTTACTATAATAAATAAAATAGACAGAAAAAGGTACTACTATTTTAAGTGATTGAAAATAAATCAAATCAAACGTTCGAGACCCTCTGTCTATTTAAATCTATTCGTATTTCGTACCATATTATAAGTACTTCTAAACTGGACCCACAAAGATCAAACCATGAAAGTAACATCCCACACTCGCTAAAGCCACCACTTACACTTTTTTAGCGGTTTTTTAAATTAAACACTACGATATCTAGTTAGTCCGTCCAATTAAGTGCTAACTGTACCCAATCACAGGTGAACTGGCGCTGTCGCTAACTGCGCTTTTAATATTTAACTAGTATTGTGTTGAGTGAGATCTGCAGACTGAGCGACTTTTTGCAGCCAAAGTGTTGCCGGCAACTTAATAAGGTGGTGTGTTCAATTTATCAATTAATTGAAGTATTTTTTACAAATGTCATCGAAAAAAAGCAACATTTATTACTTACGTATCGATATTTTTTTTCCACGTTTATATAATTGTTTAAATTGAGCAGGTGCATTTTTAGCTCATGATTTAATACCTGTGCCTTGCCTGTGTCTTGCCTTTCTGTGTACATGTGTACACCGAAAGCTAAGAACTGATTGTACGAATGAAAGTCAACAATTAATGTTATTGCGTTATCATTAATAACAACGTAAAGCTTTAGTCCAGTCAACATTCTTAACGCGACATTATTTGTGACAGCCCGCCCATATGCGCGTCAAATATACATACGCATGTGACGAGATATTTAATCGTTTCTATATTAGGCCGTCTAGACGCGATGAGCTTCGGCCATCAGTCAGGTCGGTTTGATATCAAAGCCAGGTGTCAGGCCGACTTACATGCATTGATGATTTCGGGCGCGTTTGCTAGCGGTAACTGGCATAAGCGTTTGGTGATTAGCGGATCTTACTTGAAATAACTGATGAGAACTGAATAAATTAAAAAAAACAAGTAGATGAGGTTAACTCAATGGCTCAAGTTTATCGTCTAATTTTCTTTACTTCTGTTATCAGATCAGATATTCGAAACTTGAGAATCGTTAGTTTATTGACTAAAGGGTATCGGTATGCGTCCGGTGTGCCAGGCTTGAAAGTATGCAGGTTCGAGTCCTATCCGTGGTCGAAAGATTATTTTCTCAAAATAAATATCGGTGTACGCGTTTAGGAGAAAATTAAAAAAGATTGTCTATAAAATTTATGCTATAATGTTTATATTTCAACCACTAGTACTATGCGTCCACATTTGATCAATCAAATGAGGCGATTTTTTGTTATACTAACTTTCTTTTATACAATACGTACACTGACAGTGAAAAATGTCCTGTAATTTTTTTGCCAAGATTTCGTGCAGCTGCTCACAGCGTGCTCACGTGTAAATTAACAATATTCAAGTAACCACAGAAGTTAATTTTCAAGGTTAATTATTGAAAAGGTCTCCACGCTCTCATCCCCGAAGACCTCCGGTGTTACCCAATTTTAATTAAGCATTTTGCACGAAGCCTACGAAGCTACTCGCTGCGCCTGACAGGTTAATGATAATGCGCTCCATGCAAACTTAGAAAAAATCCATGTTTATATTGCTAAAATTATATTTAAAACGTTTAGGCAAGCGTAGTGTAGGACGCCCTGCGACACGATGGACCGACGATTTAAAGAAGGTGGCTGGCAGCGGATGGATGCGAGCTGCCCAAGACCGGGATGGTTGGCGCTCTTTGGGGAAGGCCTACGTTCAGCAGTGGACGGCAATAGGCTGATATATGTTTGATATTTAAAACGCTCGCTTCTATCAAAAAAGTTATATCAAAATCAACCGCGGCTCGCTTTCATTGGGACCCCACCCTCATTAGTGATTCCGAGTGATGTGATGTCAGCATTGCGCTGAACCATCTACAAGCGGGTTTAGCCTTTGAATTAGACCGTGCCGGCCGTATTGCGTATAAATTTCTAGATTATGTATTCTGAGACTAATTTAGCTGGAATTTAAAGGCCTATAGGTAAATTTTCCAAGCCTAGTTTATAATAATTCAATAACTATTACTTTAATTGAATAAAAAAAAACTATGTTTCAGTCACAGGACTATTTGAGTCTTTTTGACACAAAATGTTAACATAGCTGAAGACTGTACAGGATTCAATCTATCAAGTTTGTATGTTATGTATATGTATGTTGTTTTTTGCATCTTTATGCCTTTTATCACAAGGTAACATACAAACTGAGTAACTTTTATATTTATCTAATATCATCATCATCTTATTGATTGTCAGCCAAAAGAGGTCCACTGTTGAACAAAGGCTTTAATTCCCCATAGCCCACAGGGACCGCTTGCATCTAACAACTCCCACTATCTTATCAATATGGCTTTATATTCTCCAGCCGCGCTAACATGCACGCCGCGAGAACATTTTGTCTACGCTTATGTCGTGCTTTTGTTTCGTTTTCCCACAAGAAAGAGCGAGACAAAAGAGTAGATAAAATTTTGTCGTGGCGCGCATGTTAGCCAGTCAGGTAACAGGATAGGCTACTGTTGCCGTAGTCAGCATTTGACATGGTCGCTTAGTCACATTCTGAGTGGGTCACATCAAGACTTCACCATAAATGATAGTTGCCATCTTGTCTATTGACTATGCCAGGTCAAAAGTTTTTACAGCAGCTGGCATAGACTATGGCTAAGTCAACAAAAAAAGGTATGAAAATCACCTTTTTTATGGAGACGGGAAATTGTGTTTAAGTAATGCCAGGGATAAAATCTTGGCATCAGTCAATTGCAAGTACACGTAGCAGTGGAGTGTGACGTCACCGAGTTACTTATTTTAATATATAACATTCCATAACGCCTGTATTCCCCGAAGGATTAGGCAGAGGCGTACCTCAATCAGTTCCATGTAATCATTCGGGCACAAATCCAGACTCCGAGCTGTTAATGAGAATTTTATATAAAAAACCGAATACACTGTTCCGCAATCGAACCTAGTACCTAGTACATAGCTGCAGTCGTACTTACAACCACTAAACTAACAAGGCATTTACTTATTTTATATTAAGAATATCAGATAAATTAGACAGTGGGAACTGGTATTTATGTCACATACTTATTGAAATTGTTAGTTTCCCGGAAAAATTAATAATTATAAAATAAATAGCGTCAAATTTCAATAGAAATTACCTACATGCAAACGGTCACTGCGCACCATCAAAAGTCAACAAAACGGCGCGGCGACCCACAATGGCTCGGCGGTCCCGGCGTCACCGTCGCGGCGAGCCACAATGGCTCGCCGGTCCCAGCGTCGCGTTCCGTTGCAACTTCATGAAGTTCGGTCTACTACCGCTAACAATGGCTTCATAGTATGCCCGTACCGTATTCATAGCTTTCATACAAGTCCCACGGGCACAAAGTTAATTTCAAGTTTGGAGAGTGGCTGTGACGTTCTCTCATTTATTAAAATACTAACATCTTGAACTTAATAGGTTTTGGTAACTGTGAAAGTTGATGGAACCTTGCACCATTGTTTGGTTATGTATTGTGTTTGGTTCGGTATATTCATCAGCTTAGAATCCATGTATACGTCACCGTAAGATTGTGAACATGGTTAGATTATAAACTATCTCGCTATTTTGTAGACTGTCGAAAGACGAAACGTCCTAGTCCGATCTGGCATTGTTAGGTCACAGTCATAACCTAACCTAGCCGATACAAAGAAGTCCATCAATCCTCACTAACTCTCACATTAATAATATTACCAGTATGGGTATACAGACATTTATGGAAGTCAAGTCTAGGTGGTTGTAAATTAGTCGTTTTCTATTGAAAAGAAACAGCAAGAAACTCCATGATTATCCGTAACCTAAATGATTTGTTAACACTTCAATGTGTTATCTTTTTATATTTTTTAAGCATTTTCCATGCTAAGATTACAGCGGCCTGCCCGCCAGCCAATATTTTCCTTCATTAAAAATAACTTCAATGTGTTTTTAATCTGTTATTCCCTAGCACTTACAAAAGTGACAACAATAATTAGGTGTTAGATTTTGAAGTATTAACAGTTTTTTTGTCGCACAAAAGGGGGCGAAAATCCTGTCATGAAACTAAAATCAAATAAATAAAATATTCGGAATAATACATACACAAAATCTAACGCCGACCTACCCGCATATTAGCGTATCTTCATATGATTTTATGTGTTTTTTACGAGTTATCATTTTATGACTTTCGGCCCGCTCCTTGAAGGGCGACGAAAGGGTTTTGACCGATTTCTTTATACCTAAGGATTTTATGGTGTGAGGTTTGATTTTGCATTTTCTATGTATACCTATAACTTTGCAGCGTGACTTACGTTTTGATTTTATTACCAAAATTACGAAGTTCAGTCATAAATTGAGAATACATAAACAAACTATGAAACATACCAGAGGACCAAATATACATTTGCGAGTTAGGGCACAGCCATTTATGGCTCAAATCTGGAGTAGCTCGTCTGGGGAAATACTTTCACCTTACAGAAGACTGGAGCCAAATAACACACTTTATTGTGTGTTGTGTTCCTGCAGTGAGTAAGCTTGCCAGAGCTCCTCTAAGAGGTTTTTAGGGTTGGCAACGCACGCCTGGTGTTGCAAGCGTCCATATAAGGCTACGGTAACCGCTTACCATCAGGCGGGCCGTATGCTTGTTTGCCACATTAGTAGATAGTATAAATAAATATCAATACTCACTCGTATGTCGAAAATAGGCAAAATACTAATAAATTTTTCAGTGTCATCGCGTCGGTTGAATTTAAAAATGTATAATTATGATACGAGTAATACCTACAATCGATAGAAAGTGTAACGGCCGGGTTGGCAATGAGAAGCCGACATTGAACTGAAATAGATATAAGTAATAATATTCTTAGACATTGAACTTAAACTGAAGGCTTTATAGTATTGAACAGGTACACCTATGAATGTTATCATCATTTTATACGAACAAGTGGAGGTGGACAAAAAGGTGGCCAGGCTTAAATGAAATTGGTCGGAGTTTTGACGAATTGTAATTTGACATTCAAATCGACAAACAAATCGAAAGAAAATGAACCTGCGTCTTCTGGTTCGGTACACCCGACGCTATGACCGCTAAGCCACCGCAGGCCCTGCTCGCCAATCGAAAGCTTCCTTCACATTTTAAACTTACGTCTTATCGTCTTACGTCTTAAGGTAAGTTTAGAATGTGATAAAAGATTTCGATAGCGTCTGGTGTACCGAACCAGAAGACACAAGTTCGATCAATCCTGCCTTTGTTTCTATTTGTTTATCGATTTGAATGTTAAAATGCAAGTTGTCTACAAGGCCCTGACGGCCTGCCGTTATGTCGTTCACTCGCACGGCCTCGGACGGGTCGCAGCTCGGCGTCCGTAGCTCACCCAAGGTTTGACCTCGCCTACGTTCCTTAACCTCATTGATCGATCGATCTGCGCGGTACTCTGGCCATTATGACATCTAATTATATCTCACTAGCTGTTCCACGCGTGTTGTTAATCCCGTTTATCAAATTTTTCTTTGAATGGATTGGTCCGAAATTTGGCTAAGAAAATGTTGGGAAATTCCCAACATTTTCTTACCAATCGATTCAGTGATTTTAGCTGTTCGTTGATCGATCAGTCAGTTAGTCAGAAAGTCACCTTTTCTTTTCTATTATGATACAGAATAGCTGCGTTGTCAATCGCAGCCTAAAAATAATTTTAGTTTTGTTCATTTGGGGGTGTGTTCTCCGCTGGGAATAATTTAGTGGTCAAAGTACTGATATGAACATGGACACACCGCCACAGAACACAAACACATAGAAAAGTCATTAGAACATACGTGTCCATGGGCAGTGATAACTACTGACTATCAGGTAGCTCGTCTATGGATATCTAAATATAAAAAAAACCCCGTAAGACATAGGTTTTGAGTCCGGATTCAAGGCACACACCTCCGTCATTTTAAGTCATGTGTAAATTAATAAATTATCACGTTTTTCAAAACATCCTAAGGAAACCAGTATGTCTTAGAGACTAGCTCCATCCTTCTCATTTGGAGAAGAGATCCGTAACAAGACAGGGACATAATATGATTCAAGGATCAGTATAATACTGCCTTCAACTGCCTCGTCCTAGTCGTCGTAAGCAGGACTGCTACGCATGAATTTTCGGGTTAGATTTCCGAGAATATCCATCAAATTCTCAGTAGCGGTGGAGTTTGGATTGGTACTGGTAATAGATTCGCCCCCTATAACATAGGATCTAAACACTATGGTGTTCATTGTTACCTCTAGGCGCCCTTCGGGGAATACAGGCCCGCAAAGCTTCAACGTATCAATCCTGTCTAAAATTACCTACTTACAACCACTATTTCCTACTGGCTACTTCTTTCTACACCAAAAATTGTGGCATGTCATTGTCATATCGATTGCACCTACCGTGTCGAGTGGCAAATTATCGGCCACTGTGATTATAATAGGTGGTTTACATGATGGCAGCATATGGTGGATCTCACGGTTGGTCACGCAAACGAAGCGATTACAAAATGTTTGCCGAGTGCACAGAAGGGTTTAATTTTATGGGCTATTTCTTATTATTTAATGGAAACCAAATATTTTTCTGCAACGTTATTTATATATGTTGTTTTTAAGGATATTTACAAAAAGAAAAAATATTAAAAATGAACATTATAGAAGGAAATAATAGTAGTTCACGCGTATCCATGAAACAGGTTAAAATACACTGTCACTCATATTATCGGCATCTCATAGAAGGCGAGAAAAGATCTGATTTGTCGCGGAGTCTGACAGGGTTTAACAGGCTGGCGACCACCCTCATTTAGTCTGTCGTAACTCGTAAAGTACATTTGAGTGTGTTTTACTTCTGCGCATGAGAGATTTATAGGGTCGAGAACACATCAGGAATTTACCTCTGGTGTTAAAGGTGTCACAGTGTGGTGGTGATGAGGTGGTGTGTGAGTAATTACCCTCAGGTCTATTCATTTGCTGACATAAACTATAAAAAAATATATCCAACCTCCTATTAGGCATGCAACGTACATTAATTAATTCAAATTCAAATAATTTATTGGAAACAGTGAACAAAAATAATAATGTTAATATTTGCGCCGAATTCATAAAATACATTATAGTATAGTTGGAAAAGTATTATAACTACTCACCATTACCACGCCTGTATTACCCGAAGGGGTAGGCAGAGGTGCGCTAATGTACACCCACAGTTCGCCGATATGTTTAGGTCCTAGGGCAAGCCTATTGCCATCAACCGGGTAAAAATTCAAACTCCGAGCTTCTACACTTCTTCTTCTACTTCTTCTCCGAGCAACAAAACCCAACAACACTTACCTACAACTTCGGTTCTGAGATCCAAATTTCTTAGCTTGCAATTTCATACCTCGTTTGATTTGTTTGTGTGCATTCTAATACGTTTTTTATATTAAAGACTCCGTTGAGCGCCACTGATGAGTGGCGTCTTACGCCATCTAGGCCCCACTGAAAACCAGCGCTGCAGCGACTTATTACGCTGCCGCACTATGCTGATTGGGGACCTTTTTCTATACTTATACAACGACGACGTACAGTTTATTTTTGTTATTATTAATTCGTTTAGTTTATTCTTATTGTATTCTCTATGCACCCATCCTTATATTGTCGTTGTATTTATAGCAATTAAATGTCTTCTTTCTTTCTTCTTACTTGTACTTACTTCTTATGCACATCTATAATACCTTCACTAGTTTACGTTTAGATCCATATTTTAATTTAGTTGAGGTCATTGTACTCTTTATTTCAATCAGCGCATAGCTGGATCTGTTCTCATGACCGGTCACTCCCATAATGCTATTTGCTGTCTGGACAAAGTTTTATTGGTCTGTTGATACTTTGAAAGTTCCCTTGGCGTCCCCACCTTCTCTTGCCCATCTTCATTTTGAAATGTGAGTTTTATTATTGTATGAAGTAACGTCTATTTTTCAACGGTAGTTATTTGTGTTTTACTGCCTGGTTCAGCGTGAGATCTAAGGCGTGGTATACACTTGTTCGGCTCGGCATTAATTTCAACAGCTGGTCGGCAAAATCGAATCTTATGTAAGTAGTCAGTTTAACCACTCCTAGCAGTTTGCTCATAACCTGCTATCTGTTGCTGCTAATAACCTGTACAAGATTGCTTGTAACCTAGATTTGCCGATCGGCATGAGCCGAATATAATTGTACAATAATTGCTAGACGTTTTTTGTACAACAGTTAATAAATACTGCTGAATACTGCCAATGTGCCGATCCAAACTAGTGTGTGGCACCCCTATTAACTTTATGCTTCGAAAGTAATTGTCAAATGGATTCTCGGTTATATGGAAGCTTTTTTATTACTCACAAAAGCAAACTAAGATTGGACTAAGATTGCGGTTATAAAGAAAACTGAGTTTCTAGAAGAAATTAGTTCGATCCTTATAACAACGTCATCAGAGCAGAGCTAGTTATCAGGTAATGGGGTGGATGTCTAGTCTAAACTATTAAGGTTGGCAAGGCCATTGTTGGAAATTATTCTATATTGTGGAAACGTGCCCAAGTTCCTATAATAAATAATAATAATAAATAAATAAATATCCCGGAATGTTTTACACACAAGCTAAGCAGAGCTTGTGTGGGAGACAATGGTTAAAATACTTATTTTTTTTTTGTAAATACATGTTAATGATGTATAAGAAATATCCAGACAAACCATTAAAACCCAGATAATGGTGTTGATGGTAAGATTTCTTTTTTAAATTAAGTTTTTGCTCAAATCATCGTGACTTCCACAGCGTCGTCGGTAGTAGCGCAGAGGTCGCTTTGAGTGCAGGTTGTTGGGCACAAACAGTATAGGATATTGTGTAGTGTATACACTGTGTACCATGGTTTGCGACACAGTTCCACAAAATAGTTGCTACTTTGATATTCCTGTGATGTTCGTTGGTCTTTCGAGTCTAAATGTTCAGAGACGATGCTAAGCATAAACTTACGCTTCCGTATATCAAACTATAATACAAATTTGACATAAATATCTTGGGACATTTTTACACAGCACACTAAGCAGAGCTTGTACTATGGGTACTAGACAATGGATATAGTTATTTTATTTGTAAATAAATACTTATAATATATAAGAAACATCCAGACAAACACAAATACTTATATTCATCACATAAATATTTGTGTCCTGTGGGAATCAAACCCACGACCTCATGATGAGCAGTCCGGTACTCGAACCACTAGACCACAGACGTCATCTAAACATACGGAAGCGTTATTTTACGCTTATCGCCGTCTCTTAATAATAGCCTAAGTGTACTTTGTGTTCTTTAATTGTATGGTTATAAAGGCAGGCTGTTCTAAAGAACAAAGAGAAGAACGAAAACATTCCTATTCCAATTCGTTAATAAAATATAAACGTGATTTATTTGCTTCCAAACTATGTCATTGATATTTTCAGTTTTCACCAATAGAAGGTGACACGGCTATTTAATGATCAAAGGTTGTCCTACAAATCGACGCTATCTTTAGTATTCTGCGACCTTATTGTAACTAATTTAGAATAGGTTTAAAATTAATAGACTTTTGTATTAAAATCACGAAAACACACCTTGCATTGGAAGGGTTAGGCAGCGGTGTACTAATATACACCTATGGCCCACCGGTATGATTAGTACCCATGGTATGCGAGCCTATTACCATAGCCGTATTTAAGGGAGGGCAACAGGGGCTACTGCCTCAGGGCCTCCACAAAAGAGGGGCCCCCACTATAGAGACTTCGAAAAAAACAAAACCTTTAAATTCCGACTAGTAAACAACTTTTCCATTGATTTTTTTTCGCTGTTCTACCTTTTACCTTTGTAAAAACGGTTATGATTATTTATTGAAAATCTCATAAGATTTTTTTTATCATTTTATATGGATAATATTTTTTGGGGCCACGGGGGCCTGTATTCCTTTGCTGCCCCGAGGTCACCTCTAACCACACCTCTAAATCCGGCCCTGCCTATTACGATGAACAAATACATACTTTGAGATTATATTGAGAATTGGGTATAAAAATACAATATCCCTGGTCGACTGGTTATCGAACCCAGGACTTCTAGCGTAGCAGTTGCGCTTACAGCTGCTAGACTAATGAGGTAGTATATCTGTATGTATTTATCATTATAAAACGAAAGGTGACAGACTGATCTATCAACGCATATCTCTGCTATTTGGGAAATTCCCTCAGGATTGGGAAATGTAAATAAACACGGGGAACATCTAGTACCTGCCTCGTTAGTCTAGTGGTCCCAAGCGCGATTGCTACGCTAGAGACGCTGGATTCGATCCTCGGGTCGAGCAAAGTGTAGTTGGGTTTTCTGTGAAATTCTCAACAGCAGCTCGGAGTCTGGATTTGTGCCCGGTTGATGGCAATAAGCTCGCGCCCAATTACATGGGACCTAAACATTCGAGCGAAATGTGGGTGTACAATTACTGCCTACCCCTTCGGGGAGTACGGGCGTGATGATGATATTTAATATCTAGTACCTCAAGTGGTACCTGCATTTTTATTACTCTTGATAATAATAAAGATAAAAAACAATAATCTCTACGTCTTAGTAGAAAGGTATTGTTGATTTTAGGTCGACCAACTTTATTTAGTTTAAAAATTTATAGACTTCAGTAAACATACAAACAATTCTAGCGAACAGTTTAGTGAAAGAACAAACACATTACGTAACAATTTAATCGATTAAATTTTTAAATACGGTGGAGACTATGGAGACACAGAGTCTAACTGTATTCTGTACCTCAACCATGAGTTCTATCGAACTGTTTCGATAGGTTTTTTACGCATCGAAACGCTGTAATCTCATAGCTGATTTTAGTTCCTTACGTAACCGCTAGGGGCACTGAGAGGGTTTTCCATGCAAATATTTTAGGGCGTCGTTAGCGAGTTTACTCAAAAAAACTCTTGAGATACTGATATAAAAAAATGGTTGAGATACTGCTCAAAAAACCCTTCCTTCGGCTTTTTTGCCGTGTCGTCGGGTAAAAAGTAGGACGAGAACAAATTAGAACAATAAATAAATAATACTATATTCAATTACACATAATAATAATAAATAATTAAACGATAAATCTAATTGTGATAGTTAAAATACATAAATTAACTAATTAATTTACAATAAAACCTATTGAAACTCTCCCTCTCTCCTACTTTACTTAATTTTACTATGCTGTGCCCGACAGGGTCCATAATTGATCCCTAGATATAAGATTACCACCTGTATATACATTATGGAACGCAATAAATTTGATTTGATTTGATTTTATTTGATTTGATTTGATTTGATTAGAATTGATATTCATAATTATATTATCCATAAACACAACAACATAATATACCTAACATATAAATAACTTTAACGTCTGTTTTAATTCGTTGACAATAGTCTGGGCTACATGTTTATCAATGTGTTTTATATATATCTTTTGTTAAAATGTAATATAACTGTTTTGTGTCCCAAACAAATAAATATCAATGGACATTTTACACAGCACTATTTAGTCCCAAACTAAGCAGAGCGTGAACTATGGGTACTAGACAATGGATACCTATAATAACTTCAATACTTTTATTTTTGTAAATACATACTTATTATTAAAATAACCTAACCTAAATTAAAAATTTAGAAAACCCCCGACACGAAATGTATTTTGCCATTTTGTGGTGGCGGCCATCTTGTATTTGAAATTTATCATAGTGTATAGTATTCTCCTAGCTAAGCCCTTACATTTGATACCTATATTGAGGAAGTTGTGAAAAAATATATAATTTTCATCAAACATAGCTAAGAACACTCCCGACTAATTTACCTTTCAAAAAAAAAAAAAGAAAATCCAAATCGGTTCATCCGTTCGGGAGCTACGATGCCACAGACACACACGCACACACACACACACACAGACACGTCAAACTTATACCACCCCGTAGTTTTTGGGTCGGGGGTTAAAAACACACACAAACACTTATATTCATCACATAAATATCATTAAACCACAGACATCGTCAAGGTATTTTGAATTAATGTAAATACACAGACAATAATTATATTTATGTTCAATACATTATTTATTCCATTCTATAATAACCTTGAAAATCGAAATGTTTACGAGACTTAGACCAGAACGACTTAGCTTTAACGGGATAGAAAAAAATGATGCCCCAACTTCAGAGTAAAAGCGATTAATATTACATTCGAATCACATTTGCGCTACCCCTTACGCAAACGCGTTTTATTTGTAGAGCCCTTCACTCGATAGCTTCTTTCCCCGGCTGCGATTATAAATGGTCGTGCGACAATAATTAGTCGCACGTGTGTCGTGCATTTCATTTGTGGATGACGCGTCCGGTGACAGGCACGCGATCGGACGCATCGGTCAGAGGTATTGAAGCGAAGGGCGGGATGGGGTAAGAAACACTTGGTCAATTGACATTAAAATTATAGGTGCAGGCTATTTCTTGTGACATGTGTGTAGAGCATGAAGGCCGCTAAGTACAAAATTGCCTGCAAATAAAGCAAGCTAGTTGACTGTGAAAAGAAAAAGGTTACCATAGATAAAAACAAAATATCAAATAAGTTTATATAGCCAAGTATTTTAACTTTATGCTAGACATTATGTCAATCTCCGTTCATCCATCTCTATATTGCCAAAAACAATCATCGTTACTTTCTCATCTTTTATACCACAACGCTACCTTATCACTTGATGATAATTTTTCTATAATATAGTGTTAATATGCTTATTCATTGTATTTAAAGTTCGTATTTCAATAATTTATAAATATGTTATGTAAAGCCGCTTTCGGTGCATGTGGTGTTGACCTGTAATTAATTGTTGCACTTGTAAATGTTACTCTAGTCATTAAATCAGAAATGTATAGGTATAGTATAAACAATTGTTGGTCAACCTAAATAAATTAATTAAAAAAAAACACGCTGTTCCTCACTATATGAAGACTATGGCGACGTCTGTGTTCTAGTGGTTCGAGTACCGGACTGCTGATCACGAGGTCGTGGGTTCGATTCCCACAAGACACAAACATTTATGTGATAAACTTAGATGTTTGTGTTTGTCTGGGTGTTTCTTATATATTATAAGTATGTATTTACAAAAAAAGTATATAAGCATTATGTCCATTGTCTAGTACCCATAATACAAGTTCTGCTTAGTTTGGGACTAGATGGTGCTGTGTAAAGAATGTCCCAAGATATTTATTTATTTATATCTTGGTAATGCGAAATACAACAAACAACAACCAGTTATACGCATATATTTGAATTTTCAGTTGGAATCATATACGTTAAATAAATGATGGTTACCTCGCATACCGTATGTATGATGCCCTGACCACGGATATGGCTCCTACTAGATTATTAGCAGCGTGTCGCGGTCGCCGACGTTACCGATGTCATTTCCGGTTGCACGCACGCGATACCGGAAACACCAGATATTAATAAGCCCAGTCGATCGCGGTTGAAGTATTCACGTTTATTTCTGCGAGTAGGTACTCGTGATATCTAGATTTTGTGGCGATACGAAGGTAGTTAGAATAATCTCCATTCAACTCTACGGTATATCATAATAATTTATTTATTAAATCTTTAGGAAAACCAACAGCATGCAATAAAAAAAGATAAAAAATATGCATTACGTTTCATGAAGCCAATTACAGGTCTTCGCGCATAAATCGCGCATAATAAGAAGCAAATTGTAACTAGACCTTATTAAACTAAGGGTACATACTTAACTAAAAGAATAACCAAATAATGTTTTTAGGACTAAAAGTTGATTTAAAGTAATATTTAGAACACCTCATGCGTTTTTTTTAAGAGCAAATTAATGGAGCAATTATATTTTGCAGTTATTCAGTGATAATGTATTTCTAAAACGCATGCATTGATAAGTCTCTACGTAATATTAGTACTTACTTACTTTATTTCTATATTCCTTTATTTTGAACTTCAGAACTATGAAAAAACATTTATTATAATGTAAACATTATTAGTTATTTTTTTGCATTAATCAATTATAAAATCAAATTAAGTTTATTTTCCTATTTCCCTAATAACATACAGTCCAAAATGTACGAATCTACTTGATATTTAAACAACGTTTTTTTAAAATGTGAAACCACTGACACGTCACACAAGTCGCTACGTCTAACAAACTAACTCCCGTCACCAACAGTGTCAATTTAACCAATAAGTTGTCCAAACTTTTCTAACTAGCTGCTGAACGAAATTTATTGATTCAAGGCCTCTGCCACCCCATACATCAGTTAGGGCTGATATTGATAGTCGGTGACAAGACCGGCTTTGACATCCCCTACTACACGATTACACTCTTAACTCTACCCTCGGCATTTCAAATACAATCGACTTTCAAACGTACACCGACGACATAAGGTCTGTTATTTTCATGTTGAGTATACATAGGGTTGTCAAGAAACTTGTGCGGTATCTAAGAAAATATTTTCCTTTGACATTGTACCGAGGTTTCCTTCCCGGTTGGAGGCTTACGGGCTTTTATTTTTTATCTCTCTCAAACGCAGCCTTTTCATAACTGTCGGGTATCGGGGATCGATTCGGTCAGAAGATTTGGTTTCCTAATCCGGTCTCATCCGTTACCGGAGTGTCCCGTTATGGTTTAAATCAGTTGAGATTCTTGTAAAGTTTTAGTTTTAAGTTTATTTTCTTGTTGGTATATGGTTTTATAGGGTGACAGGATTAGGGTAACAGAATGAGATTTGAAGATATAGGGACTTTTTACTATGATGTTGCTTTTATAATTTAGTTGAAGTTTTATTTTTGGAGGATTTTGTTTTTTTGGAGATGTTTTGATCATTGATTAAAACGGAGCCTGTACACTGTCGTTCGAGGCTATTGTTGTTAATTTATATCTATATTTTTTTAATTACAGCATTGACGTGTTAATATTTCTTTATTGAACCTAAATTAATTTCACAACATACAAACCCCAAGGTTTTGACTATACTAGACTGGACTATATTTAGATTGGCTCCTAATAGGTATTATGAAACTCAATATCACCGGTTTAAGGCACATTTTAGCCTACAAATTATTTGAAGAAGTTAGCCGAACTTATCACCACCAGCTTAAAGTTTAATAAAAGTAAAAAAAACTTCCGATAAAACAACATTACTCGAGCCGCATAAATTCGAAAACAGAATCAATAGCCACTGTCCAAATGTTTGCAACCATTGCGCCCGCACCGGAAGTGCGTAGTTAAACAAGATGGCCGCCCGGCCGGTCACGTGACCGCTACCCGGATTCACCCCGACTTCCGGTGCTCGAACATGTCAAGTGGATAGCAGGTAGGTACCTATTTATGGTTTGATAATTATCAATGCCATTATGACCACCCCAGCTATGGATGGTATGCATCTGTCATGATTTTTGGTTGACGAGTGGTCACTAATTTCATTCTGTACTGTGCTACATATTTTTTTAATACAACTTTATTCATTTACGTGATGTGTATTAATTTTCTTGCACACTTTGATGGTGTGTTGATGTTTTGAAAGATTTTTTTTTCAATTATTTCTGAGTTTGTTCAATGCAAACGAACAATCAAATCTTTCCTCTATAATATTAGTGTAGATTTATATAAATGGTAGGTAGGTATACAATGGGTGGTCTTATCGCTAATAGCACTTCGGTTGTATGTCTCTTACAAACAACCTTTTGATGGACTCAAATGAAAAGGAAATAGTCTGACGTATGTATTGTCTATAATAATATTATAAAGAGGAAAGATTTGTTTGTTTGTTTGTTTGTAATGAATAGGCTCCGAAACTACTGGACCGATTTCAAAAATTCTTTCACCTTTGGAAAGCTACATTATCCCCGAGTAACATAGGCTATATATCATCACGCTACGACTAATAGGAGCGGAGTAGTAATGAAAAATGTAGCAAAAACGGGGAAAAAATTATAAGACCACGCGGGCGAAGCCGCTGGCGGGAAGCTAGTATTTAATAATATAGGAAGGAATATAGGACTACGAATTCTCTCAATTTATTAATAACTACATTTTGCAACATTTTTCATTGCTACTCCGGTCCTATTAGTCGTAGCCTTCCCCGACAAATGGACTATCAAACTCTGAAAGATTTTTTCAAATCGGTCTAGTAGTTTCGGAGCCTATTCAATACAAACAATCAAATATTTCCTGTTTATAATATTACTATAGATAGGTATAGGGAAAAAGATGTATGTATGTAACCAAACTGACATTCAAGCCTTTTTACCATTAAATGGGTATGCAGAAACTACCACTTGGTATTACGATTCTTGCGTACTTGTTTTGCTTTGTCCTCATTCGTACATCTTGTCATACACACACGCCGACTGCAAGCACTACACATTAATATAAAGTATCTACTTTGAAGTTCACTGACCTTTTTGGAGTACCTTATCGATAAGGTTATCTAAAAGCAACTTTACGTCCTTGTCACTTGAGCTAATATTCAGAGACGAAGCCAAGCGTAAAGTAACACTTCCGTATGTCAAATTTGGATTATAATTTGACATACGGAAGCGTAAGTTCTCGTCTCTGAATATCAGCCTTAATTATTTATATGAAGTCAATACTTTGTAAACAAAACGATTATTTGTGGTAAATAAGTGTAGCTATAATAATAATATTAATAAAATAATAAAGCTGAAGAGTTTACTTGTTTGTTTGGTTGAACGCGCCAATCTCAGGAACTGGTTTGACTTGAAAAAATCTTTTAGCGTTAGAGCCTGTCCAGCCGGGCTAACATGCACGCCGCGACAAAATGTTGTCTACTCTTTTGTCTCGCTCTTTCTTGTGCGAAAACGTAACAAAAGCACGACATAAGCGTCGACAAAATGTTCTCGCGGCGTGCATGTTAACCCGGCTGATGAGGCGTATTACGCGCGAGTCCACTGGCGCGTTTCAATTTCTACATTGAGGAAACGCGCGTAGGCATCTGGACGGGTTATATGTAGCTCCAGTAGGTCAGGTCGTAGATCATCACGCTACGACCAATAGGGGCGGAGTATCAATTAAAAATGTTGCAAAAACGGGGGAAAAAAATCTACGGGAACTACGGGAACGAAGCCGCGGGGAAAGGCTAGTGTCATTATAAATGTATAGGTACTATATAGTCAGGAAGGCAGTTATAAACTAGTAATGGATTTATAAGCTGTCAAACTATTAGCCAGCCGCTGTCTGACAGTCTACCAACAGTATTTAATATGACGACGACGTCTGTGGTCTAGTGTTTCGAGTACCGGACTGCTGATCACAAGGTCGTGGTTTCGATTCCCACAAGACACAAACATTTATGTGATGAACTTAGGTGTTTGTGTTTGTTTTGGTGTTTATTATATATTATAAGTATAGGTTTACAAAAAAAAAGTGTATAAGTATTATGTCCATTGTCTAGTACCCATAGTAGAAGCTCTGCTTAGTTTGGGACTAGATGGTGCTGTGTAAAAATGTCCCAAGATATCACTACATATTATAAAACAAAGTCCTCCGTCGCGTCTGTCTGTCCCTATGTATGCTTAGATCTTTAAAACTACGCAACGGATTTTGATGCGGTTTTTTTAATAGATTGAGTGATTCTTAAGGAAGGTTTATATGTATAATAACATACCACGCGGGCGAAGCCGCTGGCGGGAAGCTAGTTTATTTTATATTTATATACCTAGTATTTAATAAAGTTGCACGAATGGTAAAACCTCAGTTCCAATGTTCCAGAGATCTTCGATAAAATCTGTAAAATGTACGTCGAATTTGCGGAAGTTTAAGTTTGTGCCTATCTCTCTTTGTGCCAGTTAATATATATACTCTATGCCTCAACAATTCTTTCGTTCGATGTTAGCTTAACATTTTTAAGATAATAAAGTTCAATACCAAGGTCTGGCGAACTGTTATTGGGTTTTGCTATTAAAAGTCCTCTGAACAGCTTGGAGATGCAAACTCCACTTTTGAAGACACATTGAAGCTATCAAGCATCACTTAGTAGACAAAATAGATAAACAGACCCTACAGAGAGTCAGATTCTTAAATGCATTATAAATCGAATAAATTAAACTATAAAATAAGTGTTGCGAAATACTTTGAAGCTAATTAGATTTAAGTTATTTTTTAATTTAAAAAAATAATTAATTACGTTCTGTCTACTGAAGGATGCCGAGGGGCTCGTGGCTAAGCTATAACTGCGCTGATCAAGCGATCTGCAAGGTTAAGCTACGCTTGCCGAGGTCAGTCTGTGGATGGGTGACCATTATTAACACATCGAGACCCCTCCGTGCCTCGGAGAGCACGTAAAGCCGTCGGTCCCGGGTGTCATACGAACACCTATGATAATCGTTAGTGGTAGTCAGAAGCCCAAAAAGCCTGACAACCACCAGTCTATCCTTCGAATATCGGTATTGCCCAGAAATTGGGTTGCGGAGGTCTGATGGCAGTCGCTTCGTGTAAAATACTGATATTCAGCCGCATCTGGTTAGACTGGAAGCCAACCCCAACATGGTTGAAAAAAGGCTAGGAGGATGGATCCGTCTACTGAAGGATTTATGTTTATACCTAGTATTATATTAATCGTTGTAAATCGCACTCAGATAAAAATATAAATCCCTTAAACCAACTTCCTAATTCAAACACGTCTTTATTATATATTTACTAACGACCAATCAATAGCTCCGCTGTTCAAAATAATAAAAAAAAGAACACACACCAGTCTACGCCTTAACCCTAAAAAGGCTGCGTGGAAATTAAATCCAGTGGCCTGCAATAAAAAGCCGAACGCTACGTCTGCCTGTCAGTTCGTTTGTGTCAATCAATTATAGCTGGTAGCGCAGATGAGGCACGCAGCGTCCCAAGCCACGCCTTCTATCGATCGAGCCCGCCCAAATGCGCTGAATTGCTCCGTGCGCCGAACTTACTCTTGCCTCTGTCAGTTATGCCCGGAGAACATGTTTTTTGGGACTTTACAAAAGAACTTTGTTTCTAAATTCAAATATATATTACGTTTTTTGGGCATCACCACACAGGACAAATAAGTTATGAATTTATAAAAGGTTACAACATTAGCTTTTTTTGTACTACTGAAAATTTCAAACAATTATACCTAAACATATTAACAAAAAACATTCAAATAAAAAGGCATATAATCTTAATTTAATATAAAAAAAATATGATTTAGCTTTCCAATGGGATCATAGAGAAAATCCAAACATAAATACTACTTAAGGCATTAAAGTGACCTTTGCTTTCACGGAGGTAAGCTCTATTAGAGCTCGGAGCCTCTACGCTACGTACAAACGTCAGCATATTGGATTTCACGATACACGTAGTGCGTAAACACAGAGTGTGTGCTAACCCGTCTGGCGCGATTGTACACATTTTTATACACGTGCATTTGTTATGAAACCTGTTTTTAAATTGAAACGTTCACGTCCTCATGTATTGTGTTTGAAAAAAATGACAATACATTAATTATGTAGTTGTATGTAGGATTTGTTACACGGGCATTCACAAGGATCACTCAACTATTTTAGTAGGTATTTCGTTTTACGGCTGGTTTCTGTAACAGATTGTCTGGTCTGTAGATTTATTTACTAGAAATAGGATATTGAAACTTGAAATGGACTATATCATAATTATAGGTCTGCTGTACTAAGCAAACCAGCCATTAGTGATATTCGCTGCCGTCATGGAGGGCGTCCAGCCAGAATAGGCTGAAATATTAGGCTCTAGCATTAATTTATTAAAGACTTCGAGTACTTAAAGTACGTAAAGCCTTACTACGGTCATAGTCTCGGTCTTGCCAGGACAAAATAAACCGTAAGATAAGCCGATCTAGGTCCAGGAGAGGGGGCCATGTTATGACCCCTTAAATTCGCCCTTGGCCGTTGTGTTGTAGCGGAAGCTGAGCGTACCATAACACTGGAGCGTGTGTTTCATCATTCATCATCACCATCTCAGCCACCAGAAGTCTACTGCTGAACAAAAGCCTCCCCCATAGTCTTTAACCGGGACCGGTCGCACGCCGCCCGCACCCAACGAGTCCCCGCGTACTTTATCTATAAATAACTCATTATGTTGCTTAGTACATTTCACTTCATAAAGAGAAGAGCGCTACCAAATATCGCCATGATATACCACAAGGCCATTATTTATTAAGGTCATTATTCTGAAACGAAAACTAATGATAAGTAAATTAAAACATACCCGTCTTTGCCATTTTATTGACAATTATTTAAATTTATTTAAGTATCACTTGGAGCGTTTTGGAATAAGGGGCCGTTTTGTGGGTTGTCAACCTAAAAAATTAAAAACAATTTTTTTTTAAGTAGGAACCTACTTCATTTTTGTAAATTCAAACTTAGATCTATTTCAATAAAGTTGTAATTTTATTAGACAGTTAATTACATTTATTATGTACGCACTATTACAGTAGTAAACGAGGTCTTTGGTCTAAAACAGCGTCGCTTAATGAATCCACGCTGGTAATCCTGGTCGTTTTATTTCCGTCACTAATTACACGTTTCGCTACTAATTGGAACCTAGGCTTTTCAGCCGAGTGAAGAGTGTGAAAGCTTTATTGCGTTATTTCCCAGTCACTGAAAAAAGACTTTAGTAATTAGGCAGTAATACTAGAGTATGCCACGTACAATTTTTTCATTCACCTTTCAAGACAGACTAGCTATCGAACGGCCCCGTCTTGTTACCTACATTATATTCCCCGAAAAATATTGGATTAAAAATATTTGAAACGACAGCTTATGACTTGAGCTTTCGTTTTTATTTATAACAATTCAATATTTTTCATCCTCCGATTTTTAAGGTCGGGTTAAAGTTAGTTCGTGCCAACTTCAACCCGGACAATAAGTTTGGCGAGAACTGTAGGTAGGTACTAAAGAATAACTGTGTATCAATGGTATTATCGGCGTTGATACGCTATTTTCTACTATATATACTCTTAACACAGGTACTATACTCACTTTATAAACAAAACTTCCGTGCAAAACGCTTCACCTATCGGTTTAACCTGTCCGTTATCTGTCAGTCTGTATTAGAGTTTTCAGTAGATAACATAAAATAGGCGATACATCTTTAATGATCGATCCGGTAAATACGAGTAACCCCATATTTATTTAGTAAAAAGTAATACAAATAAAGAGAGGCCTTTGTAGTGGGACTCCAGGCTAGAAAAAAAAAACTACTGTGGTATGTAGCCTTTGCTTCTTTAAACTTGTGGCCCAAAGCGCGGTAATCCTGGGTTCGATTCACAGGTTGAGAAGTGTGATGGGTTTTTCTATGAAATTCCCAGTAGCAGCTTGGAGTTAATTGCAATAGAATCACCCCTTTATATGGGACCTAAAGATACTGACGTAGTGAGGGTGTACATTAGTACACCTCTGGGCTCTGCCTTACCCTTCGGGGAATACAGGCGTGATAGTATGTTAAGTTGAATGTATCATATAACTAATTTTTACGGATTTTATCGCGTTATATTGATATTATTTTAATCCAGACTTTACGGACCCTTTACAGCGTTCATGTTCACGGGTGACTAAGGTGGTAGGTAAATTTAAAGTCAATAATTTTAATTTATTTTTCTTGGTTATGTATTACTTAAGTTTTATATTTTGACTAAGTAAAAAAAAAGTATTTGCAATTTCAACTATCACATCTGTTTCGGGCACACCAAATACATAAATATGACAAGTTACTTATCGAACAAAGTCGCTAACAAATCCTGTTTTTAAGTGTCATTATTATCCTGATCCTGTCAAACAAATGAAACAAATAGCACGAAAAAAAAACAAATTCGCTCTATCACCTTTTTATCTCTTCGGGCACCACTGAAACTATTCGTTTACATTATTAGACGTCTCACAACGTGGCAGTTACAGACTTGTCTACTACTACTACTATTAATGCCAGTTCCTCGGTAGCCAATTAGGTCTAAATCGTCGAATTTAGAATTAGAATAGGCTCCGAAACTACTGGACCGATTTGAAAAATTCTTTCTGTGTTAGATAGCCAATTTATCGAGAAAGGCTATAGGCTATATATTATCACGCTGCGAATAACAGGAGCGGATTAGTAATGAAAAATGTTGCAAAAACGGAGGAAAAAATTATAAGACCACGCGGGCGAAGCCTCTGGCAGAAAACTAGTCTAGCTAGTAGCTATAAATAAACGCTTGTTAATAAATTTGAGATATAAATTGCATGCAAGCGGGCGGAAAGCATGGAAGAGCGGAGTCGCCTAACACAGGCATTATTTGCCTAAAGGGAGACTCCAAATAGCTACTAACCATTACTGTAACAGTGAAACCAAATAAACAATTTATTATTATAATTTATTATATAGCGTCTCTAGCGGTATCCTGAGGAACTAGGTCTTCCAACTTACTAATAATATTATAAATGTAAAAGTATTATCTTTTGTACTTACCCCAAATTATACTTACGTACACGTATCAGAAAAAATCAAAACATATAATTAAAACCGTACAAACCTTTCTATTGATTCAAGCGATATTGTAGTCTCAAAGTTGATTATTAACTTAATTTAATGGGTGCTATTATACGCGCAGTAATGAAAGGGTTAATATGAAAACAGTGGGTATGTTATTGGATGTAAAATATACCTTTCTACGTACTTGTAATTAAAGGTTTTTTTTCAATATTGTTCAAGACTGAGATGGATGAACAAGGTTTAATGCAGTGTAATGAAAACTAGAGAAGACATGGTGGTTCTACATATGAGGTGTCACAATGACTTCTAATTATATTTGACTGTTTGAACTATAAACGTACCCAACCATTGGGAACTTAAAAAAGATGGAATTAAGTGAAATCGCTGGAGATTAGAAAACATGGAGGCTGCGGTAATATTTAGCAGTACAGCCAGTACAGTAAGAGTATATCATAGGTTATTATACCATCACGCCTGAATTCCTCAAAGGCTTAGGTAGAGATACTTACCGGTAGGCATCCTAGTTTTCCGATACGTTATATGTCCCCTATATTAGGCGGCGAGCCGCTTGCCACAGCTGAGCAGAAACTCCAAGCTCCTACTGAGAATTAAACAGAAAAATCTAATAACACTTTGGGGAACACACACCTGGGAATCGAACCTAGACTCTAGTATCGCGGTTACGTCCGCGAGGCGACTGAGGCAGAGCCAATATGGTACATTATATAAATACAAAAGAAGTTGAAAAGTACCAGGATAACACATACGTTGGATAGTGCCAAGTATAGTAGCAGTTACGGCTTTGGCAATAACAATTACTGTAACATTAACCGTTACAGCTAACCGCTAATATAACGTTATTCTGTATCGTAAGGCGGGACACTCGACGTGCGACTGTGCGCATAAAAGTCGGATCCAAAAAGAATTATACTGTGACTTATCTATCTATAGTCCGTTTGTTTTATTTTGTAGATTATGTAATTCGATTATTTGATGGGACTTCTTATATGTGAGTATAATTAAATGAGCATAAAACTATGTAGTTTCATAAAAAAAATGACCATATAACCCGCATAAAAATAAGTAGTTTCATAAAAAAACAAAAAACGCACAAAAAAATACGAAATAATTAAATTGACATGTAAATTATTAGTTACGATAGGTATAAATTACCTATGCATTTTACCGTTGCCAATGTTTTAAATTAATTGTAGAGAAAACGCAAACATTTGAAAAAGATAAACAAATACATCTTTCTTACAATTTTAGTTTCAGCAATACAATTACAATTCAGCGGTGCGTTGATCGATCAGTTAGTGAATAAGTCTATCAGTTTCATATAGATACCTAAGTGATACCACCTTGAAACTGTGCTACCTTGACGTGACCTTAAAAAGTCCTATATTTGACACAGTATTGCAATGTAATGCTATTAAAATTAAGACAATTAGGGCCTGTTTCATAACTTACTGAGAAGTTCCCGTAAAATTATTGGGCAAAAAAATTTCATTAAAAAAAACATTTTTGAATTTATCCTGCGGTTTGCGGATATCCAGAGGTGGTGAAACATGCCCTTAATGTAAGAGCTATAGGTGTCAAAAAGATATAAAAAATATTTTAGAGTTTGAGGAGAGATAGGTAAAATATATCAATTCGACTGTTATCAATAGAAACCAATTCAATTTATAAAAGAGCCCGTGACTTTGAGGTTGACACAATTATTTTTCTATATGCTAATTGATCAATGACAAGTTAATCAACACAGTGAAAAATTGAATCATGTTTATTTTTTTACCTACGAACTGACAGATGAATAATAAATTTAGCAACGCTGAACGTTATTTTGTCAGACAGTTGACAATGATTCCGATTTATTTTAAAACAATTTTGTTCATCAATTACCTGTGTATACTTTTATGATTTTATAAAATTTCCGAAAATGAAAGGGTTAACAGTTGAAAAAACATTTGATCAGAGAAGGGCAGATAAAAAAACCTTTGTTCTACTTTGACACCGGTATTTTTGATATTTTCCTTCAAGCTTAGGATTTAACTAAACTCAACTTTAGGAAGGTAAATACAGATTTTAGTCAGTATGATTCCGACATATTGTAACGCCTCGCCTCTATACATGGCAGGGATCCGTGAGGATTTTCCGCATCCAAAAAAAGTAGACATTTACGTATTTTTATGTCTAAAATTACTTTATTACCTTTATTAATCCGTTATGCACCGAATTATTTGAGAAATTAAATTCGTTTAGTATATAACACAGATCTAAGGTCTTTAAATAAATCAAATGATGCACAAATCAATGTAAGCTGACACACTACAATGTACTTAGATTTTTATTTAAATGTACAAACTTATAAATGAATGTTAAATATACAAATTTACGAAATCAATGGGACAGAAAGGCAGTCTGAAGTAGACTTTCGGCCACTGTAATTTGCAAAGACTTTTGTCGACACTTGGTTTCTAGAACAAAATACGGCTTCAATTGAGCTCGATGTTGCAATAACACAGAAACTAGTAATATCAACTGCGTCTCGTAACTTATAAGAGGAACATTAAATATTCAATGAGCTTGCCGGACCCCTCTGTAAGCTATGATTTCTCTCTTTATTGACATTCTCGGTATTCTCCGTATGAAATGTTCAAAACTTGGATACTTTACGATGCAAACATTTGGAATAATTCGCATAGGTACCTACTTGTAACCTAGCGGTGATTAATGCGACGTTGTTTTGTGAGATGGTCTCACACATCAAATTGCCGCAGGACCAATTTTATACTTACTTAGTTTGAAAAAGAAAAGGAAATCGTAACTTTTATTTTTCAAAGCATAAAATTTCAAGCTAAATACACAGTTTACAATATCGTCTCTCACTCAAACATACATCACACAATAAAGATACAAGATCTTATGTGTAGTTATGCCAATAATAGGACTACAAAACATTTTGACAATGTCTGACGGGTCACTTACTATATCAGTTAAGATTTAATTACAAGCGCAACTAAGTAAATTCGTGTTGCATGTATAAAAATCCAGCACCATACTTCAAATAATTACATTTTCACGGGGCGAGAGTAGCAAGCTTTATCCGCAGAAAACCACGACTATATCGCAGAGTGAATGGCGTGTCTCTAATGAAACTCATTAACCGTTATTGTTATAGCTTCCCTGCTGATTACCAGGTCGCATTTACCGGGGGGATATAATAGAAATGTACCCTGAACAACGGTGTATGCTTTTGATTTCAGTAGATACTTGCGTCAGTAAACAGGGTAACGGCACTGAAGTTGCGGTTGTGTGCGGGCGAAGTAGTAGGGTAACAGATTTTTATGGTTTTGTAATGGTAGACGATTGTAATGTGAGTACCTATTACGCAATTAGAGGTCTCTAGGTACTTTTGTATGTATACGACTAAATAGAATTGATTTTAGTTGCTCCGGTGCATTTCAGTTTATATATCTACGAATGTCAACTGTTTTTAGGGTTCCGTATTCGATCCCTATTACTAAGCCTCCACTGTTCGTCCATCCGTCTGTCTGTCAGTGGCCTGTATCTTAAGAGCCGTAAAAACAGACAGTTGAAATTTTCACACTGTTTCTATTTCTATGCCACTCTATAGCAATAATTGCAAAATGGCACAGAACCCTTTATGCCAGCCACTTGCCGGGTCCTTAGTCTTACTATTTATATTTCTTTATAGTACGTTGACTGTCATCTTGCAGATTTTTAGTGTTGCTGTTACGATCTGGGTTTTGAGCAAGTTTATTTGCAGGTGGTCACCGCTCCACTACTTTTTTAAAGATTGTATGACAGTAAATAACGACATCATACATACAAGAAAAGCTTTGACACATTTTTGAACAAAGACCATTTTGGTCTGTCGGCAAATAACTTGACCCAAAATGGCGGATGCGCAGTAATAGATTTTTATTACATTTAGCATGCAAATGCACTGCGCAAATGTCCTCTCTAGTTTTGGGTCAACTTACGTCTTTTTATTTCACTTTACCGCATTTAAAATCGCTCTGTCCGGGTCTCAAAGCTTCTAGAATAGAACACTCCGAAAAACTCTATAGATGTAAGAATAGAGTACATACTTGTCTGTCTATTGTTTTTGGTGTGTTGACCTTGAACTATTAATTATTTATTATTATTACTCGAGTGTCGCGATCGGGCGGGCTTTTCCGAAGTGTTTTTTTACGTGGTTCTGTGGCTGTATAAAAGTACCTGTCTACATTTTTTAATTTATGGAGTTAAAGAATATTTATTTAGCTTTTCTGGTTATAAGTACATCCTAGAACCTAAAGTAAAAATCATCTCAAAATAACTAAAAAAGAAACACTTTATATAGGCATGGCTCCAAGCACGAATACACATACACACGGAATTCGAAAATTAACCCTTCGCTGCCGAAGTGCCGACTGAAAGCCTAACTAAGTTCTCACTCGACGCGCAAATAGGAAAATCCCTAAAAACCGAAGCGACGGAGTGCACCCCAATTATCAATTCAAATCCCTCTTATACCCCTCCCCAAAACTCCGCTTCAAACATTAAATACATATCTTTAAATGGGTCGTAAGTACCACCACCCTCATCGGGCATTTTTATCATTATCATAATCTTATAGTCGTCTCCTTCTCTCATATTGGATTTCAACAGCTTAAGTGTTTGCATCTCTGTCTATCTTAAAGTCCGAAGAATTTAAGGCTCATTCTGTCGTGTCAGATTGAATTCTCCGAGACTATTATGTTTCTGTAATTGTAGAATGAGTTTCGTGAGATACTTTTTCTTCTGTTCGTGTGAAAAATTGCAGATGTCGCAACGGTAATAGGCCGCTTTAAAATGGTGAAATGGTTTTAAATGATTTCGTAAAACATTGTGTGTACTTTAAACATTTTAACGTATTCTATGAGACAACCATCTTCAGTAATTTTAAACCATTTTATATTTTGTTATCAAAAATAACCCATTTGGCCCTTAATTACGTACATGACACGTCATAAGCTAGATAATTTGCCCTATGGCTAAATCCCTCTACTTTAGCGGCATGTAATCTATGATAGTCTACTGCAACTGGAATTAGTAAGTAATTAATGGATTACGACTACTATAAATAAGTACTTACGACGTCATTCGAATATGGTACACAATACACGTCATGTCCTTAGATTAGGTACCACCAACTTCATGAGTATATATTATATATGTTTATGTAGAGTCGTTATAAAAAGCGATAAAAAACGTAACGAAACATGTAGGTAATAGTTATTTTTCCGTCTGTCTAATACACGCTAATTTTCGAAACTATTTAATGGATTTTATTGTGGTTTACACAGGTCTCTATTTATTGAATACAAAAGAATACAGATTGGATAAAAAAGATTACAAAAGATAATAGGATTAAAAATATCCTTGCGGACGAAGTTACAAGCTAGTATGTATATAATGAATCTTGTGCGACTTGCACAAGATCGGCAACAGTGGCGTAATAGAGAAGAGGCCTTTACTCGATAATGTATTTTATATAATAATAATGAAAATGCCGCGCGTCTCTACAAGAGGTCCAAATAATTATGATAACTATCCTATAATTTTAATTATCAACCAGTTATCAATCTAGCAACCCATAACCTACCGTGTTACATAGAAGCAAGATGTTACTTAACAATCACCGTATTATATTTCTTGTTCAAACTAATACGTAAAAGAAGTTCATCAACTACTTACATACTGAATTTAATTACGTAAAGAAACTTATTGGGAATTCTCAGTACCTACTTTAATATCTTCGATTTCGCTTAACTTGATTCGAATCTTGATTCGATTGGATTTCGTTTAGGTACTTTGTAAAGTCGTTTGCAATTTCAAACTGCATACCTACTTTTGAAAATGCAAGACAGCCAACACTATACACCTAATTTAATCTTAACAATCTACAACTTCATCAAAAGTTCCCAAAAGTAAAGTTACCTTAGGTTGTTTTAGTTAGAAGTTCTCAGGAGCAGCCTGGGTTTTCGTTGGAGTTATGCATGGTTAGCAGCAGGGGCGTAGCCATCATTTCAATAATACAGGGCCCCTGAATTACAGAAACCCCGACGTGTTGTTTATTTTGGAATAAGCATTCGTCATCAGCCTCTATTCGTCCACTGCTAAACGTAGGCTCTTCTTAGGGAACGCTAAGAAACACTTCTTCCTCCTAGCCTTTTTCCCAACCATGTTGGGGTCCAGTCCAGATGCCAGTATTTTACACGAAGCGACTGCCATCAGACCTCCGCAACCCAATTTCTGGGTAATACCGATATTCAAAGGAGAGACTGGTTGTCAGGCTTTTTAGGCTTCTGACTACCACTAACGATTGTCATAGGTGTTCGTATGACAACGCTAAGAAACACTATGTATCTTTAAATCACTCCGTATTAGGAATGGGCACTTAAACGAAAACGCATTTGAAAAAGTAGAGTACGTAACGTTTTCCTTAACGACTAGAAACATTTATAAAAAAGGTGTTATAAACAAAAAGCTTTTTACAAGCCTGATAAAAATATTAAGCAAAACATTTAAACGCGTTGTCAATTTTAAATAGTTTTCACGATATTTTTACTCTGTGTTGTGGCCGGCACATATGACCATTAGACAGCCAAGTCCTAGTTCCGATTTTCTTTGATACGTAGATATCTACTTCTGATTTTTTGTAAAGCATGTGCTTTTAATTTTTAATTATCACTTGCTTGAAGAAACATATCGTGACGAATCCTGCATCACTGAGAGATCTTCCTGATGGCATGTGAAGTCTGCCATCCACACTTCCAGCGTGGTGGATTATAGCTTCACCATTCTCAATCTGAGAAGAGAACCTATCTAGCAATGGGCGGTAAATGACTTAATGATGATGATTACCTTTCTTTTGATGCATGGATGAAAACTTGGTTAGTGCGGTCACCCGCGGATCTAAATTTTTCTTGCAAATCATTTGGCAGATACGATAGCGACTAACTACGTTTGTCTCGTATTCGAGCGAGAAAGAGCGAGACAAAATTCTGAGTGCTGACTGGTAGCATTTTTTCTACCACCAAGGGCTTAAAATCAGAAAATACCTTTTTGTGTAAAAATCTTGAGTAAGAACTATCTATTAATATGCCTCCAAACGCACTCAAAATTACCCTAAAACAAACGTTAACTTTGAAAAGTTTTCAACGGAGGGTTGCGAGGGGGGGGGAAGCCGGGCCTTATTTAGTCACGCCATTAAACAGCCGAGCCAAAGGGCTGCGTGTTAATTATTAAAGGACCTTGTACTGTAGGAAGATGTCACTCAAAGTGGTAGATAGTCATATTTTGTGATACAGCTTCAGTGAAACCTTTTAAATCTGGGTGCGCGGTAGTGCCTCGCCAAGTTTTACGGAAAGTGAGGGATTACGCATTATATCCAGTTTGAATTTACTTAGATATACGATTTACTTACTCATATATGATACTTATATATGATTTCTTTAGATAGTTTTTTTATCTTTTTTCTCAATTAATAAAAAACACGAAGTTCTTTCTTAATACTGGTGATAGTCTTAAATACCTACTGCACGATTTTTGATAATCGTCTAATACAATATTAAGATTTTTCAACAATTTATTTGCCAAATAGGTCATCGAAAAATGTACTGCGCTTGCTCAGGGCTTTGACCGTGGAAAAGTAGCTCTATCTGTCTTCCTGTATGCATTACATTATACATTTATACATACACAAGCGCTCCGTGCAGCTTCTCCGGCGTTAGACCGAAAGCAGCACCGCTTAAGTACTGGGTGCAAAATGCCCTTTAAAATATACACACAAATTTTTTGTTAAATCGCGCAACCCGTTTAGGAGGAGTTAGGTGACAAACAATAACGTACGCCTTTGTACGTTATTAATGTACATAAAGAATAAATAAATAAATAAACGTACAGAAGAATTTATGATTCTGTGATTATAAATATTACATTTTAACGCCTGAACTGCCGAATTGATTTTGACAAATCCCGCCCAATCCTATTTAGGTCTTGTTAGCATTTGAGCTAAATCGGTAATTTGGTTTATGGATCAGCACAGGTTTTTAAATTAATTAACGACATTACTGTAATAACTATTTATACATACCTACAAATAAATAAAATTGCAGTGTCGGTTTGTAATATCAAATTAACAGCTTTCATTAAATGCATATGAAAGTATATTCGGTATTTACATCAAAAAACAATTTTGAAAGATTTTTGTTTTGTCTCTCTATTTGCTAATCTCTAAAACGGCTGCAACGATTGACGTGACTTTCACTAGCACTAAATACTACTCGTAACTAATTTTATTTGTTAAAAAAAAGTTACAAAACACATCACCAGTTTGGAAAACGTTAAAGAAACTACGTTACTGTAGTAACTTAGTGTCCATATATTCAACTAAGGAAAAATGCATGCCTTCGTGCAGACAGGAAAAATTGTGTCGACATTAGTCGAAGTTACGGTACACTAATAATGCATAGTATAATGAGTAAAACGGTGGGTGAGAGGCCTAACGTTTAATGCCAGGCGCACACGGAACTGCAAACTACCGCAAGTCTAGACTAGTGCATGTTTATGTAACATCACATTTCTTGCATTCTTATGTAAACATACCATCACGCCTATATTCCCCGAAGTGGTAGGCAGTGGCGTACTAATGTAGGTACACACACATTTCGCCGGTATGTTTTAGGTCCAAGGGTGAGACTATTGCCATGAAGCGGGCATAAATCCAGACTACGAGCTGCTACTGCGAATTTCACAGAAAGTCCAACAACACTTTTATCGACCCGAGGATCGAACCCAAGACCTCTAGCGTAGCAGTCGCGCTTGGGACCACTAAATTAACGCGGTTGTCTTATGTATAATAATTATATAATGTAATATACCCCTGTATTCCGCGTATCACAGTTCGGCGGTATGTGTAGCCTTTTAATAGAGGCGAGCCTATTGCTAACTTGGCAGTAATCCATATCTGAGCTATCTGGAAACTCCAATGAAACAAGTTTTAGACTTGCCCAGCAGCCTTTACGAGACTAGGCTAAATGGAATAACCTATATTATATATATATATATTAGCTTTCCGCCAGCGGCTTTGCCCGCGCGGTCTGATATATTATAGCATACGTTATTCTGTAAAGATGTATGTACCTTTCTAATGGTGAAAGATATTTTCAAATCGGTCGAGTAATTTCGGAGCCTTTTCAATGAAAATCAAATCTTTAATCTCTAATCTTTAAGTATAGATAATGGTACCTAGTACTCGTAGCGAACCGAGGGCGGGTGGCTAGTATTATACGAAATGTTCTAGACTATTCTAAACTTGCGCAAGTTTCAAGTGTTCAAGTCGTGTGTGGCCAGTATAATACTTATTGTCACACCAATAAATTGCTGCTTGCGAAGAACATTGACCTCATTTCCTAACGATACGTTTTCAATACGAAAACAAACAGCCGCGTAATTGACTAACGAAGTACGTCACACTATTGGTCATTTAGGGAAATAAGCAAATATCTAAAACAAACAAGTTAACGATCATAGTGTTTGCTAACTATCGAGTGCAGTTGTATCCTATGAAAATTTAAGTAGTAAGGCTATTGTCACACGGCACCGCGCAACGCCGCGGAGGGCGGTGGCAGTAACGTGGATTTCGTAGCGGTGCTCTCCGCAGACAAGCTTGTAAACCGCCTTACCGAAATACTGCTGATGGATTTAAAGCGGTTTTGTTTTTTCGAATTCCACTTTTAAATTGCAACACGTCTTCCACAGATCCGCACGGACGAGTACGGGTGCCAGTCATCCGCGCGGATGCGGATGCACGGTGTTCGGTGTCAGCGGATTGAATAGAGAACATGAGATCCGTTTCACCGCCTGCCGCGGCGGTGCGCGGTGCCATGTGTCAATCGCCTTATGTAGTTCATTTGGATATTCATCTAACTTTGTATGCAACGGAGTGCTATTGCAGGTTGTACTATACCTACCTTTGGCAGTTGATCGGAACGTCTCAAGTCGCAATTACCTATAAAAAAAAACTAAACAAGTTTCAGTTTTTTTTAATAGTTAGTGACTGAAGCCTCCTTTTATGCAGAAGAGACGTTAGTCTTCTATAAATTAATCCATGGAGTACAAAGCCTTTTTTTTTATGTGGGAATGGAGTGGAGACCGCGCTTTAAATTCCAGAGAACAGGTTTATATATTTTGCATACATAGTTAGATACACATAAACTCACGCCTTTTCTCCATAGGGGTAGGCAGAAACTTAGAACGCCATTCTTATATTATACTAGTTGTTCCCCGGGGTGTTACTCGCGTTCATGCAATAAATAAATATCCTGGGACATTTTACTCAGCACCATCTAGTCCCAAACTAAGCAGAGCTTGTACTATGGGTACTAGACAATGGATATAATACTTATATTTTTTTTTTGTAAACAAATACCTATAATATATAAGAAACATCCAGACAAATACAAACACTTAAGTTCATCACATAAATCTTTGTGTCCTGTGGGAATCGAACCCACGACCTCGTGATCAGCAGTCCGGTACTCGAACCACTAGACCACAGACGTCGTCTTAGATAGCAATGTTTCCCAATCTCGTGGAAATATTAATTGTGCAAGATTTTATGCTTCTAGACCCAGCGATTTCAGCGGTCTGCCAGTTTGTTCTTTTATTATTCTTGCATACCTACTTCTCTCTCTTTATCCACATTTAAATACGTCTTCTCCTACACACACTGTACTATTTTTCATCAAAAAATATATAAAAAAACAAAATGTACAGATAAAAGTAAAATCAGTTAAAAAAAATGTTTTGGTTCTGAGTTCGTGCTATGTGATTTCCGCGTGACCACTGTTGCATGCAAAAACATTGTATTAATAAAAGAACAAAGACTTTTCTTTCCAGAGTCGGATATTGGAGGATGCATCGTTGATGTGCAATTCGTGGTCACCAAGGCATAACGTAAGTTAAAATTTGAATTCCCTCAAAATTCTGCAAACTTTCCTTTTTATCCGAATTAGGAGTTTTACTGTGACATGCCTTGCGAATACGCTTGCGTTAATCTTTGGCCAAAGATAATATTTTTGTTTTTTTTTTCTTAATTTGCTAAGCGATGACAATGTAACTTTTGTAAATTTGAATCTTTTTTCTTGTAGCTACGACCTGTACTTTGAAACTTATTTTTGTAGCACACTAGTCTGATTTAAACTATAATAAATTATTTTGTTTTAAAGAGACATTTTGGCGGCAAATTGTCACTGATTGACATAATTACCAACGTTTTACGTCACTCGTACAGATGAAAGTAGGTAAGTTTATTAAAATTGGTGATGTTGAATTCAGTAAAATTACTTTGATTGAATAACGTGACTAACAATTGCCTTGCCTAACAAGCTTCTCTAATAAATAACCTACTAACTATTACTTTGAGGTGTTACTAAGATCATTAACTTTCTTGAAAAATTCTAACATTTGATAATAGACCTTTCCACATCATTGAAATTGATTGAAATTCATTAAAATTATTATTATTCAGGATTTATTTAAAATAAATTATCAAAGCTTTTATTCGTGCTGTCAAAAATTTCGTCAACTGAACAATGCCATAATCAGTTTATAATTAATCTTTTCAGTAGATATGATTAATTAACCTATAATACCTATGCAACTGAAAATATTTGATTGGTTTTCACGCGGAGATTAAAAACGAATACTTCGACAGATCCACATTAAATCTAAAACCCCTCTAGCAGATTTACGGAAAAGAAAACTAATAACAGACTTATCGTCGATGCCGAACGGAAACCTAGCAAGTGCCATCACTTAATTAAGTATCTTTCAATTAAGCCAAGAGACTTTTTCTTAGTCATTCTCTGTTTTCTCTTGGTCCAGCGACATTTTTGGTTTAGGCACTTAGGCGGTATATACAAGATTGTATATGAAAAGGTGACTGACGGATTGACTGATGTATCAGTGCACAGCTTAAATCCCTGAACGGATTGGACATGAAATTTGGCACACAGATAATTATTATGCCGCAGGTAGACGAATCCACTAAGAAAGAATATTGGGAAATTGGCAAAGGTTTCCCCTAACTTAGGATACAGAACTAGTAATGGACGCTGTAGAACAAAAATGTTTACGTTTAGGCTAGGTACGTATAACTTAGAGCCAAACATAGCAGCGGGAAGTCGGGCTTGTTACAAAACTTATAACGCGAGGAGCTGCTGTTCGTTGGATTTGTTTCATCCGTCCCGAATAACAGAATAACTATTAAACATCAGAAGATTTCACGAAAAAACTAAAGCGGTTTAACTGGTTTCAAACATGGCGCGGGCGAAGCTGCGGAGAAAAGGTAGTATATTATAAAGCAAACAGCTACCGCCTCTCCGTGTGGATCGGTTCATAAGGATTTTCCGCCAGGTGGACTTGTCCATAAGGATTTTCCGCCAGGTGGATCGGTCCATAAGGATTTTCCGCCACGTGGATCGGTCCATAAGGATTTTCCGCCAGGTGGATTTGTCCATAATTATTTTCCGCCAGGTGGATCGGTCCATAAGGATTGTCCGCCAGGTGGATTTGTCCATAAGGATTTTCCACCAGGTGGATCGGTCCATAAGGATTTTCCGCCAGGTGGATTTGTCCATAAGGATTTTCCACCAGGTGGATCGGTCCATAAGGATTTTCCGCACTCCAAAAAAGATATACTTACCTACCTGCTTCAAATAATACCATTACTTCAAATAATTTTATTTACTCATCCATCCATCCAGCCATCTTAAAAACTATTACAAAACCTGACATTTTGCATTGAGTTTTCTTAGAAAATGATAAAAATTTAATTAGTCTACTCATAAAATCACCTACCCTATGTATTTCGTGATATGCCACGTCGAAGGCCAGAACCAAACACTTATAATGACAGGAGGGCGTTACCGCCACATAAAAACTTGTACATAAAGTATCTATCAGGTTGTTAGAAAGATACATTGAATGAATAGAGACGCAATTCTCTCTAACATTCAAAAAATTATTAACGCCCTGCCATACGGCAGGTGATATGGTCTAAATTTTGTCATTTTTTTAAACATAAAATCTGTGAATTTGCTGCAAAGACAATCAATCGATATTTTATCTGATTTTTGAGCTACTTAAGTACGTATTTATAATATACCACACAAATAGATTTACATTCTTTTTCACTGTCGGGTAAAAATATAGCTGCTTTGATAACATAAAACGATGAAGCTTCTTAGTAATAATGGAAATGCATTACCAAAAATAATAACATAAAATACATGAATAATTTGTAATTATCAAAATAATTTGTATATTTTATGATCAAACCGTAGCCTGACTACCCTTCAGCGCTCCCCTCGATAATCGCGGGTACTAAGTGCACGACGCATAATCCCAGACGCAACGACTGACGTACTGGTGACGACTAAAGTGCTTCTACCAATTTGTTTGAAGTTAAGGTGAATTTTTGGCGCGAGTTACTGTTGAGAGACGCAGGAGGCGCACAACGTATTATGAAAATTCTTCTATAAATACTTTACTTCTATAAATACTACCGACTATGTAAGTTTAGGTTACTTATTAAAGTTAAACTGAAGCCCTTTTTGGCAGAAACCACAGAACGTACACGTCACTTGGTACGATGCAGTATTTTGTTTCGCTTCGTCGCCGCGCATACACGTCATTCAGTCATATACAATTCAGAACAGTACGTCAACCATGAGTTCTATCAAATGGCTTTCGATAGGTTTTTTACGCATCGAAACGCTGTAATCTCATATAAAATTTTAGTTCCTTACGTAACCGCTAGAGGCGCTGTGAGGGTTTTCCATACAAATATTTTACGGCGTCGCTAGCGAGTCTAGTGAGAAAAACTCATGGTCGAGGCACTGTTAAAGTTATACACTCGCGAGCAACCAAATCGACTCAACCTGTAAGCAAGCATACATATACGAATATTTTTTTTCATACGATTCTTGTATATAAAATTCATATATGATTAAAAAGCTTAAGGAATCAGCTTTAAATTGGTACCAGCATTGTCAACATCCATTCAGTACATTATAAAATAATGGTACCTGGATGGAAATGTAGCGAAAATAAGAATTTAGAAATATGATTTGTGGTTAGGTATTTTAAAAATAAAATAAAATCTGTAAAAATATCATGAAAAAAATTATTGTAACAATACTTGGTATGAACTGCTCTAGCTGATATCATGGATCGCAGTCGGTTTTTCATTGATCTCATGATTTTTTTGACGGTTTCCTGAGAAACACTATCCCGCTCCTCTAATAACGCCGCCTATAATTCGTTAAAAGTCTTACGAACTTGATTCTAAGCTCAAACCCTTCTCTTAAGCTCGTCCCATAGGTGCTCAATGGGATTCATGGCTGGGTTGAATGCAAGCCAGTCCATTGGACGTATATTCATCTCGTTTAAGAATTTCTGAGTGAAACGCGACGTGTGACAATGGATATTACGGTGTATTAACAAAAACTAATCACCAATAAACCACGTAGAGAACCGCGTGGTCTTGAAGAATGTCAGCAATGTACCGATCAGCCGTCAACTCTCCTACTTGGCCTCCTACGGGCATGAAAACGAGCGCGGCTTTTCACTCTAAACAGATACCAAATTACATCATGCGTGATCCGCTGATATATGCATTATTTTAGCAAACCAGCACTGCACAAATCACTCACCAGGACGCCTTTAGACCCTACCTATCCTGTCATTCCCATGTAGGCACATTTTACACTTATCAATAAACAAAATCGGCTACTATGGCCCAATGTTTCAATTAAGACGCTCTCGTACAAATTAAAGGCGCGCTTGCCGATGATCTATGGTTAATTTCAGGCCCATGGCAGGCCGTTTTATAGAGAGATTAGCTTCTCTTAAGCGTCTTCTTATTGTTGCCTACCTGACAGCCACCCTTCGGATGCGTCTCAGCTCTTACTGCAAATCAACATTCGTCAGGTGTCGATTTCGCAGCTATACTGAGACGGTAAACCGGTATTTTTTCTCTAAGGTGCAATGTTGGCGGCTGGTTCTCGGTGTCCGATTAAAGGCAGCAGTCTCTTGAAACCTTCTGTATACCAAATGATACAGCAGATTGGTTCAAGTGAAGCTGGGCATCTAATGTTCACTAACTAAGTCCCTTTTGCAACTGGGTCCCATATTAGCAGCTTCTTCAGGCATAGTATTCATAAATTCGTCAAAAAAATGAATATAACTTCTTTTTGATAGTATTGTCTTACAGCTGGAACTTAATTTCAGTAGATAAACTGATTGTGGCAGTTTTTATAGGGGTAATTCAGAGCACAACTCGTAGGTACGGTAAAGTCAATTTTCCTCTGCGCGCATTATAGTCCGGTAATTAAAAGGTTACTGAATATTTACGTAATGATATTGGAACTAATGTAAAGCTAATTAATCAAGCTTTCAATAAACATAATATGGTTCTTGTGAACAAAATATACAATTCTTGAAATAATCACAAATGTTTACACGGTTGTAAGTTGAGTCGATTTAGTTGCTCACGTGTGTAGTAAGCGGGTAAACAAGTAAAATGTCTCTGTGCACAATAACATTAGCAAATAAACTTACAAATAATTCCCAGCGAGCAAAGTTCCTAAAATAAACAAAATAAATCAGCAATCCACAAAAAATGTACCAACTGTTCAAATAAAAATGTCCACCATTTCACATTTAAGACGGTTGACAAATTCCCCCAACCGTTCTGTCGTCGATGTTACTTCAGAGGACTAATCGACCGGTCCTATCTCTGTGTCATTTGATACAGTCAGCCGGGATCATGTCGCCTCTTAACCCTAAAACGCGCGGCTGATGAGTAATAATAGTAAGGATTAGACCGGGACTAATGCTTTCAGCTTTTAGTGATAAGTATTGGTGGGTTGAGTCTGTATTGGGGATTGGATGCTCCGATTATTCGATGATCATAAGAAATATGGAGCGATTGAGTATCAATACATTGAGTAACTGCAAGTGAGGTCTACTTATGAGTGCCCAAATCTTTAATTTATACAAAAACTAACTTCCCGCCAGCGGCTTCGCCCGCGTGGTATGTTATTATACATTATAAACCTTCCTCTTCAATCACTCTATCTATTAAAAAAAACCGCATCAATATCCGTTGCGTAGTTTTAAAGATTTAAGCATACATAGGGATATAGGGACACAGAAAGCGACTTTGTTTTATACTATGTAGTGATAAATGTTGTTGTGCCCCTGTTCATGGGGAACGATTAAGAATACGAAACATTCTCTTCGCATTCTTTGGAAATAAACGCGTGTTGTAAATGTAGAAAACCAGATTCTAATTAAACCATTACTTAGGATACCAGCATTGCCCAGAAATTGGAATGCTGAGGTCACTTCGTATAAAATTCAGATATTCAGCCGCACCTTGTTAGACTGCAAGCCGACCCCAACATGGGAAAAGGCTGGAAGGGGACAATTGCAAATTGAAACTGTGACAGTAATAATCGTTGTTTGACAAGGGATGTGACTCAACAATTGAATTAGTCTGGACCCCAGCCGAATTGATCACCTCCCCTTTGAACATTATAATGTCTAATTGATTAACTTATGCCAGTTCATCATATTATTTTCCTGCTGATCCGAATAAGTATTGAATGACTAGTGAATGAATGTAAGAGTGAACTTTTATTTGATGGATCGGTAATAATGATCTATTATAAATCGTCAGCCACCCCTCGGAACTGTTTTACTTTTACAAACCTTTTAAGTATCTAGACTACAAATTTAATAGGACCAAGAAAAAGAGCAAGAAAAAAATTCCTGGCTTAACTCTTTTTACTGAGCGAGACTTAATAATGAGATGGCACTTACGAGGTTTTCCCTCGTCACCGACGAAAAATTATTATTTTTAGTTTCACGTTTTTTTTTGTTTCACTAATTAAAGTATTTATTTGTTTATTAAACTAGTAGAAAAATATTGTGCAACAAACAAAAACAAAACATTTTAAACTCATATTATTATGTGTTCAAAATTCAAAACGGTAAACCCTGGGCAAACTGTAATCCTAATTAATTGAGCGTACCAATAAAAGCTTATTCGCATGCCCACTCACTGCCTCACTTGGCATAACCCTCATTGTAATTGCTAGCAAGTGCCCATTTGATCCGGAGCGTCGCGTATTTTTTTGCTAGATAACACCATCGGTGAAAGAGTAAAATGTCAATGATTTTGAGTAAGGATTATTTGTTTGCCCGTGAATATAGGCTGGAGGCAGCAAAATGGCAAAATTAGCAGAAACAAAAGGAAAAAACCTGGCTGTAGATTGAATTCTTTTGAAAATGCTTTTATTTAATTTGAACTCAAAAAAATTGCTTATTAGGTACAGTTTCCGTTGATACACCTATAAACTGAAATATGTTCTTTATTTATTACTAAAACTGGAAGTAACAACCAAAATAAGTTACTATTTATAAAAAAGGGACTGACTACAGTGACTACCAACCCCTACCCCTTCCATTATCGCATCAAAACACGGCACAAGCAACAGAAAACCGAATCGATTTGAGCCCACAAAATTCCAATGCAAACAAAATCACCGGGGGCCTGCCAAATAAAACTAGTAAACGTGCTTGCCAGTGCCAAACGTGCTGGCATTGGCAAAGCGAAGAACTAGCGGGGTTTTAAGAGGCCCGGGCCCATAAAACTGCCTGTTTGGAAGTCAGGCCGCGGAGCGAGCATCTATCGGGACTTTGCCTCAAGCCACATTTACACTTGACTTATGGAATGAAGTTGGACTTTTTAATGTTAAATGGTTTTAAGGAAAATTGAGTTGAGTGCTAGAATTAATTTGGATTCAATTTGGATTTCGTTTTTAAGTGGTATAAGGAAGAAACTTGGTACTTATTTTTGTATTTCTGTAGGTAATCTTTTTTATTGTAGTAGGTACTCGCAATTGATTGTAGAGCGTAATACTCGTAAGTTGCGTTCTGTAGTTTCTGCCTACCCCTACAGGAAAAAAGCGTGAGTTTTAATTGTTAATTAACTGTCGATTAATCAAGTACGTCATGTTTGAATGAATTAAAATTGCGCCTATTGTAGAATATTTCACATATAGAGTATGGTTTAAAGTGAGGTAGGTACCTACGTACGTACGTACCTACGATAATCTATACAACTAAAATTGGTACATAAGTTTATTTGATAACAAAAGCATCGGCTAAGAAAGAATTTTGATAAATTTCTAAGTTTTTGGGAAAATGATAATATATTATTATTATTTTATTATTATATACTTACATAAAAAACTAAATGCTCACAAATAAATAGTTGTGCCACAAAATTTTGTAGTCACGACTCATCTCGGGTCTCGTCCATACAATAATTTTGCACTACGAAGCACAACTTGTAATTTATATTTAAATAAGTACACATATTGTTATACAAAATCACACCTGTTTACTGCATCGATAATTTCACAATCACCAACCCGTTAAACTCGAAAAAGCATCCCTCTTCAACAAATATAAATTACGCTCACCATTTGTATTCCAATTCAATTTTGTAGTCCGAAGCAAGTGTAAACGCGGCACAAATAAGTCTCCGAGTAACTCATGGGTCAGAAATTCTCATAAATTATTTAAAATAATCCGGGAAAAGCCTCTGTCCGCGGCCGCCTTAGGTAGTTGTATTTTATTTATTTATGAACCACATACTGCGTACAAAATTAGTGTTGCCGAAAGGTCCCTAGCCCTACGTTCTGTGTGTTAATTTTTGTCATCCCGTGACGAAATTAATTTTCCGAGTAATGTTATTAAAGAGGAATTTCGTGTTTTTTTAAAGTAGAGGTAATTATTACGTAGTCCGCAGTAACGATATTTTTTATCTTCTCGGTACCCTCCAGAGGGTCGTAATAATGGTTTTTCTATAGATTTTGTTCCTTGGAAGGATACAAATAATTTAAATGTTACCGGGTGTGACGTAGGTGTGGTAATCATGGTCTATTTCCAATGGTAGTTGTCAGAAATAACCTAGTTTTATTCCGCGCGGAAATATTTGGCCGCGCCTTAAGTATGGCCGGGGGTGAGGCGGCGGGTTACTAACGAAAACAAGCGCCCTCGCCCCTCCGTCCCACAACCGCGCGCTGGTGACTCCGCCCCTCCGTACCACTGCGCCGCTCACAAACCTAATGCGCGGCCAACTAGTTCCACGCAGACTATAGTCGTTTCATTGGTATAAATTTTACCATTGACAAAAGATCAATGGTCTAGTGATCCCATCATGGTGCTGAATGTGCTGGTAGTCTACGTCTTTGTTGGTTTGTGGTAGTGTTGCCCAAATTCAGTCTTGGTCTTGCAGTCTTGGTCTTGTTCTTGCGTTTTTGCAAGACCAAGACCAAGAACAAGACCGCGTATTTTTAGCAAGACCAAGACCAAGACTGACCGTGCAAGACTTGAGCAAGAACAAGACTAAGCCTGCAAGACTCTTGCGTCTTGCAGCTAGGACTTAGCGCTATTTCACGGAGTAGTTAGGTGTAACAGTTCGGTGTATAGGTACGCTTAGGAATTCTATGAGACGCAAAAAACTGTATCAAAGAATATGAAAAACTGGACCTATGCGCATTACGACTAATACCATAAACATACCTACATAGCGAATAAAAAAATATCCATTAAAATCAAACTGAGTGCATGCATAGTTATGTTTTAACCATCGGCACTTTGATAATGCGGCATCAAAGGTTTTGTACTTACTTCTCAAAGAAATTTGCCGCTTTTCGGAAGTACATGGTGATGATACACGCGCCGGCGGCTTCTTTTGAAATCATATACAACAATCGTTGCCGCCGCGCCGAAATCACAACATTTGACACTATTTGACTTAAAAACTCTTAAAACTCTTTTATTAAATTTCATATAAGTTGAGGGTTCAATCTCTTTCTAGACAGATATTGTTCTTTAAAATACAGTCTAGTTATTGTAATTAATTTGTTTTTTACATGTTTTAGCAAATGTAAGCTTATAAATCATAAATGTTTATTGAGAAACAGTTACTTCCATGGAAAACGACATATAGGTCAGTTGATTTTTCAAATTTCTTATCAAATCCTCAGTTATTTATTAATCTGCTTAATCTTTACTATGGCTATGTTAATTCAAGCTCACAATGTTTCAATTCTAATAAGTTTTTCTAAGATTTAAAGTAAACTTTAATAAATAGTAATAGACTAATAGGTAATTGCAAGACTTGCAAGACTCTTGCTGCAAGACCAAGACCAAGACCAAGACTGAGAGCGCAAGACCAAGACCAAGACCAAGACCAGGTGTATTGGCGCAAGACCAAGACCAAGACTGGCTAAGTCTCGTCTTGTTCTTGCATTTGGGCAACACTAGTTTGTGGTTTCTTTTATAAAATTCAGAGCAGCTCAGTGTCTGGATTTGTGCCCAGTTAAAAGCAATATATAATGCAATAAAGGGAGAGCCACCCTTTATTGCATGGGCCCTAAAATATACTAGTACCTACAAGATACAATCATTGTGGTGTTGATAGTGTTACTTCTTTATACCACGTTGGGAAAAAGCGGTTAAAATCATCTCTCCCCATCATCTCAAAATCATCGCCGTCGTCTTGGTCAACCTTATTCACAAGCAGCGTTGCAAGAAGACGGGTACAAAATTCAAGACTGATTTAGGGGAAGCCTTTGCCCAGTAGTGGGACTCAAAAGAGGCCACTGAGGTGACTTGAGAAAGTCCATACGAATCTCCTCGGATATAAATACTACATTTTAACAAGTGTAACTGCTCTGTTGACACAGTCAACGAAAGGGAAAACGCATGAATTATAAAGAGACTAACACAGTTTGTAAAGGGTTTGACTCGAATAAAAAAGATTTTCAATATCAATCTTTTAGCTAATGATTTTAGTGTATTTAGTAGATTTTTTTTATAAATATTGAGTTGGGGTTACAACGACCTTAGTTGGTGTTAGAAATAAACAAAAAATTTTTTGTAGATAATTATGTATAGGTACAATAAGTACGTCTTGTATATTTCGGGTAGAATAGTTTTATTGCCTATAAGTAAAATGCTGCAAAATTTTTGTTTTAACTTTAGTATGCTAATAGGGTAGTTAACCGTAGTTATCAAAATGAATTTGTAGGAAGATACTTCTACTGTTGGAGTAATATAACTATGCCCATCTGAAGTCAGTCTTTTCAAACGACCGCGGAATACAGTCGCATAAAAAAATGTTATTACGACCCAAATATTGAAAATTATTTGTATAATGATCTTTATGTCGTCTTTATGTCGTTTAAACGAATTAGGGCCTGTTTCACAAGTTAGTGATAAATTCCCGCTAAATTACTTGACAGTCCATTTCGTACAAATTTAGTTCCAATTTTGAATATATTCAGCCGTTAGAGGCTTTAAGGTGGTGAAACAGGCCCTTAACATTCTAATTCCAAAAAACTCTACTGCGCAGTCATTTGCGTACATCTTCAGAGGCATAGACTTTATATGACCTATTTTTTTTAAGCTGTTAAAAACCTTATTACTTCTAGTTTAGTCTCTTACTGTATATTAGCATGTTAAAATAACAACTTACTTTTTTAAGTGTATCAAATTTTTTTGTATAGTTTTACCTAGTTGCTTCTAGTCCTTTTTCAATTTTCTATAGGTATGCACGTTGCCGGTCACCTCTTTTGCAGTTTTATTGAAAAAAATATTAGTATTTCGCTCAAATAGACTTATGTGTCTTGGCGTGATGTATCAGTTGATAAATCAGAAGCCTATCGGCGTCATATATATAAATTTTTATTTTACTTTAGCCGTGCACAATGTTCTGACGTAATCGCCAGCGAGTCACGACAGAATATTGCGCACAGCTCAGTATGACATATTGTATATCAATATGTCATTCTGAGCTGTGCGCAATATTCTATATCACTGATACAAAAATTGACGGACTTGGTATTTATTTATATGTATTCATCGAATGACGATTTTGGTATAATAAGCAAATTTGAGCCCCAGATAAGGAGACACACTTGGGCCTCTTTCCTATTCCTACTCTAATCGACCCGAAATCAGCTTGGATCGATCGGAAAAAGCTTTGTTGATGGCATAAGGGTGTAAACGATGTCTCTCAGCTTAACTCGGTGCAGATGAGGCCGACCTTCTGCGATACGGCGTCCGATAGCGCGGCGAAAGAAACTCGGCTCCTAAGACAGTGTGGGGAATATAGTCTCAATGACCTAACCAGCACCTTTGTAACCAGGGTGACCTATTCGGCGGGCTCAACGATGGTCTCCTGAGCAGGGCAGAGGCGCTGGCGGCGGTGGACATCAGCAAGCACCAGTCCGGTCCTCAGCCGGGCCCTCCTCTGCCGCAGCTCAAACATGACATGGTGTACCATCACGGAGTAGGGGGACCATCGCCGCACAACGCCAGGCCACATCAGGTATGACAATGAAGCCCTTGAAAACGTTATTCGACTGTTTTATAAGCAAATATCGTTTACATTAATAATGAGTGAGACAATAAAAGATCAGTTAAAGTCAAGTACGATTGGAATAAAAAAAAACAGTTCCGAAATACAAAGACGTAAAAGAATCTTCCCAATAATTTACATTAGATGTGAAACATGTGTGATTAGGCGTGAAACTTCCCCTTAACATACCTATTCTAAGCACTACAGACAGCCACAAAATGACATAAAAATTTATACAGCGCCTACCCCATGACATATTCTACCGCTCCCTGCCAAATCCATACATATCATACAAAATTGAGTTTAACATCAATAAAACTAAGGAAGTATCATAAAATTCATAAAATTATTCGCAAATTCGACCGCTCCACGCCCGCCTTCCCTTCATAAAACACGTACCCTAGGTGTAGGTACCCTTCTTGGTGATGTTTCCAATACACGGCTTATTTAAAGGAACCGATTTATCGAAAATATTATTACTTAACAATTCTAGTTAGATTCACCAAACATTGTGGATTAATTATGATTTTAACGAGTTCATAAAAATACGGTAAGTACTCATTTCAGCTACATTTTTCGTGTGTGTTTGATACAATTTGCCTAACTTTACTGAACTTGTTGTTCTGAATGTTTAATTTACCCTATTAATTACAAATGTTTTGCTCATGTTAGCGAATGTGATATTATTTTGAGGAATAAAGTTCTTAAAATAATTAAAAAAAAAAAAGTTCTTAAATTAAAGTAACTTGGTATCTACGGCCTTGTGTCAGTTAGATGTCTCTGGACGACCATATTCAGAAACAATTGAAATACCAGACTATAGACTGGGTATTGCTGCGCGTGAAACATCTAAAAACGCGTGCATCTATTATGTAACTCAATTTTTACTCGTTTGGGTTATAACCCAAACAGCGCGGGTATAAGCCAGTAAATATAATCTTTACAAGAAAAAAAATGATAGATTTTTTGTGTTGGTAATTATTTAACTATAATGTATTATCCTGAAGTATAAGCTATAATACTGGAACATCAAGAGTCCGTTCGGTAGTTTTTAGCGTGAAAGAGTAACAAACATACATACATCCTTACAAACTTTAACAGTTAACATTTAATGCTGCCAGTCTTCTGGGCACGTTGCCAGACGACGGTGATGCGGAGGAATTCTTCGACGCTTAGTGTAACGGTTTTTTTTTTCTCTGTAGGTGTTTATCATTTTTCTTTTATGTAAATATTTTAATTATGTTATTTAAGTACTATAAATACTGTGCAATAAATGCTAACATTTGATTCTTTCTATACACAACATTTTAACTGCCTATCATTACAACAATCGCGACGATCTCAATATCACATTGCCAAAAGAAAATACACACAAACATAAATAATAATAACAAATGCATTTCTGTATGCGTGTAGAAAATCCTGGGTACCGTAGGGTCGTCTCTCCTTTGGGACCAAAGGGGAAGAAGGCAAGAAATATGTTCTCCGTGCTATAAAAATGAACTAATATTATGCACTATTCGGAGTAATGGCGTATTTTGTTGTTTCTATTGAGTTTAGGGTAGAAAGAGAGGCGGTGAGCGTAAGAGTTGAATCATAGGATTCCTTTTAGTCTAAAGGGAAATAATTTTATTATAAATTAGTGCTGCAGCAACATGCTTTTCGTGCATCACCTGAGCTGATGGGTTCTCATTTGTATTGCTTTTAATTTTAAAGTGGTACAAAATAATAAACAACGGTACATGAAAGTCTTAAATCTAGATAGTTATCATAGATATCCTAACGATGTTGTGGTACTGTCGACGGCTTACATTGATATGTGTGGCCGTGTGTTCGCGAATCATTCTATGATTCATCAGAGGCAATTTTTTCCGCAGCACGGTTTAGTACCATTTAGTATCAAATCAAATAACTTAATTGTGAAATCTTCAATAAATTGTAAAGAAAAATCACAATACTAAACTACTTAAAGACTACCTACTTACAAAATAGGAAACTGTACATATTAGGTACACTTATCACTGATGATGATGAAATGATGCCCTGTGAGTTGTCATCCAGTGCCACATAATTCGGCCGTCCATCCTATTAGCCACAATAGCTATTATCAGAGCTATATCATACTCGCCGCATCAGAGAAGCTATTACACGACCGCATCAGCGCCTAAAAGTCTGGTACATCTCTCCGCGAAATGTGAAAAGTTATTTTATAATATCTCATTCGAGTCATTTTAGGTAGGTATTCACAAGACTGCTACGTCGCTGAACTAAAACAACAAAAGTTGTCTATTTTGAAATTGTATTCCAATTTCAGCGCCAACGTTTTCGTAACACAAACAAAGGAAATTGAACTAAAAGAAAAGATTTACATTTCCATCTGAAGGAAGCTTTTGCAAGTAAAATAAAAATACAAGTGAAGATGACGACTTCATAAATTATTTGTTACTTTCTGCTCACTGAAAAATAGTTTTTGAGTTGCCTCCGGACACGTGGACACTGAACAGGTTGATGTTAAAAGAGAGGTGGTATATATCTTGTACTATTGTTAAATAAAGCCATATTATAGATATTAGAAAATAGTCTTGGTTACCACCCAATGTTATAATTTATAGATAATAAATGGCATTAAAAATTGACTTACAATAGGCCATAATGGCCATGTTATTAGCTTGCATTGAGAGAATAAACTAGAGTCTATAAAACAGTTGTCCAATTTAGACGATGACTCGTATTTGATAGATATCGCCGTAAGGAGGCTTTCGAAAGCTTCTTTCTTTTTAATTAAAATATAATGTCACTTTTGTAGTTTAATTTTACACAGCACCATCATTTTGAACTTAAACATACCGGTAATCTGTGGGTGTATATTAGTACAACTAAGTTCAGTTGTCAACCCTTCGTGAATACAGGCATGATGGTATGTTATGTTGTAAATCCAGAAGAAGCAGAAGAATTTTAATATTACTCATTCCAGAAGACCCAAAAAGTTTAATATTGCTCATTCCAGAAGATCCAGAAGAATTTTAATATATAATTAATTTTGATACATAAAATTACAAGTTGCAATTGTATTAGAAGAAAAATTATAAATTATTGAGTTAACATGATAAACTTACGGAATGTATTTGTAGTTTTTCTCTGTCCCCTACCAAGGAGGGTTGCATACACGTAATGCGTTCTTTATTGCCCACGGAACCCAAACGGCTGCCGTTTGGGGTTCCCTACATGTCTGTAATCTGTAAATGTAGTTGTTTGGGGGTAGTTGGAACGCTGTAAAGTGGTAGCAACTAGGTCTGATGAAGTATTTTATGATACTGGTTTGAAATCGGGGTACAAGGGTAAAATTGTTCTTTACATTGGTTCTTGGTTTGCAATAGAAAAAATCTATCTACCCGATCTAGCTATCTATCTTATAGGTCTTGTATCTTTTTTTCTTTAGAATGTTCAAGCCGGTATTAGGGATTTCTATCTTTGCATCTGCTCTATTCAATCATTTGGCAAGTTTTAGGGCCTGTTTTACCACCTCTAGATAGCCGCTAACCACCGGATAAACTTAAAAAAAAAAAAATATCGTATGAAGTTATCTGCCAAGTAATTTAACAGGAACTTATCAGTAAGCTTTAACCAGTTAATGGCAAGCCATTACGGGTACAAATCTAAACTCCGAGCTGCTACAGAGAATGTCATAAAAAAACCAGCAACATTTTGCTCGACCTGGCAATCGAACCCAGAACCTCTAGCCTAGCATCTAGATCTGTTACACAACAATTTTCAATTAATTTTCCCGTTACATTACACAATTCACCCACTACTGGTCACGAGGGGACAGTACAGCCAACCCTCTAAGATACGAGCGTTAAGATAACCCTATTCGTGCTACAAACGTTGGAACTTAAACAAAAACTATACAAAGGGTAAACACATACAAGCGAGGCTCCTGTATTTTACTACGCAATTGTCGCTGCGGTCACAAGGGACTTTCATGACAGGTTTTTTTTGTACTCTTGTTTAAAAATCGACCGTGTAATGTGAAGGGTTTACTGTTTAGGGCTCAGGGGCACGGTAGAAGTGTAGGTGCTTGCGATAGGGTTATTCAAAAAGGGTATAAGGTACCCGGAACCTTATTATAAGGGAATAAACAATGTTTCCTTAAGTCTTAGAATATGATAATTTTCTTAAACATACATATCACATGTCACTGGTAAATTTAGATCCCATGTAATAATAATGTAATAGAGCATATTAAAACCAACGCAACGGGACACAAATGTAAAGTTGGACTACTTGTTACTAATAATTTCATAAAAATACCCTACAACACTGCTCGACCCGGGACTCGAACTAGTCAGGAGATTTAGCGTAGCAGTCAGTATTTTCATATATTCCTCTTCAATCCTTCTTTTTTTTTATTTCTGACTGGTGACAGAAATTACTGTGTTTATTCTTAGGAGTTTGTTTGAGCTAGATACTCGACCTAAGAATTAAGTTTAAATTATAGTCTATATTACCAAGTTGGCCTAGTTTGCGTAAAACTTCTCACACACCCGTCAGGTGCAGGTTTCCACACGGTTTTTTTTTCGAAAAAGAAACATTTTGTAATATTTCAATGAAGGAAAAAATCGGACTCGAACCTGCGTCTTCTGCAGACCAAACACTTATGTCCATCACATAAATATTTGTATTCTGTGGGAATCAAACCTACGACCTCGTGATTAGCAGTCCGGTACTCGAGCCACAAGACCACCGACGTCGTCAACTGATTGTCATTATGTTTGTATTAAATAAATACATCTTGGGACATTTTTACACAGCACCATCTAGTCCCAAACTAAGCAGAGCTTGTACTATGGGTACTAGACAATGGTTATAATACTTATATACTTTTTTTTTGTGAATACATACTTATAATATATAAGAAACACCCAGACAAACACAATCACCTATTAATTCGCTGTGGCGTATAAGGAGACCTATCTTTTCTCTAGTCATACAATTAAGGGCCATAAATTACACCGAGACTCGAAGTAAGTATCCTTGGATCACATAAATAACTGCCTCGGATGCATGCAGCAGTAATTATTAATTGTATTTATTTTAATTTCATTTTTTCAGCTGATTCCGGGGTCATTGTCCCCTCTACATACATGGTTTACCACAAAATTTAACTAGCTCTCCGCCAGCGGTTTCGCCACGTAGACTGAGTTTTTCTTAAAAATCTATACCACGGGAGCCATACATTTTACCGGGATAAAAAGTAGCTTATGTTCTATTCCAGACTATAATCTTTTTCTGTGCCAAATTTCATCCAGATCCCTTCAGCAGTTCTGGCGTGATTGAGTAACGTTCCATACACACTTTCACATTTATAATATTACTAGGATAGGATTGATACCCAGTTACGTGTGCAGTTTTAGTTTGGTCTGGGTGTTTCCTATGTATTAAGTAAGATAAGTATGTATTTAAAAAAAAAAGTATATAAGTATTATATCCATTGTCTAGTATCCATAGTACAAGCTCTGCTTAGTTTGGGACTAGATGGTGCTGTGTACCAGGATATTTTTTTAACGAATAAAATTCCAGCGAGATTGCTGGTTAGCAAATTATCAAGTCCAAACAAACTTATTTCTTTGAACTGTTTACTTTAGACAAGATAATGGTAGGGGAAACTGGAAAAATAGCGTGTTATTGGAAAAGTACCTTTTTAGTTCATTTCAAAGGAAATTACTATGGTAGTACATGACGGACGATTTGACAAGTAGATATTCTACCATAGATAAGGTTCATAGACCACAGCTATTTATATGTTAAGTTGATTTTAGTTATAAATGATTTTTTGAAGATATTCAAGAAGTAGGTTATTTTTAATATTTATTTCCGTTTTTATATAATCTCGATATTTTATCTTTCTTAGCATTAGATGGTATCAAGCACGACTACTGTGCTATTCTCCTAACTAGGTCTAGGACTAGGTCCTAAGTTGGATTCCCAGGTCAAGCAAAGTATTATTTGTTTTTTCTACGGTTAATGGCTCACCCCCTATTACATGCTCTGCTCGTCCCGGGTATCGAACCCTCGAGGATAGCAGTCGCGTTTAGGACAGAGTTACGATGCTGTTAGTACAAACACAATAATACGGTAAACTAGTATAGTATCACGCTGGTCACCACGGTGGCGCCTATCAAAACAAACTCATGGTATAAAATTTTGCAATATTATTATGCGAAATTGAATCTTATATCTAAAACAATAAAGGCTGACGTGTAATGATGGGTGATATCAAAGGATATTCAACTTTATTTCTTCGAGATAAAAGCGTGGTGTGAGTAAAGCTCATCAAATTGTGCGGCTGCGTATCAAACGATGGGGAGACAAGCGGTAGTGGTGTGGCCATGAAGTTAGCTTACTTATATAAATACGCTGCAATTCGAATTTGCAATATTTTAACTAAATTACATTTTGTTGATATCTTAACATGATTATTTTTTAATATAGAAGTCACGAGTTACGAAATAGTTTTATAAAGTTATTTTTCTATTGCAACTAAAATACAACATTAATATTACATAGATAGCATACATCGTACTATAATAAATCCACGACGGTCCGTTTTTTTTACATAGTTACAGTTCATAATTTTATTAAACACAAAATAAGATTATACAATAAATTCGAAGTTTCTCTGTCATAATAGATGAGTTGGAGGTTTATGACGACATTCCAACCCAATCGAATCTTACTGTTGTATAGTCGACCATAAAATTGCTTTAGAGTGAATGTCGTTTGCACATTACAAAACAACAAGGTCTATTATGGCTTACAAGATCAAGTAACTAATTGATAATTACCCCTATAAATACCCTTAGTAAATTTAAGATTGACGGAAGTTTTTGGTAAAGCAATTTTAGTCTACTAGGTACCTAAATTTATTTAATTATTTTCTAACTGGGCCTTTTTTAGTCACCTCTATAATTATAGTATAGTAAATACACTAGATATATTTTGTAGTTTTTTATTGCGACTGATAAGTGAAAATATTTTGACCAACTTCCGCCGGTTTTATGGCCACCTCATGGGACAAATTTGGCCACTTGTTCAAATCATAATGTAGCGACACAAATCACTATTAAAGGAATATAATTTATTTAATATCTACTTGCAATCGTACCGGCTAGTGAGGGGCAAACTATCGATACTTAGATAAAAAAAAATGTGAGCTGGAAAATATTGCGAATAAATTTTATTAAAATATATATTTTATTGATGACCTATCAAATAATTAGAAAATAATTATCGCCTTATCAAATAAAGAAATTTGCCAATATAAATAAAAAAATAAAAACGGTAGCCATAAGTCAGAATTTCATAATCCAAGGAAAGATATTGCTTAAAAATGGAAACTAAGTAGTTATATTTATTTATTATTGTAAACTTTAGTTGTTCCAAATAAACTTTATTATTATTATTATTTAAGAGTTAACAAGTGTCTAAAATCAAATTAAACACATCTGCAATCTCACCTCTATCCCTTTGTAATCTCACTTTGGTTGCTACAAATTCAATGTACTTGAATACTATTGCCTGATAAGTTTTAAAGAAATAAAACGCATCGCTTCAGACGATTTAATGGCATACAATAAATGATAACAAAGCACAACTGTCTCGTATATAACCCCTTACCTTTTTCCACATTCATGGATTTTTTGATATCAGCGCGCTGGTCACGAATGCGCTGACCTTTCGACGTGATAATAACGTGTTCTACTTCAAAAAACATGATTTTACGATGATGTATATAGTTTTATTTTTCGCCCTATGACAATACTTTGATTAATTTGTTATGAAAAAATAATTATTAGGTAAGTATAACGTTTTTTGTTTAATGAATGACACAATGAGCCCATGTTAAGATTGAGAATTAAAACTTTAATAAAATATCAAATATAAGCATACTTACTTTAAATAAATCTGATTATATAAAATGCTTTACAATTAAATTCTCAGTGCCAAAATAATATTTTAATTCTTATTTTTTTAGTTAAATTGTAGCTATTATATAATATTAATAATAAATTGAATGCAATGTATTTTTTCTATTAATGGGCGACGCACCTGTAGTATTTATAAAATATTTCAATTTTGTATTTTTATTTTATTGGACATAATTACAGAAAAATAATATATGTATAGATATCTATCAACACGTTAGTGTCACAACACTAGGAAATGACATACGTGGGTCCCCAGTTGCACGCAGTATATCAAACACGAGGGGAGTCCACCTTCAAATTGTACTCGAATATTGCACCTGTGAATCTAATAACAGTTACGAGTTTAATTAACGTTATTAACATTGTGAAAATAGAATGTTATGCGTAGAATTATGAACGCCTGCTTTGCCATAACTGGATTTCTGCAGAAATACAAAATAATAAATACAATACAAATAGCTTTATTATTCATCACTAACATAGAAAAAGTTATAAGATTACATTATTAGTAGGCGATTTCCAGGTAGGTTAGTGTACATTGCATCGAATTATAATCTTTGTAAGAGACTGGTTTCTGTACTAGGGGACCTATATGAAAGATTACTCGCCTATCCAGACTATACTAGTACTATCCTATCCTTTCAATTAATATTATATTATAAGGATTTTTTTTGTACCTCTTGATACAAGGAAGAATGACAGTGCCACTTGAACTGACAACTTTTAGGACAGACTTTTATTACCTTTATAAATATGATGTAGGTATCTCTATCGCCGAGTAGGTGTACCTCACGTCAGCATGAAGGCGACGCATATGAGTGAAATTGAAATTACATGACATAAGATACCATCACGACTGTAATACCCGAAGGGTTGGGCAGAAGTGTACGCTGGTATGCTTAGGTCCCACGTAATAGGAAGTTCAAAGTCTCAGCTGCTACTGAGAATGTTTTAGAAAATACCGAATAATATTGCTCGACCCCGGAATCGAACCAAGGATCTCTAGCTTAGCAGCCGGACTACCAGGCTAACGTTTTACCCTAGTGGTCCTAAGTAAATTTGAAATTCACACCTAATTACCAAGTAATTAGTCTTATGCAACTAGTGTTAATATTACACTGCAGAAGTAATGCACGTCTTTGAATAATATAACTGATTGAATACTAGTTATTAGTGTAAATTAGGTTTAATATAACTTTTTTAATATTAACAGGGAGATTAAACAAGTTGCAATTTTCTTTCAAATCGACAAACGAATAGAAAGAAAATGTATGGAAGTGACATTAATGACAGCCCGATTTGTCGAAAGCTTGTGTCATTTCCATAGATTTTGTTTCTATTCGTTTGTCGATACGAATGTCATTTTTTTTTAATAAATATTTTGGGACATTTTTACACAGCACCATCTAGTCCCAAACTAAGCAGAGCTTGTACTATGGGTACTAGACAATGGATATAATACTTATATACTTATATACATATAATATATACGAAACACCCAGCCAAACACAAACACCTAAGTTCATGATATAAATGTTTGTGTCTTGTGGGAATCGAACCCACGACCTCGTGATCAGCAGTCCGATACTCGAACCACTAGACCACAGACGTCGTCAAATTTGGAACTTGTCTACGCCCCTGGATCGTACAAACAACAATATATAAAAATTTTAACATGTCCATGTCCACGCTACAAATTTCGGTTATCTTTCAATTTACCTGTACACACAACTAAACTACAGAACCCATGGCGAGGAGACCGTAAAATAAAAAATATATATATCGTGGAGGCACATCGCTGTAACGTGCACAGCCCTAATTGTGACTTACTGCGCCCCGGGGACCCAGACAGACATGAACCGACTGCGAGTAATAGATAGTGCACTTTTTATTTTTAGACTACAACGTCTACTGCCGCTTTCTTGGACATTCCGTGTTGAAGAAAGAAGGTTATTGTAATATGGGGATCACGACCCTTATAGCCTAGTATCAATCCTAGTATGCATAATAATAAAGGCCACTTTGCCAACCTCTGGATACCTGTTAACTGCCGAATAAAATCGAAAATATAACAAAATTTGTATGAATTTATCTGCCAGAAAATTTAACGGGATCTTATTAGTAAGCTGTGAAATAGGTTCTAAATCTGGTTCAAAATAGGTAGGTAAGTGATAGTGCTAGCTTAAGAAGTCAAGTTTGATGTTTTGTACGTGAAAACAAGCAAGACAACTTATTTTCTCAGATATAAAACATAATGTCTTTCGACGCTAAAAGGTCACCTCTTACGAGATCCCGATCTGAATGGCAGTGAGGAGTTTTCTAACCACAAGGAGCCAAACTCAGAGTTAATATTAAAAATGAATTGATCTGTGAAATTAAATCTCAATCTTAGGTTGTTGGAGGCAGAAGGCAGCAAGTTATATTCCTATGTCATTCAATAACGTGATTCAGATTCTGATGATCTGCTTAATGAGTCTTTAACGTTCACGATACAATAACATTTGATTAGTTGACTAACAAAAGATGTTTTATCCTAAAAAATTAAAGCTTCCAACAGGGGTATCGAAATATTTATAGCGAGCGCATATGCGACCGTACACGACAAATATTCATTTTGACAACAATGCCGGTCAACAACTTAAGCATATTGGCTGAACACTCACTCCCAATCAACGTCACAACACTGGCCCCCCATCTATAAAAAAACAAGTGTTTGCTCTCATAAAGAATGAGTGCAAATCTGCACAATGATTGTTTATGTTTCCATATCGTCCCGAGCGCCATTGTTGCGCCGGGACCCTCCTTTTATTAACAATAAAACTTACGATTTAACATGAATGCAGAAGTTAATACGGCGGACGAGTCTAATGGCGATGACGCCCCTCATAATCCTCTTAATCACTAAAATATTGACACAGGGGACTAACGAGCGTTTCTATCCACAGATGGGTCACCATGGCATGGAGGGACTCGACATGTTGGATCCGCTTACCTCATCGTCGATGACCACCTTAGCGCCGATGGGAGAAGCGGCGCCATCTCATCACCAGCTGCATGGCTATGGTGCAATGAACCATGTCATGAACCACCACCACCACGCCGGCGGACTCGCCCACGCCCCTCCAGCACACCTCGGACACCCGGCAGCAGCACTCCACCCAGACACTGATACTGACCCCCGCGAACTTGAGGCCTTTGCTGAAAGATTTAAGCAACGTAGAATAAAGCTAGGTGTCACCCAGGCTGACGTTGGGAAAGCTCTTGCAAACCTCAAACTTCCTGGAGTAGGCGCCCTCTCACAGAGCACCATATGTCGCTTTGAGAGTCTCACATTAAGCCACAACAATATGATTGCGTTAAAACCTATCCTGCAGGCGTGGCTCGAAGAGGCAGAAGCGCAAGCAAAAAATAAAAGGCGGGACCCAGACGCGCCGAGCGTGCTGCCTGCCGGTGAAAAGAAACGCAAAAGAACATCCATTGCGGCGCCAGAGAAGAGAAGTCTAGAGGCATACTTTGCTGTGCAGCCACGCCCATCTGGGGAAAAGATAACGGCTATTGCGGAAAAGCTGGACCTAAAAAAGAATGTGGTGAGAGTGTGGTTCTGCAATCAGCGACAGAAACAGAAGCGTATGAAGTTTGCAGCGCAGCACTGACCGGCGGGCGGCGGCGCGGCTCTACTGTATCCCGGCCCCGGGTACGGATATTGAGCACCGCCGCTCCGGCGCGCCACGCCCGGCACGCCTAAATAAAGGTATAAACATATTAGCATGTCGTGGAGTATGGTGTCGCGCCAGAAGTATGTCGGGTTCTTAAATATATTTAGAGGAAGAACTACAATAACGTCGTGACGACACTCTTTCTCTCTTACTATGTCCTAACAAAATTTATAAACCCATAATGCTCCTGGTGCATGGCTCATAACGCCACGGTACGTTTATATGTTGAATCTTTTACCCTTCACACAGCAATAAGGATCTCATTCCGATCTCATTCTCAAACTCCCTTCGAGTCAAGCAACTTAGTCTTTAGTGTAGATATTATACCGTTCTTAAGTTTGTTTATATAAGTTCTACGGATTCTGATATATTTTTCGAGACACAGGGTATATAATAATCGATTATATACATATCATTACAGTGAGTAGGTGTCGCTTCAATGGTTCAGTTCGTGCGCGCCGTCTTCACAATGTTTTCGGAGCATCGAATGTGTACATTAATAAAAAAAATGAAATTCAGGATTTTTAAGAGAATGTGCCTTGCAAATAATCAATATTCTGTGTTTTAATGTTAGTAACTTCATTGCGCGAGTCGCAGGATTCGTACCAGGCAGCCGGATGTTCAGCGTCCGGTCGTACGCACGGTATGTGATGTGCGTAGGCGCGATAGGTGACATGCGAGACAGATATCCTTTTAAAAGGACAATAATTTGACAATATTTATTTAACTATAAACTGTTCTGTGTTTTTGACTCGCCATATTTTCTTTTTTTAATAGCATTAAACTTGTCATTCGGGTTTTTAAGTTTCTATCGCAAGTAAGGTAGTGACGTAATTAGCACTTCAGCTTTTTTCTGACAATAAACCTAATCGGACTTAATTTATGGGACAGACAATCAGATATTTTGTTCTGATCCAACTATCAGAAATCGCCTTCTTCGAGAGGCTATAGTACCCTTTTTTCGATGAGGCCTATTTACCCGAAATGTCTTTTCCTATCAGGTATATTATTATCTATTGCCTGTGCTCTTGTTTTCCCGACGTTCCTCATTTAAAAGTGAACATCTGTCTCGCATGCTTCTTTTCTATGCCTATGCGTGTGCGCAGTCGAATGTTTAAATAATATTTAATGATAAATTTGTTAGGCGTTTTGTTCTCATTATATTGAAAACTGTACAAAATAATTGTAAGAAATTATAGATTCAAGCCTAAGTTGTAGATAATACTCGGTAGGGTTTTGTAAGCTTCAGCGGTGCGTGACCCGCCGGCGCCCAGACCAATTGTTTTACTACCGTATCTGCTAATCGGTATCTTGTTTTCTTACTTTGTTTGTTTGTCATTGTATATGATTATTAAAAATTTCACAAAATTGCACAATTTCTAGTCTAAGAGGTTATTAGTGACATTTAGCCAAAATAGAGTTAACAATTCATTTGTATATAGATCACAATTTCGATTTACAAGTAGGCATTAGTTTAAATACACATAGTAACTAAAATCAAAGGAATTAGTACAACGCAGTTGGATTCATGCACATCATAAGGATCAAATTGGTTTAAATATTTATTTGTGGTGATCATAATGAGAAATTCAACGTCACAAAACCACTGGATGCCAAAAGCTTGATTTAAAAGTCAATACGTTTTAAAATATAATAATTATAATGCGGCCAAAGTATTGACGAAAAAAATTCAATGGAACTACTCCATCATATTGTTTTTACTGCATGAATCCAAAATGGTGTTATGCACCACAGCTTAAGTAATAGAAAACAAAAAATAGAACAAAAAATTTGCGAATTATGAATATTTTTAAAAGATATTTTGTAAATATAGATTTAATAAAAATACTTAAGTAATGAAACGTGCAATCTAGACCTCGGTAATTATAAAAATAACTGCTAGGAATTTATGTACCACTGATAAAAAAATATATAATTTAATTATATTATAATTTATTTAAATAATTTGTGAATGGAATACTAAGTATGACAGCCGCAAATAAAGAATGGATTTATGCAATAACTATCCATCCCGTGTTAGATATATCTCTTACACAATGATATAACATACTGTATATGTAGTATATGATGTTATATTGGTAGTTATTTCATCAGTTTACTCTTTATTGCGGTGATTCCATAACATTAATATTTATTACATTGTTTTAGAAATACCTGCCTTATTCCGAATCACTCTTGCGCTGAAACCTCTAGTATCGATGATGATAAAAATATATAGGTCTTTTTCTTTATCCAATAAATTAGACGATACTAGAGAAAATATCACTCACAGATATTAGACAGCTAAAGAGTGTTTTGGAGTAAGAAATATAATTCATTGATGTTACATTATTTCTCCAATTGTACAATAAGTCCATTTTTTAAATCCATGTTGTTTTATTATGAAAATCCAAAGATTTTTTGTTGTAAAAATGTCCCTTTTTAGTGGTTTTTTAAAAAATTGTACAAAATCTTACGTCACTTTATCCTAATAAAAATTAAGATTCGTGATATTACAGCGTTAAATATTAGAATATTAGAAGTATGCATTTTTCTGGTGATACCTACATTTTTGTTTTTTTTCCGTTACTACAAAATAAATTGAAAGTATTCTAATTTATGAACCGCATTTTAATAAACCAAGTTCCTTATAGGTAATAATTAAAATTATTTGAATGTAAAATAAAACAATACCTGATGAACACAAGCTATGTGTTTATTTATTCTTTCAACTAAAATACGGTTCATAAGATAGCTGCATAAATAAAAGTAGAAGCCCATAAATTGCTTACTGTATTAAACATTTCATTTGTAAATAAATGTTCATAAAAAAAAAACACATGACACAACGTGACGTAAGTAATGTACAAGAAACACTTTATTAATTATTTTATTTTTTGTAAATAAAAAAATGAAAATAATTAATAATAACTAATAGACCGATCGTAACTATTATTACTGGTATTTACTATTAGTTCTGGTAACTAAGTCAGTAATAATTTTAAGTAGACATTAGAAAACATTTCTCTTGCAATTATTAATTCTTAATTATTATTAATAATGATAAAAGGAAACAATCTTATTTCGAAAACCAATAAACAATAAATTGAAAATAGAAATATTAGTAACATCTGTTGTTTTATTGCACCTACCTGGGAGACTTGACATTTTGCAAATATTACTTTAAAATCGAAAACCCACCCAACAACCCAATACAAGTTTAGATAGAGCTAAAGAAGTATGCGTAAGTTTGGAAAAACTGATTGTGGTTGGGAACACCGAAGGCAAAAGATCGCGCGGTCGTTCACCTACAAGATGGACCGATCAACTAAAAGACTCGGCCTCCAAATTCTACACGGTTATGCGAAACGCGCTAGACAGAAACCGGTGGAGACAGAATATCCGCTCCAGATGTAACCCTAATGCTGACCACGATCCTCAGACATGAGGGACCGACCCCAGAGAGAGAGAAAGAAGTATGCAAGAATCGTGGTAAATGCCGGTCTCTAGTTTCCGCCTACCCCTGGGAAAAAGGCGTGAGTGTATGTTATATATATGTATGTATGTAGAATTCTAGATAGCAGACTATGGTTGTAAACATTATCTATAAGAAACTCAAAAAAAACATACGTAGGTTTCAAATCAGCTATAGTCCGCGCGGAACTAGATGGCCGCGCTTTAGGTAGGGACTGGGGTGATGCGGCGGGTTACTGCGAACGAAAACAAGCGCCCCCGCCCCTCTGGCCCACTGCGCGCAGGCGACCCCGGCGCTCCGTCCCACCGCTCACATACCTAAGGCGCGGCCAACTAGTTCCGCGCAGACTATAGATCTACTGGTTTATCAGTCGCTAATGAATACGAGTCTTAATGAAGACCAAGCCGTATCATAAAGAACAAATCTCTGTATAATGAAGTAGGACACTGACTGGCTGACTGATTCATTGACTAACTAATCAGTCAACGCATAACAGCATAGCTGAACCCACTGGGTCTAGAAGTATGAAATTTTTCACATAATATGACGTAACGTAACCCACTAAGTGTGCAGTGATAGCCTAGTGTGACCACCGGACTGCCAAATTAGAGGTCTCAAGTTGGAATCCAAGGCACGCACCTCTGACTTTTCGAAATCATGCGCGTAATTAAGAAAGAATACATTTATAGGACACCAAAATACCATCACACTCTTAAACATAAACACATTAATATCAGTATCCTAAGTCTATAAAATATATATTTATCTAATGACGTATTTCATTATCAGGCTCGGTGTGGTGGCGTGTGTCCAAAAGGCCACAGCTCTATTATCACTCGCTTTCACGGTGGAGGAAAACATCGTGAGGAAACCTGCAAGCCTGAGAGATTTTCTCGACGGCATGTGAAGTATGCCAACCCGCATTAGGCTAGCGTTGTGGACTATTGCCTAATCCCTCTCATACTGAGTAGAGAACCGTGCCCAGCAGTAGGACAGTTTATGTGTTGATTATTTAACTAAGAAATGATTTTGGGAAAATCCCATGAGATTGGGAAAAAATGGATTGACGCGAGCAACATGGAGGCTTATGAAAACCTTTATCTTAAAAAAAATGATTTGATATACTTCTTTACTAGCTTTCCGCCAGCGGCTTCGCCCGCTATCCCACGAGAACCATAAATTTTACCGGGATAAAAAGTAGCCTATGTGCTATTCCAGATTATGTTCTATCTCTGTGCCAAATTTCATCCAGATCCGTTCAGTAGTTTTTGCGTGAAAGAGTAACAAAAATCCATCTATACATACAGACTTTCACATTTTGTAATTTAAGTAGTATCAAACTAGATGATTAGACGAAGGGGTTTGGTACCTACTCATCGTTAGCATGATGGTCGTAAGTGCTCAAAGTCCTTGGTTCGATTCCCAGGTCGAGTAATGTAATTAAGTTTATCTATTTTTTTAACGACATTTGTTGTCTAGTGGTTCGAGTAACGGACTGCTGATCACTAGGTCGTGGGTTCGATTCCCACAGGACACAAACATTTATATGATGAACTTAAGTGTTTGTGTTTGTCTGGGTGTTTCTTATACAATTATAAGTAGGTATATATTTACAAAACAAAAAAGTAAAAAGTATATAAGTATTATATCCACTGTCTAGTACCCATAGTACAAGCTTTGCTTAGTCTAGGACTAGATGGTGCTGTGTAAAATGTCCCAGGATATCTATGAAATTCTCAGTTTCTGTTTCGGAGTTTGCATTTCTGACAAATAGATTCACCCAAACATGCAAACTGTGGCGTGTATATTAGTTCACTTCTGCTTATCCCTTCGAGAAATACAGGCGTCATGGTTTGTTACGTGAGAATTCCGCTACTGGAGTTAGGGCCAATTTTACCATGTCATGATAGCAACTATCTGCTGGATTAGTAAAAAAATTAAACAATATTTTAAGAAATTATCTGCCGATTAATTTTACGGGAGCTAACTGGGAAGTGATGATACAGGCCCTTAGTCTAATTTACAAATATATAACAATGAAATAGTGTTTATTTTTAAATAAAGCACCATCTAGTCCCAAACTAAGCAGAGCTTGTACTATGGGTACTAGACAATGGATATAATACTTATACATTTTTTCATGTAAATACATACTTACTATATTTATAAAAAACACCCAGACAACCAAATAATTCTATTTATCTTCGGGGTCGCCTGCAGGCACCAGGCGGGCGATCAGTCCTCTTGTTGGGATTACTTCGTCCAACCAAATACTTATCGTCAGAAATATTTGTGTCCTGTGGGAATCAAACCCACGACCTCGTGATGAGCAGTCCAGTACTCGAACCACTAGACCACAGACGTCGTCAAAAAGGAGAAGTGGACTTTACAGATGATATAGATTATAGAAAACAAATACTGATTACAGAGTATAACAAACTCTCGTTATGATTACAATTATTTTCTAAAAGACTATATAGCTAGGCGTCATAAAAATAATTACAGTCAGTTTGTGCAAACAAAGGGAATAACATTTTTATGTAAAATATTTTCTTCTCGTAGAGCTACGACGCTACGGCTCTACGGTGCTACGCCGTAGAGTGAGCTACGCATAAATTTAGTTGGTACCTTTAGGGCTTGTTTTACCACCTCTGGATACAGAAACACCCACCTAGATACGGGAAAAAATGCTAGGATCAGCCAGATCTGTAGCGGACACACTCAAGAGGCCGGGAAGACTTATCTGCTTCTGGAGGGGGTTGGCCTGGCTAGAATAACAGCCCCTCGGCTCACGTACAATGGTCCACTGCAGGACTAAGTGTGGAAACCGAACCCACACAGGAGTGGGTTCTCCATGATGATGATGATGATGACCACCTCTGGATAGCCGCTAACTGCCAAATAAATTAAAAAATGGAGCTAAATAAGCATTAAATTATCTGCTAGCTAATTTAACGGAAACTTATCAGTAACCTGTGAAACAGTCCCTTTGTGTAGTTTCAACTGTTAATTAATAGTTATAGTTAGTTTAAAAAAAGTGATAATATAAATTTCTTAAGCCCGAATGCAAGGCAACGACCGATGACTTCTCAAAATCATGCGCATAATAATACACTAATTATCACGTGCTTTAATGGTGAAAGCAAACTTCGTAAGGAAACCTGCCTGTCTGGGACTTTTTCTTTAGGTGGGTGGGCTATAGCCTAACCCTTCTGAGATGGGAGATTCGGAACACTGAGATGCTTAACACTGTGACGGTAAATGGGTTGATGATGAGTGTGAGTTTTTGTTAAGTTTTTTTTTAGTATTGTCTGTGTCACACAATGTTACTCGTGCTAATTTATTGGATTAGAAGTTAAAACAAAATATTAATTTTATATCTAGAAATTATTCTAATTTAAAAGTGCTCACTCCACATTTTCGCACCTCCACGGCGCATCTAATTTTGTCGGCTAGGTCGTAAAGACACGGGTAATCGCTCGCAGACAGTTGATTAGCTCAAAGCGCTTCGCTCCGCTCACGCAGGCTCCGCCCATGGGGGTACCTAGTAGGTAACAAAGTTCCTGGGACGGGGACTTCAGATTCTCTTGTAGAACTAGCTAACTATAGTTTTGAATAAAGAATTTGAATAAATCCGAGATCATACTTTTTTTGAGGTAACTAAAAATAACTTTTTTTTAATGTTTTACCATCACGCCTGTATTCTCCGAAAGCTTAAGGAGAAGTGTACTAATGTCCACCGATAGTTTTAATTAGGTCCATTACCTTGGTGATAAATATTGACAGTTGCTATATACACCTAATATTTTATTATTAGCTTAATGCTTTGTAAATGGTAGAACTCTTTATTCACATATTTCAAGCCTAACTGTATTTTGTATCTATTAAAATATAAAGCGTAACAGATTTCGCAAACGTTTCTAGATTGTTTTCTCATTTTTTTTTTATGTTAGTATCCATATATCACTGTATTTTAAAAGAGTAACTATGGAGTTTCTTGCCGGTTCTTCTCCATAGGAAACGACTAATTTGTTACCGTGCACCTAGATTTGACATTTCATAAGTGCCTGTATAAGGTTTATGTGAAAATAAAACTATTTTGATTTTTAGTTCGCAGGTATGTTTAATTCCCATATAATAGGGGACGAGCCTGTTTCCATCAACAGGACACAAATCCAGACTCCGAGCTGCTACTAATAATTTCACAAAACCCAACAACACTTTTCTCGAGACATTCACGACCTCGAAATGTTCACAAATGAATAAATAAATGGAGAAAACATATTGTATGTATTTAAAATTTTCAGAAAACTTCAGTTATGTTTTTCTGTTGACATGTGACGAACAGATTCCGTTACATCGTCAACGACTAGCTATTCTTACTGAGAGTATTATGTTCTGTTAGGACTATGCGTAAATTCTTATTTTAGTGATGTCACGCGCTTGTCGAGTCTCTTGAGTGACAATAAACAATGAAAACCTTCTATCGAAACCAAAATCATGTGCCGAGATCTATAAAAGTTGCGTTGGCTAAAGCTTTCACTATGGAACCGAAGGACGCAGGTTCGCTCCCGAGGTCAAATTTGAGATAGAAAGTGTTTCTTAGCAAGCATAAACGTAATACAATAAATCCATTTCTAAGTGTTTATAAAGAACAGACAGCTGCGGCAGAGTAGGTACGTCATCATCATTATCATCATCAACCCATATGACATACCACTGCTAGGGATGGGTCTCCTCTCGATATGAGAGGGATTAGGCTATAGTCCACCACGCAGGCCTAATGCGGGTTGGCAGACTTAACATACCGACGAGAAAATCTCTCAGGCATGCAGGTTTCCTCACGATGTTTTCCTTCACCGTTAAAGCGATTGATAATTACGCACATGATTTTGAAAAGTCAGAGGCCTTGAATTCGAACTCAAGACCTTTGATTTGGCAGTGCAATGGTTATATCACTAGGCTATTTTTGCTTTTTGGAGCACAACGTGTCTGAGTATAATTATACACTACATAGATACTATGTCTGAGATAGAAACTGACCATTTATACCCAAAAAAGGCCGATCGCATTTCAAATCATGTTCTTTACCCAATACGTGGCGCAGTTAATTCCATGTACCGCTAAGTTGGGCACGCTGGTGTAAGCACGCTACTGAGTTAGTGCTGCCCGGTGCCATACGTCACCTGCCCCCGGGGAATAGCGCATAGCACGTAACTGCACGTGCTGCCCAACGGACTTTAAAATACGTGAGTTTGAAGACCCGACTCTAGTTTTAGAGTGGATTTCTATAAAGATCAAATCATTGTTTGTAATGTTGTACAAGATAAAAATGATTAAGAAAATTTTTGTGAACTGTGGGCTTAGAGGCTCAGGCCTAGAGAATTCTTTAACCTCGAACTTTTTTTATTATTCAGCCATTATCGTCCCACACACTCCATACCCTCTTACTACTAGTCTCGACTATTACTTAATTTTTAAAAGAACATAACATGTATCCGACGTGTGCATTCATTACTGCATTTTTGGTGCTTCAAGCTGCTACTTAGATGGAATTTACAGTGACAGTTCGGAGTTTGAATTTTTCTAGCCCACTAGCTATAACAGGAACCTAATGATACCAGCGAATCGTAGGTACTTGCGTAAATTTAATCTGCCTAATCCTTCAAGAAATATATGTACGGTGGCATTCTGTACAAAAAGTTTCATTCAAAATTAAAATAGTTATATTTTCATATAAACCATATACAGGCACTTATGAAATGTCGAATTTAGGTGCACGGTTCCAAATTAGTCGTTTCCTATGGAGAAGAACCGGCAAGAAACTCCATGGTTACTCTTGTAAATTTTAGTTTTTAACAATAATGTCTGCTACAATAATATATGGATACTTACAATATGAGAAAACAATCTACTAATGTTTGCGAAATATATTACAGGTTATATTTTAAAAGAGAAATAGGATACAGCTAGGCTTGAAATACATGTCTAGAGATTGAAGATTTTGAAGAGACTGAGATTGAAGCCTCTACCCTATTTTAAAACAGAATTTTTCTCATTGGCACACTTTTTCTATATTGCTCGCACCGGTTTACGCACTACTTACGTCGCGTAGCCCGGTCATCTTGGGCCATACATTTTATTGTCGGCCGGTACCGAGTTATATTATATAACTACCTGTACAGTTGTAGTTATAGTATTTATATATATATATATATATTATAGAAGGGTGATATTCCATTAGGCTATATCACCCTTCATTATCTGTCCGAAAAAGGCGTATGAATCCAGTGGATCGGCTCCAACACTCCCAACGCACCAAATTTTCAAAGCATTTTTTCGGCCAATTAGGAGGTTTCTTGTTCAATAAAATAAAACGGCACCCTAGGCATATTTCACCTTACAAAAAAACATTGCAAAATGAAAATAACCAATTGGCTCCAACAGCTCGATTATAACGAAACCGAAAAAATATTTTATATTCCGGAGTAGTGGTACCACGCAAAAGCATACACACATATATATATATTCTCATATACACGTACATACACCCACACAACCCACACACGTACACAAACAAACACACACAACACGCACAAACACACCCCCGCACACACAAACACACACACACACATATACAACTATTCCTGCAATTCACAAAACTCGCATAGAACATGCCCTAAAAAGACTGCTTGCAATCACATCTATTCTAAGAGGGGAAGACTTGGTGACCTGAAATACAGGCCAAAAGCCTAGCTTAGGCACCAGTGTCCCACACAGTGCCTGTGTTGTCCAGTTATTGTAGTTGTTTTAGTTTTGTAATTGTTGTGATATTGTGGTGAGAAAAATAAAGGAATATTATTATTTGTAAGTACTAAAGATAGCTTGCCTGTGGCCTAAAATAAATACTATTATGGAATGCTTTGCAACATGTATATGTATGCTTAAGTCTTTGTATTTCCTGTAAACTACATAGTACAATAAATAAATAAGTACTCTGGTGTACAACTCAGTGAAAGACAATGCGCAGATGAAACCAGGTTGAGTCTAGGGTACCTAAACATTACAAAAGAGCCCCGTAGCGTTGGTAAGCTCTAAGATGGGATATTACCACATATTGGGAAAAAATACGAATCTTTAAAAGGACCAATGGTGACAATGATCAATATACTATGTCAGTCATCAAATGAACAAACTGTACAGAAGTAGATAAAGCAAACATAGCAATTAAGAACCTTAGGAATTTTTCTAACTTTTCGTGTCTAATTATGAACCTAGAATCTATGAAAATTCCTTTCAGTATACATTAATTTCTAGAATTTAAAGTAAGAATAAGAAAGAAGGTAAGGCTAAGGATTTTGTGAATCTTATAAAACAAAACGCAGAAAACGGTTTATTTAGATCTTAAAGCAAATATAAGAACTTACACTAAAGTTCTGTAAAAAAGTAACTTACTAAACAATCAACCAACAAAAACCTTTACAAACATCAAATCAATTGGCACTGCATCAAATAAATGTATAATACAAACTTAATCAGTGCACAGTTTACATTAAAATTGTATGTTAAAAGTGCCTGGAGCATTTAACAAGTTAAACGTGTTTGCTTCTCTTAATTCCGTGCTCAACTAGTTTAAATAACGCTGCCGCATTTTGTTTGCATTTATTTATTGATCACGTAGCTTTAGTGAGGTAGATATTTTGTCCGCGGCTTCGGCTGCGTTGAGTTAGGAACTTTGAACCAGTTTCCCGTAGGAACTTTGAGTTTTTCGGAATTAAAATGTAGCCTATGCCCAATAATGTTTATATATTTCAACTTTCAGCCAAATCTTTTCAGCCGTTTTGCCGTGAAAGAGTGTAAACATCCAAACTTTCGCCTATACAATATTAGTAAAAACGGCCTCATTTACAATCGGCAATGAAAGACTGATGTACTCTTCTAGCCAACCAAATTAATATCTTATTTAGTTTGTCGTAAATTGTAAGTTTATTAACTAAGTGTATTAGCGAAAAAAACACATTATGTTCTCAACTTTAATCGTTTTTGCCTAATTATATGAAGAAAATTCGACTCGAACAGTTTCACTCCGCAAGTAAAAAATACTTACTACATCACTAAATTCAATTACAATGTTGGTTACACACTTCTTCGGCCAACAGTATTAGCCTTAATGATTAGCCTTAGGCATTCTATCCCCCACAACAGAGCTTTCCAAACACTGGTTCATCCAATTAGACGGCAAGGCAGAGCAAACATCTGTAGATTAACCAAATAATGTTTGTGTAACAATGGATCACCATACATTCGGTATTAAGGGGTCGATCAGAGGCAAATACTCGTACGCTGCATCATTGTTGAAGCAAGTTTGGTGGGAAGAGGCTTGTGGGTAGTCGTAATGTATACTTAGGTATTATCTTAGATACGGGCGGGCCTCAGATGAGCCGAATGCATATTGCGTAATAATTAAACCAACTGTATTTTGATATAATCCAAGTATGAATATGATGTTTGTACTCTATCGAGCATAATATCAGTCCAACTTTGCAAAAAATTGTATCTGTACATTTAGGCGATTCAAAAAAAGTAAAAAAAAATTTTGATTCTTTATAATGATTTTAAAATACTAGTGCCAGCTGCTTGAATTGCACCCAAAAAGACTTTAAAATTATATGTGTTATTCTGATGTACAGGTATAATAACGCAAAGTTTTATCAAAATCCGTTCGGTGGTAAAAAACTAACACGTGACGCAAAAGCGTGAAAGCTTTCTACGGATATTTGTTTCGAGTCTGGGTTACATTGTATGTTCGTCTAGTAGTGCGGGAACTTGGGTCAGGAACGGGACAAGAACAGAAAGCAAAAGCAGAACAAGAGCTCGTGAGTACCTATGTTCAAGTCCTATTGCCATCAACCGGGCAGAAATCCTGACTCCGAGCTGCTACTACAAAAAACCCAACAGCACTTTGCTCGACCTGGAAATCGAGCCCAAGACCTCTAGCGTAGCAGTCAAGCTTATGTCCCTTTCTACATAGTCTTATATTACTTCCTCAAATCATGGCGCCCTCGACCCGGCCATATGTCATCCATCCGTAATAATAATTCACACAATGTTTGCTGGTAGCTCTCCCACACAAACGGGGTAATTCGCCGGTGTATCTACCTACCACTTTATTGCGCTGTGAATATTTGAAGGGTGGCCAGAAGTCTTTGATTTAGTACGTTACTGTGATAGTGTTTGAAGTGTAATGCTATTACTGATTATGTTTACCAGGAGGGCAATATCTACACTAATGTTACAAAGAGAAAAGATTTACCTATACATGAGTTGGCACTGGGTAATATTCAGAGACGATGCTAACCGTAAAGTAATGCTTTCGTGTGTCAAATTTGTATTACAATTTGACATACGGAAGCCTAAGTTTATGCTTAGCATGGTCTCTGATTATAAGCCTTTATATTCGACTTGGCTAGTAGGACTCACGGTGGCTTAGCGGTAGCGTCTGGTGTATTTAACCAGAAGACGCAGGTTCGAATCCTGCCCGCAAGTCGATTTCCTTCATTAGAATGTAATCTTAGAATAGAAATGGTAACGAAATCCAAAAAGAAAGATTTCTATGTTTGTAACGAATAAATTTAAAACAAACATAACGTAAACGTAACATAGGCTATATATTAGTTTACGAAGCGAAGCGAGGGCGCGTCGCTAGCGATTAATATTGCAATACTGTTTGTTACCTAAATTCAATCAGGTCCATTGCTGAACAAAGGCCTCCCAAATAGACTTCCACAAAGATGGGTTATTATGTCACCTGAATCTGTAACGACACCCAGCGCCGTTTGTCCATTAGGCCATCAGTTCTCTTCTATACTGATCTATTTGACAAAAACAAATCATCGAAATGAAAGGTACGGAGTGATTTAGATTATTATTTTTAGATTTTTCTATTAAATTCCCAGTATCAACTTCAAGTTTGGATATTGTGGTAATCGGTTCGCACATACACCTCTCCTTAACCTTTCGAAGAATGTTTGTATGAAAATAGGTACAACAATAAAATTCTCAACACATAGATTTTATAGACACAATTTCTTCCTGAGAACACAAAACTATTATCATCTTGAAAGTTGTCTCAAACTACGGCGCCCTATCAATTCAGTTTAGAAAGCTAAGTAGTGTACCTGGTACGGAACCCGTGCCCACTGCGCTATAAATAAATCAATTCAAAACCGCTTGGGGTGTCCACCACGCCTAGGGAACCCTAAATTCTAGGAGGGTGTCACTAAATCACTTGTTATTGTTTTACGTATACTGCGAATGGTCAAAGAAATTTCAGAGTAACATTGTTTTATAGGGAAAAGTCTTGCTTAGGAGAAATTAAAGATTAATTTTATTTTGATTTATTTTTGTTTATATTTGCGGGTTATGGAGATTTATTTATGTGTACTATGTTGAAGAGAACAATATATATAACTAAAATCTATTTTCACACTACATCTGCCTCGGTAGCCCAATTATCCTTAACGCCACTGCTACGCTCGAGGTCCTAAGTTCGGTTTCCAGGTCGAGCAAAACGTTATGGAGGTTTTCAATGAAATTCTCAGTAGTAGCTCAAAGTTAGATTTGTGCGCGGGCTTGCTGCTATGTTAAAGTCCTGTTATGGGTATATACCTACCTGAGATTAGACAATGGATATAATATATGTAATACCTATATATTTTTTGTAAATACATAATTATTTTACATAAGAAACGCCCAGACGAACGAAAGTACGTTCATCACATAAATATTTGTGTGACGACCTCGTGATCAGCAGTCAGACATTACCTCTAGACCGCACACGTTGTCAAAAAATGTCGATTCTGAACAAAAATTATATTCAGGTTATTTTATTGTATTTTTATTTTATTTTTTACCCGATTGCCGAAGGAGAGTTATGTGTTTGATTGCTAGGCATCGTTTTTTTTTCACTTGAGTCCATCCAAAGGTAAGAGATCGCTATTAGCGATAAGACCGCCCTTTGTACCATTTATCCTTATCCTTATTTCCTTACTAATATTATAAATGTGAAAGTAACTCTGTCTGTCTGTCTGTCACGCTTTCAAGCCAAAACTACTGAACCGATATAAATGAAATTTGGTACACAGATTCTAGTCTAGATGGTAGATGGTGACGATGATGGTGGTGGCGATGGTCAGATGCGAAAAAGGGCTGTAATGGGTTGAAATAGGGGATGAAAGACCACGCGGGCAAAGCCACTGGCGGAAAGCTAGAGGTCTATATATATGTTAGTACATTAGCAGTTTAAACAATGCTGCAGTTGCAAGACAATGTGCCGAGAGCCCGCCGTCCCACAATAGTCGGCGGAGACGAACAACGCGGTTACTAGTAGAAAAGGTACGAGTACATTATATTCGTCGGTCGTTCTTCTAATAAACCTTTCATAAAAGTTATTTTTCATTGTATTCGACACCAGCCATTGTGTTACTTACGTTGATTTATTTTTTCCTTAATTCATGGGAATTACCCAATATCTTTTCTGATGCCTACGTCATAATTACTATCTGGATGCCAAATTTTTGCCCAATATCGGTAGATATTGTCAATAGATCAGTCAGTCAGTCAGTCTGTTTTTCCTTTTGTAAGTATTTATTGATTAACGGAGGCTAAACATTAGTTATAAAACCTACCTATATAGGTGAGAGGAGTTAATTAATGTTTTATTTCAATTAGACCATATCAATAGACATTTTCGAAAAGTCAAACTAGTTGCACGGTTCCAAAAAGTGGATCTTATGGAGAAGAGACTCCATAGACACTCATTTAAAAAAAAAAAAAAATATTTACACTCTTGTTTTGGATAGCCACTGAGAATAGTGCAGTTTGCATAAGATTTACCTATTCAATAAAAAAAACAGTAAAATATTGTAATAGCCAGTAAGAGCTGACCAGTCCCAACAGACAGCACCCGTTCACTAGCATGACGCGTGTATCGGCGTCGTTCTACTCAACCTATTCTCTATTATATAAAGGGTCCGGTGTACTCGCCAGTATTCAAAATCTAACTCAAAATTTTCTTTCGAAAAGTTTTATCTGTTGGACCTATCTGTACCTATTATATTAAAAATAAAACTACGCTGATCAATCAATTTGCAAGGTTCAGCTTTCTCGAATTAACTAATTTTGGCTGTGCGTTGATATATAGTCAGAACAGAATAACCGATTTTAATAAGTTATAATAAAATTACCTTGAGAAGATGTCGATACTTACACATAATCTGTGTGAAGTTTGGACAACTAATTAAACGGTCATACTCAAATGTCAATATAACATTATTATGACTTAATAACCAGCAATGCAGGTAAGCCCGTTTGCACGACGCCGCAGACCAACTTGCACTAAGCTGCACACAGATTCAAGCTTCGCCGACGTGGCTAGTGTTGGGAAACGTCGACAAATGTGATATCATTATGATACCGTCACTTTTTTGTTACGACGAATCATCATAATTTAATACAAGTATTATACATTTAAATTAATAACGGTTGCTACTGCTTATCTGTACATTCGTCAAATGTTTTTATAATAAGCTCTAGAGATAACAAAATCATATGTGAAAATAAAACCAGATTTTAGTTAAAATTTGAGTCTTTTATAACTTCATGAAATTTTAGGATTCGTTTAAACAAATTATATCTAGCTTAAATCATGCTAAAATAATAAACTATTGCATCTTCTTTTATTCATTTACATTGCTTGCTTTTCTATAAGTACATAAGAATTTTGATTGGAAGTTATTTTCACATAGTGACAGCATATTAACGTCAAACAGCCGATGACATTTCCCCCGGGCAATCGTGTGACTTAGCCCTCACAAAGGCATAAGTTTATTACTATAAAAAGCTTACTTATGTCAATAAGTCAAAGATTTCATGACAAGATGGTATATCAAGATCATAAATATCTAAACAAAAAATTATCGATATCGTGCAATTATTATCGCCCATCCCTATACACGTTAAAGTTTGATCAGGACCCCTCATTACTTTTTTTCATGTGAATACTTCAGTAGGCTGGTCCGTGATTTTACCAAAGCTTGTGAACGTATAATTTACCGTCCCAACAACCCTTATGTCGATGGGCTTAAAGTACAACTTGGTCTATTGGGTTTTCAATTTACCTTGTAGTAAGTACCGTCTGTTATAGTGACACGCAAGATAGCTTAACCGTCTTAAAATCAATCAATGTTTTTTGTATACATTTTTATTGGGTGTTTTAAACACAAACTGTTTTATTTTATTGACATTGCAATGGGAAGTTTCAATTTTCAATACGTATATTATGTAGTCAAAAACATTCGCTTACTGATTTATCATGCTCCTAACCTTCTAGCCGACTATCAAACCAACCGATGTGCCTGAAATCAGTATATTACACGAAGCGTCCGTCATCAGACAACCACGATTGCCAACTTCTGGGCAATACCGATTTTTTGTTGTGGTTGTGAGAAAGGGATGCCGCTCTAGATGTTACATAGCCATCTCACCGCCATCCCACTTTCGACGCCTAAAAATTATCGCAGAAAATATCTAAACTTAAAATTGTGGCAAATGTCTTCATGCGTCCCAATTCTTCGTAGTGTCAGTTAGGAAATACCGACGTTTTCACCATTTGTAAAAGTATCTGTTAAAGATCTAATTCTATAATAGAAATAAATTTTACTTATCATTATTAAGAAGTCCTTCGGTATTCTTATTCCTTCGTCTGGTCCTTGTGGAAGTCTAGGCATGGGGAGGCCTTTATTCAGCAGTGGACCTCTGTAGGCTGATATGATGATGATCATGATCATTATTAGAGTAAGGGAATATAAGTGCGGTTTTTAATCGGCATGAGTCTGACGTACCTTGCCTCCACTCCAGTTTCTCTTCCGCCCTTAAAATAAAAAAAAATAGCTTCCACTTGTAATGTATATACGAATTAGTACCTTTAGATGGGATTTATTTATTTATTTTATTTTGGATCTCCAACAAACAATACACAATGCATGTTACAAACGTGTTACAAAAATTTAAACCTCGTGCTTCCTTAATTACAGGAGACCACAACATACTTTCAAAACAAACAGATATATTCAAAATTAATATTTAGTGCACAATTAAGTAAATACCCCATGAGATTAAAATTAAAGCGACGGCAGCTAATTTTTAGCGTCAGCTTTTAGTCACTGGTAACATTTATTGGAAATAATGTTCGAAAAAGTATAAATTTTATTTTTATTTTTTTACAATTTCTTTGTTGTGACAAGGCGCAATTCTCTACTTGTCCATAATAGTTCTATTAATTTGTTATGTGGGAAAACAAAGCGGCCAATGGTTTCATTACGTGGTTATATGAATGTTTAATTAGCTGTACTATTGGATATTAATTTCTCTGTTATTTATTTGTATGGTAAGTACAGTCACCAGCAAAAACATGTATACACTAACAAAAGTGCTAAAGCCATTTTTTCATGAATGAACGGTTGTAACTTTGTGATATAACAACAATGTCTCTAAAGTATTGGTGCGTAAATACTGTGTTCGTAATATCACAAAAGTTATATAGTGTATACATTTTTTTTGCTCGTGACTGTACGTGGTATTGGCTTAGTTTACGTAAGTCTTAAACATACCTACCGTCATACTAATATTCCCCGGGAGGGTAGGTAGGTAGAGTGCACTAAAGCATTTACAAAAAATTATTAAAAAAATGTTAGAGGCAGAGGGTAGGCAATGTAGAGGCTCTTGACCTCCACAGTACTCGGGATTAACAATAATTATATTGTTAATAGACTTTTAATATTGGGAACACTAAATCAGGATAACATGTCATGGTGTCCGTGACACAACTACTTCTAGAATAGTCTACGTCATCTATTTTATCATAATATGAATGCTTGCTAACTGCCAGTTGTATACCAAATATTGGGAGCGACCTTTGTGGTCTCTACAGCAAGTACATTTACAGTGCGCCTGGTCACCATTTAGTGGGAATAAAGTGAGATCTTTTTTGCCTTTTCATACTGTTACGGTCTGGGAATTAATTGAATCCAGGTGCATGTCTTATATTAGCTTGTTTTGCTGCAGCTTGACTTGGCCGTATCAACGTTATGAAGTCAAATTCAGTAATAATTATATCAAAAAAAGTAGAACGACATCGACAACAATCTAAAAACGTATTTTTTTATTTAATTAAGCACAAAATAAACAAAATAGTTTTTAATAGGGGAAAGAGAGCAAATATACTCACCCTCCAGCTATCGCGTGCTCCGTCAATAAAAAAATTGTTACCTCTGTTTATATAAAAAAATTACAACCACAGATTAAAAAGTTCCCCGCGTCTGTAAACTTCAATTAGACGCAAGTGAAAATAAGTCCACATGGGGACAACGAATTTTTATTTTTCAAGTCGCTAAAGAAAAAATTCTAATTTCTTTTTACGACATTAAGTTACTTAGAAGTCGGAGGGACTGGGCGCGAAGGACTAATTAATTTTTTTTTCGAAACCACCCGAATAACGGCCACCGAAGTTCTTTCCCGCCATAATTGGAAAATTTACGCGCCATTTCATTACTCCGGGCTGTTTTTTAATCACCATCTTTTTTTGCAATTAATTTTTGCCAATTTTTTCGAATCGAGTTTGGAACGAGTTTCATTTTTTTATTCGTGTGGCAAGGCCAACAAGGTTGCTGCTTTGTCAATTAAAAATTTTGTGATTGAGTTGTAAAAGTTTGTGTGTTTTGTTACATTATTTTATAAAGCAGAAATTGGTTAATATTGGTTAGTATTGGTAAGTTCTGTAACTTGCCAAAAAATAATGATTACATATAATATGATGTATTATTACATACAATAATGTTTACAAAATTGTTTTATGATTGTTAGCATAGACATTATTGATTAGAGTTTAACATTTTTATATTGCTACACCCGATTGGGTAGATTGTTGAAACCTACCAATAATTATAAAACACCATTATGTACACTGTTTTACGCAATTTTATTTTATCTTTGACTTTGACTATGTCTAATTAATAAAAAAAACTACTTAAACAAAAAGTATTAATAATTATAACATTCTTTCGTTTCTTGTAGTCATTTTGTGATTACCTCGGAGCTGTATTAGGTGCGTATCTTTTTAATTATTTTCTTAGAGCTGGGTTCAATGCAACATTTTTGGCCATAACATGATTTTCTAACTAAATAACTACCTAGTGGCGAGGTCCACTAGTCATCTAATAAAGGTTCCCGGTTATCAATCGTTAGTGGTAGTCAGAAGCGACAAAGGTGACGACCAGTTTTTTTTAAGATACCTGTTTTGTACGGAAATTGAGTTGCGGAGATGTAGTAGTTGCATAATAGTGCAATAGTAGTAGTTGCATAGTAGTGTAAAATAATTATACTTAGCCACATCTGGCTAAATTAGAAACTAACCAAAAAAGCTAAGGGTAATTAGAGGGTGTTGTTTTTATTAGGCTTACCTGGGCGGAGAGAGAGAGAAAAACTCACGCCCATAGCATACGTACAAAGCTACTTCAGGCTAGTCCCGTGAGTCATTAATGATCAGAATTATATCACTCATTACATTTATTATGTATTGTTGTATTATAAGTTGATATGCCTATAGTATTTAGGCAATAGTCTTCACCTCATGTCTCTCACCTCTTTACTGTTAGTGCATCTACCACATTTTCGTTTCTGCATCACCCTAAGGTTGTCTGGTAGAGAATGTCTAAGGCATTAAGACCGCCTTTGTACAGTATTTGTACCTACATTAAGAATAAAATAAATAAATAAATTATCAATGTAACTGTATCTTGTACCTACATATCAGGTTTTCTCCCAGTATTTTCCAATGTTTATGTTACATGATGTTTTTAACAAAACACTCCCTATTGTGCTGTTTTGAAAACAAAAAGTTCTCGGCGCGTGCTCTCGCCCGGGACCTACATTCATAATCTGATCCAGGATTTCACCCAAATTCAGCTCGCACTTAATTCGTTCAGGGAATTAGTTTTGTACGAACGTAATTAAGGAAAGTTTTCGGATTAACCACCTTGTTTTTCCACTTGTAGCGACCACCTTAAGTTGATCTCCTATCCCCCCTTTGGATTGTGTAAAGTTGGGGGATTGGACGGTTGTTGTTTGTGGCACTAGAGGTCCGTGAAAAATGGTTGTAGTCACAACATTTTTCGGCCACTTATTTAGTTTTAGTTTAGTTACGGTGTTTCGGAAACTCGCCGCCCCCTAGACAGTGAGATATTTGCTAATTTCGTTGTTGCAAATTTGTTTGGTGGCCGCTTGTTTTTCTCGCTGCTTGCGGTGACGACGGCTGTTAACAGCTCGATTTTTTTACTCATAAGCATTGTGGGACTTTTACTAAGTAATCTTTTTTTTATATTAATATATTCTATATTGCATATATTATATTCATACAGTTCAATTCCTTGGTCAAGCAAAGTGTTAGGCACTCAGGTTTTTCCATTAGGAACATTGTAATAGCAGTTCTGAGCTTAGACTTGTGATTGGTGACAACAGGTTTCTATATGGCAAACTGTGAATGTACATTAATATTATGCATCTACCTAACCTTTTGGGAATATAATATGTGTAATGGTGTTTCGCGTATACTTTGATAAAAATAGTGAATCTTAAGTCGAATTCTTAAGTCAAGTATGCTGAAAAATGTCGCTCGTATCCCGTACGGAATAAACAATTTTATATTATACAATACCATTAATATTTAATAGCAAATACAACATATTTCTCTCACCAAATGAATATCAATTACTCTACGTAAGCAGGCAGGTAATATACATACATATACAAGCCAATCCACTAAGCTTAGACTTCTAGAAACACGTCTTACACAATATCTCTTAAAATCTCAATTCAACAGAAAACTACCAGCATTCAAACATGAATATTATTTCAATCATTTCTACATAACCGACACCCTTGAGGGTACAGAGGCAAAGAGTAGCGTTACTTAAAAAAAAACAAAAGAAAATTCAAGGGAATGCCCGACATAAATTGTACTACTCGTGGGAGCTAGCGTTTGCATACCTGCCGAGTAGGGAGCGTGTAATTTGGAGGTATTCTGGACAAGTGCTTTGAGTGTTTATTTTTTAAATGCTTATGGGAGAACTCGCCATGTTTCCATCAGTAAGGTAGGTACTCCGATTATTAGTATAACAATGTTTGGAACATTTTCTTCGTGCCCGAAATTTTCTGTAAATGTATTTACCTGTGTGGTTCTACCTAGCTATAGGTTTTGTTGGGCCTTGTATTATACAATTTGTGTGCTGTAATATTATTGTATCTCTGCAAATCTATGAACGCCGTCCCTTGGACTAGTAGTGTTGTAGTCATGTTACAACTTATTTCTATAGCATCATAGTCACCCTACACTCTACGCACACAGGCGTACCTTCTACACACGGCACACATACACGTTCCGTTTAGGGCCGCGCGCACTATGTGCTCCCAGTCCGATACGAACATGATTTCCCGTGGTGCAACCCTGGATGAGCCCGATGCTTAAGCTTTTATCATGTATACGTCTTTTTGACTGCTCTCGCTGCTTCTACGAGTTGGCTGTGTTTTGTTTTGAAGATCAAGGATTAGGAAATAAGTGTGTGTAGTTGTAGTTTTGTGTGTCGTTAAGTAAATTATGTCATCGTCATTGGGCCGCACTCAGAGACGTCACTTAACCTTAATGAATCATTAGCTAATGACACCCAGTATATCTTAGTACACTGACAACAAACGCGAATATGGAAAAATAGGTCAAGATATAGTAGCCACTGTTTGTTAATGATTCATTAAGGTTAAGTGACGTCTCTGAGTTGGGGTGATTGACCCAGTCAAAATTTGATTAACAGTCTGTGAAGTCTTTGGCTTTAATTAATTAATGTGTATATGGAGATATCATGTAATGCTATACAACAGCATCATGAGAGAAATTGCGGCAGACACATCCTGTGCTATTATAAAGTTTGTGCGGAGGCTGATCACCTAGCCTGTTGTAATTAGTTTATTTAATATTAAGTTACTAACATTATTCTTTTAAGTGTTAATTTGTATTACTAACAAAATATGGATCTCATAGTTATCCGAATTAAAGTGATTTATTTTTATTATTATTATACGCTTTTACCTGTATCTAAAGGTTGATAAATTGATTAAATGGCTGATCGTCCAAGTAGTGCTCGATGATGTATGTATAGGACTCTTACTCCTCGGAGTTACTCGGAGACTACTTATTATAATAATCCAATAATCCCCAAATGTTACCTCGGTGGATTGGCAAACAATATGTATTGGCAGACAAGTAATATCGCACTTGGTCTTGGAATAGCACGCAACGTTGCGTGACTTCCCATGTTCTCCGAAAAAGATGAGGTAATCATACCCTGGTTGTGACCCTGGCTTTTGTTTTATAAAAACCAACTATGGGAGGTGCCAATGGTACTTCAAACTTGTATGTAGTATGTTGTTGTATGTAGACAGACAGAAATAAAACAAAAGGCGGATTTTGTCCAAGTTTTTATTACAAATAAATACTATAAATGCTAGAATACAAATTATATTACTCACAAAATTATCCTTCAATAAAGACACATATAAAAATTATGGTAAAAAATCTAAATAACACACATATCGTCAATTCTTTGGCGAACTTTAAAAAGGAATATTTTCAAAAACCGATTTCAAAAAGATTTTATAGGCACTTATGAAAACAGCACTTACATGTTTATTATTTTATGTATATTTACAAAGGTACCAATAAAATTATGGCACAAATTTTAATCATAGAAAAGCCTCATATCCTATTTATATATCGAGTTATTTTTAATTATTCTAAGTACGAAATGCAGTTAGTAAATGCAGTCTGTGAAAGAGAATTCAAAGAATAGGACAACACTAATAACATTTGGAAGGCATTTTTCTGTCGAACTCAAGCTTTCCTCCGGAATAAGTAGATAGAGCAAAATATTTTATTCTACTATAAAAAGGTATTAATAATGGATTTTAATTTTATGGTACTTATAGGATTTTTCGTATTTCATTTTGGAAGATAATCGCTTAAGGCACTTATTTTGGACAAAGTTTGTAACGAAAAAACGTTGAGTTTTACCATAAGGAAATGTTTCATGCATATGGGGCAAATTGCTATAGAAAATCTTAGCATCCAGTTTAAAAAATCAAACAATTATTTTTCAGAAAACGTCTGATGATAGGAATTAATCGAAAATTATCCCAGGATTACCAGATAATAGTATTCTAAGTTACACTAGGAAGTAGTGTTTTCCTGTTAATTTTCTCTTTCAATATATTCATAAACATGAACTAAGTAAAAATTAAGCATAGCGAACTAGGTCTATCGGTTTCTTTGATTTAGATTTACGAAGATTACGGAACTGTTCGATATTTTAGTTAGTTGTTAGAGTTAATTAATTTTCTAATTAATATTTTATGGTCACTGTGTTAGATATGGAAAGAAGAATGCAGCTTCTATATTTTCCTAGTCCCTGTTCAATTACTAGGAATTATCCCATGCCTCAGTTTGACCCGATATTCTTATTTACTTTCTTTTGTCGCTTTGCCTTTCTATCTTATGCTCAGCCTATCTAAAGCTGGCTGGTCTGCTGGGTCCCTCAGTCGGCTCCAGCACAATCCTCTTGAAGCAACCATCAGGCAGCTCTTTTAGGATTTCCTCGATGTTTTTCACTTCGAGACGGAGGTGGTCATGCTCATCTTCATATTGCTTGATCCACCTGTTGGATAGGAGTCCATTGAAAAATAATACCCAAGACTATACTAGACAAGCAGAGGATCAGCAAGCGGCACCAGAAAAGCCTTCAATGCAAATTGCCACAGTCAATAAAAAATAAGCCTTTCTATAATCGGATAGAGTATTAATTGCCTAGAAGCTATGTGTGGATTAGTAATCCCACTCCATGCATCGGAGAGCACGCAAAGTAGTCGGTTGTCACACGAACACTTCCACCTGTGGTAGTCATACACGCAAAAAGGCTGACAACAAGTCTAAGACATTGCTATTGACCAGACAATGCTCTCTGCCTTGAGGCAAACAAGCCCTTGATAAATGGTTATAATAAATACGAACCTTTGATGATTATTCTTGGCCTCAGTCAAGCTTTTGATCTTGCCATCCAAGTTAACGGCTATGAGATCGCTCTCTGCCTTATCCAAGCTTTCCTCTGAAAAAAAAAAGAGAATTAATGACGTCACTTTTCCCTGACCCTTCAACGATCTAGTGGTAAAAACACAGTTCGCCGGCAACATGATATAGATATAGAGAGATTTTAGAGAAACCCATTGCAAAATCAGCTTTTTACTTACGCAATCTGTCGAGGGCTTTGTCATCCAGTGTAGGTAAGTTCTGCAGCTCCTCTTGAATGACCTTCAAGTCTTCCAGACCTTTGGACACCTGTTTTTCCGCCTCTCTTGCGTCGGTATTTGCTTGACCAACCTGCGGCAAACGATTAATTCAGTACAGAAGAATTAAAGTAAACTTAGAGGAATCAATGTGATTCGCATACACACGGCTACAAATCATAATATACATTTCCAGTATATTGTATTATGGTATACTACGCAAAAGTATCGGCTTTTTCTCTTGCGTTTTCTATCAATCGATCAGGATACTAAATGATCAAACTATGTTTTTGTTACCTTCATCTTAGCGTCTCTGGTGAGCTGCATATTGTCCGCTGCCGCTTTCTCTAAGCTCTCGATCTGTTTAGCTGTCTCCTGAACACGAGCTGTAACAATGAATATTTGCTGTAAGGGCAAACGACGGACTTATGTCTGCGAAACAGTCACCGAAACGTCTGCATAATCGTTTAGGCACACAGGTTTTGGAAGAGTCTTATCCCAAATTACTCGAGGTTGGTCCAGTATTTCTGGTCCATCCATATTTTCTTTGGAAACCCTCTTTCCTTTCCATCCACATTCATACTCAAAACCTTTCTGGTAAGATACTCTTAATTTCTGCACATAACGTGTTTATAGCACGATGCACACAACTTTTCGGTAACTACGTAGTGCGACTTTCAAAATACCTTTCATGTACATACCTACTCATTCTTTTCCCTTTCCATTCTTGTCACCCACAACAGATGTAAGTTACGACATTGTTGACAAGGGCAAGCTTATAAATTTTAAAGTAATTTTTAATTGTTTTCTTTTTAATATTGCCCTAGATAGATGTCTGTATTAGAAATGCGTTTATAAAAACATTTCCACATTCACAAACACTTGTATAAAAGTACGTAGGTATCTACAACCCGTCGCACAGAAGCCCATTGCTTAGCCACTTTGCCAAACGTAACGTCACATTATTTCAATTTGTTACATTAGTATAACTTTCGGAATACTTACTGGACAGTTTTTCAGCTTCGAACCTCAACTTAGAAGCCTCGGCCCTGGACGTCGAAGACTTCTTTCTAACTTCATAGGCCGCCTGAAATTGATTGAGAAAATTTTTAGAACAAAAGTTGGCAGTTTGAGTGTTTATTAGTACCTCTGACGAACCCTTCGGAAAATATAGGCGTCGTGTACTTATATACCTCTGAGGCCTTATCAGCGTACTCCTTCTGCGCCTGCTGAGCCAAGTCTCTCGCTTCCTTAGCCTTGTCACTGGCAGTGTACAGCTGTTCGGTAATGCTGTTGATGCTGTCCTCAGCTGCGGCTATCTTCTGCTGCACTGCCGGCACGTCCAGAGCCGCCTGCTCAGCCAGCTGACGGGATTCAGTAACTTGGTCGCTGAATTCTGCGGAAATTATATAATTTTAGGATGAAGTAAGTTTTTTAAGTTGGTTTCCTGACTGGCAGTATAGATTTTATAAAATCCAATGACGCACTTATCATCATCATATCAGCCTATAGAGGTCCACCACTGCTGAACGATCCCCAGTATATATAAAGAGTTCCAAAGACCTTTATCGGGTCCACCCGTCCATCTCGTTGAAGGACGTCCTACGACGCAGTTAAAGTGTTCATCAAAATCGGGCCCAAAACTCCTTTGAGTAGTTTTCGCTATTCTTTAAGTTGAGTGATGGCCGTTTTGTATCTAAAAGTTAAGAATTTGGCTGGATCCACGCCCATTTGTAAAACTAAACGTGTACTATAATTGTATTTTTTGTAGTCGCATTAATAATAGTATTAGTAAACTGCCTTGTTTGTCAATGAGCTGCAAGAGTGACTGCTTCAACAAATATTCTGCCACTAGGCTAAAATGAGCTAATTATTCCGTCCCATCTTGAAGGGTAATCAGTGGTAAGTGTAACGAGTATAAGTACTCAGGTCTTAAGATGACAGCATGCTAGTTATACTGTCTACTAGTGTTGCTGGCGTCTATAGGCTGCGATAGCCACTTAGGAGAATCGTACTATAACAATAACAAAATTTAAATAATGAAGTAATGACTACCTTTCAGAGTCTTGTAAATCTCGTTGGCATCCTTCAGTGTCTGATTGGTGAGATCCACATCATTTCTGGCTTGCTCTTGTAGCTCATCTAGCTTAGCCAGGAGGTCATTCAACTCGTCCTGCCTGTCGTGACCTTGGTCTAGAAGTCCACGGCCTTGCTTGATGGCCTTCTCCAGCTGTTCCAAAGTGTTCTCGTTGTCAGCCTTGAGATGTTCCAGCTCTGACGATTTTTCCTCAATCTGGAATAAATAATAATAAAAGTATAAATAAATCTAATAATATCAATTGGTATTATTTGGTATCACTGGAATGAAAAATAATGTAATGACACGCAATGTAATAAGATGGTTTGGACATGTTAGTTTAAAAAAGCTAATATCAGCGGCAACAAAAGTAGTATGCAAACATTGGATTTGTAGCAAGTCTCTAGTTTTTGCCTTCCTGTGGGAAAAAGGCGCAATTCTGATCATGAAGTAGTAGCCTTGCTTTCCACAGGGTACAAGTTTTTATGTGATGAACATAAGTGTTTGTGTTGGTCTGGGTTATTGTTATGTATCATACGAACGTATTATATAAGTTAAGTAGTATCCATAGTACGAGCTCTGCTTAGTATGGGGCTAGATGATGCTGTGTAAAATTCAAAAAAATATTTTATAATTGTTCTTACTGTCTTATTCATCTCCTTAGCCACGTCTTTGAGTTTGTTCAGCTTGATGTCAGGCAGCAGGGTGGTGTTGACCTCGGCATACAGCCCGAGAGCTTCGTCGTAAACCTCCTTGGCTCTCTTGAGCGCCTGGTCCGCCAGCTCCGTCATACTGTTCAGCTTACCAGAGGCTGCGTTCAGCTCATTTGTCAGGATCTGTACCTCATTGCTGAATAAAGACAGTAATAAGTATCTCATATGACAAAGAAAATTCTACAATACCTAGGAATCTCGCTCAGCATGTCCCACATATAGTGGAGTCCCGCATATATACTTAATAAGGGTGAGCCTATTGCCAATAACCGAGCACAAAAGGGCTTGACTAGTAGAATACTACACCACAAAATGGCGAATCACATTTTATGTCGAGGATTTTTATTAAAATAAATAAAACGCACCTGATGTTAGCCTGTTTAGTGATTCCGTCCTTAGCAATCTTGTTCGCCGTGATCGAAGTATTGAAGGCCTTGTCGGCGATTTCTCGAATGTTCTTGGCTTCATTCTCTAGTTTTTCCGCCAGGAGTCTGGACTCTTTCGCTAAGGCTGACATATCCACAGATTGCTTGCCGAACTGATCCGACCTGTTGCGAGCTTTTGATAGGGCTGCGGCCCCTTCTCCGTCCAAGTATTCCAAGGCACTCTGGAAGGTAGCAATGTGAATTAGGTTTCTGGTTTCCGAAACATACTCTAATTTTGGACATCGAAATAAAATTACTTGTAACAACAAATGTCATCGTCATGCCTATATTAACCATCTAGATATCGATAATGTATACAACATTAGCATTATCTTGGAAGACTTCTTACATAGATAATATTCTTACATTAATTTCCTTCTGCGCCGCTTCAATGGTATCTTCTGCTTTGGACACGTTGCCTTTACTCTTTTTTACCGCTTCATTACCTTCGTAACTCTCATCTTCAATCTTGAACAGCATGTTCCTGGGCACATAAAATAATTGGGTAAAAAGATTCGTATTAGGTTTTATATCGAGAGAATTAAAATGAGAAGTGACTTACAAAAAAATTTATAAAGGACTCCTCCTTTATAAATCCTTTTGTAAGTCACTTCTCATCGTCCGAGAAAGACATATTTATACTGACATACTATATTATTTGTGAGGTCCAAAAAGTTAGTTGCGTAACCTGCGTGTATAACAAGTTAAAGGAACATAGAAGCACCTATGCAAGGATCTTGGGTGAGGTCTTTCAAAACGATCAGGTGTGTAGTACTCGCAACCGGCGCGTGCTTTATAATAATATGACAAGATGAATAAACGTACAGGAAGCACCCATGCAACCTTTGCAAGGACTTCATGGGTGATGAGGTCTTTCAAAAAGATCACGTGCGTAGTACTCGCTACTAGCATGTGTATGAAAAGATGAACGAACGTAGAGGAAAGAATATAAGTGAATCGAAGTGAGTGCCATGCTGTAGTTTCTCTCTATACCTATGGAAACCCCCACATGATCTTACCTGACATCAGCAAGTCTATCGGCCAATTCCGCTAGGTTGTCAGTCAGGCTACCTCCTGGACCATTGCCTAATTCGTTCTGAGCATCTTGCGACAGCCGCTCAATCTCACCCCTGACGCTTTGCAGTTCATTGTCAAAGTCAGCGTTCTCGACGACAGTTGGTGATTTTGATATTTTTGCCAGGATCTGTGAATAAAACGTCCTGCTTACTTATTCAATTTAAGAAATAAACGTAAAGTGACTAACATTTTGCTGATGATGCTATCTGTTGTGTTAACATTCTACTGATAAAAAAGTTCGTATGCGATTATCTAAGCGCTAACAACGGATACACTATTTAAGTCAAACATGTCATGTATTACATATGGCTCGTAATACTCACATCATCAAGTTCCCTCAGCTCCCTACGATGCTGATTGACGGCGTCCAGCACTAGGTTGTAACAAGGAGGACAGTCCTCGCAGCCCTGGCCATCCGCGCGACGCTTCTTGTTCTCCATACATCTAAGCATGACCAGTTTTATTTTGTTGTTGATTAAAGACCAAGAGATGTGAAAGAAAAAAGGGATTCTTTTGCTCTGGGACAGTGTGAGCTATTAAAAGAACCTCAATGTGTTTTACTTTAGATTTTTCTGATGAAAAGTACAGATTTTTGGCCGTTTTCTTATTTTTATGTAAACCGACGGAATACAGTAAAACTGTTTGGCGCTGGTCTTTCTCGTAGATATCCAAGCATATCGGTACCTGTCACCAATCGTTCGAATTATTATAATAAAAAAATATTGCATTATGTACATTACATAACAAAATTTCCGCATACCATACCGCATACCTATTTCAACAGTGCGGTGCTTGGAATTTTGTCCTATTAATGACAATGGGCTTATAAAATGTTGATTATGCACATGCTAAAAATCCTTATCGACACTTTGCGCCAGGAGTGCGCAAAAAAAGCGCAGAATGTCACTGGCCACAAGATGCAAGTGGTATTCTTACGGCTATGATGGAGACCACTTTCGGCCTATTTAACCAACAGCTTACCTGTCACACCGCCTTCCTTCCACATTCTCCTGGCAGGAGCACTGGCCGGACATATCGCACTGGTAGTTGGTTGACCCCCATTCATCGCAGTCGCAGTCTTGACAACCGTCCGCTGAGAAGCCATAGTGGTACGCGCGACAGCGGTCGCAGTGCTTTCTGCAATGTAAATAAGTAAAGAAACACGCTGTTATATTATTCAAGGATGTGTAAGGGAATGAAACAATGACATCATCATCAACATGATCATTATCACCATCATCACGATACTAACCCGTCAATACCAGGCTTACAGTAGCATTGTCCGTTGAAAGGGTCACAGGTATTGTTGTAAGATCCTTCCAAGTTGCATTCACAGGGTTCGCAACCGGCGCCTGAGTTAATGTTGTAGTAACCGTCCTGGAGAACAGAAAATTCTTGATTAGGAAATGTGAAGACTTAAAGTGCGCCAATAATAATAATAACACCGTTTGACTGGGACCTTGTACAGACTCAGGAGCCAACCCCTGAGAGAAATCCAATGAGGCATACATTTTACGAAACAGAAAACTCAGAAAAGGGTGCCCGTGATGACATTCGAAGATAACGACACTAGTGATTGAAACCTACTGAAAACCTTCCGGAAGGCTAAGGCTAAAGACTAATTTGTATTGACTTTAAAGGCCTCTGACCACCACCTGATAAGTACTCGATAAATTATTTGGCAAATAATTTCATGCAAATGTTTCAATTTTTTAATTTATCCGGAGTCAATCCAGAGATGGTGAATAGGCCCTAACTGTATTGAAGAGCCTACTTTCGATACTCACCTCACATTTATCGCAGTTCCTGCCGATGACATGCGGATGACAAGTACAGAAGCCGGTTAAGCCGTCGCATTGAGGAGGTCCTTCAGCACTCTCAACTGTGCCAGCATCGTGGCACTGGCATGGCTTGCAGTCGCCTTTCTTCTTGGGGTCGAGGGCATCACCAAAGTAACCTGTTGTTAAGGAGATGGTGAGTTAGGACACATTGTCTTTCCCAAAAGTCTACTCTAAAAATATGTTGTGTCTCAATATGTGATACGCTGGTGTCCGTAATGCCTTCATCTTTGACAATGATGTACAGTAGAAATAGGTTCTGAGATTCCACTTGGCTCTCAGTTATACAAGACTCAACACATTAAAACTGTTATTTTAATAAAAACTGAACAAAGGCGTTTCGTAAAGTTCAACAAAACTTCTTGAGATTATGATGAGTTTAGAATGCGTACTTGTACTCTCACGGCTAACTGGTGATTATACTCGTTCAAAATTTTTCTCACTGCCTTTCTTTATAAAGATAATTTGACGAGGTCAATCTTTACTGTTCATTGTATCAATAAAATTTATACAATTATTATGATGTCCACATATCAATATTATAAACCTTAACATAGTTAAATAATATAATTAAAATATTTACATAAAAGAAGTATGTATACACCTTAAAAAAAAAAGTATTCGTTCATTGTTGTTCGTGACAACTTTCCGGGGTTAGACCGATGTGGGAATCTTTTACACTAAATTCACCCCAGCGGCCACCATCAACAAATGGGGAATTCTCTTAAAAAAACTACCCCAGTGCATAACCTTGGGGAAACTGTAAAAAGGCGTCCTGTGAACGGTGACACGATAGGCGAATATTCTTAACAACCTATGTACTTACCGCTCAGACACTTATCGCAATGTTCTCCAGCCGTGTTGTAGATACACTTGAGACATTCGCCGGTAGTTCTGTTGCAGTTGCCGACAGCATTCGGGTCTACGTTGCTGTTACACTGGCAGAGTTCGCACTGCTTCGGAGGCCCGAACTGTCCGGTGGGGTCGCCGAAGTAACCGTCGGCACACACCTCACATTTTGGTCCTGGATAAAAACATGTGCTTAGATTCTAAGTTGTTAAGAAATATGCTATTTCATTCTAGATCTAATTGGCAGATTCTAAATACTTCGGAATCTTCGCACCTTTATTACCACGACACTTACCCATCAATACCAAGCTTACAGTAGCATTGTCCGTTGAAAAGGTCACAGGTATTGTTGTAGGATCCTTCCAAGCTGCACTCGCAGGGTACTAGGTACTAGTAGGTACTATAGTTTATAAAAGTGTACGTCAAGTCGCAAATCAACTACATTTGGGAATCCAATGAGGATCTGAGCTTGTTAGGTTATTCTGGGTAAATGCTAGGCTGATTTTACAGTCCCGCGATTCAGCTGTGTTTCAGATTTTTGGCCTCATACACACAGTGACAGTGAAACATTGTCATATAGTTGAACCATGGAAAGCGCTTGTTGTTAGACAGTGACAAACCATCAATTGGACAATTGAAATAATTATATAGAAGAGATAGGCAGTGACTAAGCTCACCTTATGGTAAGAGATCACCGCCGCCCATTGACGGGGTTGCGACTAAGTTGCTGGCCTTTAAGAAAAGAATAGTCTCGCTTCTTGAAGGCTACCATATCATACCGGATTAGAAATAGCTCTGCTGGCTGCTATCCCAAATCTCGGATCACAGGCTAGCTCGAAGTTTACTTCGATTCTACTTACCAGCATATCCTTCGGGGCAGTCAGTACACACGATGCTGCCATCCATAAGCTGTATACAGCCGCTGTCTTTGGGACATGGGCAGGGCTTGCAGTCATCCGGAGTGCCCGCGATCGCGTTTCCATAGAAACCCTTAGCACACAACTCACAGTTGCTGCCAGTGGTGTTATGTTTGCAGATACAAAAGCCTGTTAAAATAAAATTATATTACTGATTGATGCTTCCAAAAAGAATGCAGTTATGAACACGATTAAAGTTTTAAGCAGTTGGTGACTTAGGTAAGTACTCTTCATACACAGTGCCTATTTTGATAGTTAAATGCTTGATATGAGGCTATTAAAAAGCCACTTCCCCTTATGGGGTATCGTGTCCTTTTTAAAGGACCTCACCAATAAGATCCTTATAAACTTGACTTTATATTTCACCACTCCTCAATTTTTTCTGTTGGATAGCACAACCTACTTATGTTTTATTTCTGCTATAAATTTGCAACTCACCGGTAGCGGTATCACAAATGTGCGCATGCCCATTGCAGTCGCAAGGTATGCACGTTGAGTAGGGACCTCCATTCGCTGGCTCGTGCTTGAAACCTGGCGCGCACTCTTCACAATAGTCTCCTACATAGGCCTTAGGACAAGAGCATTTTTCCACCCAGTTCGCCGGAGCAGAACCTTTTTCTCTGCCGATCTTCGCAGTTTCTAGTTTGAAGTTCATCATGTAACCTTGACCAGGTTTGTTGTAAGTACCCCTTATTTTGATAGCCGTTATGTTTTGGAGGAGAGACATGAACTCAAAGTTTGATAGAGTTGGGGACCAGCCGTAGCGTGGGTCTTCATGTAGTCTGAATGTGTATTCTTGCGCCTGCAACAATTATTGACGTGTTAGTGGAGAGCTCAGTCAATTATTCAAGACTGAAACTGGCGCAGCTAGTTTATCCGCAAAGAACAGTTAGAGGATGGACAGATATTACCACAAAAGTTGTCTTTTTTAGATTTTTACAACGGAACATTAAATACAATTTGATGTCATAAAATAAAAAAAATGCTTTTCAAATATAATTTTACAATCGCTTAATGTAATAAAATGGCATTTAGCAGAGAAATTTAAGTATATACTAATAATAATAATGTACTCGTATACGTTATCCAATAGCATAACATATAAACACAGTCGCAATGAAGTTTTGGCATTGCACAGCAACAATAAATCATAACATACCTGATTGGTTGGTTCCGGATTATTCTGAGCATAGATGTTAATAGATACGGAAGCCCGAGGACCTTCCAGTACGATGTCTCGGGCAGATGGATACCCTCGAACCTCGTTGAGACGGAAAGAGAATTTCAGGTCGTGGTTGTATGAAGTACGCTGGTCACCAAGGAACTGGTTAGCTGCGACGAAGTATAGCGTCTCGGCACCCTGAGAGGCAACAGCTGTCGAAAAGATGTTGGTTAGTAGGTATGCATCCATCACCTTATTATTGTACTAACATAAATAAATTAAAAATTTAGAGAACCCCCGACATGAAATGTAATTTGCCAGTTTGTGGTAGCGGCCATTTTGGATTTGAAATTTATCATAGTGTATAGTATTTTCCTAGTTAAGCCCTTTCATTTGATACCCATATTGAGGGAGTTGTGAAAAAATATGTAATTTTCTATTTTAGCGGCGGCCATCTTGGACCGATTTTCATCAAACATAACTAAGAACACTCCCGACTAATTCACCTTTTAAATAAAAAAAAACAAAATCAAAATCGGTTCATCCGTTTGGGAGCTACGATGCCACAGACAGACACACACACACACAGACACGTCAAACTTATAACACCCCGTCGTTTTTGCGTCGGGGATTAAAAACAACAGCGAAAGCATCATCTTAGCCTTATCAACTCGCCTTAACCCCAACTAAATCCTAGACTAAATATAAGTAAATCACCCAATATCAAGATGTACCAAATCACAGGAATAAATAAAATCGGACATGAATGAATTGTCAATTCATAGATTTCGGTGCAATGCATGTTTATTTTCAGAATTACGCGACATCTTCACTCATGTAAATGGTGAAGGAAAAAACGCGACGGAAATCTGAATCCTGGGATTTTTTATGCCTTTTTTCTCCGTGGACTGTAGCCTAAGATGGAACTTGTGTGAGGAAACCGTTGCCACACGGGATGCTTCGTAAAGTTGATAATGATTCCTTTATAAAACAACCCTTACCAATATTCTGTGTATTAGCATTAAACTGCAGCTGAGCTGGTCTTTCCTGTTCGTCTTCTGCAGTCCATCTCTCGGCGTCTCTGATAAAGTGGGCGCTGATCTCATGGGCTTGGTACTTGGGCGCAGAGCTACACTGCGAGGAGTGGCCGAAGCAGAAACAGGGCGTACACCCGAACTCGTTTCCAATGTCCAAGTTGAAAAAGCCTGGCTTGCATCTAGATGATAGAAGAGAAAAGTTTTGAAATATTCACATTCGAAAAAGATTGTAAATTAATGAATTTGATTTAAAAGTAGCGTGTTTTTCGCGTTCGTCTATTTATTCCCAATCCCGTGAGAATTTCCCCAAAAAAATGCTGTTGCCAGTAGACGGCCATAAATCCTAACTCCGAGCTATTACTGAAAATTTTACAACACTGTTTGATCTAGAAATTGAGAAATCCAAACTACAAGCTTGGCAGAAGAGGAAAAAGTTCCTTTAAATCCAGAAAATATAGGAATTCTTGGATAAAACCTACTCTCTACAACGCCTTCCTTCGACGTTCTGCTTGCACAAACACACGCCGGTCTGGGGGTCACATTGCGGAGAGTTAGCGTAAGACCCCGACTCGTTACACCCACAAGGCTTGCACCCTAGGTTGGTGAACTCGTAGTGGTTCGGTGCGCACACGTCACACTTGTCACCTGTCACCCCAGGCTTGCACTGACACTTGCCCTCGGCGTTACATTGGAGACTCCTAGATCCTGAGAACGAAAAATCGTACTTAGGCTACGTTTAATATTGACTAACCAAAACTGTAAAGAGATTAATTATTATCATAATCCCAAAGATGTGCCTGAACACAGAACACGCGTTGCACATTTGTGTATTTTACGGCAGTACTTCTTTACGGCAGTAGTTCCCTCCATGTGGAGATGGTAGCCATCAAGGTGGTTTAGCGGGTAAGAATCCCAACTCTCCGTCATACTTGCATGATGCGTTGACCCTGTTCACCTAATGAAGACACCTATCCAAGATATTGTATCTAATAAATGACAACAGAGATGTGGTCTTACCTGTAGGATTACAGTTGCAAGGCAAGCAGATGTCCCCGGAGCCTTGGAAGTAGTTCTCGCGGCACCTCTCGCAGTTGGCCCCGTCCCTGTTCTCCGCGCAGTCCTTGCAGCGGCCGCCGTGGCCAGTGCGCTCGTACAGGTCCTTGTCGAACTCGCACTTGTTCGAGAACCCGTTGCAGTTGCACGCTGCAAACGAGCCACAGTCAGGATGCGGATAAAGGCGCAAGCGTCGCATAATTACCTAATGTGTTAATGGCTAAGGCGTTCGAGTAGCGTAGAATTCATTTATTTCGCAATATACACGTATAGGATATTAATTGTCAAACGTCCGCCAAAATTATAAATTCTAGACTTCAGTATATTGGTGTAATTTGGATGGTTTTGGGTAACATTCAAATTACAATAACCTATTCAAATTACAATACAAAACTCATAAATAAATAATAGTACAAACTCTTTGGTAATCTCGTAAATTACGTTGGGATCGCCAAGAGTGAAGAGATTTGTTGTGCAAGAGACTAGGCGAAAACAATAATTTAAAAACTAAAACCCAACTAAGTATATACAAAATCAACTGCATTGCATGTAACAAGAACGTAATATTGTATTAAAATTGAATACACAATTTACTAATTTGAAATCAAAACCTGTAGGAACATTATTATCTATTATAATGTAATTTATAGCTATGGTTGCTTGCCGCTATGACCCGTGGATGAAAGAAAAGAGAGTTCTAAAAAATAAACGGGTGCGAATTCATTTGTTAAAATCAGATGAATTAAATTTTTTTTTTCTTTCAGCCCAGACGCAATAGAAGTGACAGATACAATAAATGAGATGAGATGAGTAGTTTAAATGCTGCGTAAATGCAGAGACTGCATAATTTATTGCCTTTCCTTTTGGTTTTTACCTTCGTGTAAAAATTCGCAAGACCAATCTATATAAATGGTACCCGACATTTAAGCGTTATAAAAACTTTAGTAGAGTATAGAAATGCTACATTGTGTAAAAAAAAAAACAAATCAATCCATCGTTAACTTTTCGAGTTTTGCAGACACAGACAAATTATTATGGAATCTGAATAGGTACCAAATTTCAGATCGGTCATGCCGGTGGAATTTGTTTTATTTATTGTTTCAATTAAAAAAATATACGTCCGTTTGTACTAAACTTTTTTGAGATGACTGCCATGTTGTCGGTGTTTTTGCTTTACCCGTCAAAAAATTACAGAATACCGACCGGGTAGCATGTCAATAACAGCCCCGAACTTGGTCTCAAAATGGTCTCTAAACCGAAGTGAAATGGCTAAAAAACAAAAGCCTACAACACTAAAAAAGATGCGATTAGTGTTTCTGTGTTTGGCGAACGCGTCTGTCAAATGTTCGGAGGGTCCTATCTTTAATATTTATATCTGCATACATACACAAATACCCAGTAAATGTAGTTTGCACACCAAGTGTGCAAAAAAAATTGGCGATTTTTTTATTAATCAAAGAAACTAACATAAAAATGGCGTTATACATGTAAAGTAGGTATTAGACAGCGGTGGATTGCGAATTTTCGAGGTAGCCACACTAGGCAAGCCTGTATCGTGGATACCAGTTAATTTAACATAATCAATTTTACTTTTAGAGTTTTGGCCTCAGTACACAGCAACTTAAGTATAAAATTATAACATGAAAGTAATACAATGTTATGAGAATATAATAATAATATGGTATTTATATATAATTAAATAAGTATTTTATAATGTAAGAATAAATACAATGTAAATATAAGTATATTATATCTTTATATAAAATAACATAAGGAAATCGTGTGAAGTCGGTTATCAAATAGGAGTTAGTATGTCTTCAGTTTCATCGTATGTCATATTTATGTGCTATCGAAGTGGTTAGCACATATCACATACGATGAAACTGAAGACATACTAACTCCTATTCGATAACCGATGATAATTTTATCATGGAAATTCGTAAAACTATATTTTTCCTGCTCTAATTTGCAAAAAATGTAGGGAAACGAAAAGGATAGCAATAATAGTCATATATGCACCCGCATAATGCACATTTTTACATAGGTTGCATTCTAATCGTGGGAGAGGTGTTCGATGCGATAATCGGACCCATAATAAGTGACGCAGAAGTCGGTTATTACACCATTTGTGCGGTCATTTTATGCAAAATCTTCGCATAGCAACAATCGCATCGCATATAGCCAGCATTCTATATCGAACTAACCCTTGCACTCGTGCACGTTCGTTGGCGAAGCTCTGCCCCAGGGCGCGTCGTTGTAGAAGTCGAGACACCTCTCACACTCGCGGCCGGCTGTGTTGTGCTCACATCTGGAAACATTGATGGATTACGTTCTTTTGAAGTAAGACACCTATTAACCCCATTTGGTGGATGAATAAAACAATGTTCATTAGAATTTCAATTCTATATGCGACAAACTAGTATTTTAGAGAGAAAGGAACAAGAGCTGAACCCAAGGTGTTTTCACCCTTGACATTTGGGACATTTTACACAATGCCATTAGGTCCCAAACTAAACAGAGCAGCTATATACTTCTATATTATATATAATTTTTGTAAATACAAACTTTAAAAACATCCAGACCAACACAATCACTTAATGTTCATCACATAAAATATTTTTGAATCGAACGAATCACAATAATTTACCTGCAAGCCCTAGTTCTGGTACCGTCAGGCAGTTCCTGAGTCTCACAGACGGATGCGTGGCCGTTACACTTGCACCTAGCACCCACTGCCACATCGGCGATGGCGTACCAATACGACTGCAGCACCTGGACGTCTCCGAAGATCTCATCACCGAACGTGTTCAATCGATCCAGGGAGATACGCAGGTCAGTGGCGGTTACCCATTCCTGAACACGAAAATTAATTCTAAAGAACTTGAGAACAGGTTTCATGATCATAAAAAAAATGTGGGGTTATAAATTATTATCGTTAGCCGTTTTCTTATCACATTTTTACTTTATTCAGCTTTTACAGTAGAAAACATTGCTATATAATGTGTATATTTGAATAACATTAATAATAGCTTAAGAATCAATAACCTCGGCAACATGACATCTATTAAATAGGACACCACACAAGTGCCAATTAAAATAGTGGATATCAGTAGCAGTTGTAAGCAGTACGCTTCAAAAACTGTCTATACCTGTAACTCAGGGCTGCTGTCAAAAGTGAAAGCCGACGGCCTGCCTTCCAGTGTGGAGAACAGCACATTGCCGCCAGTGAGTGGAGAAATGTCGGAGTACTCGCTGGTGCAGAGTGCACGAGTTTCTGCGCCCAGTTCTGCCGCTCTCTGCTCTTGAACGCCATAAGTATCGCGACAGGATGCACTGCAAAGCAAATTACAAAATATTGAGGGCCTGTTTCACCAACTCCGGTTGAGTCCCCGTTAAATTAAGTCATAGGCAAATAATTTCATATTTATTTGGTTGTGTTTATAATTTGGTGGTTAGCGGCTATCCAGAGGTGGTGGAACAGATCCTAAATCTCTTTTTTATATCATTTCAAAATTCAAAATGTATAGAAGTAGTGACGTGTGTGTGTCACCTAATTTTTTTTAATCGGGATTGTTATCCTTGCTAATTCAGATATTATTATTTAAGTGGTTTTACCTGAGCGATCGTTCTGAAGGGAATTTCGTCGGAATGTATCATAATGTCATTACCTGAAATATTGGAACGGCTCCCAAACTCTCTCTTCGTCAGTCTTCTTGTAGATAGCAAAGCTCTGAGGTCTTGGAGAGTAGAAAACGATTCTCACGTAAGTTATGTCGTAAGCCTTGCCTGCAACATTCAACAGTTCCAGGTATTAAGGGCAAATAGATCAGAATACTCTTAAAATACTACTGCAATTGACTGGTGGACAGATATTTCAACATTTTGTTTAGATCCCATGTAATAGGTGGCGAGCCTTTTGCCATCAACCGGGCCTAAGTCTAGACTCCGAGTGATTCTCAGTAGCAGTACTGCGAATTTCAAAGAAAATCCAAATGTTGCGGAAAATTACTGGTCTACTCCCTAGGTCATCTACTACGCACTTCATGCTTATGGAGATGACCCCCTGTATCGACATCGTATTTTTGCCCTAGAAAATATTTCTTGGGATGTATAAGGTTTTATTCTTATCTAGGAAGTGTATTATGACGTGATTTTGAAAAAAATACACTTTGAAGCGGTGACATCCGAAAGTTAGCAACTCCCTGAGCGCAAGGTGATATTCATTACTTCTTACTAGTTTAAAATGTTGATATTATATTCTATATTATCATTAGTTTCGGGGTCGGGGTAGATACTCCGGCATTGGAACGAACATAATGATCTTACCCAAGTGCAGCGTCAAGTTGACCTGGTTAGGATACTGGATGCCTTCCTTCATGGTCTCAGACTGCCACCACGTCTGGTTGTCCTGTTCGTAGTGAAGATCTGTCAGGTAGTAGCTGGAGAACTGGCCTGGCTGACAACTGTCGCACGATCTGAGAAAAACGAGAGACTAAATTTTTATTTGTACTACCCTGCGGTGCTTAAACTACATTCAAAGATGATGAAACCGTACATTTAGAGGAGATTTGAGATATTTGTAGAACTCAGGTTGTGGAATCAGTTTCCTGCTGAGATTTTCCCAAGAGGCTACAGCTTGGGGTTCTTTAAATATGGTGTGAAAAGATTTTTGCAATGCGTAAGTGATACCCCTGGTGTTGCAAGCATCCATAACTACGGTAACCGCTTACCATAAGGCGAGCCGTATGCTTATTTGCTACCAGTGGCGTAAAAAAAAAATTTTGTACGAAAGTCGTACCTAGTCGATGTGCCAGCCGATGTTTGGATGCAAAACACCTTCACGCCGTTGTCTCCACAAGTGTTGGTCGTCTCCATCTGAACCATGAACGCTGCATTCTCGAACTCCGGTATACATCTCTGTTAAAATAAGCAGTTATTTTAATTATTATTTAAATACGTATATTGTGTCACCTTAGCAAATATGTCTTGATGACCTTTTTTGGTATGTGTTAAATCCTCATTTAGTTCTTATCATAAAAACCTTTGCCTTTATTTCATAACCATTGGTTCAATATCCAACCACAACCATAAGGAACAAACTCTCATCAGGAGATGCCTCTTTGCTTCCTACCAAGGGTGAGCTTTTTGAACTTACGCCGCTTACTGGCGCCATTATCTGGTTAGCCGGTGGAGGGCGGACTACCCAAATCAACCACTTACTATGGCTTCTCAAGGCCGGAGGTCTCATAGTAAAACAATGGCATAGGATTATCCAAATTCGTTCCAGCATTGATGCACTTATTTCTTAAAATAAACATTATGATTAGTAGTAGTTTAGGTTCTACATTACATAAAAATTTTAGTCATCGATTGTTTTTTTTTTAATTTGCTGAGCAGATCAAGTTTTTTCGGCTATAGGTTGTATTTTATTTTAATGAGTTAAGGTCAATAATTTAAGAAAGAAGAGGCGTTTCATTTAAATTTCATTTTGAGTAAGCAGGGAAATCCCGTTTATAGGCCATCGAAAAAAGAATCATGGAAGGATAAATTAATTCTTCAATCGCTATAAAAATAAAATTCGAAGGGAAGATTATTTTAAAAACCAATACAAGTTAAAAACAAGCTATAGGAACAAAGAAAAATTATGAATAAAAAATTAAGATTGCACTAACACGCAGTGTGGCTCCCTCTATCTTCCTCCATTTGTTTTTAGTGAATATTTGTTGTGTAGTGGAGCAGAACATTTGGATCTCCTTAATTGTACTTTTTATCCTGGGAAAGCGGTGAAACGACCAAGACATCGTTTTCACGTGGTGATTTCGATGATAGACATCGTTTCCACCTGTTTCCCAGGGTAATAAATACAATCAAGTGGATCCACATGCTCTACTCCACATCTGACAAATATTTTACGGAGCACTTAGCTAAATCTTGTGAACGAAACCATAGCGACTTCTAATTTGACTGCTAACGCCATCTATTTAGCGTGAAGTCAAACTTTTGTTGCAAAGAAAAATCAGTTTCTGTATAAAGAATTCGATTTTCTCAAAAAAAAATTGGTACTTACCGTTCACTTATTAAGTATAATATAATAAATAATAAATATTTGGTTTATATTTATATTTTGCAAATATGTCGTTGAAATAATGACTTTGTGTAATGAACATAGCACTGTTATCAGAACAATTTATAGTGTCATGCTTACTAGGTACATAATATGGAACATTTTATTAATATTTTTGTTTGACGAAAAGTTCCTCTTATATAAATATTCATTTATATAAACTGGATATTAGTATTTATCTTAAAATATGCTTTTTTGCCAAAGTTAGTTCTGGGATGTATTAATTCTATGTAGTTCGTTACGTCATTTTGCACCATAGGTTTGTTGTAGGTCTTTTGCATTATTATTTTCTGACTATAGAGCATATTTTGTGTATGTACAGCCGATTAAATGCTTATGAATTTTATGACTTCATTTAAATTGAAATGGTGGTTGTAAAGTGTTTTGATGATTTCATTTCCAAAATATCTACATGAATTTCTTGGACTTTAGATTTCGCTGCAGCTGACATTATGGCAAATATTTTAAGAGGGAGATATTTTGGCTTTTATGTGATCAATATGGTTTCTCGAAAATAATCAGGATCATTGGATCTAAAATCAGCCCCAGACTTTTTTCCCTGATTGGATTTATTGAGTGAGTTTCACCTGTTTTGGATTCACCTGATTTTTTGCAGTAAAAGTTAGTTATGAACCAATGATTCAAAAGCAAGTTTAAGCTTTTGAATGATTGTTTGATCAACTGATATCCAGATACTTTTGGCCTGTTCCACAGCTTAATGATAAGTTCACGTTAAATTAGCTGGAAGATAATGTAATACAAATTTTGTTCTATTTTTTCATTTTTCGGCACAGGCCCTGTGCCTGTTTAAGTTTGCAGCAACACTGTTTAAGTTTTTTGAAAATAAAAAGAAACATTTATTTGTCATTTTTACAAGGACATTGTCTACCTACTACAATTTGTTTTTAAACTCTACCTACTCTACAATTTAGTTTACACTGGGTTGGGAGCCTCCAAGTGACTTCTGTGTTTTTCCGTTTGTTTATGATCTGAGCAGTCTTAGATATGATTTATTCATGACTTCCACAATATTACTGGCTTGACTTCATTTTTTTTACTGCACAAAGAGTGGGGACCGTAGACCTACGTATTTGTATTGCTTTCAACTTGATACCTCCTCGCATTTATGAGAAAAAGTGTGCTGACAGATACACAGACAGACGGACAGTGAAGCGATATGGAACCCTAAAAATAATATTTATTATTTTTAGTGTTTATTATGTTTACCTAAAAGTTTTTTATTAAAGTTGTCAAACGGACAGAATGTTTTCTGTCATATTTTTCTCAATAATTTCATTGCCTACATTACAGTACGCACGCAAAGCTTTTTTCTCAATCATTTCATTGGCTACGTACCCGTACGCTTGGCCGGGCTGAAGTTGGCCCTTTGAATGCGCAATGGCATGTTTAGATTATAAATTGTGTACTGCGCAACTAAACGGCTAACCTCACTTCGTTATGTCGCGCGTACTGATTCAAACACGAGCCATTAAAACCAACGCGTATGCTCCATCTTGTCCTGTGGCCCGATTCACGGAATTAAAACCGTAGCGATGTCGCAGCGACTTGCAGTTGTCGCCAATCTTATTGGCCGAGTTAAAGTGGACGCGTGCCGTAAAAATCGGAGAGATAAAAATATATTAAAACGAAAGCTCAAGGGGGCTAGACAAATGCAACTTGTCTAACCCCCCAGGGGGCCTAGACAAGTTGCATTTTGACATTCGAATCGACAAAAATATGTATGCAAATGACATTAGTGACAGCCCGATTTGTCGAAAGCTTGTGTCATTTCCATACATTTTGTTTGTCGCTTCGAATGTCAAAATGCAACTTGTCTAGCCCCCCTGGTCGTTAGGCTATCGTTTTGATTCATTATAATCAAATATTTTTTCTCAACTCTCAACTTCAACCCGGACAATAAGATTGGCGAGAACTGCCAATCCATCGGGCTACTGTTTTAAGAACTTTGCACCCACTTGCCTAGCTACCGCTGAAATATGTTTACTACCTACCTACCTACTTGAATTACACGTAATGTGATCTGTAAGACTGTAGTTATCCTTCGCAAGCGCAATAGCTTTCACACAAAGAAATGCAATGCTGCAATGTTGTTTATTGAAATTATTGGTGAGTGAATAATTCGGACTCATGGAAATTATTATTTTCAGAGATTTAGGGTCTGTGTCACTAACTCCTAATAAGTTACCGTTAAATTACCTAGCAGCTATTACGAATATTGTACACACGAATTTTGTTCCATTTTTTTTATTAACAAGTGGTTAGCGGCTATCCAAAGGTATTATTGTTTAAGTTTAATGTTAACATTATTGATAATAATAATATTGTCTTCATTTTGTTTATAAAAAAAACTTTTTGGGTGGTACAAATAATATTATTTATTTTATTCTTTTTGTATTTTTTAAGAATTTTCCGTCATTAAAAATACCATTACCTACTTATTTTGTTATAATATTTTTATTTTCGGTATGAGATGTTTATTTTATAATTTAAATTATGTATTGTGTTGTGATATTTTGACGACGTCTGTGGTCTAGTGGTTCGAGTACCGGACTGCTGATCACGAGGTCCGATTCCCACATCACACAAATATTCGTGTGATGAACATAAGTGTTTGTGTTTGTCTGGGTGTTTCTTATGTAAAAAAAAAGTATATAAGTATTATATTCACTGTCTAGTGCCCATAGTACAAGCTCTGCTTAGTTTGGGACTAGATGGTGCTGTGTAAAATGACCCAGAATATTTATTTTATTTATTTATATTATAACTTATGGTTTGACGGTGAACCTAAACTTACCAGCGAAATGTGTGTGTACATAAGTACACTTCTGGCTAACCCTTCGGGGAGTACAGGCGTGATGATAATGTTATTAATACTTGACTATTGCAAGGAAGGTGTATTTATGGGTGAACGTCCTCAGGCGGTGCTATATATACCCGTACTATTTCAGCTGCTTCCATTTGTCGCGATACAAAGCGTGGTTTCCTATATTTCTTATTTTCTCCGCGTTTGTTTATGTTTTGCTTGTTTGAGTAGGTCTAAAGCTCTTAAGCGCGACGGTAACAACTCCTTGGTTCGATTACTGGTTCGAGCAAAGTATTGTTAGTGGTTAAATAGGAATATTCCCGTCTGAGCACCTTTTTTTAGAAACTTTACTTACTTACTTTGAGCACTTAATATATTTTCAAATGTTGGTACATTTTACACAGCACCATCTAGTACCAAAATAAGGCGAGCTCATGCTATGGATAGGTACAGAGCTCGCCAAACTTATTGTCCGGATTGAAGTTGGCACGAGCTAACTTTAACTCAGCAAGCAACGTAAAAATCTGAGAAAGAATCGCCCTTACATGCAGGGCACCCAAACGTAAATGATTTTTAAGATGGCGCCTATAAGAAGTGTAACCTACAATATACCATTACAATAATATTATGTTGTTGTAGGGACCCTGCTGACGCATTATATTTGTATACAGGCGCACGATTGTATTAGTGCAACGCAGCATTCGTCTCCCCACACCCACCCAGATGTGACGTTTATGTAAGTATTTATAATGAAATTGTGAAACTGTCCAGTAAAATATATTATAGAAATCCAATCATTATGAAAATTTAGTTAACCACCTTTTTATAACAAACCCCACATTGATAACATCTTATTGACTGGATTTTATACATATAGGTAAAATCTGCTCTTTTACTTCTTTTTACAGAACTTGTGGCAATTATCACGTGGTTATTTTATTCAAAAACTTCCCAGTATGTTCCCGTTAAATTACTTTGCAGATAAGTTCATACAAAATTTATTCTATTTTATAATTTAACTGGCGGTTAGCGTCTATCCAGAGTTGGTGAAATCTATTAGAATAAATGAAATACAATCTTTGAAGCAGTTTGAACCGGTTCTCCAAATTGCTAGATTCGCCAGACCACAACGTTGGTCCTTTTTGGATGGACCTTTGGAATTCTTTTTTATTAAGTTATTAGTTTGGTATCACTGTGAACTGTATGTGATCCTTTTCGGTTTTTGGTGATCCTCACTGGATGAGTGGAGTTCACTACAAACTTTCCACTATGAAGTACTGACTAGTTGTTGCTCACGGCTTCATTCGCAATCCTAAAAGACTTTTTTATATCCTGTGTTATTCTTATGTATAAGTTATAATACTGTAAAGTTTCATCAAAATCCTTTCAGTAGTTTTTGCGTGAAACAGTAACAAATATCCATTCATCGAAACTTTCACATTTATATTAAGTGTAAGTTGCCAGGACCCCTATAGGAAACAGGTGTGAAGCTATGTATGTATGTATGTATGTATGTATGTATGTATGTATGTATGTATGTATGTATGTATGTATGTATGTATGTATGTATGTATGTATGTATGTATGTATGTATGTATGTATGTATGTATGTATGTATGTATGTATGTATGTATGTATGTATGTATGTATGTATGTATGTATGTATGTATGTATGTATGTATGTATGTATGAGGGTAAGGATTTTACTGAGGAATGAGCTCCTTTACTTCATCATCTACCTAGCCTTTTCCCAACCATGTTGGAGTCGTCTTCCAACCACAGGATTACATATTATTAGTCCTTAATGACCCTGTAACACATGTCCAATCAAAAACTTGACCGCGGCAAGCCATATTCATACTCATCATCAAAAGTTTCTAGGTAAAACTGTGTTTAGTAGATCTGTCGGCACTGACAATGCTTTGCAGTTGACCAATGACGCGTGTAATGACTTCATTTATCCGGTTACAATACAAATCAGTTTTATTCAATGTTCTCCCTGTGATCCCGAAGAGGTTCACTGATGGTAAAATCAGGGACATACCACGATACAAATGTAAAAAATAAGTTTACTATAGTCTGCCCGGAACTAGTTGGCCACGCCTTAGGTATGTGAGTGGAGGGGGGTTTGCCTGCGCGCGGTGTGACGGAGGGGCGGGGGCGTTTGCTTACAGTTACATTTGTTTACAGTAACCCGCCGCCTCACCCCCGTCCCTACATAAGGCGCGGCCAACTAGTTCCGCGCGGACTTTATGTAATTACTTGATATATTACCACTGAACGATAATTTATGAACAAAACACACTAGGTACTTTTTATGTTACCTGTTAGAAATCAATCTCCTCAATATCCTCCAATTTAAAACTATGCGTTTTAATTTCCATTAATCGAATTGACACTGAAGTTAAGGCTTGACCTTTCTGTTGTATGCAGTCCTATAGAAGAGATAGTAGCCGCGGAAAAATATAGTATTCAGACTTCAACCACTGGGCATGGACCATTTCAAAATATTTCTAAAAGGATTAGGAGAACGTCAACTTTACGCATTCGTGGTGCGAATACCGAATTGCTATCTGCCCCTCGTCATGGAGGAGGACTTTTGGCCGCAGGACGTGGTGTTCCGTCGCTTCCGCGGACAAGTGCCACCGGACAGCACAATGACAATAAGTGCAAAGTGAAGTGTTACTAACATAGTCTTAAGCTTTATCTACTAACACTACTTTGTATAAATATTTTATATATGTTAGCTTGTAAGGGATATATCTATGGGCCATCAGATGATGCCTGAAATAAATGAACTATTATTTATTATTTTTATTATAATACACCAAGAAGCAAGGAGTGGCTTCGCCCTGATGGGGTTTGCAACGGACCACAGACCGTCATGGTCATGGTGAATGCTATTGATCCCATGGCAATGACAGCAGGGAAGGGAAATATGGTTTTCAGTCGGTGTGACTCCGATAAACCCTGCTGCATCCCCAAGATGGTGAGAATTTTCCTCATCAAACAAAGGTATACACCAAGCTGGCCTAGTGTGAGTTACCAGATTTCGCACATCTTCAGGGAGCTTATGGGGTCGTCGTTTTTGTTGTGAATTTGAGGAATATTTTTGAGGACATATTATACAGCACCATCTAGTCCCAAACTAAGCAGATTTGTTGTACTATGCTTTCTAGACAATGTGTGAATTTGGATTATTTATATTTTGGGGATATTTTACACAGCACTATCTAGTCCCAAACTAAGCAGAGCTTGTACTATGCGTTCTAGACAATGGCTTTATACTTTTTTGTAACTTATATTCATCACATAAATATTAATATCCTGTGGGAATCCCCACGATCAGTAGTTTGAGTTGGTATTTTTAGTTCTTATGATGACAAATGTCCTCCTTTTTGGATACTATCTGACAACAATATGAGGGAACTTTTATCGCCATTTATGATTCATACCCTCACAATCAGGCCCGTAGCGACATCTATCGCGCTAAATAAGACTTGTACGAAGCAAAAATCCTGATCGCGCAAGTAAAGTTTACCGTGCAACTTTCATAAACATAGGTACAACCACCTGACATCAACCGTCGGGCAGTGGTCCGCCAGACATAACACCCGCCTGGTCGGAGGATCCTCCCTTTGGATGGAGGGACCTCGTCCCTCCACAGGTTGATGAAACACATATTCAGTGCAATATCAATATTCGAAGGAAAGACTGGTTGTCAGGCTTTTTGGGCTTCTGATTACCACTCACGATTGTCATACTTGTTAGTCTCTCTCTCTATTACATAATTTCCTACCAAAACCTTACAATACTTTGGTTTACCTTTAAATTGAACCCAGTACCTCTATTAAAACGCCGCTTACGATCTAGATATGAGGAGACCACCCAAAAGCGTCGTTATAACTTATACTGAACCACAATGCACACTGTTCGCGGCCTTTATGAGAGCACTGTACAGGATACCGCAGAGCATAATATGACTAGTTAATTACTTTACATTATAATAACGCACTCACTTGCAATTTCCGACTTCGGAGGGGCTCAGTTATCGTAATAAGATAAGAAGTAACTTTGCTCTACACATGGAAGCAATGCCTAAATACTTTGGCTTTGACAACCGTTAGTGTCACTTAGAGTCGCGCTCAGAGATGTCACTTAACCTAATGAATCATTAGCTACTGAGACCCAGTATATCTTAGTACAATGACAACAAATTCAAATATGGAAAAATAGGCCAAGATATAGTAGCCACTGTTTGCTAACGATTCATTAAGGTTAAGTGAAGTCTCTGAGTTGGGGCAAACCCAGTGTCATTACCGTCTTCCTAGCCTGTTCTTAACTATGTTGTCATTGGCTTCCAGTCCGACCAGATGTGAATGAATATCCTTTACACGAAGCAACTCCCATTAGACATCCACAACCCAATTTCTGGGCATTACCGATATTTGAAGGATAGACTGGTTGTCAGGCTTTTTGGGCCCCTGACTACCCCTAACGACTACCAAGTGTGTTGCCCTCCAAATTAGGTTGCGAAGTGCTCTTAAAACATTGACTCTAAGTTCATTTCCTCACTTGTACCACCTATCTACACAGAATAAACTAGAATTATAGGTGTATTTATTAGATAATATCTTTTTCTGTAGAAGTGTATTCCTGGTCTCTCTTACTTAAAAAAAAAACAGTCTCAAAAGGAACCTAATTGAAGCACTAATATCCACTCATTTGTGAGGAATAAAATTTTTTCAATTAAAAGCTAAGTATTAAGAGAAAGTTCAAATATTCTTAAGCTTGAACTATTCCTAGACACACTCACAATCTGTAATTGAATGCAAATAAAAGCCCTTTTGTCTCTTGTCTAGAGACAATGGACTTAACAGAAAGCGGAATTTGTCTCCAGCATCTGTTATAGGTTATCAATAGAGTCCGACTCTATGGGGTTTATTTCTATTTGTTCTTTTTCTATAAGAACTTTTGTAAATCTCAAGCTTTACGAGTTGTAAAGTAAATGCATAAAGGCCTGTTTCAGCAGCTCTAGATAGCTGGCCGCTGGATAAACTCAAAAATGAAAAAAGTTAAAATAACTGCCAAATAATTGAATGGTAACTTGGAGGAAGTGAAATAGGCCTTCTTTTTTTCATCAAACAGTTTTTGGTAGTCTGTGACTGTAGTATAATAATGATTAGGTATACATAATTATATACCTACTTATCTTGTTTTAGATATCATTGTATAAAATGTCTATGGTATTAAGTCTGGTTCTGGACTACTTTTTATGTAAAGATAATAATACTACTTAAATACATATTACGGTCTACAATTATTCAGTGTCCAAAGTCAATTGTACCTAAATGCGATGTCGAGAAGTTCTTTGTTGTCAATTTTGAGCCTTTGTTACTGCGAATCTCCAGTTTCAAGCTACATCCACGAGTCCAGGAAGAGTCGACTTCTTTCTGGTACCTGGTACCAGAAAGAAGTCGTAAAATGTGGGTTCGTATAAAAATCTCTCGTTCTCTATCCAATTATAACGACAGAAGAAACATAAAACTGTCAATATAGCAACTATCTATAGTTCTTTAGTTGCTAGGGAAAATTTTATTATTCGGACTTCTTCGGTATCCCAGCTTACACTCTATAAGGACAGCGTTAGGCTACAATAATAATGACACAATTACATGTAGACAATAAAATAAGCATGACGGATGCGATAAGTATGTTCCGTTTGCGCAGATAACGGGACATTAGGCTGAGAGCTAACGAACTCATTACTATATTGAACCAACTCGACTCCGCTCCGATAACCTTCGATCCCCAAAATGTACGCTAGCAACTATTTTTATTTAATATTTTTTATCTGTAAACAGTTTGATAGTTCATTCATATTTTAGGTTAATCTGTGACGCTTCTCGTATTGAAAGCGTTGGCCGCTATTATTGTACACCTCATTAACTCTATACACTAAAAAAAGTATCAACTGTAAATGCCCTCAGAACTATAACCTATTAAAAGACTATGATCGATATACTAATAAGATAATATCTACAGATTTCGAATCTAAACTGAATCAAAATTTGGACGTCGATTTTTGGGATGCTCCTATTGCTCCTACGCACTCGGTTATTACGTTATGGGAACTGTGGCTACTGGAATGATCAATCTTGTGATCCGGCACCCCCAATACTACAGTCACTTATTATCCTTTGATGTAATTGATCATTTATATTTGCAGTGAAAAAGTTTTAAAGAGATATATTGCGTAAAAAATCATCTGCAGACTCAGTAAAGCAACATTGGATAAAATAATAATGTAATATGATTTACATTAGATACAAAATTGCTAAGGATATGGGGGTAAAATCACCACTCTTGATGTATCATACTATTAATCGCATAGACTTAAAGTAGTCATTTTAGCCCCCCTAATAAAGGTTCTATATACTTTCATCATGAATCAAATGAAGTAGATCCCATGTTCCCATACCATGATATTATAGGAAACGTTTATAAAGGACAGAGGTAGCTTGAAACTAGGTATTTTTAGTTTATCAACTTTGGCGTAGGTATGTATCAGAAATCAGTAAGTAGTCTATAAAACCAATTGTCTTATCTATAAGACCACCTTATAATAAGACCACCGATTTACCTTATCTTGTAACTTCGAGAGCATCTTAACAATGGAATAAAAAAAAACTGTATCACAAAGATCTTTGTTTAATGTGCAGAGGCAACCGTCACGGGGGTTGTCTACCATGGCAGTCGGTACTAGTTCAATATTCCAGTTCATCGTCCCTGGGCTGAGGAGTCTATATAGGGAGAGCATTAAAATCAATGCGTCACAACATCTTACCAAAGCTACAGTTCTCGCCAAACTTATTGTCCGGGTTGAAGTTGGCACGAGCTAAGTTTAACCCAGCCGTGAAAATCGAAGAAACAAAATTATAGGATTGTAATAAATAAAACGAAAGCTCAAGTCGGAGGCTGTCGCTTCATATAATTTTTATCCAACATTCTCCGATTTTTACGGCCGGGTCAAAGTTAGCCCGTGCCAACTTCAAGCCGGACCATAAGTTTGGCGTGAACTGTACTATGGTGTAGTAGCATGGTCACCATCAACATCGATAGTTAGTAGATACTTAGTATCGATTATGTCAGGCATATTTGCAATCAATTATCAAAATAATCGAGTCAATACGTCACTAGTATCTAGTAGTAGTCAGTCATGAACATTATCATTCTCACATAATAAGTTCAGTTTGATAATAAGTTCTAAATTTAGATTGTGTTGTACCTATTTACCTATGAATGTTGTATACACGTTTTAATGCAGTTTTTGTATAACCAATTGTAATAAAGGGAGGGAGAATAAGCAGAATTATAAAATGAACTGTATATCAGTGTATATGTATAGAGTACATCCTTACATATAGTGTTCGTTCATATGAACAAACACATAACATAATTATTATGTACCTACAAAGCTATATGATAGTTTGGTGCATCTCAAAATTAAGCAAAAACTTGCTGCAAATGTGATAAACGGACCAACTATAAAGTGAGACCTATTTGCATAAGGTACTTATTTCATAGTTACTCACACAATAGATGAGATTTGCCTATTTTTATAGACTCCTACATCATCGCTAAAGCTCTATACTTATGTCCATTTACAAAATATAGCGCTATGGCATCAGTTAGCGCCGACCGTAGGTTTTGTTTTTGTTAGTAAATAATTGGTCCGAACCGTATAAGGTATCGGGTCCGAACGCATCCATAGTTCAAAGAAAACATCTTTTCAAAGACTTTTTCGTTGAGACGAACCTCTTAGCTAAGTTAGCTAACAGATTGTTATTCTTTATTCATGTAAGCATTGAAAGACGCAACACTTTAAATTTTAGTTAGTGATGACTACTTAAACTACTTAAAGTAACCACTACTCTGTTGAAAGACTTAACCAAAAGCTTTAATAAACAAAACTTTCTTCTAGCGTACATTCTCAATACTACCTCCTTTGCTCTCTACAAGCTTACTTATCTTAAAAATACACAATTTGACTGAAATCATCAAAATCAGTAACTTTTAAACAACACAACAAGCTTTCAAAGCACTAAACCGAAACATACAGTTACACTCGAAAGCCGAACAAATAAGACAAAAAATGTGTATAAACTAAAAGCTCAACTTACTTGGGGCATTCCTTCACTATTGTAACATGATGCTAGTTGTTTCGAGCCAATCCGGGGCGTGTGATAGTAATCCTGAGCTGTTGCAGACAGTAATATAGATACAAATGTGATAAACAGTGAGGGTACGGCCGCCATTTTGCGCGACGCGACCTCAGCCCGCGCGCTTCGAGCAAGCACTGAGTGACGCACGCCGGTTTCACAACACTCGGCCAAAGATTAAGTGGACGCGTTATGAGAAATACGCTTGCCTCTGAGAGGAAAAAGGCTGTGCTTTTTAAAAAGAAATAATTTGTCGTAGCTATAGGTATCATTAAACTTTCGCTTTGAATGCTCCACTCTTTCCATACCTCACAGAAATTATTATTAATAAGTCATAATTTCAAAATGATTATCGTCTACTGTATACTCAAGTAGTATATCTGTCAATTGTCATTCCATACAAGAGGTGGACGTAACATAATGTTCTAAGTAAACTCCTCAGCTTTAGGCTCCTCTTCCGTAAATCGTGACACATCAAAGAAAATAAGCAGCAAATGACTTTCCAGCCATCAGGCAAATGGAAGAGTAAAAAATATCTCCCTCATAAGATTTATCAAAAGATCAAATGATATCTATTTCGATCCACAGAATCATCAAGCGTCAGATCCAACCCACCATAATCCATTTTACCTTTAAATTAAACCATTTTATGTTATAGATTCAAGAGCCGAGATAATCATGAAGTTACCTCACTAGTCAAATTTCGTATCAATGTATGTACTACTTTATTTCTTTCATGACCATTTCTTCAGATCGTTTTTGACTAACCTTAAGTAGTTACACTGCCTCTGACTGTGGTATTTTTTATGAATATTACAGAATTACAATAATAAATTAAAACAAAATAGTAGGTCTAAATTTAATGAGCTCAAAACCACGAATAGTTCAGTAGACAAGCGTTTAGCTTCTGCGCTACCGGTTCGATTCCCATACGGGATTTATGGATAGTAGGGCATTATTTAAAGAAAAAAAGTACCAAAGCTGTGTCACATCTCCCCGTTTCTTAATCTTTGTAAGCCCAGCAGTCGTAGAGAACGTGGCCCCATGCCGACAGTTTTTTGTGAACAAACCTGAAAAGGTTCGCCTTTTGTTTTCTGTTAGAATGCCAACATGTGCGGTCACTTGGGGAAGCAATCGGCGAGCCGTGCAAAGGTTTCTATGTTGTTCAGATTTAATAACCATCAATTGTTCGACAGTAATTTTGGGGATTAAAAACACGAGCTTTGGTAGTAATTGTGACAAATATTCCATTCAGTCAAGATGTTATAGGAACTATTATTTTTACGAGCTCAGTATTTATTCAATTTCTGAAAATATTTTGATTTAGATTCCTACAGACACATGATTTTGATGTACATGGTACATAGTAATGGGTATATGTATATAAACCAAATAAATCTACTAGAAGTCGGTATTCACATGACTACATGGTGGCATTGGGGTATAACATTTTAAAAGTTGAAAAAATAGGAAAACTATTATTACAGATGAAGGATTAGGTGACTTATAAAAAATCTAGAATTTCTTTCTGGTCTAAAAGAATCTTGAATGCTATATAGGAAGTTTAGAATTATTGGGAAAGCAGTGAATATGCTTTTATAACGTAAGCCCTTTAATAGATAGCCGCAGCGACATATATTTATAACAAAAAAAAAACAGTAACATTTAATATTTTGTCATAAAATGGTAGTCACACATTAAAATAACTTTTATAGCTCAAACCTATCATTACGTGCGCTGCGGTCCTATAAAAATACAGTTGCCTTGAATAAAATACAGCAGAATAGGCCAAAATACACATAACATTGATCGGGTCGTTATTCAAGCCATTATCATATACGTACATAGAAAATAATATTTATTTACCTTAATTTTTCCACTTTTAAAGATCTCTCTATTTAGATATAAATAGAGAGATCTTTAAAAGTGGAAATAACATAGGTGGTATAGTATAGATTTAAATTATTTAAGGACAATAGTAAAGTTCTGCTTTAGTACTAAAATATATTTCAATCACTGTTTTATTTATTTATTTATTATACTGCAGTTGAGGCCATTAGGCATTTTCTGACTATCTTAGGGTGATGTTAAGATAAAACTGTTCACAAATTAAATAAAGTTAATCATAGGTACTAAGCATTTGAGGTATTTGTACAGATCGTCACATCTACGAAAAATAATTTATTCTTTGCCGTTTCCATAGCCTGCTTCTTTCGTTTTAAACACATGAATAGACTTCGGCGCTTTAGCGTGCCACTACATTAGGTCATTAATATATATGTATCACTCTTTCATGTAGCGCGATCTCGCTCGCACAAAGGCTAAATGTATAGTGATTGGATAAGAACAAATGTTAACCGTATGCAAAAAAAAATGCAGTGCAAATTAATGATAAGTGATTAATTAAGTAGGCATAGAAGTTTTTCTGGCATAATATACGTACTATCTATCATACCACTCTGGTACAATATAGATACCATCACACTTGTCTTCCCATAAGGGGTGGTCAGAGGCGGAGTTGCTCTTTAAGACTAGCATTATTTATCAATAGAGTTGTAGAGTATGTAGGTACTTATTTATCCACAGAACATGGGACCTAAACATAGGAACGAACTGCAAACTAGCCTTGTCATTAACCGAACATAAATCCAAACTCCAAGGTGCTTATTTTTTTGTATTTTGAAGCATTTTCTATGATTCTTTTTTTCTTTTCTAAGATTAACTCGTTTTGCGGACAGGACTCGATCATAGTTACGTCTTCTGGTTAAATACACCAGACGCTATAACCACTAATCTCCAAGCTGCTGTTGCTGCAAGTTGTTGGGTTTTTCTGTGAAATTCCAAGTGGCAGCTTGAAGTGGGGATTTGTGCCCGGTTGATAACAATAGGCTCATCATCATCATCATCACGGAGAACCCACTTCTGTGTTGATTCGGTTTCCACACTTAGTCCTGCGGTGGACCATTTTACGTTTGACAATAGGCTCACCCTAGAACCTAACCATGCCGGCGAACTGATAATGTACACTAGTACACTCCTGCCTAACCCTACGGAGAATACAGGCGTGATGGTATGCTACAAACATCTAGTAGGTACTTCTAATAGCGATAACACAAACGTGTTACGGTTACGGCCATCTTTTTTCTAACGTATCTGCTCAACCCGGTGACCTGTAGGATGATGTAGTAAATATAATGCGATGACGAAAAATAGATTTATCTCTATAATAACTCTATTTCGGCCAAAGTTATTAGGATTTTTCTATGAAGTTTTAATTGTCAACTTGCAGTTTGAAATAAGCCCGGTTAATGGCAATAGGTTTGCCTAGTATGGGACCTATATACCAATTAACACTAGGTGTATATGAGTATGCCTCTGCCTAACCAAATATCTACACAGACTTCACATCACAGATAACGGCACATGTCCCTGCGACGACACAACAACCCAGACACAAACACACCTGCTCACACAATGTCCAAGATACACCCACACAAGGCTCCAGCACGAACCATACTGCCAACTGCAGCAACTGAATCCATACACGTAATCACAGACGAAACCGCCACAGATACATTTATGACTCACCTGACCCACAGCATAAAAACCCTAAAAAACTGTAACAAAACAACACACTCACTCACACAAATACGACGACGTCGCAAATGATCATTATCAAATAGCAGATCATTTGCGATCAGAAGGAGAGAGGAAAAAAAACCATTCAGGAATTACAGATATATATGATGGTATGTCTGTTCGTCGTAGTCGTGGTGGATGTAACTGATCCCATGGCCATGATATCATAGGGCTAGGGAAGGAAAATGTGGTGTTTAATCAGTATGAGTTCGAAATACTGCCGCCCTAGGTAGTAGGAATCCATGAAGATTTTCCGCATCAAAAAAAGCTAGTGGTTATTCATTGTACACTCACAATTTGCCAGAATGTTTCAATTCCCATGTAATAGGAACATTTAACAGTATTGCTCGACCTGACAATCGAACCCAGAACCGTAACACAGTCGCACTTAGAACCACAAGGCAGTTAACATAACATGTATAGGTATTGGTGATATTTAGTCTACACACAAATACTCAGAATTAGTTTTGTCTAGCAGATGTCCGCCATGTGTTGTTATGACTCAATGTCCTACAAATTACTTACGAATGGCTTGCATGAAGTATGCGAGCTTCTTTATATTGTAGCTTTGCTGGAAATCCTCCAGTTTTGTGATTCTGGCCGTCATTAACCTACTGTGTCACCTATTTTGATGAAATTTGATGAGTTACACCAAATATGAAACGATAAGAACCATATTGACTGACTGTCTGACTGACTGACTGTCTGACTGACTGACTGACTGACTGTCTGACTGACTGACTGACTGTCTGACTGACTGACTGACTGTCTGACAGTCTGTCTGACTGACTGACTGACTGATCTAACAACGCTTAATGGATTGGGCTAAGGCACACAAATAGTTATTAAGACGTAGGCATCCGCTAAGAAAGTTGTTATTACTTTTTGTAAATACATACTTATAATATTTAATCATGGTATAAGAAGCACCCAGACAAACATTTATGTTCATCATATAAATATTTCTCGCCTGTGGGAATCGAAACCACGACCTCGTGATCAGCAGTCCGGTGCTCCGGTCAGGTGGTCGTCAATTATTGGACAAAGACATGTCCTAATATTGTTAGTCATATGACTTATCAAGAATAATAAATCCCAACCGCCTAATTTTAGATACCTATAGCGGAAGCTCTTAAACCATATCTGTGCTGATAAGAGGTCGGAGAACCCACACTGACATTATTACAGTTTAATCTCTCTGTTTTATGAGGCTGTGAGGCAAGCAGGCATGAGAAAACGACCTTAAAACCAAATAAAGAATTGATATATTAAGCATTACTATACCAATCGTAAAGATGACGTCTGTGGTCTAGTGGTTCGAGTACCGGACTGCTGATCACGAGGGTTATTCACGAGGGGTTCGATTCCCACAGGACACAAATATTTATCTAATATATAAAATTCTCGTGTCACAGTTTTAGTTGCCATACTCCTCCGAAACGGCCGGACCGATTTGTATGAAATTTTGTGTGCTTATCCGGTATCTATGAGAATCGGCCAACATCTATTTTTCATCCCCCTAAAATGACCCACCCCTATATGGCAAAACAACGTTTGCCGGGACAGCTAGTTTATTTATATATGCTTTATTGTACACCAAAATTACAATTAAGAATATACAATAGGCGCGATTATCGCGATCTGCGATCTCTTCCAGGCAAACTTAGGATCGACATAACTGAACTGAACCGAGAAATGGGGTTGATATCAGTGCAGATAAATTTATGTGATGTGTTTACAAAAAAAAGTATATCTAAAGTATTATATCCATAGTACAAGGTACATTCTTAGTTGGGACTAGATGGTGATGTGTAAAATGTCAAAGGATATTTTTTTTTTTATATTATACCACGTATTGTCATTGACTGCCTCGGTCTAGTAGCCCGAAGCGTGACTGCTACGCTAGAGGTCCTGGGTTCGATTCCCGAGTTGAAGAAGTGTGCAACTCACTCTCTCGGAGTCTGGAATTGTTCGGTTGATAGCAATAGACTCGCCCTCATACTTCTGCCCAACCCGTGATGTGGCGTGATGCCATGTTATGTGTTGTTACATTATGAATCGCTAACAGAATACAAGGCATACACTACGTATTCTATGTGTTTTAGGGGTCAGTAACACAGTGCTTTATACAGGTAGGTATCTATGGGGTTGACTTCTTACCAGCTAGGTCCGCCCGTAACACCAGAGGAGCCACAAGTACATTGCAGGCCTTTTAAAAAGGAGTACGCTCTTTTCTTGAAGGTTTGGAAGTCGTATCGGTCCGGAACTACTGCAGGCGTTAGCTCATTCCACAGTTCTGTTGTGCGAGGCAGAAAGTTTCTAGAGAAACGCACAGTTGTGGCCTGCCAACCATCGAGATGATGGGGATGGAACTGCTGTCGCGTAGAACGATGGCGGAAAGAAGTAGCAGGGATCAATCCGAGCAATTCCTCGGAACACTACCGATAGTAAATGCGTTTTTTATATTAATAATTTTTGAAATAAACCAGCGCCATCTTTGAATGGGCGGCAATATTTATTACTTAATAGTAGTAGCAGATATCCACCCTACTCACTAAACTTCACCCCTTAAGAGGGTAGTCACCCTCCGTTTAATACAAAATAATCCGAATAGATGGCGCTTTTTGTTTTTTTTATAAGTAGGTATTTTGTTGGCTCGCTCTACTCTAGACTCTAGGTGTACATTAAAGTACACCGCTGCCAACCCTTTGCTAATATAGGTGTATTAGTATACAATTAAGTTTATTGTTAAGAAACTTAAAAACCTGCTTTTATTTTGACCATGAGAAAACCGACTCTCGGTACGACTTCTGAAAACTCAGAGATCAAAAACAACGAGGTCTTAATAGGAAAATTATTTTGTTTATCGTCTATTATTAATTTGTTTTAAATCCTTGAAAATTTTAAAAAAAAACAATTAATATGCTCACAGTAAAAGGTGAACGACATAGAACTTTTTTTATTTTAAATAATTATTATGACGAGCATTGTGTTTGCGAGTGCTGTCCGGCACTGTGACAAACCGCGACAAGCGTGAAGGGAATAGTCGTCCATCTATTGAGATCTTTTACTTCATTGCCAATATAATAATAAACGAGTTAAAAAGGCAAAAGTGGTGTTTGAGCACGGAATAACCCATAGTATCACGAACAGAATGGTCACTCGCCGCCCCTTTCTAACTTACATACTGCTCCCCCACACTTCGTCGTTGTCTTCATTGTCTTAAAAACAAGGTTTAACTAGTAAACGAGCTCGAAGCTAGATATGTATGCACGTATAGGCACAACAGTAAGCTTATCTTGTGTGTGTGTGGTGGAGGTAGGCATTAGGTCTGAACGTTTGGAGTACCAGGAAAGAGAGTGAGGTCAAACATCTCCCCGCAATATAAATAAATATATAGTTAAGCTCAGGCCGTTATTGTAATCACTCTGAACGGAAAAATTAAATTAAAATAGAACAGAGGATACTTTTCAAATTTCTTCCTACCCCTTGGAAAAAAGCATGTATTTATTATACTTTACGTTATAAAGATAGATAGATTTAAATCATCCTCAGATTCTTTCATTCTGCAGTTTTACAGAAAAGTATAATAATATAAAAAAATATGATCGTTTTATTCTACCACAGTGGATGGGTGATGTAAAACAACCCGCTTGTCTCGCCCCTTTTAACAACCCTTTGCACAGTTTTCCACTAATTACTGCGAAACTAGTAGTGGTGAGGCATAACCCCAGAATTTTAAAAAGCCTCTTTTACCAGTAGTTAGTAGATTCATTTTATTTATCTGTCAATAAAATTTTAGTTACCGCTGACTACGGAAGAAATCAACTGGAAATCATGTAACAAGAACATAATTCCTATGTCACCTTCCTGATAAACAATTTACTGAATTGAAATCAACAGCAAAAGAAACCCAGCCCAGGGCATAGTGGCATGCGACCACGGCCACAAACTGGACACAACGATTACTTTTGTTGTTGATTTAAATTCAGTAAATTGTTTATCAGGAAGGTGACATAGGAATTATGTTCTTATTACATGATTTTCAGTTGATTTCTGGGACAAGAACAAAGATCCTCCTCGTCGCCTTGCTATACAGCCTATACAGGTTTATTTAAATAAATCCATAATCGTAATTTTTAGGTCATAAAGTAACAAAATAAGATATGATTAAAGTTATTAATTTCAAAATCATGTAGATAAGATTTCTATCATCAATATAAACAGAACATAGCACGGGTAAAATGTTCATGTAGAAACTACTGAAGTATATAAACAAAACATACATACAAATACACTCAAAATTAATCACATTAACCTGACATGTTCGTTATGGTATCATAATGTTGTTTACATTGAAGCTTTAACACGTGTGTTATGAAGTGTATTCCTGAAAATATTATTTATTCAAATAGCTATACTGCAGTGTTTATAAAGTGAATAGTCTCAAAAACGACGCATTAAATAATCACTCTGGAATGAATTCATTTTTGTAATCATATTATGATTCAATAAAAACCTACTTGGTAGTAAGTGTTACCTGCTGCATAAATAACGAAAGCGACTGAAAAAAGTGATTTTAAAAAGTGTCATACAAACCTATATGTTGTCTCACGCAACTTGAGTATTTTAGTGTTCATACATACATAGCTTCACGCCCGTTTCCCTTATGGGTAATCGATAAAAAAGCGTTAATTTTTTTGTGTTCCAATCATAACCCTTTTGGCATCTGGCTCAGACATACAGTTCTCGCCAAACTTATGGTCCGGGTTGAAGATAGTAGGAGCTAACTTTAACACGGCCGTAAAAATCGTGTCGAGTAGTTATGAGCAGACATAGGTACGAGCATACATACATAGATAATCTTCAAACATATAACCCTCTTTCGGCAGTCGGGTAAAAAGGTTTTAAGGTAGTTGACTTGGGATAACTGTGCTTTTAACAGTACTATAGCCGTGCTATACCATCCAGTTTTAGAGTAGTTATCGAAAGAATTTTGTTAGTCTCAAAAATAAAAATGTATGACGTATACCCCTTTTGCTAGCCAGCGTTCTTAACACGCGACAGGAGCCGCCACAGCAGTATCTGCCACCGCTGTCTACACCGCGGGCAACGATGGACACAAAGGTACAACAAGTCTAAATATCACGATATACACACTTTTTTTCAATTATGTGATAACTATTTTGTTAAGTGTGCTTTCGCGAATTGAGTGCGATTAGTTCGAATTATTTTTTGTGAATTGTTCTCAAAGCTGGCAAGTTACTTTTAATATTGTACGAAACAACTCACCAAAATTTTATCTTATGATAGAGGAACGGACAGATGAACAAATAAAAAAAAAGTTGATACAAAGATGTGTAAAGAGAGTAATTAATCACATTGTTACTAGGTACAGGTCTACAAATATTGTTGCAGTGTGTACACAAAAACATCTATACACTCTCAAAGGTGCTAAAGCGATTTTCACCTAAAGTACCAATAAAACTTTTGTGATATTACGAACACAGTATTTACGAACCAATACTATAGTGACATTAGTGTTATCTCAAAGTTTCAATCGTCCATTCATGAAAATTCGCTTTATCACTTTTTACCCGTGATTTATATAAGTACGAATTTTGAAAAAACGACATTCAAAGCTATTTTTCAACTACAACATCTGAAACAACTGCAGATGACTCATTCTTAAGATCATCATCAACAACCTATTTACTGTCCCAGTACTGGGCAAGAATTTAGTCTACCCGTGCCCGGTAATAACAGTAGACTCATCTGTATTGCCCACCCCACTGGCGTAATGTGGGGTTAACTTTTTTTTGTGACAACCACATAATAATATTAATACTCTGAGACTTAGTTACCTAAACTCTTTCAGGGTAGAGAGCGTGGTATCCTGAAACTGGAGCCGCGGCCAAGAGTGGTCATCGATACCACGAAGGCAGAACTTACTCCTCAGGTATGTAAATGTCATACAATCTTTATATAAAATATATTATGAATTGTATGAAAAATCAGCCATTTACCTATATCTCCATTATTTTATTTCGGTCATATTTTAAGAATGCTGTCTAAATATGCCTTATCTATCCAATAACTCTGTAGCTAAATCCATTTCTGGGGGTCTAAAATGTCATATGAATTTCATACACGCGGCTGTTGCTGTGCATTGCCAGTAAGGGTAGACCTCGTTTTTCAAAGGCTTTTCGTATATTAAGAGGTCAGCTTGTACTGGAAATTTATTATATCGTTCATGTTATGATTCATCAAAAGTCCTAGTTTTGGCTTCTCAGAAAATTGCCATTTCAGAATACCGCTAATACAAACACGAGACTTGTTTCTGAAAAGTGGGTGCGTTTAGTAATACTGAGACCCGGGACAGCTACCTTTAGAATTTAGATACTACAAATAACTAATGCCTATTCCTCAGTCACTCTGCCAGAAGTTTTGTCAATTGATTATGTTGTATGTAACTTCTCGGCTTTCTTCATTGTTTCAAAACTCTATCAGTAGACATTGAATGAGGATAGAAATGTATGAAAGATAAAATACCTACATATTGCGCTGACCAAGGGTCGGTCAAGGGAGGCCATACCCTAATAAGCTGGGCATAGATTAGGTCGACCATTAACAAGTCTCTGCTGATTTTAGAGGCTGTCCCGGCTGTACTTAGACTTTGTAACGATGCTGACTAAAACGCTTTCATGAATGAGAAATAATGGATGATAGATCATAAGATCTTGTGTCCAGATTTACCGACTTCCTCGCCCCAACGTTGGGGGCTTTCATTCTATCCAGGTGCAACTAAATGTTGACGTCTACCTGCCAATAAACACATTGGTATTCGTATAAAAATTTACTCATACATCGCTAGAAATGTCCAAACTCTACGTACACAGTCGCCATTACTGGGAAAGGTACACAAAGTGTAATTACAGACAATCAGGGCACTCCCCGACCTCTAAACGGGGCCAATTAACGAAATGTAATACTTCGCGCAGTTGGTAAAGTCGGTATTCGGTGTTTTGATTTGGTGTTTTTATTACGTCACCATAAGCCTGAATTCCAGAAAAGAAAGAAACGAATAACTATCTCCAGAAAAAACTGTTTTCTCGAACTATATTTTATACCTAACCAGAATGAAGAACTATTAGTAACACCATTGTACCTTTAGTTTAATGATATCAATTTGCAATTTATTTCTTTTTATGGTGTATAATAAAGATCAATCTATTTATATGTTATACCATTATCAATCAGTGCTTCGAACATGAGTTTTTCTCACTAGACTCGTTAGCGACGCCGTCAAATATTTGTATGGAAAACCCTCGCAGCGCCTCTAGCGGTTACTTAAGGCCCCTATTACATGAGACTTAAACATGTGGTGCAGCCGAACTGTGGGTGTATATTCACCATACGTGGATTACAGGCATGTGTGTGTGTGTGTGGGTTAATTAAGTAATACCTATAGATAAAGCTGAGCTTTGCTGCAAGTAACCATTCTTTTCACAACATGACTACCATGCTTTGGAGAGTACGACATAAATCCATCGGGCCACTCAGAAATAAGGTTGCACACGCCTGATGGCTGGATGGATAAAACACTGATATTCCGCCGCATCTTGAACATCTGAACACTTGTATTTGAGATAACTTTTCCTATAACTATTGACTAAATTAATTTATTAAACGATTTAGAGCCTGTTTCATTGAGTAAGCTCCCGTTAAACTACCTGACAGATAATTTTATACAAATTTTGTTCCATTTATCCAGCGCTTAGCGGCAATCCAGAGTATTCCAGAGGTGGTGAAACCAGCCCTAAATATTATAATTGTGCATTTGATGTAAAGGTACTAAAAAAACCTCCCCCTTTACAATTTACACTATGGTATGTGGGCCTACAAAGGTCTCTGTTAAAAAAAATCTTACAGAAATTTATGTAAGTGGGCGTGTTATAATAGCGATTCCATAAAATATATTGATAGGCATTAACGTATCAAAAAAGCTGCCACGAATTAGTAAAATATCGATCGTTTGCTATCTTTGGCAAAAACACTTCTTAATTATTATTCGGAGTGATATAAATGATAGGGAGGGCTATAGTAATGGAATGAGTGCTAAGGGATGTGCCGGAAGCAAATTAGTTTCTATTTTTCTTTATGCGATAGAGTCTATGTTTCAGTCAGTTATTTCAACTAGAATCATCATCTTTCTATCCTTTTGCCAACCATATTGAGGTCGGCTTCCAGTCTAACCAGATGCAACATCAGTATTTTACACGAAGCGACTGCCGTCAGACCTCCGCAACCCAATTTCTGGGCAATACCGATATTCGAAGCGATTGTGGTAAGAGTTCGAATGACAACCGGGAGTCGAATGACAACGGTCAGTCTGTGAACCGTTCTTCATACATCGAGATTCTTTTATGCTTGGAGAGCAAGTAAAGCCTGATGGCTTTACGTGGCAAGTGTAGCTTAAACTTGCAGATAGGTGAATTTGCGTAGTTGCTTCACCACAAGGCCGTAATTGTAGAACAAAGAATCTTATTCCCTTTTTTTACTCGACTGCCGAAGGAGGTTTATGTGTTCGACATGTGTATATCCGTTTCTATGTCCACTCGTAACTACTCAACGGCTCAACCGATTTTGATAAATGACACCTCATTAGTTTCGTCTTTTTGGCACAAGTGCCACTGGGTACATGAACATCTAAAAAAAACAAAATGGCAGATTTTACGGGCTAATTTTGAAAATCATCTTTAGGTGTATCATTTTTCATATCAAACGATCACTTAAGATCTATCGATTGATTCTGTTATAAATTATAAACTAGGAAATAAAATCAATGATTAAAAGCCTTCCATCACAGAGCTTGTTTATAGATTTTTAGTTAGAACTTTTAACGCAGACGGGTTTTGTTTTATTTAATTGTCCTAAAAATTTGTGATGCGCCAGCCCTACGTAGTTAAGTTAATCAGTGCCACAACAGCACTCATTGACACTACAAGATGAACGGCGGCATGTCACGTCACGGGCCATTCGCGACCGGTGGGCGTGACTATAATAACCGTGGGTTTGTTTGAGCGATTATTTTAGAATAAATCACCTCTTTGGTGATTTATTATATATTAGACCAAAGTAAAAACGCATGGATTGTGTGACAGATTATGGGATTGATTGGGACGTATGGTAAAAACCCTGCCAAGTCCGATTCGGGCCACGCGCAGTTTAGAATTCCGTAGTTGCCCCTCAAAATCTGAAAATTAAGAAAATACTCCATACCTTGATAAACCTATTTAAAACTGCTCATTTTGTACCCCCAGCTGATGGGGTCAATTTATTGACAGCGTGACAAAATTTTACGGTAGCAGTAGACCCCTGTATCTGTATACAGGGTCTACTGCTATCGTTAATACTTTTAATTACTAAAAAAAAAAACCATCCCTGATTTACGTGTCTGTAACGTTTACGTTACGTACTGAAAATAGGTAGATTTCTTTTTCTCAGACAACAGAGTGTTTAAAATCATGACAATGGTGTTTAAAATCATGACAAACACACACAGTGATATATCCTGTTCTCATGGAGGCTATGGGAGTCGCGATGCGTGTCCCCGACGAGATTTCGTCATGATCTGCATCTACAACCTTAACAGTTGACCATCCGTATCATTAAGAAAATAAGGTCTAAAATCTGTAACACAAACTACCAACGTCTTGGACCCTCATCGGGCCACAGAGTGATAATAGTTTTAATACCAAACTATTTTTTAATTACCTACTCTGGTACACTCAGCGACGGAATGTGCTTTGTGCGTGATGGGCACAAGTTTATCATCGTGGACAGTCGTTGACAGCACGTTACAAATTTAATATTATGCGACTAACATTTTAATTAAATTACGAGTAGTTAGCACAATGTTCAAAGTTATTTTTCATCACAGATGTATTTATTAAAATGTGTTTGCAAAATTTTAGTTAAAAGTATAATTAGTTTAGTATTCAGAATTCTAGGAATAAGCGAATAATTTCTAGACTAGTCGTAAATATGTTGTATGATTAATCGGTACAAAAATGCGTCATATCATGGTATCAGCCTTAAAACATGATAAAAAAATTAAAAATAATCCTACCACTTTTGCTCTCGCAAGTACATAAGTAGCTTATTTCTCACCGCACCTTACAATAACAGGGCACAGTCTGTATTAATTTAGCACCGTACGGGTCTACGCACACTGGGATAAAATTTGCAAGAAAAGATAGTAAAGTATTATATTTACTTATCATGATTTATTTTATTTAAAATTTACTTTTAATTATAAAATACAAAGGAGGTCATCGAAATCGGCCCAAATAAAGGGCCGGAGGTACACCTATTGGAAAAAATACTCTGTATTACGCTGGTTAAAACAGTAGTCGTACTTTTTTAATGTTGACTGGGGAATGATAAAAAAAACTTTTAATTTGAGAAAAATCACGCCATTTTGGCACACTATTATCTATTTCGTAATGATTTCATAGTAAAAACTGACAGTGTCAGTTTCAAAATGTCAAACGCACGCCAATACGGCTGTTATTATCAGTTATTATAGTGATTTCATGGTAAAAACTATCAACTTGACAGCTGTCATGTACCTCCGGTACAAATTTTGACTGAGTTGTATGGGCTTTTGATGACCTCTTTTAAAATTTTAAGTACTTAATTTATAATTATAATAGGTACAAGCTGATAGCTCATCTATTTGTTCTCTACCATGGAGTGTTCACAAAATCCCGTCTCTTTAACTAAAATAATCATTATTTACACATTACTACGACTATCACTTTCATTTTAAGAACTCTTAACTTTATACTTTATTTTAAGTATCGGTAAAAGTTTCAGTTAATTCTGACTGACAGAGTTTATACTGTAATGACTTTAGATAAAGTGGATCGATTTTGATCGGAATACTCTATTAAATCTCTATCAAAAACCGTCTTCATAACCCAGCTGATCCTTCAGGTATTTGACAAGCAATATGCAAATTTTTTGACAATGCGTGTCCAATTGTCATTAAAACGCAGCGCTACCTACCCATACATATATTAAAGAACTTCTAAAGCTCAAGTTAATATAAATCGCAGGACTTAATGTCGTTGTGTGCGGTCCGCCTTGCGTCAGTCGCTTTCCGATAAGTCGCCGCAGTGCCTCTCACCTATTGGTCTAAATAATACATCTGTGACAGTTCTTTTTTTGAAATTACGATTTTTGTGCTCGGTAATAACTTATTAAATAATATTTATAAGTTTTGTTCTTGACTGTATACATTTTTTTAAAAGCGATAATTCTTTTTTTTATTTTCTAGAATTTCAGTTAGCAAAAAATATTGCCTACATTTAAATATGTTTGCTTTTAGTGTTACATAACATGAAAAATAAGGACGTTTTACAATAAATAATTTAAGTACTTTACATTTTTTACTGAAAAAACACTATAAAAGATAACAAAGGCACACGCGCCAAAAGTACATGGGTGATGATTTTACGAAAAGTGCCTAACCAAAATGTACACTTGTTACAAAAAGTGTTATTAATTACTTAAAGAAAAACTAAATAGTTTATGTGAAACGAGCAAAATTAAAAGCTAGCTGCAATTAAAATCTGACATGAGCTTAAGTGATAATAATTGTCGTCGCTAAGTAATGAAAACTAAATTATAATAGTAACATCACGTGAATTACGTTTGTTTTTCTAATCAACTAAAAGCTTAAAAAGTACTGCCCTTTATTTCAATTAATAAATTGTTTTTGCATTAAAAAATCACTAGCCTATGTGAAGAGAATAGAATCATTTGTTTACGTTCGTGTGCCTCAAAAAAATTCAATTACAGTCTTTGTAGCCTAGGCCAAAGCCACTGATAGTTTCGGCCCAAGCAAGTCGGTCTAAAGGGATAGAATGTGATTTTAAATTTTATTGTCCAAAAATAGATTTTCACATTAAACAGTTCAATGTACGCTGTCGTCTCCGGTATTCAAGAAGTAAATCTACAAGATAGTAGAAACCGTTTAGTTTATTTAAGAACACCCATTTGATTTTTTCCCATATTGAATGCGTTTACAGACAAAAATGTGAATGAGTGACGTTCTAGGGCTCCTGCGATCACCCACCGGCGTCTCCGCAGCCTTCCGTAGATCGGCTGTCGGTCACGTGGGCAGACCCTGGCAGCATGTCGTCCTCTGGGGTCAACCTGTTCCACCTGCCTTCGGAGACACCCGTCAGTAATGAGGTCAAGTTCTCACCTACAGCTGGAGGTAACACATCACTGTCACCTACGTGGTATTATGCATCATAGTGTAATGATATTTGTAAAAGAAAAATCGATTAATCGGTTCCATGGACCGGAGTCTTTAATCATCTAAGTTATCGAACACGTGATATCGAATTTCTCTTTCTAATTTTCTTTAAGAAAATCCTTAGGTACTTAGTATGTGTAAATGTATAGTTATAAAAGTATATAATTTGAAGTTAAAATCGTTTTTATTATTAAAAATCTAGAAAATCAAATCCTTAAAGTCATGCCAATTAATCCTAGTACAGAGTTGAAGTTACATGTAAAAAACTTTAATTTGTATTTCTAAAAATTGAGTTTGTATTTGTAAATGCTTATTAGAAACGCAATTGTTGTTATTTGCAATTTACAGACTTTGTTTTCGACTGTACATAAAATTGAACTGGCCACAGTGATGTACTTAAATATGTTTGTTCTGTTGCGATATTATATTGCTTTGCGAACTTTCATCAAACTCCCCGCAAGCTCGCGTGGAACCAATAGCCTTCTTCTATATCTTGAACTTTTTTAAATGTTGCTCTTCACTAGCATTTTTTGTATATAAAATTAGTACTTTTATTACATAGTAATTATTTTCTTTGTCGATTGGCATCTGTTTTATAAGCGAACATCAATACACGTAATTTTAGAGTACTTGCAACAATATGCCAATGTCCATGTATGTCCTTTGACGAGTTGCCATCGAATAGTTTATATCACAAGTAAAGTTAACGAAGTGTAACGATTTTTTTTTGTTGTTTAGAGTTTTATGAGATTTTTAATTTGACAAATAAATTAGTTTCATGCTAGTGGTATACCGCCTTGTTATTATTGTTTTGTATTATAAAAAAATCTCAGCAACAAAAAAATAGCAATAGGTAACTAACAATGTGTTGAAATAAAACTACTTTTTACGGATTTTATTGCGTTATGTTGATATTATTGCCAACAATTAACAAAGATTTAGGGTAGTTGTTAGTAATTGAAACGTCAAGACGCCTACCACCTTAGTCACCCGTGACCATGGACGCTGTAAAGGGTCCGAAACGTCGGGATTAAAATAAAATGATATCAATATAACGCGATAAAATCCGTAAAAAGTAGTTTTATTTCAATAACTATGTGTTCTTTTTGATATCGTGTCAGAGGCCCGCCGTAAATTGTAGTCATTTTCATGTTCGCATCCCAAAAAGGGTTTTTTACCGTCGACAGATTATTATTAACTGCTGAGGTTGTATGGAGGGAATTGGTTTGAAATTAAACCGGTTTGCACCAGTGCCTTATCTCTTTCCTCGACAACGCAACGGTATGTACATTCTTCGTCAGATTTCTGCATACAATCATTTTATTTAAGTATTGGAGATTGGGTATGTAGGTATGTTACATTTGCAAGAAGCGTAGCTAGTAAGCGGTCTCTTGTTTCTGCCTGCATCTGTTCCCAAGGAAGGTCGGAATGACTTTTAAAAAAGCAAAGATTGTTTTGATAGCTGTCATCATGTAATTATGACGTATGACATGAACAGAACTTGATAATATTTCAATTTTTGTGAATGAATTTACCAGAGCTGTTGCGCTCTAAATGTACACGGTATTGAAACCGTAAGTATGTATTTAATGAAAACATTATTTAAGGGTTCACTAAAAATATGTTCACCCACATTACATTCCTATTTATTATTTATCTTGTTAAGCAACTTTTCTTCTTTATCGTCTGTTTTCTATTGGAATAATTAAAATTCTGTGATAAAATATCTTTCCATATTATTAGGTGTGTTTGACGGCAGTCTGATGGCAGTCGTTTCGTGTAAAATACTGATATTCAGCCGCATCTGGTTAGACTGGAAGCCGACCCCAACATGATTGGGAAAAAGGCTAGGAGAACGATTAGGTGCGATTGACGTGCGGCGGTTGTTATTTTAACCCACAGTTTTAATGATAAAGGTATAACTGCGACCCACGCTGCAAACTGGGACTGCAGCTCTGCACGTGCAGCTACTGCGTGCAGTAGACCGTAAAGAAAACCCAGCACCGCTCCAGCGGCAATTGCGATCGGCGGCATTTCATACAGAAGTGATTTTATAGAAATACATACAAACTATAGTGCTGCTGAGGTCGTCTGCACGCAGCCAGGTAACTGGTACAGGGATACAAATAGAATTCTCATTGTGTCTATCATTTGTTACTTAGAGGGTTAAAAGAGGAAAATGAAGAAACCGTGTATATTCCGCTACCGCGTTGCACTAATTTGTGGTTCTAAATGAGGTAACCACAAATTTAAAACATGTGGCCAACCTTACAGTTCTAAATTGCTGAGATTCTTCCAGTCAAGGACACTTTAGGCGCTATCTTCACGGACGAGATAATCGCGCGGTGACGAGTAACTTCGATACAAACGAACGATATATCGAACACGATCTCAGGCAGGGTTCGAACCTGTGTTCTTCCGGGTTAGTACACCGGACGCTTTAGCTAATTAAGCTACTGAGACCACTGCCTGTGATGTCGAAATTTGCTTCCATCTTCTTATACTGTATCATTCAGCATTTATTAAGGCAAATATACAGAAAAAAAACACCCGACAGAATGAAAAAAATAATGTAGTTCGTAATTTTGTGGTGATCTGGACTGATCTTGGACTGATTTTCATAGCTAAGAACACTCCCGACTAAATCACCTCTCAAACAAAAAAAATAAAAATCCAACCCAAACTTATAACAACATACCCCGTCCTTTTTGCGTCGGCGGTTAATAAAAAACAAAAAGCTTAAAAATTATTAACGCGTATTCTCTGCAGACGGCTCCGAAGACGAAGACTACTCGGCGAGTCTTAGCGCGGTTCTGCGCCAGCGACGGGCAAGTGTTAGGAGATCCCGCAAGGGCAAAGTAAGACGGCCTTCCTCGCCATTTCTCGCAGACGAAACTAGGCCAAGAAGACGGTCTTCTGTGTTCACTACAAGCTCTGGCGAGTAAGTATAATAGCGTTCCAAGAGGTAAAAATTAAAAATTTAGAACACCCCTGACATGTCATTTGCTATTTTGTGGTGGCGGTCATCTTGGATTTGAAATTTATCGTATTCTCCTAGTTAAGCCCTTTCATTTGATACCCATATTGAAGGAGTTGTGACAAAATAGGTATATAATTCGCTATTTCGTGACGGCGGCCATCTTGGACCGATTTTCATCAAACAAAATAAAAATCGGTTCATTCGTTCGGGAGCTACGATGCCACAGACAGACACACACCACACACACACACACACACACATACATACACACAGACACGGCAAACTTATAACCCCGTCGTTTTTGCGTCAGGGGTTAACAAACAAACGATCTAAAATAAGTATCTGTAATATTGACCCTCACAGCTCCAAGTTATCTATTAAATAGTTTACTGAATAGATATAGTATACCTGGTGAGTACGGATGGAAGATTTGGACGGGGCCGACATCGGCGAACGTACCATAACGAAATTGCAGACGTTCCTAAACTGCATTCAAGGGGAGGTTGATAAGCTTAAATGAGGTGAAAGTGGTGTGTCAGGATCGTAGCAAGTGGATATCTATGTGTGTGTATGAATACCAATTTAGGATGTACAATGTCGTCATCATGGTTACATTTCTCAATATATCATGTTCTCTGACTTCATAATTATATCCAGTACGGCAATATCTATGGAAGACGGACAATCGGCGGTGGTGACGCAGGAGCAGATCTTCGAGAACATTCACCTACACAAGGAGGTCCTCGGCTCCGTAAAGCAGCAACCGCTCGGGATGAGGAGGAAACTCAAAATCGTGCATCAGGTGCTATTAAAGTTGCTAAGTTAATATTACTAAGTCGATTATATTATATTCCACGTTAAAGTATTTGAATTTATAAAAACGAATCCGATCCGAATCCGTGAAAATCGGTCCGGAGTTGTCATAGAACTATTTATACATACTGACGACGTCTGTGGTTTAGTGGTTCGAGTACCGGACTGCTGATCACGAGGTCGTGGGTTCGATTCCTACAGGACACAAATATTTATGTGATGAATATAAGTATTTGTGTTTGTCTGGGTGTTTCTTATGTATTATAAGTATATATTTACAAAAAAAAGTATATAAGTATTATATTCATTGTCTAGTACCCATACCTAGTACAAGCTCCGCTTAGTTTGGGACTAGATTGTGCTGTGTAAAAATGTCCCTAGATATGTATATGTATTTATTTATTTATATAGAGAAATCTAGTGTGTAAAGTACCATGCAAATAGTGCACACATGGCAAACATGTTGAACCTTTTATTCTGTGTGATCTCGAATACCCACGATACCTTATTCTTAAAATAATTACTATTCATAAAATAATTACTAAACATGCTAAGTTGGCCAGTAAGTAGTTACCTATTTGGAAAATACATTATAGTTTTTATTGTAGACTTAATCATAAACAAAACTAAACCAACTTCTAAATATTTAATACTTAATTACTTATCATACAAGCCGTCCTAGTCAAGAGCCAGGGCTACATTGATGTGTGCTTTAAAGTATTAAAATAATGATTTTATTGTCAGGCAAAAGCGTACATCAAGCGCCATGAAGGCCAGCTACAGGAGAGGCTGGCACAGTCCAAGAGTACCAGAGACATCTACGCCAGATTTAATATACTGTTGAACACGGTAAGGCGCTGATAACCATAATCTTATTACATAAAACAAAGTCGGGTTTGTTACAACACTAACTTATAATTCGAGAACGGCTAGACCGATTTTCATGATTTTGATTTGTTTGATTTTTCTCCACCCCGAATAACAGAATATCTATTAAAACGTCAGAAAATTTCCCAAAAAATAATCTAATGTGGTGTAACGGGGTTCAACCTTGACGCGAGCGAAGCTGCAGGCAAAAGCTAGTTATTCATATTCATAACATAATTTTAGCGTAAGATAAATATATAAGCATAACAAAGCATAAGACAAACCGGCGTACCTCTGGTTACGTATACCGAATGCTTTAGCCAACTAAACTAACGAGACCTGTGATATTGAATTTTTTTTTAGCATTCTACGTCTTTGAGGCGACATCATCAACATATATTTATTAAACAATATTACTATAGATGGTAAGAATGTTTATAGCCACACACAAAAAAAAATCTAGTATCATGAGATAAAATAGAATAAAAATATCATCATACTATGATATGATCGTTATAGATGTCGAGGTCGGTTTGATAACCGACCTCGACATCTATAACGATCATCTCTGTCATCTCTATATTGTACAGTCAGCAACGAAAGTAGCTGAACACTATAAAATCTTCAAAACGCTTTAACATCTTTAATATTCAGAATTCACTGACCCTTGAAGGCAGTACAAATTCTCATAATGGAGGACAATTATATGTTTTACCTAAGTCAAAATCGAATGAATAGTTTTGGTACTGTGATGTTTTTAAACTTTCGCTGTGTTCAACGACTTTCGTTGCTGACTGTACATATCATAATCTATAAGCAATCAATGTATGGGAATGACAGAAGCTTGCGACTATTCCGTCATTTACAAATGTCATTACCATACATTCGTTTGTCGATCCAAATGTTAGATTGCAACGTGGCTAGGCCAGCAGGTGCGGATAAAGTGTTCTACACAAAGTCACCGTTATCTAAAATTCTGAGTAATGAGCCGATAACCTAAAGGCAGAAGGCTCTTCGAGCTTTTCGGCTATGACTACAAGTGCTTTTATAACCTGAAACAAAAAAAACAGCCTAAATCTTAACTAGAGTGTACCTGGACCTGCCCAACTTCCTCATTTCTAAATACAGCTTAATATTATCTTTGTAGTATTGGCAACAAATGAAGCGAGAGGCAGCTAATACGTCGAACCTACTCATTCCTTGGGAGCTCCGCATCAAAGAGATCGAATCCCACTTCGGTTCAGTGGTCGCCTCCTACTTCACCTTCCTTCGGTGGCTGTTCTGGGTGAACCTCGTTATTGGCTTCATACTGCTCGTTTTTGTTATAGTGCCCGAGGTAACTATAATAATTTTATATCATCATCATCCACACTTTCACAGCCTTCATTTTCCAATTGCTGGTTGACCTGTCTTGCTACAGGATGACAGATGCTTCGCTTACCTCCTCTTGGCCACCACTCTATATCAACGTCTTCATCATCACTGTGCCTGGCCATGTGCCCTGCCACACAGTTACATTAGAAACCCGGTCTTTCATTATTACCCGATTTCCGATTTCATACGAATCACCCGATTTTCCGTACACAGAAAATGGTAATATTAGTATATTATTTTAGTGATAACAGCGCTTATGAAAGTTAGCTGAGCAACTTACCAGCGTAAATACCCTCTGCATTTTGTTACCATAGGAAACTTTACATATATTTAAATCTAGACTAAAAATATTTGCTGTTATTTTTTTATGGACTTTTATTATTTTAACAATAAGGTTTAAAGTGGTCATCGGGCTACGTTGATAATAATATTTATAATATATAATAATTCTATGCATGATTATGATTGGCAAATAGTATCATCATTTTATGTCTCAAGTAACAGTAAAAAGTGCTGATGATATTCAGTCACCGTATCTATATCCACTTACAATAAATCTACTTACGTGTCGTTTTAGTATCTAACTGCTGACCCACTACAAGACGGTGAGAGAAAAATTATAATGGATGAAGAAAAGCGAAACGCCTCAAATCTCCTGACTCTATGGGAGTTTGAGGGGGTCCTAAAGTGCTCACCAATTTTCTACGGGTATTACAGTAACATTGAAAAACCCCAGTACCGAATGCCGCTGGCGTACTTCCTGACTGGTCTCGCCGTTTATATCTACAGCTTCGTCGCCATATTGAGAAAGTTAGTTATTTTTAGATTTTATTGTGACTTATGTTTGAGCTGGATTTGATGTTTGGAAACTGTGTTTTTTTATGTATTTTGGAATGGAGGGTGCTGAATTGAGACTTTATTTTAGGACAGAACGTAACAGTTGTAATTGTTTTGTTTATTGTTTTTTGATAAGTAAATGTTTAAAAAGAATACATAAAAATAATAAACATTGCAGGTATTAAAAAATATAATTTACGAAAATAATACTGTTTTACTTGTTCTTAGAATGGCAGAAAACTCCAGGATGTCTAAGTTATCAGAAAAGGAAGACGAATGTATATTTTCATGGAAGCTTTTCACTGGATGGGACTTCATGATCGGCAATACAGAAACGGCACACAATCGGATTGCCTCAGTCATTTTAGGGTTCAAGGAAGCACTGCTTGAAGAAGCAGAAAAGAAAAAGGATTTGAGGAAGTAAGGCCTATCTGCCGTATTTTCGCAAAATTAAAACCATATTTTGGTATTTCAAAGGAAGAGCTTCTGTATTGATTGATCTTTGGACATCATTCAAGGGAAATAAAATGATATATATTTATACATTTAATATATTGCCACTTACCTTAATCTTACTCTGCATTAACATATCTCACATCTTAAAAAACATGTGCTCTCTCTTTTCAGCTGGCGCATTATATCTCTTCGCGCACTTGTAAATATTTGCGTGGTCATACTGCTAGCAGTATCAGCATACGCTGTGGTAACAGTGGTGTATCGCTCTGACGAAAACCAAAAAGTGAGCGGCTGGTGGCGCGAGAATGAGACGACTATAGTTGTCACTGTTATCTCTATCACATTTCCCGTGTTTTTCGAACTCCTAGGTTTCTTGGAGCATTATCACCCTAGAAAACAGCTCAGGTTACAATTAGCGAGGTGATTATATTCTGCAATATTTTTAAATAGTTTTTGTTAAAATAAGTATGCAATATTTTATTTATTCATCTTTCAGGATCATGTTATTAAATCTGCTCAATCTATACTCCTTAATTTTCGCATTATTTAGCAAAATTGAAGGTATGAGCAAGGACCTGGATTTATTAAAACCTGCACTGAGCTTCAATGCGACTACCATGCCCAATACGACTCTTAATCTCAGTGAATCGTACACAATAAGTTTACCGGATTTATGCGTCGAACAAGAAATCTCATGTGAACCTTGTGATATCAAAACTACTCTAGCGATGAGGCCAGCTGATGACTCGTCTAAGATAATTGTGAGACATCGTCGAGAAAAAATATTTTCAAACAATATGAAAACCGAAGAAAGCACTACATTAAACAATATGATGATTGGAATAAACGAATTACAGAGGCTTCGGATTATACGTATCCAACAACCAGTAAATATTACAAACGTGAATGATACTAAATCAGATGCAGACGATGATGAATACACGTTTTATGATACTGAATCTACTTCAGATATAAATACAGAAACGACATTTGATTACACAAGTCTTGATTATTCCAGCACAATAACCGATTACAATATGAATTTATCAGATTTTATCATAACCGAGGATACCGTTGGTAAAGAGGTCTCAACAGTTGCATTTAGTAACGAAATCCCACTTACTACTGATGATTGGAATAGTGATATGGAAACATCGACAGATATAAAAACTACTATTACTGATAGAGATGGCGAAATCCCAGTTACTGTTGATGATTGGAATAGTGATGTAGACACAACGACAAATATAGAAACTACTTTTACTGATATACTAGGTGAAATCCCACTTAATGTTGATGATTGGCATAGTGATATAGAAACAACGACAGATATAGACACGACTATTACTGATAGAGAGGCTGAAATACCACCACTTACTGTTGATAATAGGAATAGTGATGTAGAAACAATGACAGGTGCAGAAATTACTACTACTAATATAGAAGATACGTATTTTAACCAACAATCCATGACTAGATCAACAATCGATGAAAGAACAGATATTTCTAGCTCTATTGATACAACAACCAATTCTGATGCTACTGAGAGCACTTTTCTATATAAAAACGATAGCGATGTAGTAGAAACTTCGAGCTCACATACGAAACCGGAATATACATATGGTAATGCTAGAAATTTTGATGCTGCTACAGAAGCATCAACAGAATCCATAATTACAACTACTCTGAAATCTGCAATGACACCGAGTAAGAAAACTTGCCCTGATTTCACCTTTAATTGTACAAGAAATTGCAACGGAAATGCTGTCAAACAAGTTATCTTTATGTCAAATTGTACTATGGTTAAAAGGGTTTGCTATGCCAAAACATGCTCTAAAGCCAATGAAAGTGATCCAATAAATTATACAAACGTATCAACAGTAGACTTAGCATATAAAGATAAAAATAACATTACAATGTATAATTTATCTGTACCCACCAAGAAAAAGTTACTGAAACTATGCTGGGAAACCATGTTTGGGCAGGAGTTGGTCAAACTGACGATGATGGATTTGGTAAGATATCAATATATTTTTTGTTCTAATATTATAAATGCTAAATAATACTAATAATATAAATATTTCCGCGCCTAAACCAATGAACAGATTTCCATAAAATTTGCATTGCATTCTGAGAAAGGACATAAGCTACCTTTTATCCTCTTGGATGCGAGTGAAGAGGATTACCCAGGCAATAGCTATGTAATTAATATAATAGGACTTTAACCGTACATGAAGAGAAAAATGTTGAAATCAGACTACCTATATACAAAAAACAATAAAAAAGTTTCAGTATACATTTAACATACATACATACATAGCTTCACGCCTGTTTCCCGTAGGGGTAGGCAGACACTATAGATTTCCACTTGCTACAATCCTGGCACACCACTTTCCTATATATTTAACCTATTGCACAATATATTATAACCATCACGCCTCCCCAATATACTTACTAGGCCGAGATTGGATGATGTACATTCTCCGACGGTGCGCCTGTATTTCCCTGTAATAAAGATCGTGCTTATTGTCATTAACCGCGCAGATATTCAAATTGTATCACGTAACTAATTTCTCTCTCGATTTTAGTATGTTTTTGTAAAATTATACTTCAAATTTTCTATCCGTCAGGTCTTTGTCCTCCTTGGAACACTGTTCATGGATTTCTTCCGCGCACTTTTCGTACGATACATGAACCGCTGCTGGTGCTGGGACCTCGAAAAGAAGTTCCCCGAATATGGAGACTTTAAAATTGCTGAAAACATTTTACATCTCATCAATAACCAAGGAATGGTCTGGATGGGAATGTTTTTCTCGCCGGGGCTCGTTGTGCTGAATGTTGTGAAGCTGATGATTATGATGTACCTGCGATCTTGGGCAGTAATGACGTGCAATGTTCCCCACGAGGTCGTGTTTAGAGTCTCTAAAAGCAACAACTTCTATCTAGCCTTGCTACTGACTATGTTGTTTCTCTGCGTACTACCAGTAGGTTACACAATCGTATGGGTAAAACCATCATGGCACTGTGGGCCTTTTTCTGGGTACAATAAAATCTATTATATTGTTACGACTAATATCTACAAAATATTACCCAACAGCCTAAGTTTTGCATTGGAATACATAGCGTCTCCAGCTATAGTGATACCCCTCTTAGTTCTACTTATACTCATAATTTACTACTTAACGTCTCTGACAAATTCTTTGAGGGAAGCTAATAATGATCTAAAGGTAAATAATACTTAGATTGAGGTTTCACGGTCTAAAATTGTACACCCTTGCATTGAACGAGATGTGGGAAAGGAGAAACTTATTTAAATAGTATTGTAATCTGTGCAATAACTTTGATCTCATAAAAGATGTCAAAATGATACCAAAACAAGTACAATGTAGTTTTTGATGTGCAGTTTTAGACTAGATGATCTTTATTAGTTAATATTTAATCTAGCTAAATAAATATTTGACGATATTAAGGAAATATTTTTATCTAAGTACGTATATGAAAAAGGAATACCCAATCATTATAATAAAAGAGCGTTTAAAAAATAATGCCGTACATTAACAAAAGACCCGATGATTTATAAAAATAATAATTATCTTGTATTATAACCACTTTTCATTTTTTAGATACAATTACGTCGCGAAAGAACTGAAGAACGTAGGAAAATGTTTCAACTAGCCGATACAAGAAGAAGAGCTGGGTCTACAGCTATGGATAACACACCCTTTGCAAGATGGAAGAAGGCACTACCTTCGTTGCCTATGAGCAAATCTATAGATTCTGATGATCGAAAGACTTTAACAGAAGAAATGAATGAACCGATAAAGATTGCGAAGAAAAAAGGTACATTGTATATATATATATTTTAATACGGGTAATTATAATTTAAAAATATATTATTCTTGATCTAGTTTCACTTTCGTAAATGTATCTTTATTTTACTGACTAGCAATGTTAAACTGACTATGTAGCGGAAAACAAACGAAACTAATTTCTTCGGCTGGTAACAGTACCTATAGTCACTAACAGTTTTTCGATTTTATGAGATTTTTATGCTTTAAAGTACCGAAAACAATTCTTGGTCGTGAGAGAAAAGTTCATTTTCTACGCCTGTGAAAATATAATATAAAATGAAAAAGCACCTAAATCATGATTTTTCTTATTTGAATTTCCAAAGACAAATATAAACAGTAATAATGTTTCGTCGAAACGGTGTATTAATTAATGAAATTCTTGGTTTTGTTTAAAATTTTAAAAGTTTTAAAATTAATCGATAACTCAAAACATATAGGGCACATTGAAACTATATTTCGAAAATGAACGATGAGAATAGAACCGCTGCTTAACAAAACAAATTGTATCAACAATTTTAATCAAGTTAATGTATTTTTTTCAGGTGGTATTTTTGCCAAAATCGTTGGCATGGCACTTGATAAAAAACCCGATGTAGAAGCCGTTTCAGAACTAGATGGCCCATCAAACAACGTAGATGATGAAACTGATACAGATTTTCACGAATCTCTGCCGAGGGAGGTTTTAAAGATAAAAGATATAACTATATTAAAACCAGAACCAAAGAAAAGAAGCAGTGTGGAATTTAAAAAAGAGGATGGGAAGAAGCGAAAAATTGAAGAAATTTTTAATAAAGGGTTAATAGTCAAACTTGAAAAAGTTGACGATCGCACTGAGAAGAAAGCTGTGCTTGAAAAACAAATACAAGAAGCGAAAGAAGGAATAAAACCTAAAATCGTAAAAGAATTATCCATAGAAAAGAGAGATGGAAAAAAAGTTAATGTAAAACAAATATCACAATCTAGTACGCAGTCAAAACAGTCTGACTCTATTGGGTCTGTCATTCCAGTTATTACTATAAGTACTACAGAAAGTGATGAAGAAATGTTATCTCAAGCAGACAAGAAAGATAAAAATGGGGAAAAAGAACAAAACCAAGGTAAACCAAAGAAAACTTCAGATCTCAAATCTTTGCGGCGGCAAAGCAGCGTGGAAAGCATTAATGAAAATAAACCGTCTAGGGAAAAGAAGCAAGATGAAGGTCACAAATACCAATACTCACTGTAATTTTTTGTGGTAATCATTCAAATAAATGTCCAACATTTTGTAGTTATAAAAATTGTTTTATTAGTAGTGTAGTAATGTGGTTTATGAGTAAATACTTTCTTATATTAAGAAGACCAAAAATCTAATCTTTCCTTCAAACCTATAGTTTTATGGCAGCCGTTTCATGTAAAATACTAATATTTAGCCGCACCTGGTTAAACTAGAAGCCGACCCCAAAATATTTGGGAAAGCTATCATCATCACCATTATCATTATCAGCCTGTATTCGTCCACTGATGGACGTAAGCCTGTCCTAGGAAAACTAGAGGAGGATAAATTGTACAAAGGTTAGCAACCGCCCCGACAATCTGAAGATCAATCGCAATATAATTGTGTGTACAATGATATTTATTGGTAGTTTCGAATTCTATCTTACGTCATACCTGAGGTAGATAATTAGGGACGAGCATGAAAAGGAATGAATATCTTTAGCTTTTACTTAAATGTATTAAATATATACAAATTAAAATCAAAAAATATTTTCCGGTTATTTTAGGTGAGTTATTGCATAATTTAGTAATACAAACGCACACGTGAAACCTCGCGTACAGTGAAATAGGTTTACTGAAAGGCACTAGAACCGCCATAGGACTAGTTGTGCACCCGTCTGTTATCCCATGAAGTAAGTACTCAAGTCTCGCATATCTACTAGATGCAAAAGTATGGCCTTCTTGCGGTGGCATATGCCTACAACCTCTCTCGTTATAATACCAACCAATATCCAAAAAGCGTTTGTAACAGCCACCTATAAACGTATCACCTACGCATGTAGTCTTATAACGCTTTATTTGGGTTTTATACACCCTACTTTCGTGATCGAAAACCTTGTAACATAAATCAGTACCTGTATCATTATCTAATAGTCCACATTGGTAGCACCGATCTGTTTTATTAGCGGGTGAATGAAATGACGATTTTTGGTTGTCCTTCGTTGCGTTTCTTAATACTAGTGGACTTTTAACCTTTTTTGGTTGTTTTTGCTTATTCATCTTTCGTTTAATAGATACTTTTGCCGGTTTGGTTGGTCTCTCATATCCTACGATATCTATGACGGTGGGCTTATGATATCCTTCTCTTACATAATTCTTATAACGAGCTTTATCTTCAAGATATTGTCTCTGAAGAGCTTCCAGTTCATTAGTATAGGTATTAATTGGATATTGTAAATTGTCTGTAGAATAATATTTTTCTAATTTGAACTTTTGAACCGAATATGGTTTCTGATAATATACTTTTTCTGTATAATAAAGGCCGCCATAATCTAATATGTTTCCTGTAGAAGATTTTCTCCTGTATGTTTTTTTTGCGTAACTATTTGTTTCATAATCTCCAGCTTCTATAGAATAAAATTTCTTCGAATGTGATTTTTCTGAAGACAGAGGTATTTTATGATCTCCCAATTTTATGTAATATGGTTTTATAATATTGAAATATGGCTTTTCTAAATAATCCGGTTTTTCATAATCTGCAACTACTATCGAAGTAGGTTTTAGATTGTGTATCTTTTCTATAGGATAAGGTCTCCACTGACCTGCCAAATTCATAGTAAATGGTTTCCATGTGAGATTTTTCATTGTTTCTTGGTCACTTACCAAATGTTCCGTTCTGCTTTCTTGATGTGTGTGTTTTGTTGTCTTTCTTGGAAAATAACTTTTCCATGTTTTCATACTACTAAAAGATGATTCTGTGATTGGTGATGTCGTCAAATATTCTGTACTGCTCCTGGTTTGAGCATGACGAGGAGGTATCGCTGGCCAGTGTTCATTAATATATTGTTCTGAAGATGAAGATATTATTTCATATATATATTCGTCATGTGTATTACTACTTGTCCGCTCTTTGGGCTTCAATGTTTTGGTTAAATGCTTTAGTCGTTCAATGTTATCTTTTTTTGTAAATAATGGTATTTCAAATTCCATCTCGCTTTCAGCGCTGTCAAAGGAAGTTTCACTCCAAAACTTTGCGCTCACAATGTTTTCAGTGTAGTCTGTGTCTGGCAAACTTTCTGTAGTGGATGTCATTCTCAAATCATCTTCGTAATCCTCAGGAAGTATGAGCACATCTGTTGTTTCCAAATATATGTAGGGATTCTTCATTCGAGGCATGAAAATTGCATGCGAGGGTATTATTATTAATATACAACATAAGATCACAAATATAACATTAAAAGTGTTATTCATTATAATTAAATATATTTTATCAAAATACATGACTTAAAAATCTTATTTATAGTAAAACAACATAACAAAGTCATTGTTCTGTGTGAGAACCATAGAACCGCAATTAATAGTTATAGTCAAAGACACATACTTAAATCTCTTTGGCTATAATAAAGGACTCTGTGAACAGAACCAAAGAGTGTTATAACCATCGGTAATTACCATAAATATATAATATATTTATGGTAATTACCGATAATACCTTAGATCATGCAACCAGCAAGTCAAGCTTTATTACACTAACGACGCAGACTTCACCCGCCATCGACAATATCTTTCAGCCATTCAGGTTCCTCACGATATTTTCCTTCGCCGATTAATCGTGTATGGAAGATTGCTTAATATGGAGTCTCAGTTAAGCCCATGCCATGAGCCACGAAATGCAGCAAAATTCTGTGTCTTTTGATGTTAAATTCTGACTCCAGTTTACTACGACTGTATGCTGCAGGCACCTAATCAATCTCGGGGAACTGGTGACTCCCATTACCCCAGCACAGGGTCCAGGTAATAACTAAATGGATTTGAGTCAGTAGGTTGAATCTGACTCCGCAGTCCCAGACAGCGAAAGTCAAGTTCCATACTAAAAAAAGGTCTATTCTTACGTTTGATGTACAAGGAGTTCTTTTCAGAATGCTTCTAATGCTTCTAATATATTATTATATATCTATGCGAATAACAAATTGTACACAGCAATCTGTCTTCAGAATCTATGGATGTAATTTTTAGGATGTTTACATTTTGCATTTTAATAAGTTTTTTTATTTTTTTATTTGTTAATAATAGATTTGTATATTCTGATGGCTCATTATTGTCGCGTAACAAAAACCCTGTCCAGCATTCTTTAGATGCGAATATAGTATTGCCGAAAAATGTTTACAGATACGAACCATATAGAGGTAATTTCTTGTAATCTTCTCATTTTTATTGTTTTAATGAATTCTTTTAGCTCCGGGTATCCGTTGCCGCAATGACTCATTCGTTTCGTCAGACTCGTCAGAGGGACGTCATAATCACACAAAATGTAGTGCACTGGATATATTGCCTTAACGGGGTCGTAATAATATCCCGGCACACTCTTTGAACAAAACCTGTTACATAAATAAGTCGGGCAAAATGTTGAGATGATTAATTGCATGCTAAATAAATTATAATTACGTAGAAACATTTAAAATCAAGGTCAAATAATAAAATCAAGCCACCGGCACTTCTAATATTCTGTGATTGTGTCTCTATATCTGTAAGTAACAATCAGAAGTATTTCCTTTGTGTCTTATTTAAATCTGCAGCACAGACAATTTTCACAGGACATCGAACATTATGGAAACCTATCCCAAAAAACAAGGCTACATCAGACCAAGAGGAGTCATTAGTTTTTAGAATGAGACCCACCATTAACAGACCGTTTACACCAAACCGCGCAAACCAGGGCAGTACTATCTCTAAATCTCCAAAGAAATCTTACTGGCATAATTTTGACGAAGATGATGAGCCTTGGCCGAAAGTAGTTTTAGTTTTGTCAAGCACAGAAAAAACAACAACAGTGAAAAAGTTTAAGAAAACTTTACCTTCTTATTTCCCGTACTTAAATAAAAACAAAGCGAATTCTGATGATGATGCTGGTGACGAGGAGACTACAGCAAACTTGGCTGCCGGGGATGTGATCCCTATAAATTATGATGATTATCCCGATGACTTAGAAGAAAGTAATTATAAGCTCAGACCATTTTTGAGAACGGATTCGTTAGATGAAATAACTGAAGCTCCGATAACTACACCGACACCTACAACAACAACAACTACTACAACAACTACACCGACAACTACTACAACTACACCGACGACTACTACAACTACACCGACAACTACTACAACTACACCGACAACTACAACAACTACACCGACAACTACAACAACTACACCGACAACTACTACAACTACACCGACAACTACTACTACAACTACAACAACAACTACTACAACAACTACTACAACAACTACTACACCGGAACCTACTACAACTACTACAAAAAGTACGACTACTCAACCATCGGAGGTCAGGTGCTACCAGTGCGGCCTAAATATAACTGACGTTCCAGTTCCACCAACTTGCTATCATATTTTTGATTCGCCGGACCGCTTGTTGAACACTCGCAGAACATTATACAAAGTCGTTTGTAGGAATAAAGACATAAATAAAGACACAAAAAAAAACGGCAGCAGAAGAACTGGTGAAGAATTCGATCCAACGCCACGAAAACTATATAAAGGTATCGTTTTCCCTGCATCGTATCTTTATTCTGTAAAGTTATAACATGCTAAGAGATTCTATTTTCAACAACTATACATTTTACCTAATTTCTGGGGACATTGTTGCTACACCAAAATCACAATAGCGCTTTAACCATAATATAGGAGATTAACAACCCGTCATATGACGATTTTGCGTCACATACCTAACATCCATCCGAATTCCCAAATGTTCCGTCAAAAGAACAGCCTCCCATAATGTTGCTGAGCTCATTAATCAGCAGATGCAAGTATAAACAAAACAGTTTATGCGACGTCAGATAACCTTTCCTGACACACCAGTCCATAGCCATACGGATCGGATAGCAAGCCTGACCACTCCAACATATTAATCTGATGGCCGTACTAAAAATCTTAATTGACTATCTATTAATTATTAATATTTTTCCACAAGATCTCATAGCCACCAGATTGACTTAAAAACATCAAGAAAACACGTGTAATAGCAATAAACAGACCTGGAGCCGTATTATGAAGCTTAAGAGCCATGGTCGTTCCAGTTCGAGAGAGGGATGCTGCTATACTAGTAGGGTAGCACCATCCCTTTCTTGCAACGTAACAATGATAGCCTTAGCATCTCATAATACAGCCCAAATTTTAAAACCGAACTGGGCGTCGTGAAGTGATAGATGTTTATTAAACTGCTTGTCAAGCACACTGTCCATCACTTTTCAATGATGGTAGCTAACGTAGTTATTTATATCTGAAGCGTTCAATTGGAAATTGGAATCGTTCAAAAAGAAAATCTTAGCCACCTCTGAACATTATGATCACCTGCATTTAGTAAATGTTCTACGCTTAGTGAATACAGCTGCCCACGTCGCGAGTTATAGTTTAAAGTTTATGCAACTACTTACTATATCCCCAATTTAAGGTCATAATGAAAAACGAGTATATAGTTAACTTATACAGCGTGGGCAGAAAAATAAGGCAGAGCTCTGCCGCAGAGATATTTTTTTACTGCAAATAACCCCAACTATCGCCCTGTTTCGTTTGATCCACGATTTTCTGCCCACGCTGTATGGTTATTAAAGCTGAATTTTGACCACAGGGTGAACACCTAGTAAACGCAACTGCTACGTTTTTTAAATACATAATTATTAATATGAGGACACGTTGTCGATATTTTATGCTGCGATATTTTTTATTTCAGGTGGTTGCTTTAAGCGGTTTCTTGATATTGGCGAGTTATACAGTGAGAGGGGTTGCAGGACGATGCAACCGCTTCTGGGCCAGAGCTTTGCATCCAAAAGATTGATGAAGCTTGAGAAATCCATGGCCTACTTAGACGAAGGCTGTGTATCAAGTCCACATGCCTCGCTGACCCCCTTCAGCAGAGCCATCTCTCTGTACTCCAGATATCATGTTTGCGTCTGCAAAGGCACATACTGCAACCATGCGACAATTTTGCAAGCCGACATCGTTTATATTTTATTTTTAAATATAATTTTAGGCATCTGAAACGATCGTCGTTTTATTGTTATCAGTATTCAGTAGGTAGGATTCAGATCCAATATTGTGATACCTAGTCCGGACGAAGTAGTTGCAGCTGCCGGTGAGTCCAATTTCAGCGATCACAATTGGTGATAGCAGAATATCCAACGTCAGTTATTAGGTCAATTTATTTTTTAAATGTTGTTTTTTAAGGTTGCTAATTAAACAGGCTTCTTTTTAATATCATTATACGCCTCCAAAAATGTATTTTGCCTTCTAAATTACTAAGTCAGCCACAATTAACGAGCATCTAAATAATACTATCTTAGCCACTAGTTATGTTCTATATAAACCACTCTAGATACAACTCAGCATGATGGTTATTTTTTAGCATCTAAATTTGTAACATGTATTGTAACAGTAAACTTCTAAAATACTATTAAATGACATAAAAAAATATATTTATTCAGTGACCCTTGAGGTCCAGGTCAAGTTGCTTTTGGGGTCAAGGACAAGTATAGGCAATAGTAATAAGGCGTAGTTGACGGAGCCTCGCTTCGCGGGGCTCCTACTTCCGGGTGGTTTAAAAAAAAACCACGAAGGGGATCCCCTTCTAACCTAACCTGTCCGAGTCAGGGTGCCCCAAGTTCTGAGATCGCTACGCTCGCTCTCGCATCCTAAATTTTCCTTGTACAGTAATATTATTGTATTTTGTACCGATCCCTTCGACATCGTTTTTACGACAAACACCTAGTCGGAGACAAAAAACACCAAGACAGACGCTTTTAGCCTTAAATTAGGTGGCAATGTATAAATAAGAAGGACAAGTCACAATAATTAGACGCTTTAAGCCTTAAATTAGGTGGCAATGTATAAATAAGAAGGACAAGTCACAATAATTAGACGCTTTAAGCCTTAAATTAGGTGGCAATGTATAAATAAGAAGGACAAGTCACGATAATTAGACGCTTTAAGCCTTAAATTAGGTGGCAATGTATAAATAAGAAAGACAAGTCACAATAATTGATGATCTTTACTTGACGCTTTCTATAGAATATTTAGTTGGCGTTGTAAAAAAGATGAATTAGTTTATTAGATAATAAGTTTATTTTATTTCCAAAAGTACATTATTTTTACAAAACAGAATTGGGCTACATTTTTGTTCATTAATAGCTCAATTGATTAAGCGGCTAGTGCTTAAAAAAGGAAAACCTGAAATTAGAGGCTATGTAATTTTCCCGTTGCTTAGTTATAAAATTAGAAAGTTAATCACGTGTCCAATAAATAATTTTGTGGCTAGACTTATAATTTCCCGTTTTTTAATATACTACAGGGTGATCGGAGAAGTCTCGTCCATAAATGACAAACTTTACTTTAGATATCCTTACATCGATAGGAATCGCCATTTGAATTTGCGATTTTTTATGTGAATGTTATCAACATTTTTTATGGTAAAACTGTAAGGTATTAATATAATATCGAATAACTCCTCAAAAAATATAGCATGTTCAATTTGTGTCCGAGTCTATTCCCAGGTCAAGCAAAGTAATATATTGAGGTTTTTCAGTAATAGCTCGAAGTTTTCAGGTATTTTTAACCCCCGACGAAATACGACGGGGTGTTATAAGTTTGACGTGTCTGTGTGTGTGTGTGTGTGTGTGTGTGTGTGTGTGTGTGTGTGTGTGTGTGTGTGTGTGTGTATGTGTATGTGTGTGTGTGTGTGTGTGTGTGTGTGTGTGTGTGTGTGTGTGTGTGTGTGTGTGTGTGTGTGTGTGTCTGTCTGTGACATCGTAGCTCCCGAACGGATGAACAGAATTTAGATTTTTTTATTTAAAAAGTTGAATTAATCCGGAGTGTTCTTAGCTATGTTTGATAAAAATCGATCCAAGATGGCCGCCGCCACAAAATATCGAATTACATATTTTTTCACAACTCCCTCAATATGGGTATCAAATAAAAGGACTTGACTAGTAGAATACTATGCACTATGATAAATTTCAAATCCAAGATGGCCGCCACCACAAAATAGCTAATTACTTTTCTTGTCGGGGGTTTTATTGTTATTAATTTGTGCAGGTCATTAAAAAACATACATTGGCGGACATACATCCGGATGGATGTTTCTGGATAAAGTTGTGTTCACCGACCATCCTGTATGAACATAACAATGCATTTGCCGTAGTACTTACGAATTAAATTGTATCTATTATTTTTTTATATTAATTAATTGCTAACTTTAAGATATCAGTAGATTCCGGGATGAAATATGCAATACGATAAGATATCGATACCCATTAAGTGGATTTGTGTGCCATTGAATAAAACCCTGTGTGAAATCCCTGTACGCCTACTGGTTCACAAACAAATTCAATTAAAGATATAGAATTTAGTGTATTTTATATTCCTTTCAGGCTGCCAAATACCTGTCTTTCAAACAGAAATCCCGAAACCGCAAATCAAACACAAAATCAGCCACTGAACATACAACAGGATCCCTCGATAATTCATCCATTAAAAATCCCGACGCTACCCCTGCGCGAACGCACGGCATTCGGCGACGGGCCGTCGTCCGCGCAACATGGCGGGCGCAGGCGTAGTTATATCGCTCCTAATATTAGTACAAACAGTCCTCGTGCACACAGAAATATTGACTCCGAGGTATTTTAACTTAGCATCTAAAAAGAAGATTACGGCGACGGCTACCTGCGGTGACGAAGGACCAGAACTATACTGTAAATTAGTCGGCGCAAACGCAGATCATGATGAGCATGTGATTCAAGGACAGGTGAGATTGTTTATGTTTTTGTGTGTGAATGGGTGTACTTTCGCTTCGGATTTTTTTTAATCCGTCCCTCGATTTTGGTCCTTTGATACTGTTGTGTATAATTTAGTAGACATCCATGTGATTGCTATCAAATATTTTTGTTTTGTAGATGTACAATATTATGGACTTAGTTTTTACTTTAAATCTTCCTTGGTATATTTTTAAACTATTTTCTAACGAGACAATTCAGTTCCATTACTAGGATTTTTTTTTATTCCAATAAAATACCCAAATTTACCAGGCTAGGATTTATTGCCTTTACATAATAGTCCAATAACGCATGCGTTTCTACTGCTACCCCACAAATGGAATAAATAGTGCTTTTGTTCTTTTAAGGGAACAACGTAATTATCTATATGATCGTACAATTTACATATTCCATGGCTTAATTTACATTGCTGTTTCTTTTATTATGTAGAACAGTTATAGGCCATAGTGTACAAGACCCAAGCGTCATATCTCCATGATATCCCGCTTATCAGTCATGTAAAGCTACAGCCGTAGCAATTGGGTCAAAATAAAACATTTAACTTTGTTTTACTCTTGATACTGAACTGGTTACATAGGGATACATGGTATTTAGTAAACATCAGCTAATATAACTAAATAGAAATCGATGTTTATTTGATGTTGAGAAATAATATTTTGTGCTAAGGAAGATTTGTTTCGGCTCAGGGTTCAACGATGAGAAACTTTGACACTACGCAACCACTACTTTCATTGCTTAAATATTGCAGAGATAATACTTCTATTCCATTTCATTTGACGCTGGATTCATTAACACTGCTACTGATGAAGTAGACTAAATTATTGTAATGTATGCTAAATAGAATAGGCAGTTACTAAAGTTATCTTTGAAAACCCTAAAGTTTAGCGAAACACATTAAAATGTTTGGTCCTTCAATACAACATTATTTTCGTTACTATTTAAATTGTAGGCGTAAAGTGTTTAAGTTAATTATGAATACAGAACATAGCGAGGAGCAAGCAGCTACCGCTTGATAAGCGAGTGATAAGTTATCTCGGTCCCGCCGGCCCAGCATCCGACTGATAACGGGTTCGATGCTCCAGCAACGCCAAAAGCTCTATATTACCTACTTACATAATCTAGGATAATGTTGTGAAATGCTTTACTTGGGAGATAAGTTTTACGAAAGCATTCCAGTTATACCCTGCAATTTTGTGTTTGGAATTATTGTCATTTTCGGTATCATTGAGCTGATTTCAAGTAGTCACGAGAAAGAGTGGTTACCCAATAATAGCGCAATCAAGTTCAAATTAAAACGGAGATAAGTAACGGTCGCCAGTAGTTAAATATTTACGTTATCTTTGAACTTTGAACCTAATATCTCAGTTGAATGAACACATATTTTTGACTGCTTACTAGGTTTTGGGTTAATTTACTGTTTACGGAATTACTGATGTCCCGAAATTATAATTTGGGGCATATTTTGTAAGAGCTTTTAGAAAATGTATCATGGTTTTTGGTTATGTATGTACCTATGTAACTTTTGGGGAATGTTTAAACCTCCTCCTACTAAGTTCCCTTTAAATTAACTGGCAGATAATTTCAGACATACTTATTTAGTTTATTTTTTTATTTATCTGGCGGATAGCGACTATTAAGGGGTGGTGAAACAGGTCTAAAAGCTTATTAAAGAGACAGAGTTATCAGAGGGAGGGGTGGATTTAGGATAATTGAATAAAATTTTATTATTGCCATAATGGTCATAATATTATGTGCACCAGTTTAAGTTTACAGAACCTATATCATAAATAAATATATTTTTTCAAGCTTCATGCTTTCTAACCTAATTCAGTATAGGTAGGTAACATTGGGACGTTAAAATATTATTTGTTTAGGCAGTCTACACATCCTATTTGTATACTATCATGTCATCACTAATGTCAAACATATCGCTGCAGTGAACATGATATTATTATATACCGGGTCCTTAGCCGCTTCGGAGAAATTCGGCAAACATCGACAATCCTCGTGGCCTTTTTGCGGACATGTGGCGGCCAAATGCCCGCGCGCATCCTATCAACTTAGCTCTTTTGTTTTTATAAACACAATGCTTCCAAATTGAATGGCTTTGAGTTTTTGTTAGAAGTTTCTGGAATCAAAGTTTTGTGAATGGAACTGAATACATTTTTGAAGTAGTGTGAAATTGATACTAATGATGTGTTTTGTTACTTAGAAACATGTGACTTGTAGTAGTTACTATACTCGTTTAAATTATAGCAAGAATGCTTATAAATGATGCCTGCTTACCACCATACCATTTTATTCCCATTACAATTATAATACCTACGTATAGATATATGTACAAAATCTGTATCATTATGCAGTAGTCAACCACCATTTTGAACCGGTCCATAAGGACCACTTTGAACTTTTTATAATAGTGGTATTCAGATTAAGGACCAGTCCTGCAATAACCTGAAAACACTAGGGTCACTAAGGGAATTCAATCAATACAGTTACGCACGCGTAGTGAATGCTCCCTGATGTCAGAGAGAAGACTTGACATTTTTAAGTAACACTTTATATAGAGGGAACGTCCTCATTTTCGAATCTTCAGTAGAGTAGACCAAACCGCGAGTTATTATTGTGACTAGTTTCAATAACTCTTGATGGGAATTATCAGTTCAGTAATTGACTTTAGTTCATCGGAGTATTTTCCAGTCGATTTGTTACTGTAACGACCGATAGAAGGATAGAATTTTATTCTGAGTGGAGGTCAGTCCTTAACACAACGTTTCCCATCATTTAGCAATTATCATTCACCAATATGTCTACTGCTGTAAGACTACGTGAAAATATCCAGTCTGTCACTTCAGAATCTGCTCTGTACAGTCCAACCATTTACTGGTTTCTTGTTTTCCCTTGATCCAACCTCCTTATTTCCCAAGAATTTCTCTATTCCTCTAAGTACTGTTAATCTGAGAGAAGTTTCTTTATGTTTCTGATGTTTAATAGTGGTGCTAGGCAAGCCCATAATTATGTTATAAGTAAGCTGAATATAAACAAAACTTTTCTTTAATCAAAAGTTGTGTTGTTGTCTTTATACCTTTAGTTAGACACCAAAAGTAATTTGGTTTCCAGATCCAATTCACAGGTTGTGAACCTATTCTTTAGAATAAGTATTCCATCTAATAAGACATCATTTTCCTAGGTGTGCGACATTTGCGATGCGACGAACGAAGCGAAGAAGCATCCTCCAGAGTATGCTGTGGACAGCTCGGAGACCTGGTGGCAGAGTCCTCCGCTATCCAGGGGGATGAAGTACAACGAGGTCAACCTCACCATCGACCTTGGACAGGTACGTTCTGATAGGTTCACATACAAGGCTGGTTAGGGTGTCCACAACAATGAAGTTTGATTCTGCAAAGAGTCTTAATTAATTTATTGCTGAAACCAACCTTTATTTATATTAATCCGGATGTGTGTACTGTTCTTCTCTTCTTTTTTATAACTAGGTGCTTTTACAAACAAATCTTACGGTCACAGACACCTAGACCCTTATTATTTAGGACTTAAACATGTGTGGGTGTCTTCTTTGTATACTTGGGACCAATTTGACTACCTCTGGAAAGCCGCTAACTGCCGCATAAATTAAAAAAATAAACAAAATTGATATGCGGAGCGGTATTGAAACAGGCCCTTAGTTTTATTCAGTACACGTCCATCATTCTCCTAGCCTTTCCCAACCATGTTGGGGTCGGCTTTCAGTCTAACCAGATGCGGCTGAATATCAGTATTTTACACGAAGCGACTGCCATCAGACCTCCGCAACCCATCTTCTGGGCAATACCGATATTCGAAGAATAGACTGGTTGTCAGGCTTACGATTGTCATAGGTGTTCATATGATAACCGGGACCGACGGCTTTACGTGCTCTCCTAGGCACGGAGGGGTCTCGATGTGTTAAGAATGGTCACCCATCCACAGACTGACCTCGGCAAGCGTAGCTTAACCTTGCAGATCGGTTGATCAGCATTGCTATAACTTAGCCACGAGCCCCTCAGTACACGTCCAAATTATGATATTATAAAGATGTGTATTATAGTGCCCCTGAACGAGATACTAATTTCAAGTTACAACCCAAGTGAACGTTGATGGAGACGCATCGTAGCAAACATAAAGCTTTACTTGACTCGACAAAAACGGTTCAGCAGCCGTAAGTGCACGGAATGTAACAATAACAATGGCCGGATTAGGCAAAATTAAGAAGCAGGAGGATTATGCTCAGCCGATGGTATTTGTGCTTCGATAATTGCGAAAAGTAGTTTTTGAAAAGAGCCGTAAGATCTACTGTTTGGGACCGTGCACCTAGTTTTTGACTTGACCATTCAAAAGTACTTATAATAGTGTTGTCGAGCACAAGCTATTCGTTCATAAACAATTTTTTTTCTTTGCTTGTCCCACCTGCAATACATTTTTCAACATCACAGAGCTTGTTTTTAGGTTTTTAGTTAGTACGTTTTACGCAAACGGGTTTTTTGTTTCATTTAATAATTGAATATACATCTGTTTGACAAATAACTTTGATTAAATAGAAATATTTTATACTGTAAAGTAGAGCAACTTCCATTTCGTAGCACTGCACTGCAGTTTGTAATTTACGTAGCACAGGATGACACAGAGGGTGCTTCGCGAGGTTCGTGCCCGCGAACTGTCAATATACTGAATTCGTTTGTACTGCTAGACTGGGGCCTTAACTTGGATGATTTGTATCCGAACTTCGATGTTCCGGGTGTAATTCCAAACATTCCCCGCGGGTCACGAGTCTTCGGAGCACAATGGCTAACTGTTGGGTACCTACCTAACTATCTATGTTTATATTGAGACTTGAATATTGCAAATGGAACATTTGTAGCTCCCGACTCTACTCATGTCGTTGTCATTAAATAATCTTAATGTACTTATAAAACAGAGTGTAAAGTGTAACCATGGAGTTTCTTGCCGTTTCTTCTCCACAGGAAACGACTAATTTGGAACCGTGCACCTAGTTTCGACATTTTTCATAAGTGCCTGCATAAGGTCTATGTGAAAATAAAACTATTTTGATTTTGAGTCGGGTCAGTTACCATTTAGGTATAACTCAAGAACAGCTGGACATTTTTTAAGATCTTCGATTTGTTGGATTTCCTACCTCACTGAATTGCAGAATAACTTTTTTTAAAAGGAAAATTTTCACGAAAAAACATATTCAAGGGGTGTAGCGGGGATTCGAATTAGGCGCAAGAAAAGATGCGGGCCGAAGCTAGTTCAAAAAGACATGTTACTTACAAAGTCAGAAATTATATTTTTAAATAACTGTTTAGACAATAATAACTACGTTTTTGTGTGAAAGAGTAACAAACATCCATCCATCTATCCTTACAAACTTTCAAATTTATATTATAAGTAGGATACATAATGATATCTACCTGCATAAAAGTAGGTACCAACGTACCAAGGGACAACATTCCGAACTTAACAATGTTAATACTGACGCGGGACTAAAGACATTAGACCTACCGCAGCTATTATATGTCTTAATAATGAGCAAATGAAAGCAGAGTTCTCAATTATTTTCCTAGCTTCTACGGAATGCTGCATATACACTCCATTCCGCAGTATAGATAAAAGCCAGATGTTTAGCGTTTAGTGTTGTAGTGCTTTAAGTTGAAACCACGTTTAAATATTTCAGTAGGCAAGCAAACATGCATTACAGGAATTTCAATGACTTTTTGAGATTGTTCGTGATGTATTTGCTTTGCTAATCTTCATCTTCTATAATTATACTATATAATTATCACTGAACTCATAAAAGGATAGACCGATTTTGATGAGCTTTCTTGCGTGTCTATAAGTCATTGGTAAATTCCAAATTATTGAACTAATAGATTCAAAATGTATGTAAATCACATGAGCTTTGGTCGCGTCGTTCGATTCGAGAGATAGGATTATATTGAAGATTAAATAATAATAATAATAAATATTTGAGGACATTTTTACACAGCACCATCTGTGGCACCATCTAGTAGGTACCAAACTAAGCAGAGCTTGTACTATGGGTACTAGACAATGGATGTAATACTATAAAAAAAACATATAATATACTATAAATATAATAACCCTGTTGAAATGTGTGCCTAATAAGATGTGATAAACAAGGGCTTCTTATTTATTGTAGGTATGCACACATCCGAATAAAACATTTGTAATGTGAACAATATTTGTACGTAGTACTATGTACGTAGTCTGGTTTATAATAGTGGTGACATCATCCAAATTATATTACAACATGCTGACTCGTGTTCCTTGCGAAGATTCCGCGGCCGTTATCAAGTTGGGGGAAATATTGTGGTCGTAACCGCAACTACTGGGCTGAATTTCGAATTCTATAAAAAAAAACAAATTTTCTGTAGCAACATTGGAGTTTGGATTTGTGCTCAATTAATGGCAATAGGCTTGCCCCTATCTCCGTCTTAAAATCACCGGTAAAGTGTAGGTGTACATTGGTACTTCTGCCTTTGAGAATACATGCTATGTTTTTTATGTTTAGTGAGCGAATGTCAAAAACTGCTACACGCATTTTCATTAGGTGTTTTACCAATACTAAGAGGGGTTTTCTAGAAAAGTCCATATGCTATTATTTATGTACTAGAGCGGAGCCGGGGCGAGTCAGTACCAATTATTAAATATGTTTTAGTGCCGGTCAGTTTTTCTATTTCTTTTCCGTAAAATCAAGCTTTAATCAGCCACAAATGCAGCGTATTCTTATTGTATTTCTAATTCTGTATTCTGTAGAATTATATGAAGCCATATGTCCCCACTGGGTGTCTATTCAGGACATCCCAGAAATAGCGTTATGTTTGTGAGTGCATCGACCCCGGTTACTTCATGCGATGCTAGGATATTAAACAATTATAGAACAGATTTATGAGCCTCAGCGAATGTTTTCGCGGGAACTTGGTTTGAATTTAGACTCTTTTGAATTCAGAGTACGGTTTATGGTAACTTAAGTTCCCTTCCGCTTCTTTGGTCAGGACTACATCAGTTAAAACACGTCTAAGTCGAACCGTGTGTTATTGGGTGTTTTTATGAAGTTTTCATTAGGTAGCAGCTCGGATTTTGGATGAAACATACCGACGAATTGTTGGTGTACTGTACCTTAGAACATTTCTGCCCTACCCTTCGGGGAATACAGTCGTGATGGTATATTAAGGCGTCATAATCATGAAAATGGACATTAGATTGTTTGGCTTGTCACTTGTCAGTTTTCTTTGTCCAATCTCAGATGAAAGAGATGTCAATGATTTCATCAACGAGCAACATTTATTTACTACTTATACATTAAACTCTGCCCTAAGTAACGCTTTTGTCTGTTAATGTCCACCTATTATGTACAACAGTAGCAGATAAGGCGGACTTAATGCCCTGCCTATGGCATTCTCTCCAACATACTATTCTTATGATCCAATCTTGGAAAATACCAGATTATTGACCAGTTGGATACCATCCCTATATATTTCCCAGGACTGAAAATAATCTAAGTAGGTATATACCCTGTTCTTAACTAAGTACTAAGTATATCTGCCTATCACAATATTTTGCTTCTACGCCATGCAATTCTGCGAACGCTGGCAAAGCGAAATTTGATAACCTGCTATGCGACTCTTGCGCATCTATGCTAAGCGAAATTGAGCTACTGCTTATTTGCAAATAAGATAATGTGATGTACTGATTTAATAAACGAAGTCTAAATATTTTAATTGTCTTTTTTAAAGCGAATTATTTTTTGCCTGTGCTTGTTTTTCATTTTGTTTGCATAGAGCGACATCTATTACTATACTGTAGGTATTGATAAGTGAAAAAAAACTTGTTCAATTTTTTGCGCACGGAGAAGAAAACCCCAGGGCGAACAATATTGCCTAAATATAAATTAGTATACCTAAATACCTAAAAAAAATAAAGTATATACATATGTATTATATCCATTGTCTAGTACCCATAGTACAAGCTAAGCTAAGCTTTGCTTAGTCCAAACTAAGCACTAAGAACAAACATTTTATACTGCACCGTCGAGTCCCAAGACTAGACGGTGCAGTGTAAAATGTCCCAGAATAAAAAAAAACATAAAGGGCAACACTGTATAAAAATTAAAAAAAAACAAATCATTTATTAATCAAAGAAACTAACATAAAAATGGCGTTATACATGTAAAGTAGGTATTAGACAGCGGTGGATTGCGAATTTTCGAGGTAGCCACACTAGGCAAGCCTGTATCGTGGATACCAGTTAATTTAACATAATCAATTTTACTTTTAGAGTTTTGGCCTCAGTACACAGCAACTTAAGTATAAAATTATAACATGAAAGTAATACAATGTTATGAGAATATAATAATAATATGGTATTTAGGATTGGTTATAGGGATTGCTCCTTAATACGGGAGCGGCCTGATCTAGTATCTACTTTAGGGTGTATCCAAATTTATATGCATACTGTACTTAAAAGCTTGCGGTATATACCTATAATATAATACAAATTACAATGTCGGTCAAATGTCCCAATTATTAGCGCACTGACACGCCAGCTTAGCGAACGCCTTTTTAACCCCCGACGCAAAAACGACGGGTGTTATAAGTTTGACGTGTCTGTGTGTGTGTGTGTGTCTGTCTGTGGCATCGTACCTCCCGAACGGATGAACCAATTTTGATTTCGTTTTTTTATTTGAAAGGTGAATTAGTCGGGAGTTCTTAGCTTTGTTTGATGAAAATCGGTCCAAGATGGCCGCCGCCACAAAATAGCGAATTACATTTTATTTTTTTCACAACTCCCTCAATATGGGTATCAAATGAAAGGGCTTAACTAGGAAAATACTCTACACTATGATACATTTCAAATCCAAGATGTCCGCCAACACAAAATGGCAAATACCATTTCATGTCGGGGGTTTTCTAAATTTTTAATTTAGGTCCTGCTATATTATGATATATTGCCTCCTATTACCATCACGCCTGTATTCCTTAAAGGGTTAGGCAGAAGTTCACTGGTATGGTCAGGTCCCATGCACATAGAAGGGGGTGAGACTATTGCCGTTTTTTTTTAGGCCTGTAATGTCCCACTGCAGGGCAGCGGCGTCCTCACTCTTCTTCCACCTCTCTCTGTCGGTTGTGATCTCCAACCCAATCCTTTTCGAATATCATTAACTCAGAATAAATTCAAACTCCTAGCTGTTATTGAGCATTTCATAGAGAAACCCAATTCACCAAACTTCTATTTATAAAACTAGCTTCCCGCCAGCGGCTTCGCCCTCGTGGTATGTTATTATGCATATAAACCTTCCTTAAGAATCACTCTATCTATTAAAAAAAACCGCATCAAAATCCGTTGCGTAGTTTTAAAGATCTAAGCATACATAGGGACAGACAGACGGCGGATAGCGACTTTGTTTTATAATATGTAGTGATGTAAACAGAAATCTCATACTGTCACACCTGTATTCCCTGAAGGGCTGGGCAGAGGGTACTAATGTACACTCAAAATAAGCCGATATGATTAAGTCCAATGTAGAATCGATGAGTCTATGGCTCCAATCGGGCACAAATCCCAACATCACGTCGAGGTCCTGAACCGTGTACCAGACCAGTCGTCCTTACGCCTAACAAGGCAGTTCTAAAAGTATTTTTTTTAATACGCTCATTCTTCTAACGCAGGGTTGTATCACTCGTCGTCCGCGTGATCACTTCCATGAAGGATGTAGTGGGAGTCGATAGCCGGCCACGATAAAAACTTTATGTGCCTAAGGGCGAGGTTATTAGTTCACAACACGATTACTATTATGTCACAAATAGATCGTAGGCAACTCGTAAAATATAACATAATCATTTTTTATGATCACATATAAAGTTGTACACGTGTCGAATAAAATTGGTATAAAAATACGGCAGATAGGTTCGGCAATGCAGCTGAATGAGAAAAAGAAAATGTTTTTTTTATTAGCCGTTGCTGTCCCACTGCTGGGCAAAAGCCTCCCCCAGGTCTTTCATGTACTCTTATATCGGTATGCGTCTAGATCGTCCCGCCACCTCTTTCTGGGCCGGCCTCGGTGGCGCTTACTATCTGCAGGCACCTACTGTGTGAAGACTCTTGCCCAGCGGTCACTGTGCATGCGGCTGACGTGACCAGCCCAATCCCACTTAAGCCTGGCTGCCTTTTTGCCCACGTCCACTATGCCCGTTTTAGAGCGCAGCGTGAATGAATTAAATCATCTGTAACTACTTAGCTAGCGATGGATGCGGTTGGCGTGTCACCGGTCAATGGTGATCATCACCATCACCATTGACTTTATCATCATCCAGAGTCATCAGGGTTAGGCAGAGGTGTACTAAAGTACACCCACAGTTCGACGGTATATTGGGGTCCAATAGGGGGCGAGCTTCCTAAATCCAGACTCCAAGCTGCTACTGAGAATTCCATATAAAAAACTTATAAGTAACAGTTTGCTCGAACTTAGGAATCGATCCCAGGACTTCGAGCGTAGCAGTCGCGCCTAGGACCGCTAGACAAAGGAAGCAGTTTAATTTACAACATTTTTTCCTTTGTCAGTACTTTTATCGGTAGTAGTTTCGGTAAATCCCCTAAGAATTTATATGAACCTCATAAATAAAACAAATCAGAACAAATACCTACATTAACATTTAAAAATCAAACTTCATAGTACATACGTAACGTCCATTATCGCGTTTTACCAACAAATTAATAAATATAGAAAGGGCAGAAAAGAGGGAGTAAATTGCTCAGCAACAACCGCTGATATAACAATTTGCATGATCGATCAAAAACTCCTTATGTAGATAGAAGAATATAAACAACAACGGAATTCATCATAAACCCTTATACTGTCCCACTGCTGGGCACAGGTCTCCTCTCAGTATGAGAAGGATTAGGCTATAATTCCACCACGCCAGCCTAATGCGGCTTGGCAGACTTCACATGCCGCCGAGAAAATCTATCAGGCATGCAATTCTCCTAACGATGTTTTCCTTCACCGTTAAAGCGAGTGATAATTACGCACATGATTTCGAAAAGTCAGAGGTGCGTGCCTTGGTTTTGAACTCGAGACCTTTGACTTGGCAGTCCAGTGGTCAAACCCCTAGGCTATCACTGCTGCTTGAATGATTAGGTATAGGTATCACGTAAAAAGAAATCCAACAGCTTGATAACCAGAATCATTAGGACATCGGTATTGCCCAGTAATTAGGTTACAGAGGTCTGATGTTATGTGAGCGGTGGGGCGGAGGGGCGGGTGCGCTTGCTTTTGTTGCACAGTAACCCGCCCCCTCACCCCCGTCCCTACCTAGGACGCGGCCAACTAGTTCCGCGTGGACTATAGTCACTTCATGTTAAATACTGACATTCAGTAATATCAGCCTAAGGAAAAAGAATGATGATAAGTGGCAATATGGAGTATTGATACTAAATTTAATCTAAACTGTCTTCTTTTTCAGGAATTCCATGTGGCTTACGTGTTCGTCAAGATGGGTAACTCCCCACGGCCCGGTCTCTGGATGCTGGAGAAGTCGACGGACTACGGGAAGACTTTCAAACCTTGGCAGTACTTCTCTGATTCACCTCAGTGAGTACCAAGTGAACTGGCAAGCTGTTTACTAGAAAGCCTAATACACAATCCTAAAATAGACGCAACTTTATATTCTAAGTGAACCAAGCCCCCTTAACTCCCTGGAGAAAGATACAGAAAATATTCAATGAGATCTGGGTACCGGTAGGCTAGAGGTAGGGTATTTTCTATATTTGATTCTTTACCTCTAGATAGCCACTAACCGCCAGATAAATTAAAAAATGGCACAAAATTTGTATAAATTTATCTGCCAAGTAATTTAACAGGAACTTATCAGAAGGTGTTGAAACAGGCGCTAAATGTTTTTAAACTAATCATTTGTTTAAAACATGTAAAGTTACGTAAATTATATGCATAGTTATAGGATCCCGATATCGGTTGCTTTGCAGTCAGTACAGTTTTTTAAGGATCGGCAACACATTAATATAGCTCTGGTGTAGCAGTCTGGTGGCTCGTGTCTATATGAGCCATAAGCCATTAAAAAAAATTGAAATCATTTAATTAATTTCAAGGAAATATTGGCTGTATACATTTCCTTATCCTAGCAATTTAGTTGAAGATTTCTGATAACATTTATGTCTCTCTACAGGGATTGTGAGCGTTATTTCGGCAAGGAAAGTCTGCAACCTATCACCAGAGATGACTCAGTTATCTGCAGCACTGAATACTCGAAGATTGTTCCACTCGAAGGTGGTGAAGTAAGTCTTTGTAAATTTTAAGAAATTTCTAGTAGGCATTAGTAAGTAATTGTTGCAACTTGTGCCCATGCACATTGCCCATCTCCAGCTGTACTTAACTTAGACTTGGTGCCAAGCGCGACAGCTACGTTAGAGGATTCCCGGGTCGAGCAAAACGTTGTTGGGTTTTTCCATGAAATTGGCAGCAGCAGCTCGGAGTCTGGATTTGTGTCCGGTAATGGCAATAGGCCCGCCCCATATTACATGGGACCAACATACCGGCGAACTTTGGGTGTACATTAGTACAGATCTGCTTAACCCTTTGGGGAATACAGGCGTGATGGTATGTAGAAATGCTGATATTCCTGATTACCTGGTTGTAAGTAATGGAAGCTACATTCTTTAATAACTTTAACTTACTTTTTGCTTCTAGATCCCGATATCTCTGTTAAACTACCGTCCTTCAGCGAACTCCTACTTCAACTCCTCAGTCCTCCAGGAGTGGACTAGGGCGACAAATGTGCGGCTGCGTCTGCTGAGGACCAAGAACTTGTTAGGGCATCTTATGTCAGTGGCCAAACAAGACCCCACTGTTACACGGCGAGTAAGTGAAACTTCGTTAAAATACAGATACAGATCTGCATCCTTCTAGTATCACACCACAATATCCCACCCAAATCAATAACAAAACATACCTTATTTTCAACCGACTTCAAAAAAGGAGGAGGTTCTCAATTCGACTGTATTTTTTTTATGTTTGTTACCTCATAACTTTCAGCTGGGTGAACCGATTTTGATGATTCTTTTTTTATTCGAAATCCGGTGAGCGGTTTTAAAAATATCGACGAAAATTTAAAAAAATGTATACATAGATGATATTATGGTTTACCCCGAAACCTGCCGGTCAACGAGTCTAGTTGCCCCAATATAATATAATATATATTCCACTAAAACTTTGAAAATTATTATTTTCACAATTTTATTTTCACAATCCCTTTATTTATTTTTTATGCTAAGACAAAGCGCGGACGTTGAACTTATTGTAGCTATAGTAGGTATTTATTTATCCAGAGATAGCAAGCACATAGAAAGCGCGCGTTTGCTGCCGCGTAAGTCAATGTACGTCGGATATGCATAGCATTTTCTGAAAAGGAGGTCATCAGCCCAAATTTGTATAGGGGGTACATCAGCTGTCAAGTTGATAGTTTTTACCATGAAATCACTTTAAACTGATAATAATCTGCCGTAATGGCGTGCGTATGACATTCCGAAGCCGACACTGACAGTTTTTACTATGAAACCATTACGAAACAGATAACCAAATGTGTGCCAAAATAGCGTGATTTTTCTAAAATTAAAAGCTTATTTTCTCATCCCCCAGTCAACATAAAAAAATACGACTAGAGTTTTAACCAGCGTAATACAGGGGATTTTTCCAATAAGTGTACCTTCGGTACAGCATTTGGGCGGATTTCGATGACCTCCTTTAGTTTATCTATTCATTTTATCACGGGATTGCTTAAAGATACAAACTAAAAATAGTGTCTAACATATCTTTTTGTATTTTTTAAGCATTTTCCATGCTAAGATTACAAGTTCTTCACAATAGATGCCACTACGTCACCTTTAAGACGTAAATTAGAATGTGAAGGAAGATTTCGACTGGCGAGCAGGGCGAGCGGTGGCTTAGTGGTCAGAGCGTCTGGTGTACCGAACCAGAAGGCGCAGGTTCGAATCCTGCCCGCCCGCCGATTTTTTCCTTCATTAAAAATAACTTGTAATCTTAGCATGGAAAATGCTTAAAAAATACAAAAGGTAAGGCGGTATCATACGACATCGAACTAGCTGTAAAGTTAGTCGTGTCGGTTGTGAAGCATTCTTTACAATAGATGTCGCTACGTCACCTTTAAGACGTAAATTAGAATGTGAAGGAAGATTTCGACTGGCGAGCAGGGCGAGCGGTGGCTTAGTGGTCAGAGCGTCTGGTGTACCGAACCAGAAGGCGCAGGTTCGAATCCTGCCCGCCCGCCGATTTTTTCCTTAATTAAAAATAACTAGTGTCTAACATGTTATATGTTACATTGAAGCAGTGTTGGTAATTAAATCGCCGACCGGTATACTTCTCACCGTTTGCCCATGAAGGACGACTAAGAATACCAAACTTCCGTACCATAGTAGGAACTTTAGAGCCATTGTCGTTCCAGTGCGGGAGAGAGAGAGATAGAGCTATACAAGCTTGATAGCACTATCTCTTTTTTGCAACGTAACAATTTTGGCCTTAGCACTTCATGATAAAGCCCCTGTTGTAAAAGTCCACAAAACCTAGCAAGCTTGGTAGTAATTATCTCATTTTGTCGAAATGGAAGTGAAGTGGAATAGTACTACAATAAGTTATAAAATATTAAATTCAAATTTTCTCTCCCCAGTACTTCTACAGTATTAAAGACATCAGTATTGGCGGTCGGTGCATGTGTAACGGCCACGCCGACACCTGCGAGCCTGCTGACCCCGCAACCAACACCAACATCCTAGAGTGCGTGTGCCAACACAACACCTGCGGACCTCAGTGTGCCGAGTGCTGCCCAGGGTTCGAACAGAAGAAGTGGAGGATTTCACAGAATTGGGATAGGTTCGCATGTGAACGTAAGTTTGTTTCGCCTATTTTAGTAGGCTTATCAGGATTTTACAGTCATTAACGTTTATCGCTCATTACAGTACCAGGGCCTTTTGATAATTGAATCGACAAACCAATAGAAACAAAATGTAAAGAAATCACACAAGCTTTCGACAAATCGGGCTGTCACTAATGTCATTTCCATACATTATGTTTCTATTCGTTTGTCGATTCGAATGTCAAATTACAACTTGTCTAGGCCCCTGGTTAAGCTACAAGTAATATAAAAAGCCTATTGTTTTTAATCAGACGTGTCAAACGTTTGCCAATAAATAAATACATAAGAACAGCAATGGATGATGCAAAATTGTAATTGTGCCCTTAAAACCAATTATAATAATCATCATAGAATGGTACAATGGGTGGTCGCAACAAAAGGGCCGTACCACAATGTGGGAGAGAGGGAGACACATTAAATAGCGCTGTCGCTTTCTCACAAACTACAACTACTAAGTCTAATCTTAATTTCTTTTACAGCTTGTAACTGTCACAGCCATTCGAATGAGTGCGAGTACGACCCAGAAATTGACAGACAGAGACTTTCCCTGGACATCTACGGGAAGTATGAGGGCGGTGGCGTCTGCAAGAACTGTCAACACCACACTGAGGGTATCAACTGCAACAAGTGCGTGCCCACCTTCTTCAGGCCTTACGGCAAGAGCTGGAATGAAACTGATGTCTGTCAACGTGAGTAGTTTTACATCCGTAGTTTCATCTTCGCTGTGTTCAAATACATTTACAATGATATTTGTCATCATCATCAACCTTCTCCTGCCTTTATTCCATTTAACTTGGAGTTGGTGCAGTATGTTTTTCTTCCATACATTTCTATCAGCTGTCTTCGCCATATCCTTTCTCACACCAATCCTTCTTTACATCCATCTACATTCATGCTCAAAACCCTTTCTAGTAACAATTTCTTGATTTCTGCGCATCACATGCCCATTCCATATTTTGTCATCACGTAATTTTTTGGTGAATTGACTTTGATTTTTTTATTTCGCACCCAGCTTGCAACTGTGACTTGCACTACTCGACCGGCAACTGCGAAGAGGAAACCGGGCGTTGCGAGTGCCGAGTCGAGTTCAACCCTCCGAATTGTGACTCGTGTGCCTACGGTTACTTCGACTACCCCGACTGTAAACCGTGCACATGCAACCTGAACGGAACAGATGGACAACAATGTACTCCTGTTGACGGAATTGTAAGTTTCTTATTCGTTAAAAAAATAAAAGACAATAAAAATATTAATCGTAGTTTGCTTGTAGCTGTCACAATCAGAGACATTAATTAACGCTAATAACGCGAAATAGGACAACACAAAATGGAAAATTGACCAAAATATAATATGAATACCAATTTGACAATCGGCAATTGACGTCTCTGTAATTTATGCCCAAAATAGCGGACACATTGCCCATCTCTAATCCCCACTAAAAACTTTAATTTTAGAACACTTTATAATTAAATGTTTTTTTTTAATAAATCTAACATGTGCTCTATTCACCCTTTCGATTAAACATGTCTCAGACGATGTCATAATTTAAGTGAGTTACAGCAGAAGGAGAATTAGTTATATTTAACTTCCACAGTGCCCCTGCAAATACAACTACGCTGGAAAATCTTGTGAGATTTGTGAAGACGGATATTATTCACCCGAATGTAAAAGTATGTATTCAAAGTAATATGCTTTCGTCTGACACTATTTAACGGCTTGAGTTTATTTAGTAGTTAAGTAACGAGACACGACTTAGGCTTAAACAGCAAATAATCCTACAAATATTATAAATGTAAAAATTTGGTAAATGGATGTTTGTTACTCAATCACGCCAGAACGGCTAAACAGATCTGGATGAAATTTCGCACGGAGATAGATTATAGTTACGAATAGCACATACTTTGAATCCCGGTAAAATGTATGGTTCGATGATAAATATGTCAATATTTTAATAAAGAAATGTGAAAATTGAAATTAATTTGTTGTCTCGTCCCCAAAACGGCTCTAACGATTTCGATGAAAGTTACAAGCAAGGCAAGACAAGCAAGTTTTTCCGAGGTCTAATTTCTGGGAAACATATTAACAAAGGCTTTACACATGAATAATATAATTTGACCAATAGGTAGCGATTGGAATACATTGAACAGTTTCTAATGCTCTATCTCATTCCCAACAGACTGCGAGTGCAACTCTGTGGGATCTGTGTCGCCAGTGTGCGACAAGGACAGCGGCAACTGCACATGCAAGAGCAAATACAGTGGAAGGACATGCAACCAGTGTGAAGCTGGGTATTACAACTATCCTACTTGCAAACGTGAGTCAACTTTCCAGTCCATTTCTAGCTATATTCGGGTCGGTATTGGGTATTCCAATCTAACGGACAAATATCAGTATTTAACACATAGCGACTGATATCAGACTTCTACAACCCAATTTAAGCTTTTTTTTTCAAAGATGTGTAAACAACAATGTGTTTGTATTTCACTCTAGTTTGCTTTTTCTGTGAAATTCTCAGTAGCTGCTCGGAGATTGGATTTGTGCACGGTTCATAGGCCCCTATTACAAGGGACTACATACCGACGAAATGTACATTATAGTATGCGTGGAACTAGTTGGCCGCGCCTTAGGTATGTGAGCGGCGGGACGGAGGGGCGCTAGCTATTGTTGACAGTAACTCGCCACCTCACCCCCGTCCCCACCTAAGGCGCGGCCAACTAGTTCCGCGTGGACTATAGTACACCTCTGTCGACCTTCGGGGAATACAGGCGTGATGGTATGTTATATGTTTTTTTTTATTTCAGACTGCAACTGTGACGTCAGTGGCACCCAAGCCAGCATTTGTGATGACGTCGACGGCACGTGTATCTGCAAGGTTGGGTTCGGGGGAGCCCGATGCGACCAATGCCTGAATGGGTAAGTGACAGTCTTGTTTGTTTTCAGTAGTATACAATAGGGTGACCGAAGAAGTGATGTAAAAAGACAAAGTTTAGACACCTTTAATAAAAGGCATACGAATTTATGTTCCGCAATTTTAAGTTGTTAAGAAAATACAATGATTCCAATGTGTTTTTTATAATTAACACCTCGCATTGGTTTTTTTGTTTTTTTCTCTTACTGTTGTTTGATTATGAATGTTTTTTGGTATATAATGGTAAATGATTACTACAATGTCAAATACCTCTATATGGTACACCTAGGCATTAACAAGATTTATAATGAGTTTTAAGTTCAACATTTCTACTCAAGCATTTTAGTCATAAAGTTCTGCTCAATTTTTTTTGTTTAAACAGTGCCACGGCTTAAGGGCTTTAAAGTATTTCTAAAACTTCCACTAGAGCTCAACGGGGACTTATTTCCTGTAACTTGCATTTAAAGTGAAAAAGGAGTAACTTTTTTATGTAGAATTCTTCGGCCACGCTATATAGTAATCATGATCTATTGTAATGTACCAGGTATTACATGGAGGTCCGTGGTCGCGAGCGCCTGTGTGTCCCCTGCAATTGCGACCACACCGGGTCTACCTCCACTAGCTGTTCCGCCGACGGGAAATGCAACTGCCTCGCCAACTTCGGCGGCAAGCAGTGTGACCAGTGCTCACCAGGGTATTATAAGTACCCGGAATGTTTGTGTAAGTTTTTCTTTACCAGTTTTAGCCCCAATTTGACCATAATATCTAAAGAAAACTAGCTGTTACTCGAGTTTACCTAATTATTTCTAAAACTCCTGTCTTAGCAGATGCCTACGTCATAATAAGCTGTGTACCACGACCCAATCCGTTCAGTGGTTTGAGCTGTGCTTTCATATATCAGTCAATCAGTCCGTTTGCTTCAACCGACTTCAAAAAAGGAGAAGATTCTCAATTTGAGCGTATTTTTCTATACACAAAAACAGTTTCCATTTTATTACATAATTTCTAACCATGATTCTCTGGGTTGATATCGACGTTTTTGCTCATAGGTTGTCAGTTGGCAGGAAATGCTGCTGCGCTATCTGGCACCTAATTACTAAAACTTTAAAACATTTTCTTGTAAAAGTGTCTTGCATAACATAACAAAAGGCTATTGATCTTACATTTACAAAGTATTGATCGCTTAGTAAGTAAGTAAGAATCTCTTTGGAGAATTCGTATGAAGAGATTTTTTTAAATGTAGGTAGATAAAAAGGGTAATGGGGCTCAAGCTGGTTTCCACAAAGTTGAGTGGTGGACTAGGTAAAAATACACCAATCGGCTGCGCTTAAAACAGTAGCAGTCAGCCTATTGGTGGAATTTCTTCCTTGCGCACCGCTCAGCTTCTTCATCTCTGGTTGAAACGCAACCTTAAACTTATTGTGAGTGAAGCTGCAAGCAAAGGCCAGTTAATAAATACTTTCATTGATCATCATCACAGCTTGCAACTGTGACGTCTCCGGGTCTCTTGGCTCCACGTGTGACGACAACGGCCAATGTCACTGCAAGGCCAACTTCGACGGTACCAAGTGTGACAAGTGCAAGGAACAATACTACAACTACCCTGCCTGCGAGGAGTGCAACTGTGACCCCAGGGGAGTCATCGCGAGCTTTGCTGGTAAGATATTTATGATCTAGTGAAACAATAATATTTTGTTTATAAAATACTAGCTTTCCGCCAGCGGTTTCGCCCGCGTGGCCATTTATGTTAGCCAATGTATACCAAAACCTCTTCCTACCTTAAGAACGACTCTATCTATTGGAGAAAAAGCATGAAAATCGGTGCAGTAGTTTTTGTGTTTATCGCGAACAGACGTCTGTCCGTCTGACGAACCAGATCCTTGTTTTATAATATGTAGTGATGATATGACCATCGGGTCTCCTCTCAGTATGAGAGGGGTAAGGCTATCTATAGTCAACCACGCTGGGCAAGTGCGGAATCTCTCAGACATACAAGTTTCCTCACGATGTTTTCCTTCATCATTGTAAAAGAGTGAATTTTTGTTCTACGACAAGAATTGACCAAGTTATGATCAAATAACTAGCAAAGTTCACCGAGTTACCTCCCGCGATAGCTGTGCAACCGTCACTGTGACGTCACACGCTCCCGCGGACATTAACTTTTAGCGGCAAGAACGGCTCATGTTTATTACTCAATATCTTCGTAAATAATGGGCCGATTTGGATAATTCAATAACATATATCATTCTTATGGCATGAAGAAAACGTGGATATAAGTTTTATTGTATTTGCTATAACTGTACTGAGACTCATTTTAGATAAAATCGTATTACTTATAAATTAGTTTTATATAATATTTATATTAAAGTTGTGTAAGATTATTTATTATTAATATTTTAATCGGCAAGTCTATTTTCTTTGTATGCTTGTATGCTTTTATTCAAAATATACACCTGTATCTAACCTTTCGGGGTATACGATATAACTGTCACCAAAGGCATTGTTTTCGTATGAATACCCAAGTACGAGACTAAACAAGTAATTGCCCTCAGGTTGCGGTTCAGTCCCGGCTGGTGAACTCTGCCAGTGCAAGGACCGGGTCCAAGGCCGCATTTGTAATGATTGTAAGCCTCTTTTCTGGAACCTGCAAGAATACAACCCAAATGGATGTGAAGGTAAATATAAACAATACTTTTTAATAGATAAAAACGTGTTTATGTGTCGAAGAAAACCATATACCCAGTTCGGTTGTTTTATGTTATTCTGTTGCTTAAAATTTCACTTAGGTAAGAATTATTTATGAAAAAAAATTACAAAAGTATTCTTCTTTCTGATCATAATTTGACATTATAACTTATAAAAATCTTTCAGTAAAGTAATAATTTTATCGCTCCAGAACTTTCTGAATGACTATTTATATTTTCTATAATTTGGAGTGCTAACGCGTACTGAAAGCCGTTACGTAATTTTTACGTCACCAAGATGGCTGCCAGGCCCATTATCAATTTGCACAGCTTATACCTACACTTACTCATTGACACTAAAAAGATTTTTGTGTGTTTGCCTTTCAGAATGCAACTGCTACCTGGCGGGTACTCTGGGCGGGCTCGGCGCCTGCAACACTCGCTCCGGACAGTGTACGTGCAAGATGAACGTAGGAGACCGGCAATGCAACCAGTGCCAAGATGGCTTCTACAAACTGGACACGAACAACGTATTTGGATGCACTGGTAAGATAAATTTGACACCGAAAAAACAAAAGTGTTAAAAGTTTTTTTATCAAGTACAACTGCGTCGATAGCTTACGTATCCTAAGCGCCACGGCTACGCACGAGGTCTCGGGCTATTGGGTTTTTTCAATGAAATTCCCAGTAGCAGCTAGTAGTTTGGATTTGTGCAAGTTTAATGGTAATAGGCTCGCCCCATATTACATGAGACCTAAGCACACCACATTAGTGCACCTTTGACTAAGGGAGAATGCTCCCAAGGTTTAGTCTAGGGTAACTAAACTAATGAGTTTAGTTTAGTTTTGCTGGGCATTTTCTGCATAGGGCCATCGTGCGTGTCTCCTAACTTTTACTCCAACCAGCCCGGGCTTCCCCAGAAAGTTAGCAGCCTATTAAGACTGCTACAGGCTTCCGGGAGAGATGCTGTGGACGCTTGGGAGCATATCCTACGTAATATTATACCGTGTCTGTATATCCGCTTAGAATGCAACTGCGATATCGGAGGCTCGATCGACAACAGCTGTGACAAGACCACGGGTCAGTGTCGCTGTCACTCCAGGGTGGAAGGCCGCCGTTGCGACCGCCCTATCCGCGCCCACTACTTCCCTACCCTGCATCAGTTCCAATATGAAGTCGAAGAAGGCTACACGCAGTCCGGACCCGTCAGATACAGGAACTCTGACGAAGTGTTCCCTCATTACTCCTGGAAGGGCTATGTCGTGTTCTCTTCGCTCCAGGTTGGTATATTCTTTTCCAAAAATTATTTATAATTTTTAATATATAGAAGTTTTATAAAATCGAAGTATTAAAGGGCAAATGATATCGACCTACTTGGCACAATCGAGTTATATTTATTTACATCAAAGCTCGTTAGGATTCGATACCTATTCTGTTTTTTGGGTGCGGACAAGCAGGATATGTCGTACTCGTATCGATTAAAAACCGAACTTCTCTTGCCCTTCATGGCTATGGGTTTCAGGACATTCGCCACGACCATGACTCCTTTCCCTGCCCTAGGTCCAGGGATTCACGATAAAATTATCCGCCACCACGACTGGCGAATCAAGAGTGCTCTATATTCCTAGCGGAGCTACAAAATGGTTTTATACCGTTCAGAGGGGCAACTGTGATGATGGATACCAACTCTTAATGAACTGTGTACACATACCATTTTATAAATTTCCAGTATAAGTTGGCCTTTCATTGTACGAAAGAGCTATACAATGCGAGGTCAGTCCATACCAGCAATGTATAAGCGATTCATTTTATGATATCCCCATGTTCCCTTACAGAACGAGGTGACGAACAGAGTGATGATCCCCAAATCGTCCCTGTACCGCATGGTGCTGAAGTACGCGAACCCGCTGCAAGACCCCGTTATCGCCACCATCATCATTACGCCAGAGAGCGTCGTCGATATACAGCAGAAGTAAATAGATTATTATGTCCTTTGTCAACTCACAAATCACTGTATTTATCAATATACAAAGAGGATATAAAGATTGTACACCAACAAGAATTTTATAAAATAAATATACCTACCTGCGATCAGATATATCTTCCAGGAAACCTTAGTGTAGGTGTAAATACACTGTAATTTATTACTGGATTTGATGTACCTACTTAGGAGGACTTACGTACGCAATATGATAACAACACTATAAAAATCAACAATTTGTTTAATAACCTCTTATTGACAAAAAATTACACTATTTATTCATAAATTAGATCAGTAGAACCAACCCAAAAACTTTCCTTGCAGGTTCAACGTAGCACTTCGGCCGACTAATAAGCCTCAGCTGGTAACAGTGGCTGGAGACAAAGGCAATGCCCCATCCCCCTTCGTCATGAACCCTGGCAACTGGATGATCACCATCAAAACCACCAAGGAAGTCATGATTGTGAGTTACGAATCATTTTTATTTGGGAAACTAAACTAGTGCGGCTCGTGCGCAGGGCCTGTAGACAAGTTTGCAATTTGACATTCAAATCGACAAACAAATAGAAACAAAACGTATGGAAATTAAGTGACACCCCGATTTTTCGAAAGCTTGTGTCATGTCATTTCAAATTGCAACTTGTCTAGGCCCCCAGCTTCGATAAACTAGAGTTTGCTTCTGTTTTAAACGCACCTTATTGGTAGATTTTTTCCTCGTTTACCGCTCAGCTTCCGCGCACACCTCAGTCTAAATGTGTGTCAAATCCGTCCCAACGTTGCACCGTGAACCTATATTTGTCTTACTCTAACTTGCACGAAAGTCGAGAATATAGGATTAGTGACACCTAGATGCGTTAATCCGCACAATTAAAGGGATAATAAATACAAACATACACTCCCGCCTTTTCCCGGGGTAGGCAGAAACTACAAAACGCCATTTGCTACAATTATTGTATACTTTTGCTTCGTCCTCGATTAAAATGCATATTGTCAATGAAATCTATACCTACTAATATTATAAAGAGCAAAGATTCATTTATATTAGTAATAAGTAAACTCAAAAATCTTTCACCATTAGAAATATTAGAATGCTACATCTTTACCGAGAAACATAGGCTATAATTAAAGGACCACGCGGGTGAAGCCACTGGTGCAAAGCTAGTCTTATAGCATACAACGTACGAGTATAACATGATTTTATCCTTAGGACTACTTCGTCTTGATCCCGGAAGCGTATTACGAGGCCACAGTACTGACGAAGCTGGTGGACAAGCCGTGTGTGATCGGTGACAAGAACCTGTGCAGGCACTTCGCGTACCCGAGCCTGTTCGGCAGACCCACCGTTGACGTAAGCGGACTTGCCACCTCGGCCAGCGGTTATATCGACGATGTTGAGGTAACCAACACACAATATACCATCATGACAGTATTCCCGATAGAGTTAGGCAGGTAATTTGTGAATATCTGTACAAACTACTGTACATCCATAGTTAGTCGTATTGCCACAAATTCAAACTGCGAACTCCTCCTTACAATTTCATAGAAAACCCCAATAACTCAACAACATTTAAATGAATACTCAAATGCCAGGGACCAGCCAGCAGTCTTGGAAAAATAATAGTTTAAGTGGTATATAATATTTGTAAGTAGTCCAGTTAACTTTATCGGTATTTTGTTCTGAGCTTATTATATTGATAATCATTATTTAAAAACCTCTTGTTCTTTTATTGTGATGTGGCAGTCCACGAGGCTTATGTCTGTGAGACTGCGACGTGAGACGTATTTATAACTAATGAGGTTTGACATAATATTGGAATCAATCTCGTACACTTTAGAATAATCTTGTTTAGCCTTGATGCAATAATCAAATAGAGCAAACAATGAACGAACCTTGATACAGCTTGAAATAAAAAAACGTCAAGCTGTATCTTAAAACTTTGAACTTTATCACCAAATAAACGTGTCTTAAATTACTTTGGCAGCAACTAAACGAACTACAAGCATCAGCTGATTCGATCCCTATTCTGGTAAACGACGAGATCCAGTACAATATGAAGATAGACCCGCCGGGAGCTTACATACTCATCATAGAATACGTCACGCCGATCAACCGGACCACCGTCAGCTCCAACGAACTTGAACCGTACAATAGCAGCTATTCCTTCACCGCACGTGGTCCGGTCACAGTCCGGTTCCAATCCGGTGATGAACCGGAGACAGACGCAATCGTGAACTTGAATGATTGCCCGTACACGGCCGCGTGTCGCCAAGCTGTTGTAGATGATATTTCGAAAATTCAAGTCTTCAACGTACATCATGCAAATAATGTGATTTATTTGATGGTAAGTTGTTTTGTTTTATTTTTATTTAAGCAGTCGACAATGCCCGCTAGCCTAAGAGACATCTTATTCACACGTGACTGGAAGCCTCTTAGTGAGCGATAGAAGCAGCAATTTTGAGGAAAATGACCATTCTGTACTTAGTACTATTAGTTACTAGCAGCTTACCACGCGTTCATCAAATTTTCCTAAACATGTGGTAATTTCAAAAAATCCTTACTTAGCGGTTGACTACGTTGGAATAACTATCTGTATGTTTTTCATCCCAATCAGTTCAATTGTTTGAGCTGTGCGTTGATAGGCCAGTCAGTGAGTCTCCTTTTCAACACTTGTACGCAATCAATGATAAGTAGGGTTTCGTAGGATAACGTTTAACCCTATTCTCTATTCCAGGGTGACCGCGATACGTTAGTGGGTATCAAGTCTATTGTAGCCATCCCTGAGTCTGAATGGCATCTGGACTACATCACACCTCGCCCATACTGCTTGAGACGTAATGGAAAGTGCGAGCCTACTGTTTTCACAGCTGCTGTGGATTCCAAGAAGGTAATATTTGATACATCAATAATGCCCTTTTCTTTGACATTTACAAGTGGGGTTTATTTTTTCCAATACTAGATGGTGTCGACATTTCCTACCTGATAAAGAAACCTTACAAATTCAGTGATATATGACCCTTTTTTATTTATGCTGCTTATGTCCTAGGTGGAAGTGGAATCTGGCATTGGCGGAGACCGAAACATTCGACCCCCAACTCTTGACAACTCCACGGCCGTTGTGTTCTTGACCACTGACGTTGACCCACTGAAGATCGAGTCCAAGGTGCCTTCTCCTGGAGAGTACATGTTCCTGGTCCATTATTACCAACCTGTTCACCCTGGTAAGCTTTATATTCTTAATTAATTAATAAATTTTCCATTCCGAGTTGAAAGCTAAATAACGAATGAAAGATAAGATGTAATATGAATGTGGACGAAGAAAATAGGGAAGCAAAACTCGTAGCGAGTGTAATCTTTGGATAATTTTTGTCTAGTTACTGCCTACAAGTAAAAAGGCGTAAATTATTCCTGAAAAGTAATTACCTATGTAAATACCAACGGGACTTTGAGGGGAGGCCTCTGGTGTTGCAGGTGTATACGAGTAGCGATGACTGCTCACCTGGCTCGTCTGCTCGTGTACTGGCTCGTGTAACAGCCTAGGAGTATGACCACTGGACTGCCTAGTCAAAGGTCTTGAATTCGAATCCAAGGCACGCACCTCTGACTTCGAAATCATGCGCGTTATTATCACTAGCTGTAACAGTGAAGGAAAACATCGTGAGGAAACCTGCATGCTTGAGAGATTTTCCCGACGGCATGTGAAGTCTGCCAACCCGCATTAGGCCAGCGTGGTGGTGGACTAATCCCTCTCATACTGAGACCCGTGCCCGGCAGTGAGACAGTATATGGGTTGATGATGAATTTTGTTGTTGTTTATATCCTTTCTTCTTCTTCTATTTACACAAGTAGTTCTTGATCGATCATGCAGATTCTGTCAGCGTTTGTTGCGAAGCAATAATATTGTCTCTTCTCTGCTTTTCAATATTTATACTTTTCACCATATGGGTTGATGAAGATATATGTTTCTGTTTGTTTTTTAGAAAGTAGCATCGATGCTGTGGTGAAGACTGACGGGCAACAGTTTGAGACCACGATGCCGGTGCAGCACTGCCCCTCCAACACCGGGTGCAGGTCGCTGCTCAAGCTGGCAGACGGCACCAACCACTTCCCGGTCATGGAAAACTTCAACATCACTTTCTACGTAAGAATCCTCACTAATATAAACCTCAAAACCTGGCCTGGTCAAGCATGGTGATGTTGGCCCCTGGTGTTTATCTAGAAAATTCTTAGTAGCAGCTTGGAGTTTTGATTCAACCCAGTCAATGGTAATAAGCTCGCCCCCTTCCCTTATTGAGACCTCCACATCCCGGTGAACTGTGAGAATACATTAGTACACCTTTACCTAACCCTTCGAGGAGTACAGACGCGATAGTATGTCATGGAGAAACTGGAGTTGATGAAGGACTGGATAAAGATGTGTTTACTTATTGTGGGATCTTTACTCAATAGTGGAGGACGAATCCAAACTCGCAAGCTGCTCCTAAGGTCCTGGGTTCGATTCCTGGGTGGGTTCAGTAAAGTGTTAAGTTTTAGAGCGTAGCAGTGAGGCAGTTAAAGTTTTTAATTAAAACATTAGTAACCTACTGAAACTCATCATTATACTCTTCTATTCTATTCTACTTTGTCTATCAGGGTAACAATAGCAAGGGCGTCTGGATAGACTACATCCTGGTGATAGCGGCCCAAGACTTCGTGGACAGTGCGCTAACTGAAGCCAACGTGATCGACTACACGCGGGAGTTCATTGAAAAGTGCGCCAATAACCATTACTACATAGGTTCCAACGAGACAGGTCAGTAATAAGGGCATAAGACTGTTTTATTTTATAACTGACGAAAAAGACTATAGGCCGCACTCAGAAACGTCAATCAACGTTAATGAATCGTTAATAAATATTGAGTACTACATCTTATATATGCCTATTATTCCATATTTGAGTTTGTCAGTCTAGTAAAATATACATGATTTCGCTAAAATATAACGTCGTTAAGTGACGTCTCTGAGTTCGACAGTATGTTGTATTACTATAAGTATATGTCATTGTAAAATTGTAAATACAATTATTCTTACGCTTAAATAAGTTTCTGTCAATATTTGATTTGTTTCCACTTAACTACCCAGGTTTCTGCCGCGATGCCATGTTTTCTATCACTGCGGAGTACAACAGCGGTGCTCTGGCCTGCTTCTGTGACTTCATGGGCTCAACCGAGCTGGAGTGCAACACCTTCGGAGGCCAATGTCCTTGCAAGCCCAACGTCATCGGGAGGTCCTGTACCACATGCCGTACGGGGTACTACGGATTCCCTAACTGCAGACCTTGCCACTGCCCCTCTACTGCTATCTGTGATGATAACGGTAAGAAAAGTCTTAAAAAATGTAAGATACCTTCTGTTGTGAAATGGTAAATCGATGATTTTTATTGCAAAAGGGCTAAGGGCCTGTTTCACAGCTTACTGATAAGTTAAATGACTTTGCAGATAATTTCATACAACTTTTGTTCCATTTTTTTATTTATCCTGCGGTTAGCGGCTATTCAGAGGTGGTGAAATTTTTTAAACTAGGTACCTTCTTAGTTGGTGATTAGTTATGCCTGTAAAATATTTATATAATCAGTCAAATAAACAAAACCCACCTAGATGTCATTTTAGTCTACCACATCGGTTTCATCTGATAAAGTATCTAGAAGACTTGATTTTGCTGATACTTTGGCCCAAGAAAAAGCTTGCCATCTGGTTACGAGAAAAGTCCACAAGTCGTCTGGAAATTTCCTTGAACAGGAGGCGTTCTTGTTTTAAAAAAGATAATGTTTTGATAATTGAAGCCGTTGAAACCAAATTGTGTTCTATTATCCAGGTATGTGCATCTGCCCAAAGAACGTAGAAGGCGAGAACTGCGATCGATGCAAGCCGTACACCTTCAACTTTGACGTACAGCGCGGCTGCGACGACTGCAACTGCAACCCGCTCGGAGTTATCGATAACCAGCTGCAGTGTGAGGCTGACAACGGAAACTGCGCGTAAGTTATGAACTACCTATTTATGGAGTCTGGCTCTGAATTTTCATTAGGATTATAAGTAATTTAGCATAGCTATATCTATATTAATCATGAGGACATAAAAAATATAAGTATATGTCCCGCAAGTTGCTAATGGGCTGAAACTTTGTCTAATTAACCTTCATATGACGTCATCCGCTGTACTGTTCGGCTAGTGGTGCTAACGCGTACTGAGAGCGCTTACGTCATTTTTACGTCAACAAGATGCCCGCTAAGCACATTAACTATGAATTTGCAGGGCTTATATCTAGCTTATTATTATATTTGTTATGCTATATTCTAGACGAAGTATTTATTGTCTACATACATTTAGTAAAGGAGTTCCTTAAAAAAAGTTTAAATGAGAAGAAAAAATGTAAAGTAGTTGTCCTTCTAGGTAATGCTGTAAACAAGCTGCTAAGTTCTACTAGTATAACAAAACCGTTCTTTTCTTACCAGCTGTCGCGATAACGTGATAGGCCGCACTTGCGACCATTGCGTGCCCGGACACTACGCATTCCCGGAGTGCGTGGAGTGTACGTGCGACAGAGACGGCACTACAGACGACGTGTGCGACCAGAACACAGCACAGTGCTACTGCAAGAAATATGTCACTGGCCAGGTTGGTAAAATTAGCACCCACAGCGGCATAGTACCTCAACCATTCCGACGAGTGACGATCGTTGGAGTAAACGAGTTCTTGAGTGGAGACCGCTTCTAGGCAGTGATGACTTGCAGAAGGTAGCAGCAACTGGATGAAAAGAGTTGATCGAACTCTGTGGCGATCACTAAAGGAGGCCTACGTCCAGCAGTGGACAAATACGGGCTGATGATGACCTGATGATGATATGACTCGCTATCAAATTGCTTTCGATAGACTTTTTACGCATCAAGACGCTGTGATCTCATAGCCAATTTTAGTTCCTTAAATAACCACTAGAGGCGTTAGAGGCGATTTCCATACAAATATTTTACGGCATAGTCACTATCGAGATCGATTCGATTGCGACTTATAAGTCCATGGTAGAGGCACTGCCTGGGATTCGCACAGCTTCATAAATTTAAGCTTTCCTAGATAATCTATTCTATTGGTGAAAACCTTAGGAGAATCCATACAGTAGTTTCTGATAATAGCCCGAGGAAACCATCATTTTTATATAATTTGGGTTATCCAAACATAATAAGCCCTCCCATATAATTATAATCGATGTGATGTAAGAATTGGAAAAGAAAAATATTTTAATCTCTCCTTTAATTTTCATTTCAGGCTTGCGACACCTGTAGAGACGAGTACTTCAACCTGCAAGCTTCGAACCCTGATGGTTGTACCAAGTGCTACTGCTTTGGCAAGACCACCAGGTGCACGAGCTCCTACTTGTCTTGGGCTGGCGTGAGTATCATTCAATGACACACCACATTATGTTACATGCTACATTATGCAATATGACACACTACATTATTGTATTTATGGTTATTTTCATAACCTTGTAAATAATATTATACTTAAATACGACTAAATAATGTATACTTATTATATAAGTGCCTTATGAAATGCCAGCTCCAAATTAATCGTTTTCCATGGAGAAGAACCGGCGATTAAAATAAAAATGTCCCACGATATGTATTTATTTATTATAATTATAAATGTATAGTTCTTGACAATGATGTTCGATATAATAAATGAATATTTACATAAATATGAGAAAACATACTTATCAACGCTGATACTTATGATATTATTTATCAGATCGACGGAATGAGTGACTGGTACCTAGTGAACGTTGACGCCAACCGGACGCTAAACATCTCCCCATGGACCCTGGCTCCAGTGCAGGTCAACGACTCGGTAATCACAGCAAGTTTGATCGGTGACGACAGCGGAGAGAAGGTCGTGTACTTTGGAGCACCTGATTACTACCTGGGTAAGTCTTTATACAAGCTTCACATGATTTCTTGAGAATCCCAGTTTACTCACAATTCGTCATTTGACTCTTCAAATGGAAGAACGATTACGGGACCTACGTCATTTGTAACATAAACATACCATCATGGCTATTCCTGTGAAATCAATAATTAATTTTATTTTCTTCTTTGTTCGTAAGTTAATGCAATAATTGATCTATGACAGGCAAACGTCTGACGTCATATGGCGGGTATCTGACATATTCAATTTTCTACTCTACGGGCCCCGATGGAAGAGCTATTGCTGCTGCCGACGTCATTATTGGTGGTTCGGATGGGTATGTACATACATAATGATGTATAATACTGCTAGCTGAAAGACTGAAACTAAATTAGAAGACCAACTCCAAATAAGCTTAGTATTCCGTGGATTGAAGTACGAAAGACAAGACAAAACTACAGTAATAACTGTATACATGGGTTTATGCCGAGGCACTTTCTATCACCGCACCTCTCGACATCGGCGTGTAGTTGATCTACATACCTTAGAACCACTCTGGTCTGATACTGTACGATTCCAGATGAATTTCCTCTCACGCACGCTCAGGTTATGGAATCAACTTCCTGCAGAGGTTTTCCCAAGAGACTACAGCATGGGGTTCTTCAAAAAGGGTGTGAAAAGATTTTTACAGGATCGGTAACGCGCAAGTGATAGCCCCGGTGTTGCAAGCGTCCATAGTTACCAGGCGAGCTGTACGCTTGTTTGCCACCTTAGTGGTATAAAAAAAACTCTTTTTTTTATCGAAAATATCTCATAGCATAAACACATCTATATGGTTTTATGCCGAGGTACTTTGTTATCCAAAATTCCTCACAGACTCGTCATACGTAGAGATCAGTTTCTGCCAAAGCATATATTTTTTACAGATGTTACTCCCTTATCTCTACTCACGTTTTTTTATTTTTTAGGTACCTACTCCACAACAGCGTAGAACAACCTCCATCGTCGCTGACGTGGCCGCACGCAGTTAGGCTGTCAGAGGAAGAATTTACCAATGCAGACGGGACGCTAGTCACACGGGAACAGTTTATGAACACCCTGGTCAACGTCACCAGCATCTACATCAGGGCGACCTATTGGGACCAGTCCATTTCTACAAGGTAAAAAAAACGGACAAGTGCAAGTCTATCTCGTGGACAGTTCCGTACAAACTTGAATATAGATCTTCCCCCCAAATCAATCAAATTAACTAAACCGAAGATGAAAGCATTAAAAATTGCTATTATGAAAACATCAGTCAAATTGAATGTTTGTTATTATTTACAAAATTATTATTTTCTCCCCAAAACATGTCTACCTCAGTAATTATCCACGTGCTATCTAATAGTAACCCCTATGTAGCCAAGAACTAAAATTCTCCCTAGGACCAACACAACCCTCAAAACATATCCTGTAAATCGCAAAACATCTCATCCACAGCCTAATCGCCGTAACTCTAGACATTGGCGTGGAAGACTACGTGGAGGAAGACTACTCGAAGCGCGCAGCGTCAGTGGAAGAGTGTCAGTGCCCGAAGGCGTACAGGGGGATGTCTTGTGAACAGTGCGCCGAGGGCTACTACAGGCTCAGCTCTGGCTTCTGCGTGCCATGCCAGTGTAACGGACACTCAAGAGAGTGCGATGTCAACACCGGCGTGTGTTTGGTAAGTTGATTTTAATCAAACTTGGTAGCATGTAAGGTGGAAGAGCTGAATGTTTGGCTTTTCCGCCACAGCTTACTCAATTCCCTCATGGAATTGTACCCTCTATATATGATCTATCTACATGCCGTCCCTAAAGGCAACCATTTTAGAAAAGTAAAATAGTACTTAGTATTTTTTTTCTTTACATTATTATAAAGAAAATAAGATACATACGTACAGTACTAGTATGGAGAAGAAATAGAAAAAACGCCAAGCTTATCATAATCGTAGAATCCTCCAACCACAACTAGCTGTATTTAGGATTTGGTGACGTATAGGAAACAAGGAATAATGTCAGTGCTACGCGTCAGCTCTGCGGCGTAGCAAATGCGTAACTCTGCTACGTTACCAAGTATTTAAAACCTAGTTATAAGCTTTAAATTCCGCAAGTTGCTAATGGGCGAAAGTGACGTCATCCGCCGTGCTTGCCAGCTAGTAGTGCTAACGCGTACTGAGAGTGGTTACGTCATTTTTACGTCACCAAGATGGCCGGCAGGCAGATAATCAATTTGCGAGCCTTATAAGGCTATATTATAAAAAAAATACAATTTAATAAAATTTGACAAATTTCCTGAAAGAAAACGCTTCAATCAACGTTTTATGTTTTCAGGAGTGTACAGACAACACGATGGGTGACCACTGTGAGCAGTGTATCCCCGGTTACCATGGTGACGCGATGGTTGGCACACCGCGTGACTGCCTCATCTGCGCGTGTCCGATGCCTTATGTATCCAACAAGTAAGTGTTTATTAAACCTGTATCAACATTTTGGTATCAAATGAAGACCATGATATAACCATGGCATGCCAAATCATAGGTCTCAATTTCGAATCCAAAGCAAGACTTTCTTTCCGAAATCATGTCTATATATTATATTCATTACAACTCCCTTAAACTCGGAAGGAAATACATCACAAGAAAATAATATTCCTGTGAGATTATAACGATTGGGTGTGGAGTCTACTAACCCGCATTAGGCATGCGTGATGAAACCCGTGGCCTGCCTGTAAGACTATGAAAGTCTTGATGATTATGTCATCATTATGGGGTAGGTATTTGGATATCAGGCCAAAAAGAAAGAAAAGCGTACATTATGTTTTAGAACCTGCTTTAAAATAAATATGTATACATATTCCTTCTGCTGTGCTTTTACTTAGTTGAAATACTTTTTTCAGGTCTGCGGTTTTTCTAACTCATTATAACTTCTTTTCTGAGTGTAACTACGTAGAGCTCTCTCTAAATGTTTACGTTTTACTTCTTTGCAGCTTCGCCATCGGCTGTGACTTGAGTGAGAATGGCTCTCTCATCTCCTGTCAGTGCAAACCAGGGTACGGCGGCGCTAGGTGCGAGTTCTGCGCTGCGGGCTACTACGGCGTGCCTGAACAAATTGGTAAGCTATCTGCAAACTGACCCTTAAGCTCAGACTCTCCTGGTGTGATGGCCCGTCCATAAAACATTGTCTTTGGAACTTTTTAACCTTTTTAAAGGTCAAAACTAGGAAAAATATTGTTATGACCTTCGGATATGACAGTTATAGGCATAATAATTATGTCATTTGAAAATACCACCACTTTCACTTCACTGGTTCTTCTTCTTTGTAAGAGCTCAGCTCTCGTCGGTGGAGCAATCGCCACTGTTCTAGATACGCGTTCCGCTTTATCTCTTGGTACGACTCGCTCCCTACTTTTTCCTTCACTTATTCTATAAAACTTGGCCTGGGTTTCCCCAGTTTCTGTGACGTATGATGGTATGTGTAAGTATTTTGCACCGTCCCTGTAAGAGTGATTGACTGTTTTTAATGGTAAAAAATTCAAAAAGTAAGGCGCTAAAACTCAGCTACTGATTACGTCACTATTTTGAAAGGTAATGTGTGTGTCCAGTTAAATGATTAGGCAGATCAGATTTCAAACAACTAAGGTATCTAGATAACATCGTGTTAGAGTTGCTTCTGGTGTTGTTGTCTTTAGGCTGCAGTGCCTACCACCAGGAGATCCCTATGGTTGTTTGTCTTCATTCCATCTTACTACAATAAAATAAACTACCTCTATTTCATTAGGTGACTACTGCAAGCCTTGTAACTGTTCCGGCAATATTAACATCGATGACCCGAGCTCCTGCGACAGCATCACGGGAGACTGTCTCAAGTGCGTCAACAACACTGCCGGTGCTGCCTGCAACCTCTGCGCCCCTGGCTTCTATGGAGATGCCATCTTTTCCAAGAACTGTACTGGTATGTTACGAATTATTTTTTATTCATGTTTTTCATATTGTATTGTACCTACTTGGTAAACAGCAGTAGGTAATATTTACTATCATTTGATCAATAATAATAATATGTTCCATATGAACGAACAGATTGCTTCACTAAAGTAATGTCGATTGTAGGTGCACACTGCACGGTTCCAAGTTACTAGTGGAGAAGAACCGGCAATCAATTCCATTATTACTCTTTTGAATAGTTCTTGACAATAATATTCGATACAATAATAGATGGTACGTACTTACTTAATACCTATGACATTGAAAGCAAAAATTATTGATCACAGCATAATAAATCAAAATCAAAATAGTTTTATTTTCACATAGACCTTATGCAGGCACTTGTGAAATGTCGAAACTAAGTGCACGGTTCCAAATTAGTCGTTTCCTATGGAGAAAAACCGGAAAGAAACTCCATGGTTACTCTTTTAATATTATATAGCACCTAATCTTATGTAAATTTACTTGGTGTTACTCAACAAATTAAAAATAATTATAGAAAACCATTGTGATCAATGTTGATACAACATTATACATGAGCATCACAACTCTTATGACTTATGAATCTTATGATGTAAAATTTATTATCGTTTTCCACTAGCGTGTAGCTGTGATGAGTTCGGCATGGAGCGTTGCGATCCCTCCACGGGTACCTGCGTGTGCCGGCCAGGCGTGATCGGCAGCCGGTGCGACCAATGCGCGCCCAACCACTGGGGCCTCAACAGCGGCCGGGGCTGCACTCCCTGCGACTGCGGCATCGCCTCCGAGTCTGCGCAGTGCGACCACAACACTGGACAGTGCAAGTGAGCGACCAATTACAGTCAACAGCTTGGGCAAGGGAATCGCAAGGAATAAGTCGAAGTGAGCATATTAGGGGAGCATTGTCACGATGTGCGGATGAAAATCTAGAAGCGTCCATAAAGTACATGACGAACGCAGTTGCCAAAGCTGCGGCCCCGATGGCATCATATACTTATTGTAACGCTTTAATATATTAACCTGCAATAAATTTTATCGATAGAGAAGAAAATGAGCAAAGAACCAAAAACACAGAAGTTGTAAAGAGAAAAAAATAATTCGGAAGGAGTATGATGTATATGATGGTAGGTTATTGTTAGTCCACGGAACTTTGCCCACCACACTCGATGGATGTTAACCCGGGATGTGCCTTCTTCAAACCGATAGTAAAATTGACAGTCGACTTTATACCTTGAGGCTACTGGTGCGACAATTATGCCAGGGCTGCCTCACACACTACTGTTTTATCAACATTTTCTTGTATTCCAGTTGCTCCAAAGGCGTGACTGGTAAACATTGCGACCAGTGTGCGGCTGGATACTGGAACTATACCAAGGAAGGATGCGACCGTAAGTGATAAATTTATATATTACTAGCTGTCCCGGCAAACGTTGTTTTGCCATATAGGGGTGGGTCATTTTAGGGGGATGAAAAATTGATGTTGGCCGATTCTCATAGATACCGGATAAGCACACAAAATTTCATACAAATCGGTCCAGCCGTTTCGGAGGAGTATGGCAACTAAAACTGTGACACGAGAATTTTATATATTAGATGATTATGTCAGTTAACGATTGTAGACACAGTTAGATTATAATCTGTCTTGCGAGATTGTAAACTGACGATAACTTGTGAACTGCACTTTTCACACATTGTTCACCTTTGTATTGGATAGGTTAGAACTGTTACTAAATAATAAGCTAGAACTGAAAAATCGTTGTTTCCCATTCACAATCTGTCGACAGTTAATTATAATCTAACTATATTTATTGTTATACTCAGTGATTGTCAAAAGAATCTTTAAAAAATGTCGTCATTCTCTATGTATTATTTATATTATTTTTTCATTATATCTAAAGTCCAACTTTTATTTCTACTTTACTGGATCTTTATCTTGTCTTCATGCTCAATTTCAATCAATCCAATCCTTTGAAATCCTTTATATACCGCTGCGCTGGTCACAATTTTTTGAGCTCAGCGCAGCATGTCTTTTCTTCCATTCATTCCAATCAACCCTACTTCCATCATGTCCTTCCCCTTAATCTTTTCTTTTGTTTCCTCTATACTATACATTCATACTTCTCACAAATGTTGCAGACTGTAACTGTAATACTGGCTACTCCCTCGGTTTCACCTGCAATGCGACCGGCCAGTGCGAGTGCTTACCCGGCGTCGTCGGAGAGAAATGTGACAGATGCCCCGAAAGGTGACAACCTTACAGTTTTATGCCAGATCTCGTCACGTGATAGAATACTCTTTGCATAAACCTTCATAAACACATACCATCATGCATGTATTCTCCGAGGCTGGGGAGTACTAATATATACCTACAGTTCGCCGATATATTTCAATTAACCGGGCAGAACTCTAGCTGCTACTGAGAATTTTATAGAAAAACTATAATCGCTCGACCTGGAAAACTAAGGACCTCGAGCGTGTCAGTCGTGGAAAGGACCACTGACGAGGCAGTTACATGAATATCTAATACCACCAATATAAGAAACACGAAGCCAGGCAAACAAAAACACTTATATTCATCACAAAATATTTGTGTCCTGTGGGAATCGAACTCTCCACGTCGTAACCAGCCATCCGGTTGTCAAACCACTAGACTTCAGACGTCATCACCATTTGTAAAACACATAACCCTCCTTTGGCAGTAGGGTAAAGAGTAGTTAGTTTCGTCTGAGTAAGGAATTGTATACCTGCTGTAATATAAAATAATGTGATTGTTTTGTCAGGTGGGTTCTCTTACCTAACGAGGGATGTTTGGAGTGTGACTCTTGCACAGATGCTCTGCTATTCACCATCGAAGACCTAAGCGAGCTTTTGGCCAACGAGACTACCGACTTCAAGGTTTGTTATGATAGCTAAAGATAGCTTTGATAAGACCCAACGCTTGCTACCTTATTTTAAAAAAACCCCCGACAAAAAAAAAACAATTTAATTCGCCATTTTTTGGTGGTGGCCATCTTGGATTTGAAATGTATCATAGTGCATATATTCTACTTATCAAGCATATCATATCATACATTTAATACCCATATTAAGGGAGTTGTGAAAAAATATGTTGTACGCCCTTTTTTGGCAGCGGCCATCTTGGACATATTCGCGTAGCTAAAAACACTCCCAACTAATTCCTTTTTCCAAACTTATAACACCCCGTCGTTTTTGCGTCGAGGGTTAAAAAATCAAACTTTATTTTAAAACTATTGAGGTCGACTCAACTTTCGCCGTGTACGCATAGCATATGTAACATAACTTTGTCATCACATTATCTCGTCGCCAGCCATAGTTTCAGCACCAGATGAAGGACGACAAATTTATTGCGTGCATTTTAGACGTGCAGAGAAGTGTTTTGCTATACAAATTTCAATTTCTTACCAGGACAAAGCGGACTCGTTCTTCACCACCCAGAGACTGAACTACATCTCGAACCAGACACAGCTGCTCCGCCCAAGGGTTGCTGAACTGAGGAATGTGGACTTTGCTGACGTCACCGCGTCGGTCAAAACATTAGAGAATAGCGCCAAAAACCTGCTCAGATCTGTAAGTTTTCCTAAACTAATATTCTTCACACTTCTGCGAAGAATCATTCTACGTAGCGTGAAAAGGTGACGAACAGGGTTGTTACTTTCAAATGAGTTTGAAGATTTTGGCATTCGGTAGCATCCGTATTTTTTTTAAGACACTTATATTAGCTGAAATTAATATTGATAAACAAAAAATGGCAGATAAAAGAGTCTCGTAAACCGTCAAGTCTCCAAGATAAACGCCATCCAACGCCAAGAACTGTTTTGGTATTGATGCCTGCCGATCGAATCCCACGCTCCATAGAAAAACAAACTTTTTCATGCAGCATCTACTTAAGCATGCGGCCTTGAAACTTTTCTACTCTTAACCTAAATAACCCCTCCTCTTCAGGCGGAATTCGCAGCCACAGACTCTGACAAACAAATTACCGCGGCGGCAGACCTGACAGCTGATGCCGACAAGATCCTGGCATCGGTTCGCGATAGCAGCCAGAAAGCCAAAGCCATAGTGACTCATGTGGCTGACTTGGCCACGGGACTGGAACTCAGCCAACAGCCGAAGGTAGACAGTGCTCTGGCTGAAGCCAGGCAGATCCAGGGGAATATTACTGGTAGGTTTTTTACTACCCTACCGAAGCTTCAACCCTAGTTTTTTCTTATTATAATGCTGCACACTACTCCAGCAAATAACCTTAGCTACCTACATGCGACTGAACACACACACACACACACACACATCACTAGCGCAGCAAACATTGCTTACTGATAAATAATTGGGTCATCTTACACAACTTAACAAAAAATATTTTTCCCTTTAGCTAAGGACTTAACACCAAAGAAACTTCAAGCCGAAAACGCGTTCGCCAATGCAACCAAGCAAATCGAGCGCATGAATGTATTCGTTCAACCAGTAAACGAGCAAGCCCAGGTATATACTAATAAATACTTACTATACTCACCTCAACATACAATGACGGACTAATTAAATGGAATACTTTGCAATTTACTACCTTATGGGTCGCCAAAAGCGACGAGCAAGCGAGAACCTTGGTCTTATTGGGTAATCACCATCTGGAACTGCAATCACTAGTTTGCTAGAAACCTCTGTTTGAATATTATTTATTTCTTTTTTTATTTCTTCCATTACTAATTATAATTATTAAAATCTGCGGCCTCTTCACAGCAGAAGCCTTTTCACTTTTCTTCCTCTTCCTGCCCGTTGCAATAAGAGACCAGTCTTTTTGCCATTGTTCCAGCATATTCCAACTCTCTATCTGGGGCTGGTCGCGTCGCTGTTTGCCCATTTTGGCTCATTAACCGTTCAACATGCGGCAAAAGTATCCAGCCCAGGTCCACTTCAGCGTGGCGTGTTTATTGTTGTTTTTATGGATTTTTTATAACACAAGTATATCTTTTTCTGGCAGAAATTCCATACTCTTGTGAACGACACACGTGACTTGAAGGCCAAGTTGGACGAGATGCTGCAGTACACAGACTTGGCACAGAACACCGCTGACAGTGCCGAGAAACTTAACACCAAAAACAGGTATTGAAACATACCATCACGCCTGTATCCCCCGAAGGGATACGCAGCAGTGTACTTATCTACCCACTGATCGACTGTTTAGGTCCCATGTAAAATCAAAACTCCGAGCTGTTACTGAAAATATTTCTTTTTATTTTCATATTAAATGGTAAATAAGTATTGTTTATTTTTACCTTAAGATTATTTTTTTTATTTTTACTTTAAAATTTAAAATAATTATTCAATTTGTGGCTGTCTTTTAATAATTGATCTTTCGAAAAATCCTTTACCATAATTTATTCTCCTCAGGCAATCGAAATTTGGAAACAAAGTAACATCGGTAACAAAACTGAACACTGCTGCAATGAATGATCTTATCGAAGCTGGCTACAACATTGGCAATGGCACTTATAACAACCTGGTGGCGGAGACCATAGTGGTCAACTCTTCAAAGGCCCTGACCGACATCCGCGCTGCCAACCAGGACATGGTGGACCGGCTCGAAGACCTGGAGAAGAAACTTCCAGAATTACATAACTTGACCGAAGTTGCCAGCCTTCACACTTCCATGTTGAGGAACAGGGTAAGCTGATTATTTGATTTAGGATTTTTAAAAACATTAAACTTATACGACTTATAAAAGTATCACTAAAGATCTACGTACAGAAATAAATATTATGTCACTTCAATGCAAGATGAAGAATTTATTAAAAATGGAGGTTGTGATCCAATTAAATATCGTGTTCTTCTTTATATTGTACAGTAAATGAAAAGAGGAGAAAGGAAAAATATAAATGGATAATTTTTTCTAGGTTGGCATTTTCTTTAATTAGGCCTTGACATTTGCAAGTGTCGAGGCACATTGAGATGAGAATAATAGCGTATGACAAGAGATCAAATCACTACCATTTGTATCGTGCTGTGCGCTTAGCGTTTGTTCCCCTTTCATATAATTAATATGGTCACGACATTCGACACGACACACCTTCAACACAAATATTATTATTGCTAACATCTACGATAATGTTAGCAATAATAATATTTATGTTGAAGGTGGTAGGCCTCTATTACTGGGGTTTATCTACCACCGCACTGCCTGACTCTGTTTGTTTTCCGATTTGAAGGCCACAGGCCACAGCCATTGAAATTACTGGACTGATGAGATGACCATTGAGGTCTCAAGTTGACAAAGTGATATTACTGCTGTTGGCTGCGGTTGCTGCTTACCATCAGGCGGCACGTATACTTGTATTATAATTTATATATTATTGCCAGGCGGACAACCTGCGCGCCCTGGCGGAGAGAGAAAACAACAACTCGCGCACGCAGCACGCGTACACCGCTGCCTCGGCGTACTCGTCCATTGTGCAGGAAATTGGTGACGCCAAGAAGGCGGCCGATAACGCCGAGGAGGCCGTCAGGAATGTCACGCAATTGGTAAGCATAGAACGGTCAGCAACGAAGGTTATAAACAAAGTATAAATCAAAACAGCTCATTGTTCACGCGATTTCAGGATTACGCCTTCAGTAAAAAAGCGAGAAAATTATATGTTACTAGCTTTCCGCCAGCGGCTTCACCCGCGTGGTCTAGGTATTTTTTATAACTTTCATCCCCTATTTCAACCCCTTACAGCCCTTTTTTTCATTTAAAAAGTCTATGTCCTTTCTCAGGCCAGTTCCAGTGTAGAAAATTTCATTTAAATCGATTCAATAGTTTTGGCGTTTATATTATTAAAAAAGGATATATCTCTCTGAAACTGTATGAGTACAGTACTCTTAAGGCCTATTTCACTGCTTACTGATAAGTTCCCGTTAAATTAATAATTTGTTAATTTATTCGGCGGATAGCGGCTATCCAGAAGTGGTGAAACAGGCTCTTAACATTCTCTTATTTGTCAGACGAACGAGCTTAACGATAAAGTGGTGCCGGCACGCAACAGATCTGAAAGACTTTTGGAAAGTGCTGCAAAAGCCCAGAATTTCGTAGAACAAGGCCTCAGCCCCAATTTGACGAAGGCAGAAGAGAAATTAGCGCACGCGGCAAAGACCATGGGATCGGCTGATGATGACAACAACGCTATACAATTGTATGTAATTTTATCTATGATTGTTTTTATAATTAATTTGATTTCTAAAATTAGTCACTATACGTGATCACACACAAACTTAGAATATAAAATTTGTAAGTACCTGTGCCCTGATCCGTTTTTGAATCCGTTAGCGTTAAGAGTATTTTTATCTAACCTAATTTGTGCCACTGTTGGGCAAAGGTCTCCCTTCCCTCCTTCCAAGCCAATCAGACTGTGAGAAAATGTGTAGAGATTTTTGATATACGTTGCAGTTCTCTACGAACGCCACCACCTTTCTCTCTACAAGACGAGATAGAGGAAGCTGACCAGGTAAACAGCACCGTGAAGTCTACACTCGACATAATGTCACAGCTGGGCAACGACCTTGCTGCAAGCAAGGAGTGGGCGCAGACGCTACCCAAACTCGCTGACGAGGCTCAGAAGATGGCGTCCACCGTAGACAGCTTAGGTTTGTATTTCCTATCTGTTATATCAGTCATCACAGATTAACAGATAGAGAGCCAATATGTGCAAGTGTTGCCTCATCTCAGAAATTCTCAGTAGCTGCTCGGAGTTTGGATGTGGGCCTGGTTAATTGCAATAGCTATCCAAAATAAAATATTTTAACCAACATTAAAAATCAGCAGATTCTCATATGACTAGTGTGATTTTAAGAATTGTTGGTGTCTGGTTCTGAAGACACACCACACAATACATGATAAGATTATTATTTTCCATTATTTTTTATTATTTATTTAAACTTTATCTACATAAAATGGTACACAAGGCGGACTTAATGCCTTATGGCATTATTATTAATATTATTATTATGTATTTGTATTGTAGAAAAAACTAATGCAAAGTGTGAAGCGAAACCTGCTGTTTCATTGACTGCATTGACATACAATCTTTTTTCGGCTTCTTGTACTTACGATCATTTTTCTGACAAAACTCTTTCTGCTACAGTAAAGGACATAACAGAGAAACTGGACCCAGCGATCACACAAACGTACCGCACAGTGAAAGTGAAGCAGGATGAGTTGGAGCATCGCCGCAAGGAAGCTGATCAGAATATACTCAAACTCAAGGAGCTGATCGAACAGGTAAACTTCTGTTGGTTTGTAACTATTATAATCTGTGATGCATATTATCCTTAATAGTAATACTACGGCTCAAGCGGCGATCCCAATAGACTCACCGAGTTGAAGTGATACGATATCCGCGAATAAAATAATAATAAAATAAACTGCGGCTGCTAAGAGTGAAATTGTCAGTAGTAAGTAGCTCGGAATTTTGCTGGGCTAACACATACCCCGCCCCCTAGTACAATACCTACGACGGTGCAGTTCTACCTAACCGTTCGAAATTACAAAAAGCCATATTTGCAATTCTAAAATGCTGTTATTTTCATAACGTATCCAAGTCAGTATTGGATTCCACAAAGCTAACAAACGAAGTCTATAAACACCTAGGTTTTATTTCCCCTTTTTTCTCTAAGAAACCTACTTATGATCATATACTTTCTCACATTTTATAATTTGTTCTGGTAGGCACGCACAGTAGCTAACCGCATCCAAGTAGGTGTGGAGTTCGACCGGCGGACGACGCTGCAGCCGCGCCTGCCAGACACCGTGGATGAGATGTCCACCTCCACACACGTCTCTGTCTACTTCAAGACCAAGGAGAAAGACGGTCTGATCCTCTACCTCGGCAACCCTAAGGACACCATGCTGCGGAGGACAAAATCTGTAAGGGCGGTTGAACATATCTTAAGCTGCATTTCAAATCGTTTTTATAACAAAATATACTGGCTTTCTTTTGGAGCAGATATACTTAGGTAGTATAAAGAAACAAATTTAAATCAGAAGTTTCTTACTCTACATTGTGAGAGTATAAACCTATGTAATAACTTTCGTTTTTATGAACTCCAGAATAAAAATAATGAATAGGATCTCACCCTCAGGTTGTTACAACAATGAATCTTTATACACTTTTTTCTTTGTGAGCAGAGTAAATTTCTGTGTGAATTGGTTACTTACAACTCTACGCCGCGGCGTCATCATACACTCAACTAATACCTATTTAAATAATGTTAGGCCTACCTTAGATACTGCCTTAGATGTTTTAGTTATTTACTCAATATTTATTCTTCAGGATGACTTCATGGTGATAGGCGTGCAGAACGGCTACCCATATTTGACAATGGATATCGGGGACAGCGCGGAGTCAGGACGTGAGCCCGCTAGGATCGGCAGTGACAAGTTTGTGGCAGACAACCGCTGGTACCAGGTCATCGTGGACAGGTATAGTGTTTGATTTGTAAGAGATTTGCAGAGAGAAGAAACCTACATAGCTTCTTCAATAGATACAGAATCTCTCTAGGGTATTAAATACTTTTAATATAGAACATAACTATATTTTTTTCTTTTGTTGATGCTTCACTATTTTTATTCGTCAGTTATTAGTAACATACCTAGTTGTATAGTCAATCTGTACTTTTGAAACTGTACATGTACAGATTGCACTTTGCATTTTAAACAATGACAAGCTTTGCCGATTAAACATTGGCATCCAGAACTTTTGTTAGTTACGTCTAATTAAAAAAAATAATCATCCTCTCGTTTTGTCGCCAGGGTTGGACGAAACGTTAAGCTCTCAATTCGAGAGAACCTCGACAATGGATCGGCAGACTACGTGTCCCCGAAAGAAGCAGTGTTACCAGGACAGCATACCATTTTCAACCTAGACCGGCAGAAGTCCAAGCTATACGTAGGTGGAGCGCCCTCAGACGCCAAGTTGCAGGGCGTCAGCTTCCCTGCCTTCGAGGGTCAGATTGAGGAGCTGATGATCGGAGACACGCCAGTTGGATTGTGGAACTTCGTCAGGGCTGAAAACTTGAAAGGTGCTAGGCAGAGGTAATAGATTTAAAAGGTTCCATGTACTGATAAGGTTGCGTAGCCAAAACTTCGAATAATAATGTCATTATTGTTGTCAAAATAGAATATTAGAATCATTATTAGAATATACTTTTATCTCCTCCTGCATTACTATAGCTGATACTCTGAATGTTAATTAGAGTTAGTTCTAGAATGTCACATTTAAAACTTTAAGAACCTGTAAATCTCGTGAACTAAAGCCCCCTTACTTTATGATTTATTTTGTTCTATCAGAGACAAGCTGCTGCCTCCACAAACAGGACCTCAGGAGTACAGATTCAACGGTCGATCGCACGTGACCATGCCTGGCCGCGGGTACCTCTCGCCGCAGAAGAACCAGATTCTTCTGTTCTTCAGAACCTATGCACCTAACGGATTGATATACCTCGTCGGCGAAGGAGCCCACTTTTTCTCTATTCAGATGCAAGATGGAAGAGTGTTCTTGCAGGTGAGTAATATTCAATTATGTTCAATATGTATATTATTAATTATCATAATCGATGTAGTAGTCTTAACCTGTATGATGTAACCTTAGAGTTTTTGTGGATTATATGGGTCTCTTAATGAAATCTGTAAAATAAATAAAAACAAAGTAAAGGGGACTGTCGAGAGGTGTAGAACTTCAAGTTAGGAGTTACTAAACGATAGACAAAATGTACCCGACGATCATCATCATCTCTTTGTTCACAGGTTTCCCTTGGTAACACCGACGACCTTTTAATAATCGGTACCAAGAACTCTTACAACGATGGCAAGTGGCATAGGCTTGATGCTGCACGAATTCTCACCAAATGCTCCCTCAAGGTTGACCGAGAAATCATAAAGATGGAATCCACTGCCAGAGAAGATTCCATAGTAGCGTTGGACACTATGAACTTTGGTGGTGACAACAAGGGTATACTGGAAGTGACCAAAGAAGGTTTTGACGGCTGTATCCGGCAGATCAGTATGGATGGCGTCAATATCGATCTAAGCGAGAATTCCGAGTCGATTGGAGTTGGTTTTGGCTGTCAGGTGAGGAATTGAAAAAAATATATAATAAAAATAATAATATAGCACAAATCTGTATATAAAACAAAGTCGGGTTTGTTACAACACTTATAACTCGAGAACTGCTGGACCGATTTTCACGGTTTTAGATTTGTTGGATTTGTCTCCGTCTTGAATAACAGAATAACAATTGAAACGGGGTCCAAACTTAACGCGAGCGAAGCTGCATGTAAAAGCTAGTCTAATATATAATTAAGTCGGGTTTTTTACAACACTTATAACTCAAGAACTGCTGGACCGATTTGCATGGATTTTGCTTTGTTGGATTTGCCTCCGGCCCGAATATCAGAATAACCAATAATAAAAAAAATGGTGTAACGGGGTTGAAACGCGAGCGAAGTTGCGGGAATCAGCTGGTACAATAATATAACAAATTGGCAGTGTAGAGCTGCTAGCTAATGGTCGCTTTATTGGACATACTGTTGATTGCGTACCTATTACTTATGCTTACCAGACAGACACCTGTGTGGCCTGTCGTCGTCGCCTAAGTGACTTTATAAACAATTCGTTTGGTGGTTACAGTTTGCATCGCTAGTGTCTCTCTCCGGGCGGGACAGCTATCTGCGCTACGTGGACATCACGGCGGATACCCTGCAGCTGACGCTCAAGTTCAAGACAGCCAGCCCCGATGGCTTGCTGTTCGTGTACCTCAGTCGAACACAAACCACTCCCATGCCCGATAGCATATCTTTATCACTTATCAAGGGTGAGATACTGAAAACTGTTGTAGTCTATATAACAATACCATCATCATCTACATCATCAACCCATTAACTGTCCCACTGCTGGGCACCCGGGGGACCTGTGTATAACCCAACAACAAACAACTCTCAACTAACAACTCTCAACTAACAACTCTCAACTAACAACTCTCAAAATGAAAGGGGTTAGTCCGCTGGCCTAGTGCAGTTTGGCAGGCTTTACACGGCGTCGCGTCGTCGAGAAAATCTTTCAGGGATACAGGTTTTCTCACGATATTTCCTCTGAGATTAATTAATAACTAATTATTACTCACTTATAAAAGTGTATGTATATAAAAGTGAGTAATAATTAGTTATTAATAATTATTTATTAATTAATAACTAATTATTACTCACTTATAAAACTGAGTAATAATTAGTTATTAATTAATCTATAAAATATGTCAGCCTGACAATTTTTTTCAAATCACGACAATGTTGTTAGTTATCCCTTAGCCCCTTAAGATGAGCAAAATAATCCCAGTAAGAGGACTGATCGCCTATGCGGCGTCCTCGAATATATATAAAATAGCCCTTTTAAATATCTTGTTTCGCAGGTAAATTGGTGCTGATGTCCCAGCGTGAGCAGCTAGACACGGGGCTCAGCACGTACAACGACTCGCAGTGGCACGTGGTCACCGTCACGCACAACAACAAAGCGCTGCGACTCGTCGTCGATGACTTCGACCGCTTCGGGTTAGTCTCCATCACCTTCCATCAAAGAGTTCGGTCTCATGTAGTTTATATTATGTGAAGACGTATACACTAGATGTAGTCGGCGGTTTCAGTTTCACAAACTTTAATAAAAAAACAACGCATGCTCATTTTCACCAACATACCATAATATAATATAACATACCATTACGCCTGTGTTCCCCGAAGGGGTAGGCAGGGGGCGTACTAATGTACACCCACATTTCGCCGGTATGCTTAGGTCCCATGTAATAGGGGGCGAGCCTATTGCCATCAACCAGGCACAAATCCAGATTCCGAGCTGCTACTGGGAATTTCACAGAAAACCCAACAACACTTTCGATCGAACCCAGGACCTACCCAGGACCGCGTAGCAGTCGCGCTTTAGACCACTAGACCAACGATGAAGTCTTTATAAAATTTTCACCAACGTCTTACTAAATAATCTTAAGAAAACGTTTACAAGTAGCCCTTACACTTTTAAACGGTTTTTTGAGTTAACCGTTTTTCAAATTCCCGTTCCGTTCCCGTTAAATTACTTGGCAGATAATTCCATAAAAATTTTGTTCCATTTTTTTATTTATCTGGCCTTTAGCGGCTATCCAGAGGTGGTGCAACGGGCCCTAAGTAAACAATTATAATTATAAATAATTAGTCAGTTATTACTGAAGTGAGAATCTATAGTTATCACTCTTACAAGTTAAGAGACGTTGGTTTAAATGGGAATAAGCTTGTAACTATTGATAAATTCTACACCCGTCATGTGCTATACCATCACGTCTTGTATTTCCCGAAGGCTTAAGCAGAGGTGTATTGCTGTACACGTACAGTTCACCAGTATGTTTAGGTCCCATGTAGGGGTGCAAGCCTATTGCCGGGCACAAATCCAGGCTCCAAGCTACCCCTGGGAATTTTACAGAATAAACCAACAACACTGCTCGACCCGAGAAGGTGTCCCGCTAACGATCACCAGACCAATAGCACACCAGTCATGCACCTCTACAGTACGATTCAAACTCAATGGCGGCTCGGAAGTTAGCTAAGCGCTGCGCAGTACCCCACCTCTCACCCCCGCTGTCACATAAATTCGTTACTGCGCAGCAACGCGCCTCATGTTCCGAGCTGTCATTGCAAATTTATTTCAAATCAAAAATACATGCTGGTTTTCGGTGGGTTTCTGCTCTAACTCAGGGCTTGTATCGCAGATACCAACAGAGTACTGTAATAACCATTGTACACACTTCAGCACGGACACAGCGCCGGCGCCGCTGCACATACTGGATGGCGTGCTGTTCGTGGGCGGAGTGCGGCCAGGCTACGTAGTCGGCGGTAAGGTGGGCTCCAAAACGCCGTTCAGCGGGTGCATCGCCGACGCCACCTTCAACGGCCGCGTGCTCAACCTGCTGGAGCCACACAGCAACAGCAGCACCACCTTCGGCAGGTGTGGCAGTACCACCACCACTGGGGGAGTTAGTCCAGGTACTCATCAATCTATACTAATATTATCTATAGGTATCTATACTAATTAAAAAGAGGAAAGATTTGATTGTTTATTGAATAGGCTCCGAAACTACTGGACCGATTTGAAAAATTATTTCAGTGGTAGATAGCCCATTAATCGGGGAAAGCTGAAGGCTATATATACCATCACGCTACGACTAAAAGGAGAGGAGTAGCAATGAAAAATGTTGCAAAAACTGGGGAAAATTTTATGAGACCACGCGGGCGAAGCCGCTGGCGGAAAGCTAGTCTAGCTAGTAGCTATAAATAAACGCTTTTAAATAAATTTGCGATATAAATTGCATGCAAGCTTCAAGTCAGGGATACGTAAAATGGCAATTGACTTTTGGTGAATTATAATATAAATTGCGTACATGCATCAGCTCAGCTTGTAATGGAAAGCGACCTCTGTGATAGGTATACTGGTATAGTACTTCGAGTGTCAGACTGCTGAGGTCGTGGGTTCGATTCCTACAGGACAATAATATTTATGTGATCAACATAATGTTTCCTATGTATTATAAGTATTTATTTACATAAAATAAGCCTATATAAGTATTATATCCGTTGTGTAATACATAACAGCTGAAGGAGATGACCTGTAGTTGATAATATCCGTCCAATAAACAATTTGATGTCTCATCTTGTGATCAGATCAAGCGCAATGGGCAGCTACTCCTCAAACAGACGTGCTGCCGACGCCCGGGCTGCCAGTCGCAGAAAATGAAGCCCCGCCCAACAGAGGCACAGGTTCCGTACCAATTATAGTTCATTATCGTACTAATGTCATAGGCTATGTACTCCTTATTTTTTATGTTTCTATAATGTTGGAAATAAAGACCGAGATTAACTTAAAAAAAAGGATAATCGGGCTATAGGCCCGAGCAACAATTACCATAGTCAGGATCTAATTAGGATTAGCACACATAACCAAGATGCACAACAATCGGACAGAGATTCAATATCACTCGCACAACTATCGTATCATGTCTGTACTATCCAAGCTCTCGAGTAAAAGTGAGTCAAGTGACATATTAGCAAGCCTTTTATACATTTTGACACAATGTCGTCATTAAGTAAATAGGCGGGTAGTCTTGTAAAATTAATCTGTTTCCTAACAATAAATATGGAGCCGATAAACAATAGGATTTTTTTAAGGGGTTTGGCCGCTTACTGACTATGCCAACCAAAAAGAAAATTAAAATTAGGATATGTGTCTGAGAACAGTCATGTTCATCTTTATTTGTTCATCTATACTTAATATTATAAAGAGGACGAGATGATATAGATTTTTGAATGTTTGTAATGCGTAAACTCAAAAACAAATAGACCAATTTCAAAAAATCTTTCATCATTAGAAAGCTACATCTTTCCCAAGTAACTGGACTAAAGTGGCGAAGCCGCTTGCGGAAAGCTAGCTTGTAGCTTCAACACGGCTAATAGTTGTAACTGTCAGTGTTCTGTGTTGTGCGATTACCGTGGAGGGTATCCATCCGTGCGATACCTGTCCTTTTACTTACTCATACCTGTTATAATTACCATAAGATTTTTTGTTGTTTTTTTTTGTTAAATGTTCACACGCAATAATGTAATAGCTATTGTCCGATTCTGCTACAAAGACCTAATAAAAGATTCCTGTTACAGAAGGGGCAGTAAAGTTCACGAACATCGTGTTGCCAGTGCCGTCCGCTGAGGACACGACGATAGCGCCGCAGACAACTGAGCGCGCGACCACGACCACGCCACGCGCGACCACTACGCGGCGACCATCCACGACCACGCGGCGACCACCACCCAAGCCAGAACCGGGCTGCGCGATGGCATATGACCCACATTATACTATGGGTGACCCTGAAGTGGGGTACAGATTCGGTGAGTTGATTAATAAAATGTTAATTGTCTTCCACTATTGTGGGGGGACGAGGTGTGATGTCCCTTCATTCAAAGGGAAGATCCTCCGACCAGGCGAGTGTTTGCCTGGCGGGCCACTGCCCGACGGTTGATGTTGAGTAGTTATATTTAGACAATTTGTACGGTAACTTCACTTACGTGATTCAGGATTTGTCGCTTCGTATGTTATGTTGATGGATAGATGTCGCTACACAATTTTCTCACGAGTAATTCAGTATTGCGGACAAAATTTTCTCGTCTTTAACTGTCTCGGTATACTAGTGGTCGTAAGGTCTCGAAGTATGTAACGAGGTTTATAATGGTATGTAACTATGTACATCTGCTAGGTACTCGCAACGACAGTCGCATCGAGTACTCGAAGCTGCCGGGGCGCCACCTGCAGGGCTTCGACCTCACCATCTCGTTCCGGACGTTCGACCAGCACGGTGGGCTCGTGTTCTACGCCGCCGCTGACAAGGCCCCCTCGCAGTTCCTCGCTTTCTACATGAAGAACGCTAAGGTAAGTTTAGAATGTTATCGATCTATGTCCGACTGCATGTTTGACGTTTCTCGTGCCCGAACAGTGGAAAGGACGAGGAAATTTTCGTTTTGTTTGGAAAATATCAAACATCAACGTTTTGACACACTCGGTTAAAATTCCTACCACTTAACCTTTACCAAATGAGAGTTTTGTCGATATGTAGGTACATGGACTAGAGGAAGTAAACAATAGCTTAGGTTTCCGTGAGAATGCTGATTGCACTCGAAGCCCGACTTTGCTCATAAGCTCATTTCACCTGATTGAACCACTCACTCACTAAACCAAGAGAGTTAGGCCAAATCAGCTATTTTTAACTGACGAAAAACCACAATCCTCTCCGGTTTTTCGTCCGGGTGTATGTTTTTTATTTATGTTCACCGATTAGTCCGTCAATTTTGGAATTTGGAATTTGAAGGATAAATTCCATCCCAGGGTAGAAAAATAGGGGATGATTTATTTATTTATACGATGCACAAAACACATTACAATCATAATATAAACACCATACAAATTAAACATTTGATTGATTTGTTGTACTAAATCTGAACTGATTGTAATGAAATTTCGCACACGTATAATTATGTAGTTTTGATGTCCTTATGTCCAGCAGTGGACGAATACGGGCTGATGATGATGATGATGATGATGATGATGATGTCCTTACAATATAATGGACACCATGAGTTTACCTGAAGATGGAGACGGACAGTCGAAAGAAAACCTCAACGGTTTACAGCAGCTACCTTGTATTTGAGCTTATTTCATTTAACTTCACGACAATTTTAGACCTGACTTATTTGAAGTAGGTAACTCTGGAACTATTTGGATAATTAAAAAAGTAATTACTTTTATAGTCTTTTCCCAACCATGACTCGTATCAGTACCAACCTTCATCAGTATTTTACACGAAGCGACTGCTATCAGACCTCTGCAACCCAATTTTTGGGCAATACCGATATTCGAAGGATAGTTATCTTACCAAAATTCAAACTAACCTACGGACTAGATGGCGGGAGTCGATGTGGCTAACGCTCAGATAACAAGTTTGAGACAGCAATAATAACAACAGTACCATTGCCTAGGTTTTTGTATTTTTTAGACATTGTCTATACTAAGATTACCAGTTAATTGAATGAGGGAAAAAAATTACTGGCGGGCAGGACTCGCGGTGGCTTAGAAGTCACAGTGTCCGGTGTATTTTAGCTGGAAGACTCTAGTACCTTCATTAAAATAACTCATTAACATTACCCATTTGTCTGGTAGCTGCACTTCACGTTTAACTGCGGCGGCGAAACGGCGCTGATATCGTCGACGCAAACATACAACGATACGGAGTGGCACACGGTAACGCTCACTCGTAGCGCCGGCCACGGCAAGCTGGCCGTCGACTCCGAGCTAGTGGGCGAGACCAGCGCCATCTGCAACGCGCCCGCGGTACTCGCCGCACCCTACTACTACGGAGGACTCCGAGACCTCAATGAAGCCATCTCTAAGAACCTCAAAGTGAGTCTTCTTGTAACATTTATTTACATACCTACTAGTAGCCCGTAGAAATTATTTTTTGCTGAACCCTATGTCTTATTCTGAAATTTGTATTTTACACCTTAATCGCCTCTTTCCGATGATCATAATTATAAAGGTCTACCTCCTCTATTATCTATTATCTACCTCCTCTTAACAAACTATCTGCCAGTGAAAGTCCGGCCTAAATCAGGTCCAGCCGTTTTGGGTATTAGGTAATCAGCTTTTTTCTGTTTACCTATACGTTTTATGCGTATTCAGTTTTATTTGTACATATTTCCGAATAAACTGTATCTATTTCTTATTTTCTTGATGCTTACTACTAGGTGCTAATGTTAACAATTTAATTTTCCTATCCAGGGCTTCTACCAGCCATTCAAGGGCTGCCTAAAGGGCCTAATGATGAACGGGCAACACGTCACAGACGTGTCATTCCGCGTCAACTCGCTCCGCTGCGTCGACAACGTGGAGGAAGGTGTTTACTTCGGAGCATCCAATAACCTGCATAGCAACTACTTGAAGGTAAATAACCTGCATAGCAACAACTTGAAGGCTAATTACCTGCATAGCAACTACGTGAAGGTAAATACAAAAACCTGCGTAGCAACTACTTGAAAGTAAATAACCTGCATAGCAACTATCCGAGGGTAAATAACCTGCGTAGCAACTACTTGATGGTAATAACCTGCATAGCAACTACTTGAAGGTAAATAACCTGCATAGCAACTACTTGAAGGTAAATAACCTGCATAGCAACTACTTGAAGGTAAATACAACTACTTTGTAGAACTAGAACGGCCTCCTTGGCAGATTCCTAATGGGTTTAAGCGCGATTGGGATGCTTCGAGGTCGAGCAGTGTTATTGGTTTTATCTATGAAATTCTCATTAGTAGCTCGTCGGAGTTTGGATATACGCTCGGTGTTAACCGAGTACAAATCCAAATACTACCTCTCTCTCTCTCTTTTACCTAATTATAAATGCTCTAATGTCTTTCCTAAATTTGTAATACAATTTATGAAGATTCATAGTTATCTCTCGATGTTACTGCAGTATAATTTGTGTACCAATCTCCCTAGAAAAACTCCAAACCCATACCTACACGTTTTGGTAACCCAAATCCATACCTACCCTTTTGCTAACCACAACTTTTTATTAATTTACAGCTACTAGAAAACTTCAAAGTAGGTGACGAGGTATCGATATCCATGGAGATTCGCCCTCGTAACAGCACGGGCCTGTTGCTCAGCGTCCACGGCAAGAAAGACTACTTAGTACTTGAGCTCCTCGAGAACGAGGTGGTGGCCAACGTGGAGAACGGGAACGGCCCTTTCCGGGCAAGTTACTCTCTCGGAAACAAGTTCTCCCTATGTGACGGCAACTGGCATAAGATTCACGGTAAGCTTACTGGTAATAGGCCTTGAGTACATTTTAAACGACGTCTGTGGTCTATTGGACTGGACTGCTGTTCACGAGGTCGTGGGTTCGATTCTTATAGGACACAAACATTCATGTGATAATCTTAAGTGTTTGTGTTTGTCTGGGTGTTTCTTATATTTATAAGTATGTATTTACAAAAAAAATATTTAAGTATTATATCCATTGTCTAGTACCCATAGTACAAGCTCAGCTTTGTTTGGAACTAGATAGCTGTGTAAAATTTCTGTATTTTAGTATCGTCAATCTAACCGATTTTTTTTTGAAAACTGCGAGAAACTTATTTGCGAGGAACCTACTTTGGTACCCATTCTAGATAGTTAGCTACCCACAAAGCTATGACTACTTATTATACCTACACCAGAATTCGAGAAACTTTGATGTTGTTGTTACCTACTTTAAATGTTTCATTATATTCTCGCTATAGCGATATGGAATTGACTATAGTCAATTCCATAAATTACCATCTGTATGTCGTTTTTCGAAGATATTTTTTTTTAATTTGATTACTTCAAAGATAATACGCACCTAATACCTACCTACCTAGTTAATATTGGAAATTCAAGAAATAAAACAATAGATACAGTTCAGGTACATGTTTATTGTTTTAATGTGATCCACTTTATATAAAATAAAATCGCGTTAACAATTGAAGTACTGTTGAAGTATTTATTTTATATAAAAAACACATCCAGGTTTTAAATATTATATACCTATTGAATGACAGAAGAACAAACAACAAGAATAACTTACATAATGGAAAACAATTTTTTACACATTTATTCTTTCAGGCACAATTTTTATATGATCTTCTTTCATTTTTATTTATTTTTATCAAAACATACCAAGACATATGTAAATTTTAGGTACAGTTAATTTAAATCAAATTCAATATTTATTAAAGTACAGATATATAAATGTCCATAACAATGAAAAGGTAACTTGCTTTGTATGCCTACTTATATATGGAAAAAAGGGGGAATAAAACGTAACCGGCAGTTTTCAGAGCTTTAATAATAGTTGTAATTTTTTACAGATTTTACAATTTACATATTCTTTAGCTATTTATTAATTAAATTTTTATTATATTTATTGACACATTATGGACATTAACGTACAGAGGCGGACTTAATGCTAAAAGCATTCTCTGCCAGTCAACCATAAGGTAGTACAGAGGAATAACGTGGTAGATGCATCAATCGTGTATCGAGACAATGTTTAGAACTAAAATACAAAATCTTATTACCAACAAATAATTCAGACCGTAATACGTTTAATAATAAAATAATATTTACATATTTCAGTTGTTAAGTCACTGTACGTGGTGTCGGTCGGCGTAGATGGTCACTTCTCGAAGCCGGGTCTCGGCGCGTACTCGTCCACCGACACGAGGTCTGCGCTGTACATCGGCGGCCACGAGCGGCCCATCCACAAGGTGCGCGGGGTGCGCTCGCGACGCGGCTTCACCGGCTGCATCAAAAACATAGTCATTGGAGAATCAACCGTCAAAATACCACTCACCGCCGCCGGAAGAAACACGCATATCGGTGTTTGTCCCGTGGACTAGAATCATTTTACGAGACAAAGTTTTATACATATAAATAGAGAATTTATTGAATACGAAACTTGATAACATTTATATTTATTTCTGATTTTATTTATTATCAAGAATAAAATTATGTAGAAATCCAAAGAAAAACAGTTTATGTGGAGGTATTTACGTCATAATCACACAGAATATTTACCTACCCAGAAAAACTTTTAACATTTTACAGCAAAATTTCAGTAAATGAAATGTTCCCAATACCTACCAACATAATTTTCATATATTATAAAATATATTGTATATCAAAGGTATATAATTACGAAAATATATATTACATTATATACATACCATTAACAGTTTTATTTTTTTCCCGAAAGTCCTTTATGTAAGCTTGCAAAACAGTACAAAACTCTCATTAATTAGTTTTATTATAAGAAGAACACAATGAGCCAGATATGTAACAGTGTAAGTAAACCTTTGACAGTTTAGCAAATAAGAATATAATTGAGGACGCTGCAGAGATGAATAGCATAGCTTTTACCATTCCTAGTGAGAAGTCTCCGATGGCGCTCCCCGAGTTTATGAAATCACTCCCGTCTAGCCGTGCCAATTCCGATCCAGATGTTGCCAGCACAGATGGTTGCCCCAACACTCCCACAACATAATCCTGTCCTTTTTATCATTCACAGTTTAACTGTTCTCCGCACATGTTTACAACACTTTTCCTTAGAGTTCTTACACCTATGCTACACTCATTTTATGTTCCTTAGTAGTTCCAAAAGATGCCTTCAAATAGTCTTTAGTTATGTTAAATGTATTATAGTATTGTCTTTTATTTTGAAGTCAACTGTTGGAAAACACAGAAATTTAGATTTTGGTTGGAATATGATGTGTCCTGATAGAAATCAATTCTTTAATCCACCTTGCAAAATAGTGATGCGATTGCCACCAACGCGCTAAATCTAAATGTGACGGTTTCAATATTATCCTCGGCCGTATTCTTTCTTCAACTTGTCTCGCTACTTGTACTTTCCTTTGACACTCCAAATTTTGACCGTCCCTTCAAATATACCGCGATTTAAGAATAAAGTTTCACTCGGCGCCAGTTCAAAGAACCTGAATATAAAACCGTCGCATTCAGTGTTGCCCCCATCTCTTGTTGCCGATTTTAGATGGAAGAATATCTAAAAAGAAAAACTTTGTATTACCTTTTGTTTACCTTACAAATTTAAAATGCTAGCGTCCTCAATTATCTTAGTTTACATTTTTAGAAAACAAAACTTCTGTGTAAGGGATTTTTAAAATTTTGCAATTATTTTAACTTTTTTAAGTTAAATTGTTAGGTCTTTACTACTTTTAACTGTCCTACTTATTACTAAGTCACTCACCTATTTCACCTGCACGGAAAATAAAAAACGAGAAAATTACTTATAAAAAATCTTTAATTTTTCACAGTACAAGAGTAATACTTTAATACCTTATCCATAAATTTTAAGATTAAGGGCGTTTTCGCACAAACGCCCGTTAATCTGCAGTCCGATGTGCACAAACCATTAAACTTAAATTTTATATGGCGTGACATATCGGACCGTTCCGTTTCGTTATCTGATCTTGTCTCGTAGTTGTGACTGACGGTGATGTCGCTCTCAGGTAGTTTTCACGAATTATGGCAATTAGGGCTAGACATAAAACCTCTCTTTCATCCAACTCGATCGCGAACTCCAGAATCATTACAGCAAATTATTACTAACTTATCAGAGTAGCCAAATACAGCAACCGAAAGGTTTCAAACTCGAAACGTTACGGTTACCAGATTCACTCCTACGTTGAGCTATTGTTGTTAAAAATAGTAGTAGCTTAATCAGAGTAGCCGGAGTGTGAAAAGGCAAGTGAAGTACTTAGTAGATAGCACCAGCAAAGTTACCACCGCTTACCCACCATGGATATTAATCTCCCTAAATCCTTTACGTCAATAAAGCAACCGAAAGGTTTCAAACTCGAGACCTTACGGTTACCAGATTCACTCTTAGGTTGAACTATGGTTGTTAACGGCACACCCCTGTAGGGGGTGTGAGCGTGCGCCCCGCCTAGGGGGCTAAAGTGGCTACTTTTGATGAATCACAATATGAATCGCGTACACGGGCCTGCATGCCGCCGCACAAAAAATTGGCACGCACTGACGCATTTTTTTGGTACTTTTATTTAAAAGGAACTTGTAAATACGAGAAGATCAGTCCATACCGGCAATTCATGTTAAGATTGATAAAAAGTGGCGATTTTAACCCCCTGATCCGCGCAATCTTGTAGAGCTCCACCGCTACTGTATCTAGCTCTTCCACCGTCATTAATATATAGTGAATAGTGTTCACTTGCGCATAGATACAATGGTAATTAGGTATGTTCTTAAAGCTATCCAGTGGCCATTACAATAGGTTGTATTACAGTACATTTTGGGGTGACAACTTATTACTATAAACTATATACAAATAGCTTTCCGCCAGCGGCTTCGCACCCGTGATCTGGGTGTTTCTTATAACTTTCAACCCCTTACAGCCTTATTTTGAATTAAAAAGTAGCCTATGTCCTTTCTCAGGCTCTATTCTATCTGTGTACCAAATTTCATTGAAATCGGTGTAGGAGTTTTGGCGTGGAAGCGCAACAGACAGACAGACTGTTACTATCGCTTTTATAATATTAGTAAGGATAAATAAGCGTGAAATTGATATAAATTGATTGGATATTATAAATTATCAATTAAAATTTATATGAAATTATGTAAATTTTATAAATATATATTTACAATAACTCTCCTTCGGTAGTCGCGTATAAAAAGTAGAAGCTATACTTAGGGACTAGATGGTGCTGTATAAAATATTCCAGAATATTTATTAATTACCTATTATCTATTTCATTCGTACCTTAAAACTACTACTGACAATTCGGGACATTCTGACAGCTAGAGCCGTGTCAGTTAACAGATTCACTCTTACGTTGGGCTATTGTTGTTAAAAATAGTTCTTAACGGCACACCCCTGTTGGGTGTGAGCATGCGCCCCGCCCGGGGGGCTAAAGTGGCTACTTTTGATGAATCACAATATGAATCGCGTACGGGACTGCCCGCGGCCGTGCCATACACACCAGCAACATGTTTTCAAATAAAAAGTAGCGTTTTATTATACAAAAGCCCCAGAAATACGAAGCGATCAGTCCAATTCATGTTAAGATTGATCAAAAGTGGTGATTTTAACCCCCTGATCCGCGCAATCCTGTAGAGCTCCACCGCTACTGTATCTAGCTCTTCCACCGTCAAGACTATTGTTATTGACTACTACTAGATAAATTCCCGTTAAACTACTTAACAGATAATGTTCCATTTTTTAATTTATCCGGTTCCAGCGGTTAGCAGATAACCAGACATGGTGAACCAGGCCCTTAGTATTCAGTGTTTATCAATAATAGCCTGCCTGTGATATCGAATTTTACTTCTTAAGGTGACGTCAGCAACATCTATTGATGATAAATTACATAGATACATAGAGACATAAATTTCAAATTTCCATGTTTAACTTCGGATGTGAGATAGGACGTACATCCTTCAATCTATAACGTTATATAAACCAAGTATAGTAAACAACCTAAATACGAATACATCGCAAGCCCGAATAGACCGTAGATATAGCATTATTTCATAATGAACATCACACACCTAGCTAGAAGACATACCTATTATTATAGTAAGTAAGTAAGTAAGTAAGTAAGTAATCATTTATTTGTATAGAATGTAGGTGTTTACAATTGATGTTACAGATATATACAGAATCCTTGTACATTCTGCCTACTTAGGCATACAAACATTTATGAGCGAGATTTGCTCACGATAACCTTAAAACTAATATAACGTTAGTAACATAAATTTTAATTAATAGAAGGATCATTTAAGAATTCTTGAATCGAATAATAACAATGATTTAACAATAAGGTGGTGAGACTCTTTTTAAAAACTTTTAAAGTTTGATCCTTAATGCTATTAGGAATTTTATTAAAAATAACAGGGGCCATTCCCATAACACTTTTTTTAAACAAAGCTGTTTTACAGTTACCTTCATACAATAAGTTTTGGTACTGTGATCTCATAGAGACTGTGCGATATCGAGCTTCTTTTAAAGATTTAAATAATTGAGGATTGGTCTTAACAAATATTGCCATTTCTAAAATATAAATACATGGGAATGTTAATAAATTATGTTCTCTAAAAACAGGAACACAACTGTCTGTAATTTTAATATTGAACATTGAACGGATGCAGCGTTTTTGAGCACGAAAGATGTTTTCCCAATAAGTACAATTGCCCCAAAAAATAATCCCAAATCTTTTCGGGGCAATATTACTTATAGGGAACACATCTTTAAATCATTGCAAGGTATAACTCACGAGTAGGTCACCAACATAATATATTGCACCATAGCTTGCTATAATATAATTATAGTATCGTACGTATCGTATATTAGTATTTATTATGGTTAAGTGTGTGAAGGACTTTATACCTACATGTACCTACCTACCTAGTTGGCCGCGCCTTAGGTAGGGACGGGGGTGAGGCGGCGGGTTACTGTCGAATTAAACAAGCGCCCCCGCCCCTCCGTACCACCGTGCACAGTCGACCCCGTCTCTACATCCCGCAGCTCACATACCTATGGCGCGGCCAACTAGTTCCGCGCAGACTATAGATAAACTGCTTTCAGTAATACACGTATTAATATCTTGTTACATTAGTGTTCATTATCCTTATTATAATACATTTATGATAAAATTACTACTTATTATAAAACAAAGTCCATTTCCGCGTCTGTCTGCATATTTGGTAACTCCAAAGCCGCTCAACGGATTTCAATGTGGGTTTCACCATCAGTTAGATAATTTTTCAAGGAAGGTTATATATAGTTTATTAGTTTTAGGAAATATGACGATGAATGTGGAACATGTCACTCCGTGCGAAGCAGGAGACGAGCCGTTAGCAATATATGTCTTATCTATCTACGGGGCTGACATAGACAGCAACACTTCGACCCAATGGAATCTTTTCCTAGTTTCAGTCCCCAGCATCGTCCATTCCTTACTCTTCAAAGACATGGTTCATGGAAGCGACTAACTCACTAAGAGCAAGGGACCAGTGACGGCGTCAGGGCGTCTTGACTTAGCTAAACGCTATATAACACGGTATGCAATAAATACACACTATACACAGATCCCGGCAACGAGTATTTCACTTTCACAACGATTAGGATAGTAATTAGTCCGATAGAGGTTACATAAGTTCTAGTCCCAGGCAAACCGATAGTTTCGTGTCAAGGGAGCGTATCGGTTCCTTACTCGCACATCACTTCCCTCAGGCTTTTAGTGTACATCGCTGATATAACTCATCAGGCTCGTCGCCGGGACGTTACAGTCTCACACAATGTCCTGCATTGTTTTCTAGAATTAACCAAGCTCTATAATAATTGTTCAAAGCCAGCTTTATTTGGTGGAATAAGCCCTGTGAGGGCTCAGATGACACACTCGGGCTTGTCCATTCTGTTATTGAAGATGAATTTAGCGCACTCAAAACTCAAGCATTTTCTGCCGACAAATAGTGTCGAGTGCTCTAAACTATTATTCCATTCCTCCTTGTGTCAAAACGTCATAGTCCTGTAAAACCTTTTTGATGGTGCATGTGCTAATCCGATACATGGTTCATCAGCCTTCTCATTTCCTTTGATGCCTTCATGCCTCGGGACCCATGCTAGTTGGAATTCGTTCCTGCAGTTTAGCTCATTGAGAGATTTTATTACAGTTAAGACCAATCAGGAGTTGACTTTGTTTTGAAATTGGGGCTTTAAGTGACGCTTGACTGTCGCTTAGAATTTATAAATATATAAATTAGTCAATGGATGTGTGCGAAACACTTCTTGATCTCAGTTGTGATTTTGAAAGTCGTGAATTATATTCTGCGAACAAACATTACATATTTGACTAAGGATCCGATTGTATAGCAAAAAACAGTAACTCTTTGTTTGACTTGGGAATCGAACCTAGGACCTAACTCAGGTTTCTACTTGTCCTATTTGAACTCGGAATTTAAGCCTGTAATCAATTGTACCTTGCAGAATTGCCTCAAGTCTGTTTAGCCCGCCTTTCTTCAAGAGTAAGTGGGGATGCTAACACGGGCACTTGCGACAAATCATTGATCCTCGAAGCTGAGTCTATAAATTCCCTCTGTTGAATCAGTTCGTCAAACTCCATTATTGAACTGCCACTGGTATTTTCATCTACGAACAAAGCAGGTCTGAATTAATTCATAATTAGATTTAAATCTAAGATAGTCTCAATCAAATTATTAAACTTTAATTTTAGTCCTGTGAAGTAGTACTTACAACTTTTTTAAATCCAAATATATCTACTTCTTGCGAGAAACAGGGGAATATAACATTGTTGGTTATACAGGGTTAGCCGAACTATATAAAACACCTAAAGATACTCTATTGTGCCATACGCAGACACAAAAATTTTAAAGCCACCGTGTCACTAACCTGGAACATCACGCCAGCTCAATCCTCTAAGCTGGCTGATTGCAGCTTCATATCCAGGTATGGTTGATGGTTCCTCAACGGTGTGGACTTGTATGTCCGGTGTATCAGAACTAGTTTCCTGTGCCAGAGCATAATTCTGTTTGATACGTAAACTCCTCATTTTTGGAGGAGTTCTCCTCACTGTTGAAGAAAATACCCGTTACCTCAATACCAAGAGCTGAGCAAAACTTGGTTATTGTAAGTTTTGCTCCGCTCTAAGCTAACATAATATGTATGTAGGGTAATAAGAAAGGTAAGGTAGGTACGATCGAAAGGCGGTATGGTACTAATCAAATAACTTTGTAGAATATCTTAATTAAATTTCTTTGACAGTAACAACGGTGTTGTTCGTATATTCGATGAAGTCTTCAATTGGCAAAGAAATTCGCTGAAAATATAAAGATTTGAACCTAATCAAAATTCGTCTCAGTTACCTGAAACGAATTTTTATTTGGTTCAGCGGAGGTTCAAGACCGTCAAGTAAGTATAAATGTCCATAAGTTTTTGTATTTTACACGTCCATCCTATTGTATATAACGTTATATAAACCAACTACAATTACTTAACATATATTAACGCATGGCAAGCACGAATAGTCCGTATAAAAGATTAAAATTAATCCATTATGATTCCATTATCGGTTAAGCGCCAATTTTTCGTCTGTTGCCGATGTGTTACTTTCTAATAATAATTAATCCAGTCACGCATTGGTGCATCGGAATACTCATCCTCGCGACTTTCTTTGGACAAATTCTCTAGAATCATAACATACACATTGCTAATAATAATCTTAAAAACTACAAGTAATCAGAGTAGCCGGAGTATGATAAAGTAAGTGAAGTAGCTCCAGCAAAGTTACCCCCCTTACCCACCATCGATATTAATCTCCCTAAATCCTTTACCTCAATAAAGCAACCGAAAGGTTTCAAACTCAAGACGTTATGGTTAACAGTTTCACTCTTACGTTTAGTTATTGTTGTTAAAAATAGTTCTTAACGGCACACCCCTGCTGGGTGTGAGCGTGCGCCCCGCCTGGGGGGCTAAAGTGGCTACTTTTGATGAATCACAATATGAATCGCGTACGGGACGGCACGCCGCCGCCGTGTCATACACACCAGCAATATGTTTTCAAATAAAAAGTGGCGTTTTATTATACAAAAGGCCTACATATACGAGGTGATCAGTCCATACCGGCAATTCATGTTAAGATTGATCAAAAGTGGTGATTTTAACCCCCTGATCCGCGCAATCCTGTAGAGCTCCACCGCTACTGTATCTAGCTCTTCCACTGTCAAGACTAAACTGACGGCCGCAACATCTATTATAATTAAATATTCATATTCAAGTTAGGACATGAGATACAACGACCATCGTATATAACGTTATATAAACCAGCTACACTTACTTAATAGATATTAGTACATCGCAAGCACGAATAGGCGGTAGATACGTAGGTACTTTACAGTTATACATATACATACTTCTTGCAGGTGTTTCACACCGCGATATTGCCGAATTGGTTCATGTAGGTACGGCGTTGATGAAAATTTAAGTATATTCACGGAGTTGCATAAAGATACAAATAATGAACTATGTCTAACGTGTTATATGCCAACACAAATACACTACAAGGAAGGTACATGTAGTTTAACTGCCACACTGTATAAACCAACTACAATTGCCTATTACTTAATAGATATAAGTACATCCGTTTGGTTCGGCTTCAAGATTCTTTATTTATTCTAAGGAATAGTGTTCACTTGCGCATAAATACGAAGGTAATTAAGTATGTTCTTAAAGCTATCCAGTGGCCATTACAATACGTTGTATACCAGTACAATAAAACAAGCTTTCCGCCAGCGACTTCGCCCGCGTAATCTGGGTATTTCTTATAACTTTCATCCCCTATTTCAACCCCTTACAGCCCTATTTCGCATTAAAAAGTTTGTCTAAAAAGTATGCCTATGTCCTTACTCAGGCTCTATACTATCTGTGTACCAAATTTCATTGAAATCGGTTCAGTAGTTTTGGCGTGAAGGCACGGGAGACAGATAGACAGTTACTTTCACTTTTATTATATAAGTACCTAAGGATAAATAAGCGTGAAATTGATATTATAAATTGATTGGATATTATAAATTATGAATTAAAATTGATATAAAATTATGTAAATTTTATAAATAAATATATATTTACAATAACTCACCTTCGGTAGTCGCGTAGGTATAAAAAGTAGAAGCTATACTTACTTAGGGACTAGATGGTACTGTATAAAATATTGCTAAATATTTATTAATCTATTTTATTCGTACCGGTATAACAGCCTCACACAATTTAAGCATACACCTCAAACTTCCAAATTTCTTAAAGCTTCCACAAAACATTGACTTCAAACCTTACCCCTCAAAACGTTACCTCACAAAACCATACCCCTCAAAACCTTAGCCTTCAAAACCTTACCCCACAAAACCTTAACCTTCAAAACCTCACCCCACAAAACCTTACCCCTCAAAACCTTAGCCTTCAAAACCTTACCCCTCAAAACATTACCCCTCAAAACCTTAGCCTTCAAAACCTTACCCCTCAAAACATTACCCCACAAAACCTTAGCCCTCAAAACCTTAGCCTTCAAAACCTCACCCCACAAAACCTTACCCCTCAAAACCTTAGCCTTCAAAACCTTACTCCTCAAAACATTACTCCACAAAACCTTAGCCTTCAAAACCTTACCTCTCAAAACGTTACTCCACAAAACCCTACCCCTCAAAACCTTAGCCTTCAAAACCTTACCCCTCAAAACATTACTCCACAAAACCTTAGCCTTCAAAACCTTACCCCTCAAAACATTACTCCACAAAACCTTACCTCTCAAAACCTTACCCCTCAAAACCTTAGCCTTCAAAACCTTACCCCTCAAAACATTACTCCACAAAACCTTACCTCTCAAAACCTTACCTCTCAAAACCTTACCCCTCAAAACCTTAGCCTTCAAAACCTTACCCCTCAAAACATTACTCCACAAAACCTTAGCCTTCAAAACCTTACCCCTCAAAACATTACTTCACAAAACCTTACCTCTCAAAACCTTACCCCTCAAAACCTTAGCCTTCAAAACCTTACCCCTCAAAACATTACTCCACAAAACCTTAGCCTTCAAAACCTTACCCCTCAAAACATTACCCCTCAAAACCTTAGCCTTCAAAACCTTACCCCTCAAAACCTTAGCCTTCAAAACCTTACCCCTCAAAACATTACTCCACAAAACCTTAGCCCTCAAAACCTTAGCCTTCAAAACCTTACCCCACAAAACCTTACCCCTCAAAACATTACTCCACAAAACCTTAGCCCTCAAAACATTACTCCACAAAACCTTACCCCTCAAAACATTACTCCAGAAAACCTTAGCCTTCAAAACCTTACCCCTCAAAACGTTACCCCACAAAACCTTACCCCTAAAAACCTTACTCCTCAAAACCTTACTCCACAAAACCTTAGGTACCCCTCAAACCTTTACCTTAAAAACCTTTCCATTAACCTTACCAACAATATGTTTACCTTTAAAAATCTTTACCTTCAAAACCTTATCCCGCAAAACTTTAACCCTAAAAACATTAACCCTCAAAACGTTACCCCCAAAACTGTGTAACCTTCATAAACCTTACATCGTACACTTCAAAATCGTACACCTCTAAACTGAACCCTAAAAACCTTTTAGTTTATAGATTTTGAAGAAAGTATACGCGCATTGTCGTGGAGCTACGGAAAACAGTCAGCTAGACCATACCAAGGTTACCATTCATAACCTTATAAACCCTTTATCTTCCTTATAACAGAATAATATAACCTTAAGTTTTATTAACGCATACTACACCATCCAATAGTGAACTATTTAACGCAGCTGCTATGTCATAAGAAAACTTTCAAAAATAAATTCAATGTGAATAGGTGGTGTGTTGGTATTTCCGAGGTAAGCCTGAAACAAAATATACACAACACACTGAATTTATTGAAATTCATTATAATTGCATCATTCATCAGTCAAATGACATTACTCTGCCCGCCCGCTGAATTGTCACAAATACCCTGATAGTAATGTATCTTTGACTACAGTGAATAAAATTAAATCATGCAAGTTAGCTGGATGTAATGTTATTTTTTTTAATGCATGGCTAATACATGTTATCTGAATACACAAATGTAATAAAAATAAGTTCTTACCCAACCACAAGTTAGTGAGGACATAGTCGCCCACAAGATCCTGTCACAGCTCTCTAATGATAGTTGTGAGAGTGCGCGGCCCCGCGAACGACGTGACGGCGCGTGCCCTTGCAGGATGCACGCCTCCACCGGAAACACAAACACACCACGTGTCATCTAGAATGACAGGAATGTAACACTCGACAACAACTGTTATGTTACATTCACCTTTAGCGATTGTAGAGGCCGCAGGCCCCACGTGTAGAATTCGTTAGCCATAATCCTTTGTTGTGTAGCGTTCCTCCCAGTGTTAGTATATTAGTACCAGTATTAGTACACAGAGCATAATTTCTGTTTACCAGTGCACATGCACATGCTTAATCTGTAAAATGAATAAAATATAGAGATTGCCACAGTAAAATGATTATTAGAAACGTATTCTTACCTGATGTTCGTCGAGAATAGGTTTATGATTACTATGTAACACAAAACAATAGTTGAACTGCAATAGAATTGTATTCAGTACAGTTTACATAATGAATGTCTCTATAAAAAGTTAAATATTAGCAAAATACGATTAACTTAAGATTTGTGGTTACGATGTAACATAGAACAATCGTTGAGTTACAATAGCATACAATAAAATACAGTTCAACACAGTTTACTTTTTGCATTGACAATTATGAATGGTATGTATACAAATACCTAAGAAAATAAATTTTAATAAAATACAATTTAATTAAGTCTTACATTATTAACCTTATGTTCTAGATTGAATCAACGAAAAAGTCAGGCAGGGTCTCAATTCGAAGCTACGTCCTTCCGGAAAGTACAGCTTTCAAATAAGCGACTGCGACCACTGCCTGTGATATCGAATTTCTCTAATTCTTAACGGCACACCCCTGTTGGGTGTGAGCGTGCTACTGGGTGGCTACCTTTGATGAATCACAATATGAATTGGTGTGTATGACACGGGGCTGCCCGCCGCCGCCGTGTCATACACACCAGCAACATGTTTTCCAATTAAAAGTGGCGTTATATTATACAAAAGGCCTATAAATACGAGGTGATCAGTCCATAGCGGCAATTCATGTTAAGATTGATGAAAAGTGGTGATTTTAACCCCCTGATCCGCGCAATCCTATAGAACTCCACCGCTACTGTATCTAGCTCTTCCACCGTCAAGACCGTATTCAGTATTTATCAATAATAGACATCGAATTACTGACAATAATTTATGATGCTCATCATTCATTCTCCTAGCTTTTTCCCAACCACGTTGGGGTCGGCTTCCAGTCTAAACAGATGCAGCTGAATATCAGTATTTTACACGGAGCGACTGCCATCAGACCTCCGCAACCCAATTTCTGGGCAATACCGATATTCGAAGGTAGACTGGTTTACAGGCTTTCTGGGCTTCTGACTACCACTAACGACTGTCACAGGTGTTCGTATGACAACCTGGACCGACGGCTTTACGTGCTCTCCGAGGCACGGAGGGGTCTGGATGTGTTAATAATGGTCACCCATCCACAGACTGACCTCGGCAAGCGTAGCTTAACCTTGCAGATCGGTTGATCAGCGTAGTTATAGCTTAACTACGAGCCCTCTATGATGATGCTAATGACAAATATTACCAATTCATTACATCTTACGAAGACACCACACAAGATAAGTAAATACACAACCCAAACCACTGCTAGGTGTCTAGGTATATACAATATATTGACATATAAAGTTAAAATTTCCATATTCAAGTTCGGACATGAGACAGAACATGACGTCCAACAATATAACATCCTACTACATTCTAAGTATAACGTTATACAAACCAACTACAATTACTTAATAAATATTAGTACATCGTATTCATTTCATTTAATCCGCGTTTTGTTTAATTTGAGTTATGGAACCATTTAAATTATATACTTTTAATACAAAAATCACTGTAATTTTAACTGACGTTACCTTTGTCGATAAAACAGATACAGGTTATTACTCAGATAACACTTTTACTTGTACAGGTAGGTACCACAATTGAAGATCGAACTAAATTTAGGTACCTGTGGCAACACTTGATCTACTGGTTTAGCTATTGTTTAGCTTCATCTTAACGGAATAATATAGCCTTAAGTTTTATAACGCAATGAAAAATATACGCGCATTGTCATGGAGTTACGGAAAACAGTCAGCTAGACCATACCAAGGTTACCATTCATAACCATAAAACCCTTTATCTTCCTTATAACGGAATAATATAGCCTTAAGTTTTATTAACGCATACTACAGCATCCAATAGTGAACTATTTAACGCAGTTGCTATGTGATAAGAAAAATTTCAGAATAAATTCAATGTGAATAGGTGGTGTGTCGGTATTTCCGAGGTAAGCCTGAAACAAAATATACACAACACACTGAATTTATTGAAATTCATTATAATCGCATCATTCATCAGTCAAATGACATTACTCTGCCCGCCCGCTGCATTGTCACAAATACCCTGATAGTAATGTATCTTTGACTACAGTGAATAAAATTAAATCATGCAAGTTAGCTGGATGTAATGTTAATTTTTTTTAATGCGTGGCTAATACATGTTATCTGAATACACAAATGTAATAAAAATAAGTTCTTACCCAACCACAAGTTAGTGAGGACATAGTCGCCCACAAGATCCTGTCACAGCTCTCTAATGATAGTTGTGAGAGTGCGCGGCCCCGCGAACGACGTGACGGCGCGTGCCCTTGCAGGATGCACGCCTCCACCGGAAACACAAACACACCACGTGTCATCTCGAATGACAGGAATGTAACACTCGACAACAACTGTTATGTTACATTCACCTTTAGCGATTGTAGAGGCCGCAGGCCCCACGTGTAGAATTCGTTAGCCATAATCCTTTGTTGTGTAGTGTTCCGCCCAGTGTTAGTGATTAGTATATTAGTAGATAGCAGTATTAGTACACAAAACATAATTTGCCCGCCTTGATCTGTAAAAAATATTTATAATAGAGTTTGCACCAACACAGTGATTTTCAATAAAAATATACAAAAGTACTTACCATGGTCGCCTAGAATAAGTTTATGGTTACAATGTAACATAAAACAATTGTTGAGCTACAATAGAATGTTTATTACTTATTTATATTCAGTACAGTTTACATTTAAATGCCTATAAACAAATACCTTCAAAATTAAATGTTATCTATCAGAATACGATTAAATAAAGTCTTATATTTAACCGTTATCACAGCTTTCAACAGCGTTTTCAGAGCGACGAGCGTTAAATCAGTGTCAACAATTACTCAACAATAGTGTTAAGTGAAGTGTGAAACTGAGAAATGATTAAACGTAGGTTTCTGTTTGAATTCAGGTGTACCACTCCAGTAGGTTATGTTATTCAGTTGCTTATCTTGTTGCGACCAGCTGATTGAGTTCTTTTCCATTTCCAGTTAAGTTTTTAGTTCATTAACGACCTACAATCAAATTATCAAACTATATTATTAAATTATTGCCAGTGGTCAGTCTGTGGATGGGTGACCATTCTTAACATATCGAGACCCCTCCGTGCCTCGGAGAGCACGTAAAGCCGTCGGTCCCGGTTGTCATACGAACACCTATGACAATCGTTAGTGGTAGTCAGAAGCCTAAAAAGCCAGCCTTTCCTTCGAATATCGGTATTGCCTAGAAATTGGGTTGCCGAGGTCTGATAGCAGTCGCTCCGTGTAAAATACTGATATTCAGCCGCATCCTGGTTAGACTGGAAGCCGACCCCAACATGGTTGGGAAAAGGCTAGGAGGATTAAGATTAATTTCTATAATCGAAGAAATTAAACTAATGATAGTTCAAAAAAAATCACCTTATCGTTCGTGACATCAAACATTTGCGCCACCTTGACTGCAATCTGGTTTAAATGTACCGATACGGATGTATCAGCTACTTTGATTCTTAGGTGGATCTCTTCGTACCTACCAATACAAAAAAAGAATTAAATATTTCGTATATATTAAAATTGCTACATTACTTAAACGACCTAGTTATACCTACGTACAATTGAAGTTGCATTGTAGTGTGCAAGTTCCTCGAAGCAACCCGCTGGTATAGTTTAGACGACAGCATAAGAAGCGGCGCTGGCGCACCTGTTGGAGGCAGCACGCCACCTCCGGCAATACAAACATACGACGTGTCATATATAGTATGACAAGAATGCATTACTCTACAAAGTTGTTACATTCACCTTTAGTGTTAGTGGACGAGGCAGCACCATGCGGGAACTTCAGGGGAAACCCTCATTTAATCATTGTTATTTTTAAACAGGTAGTACATTTGACCTTTCCATAGGTGTATTTGCCGTAGGTATGGTTTTTGTACTATCACGTGATCTGGAAAGTTAACTTTCTTGTAAACTAGTTGTTATTGCGGTCTTGTTAATTATAATAAGCATTCGATTTTAGTACTACATTCATCCAAGGTAGCTACAGTCACGAGCAAAAATAAATATACATTTGGTATAAAATTCAAAAGCAATATTCTCCCAAAGCTTAAAGTACTGATACAATTTTTAACAAATTATTTACGAACCAACACTGCAGTGACATTGGTTGTATCTCAAAGTGGTAATCATTCATCCATGAAAAATCGCTTTAGCACTTTTGTAAGTGTTTATATTATATCTTTGGTCGTGACTGTACTTAATATCTTAGTAGTGACTGCTGTAAACAGTAGAAATTGAGAACATGGAAGTATGTAAGCAATGTCTAAGATATTAATTTATGCCCTTACCTGAATCCATCACATCAAACTATGATGACATCAGTTAACAGTAAATGAACTTTTCATCATACCTACTTCTTCTTCGTGTCAATGGTACCGAATTTCTTTCAAATATTCATAATCATTCTAATGTATTTATTACAGCAGACGCAGGTTTACGTTCTTGCGGAGTCAATTTATACTTAGAATGGGCTATTACGATTTACGACTGATTTTTATGACCTCATGAAAATAGTTGTTCATAAGTCGATCAAAAAAGTTAGAATAGAAGTTTTAAGCATTTTAATTTTATATCCACTATGCACCTACCGATATATGTATTATAATTATAATCATGTGTATAATACATATATATGTATCTTCTACTTCTACTTTATTATTACGCCAATGTTGTGCATGTCTGTAATTGATGTAAACACTAGTCTATATCTTTGTCTTTAAAATATCAATGTCTGTGCTTATATTGTTGATGTGCCTTGAATAAATAAATAAATAAATAAATATAAGACTATCCGTTTCCGCGGCTTCAATCGCATCCTAGAAGACTTTATAGCCTATGTTATGCTAATGCAATCTATAATACTGTAGTTTCATCAAAATCCGTTCAATAACTTTTAACCGGGCACAAGCCCAGCTCCGAGCTGCCACTGGGAATTTCTGAGTGATAAACCCAATAACACGACCTTAACTTATGACCACTAGAGCTATGCGGCAGTGTTTTCTTCTAATAGGCAAAGAAGTCTCCAATCTTTTTGCCGGGCTGAAATTGGCAAATTCTGCGCAGAATGCAAAATTAAATACCTGCCGGGCTAACGGAGGCCCAAGGGTTCGAAGACCACTGTATAGGTATAACATGTGTAGTAGTCGTATTACAATTTTAGAAGACTTTAATAGAGATATTTTTAAATAGAATGTATGTATGTTACTACATAAGTAATACTATTATGTACATTATGTTCGCCCAGTTTTATCTACTAGAATGAATATACTTCGATATTGTACTGTACTTATATTTGGTTAACTATCGGTTCTGACTATACACTGATAAAAAACAATAGCATTTGAACTTGAAGTCAGATTTCTTGTTATAAAAATAAATATAGCAATGTATGTGTAAGAGGAATAGATCTTAATTTACCTATTTTACAAAATGCCGATGTACTTGTCTCGTACATACTGAATCAATCAAAATACGTACGAAATAACCACCACCTTAACTTAATGAGTTTGAAATTCTTCTATAGTTTATTTATATTCGAATGTAACGGAAAAGGAATGAAATTAATTTTAAACAAACAACACATTTAAGACATATATTAAGTATTTCAAAATTCGTATCATGCAGGTATTAAATTATTCACATACTTTAAAATGTATTGCTAAAAATATAAGGTATGTACCTACATTTTGGGTTGCCACAGGTTTTCACACGCGATGTTGCAAAAATTTCCATCCGTCACATTTCATATCTTGCAACGTCGGATTCAAAAATGAAAGTAATATTTTGGTTTTAAAAAAGTGCTACGCGTGTAGACGGGACGAATTTAAAACTGCTGACCTAACAAGACTTGGGAAAGTCCACAGAAGTAGAAAAGCAGATAATATAGCAATAAAAAAGTGTAAAAGTAAGTTAGACTGAAACCCGACCACAACATGGATGGGAAAAGCCTGGATAGAATAAAACAGGCCACAGACAGGTTCGATAAAATAATTGATATCAGCTAAGTCTATCGTCAGTAGGTGTTTATTATTTGATCACCCACAAACTTCATGAGATACTGATGTGCCAAATAGGAAGTAGTTGTATTACTTACAGTTCGATTCAGGAGAATAAATAGGGAGATAGATTCACTCACATATAATTAGGGAGTACAAATAAATACATTCAAGATGTTGAGAAGATTCACTATCGCAAGATGTTCAAGGAATATTATCTGGGTAAGATTCTAAAGAAAATATTACAGAACTCGAGTAGCAGTGGTGTCAATGAATATAGCTTTCAGGGCAGGGGAATCGACATGTCTCCGATCCGGAACACCGGGCGCCAACAGCTCAAACAGCTCTCATGAGCTGCGGCCTGTGGGCGGCTGACGTGGGGTGCCTAATGGCGCGCGTTTGCTCCTCGCACGCCTTTAGGTACGAAATAAGAAGCCTCGCCCTGATGGTTCAATGTTTCGGATCCCATGTTCATAATAAAGTGAAGACAAACATTTTAAGAACATTAATGTAAGGACCACATCCACTGCAGGTAAAACGTCTATATTGTCAAGGAACAGAGAAGTGATAGTGAGATTTTAGTTTGGCATAGTATGAAAATAGGCTCATGAGCTACGGCCTCAGCTCATGAGCTGTAAACGGCCGACATACGGTACCTAAAGACATGTGTCTGAAGTACGACATAAGAAAGACACAGCCCGACATGGTCAAGGAACAGAGAAGTGATAGTGAGATTTTCATTGAACATAGTATAAATATATGCTCATGAGCTGTAGTCGGTTGACTTGGGGTACCTAAAGGCGCGCGGTTGCTCGTCACGCGCCTTTAGGTACGAAGTAAGAAACTTCGCCCTGATGGTTCAATGTTTCGGATCCCATGTTCATAATAAAGTGAAGACAAACATTTTAAGAACATTAATGTAAGGACCACATCCATTGCAGAAAAAACGTCTATAGGGTCAAGGAACAGAGAAGTGATAGTGAGATTTTAGTTGGGCATAGTATGAAAATAGGCTCATGAGGTACACCCTCGGCTCATGAGCTGTAAACGGCTGACATACGGTACCTAAAGACGTGTGTCTAAAGTACGACATAAGAAAGACACAGCCCGACATGGTCAAGGAACAAAGAAGTGATAGTGAGATTTTCGTTGAACATAGTATGAATATAGGCTCATGAGCTGTAGTCGGTTGACTTGGGGTACCTAAAGGCGCGCGGTTGCTCGTCACGCGCCTTTAGGTACGAAGTAAGAAGCTTCGCTCTGGTGGAAACAGCCTGACATGGTAAAGACAGGTAAAAATTAAAAGAGCAAGTTATTTTTAATGAACGAAAAAATCGGCTGGCGGGCACGATACGAACCTGCGTCTTCTGGTTAGGTGCACCAGATGCTTTGACTGCTAAGCTACCGCGAGCCCCGCTCGCCAATCGAAATCTTCCTTCACATTCTAAAATTAAGTCTTAAGGTGACGTAACAACATCTATTGTGAATGCTTCACAACCTTAGCAATGTAATCTGAGCATGGAAAATGCTTAAAAAGTTACATAAAGATCATATAAGAACACTAATGTAAGGATCACATCCACTGCAGAAAAAACGTCTGTAACAGAGAAGTGATATAGAGATTTTAGTTGGACATCGTATGAAAATAGGCTCATGAGCTGCGGCCTCGGCTCATGAGCTGTAGGCGGATGACTTGAGTTATCTAAATGCGCGCGTTTGCTCCTCGCGCGTTTGCTCCTCGCGCGCCTTAGCTACGAAGTAAGAAGGACACAGCCCGAATGGTCAAGACAGGAGTAAAGACAAAAATTATAAGAACACATATACTTAAGGACCACGTCGTCCTCTGCAGAAAGTACGTCTATATTGTCAAGGAACATAGAACTAAGTGATAGTGAGACTTTAATTGGGCATATTATGGAAATAGGCTCATGAGCTGCGGCCTCGGCTCATGAGCTGTAGGCGACTGACTTGGGGTACCTAAAGGCGCGCGTTTGCTCTTCACGAGCCTTTAGGTACGAAGTAAGAAGCTTCGCTCTGATGGTCATAGCCCGACATGGTCAAAACAGGTGGAGTGAAGACAAAAATTATAAGAACACTCATATAAGATCCACATTCTCTGCAGAAAGTATTTCTATAGTGTCAAGGAATAGAGAAATGATAGGGAGATTTTAGTTTAACAAACTATGAAATTAAGCCGACATAACTTGAAAATTACTATTATAAAGGTCGTCGCCGGCTTAGACGACTCCGCTCCCACCCAAACAAAGTATTAGCAAATACCTACGGACTTAACATCGTGCTTTGTAGATGCACTTTACTCCAGCTCACTAAACGCGCGCTATCTAATATTTTATATTGTTACTGTAAAATTTGGTTGGGAGTGGAGTCGTATAAGTCGGTGACGACCTTAATTGTTAAAAATGTCAGTGGCGACTCCAAAATATACGTACATATAGATTAAAAACAGAACTTGGGCAGACTTTAATCGATCATCAAAAGTTATAAGGTAGGTACTCAAAAGAACAGATACATTTTTCCTTTAAATATGAAAGGCGGATATGATGTTACAAAATTAAATAAAGCCACGGGCTATAGTCTTAACAACTAGTTGTGGTTTCAATGTCGAAAAATTTTATCTACCTTTTATGTTGAGTACCAATTCTACCAACATCGACATAATCAATCTGATTAAATTATTTATTGATTAAAAATTCTATTTTTAATAGACAATAATTATTATTTCAGTCAATAGATAGAAAGCATATACACATACGTTTGGCGTACATCTCACAATTATTCCATTTTCCAATGTATAATTCCCATTTTAATAAAGACGAAATAATACCATCTTGTAAATTAAAATGAACACTACATAAATTCTTTAACAGTAAAGAAACATTTACCTAATTATTAAGTGCACACGATTAAAACTAAATGATACATTAATATTTGGTAACACATCAATTTTAACACATTTCACTCGTAATTGGTAACCATAAAACAATTCTAAGGTTAATAACAATAATTATATATAACAGTCAAACAATCGGACATAAAAATAAAATGAAAATTACAACTTATTACATTAAATTTATCAAAATGTTTCGAGATGTTTACGTTATTTATACAAGGTGGGCTGGATACACAGCCTTTTAAGGTTTTGAGTTAATCTAAGTGATTGAAAATAGTAAACGGTTTAAGAAACAACTTCCCATCACACAAGTAGGTATATCAATTAAGTTGTACTCGAAGTAGATTTCTTTATTACAATAATAATTACCATAACATTTTAAGACTTTATTCGTCTGTGGTTTCTTACCACCTTATATGTAGATAGTTCGTCAATCACGGGAATAGAGATTAAAATAATTAAATTACCTACAATTTCTGACACGTGAATATTAGACATTTTAACTATCGCTATAAGTTCATATCATTTAAAAATTGCTAATAATTAAGATGTAAGGTAGGTTTTAAAAATTATAGCATCCAGACGCACACCACCTGTCTAAACGTGACTATGGTCGCTATAGTGTCTTTAACGTGGGGATTTTACTAATATCAATGTAAAACAATAAAAGAAATGACGTCCATCTTTATTTAATAACAACATAATCTATGAAAATAGTCGAGAAATCAAAACAACGCGCCCCTTCATGCGCCGGAGCAGCTAAGCTCCAATGTAGCTAGGATCGTTTGGGCCAATGTGTTGAGCCGGTGACTGAGTGCATTAACTGCATCCAACATCAAAAAATTAAAGGCCAACTTCTATCTTTTTTCATAAACAGAGGGCTCTACACTAAAGAATGAAACAAATAAACTATAGGCATCGACGTCCATATCTAGCTGGATAAGGAATTTCTATTAATTTAATCAACGTGATACAACAATTTATTACAGACTAGGTAGTTGATTTCGTTAAATATGACTTGTGTACTATAGAGATATCATAAAACCGCATAGCGTAGATTTATTACAAATTCATTTAAAATGTGTGTCATTTTTTTTCTATTCAGCATTATACACACACTTGATTAGCCAATCAATAGACTCATGAAGGTTCATTAATGAAGACATTTAAAATGAATTCATAACGTCGTAAAACGACTTATAGCTTTACACTAAATACCCGCTACTGATAAGATCCTCCACCTCAGGGGCCGCTTAAAGATGAGTGGCTACGAAACTTTCTTTATAAAAATATAACTCGTGACAGTCTAAGAAATGGTTAAGAAAAAACGTTAAAATCTTAACAACATTATACGTAGGATTAACAACATTGTAACTGAAAATAAAAAATCTTTCAACAAACATCTTGGGTTCATCCTTTTACCATTTAGTGAAGCATACATGCGTAATTCGTCAAATCTTCATAGACGAGATCCCCAAAAACATACTGGCGTTGTGTGCTGCGTAACAAGCTCAATACACAACTCACAACCCAGGCCTGCAATCTGCTGTGCCATCCTCACTTCACTCACTCTAACCCTCTCTAACTCACTCTAACCCTGAAGCACCACCAGGCTAATAGTAACTGAACGATTATAACCTCCTTAGTATCGAACTCCATCAAGTTCCGTGCATCTTGACTAAGTTTGGTCTGCCATCCATTTGTCGTGTTAGTAATATACAACCAACAACTTCTTCGAGTGTCCATGGAGTTTCTTGCCGGATTTTTCTCCATAGGATCAACTTTTTAGAATCGTGCAACTAGAGTCATTAAATTTCATAAATGCTTATTTAAAATAAATACATTTGAACTAGGGTTAATAAAATCTACCTAATCCTGATGTTGCCAACTACTGAAATTGATTCTTGCTTATTCTCGCTTGACAGTAAATTTCCTTTACCCAAAACGAAACCGCGTCCCAATTAATCTGGGAATATAATTATGTTTTGGAGTACCATTCCGTGCTATCCCTTTGGAAAACTAATATTAGTGACTCGACATTGAGAAACCTGGCCGCGAGTAGGTAGAAAATGAGGATTATGTCTCCAAGTTCAGTATTGATGAGAGATTTGAAACTAGAAAACAATGTTGTTTGGATTCTATCCAAACCTCATCTCAAACAAGGAAATCGGAAACAAGCTCTTATCAAATTAACAGGCACTCAATATCACTGTGTAGATCCAGCTGTGACGATATTCGGCGCAGTACCTCGTAAACAATAATATGTGTATGTGAGATCTATGCGTACACATATTGCTTATTAGATTTCTTCTGCCGACGCTCTAATCCAGGATGGTAACCGACAAAGACTTTACCTGGCAGTGATACAGATCGCCAAAATATAACAGTTGCAGAGCCTAGCCTAGATATTATAGATATCCACAACAATACACACCGATTCACAATTACCTAAGGAAGAACTAGAGAAACACTTAACACAAAACACCAAATACGAAACACCAAACACGAAACAGCAATATTAAAAATCACGGCCCCAACAGGGGTCCTATTCTACTAAACTAACCCAAATATGTTTGGGTGGGCTTCTAGCCTAGCCAAATACGGCTGAATGTCAGTATTCTACACAAAGCGACTGCCATCCATCGGACCTCCGCAACCCAATTTCTTGAGCGATACCGATATTCGAAGGATAGACTGGTTGTCTGGTTTTTTGGGCTTCTGACTACTACTAACGATTGCCATAGGTGTTCATATGACAACCAGGACCGGTAGCTTTACGTGCTTTCCGAAGCACGGAGGGGTCTCGATGTGTTAAGAATGGTCACCCATCCACAGACAAACAAGCAAGTGTAGCTTAACCTTTCAGATTGATCGATCACTCTAGTTATAAATTAGCCACGAGCCCCTCTAATAATAAAAGTTAAGACACTTAAACGTTTATTATTATTTTTTTTTTTGGTATGAAACCTGCAACTGGTAAAGAAATACATCCGACAAATCAGACAAAATAAATAAGAGTACATACATAAACCAATATACCGGTACCTGTACCGGTATTGAGAAAACATAATGCCGTTTGGATAGAAAACTCATATCCAACAAATGAAGTCGGAAACAAGTTCTTTTCAACCTAACAGGCACTCAATATCACTGTGTAGTTCCAGCTGTGAGCGATATTCCGCGCAGTAGACCTCGTAACCAATAATGTGTGTATGTGAGAACTATGCATACACATATTGCGTATCAGATTTCTTCTGCCAACACTCTAATCCAAGATGGTAACCGACAAAGACTTTACCCGGCAGTGATACTAATCACCAAAATAAAAACAGTTGCAGGACCTAGCCTAGAGATTATAGACAAGCACAACACTACACATCGATTTACAATTACCTAAGGAAGAACTAGAGAAACACCAAACATCGAGCACGAAACATGAAACACCAAACACCAAACACGAAACATGAAACACGAAACACGGAACACTAAATATGAAACAGGAAACAGCAATGTTAAAAATTACGGCCTCCACAAGGGGTCTACTAAACTAACCCAACCATGTTGTGGTCGGCTTCCAGTCTAACCAGATGCGGTTGAATATCAATATTTTACATAAAGCGACTGCCGTCAGAACTCCACAACCCAATTCCTTGGGCAATACCGATATTCAAAGGATCATATTAAAAATCGCTCGTGTTAAAAATTATGACTATTAAACTTTTTTACATTAAACCTGCAATTGATAAAGAAATTCATACGACGAATCAGACAAAAAAAAATAAGAGAACATCCATTAACCAATATACCGGTACCAGTACCGGTACTGAGAAAACATAATTCTGTTTGGATAGTAAACTCATATCCAACAAAAGAAGTCGGAAACAAGTTCTTATCAAACTAACAGGCGCTCAATATCACTGTGTAGTTCCAGCTGTGAGCGATATTCCGCGCAGTAGACCTGGTAAACAATAATGTGTCTATGTGAGATCTATGCGTACACATATTGCTTATTAGATTTCTGCTGCCGACGCTCTAATCCAGGATGGTAACCGACAAAGACTTTACCTGGCAGTGATACAGATCGCCAAAATAAAACAGTTGCAGGGCCTAGCCTAGATATTATAGACATCCACAACAATACACACCGATTCACAATTACCTAAGGAAGAACTAGAGAAACACTTAACACGAAACACCAAATACGAAACACCAAACACGAAACAGCAATATTAAAAATCACGGCCCCAACAGTGGTCCTATTCTACTAAACTAACCCAAATGTTTGGGTGGGCTTCCAGCCTAGCCAAATACGGCTGAATGTCAGTATTCTACACAAAGCGACTGCCATCCATCGGACCTCCGCAACCCAATTTCTTGAGCGATACCGATATTCGAAGGATAGACTGGTTGTCTGGTTTTTTGGGCTTCTGACTACTACTAACGATTGCCATTGGTGTTCATATGACAACCAGGACCGGTAGCTTTACGTGCTTTCCGAGGCACGGAGGGGTCTCGATGTGTTAAGAATGGTCACCCATTCACAGACAAACAAGCAAGTGTAGCTTAACCTTTCAGATTGATCGATCACTCTAGTTATAAATTAGCCACGAGCCCCTCTAATAATAAAAGTTAAGACACTTAAACGTTTATTATTATTATTTTTTTTGGTATGAAACCTGCAACTGGTAAAGAAATACATCCGACAAATCAGACAAAATAAATAAGAGTACATACATAAACCAATATACCGGTACCTGTACCGGTATTGAGAAAACATAATGCCGTTTGGATAGAAAACTCATATCCAACAAATGAAGTCGGAAACAAGTTCTTTTCAACCTAACAGGCACTCAATATCACTGTGTAGTTCCAGCTGTGAGCGATATTCCGCGCAGTAGACCTCGTAACCAATAATGTGTGTATGTGAGAACTATGCATACACATATTGCTTATCAGATTTCTTCTGCCAACACTCTAATCCAAGATGGTAACCGACAAAGACTTTACCCGGCAGTGATACTAATCACCAAAATAAAAACAGTTGCAGGACCTAGCCTAGAGATTATAGACAAGCACAACACTACACATCGATTTACAATTACCTAAGGAAGAACTAGAGAAACACCAAACATCGAGCACGAAACATGAAACACCAAACACCAAACACGAAACATGAAACACGAAACACGGAACACTAAATATGAAACAGGAAACAGCAATGTTAAAAATTACGGCCTCCACAAGGGGTCTACTAAACTAACCCAACCATGTTGTGGTCGGCTTCCAGTCTAACCAGATGCGGTTGAATATCAATATTTTACATAAAGCGACTGCCGTCAGAACTCCACAACCCAATTCCTTGGGCAATACCGATATTCAAAGGATCATATTAAAAATCGCTCGTGTTAAAAATTATGACTATTAAACTTTTTTTACATTAAACCTGCAATTGATAAAGAAATTCATACGACGAATCAGACAAAAAAAAATAAGAGAACATCCATTAACCAATATACCGGTACCAGTACCGGTACTGAGAAAACATAATTCTGTTTGGATAGTAAACTCATATCCAACAAAAGAAGTCGGAAACAAGTTCTTATCAAACTAACAGGCGCTCAATATCACTGTGTAGTTCCAGCTGTGAGCGATATTCCGCGCAGTAGACCTGGTAAACAATAATGTGTGTATGTGAGATCTATGCGTACACATATTGCTTATTAGATTTCTTCTGCCGACGCTCTAATCCAGGATGGTAACCGACAAAGACTTTACCTGGCAGTGATACAGGTCGCCAAAATAAAACAGTTGCAGGGCCTAGCCTAGATATTATAGACATCCACAACAATACACACCGATTCACAATTACCTAAGGAAGAACTAGAGAAACACTTAACACGAAACACCAAATACGAAACACCAAACACGAAACAGCAATATTAAAAATCACGGCCGCAACAGGGGTCCTATTCTACTAAACTAACCCAAATATGTTTGGGTGGGCTTCCAGCCTAGCCAAATACGGCTGAATGTCAGTATTCTACACAAAGCGACTGCCATCCATCGGACCTCCGCAACCCAATTTCTTGAGCGATACCGATATTCGAAGGATAGACTGGTTGTCTGGTTTTTTGGGCTTCTGACTACTACTAACGATTGCCATAGGTGTTCATATGACAACCAGGACCGTTAGCTTTACGTGCTTTCCGAGGCACGGAGTGGTCTCGATGTGTTAAGAATGGTCACCCATCCACAGACAAACAAGCAAGTGTAGCTTAACCTTTCAGATTGATCGATCACTCTAGTTATAAATTAGCCACGAGCCCCTCTAATAATAAAAGTTAAGACACTTAAACAATTATTATTATTTTTTTTTTTGGTATGAAACCTGCAACTGGTAAAGAAATACATCCGACAAATCAGACAAAATAAATAAGAGTACATACATAAACCAATATACCGGTACCTGTACCGGTATTGAGAAAACATAATGCCGTTTGGATAGAAAACTCATATCCAACAAATGAAGTCGGAAACAAGTTCTTTTCAACCTAACAGGCGCTCAATATCACTGTGTAGTTCCAGCTGTGAGCGATATTCCGCGCAGTAGACCTCGTAACCAATAATGTGTGTATGTGAGAACTATGCATACACATATTGCTTATCAGATTTCTTCTGCCAACACTCTAATCCAAGATGGTAACCGGCAAAGACTTTACCCGGCAGTGATACTAATCACCAAAATAAAAACAGTTGCAGGACCTAGCCTAGAGATTATAGACAAGCACAACACTACACATCGATTTACAATTACCTAAAGAAGAACTAGAGAAACACCAAACATCGAGCACGAAACACGAAACATGAAACACGAAACACGGAACACTAAATATGAAACAGGAAACAGCAATGTTAAAAATTACGGCCTCCACAAGGGGTCTACTAAACTAACCCAACCATGTTGAGGTCGGCTTCTAGTCTAACCAGATGCCGTTGAATATCAATATTTTACATAAAGCGACTGCCGTCAGACCTCCACAACCCAATTCCTTGGGCAATACCGATATTCAAAGGATCATATTAAAAATCGCTCGTGTTAAAAATTATGACTATTAAACTTTTTTTACATTAAACCTGCAATTGATAAAGAAATTCATACGACGAATCAGACAAAAAAAATAAGAGAACATCCATTAACCAATATACCGGTACCAGTACCGGTACTGAGAAAACATAATTCTGTTTGGATAGTAAACTCATATCCAACAAAAGAAGTCGGAAACAAGTTCTTATCAAACTAACAGGCGCTCAATATCACTGTGTAGTTCCAGCTGTGAGCGATATTCCGCGCAGTAGACCTGGTAAACAATAATGTGTCTATGTGAGATCTATGCGTACACATATTGCTTATTAGATTTCTTCTGCCGACGCTCTAATCCAGGATGGTAACCGACAAAGACTTTACCTGGCAGTGATACAGATCGCCAAAATAAAACAGTTGCAGGGCCTAGCCTAGATATTATAGACATCCACAACAATACACACCGATTCACAATTACCTAAGGAAGAACTAGAGAAACACTTAACACGAAACACCAAATACGAAACACCAAACACGAAACAGCAATATTAAAAATCACGGCCCCAACAGGGGTCCTATTCTACTAAACTAACCCAAATATGTTGGGGTCGGCTTCCAGCCTAGCCAAATACGGCTGAATGTCAGTATTCTACACAAAGCGACTGCCATCCATCGGACCTCCGCAACCCAATTTCTTGAGCGATACCGATATTTGAAGGATAGACTGGATTTTTTGGTTTTTTGGGCTTCTGACTACTACTAACGATTGCCATATGACAACCGGGACCGGTAGCTTTACGTGCTTTCCGAGGCACGGAGGGGTCTCGATGTGTTAAGAATGGTCACCCATCCACAGACAAACCGCGGCAAGTGTAGCTTGACCTTTCAGATTGATCGATCACTCTAGTTATAAATTAGCCACGAGTCCCTCTAATAATAAAAATTTGGACAGAAACGTTTTTTTTTTTTTTTTTTTTTTATTAAACCTGCAACTGGTAAAAAAATACATGCGACAAATCAGACAAAGAAACAACAGAACATCCAGTAACCAATATACCGGCACCAGTACCGGTACTGAAAATACATAATTTTGTTTGTGTAGTCAACTCGTATCCAACAAAAGAAGTCGGAAACAAGTTCTTATCAACCTAACAGGCGCTCAATATCACTGTGTAGATCCAGCTGTGACGATATTCCGCGCAGTAGACGTCGGAAACAATAATGTGTGTATGTGAGAACTATGCCTACACATATTGCTTATTAGATTTCTTCTGCCGACGCTCTAATCCAGGACGGTAACCGACAAAGACTTTACCCGGTAGTGATACAGATCGCCAAAATAAAAACAGTTGCAGGACCTAGCCTAGATATTATACACATCCACAACAATACACACCGATTCACAATAACCTAAGGAAGAACTAGAGAAACACTTAACACGAAACACGAAACACGAAACATGAAACACCTAACACCGAACATGAAACACCGAATACGACACACTAAATATGAAACACGAAACAGCAATATTAAAAATTACGGTCCCAACATGGGGTCTACTAAACTAACCCAACCATGTTGGAGTCGGCGTCCAGTCTAACCAGATACGGCTGAATATCAATATTCTACAGAAAGCGACTGCCGTCAGACCTCCACAACCCAATTTCTTGGGCAATACCGATATTCAAAGGATCATATTAAAAATCGCTCGTGTTAAAAATTACGACTATTAAACTTTTTTTACATTAAACCTGCAATTGATAAAGAAATTCATACGACGAATCAGACAAAAAAAAAGAGGACATTCGTTAACCAATACACGGATTATCAACCTAACAGGCGCTCAATATCACTGTGTAGATCCAGCTGTGAGCGATATTCCGTATGTCATTGTGTATGTGTAACCTACACGTACACATATTGCTTATTAGATTTCTTCAGCCGACGCTCTAACCCAAGATGGTAACCGACAAAGACTTTACCCGGCAGTGATACTAATCGCCAAAATAAAATCAATTGCAGGACCTAGCCTAGATATTATAGACAACGACTACACTGCACATCGATTCACAATTACCTAAGGAAGAAGAACACCAAACACCAAACACCAATGACATTATATATCAGCAATATTCAAAAACTATTTTTTTTTACTTATTTTAAATGAGAAAAAGAAATAAGAGCTTACCGGGTTACCGTTTGATACTGCACCATCAAATAATAATAACGCGTTTGCCAAGTTACTAATATTAGACCCCTTCCCCCGCTCCCCAATTAGTAAATATTTATAGACCCTATTATACCCTATTGTTGTCGTCTATATAATCTGTGCCTGGTGATGCCTTAAGGTAAAACTCTATCAACAAAAAATTTACCGAATCCCAAATTATCCGGTACTGCTTCGAAAATGAGTAACCGGAACGCGATGGTAAAAAGGGAGGATTATGGCTCCAGTCGTCACTAAATGTAATGTTGCTAAGAGATTTGGAACGATAAACTTAATGACGTTTGGATAGAAAACTCATCTCCAAGAAATTTGGAAACAAGTGCTTATCAAAGAAATTGGCGTTCAACATCACTGACCGTTTACGCCTCGCGATGTTTGTGTGACTGTAAAATCTGCTGCACTCAACTACACGCACACGTTTTGCATTTTTCTGTCGTGTCGTGGCGGTTCATTCTATGTTAATTCATAAATAATTGTCAGTGACACCAATCACCAAATAAAAACGTAGTACTATCCTTCCATAAAATTATATACATTAATAACATTTAACATGAAATAACGGAATAAATACATTGAAGAATAAAACACGAGTTTTCATGTTTACGCGATTTGTTCAAAATGGGGACCAATAGAAGACATAGTTATCAATTCATGAAAACAAGATTAAACCACAAGTTTTGACAAAATGGTAACTATGTTAATACAACTAACACTAGAAGATATAGGTCGTGAGTCATACATAGTGGCTTGGGGTTGCTTTTGACAACTATACTCGAAGCACTAATGAAAAATTAAACTTATATAGCTTACAAGTAAATTTATCTATATTTACAATGTAAGTTTAATTAAAATATGTAAATAAATTTTACAATACTAAAAAAAATATTGCAACAAGAGGTATTGAGAGTGTCTTCTGCTGGAAGGCAAGGGCTTGATCACATCAGTCAAAGATGTTGTTCCTGAAAAGAGAGCTTCACGAATCAATGACTCTCACAACAAAAACATAAGACATGAGCAACGCCAGTATATTAGCACAAAACATTCGCAAAAAAATTGCAAGTGCAAATAATGAAAATTGCAAGGCATTGGAGTAAATACGACAATACTAACCCTGTGCTACTGATGTTGGCTTTCTACGATCAGCATGATTGACTGATGCTGTTGCGAGTCCGCGTGGATGGTGGGTACGGAGCGCAAGCATTCGATCTGATGGGCCGCCCAGTCCTTTTTCTGACAGTACGTGGAGCAGTACGGGGTGCGTCGACAGAGAGAGCACTCGGCCGATGCCTCGCGGTTGCAATTCGCACACTAGATGGACAAACTCTTTTATAAGGAATGTATTTGAAGACCCTAGGATGTTGTTGCAACACAACACATTTAACAAGCACATAATATGTGTTTGTTAAATATATTTTATTAAATATATTAATCATATATGGAGAGAGGATTTATGACTAATATTAGGTTTAGGTTAGGCTAGGCGATAATGGATTACCACACGCACCCTCCCAACAGAGCCGGGGGCCGCATAAGGCGGCCCGTCACCGCCGGGGTCGCGGAAGAATGTCTACACGTACCCGTGACCCCGGCAATATGTGATGAGGCGAACACCCGTCTGGTTTTAGTGGGTAGACGTCCTTTTCAGGGCGGAGTCCCACACACCGCGCCGTCCTCCCCGGGGCGGCGTGAAGGTGCATAAAGCATTTCCAGACGATAAAAAAAAAAAAAAAAGGCGATAATGGATTCAGGCGGGCCAACACTAGTCGGGGGCCGCGGAAGAATGCGTTGTTCCCGTAGCCCCCGACGCAAGTGCGAGTGGGAACACCGGGGTTGGTTTTAGTCAGTAGGAGTCTGACCGACCCCCCCCCCCCCCCCCCTGCATCAGAAGCATGGTTAAAAAGTTAAACTGTCAGTGTACAGTCAGATACTGTTTTCCAACCCTTTTTATTTAAGCGAAACCAAATTTTCCTTTTCTACCTTGATTAGATACGGAACACGAAATATCTACGTTTCTATACGTTTATAGTAAATGGATATATTTCAATTTCATTGTGAAATTGTAATAAGTTCGTGTAACTTGTAACTTTTTATTATATTATCACGAACTTTTACACAAAAGCATCACCAAATTGCAGAATGTGGGTCCGAGAGTTGCTTAAATTGACATGGACATAATATGTGCACTGTGCAGCACATAAAACAAAGAACGACAATTATTATATGTATGTGGATGTTAATGTCGCTTTGTGTCTGTCTCCATGTATCTACGCGGCTATGTGTGTGTCTATGTGTCTATGTGTCTATGTGTCTATGTGTCTATGTGTCTATGTGTCTATGTGTCTATGTGTCTATGTGTCTATGTGTCTATGTGTCTATGTGTCTATGTGTCTATGTGTCTATGTGTCTATGTGTCTATGTGTCTATGTGTCTATGTGTCTATGTGTCTATGTGTCTATGTGTCTATGTGTCTATGTGTCTATGTGTCTATGTGTCTATGTGTCTATGTGTCTATGTGTCTATGTGTCTATGTGTCTATGTGTCTATGTGTCTATGTGTCTATGTGTCTATGTGTCTATGTGTCTATGTGTCTATGTGTCTATGTGTCTATGTGTCTATGTGTCTATGTGTCTATGTGTCTATGTGTCTATGTGTCTATGTGTCTATGTGTCTATGTGTCTATGTGTCTATGTGTCTATGTGTCTATGTGTCTATGTGTCTATGTGTCTATGTGTCTATGTGTCTATGTGTCTATGTGTCTATGTGTCTATGTGTCTATGTGTCTATGTGTCTATGTGTCTATGTGTCTATGTGTCTATGTGTCTATGTGTCTATGTGTCTATGTGTCTATGTGTCTATGTGTCTATGTGTCTATGTGTCTATGTGTCTATGTGTCTATGTGTCTATGTGTCTATGTGTCTATGTGTCTATGTGTCTATGTGTCTATGTGTCTATGTGTCTATGTGTCTATGTGTCTATGTGTCTATGTGTCTATGTGTCTATGTGTCTATGTGTCTATGTGTCTATGTGTCTATGTGTCTATGTGTCTATGTGTCTATGTGTCTATGTGTCTATGTGTCTATGTGTCTATGTGTCTATGTGTCTATGTGTCTATGTGTCTATGTGTCTATGTGTCTATGTGTCTATGTGTCTATGTGTCTATGTGTCTATGTGTCTATGTGTCTATGTGTCTATGTGTCTATGTGTCTATGTGTCTATGTGTCTATGTGTCTATGTGTCTATGTGTCTACGTGTGCGCGTAGACTAGTACTAGTACTTGTGTGATTACGCCGTCACTACTACAAAATGGCGTCGTCGCGGGTTAAAAATGGGGGGTAACTGGTTCAAAATGTTTCGTCGCTGCTTTAAAATAACGAAATGACTGCACTGAAACGTCACTGATCATAAAATGACGTCTCCCTAAAAGCACCTAAGATGGCGGTACAAACTGTTAATCAAAATGGCAACCAATATGGCGGCGTCGCTGCTTCAAAATGGCGCCGTCACTACGACAAAATGGCGACGTCGTTGGTTCAAAATGGCGTCGTAACTGGTTCAAAATTGCGTCGTCGCTGCTTCATAATGGCGTCGTAGGAAATCCAATTTAGGTGGCGAAGATGAGCATTATTATAAATTTGTGGATTCCTGAGTAAAATAATGCCACAAAGACGGCGACAGCTCGTTGTTAAAAGGTCATAAAACAACAGAGTAAATACCTTTTTAGCTTCTGTGTCGTCCACGTTGTGCAACGACACCTGGTCGGCGTCTACATGGGCGTCCACGCTGGCAGCTAGCAACACGGCGGCTCGCTCTTGCTCCAGGCGCTCTAACTGCCGGGTGTTCACAACTCGCACGTCCTCCACGCATTGTTTTAATTCCGACGCGAGTCTCACTAGGGATTGACCGATGTCGTCCAGTCTTTTTAGTACCCCACTCATATCGGGAAGCCCTAAAAATGTTTGCCAATTTTTAATAAGAACCTCAGTGAAACTAAGTCCCTAAACCGTTTCCTTGAAAACGAAATGTATTCGTTCGGAACACTACCTATCCAGTGTAGTTGGCACCGTTGGGTTTCAACTGGATAGCTGCTAAATTCCTTAACGACTGTCAACCATTTTCAAAACGAACAAGGATACGCAGCGAATAAGTTTCAAGAAATTATTAAAGTAAACTTATGTTTAGGTTTAGTTTAGTATTCTTTCGTACATGGCGAAATATTTTTTTGCCACCTGCACGCATTGTATATCTATCTATACGGGCCATCCACGGCCACGAACGCGGCGCGGGCCGCAGATGGCCGTAACTAGCCACGTATTCACTGGACGAAGTCACGCAAGGAAATGAACGCATCACACAGGATCTAGGGTACCTATCCTGAGGGAGGTGTAACGAGAGGAGGGGGTTATAGGGGGTGGGTGTTGAATGGGTGGTGGGTGACTTGGGCGGTGGGCAGTGGGTGGTAGGTGGTGGATGTTGGGCGGTAGGTGGTGGGCGCTGGACAGTGGCTGGTGGGTGGTGGGTGAAGGAGGCAGGAGTTTTAGGTAGGTACGCTGGGGTGGTACGGAAGCAGTGGGTGGTTTAGGCATAAATAATCGAAAACAGGATAAAATCAGGTAAAAGAGAAAATATAATAGAATGGTACTAAAAACAAGAACTCATAGGTGGGTAGGAAATAAGGACATGGATAGGGTATTTTATACTTACTTAGATTTTGTGCCGCAAAGCTGAGATACATCCCCGATAGTATAAATGCGAGAACGAAAAAACGCGACGCGATTGTAACTGTTAAAATTATTTGACTTAACAAAATCAAAATATTGTCCGTTACAAAGAACTACGTGCCCCATCGAAACTGATTTTAATACCGCAAGAAAAACTAAAAATATATATTAAAATACGCGATCGACACCCTCCTTACAAATGAAATGACACTTTATTATTCACTGTTTGAGAACACATAAATAACACGTTAAAAAATAAAAACCCGAATAAGTAGAAGACCGGCCGGGGGAGAAGTGTGGCCAAGAAATAATAAGACCAGACGACTGAACTCAGGGACGGAACGAATCGAAAAGAACGTCTGGTTGCACGGACCTCCTGAACGGAGCCGGGGCTCAAACTTCACGCATGCGCCGTAACGTTATCTCGAAACTTCCGAACTCTACTAGACCAAGCTAGCCCCGCCCACATCAGTTACCTTGCTTATTCCTGTTTAATGCATCTCGCTCTATTTGTTTGACGTAAGAAACAGAAATATAGGAAGGGAAAATCGATAGGAGCTGGATTGATTCCTCCCGGACCGCAACTACGCAATTCCAGAACAAAGAACAAAGTCCCTGAATCACGTGACAGCTCAGACCCTACAGACCCTTCGTGTTTAAACGTTTTCGTGTAGAGTAGGTCAAGGAAATGTACGCGGTTAAATGTTGGCAGAACAAAGTCCTTGAATCACCTGACAGCTCAGACCCTACAGACCCTTCGTGTTTAAACGTTTCCGTGAAGGTCAAGGAAATATACGCGGCAAAATTTTGGCAGTATTGTCATCAGTTTAGAAATCGCAAAATAGGTACTAAGAGCCCGCATTTCGTAAGGATCCACCGATCCATTAGATGGAAGTCCCTACAGTTTTTAAACCTTATAGTATAAAGTTGTCATTTTCAAAAAATAATAACGTGAAAAGTGAAATTGGCGAAATGATATTTTCAAAAAATATATTCACAATAGAGATATTCCTGTCGTTAGGGCAGGTAGGTAGGTACTAGAGGTGTGCGCCGCGCCGCCACGCCGCCGCCGCCGGTGGACCTGAAGCACGCCGCCGCCGCCGGTCGTGAGACCGGCGTGAAATCGGCGTGTCTTTTAAAGTTTATTTCATTGACATATAAACGCCTAATCAAGTCTTTCAGAAGCTATTTAACTCTGTCATACTCGAGGGCACAACGCCGGACGCATAGAACAGAAGCGTGGTGGTGCTTTTCTTTAAAAAAAGGCGATAACACCTTATTGAGCAACCTATCTCGCTTCTGAGTCATGTCTACAAGTTGTTTTCAAGGGTCATCACGATCCGTCTCGAGCGCAGGTTTGATGACTTCGAGCCTTCGGAACAAGCCGGTTTCCGAAAAGGTTTTACTACCATAGACCACTTCGATACGCTTCGGCGGCATATTTACAAAAGACCGAGGAGTGTAATCAGCCACTTTGCTTAGCGTTTGTGGACTATGAGAATAGTATATCGAAGCGTTCTTATTCTTCGTGTCGAAGGTACGACGTTTCAAAATTAAATTTGGTAACACTATCGTCAGTTGCTACGCAGAGGTACCTTTGATTGCATGTTGTGGGGCACAAAGGACAGGATAGGAGGTTCACCATTGTTTGCTGCACAGTTCCACAACCACACCCTGCAGCCGTTTCATCGAAATACCCCCATTTCATCATCATTATCATCATCATATCAGCCTACAGAGGTCCACTGCTGAACAAAGGCCTCCCCCATAGACTTCCACAAGGACCGGTTATATGCGACCTGCATCCAACGACTTCCAGCGACCTTTATCAGGTCATCCGTCCATCTCGTTGGAGGCCGTCCTACGCTGCGCTTTCCGGTGCGTGGTCTCCACTCGAGAACCTTTCTGCCCCAGCGGCCATCAGTTCTACAAGCTATGTTCCCCGCCCACTGCCACTTCAGTTTGCTTATCCTTTGACCTATGTCGGAAACTTTGGTTTTTCTACGGATTTCCTCATTTCTGATTGGATCGCGTAGAGAAATACCAAGCATAGCTCTTTCCATAGCTCGCTGAGTAACCTTGAGCTTTCTTATGAGGCCCATAGTAAGCGACCACGTCTCTGTGCCATATGTCATCACTGGTAATACACACTGGTTAGACTTTTATCTAGAGACATTGTGGTATAGTTGACGAAAAGACGTCATCGTCACGTCCCCACTTCACCAGATTTGAATTACACCTCCCGACTTGGGTTCGGAGTCGGATTAATGACTTCCAAATGTACCAAGGAAGGTTACATCCTGGGGAGAGGTGCTCGCTTGGTGGTAGGTAATAAGTAGGCGGGGGAGATATCTCCAACCACAGTTTGAAGCGACCGACATTATGGCGTTTTTGTATAAGCACTTAATGCTTATACAAAAACGCCATAATGTCGGTCCGAGTACACGAACAGTGTACGGGGGCAATTCCATTGCAAAAGGGTGTTAGCCAGGAAGATGTTATATCCCCGAAACTATTCACCACCGCAATGGAAGATGTCTTCAAGTTACTGAAGTGGAAAGGATTTGGCGGACCTTCAATTTACCGACGATATGGATATCGTAAAATCCCTTCATGAGCTCAGCACAATGCTCAATGACCTCAACAGTTTTCAAGCAGGTGGGTCTTAAAAGAACATGGGCAAGACGAAAGTTATGTCAAACGCTCATGTCGTGCCCATCTCAATTTCCGTTGGGGACTCTGCTCTCGAAGTTGTTGACGAGTATGTCTATCTAGGACAAACCGTCCAGCTAGGCAGGTCCAATTTCGAGGAAGAGGTCACTTCGAATTCGAATCGGCTGGGCAGTGTTCGCGAAACTTCGCAACGTGATGGCTGCTGGGGCAGAATGGTTCTGGAATGGAGACCACGCTCCGGAAAGCACAACATGGGACGGCCTCCAGCGAGATAGACCAGAGACCTGGTAAAGGTCGCCGCTGGGAGTCGTTGGATGCAGACAACATACGACCGGTCCCTGTGAAAGTCAATGGGGGAGGTCTTTGTTCAGCAGTGGACCTCTTTTGGCTGATATGATGATGATGATGTTGTAATTATGTTGTTTTTTCTAAAACTAAAAGGTAATAAAACCTGAATTCTCTTTCTTCTCTTTGAAGTCTAAATCAAAAGTACTGACGCCGATTTCACGCCGGTTACGCCGCCGCCGCCGGCAAAATTTGCCCATCACGCCGCCGCCGACGAAAATAAAATCGGCGCACACCTCTAGTAGGTACGTATATAATAATATAAGTAGGAGGTTGAGGGCTGCATAGCTCAATCGATCGGGTCAGGCTAGCTACGTTGCCTAGATACAATTCCAGGAAAAATATACTGCAGTGCCTGCGTCGGGAGTGGAAGCTTGGAATGGAAAATCCCCCCTGAAATTGAAACACCCCAGCTCACCTTTAAACGTATAGTGGAATGGGAAGGGCGCGGTCTATCGCTATACTATGAAACAGTATACAGATGCAGTTATTGATTTTGACCGGATACCGGTTATCGGTACTTAGCTGAAGAACAAAGAAATTATGAATAAATAAAAATATTATTAAGTGATGAGCAATTACCGCAATTAACAAAAATGAGCTTCTAACGGTTTTTTAAGCTTTGCCTTTTTCTCTACATATATACATCATAATAAGTATGTATTTAGTTATTTACAAAAAAATGTATATATTATATCCATTGTCTGGTACCCATAGTACAAGCTCTGCTAGTTTGGGACTAGATGGTGCAGTTTAAATTGTTGAAAAATATTTATTATTATTTATATTACAAATGATTTTATTGGACTTTTTATCATTTTTACACAATTTTAGTTTTATTTAAATAGAAACCTCCGTGCATATTTTACTATATCTTTTCTCTAAAGTAAATCTGTTCTCTATAGATTTAGTTTCATTAATTCATTATTATTATTTGGTTCATTAATACCTTAAAATGACATTCGAACCAATTTTTTTATTTTCCTCTGTACGAACCATAAGGGCGTGCCATAGCTATACTGGAGTTAGCGCACATCTACGCCCTAGATTATCTAGATATGTCACTTTTTATAAATAATATATCGATTTAAAATTAGGAAGATAGGTTTTTGTTACTCTAAAACGTAATCTACTCTAATACATGATTTTATAAATAACAGTTTTCTTATAACCGACTCATACATAAACTTTAAATACTAATACAGTATAAATGAGTGCCTAGTGCACTTAGCGTGCACCGGGCACACTGCTTGCCCGGTCCATCACAACATTTGGCAGTTACGTTACAAACTTCACCAAGAATTTTGCCCCATGCACAAAAGTGTTTCTTTGTGTAAAATCAACACGTCAACGAGACAATTCTTCACGTACGTGATGCAAAACAGTATCGAACCCCCACAACGCTGGGTCGCCTCGCTACCCAGGGGGACTGCGAGCTTGGCCTTGAGTGGCAACAAGTGCTGCCGACCGCGATGCTCATGACGTCATTCTAGGTAGGTCAGGGTTCGTGTCTAAGCGAACTGAAACGATGACGTCATCGGTTTTTCAGTCACAACAAACCGCTTTGCCCATCCCATTCATGGAGAGTGATTTATTGCATGACTGTTGTGCGCATGCTTGGCAATGATGCTCACATCATGCATGAGTAAAGTTAACAATAATATGCTCTGAGCATGGACTGTAAATATAAAGTAGTTGTAGAGTTTAATGACATCACGTTCTTCTTAATTTCCTTGAGCAAGATGCGCATATAGGATTTAATCAATATTGGCATCCCGGACAAACCCTATGCTCCCTAGTTTTCTAGCGTTTCCTAGAGTACAAGTCATTTATGTACTCTCTACTAGTAGCCACCTTACACCTTGGGGTTATTAAATATAATCTATACAAATATTATAAGCTGAAGAGTTTGTTTGTTTGTTTGTGTCATCACGCTGCGACCAATAGGAGCGGAGTAATAATTAAAAATGTTGCTAAAACGTGTAAAAAATTCAACTTCTACGGGAACGAAGTCGCGGGCAAACCCTTTGTTATACATATTAGTAGCTCACTTTCTTATAATATCTCTACATCCTGTGCGACTTGGAAAGGGAAAGTAAAACTTTCAATTGTAACTGTGAAAATTGGCAAGAGGCCAACTGCGCCAAGTTCGTAACGGGCAGGGTTGGTTGACACGCGCACTTAGCATTATCGATTCCACATCTGGGTGGACAAAGAACCTTGAACTATTTAACGAGTTCCAATGATGACATCGTGGAACATAGGTCAGGAATGACTCAGTGAGGAGCTCTGATGGTTTCGCTGCCATGTAGGTATTTGCAATCAAAGTCGATTTTAATTACTTTATCTTAGCTCCAATTTTTATGTTTTAATTTCTTACATTTTTGGCTAGCTCCATATTTTTCAAATATATATGGTAAACAATAACTGTATAAATATAAATATTAACATAATATCAACTCGCAGTAAACAGACGCGCAGGGAATATGAGGGGGGGTTTATTGATTCGTCTAGGGTGGCCAGCCATCTTTAGGTTGCCTAGATACGCAGCGCGGGAAAATGGGGGCGCGGAAACGAGAACAGGACGTGGGATGACGCCACCTCCCTTCACCCACACCCCCACCCACCGCCCCACCTCAGACCCGCCCAAACCGTATCTACGTCATCACCTATATCGCTCTCAGCCAACTAGATCAAATAAAGAACAAAGAAATAGTTTGGTCATATACGTCACTCATTTGCAAATTATTCGTCAAAGACGAGAACCGAAAGAGACTGACTGCTTACTCATCGTTAGATGAAATTTTATCAAAATTATGGAACTTAAGAGTGTCAAATTTTGGGACATTTAACATAGCACCATCTATTCCCAAACTAAGCAGAGCTTGTAATATAGGTACCTACTAGACAATACTTCTTTTTTTGTGTGTATGTGTGCTTTTTGTCTTGTAAATTATAGCTTAATAATACTCGGGAAAAATGTAGCTTTCTAATGGTGAAAGAATTTTTCGGATTGGTCCAGTACTTTCCGAGCCTATTTAATGCAAACAAACTAACAATCAAATCTTTTCTCTTTATAATATTACTATAGAAATTACTTTTGTTTATAATTTAGACTTGTGGGAATCGAAACCACTCGTGATCAGTAGTCCGGTACTCTAACCACTAGACCATAGATGTTGTAACAAAAAAGTAAGTAAGGATTATAAGTATTGTACTTTTTTGGTTCTAACGCAATATTAAGAGCTTCGAGATGTTAAATCACGCTAAACCCTAAACATTTGCTCCTTAATCAAACATGAGGCCAGGCTGGAATCTAGGACAGGGCGTGGCTGAAAATATCTGCAATGCGGACGATATTGCGCAATGCATTCGGGTGCAAGCCGCATCCTCCCACTAGCAAGGGATGAGGGGGTAGATTTGATCCCGAAAGTTCTAGAATGCCGTCCCCCTGCCTTCCTATGCTGGGTGATCATTTGGGATGAGGCTCTGAATGCAGTTACCCTACCTAACTGTTATAGCTACACGAAATAATCTTTAAAAAAAAACAGTAAAATACACTGATTTTGTGAAAACAAAAACAAATCATTGAGAGAGGGAGAGGGGTTTTCCATTTTCAGCCCTTTTTTAATTATGACCACTAAGCTACCGCGAGCCCCGCTCGCCAGTCGAAATCTTCCTTCACATTCTAATTTACGTCTTAAAGGTGACGTAGCGACATCTATTGTGAATGCTTCGTCTGTTGTACCGAACCAGAAGACGCAGTTCGAATCCTGCCCGCCATGCGATTTTTTCCTTAATTAAAAATAACTTGCCTTAATAGTTTTTCAGTTGATATAAGGATAGTGCTGTTGTAAGTACTGGCGAAGTGTGAGTATTGTAGTACAACTTAGGAAAGGCCTGTTTGGCACAAATACGACTCCTTATACTTGTCGGGAGAGTCGATGCAGTTATTATATCAAGTGCTGACGCCGTGAAACCAGTTTCAATCTATGCACACCAAGTTCAAGAAAAAACTCTCAATCGTTTCCTGAACCACAAACCAAATGTGCGATAACCCTAACGTCTTATTGGGGTAGGCAGAGACCACATCCACTTGCTACGATCCTGGCACAGCACTTTCGCTTCATCTACATTCATTCATCATCGATCATGCATGATCGTCGGCTTTTCTATTCCTCCCCAATATGAGACAGGCGCGAAAATATGTTTGTCTTATTAACAATTTAATATTTATTCAAATAAACAGTAATGCGTCGCTACCAATAATTGCGAGGGTACATCACCATTGACGACGTCTGTGGTCTAGTGGTTCGAGTACTGCTGATCACGAGGTCGTGGGTTCGATTCCCACAAGACACAAACATTTATGTGATAAACTTAGGTGTTTGTGTTTCTCTGGGTGTTTCTTATATATTATAAGTATGTATTTACAAAAAAAAAGTATATAAGTATTATATCCATTGTCTAGTACCCATAGTACAAGCTCTGCTTAGTTTGGGACTGGATGGTGCGGTGTAAAAATGTCCAGGCGTTTATATTTCTTTATATTATCAGGCACCCACACTGTTTCGTTGGGGGGGTTCAAACTAACTGTAGAAAGGTATCTAGATATACTGAATGGGCTGGGATGGGGTGACGCTTCTCAAGCTCCCATTACCTTATATGGTCATGAAAATGGACTTTGCTACAGGGAGTTGCATAAATGCATTTGATTGGTGAGTCTAGATTGAATCGGAACGACACCCCAACGCACCTCAGGGAAGGTGGGCAGGGAGGCCGTTATCGATCTAGCCCGCCCGAGCACTATTTATAGACGGGATATCACAGTATTGCTCTACAAGCAACAACGGACATGATATTTCTCTAGAACTTTGGTTAGAAAGAAATTAATTAAAATAATATATTGTACCGATTGACTAATCGTTAATTTGTTACTTATATGATGGATATCAAGGAAGAAATAACCAAAAAAAGTATTTATAATTCCCGTGCTAGGGAACTACGGTTACTTGTAAACCATTATAAACGATTATTAGGATAGAAAATTAATGGAAGATTTTGACGAAGAGTACCTTTAGAGGTACTGTTGTGAACAAGACGTCTAGATAGATTCTGTCTATATAGATAGGATTACTATATACCTACTGTGTTAGAGAATTATTACACTTTCGTGTTCAATGCGATCAACCTACTAGACAAATTACATTCGTTAAATTACGTTCAGACAACAATAAGAACTGCAAACAAAAGCCCTATCATAATTATGATATCAGAAACAATCATAAAAACCCAAACGTGTTTGGACAAAAATACATAATATTTGTTTCAATTGTTCCTCGAGTATTTTGCAGTCCCACTTATCCTTACTAATATTATAAATGCGAAAGTAACTCTGTCTGTCTGTCGCGCTTTCACGCGAAAATTACTGAACCGATTTAAATAAAATTTGGTATACAGATAGTCTAGAACATTTTTAGTTGGAAAAGAAAAGGTCGCTGTTAGCGATAAGACCGATCACTAATACACGAACTTATGATTGCTGTGCTACATAAACATAAGATCACGCCTGTATTACCCGAAGGGTTAAACAGAGGCGTACTTATGTACATGCACAGTTTGCCGGTATGGTTAGGCCATCATTTGATCATCATATTTATGTTATAGTCTACATAGTCTGGGGATAGGAGACTTAAACCCGAGGACTGTTTTACGTAGAGGGGAATGAAATATCTTAATTGGTTTGGACATTTATGAGGAATATTCAATTCAATTTTAGAAAGTAATTCAGAGCTAGCAATTTGTAAAAAATTGTATTGATATAATGAGTCTTGATTGATTGATATTATTGATTTAATGAGTCTCTGCGCGTCAGTAGACTTTTGAGATTAAAAATATAGCTAAGATTTTTTTTTAGATTTGCCAGTTGAGTAGGCCCAATGGCTGAGGAATCGTTTCTGAATGCGTCCTAATCTGATGGTGTGTGTCGCGTATGGAGGACGTCAAACAACTGAACAGTATTCCAACCTGCTTCATACAAAGCTGTTGTATAGAAGTAGTTTAGTCTTGGGTTTACGAAAAGATTTAGTTTCGAATGCCTATTTTATGATATGATACGATAAATGTCAATTTGCTATCTACCAATATACCCAAAACTCTTACAATATATATCTTCTCAAACAATCGCCGTTCATGTTGTAAATTGAGTGAATCACATTGAAACAATTTACAACAACTATCTCAAAAATAACCCAGCGAAACCATATAAATCCATCGAGTATTTGAAAATTCAATTTTTGAAACCGGGTCCTTTCACCCAGTTAGACTACCGAGACCGCTACAAGACTAAAAGCACCCGGTGTACCTAACCGGAGGGTCGCAGGAATCTGGTTCAATGTATCTAAACATCAGACATAGGGTTTCTGATTTCTCGACCTTTTTTATTTCCCGAGGCACGAGAATTCTCGACAAGGATTTCTCGAGTTTCTCGAGTCTCTCGAGAAATTTTGTATTTTATTATAAAACACGATGTTATTTTAAAATATTTACTTTAATACAAATTAGACTGATAGATGAGATCAATTAAATGAAATGGTAAATTTTTGGTTACTATAATTAGCACTTATTAATTAACAAGTAGGCACCTAACATAAATTATACAAATTATAATCATCTGGTCGATATTTTCGTAAAAAGTAGTAGTAAGTAGTAAGTAGGGTGTTACTTAACTTTTTCGTAATTATTAGGTCCCTACCAGTTCCCAAATGTGCAAATAGTCTTTAATCGAACAAAAAAAATTAGTAAAATTATTTTAACAAAATTTATATCATTAGATAACTAAGAATAAAAACATATAACATTGCATTAAACTTTCATTTAATTTTAGTTCTCGCTTGTCAGTTAAATTTTTCGTCGGTTTTTATTTCATGTCAAGAAGTTATTTATTTTCTATTTTTGTAGCTAATATCTAAGTTGTTGCTTAGTTCTCATAAAGTTAAATAAAAAAAACCCAAACACAAGATAGTCGCTGTAAACCGTTGAGTTTCCTTCGACTGTCTTCCTAGGATCATCAAAACTATATATAAGTATGTGCCAAGTTTCAGTACAATTGATTCACATGTGAAAATTCAGTAGATAAAAATCAATCATACCCTATTTTTCTACCATCAGGGATAACTTTAGATGGGACCACCACTTTGGAATTTTATGGTATAATTTTTGAAATCGGTCCACATTTGACTGATATATCGGGGAATATAATTACGTAAAAAACTATATATAAACCTCCGAAATGTTAACCTTTGATTTTTCATCGGTTAATTAAACTAAACCTTTTGCTGCTAATGCCTCTTGATAAATCTTCGAAAAGATAATATTCGATTTTCAGTAGGTTAATTAAACAAAACATTTTCCTCCCAACGACTCGGGAATTCCCGAGTCGCTAAGATTTTTTTCCCGTCTCGACTAAAGACAAATTTCTCGAGATTTCCCGACTCGAGAATTCTCGAGCAGAAACCCTAATCAGACACGAATGAGATGAGCCAAGGACTACGTCCAGCAATTGGCTCCGTACATTGGTTACACAAAAACTCAATTCATAATTTTGTATCAAATCTTATGTAACATATCTTTTGTTATTTTTAATGAAGGAAAAAATCGGCTGGCTGGCAGGATTCGAACCTGCGTCTTCGGGTTCGGTACACCAGACGCTTTGACCGCTAAGCTACCGCGAACCCCGCTCGCCAGTCGAAATCTTCCTTTACATTCTAATTTACGTCTTAAAGGTGACGTAGCGACATCTATTGTGAATGCTTCACAACCGACACGACTAACTTTACAGATAGTTCGATGTCGTATGATGCCACCATTAACTATCTTTTTGTATTTTTTAAGCATTTTCCACGCTAAGTTTAAAAGTTATTTTTAATGAAGGAAAAAATCGTCTGGTGGGCAGGATTCGAACCTGCGTCTTCTGGTTAAATACACCAGACGCTATGACCTGTAAGCCAACGCGAATCCTACTCGCCAACTCGAAATCTTAACCAGAAGACGCAGCTTCGAGTCCTATCCGCCGTTCGATTTTTGAACCCCCAAATGACCCCTCCCACCCTGTTTACGCCTTCCGCCATGACCATTATTATTATCCTAATTCCTAACGAAAAATAAGGGAGAGCAGGCACGAGTCGGCACGACACATCACAATATCTTAGGACATTTTTACACAGCACCATCTAGTCCCAAACTAAGCAGAGCTTGTACTATGGGTACTAGACAATGGATATAATACTTATATATAATACTTTTTTTTGTAAATACATACTTATAATATATAAGAAACCCAGACATACACAAACACCTAAGTTCATCACATAAATGTTTGTATGTTTTGGGAATCGAACCCACGACCTCGTGTTCAGCAGTCCGGTGACTCGAACCACTAGACCACAGACGTCGTCACGTAGGAAAGAGCAAAATACTGCATCTGTGAGGTAACTGAGGACCTAACCTAACCGTAATAATAGATGACGCTATCAGGGCGTTATCGTCCGAATGAAGCCACAGTTCATATTCAAGAAAATGAAATAAAAAACTAAATGTAACCTCAAACGTGGTACTTCGTAAAGTAAAAAATATTATCTTAGCTCCAGAAGTTCATAAGCTACCGATATAAACGCCTTCATACTTTCGCTGTTGAGAATGAATATAGTTTAGCAAGCCGAGCCAGTTTTCAATTATTTACAAAGGATATTTTCGCAGTAGGTAAAATATATAATGACATGCGCACTGCAACTTTTTCAGACTTAATATTATTAAATTATTGCACAAATTCAGTATTACTGATCCTTATTACCATTATTTTGATCCGGGAGCCAAATCCGCTATGTGAGGATAATTAAGGATTCATGATCCGGCAATGTTGATGAGATGTTGATCTTGTTTGAAAATAATTTGAAAATGAAAATGCAGCTTTAAGTTTTTCAAGATCACAATGTCAAATTAGCGTTTCGCAAATTACCCATCAACAAGTTGACAGGTAAGTGAAACAAGCGGCTTCCAGACGTTCAGTTTTAACAGATCAGTTCAACTGAACAGTTCTTAGTTTTGCCTACACACGTACGATTTAACTGATCAGTTCAATTGAACAGTTAGAACTGTTCAAGTAAAACTGAACGTCTGTAAGCCGCTTATCCCATTGCCGTGCTAATTTATCAATTGTTTTCTTCTTTCGCAGGCAATTATAATTACTATTAATTACTAAGGATTCAATTTGTTATTAATCATTTGCTTACTTAGACAATTCGCAATTGCACATCAAATCATATTTAGTAGTTACGCACCATTACGGGTACCTACTTACCTACTTGTATAGAGAAATTATATTTCGTTGCTAAATTTAGGTATTTGAAATTAACATAAATCAATTACTTTGGTAACAACCAATCTATTTTAGATTAAAACAAAATGAGCTCAAAGCTCTTATGAGAAATTCCAAGATACTATACTTAAAATATTGACTGGGTGATGACAAAAAGAGCACAGCAAGGTAGGTATACTGATAAACAGCAGCAGCGGTAGGTACAGTTCTCGCCATACATATTGTCCGGGTTGAAGTTGGCACGAGCTAACTTTAACTCGGCCGTAAAAATCAGAGAAAGAAAAATATTGGATTGTACTATATGAAAACGAAAGCTAAAGTCGTAGGCTGTCGTTTTAAATAATTTTAATCACATATTTTTCTTTTTCCGATTTTTATGACCCGGTTAAAGTTACCACGTGCCAACTTCAACCCGGACAATAAGTTTGGCGAGAACTGTATATTGATAAACCAAGTAAGTGTATTTTGTTTAGGTTCAGTCAGTTACATGGCCATGGCAAAGGAATCGCTGTGACATAAATGTGTGATATTATACATGTTTATTTCGCGTTGCAGATACATTAATACAAAAAATAATTAAAACAACAAAAAATCTAGGATCTATTTAGTGCGCAGTTGTTTAACTTATTTGTGAGTTTTGGCTTAGTCTCCGCTTAAAGGTACTGGCTTTTCACTTATATTGAACTACTTTAACATATACTTTTACAGATTTAATACTGATGACTACCAGAAGACCCCTGGGAATCGTGCATAAAAACTGGAGCATCTTCCCTCAGGAAAATCTTTACAAAAGAGATAGGAAAGAAGTTTATGGAGTAAAGACTTGGATAAGATTGATAAGATAAGATTTGGATAGTGAATTCAGTAGAGGTACTGATATGTCTACATAATTTTAATTATTTAAAGTCCTATTTCACAACATCGTGATAAGATCTGGTTAAATGAATTGCGAGATGGTTTTATACAAATTATGTTCAATTTTTAAATTTATCTGATGGTTAGCAGCTACCTAGAAGTGTACATTTAGGGCCTGTTTCGCGGCCCTAAATGTATTAATTATCTTAGTAAAGCAATCTGGAAATGACAGAATGTAGAGCTGGTAACCTTACAAAGAAAGATTAGACTACAAATCCCATTATAATTATACTGATTATGCCAAATTATGTATAATACTCATCACTATTGAACACATTTAACTGATACAAATTTATGACATGTTAACAAATTAAATATAATTATACCACTCCCACTTAACTTTTCTGTCATCTCCAGACATTGTCTCAGAATGTGAAGCATACCTGTAATAGAATCTGCATTTGTATCCGGATTCTCCAATATGTGGTAGTCCGTGTTTGAGTCCAAGCCTTCTGCAATTGTTTGCCAGGCTTCCTTAGAATTATTGCTATTGTTACTGCTTTGATTTATGATATCAACATCCCCCTCTCTCAAACTGGATTCCCGTTTTACTTTAGTCTTTTTCTCCTCACTATCCTGATTATGTCGTCTTCTCCTTTTGTAGGGTGTGAACAACCGCACTGGACCCAATGCTGAGAATAAAATGTTAAGGTTATTGTCGCAACTATGATGTAATAAAATATGTACTTAATGCTTATCGTTTTTGTGTACGTGAGAGAGAGAGTTCGAATGAATGAAGGAATTTTTAGTAAAGAGTCTATATTTATATTATTTGTAATTATTATAAAATTGCAACTAATATTATAATGCAACTTTTCATAAATTCTGCTAAGACTATAAGATAATTTTTTTTTTTTTAAAGTAAATAAATTATTTTTTTTAATTCTATCATCTCATCCCTCCTCAATAAAATTAAGGCAATTATACTTTTGTTATATAAGTTACATATTTATTTATTTACTTTAATCATTGTTCAAGGCCTATCAATTCTTTAAAAAGTATTCATTGTACATTATGTGTTGATGTTATCTATACTCATAGTTGTTACAAAAATAAATGTATGGTTTATTTTGGCTGAAGTGTATGTCTTTTTTATAGTGTTCCCCCAATGCTGCATGATATCAATGTTGTGGCTGCAAAATGCCTTTCATTTCAGTTATAAAATTAAAAACTGAAAGATAAGGTCCCCAGTTTTAATAATGCTTTGATTTATTTATTTAAACTTTTATGTACAAAAATGGTACACAAGGTGGACTTTCATCTTATTTTAATAATGCTTCATATGAAGATATAGTATGTAGTATCCATAACACTGGATTTAAAATAAAATTAAGAAAAATACATTCCGTTTAACTAAATGATCATACATGCATGGATATTTGGACATGCAAGGTTGTTTTAACATAATTATGTACCACAATTAAAATATTTAAATTACATACTACTGTAATTTTAATACCCATTCATACTGTATTATATAAAAATACTGCATATGGGAGATATGGAAGCTCACATTTACAATATTACTTTTAATTATAAATAAAATTGTCCAGTTATTGTAATTGTTTTAGTTTTGTAATTGTTGTGATATTGTGGTGAGAAAAATAAAGGAATATTATTATTATAATTAATGAAAACTTTCAAATTGATGAAATAGTGACAGCTAGACAATGCTGTAAATTTTTTAATAGTAAGGAACACCATTGAAATCATCTAACTTACTGTGAATAAAATAAACTATACACTTGTCTAAAATAAACCTTATCTAAGTGCGCACTCCTACTAACAATATAACTAAATGCTATTATGAATATAATAATCAATGAATTTATCTGATTAGCTAGGTAACTAATAATCATTTTCTATTTTTATATATCACTAAAGAATCTGTCCATTTATATAGGTCCTATTTGTATACTTAGGCTCATTTTAGATACTATTTATATAATATAAATAAAAGATAAATGTGCATATTATATGGTATACAGGTTATGTTTACATACAGTATGTTCATGCCTTCAAGTGAAATTACAGTCCTGTTTGGTAAAAGCCTGGCTAAGTACTGACTTACTGTCACAGTCCCCACCTGACTGATCATCACAGCATGCCGCACAAGTACAGCTTGTTGCATGAGGAACAAGTATACCCTCATCTATTAATGCCTGGATGCTTCGCCCACCAAACCTGATAGATCTCTTCCAGTCTTTACTAGAAGCCCTTCCACACAGGGCCTCAAATTCACTTGGTGTGTACCATTGCAACCCGTATTTTATACATCTCCCTTTACCCCCAGAGCCAAATTTCTGCTTGTGTAGTTCTGCCGACGTGTTCTTACACCTGATGGGCAGTATGGGCATGCTAGCGGTCTCTGACCATGAGCGTGTGCCCGAATGTGTATTAAGTGTACTCGAACCACTCTCTGCTTGCCGCGACACGGGCGAGGGAGGATTCTGTATCACAATATGAGTAGGTTTTATGTCATCCGATGTCACCGGCCCACCTGATATGAAACCACTATCAACACATATCATTGGCTTAAAATGCGGCAGCTGATCTGAAGTTATCACGTTAAACGTTGTGCCTCTAATGAGGCTGCCCACAGGCAGAGATACTGGTACCGTGACCACGCCATTAGAATCACTAGACAATCTTGAATTTTTGATTCCACTCGACAAAACAGCCCCGCCATCAGATCGTTCGGCATCGTGATCGGCCCCCGCCGCCGACAGGGGATCGGCTTCGGAAACTTCGGTAATGTCCGGCATAACGACGTTGTCCGAACCTCTATTCTCCGCCATAACTTGTTTCCGTCCACCCATTTATACACCCTTGTGGTGCTTATTATTTTTAAACTATGACATATGAACGTTATAAACCTTAGCAGCACTCACACTTTATGATTATAAACTTCGTTCATCCACCATTCACAGTCCGCCATAATTAAATCGAAGAATGAAAAACATTACTTCTTATAGACTAGTGCTACGCTACTAGATTAACGCGGGAATTTTAAGTCCCAAAACCAAGTCAAATAATTACTTTAAGGAAGCCCATGCCTACGTGTAATAATTCTTTAGAATTTTAACGTTTTAGGATAGGTAGGTATTAAATTTATTTTTATTTTACTAGCAACCATAAAAATAGAATACGGAATCTACGTCACATCAATGAGGCCGAGTGTTTGCATTATTGGGTGTGTTTGGTCAATAAAAGCGCTTAAAGCTTCTATGAGCAAAGTGGCGATCGCTTACGCTTACAATTTTTTAGCAAGATTTCGGCCGACACGTTTGCCAACTGTAGGGATGTTGAAAAAATATCGATATTAATATTGTTTTTTTTTAATATCGATACTTTTTGAATTTCCGGCATCCCTAGCCTACTGCGTTAACTGTCATTATGTAAAATCCGCCTGCAGTGGACAAAAGCCGATGGGGTGCGTCCACTGCAGCCGGATTTTACATCGGCATGCTCGGCATCAGGGCTGCCAGATGTCTAATTTAAGTCGTATCGTTTATTGCATGTACGACCGAAAGTAAAAAATCGCACGTGATTATACGTCTATTTAGTATTTTATTAAACCGAATTAACTAGTGGTTAGTGTTATTTCAGAGTTCTTTGTTATTAAGGACGCGTGGCATCCAGTGGGCACGGCAGATTCTTTAGTGCGGAATAACTTATTAGTGGGTACACCTAGTCCTCACCTTATTATTGAAAAAAATCGTAATTTTTAATAGATACTCAAAGAATATGGCGATTGTTTTTCATTTCAACGAACTAAAGAAATGGTCAAACTGATGACTGAAAATCATATAAAACGTTTTTGAAGTTGTGTTAATATTTATCCAACATGAGATATGTTAAATAATATGAGCACAGTTTATGAATATCGTTTTATTATTACAGTAAACTCTATGTAAAGATAAAGAATCTTAATTCTGTAATTTTGATTCTTTATTACACTAGTCCGTGGGCGTTCACTAAAAGGGGTCTACGTCTAGCAGTGGACGAATACGGGATGATGATTACTCTAGTAAAGGAATACGACTTTATATGTACCCATCGTATGATCGCTCGTTCAGGACGTCTGGCAACACTGATCGGCTAGAGGCGCTGCGAGGGTTTTCCATTCCTCATTCAACAGTGGTGCTATCTAGTGAAAGAAATAACGGTAGCCGTCATTATGAGCGTTTACCCTAAATTAAAAAAACAAACGCCAGGTCTAGCTTGCTCATGGAAGTAGTAAGTATACTTAGTATAACGAAGTGTAACGAAGTTTGACATATTAGTTCCATGAGCTTGCTACAATATAGTACATATATGTATGTAATCCTAATCTGTAATCTGCTGTCATCTTTGATCAGTCTGACGTCTGTAGTCTGTTTATTGTTATATTATTAGAAAACAAAACTTAAAAGAATCCTTTAAAAAACGTAATTGAATATTATTACAGCTGTATTGTGGGAACAGAACTATTGGCAGCTGGTGTCGAGTCATGACAGTGATATGACTGATATGGTATTTGGGGTAAAGGTGGGTGAGACACCAGAACACGTTGCCTGCTTTGGGTTCATTTTCAGATGACAATAAGTTTGGCGAGAACTGTACGGCCCGCCAGCCGCGTTGTGTATTTCCATTTCCATGTTCATTCCTTCCTTACTCATACAGGCAGAGCAACTGCATTCTAGCTCGTTCGTTTTCAATTTTCTTGCCTACCTATAAGACGAAAATGATGGACACCAGGTTTCTCTATGGTCATGACGTCACTTATGCTATGTACAGTTCGCGCCAAACTTATTGTCCGGGTTGAAGTTGGCACCAGCTAATTTTAAACTTGCCGTAAAAATCGGAGAAAGAAAAATATTGGATTAGAATAATTTAAAACGACAGATTACGACTTGAGCTTTCGTTTTTATTTATTACAATCTAATATTTTTCTTTCTCCGATTTTTACTGCCGGGTTAAAGTTAGCTAACGCCAACTTCAACCCGGACAATAAGTTGTAAACATTAAAGTTGAGCTCCCAATGATATACGTATTATTTACTGTATAATCTTTTGTCATGTTTGAGTAATATACTATATAACCGCCGTTTATGTCTGGGATTTTTATAGATGTATTTAATATTATATAATCAATATGTTATAAACAATTCAGTGTGCCTAAAACATATTTCTTGCACATCATTTTTTTACAACCTCGGTGCAGTCTGGCTGTAGGTTCTTAATAACCATCTTTGGATGGTTATTAAATACAATAGGGTAAAAGGGTACACAGAAGTCTGGCTGCATTGCCACATTGTATGGCAATGCTGATTCTCTGACCAAAATAAAGGCCAGCCTTTGGGTCCCGGGAAGCGTCGAAAGGCAATGCCCTTAACCTTTTCGACGCCCGTCTATATAATACGCGATGTGTCCTCCAGCGCCACGCAACAAATGTATAACGTATCTATAGTAAAACGTAGTGATGGGATTAATGTCCTATCGACAAATAATATTATAAGTTCAAATTAATGTTTATTCACCAATTTACGAAGCTAAATAAAAACTGATACCTTATTTTCATATTTAGTTTTATTTCATAAAAAATCAACATGAAAACCTGGATATATTTCCCATAATAAAAGAAAAGAATTGTAAATTTATTAGACGTGTGTTCTAGAATGTCTATGGTATTTTTCTTTTTTCTATTCACTGTGGTCGAAGGCAGCATGGTCTCAGACCTTAGCCTGTTCCGTCAGGAACGAAATTAAGAAAAAAAACACTGGTCGAGTTACAAGTGCATAACCTCGACCGATTCATGCATAATTTATTTCGTTTACTTACAACAACTAGAACCAAATACAATCGATAGAAGCTAGAAACTTGGTTTTCTACGTGTTAAATTAAATGGTAAATAAAATTTAAATTAAAATGGTAAGTGACTGTTTTACGCAGATGTTACAGATCTTTTTTTTAATGGTATAGGTATAGGTGTCGCAAAATACTAGCAATGATTTTTCTTGTTTTTAGAAACTAATAGTAAACGGAAGTACATTCCTGAAACGGAAGTAGGGATGTTGAAAAAATATCGATATATCGATATTATTTTTCAATATATCGATATTTTTGAGCGATATTTAATATTTCGATATATCGATGTATCGATATAAAATTCCAAGTATCGAAAAGGTATCAAAATCGATATTTTTTTCAGAACAATAAACCGACCAACTTAAAACTAAATTATAAAACAGAAAAAAAAGGTCATTTGTAATCTTTTAAAATTTAAGTTAAAAGATTACAAATGACCTTTTTTTTGGCTGTTTTATAGTTTAGTTTTAAGTTGGTCGGTTTATCGATATTCTTTGAAAATATTAATATCGATATTGATATTTTTTTTTAAATATCGATACGATATATATCGATACTTTTTGAATTTCCGACATCCCTAAACGAAGTTGTAATTTATTTAAACTTATCTCAGAATCATATTCTTCCGATTCACTGTCCTCTGTAATTATATCAAATTCTGATTCAGACTCCACACCTTGTAAAACTCGCAATTCGTCATATGAATATGACGAATTGCGAGTCTCGTTTGCGTCACTCATTTTTTTGTAAGAACACGTGCGCCAACGCAAGATGTAAACATTGCACTACACTAAAATGCACAGTCACTATGACCTTGAAACCCGTCCGCTTATGACGTCACAGATTTACTTCTATAAAAGTTCGCGGCGTTGTGCGCACTGACACTAGACACTTCGTAAGGATAGGTTTTTCAAACGGTGTTTCACTATCGACAATGATTAGAAAACCTATTTATTCTTGATTAAGGTGAATAAAACGTAGTTTATAGTTTACAATATTTATAAAATATTATTTATTCACGTAATTTTCTTACAATAATAGTATTTATGATCGTTTCGACGAGATGAAATATAGCGAGGTCTTCATCGTGTCCCATCACTGGCTTACTTTATATCAAGTACTTGGCGTTGGGGGCATTAAAATATTTTCTGGCGTTTTTGTTTTTATTGAATATAAAACAAACAAGAACTTATTATGTGTGAAAAAGTTAAAAATATGACTTAATACAGGGTAATTTTCCATAAAAACAAAATAAAAGGTCTTGTAAAAGTCGTAAATTTATTTTATACTATTATTACTTCTAATCAAGTAGTGGCGCTGAGGGCACGAAAATCTCGAACTTGTATACAAGTAATTGGCGTTCAAAAGGTAAAGTGAATGAGCACTCGGACCCCATGGCCCCAGCGTTTCAACTTATTTATATTTTTCTTTCTCCGATTTTTGATAGCAACTTCAACCTGGACAATAAGTAAGTTTGGCGAGAACTATACTACCAACGGCCTACCAAGAGCTATGTTTCGTCCGTACCAGTCTCGTACCGTTGTCGCTTCTCGAAAATATAAAAATGTTGCTAGAATACCTAATCAGAAACCAAAATCAAAAACATTTAATATTACTATGAAAACACATTTATTAAGAAATTGATACAGAGTTGTGGATTACACAATGAATACTCTTGTTTTTTAAATAAAAATTATAGTATGAGATCACTGTTATGACTAGTTTTACGTTATGGATAAATAAGACCACACACGCTCATCAGAACGTAGTGAAGGTACTCATAATACACAAAAGGCTAATTCACGATTGCCGATGATGTTATTAGCAGAAAAGTTCTATGTAATAACTGCCAACGAAACCACCGCACCTGTCCACCAATTTGACATTCTAGTGACTTGAATCTCTGAAATTAGTGATTCTCCTTATCTACCAAAACACGCGCTTACTCGTACTCAACGATCTTTTGATAATAAATATTTAACAACAATGAGACACAACATTGCCGAACTTTGTGGAATTCGACGTATCCCTAAACAGTCCAGTCGTCTGTCTACGTATGCAGTTTATTTAGAAGTACACAGTACCGTGTATCGGCGATCGTGAAGTGAACCCACAAGTACACAGTCGACACTCAGTTTTTATTTTAATATTAGGAATAAATATTGATAATATAAGACCTTAGTATACCTACAGGTAAATTGATTATTTAATTTTAATGAGTATTATATTTAATTATTCAATAATTATAATAACTTCACAGCTAGTCTGTGGCTATTATTATTCTTAATGATATAGACTAAAATTTGATAATGAGTATCTACTTGTTATACATGACAATAATTATTATATTAATCACTAGACACCTACAACTCACTGTTTATTAGGCCTAGTATGAGCACATTTCATATTGTTTTGATTTGCAAGTACTAATAAGCAATGCACGTGCTCTCTCTCTCTCTCTCTCTCTCTCTCTCTCTCTCTCTCTCTACATAAAATTATAACAATCATACTTTTATTGTAAAACGAAGGAATTCTCACGTATTAAAATGTATTATAGATCAGATCCATCTTTCCGAAAGGTAAACATTTTTAAACGAGTAGCTAATAAATTACATAGTTACATTACATTGAATTATAATCATTCCATCAAGAAAAATCTGATACTTAAAATCACATATAATAAAAGGATTAAAATACCTACTACTTTATCTACGTCACTAATAATAATTTAAGTCTTACGATAAAATCTGCTACGCATAGCTATGAGAAAACAACCCATGGTGCCAGTTCTTAAAACTAGTAATACAGTTAATACGAATCTTCCTACAACATCGAACATTCAATGTTTCTACTACTAAATATCATTACGAATAAAAATTGTTAGGGTCTCATACAATATCAAGGAAATAATTATTCACATTAAGGATTACAATATTGATAAAAATACACAACATCAACTTGAGGAATGGAAAGGTATATTCGTAGGGCCCACCTACGAGTACCTTGGAATTGGAAACAATTTTGTAAGAACATCTATTTGAATCGCTGTGCGACATACCTACAAGAAAAACACTACACGGTGATTATTACGACCGAATTTTCTGCTTGTGTCCTTCTGCTGACTGAAGACTATTTCTGAACTGACATGCAATCAGGCCTGGTTACATTGTTACATGATGATAATGATCAGCGCGACGGTATAACCCGCCTAAAGATATGTCAAGAATCTTAGATTATAGAACATATATATATTCCACAGGACACGATTTGGTTAGTAATTTACAAACATGGCTGAAACCCTAATCTACTAAGCTCCAAACTTTCAATGACATCAAGTCAAGTAGAATAGCCATTATAATTATATTTTTGGACCATTGAGACCAAATAATACCTAAGTACATCTTAATGGGTTTTAAATGATTCCCGATGTATAGTCGACCATATATTTGCTTTAACACTTTTGACAAAAACTTCCGTCCAAATTAAATTTACTAAGGCTCATTATAAATGTTTGTATGGGACATTGATGTGATTGGTTAATCGTAATCCAATCAATGGATACGTTAATAGTGCAACATATTTTAACCTTTCATATCAAAGCAATAAGGCTGTTTATAAACTACATAGACGACAATTAAATACAGATACAAATAACAAATATAAAATGGGGCGCCGGCGCAGCAATCAGATGACACTCACCAAGATGATCCCAACGTAAGTACAGCAATCCATTTCAGCTTTTTTACAAAAAACTGGGACTCGACGATAAAAATCGATATGTTTAAGTTCCATACAGTTCACTTTTAAAGTCCGGATCAACAGGCCGCGCAAATTAAAACAATAAACACTAAAACATTTTAGGTAACACTTATAACATTGAAACAGAAATACTGTTTTATGACAGTAGAGTAAGCAGTCTCTTTTCGCAGGGCTCTCTCCATATTATTATTTTCTCTGCCTGTGCCTGTAACAAAACACCCACAGTCAGTAAAGATAACACGCGTAGCACGAAATAATTTCGCCGTCGCTTATCTCGTACCGATACTATGGCTGAGATTCAGAGAAGAGACTCAGCATGAACTTACGCTTCCGTATGTCAAATTGTAATACAAATTTGACATACGGAAGCCTTACTTTACGCTGAGCATCGTCTCTGAATGTTAGCCTTCGACTAGACGTCGAGCTTATTGACGTTAGTAATTAATACATAATAATGCAACATAACTATTCACTTTATGTATATTTTAAAAAATATGATATCAACGTATTCCTTTTTAAAATTAATATAGGTGATTATGAGCTATTTTGATTGAAATATTACAGGACTGCGAATGGGGTTTTCAGCTAAAGCAACTCAGCTATTAAGTTCCAAGTTGAAGTCAACCAAGGATTTATCAGAATGGCAACGCCTATTTTGTTGATTGATTGCTTTCGATATAAACTACTTGTTAACTGAATAACAACCGAGACCGCAACCCTTTCTTTTCATGATATCTTATCTATCATAAACTCAAACACTGTCCCACTAAAGATGAGTAGAGTAGGGTAAGGATCTACTTCGCTGGCTTAGTGCGTGTTAACAGATTTACACGCTGTCAAGAAAATCTCTCAAACATATAGGTTTCGTCACAATGTTTTTCTTGACTTTTTAAGGGAATTTTTACTATCACTAATTATTTTACCAACTAAAGATTACTGTACCTGATCAAAGCGGCTTAAGCATGGCGGCGTGTAACGCGACGGTTCAACATGAGTGCTAGCAAGCACATGTTGATTCTGTTAATAACCGCGTTCACCCTGCTGAGTTCTGAAATTATTAATTAGATAATCTATAACTATTTTAAAATATAAATACAGTATTTATTCACCGACATTATTGTCAAGGTCCTCAAGAAGGTCAGGTGCGTAGTACTCACAACCGGCGCGTGTGTATGACAATCTCGTGAATTACCTTGCTGCTATGAACGCAGTAAAGCCTCAGTCGCTCCCTGCGCTGTGGCGGCAACAACCAATTTGCAGTAGGGCTCATGGCTGACCCATTCCTTCTGCATGCAAAAGCCGGAACAGTATGGTGTATGACGACAGGTTCCGCAAACGTTCTCAGTAAACTGATTGCAACTTGAACACTATTAAATTAACAAGAAAATATATCAGTTTGTATGAAGATTTGTACTCAGATTTGGGGTTTGGAATGATGTAAAATATAATAGGTATTTGATGGATGGTTGGTTTTTGATGTATAAAACCTATTAGTCACTTGGGAACTGTGCAATATCTTTTATGAAACTAAGAAAATACATGTATTTAAACATATTTGTGTAAAATAATCATCTTGTTTTCAATAGTAACTTGCAGGATGCAGATAATTCATTCGCCACCATGTATATATATAGCTGTACTATTTGTTATCACCACCCAAAAGGAGGTCATTGAAATCGGGAAATTTTGTACCGACTATATTGAATAGCGATGGCATATTAAAAAATGAGTGATCCATGGACTTAAATGGCATAAAGCTTACAATTCAAAATGTTAATTGCATTTTTTTTTTATTTCATGTTAGTTTTTTTATTTATTAGGGAGCTTTTTTTCCTTTTTGGAAACACCTTGTTATGGAAGCCATACCTTTTTAGTTTCTGTACCAGTGACGACATACAACGGAATGACGGCAGGCTTCACGTACGTCATCATTCCCGTAGCATTTAGAGCTTCGGTACGCGGGAGTCCCTCTCTTATATGTCGTTTTGTATCTTCCTGTAGTTGTTTGATAATAACATCCATGTTCTTTAGGCTTCGGTACATCCCCATAATTACTATAACAAGAGAAAATGATGGTCTACTGAGAGTCTGCACTTATAGACGGAATGGCATGGTGCGGCGTGGCAAGGTATTATTCCGTGGACCAATTATTTTCGACCTTATTTCAATAAATACACGGACATTCCTTAAATTTATTTCTACACGAATATAACGAAACGTCTCTCGTGTTTCCGCGGCGAATTTACGACTGGCGTGACTGCTCAATACACGAGAGCATCTTAATGCAACAGCATCCTTTGGCATGCCACGTCGTGCCACGCCGTACTTTAGTAAACAAAATACCTTCTTGCTACTTTTCGCAGTACTAGCTAGTAGCTACCAAAGGTACCTTTTTTCGTACAATCATTATGAAAAACAATAATTCTAAAAAAATCGAGTTAGTAATTTGTAAAAAAAATATTCTACCTTTTTTTATTAATAAAAAGCTAAGGTATGTTTATTTAATTTTATGCCATTGTGCCAACCCTACCAGAATAGGTATATATTTTGCCCGCTATTTAGAAGCTTATACTCTGTTTCTTGTCTACTCATGTGGTAATAGAGCTCGAAAAGTAACAACAAAATTAAAATCGGTTCAAAAATCAGGAAATTATTAGCATTTTAATTTTATACCAGAAAGAGAGCGCTCTATTTGCTTGTGACGTCACAAGCAAGTACGCCATACGAATTTTATACTCTATTTATACATATTGCAGGAAAGGGACAGAGATCTCGAACGCAGAGTCAAAACGCGATGCAGCATCGATGCAGTCGATCCAATCTCGACTCACCGACCGATCACCAATGCTAAAAGTATCGTGTCTGCTATAACCAATTGACTAAGTTACAAATTTTATTTTTGGCAAATTGTGGATGTACAAGAAACAAAGAAATGAATAACATGTTTATTACGAATTAAATAAATAATAATAATTTTTCTATTAGGTAAGCACTACCTAATAGAAAAAATATTGCGCCAGTATAATAGCAACTTACATGAATTTCGTTTAAAAATCGTCATCATAGCTATTTAACGATGAACCCCAAACTAGACGTTTTCTGTATCTAGGGGGCAAAAATTTCTGGATTGTTAAGAAATTATTAATTACTAGCTTCCCGCCAGCGGCTTCGCCCGCGTGGTCTTATAATTTTTTCCCCCGTTTTTGCATCATTTTTGATTACTACTCCGCTCCTATTAGTCGTAGCGTGATGATATATGCCTATGTTACTCGGGGATAATGTAGCTTTCCAAAGGTGAAAGAATTTTTGAAATCGGTCCAGTAGTTTCGGAGCCTATTCATTACAAACAAACAAACAAACAAATCTTTCCTCTTTATAATATTATATATAGTAATATAGTATATATAGTATAGACATACTTGAGCGCTCATTCGGCTGCTGCGGGGGCGGCTGCTGCTGCGGGAGCGGCTGTTGCTGCGGGAGCGGCTGCTGCTGCGGGGGTAGCTGCTGCTGCGGGAGCGGCTGCCGCTGCGGGAGCGGCTGCTGCTGTGGGAGCGGCTGGCGTTGCACGGGCGGCTGCTGCTGTGGGAGCGGCTGGCGTTGCAGAGGCGGCTGCTGCAGCGGGGGCGGCTGCCGCTGCTGGGGCGGCTGCCGCTGCTGGGGCGGCTGCCGCTGCTGGGGCGGCTGCCGCTGCTGGGGCGGCTGCCGCTGCGGAGGCGGCTGTCGCTGCGAGGGCGGTTGTTGCTGCGGGGGCGCCTGCCGCTGCGGAGGCAGCTGTTGCGGCAGTTTTTGAGGCAGCTGTTGCGGCAGTTTTTGAGGCTGTTGCGGCATATTATCCTCCGATGTGCAGGTTCCGACATCTCTAGTTGTTATTCTGCGCGCCATCTTACTCCCAGTCACCTTTTCAGGTGCTGGTTTCGGAATCTTCCGTTTTGGTGGAATCTTGGATGGTTTAGTCTGCCTTGGTTTGTAAAGTGTAAACAGCGTCACAGGTCCACTGTCTGTCAATGTTAATATGAACTTGAATACCATTAGATTAATTAATATAAAAAAGAAGAAACTGAAATTTTATAGATTCCAGAGCCCGAGACTGTATTGCCTGATGCAAATAAATTCTCTTTGGATGAACTATCATATTACAGCTCTTCAAACAGCAATTAGGAAATAAGATTATTAACCAAATGAAAATTATGGCAAGCTTTCTAAAAAATACAAGTACAAGATCCAGTACCAGTAAGTTGAAGTTCAAAAAGCAACATAAAAGTATCTCTCAAGTGCTAGAAGACATACACAATATCGTCGCTGTCAAAACAAAATCTGCTATGTGGTCTTTTTTACCCGACTACGGCAAAAAGCCACAGGAAGGGTTTTATATTAGGCAGTCTATGTATCTTCCTATTTACGTATGTTCCACTACAGCGCCTAAAGTACTCATCTGATTTTGATGAATGAGGTTTCAATCGATTCGTTATTATGGTCCCGGTAACAATGGCTACATATTACATAAACAAAATCAATACGACGAATGTGACATGCAAAAAAAGAGCGAATTTTTTTTTAAAATTTTGCTACCCTATCGAGTGATATATCATACGAAAGTGGAAAAAATTCTCAGCTTAGAAATACCTATACTATGATACAAGAACAAAATTCCTTTGTCGCATGCCACAAACAGGACACAGCAGTTCCTTTTGTTGATTTTAATTCAGTAAATTATCTCTTAGAAAGGCGACATAGGAATTTTGTTCTTGTTACATGATTTTCAGTTGATTTCTTCCGTAGTCGGGCGATAGTTTTTTAAACTAAAATTTTATTTAGATTTGAACCTCTTGACCTTTACATATATTTACTTAAAAGACAATATCTGTATTATATAAAAAACCCGACTGCGTAACAATAACAACAAGCAAAGACACAATTTTGTTTATGAATGAATAGCTTGTCCTGCCTGCAATATATTTTCCAACATGACAGAGCTTTTTTTTTAGATTTTTAGTTAGTACTTTTTACGGTCGGGTTTTATTATTTGATTAAATAATTGATTTCAATTTCCAACTTTTTAGTTTATAAATCGTCATAGAATCCTTAGATAGATCCTAAATGATAATTTAAAATTAAAATTGATACAACTAAAGATCATTTTCAAAATCAGCTCGTACATTAAAGCATATAAAATCCGCCATTAAGATTATGAAAATGGAAAACTCAAGTAACCAGGTGTCATTAAATATTTTGTTCTTGAAAGGCAATAGACCTACAAATATAAAGATAAGTTAGATGTTGTGTATGGGGACTCTATACCATCATTTACTGCCCCCTAAATTTTGGGTGGCTGAATTTAAAACATGGCTCTTCTAGCTTGGGAGACAATGAACATCCAGGATGTCCAAAACAGCAACAACTGATGATAACATCTTTGAAGTTCACCAAATGGTGCTAAACAACCATCCAAACGAAGTCAGCAAGATAGCAGGGACTATAAATAAATAAAATCTTTATTAAAATTCTTTTACAAAGGATGAACAGTTCTTCAACTTATGTGGTAGCTAAAACTAAGATACATATTTCTTAATAATAATTAAGCTACAGTGTACATTTATAATAGGTGCAGATAAAAATATTCGAAGCTCTGAGGATATGTGGCGACCTGCCTGAACTAGGTTTGTACAAACCTGTGTTTCAGGCCATCACTTTACGCGGTAATTACATTGGGACAATTATTTAATTTATTAATTTATTTAAATTAAAATTATTAGTGATAAAATAAAACTAAGCTGTGCAGGTGATCAATAACTATAAGATAATACTATCATCATGCAATTATTTCTATAGTTTTTTCTGTGTCTATGTAGTTGAGTGTGCCTAAATATTCTACTAGCATTACACTACATTTTGTAGAGCATACACTATATAGGTTCAGTAACTTGTTGAGCCTATTGTAAAGAAGAGGTCCTAAGAATACATAGAATCTAGTGGCAAAAGCATGTCTAGTTTGCGGGTTTTTGCAAACCAAGTCCTTTCTTCTCTTATCGGGGAGAAATGGGTCAAAAGGAATTTCAGAGTGTTGAAGTAGGACTATGTTTAAAATAAATAACTATGACTATGTTAAAGGAACGTATTTGTCACACATGAAGACTTAGGCATGAGAAAGCTGTCCCCTCATTAGGTGACGCGTTTGCTCACGTTAGACTAAAAGCGTATTTGGATAAACATTTCCAACACTCTGCTGGTGAAGTTTAGGTGCGACCAATCAGAGATTTAGTGATAATTAATTACTTTAGATGCAATTTGGATTCCCGATTATATAACAAAATCAAAAATAAAACAAATCAGTGGAGTGCCAAGGGAGAATCGGCTCCAAAAAAGTAAAAACAGTTTTTTCGGTTGAGTAAGTTTGAAGTAACATAATTAACAAAATATTATCACTAAATAAAATAACATTTCATGTGAACCACTGGGGTCATAGGATCTTCCTAAGAATGAATGTTTCACTAACATTATTATCTAGATATTACTAGCTGTCCCGGCAAACGTTGTTTTGCCATATAGGGGTGGGTCATTTTAGGGGGATGAAAAATAGATGTTGGCCGATTCTCATAGATACCGGATAAGCACACAAAATTTCATACAAATCGGTCCAGCCGTTTCGGAGGAGTATGGCAACTAAAACTGTGACACGAGAATTTTATATATTAGATTCAATTCCTAGCATTCCTAAAAAAAAACTAATGGTAATGCTTTAGTTATCAGTAGCACGCGGAGTCGAAGAGGGGGAGAGGGTAGGGGGGCAGGGGAAGGGGGTAGGGGCGGTGAACCCCCCTGTAAGTGGGGGGGTTGCGGAAATGTATAGTTTCTGAAATATATTAAATAAACTTAACTAACTTATAAAATGTTCCTATGGTGGTATTTATTTCGAATCAGGCGTTGGTGGGAGGGTTGGACCCCTCCTCCCCACTTTACATACAAGGTGGAACGGACATTGACGCACATCCGAATACCATGAGTTGTATGATTCTGGACCCCCCGCATGAATTGCCTAGGTCATTTTATTCTTGACCTTGAGTGAAACCTTGTCACAATGTTTGCGTCAATGTCTCTTCCACCTTGTATAGTGGACTATGTAATATTTGTCCCCATGATCCACCCACCAAGATGGGTTGACGGAGCCCCGCTATGTGGGGCTCCTATTTCTGGGTGGTTAAAAAAAAAACATTCTAAGCTAACCTATCCAAGTCGGACTGTCAACATAATGATGATATCAAACAAGACAAGACTATTATGTTGTCTCTTTCTAATGCTCTAGAATGTAAATATGGCACATCTCTTGGGCCTGAAGGAGATACCACTCCTTGAGGCACCTATGGACAGAACAATTGGTCATCACGTCTTCGATCGAAGATACAATATCCAACTTACCGCAGAAACAATGGATAGCTCTGGCATCAAGGAAGTTAGAATATAAACAGACGGCTCCAAAACCCAATACGGCACAATATCAACCACCTTAGATAAGCTAAACACGATATTCCAAGCTGAATGCATTGGCATCACCAAAGTAGCGCAGGCAGTTGCAGCCAGAGAAGTCAGAGACCTTAACATCAAGATCATCTCAGACAGTGCATCTGTACTGCAAGCCCTAAGAACAAATAAAATAACCTCTGCCCTTATATTGGAATGCCACAATGCACTCCAATCCATTGCACTCACAAACAATAACTTTACAATGGATCAAAGGGCACAGCAACTCATTGGGCAACGATGCAGCAGACGAACTGGCCAAAAGGGGATCAAGGGAGGTAGTATATGGGCCGGAACCACTAATCAGCCATACCCCAGGCCCAAATAAAAGCTTGGCTGCACAGTAGCACAAAAAAAAACCACCTAGAAGAATGGAAAAACAGTGAAGGATGCAGGCAAACAAAGAATGCCGTTCCGGACAACAAAGACGACAACAAAGCTTGCTCGCAACCTCCTCAGATTAAAAAGGGATAAAATCCGCAAGGCATATAGGCATTATTACCGGTCACTGTCCGCTAAACAAGCACCTTTTCAATATAGGTGTGACGGACAGCCCCCTGTGCAGAGGATGTATGGAGGGAGAAGAAACGCCACAGCACGTGCTCATGGAATGCAGTAGTGTGGCAGATCAACAGGCACAAACTATTCAACACCAGCCACCCAGCATGCTGGGTGTTGAAGCCTGAAGCAATCTCAATAGACAGCTGGCCTTTTGGGAGGGCCTGGGCTGGTTAGAATAGGGAATGTTTGAAAGACAGGTACAATGGCCCAATTATGAGGCTAAGTGCGGAAAACGCCCAGCTAAACTAAACTAAACTATCTCTTGGGCCCGAAACTATATTGTTTTATACAATATTCTAGTACTTAACCTATAAAACAAATAATTAATTTCTCGTAAAATATAAGTTTCCTCAAAAAATCCTTCTAGTATTTACTTCAATGGCCTAAATTACAACTATAGTGAGAACCATGCTACTGATAACTAAAGCAAAGCCAAAAACTAAATAAAATCACTGTTGGCTTACCTACAGCAATGAAGTAAGAAAACTCAGAAACCAAAACGTTCGATAGGTAAGTGTTAAAAGCGCGCTTTTAACTGGCAACTTACAAAATGGCAATATCAATTATTAACAGCACGGCATTGCGAATTGCGTGGAATTGCGACCAATGCAATAAACAATTATTGCCAAATAGCCACTGCCAATTTTGCCATTGATTTTGATATTCCAGGTAGGGTTGTTGTAAAAATATCGATATATCGACATTATTTTTTCAATGTATCGATATTTTTGAGCGATATTTTTTTATTTAATTAAAGGGCTTTGTCGCTTTATTTAGCGACCATAATCGCCATATTGAGCAATATTTAATATTTCAATATATCGATATACAATTCCAAGTATCGAAAAGGAATCAAAATCGGTATTTTTTTCAGACCAATAAGCATTTTCAAGTTAAAAGATTAAAAAATACTTTTTTTTATTGGCTGTTTTATAATTTGGTTTTTAAAATGGCCGATAGGATATCGATATTTTTTGAAAATATTGATTTTTTATTAAATATCGGTACGATATATATCATCCCAAGCACTAAATGTTGCCAACTCTGAAATCTACCAGATGGTAGATTTTTCTAAAAATACGGTTGATTTTTCGAAATTATGTTGTATTTTATTATATTATTAGAAGGTCGGATAGACGGGCGAGTAAATCCGCGTACGTATCTAGTGCTTTGTATTTGAAGTACGGTAGAATTACCTTGTTTATTTAGTAGAATGTTAAGAGAGAGTTGTACAAAAAATCATTTTTGATCAGAATCAGATAATTGGTTCAATATTTTTGTATAATTGATAACGTATTTTTGAAACATAGCGTCATGCGTCAGTAGGACGGAAAATCAATACAATTTTTCCGTTTACCGAAACGGAAAAACGAAGTATGGCCTGATGCGACAATAGTTATTTGTTATACAAGAGTGCAAAGTTGCTTTTTAACCGCGTGCTCAATTTTGATGACCGAGCAAGCGAAGGATTCTAAAATTGAATCACGAGCGGAGCGAGTGATTCAAAAATTAGAATCCTGAGCGTCAGCGAGGGAATTAAAAGAGCACAAGGTGAAAAATCTTTGCACTCGAGTGCAACACGTAACTTTTCATTCCACCTCAGCGAGGAAATGACTAAAAAAATCATTTGCAACCACAAGATACTTTTATTTCAATTTAGGTGTTAAATACTATATGATAGATAAGTTTTACAGAATACCTATTCTTTAAATTATAACAAATAATAAGTACTAGGTATAATTAAGAGAAATTGAAAGTAACGTTGCTACAATTACTTGAGTGTAATATTTTTGTTAGGTATTGTAATGTTGGTGTTAGTGACTTAAAAAAGTACACCAAGAAAGTTCCGGTAGGCTTGTTAAAAAAATATCGATACATCGATATATCGATATCATTTTTTTAATGTATCGATATTTTTGAGCGATATATAATAATTCGATATATATGCATGCATCGATATAAAATTCAAAGTATCGAAAAGGTATAAAAATCTATATTTTTTACAGACCAATAAACATTAATAAGTTTTAAGATTATAAAATCCCAAAAAGGAATACTTTTTTTATAATAACATCTTTTTAACAAATTATATTTAATGTATTTTTTGTTTTTGGTCGACTTGATTTGTTGTTTTATAATTTGGTTTTTAAGATATATAGATAGATATAGAGATATATAGATAGATATAAGGCCCATATATCGATATTTTTAAATAAAAATATCAGTATCGATACTGATATTTTCAAAAAATATCGATTCGACATATCGATACTTTGTTGCGTTTAGACTCGGAACCTAGGGAAGGTTCCAAGTCTGAGTTTTTAACAAATTAAAAAAAAGTTGTATGATAAATTCGGCGCCAGGGGGGTAAAAGCACGATGTTCTAAATTCAATTTACTTTGTCTCTCTAGAGGATAAAAACGACTTTTGCACTCAGATATCGAAGAGTAAAAATACACTTTCCGAGATGGTGGGATGAAAAAGATTATTAAAGAAGTTTATTCCGTTTTATCATTTTAATGTCGTTAACTCAGATCACACACAACACAATAAAAAAAAATTTGTTAGAAGATTACAAATTACCTTTTTTTGGATGTTTTACAAATTTGGTTTTTAAGTAGGCCGATATATCGATATTTTTTTTAAATATCTATATCGATATTGATATTTTTGTTTTTAAATATCGATACGATATATATCGATACTTTTTGAATTTCCGACATCCCTATATAATCTGACGTTTTACAGGTTGTAGAGATGACGTTTGCATAAACTAGAAACTCTTTATTGAATATGGAAAATTTACCTTCAAGAGTTTTAGGGTATTTTCAGACCTTTTAGGCAATAATCACTACATAGTATAAAACAAAGTCGCTATCCGCCGTCTGTCTGTCCCTATGTATGCTTAGATCTTTAAAACTACGCAACGGATTTTGATGCGGTTTTTTTAAATAGATAGAGTGATTCTTAAGGAAGGTTTATATGTATAATACATGCATAATATAGTAGAGAAACACTGATTCATTTAGAGGTTTCTAATGTGATGTCGTAAATAAGCACGTTTTTTTGCGCTTATATTGCAAAAGCTGGCTAAACCCTACGAGATAGACCATAATAATGTACTACAGTATTGTCCACCTTAAAAAGTTTAACAAAAAAGTCCGCGATGGTATAAGTCTATTTCTTAGGGATAAACCACCATAACCATTTTTTATCCTCTAGTAAAAAATGGTTATTTACTAAGTGATTTTAAACAATACAGCATTAATCCTTATACAATTAAGTACCTTAAATAAATTTTGCATTTATTATAGATCAATATGCTTTTTACAGCATGTAAGATATCCTTATCCTTCCTTATATATTATAAAACAAAGTCCTCCGTCGCGTCTGTCTGTCCCTATATATGCTTAGATCTTTAAAACTACGCAACGGATTTTGATGCGGTTTTTTTTAATAGATAGAGTGATTCAAGAGGAAGGTTTATATGTATAATACATGACCACGCGGGCGAAGCCGCTGGCGGCAAGCTAGTTATATATATAACTAGCTGTCCCGGCAAACGTTGTTTTGCCATATAGGGGTGGGTCATTTTAGGGGGATGAAAAATAGATGTTGGCCGATTCTCATAGATACCGGATAAGCACACAAAATTTCATACAAATCGGTCCAACCGTTTCGGAGGATTATGGCAACTAAAACTGTGACACGAGAATTTTATATATTAGATGTAAGTATAGTAGTATTATATAATGTGAGGCAGTAATTATATATTGGACAATAAATCATTGCATATTAATTGTAAATAGGATGTCAAACAAAAGTCATTTTGAATTTTTCGTTCAGAAGTACACTGCAGAAAAGCAGTTAATATTATATTTTTTAACTATTATTTTTTGTACACAACAAATCAGGATTTAATTCACAAAAGAATATTTTTCCCAAGTTTGTGGTATTTTTTCCTCTTTTTCAATAAATGTACATGGTATGGCCGAAAATGAAACATCTCCTTTCAAATACATACAGCTATACAGCAGCATAATTCATGCGCGTAAAATCTCCAAGCTGGTACCGTCCTATTAGGGGATTTCCCGATCCATCAAACAGTGTTGTCGGTGGAATAAACCGAAAATATCCTAACGTGAAAAAAATTTACGTTCAGACTCACTATAAATATGTCTGATACTAGATTTTTTTAAATACGATCTTAAATGGGTACTAGTTACGGTTTATTTTGCTACCATTATTTTAATCCAACGGTAGGGGGTACAGGCGCGGATCCAGCACCAAATTTAGGTAATGGGCACGGCCACCAGAAAATCGGTCAAGTGCGAGTCGCTCACATCTACTTATGTATATAAGTAGGTATTTTGAGGGAAAGGAGACCTGTATAATGTTAGTCCATTTGCTTCACGAAATTTAAAAAGTATATTTGTTCTGATAAAATTACTTTTTATAAAAATCGCGTTATATTTATGAATATTTTATATTTCAATGTCTAATATTTGTAAGAGCAAGACATAGTAAAGTCTATAAATTATGCGTTTGTTTGCACATCATTTATAGGCGTCCATATTATAAGCGTCGACATTATAGTCGTCGATATTATAGGCGTTGGTATTTAACAATTCGGTCCACCCACCCCGGTCAGGCTGGGTTAGAAGAGTATAACTACAATAAGTTTGTTTACCACCAGTTATGTTATGTAAGAGCGAGCGAAGCGAGCTCGAAAATTTGAGCCTTTTGTTGGAAAATTGGATTGTCAGAGGTGGGTTACCTCGGGCAGGTAAGGTTAGAAGGGTAATTACAATTAGTCTGTTACTACTTCCAGTTAAGTCATGTAAGAGCGAACAAAGCGAGCTCGAAAATTGGAGCCTTTTGTTGGAAAATTGGATTGTCAGAGGTGGGTTACCTCGGGCAGGTAAGGTTAGAAGGGTAATTACAATTAGTCTGTTACTGCCTCCAGGCAGGTGTCTCACCTAAGAGCGAGCGAAGCGAGCTCGAAAATTCGGGCCGCCCACCCAGGACAGGCTGGGTTAAAAGAGTAGCTACATTTTCGAAAATTTGGCCACCCACCTCGGACAGGCTGGGTTAGAAGATTAACTACAATTAGTTTGTTTACTACCTCCAGGCGCCTCATGTAAGGGCGAGCGAAGCGAGCTCGAAAATTCAGGCCACCCACCCCGGACAGGCTGGGTTAGAAGAGTATAACTACAATTAGTTTGTTTACTACATTCAGGTGTCTCACCTAAAAGCGAGTGAAGCGAGCTTGAAAATTCGGGCCACCCACCCCAGTCAGGTTGGGTTAGAAGAGTATAACTACAATAAGTTTGTTTACTACCAGTAATGTTATGTAAAAGCGAGTGAAGCGAGCTCGGAAATTTGAGCCTTTTGTTGGAAAATTGGATTGTCAGAGGTGGCTTACCTCGGTCAGGTTAGGTTAGAAGGCTAATTACAATTAGTTTGTAACCAGACTCCTGCTGCCAGTTTAACGCATCCTTAGGAGCTCTGGCAACTTTATTCACTGCAGGAACAAAACACACAATAAAGTGTGTTATTTGGCTGCAGTTTTCTGTAAAGTGGAGGTACTTCCCCAGAGGGGCCGCTCCAGATTTGAGCCAAAAATGGCCGTGCCCTACATCTCTTGTAAGAGCGAGCGTAGCGCCTAAAATTTGGTAAGTTTGGTTTTCAATTTTAAAATGGTTCTGAAAGTAAGATTGAAACTCGTGAAATTATAATTATTTAAGAAGCAATTTGTACGCCAACCGTAAAACAGTTTTTGGCGTAATTTTATTGATGTACGTAGGACAAGTTAATAACATGAAAACCCGCATCAAAATCAGTCTATTCACTTAGGATAGCTCCAAACCCGATGGCACTGAAAAGTATACATACAGACAGACGCGAGTGACAGTTATAACAATACCCTTTTTTGGTGGGGGGTTAAAAAATTCTACGAAGTACTTCATACATTTTTTTACTGACTGACGACTTCTGAAATAAAATTATTTTGGTCATGATAATTTTTAAATGATAAGAGGTTTGTAAGCTTCCTTCCTGAAAAGTATCAGTTCAGTGTTCAGACGCGTAGTTTTTTTTTAATCATTGTTTTTTTTTCTTTCGGCTTCGATTTAGGTGATGGGCATGCCCATAACGGTGGATCCGCGCTTGAGGGGGTAGATCTTTGCTGATTACGGAGATTTTACCGTAATTACGGTGTAGTTGGCAACACCTTACGGTGTAGTTGGCACATAGTAAGGATATGAAAAAATAATTTATTTTTGATTATTTGAAGTCCGTTTATGACTGTTTGACAGGGATGGGCGACGTTAAAATAACCCAAGGATGACTTGTATTTATACGCAATTTAATAAATAATACTAGTTTTTACGCACTTTTATCGTTATATTTACTAAATATGATGGATACTACTTTATATTTTAGCGCATCATCATTATTATTATATTATTTGGGCTTATTAATTTAATTACTTCTGATGTCAATACGATGGAATATTTTTAACAAAACTCAAGAGAATTAAGACAGCGACGCAGTCATCGAGGAGAGTTTATAGGGCGATACTAGCTTTCGCGAGACGGAAATCGCACCATTTGTTTACACTAGGCGATTAATTATTGCATAGCAAAATCTCGCCTCTCTTATCGAGAAATTCTCCTAGTGTAACAAGGGCTTAAAGCATATCAAAGAGTATTACAACTATAGGGGGGAAGCATATTCAACCTTAGGAGAGTATTACGCTGATATTCAGAAACGAGACTTAACATGAATATGTATGTCAAAATCTAGTGGTTACGTTCAAATTTGTATACAGAGAAGTTCGGAACACTGCTTAAACTTTGCGTAAACTATTCTAAGCCTAAGTAGTCAATATTGGTCACTTTAGCAGTCTAAGCAGTGGATCACCCGGCGGACAACGCTGTACTTATTTTTGGTAGTTTGATACTTTTTTATTTACTTATTTTTATTATATAACTGTTTCTTATCATTTTATTTTGTTCTTTATAGCATAGATAATATACTGATGTAGGTAAATATTTTTTTGTCACAAACATTTTATCTTACTATTTAACTTTACATTAAATGCAAATATGGTGCTTTTATTGTGAAACCACACCTACTTTATAATTTTATTACTATTATAAAAAAGATATTTCTGGGTCAATGCAAGGTTGCAATGAAAAGTTTCTATCTCAGATATTGTTGTTTCGCTCACTCACTTGAGACATACTATGTTTCTGAATACGACTTTTTAGATAAGCCGATTCTTGGCTTGGACTGTTCTAAGCCTGTCTTATATGAATATCTCTGAATCTCAGCGAAAACTACGGTGATGTTACATATATCTCTCTGAGACAGGCATTTAATACTATTTTACCTGCCTTTAGGAGCTGGTATGGTCAGCAATAAACATATTTAAACAAAGTCGGTGGTTAAAACATTTCAGTACAGTGCTTACTCATCAAATGATTTTTCTTTTCATTCGATTTTGACATAGTAAGCATATAATATTGTCCTCCAATAAGAGAACTTGTACGGCCTTCTAAGTAAATTCTGAATGTTAAAGTGTTTACAAGATCATGTTCAGCAACTTTTGTTGCTGACTGTACCTGACGATGGCTGCCGAGCCAAGCTAGCATTTAAGCATAATATAATAACTAAGTACATACTAAAAATACTTAATCCCATCCCATATATTTTATTTCTAGTGCGCTGGATATTGCTCTATTAACAAATGTATTCTGGCCAACAAAGGCAACAACTGTCCAATTCGTTTCTCAGTACTAGCAAGTGCTTACAACAGAACTGTTCATTATTCTTTTTTTTCAATGTGATTATGTGGAGGGAGTACCTATGGGTGGGGTGGGGAGCCACACCGTCAGCACCCCCAGGGTGTGGGTCCTTTGTTGTTGAGGTAAAAATTTAGTTGATTTAAGCATACGTACCTAGTTTTACTGCTCTTAACGATGGCAAAACGCTTGAGGATGTAAACCTTTTTTTTAATTTAATGTCTTTTCAACCACTACTCACATTGAATAAAGCTTTAGAATCACATTACGAATATGTACACAATTATGTAGCTGACCAAATAATCGATCTTTCTCCCTGATTTCTAAATTCCTAACACCTGACCATGAGAAATTTGGGGAACCCTAAACACAGAACCTGAACATCGGAGCTTCGGAAGTCCTAACGGAAGAAACGACTAGACTGACCATAAAGAAAGACATAATGACACTATGACAGTGAATGACTTACAGTTACAGCTTACAGGACAACTAGTACGTCCGATATAACTTGGCGAGTCCGAAGTTCGTGCAGAAGGCTGCGCAATAATCTTTTTTCGGAACCAAATGGTGACATGAGGCGGCATGCGCGGGGTGATGGTCTGGCTAGAGACGTACCTTACGTAAACCATAGACGTAAACACAATCAATCCTTGAAACGATTAAATATGGTATCGATTAGTTTCACTTATAATCGATTAATTTTAGTGTATATAGCATATTTAACGAAATATATTGACTAATATAGTGAACCTTATCGTTAATAATTTAGCTTTTATCTATAATAAAAAAATATGATTCATAAAATAATGTTTCTGCAGTTCAATAACATGATTTACTTAAATTACAGTGATTTATTAACGACTACTTTAATAATGGTCGTTTAAAAATTGAAACCCTTGTTTTACAATTGAATAGAAACATATTTTTATTACTTCATTTCATTTGATTTGAATCATAATCGATTAAACAACACCTACAAGAATGCACATTGCACATCCCTTTTTGTTAACTTCGTAAGCTTCGTGCTATTTCGGCAATACTCGGGTACGAGGTATTATATCTCAGTCACACTTGTGGTGTTCGTGTCGCCATCCCTGTCTCAACGACAATCGGTAACAAAAGTTTTCGTCGTTCTATTTCGTTGTGTTTTTGTTTGTTGTCATCTTTGTTCGTTGTTAAGTGTGACGGCGCGTCGGAAGAATTGGTTCGGCGACGCCAATGATGTTGATTCCCAAACGAAGTTGACATCTGTCAACTTGACGTAACACCGGGTACTGGGGAGGCGGCCTGTCATTATTACAGCTTTTGTTGTGGTTGTGATTGCGATCGATCGGAGAAGGTAATCGGAAATCTAATTTACTGGCTAATTAAGTGAGCGCTCGCACCCCACGTACTCGGTGGAACGTCGTTCTATATAGTTCTTCTAATTTGAGTGATTATTAAGTACAAGTTACTAGAGTTAATTATTATTGTGGAAGTCTATTACAATATTTGTGTTGTGTACCCTTGGACGTTTTATTGACTACTATACTCCTCGCCCGCAAACCCACGCATAAAATGGATGCTTCTGATAAAGACGTTCCGCCTTTATCAGAAGTGGGATCCCGAGGGCAAGATGAGGAGGAGACAGATGAAATTCCAACGAGTCGGCCAAGTACAAGTGAAGGTGGAACCGGGAACCTGCTTGATAACATGGAGATGTTGTTATCACGTCTGCTTAGTGTAACACAAACTGTCCCGGTAACCCACCAGACTATGAAACTAATAAAATTTGATCCAGATGACTCCGAGGCAGATATTGAAGGTTGGTGTAGAATGACTGAGATTATTGTAAGTAGCAGAAACTTGAAAGGCCCTGAATTACTACTCGCCCTCATGAACTCTTTAAAGGGGCGGGCTGCTTCCTGCTTGACCAAGCTTCAGGCATCAGAAATAACATGGCCAAAAATTAAAGAAATTTTACTTGCAAAATTTGGACGCCCTATGTTAATGCAAGATTATTTTGATGAAGTCTTGAGGTTCCAATTGGGTAACAAAGAGACAGCATGTGAGGCTGCTATGCGCCTATGGGGGCTTATTGAGCGCATACCTAATGTTGAGTTCAACGAAGAAGTTACAACGGGGTTCATAATATCTGTTCTTTGTCAGCGAGATTCATTGATACGCAGAGAATTAAATTCTCACATAATTACAACTAGGGCTCAACTTTATAGAATCTTGAACAGGGTATCACTGAAGAGACGCAATGAAGATTATGGTACTAGTGAAATTGATACTAAGAGATCTCGCCCTACTGATTCAAGATTTGGAGGTTCTTGCCACTATTGTGGTAATAGAGGGCATAAGATGGAAGACTGCCGCAAGAGACGCAATGCAGAGAATCTTCTCGTCATTAGATATGGCGTCAGGGTACCACCAAATTAAAGTAGAGCCTAGTTCTGTTGAGCGCACTGCTTTCGTGACTCCTGATGGTCAGTTTGAATATTTAGCCATGCCATTCGGGTTACGAAATGCAGCATGAGTCTACCAGCGTTGCATCAACAAGGCCTTAAAATCCCTAAAGGATTCAGTTGCCCTGGCGTACATGGACGATGTCCTCTGTTTCTCGGTAGATATTAACGAAGGTCTGCGACGCCTCGATATTTTTTTTTTTTTTTTTTTTTTTTTTTTTTTTTTTTTTTTTTTTTTTTTTGTACCAATCCCGCCAACGTAATTGGCGCCTACTGCTTACTAACTCATTCATTCCAGTTCTCACATTTATGCCTCTCGCACTTTCATGCCGCATACTGTTTCTTTCTGTCATCCATCTCATTCATACTTGTGGGTGGGACTCCCACTGCTTATACTATTTCGTATTTTTTCTTTATTTTCTATTTTACAGGGGAAATAATGGGTAACAACTACTGCTATTTATTTTAAAATTTACATTTTGCTTCCATACAATTACTTATTTTACTACATTTATACTTATCCTACTATATAATATCTATTTTACTATTCCTAGTCTTACTGCTATTCTTATAATACTTATTTAATGCTACTGGTCCTATGTTTACATTTTTATATACATTAATATATAATGAAACATAGTGTCATGTTTCGTTTCTCTTAATTGCTTTAGTGGCCACATTTACGCAGTATGTCAGAAATTTTTCCCTGCATTTTCCCGACATCATGTGCCTCACGCTTTCCCTTGACAATTTTGTATCCAGCTCTTGTTCAATTTTAAATCTCTCCGGTGCGAACACCGGACAGTCTAAAAGCATGTGTGGGATCGTTTCTGCCTCGCTAGGATCACAGATGCACGATGGGCTCTCCTTACACTTAAAGCGATGTAAGTATTCGGAGAACCCACCGTGCCCTGTTAGCACTTGGGTGAGGACACCTGTTGGCCGCACCTGTTTCATAATACGGAAAGCAGCTATGGCATCCGGAAGAAACATCTTCGTCACCGAGGCCGTCTCGCCAGACATGTATCTCCGATTCCATTCATCGAGCGATCCCATGCGGACCTGGCGTCTGATGAATGAAATCGGAAACCGGTCATAGTCCGGCTTCCTCCGCGACGACAATGCTGCCTCCTTCGCCAACTCGTCCGCACGCTCGTTCCCCGGCAAGCCTGCATGGGCCTTGATCCAGAACAAGGATACATCTTTGCTCTGTTCCACTGCCCGCGCCAAGTTGGCACGTGCAAGCATTGCCAGGGGATGGAGAGAGCCATGGCTTGTCAGCGTCTGCAATGCTGACATTGAGTCGCTGTACAAACCGTAGCTCGTCTCTTTGCGCTTGAGGATCACGTCAGTAGCCTTGCAAATGGCCAGAAGTTCCGCCTGGTAGACAGTGCAGTATGCGGCAAGGCAGAGTTTGAGGTTCTGGACTTCGCCCTCATTGTCCCATAAGGACAATGCGGCTCCGACCTTCCCCTCAATCTTGCTACCGTCAGTGAAGATTCGCACTGCCTGCACATTATGGCTGTCCACAAGCTGTTGGTCTGCCAGGCCTATGAACTCCAGGGGCATTTGCATTGCTGGATGAGGGGCTTCTGCAAACCTCACCATAACCTCTATCTCCCTGTCTCCTGGTACAAACTGTGATGACCCTCTCCTCGCTTCATACATGGCAGCTGCCTCTTGTATGCGGAGGTCTAGAGGCAGTATTCCAGAGAGCACCAGTGCCGAGTTGAGAGAGACGGTACGGTAGGACTTGCAGAGCTTCTGGACGAATCCTCGTTGGACAGAGCCTAGCTTCTTCCGTATACCCAGCTTTTTCGAAGCGGGAGCCCAGGCGCCAGCCGCGTACGTGATGACGGGTTCTATTACCGCTGTGTATATGGTGTATATTATGTCGGTGTTTAGCCCCCAACTAACCTTTGCGGCGCGCGATAGTTTCTTGTATAGTTCGGCAGCCTTCTTACAGATGTTTGCCGTGTGTTCATTGAACGTCAGTTTGTCGTCTATCGTGAGACCCAGCAGCTTCATGCTCCGGACCATTCCAATGTCGACCCCGGCCATGCTCAGAATTGGGGTGTCGTACTTAAGCTTATTGGTTATAAGCATCGCACAGGTCTTGTGCGGTGCAAACCGAAGCTTATTTCTTACGCCCCAACTCTGAACATGGGCGAGGGCTGCATTGGCGGTTCTCGAGACTTCGGCGGCTGTGTCTCCATCCACGATCAGGACGATGTCGTCGGCGAAGGCTTGCGCGAAGTTTCCGCGTCGCTCCAGTTCTTGTAACAGTGGGTCGAGTAGGAGGTTCCACAGGATGGGACCACCGATTGACCCTTGGACACAGCCTTTGTTCGTCTCTCGTGTGCATTCCTCCCCGGCATAACGAACCCTGACTTTCCTACTGTCGAGGTAGCTATCAAGTAGCCTCCTGATGTTCGCCGGGCACCTTTCCTCAGCCAGCCTGACTCTAATGGCCGGCCACCACGCGCTATCGAAGGCCCCCTCTATATCCAATGACACCAGAGCAATTAGCTTCTTCAGCCTCAACTTGCTCTGTACGTGCTCCATTAGTGTATAGAGGGCGTCCTCGGTGCTTCTCTGGGGCATAAAGCCAAACTGACGAGTACTGAGCCGCGGCACAAGCTGCCATTTGATCCGTGCTACTACCATCCTCTCCAGGACCTTCCCCAAGACCGGCAGGAGACCTATCGGTCTATATGACTTGGGGCTCATGTAGTTTTCCTTGCCCGGTTTTCTGAGGACCACCACCGTAGCCTCTTTCCAGATGTCCGGGAAATGTGCCAATTCTAGGCATTTGTTGTAAAGGGCAAGGAATGCGTCCGGGTCCTGGCAGATTGCTCGACTGCAGATGTCAGATGTAAACCCATCTCCACCTGGTGCCTTCTTTGGATTAAAACCCGCCACTGCGGTCTTCAGTTCCAGTGTCGTAAACGGAGGATCATGATGTTCATCATAAACCCAGTCGTTTACTCTACTGGCAACTTCTCTAATACGCTTGTGGTCAGCGTTATCCTCGTCCTCTGTGTCCTTTGGGTAGAACGTATCTGCAAGTAGGGCTGCCGATTCTTTCGGGTTTAGGAATGCACCATCGCTAGATAGGGTCAATTCTTCCTGTCTCCTGGTGGTCCTTCCGATAATCCTGTAGATTCCTTCCCACATTCCTTCACGATCTTGCTTCCGGCAGAACTCCTTCCAACTGGCGATTTGGGCTTTTTTAGCTTTGATCTCATAATCTTCTTTCGCTTTCAGGTACTCGTCTACGACCATCGCCCTTCGGACCGGCGCGGCGTTGCGGATACGGTACTTCCTCCTGGCGACCTCCTTCTTCATCACAGCGAGCTCCTCGGACCACCACGGAAAGGTAAGTTTAACCTTATTTTTTAATTTGGGCATAGCGTCATTGCACGCTTCATCAATTAAATTTCTATATTTTGTAACTATTTCCTCGAGTTTTTGTTTATTGTTTATTTCGTTTATGCTATCTAAATTAATATTGTTCTCAGCTTTAAGTTCTTCTAGTTTTTGTCTAAATTTATCCCAGTCTGCCTTTTTAGTATTAAATTTTCTTGTAGTTCTACTGACATTCATCCCTACCTCCCTTTTAACCTTGATATTGAAGAATATCGTATTGTGGTCCGAGGACGTTGCTCCTGTGTCGACCCGCCAGCCGTCAACCAGGTCAAACAAGGCAAGCGAACATGCCGTGACGTCTACGTGGCTTCTAAACACTCTACCACCCCTGATGGTGTCAAAAGTAGGGATATCGCCAGTGTTCAGTACCTGAAGCTCTAACTCTTCCAGGGTCCCGGACATCTCTTCGCCCCTGGGGTCTTCGATATTACTGCCCCACCAGGTACTCTTCGCGTTTGAATCGCCACCTATCAGCAATCTACCGGTGGCCGCTTCAGTTCTGATCTGGGTCAACTGGTCCAGGTATGGCCCTAAGGGTTGGTCTGGTTCGAAGTAATAGGAGACTACTGCGATTTCCCAAGCTTTGGTCCGGATCCCCACCACGACGATGTTGTTCGTGGTGAGTTTCGGGTAGGGAATGACATCCAAGTCATCATCGAAGACGGCAATTGCCGCCTTTACCCTCCCACTTCCATCAACCTCGCATTGGTAGATTCGCGCACCTCGGTAGCTCTTCATACATCGCGCCCCTCCCACATACGGCTCCTGGATCAGGGCCCATGCGATCTTCCGTTCACTGGCCTCTAGAAAGAGTTCGGTGGTAGCCAGTTCCTTACGCTGTAAATTTGCCTGGGCCACTCGGTATGGTCTTGCGTTTTGTTGGTCAGGAGTATTTACCGGGTCGCCTTTAGCAGTATGCCACAGCTGTTCGGGCTATTGCGTCCCACCTTCTTCTTACTGTGCACTCTGAGCTGAATGCGTTGTGCTCTGTACTGTTTAATTTAGCACGTATGCAGTTACAGCAGTTTGGAGGTGAGCCTGCGATCCAGTCCTCGCACTCCGTCTTCATGTGAGGGCCGCCACAGTGGCTGCATTTCGCTATAGTCTCCGTACATAGACGTCGACTATGCCCGTAGCCGAGGCAGAGCGAGCACTGCACCAGCGGGGACTGGTCTTCGACCCTTACCCGCTGGAGGTCCACGTGCACCGCCCCGGCCCCGAGCATGCGTTTCCAGACCTCCGTGGCGACCCTCAACACTACGTGACAGGAGTGCGGGTTTCTGGTACGCTTTCTAAATAGAATTTCCATTTTGCTTTGGTCCTCCAGAAGGTCCCCAAAAATTTGGTTGTTCTGGTTAATGAGGCCTTTTATTATTTCCTCATTGCTGTTATACTGCATGAGATCTTTCAGTACAATTAGAGGGCTTTTGTTTTTTATTTCCTCTACTTCCAACTCGGGTGCTTCCTTTATTTTATCCTTTATTCTTCTTCTTTCTTCCTCCGTGCGGCATCCCATGATTATCTTCCTGTCTTTTGCCTTTCTGACCTTTTCCACTGATATTCCCCCTTCCTTTGCATTCACCACTTTCCTTATTCTATCCAACACCTGCTCCCCGGTTTCTTTTTCATCTTTGGCCGTCACTACAATAGAATGCAGCGCGGTTTGCCTTGGAGGTAGATTTATAGGCCGACTTGCCGCTACAGTAGCGTAGGAGAATTTCTCCATGCGTTCTTGGCTAGCCTGTAGTGCTTCTTTCAGCCTATCCATCTTCTCACTGTTTTCAGCGAGGTTCCGGCTATGCTCTTCTAGAGCCTTCTGAAGAAAGTCGGTGTCTTGGATGGTGGTGTTGCTTTTGTCTTCCATCCCTTGTTTCTCCTGGGACTGGACCTGTATCCCCTTCGATTTTACGTCCTTCTTGGGCAGAGGAGCCCGTCCTTGTTCCTGCTCCGCCTCTTTTACCAGTTGGTATAGTCGATCGGCCTGTGCTTTAACATCGTCCTTGATCTCGCGTTTTGTGGTTTTTGACGCGGTCATATGCGTTTTGATCTTAGTGAGGCACACCCTGGCCTCAGCGACTCTGGACTTTGATGCTGGTGGGTTTTCGGTCCCAAGGGATGGTCCCCTTGTCGTCAGTGGCGTTGTTTTGACAGGGGAGACTTTGTTTTCCATTTTGCCCGCTTCCCATTCGCCCACACTCCTTCTGACGCTTTGCGTCGAAGGTCCTGCCTCCCCGGGGGCGTCTCGTGGGCTACTGGCCCGCGTGTTTGATGGTGTTGTTTTCTTAATCGGGGTTCGTATTCCCATCATCTTAACTAGTGGAGAATTCGATTGGTACAACGTCAAAGGGGTATTGTAAAGGGTACTCCCAATGGTGTATAAAGTGTAAAGTGTGTATAACTACGCTAAGTGTACAAGGTAAAGTTAGACTAAATAAAATAATACAATAAAACAAATGTGTAAACAACGAACAAATGGTTTGTCAAAATTTGGGGTTCAAAGAATCCTGTCTTTTGTTAATTCTGCTACTCTTTCTGTTTCAGGTTTGGCGTACGCGGCCGGTGACCAGCAGGTGTGCTCCGATGGATCTACGCACAGTAGGTAAGCGCTAGGTATGTAATCTACTTTATATCCCGCAGTTGGCTCTACTAATTCCAGATATGGTAGTACGCGAATAGTCTGGTTTGGGGATAGGAGAGTAGAGAAAGTTTCCCTGTATATATTCCAATTTGAGTACTATGCGAGAATGTGACCACGTTTCATGCGTAAAAGACACAATTTTTACGAAAACAGCATTTAAATAGTACAAAAAACACTAATGTACAAAATATAATTTTTATAGAGTCTGGCTCTGTCAATATAGCTTTATCTAGGTTCCAGGCAAAGGTCTGGTGTCAGGGAGCCTTCAGGGATGAAGCTACTTCAAAAATTTTTAAGAAGAGTCGAAATAATTTTTTGACTCTATGTAGAGTCAATCTGTGCCTCGCACTGAACAGGTCTCTCCGAGCCCCTTCCAACAAACCCAAACACTACTAGTCTACCCCGAGTGGTTTCAGAGAAAACCCGACTTGAAATTCTGGTTGCCAATCCAAGATGGCGCCCAGAATTTGGTTACCAGCTGTTTTCTCCGAAGCCGCCCGGCCGAATACCACCGTGCTTGGGCTTTTCTGAATGGGCTCGTCGAGAGCTATCCCGCGGAATACGTTTCTGGCCTGAAAAGTCTTGCTTCCTGAAAGCTCCTGAAAAAGCGCTTAGGTGATAGGGGAGGACCTGCCAACGTCCCGAAAGAAACCCCGAGCTCTCCACGACCTCCGGTTTGGCAGCTATCCGGGTTCAAAGTTTTGTTTGACAGTTCAAAAACTGTCAAAGTCAACCTTCAGCCCTTGATAACTTCCCCTCCAGTGGTCGCAGAGCACCGAGCTTGGGTTCGTTCTGCTTGGCTTGACCTCTTCCGGCGCGCAAAATGGTTTTCAGGGTCCTGAAAATTTTCAGCTCCTAATTGCCTGAAACCAAGTGGATCAGATAGGGGTTGTCTCCCCAAACACCTCTGCGCAAACGGCGGCTCTCTGCGACCACCGAGTCCGGAGCTATAGAGGGCCAAAGATTTCCAAGATGGCCGCCCAACTGTCAAAAGGCAGTTTTAAAGGCCTGTAACTCCGCGACCGTTTATCGGAGAGAGCCGCGGTTTCGACCACAGTGCCTGGCTCGACCTCCGCTATTCGCCCTTAATGGTTTCAGGGCTGAAAATTTTCAGTTCCTGAAAACCCCTGAAAACAATTTTAAAATGTTCCCGTGTACGTCCCTTAGGGTAAGTCAAAAATCCGGGTCCTGTACGTCCAATAGGTCCAGAGATATGATCAATTTAATATGACAACCATAAAAACCAAGATGGCTGAAACTGTCTATTTTCGCTGTTTCTGCAGCTATTGGGCGCAACTTTGGGCTCAAACAGTTCGAGTTATGTATCCTAAAGCCAATTCTGACGTCAAAATAATTTTATATCTATTAATTTAGAATTAATTTGGAAAAAACACAAAAAATTTGATAACTTTTACAATTTAAAAGATAAAATTTTGAAAAAAATGCCTAAATTTGTATAAAATGATCTAGTTTGTGATTTTAAAATAATATTTAAAAATTTTGAATTTTTCAGTAGGAATTTTCTCGGAAAACTAAAATATTTAATAAATCTTGAATAAAACTTAAATTATTACTATTAAAAATCTTAACTTAGTGCTGTCTTCTTCTCCTGATGAGCGCGCAGCAGGATCCGCCGGAAAAAGTGGGGGTCCCGCCTGCCGATTTTCCAGGAGAGCCCAGCAAAGTTTGATTTTTGAAACTTAATTTTCTTCCCTCCAGGGGGCGCTAAAAATCTGGTCTAAGCGGTTTTGAGCTTTCCTTGATGTCGCCCGTCAGCTGCCAAAAAATCAGGTCCACAGCAGGTCTGGGTCAAAGTGCACGTTTCTAATTTTTAGGTTATGTGCGGTGGTTTTCCGTCAATAACTTCTGACTGGTTCTAGATATCCACTGTGCAGAGGTGTCAGAAGAAGCGTCTCGGCGGGCCGCAGGTTCTGGTGTCGGAAAAACAGGTGGTTGTCACTGTGGTTTCAGAGCTATTGAGCTCCAAAGTGTGAATTTTGTGCCGTGTTTTTGGTTTTTCCACTTTCACTTTTCCCTGGGATTTTCCCGGATGGTAGGGACACTTGTCACTTATGCACTGCACTGAGACGCAACTTTTAAGACCACTCGCACTTTCGTAGCACTACTTTTACCCACTATTTTGAATTTTTAAAACCGGAGGATTTCAAAAACGTGGCCTTCGCAAGCGTGGCTGGACTCGGACTCCGACGCCTCGATATTGTCCTTGCAGCGCTATGTGAAGCAGGGTTTTCCTTCAACGTTCGTAAGTGCAAATTCATGAAGCGAGAGATTGACTATTTGGGCTTCGTCATCAGAGCCGGCGAGGTAAGGCCTAACCCCCGAAAAGTCCAAGCGCTCATAGAGGCCCCAGCTCCAACAACGGCGACCCAGGTAAGACAATTTTTGGGACTAGCCTCTTATTTTAGGAGATTTATATCGAATTTCGCCACCTTGGCTAGCCCACTGTATCCTCTCACAAGGCTAAAGGGCCCTATTACATGGACCGACAAGCACAACGATGTTCACAAGAAAATTGTACAAATTTTAACCTCGGAACCAGTCTTAACAATATTTGACCCCCAAGCTCCTATTGAGCTGCATACGGACGCCAGTTCCAACGGATACGGGGCAATCTTAATCCAAAAGAAAGACAATATACCCCACGTCGTAGCCTACTTCAGTCGCCGCACCACGGATACCGAATCCAGGTACCATTCATATGAATTGGAAACACTGGCGGTGGTTCGCGCGGTGGAGAACTTTCGCCACTACCTTTATGGCCAGCATTTTACAGTTTACACGGACTGTAATTCGTTAAAAGCTTCCAAGGCAAAAACCGACCTTTCTCCGCGTGTCCATCGCTGGTGGGCCTACTTGCAAGCATATGATTTTGATATAGTGTATAAGGAACGTCGCCGCATGGAACACGCCGATTTCTTATCGAGAAATCCTTTACCCACAGTGCCTCCTACCGTCCATGATACTGTAAGTACTGCTAACACTCCTACCTCTCGTAAAACCATCAACTTTGTAGAACTTCACAACAGCTGGCTTCAGGTAGAGCAGAAGCGAGACGCGGAGATTCAAGATATTGTAAGTAAGCACTTGAATAACGAATTGCCCGAAGCCGTGGCTCATACTTATGATGTGCGAGATGGCATTTTATATAGGAAGATAGAACGCAATAAAATTAGTTCATGGTTACCTATAGTACCGAGGTCCCTCATTTGGACGCTTATTAATCACATACATACCGAAATTAAACATTTAGGATACGATAAAACACTCGACAAAATCTATGAGCAGTATTGGTTTCCAGAAATGGCGAAGAACGTACGTAGGTTTGTTGAGTCGTGTATAATTTGCAAAGCCTCGAAAGGTCCCTCAGGCGCCCAACAAGTCAGATTACACTCTATACCGAAAGTAGCAGTACCATGGCATACTATTCACATAGACTTAACCGGAAAACTTAGTGGCAAAAGTGATAGGAAAGAATATGCGTCTGTAATAATAGATGCTTTCACGAAATATGTTTTACTAGAATACACTCAATCACTAGACGCTATATGCGCAGTTAAAGCACTTAAAAAGGCTGTATCATTGTTCGGTGCACCACAAAGAATCATAGCTGACCAGGGTAGATGTTACATCAGTTCTGAATTTAGAAAATACTGTAATGAGCACAATATCGAACTTCACCTGGTCGCTACAGGTTCTTCGAGGGCCAACGGTCAAGTAGAACGTGTAATGCGCACTCTTAAAAGCTTACCTACTATAGTAGAAAATGATACGAACAAGGTTTGGCGCGATGAGCTTGATGATGTTCAGCTAGCACTTAATAGTACTAGGTCTAGGATAACTGGATACACACCTACAGAGCTTATGTTCGGCATTCAAGCCCAGTCGCTAGGTATCTCCAAAATATTACCAAATACCAATACCCCTGTCCGCGCTAATTTAGAAACCATACGAAATAACGCATCCCGTGGAATCGAACAGGCAGCAGCAGCCGATACGGAACGGTTTAACCGTGGTAGAGCAAAAGTTAGACCCTTCTCGGAGGGTGATTATGTGTTTGTTAAATGTAGCGAACGCAACCAAACCAAACTATCTCGGAAATTTCGTGGACCGTTTATAATCATCCGTGTGCTCGATAACGACCGGTACGAGTTAAAAACCGTTAGCGGTAGCAACCGAATTTACAAATACTCGCACGAAAATTTGCGTCTAGTACCTAAAGGTTTTGAAGGATTAGTCGAAATAGCTTCAAACTTGATTGACGGTGAAGAGGCCGAGACGGCGGCCGATGGAGAACAAATTGATGATATCGCACCAGTTGATAGCGATAGTGATACCCTTTCGATCTCTAGCGAGGGCACCCTGACCGCCGGCTCCGATACACTCACAGCTACTGACAACGAGTCTCATGTGGTCAGTCATGAAGCGGACGTAAATGTAAATGAATGTGCGTGGTAACTGTTTACTTAACACTTCTAACAACGATACAATTTTATGTTGTTAATGGACAGTGAGTTCAAGGCTGGTCGAACGGCCCTGTACGCCCGGTCCATGCTACAGGGTGAATTGGTGGCTGGTCGGAAGGGCCATGCACGCCCGGTCCACGCCTGAAGGTGAGCTGGTGGCTGGTCGAAAGGGCCTTGTGCGCCCGGTCCACGCCTGAAGGTGAGCTGGTGGCTGGTCGAAAGGGCCTTGTACGCCCGGTCCACGCCGCAAGGTGAGTTGGTGGCTGGTCGAAAGGGCCTTGCACGCCCGGTCCACGCCGCAAGGTGAGTTGGTGGCTGGTCGAAAGGGCCTTGTACACCCGGTCCACGCCGCAAGGTGAGCTGGTGGCTGGTTGAAAAGGCCTTGCACGCCTGGTCCACGCCACGAGGTGAGTTGGTGGCTGGTTGAGAGGGCCTTGTACGCCCTGTCCACGCCGCAAGGTGAGTTGATGGCTAGTTGAAAGGGCCTCGCACGCCCGGACTAAGCCGTTTGGTGGGTCGGTGACTGGTCGCAAGGGCCTTGCACGCCCGGTCCACGCCATGTGCAAAAAACAGGCCGACGGAGTCCTGATGGATGCAGACAGCGCATGACGCGCTCCGCTGTGCTATGTCCACGTGCGAATTCCTTATCAGCTGGATGTCAGGAATGGACGAGCAAGTTGTAATGTTTTGTCTCGTTGTGTGGCATTGCAGATGTTCCGCGCCCGGATGACCTAGCGCACGAGGACGTGCGATAGTCAGGGTTGGCCGTGACGGCGCGTCGGAAGAATTGGTTCGGCGACGCCAATGATGTTGATTCCCAAACGAAGTTGACATCTGTCAACTTGACGTAACACCGGGTACTGGGGAGGCGGCCTGTCATTATTACAGCTTTTGTTGTGGTTATGATTGCGATCGATCGGAGAAGGTAATCGGAAATCTAATTTACTGGCTAATTAAGTGAGCGCTTCGTAGTCGTTCTATATAGTTCTTCTAATTTGAGTGATTATTACAAGTTACTAGAGTTAATTATTATTGTGGAAGTCTATTACAATATTTGTGTTGTGTACCCTTGGACGTTTTATTGACTACTATACTCCTCGCCCGCAAACCCACGCATAAAATGGATGCTTCTAATAAAGACGTTCCGCCTTTAAGTGTAATTGTAGTCTTATTTGTTGTGTGTGTTTTTGTTAAGTGTTTTTGAGTTTATTTTGTTATTTGTTGTTGGCGAGTCTGAACACAGGCTCTGCGAACTTCCGCGCAGGTACTCGTGAAGAACATGGTTATTATCAGATAAACAAACATTCGAACAGAAAATATCTAATACATAATAAGGACTGACATAAATAACAAAATAAACTCAAAATAACTTAACAAAAACACACACAACAACAAATAAGACAACAATTACATTTAACAACGAACAAAGATAACAACATACAAAAAACACAACTAAATAAAACGACGAAAACTTTTGTTACCGACTGTGGTCGAGACAGGGATAGCGACACGAACACCAAAAGTGTGACTGAGATATAATACCTCGTACCCGAGTATTGCCGAAAAAGCACGAAGCTTTTGAAGTTAACAAAAAGGGATGTGCAATGTGCATTCTTATAGGTGCTGTTTGATCGATTATGATTGAAATCGATTGAAATTAAGTAATAAAAATATGTTTCTATTCAATTGTAAAACATGGGTTTAAATTTTCTTAAACGGCCGTTACTCAAGTAGTCGTTGATAGACCACTGTAATTTAAGTAAATCATGTTATTGAACCGCAAAAACATTATTTTATGAATATTTTTTTTTTTATATAGGCAAAAGCTAAATTATTAACGATAAAGTTCACTATATTAGTCAATATATTTCGTTAAATATGTTATATACACAAAAATGAATCGATTATAAGTGAAACTAATCGATACCAAATTTAATCGTTTCAGGATGATTGTGTTTACGTCTATGGTTTACGTAAGGTACGTCTCTAGCCGAGACACCTCCCCGCGCATGCCGCCTCATGTCACAATCATAGATTTATAATACATAGATTGGCATTTGAGTAAAAGAGAGCTACTGAAGTTAATGGCACTTTGGTGTGTTAGAAAGAAAAAGAGAATGACGCTGTAAACGTGACATTACATGTATACAATTGCGGTAGGGATGTCGGAAATTAAAAAAATATCGATATTTAAAAAAAATATATCAATATCGATATTTATATTTTCAAAAAATATCGATATATCGGCCAACTTAAAACGAAATTATACATACAGCCAAAAAAAAAAAAAGGTCATTTGTAATCTTTTACCTTAAATTTTTAAAACATTACAAATTAATTTAGTTTTAAGTTAGTCGGTTTATTGTTCTGAAAAAAATATCGAGATATTTTTTCAACATCCCTAAATTGCGGTAATAGGGGTTCTGGCAAATGTAAACCTGCGAAATTTTTGGATTATTTACGTGTAGTTAAGTGTGTATCCGTGTAATATTCATATGTTTACGATGGTAACTTGTGCAGTACCAGGTTGTAATTCTCAAAAGATGGAAAATCTACAGGATTACTAATTTAATCGGTATGTTTACTATTTGTTTACTTTCATTATTTCTTAATAATTGTTACGTAAATGTGTTAAATTTGTAGAAAATATAATGCTAAATTTATTAATTAGATCACTAAAATGCATTAGAGATCACGAAACAGAAAGATTAAAGAAATAACAAATACGGAAATATGAGGGCATTTATAACCTAAAAATATTTAGTGATGGTCTTGATTTGTTTATATTGATGGTGTCGATTATCGACTTTGGTGGTCGGTGAACAACATGTCGGTATAATATAATATTATTTGTCGATTATCATAAAGGCCACTCAGAGTCTGAGGTGCATTTAGTGAAGGTAAACCAATTTACGTAAGCAATTTAGACCATAGTCGCAAATTCAGATTTCGCAAGTTCATGCACTGACAAAATCTCATAGTTAGGTAGATAGATACCTACTTTGAATTGAATTTATGAGATTAAGTCATTATTTGCAGATTTCCCATAAATCCAGTAAAAAGTGATTGCGCATGTTAAATAGACAAAATTGGAATCCGCACAAATATACAACAATAAGCAGTTAACACTACCATGAGCACTGCTTATCAACAGGAGGTAAAACAAGGCGAAAACTATAAAGTGGTTCTGTTTTAACTATTTGTCGTAAGAAAATAAGAAATATACATTTTTATATTTACATAAATATATTGAAAAATGAGTGTTTAAATATGTACAGCCAAGATTATAAAATTATTTATAGATATTTTACTGTACACGAAAGTTACCTGTACATATTTTTTAGTAATAATTGTAATATGAATAGTAAATATTTTTGAAATCTGTGTTTTATTTAAGGATTTTTCTGGCCTTCTCCAAGATTTCTGATTACATACTAGATACTTCGCAGTTTTGTGTATTCTCACTTGACCAGTGGGATGCCACTGGTCTCCCCCATATTTTAGTCATTTAGTGGGACAAATGAGAAAAAATATTGTTGAATTAGTGCTATTCCGCACACTTAAATATTGTATGCAGCAGTAAAACAGATATCGTCCACCGTTATCGATATCGATAATAATCCTATTAACTTCAGGCGCAGCACTTTTAACGCACACATTAACATGTCACACACACATAAACAGTTGGTTTTCAGTTTCATTTTTTTACTGACAATGCTAATCTATGGATTATAAATCTATGGTTCCTACAAATGATTATTGCGCAGCCTTCTGCGCGAACTTCGGACTCGCCAAGTTATATCGGACGTACTGTACAATAATCAATAATGTCCAGGGTTGGATTTGGGCATGTTCAAAATAATAGAACAAAAATTTGAAAAGGATACTATTTGTACAAAAATTATAGTACACTTTCTTATTTGGATCAAAAGTCATTTAATATACCAATTCATCCAAAAAAATTACCTCTTCCAAGTTTATCAGTTATTCAATATTTGTTTGATCCTTAGTAGAAATAAAATCAGTACAATTAACACTTTTGTGCTACCGCCTTAAAATTGTGTTGCCAGTTTGTGTCTTATTCATAGTCTTATTCTTATCTTAGTAAGGTTTATTTACTGAATATTCTCTCACAAAGATAAGACTTTTCTTTTCGAAGGACACTTGAGGAGTGAAGACATGAAGTTATGTATTTTTTTTTGTGCTTTTCGTACTATCCTTAGATATGGAAAGTATATAATACGAAGCATGAAATTATAGTACAAATACTATACTATTAATATACGAAATCCAACCCTGAAGCGTAGAGTGCGATGGGCGATAGTCATGAGCGTACCCAGCTTTTGGCCCAGAGGGAGGCAGTTGAGGGATTTTTCTCCTTATTATTTTGTTAATTTGTTGCTACCTAATATAATATTATGACCCCACGTGGGACGAGCTTAGAGCCAGCAACAAATTTTAGAACTAGAAATCGGATGAATTTTAACCGGTGCGCTTATAGCCGGTCATGTTAGCCTAACGCTCGATTTTACCAAAATAAATAAATAAATAATTTGCAGATCTACTTAATTATTGGCTAGCATGACCGGCTTATATATTATATACGTCAAAAATTAAGCCAATCTCCGGTTCTAAATTTTGTTGGTGACTCTGATGCCATTATAAACCGGTCATGCTGGATCAACACTCGATTTTTCCGGTACTCATAAAAATTTATGAATGTATCTTTGAGGAACTTTTCTTGAGTTTCTGACTATACGGTATCCTTTTATAAACCGGTCATGCTAGTCTAACTCAAAATTTTTCTGGATTCAAATGAAATAATTGTTTTCTTCCTCTACGCTGCAATGGTTATTGACGCCTGGAGTCAGCATAAAAAATAGAATTTATAGTATAATTTTATTATTGTACGAAATCCAACCTTGGTGCCGCCGCGCCGCGCTCGTCTCGCCCTGCACTGCGCGGCGGATCCAGCGTCGCACGGTGGGCTGAAAATCGGCTTTCATAGACTTGGGGATTTCAATTTGCAAGTGCCGGATTTTTTTTATTACTATATTCAAAAATGACACCCGAGTTAATTCTGCGCCAAAACGAAGGAATTATAATTTTTTTAAGAAAAAATTGTATGAAGCTGGTATGAAAAAGTTAATTATCTCGTAAACAGCAAGGAAACCCGTAATATCCTTACAGGTGGTTATAGTACTAATTATTTATGATTTTCTGACATATGTCATAATTATAACGGTTATCGCTGCTAATTTTTTTTAAAAAATCGTCAAAATATTTTTATTTATTCTATGAAAGTCCTTTATTCCTAAGTCTATGAAAGCCGATTTTGAGCCCACCGTGCGTCGCCAGTTTATTGCAGCGCGCAGCACATGTCCATCCGAAAGTTGCCTGTAAGAAATTGCTACTATACTAATTTGTACTAGTTTTAGTTTATTTGTGTCCTATTATAATTTATGTTGGTGTATAATAAAGCATATTCTATCTATCCACATAGCTACAGTACGCCCGATATAACTTGGCGAGTCCGAAGTTCGCGCAGAAGGCTGCGCAATAATCATTTGTAGGAACCAAATGGTGACATGAAGCGGCATGCGCGGGGAGGTGGTCTAGGCTAGAGACGTACCTTACGTAAACCATAGACGTAAACACAATCATCCTCGAAACGATTAAATATGGTATTGATTAGTTTTACTTATAGTCGATTCATTTTTGTGTATATAACATATTTAACGAAATATATTGACTAATATAGTGAACTTTATCGTTAATAATTTAGCTTTTGCCAATATAAAAAAATATAGTTATAAAATAATATTTTTGCGGTTCAATAACATGATTTATTTAAATTACAGTGATCTATTAACGACTACTTGAGTAACGGCCGTTTAAGAAAATTTAAACCCTTGTTTTACAATTAAATAGAAACATATTTTTATTACTTAATTTCAATCGATTAGAATCATAATCGATCAAACAACACCTACAAGAATGCACATTGCACATCCCTTTTTGTTAACTTCAAAAGCTTCGTGCTTTTTCGGCTATACTCGGGTACGAGGTACTATATCTCAGTCACACTTGTGGTGTTCGTGTCGCTATCCCTGTCTTGACCACAGTCGGTAACAAAAGTTTTCGTCGTTTTATTTAGTTGTGTTTTTTGTTTGTTGTTATCTTTGTTCGTTGTTAAATGTAACTGTTGTCTTATTTGTTGTTGTGTGTGTTTTTGAGTTTATTTTGTTATTTGCGTCAGTCCTTATTATGTATTAGATATTTTCTGTTCGAATGTTTGTTTATCTGGTAATAACCATGTTCTTCACGATTGAACCTGCGCGGAAGTTCGCAGAGCCTGTGTTCAGACATGGTTCAGACTCGCCAAGTTATATCGGACGTACTGTACATAGGCAGCGCAGGTCGCTGGCAACATTTCAAATCCAAGATGGCCGCCACCACAAAATGGCAAAATACATTTAGTGTCGGGGGTTTTCTAAATTTTTAATTTAGGTTAGGTTAGGTTATTATATGAACCGCCGGGGTCGCGGAAGAATGTCAACACGTTCCCGCACCCCGGCTGAATGGTGATGAGCCGAACACCCGTCTGGCTTTAGTGGGTATACGTCCTTTTCAGGATGGAGTCCCACACACCGCGCCGCCTTCCCCAGGGCGGCGTGACGGTGCATAAAGCATTTCCAGACGCAAAAAAAAAAAAAAAAGGTTATTATATGAGCGAATTCGTGCGCGGGCGCCGCTACCTCATAGCACCGACAACATACTTGCGTCACACCTCTGATACTCCCATAGATATATAACTATTTATATGTCTATGGGAGTATCACAGGTGTGATCACAATAGATATATAATATACTCCATTATATATCTATTATATATAATGGAGTATATTATATATCTATGGATACTCCATAGAAACTTTCCGATGCTGCTGCACACTACAATACCAAATGTCAAACTTGTCAAAATTACGTTTGTACACGTGCAAATGTGTGCGTGACAGTGCGTAGGGTTTATTGGCAGTCCGGCAAGATCACCGGCAGAATGCGGGGGACCTGAGGTATCTGACGTTAGGGAGGGGTGGAGAGTGGCCATTCTGTTATTATTTTATTTTGTGCCTGCGTGGAGACTGGACACTGAAGAGAATACCAAGGCGCAACGTTTTTATATCACGTCGGGGTCACCAATTTAGGGAATTAATGAAACTCAATTTACGATTCATTTCAAAATTGAGTTTCATTTCTAAAGCGCAATATATTTTTCATCCCACCATCTCGGAAAGAGTATTTTTACTCTTCGATATCTGAGTGCAAAAGTCGTTTTTATCCTCTAGAGAGACAAAGTAAATTGAATTTAGAACATCGTGCTTTTACCCCCCTGGCGCCGAATTAATCATACAACTTTTTTTTAATTTGTTAAAAACTCAGACTTGGAACCTTCACTAAGTTCCGAGTCTAAACGCAACAAAGTATCGATATATGTCGAATCGATATTTTTTGAAAATATCAGTATCGATACTAATATTTTTATTTAAAAATATCGATATAAGGGTGATATATCTTAAAAACCAAATTATAAAACAACAAATCAAGTCGACCAAGAACAAAAAATACATTAAATATAATTTGTTAAAAAGATGTTAGTATAAAAAAAGTATACCTTTTTGGGATTTTATAATCTTAAACCTTATAAATGTTTATTGGTCTGTAAAAAAAATAGATTTTCATACCTTTTCGATACTTTGAATTTTATATCTATGCATCGATATATCGAAATATTAAATATCGCTCAAAAATATCGATACATTAAAAAAATAATATCGATATATCGATGTATCGATATTTTTTCAACAAGCCTATCGGAACTTTCTTGGTGTACTTTTTTAAGTAACTAACACCAACATTACAATACCTAACAAAAATATTACACTCAAGTAATTGTAGCAACGTTACTTTCAATTTCTCTTAATTATACCTAGTATTATTTTGTTATAATTTAAAGAATAGGTATTCTGTAAAACTTACCTATCATATAGTATTTAATACCTTAACTGAAATAAAAGTATCTTGTGGTTGTAAATGTTTTTTATAGTCATTTCCTCGCTGAGGTGGGATGAAAAGTTACGTGTTGCACTCGAGTGCAAAGATTTTTCACCTTGTGCTCTTTTCATTCCCTCGCTGACGCTCAGGATTCTAATCTTTGAATCACTCGCTCCGCTCGTGATTCAATTTTAGAATCCTTCGCTGCCTCGATCATCAAAATTGAGCACGCGGTTAAAAAGCAACTTTGCACTCTTGTATAACAAATAACTATTTTAGAACGGGCTGAAATTTTAAAAAATTCAAAATGTGAAAATAATAATAGAAGGATGAAACCCATTGGAAAAGGAAGAGAATATAACAAAAATTATAGCAAAATATTTCCATAGGACTAGTAGTTTTGCCGGAAATCGAAATAAACTGGTCTTTACTCTTAATAACTCACCCCCATCGACTTCCCGACCTCAGTTCGCCCATAAACTATTTTTCCTTTCATTTTTGTTATATTCTCTTCCTTTTCCAATGGGTTTCATCCTACTATTATTTTTTTTGGTTTTAAAATTATCGATCCTGGTCTAATAACATGAATTACCCATATGAAAATAATATAGTACGTTTACCTAAGACTGTGGTAGCAGGCGTGGGCCGTCGGTTTTTTAGGGGGCGGTGCGGTGTTGTCGTGGTCTGCGTGGTTGTGGAGCCTGCAGCCCGCGCGGCTGTGTAGGCTGCAGCCCGCAGGGTGGCCGTGGATCTTGACGACCGCGGGGCCGTGGAGGCAGCAGCCCGTGGGGCCGAGGTGGCTGCGGCCTGTGGGGCCGTGGAGGCTGCGGTCCGCGGGACCTTAGCCGCTGCGGCCCGGGGGGCCGTGGAGCCTGCGGCCCGTGCGGCTGTGGAGGCTGCAACCCGCGGGGCTGTGGTGGCTGCGGCCCGTGCGGCTGTCGAGGCTGCGGCCCGCGGGGCCGTGGTGGCTGCGACCCGCGGGACGTTGGACGCTGCGGCCTGGAGGGCCGTGGAGCCTGCGGCCTGCGCGGCCGTGGAAGCTGCGGCCCGCCGGGACTTGGAGGCTGCGGGCCCCGGAGCCGTGGCTTCTGCGGCCCGCCGGACCTTCGACGCTGCGGCCCAGGGAGCCGTGGAGGCTGCGGTCCGCGGGACCTTAGCCGCTGCGGCCCGGGGGGCCGTGGAGCCTGCGGCCTGCGCGGCCGTGGAAGCTGCGGTCCGCCGGGACGTGGAGGCTGCGGCCTGTGGGGCCGTGGTGACTGCGGCCCGCGGGGCCGTTGTGGCTGCGGCCCGCCCAGCCGCGGAGGCTGAGGCTCGCGTGGCCGTGGAAGCTGCGGCCCGCGGGGCCGTGGAGGCTGCAACCCGCCCGGCCGTGGAGGCTTTGGCCCTCGGGGCCGTGGTGGATAGATAGAGCTGTTTGAATCGTATCGCTGTACTATATTCGTTACCTATATAATATACCTATATATATATATTGTGCACGATAACATAGATAGTCCCGTGAATACTCGTACGTGTTCGTGTGCATATACTATAACGACCGTAGTTAATAAGTAAGTGTATGTAGTAATAAGTTTGGTATATGTAGGTAGGAAATAAAAGTTTTGCCCACACAAGCTATGCCAGCCCCGCCCCTTTGTTGTCTGTGTCGTATCGGCATCGCTGGCTAGCACTCGATAGAAGTCTGGAGGGGACGTACGAGAAAGAGAATACCGCGTGTAGCAACGTGAACTCGCACGTCCTGCACGCCCGTATCGCCTTTTAAGGTAATTTATATATGGAAATGTTTGTATACAATAAAGTGGCAGTTAGGGATGGGATGATGGGTCGATGTGGGAGCGGGACGAGGTATCTTGTGTGTGTATAAATAAAGGCCCCATAGGTATCGCGCCTCGGCCTCACTTGAACCCAATACCTACTGCGAGATATCGTGTGTGTGTGTGTGTGTGTGTGTGTGTGTGTGTATGTGTGTGTGTGTGTGTTAAAGTCAGTCTTAGTAGTCATACCTGCATCCACCCTGCGTGTAACTGTGTGATAACTGTCTTTTTATACCGTCTTAAGTTTTTTCCTTTGTCTCCCCGACCCCCAGGGCCTCGCCCTATACACGCCTCGATACACGCTGGGGTCACCCCAGCGTGTATCACCATCCCCCTACCATTTTGTGGTGGCGGGCACCTTGGATTTACTTTTTATAAATCTGTATAGTGTTTTACTAGTCAAGCCCTTTCATTTGATACCCATATTGCGGGGTTATGAAAAAGTTATAGCTATATTATTGGACCATCCATCTTGGACCTATTCCCATGACACATACATAGCTAAGAACATCATAAACCCTTGGCAGTGGTCATACCCCTACCCTAGGCTAACACATCATCATACCATCGACACGAAGAAGATGACTGCTTAGCTAATAACAAACCCGATTAATTCACCTTTCAAACAAAAAAAAATCAAAATCGGTTCATCCGCTTGGGACCTACGATGCCACAGACAGCCACACAGACACGTCAAACTTATAACACCCCACGCAGGTTAAAAACTTAGTAAAAGAAGCTGTTATTCTGGAAGCAGTTAGCATTCGACGAGTTAATTATTTGTCGAATCAGCCTCCAACAATGATACCTAGTAACACTTAACAAATGGCTAAAATGGCGTGCATAAATATAATTATTAAGCTATGTTTCACGACCTCCTATTAAGTTCCCGTTAAATTACTTGACATTGGTAATTCTGTTCCATTTTTTTATTTATCCGGCGGTTAGCGGCTATCCAGAAGTGGCGAAATAGGCCCTCCAACTGCCTCCAACATTTCACAGTTGAGTCGGTTGCCCCAGCGGATATAGTACGAATTTCGTAATTTGAGTCAGTGTATGACGTCGTGTAAATATGTATGGTAAGTAAAAATTTGTGTATTTAACCATGGCGTCCGGATTTAAGCTAATAAGGGCCTGTTTCACCGCTTACTAATAATTTCGTACAAAAACTGGTTCTATTTTTGAATTTATCTCGCGCTTAGCGGTTATCCAGAGGTGGTGAAACATAAGAATCGTAATCGCCTTAGGATCCTCTTAAAAGATGGTAGGCGTCTTGATGTTACAATATCTAGTTATAGAAAAATCTACATCTCTCTATTTATGGGTTTTATGAGAGTCTAGCAAATAACCAAATGTTGGGTAATTGCTAGATTCTATACAATGTTCCATATAATCGTTCGTACAATAGTCAAATGCACAAATTACTTAGCACATACAATTATTTTACGACGTCATACACTGATAATCTTTTAAACTGAAATTATGAAATTCGAACTTTTTCCGTTGCAAAGAATTTCATAATTTGAGTCGCTGGGGCAAAAAAACACGAATCTAAAGCATAATAGTCCTTCAGTGGCGGGGTTACTTACATGCCGCAAATAATAAAAATTAGAATATGTTGCACTCGTGCTAGATAGGATCATATAACGTTCACGTGCACTTATGACACCTAACAATAAGACTACTACTTTATATATTATTATTGACTAATAACAAAAAAATATGAGGGTAGCTTTGTAACATCAAGGCCGGCCCCTCACATCCGGAATTTTCATCATCTGAATAATCTGTATTATTTAAGAAAGCCCATAATTACACACAAAGTAATGATCGATTTGAGATTTTCATAATCTGAAAAATCAGGTAAACAATTACTTTGTGTGGAATTCTGGGTTTTCTTAATTAATAATCTGAATTCAGATTACGAAAGTTCCGGATGTGTGAAGCCGGCCTAAGAGCTGGTGACCCGTTCGGAGGTTTTAGGCAGCTTGGAAACATTAAAACTGTGTACCTAATTTTAAAGTTACTGATAGGCACTTAGGAGAACAAGAGTCTGGCTGCAAGGTAGCGAATATTTTCCTGCTGCGCAGTAGTTATACGACTTCTGCAAATAAATCGTCAAAACAATATGCTTTAGGCACTATGATATTATTAAGTAGTTCTTTAGTTTAAAATCTACGCCTAGGGTCTACGCTTGCAAACGACTGGATGTCCGAAAAGAAATACAATTAATAATAATCGTTTTTTGATAATAGTAATAATATATACCTATTCTTAGAGGGTTCTTACATTTTTATTAACGAGTTCCTAAATAAGGTGAATTGATACCTTAGATATTTTAAAAACCTTTAAAAGTGTAATAGTTGCCTAAAGGGCAATGGCCCGGGGTAGCAAGCTGGTGTTGCGATGATAAAAGCATAAGAAAAGCGTCCGTCGAAATGTGTTAAATTATGGTGGCGCCACGGTAGCAATTTGGTTAATTTTAACAATACTATTTGAATTTAAAAAAGTATTATTTTCTCCAAGCAGAACAAGCAGCATTTAAAACTGCTACTTAAGCATAGCAATCACATCACTTGCTACGCTAGCGCTATTGCGCTAGCGCACTTTTTCAACTTATAAAATGGTTCTCCTTGTGTATAACCCTCGATAGCTGTGTACAGAAGAAAATGATATTTAAATTTTAAAATTAAACTAATAAAATTATTTATTAGGTACATTATAAAATCAATATTAAATTGTCAGTTCTCTATTACTAGATATTATAAAACCAATGCCTCCGCCGCGTCGCTGCCTGTACGTGATAAACTTAATACACCGATTTTCATGCTGTTTTTACAAATGGATAGTGGTTCTCGAGAAAGGTTTTAGTGTATAATTTGTCAAGTTTTTGTAAACATTGGCTAAAATATAATGATATTTGTTGGTATCAGAAAAAAATAAACCATCTGGGAGCTTTCAACGAAAACGCTGCCTAAACCCTTTGAGATATAACAAAATGATGTGTGGTGGAATTATGTATCCTACACAGCTTATGTATGACGGGTGTAGGCACGCCTTAAATAACGGCGTGCCATTTATAACCACCCACCGGCGAGTATCATTTCTCAGTTAGGAGTACACCGACCTCTTGGGTAGTCCACCGTATTGGATTTAGAACAACGTTATTATACTTACCTTGTATTTTTACGTTTTTTATTTTTTTTAAACGTTGCAAAATTGTATGTCAATCGGTTGAGGATGGTTGAGGTGAGGATGATAAGGGCTACAGTTTTTTGCCTCACCAGATAGCGCCACTATTGAGAGAGGTCCTGAAGTGTGACTCAAAATTTGTTGTTATGCGCGTGAAGACATACCTATTATATATTTAAACCATATTTAATACAATAGAACTGTAGCGTATTTACATAATATCGGTTATGGCAGTGTACCATTATTTTGTTAAAAAAAAGGAAGACAAGTTCAATTTTGCATCTTTTTCTTAGCTCCAGTTTTACATCAATAATATTATATACTGAATTTGCCATAATTAATCTGAGTTATTGCCAAATATTTGAAACATTATTTTATTAAGAAATAAACCCGCGAATTCAATCCACAAGCAATGCCATTTTGGAGACAGATGAAAATTTCGATATATAATATATATCTATGATACGACCGTATCTCAGAAATCCCAGATAATAAAATAATCGCTGCAAACAAATCTTTCTGGATTGTGGGTCATTAAAATACAGAAAAACTTGTCTTCTAGTTTAATTTCATAGTGGATTTAAATAAATACTAATAAGGGACTAAAAACTATAGGCCAAGTACTGGATTTCTTTTTGATAAGACTACCCAATGAGTAGGGCAGCCTTTAGAAGTAGTGACTTTTGGGTATTTATCAGGGATTTTAATTTTGATGACGTTAAAATTTAGTCGCTATTTAGTCGAAAGTAGTCGCTAAATAATCAGATTTAATTGGTCACCGGTTCAAAAGTAATAAGGGTTTATAGGTGGCCGTGCCAGAGTCAGCCTCCCCAGCTTGGCCACATTTATACTAGTATCTTACAAATTATAATTATAGTTTAATTATAGGGGTAAAGAAACAAATAGTTTCAGTAACATTTTATTATGTTCACTGGATTACAAATATCATACAGTATTAGTGATAGATACAATTACTTACAGAGTATATTTAACTACAATAGAAATTTCCCAATAGTTTACAACAAATCACGAGAGCATTTTCTGTGGGTTTCCTACCTATACTTACAAAATTATTGTAGATAGTCATTGTAGTGTAGTAGGATATTAATGATAGTTGGCCATAGAATCCATTTTATGGTAATTCTACTTCAACGTAAATATTATAAAGATTGTATTTCTTTGATATAATTTACTTGGGGAATCATTGCCTACAGAATCGATCAATGTAGCCATTTCTAGAGCCAATAGAAACTTAAAATTGTTGCAATAACTTTCTTTCTTTCTTTCTTTCTGTTTGTTTGGTAGCTACTCATAAGTAAAGGTATTTAGCGTTTAAAATAAATAATGTGGTAGTTTTCACCGTCGCTTTTTAATTATAATATATTTGTAAATATGTCATATAAATTGCCACGGACCGGCACAGTACTGCTTAAACGCATCATATTTTTATCGCCTTCATTCAAATGTAATTTTTACCTATTTGTAAAAACAGGACTTACCAATTTTATTTTTGTATTGCGCAGATACTAAAATAAAATTGGTACGTACTGTTTTTCGCCTGTGTGTGTGTGTAAATTTTGAATTAGTAGCCTTTAAAAGGCTATAGTTTTGACGTTGCCCAACCAATGCTTAGAAGCGAAATCGACCGAAATCATATAAAATCGACTGAACAACCACAATAGTATATGGCGCCATATTAACGAAACACTACCAAGACAAGCGACTATCAAACTGACGAATAAATAAGACACGATCGACCTAGACATGACCCAGACGTAGCCGAGACTTAAGTAACCACCACTTAAAATTATACGTATAGCTATTCTATACGTTATAATATTAAGTGGCTTCAATTTTTAAAACTGATCAGTTTTTTCCGTTATTTCGAAGTGTGTGAAACAATGTAGATTGTGGATAGTGTTTTGTGGTTTTGCCACCAATAAATGGAATCTTCATACGTAAGTTGTCAAATACCGCCATTATTCACGTCAAAACGCTGCATTATTAACGTCAGATGGTCATTACTTTGAGTAACACATATCTGGTGCAGCAAAGATGTGAGAAGTGAAATATATCATAGCCATACACGCGATATGAATCAACTTATAAGGGAACTCAAATTTCCAACGTATTTTTTTGCATATACATTTACTTAAAATTTGAGTGGTCTGCAAAAGTTCATAGGCTCTTACGTATTTGGCTAGAATAGGCTTAGGTTATATATCATATAACAATTGCACTGAAAATTTGTGAAAATAGAGCCACCGTGTGGCACGATTTAGTCAGTGAACTATGGAGTTTAACAGAAACCTTCAATACAACTTTTATACCACTTGGGGCAAAATAATTATATAAATGGCAGATATACTATTATATATATAACGCAGCCAACAAATAACATTTAGTTCTGTGACATTCCACGCGGACATGTTTCAACAACATTTTATAGATAAATTCAACTATTACATAGGAGTTTCCAAAACTATTATCTTTGCGAGTTTTTTATACATACATAGTGCAAACACAATTCTGTACAATGTTAGCGACGGATTTACAACAACTTCATAGTATAATAATCAAACTTCTCAGAATTACAGGTATTTATAAAACATGGTTTACAATCATTTAAATGTGCCTATGTGTACTTAGAAACGTGGTTAGACTATGTATAAGCTTTCTACATAAAGTCGTGAAGGTAGGAGGCGCCATTCGCTAGGGTTGTTAACTGAGGGATACTACTACAATCGTATAAAATATATATGTATAAGAATCTGTAGGGTTTAGGGAACAATTAAGGACCGGATCTTATTGTAAAATGTTTACATATAATACATATATGTGGCAAGACGATGTCTCTATAAACCAAGGGAATGGAGAAAGGATGCACCACTCAACAGGTTGTAAGTTTCACAGTTGAATCGACATCCTTAACTAAAATTAATATATAAACATTGCCAGATAGATTTTTGTTAAGTCATCCCTAATAAAGGTACAATTAAGCTATATTAAACTAATATTAAATATACGTTAACTTAAAATCTAGTTCACAGACGTATTTACAGTTTGAATATTCGAAACAATAAAATATTAAGGATTAACTTTGTGAATGAAATTATAAACGGTGGCGGGCGTTACTTTGCTCTAGTGAATCAAATAACATACCTAGTGTTGCCACTAAAGGTCTATTAAAAAAGATTGAATAATGGAAAATTCATTGCAAATGCATTATTTGATTTGTAAGCGCCCGCGCAACATGAGTGCTAGTTTCGAATACATTTGTGATTTCATTTTCAAACCGACCATCATTTTATTTTTCTTAAAAACATAACTATAGTAGTTGTTGTTCGCTCGTAGCTGCCTAGACAAGCTATGTAATAAGACCGTTCCCTTTGTATTTAACAAAGGGAACGTTCTATCATGTCTCTAAAAAAAAAACTACATATATGTATAAAGAAAACTGAAAAATGCAGAAGAAATATTAAAACGGTGTACGAATTTATCGTATCATAAAAATGCAAGTACTTTCCCATAAAAACCCCGTTAATGACGTCAAATAATAGCAAAAAAGAAAATATATAAAATAAAGTATTAAAAAATAAATAAGGTTTTTTTAATAGAAAGAATTCGAACGTTTATTAACGGACTTTTTAGAATGGGGTGTTATTTAAAAATGCTTTCGGGCGAAAAACGAAAACCTGCACGATGCTGATATCCGTTTCCTAGCTACCGTGGTGCACAAACCCCAGATATTTAAGGTAATTCGAACAAAAAGCTTTTCTTATTTTTTTTACTTAATCTCCTCAGTCTTCACACGGTTCTTTCTTATCGTCCTCCGTTTTAAACCTGAAATTAACAAACTGAATTTCAAAATTTTTGCTTTAAACCCCACTCTTTAATGAATTAATCTTGTGACGTATGTCTCGACAATCCAGGGTCCAACTTTTTATTAGCACCTGTTTTCAGTTACCCTCTTTGAATTGTTTCCCGCGTTTACTACGGTCTATTCAAGTTCTACCTCGTACTGGATGTAGTAAACAGTTGTAAAATAATGTACACGTATTAGCAGTTTTATAGTTAACCCGCGATTTTTTAATCTTTACAATCACGTTTTCGAAGCCTATAGTTGTTTTTTACGTTGTTACGACTTGATTGTATTAGCCTCTTAAGAGAAACCATTTGACAATTTCATTATTTATAAAAAAGGATTAATTTAAATAATACAATATAGTTTATTGAAAATAATTAAATAATAAAAAATATATTAAAGTAAAGCTTATTAAAACATTTATTTTCCTGCACATCTGCTAACACACGATGTTGCGTCACAGTGGACAGGTGACTTTTATTTCCCGCGTGCTAGGTCCACTGACGATAATAAAAAAATACCCCTAATTCCCCTAATCCCTAAAAAATTCGTGAATCAATAATAAAGCTCATAAATTTTTACTTGAATATAAAATGATGATTGCAATCTTTCAATAATAAAATGATAAATTCTGAGTGCGCGAGGACTAACACGTGTTATTGATAAAATTTACTTTCATTTTTCTAAAATACACTTAACATTTAAGTTGATTTTTTTTGGTTTTTTTTTTCATTTTTTATACATTGATTTAGAATGCATCGGACTGATACGGTCAGACAACGGTGCACATTAATCAAGTCACCACTATTATAATAGCCGCACTTAGAACTAACAAATTGTGTGTGAAAGGTGGTACATTCGTTGTCTAAGTACTCAAAATACGTTCAAACATTGAAACACGATTCGATTAAGTATTTACAGACACCTGCCGCACAACGGTTTCCCAACAAAAATGCCACCTGGTTAAGACAAAGTAAATACCGTTCAGGTAGCGTACAACAAAATAGCATAAAAAATCTATGTGTTACATTCGTTTGCGGCAGGCTTTGTACAAAATAGTATATATATCAGAGCAAGAAGTTCTTGGGGCGAATCAAAACATCAAAATACAGTTTTGCAACGAACAAAGATGGTATATTAATTGATGTTTTGAATTTCGATCCGCCAAAACGGATAACCTATGGCATCACAAATAAAACTTCGTGCTGAATTTGAGACTTCGGTTTAAAGAACTTTATTTCCCATTAAGACTTGAGGCATATAAGGAGTATTCATCACCAATACCCAGCGCTCATGTCGGTAGCAATAAGTTTCTTGGCTATAATAACTGGTAGAATCATAACTTAAAATGTGATACTTGCGTCATGAACTTCTTTCGAGTCTATTAAATTTACGACTTACCATTGTCTAATGAGTACATGATAAGTTAAATACAAAAATAGGCAGTCTTACTCAAATTTCGAAGTAGCCCGACTTTCATAGATGTTTTATTGTTGGCATTTACTCAGTTTTTATCACCGTATCACCGATTTTATCTGTGTTATAATAATTATAAAAAAATCTCATACGAGTGGAACTTAAATTTTGAATGAGTGTGCGAACAGGTATCGATTTTAAATCGGGAAAGGGAATCTTGGAAACCACATCAGTGGCGATATGTGTTTATGTCAACATGTTTAAGAGGGAGGCCTCCCTCAAAGTGAAAAATTGCAATTAAATTGCAATGAAAGTTAATCGAACCCAGAGCAAACTCATATCAAAAGTTCAATGGTAAAAACTCAAGAAAAACCAGGAGCCGGTGTATTCCTTTACATATTAAAACAAGCTTGAAAGTCTGGCGGTTCGTGTGTTTTAATGTTTGACGTATGAGTAGATAAAAATCCCGGCGAGGATGAATCCGAAGGTGATAGTTAATGGTTTGTACAGCGACCTCTTGAGCGCGTGCCACCGCTCCGCTTCACGCGCTTTTCGCTTCATGTTGGACACACGATCTGCCAACTCGCGCGTTCGCCGCCTGCGTAACGTCGTCTCTGTACCCTCGCTTGCAGTACTGGAAGGAAAAGTAAGAAAATTATACCGTTTGTACACATCTATCTATCTATATAAATAAAAATGAATCACTAAATATGTTGCTAAGCGCAAAACTCGAGAACGGCTGAACCGATTTGGCTAATTTGTATTTTGTTGTGTTTGATGAAGTCTGAGGAAGGTTATTATGGAGAGAAAAACGTAAAAGGTCACGCGGGCGAAGCCGCTGGGCAAAAGTTTTATATAAAACCTAAAAAATATAACACAGTAATCACATAGAAATTCGTGTAATGAGGCGATTGTGAAATCAATAATCGAAGCAAGTGTTTTTGGGTATCATGGAACTGTGCGACTAGCGACGCCGTAAAATATTTGTATGGAAAGCCCTCGCAGCGCCTCTGGCGGTTACGTAAGGAACTGAAATCAGCTATGAGATTACAGCGTTTCGATGCGTAGAAAACCTATCGAAAGCCATTCGATAGAACTCATGGTTGAGGTAATGTTTATTATTACGGTCAAATTAAATACGACTACGTTCTTATCAACATTTTTGGCAAAGATGACTAGGACTATGGGCCGCGGTAGATTATTAAAAACGATATGCGTATTAAGCAACTATTTTGTTAACTATTATACTGGCTGTATTGAGTATACCTAATACATTAATTACCGTAAAAAATGATCAACTTATATTATAAAACCAACCCTGAAATCGCGAAATATAAAATCAAACGTTCCAATGATATAACTAAACCGTTCTATATTTTTTTATTGAGATTTCTGAGTAGGAGGTAAAAACACCCCTTAAATATTTAAGTTATTTAAAAATATTAGGTTTATTCTTTTTCTTCTCACTTTTGACAGTGTTTTGATCGTGGTCGTCACCTTAGGCCTAAAGTGTATAGCAATGTAGAATTAAGTACAATGTTTTTTTTACTTTCGCCTTTTATAAGCTAAGCTATACTAAGCTAAGCAAGCTGTCTTTTATTATAATAAGTACGTTATTGTGAACAATATTGTATTGCTTACAGATTTATAGGAAAATATTAGAAAATAAGATATGTAATTAAAAATAAAAATTTATTAAAAATAGAGAATAAAAAAAAATTTGTTTGTTTGTCGTTTATATTTTAAATCAAGTGTTTTCCTTATGTGTGTTGTTTCCTATGTACAATTCATAAACACAATCCCGTTCACTTGGATTGAAACAACCTTTTCTATTTACCTGAATTTCAAATATTGAATAATTTCTACTTTTTCCTATACCTACGCAAATTTTTGTATAATATTATGTATTGGAACTTGTTTACTTTGTTCTTTTTTCCTTCACATTCGTAAGACACGTACATGTATATTTTAAATTGCTAATATATAAAAATGAACACCTATTTTTTCTGGTCACGCTATTAGTTACTCGAGAACGGCTTTACGGATTACATTTATCTTTTTAAAATTGTTTCCTAATACTTCGTAAAAGGTTATTATATAAAAAAAAGAAAATTGCGCAGATACATTGGACAATTTAAAAAAAACTTTACGACCATATTAATAAAACCTTTTTTGATTAAAATGATTTTACGAACAAATGTCGGTTTCAAGTTCCAAAATTCTTTGACGGATACATGATAGCTACATTTTCCAAGTGCTAGTTTTATTGTGATCACATTGACGCAAGTCACGCTGCGGACGAAAGCTAGTACATCACAAAAGTAAAATAAAAGTGCAATTGTTATGCGTTCGGAACTCCGGACATGAGACAGGGGTGTTGAGACGGACACATCACTACGGTGAGCCATATAATGTAATGTTTACCAGTTGTCGCATCACTCAATGCGTATTCGGCTGGAATATATAAACGTCATTATAATTATCATTTCACTGTTTACTAGCAAAGTACTCAAATGTTTTCGTTTCTTACAATAAGGTCGGTACTTTGTAGTCTACTAAATCTCGGATTCTAAGAGATTAATTGAGAAGAATAATTAAAAAGTATAATTATTAGATTTTTTTCTAATGTATAAGCGTAATACTTCCCGATTTTATTATTATTTATTTAAGTAGATTAGAATACATCTAGAAATCCTAAATAATTATCAATCTAACGTTAATCTGACTTTTATTCTTATCTTTGGATACACCATTTTGAAATATTAACAGTAGTTCATAAGTACCTAATACTTAACTTACTTAATAGGGGAGAAGACTGGTGTTGAATTTGTTAATAATCACACGCTTATTGAAAAATATCATTAGCATACTTCGTATATTGAAAATACATATTAAATCGATCAAGAAATTTCTGAGATAAATGCCTTCAAAGTTTTTGGTAGGGATTGAGAGGGGATGCTCTGTCCCTTTCCCGCAAAACGAGTGTTAGTATAGAATTAGTATGGCGGACGCTACTTTTGACGTCATTTGTCAGTATAGTACGCTCTCTGTTTAGCATGAAATTAAAATGCTTTTAACTTCGTTATTTTTGAACCAATTTAAATTTTGTTTCTGATAATCGGCTCTATTTATGGTCAACTTTTGCATGAGGCCTAAAGGGATAAAAAGGATAAAAAATAATTAGGCGCATAGCCTATTGCACTCTTATTTACTACTAATATTAACATGAGGTACTAAGTACCTAAAAAAGTGCCTAAGTACGTAATTAAAAAAATATTAGTTATGACTAGTTATCGTACAACTGTTCTACTAAAGTTTATGTAACAGATTATGTCCATATCGCAATTTACTTGAGATTGAAACAGTAGGTACAAATTAATTTTATCATCCGCATATTAGCAGGCTGTATTCACTTTTTCTATAAAAAAAGGTTCCCCCAAAAATATTTATATTTAGATATTTATTTATTTAATTATGTCAGTTTGACAGTTCTTAATGCCTCATTTATTTATTTATTTATAACAATTAGAAAAAGTCCTTTATCATTAATTCCATAACTTTTAAACGTTATTAGGTGAATGGTTAATATGGTTGTTATCAAGCGGGTCGCGTGGAAGGCCTATGTTCCTCATGTTCTGTATGCAAGCGGCCCGCCTCGCCTGTAGTATACGGTATGTGTCAGTGACATACCTTTCCACAATGGAGGGTGCGGGCTCGTCATCCTCGTCGTCTGCAGACGACGCCGGCGTTGAGGACTCGCGCGCCGGCGGGGTGGGCGGCGTCTCGTCTGAGCTAGAGGAGTCTTGAGGTGCAGTTATATTCAAGTTGCCTGTTATCCATATATAAACACATTCATTAATTAAAATTACACTGGTTCGATTTGTGGTCACAGACGGGTTTTGTATAACATATAGGTATACAATACATAACATATATTGTTGTGCATGCATGCATTATGATAAATAAATGATTAATGAAACAGTTAATATTCTCAGAGATTTCTAAGAAATAAAAGAAACCGAGATTTAATATTTCCCAGACATCTCCGAGAGTGATTAAATGTGGAAACGTTTTCTTTATTTCAAAGGATAACTAACAATGTGGGCTACACATTCCTGTTAGCTCCTTTGACTATTCTATACAAAACATCAAGATCGAAGTATGAGATAAGATAATGTTTGTGCTATGAATAGATGAAAATTGATACACATGAAAAGATGGCGACATTGAATGATATTAAAGCCCTAGCCTGCTTATTCAAACATCGATATTTAACATCAACATTTAACATCAACATTTAACATCAAAATGTAAGGCACTTAGCGGAGCGTTCGCGCGCGCGCCGTCGTACACTCGTACCTGTACGAGTGTACGTGCGAGTCACGTGATGTAGTGCGACATGTAAGCTAGCTAATTCAATGAGTATTATATACAATAAAGCTCGCATTCCTTACTCTAAAATGAGCACAGTACCACCAATTTATACATTCAGTCTTCATGCAGACATTAAAACTTTTATTTTTTAGCTGTGACGATGGCCTGTAGGTATTTTGTACCTTAAGCAGTCTTCAAAACATGTCCATGGATAAAAGTAAGAACTGAAATATTTTCAAAACAAATCAATATGATCAGATATTTGCACACTTTTTACAATTAATTTATTACCTATTTATGTACATTACACATTTATAAATATATATTTTTTATACACAGTGGGGCTGTGGGCTTAAAAATATCATCAAGTTTCCATTTTTCATAACCTTTTGAAGGTCGGAACCTTAGGGAAACTATTGTTATGAGTTTATGACAGATGAAGGCATTGTATGATATATAAAATGTTCAATCTATCAACATGCATACAATTTTTATGATCTTAGCTTGACGACAATTAATCGGTGTTGATTGTCTGGTGTCCTGCATGACTAGACTAATAGAATTCATAATTAATATTCAATGGAATTTATAACTACAATTTTATAATCATATCTATACTGATATTATAATAATGAGAAAATACTTTTATTTTTGTATATTTGTAATGAGTACCTAAACTCAAAAACTACTGGGCCAATTTCAAAATTTCTTTCACTAATAGAAAGCTACATCTTTCCCGTGTAACATACTAGGGTATAATTTATAACACCACGCGGGCGAAGCCGCTGGCGGAAAACTAAATTTATAATTTACTCTAATTTAATATCAATAATTTGTGTGCCTATGTGGCTGATCATGGTATGTACATTATTAGGTATATATAAGATAAGTGTATAAAGAACACCTGTATGTAACAAATGTATTACTTTGATTTAGCAATTTTACAAAAACTTGTGACACTTCCTTAGTTGAAATGGAATTTCCTTGGTAGAGGAGATTATCTTCAGATTTTCATACTTAAGAGTCAGTTAAAGGAAACCAACAGTGCAAACCAACTGGGTGTCAAAATAAATCCACCAAGAACCTAACCTGGGTTTAAAATGTAATTATATATTCTTAATCGTTGGGGTTTCTGGGGTTCTTACGCGGGAAGTATGTTTTTAACCTAAATAACCTACCGAGGGATTCGCTGGCGGGGATAGCGGGGAGAGGTCGAGCAGGCGCCCGGGTGAGGCTCTCCCCTCGCGGAGGCGGCGGCGGTGGAGCTTCTTCCTCCCCGACCATCGCGAAAATACTATCTTCCGCCTCGTCTTCATCTTTCTGCTTATAAGAATGTATGTTAAGTAAAATATACAACAAATAAACGCGGAGAAACCGAAAAAAACATGGGATAAGCAAAGATCTATTAGAAAATCAGCAATGGGTTCAGAGGCGTACACACACAGTTCACCGGTATGTCTTAGATGCCATGTAATAGAGGGCGAGCCTATTGCCAAACCGGTAACGGCACAGAGACGAATTTGAGCTGCTACCAAGAATTTAATAGAAAAACCTTCTAACACTCGACATCATTTAGTAGTAGGTTATTAATAGTAAGCTTTAAGAAATAAAACAGTTCCTAAATATTTAAATAAAACTACTTTTTACGGATTTTATCGCGTTATATTGATATTATTTTAATCCCGACGTTTCGGACACTTTATAGCGTCCATGGTCACGGGTGACTAAGGTGGTAGGCGTCTTGACGTTTCAATCACTAACAGCTACCCTACATTTTTGTTAATTGTTGGCAATCCGATTCACGCAGAACGAGCTCACCGTATCCTTCGGTCTTGCAGTTTTAGGCTTGGATTTAGAAATTGAATCTATAATAGGGTTCCAAGCAGGTGGAAGGACCCAGCCATCTTCTCTATTGAAATTTGGATGTTTTTAATTTCCATGGCCTCACGAATCATCCTGGGTAGGAATCGGTTTTCTTTTGCGAGGACTTGTGGTTGATCAAATCTGATGTAATGCCGGGCCTTGTCAAGGGTGTGTTCACAAATTGCAGATTTTCCGGAACGGCGGTGTTTGACATCAGCGATGTGTTCTTTTACGCGGGTCCCTATGCTTCGTTTAGTTTGGCCTATGTAAGAGAGATCACAGTCAGAATCAAGCTTATATACTCCGGCATCTTGTAGAGGTATATGACACTTTACAGGTGGCAAAAACTGACTGATCTTCTTCAGCGGCTTGAAGTAAGTTTTAATTGAAGCACGCTTCAAGATGTAGCCAATCTTGTCAGTGACTCCTCTCACATAATATGGTAGTACTGCAGGTAAGCGCTCGACTGTGGCACGTTTCACGCGGTTTCGCGACGCGCTGTAAAGGGTCCGTACCGTCGGGGTTAAAATTATATCAATATAACGCGATAAAATCCGTAAAAAGTAGTTTTATTTCAATGTCAAAATGTAAGTGTCAGAAATCAGTAAGCTCCTAAATATTTAAATATCGCCACGTTTAATTGCTGAAAGTCACTTACGTAATTGGGGTCCAAGCGCTTGGTGCCTTCAATGACGGCTTGGTAGCAGAAACGCAGCTGGTCAGGTGTTTGGATCAGCCCCATCCGGTGGCGACGCATCTCCAACAGCAGCTCTTGAATGTTCAGATTATCTATCCCCTCGTTCTCGGCCTGGTAAATGGAACTGCTGTTACAAGTCGTTGAATAACGGCTAGAAGTTAAATGTGTTTGGAACCAATCTTTATCAGTTACTTTTGAAGCGTTTAAATATAGAACTTATCGATGTAGATTATGATTATGTATTTTACAATAATGTATGGATAATGTTAAAGGAAAATCCTATATTCTATGTATCGTCAAAGCGGCTACGAACTTCAACACTACTTAATTATTGTTTACCGTAATACTTTAAAAGAAATTGCTTTAAACCTTTAAAATTACTATTTAATAGAAAAGTATTGCACAAATGCCTACAGCTAACATAAATAAAAACGTGGTAATTGGTATAGCACTCGTCAAATTTCTTTTTCCAATGTCACTTTGATCAAAGATATTGGATAAAGACATTTGATGTAATAGTTGCATGGCACCCATAAGTAATTTTGCCTATACATTATTTAAACAAAAAACGGTTTCTCAATTGCTTTTCTACTTATAGATATGTGGAAGTCTCCGGAAGTTTCTGGAATAGGTACATAGATAAAATACATGCAAAATAAAAACGAGATTTTCATGCTTATGTAAGACAAGTGCAAAAATAAAGACAGTTATAATAATCAGTACGGGAGGAAATAAGTAGTTTACTTACAGATACTGGTGAAGGGTAGGTAAGGGAAACAGATGGACTTAAAAATAACAATAAGAACACCCATTGCAGTGTATCTCCAGCCACGCTCTAGTTGATTTCTTTAAAATAGGACAACACATCACCAAAATTAAAACAGCAAAACCTCAAGAAAAACAAAAATTTGACCATTTAACCTGAAACAAACATTACAATAATTAAATCAGGAGACATAATTAGATAATATTGTACTCACGATGACAAGGCAGCAATCTACGAGACAAAAAGTGCCAGATCTTCCTATTCCGGCACTGCAGTGGACCACCGGCGGGCCATCGAACAGTTCCAGCGCTCCTGACTCGCGCACTTTCTTCAGGAATTGAAGGAACGCCACGGGAGAGGTGGGGACCCCAAAATCGGGCCAAGTAGTGTAGTGATACTGCATAACACTGCGAGAAGCGTCGCTGTCGAGGTCATAGAGCCTAGAGAAAAGAAAATTGTTGTGTTGGATTGTTCGATGACATCATTATTGTTGTATGTTTATTCGATGGCATTGCAGGCATCAATCCTGCTTCTGATCGAATCAACAAGAAATATCATAGGACCAAATCCTATAAATACTGTACCTGTAAACTTAGGCTCTCATGCGTGAATAGCAAACTATTTACATGCCCGTGTTTCTAACAGTTACCTCGTAACAGTACATAGGTACAGTTCTTGCTATTCTTATTTTACAGCTTGAAGTAGGCACGAGGTAACTTCAACCCGGCCGTAAAAATCGGAGTGGGAAAAATATTGGATTAAAATTATTATAACGACAGCCTACGAGTTGAGCTTTCATCTTTATTTATTATAGTCCAATATTTTTCTTTATGCAGTGTATGCAAAGTATGTTTTCCGATAAACATCTCGATAAAACTAGCATTGTGAATAATTTGTATTGTTCAAGTATATCTATGTTTCGCCAAGCCCAACTGTCTTGGCGTTTACAAAAACGGCAGCGGCGGTAGTCTCCGCAATGGCACCGCTAATAAACGTTTGTGGCCCAGGTTTTAGGGTTCTTTTGTGAAATATTCGATGAGGAATTCTATTGGCCGGTTCCTATATCAAATCAGTCTATAGATTTTCTTAGTAGAGATAGGATTTTGAATGTTTGACATAGCGTCCATACAAATAATGTTAAAATTCTATCCATAGTAAGCAAATCTATCGACTGATTTGATATAGGAATCGGCCGTAAACGGGTTTATGAACGTACGTATCCTGTAAGCAAAGTCCCCCTTATCTCCTGTTCATTGATTCAATCATTTGTCAATGAAACAATTAAATTTTAGCACACATCAATTGACGCGGTAGTCCCTATACTAAGTGACCTTGGTACCATTTGTTGGAGTACACGTCACGCGGTAGGTCAGCAGTACGAAGCGGCTGGCTTCAGACAATTACTTTGCGGGATTAATATAACACTCTGGATATGTGATTCTTTATAAAACTGCAATGATTTTATAAATGTTTGGTGTCGAAGTGAATATTAAATCTGGTGCCATACCATCACGCCGGTATTCCCCGAAGGGTTAATTAAGCAGATTTGTCTACTAACGTACACCCACAGTTCAAGTTAATCTGGTTTACATCAATATTCTTTGTCTATAATGTAGTTATTTATTTTAGAACATTGACATTTTTGGTGCAATCACAGACGGGATAACAATACCTTAGGTAGTACTTAGATCATAATAACTTTTATAGATGTTTTAGACGCAGGGCGGTTGATTCCTCCCTTGAGACATCGACGCTCGGGTCCTTGCGTCACTGTATACATGGCGCAAGGACGCGCTGGAGCGCAGAGGGGGGTACGTCCCGAGGGAGCTGGAGCACCAGAGGCGACTGCTGCAACAGGCAGCGCTACATGTGTGGTCGGAGTGTTTGGGCCGACCAAGTGCAGGTGTCAGGACGGTCGAGGCAGTCCGTCCTATTTTGACGGACTGGGTGGGCAGGCGTCACGGCGTGCTGACCTTCCGGCTGACACGGGTGCTGTCGGGGCATGGATGCTTCGGCAGTTACCTGTGGCGCATCGCCGGGAGGGAGCCGAACGCCCACTGCCACCACTGCAGGAATTGCCCCAAGGACACGGCGCAGCATACGCTCGCGGAGTGCCCCGCCTGGGCAGAGCAGCGCCGTGTCTTGCGGGCTGCAATAGGGGAGGACCTCGACCTCCCGGCCGTCATCACAGAGATGGTCGGGAGTCCTGACGCCTGGCAAGCGATGGCCTCCTTCTGCGAGGACGTCATCTCGCAGAAGGAGGAGGCGGAGCGAGAAAGGGGGTGCGCTGCCGCCACCCTGCAAATCCGCGCCCGACGCACTGGGCGCAAGAACAGGGCAAACCGTGCCCTGTTCCAACCACCATAAAGTGGCCACGGGCGGCAGACTTGGGGAAGTCTGTCGCCCAGCACTATGGCCCGAGTGACGCGGTCGGAGTGTGCCGCGTCCCACTCAGTGGATTGGCAGGAGAGGGGGGTGCACACCACACACACCCCCCGAACAGAGCCGGGGGCTGCATTAGCGGCCCGTCACCGCCGGGGTCGCGGAAGAGTGTCAACACGTTCCCGTGAACCCGGCCCAAAGGTGATGAGTCTGGTTTTAGGACGTCCTTTTCAGGGCGGAGTCCACACACCGCGCTGCCCTTCCCCGGGGCAGCGTGACGGTGCATAAAGCATTTCCAGACGTTAAAAAAAAGGGCGGTTGATTCGGAATTAGCTGTTACATTTAATATAGCCCCGATGATAATTTTATCAATAAAAGGTAAGGTAAGGTATATTCGTAAAGTATTCAATACTTTTTTGTTTTATAAATAAGATAAAGCTCCAATTATAAAACATTTAGGGTTACGTATTGATTTACCCGTCAAGTCTGTGAAATTAAAAACACTTCGACTATTTAAAATAAAGCTTATGGAAATATAGATGTATGTACTTATATTTATCGATCACCTCCATCCCAATTTGCAACCGAATTAAATGTTATTTGCATTTCATAATTGAAATACTATTTAGTCTGCAGTTCTAAATTTGTGTATTGAGTCATCTGCTGTCACTTACACGGCACTTAGCCGGAGGCCTAATGCGAAATCAGACGTAGAAGCTACAGATTTAACGCATTAACTACTATATTTGATTACTGGTTTTGTGGTAAAAAATTGTGATTGAAGTCTCCTTTTAGGCAAATAATTGGCAGTATTAGGACACTCTCTAGGACGCTCCTCCATGAAAAGATGTACCATAATATTAATCCGCAGATGCAAATATGATTTATTTGATATAGGTACTGGTATAAACTAGGTTGTAAATCTAATCACTAATTATCTAAGCAATGTTTTTATTAATTTCCATCCGTGAGCCGGGACAGGCCCTTAGTTAAATAAATAATTAAATTTTAATTAAAGCTCGCTAGGCTTATATTTGGATTTTCAACCGACAAAAAAAACGGAGGAGGTTCTCACGTCTACGCATAAGCACCTCTAAGGTTAGGAAAACAGTGGAAATGTGGTTTCTGAATTTTCCAATTTTCCCCCGAACTGATTGTGGTGAAACTTGGCACTCATAATAATGTAGTCCTGATGACCCTACAACATGATGGATACCTAGAGTTGACCTGATGATGGAAACGGAAGACAGTCGAAGGAAACCCTCAACGGTTTACTGCAGCTAAGTTGTTGTAGGTACGTCGGTTATTTTTTTTTATTAAAAATAAATAATTCCAAATATCAGCCTAGCGATAACATTTTATTTTAAGTCGCTTGGTATTAAGCACCGTGCCGATTATGGCAACTCTGGAAGGCATAAGAACTTAACTCGGGCACTTAGGATACTTTGGTGACGAAAGCTAACTTCGTATCTCAGTTCACATTATCTGTATGTATTACAATACAAAAACACTTACTTCAAAAGCCTGGTGGAATAATAGCCGAAATCTTCTTCTTTCTCAAGGATGACTGCCAACTTGACATCGTCGAAGGTCATCTTATGAGCTTCACCAACACCTTGTGGCCAGTACCAGTGGCATTTAATTTCACTTTTTTCTATCACTTTATTTAACATTAATATAGTCCTTGTATTTTGTTCCCAGATCATTAACCAAAAGTGTCCTATGGTGAATGCCAAAGGACCCTGGGTTAGAATGTATCGTCGGTTGGCTCGCTCCAGCTGTCAACAAAAATATACATATTAGACTAGTCTGCCAAAGCAGCAGTGCGAGGTTGTGCATTGCTAGACATCTGCAGTACACAGGGACATTTAAACGTAAATAAAATATATAATAATATTAATAATATAAAACTTAACCAGAGGTGTACTCTGTGTACAGCAGTACACCTCTGGCTTTTACCGCCTTAGTCGGATTTATCACATGTAACTTACTAACCTAACCTAAATTAAAATTTTTGAAAACCCCCGACACGAAACGTAATTTGCCATTTTGTGGTGGCGACCATCTTGGACTTGAAATTTATCATAGTGTATTCTCCTAGTTAAGCCCTTTCATTTGATACCCATATTGCGAGAGTTGTAAAAAAAATATGTAATTCGCTATTTTGTGGCGGCCGCCATCTTGGACCGATTTTCATCAAACATAGCTAAGAACACTCCCGACAAATTCACCTTTTAAATAAAAAAAACAAAATCAAAATCAGTTAATCCGTTCAGGAGCTACGATGCCACAGACACACACACACACACAGACACGTCAAACTTATAACACCCCATCGTTTTTGCGTCGGGGGTTAAAAATATAAACGGTAAAATAGACACATAATCATACTTAAATAAATTATATGTTTAGGTCACATGTAATACGAGCCTATTTTCCAGACGTAGATATTTATGTTAAGTCGTTTTCAACATCGATTAAGTACCTACTGGTAGTCTATTTGCAATTTGCTTGGTTAGCGTATGCTGTATTCGACCAAGTGCTGTTCGATAAATGTATGTATCGAGTAAGGATTATATTCGCCACCCCTACATCATTGTCATCAGTGTACAGCAATCCAACGCTGGATATATGAGAGCCATGTATCATCAGTTTACATACAACCGAGCCTCGCCACTGGCGTGTGCATGAATCAGTCATAGACATTGATAAATATACTTTGTACTAGGACCAACGTAGTAGTGAATCATTAGAAAACATCTGAGAAAGAAAATCGACTAAAATTATAACTAAAAGCGAAACGTTTGTCGACTTTTATTAGAAAATCGAGTTCAAATAAATCAAATAGCAACTTTAAAGAAACCATGAAAACTTTTCTAGAACATTTCGCCCCAACGTGATTTAAAGAAATTTCTAGAGTATAAAGTAATGTTGGAAAGAAGCTCAGTTATGCTTCGGAATTATATTTAAAGTTTGATGACGTCCTTTAAACATTCCGCAAATAGAACTTAGTTAACTGAACATTACTGATGTTGAAATTAAATGCAAATTATTGGGTCAACCAGGGTACCTAATAGTAGTAGGAATTAGTAGGTTATTTCAGAGATAATTGAAAACACTAGCTGTAACGCTAGATCGTTACCGTTTCCGGTTTATATTATACCTGCATTTTCTATCTTCGATTACTCTAGTTGAAATTTTACCGGGATCAAAAGGCTACAAACCCATATCTTAAGTCGTTTACTGGCAACACAGAAAAATACAAGTTCGTTTTATTCTGTTGTATTCCACAGATGGAAAATAATTATCCGCAAATAATTCGTAAACTCATTAGAGAAATTTTTGTTATATTTATTTTTGTAAACAGCTAGCTAGTTAGTTATCGACAGGTAAAGACATGTTGCTGAAATTAAGTAGTGCTTAATGCCTATGCCTCGTCATATAATACCACTATAAGCTTCAAGAACTACAAAGAGGCAGGTAAATACATCAATATTCATTTTAATGTAGATTGATAAAATATTTGCAACTTTATTAATCCTTTATAGTATAGCCCAGCGAGCTGTTCATTAGTTAAGTTCATTCATAGAGCAGTAAACGATATTTTATTACTTGTAACCTGTCACGACCACCTTTAAAGGCAATTTGTCGACGTGCAATTGCATAGCTACAAATTTGCATTATTGCATTATTAAAATATTTTCTGGGAAAATATTTCAATTTCCTGGAGTATTAAGTTTATAAAGACTCATGAGATGACATGCTGTCAAACACAGTCAACTTTAAACCCTTTGAATACCGGTAATATCAGAGAACATGGCTGCAGCAGCATTTCTCAAGTATTATAAGAGCCGCATATAAGACACAAATCAATAAAAATGAATCGCGGAAATGTATGTACGCGATTTCTTCCGAACAAATTCATCAAATCGAATAATCCTCTTTTTGTTGTTCGTTATTGTCAGGAAAAGGCTTGTACATAGGAAGGCTTGGAAGTTTTTTTAAACTCAAACAAAGCTACGCACTTGGCCCTAGTGAAATAAAAATATTCGACCAAAAACATTTTCATGTAAAATGTTGCCAAGACGTTACTTAGTAAGTAAAGTAAGTTATGGCTCCCACTGTCAAGAAGTTATCAAATCTCTTTCTAGTAGAAAGGTACGTAGTGTCTTTGCGCTTCGCTTTGCTCGTCTTGGTGGGACATAAATGGGTAATATCTAAAAGCTCTCTTAAAACCTACCTGTCTTTCTAGTGAATCTTGACTTGAACTTGAAAAATCTACCCATTGATCTATATAGTACGACTTTGTTTCGGTTTAAAACAGAAATGAGAGATATTAATGAAATAGGTTACAAGTACTTCCGTAGATTTCATTTATTTATTTCAGATATTGCAACGAATGTATATGAAATAGTAAAGAGATAAGTATATTCTGAAAAAATAACCACAACCAGATTGCGGACGTTCTCAAAAAAGGCAAGGTTAAGAGCACCCTAAACCGACGAGCATGCATGGAGAGGTTAATGAACATAGACGAAGCGAAAGTGGTGTGCCAGGATCGTAGCAAGTGGAAATCTATAGTCTCTGCCTACCCCTATGGGAAACAGGCGTGAAGCGATGTATGTATGTATGAAAAATAAAATAAAATAATTGTATAACCTTATCTGTTTATATACCTATCGTAAAAAAATTAAGGCGCTTTTGTACTTATCATTATGAACCACCTTAAAAACATAAGCTTCATACATTAATGTTCACTAAGTTGACAAAATGAAAATTTTGTATTTCTATGAAATTCTCAGTAGCAACGCGAGGACCGGTTTCGATCCCGGTTAATGAGAATAATAAGCTTGCCGTATAACATGAGTTTTAAAGTAAATACGAAGACATTTCTGTAAAATTTTTACCCTGTTTATTATGGTATTGTTTTTTGTTGGTCGCTGTTGCCAGAACATGCTGAACACAAATCCAATAAACCATTAGATGTGGAACCTTAGAGTAGGAGGTAGGTTAATTATTAATTTCTGCGAAGTTTCTTACTGTGTGTACAATAGTTTTACAAAATACTAATACAAAAATTGAGCGCGCTACTTGGTAGGCCCAATTTGCAGCTGAACTCAAACGTTACTGTGCCAACAAGGGCTGGACTTTATTGAAACCACGTTCGATTTAATAGAATTTTGCAAAATCGGATGTTACATGACGTAAGCACGAATTCTATGCTGAATGCAAGCTTTGGATTGTGCTTGTGCACGTGAAAGAACACGCTTCAGTAAACCGTGATGTAGGTATCACGGTTTACTGAAGTGTTAATTTTAATTTCCTTAATTTATATGTAGCTCTTTTGTGTACCACGACTGGTAAAGGCGTCCCCTAATGTCAGTCCTGGATTTATTTACACTACTTATGTGAACTTATGCTCTGTTACTGACTACTTAGTAATGCTCCTAAGTTAACATGTTAAACTTCTTGATAAGTTCCTTAAACGTGCAGCACATGTTCAAAGAATAACGATAAACGAATAACAAACTCCGCATAAGTTTGCCTATCATGTTGTAACTTGTTAGTTATTAAGATTTCATGAAGTTAAGGAGTTACAAGTGCAGTCTAAGGGACTAACTAAATTTATTCAGCAGCATTTGCGTTCCGCTGCACAATTTTGATTAGGTAAAGATACAGTTAGGTATAGTTAGTACAGTTCCGCTTCAAACACCATATAGCGGTAGGATCGCGAAAGACCGGTTCCGCTGAAACACTTCTATCTACCTCTTCCAGCGCTCTATGATTGAAAAACGATAACATATCAAAGTGAAAAATATCAAATTATGCAAGTTGCCGACAAGGAGTCCATGAATTTCCGCTTGCAGCGCTGAACGCGGCCGAGAAGCGCTGAACACTGTCTATAGAATGCACATGATAAAAACACACTTGTTCTCAACACACTTGTCCTCATTTTATGCCAATTTGCTGCCAAAGCTTAAAAGACGCAGAAAGGTGAATCGATGCTTACACATCTCTATACAATACTGATGTTTTATACGGAGAAAAGCTGAATAAGTGCAGTTAGTTAGTCCTTTGCTCGAGTCGAGTTTGCAAACGATTGCCGTTGCACTTGTGGGTGGTTGACGTGGTGGTTTGGTCGTTCAATTGGTTTCTATATACGAATTGTGTAGTAGTGAGGAGTGGGGTAGTGGGATGGTGACCACCTTTACCGCTAAAGTACTTGGGTGTTTCTACGGCTTCTTCCCGGTGTTATACCTATTGACCTTATTTTAATAGGAAACCGATCTGAGATTTCGTGATTAATCAGCGAGTGGTATCTAGATTTTGTGTAATGACATGTCACCGTATGATTGTAAACATCGTTATTTGTAAATAATCGAACGAGATTGTAAACTGACAAATTACAATATGATGCGTACATTTTCAATGGTTTATAATCTAACTATGGTTGGCCATTAGATTCTAAACATCTACGGATCAGTGCTCAGTATAATATTTTCATATATATTTTGAATTAGGTATCGGTTGTTTAATTGTGAACTTTTCTCTGAATGGTCGATTGGTCATGTTGGTAACACATGTTTGTTATTATAGAGTGATCCATACCGTTAAGCGTACGGTTTACATGTGAACGGTTTACATTTTCGTCGCAATTGTTGAGGCAAAACATAACTATCCTTGCGTATGCATAGCCGAGAAATTGTTCACGGCTATGTATTCGGAAGGATAGTCAAATTGTCACGCTTAGTTTGACAACCACAGTGGTGGGTCTCACATCATAGACGTAGAAACAGCGACTAGACGCTAACAACGGGCTAAGTAGTACTAAGAAACGCAGATCGCGTGACGGCAAACGGAAACGTGTGATGTAAACCGTTACTCGTCATAACATAACTTTCCACAATGTTTTAACACTTTTCTTCATTGCTAGTTATTAACATGATTTGTTAATTCTGTATTTGATAGTATCTATACATACACAAACACAGGATTACTTACACATACAAATTCCAAACCTCATGTTCCCTTGCAAAATTAAAAGCCCACAACCAAATTACGAAATTGTAAAAGCCAGAAAGCTTTCAAACCTGGGCATGTACGTTGCTAATAAAGATACGGTTTATTGCAGACTTGAAGCCATATTAATTCTTGTTTGTAAAAAAATTATTAGCGCGGCCGATCGTTTCGCTACCACCGCAACGCGACACCTTTCGCCGTGAACGCGCGTTTGATAGATATCTATGTGCACATGCTACGCAGTAAGCTCTATTCACGAAATCACGAAGCTCCACGAAGGAATCGAAGAGTTCAAAATATGAAGCGAGATTATGCCGTACACGCGCAAATATGTGTGGCAAGCAGATAACAGACAACAAAGTGTTAAGATGACAAAGGTAGGGTGAACAAATAGGTAAACACCTCGGACAACAAAATTAATACCTTCCACGTGTACATTAACACAACAGAGGGTACTTTTAGATTCAACATGCTCTCAATACTTATGCTTTGTGCTATAAGCGTGACTATAGAAAATGATATCGTAGTCTACCTTCAAAAGATAAATCCAGTCTTTGAATATAATGTACTTTCCAGGGTTTTTAGTTGTTTTCCTCAAAAAGAAAAAAAGCAACCTTATAGGATCACTTCGCACTGACACCCTTCTTTTTCTCAGGAATGTGTGGAATTATTACCAAATAGGTGCTCACCATAAATTTCCATTTATGCTGATTGTAAAACTCAAAAGTAAATCCAAACTAACAGAACCTAGGTATTTCTCGTTGACCTAGAATCATGAAATTTGGCAAGGTCACACAACATAAAATAGGGAAACAATCGAGAAATTGACAAGTTGTTGTTATTGAATACACAATATACAAATAACAAAAATATCATAATTTGTTGTTGTTATCTCAATGAAAGCTACTTAAAGTTGACAATTTATTGTTAAGTTTCTTTTATCGCAGAGTAAATATTTTTTATTGATGTGAAACCTGGTGTAAATACAGTAGGCATAACTGATTTTGAAACGAATATTATTCTACAAAAAGTTCAGTAAAGTACCTGTACTAAGTTATTTTAAGTACTACTAATTTTGGGGAGCCTCATTTTTCGTGATGGTCGGATTATTTAAGTATGTTATGTACAAGTATGTACGGAAGCTTCGGTCCACGAGCCGACTCGCGCTTGTCAGGTTAATTTTCTATGTACTTCCACGAGCGACAAGTGTAATTGTACGTTACATATATCAAAATTGAAATAATACTGATATACTCCCACATTTCGCCGGTATGTGCAATCAATCGGGCATAAATCCAAACTTCGAGCTTTCACGGGAATTTCACACCCGGGAATCGAACCCTGGACCTTTAGCGTGGCAGTCGCGCTAAGAACCACAATACCAACGAGGCAGTTAACCACACTAACTGGGATCATAATTTCACCGTTATTTTTGTAATGCTAAGTAGGTAAATGAAGTATAAAGTATACGAGTACAATATGGTAGGTGCTGACGTCTCTCTAATCGTATGCTGAAGCTCGACTTAGCGGGGGCACGGAAAACCCCTTTGATAGCTGACCACCTACGTAGGGCTTATACCTACATGATCCATATATTTAGTTTCAATGTACTCTTGAATAATTTTAATTACACGCATTTGATCGCTATTATATTGAATTGAAACCTCGTGTTAGAATTCAAATGTTGTTAACAAAGAAAATAAAACGGAATACAGAGTTAGCGGCTATCCAGAGATGGTGAAACAGCCCTAAGGTCCAAGTAATACACATAATTAAAATAAACAAAATATATTTTAACTACGAACGTGTTCGTACTACTATTTGTTCAGTCGCCCGTTACGAGCTTCTCGTTCTGCCCAGGATTTATTTTATGTATTTTTAGGGGACTAAAATGAATCGTTGCACCATCACGGCCAAGCGAATTTAGTGTAAAAAGCAGTACTAAGATAATACCTATTAATATCTGCTATAGACTTAGGTACAGCAAATATTAATAGGTATTATCTTATTACCTACTTTATTTCTTTAATCAAGCAGGAATTCTCATATTCCCTGAAGCAATATGAGTTAGCAACATGTCATGTCATATTCATTGAAAGCAGGCAGAACGAATCCGCAACATGTTGGTAAGTTAGTGACGCCGTCTGATTGCGTACTACATAGCAGGGCTATAAGGTGAAGTTCCCTTCAGCGTCCTTTCAAGCATCTGCATTGATCAATGCTATTAAGATATTAATGCTAAACTTAGAGCCATGACATAACCGCAGAGAGGGCTTATGGCAAGTGATGTTTTCGCTTGCGCGTTTTCTATCAATCCAAAAAATTAGTTCTTATTCTGTCACAAAACCAGCTTTATTAGTGGATATAGTTACAGTGCGATAAAATTGCCATACAAATTTCAGTGACTGCCGTCGAGTGTTCCTAGCAAACAAATTCAGCGATACAGTTAAAACTTATCAACGTTATAGCAAATTTTCAGTATTAATAGTGCCAAAGATAAATACCAGATTATGCACTTGATAAGTACTTCATTACTAATCTAACTACGGATCTAGGATAGTACCTGTTGATTATTTCGTTTATTAAAAAGTCACAAAGTAATTTAAACAAAAAAATTGATTTCAATTCTATCTAATTCGGCCCTGAATTTCATCACGTACTTGAGTTTCACTAAAAACTAACACTGGTTATTCTATAACCTAGCTTGAAGAACATTATTTCACCAATATGATTGTAGATGATAAAATATTAAAGCAATCACGCAAATTCAAACCCATACCATTTCCTCACAACAAAAGAATTTTCTGGCATCAATAATTAATAATTATATATCTATTCTATCTATCTATTTATTCTATACTTATAATAATCAATAACTAATTGGCACGTAAAATATATATTTTTCTCCTACATCAAATACTTCTTCTCTCAATATACCAACAATTTTGATATTATGTAGTGCTTAAATTCAAACCCATACCTTTACCTCACAACAAAAGAATTCGCCGCGATCAATAAATTATGACAATAACTAATTGGCACGCAAGAAACATAATATTATTCCCAAAATACATCAAATACTTATCTCTAAATATAGCAATATTTTTCCCAAGTAGTGCTAATTGGAGCGGTTTTCATGTCGCCCCCATTTCCAACCTAATTGGGTATTAAGTGACAAAATACGAAATAATTCTTACAAAATTGTGTACATATTATATGTTACAGAGAATAGAGGTGGGTGTCTATTTTTATAAGCAGTCAGATCTCTTAGACCAAGAGCTGGCAGTGAAATTTTGCCTTGATTTTATAACGATAGCAATTGGTCTAGCTGTGTTCAGGCGTGTTTCTGGACTACCATTATGTCAGTCTGGCTGCTGAGTTCGGTGGAACTCAACCAACCCAGTCTAGCAACACTTTAACAATATCTATTTGGTCTGGCATTTTAGTAAACTTAAATCCCATATTATAAGGTATTAAACAGCCTAATCTAAATTAAAAATTTAGAAAACCCCCGACACGAAAAGTAATTTGCTATTTTGTGGTGGCGGCCATCTTGGATTTGAAATTTATCATAGTGCATAGTATTCTACTAGTCAAGCCCTTTCATTTGATACCCATATTGAGGGAGTTGTGAAAAAATATGTAATTCGATATTTTGTGGCGGCGGCCATCTTGGACGGATTTTTATCAAACATAGCTAAGAACACTCCCGACTAATTCACCTTTCAAATAAAAAAATCTAAATTAAAATCGGTTCATCCGTTCGGGAGCTACGATGCCACAGACACACACACACACACACCCACACACACACACACGCACACAAATGCACACGCACACACACACACACACATACATACACACACACACACACACACACACACATACACACACACATACACACACACACACACACACACGTCAAACTTATAACACCCCGTCGTTTTTGCGTCGGTTGTTAAAAAAGTTTATTTCAACTTTTATAAAATGACGTAAATTTCTTGTTGGTTTCAGCAACTTTAAACCAGTCTGGCACTATCTTAACAATCAGTAAATAGTCTGGCAACACTCGTACATGATTGTATACGTTACTAATTTATAGAAAATGCATATAACAATTTTTATAAAATCACGTAATTTTGATGTATTTTCTTCGCTAGTTTTGACCCCCAAAACTACCCCCAAAGGCAACCGAACTCAGCAGCCAGGTAGTCCAGAAACACGCCTGAACACAACTAGACCAATTGCTATCGTTATAAAATCAGGTGAAAATGTTACTGCCAGCTCTCAAGCTATCTTCATGGAAAACATCATGTTGCCAATTGGAATAAGAACCCAACAAACAAAACTGGTTTTTTTTGGTCCCTTTTGTTGATTCGATCAAGTCGAAAGTTTTGAACTCTGCAAGTTATAAATTCTAAAACCAACCTTATCAAAATTAACGAATTACTATTAATTCATTTTCGAATTAACAGTAATTCGTTATGTGTCTAGAGTGTGTAATGTACATGTGTTACACACAATATGTACATTACACACTCTGTTTCTATGAAGACTCATTGCAGGCTCTCCTGAATTGAGTCTTCATTACATACAGCGTGGATGCTTGGACTCCACATACACAAATGTTTAAGCCGAATTTTAATACCTACTTATTTGTGCGCACCAAAGTATCCTTGGCACCATCTATTACGCCTATCTATATCTATACTTCTATACTAATATTATAAAGAGGAAAGATTTGTATGTAACGAATAAACTCAAAAAGTACTGGACCGATTTGAAAAATTCTTTCCATGTTAGATAGCCCATTTATCGGGGAAGGCTGTAGGCTATATATCATCACGCTACGACTAATAGGAGCGGAGTAGTAATGAAAAATGTTGCAAAAACGGGGGGAAAAATTATAAGACCACACGGGCGAAGCCGCTGGCGGGAAGCTAGTTGTAAATACAGACGCAAGCAAACATTGCCATGCGCAGTTAGGGTGCAGTCTAGCCCAGAGATTGCATATCTACATGTAAACTTTACCTGCACGAGACTATCTTACTACGAGTAGACCGAGTGGAGATGACGTGAAGTTTTGTTGAGATTTAAGATGTTTACTCGATACGTATGTATGTAACTCCACACTTATACAATAAAAGCTGCGCTGAGCATTCGTTGCAATACCAAATCGAAAAAAAGAACTCCGCAAAGTTTTATTACTTAAAAAACCAACGAATACCTTACTGAAAAGCAAAAACACGCTTAATAGTTTGTGTGAGATTGAGTGGCGCCGACTTAAAATTAGTTATTGAGACTAAAAAAGATATTTTATTATTCATTTTTCAGTTACTTTTTTAGGTAGCGTCGCCAGGCGTCCGGATAAAGCGGAACATAGATAGGCTTTTTGATTACCTGTCCGGCCAAAATAAACGGTTTCTGGCTTTTGTTAGGCTTTTAACATATCGCAAACGAGCGAGTACCGAGCGTGGCCAAGCGAAGGTGAGTCGACTGGTCGCTCTCGCAGTCCCGCCCGCCCAGGGGTGTTCGGCTGTTTTACCCAAATGTCCGGCCAAACCGGCTGGTCTGTCCAGCTATTAGATTTAGCGACCTGGCAACCCTATCCTTAGGGATAGAAATTTTCTTTCAAATTTTTGTGGGGCCACCTTGACTTTCAGATAAAAAGGATTTTCAGCATCGGTCAAACGAATGACGAAGAAATCGTTAAATATACATAAAAAACAAAGACAGTCGAACATAAAACCTTCGTTTTTCCGTCTGTAAAAAAGGGATGCTAGTAAGAATCGAAATGCATGGAGCCTTCGCTTCTGCAATTTAAACGAACTAATCTAGTCGTGAATATGGCATCAATTTACCGGGTGCGGTACCGCAATTTCCGTCGATGTATTCCGCAAGTGCTTCAAAAACATGTTGGATTCTTAGGAAATAGCACAGGAGGCAGGCGGCAGTGGGTCATTCCCTTGTTAGTGTATTAGAAATGCGGCTGAATATATTTTAACACGAGGCAACATCAATCTGACTGACATGAACCCAAGAAGTTTTTTTTTTTATATCTTGGGACATTTTTACACAGCACCATCTAGTCCCAAACTAAGCAGAGCTTGTACTATGGGTACTAGACAATGGATATATTATTATATAATACTTATAAACTTTTTTGTAAATACATACTTATAATATATAAGAAACACCCAGACAAACACCTAAGTAGATCACATAAATGTTTATGTCTTGTGGGAATCGAACCCACGACCTCGTGATCAGCAGTCCGGTACTCGAACCACTAGACCACAGACGTCGTAGATTAGATTGGTTAACGTCGTCGAACTACACTCGCGAGCAACTAAATCGACTCAACCTACAACCGCGTAAACATTTGCGATTTTTTCAATAATTGTATATTTTGTTCACAAGAACCATATGATTAATTAGCTTTACATTAGTACCAATATCATTTAGTAAATATTCAGTAACCTTTTAATTACCGGACTTTAATGCGCGCAGAGGAAAATTGACTTTACCGTACCTACGAGTTGCGCTCTGAATGACCCCTATAAAAACTGCCACAATCAGTTTATCTACTGAAATTAAGCTCCAGCTGTAAGACAATACTATCAAAAAGAAATTATAATAATTTTTTAGACGAATTTATGAATACTATGCCTGAAGAAGCTGCTAATATGGGACCCTGTTACAAAAGGGACTTAGTTAGTGAACATTAGATGCCCAGCTTCACTTGAACCAATCTGCTGTATCATTTGGTATACAGAAGGTTTCAAGAGACTGCTGCCTTTAATCGGACATCGAGAACCAGCCGCCAAAATTGCACTTTAGAGAAAAAATACCGGTTTACCGTCTCAGTATAGCTGCGAAATCGACACCTGACGAGTGTTGATTTGCAGCAAGAGCTGAGACGCGTTCGAAGGGTGGCTGTCAGGTAGTCAACAATAAGAAGACGCTTAAGAGAAGCTAATCTCTGTATAAAACGGCCTCCCACGGGCCTGAAATTAACCATAGATCATCGGCAAGCGCGCCTTTGATTTGTACGAGAGCGTCTTAATTGAAACATTGGACCATAGTAGCCGATTTTGTTTATTGATAAGTGTAAAATGTGCCTACATGTGAATGACAGGATAGGTAGGGTCTAAAGGCGTCCTGGTGAGTGATTTGTGCAGTGCTGGTTTGCTAAAATAATGTATACATCAGCGGTTCACGCCTGATGTAATTTGGTATCTGTTTAAAGTGAAAAGCCGCGCTCGTTTTCATGCCCGTAGGAGGCCAAGTAGGAGAGTTGACGGCTGATCGGTACATTGCTGACATTCTTCAAGACCACGCGGTTCTCTGCGTGGTTTATTGGTGATTAGTTTTTGTTAATACACCGTAATATCCATTGTCACACGTCGCGTTTCACTCAGAAATTCTTAAACGAGATGAACATACGTCCAATGGACTGGCTTGCATCCAACCCAGCCATGAATCCCATTGAGCACCTATGGGACGAGCTTAAGAGAAGGGTTTGAGCTTAGAATCAAGTTCGTAAGACTTTTAACGATTTGAAGGCGGCGTTATTGTAGGAGCGGGATAGTGTTTTTCAGGAAACCGTCAAAAAAATCATGAGATCAATGAAGAACCGACTGCGATCCATGATATCAGCTAGAGCAGTTCATACCAAGTATTGTTACAATAATTTTTTTCATGATATTTTTACAGATTTGATTTAATTTTTAAAATACCTAACCACAAATCATAATTCTAAATTCTTATTTTCGCTACATTTCCATCCAGGTATCATTATTTTACAAAGTACTCAATGGATGTTGACAATGCTGGTACCAATTTAAAGCTGATTCCTTAAGCTTTTTAATCATATATAAATTTTATATACAAGTATCGTATGAAAAAAAATATTCGTATATGTATGCGTGCTTACAGGTTGAGTCGATTTGGTTGCTCGCGAGTGTAGATTGGTTGTATGCGCTTTATCTTCAGATTACTACAAAAATTCTAAGTATATCATCTAATCAGGACCCTCAGCAAGTGCTCCATGGGTTAAATATATCTACCTTAACATACCATCACGCCTATAGTCCCCGAAGGATAACGCAGAGTTGTCATAAAGTATACTCACAGCACAGAATGAATAATAACAAAATGGCCACTCTCCGCCCCTGCCAACGTCAGATACCCCGCATTCTGCCGGTGTTCTTCCGGACGGACTGCCAACAAACCCTAAGCACTCTCACTCACACATTTGCATTTGCACGTGTACAAACGTAATTTTGACAAGTTTGACATTTGGTATTGTAGTGTGCAGCGGTATCGGAAAGTTTGTATGGTGTGTCTTTAGGTCGCATTTCATAAGATCGCATTTCAGAGGGCGAACCTATTGCCATTAACCGGTCTATCTGAAGAGTCCAATAGAATTCCAAACACTGCTAGACCACGGAATTGAAGTCTGGAGCGTAAAGTCGCGTTTACGACCGCAACGCCGATGAGTCATGAGGCAGTTACCACTAGGCACTAACGAAGCAGTTATGCTCATAAAATTAATTTCATTAAATAAATTAGTTAAATCTTCTATACATATAAAATGCTTTGTCCTGAATGACTCACTGACTGACTGACGGATCAACGCACAGCCTAAACCGCTGATCGTTGAAACCTGAAACTTGGAGGGTGTATTCTTATAATGGATAAGAAAGGATTTTTCGAAATTCTATCCCTAAGGGGATGAAAAAGGAGGGCAAAGTTTGTATGGGACAACGTGATTCCTTGGTCCAATCTACTTCAAATTTTGCATATACATTCTATAACAGAATAGAAGGAAGACGTGTTTCGTATTTTATTGAAATTCATCCCCTAACTGGGTTAAATAGGGGTAAAAAGTAATTTTTCTCCGAATTTGATATAATACTCCTTAGAGTTTTTTATTTAAATTAAATAAAAATGAAATTTTTGACACATGATATGTCAATTCCTCAGCAGTAAATAATGTCAAGTAGTGAAGGCTCTTTATTCAATAAACAACGATTTAATAAATTCCAGTATAATAATACGTAGTGATATATTTTTTTGAGTGCTCCTGGTGTAACAGGCAAGACTTTTATTCAGTTTAACATCGGCCAAAGTCAGAAGCAATCGTGATATCGCCTTAGCGGTCGCATCGTCCGGAATTGCTGCCACGCTGATAGAAGGAGGTAAAACTACACTGGTAAACTGCGTTCAAAGTTCTTCTCGATTTCATACAAACCGAAACCCCACTGCAATATACCCAAACAAAGCACTATGGCCGAAGTTTGGGATGTGAGTACTATGGCTCTTAAAGGGGATTACTGTATTGTCAGCAGGCGATTTCCGACAGACTATCAGTAGAGCTCAGAAGGAAAAGCGCGTGAAGCGGTCACATTTGTGGACAGTTCTCAGACCCGTTCTTTAAAATAGGAAATGGTGGAACACATTAAAATTGAGAGTTAGCGCCCCAATGTTATTGCTGCGGAGTATAAATCCACCAAAATTATGCAATGACACCAGATTTCAAGTGAAAACATGCATCGCAATGTAATCGAGTCAACTATACTGACCACTTGCTCTCGAGGAGAGTATGTATTTATTCCTAGGATTCCACTAACACCATTAAATTACCCCTTTGAATTCAAGAGAGTGCAGTTTCCCATCAAATTCTGCTTTACAATGACCATAAACAAAGCTGAAGTCAAACTCTTGGTAGCGGGAGTAGATTTGAGGGAAAGCTGCTTCTCCCGCGGGCAGAGTATGTGGCATGCTCCAGAGTAAGCGCAGAGAGTAGCCTATTGATTCTTGCATCCGAAGAAAATACAAAAAAAAAATTTTACAAAGAAATACTGTAGCAGGTGTAGTATTTCTATTTAGTTGTAAAAAGATAAAAGATAATAACCCCATGTAACTTACACCAGATCAAAGACCGAGCTTAATGTTCATAAATGTATAATGTATCAAATTTTTATTTTATTTTCATGCTTTTTAACCTTAAAATCCCTACAACACCTTTTGTTTTTTTTGTAGATATAGATGCTTTCATGTTTAAAAACACATTTTTTCTATAAGTACTATATGAACGATTATTTGAGCTCCAAAATATTAATCCTTATAAAAATAAATTATATTACCATCACAAGCACTTAATAGAGATAAAATTTGCCCTTTGTAGCATACCATTTGGCTGTACAGTTTACGAGATAATGTGAAATTACTAATGCACGAAATAACGCTGAGACACGCTTTGTGAATTTTATATTGGCACATAGGTCACAGTCTGGATAAATACTTAGGTAGGTAGTGGCTATTCTTGTCTTGATTTAGCAAGTAATGACCAACCAATTTGCGAACAAAAATGAGAGCCCATCTTACCGAAAACACGGATATGTTTTTCACAATTACTGTGAAATTAAAAAAAAATGTTTTGTCTTTAGATTTATACATACTCAGAATCTAAGCATCCTGATAGTGACTGAAGTAAGCACGAACCAACAAAAAGTGTCAAATAAAATTTAAGTTTCAAAAACTACAACCCGCCGACTACGGAAGAAATCAACTGAAAAGGAATTATGTTCTTGTTACATGATTTTCAGTTGATTTCTTCCGTAGTCGGCGGATTGTAGTTTTTTAAACTAAAATTTTATTAGTTAGAACTTTTTACGCAGTTGGGTTTTTTGTTACATTAATAATTTAAAACGATCCACTAGATTGTGTTTCATGTAATACCCTTAACTATTTAACACGAGCAGTGTGTGTCACTAAGAGAGGATTCTAAGAAAAACAAAAATACTTTATAAAAAAAAAATTACAGCTCTTTGCACAAATACGTTTGTTCATTGAATATTAGTAAAAGGAATTTTCAAACTTGGTAGACGTTATTATTTATGTTCATAAAAAAGTTTTAATTTTTCTTAACAGTCAACAATACAGAACAACAAATCATTTTCGTACTTTTTTTATTATCTTTCAATATAATTTGAGCATTATCTATTCATAGAATAAAAACTTTAATTTACCTGAACAATAAAAATAAATAAGTTTAAGTCGTGTATAAGTAATAAGAATACGTTTGTCATTGTCCCAAGTCTGCTATTAAGTACTACTAAGACTTAGTTAACAGATTTCGTAGACAAAACAATTGTAAACTGTTTTGTCTACGAAATCTGTTAACTATTCTATTTCTATTTTATTTATCTTCGGGGACGCCTGCAGGCACCAGGCGGGCGATCAGTCCTCTTGTTTGGATTATTTCGCCCAGTTCCCCATTTTTGGTGGATCCTTTCATGGGTGCTCGGCGTCGCGAATCTTCTGATTGCTTTGCAGAAGTCCAACAGTTGCTTGATTGATATTTCTGCAAGTTGCTCTTCGTTTACTTCATCAGTGCCTAGTATTTCCCATCTGAGTAGTGCATACATTTTTCATTCTGCTACTAGATGGAAGCTTGTTTCTTCTGCTTCCCCGCATGCGGGGCATATGGGGTAATCTGTTAACTAAGTCCTTGTTCTAATTATGGCAAGCAGTGCCGTTGCCTGCAATTCTGCCAATGTCAGAAATAGTAATGTTTTTAAATTATTTAGTATCAGTGGACGACCATTCTGATAAAATTGAAATAGACTTGGGTACTGATTGGCAAATGTGTTTGTTCTGACAATTCCACGTGAATTACATTCACCTAGGAAGGTAAATACATTTTCCATGTAACATAGACAAATATACAATGAAGAGGCTTTATAATATAATTATAATATAATATTTAATAGGTAAATCTTATGCAAACTGCACTATTCTCAGTGGCTATCCAAAACAACATTGTAAATAAAATAATAATAATATATTATTGTGAGTTACTTGCCGGCTCTTCTCCATAAGATCCACTTTTTGGAACCGTGCAACTAGTTTGACTTTTCGAAAGTACCTATTCTATCTCTCTATCTATCTACTCAGCCTGTAACACCCACTGCTGAGTAAAGGCCTCTTCTCTATTACGCCACTGTTGCCGATCTTGTGCAAGTCGCACCCACAGATACCCTACTACTACTATTCACAATATCATCCGACCATCGGGCTGGTGGTCTGCCCTGCGATCGTTTTGCATCTCTTGGCCACCATTCAGTAACTGTTTTGGTCCACCTAAGATCGTCTCGTCTTGCCAAGTGTCCTGCCCATCTCCACTTAAGTCTCGCGATGCGAATACCTACATCTTCGACCTTCGTTTGACGTCTAATCTCGATATTTGGTATTCGATCTACGAGATGAATTCCTAGCATGGCACGCTCCATGGCTCTTTGGGTAACTCTGATAGTGGAAATGTGTTCCTTTGTGAGAGGCCATGTTTCAGATCCGTAAGTGAGAATGGGCAGCACACATTGATTAAATAGCTTGGTCTTTAGACATTGCGGAATCCTTGACTTAAGAATATCTTCCAGCTTCCCAAAAGCAGCCCACCCCAACTGAACGCGCCTGGAGATCTCCCGCATCTGCGAGCCCCGACCAAAGGATAAACGATGTCCAAGGTAGACATACTCATCTACTGTCTCTATGTCGTGGTTGTTGACAGTAATATTAGGCCTACGCGACGGATGGTTAGTCATTACCTTGGTTTTGGTCATGTTCATTCTCAGGCCGACGCTCACAGATGCCTCGTGCAGTTGGACAAGCATGCTTTGCAGATCATTGAAGGTTTTTGCCACTATGATGAGGTCATCAGCGAATCGTAGATGAGACAGATTACGGCCATTGATGTTGATACCTTTCTTTTCCCAGTTCAAAGTTTTCATAACATCCTCCAAGACACATGTAAAAAGTTTAGGTGAAATAGTATCTCCTTGGCGCACTCCACGGCCTATAGGTATAACGTCTGACAGTATGTGCATTCGCACCCTCATCGTGGCAGATTCGTATAGCTCCCTTAAGATACTAATGTAGCGCTTGTCAATATTACAACGATGAAGAGAGTGAAACACCGCCCAGTGTTCGACTGTGTCGAAAGCTTTTTCATAGTCGACAAAGGCAAAGCATAGTGGGCGATTATACTCTCTACATCTCTCCATCAATTGCTTGACTGTGTGAATATGGTCGGTCGTTGAGTATCCACTTCTGAAGCCTGCCTGTTCTATTGGCTGGTATTCATCGAGTGCACGAGTTAAGTACCTATTGATATAGTCTAATTGAAATCATATGATTTTGACTTTATGCCAACCCACAATGTCATAATTTCTACTGTTACAATTTCCAACGAGAAATTTTGTAAATGTTTTTTAAGCAAACCTTCGTAAATAATATTACGCGCTATTTGCACATGTTGCTTTCACAAGCTTTTCGCGTCGAACCGATCAAAGCAATTACTCCCAGTTTAACCTACATTGAAACATTGGTTCAAGCAAATTCCACTTTTAAACAAATTTACCTATAGTCAATTTTAATTAGACGATAAGGTTCTATTACATTAGTAGTGTGGTTCTATTGTCTTTGGTGGGCTTATAATTTTTTCTTCGAGTTTATTTTTTTATTGATTAGTTTTCAGTATCAGCGTCGCAGCCTCCTCCTTAAATCTGGCACGGATACCAATCAACGGCTTGTGCTAATAGTTTCAAAATATGTGAAGCATTGGGCCACAATAGAGGCGTAGTTAAGACTAGCACAGAAACTTGATAGGATTCACTTAGGGTAAAGTAGAGGTATTCTAGAGTACACCTACAGCAGAGCCAAGCAAGCCATGGTCGTAGGTAGACGTAGGTAGATCGACTGTTGGTAGTTAGATTCTAAAATAAACACTTTTTTATTATTCCATACAGAGTAGGAAAATTGTTGTCATTACGTCATTAAGAAACTTTATATAACGTTATTAAGTTATTAAACGATCGATACCCTATGGTGTCTTAGTATTTCTAAATAACTTGTAATGTTAGTTTAACTAACATTACAATAGCTGAGTATATACCCTTCATCTATAAATCAGTGTAGTAGGTAGTATTTTTTTGTCAAGAATAACGACCCTCATCCTCCTAGCGGCATAGGTTTTTGATCGAATATAAAGAACTAAGGCCTGCTACTTCAATTGGCGAACACAAATCATCTGAATGTTAGCTAGAAAGTCACAAGAATGTTGCGGTCTCTTTACCGACCAACATATTTACTCCCAATACGAAAGCCATGTTAGTACAGCCTTTAATAATTCCAATGATTTTGGTATTGTGTACTATTTATAGCCTGAATGCAGAATTGATCAATAACAAACTTGAACTATATCCTGAATAGCAGCATTCAATTTGTTTTCAACCTACACGAGTATAACAATATGTCAGAGTTTAGAACGCTGTTATAATGGTTGCCCATTCATAACTTTGCATGAAAATGCACAAAGAACTTTGACAATTTCCCTACTTGCCTTACTTCACACAATTTTCTAGAAAGGACTTGAATAGACAGGTTAATGAAAACGCTTCCTTGCCTACACGTTCGGTACCTACGTGTCTATCTGTTGCAGATGGCAATTCATTAACGGAACCAGCTAGCCGAATACCGGTAATATTATTAAATAAGTGATGTTGATGTGCTTTTATTATATGCTAACGTTTAAGAAGTAGTACCTGGCTCACCCAAGCAGAGCTCGGTCACCCATTTTATACTACTTCTACTAACTAGAGAAAAACGACTCAACAGTTTATCGTAAAAAATAAATAGATAACGATTTTTCCTGGATATGAGACCTAGCTAGATCGATTTTTCCCGAAAACTGCCATATTGCAACTTTCAACGAAATCTTCAGAGCCGTCGTCGTAGATGTATGTATGTAAATACAAATATTGCTCATTTAATAGTAAAGGATAAAAGCGAAATATCATTCACTCGCAAACCAAGCTTAATTTATTACGGTGAATTTTCCATAACCTAAATATAATTGCATGATAAATTACATTATTTATTTGAACTTTGTACAAGTAAAATTTTAATTTGTTAACTAGCTGGCGCAGGAATTTCTTTACAGCCGATCTCTGAAGAAACACAGAAACAAAGAAAAAATATAATGTTTCCTTAGTAGTAGTAAATATATGCGAACGTCGGCCATGTCAGAATTTTTTCTTTCTTTTGAAGATGAAATCGAAAGAGAAATTTAATTTATTTTTATTATTATACAACATTTTATCAGATATCTAACATGACTAATATTATGAACGAAAAAATGGTTATTGGCTGCTTTGCCAAAGAGCATAAACTGTGCGCATTGATTGACCCATCTACCTAAATAAATTATTTTTAAACTAAAAGCAAATCGCCTTTTAGAATCTCCCAGGAGCTAAACAGCAAAAAAATAATAGGTACATATTTACATTATGATTTCTAACTAACTTGGAGTTGGTGCCAAACAAACAAAGTCTTATATTAAATTAGTAGTTTGGCACCGCTAGGATACTCTGTGCTCCTGATAAGCTTGTCGCGAGATTAAGGGCCCTGTTTCACAGCTTACTGATAAGTTCCCGTTAAATTATTTGGCAGATAACACAATACAAATTTTGTTCCATTTTTTAATTTATCCCGCGGTAAACAGCTATCCAGAGGTGATGAAACAAGCCCTTCCTTGTGTAAATAAACAAGTATACAATACAGCGTGGGCAGAGCAATTGTTGGGGTTATTTTCAGCAAAAAATATCTGTGGGGCAGAGCTCTAACTTGATTTCCTTAAAAGTTATGACTATTTGAGTTTTTTTTCTGAAGAAAATACCAAAATTAGTAATAAATAGGCAATTAGACTAAAATAAGAACCTATTTTAAAACAATAAATGGTGTCTAGTTGCTTCTAGGAAATGTATCATCACTACAAAAATGCTTTTATGATAGTAGGTGTCAAAATTTATAAGTATTGGAACCGTTTTCAATACCTCTTAAGTTTCACAATAAAATATTTGTGACTTTAGAACGTTACTGTAAAAAAATATGTACTACCAAAAAATGACCCTGCAGTAGAAAAACTTGCCTATTTAATGAGGATTAAAACGACGTATAACACATAGCTGTTGGTAGCTAAATTATTATTTTATGTTAATTTTTTCATAGCACGGTCTAAATCTCATCTCATCTTCCAAGTTCGGCGGGCTGTGCTGGCGCTGCGGCCGCGGCGGCGGAGACCCTCCAGCGGCGCAAATATAGTAACCTTAATGGGAACTATAGTTTTGAGCCGTTTGGGGTCGAAACGCTCGGGCCGTGGGGTCCGAGTGCTCGCCTCCTATTTAAAGACCTTGCAAAAAGACTTGTCGACGCTACTCGTGACCAGAGGGCTGGATTATTTTTGGGCCAAAGAATCAGAATTGCCATTCAACGTGGCAATGCTGCCAGTCTTCTGGGCACGTTACCAGATGACAGCGATGAGGAGTACTTTGACGCCTAGGTGCGGAAATTTTTATTTATTATTTTGTTAATATTAGTACCTTATACATATAAAATATTTGTCTTTAGTACTGAAATAAAATAAGGTCTAAATAAAGTAAATCAGAGAATATTCAAACATCAGTTAAATCTGCAAAGAACAAAAATAATAACAAAATAGTCAAACAGTCTGTTTTTTAGGCCCGAAAATTTCAGAAATTTTGGGCATATATGTTTATATTTTAACTGTATGACAACCTCATAGAATCTATCAATAATTGTATTATGTTCTTTAGAACTGTTGCTAGGAAGGTATTGGGCAGCTGTATAAGTTATAAACTTATACAGCTGCCCAATAACTTCGTTTCCTTATATTCGCGACATACAAGTTGGAAGGGACATCGAAGCACAAACGTCGTGACAAGGTTTCACTCAAGGTTCAAAATAAAATGATTTAAGTTATTCATGTAAAAAATGATCGGTTATTACAGATATTAATATTTTTGAGTGCGCAGTGTGTTGCTAAAAACGCGATTATAACGCTCCACGGTGAATGTTATCGCGCGCGCGATCCGAAATAAATGAAATAATTATTTTTTAATTATAAATCTAATTTGGGTACATATAAATAATATTTTTTTACACGTTTAAGTAAAAAAAAACTGCAGACAGAATCGAAAATGAAAAATGTTACGGAAAATTTTAACGCAGGGGGGTTAAGAATCATGTACTGAACTCATGGTATTCGGATGTCCGTCGATGTCCCTTCCACCTTGTATATGTTGTCCTTATATATGTTCTCCTTCGTTGCATGTAACCGCAATTTGAAGAGGGCAACTTTCAAAAGTAATCGTTGGGCTCTTTCAACGTTTATAATATTTGTTTTATACGACACTCCTCAGGTGGCAATGTCATATTGATAGGATTGAGAGATTCATAGACAGCTAGATTTCTTGTGTTTTGAACTAGATGAGATATTCATGAGGCTTAAAAGGTAATTTATATGAGACTAGGATTCCGCCAGCTGCTTCGCCGCTATCCCACGGGAACCATACATTTTACTGGGATAAAAAGGATAAAATAACCCATGTGCTATTCCAGACTATAATCTATCTCTATGCCAAATTTCATCCAGATCCGTTCGGTAGTTTTTGCGTGAAAGAGTAACAAACATCCATCCATACATCCAAATTTTCACATTTATAATATTAGTAGGATTGTAAACGCACATACATCATACACACGCATCGGTTTCGAGTACAACGCACCAGATATTTAAGGACCCCACCAATGAATATAGTATGTTATTCTGTGTTTTCCCTTCTTAATATTAAACACATTTATTTTCTCTGGCTTCACCTTTTATTGAGTGGCGTATTGTTCTCTTGTATCTCGTGTATCTTACGTTACTGCGACGTTTATAAGGAATATATTTACAAAAAATAAATAAGTTTACATATGTAGCCGTGCAAAACGAGGGCGAATGGTGATTTGCGTATCTAAATTGGTAATATACGAAGTTGGAAAAACATGATAGTGGGTCATATTTTACATATCATATATTAGTCAAACAGTATATGTGCAATGGAATTTAATTGTCACAAAAAAAGACCGGACCTTGTCAAAGTAGTGAGTTAGGCCTTTGTTCAGCAGTGGAGCTCTTTTGACTGATGCGATGATAAATAAATAAATATCTTGGGACATTTTTTACACAGCACCATCTAGTCCCAAACTAAGCAGAGCTTGTACTATGGGTAGTAGACAATGGTTATAATACTTATATACTTTTTTTTTTTTGTAAATCCATACTTATAATATATAAGAAACACCCAGACAAACACAAACAGCTAAGTTCATCACATAAATGTTTGTGTCTTGTGGGAATCGAATCCACGACCTCGTGATCAGTAGTCCGGTACTCGAACCACTAGACCACAGACGTCGTCTAATTCGATTAAATTTTAATCGATGATGATTAAAATATCAGAACTTGAAGTCACGTCAGTTTCCTTTGAACAACAATTTTATTAACAACGTCTTCCTTTATGTATTTATGAATTTTCTCGCGAGGGTGACGAGTTTCCAATTAACGTAAACGCACCCACTGTACGGGAGCAAATGCTAGACAAGGCAACTTTTTTAAAGAAGAAAATTAATAAAAGGGGATGTTTCATTTTCGGCCATAAGATGTACATTTAATGAAAAAGAGGAAAAATACCACGAACTTGGGAAATATATTCTTTTGTGAATTAAATCCTGATTTGTTGTGTACAAAAAATAATAGCTTTTCAATTATTGCCATAATTCTATTCAACATGGCGTCTTACAGTTTGTTTAGTCTGCTTTCGTTCAGAAATCATGTCACATAAAAATATTTCAAATGCAGTATCACGTCGACAATAAGTATGAAAAGTATGTGTTCTTGTAATAAGTAATAATTACTGTTTTCCTACACAGACCATTTTCGAGAAAATATAAGCAATTGTGATGATTTTCATCGTTAAAAAAATAAAGCAGTAAATGATTTTCTGGAGTCTACTTCTAAACGAAAAATTCAAAATGACATTTTGTTTGACATTCTGTTAACTATGAATATCAAAAATGACTTATTATCCTTATATTTTATATATTACTGCCTTACCCAAAAGGTCTGAAAATATGCCCTAAAACTCCTGAAAGTAAGTTTTCCTTATTCAGTTAAAGAGTTTCTAGGTTTATAGTTTATGGAAACGCCATCTCTACAACCTGTCAAACGTCACACATTTTTAATTTTAATTATGAGCATAATAACCATTTAATATTATGTAAAATATGATACTTTATTCTTTTCAGGGGTTTGTTTCCCAGATTTTCTTAAAGGTACAGGTTATGGCCTGAGTCCCATACAAAAATGAAAGGCGTGTACGCCGACTACGGTAGAAATCAACTGAAAATCATGTAACACAATCATAATTACTATGTCACCTTCCTGATAAACAATTTACTGAATTGAAATCAACAACAAAAGAAACTGCTTTGTCCAAATTATAGCCGTGATCGCATGTCACCCTTATACTTAAGTTTGCATCCCCAGGGCGTAGCATGCCACCACGGCGTGCGACCACGGCCACAAACTGGACACAACTTAACTAACTTTTAAAATGCAGTTATGGTAAGTACTACTAGCACTCAAGGTTAGCAGTCACTTCTATTAAAAGAAGTACCTACACGCTTAAGACTGGAAATACTATTTTTCCATCTCCATTATGCGACACGCCCAATGCCTCGACAACCGTTGATTAATTAATGTCCTACTTATAATCACGAATGCACTAGTCTTAATATCATCCACTCATCGTTATACGTGCCTGTTAGAAACTGTAAAATATTTTTCATCTTTAATCGACTGCCGCATGTCTAATGATCTGCAAAGACCACGGCAAAAATAAAATAATAAGTAAATCGACTTCAAATGTCATGTCGTTTTTGCGTCGGGGGTTAAAAATAACCTTCCACTGTAGGCGGAACTAGCGGTAGAAAGTAATGTTTAATTATAACAGGTTAAAAAGAAATTTATGTTCGTAAATAGAATTCAAAGATGAAAGGAAAAGTAATCTGGACTCATTGGCAAGCTTAATTAACTGAAACTACGTATCTGTAATAACTACAAATTATGTAACCTGCCCACGTATAAGTAATTTAACTACTTACGTAACTTATACATGTTCTTACTTTTTATGGTTTGTTTTTAAAATCCCGTTAACTTAATAGCAACTAAAATCACTAGGTATAAACCTGAGCTATCAAAACATTTGTACCTAATGATCAGAAACTGCAATGTAAAAGACACCGTTTTTACTGTCGTGATAATATACAGGGTTACTTGTAATTCGACGTATATCCGCCAGGAGCTGATTGGGGGATTAAAATGCAACAAATTGAACACCACCTATGTATGGCCGAAGTTCAATAGTTTTCGAGATATTTCAATTTTAGTGAATTTTCGATATTTACCCAAAATTTTACACTAAAGTCCAAATAAAAAAAAAACTACACATTGAATAGGTACCATTAATAAGTGATATTATAGCTGACACTTCAATTAAGCTACGAACATCATTGAAAGTGCTTCATCCAACAAAATACCTAAATTGATGAGCGATTTAAGAATAATATCGAACCAATATTTTCATTTAATGCTTCATAAAATGTAGTCTAGTTAAAAAAAATACTATGACACGAATCGTACAAACAACTAAAAAAACTTCCCTATTCTCTCAGCTTTCCAAAAAGGTATAAAAGTTAATTAAAAGACACTTACTTCATGGCATAGCATGCGTTTGAATCGGCGCTGGGAGAAAAATCATCTGTGTTTGTGTTAAAAAGATACTAGCTTTTCGCCGACGACTTCGCCTCCGTGATCGGAGTATTTCTTATAATTTATACCCTATGTTACCTGGGCATAGTGTAGCTTCCCAACGGTGAAAGATTTTTTTTAATCGGTCCAATAGGGACCAATTTGAATAAGATAATAGGTAGAAATAAGATTTGATAATTATTTACTGGGCCCCCATTTCTTGTCGCAAAATTTGAACAGCGAAAATTACGAAGAGTTTTCAAGAAAACACCTCAATGATTTGTTGGCGGATATTCCCGAGGAAATAAAAAATAACCTCATGTTTTCACATGATGGTTGCCCAGCACATTACCGATTTATTGTCCGGCAGTGGCTAGACGAGAGGTATCCAAACCAATGGATTGGGAGAGGGGAACCAATGCCGTGGCCAGCACGAACAAGATGTGTAATTTTTTTGATAAACTACACGTTTTATCAATGCTTTTTCTACTAATATTAAAAAGAGGAAAGATTTGTTTGAATTGAAAAGGCTCCGAAACTACTGGACCGATTTGAAAAATTCTTTCACCGTTGTGAAGCTACACTATGACCGGGTAACATAGGGTATAAATTATAAGAAATTCTCCGATCATGGAGGCGAAGATTTTTCTCCCCGCGCCGATTCAACCACATGCTATGCCATGAATTAAGTATCTTTTAATTAACTTTTATACCTTTTTGGAAAGCTGAGAGAATAGAGAAGTTTTTTTAGTTGTTTGTACGATTCATGTCATAGTATTTTTTTTACCTAGACTACATTTTTTGAAGCATTAAATAAAAATATTGGTTAGATATTATTCTTAAATCGCTCATCAATTTAGGTATTTTGTTGGATGAAGAACTTTTAATGATGTACATAGCTTAATTGAAGTGTCAGCTATAATATCAGTTTTTAATGGTACCCATTCAACGTGTAGTTTCTTTTTTATTCGGAACTTAGTGTCAAATTTTGGGTAAAGGTCGAAAATCCCCTAAAATTCAAATATCTCGAAAACTATTGAATTTCGGCCATACATAGGTGGTGTTCAATTTGTTGCATTTTAGCCCGCCAATCAGCTCCTGGCGGATATACGTCGAATTACAAGTAACCCTGTATAACTAAAGTATTTAAATATCATAATGAAGGTTCTATATGAGTATATATAATTCTGCAAATTCGTAATTAAGCATAAGCTTTGACTTAGAACGGGATGCGCTTTTTTAATAATTGTGATATGCACAAAAATTGTCGAGTCTGCTATAAATTTGCCATTGCAACCTCGTCCGACACTTGGTTTCCGTTTCATTTAAGGTGTAGTTAATGGAAATACGGTGTACGAAATCACTGTCCAAATCTTATTTTCAGCCCTATGCAGTTTTAAATCTGGGAGGGATAATCTTTCTTTTCCACCCTCTATTTTTGGCTTGTCACGAGAGCTTAAAATATTATGATAAGGTCGATAGATTCAAATAGCTACCTACGCTAGCTAGAATGGTTATCGTATTAATTGAAACCAGATAAATTTGACGTTGTATAAAAAGAGTTGTTAATCCAATAAAACATATCTACTGTTACAAATTCAGCCCCTAGTTGAGCTTAATTGTGTACAAAATTGTATCGAAATATTTCCGCATATTTTAACTTTTTACGTTTCACAGAGGTTTTTTGTACACATATTTGTCTCCGAATATGAAATATTTTAACAATAATTGGATATATCACAAATTTAATTAAAATATGAAAACAGAAATTGTATTTTCGCGTATGCTGTATATGGGGTTACATAATATATAAAGATTGTTATTATTATTAAGATTAGATTATTGTTCGCTAAATTCCGAAAGTTCTTTATTGATTTGCGTCTCATGTTTTTATATACTTCACGAGCCACATCAACCTGTTATGTTCATAACCGAATATTAGCGGCAGCCACTTGCACCCAACTAGTTATGTAATACATAAGCGAAAACTACCGATAGCGACGCTAATCTACCGAATGATACGTCTGTATATTTAAAGACCTCTGTGGTAGGCGGACCAATTGTCATTGATGTATTTGTTTATTATATCATAAATATAATTTTATAATCAACATACATAATAGCAAGTCAAATAAACATAGAATAGAAACACTATTACTCCGTGTTTCCCACGCAAATTGTGTCACATCTCAAAATTGTCAAATATTCCATGTTAATAATAATCGTAAGGAAAATTAAAAAAACAAAAATTACAATCAATTTACACTGAATTTTAATCTGGAAATAAAAAAGCCTTGCCGTTTACAAAAGCATTGAAACCAAACAGGGATAGGGCACACTAGAATTGTCAATATACCAAAGTTCGGTGCGGCGTAGCGTAGGCCTACGCTACGAGCGTAGGCCGCTACGCCGTAGACTACGGGGCATGAAATCGATTAGTGTATTTTATTCTGTTACGTTTGAATAAGTGCTGAATAGGTAAAATATATATATTTCATATAGGAACGATAATTCATTAAACATTGCCTAAGTCTTAAATCAATTCGTTTTATTAACAGACATTTTTATTTAAATTTATATAACTTATTTCTGTTGATAAAGTTGTCAAAACTGCACCTCAAGTTCTCGGCTTCCGAAAAGGCTTTAATTAAGTACTTCAGGTAAGTACATCTGCGAGAAAATTTTACTTGGCACTCAATCTTCAGTCATTCGAAAATAAAAGTTCAATGTTTTAATTAGCTCTATGGAAACGTCAAATTAAAACACATTAATGGATTTGCGGGTATTCATAAGTGCCAGTAATTGTTCAAGTTAAATAAAAAAAAACAAGTGATTTTTTTCCAAGAGGACTTCCAAGAGTAATTTTTAAATATATAAATAGCTATGATTTAGGCACGCAGCTGGCTTCATTTATACATATTTAATTTTGAGCTGTATTACATTCAATGGCCGTATAACGTATCTATTCAAATAAGGCAAGCACAGAAATGACTATAATACAATGTTGACGCCTACCAATAGTCGAAGTACTCAGGAATCAGTATCGAGAGGAAATAAGCTCCGCATCCTGTGGCCCGATTAGGGCACAAGTAGAATCACCGTGTTATTTCTTGTAGGACTTTCCATCCTTAAAACATAAACACACAACAACCTTGTTCGGAAATTCCTATTCAGACTACTTACTCGCTTTTAAGACATACGACTGACGCTGGCATACAATAGTGTTTGTTAGTATTGTTTGTGACGGCTTCTCTGCATTGTGTGAGCTCAGAATATGTTAAAATGCATGTATAGTATTATCCAGTATGATTTAAGAACCTTTTAAAAGTAGATAATCAAGGAATTTGCTGCTCCTGTTTTCCCCAAAAGAAAAAAGAAAAACATACTTTTTGTGCGAGATTGGCAACAGCGGTTGATAATAACAGCAGACCCAGTAATAATAGCTGTTTAGATAGATAGGACAGTAAGTATCTACAGTTCCCGCCAAACTTATTGTCCGGGTTGAAGTTGGCACGAGCTAACCCGGCCGTAAAAATCGAAGATTGAAAAATATTGGATTGAAATGATTTAAAACGACAGCCTAAGACTTGAGCTTTCGTTTCTATTTATTACTATAATTTTGTTTCTCCGATTTTTACGAAGTTAGCTCGTGCCAACTTCAACCCGGACAATAAGTTTGGCGAGAACTGTATGTAGCATGTACCTACACCTGACAGACAAATAATTATATTGAACTTGAAATGTCCCAGTTTTGATTTGAAAAGCTTTTGTGTTGCACTGACATAATATGGTCCGACTCTTATACGTATTTGCAAGTGACTGACTCCCAACACTCGACAATCGGCCGGTCATGTGTACACTGTACATGGACAAGCCCTAAGTGCGAGTTTGCAAATCCGGATTGCGATATTTCGGGATGAATTGCCTTTCCCCTGCCTTTGACACAGTTCCGTCAGCTTCACAATCCCATACTGACTCCTCATTTCAAGCCTGAACATCAGTTGATTAATTACAAGGATTTTAAATTAGACTGTTGGTCTCGACCTCGTTGGTCTAGTGGTCCCAAGCGCGACTATTAAGCTAGAGGTCCTGGGTTCGATCACCGGGTCGAGCAAAGTGTAGTTGGGTTTTCTGTGAAATTCCCAATAGCAGGTCGGAATCTGGATTTGTGCCCAGTTGATGCCAATAGGCTCGCTCCTATTACATGGGACCTAAACATGCCGGCGAAATGTGGATGTACATAAGTCCGTCTCTGCCTACCCTACCCTCCCTACCTTTAGGGAATACAGGCGTGATGGTATGTGATTTTAAATTGAAAGGAAAGGCATTCTCAGCTCGGTGTTCTGGTAAAGGTGAACTTTGGATGTCAGCTCTCCTCAGCCTTATCCTAAGGGCACATGCGTATGTTATGTAAAAATGTTTTTTGAATTAAATATTACCTACGTCAAGGATATCGACCGATACGAATGAGCAAGCGAGCAAAGTCCATGTAGATTTTTCCGGAAAAGCGGAGCGGTACGGTAAACGAGCGGAAAAGCCTCTACGGTTTTCATTTCCTCTTATTTTGAGCGACACTATACGAGACTTGTCACTCCACTTATTTACCTACTTCATGTTTATATAATATTCAACCAGATAATGATTGGTCTTATTTTCAAGTATCAAGATACTTAAAAAAGCCTAGAGCAAATTTAATGATATTTGATTTTAGCTAATAGGTACACATTTTAGTAACAAAAGAATATTTGCTGCCATAAAATAAAGAGCGCTCGTTTTAATTAGTGCCCATACACGTTCGCGGTAGGTCAAAGACGAAGTTTTCTCTTACTAATGTCTTTGAGATGAGTGCGGCGACTTACAAGAAAGGTGACTGTTGACACGTCTTAATATGTATTGATGGAAAAAAAAATTGTTAAAGATTTATATAACAATAAGGGTTCTTCGTAGAATGTTTTTGAGTGGCATGTGTGGGTGTTTGAAGGTTGTGTGGGTGTGTGTGGTTCACCTCATTAGGTCAAATTATTTATTATATTTTCGGCGTAATTGTAACGAAACCGTTCGACTCAAATTACCAAATCGTTATTATTAATTTTGGACTAAGATATTGGACAAAGAAATTTACCCTTAGGTATAATTACAAGGTTATTCGTCTAGGACTATAGGGTAATACAAATCTTCAGACCTTATGTTAGTAGCGGCCATGATATTGAACAAGTTTAAAAACTTTTTAAACTACTAAAAAAATGTTTACCTACAATTTAATAGCTAAATATTGTTTCGAGTATTCCAGTAGTATAACTTTGAGGTCAGTATACTATTCCGAATAAGTTAAACCTATTGTAAATGCTGTTGCATTTATGTACTTCGGTGGCTGCGTAGAATAAAAATGAAAGCAAAAATAACATTTTCTAAACTACCCCGATTCAGGAAAAGCAATTGAAAAGCATGAAACCATAAAATCATTCATCGTAAAGTGTATAGTGAATTCAGAGTTTTAAAAAATTATTTATTAGTCTCGGCTCTAGTAGTTTATTAACAAATATGTGCAATAGTTTCCAATTTAGGCACATAGTCACATGTTGCCGTAATTATACTACAGTTGGCACCTACCATAAAAAAATAACGTTTATTTTAAAACCTATAAAATGTACGTTAGTAGATTAATTTCATTAAAATTTGAGCACTTTGTTATCCGTTATACATAGTCGCAAGATCTAAAACATACGTAAAAATCAGCACTGATAATTTAAGATGTGGCTTCACCTACATTCTATAAGCGCGCGCGGTGTACCTAAGCGCCCGCAACCGCGCACTGCTGCGAAAAAAAAGAACACCCTACAAAGAAGTCCTACTTTTTGCCTTTTTGCACCTGGTAACTGACAAATGGCCGCAGGGCCACGTTGCCAGGTATGCTTGAAACACTCAAAGACTACTTTATACATTTTATTTCTAAGAAAATAAGTAATTTGTGGGTATCCTGAGATCTTGTTCTAACACTTACGCATAAGAGCTACAGAGTACAGAGGAGTCAAACCTCATTGCTATGGTTTTCAGGATAGTTTCTTTTTATCTTAGGCTTGCGTTTTACCACAACTCTCCTGATGCTAAGCGAGTCTCGGTGAACAAAGATTCCGGCAGCGAGTTCCGCAATAGAGTAGGTACGCAACTACGCACTATGTATGTCCAGGCAAAACGCTTAGGCTAATATTCAGGGACGATGCTAAGCTAAGCTTGCGTATGTCAAATTTGTATGACAATTTCACATACGGAAGCCTAAGTTTATGCTTAGCATCGTTTCTGAATATTAGTCTTAGTGCGGCGGCTTAGTTAAGGCACTTCCACCGTGTAGCGGTGGCGCCTTGCCATAGCTCTGGTCGTGCGATAGTGGAACTAACCTTCGATCATACCGTCGTTCCTTCTCCTTAGTCGAATAAACATTAAGCATTAAGAAGCAATCCATAAAATCCATATTAATTTACCCGACCGTTATGAAACAATACACCACTGAAGATCCCATTAATATTTATTGATAGATGCAAATTGCAGAGGCAACCATTATCATTTGATATTAACGTTACCTTTTGTACACTACGTGGGCGCGACAGTTTGATGGGATCACTGACTCCCTGTACTTGTACTTAGGTCAAACTATTGTCTCGCTTTTATCAATAATTAAAAGCATTTTTTGACAAAGCAGCACCCACCACACTGTTCTGAGATAATACTAACAAGGGGAAATCAGTTGGAGTCGCAAGAAACTAACTTCCAACGATGTTTAAGGAAAAGATCAAGAATTATTTAAAGATATATTTTTTTATTGCCTACAGTGGCAGACGAGCAGGTGTGGCCACCTGCTGCCACCTGATGGTAAGTGGTAACCACAGCCCATGGATATCAGCCACGTCAGGGGCAGAGCTGAGCCGCCGCCTACTGTGTATGGTAGAGAGCTCTTTTTAGGCCTCGTTTGAAGAAGAACATGTCATAGCACACGGGAAACACCGCAGCAGGTATTTCATTTAGAGCTTGATAGTACGAGGTAGGAATGGTCTTTGGAAGCGGACTGTGCTGAATGAGATGATATATTTAAAGCCGAAAACGGAAATAATAGTATGTATATGTATCTCAACCAAATACTAGCAAGTACAATGTACACACATAAAACGCAAACAACTTTAGTTTTGAAAGCTTCGGAAATACGAATCATCTAAATTATTCAATCTTCTTTCTATAAAAGGTATAGGTACCTATTAAATGGTATACCTGTAACCTTGTCAGGGTCTTTAATAAACAAGTCGAGTTTCCATTACCATCGACTCACCTATATTTTTCACTGTAATTTCCCCTAGGTCATCCAAGGGCGGCAACTACATGACATGCAATACATTTATGCAAAACTGTGTACATATGAAATAGCACTTAAGTGCTCTACTTATGGTGCAACCTGTATGAATTCTTTAAATCGCATCTTCAAGTCCATAGGAAAGATTTTGTAGCCCGTCACACTACGTTACCAGTTAAGTATTTAACCTTACTATAAAATAAATTACAAGTCAATACTACCAAACATGGTAACGTGAGTCTGAACTCTTTAAATCAATAAATATTAGAAGGTAAAACGATCCAGTCTTTTAATAGAATAAGTTAAACCGCACATACGTGTAGGTGTAGGTGATACGTGGCAAGTGTGGCTTTTTTATTTAATTTATAAATTTCGAAAATGAAACATATCTTATTTGTCCTTTCACAGTAATACACTAAACAGGAAAAGTGAGGCATTCAAACCAGACAAAAGATAAGTAGACTATGTGAAGAACAGAGGGATGTCGGATTCGGACCAAATTTTTAATGTGGGTATTGGACGTGTTTTAGAGGATTCCATGTACTGGTAAATGAAGTATGGGACGCCCACCCTGAGGTTTCGAACACAGCTAGATGCGCGGCTAAAATAACACAGGTATACTGGCAGTGGAATCAGATAACGGCTGGATCTATTTACCTACACCAAATTTAATTTAATAGTTTTTGAAAGTGTCAATATGCCTCTGTATAATGAACTAACAAATAATTATATTTGGTTTGGTGCTGAAAGCCAGTGTGTATCGTTGGGATCGTGTCAAAGTCATAGGATTGATAGCAAGCGGCTGCATTTTCATTTAAGTATGAAAAGTCGTATCTGATAATGTAAATTAATTGTCTATCAAAACAATCTTCTAATTAGGAATGGTAAAAATAACCTCATAATTTACTTGTGTTAATTAATATGTTTATTTACTGATAACAATAACAAACCCCGGGCTGATAAGGAGAAATTTCTAATAGAGGAACCTGATATCACTGTCCGACATGGCAACAATTAAATAATGTATCATAATTGTTATTACAAAACAAGGTTTTCTTTTACAGATATACCTTTATTTTGAGGCCAATAAGTAACATAGTTCTTTTAAAAATAGGTGGCGTCTAAGAAGTAAAAGCGGTTAGTGGATTTAACTTACCTATCGACAAATATTGCATATAACGCATTTATAGATAGTTACACTGCTATACACTCAGTACTTTTCCGAAATTCTGATTTATATAAATACACATAAAAAACAAAAATGGGTATCGCGTGGAGTTAAGAAATGTAGTGTAAAAAAGCGCCAACTGTTATAGCAGTATCGACCAAAATAAAATGAAACTTACAAACTACTCGATGTTATAAAAAAAAAACTACAAAATAACAACATCAAAAAATTTATCTAAAACTATGTGGCAAATAGTAAATAGAACGAAAATTAACAAACTTACCAAAGAATAATATTATGAAACTTAGAATTAATAATGAAATAGTAATTAACCCAAAACATATTTCAAATCTGTTTAATGATTATTTAGTTGATAAAATTGAACCTATTGTTATTTCCAAAAATAGTGCTACATAATATATTCTAAGTAAAATTGACTCTATGTTCTTGGCTCCGTGCTTGCCAAGTGATTTATGGAAAATCATTTTAGCGCTTAAGAACACAAACAGCGTAGGTTGCGCGGCATATGCACAAAAATAATTAAAACAGCAGTTAATGAAATCTGTGTAAATCTGTGTACCTATAATTAATGGTGTTTTTTTCAAAAATTATTGCGAAGTTCATTTATAACGATCTCAATACATATTTAGAAACAAATAACATCCTATGTACTGAACAGAAAGGTTTTAGAAAAATAGGACAATAAACATGGCAATTTATGACTTCTTACACACTGTTATGACTAACATGGATAAAAATACGCCTGTCTGTGCTATTTTTTGTGACATGACGCAGGCGTTCGATTATGTCCAACATGATATTTTATTACAAAAACTTGATGCTTACGGTGTGAGAGGGAGTACATATTTACAAGAACGAAAACAACGTACAGAAATAACTAGAATAAACATAAGGACAAAACAAGAAGAGACTTTCACATCTAGGGAACGTAACGTTATCTACGGAGTTCCCCAGGGAAGTGTGCTAGTGCCACTGTTATTTACCATATACATTAACGACTTCCCTATGGCCATTAAACATCCAATGACTCTTTTCGCAGATGACAGTAAAATAACAATACCGTGCAACCAAAGACATACAAAGATGACATAAATAATACTTTAATTAAAACTATAGAATGGCTAGACAATAAAAATTAAAAAAAAAAAAAAAAAAAAACTTTAATTATGCATTTTAATCAGCGTTTTGTGACATTACCAAACCTTGACATACAATTTAATAATACCCCAATCGACACAGTTAATACAACTAAGTTTCTTGGACTAACAATTGACCAGAATTTAAATTGGAAAGCTCATATAGAGGCTTTAGAGTAAAAAAGTAAACAATAACTCTTACGCTTTATACACTTTGTCACGAACACTTAATACAGGCGCGTTACTAACAGCCTACTAAGGTCTAACTGAATCCATTCTCAGATACGGTGTTATCTTTTGGGACAACTCAACTGATAAAGAAATTGTATTTAAAGCGCAAAAGAGATGCCTCCGATCTATTTTTAAGTTGAAAACGACAGACAGTTGCAAACCATACTTCATCCGATATAAGATATTGACGTTGCTATGCCTGTACATTTTAGAAACTGTAACATTTGTTAAAACCAGTCCGAATTTATTTCCGCGACAGGCCGACTTAGTTCCCCGAAATAGACGGGATAATAGTAAAATTTGCCTATATGTTTCTAGGACTACACTAATGCGCAAGTGTTTTCTTCAAAAAAAAGTGCGGGGAAATAGCAAATGGATTCGTTCCCAGATTTTCTTGGATATAATCTACTAACAACTATCATAGAGAACCTCCGAATGTTAAGTGCCCTTGTGTAAAACGCACGCAACAGATGTTAAGTACAGACCGACATATTCCTCCTGACCTTTTTCAATCATCTTTGTATTGTATGCATAATTCCGACAATTTTCGCTTCAAAAAAATCGTTGTTTACCTTAGCTGGAAGTAAGTCTTTGTTCAACCGGTGGATAGTGGGATTTGATATCGTTTTCTTGATTTCAGTTTGTTTGTTAGCGTTCATTAATAATTTATTTCGAATCCAAGACAGGTACCTCTGACTTTTCGCAATTTTGTGAATCACCCAGGATGTGAAGGAATCGTCGTGAGGAAACTAGATGCCCGCGATATTTTCTCAACGGCGTATGAAGTATGAAAACCTGAGTTAGACCAGCGTGGTGGAATATAACCTAACCCAGATCAGAGAATCAGTCCAGTCAATCAGATCAGAGAAGAGACCTGGCCCAGCAGTAGGACAGTACCTAAATGGGTTGACGATGGCTGGTTTGAAAAGTACCAAATCAGACGGAGCGTCAAGTGTTCACTACTGACAAGATATAGGCAGTGGCAATGTAAGTTAGTTTTCCGTAAGTCTGTAAGGTAGTATTCTGTAAGGTTTCCATGTAAAATAAAATAAAATAAACAAATCTTCACTCCTAACGTACCTATAGTATCAGGCAGAATCGATTAATACATACATAGTTTCACGCCTTTTCCCATAGAGATAGGCAGAGACTATAGATTTCTGCTTGCTACGATCCTGGCACACCACTTTGGCTTCATCTATGCTCATTAACCTCCCGATGCATGCTCGTCGGTTTAGGATGCTCTTAGCGTTGCCTTTTAGAATCGAATAATGGGTGATTTATTTCTCACATAATTCCTATATCATCATCATCAGCTAGTTCCTACATAGAACCGCTTCACACCTTGAAAGATATCTTTTTAATAATATTTTGTATACGTATTCTTTGTTAAAGGGAACGAATATTCATTAAATTTTAGACGTTCAACTGCATTAAAATATCTCCGCTATCCAAACATGACACATTTTGAAACTTTAGCAATTAAAATATAATTGCGTCAAATGCAGTGTATGTCTATATAAAACAGCCTTTGCTATGCTTAAAGCAAATTGAATCGAAATACGCAGAAATGTGACGGCGAAATTATTGAAAGGCTACCGACTACGTTTCTGCCAGCGGCGGCGGCGGGGCGGGAGCCAGGCGGCGCGGTGGCGAGGTGAGGTGGCGAATGCAGTAAATGCGACACATAAAAGCGTACCTGTTTATATCGTTGGTATGCACGTTAGGCATACGGAGACCACAAAGCATACCATACACGGCAAAATCAGCATACTGTAAAGTGCTTCTTGAAAACTACTGAGATATGATAATACCAGTATTGTAGGCACGCTTGCAATGTAATAATTAGTAGCCCCACTGAAATTATGAGTAAGTACTACACTGCTGTTATTGTCGTGTACGGCACACAGAATTTCAGATCCACAAATCTATATTTATTCTTGAATTAAACATTTCGTTGGTCCATAGTTTTCAATTAGCACTACTATTCCTACTTCCTATCAGAAGAAAAAAAAACAATTTGGAATATAATCTTCAATAGAACTTTTGAAAACAGTAAGTACTATGTCACGAAGTCCGTTAAATTATTGAAATTTGAACTTTATGTCATTGTCACAAAGGTTATCTTCGTGAGATATAATGAGTATACCTTCGTAGGCGGGTCCTTGTCCACAAAGCGATGGAAAAGTAATCCTTAATCCACGCATTAGAATAGAATAATGAAATAATATTTCAGTCTATATTTTTCTGTGTTTTTGATAACAGGAATAGACCGTCTGTGGTTAATCTCACAGAAAAACATTATATGTGTATGTGTTTTTTTCAAAATCATATTTTATAAATAATATACGATAGAAGAAATCACTAAAATAGCCCCTAACATCCTTTTTATATTTCGTCTCGTGAACTTTGTAGATAACAATTAAATATTTCTACAGAAACGTTTGCTAGCTAATATTTTTCTGATAACAAATACCTGATATTGAATCAGGCTTCATACAGTTCAATCGAGAAAATAAATACTGTACTAAGAAGAAAATGAAATTAGGACTGCCGAAAGAGCGGACTACAATTATCAAATTATCAATTGTTGTTACTAGTCCTATTGCGTAGACTTAAATAATTATGCTTGACATAATTAAAATATACGTTTTGATTTTATGTAAATGTTCATTGGTCTAGTCCAAGCGTAAAGTACCAAGCGCGACCGCACCGCTAGAGTTCCTGGGTTCGATTCCCAGGCCTAGCAAAGTGTTGTTGGGTTTTTCTGAAATACCTAGTATCAGCTCGGAGTCAGGATTTGTGCCCGGTGGATGGCAACAGGCTCGCCCCCTATTACATGGGACCTAAAAATACCGGCAAACGGTAGGTGTACATTAGTACACCTCTGCTTAAAGAGTAGGTAAGTATTAGAATTGAAATTACTGGAGTAAGAGCCGACCAGTCCCGACAGACAGCACTCGTTCACGAGCATGACGTGTGTATCGGCGCCGTTTGACTCAACCATGTTGTAGGGTCTAGTTGAGTGTGCAGTCCGATTTAGGGTTTCTGCTGGTTGCTAAATTATTATTTTATGTTTCATTTTTTCATAGCAAGGTCTAAATAAAGTAATTCGGAGAATAATCAAACATCAGGTAAATCCATCAAGTAAATTTATTTCATGAGTCCTTTATTTTACGAAATGGTTAGTTCGGACCCTTGGCTATGTTTGGCAGTGTTTGTAAATCGGAGGTTAGTCAAAAACAGCTGTTACATACTACCATATCATCACGCCTGTATTCCTCGAATTTTCCACAGTTCGCCGGTATGATTAGGTCCCATGTAATAGGGAGCGAGCCTATTATATTAACCAAAAAATTACCATTTCATTTAATTGATCTCATCTATCAGTCTAATTTGTATTAAAGTAAATATTTTAAAATAACATCACGTTTTATAAAAAAATACAAAATTTCTCGAGAGACTCGGGAAACTTGGGAAATCCTTGTCGAGAATTCTCGTGCCTCGGGAAATGAAAAAGGTCGAGAAACCAGAAACCCTAAGTCCGATCCGTGCGACTTATAAACTTGGCGTAGACGTACTATGGGATACTCGTATTATTACTCCATTGGCGTATTATAATTAGTAACGGTTGCTTTGAGTAAAGATTTCGAAAGATCCAAGATTCATATGACCACTGGACTGCCAAGTTATAGGTCTCTAGTTCGAATCCAAGGCACAACTCTGACTTTTCGAAATCATGTGTGTAATTATCACTCGCTTTAACGGTGAAGGAAAACATTGTGAGGAAACCTGCATGTCTGAGAGAATTTGCGGCATGTTAAGTCTGCCAACCCGCATTGGGCTAGTGTGGTGGACTATAGCCTAATATCTCTCATACTGACAGGACGCCAGTGCGCTGCAGTAGGACATGTACATGGGACATGGGTTGATGTCGAAAGATACTGAAAATGGAAATTGGCAATAGAAAATATACCTAATTGCTTACGGTGATCTAATGTTATAAGACTAGACTGATTATAGTGGAAAGTTAATTTAAATAAGTAATAAAGGCGAATCATTTTCAACCGACTTCAAAAAAGGAGGAGGTTCTCAATTCGACTGTATTTTTTTTTATGATTATCTCAGAACTTTGGACTGGGTGAACCGATTCTGATGATTCTTTTTTATTCGAAAGCTGGTGCTTACAGATTGGTCCCATAAAATTTTATCGAGATCCGGTGAGCGGTTGTAAAAATATCGACGAAAATTAAAAAAAATGTATACATATAAGATATTATGGTTTACTCCGAAACCTCACTGTCTGTGCCGGTCAGTGCAAATTCAAATTCAAATTTTCAAATTCAAGGAGGCGGTGCCAAACTACTAATTTAATTCAAATATTCGTTGATTGTCTGTTTGGCACCGACTCAAAATTAGTTAGAAATCATAATGTAAATATGTTATTTTTTGCTTTTTAGTTCCTATGTGTTTTTTGGAGGCGGTTTGTTTTTTGATTAAAAATATTTTTTTCAATTATTATAAACTTGCGTTTGACTGCTATCCTATTATATACGGAAAACTGACAAATGAAAAGTGGAATTTCACTTCAGTCTTCAAAGGAAAATGACCATTATAAATACGGTTATACAGTTTACTAGCGTCCCGGCAAACGTTGTTTTGCCATATAGGGGTGGGTCATTTTAGGGGGTTGAAAAATAGATGTTGGCCGATTCTCATAGATACCGGATAAGCACACAAAATTTCATACAAATCGGTCCAGCCGTTTCGGAGGAGTATGGCAACTAAAACTGTGACACGAGAATTTTATATATTAGATTTTCATTTAGTTGAACTTTAATATTTAATTATAAAGGTATTATACTATATTGAAAGTATTACCTAAAAGTAGCATTGTTGATATTTATGGTAAATGAATCAACTAGTCAGTGAACGACAAACATATTACCAATGAAGAAATTCGTCTATGTATACAAGGTGGAGGCATATCGACGCACATCCGAATACCATGAGTTCAGTACATGATTCTGGACCCCGCGTTGAAATTTTCCGTAACTTTTTTCATCAATTTTTCAGTTTTTTTTTTTTTTACTTGGTCGTGTAAAATACAGTATTTCTATCTACTCAAATTAGATTTATAATTTAAAAATCAGTATTTCATTTATTTTGGCGCGGTAACATTGACCGCGGAGCGATATGATCGCCTTTTTAGCAATACACTGCGCGCTCAAAAATGACAATATCTGTAATAAACGATCGTTTTCTACATGAATGAGCTAGATCATTTTATTTTTGACTTTAATTGAAACCTTGTCAAAACGTTTGTGCGTCGATGTCCCTTCCACCTTGTATATAAATAAATATTATGTTTTGTTGCTGGCCCAGAAATTTAATACTACATAACCATTGTATAGATTAATTACGAATCTTATAAAAAAATGGTAACACAATATATGAGAACATTATATAGAGAAATATATTTCCAAGAGAAGAATATTGTTACCATTAAAATAGGTTTATTGGTTTTGTATTGCCAATTTCCATGAAAGCGACTGTTATGTCTATGTACAACTTTTCCAAGAGGTGAAAAGGTTTTCTTCTAAGAATGGTGAAATAGAATCATGCAAGTTCACCACTTTTTTTTGTATTTTATCATCCACAAAACAACAACAATTTCTGCTTGTGTATTTTCTTCTTAAATCACTATTAATGTATTCTTCCACATTGACATCTATCACACTTTTAATCACATCCATTTTGTCTCTCTGAATCATGTGTATGTACCCAGACTAGAAAAACCCTTTTAACATTTCTTTCCCTGGTGCTACTGTCAGACTGCTTCATACATTCTATGCTAAGGTTCCATTTTAGTCGCTCCACTCATCCACCTCAAGTAGTGAATACAGCCTAGCTTACAAGGATTTTATTAGCAAACCTTTTTGTTTGTTCTTTTAATACAGAGAATCAAAAGTAAGGAATAAAAGTTGTACATAGACTAAAAATCCACAAACCTTTGTTGATCTCCGTCCACCATATGAAGAGACCTTCCTGGGAGTTCTGAAATGTACTTACGGTCACATAGTTGGCATTGATGTAGTTCTTCTCGGTGCGCATCAGGAAAACGCGAGTGTGGTCATAAGGGTTGACATCGCGGTAGCGGTTCAGGGGCTTGTTCTGGGGCTTCTTAGCTTCATTCCAGGTGAACTGGAACTGCTGGCTCTCAATCCCGATCCTCTGTTGAGAAAAAATTGAATTATTATACCGAAATTGTTTAGTTATCAGAGTATTTCTGAGGCTAGGCAGGTTGAGAGTGAGAGTAGTGGAGAGGAAAACTCTGAAGAGCAGATAGACACAGTTGGAACTGGAGGAGAAGGTGGGTAAGGAGATGCTGACATTCTATAACCTTTGCCGCTTTCTATTCAAGGAAATGTCGCGCCAAGCTCGCTTTGATAAAGGTTTTGCACAGCAGAAGAGCAGGACTCAAAATAGTAGTCTCAGTACGATGCGTTTGAAAATGTGGTATGCACACCACATTTTTCAATCACATGCAGTAAATCACTTAATTTTTTATGATGGGGAATTATTATATCCTATTAGATGTAACTTTAAAGACTTGCAGAAGTATTTGGTGATTCTAATTTATTTGTGAGACTTTAGTAGGAGGATTTGATGATTCTAATTTAACTTTTGAGACTTTAGCAGCATGGTTTGATGTTTCTAATTTATCTTTGAGACTTTAGCAGGAGCGTTTGATGATTCAAGTTTATCTTTGAGACTTTAGCATGTGGGTTTGATTATTATAATTTTATTTATCTTCAAAACTTTAGCAAACGGATTTGATCATTCTCATTTATCTTTAAGATATTCAGGAGGGTTTGAGGGTTGGAAATTATTAATGGGGTTTTTAAACTTCTATTTTAAATTTTCAATCAAATTGGTTTCTTCTAGGCAATCATGCTCCATAATAGACCACATTGTTACTTAACGTCAGGCAAATTTTGGTCATACAGTTTTGCCTTAGATAAAAAAAAAATTGATGAGACGATATTTTGTATGGACAATAATTAGCCCAATAACATAGTTGGTGAATACTTAAAACTAAAAGTATGGTAACTGGACCTCTAGCTGGAAACTTTTCTTTTCAGAATTAGGCCTTTGATTATAAATACAATAGCTATAAATAAATAAAAATATCAAAACAGTAAGAAAAAAAATCAAAATTTTGAAGCCTGAGATAAAAAAACAAGTAGCAAATGTTAAAAAAAAACAAAACAAATTCGCATTTGCAATTATTTCTATGCCGCGGCCAAAAACACAATAAAAACCCATTACTTTTTCACATCAACACCAATACCTATCGCTGAAGTTTTAAAAATTCCTAGCTACAGTTCACTTGTATTGTTGTTAGTTTTTAGCGCGTGGCACAGATATACCGCGTACCACCTACGCAACCTACCTGATAAACCAGGGCCCAAGAATTTTTGGAGACGATGTCCAAGTACTCCTGCTCAACTTTGTTGGTGGACACGTTGTTTTTACTCATTGTTAAAGTTGTTTCCTTCTTTTGCTCACTCGTAACGAAGTATTGTTTGGGTATCGGATACCGTACAGTTGAACTTTGCAAGTTATTTAACAGTCGTAACCGGCGTATGAGATATTATTTATAAAGAATTTGACCGGTGCAGATGGTAGGCAAGATTTATTACGACGCGTAATAACTGTATCGAAGACGAAATCGGAATGATTTACTTTTGCTTGGATAGCGGCCTTCGACGACGTGAGTGCTCCGCTGTCGGATTCAATGTTGTCAGTTGCGGTTACAAATTCTACTAATTCTATAGTTTCATTCTACCATGGTAATTTTGCAAGCTTTCGTACAACAGACTAAGTAGTGAAGTGATACTAAATCAGTAATTTACAATATGTCTGGTTATGGATATTTTAAATACTTATTAATGAACTATTTTAATACACACATACACTATACTCTTGGGCTCAAACCACTTCTTCACTATGTGGTGGCAGCCATTTTGTTTTTCTTAGGTAAAAAGGTTCCTTATGTGTGTATTCAATATGTATTCAGATAAAAATAGGCTTATTCGGAAGGCAACAATACTGTCTACCGTCTACATTACATAACAATGTGTAGATCTTTCCCTTCATTTCCATATCATTTGAAAAAAATACTAAACTTTACACATAAAAAGTCAAAATTTTTTGCAAATCAACAAATTATCGTAAAATATGTTTTTTTTTTAGCTAAGCTACAATATAACTTTAAGGCTAATATTCAGAGACGATGCTAAGCGTAAAGTAATGCTTCCGTATGTCAAATTTTTATGAAAATTTGACATAACGAAGCACTTTACGCATAGCCTCGTCTCTGAATATTAGCCTAAGTTTACGACTGTTTGTATATTACTTTAAGAGTTATTGTCGTTTGAACAAAGCCCAAAAATAGCGGCATTACGTACAGAGTTCGCGATCGGCAGGCTAAAATACTAGTGTTAACAAAGGCCTTTTGTTCTTGCATACGTTATGGAAACAGGCCCTTAATAATTATTATATTCTAGTAAAACATGGTAACTGAAATTGCTGGCCATAGGTACTTTATACTGTACTATGATGGATATGTATCGCTGAAATGAATATAATATATATATCCCGTAAAAGTATTGAACCCGCTAAATAAATATAAATGAAGATTAAACAACCTTATGATCAACGTAAATAGATGGATTTTGTAGGTATTTTCTGTAAAATAACTAGTAGTAGTAGTAACAAGTAATCGAATCGCTTAATAATATATTATGATGTTACAGAGTGGTCTAGGTAAAATTGTGTTTTTTTTTTATTGTAGCTGTTGATAAGTTGTTTATGCAGTGTATGGTTACCTGTTGTGTAGTGAAAGTAAATGCGTATAGATTTAATTTTCAGTGCGGTATCGATATACGTATTTCGACAAAATATTCAGGTAAAGCTTTAGCACACTTAATATTTTATCTATGAGGTAAAGTACAAACCTATGGAGGGTAGAAACAACGATAAGGAAAATGGTAACACTGATTTGTCACTTATCACTGACGTAATTGAAATGGCGGCAGCTAAAAAAATAATTAATAATATTTTAATAATATAATTAATAAAATATAAATAATAGTTCGGCAAAATGTCACAAGGATTTTAGTATTTAATATTGATTTAGTACTTATATTACTGAACACGTATTTTTTTTTCATTTTGTATTTGCTCTACGTAAATAGTACTTTAATTAAAGTGTATTAATTTCACTAGAGACATCTATTATCGGCTTTTGGTACGTATTATATTCAGTAGACAGTGTCACAGTAAAATTAAAATTTTAAGATTTACTGATTTAGACTGGTTTACGTGGTTTATGTATAATTATGTACTATTTACGAGTGATTATGCATCCAAGTTAAGAAAAAACAGATGGCGATGATGGTGTGGTGTTACAATAATAGTAAAAAAAAAGTTTCGAATGAGTGAAATCCACATTTAAAACCATAGAGTAACTTATACAGGTACAGTTCTCGCCAAACTTATGTCCGGGTTGAGGTGGTTGGCATGAGCTAACTTCACCCGGACAATAACTTTGGCGATCACTGTAAAAGGGTTACTTGTAATTTGACATATACCTTGCAGGACATCACATTACAATGCAACAAATGAAGCCACCAAATGTACTAGAGCGAAATTCAGTAGTTTTTGAGTTAGTAAGATTTTTAGCGCTTTTATGAAAAACCCCAGATTAAATGTCCATGGCGTTCTATGAAGCGCCGGTGGGTGGTCACCCTATCGCAACGCTGCCCGCCTGCCAACCGCAGCGGGCCTTCAGGGTAATATGGGGATACCTCGAAGTGGGAGCCCTCGCGTCATAGTATTTGGTGGCCCGGGGATCCAGGTGGCCGAGTGGAAGATACGACTTGCGCAACCCAGCGCGGGGCACGTGGCACAAAGGCAGTAAGACCCTTTATGGAGGAGTGACTTAAGAGGCGCCATGGCGCTTTCAGTTTCCGGCTGACGCAGATGCTCTCGGGAAGTATCTGTGCCCTATACGCCGGGAACGTTTAAATTGACTTCAAATGATTTATTCTGGGGTTTTTCATGAAAGCCCAAAAAATCTTACTAAAAAACTACTGAATTTCGCTAATACATTTGGTGGCTTAATTTGTTGCATTTTAACCCTAATATGAAGTTCTACAAGGTAAACGTCGAATTACAAGTATGCATAATTATACTATGGTATAAACTGAGAGTCAGTCTATACTGCGCTTTTCATTATTCTATTTGACTGCATTTGACACATGAAATACGTAATAAACATGGTACTTTTACAGTTCTCGCCAAACTTATTGTCCGGCTTGAAGGTGGCACGAGCTAACTTCAAGCCGGCTGTAAAAATGGGAGAGAGAAAAATATTGGATTAAAATGATTTAAAACGGCAGCCTACGACTTGAGCTTTCGTTTTTATTTATTACAGTACAATGTTTTTCTTTCTCCGATTTTTCCGGCCGGGTTGAAGTTAGCTCGTGGCAACTTTAAGCCGGACAATAAGTTTAGCGAGAACTGTACGTAATCATCATCATCCGTCGCCTAATAATTCACACAAAAAAAATGCTTGTTGTCTACGGATGCCAAGTGTACGGTTGTCGACAGTCGTTTGATTAAAAAATTTGACAACAATTGTCAATTTGTAGGTTCTGTAGTTTTGAGGTTGAGGACTTGATTGAGGTATTGTGTCTACTTACATTTTTATAAATAAATCTTCGTACTCACAACTATTAGCTAGAGAAATGGCTTCACCACGAACCCGGAGGAAACTTAACTCTATCCGAAACATTGATGAAAATAACGTAAGTCATAACTCTTATTTTCATATCCGTATGTTAGTTAAAAATCGTGATATTTAAACAGTTTCGTAATTTTTTGCAGAAATGTTTCGAGTGCGGCACCCTCAATCCTCAATGGGTGTCTGTAACATATGGAATCTGGATATGCCTGGAATGTTCAGGAGTCCACCGGAGCCTGGGAGTCCACCTTTCATTTGTACGCAGTGTTACCATGGATAAATGGAAAGATGTGGAGCTAGAAAAAATGATGGTGAGTTTCACTTTGTGCAGGGAAAACAATTAGATCACCTAAAGTAGAGGAAAGCTTACAAAAAGTTTGTATGGAAGTTATGTAGCACTGGCGATATTATAAAAAAACTGCAACAATTTATCATGCTTTAGTTATTGGCTCCTGATTTATGCATCTGCATGTAGGTATTTTAGCTCCTTTCAAACACAAATGAACTTCAAACAAACATTCAGCATTTCAATATAGTTAAAATTTAAATAGTATACCAGTACTAGGTTTTGGAGTTTGGTACAGATTTCTATACTGTAGACTAGATCTGTTAATTCAACATCCAAGTATATAACATTATACTTTATAATATTAATAAATAAACATTTTGGGTTGTTTTACATAGCACCATCTACTCTTAAACTATGGATATAGGTAATACTTATATACTTTATTTGTAAATAAATACTAACTTATAATACGATAAGAAACACCCAGATAAACACAAATTCAAATATATCATAGTTATTTACTAGGGCTTGGTGTACAATGTCTTTTTCTTCCATACCATCTCTATTAGCCGTCATCTCATCATTTAATTGCTTTGCAACCATATCTGTCATAATTGTTTATATTTTAATATGAAAATCTTAGATTAATTAATTGCATTACAAAGAGGCTAAGAGGTAAATCTATATAATAAAACTAAATCGCTGAAATGTTTGTACATGCGCATAACTTTTGAACAACTGCACCAAATTGAATAATCCATTTTTTTAAATCTACTGGGATACGCAGGCGAAGCTGCACATGGGTCGCTAGTAATAAATAAAGGAATAGTTTAAGTAAATTTTCAATAAAATGTTTAAAAGGAGTCAAATGTAGCTGTATGTTGCTCTAAGTTCACGTTTATTAAGGGTACTGTTGAAGTGTAGTATAAATAACAAGTGCAGCTGTACCGAATCTATCTTTCCCGATAGATATAATCTGGGTGTCTTTAAGTCATAAGTGAATTGGTATTTTTTAGGTAAGTGCACTCCATCATAAACCGCAGTGTTGCTTAACAGGTGAGCTGACAGTCAAGCATAGACACATATCATTAAAAAAAATTGGTCTTAAAAATCAAAACTTCTAATATTCCAATCCAATAAGCCACACCAAAAATGGTGTGTCAAGTTTGTTAACCTGCACTAGGCTAATTTGATGGGCTAACCTTCAATGACATCTATACTCTCTTATTCTAAAAGAAGACTCATGACCAGAAGTGGGACAGTTTAAAGTACCTTGGTTGATGATAATGTTGACATCATTAAAGACATGACCTTGATCAATAGATTGTCACAAAGTAAAATAATATTGGTTGGTTGCTTTATCAGTTGTAACTTAGTGAATTTTTGGTCAACACTGTAGGTATTGCCACATTGGTGTGGCAAAGTAACTGTAAATTGACCTTTCTATGATTTCGTTTGGTTACAAGCGTAAGCGTAACCAAACCAAACTAAACCAAACCAAACCTCTCTGGACTGCACAGTCGTGGGTCTCGAGATCGAACCTTTTGACTTTTCGTAATCATGTGCATTTTACTTATTAATTATCACATATAACGGTCAAGTGAAGGAATAGATTGTGAGGAACATGTCTGACAAATATTCTCGACGTCATATAAAGTCTGCCAACCCGCACTAAGAGAGTGTTGTGGACAATATAATAGCCTAACCTTTCTCGCTGTGAGAGGAGACCTGTGCCCAACAGAGGGACAGTAAATGGGGTGATGACGATGATGGCAAACGTGGCAGATTGTGTGGTCTTAAGTGCTTCTCCCAATTCGAGCAATGTTAATAAGTTTCCAAGATTTCTGCTAGTAACATTTTCGGTAGCATTTATGTCCAGTTCCAGGGAAATTTAAGAACTTACTGAAATGATTACAGAATTTTAATAAAAGAACCCAAGATAATAAATCCGATCAAATTCTGGTAAGAATTCCATTCCATTCTGATACTTATGCAGCAAGGATTACAGTTTAAAATATTAAATCAACATTACAATGAAGTGGAGTAACTGATATATTTGTTCAGTAGTTCAACTTAATTGTGGGTGTAATCAGACAGTTATTAATGTGATAAGATTGTGGCCTATTAGAATTGTTTGATAAAAATATTATACTAGCTCATATTATTAAGTGAATAATAATAATTTATTTTAATGTTATACTGAGCTGACATCATAATAACTAATATGGTTGATTAATCGAAACCATGTAAGCCTCATATTTTTTTCATTTTGAATTCCGAACAAATATTCATTGAGACTGTTTGACCTACTTCTATGGATAAAGATAACGTAACTCTTTGGAGGATTTTCCGCTGCATGACTAGAAAAACAGTGCCGAAAGACAGACAGACGCACCCGAAGTGATCCTATAAGTTTATCTGTTCACATACGGAACCCTAAAAAAAGCAATAAAGATTGATTGATACGCTTATTATTCAATTTGACAACACATAATCCAGATCATTATAAAAATATTTCATATTATTATAGCAACCTGATTAACACAATACAAATATTGACACGATGCGACGTTCGTTGCTGTACCTAGTAGTATTATATGCTTGCGCACCTCAGCGAAGGTTATATTTTTGTAACAGCTGCGCAAAGAACTTGCCATGCGAACGTAGCCTTACATATTGTACATAACCATCGTATTAAGTATGTATTTTACCTACTGTATAGTGATTGTTAGCGCAGATGCTGAGCGTGAGATCCTGGGTTGATTTCTAGGTGGAGCTTCTATTCTTAATCTTATCTGTTTTCCATTCTCAATAGCAGTTCGGAGTTTGGAATTTATCATATATCTTTACTAATATTATAATGAGGATTTGATTGTTTGTTTGAATTGAATAGGCTCCGAAATTACTGGACCGATTTGAAAAATTTTTTCGCGCTTGGGAAGCTACACTGTCCTCGGGTGATATAGGCTATTATTTATAAGAAACACTTAGACCATGCGGGCGAAGCCGCTGGCGGATGCTAGTAGTATACATGTATATCATATTGGTCCCACTGATGGGTATAGGGTCTTCTCTCAGAATGAGCGTGGTTACGCTATAGTCCACGTCGTTGGCCTTGGTGGGCACACTCCAACCGCCGCTGATGAAGTGTCACGATGTTCTCCTTCCCCGTTTAAGCGATAATTAATTTTAATCTTCCTCCTACTTTCCCAACAATGTTGGGGTCGGCTTCTAGTCTGAACCAGATGCGGCTGAATATCAGTATTTTACACGAAGCGACTGCCATCAGACCTCTGTAACGCAATATCTGAGAAATACCAATATTCAAAGGATAGACTGGTTGTCAACTTTTTAACTTTTGACTATACCACTAACGATTATTATAGATTTTATATATAATTATCATAGATCGTGACAAGCGTAGCTTAACCTTGAAGATCGGTTGATCACGCAGTTATAACTTAGCCACGAGCCCCTGTTACCTATTTTGGCGCGTTTAGGGCGTATTTATGTGTGCTATGATGTTTTAATGTTATTTTCAAGAACTAAGAATAAGAATTCTAAGAATTTCCTAGAGAAGCAGTACTACATAATGTGTTGTTTATTGACTATATCCAAAAATGTCAATAGTTTCTTGCTCTGCCCAAATAAATTACGACGACGTCTATTGGTTCGAGTACCGGACTGTTAATCACGGGGTCGTGATTAGCAGATTTGTGTTTGTCTGTTGTATATTAAAAGTATATATTTACAAAAAAAAGTATATAATTATTATATCCATTGTCTAGGTACTAATAGTACAAGCTCTGCTTAGTTTGTGATTAGATGGTGCTGTATAAAATATCCCAGAATGTTATAAAAAAAATTGTTTTCCTCGTTGGTCTAGTGGTCTCAAGCGCGAGTGCTACGCTAGAGGTCCTGGATTTGATCCCTGGGTCGAGCAGTATTGTTGGGTTTTCTGTGAAATTCCCAGTAGTAGCTCGGAGTCTGGATTTGTGCCCGGTTGATGTCAATAGACTCGCCACCTATTACATGGGACCTAAATGTGGTAAATGTGGTTGTACATTAGTAAGCCTCTGTCTACCTCTTCGGGGAATACAGACGTGATGGTATGTTAAAATTGTGTTGCAAGCGTGCAGGCCAATTGCACAATATAATCTTCGTGTCATGATTAATTCGAAGATTACAATAGTGCATATCCAGTGACAGGTAGTGAGGTAGCCCTATACAATAATGACCCGGTTCCTGTCTCCGAGAGCTTGACAAACGAACGCTCTTGATATAAACCGCTATTATTCTCGGTGACTGCGAGCCGTGTCGTCGCTCATCGCTGTATTTGTCATTCTTTTGTAAAGTGTGTTTTATTGAGTGATTATTTGAAATGGTATGTATCGCGGTTCTATATTTCGGGATTAGCTGGAGACTGTGATGTGTTGCGATTGCGATTAGCTTGTTAACAAACGTTGACTGATTTAATATGTCTTCTCGGAATGGGATATAAGAAATGTCTATATTTTTACAAACAATGAAGTAATTATGATAACAGCTTCTCCGCCTTTTTTTTCGAACCTGTTAGTAGTGCTGCGCCTCCTCCCAATGATCTATATTGACGAACAACCTACGCCTGTGTAAACAATCGCAGTCTTCATCAAAAGTCGCACCAAATTACTATACACTTTGGCGCCTCGATTGGCGCCGTGGTTCAGCAATCGGCTGAGTCGCGGGTTCGAACCCCGCGAAATATTTGTATAACTTTCAGATAGTCCTTCCGGCTTTGAGTGTTCCTGCATGTGTCATTTGTGTTTGTAAAGGAGCTCATGATACGCTAGAAGATATTTTGAGGGATACCGTAAAGAACATTGACCTTAACCAACTTTTTTCTAACAGGTTGGCGGCAATGGGAAGGCGCGAGAATTCTTCGAGAGCTCACCAGACTTCAAACCGGGGCTGACAATACCACAAAAGTACAACACGAAAGCTGCAGCAATGTACCGGCAAAAGGTAAGGGGTCTAACATACTTAGCACTTTATCTTTATTTGTGACGGAAGCTGTTGCGTTAATAATGTCGCTTTCGCCTCCTCGTGCCAGCTGGTTCTAGTCTCTGTAAAGGCTCTGGAGTCTGGATTCTAGATTACCTATATTGTTTATTTTTCGGCAGTGGTTATTGACGCTTAAGCACGGAGTGCCCCAAGGAACATTTTTAGGACCAGCTGATGATTATAACGTAATACCTATGTATTGCAATTGTTGAATGTTGTGTGTTGAACAATAAGGTTTCCATTCTTGCGATAACTATATTTGGTAATAATTAAAGTGTATAGTAAAAGTGACAAGTTGAAGAAGAAAAGACGTCATCGGGCATCGTGTCTTCCAAAGGTAAGTTCTAGGAATGTAAGATCAGATAATGTAGGGGAATGGTTCCAGAAATGGCAGTTACGAATTCTGAACTTTGGTGCTTTTTCAGTCAATCCTGCTCCTCTACATCTTCAGGGTTTTTTTCGTCCTGAACATACTCTATCCTTGAACAATCTGATTATAATGTTGTTGCAGTAAAGATTAAAGTCGTAGTCTATTGGTTAGAGCGTTAACCTATAGTGCATGATGATCTGAGGGTCACCTCATACACCTCCGAAAACCCTCCCTGGACTTGTGCGTGATCGTATGTTATGATAATTCAACCCATTATTCTATTACTGCTGAGCACGGTGCTCCTCACAGTACAACCCACCACACAATATTAACACAAAAGGTAATTAACACCTTTAAATTCATAAAATCTCGTTTTCTCTTTTTAATTTATCTTTTTTCTAATGTCTAACTTTATAATAGTTTTAGCATAATGACAGCTCATTTAATCACGCAGAAATAAATTGTAATTACGCCGTCTCTAATTGAAGTGTCACTACTCTATTGGCTGGTTAAGGAAATATTATAAGTTTGAAATTAAACGAAGTGTACATATTTACAGTTCAAAAAACCTTTTTAAAGAAACTGTAGGTCGTCTTTTTCCATTATTCCTTACGACGTTATGACGTAACATCATTATAATACAAGATGTCCAGTAAGAGTGCGACATACTGCGTGAGGGGATAGCTTGGCTCAATATCTACCGAACAACACATATACTTATCATTATCGTAAACTAGCTGTTCCCTGTCTATTTTTCCAATCCTGTGGGAATTTCCTAAAATTATTTCTGAGTGCACACCGTCACTTAGGGAACATTTGTGCAAAATTTCATGCATCTGCGGCAGTACGTTGATTGATCAGTGCAGCTTTAGATGATAAAACCTTACCCTTTTTGTAAAGCTCTATGCAGACTTGGTTGTTCTCAATTAATTCTTCTATGTTGATAGTAGTAAGAGTATGTAATTTGTAATGTATTCTGTGTTTCCTGAAACGGCTTCAGTGCGAATGCTTAATGTGCACTTCGGATTAACAATGATCACGGTGGAAGTGGATCGAAATCAACAAGTACTTGTCAAGTTGCGCTCTAAACAGCGAATAGTACACATTTAATAAAATACTGACATTGCAGATAAAAATAGTCTATTTAACAATACTAGAGTCGATAGTACCCGCAACCGGCGCGTGTAGGTATGGTATATCAAAAGATGTATGAGTGTGGAGTGTGGGCGAAGCAAAAGAAGTGGGTATGCAAGAATCCTAACAAGTGGCGTTCTGTATTCTTTAGTTCTATGTCTATGTAATTTACACACAAAAGAAGTGTGCAGAAGTGCTGTAATACAACATCATGATGATAGTAAACAAGACAGACAAACAAGTATTCATTTATACAAGGTGTTAACTTCCCCTAACGAAGCTTAAAAGTACGCGCACTGTTCAATGTACATAACACAATATCCATTGAGAGTACAATAAGCGCTGGGAAAGTTTCTGTAAAGCCATATCTATCTATCTTCTTCTTCTATACAGGGTGGGCAAAAAATCGTGGATCAAACGAAACAGAGCGATGGTTGGGGTTATTTGCAACAAAAAATATTTCTGGGGCAGAGCTCTAACTTGAATTCCTTAAAAGTTATGACTATTTGAGTGTTTTCTGAAGAGGTTGCATGTCATTTCTTAACTATTTTCATAGATTACTTTATTTTAGAGAAATAGGGCAGAAGGTCTGCCTGGACAGCTAGTTATTAAAATTTTCCTTTCGGCACCCTAAAAATCGATTTAAATGCTGAAAACTAAAACGAAGCTGATTTTATTTCTATCTGATTTAAATAAAAGCTTGATTTTCGCACACATTCATTCTCTACTATACGGTCGCCTCACCTAAAATGTAAAAAAAAAATGTAAAAAATAACCGATTGAGCAGTTAGATTTCTCGCAATCTCTCGTTATTTTAAAGGCAGTGGTTTACCACTGCAGTGGCTTCAAAGTCTATTATGGGTGCCTTTATGAAGCCTTGTTAGTCTTGTTTCCTATGGCAATTGGTGTCCCTGTCACAGCAGACCCGGTTTTATAAAAAATAATAATAATAATTGGCTCATCCTGAAAATTGATCTCTGGACTCCCCCATATCAGGCGCGCTTGCGACCACAGAACAATTAGGCAGGCAATAGGAAATATGCGTCTGACTTAAAAAAAGGTTAAATATTTGTTTTATGAACTTTATCGTTTTAGAATTATGTCTATGTAGATATTTTTTTATATTATTTCTTTTTCGATGAGAAAATAATTATTAAAAAGTCCAAAAACACTGTTGGAAATTCAAATCACTTGAAACGCAACACTATTGGTCAAATCGAATATGACGTCAAAGTCTACTAAAACAGTGTATGTTGTACGTGGTTGTTTGGTTGAGAGAACGTAGACTTTGACGTCACGGCAAGCGCGCCAAAATCGCGGGTGTTTAAAATGCCAATATCTGTCTCATAATTTAATAATTTTTTTTGTTACTTAATTTTATATAATATATAACCATGGATATTTAAATTTAACCGGCAACAAATTGTCGCCCTATATATTGCACACATCGTGCAACCGTAGGAGAGTAGAAAATTGTAGAAGCCACCGACGATATTTGCATTAGCCTCTCGCCTTGGGGACTTCGTGATTACTTAACGCACAGAAAATCTACTGATTATAAAAAGACCTAACTGTTTTGTTGATGCATTTCGGCTACGGAGTACTTTGTTATTTATAAAAAAAAATAAAGGTCAGAGTTTGAATTTGAGTACGGTTAATAGAAATATTGTGGGTAAAAATCTTCCCTTAGCCACGTGTCGGATACTTCATAGAAAGTTTCCGATTGGGATGCGTACTACAGCTATATTAACACGATGACGTTTGTACACTTGCTAATGCTGGTGGTGGTATCTGACGTTAAGGATGGGCGGAAAGTGGCAGATCTGTACATAGGAGATTTTCCCTGTAACCCTACTCGGAGGTTTCACGTGTACGTCCTGTAAGACGTTGACAACCACATCAACCTCTAAAATAATAAATGGAAGACAACATTTTTAAGGAAATGGCTGAGTTACTTCTCAGACAGGGTGGTTGACTGGTGTTTGATTTATTTGAAAATATCAGGCTTATTGCAAAATACAATCATATTATATATTACTGTACCTACTAAAAAAATATTAAATCGACTAAAGTTCTAAGACATAATAAGCGTTAAAAGTTGTTGATATCCTGAGTCATTTTCTTGTAAAACGAGTTGTTAGTATAAAATCTGTGCGCACGTATTATTTCGTAAAATAAAAATCTAAGTTATATTTAATGAAGGAAAAAATCGGCTGGCGGGCAGGATTCGAACCTGCGTCTTCTGGTTCGGTACACCAGACGCTCTGCCTACTAAGCTACCGCGAGCCCCGCTCGCCAGTCGAAATCTTCCTTCACATTCTAATTTACGTCTTAAAGGTGACGTAGCGACATCTAAAAATAACTTGTAATCTTAGCATGGAAAATGCTTAAAAAAAATACAAAAAGATAATAAAAATCTAACTTCCTTATTTTTGGCTCGGTTAAAGTTTGCTTTTTATAAGGCCCTAAACTATAAAGTATTCTTTCAACTAGCTTTACATCTCCAGCCTACTAGCTACTTGAACGTAAGCTGGCCCTTAGATAATAATATTTATTAATACCAACCTTATCCTGCACTCGCTTCTGGGGTTAAAAATGGCGTATTTTGTAATCAAGTTGTTATAACGTCGTTGGCCGGAGCTTACCTCCGAGCGTGACGCTGATTCCGCTTCCCACGCGACTAATATACTTAGTTTGATGTCCAGCAACATTAATCTATAAATAGTGAAAATTAATGCACTTAGGGAAAAATAGGTCGTGCCAGGAGCAGCAGGCTAGGCTAGGTGAAAATCACATCAGCAGGATTGCATTATCAATTAGCAACCCTATGTTCCTAGAACAGCCAACTGTGGTTAGTTGTTTCATGCTTAATTAAAGAAGATTAACAAACAAATACTTTTATTACAAAATTGTATGTAAATAGTTCGTTTAACAAGGTAACCGAGCCTGGAAGACGCTTAAATCGCCCATTTTAGTAAAGCTGAGCACACTGTATCTAGAATAAGGAGTTTTCCATATTTCATAAAATATGTTACTAGATACAACAGGTCTTTTTAAACTAATGTCACTAAAAAGTAAGAAATTAATTGTCAAGATATTTGTTAAGTAAATAGGAAATTAACTCGTTAGTCTACTGGTCCCTTCGATCTATCTGTGAACTGTAGGTGTCCATTGGTACACCTCTGCTTAACCCTTCGGGTAATACAGGCGTGCTGGTATGCTATGTTATGTGCTCTTTCTTCAACAGTTACTTTTCAAGACCAATGATTTATTGGGTGAAATTGTAATAACTTTCGATATAGTGAACCGATTTCAAACAAATCTTGCTTAACTTTTGCCGCAAGAGTTTCAACTTTCCTCAAAATTAATTCTATATTTATGTTTTGTTTTGTAAAGAAACATTCCAATAATCCGACACCTAAAACAATATGTATTTATAACTACAAATGAACGATTTTCCCTAAATTTTTGCTTTATTTCTTTGCTTAAAAGTGATCCTATAAAGGTTCCCTTTTTCCTTTTGAGGCACGGAACCCTAAAAAGTACACAGTTCATGCAGACGTGTTATGAGAATGAATGAAAATCCATAAAGGCATTTAATTAGCAACGTCAGCACACGCGCACGCTGTGGAACTTGCAGCCAATGGAAATCTCGTCGGGAAAGTTCTCGAGTAGTTTCTGGAAAAGCTTCTTGTTTGCGTCTAATACCATAGAGTACACTTAAACACGTAGTGCATTTCCTAAGAACATGTGTTGTGCTCTATCTGCCTTGTTCCAAATTGCTTGCTAAATCTTTATTAACTATGTAGTTACAATAATAATTTACGTCTTTGTCAATATCTGTCTCTGTGTAACGATTTTAACATTGTTTAGTCTGTGGTTAATATTGTTTTGACTGATATCCGTAGATACATTTTTATTTATGTTTTTTTGGGTTTCATAATTTAGGTCTTTGTCAATATCTGTTTTTGTGGAACACTTTCAACATTTTGTTTAGTCTGTAGTTGTTTAGTCTTTGGTCAATATTGTTTTGACTAATATCGGTACATTTTTATTTGGGTTGTATTGGGTTTTTATGAAATTTCTCTATGAATAGCTTGGAGTTTGGATAAGCGCTTGCATAGGCTCCTATGACATGGGACCTACAGATATCGGGAACTGTAAGGGGAGAAGGGATTTTTTTAATTCAGCGGAAAATACACGGCGACGTTGCGCACGGGTTCGCTAGTAGGTATAAAATAATTTTATATTGATCCCCGATATCTCGGTAATCGCTCTCGGTACTGTTCAAATAAAATATGACGTAATATAGAACTCCCTGTAGTCCCTGAAGGGCTCCCACCCCACACAGTTCGCCGGTATGTTTAGCTCCGATGTTACCGGGCATACATCCAAACTACCTACAGATAATTCTTGCCATCTATCAGTCACCGTCACTTATATCCATTGCGCCACAAACAAACACCGCGTGGTGCAGTCAACTGTCAGGAGAACGTATCAATTAGCATCGTTTCGAACCGCCGCCGCCGCCGTCTGGTGGTGTTCATTTACCCCTTTCCAGGTATTGTTTGCTTGTCTTGTCACCCTGTCTATCGTCATACGTAGACGCCATTGTAATCCTATGTAGTTTAATGTACTCGTCCCAAGTCCATTATGAAGTTTATTATTTATTAGATGAGAGACATTGTCATTTTAACGGTATACAATGGACCGCCTTATTGAACCTAGCAAATGGACACGTCAAACCTGAAGAGCTAATGGAAGCTGCAAAATCAATATTTCTTAGAAAACTTACAATACACATACACTGTATCTATTTAGTTAAAAGCTGATCTCATATTTGTGCAGGGTGACCAGTAATTAGTGTTTATATACTTAAAACATTGATGATAATTATAAGTTGCAACTTTTTTTTTTAAATTGCAAAATGTAGATATTATTGAACCGCTACGGTGCAGGTCACTTTATACCGAGTCCCGATGTCGCTCCATTAATTTCGGTTTTATTTTATAATAAATCTTTCTTTGGGAAAGTTGTTTTTGTTTTTTATGAGTACTGACGTCTATTTTACATTAAATACCGGTTACCATATATATAAATTATAGTTTGTTCGTCCTGTATGAGATTAAAAGGTACTTTCTTTCGTTCGATTATTGATAAATCAAATATAAGAAGGTATTAAAAATATTGCCTGATGACTCTACAGACACCATCAAAATACACGCACACGAGATAAACGCACGATCATAATTACAATACGAAAAAAACTCAGTGTGTAAAGTTCATGGAGATATAATTTAATGTTCTTAGTTGTGTAAACTGTTTTGAACATTTCCATATCTGACGCTCACCGTACCCGAGCAGTAGTTTTTGTGAGAAACAGTTACAAACATTCATTCGTGCTTACAAACTTTTAAATTTTTAGTAGGATTAGTAGGATTCTAACATGGCCGCTTAATGCATACAATTAATCGATAAATTCTCAACGTAAATAAACATGACTGTATATACTATTCGAATATAGTCACTTATAAGAAAATATTTCCTGGCAATATACATCCTAGATATTATTCGAAGTAACCAATATACAAGGAACTGTATAAAATGCATCGAGTTTTCCAAGCGTTTCTTTATTTGAATGTAAGTATTTTTACAAGAGAATGATACGTTGTGTCAGGGCACGTAACTTTCTTACTTATTTAAACTTTTTTCTAACAATTCGTTAGCTAACATTTATTCAACTTATAGTTAACAGTTATCGGCATCGTTTTATAAGGGGGTATTAAGCGATCTGCTATTTCAGAAGTCGGGTGTCATCCTTTACACCCTTTGCGTATGCATCAAATTCGCCCGCCTAGACGGCGCCTTCTATATTTAGGTACACTCTGTGGAGAGTCTAGTTCATTGTTCAACGGTCATTGTGCACGGCACGACCTGTTGATATACCTTTCCATTACAAGGAAAAATTCTACGTGTTGTGAAAATGTGTTTTGTACGAGTAATAACAATAAACTCGTTACTGCCTCGTAGGTCTAGTGGTTCCAAGCGCGACTGCTACGCTAGAGGTCCTGGGTTCGATTCGTAGGTAGAGCAAAGTGTTGTTGGGTTTTCTGTGAAATTCCCAATAGCAGCTCGGAGTCTGGATTTGTGCCCGTTTGATGGCAATAGGCTCGCTCCCTATTACATGGCATCTAAACATACCGGCGAAATATGCCTTCCCCTTCCGGGAATAAAGGCGTGATGTTATGTCAATAACATTAAATCAAATTCAGGCTAATGCTGCACTTTGAAATCTCTTGGTGCGATTTGTATTTCATGTAATGGATTCCAATTAACTTACATTGTGATTATCGCCTGCGATCTGCAGTTCTCGGCCGATACGCATTCCTATTCGCAGTACCTAAGGGATAAGCCTAATGGATAACAGACGTGCATTTCTCTACTCAGACGCATGCATTTTCGCAGTCAGGGATTAGTCTAATGGACAGCAGACTTAAAGTATTATTCGCTTGCGTCTTTGCTGCAAAAGACGTTATAAACGTGATTTTGTACCGACGATGGCAAAAAACAAAAGGATAGGTCATGAATTAGTCCATGTATATTTGCATTTTTAACTCCCGACGCAAAAACGACGGGGTGTTATAAGTTTGACGTTCTGTGTGTGTGTGTGTATGAGTGTGTGTGTGTGTTTGTGCGGGTTAGGTTATTATACACAAAATCAATAACACGAATGCTACATCTATAAAAGTAGGGGTCTCTAAAATATAGAAATGAAATATGATGCACGAGCCGCCAAGAAGCCACAAGTTTACCCACAGGTCATAGCTCATAGTGCGACCACTTCGTATAAATTAGACACCACTTTAACTATAAACGTGTTGATTTCAGTTCTATAAATTGTCTATTATAAAGGTGACATAGGAATACATTCTTGTTACACGCATTTCAGTTGATTATGTTCGTAATCGGGTTTTAATTATTTTTTAAACATTTTATTTACATATATAACTATATTATACTATTTGTTAACCGCGGCTTCACTCGCATCCCAAAAGACTTTTTATGTTCCTGACTGTTCCTTTTTTATTACCTATAATACTGTAAAGTTTCATCAAAATCCGAGCAGTAATTTTTGCTTGTAAGAGTAACAAACATTCATTCGTCCGTACAAACTTATACATTTTTAATATCAGTAGGATTAGTTGGATTCCAACATGACCGTACCATAGCAGAACATAAAAAAAACAACACCCTCACATGAAAAGCGCGATTGAGCGTTCGACCATTATTGCGCGGATTTTATTTTGCATACCTGAGCGACTTATAACTTCATATTGCATGAAATACTCGCACGAATTAATTCCGCACCATACCGCGTCAAAATTTGTATCAAAGTACTGATTTTTTAACCGCCTGCACTTTAAATCGCCAGTGTAATACATACATTTCTTATATATTACTAGCTCTTTGCCACAGCTTCGCTCGCGCTAAGTTTGGAACCCCGTTTTTTTGTTATTCTGTTATTCGGGGCGGAGACTAATCCAACAAATCAAAAATCTTGAAAATCGGTCCAGCAGTTCTCGAGTTATAAGTGTTGTAACAAACCCGACTTTGCTTTATACAGGGTTACTTGTAATTCGACGTATATCCGCCAGGAGCTGATTGGCAGGCTAAAATGCAACAAATTGAACACCACTTATGTATGGCCGAAATTCAATAGTTTTCGAGATATTTAAATTTTAGGGGATTTTCGATCTTTACCCAAAATTTAACACTAAGTTCTAAATAAAAAAGAAACTACACGTTGAATGGGTACAATTAAAAAATGATATTATAGCTGACACTTCAATTAAGCTATGTACATCATTAAAAGTGCTTCATCCAACAAAATACCTAAATTGATGAGCGATTTAAGAATAATATCTAACCAATATTTTTATTTAAAGCTTCAAAAAATGTAGTCTAGTTAAAAAAATTACTATGACATGAATCGTACAAACAACAAAAAAAACTTCTCTATTCTCCAGCTTTCCAAAAAGGTATAAAAGTTAATTAAAAGACACTTAATTCATGGCATAGCATGTGTTTGAATCGGCGTGGGGAGAAAAATCTTCGCCTTCATGATCGGAGTATTTCTTATAATTTATACCCTATGTTACCCGGCCATAGTGTAGCTTCCCAACGGTGAAAGAATTTTTCAAATCGGTCCAGTAGTTTCGGAGCCTATTCAATTCAAACAAATCTTTCCACTTTTTAATATTAGTAGAAAAAGCATTGATAAAAACGTGTAGTTTATCAAAAAAAATATACATCTTGTTCGTGCTGGCCACGGAATTAGTTCTCCTCTCCCAATCCATCGGTTTGGATACCTCTCGTCTAGCCACAGTAAATCGGTAATGTGTTGGGCAACCATCATGTGGAAACATGAGGTTATTTTTTATTTCCCCGGGAATATCCGCCAACAAATCATTGAGGTTGTTTCTTGAAAACTCTTCGTAATTATTGCTGTTCAAATTTTGCTACAAGAAATGGGGGTCAAGAAATCTTATTTCTACCTATTATCTTATTCAAATCGGTCCCCACTGGACCGATTTGAAAAATTCTTTCACTGTTGCGAAGCTACACTATGCCCCGATAACATAGGGTATAAATTATAAGAAATACTCCAATCATGAAGGGGAAGCCGTCGGCGGAAAGCTAGTATCTTTTTAACACAAACACAGATGATTTTTCTCCCCGCGCCGATTCAAACGCATGCTATGCCATGAATTAAGTGTCTTTTAATTAACTTTTATACCTTTTTGGAAAGCTGAGAGAATAGGGAAGTTTTTTTAGTTGTTTGTACGATTCATGTCATAGTAATTTTTTTAACTAGACTACATTTTTTGAAGCATTAAATGAAAATATTGGTTCGATATTATTCTTAAATCGCTCATCAATTTAGGTATTTTGTTGGAAGAAGCACTTTTAATGATGTACGTAGCTTAATTGAAGTGTCAGCTATAATATCACTTTTTAATGGTACCTATTCAATGTATAGTTTTTTTTTTATTTGGGTGTTAGTGTAAAATTTTGGGTAAATATCGAAAATTCCCTAAAATTCAAATATCTCGAAAACTATTGAACTTCGGCCATACATAGGTGGTGTTCAATTTGTTGCATTTTGATCCCCCAATCAGCTCCTGGCGGATATACGTCGAATTACAAGTAACCCTGTATATTAGATAAGTATGTATTTACAAAAAAAAGTATATAAGTATTACTCGTATATCCATTGTCTAGTACCCATAGTACAAGCTCTGCTTAGTTTGGGACTAGATGGGGGGATTGGGGCTGTGTAAAAATGTCCCAAGATATGTATGTATGTATACGTTTACACATAATTATATCATTTCGTGGTATAGGCTTAGCCTTCGGACTAAATTAGCTTTACAGATCGTCGCTGCAGTATCAGTCACGTGTTCGAACGAATGAAAGTCGAAGGTACATGTTTTGCACTAGCGTAGCCCGTAGGGAATTGTGGATTGTATCAAAATATGATCTTAGCACAGGTTTATTACTTGAGCACGGGGTTATTACTTGTCCATATTCTCATTTCTAAGCATCGAGGTAAAAATGAATTTTTCTTTTATAACTTTTTAGAGAGGATGTAATTGATTTCTGGCTCTATACGTTTGATGCCACTCTCAACTTGAAGTTGAATATTAAAAAACATACCGCGAATACTGTAACTTGAGAAATGTTTGTGTTAACACGATACTGTGAAAGCTCGTCTATTGGTAAATTCAAAGTTTTATTTGTAAAGTTGTTTCCAGTGGCGTTACTCGCGCTCATATATTTAAAAAAATAGATTTTTAAAATAAAAGTAGCCTTATAAAAAATCTATCTGCGAGTGAAAGTCCCGTCAAAACTGGTCCAGCCGTTTTAGAGATTAGCCGGAACAAACAGACACACAGACAAAAATTATAAAAATAGGTTTTTTGATGAAGTACCGTATATACTTTTATAATTATGTATGAATATGACATGTATAAACGCGGAGGAAGCAAAAGAAGTATGCTAGAATCGTAGCAATTGGCCGTCTCTAGATTCTGCCTACCCCTGTGGGAAAAATGCGTGAGTGTATGTATGGAATTATGCATTTTGTGAAAATCTGTCAAGTTTGAAATTACAACAGACAACAACAGACAACAGACAGACACTTCAATTTAATTTATTTATGAAGATGTTCACACATGACTTGTTATGGTAAACAGTAAAACAGTGTTCTCATTGTACTTAAGGCTATTACCCACGTCAATGACTTTGAGCGTTTGACCTCTGTACGAGTATTTGCAACCCAAACGCCCCCTACATACACAAAAGTTGAAATAGAATATGATTATGCAAAAATACAGATGTGTCGTAACATTTCCTATTTTGCCTATTTTATTATATGAGAGTAATCAATTTAAGTTCTATTTTGTTAAAAATGTGTATGGTACCTACCATAATCCATGTATTAATATTTGTGTAAAACCTGCAATTAATAATTGATAGAAAATAAATACCTATGCATCGCGCTATACAATGTAAGAAAATGGATCACTCTACTGTGGCTAACAAAGTGCATCGCAAAATACAACATTTTTTTAATTTCGTGCGAAAATATAGACAATAAGTGCTCGAATAGTGTTTAGATAATAGTTGAAATAAACCCAGTTCAAGAGTATATTTAAGGCAATTAAACATCTGTATGTATGATGAATGAATCTTAGTGGTGCTTGCTAAATAAGAGTATAGTTACCTATGTCCTACTTCATAAGAGCTGCTACTTACTAGCAAAAATACGCAAGATTTTGGGAAAAGAAATCATTAAGTATATCTTAATTGTATTGTAATGTACGTTTCATAGTCTTAGTACTTTCAGTATATTTTTGAACATTCAGTACAGTACTTAAAGAACTCCGAATTCGCAAAATCATAATCGGTTAGGTACAAATTCTTTATCAGTTTTAAATTGTGAAATAGTTTTTGAAGTCATCTGTGTAGCTTTGTGCTTGAAATTTCACATTATAATACTGTTAAAGAACCTCTCTTATAAGAGGTATTAAGTATATCTTATCTTTACCAGCAAACTATAGAAATTTAGCGTGTCGGGGATAACAAAAAATATTTTAATTTGGGTTCACATTTGTCTAGAATAAGTTAATAATTAAAATAAAGTAAAATTGTTGATAATATTTATTTATTTAACTTTTACTTGATAATATTTTTTCATTATTGATACAGAGGTATTAAACTAGGGTGATACCTATGCTACTAGTCAAATTTCTTTGTCCAATTCCACTGGGTTTCAAATATATTTTTTAAGTTAATGATTTCATCATAATTATCATTATTTAGACCTGGTAATACCAGATGTAGGTTCTGTTAATATGCCAAAAGCCTAATTTATCCGTTATTATTTAGCCGTTAGGAAAATAGACACAACTGTGAAACATCAGTCTACGACCCCGACTCTTCTCTGCACCGAGTGAGCAGGTTATTTGTATTAGGTGTTACTTTACTTTACTTACCTAATTATTGACTACTTTTTGCAGCGACTTCTGTAGATGTATTGTAAATAATGTATGCTGTCGCCCCCTATTTACACATGCGTCATAAGCATACCAGCAAACCATCGAATGTGGTTGATGTACAATGTACAATTATTTGACGCAGTTTGCACAATTACATAATTAGTTTACAAGCCTCAAAATACTTAACACTTAACATAAAATTGTGTCTCACGGTTGCAACAAAGAAGAATTACAATGCAATACCTATGTGTACCCCTTTGGACTTTGGTCGGTATCGGTGTGCCTTTTTAAAATATGTGACTTAGCATGATGGTTGTGCGTAGCAGTAACACATGAGTGATCTAAAACTAGTAAAAGGACATCTTTTAATACGTAATTAGGTATCCACTTATAATTATGTATAAGAAGATCGGTCAGTCACTAGGTTGACACTTTGACAGATATTTTAATCTATTGTCATGTCTGCGGTTTACTCTATGTTCCACTCACAAACCTGTCATTTACTAAAAATGTTCTTTATACTTATTTACAAAATGATTTTCTGTTTTTATTTAGCTTAATATTGTAACCATACTATTTACTATATTATTTAATTCAGAAATAGTTAGAATTGTCTTCATTTTGTAAATTTTCCCTAAAAATATTTATATATAAGTCCTCCCGTCTCAGGTGCCGTCAAGGCACTGAAGTGACATGATTTGTGTCATGCGACGGGTGCACGAGGGGGTGCTTGTAGTGGGGGGATTGTGATTAAAATGCTTTTCTTATTTATTTAGAAAAATAAGTTCAAAATTAAAAATGAAAACAACACGGATTGTTAAACAGACCAAGGCGGTTTTTTTGGTGTAAAATTCATCTGCAAGTAATGCGTGGTAATGGAGGAAAAATACAATTTAGATTGAAAATTGCGCATTTTCAAACATTCTTTTACAAAATTTGAGACATCTAAAAAAAAATCTAAACAATACGGATTAATCACAAGAATCTTAAGTATATTGGGTGTAATTTTCAGTGCAAAGTAATGAGAGGATTCGTCAATAAAATGCTTTATTCATTTCAAATTCTTTAAACACCATGATGTTTTCGGTATTCTACCTATGTTCCCCCCTTAAGTAATAATCCATTCTTCCAGTCAGGGAGTACGCGGCACGACCGGCCTAATTTCATGCTACACATTTGGCATTATTCGGCACGGCCGGGCAGCATATCCGAAGTATGTGCTTACAGATTAGCCGATCGTCATAAACCGAACGAAAATCGAATCCTATTCCTCTGTAGTAATTTCTTCGGGTTAGTTTTGTTGTTCATCAAATTTTTTAGACGTTCGTAACGTGTTTCAATCTTTAATGATTTATTGTTGTCTACCGACCCGTGTGCAGCGTCGCCTTTGTTCTTTGAAGGTGAGTATATTACTAATAGCTATTATTTTTATTTTAATACTTGTTATTTTGCTGTCATCCCCCGTGTCCATGAGTCATACCTGTTGTCATACTATACAACACCTTCACATTAAAAGCTTTTTGTGAACAAAAGCTTGCATTATCACGACCACGATACATTATAGAAAATCCACGACACGATATGACAGTTATGGCGCTGTTGGAAACTACAAAGGTAAGGTTGTACCTGTACTTTTTTTTTCTTTATTGTTCTCAATAAGGTATTACATACAATTTTTTACTAGCAACAAGTTTCTCCTGCCGAACTGCATAACAGTTTGTCGGTAGTAACCACCTGTAGTGTATCTTATTAGTCATTTTTACCCGACGACACGGCAAAAAGCCGAAGGAAGGGTTTTATATTAGGGAGTCTATGTATCTTCCTATTTACGTATGTTCCACTACAGCGCCTAAAGTACTCATCTGATTTTGATGAATGAGGTGTCAATCGATTCGATATTATGGCCCCGGTAACAATGGCTACATATCATATAAACAAAATCAATACGGCGAATGTTACATGCAAAAAAAGAGCGATTTTATTTGTTAGAACTTTTTACGCAGTCGGGTTTTTTGTTACATTTAATAATTTAAAACGATCCACTAGATTGTGTTTCATGTAATCCCCTTAACTATTTAACACGAGCAGTGTGTGTCACTAAGAGAGGATTCTAAGAAAAACAAAAATACTTTATAAAAAAAAATTTACAGCTGTTTGCACAAATACGTTTGTTCATTGAATATTAGTAAAAGGAATTTTCAAACTTGGTAGACGTTATTATTTATGTTCATAAAAAAGTTTTAATTTTTCTTAACAGTCAACAATACAGAACAACAAATCATTCTCGTACTTTTTTTATTATCTTTCAATATAATTTGAGCATTATCTATTCATAGAATAAAAACTTTAATTTACCTTAACAATAAAAATAAATAAGTTTAAGTAGTGTATAAGTAATAAGAATACGTTTGTCATTGTCCCAAGTCTGCTATTAAGTACTACTAAGACTTAGTTAACAGATTTCGTAGACAAAACAATTGTAAACTGTTTTGTCTACGAAATCTGTTAACTATTCTATTTCTATTTTATTTATCTTCGGGGACGCCTGCAGGCACCAGGCGGGCGATCAGTCCTCTTGTTTGGATTATTTCGCCCAGTTCCCCATTTTTGGTGGATCCTTTCATGGGTGCTCGGCGTCGCGAATCTTTTGATTGCTTTGCAGAAGTCCAACAGTTGCTTGATTGATATTTCTGCAAGTTGCTCTTCGTTTACTTCATCAGTGCCTAGTATTTCCCATCTGAGTAGTGCATACATTTTGCATTCTGCTACTAGATGGAAGCTTGTTTCTTCTGCTTCCCCGCATGCGGGGCATATGGGGTAATCTGTTAACTAAGTCCTTGTTCTAATTATGGCAAGCAGTGCCGTTGCCTGCAATTCTGCCAATGTCAGAAATAGTAATAAGTTTTTAAATTATTTAGTATCAGTGGACGACCATTCTGATAAAATTGAAATAGACTTGGGTACTGATTGGCAAATGTGTTTGTCCTGACAATTCCACGTGAATTACATTCACCTAGGAAGGTAAATACATTTTCCATGTAACATAGACAAATATACAATGAAGAGGCTTTATAATATTATAATTATAATATAATATTTAATAGGTAAATCTTATGCAAACTGCACTATTCTCAGTGGCTATCCAAAACAACATTGTAAATAAAATAATAATAATATATTATTGTGAGTTACTTGCCGGCTCTTCTCCATAAGATCCACTTTTTGGAACCGTGCAACTAGTTTGACTTTTCGAAAGTACCTATTGATATAGTCTAATTGAAATCATATGATTTTGACTTTATGCCAACCACAATGTTATAATTTCTACCGTTACAATTTCCAACGAGAAATTTTGTAAATGTTTTTTTTAAGCAAACCTTCGTAAATAGTATTACGCGCTATTTGCACATGTTGCTTTCACAAGCTTTTCGCGTCGAACCGATCAAAGCAATTACTCCCAGTTTAACCTACATTGAAACATTGGTTCAAGCAGTTCAAGCAAATTCCACTTTTAAACAAATTTACCGATAGTCAATTTTAATTAGACGATAAGGTTCTATTACATTAGTAGTGTGGTTCTATTGTCTTTGGTGGGCTCATAATTTTCTTCGAGTTTATTTTTTTATTGATTAGTTTTCAGTATCAGCGTCGCAGCCACCTCCTCAAATCTGGCACGGATACCAATCAACGGCTTGTGCTAATAGTTTCAAAATACGTAAAGCATTGGGCCACAATAGAGGCGTAGCTAAGACTAGCACAGAAACTTGATAGGATTCACTTAGTGTAAAGTAGAGGTATTCTAGAGTACACCTACAGCAGAGCCAAGCAAGCCATGGTCGTAGGTAGACGTAGGTAGATCGACTGTTGGTAGTTAGATTCTAAAATAAACACTTTTTTATTATTCCATACAGAGTAGGAAAATTGTTGTCATTACGTCATTAAGGCCCCAGTCTAGCTGTGCATAACAAACGAATTCAGTATATTGATAGTTCGCGGGCATGAACCCCGCGAGGCACCCTCTGTATCATCCTGTGATACGTAAATTACAAAGTGTAGAGCAGTGCTACGAAATGAAAGTTGCTCTACTTTACAAAATAAAATATTTCGATTTATTTTTAATAAAGGAAAAAATCGGCTGGCGGGCAGGATTCGAACCTGCGTCTTCTGGTGCGGTACATCAGACGCTTTGACCACTAAGCTACCGCGAGCCCCAACCAACCGTAGTGTACCGTGGTGTACCGAACCAGAAGACGCAGGTTCGAATCCTGCCCGCCAGCCGATATTTTCCTTCATTAAAAATAACTTGTAATCTTAGTATGAAAAATGCTTAAAAAATACAAAAAGATATTTCTATTTAATTATAATGAACAACACTACTGTGGCCTGTGGGATTATACCCTGAAAATCTGAAAAAAAAAAATCTGTCGTTTGAAATAATTTAAGTACTTTATGATTTATGGAACAGTAGATATTTTTAGTCGAGGTTTTAATTTCGTTTTAAGGCCCCAGTCTAGCAAAATTTGGCAGTTGTCAAATTATTAGCTCATTTTCGCAACGTTTTTTTAAGGAAAGGAAGGATATAGTTTCATATATTTTTATCGCGATAGAATATATGTTATATTAGCTTTATCTACGTATTTTTTTCACGTTCCTCTGGTTAGTTTATGTTATATAAATCAGGCGTCAAAGATGGCGCTCTCGCGCCCAACGCCATTTAGTGTTGTGCACGTTAATCGGGATGATTAAGAATAAATTCAAAAATCTACTCAGCGCAAAATTACCTTAAGATAGTCGTCTTCAAAATGCGCTGAGTAGATTTTTAATTATACCTTTAGTTTTCTTAATCCGAGTGTCATAACATCGTCAAATTTTCCTGTTTTTGGTCCCAAAACAAACGGATTTTTTCATAATAAAAACTAAAAATATTGATGAAATCATTTGATCATTTTAAAGTACGTGTATTTAATGACACAACCAATTTAAAAAAAATGTGTACCTGCTTCACAAATATTTTTTATAGTGTTTCCAACAGGCACGGTTTATAAACGAAAATCTCAAGCCAATTTCTTCAGAGGCGGCCAGTCGGTCGTAGCGGTTGGACGTGGATTCTATGTCAAATTCAAATTTGTACCTCTCGCTCTAAATTTTGCTCTGTCTCTAACCTTGCTGGCGTACTATCGGGCATTGAAACTTGCTCTACTTCATTATTTTTATGTCAATTTATCAGAAATTATTTCCGACGCGCGTTTCCCGATCACGCGCGTTTTTATTCCACAAGCAGTTTAATCGATCGATTGTTTTAAAAAATGCGGTTTGTTTAGGCATTTATTGGACACCTAAACGCTTGGATGTCCGTCTAACTTTATGGTCCCGATTCTTCTGTCCCTAGTTAACACTTGGGTACAGAAACAACTCTACGCCATTTTTTACATTAATAACAGACATAGACTGTTTTGTTAGCAGTAAAGTGCGATAGTAATAAGTCTGTCACTATGGTTCATTAACTTGTTACCGCTAGGTAACAAGTTTGTTACTATGGTCCGTTAACTTTTTATCACTAGGTAACAAGTTTGTCCGACACCCAAAAATTTACCTATGACCCTCCCCGATTTGAATCACACAAATTGAATAATTACTATCCTAATATAATTATAATTATCAGCCAAAAGAAGTCCACTGTGCATGTGGAACAAAGGTCTCACCCATAGACTTCCACAAGGACTTGTTATATGCCGCCTGCCTCCAACGACTCCCAGCGACCTTCATCATCATTGAAAACCCACTCCTGTGTTCTCAATGATGATGAAGTCCTGTGTGTTCGGTTTCCGTACTTAGTCCTGCAGTGGACCATTGTCCCAGCTACCTTTATCGGGTCATTAGACCATAGTTAGAAAGTGAGAAAGACGTAGTTTGAAAGTGAGTGTGAAAAGTACTGAAAAGTTGTGCAGTGATCGCTTATCTACGATATATGAACATATTATGATGCGTAGAAGTAGAGAGCCTAGTTACAAAACAGGTTTTGAACATAAATGTGGATGGATATAGTAGAAGAGGAAGACCAAAGAAAAGATGAATAGACAGTGTGAGAATGACGACGATGTACGTAAGAAAAAAACACTGCGCCGACCCCAAGTGAAGGTGAGGTAGGTACACTATGGTTGGTTGCGGCTCGCGGTAGCTTAGTGGTCAAAGCGTCTGATGTACCGCACCAGAAGACGCAGGTTCGAATCCTGCCCGCCAGTCGATTTTTTCCTTTATTAAAAATAAATAGAAATATTTTATTTTGTAAAGTAGAGCAACTTTCATTTCGTAGCACTGCTCTACACTTTGTAATTTACGTATCACAGGATGATACACTGTCAATATACTGAATTCGTTTGTTATGCACAGCTAGACTGGGGCCTTAACAGACATGAAAAAGAAGGAGGTTGATTCACTATAAGGTCAAGTTCCAGGAGATGGTTTGTTTTAGGGTAGACCTTTGTGTTTTATTTCTTGATCTAAACTGGTTAGAGGAAGAGCAAAATGCAGAGCGAGAAGTAAGAATTTGACATAGAATACACTTCCACGACTGCTATAGCCGTCTGGCTATCATCAGAGGTGTGTAAACTCAGCTTTTAATGAGCTAGATGAACCAGATCACACGGGTTTGAACCGTTGAGCTTATAGCTCAGCAACAAAATGACTAGCCCATGGCTCAATCCAACTCTTATTGTATTTGTAAATCCCTCCACAGATTAGTTTTGTAATTCTGTTACAAAGTTCTTTTAAATTAAATGGGATTTTTGTTAGCCATATTTCATGTAAATCTATTCAGCCGTTCAAAAGCTACAGCTCATGTCCTAGTTGGGATTAGAAATGTTTAACACCAAAAAATCGATCAAAAGACTTTTCTTCTCAAACTTGTTACCTTGCGGTAACAAGTTAATGAACCATAGTAACAGACTTGTTACTATCGCACTTTACTGCTAACAAAACAGTCTATGTCTGTTATTAATGTAAAAAATGGCGTCGAGTTGTTTCTTTACCCAAGTGTTAACTATGGATAGAAGAATCGGGACCATAAAGTTAGACGGACATCCAAGCGTTTAGGTGTCCAATAAATGCCTAAAAACACCGCATTTTTTAAATCAATCGGTCGATTAAACTGCTTGTGGAATAAAAACGCGCGTGATCGGGAAACGCGCGTTGGAAATAATTTCTGATAAATTGACATAAAAATAATGAAGTAGAGCAAGTTTCAATGCCCGATAGTACGCCAGCAAGGTTAGAGAGCAAAATTTAGAGCGAAAGGTACAAATTTGAATTTGAAATAGAATCCACGTCCAACCGCTACGACCGACTGGCCGCCTCTGAAGAAATTGGCTTGAGATTTTCGTTTATAAACCGTGCCTGTTGAAAACACTATAAAAAATATTTGTGAAGCAGGTACACAATTTTTTTAAATTGGTTGTGTCATTTAATACACGTACTTTAAAATGAATACTTTACTTTACAGTACTTTAAAATATCTTCTTACATAACTTATATACATTTGTTTCGAAATTAAATAAATACATTTTGATTCGTTTTTAACTTTATTTATGAATTAATCACAGTTTCATTCTTATTTACCAGAAATTATATATATATATATATTTTGTATATATGTATTTTTACATTTAATTAGTGTCAATTGTTTTTATTTTTATTTTTTTATATCCTAGAATATTAACTGGGCCCATTAGTATCAGAATTACCAGAAGCTCTCTTCTTTTTTTTTACTCGGTACATTAATACAGGTATCAATCTGCCCCATTGACTTCCGTATCAATGTGCCCCGAAGTACTTTTTCAAATTCAAAGTAATATTAAATAAATACTGGAAGTAACTATGGAAAACTGATTATTTTATAGAGTAATTCACAGTATTTATTGACTGCATGATGTAGATGCCTTTAAGAAACAACATTAAAACTGCCGAATTATGCACATCCTAAAGTTGACGAAATTTTTCTTGCGACCTATAAAAACATATTTTTGCTTGTCGAGTCCAGCGAAACGACCGGGCGGCAGCGATATTCCGGTAGCTTATTGGGTGCGTCTGTGGTTTCTATGTGTGAGAAAATTAATAGTAAACTACCATTCGTTTAGTTTAAATGACCGCCGTATCTATGTGCCCCATGCATCAATGTACCCCGCTTGATGAACGAATGTTGTTTTCGTTCATTCAACGTAGATCATTTCGCGGATAGCTTTTTAACCTACTTGCGCTTTAATTAGTGCACGGTTCCCGACATTTGCTGATCTATGACAGAAACCTTAATATTGGTTGCTGTGGAGGGAGGGGGTGTGGTGTCCCTCCATCCAAAGGTAGGGTCCTCCGACCAGGCGTTATGCTTGGTGGGCCACTGCCCGGGTCTGCCCGACGGTTGATGTCGGGCGATTGTACACCGCGGCGGTCACTCAGTGAACTTCGCTAGTAATTTGGTCATAACGATGTCAATATTAGTCGTAGAACAAAAATTTTTGTACTGTATGTTAAGAATTTCTTAGCTCTATAAATCTGCATTCTTAACTAAAAACGTTACTGATCCTCGAAATAAGCGAACAAACAAATAAAACATAAACATCCGAATTGAGAACCTCCTCCGGTTCTTATGGCCCGGCTACATGCTCCGTCTTGCCTGCGACTTGCAGATTTGCAATTGCATGCGTGTGGACGACATGACGGTAGCTCGCGCATTCCCGGAAGCGCGGCTTGGGCTATCGTTGACTTGCTGAAGATTTGAACTGCGCAAACTTGTCTTGCACGGTTTTACTCAATCAAATTCCATCATGTTGGTTGTATTACCTATATTAGAATAATAACAGATAAAAATTAGAAACACCTTATTCTGCAATTACACCAGTCATTACCAGAGTATAGAATTTTGCCGTAACGACACACATTAACTAACCATACAAGCGGTTTACACAAAGTGAAATATACAAAATGTAAGAAGATTGCATTCAATAACTTTCGGTAATATTTAGTTGAAGGCTAGACGCCCAGTTTGGGTCTGAAATTAGTCAGTTTCAGACTGAAACCCCTTTTAACTTAGTCGCACGTCGCTGCATTGCTGCGTCGCAAGGGCACCGCAGCCGCCCGCTGCTACGCGCATGCGTCGTAGCCGGCCGTAATGCACCTACGAATCTCGTAGTACCGCGGCGACCCGCGGAATTCAAATCTCAGCGCTTGTCGAAGCTTGCTGATCCGATAGCCAATCAAGATTCCAGAACATTGAAGTAGAACCTCCAAATTAACACAGCTTATTTTTTCAGGCAATTATTTTTGACAGCCAAAGTGCAGAATAGGATAGATATCTGCAACTCAGAAATTCGAATATACGAACAGGTTTTGTAATTCGGAAAGCCCTACTATTGAATCAAACTATTTCTGCGTTCCTACGAAATTGTATCAAATTGCATTTACCTTGAGTGTTAATAAAATTTTCAGTACCTACACAGTGAGTGAAGCGAAAGAAACTTTAATAAAATAGATCTTAATTTTTTTTGTGTGCAGTATTATAATCTCAATGTATGTATATGAAGGGATAAAAAATTCAAACATCTCTATTAACTTGTTAGTCTGTGGTCGAAGTGAAGAACATATTAGTTGCGTTTTTTGTATTTTATCTAATGTAGAAAAAAAAACAATTCACATTAGCAGGAATTCACATGAGCGCGACCACGTGAAATTTTTCGCATTGTTAGTTTGCAGCTTTGTCGTCGAACGCGTTCGATTCACGCGAACAAAATCGTGTCGTATCATATATAGGTGCCTTTACAGGTACTTTTGAAATGTGTATAAATACTTGCACGGTTCGTAAAAGTGTGTCCATGGAGAAGAATTGCCTGAAAGTTCCATAGACCCTTTGTTACGATATGTATTTATCGCTCGGCTTCACGTTGACGCTTTTCATTTCAATATTCTGGCTGCATCATATGCAGAATTTTCGGAAAAAGCCAAATGGGAATTATTACAATTTCGAGAAACGAAATCATTTATACCAGTATCATATTTTAATACAAACAATTTTTAAAAAACCAATAGCCACACGTATTGATCATGTTCACTAATAACTGTTTTGGTCTAAAGTTATATCAAACGTTATATGACTGCTGATAAAATTATATATTCAGTTTAGTATTAAAAAAAAAGACGTGTGGCACTCGGAGACTGCCGCGGTATGCTATTGCATAGCATTTTTATTAGCATTTAAAAGTTATAACACACACACACACACACACGTAGACTCCTTACGAAAACCTATGATAATCGTTAGTGTTAGTCAGGAGGCCAAAAAACCTGACAACTAATTTATTTAGTTAGGATACCCACCGGTTTTAACTAGATATTGAGTTACAAAGGTCTGAACGCTATCGCTTTGTGTAAGATATTTAAATATTTAATCACATCTGTTTCACATCTAAAACTGCTATAGTGAGTTTTTTTATATTCTTCGGGATCAATTTCTAATCCTATATTTGCTTCTACATCCACGTGAGCGAAGCCGCGGGCAAAAGTTAGTTGTATCATAATACAGTGCGAGTCTTTATAATGTGCACATATCGAACTGAGGAAATCTATGCTTAATTTTATCGACGGAAAAATAAAACGTAATGTGTTTTATTTATTTTGATCGCTACTGCTACTGTGTCCCGAGTGTAAACAAAACGGTGTATCTTTTAAACTAAATTATCTATCCAGACGAAACAAACTCCATAATGATTGGAAGTAATTAGGCGTACTCCTAAAATGAAAATTGTGGAAATACTATCCTCAATTGAAAATAAAGGCTATATTCTACCTGCTAAACAATAGTGCGTAGCCGTCCGCTGGGCCTTTCTTTGATAGTTGATAAGAAAGGGGATCGATATCTAAATATATAAAACTCAAAGGTGACTGACTGACTGACTGACAGACTGATATAGTGATCTATCAACGCACAGCCCAAACCACTGGAGGGATCGGGCTGAAATTTGGCATGCAGGTAGATGTTATGACGTAGGCATCCGCTAAGAAAGGATTTTAATAAATTCTACCACCAAGGGGATAAAATAGGGGATGAAAGTTTGTATGAAACTTTGTCAATTTTAAACCAATCGGGCTGAGACTTTGCATGCATATAGCTACTATGACGTAGGCATCCCCTAAGAAAGGATTTTGATAAATTCTACCCCCAAGTGGATAAAATAGGGGATGAAACGTTGTATGAAATTTTGTCAATTTTCAACCGACCAGGCTGAGATTTTGCATGCATATAGCTACTATGACGATTTAAAAATACTAAAAAAATAGTCTTTTTTATATTTTTTCCGTCAAGCATAGAATCCCTCATTTTGATATTTGCATTGTAACATATACAGTGTGAATCTCACTGTATATGTTACATTACCTATTGGAATACGGGTTTTTTGGTTGTTGCACACACAAACAATTTACTCAGACACAGAACAACTATCTGCTCTGCAGGTAATATCAAGTTTATTCCGCGCGGGAATCGTACCCACGCCTCTACGCCTACCGCCTGCGATAGGCGCACTCCTATCTGTGATCTGAGAGGCTGATACCTAACAGTGCATCGGTACTGTCTGCGTAGTTGTAGCTTTATGAAGATCAAACTTGATCATCTTTGCGAGTGATAGACAACCCTGCATACATTCCTTACAGGCTTTGTAAAATAACGATAGTTTTTCCTGAATTTTAATATTATTTGAATGTTTTCCATAACAAATATTGAGGTGAACTCCTCGACATGCTAAGTATTTTCTGTAAAAACCCTCTTAAACGTTTCAAAGAAAAATATTCATTTATTGCCCGCCGTATTTCCGTTGAGCATACAATTTATTATTTTCTCATTGTTATAATAGCTTTCTAAGAATGCAATGTTCCTGGGGCAACTATTTAAAGCTGTAAAAGTGTTGAGTCTTTAGGCATCCAGTACGCAATACATAAACGTGCAGTGTAGACCTTTGGCATATAAATCAATTGTTCATATGGGTTCTATCTTCATACTTGGAGAGAACTAGACAAAGTTTTTGTAGCCAAAACTGAATCCCATACAAATCTCAATCGATTCGGATGATTAAAGGTACCTAAAGGTACCTATTAAAATTTTATCATTGGACTTCTCCAGCCACCCTGTATACATATAAGTACCTACACCATTTACGAATTTTAATTAAAAGAGAATATAAATATTACGAATAGTTGCTTTGCTTTGCTTTGCTTTTTAGCTGACCGATCAGAGCAAGAGAAGAGAGAAAAATGCTTTGATAGTACGTACTGTGAAGTAGTCAGACTACAAGTATAATAAGTAAACATTTGTACGTTTTGAATGAACATTAGCAGTGGTTAGTTTTGTGAAGTATCACCCTATTAATATATAGATATATTAGTTTTACCATAACTTATGTTAATATGATATTCCATTAAAACCATTATTTTTAAACAAAAAACAAACCGCCTCCAAAAAACACCTGGGAACTAAAAAGCAATAAATAACAGGTAGGTATATGCCAAGGCTAGGCTATATGTCCAAATTCTCCTATTTATTTCTGTGAAGTAAGTTTTTACTTTAAAATCCACTTTGTATAACGAATTACTTATCATAAATTGTAAATGATCATAACTTTGTTGATCTAAAACAATGATATCAATAAGTCATTACCTATGTATCTGTTACAACCTAAAGCGGCTTACAGACGTTCAGTTTTAACTGATCAGTTGAACTGATAAGTTAAATCGTATGATACTGAGTACGATTTAACAGATCAGTTCAACTGAACAGTTCTCAGTTTTGCCTACACATGTACGATTTAACTGATCAGTTAGAACTGTTCAATTTTAACTGAACGTCTGGAAGCCGCTTTAGGTTACAACAATATTTTATGTTAAGAACATACCTGACCTCTAATATTAATTAATACTAATACCTATATCAAGAAGTTATTTTTATTAAAAGTGATTTTACGAGTTTTGTACTTTTGAGTTATTGTTTATAAAGATTTTAGATTGTTGTATATTTACAATGTTGTTTTGACATTTCTAAATTCTGCTGAACAAAAGTCTTTGTTTGCCGCCAAAAACTCCCCCAACAAAAACAAATTCACTATAGACAATTAGAGCTATTTGCCTTTGTAAATCCTTGGTCCACCATGTTTTGAGAAAACAAAACTAGGCAACTGATCGATGGAAATCACGAAATACGCGTAAAAACGCAGGTAAAAACAATTAAAAGTGCAGATATCATCCAAGTTCATACGAAATAAACTGACGTCTACAAAAGTACATAGACACAACAACTAAATATTATGATATCATATCATAATATTTAGTTGTTGTGTCTATGTATTTTTACAATGCCGTATTTTCTTTATTATTTTTACTATTTTTTTTGTACCGTATTATATTATATTTTACTGTTTTCTTTTCTGTTTACTGTTGTTATAAAACAAATTAAAACTTACTATTATGATGTATATTATTATCAAAACATTAGCACGTAATTCACACCACACATATTTACCATAATATTAACCTAATTGGCATCCGTGACACACAGGTTCCAGGTGAAAACCAGCGTCAAGTGCACGTCATCTGTCATCATTAATTTCGGAGATTGTCCCCCCTATAAACCAACTCAAACAATCGAAAATCCACAAACCAGTAAACTCACAAATTTAACCATTTGATTATGTTCGTATATGTATTTCTAAACTCAGAATTTTCTCCTCTTTCGTTTGATGTACCACTCGATAGGATAGGAAAAATTAAAAAAAAAAACGTTCTTTTTTGCGTGTGACATTCGTCGTATTGATTTTGTTTATCTATTACCTCATTCATCAAAATCAGTATGAGTACTTTAGGCGCTGTAGTGGAACATACGTAAATAGGAAGATACATCTAAGACCGCCTAATATAAAACCCTTCCTTCGTCTTTTTGCCGTGTCGTCGGGTAATTAAATTAGTAGTTTGGCCCCGCCTCCAAATTAGTTAGAAATCATAATGTAAATATGATTTGTTTAAAAATATTTTATTTTAAAAGTTTTAGTGAAATATAGATATTATATTTTCTTTTGTACCCATTATAGTATATGGGGAGGCTAAATAAACGCACTGCCCGGGACAGACATCGAGGTTTCGAAGTAAACCATAATATAATCAATGTATAATTTTTTTAAATTTTCGTCGTTATTTTTACAACCGCCCAACGGATTTCGATAAATTTTACATTGGACGAAACTGTAACCAACAGCTTTCGAATAAAAATAATCATCAAAATCGGTTCACCCAGTCGAAAGTTCTGAGGAAACAAACATAAAAAAAAATACAGTCCAATTGAGAACCTCCTCCTTTTTTTGAAGTCGGTTGAAAAGGTGAGCCAATAATTTTTCATAAACCTTTATGGTGTGAGGTCTGGTGTTGCCTGGTAGATTCCTGAAGATGATTCTAAAATAGTTCTTAAAATTTTGTACTAGTCTGTGTGAACTACTTCTGCAAAGGAAATATGTAAAACTTCTTGCTAAAGATTACTAAAGAACACAAAACTGATCGAATCACAGGTTTTGAACTGGTGCAACGGTATGCCGTGTGGTAGGTGTGTAGACCTACGCTGTAGCTTTTAAGCTATTGACGAGGTGATCTCTGAAGCGAATTTACCAATTGTATGACATTAATAAATCGTGATTTTTTTCCTAGAAATTATACGAAGCTCCATAGTTTATTTGTCCTCGTAAACGAGATAACAAGAGATAAGATTACGAAAATATTTTTAAAGATGTTTAAAGAATAAATATTGCTTGCCAACTTTTAAACCCGGATGACCCGGATATAATTAAAAACTATGTCACAGTTGAAAAATGTTTCAGGACTATTACACTACTACCGGACTACCGGGCTGCTGATCAGCCAGGCTAACATGCGCGCCACGACAAAATTTTGTCTACTCTTTTGTCTCGCTCTTTCTTGTGCAAAAACGAAACAAAAGCAAGACATAAGCGTAGACAAAATGTTCTCGCAGCGTGCATGTTAGCCCGGCAGGACGTCGTGATTTTGATTCCCACAGGTCACAAATATTTATATGATGAACATAAGTGCTTGTGTAAGTCCGGGTGACTTAGTAATATAAGTAGATATGTATATACAAAAAAGTATATGAGTATTATATCCATTGTCTAGTAGTATAAGGTCTGCTTAGTTTGGAACTAGATGGTGCTCTATAAAGTGTCCCAAATATTTTTTATTTTTACGTATCGATCTGGTTTAGTTTTGCTCAGTCTATGAATAAGTGACTATTCCTAGCAGATACTTCAATATGCTTCGGAGAGATACAGAACAGACATAGATTTTATGTTTAGAAAAAAAAATGCATAAGTAACTTTTTTTTCTTTCTGTCTTTCGTGTTTTTTTTGTAGGTTTAACATAAGTGAGTGTCATTAACTCCGCTGGTAGTGACGTTTATATTACCACCCTCGAAAAATTGTAGCACACGTGCTGCTTGAATGCACAGGCGTCGCCCGCATAAGAGAAGAAATCCTGGGATCACCAAGATCCCTAGCGGACACGCTGAGGAAGCCGGAAAGTTGGGCTGGTAAGAATAACAGCCCATGGTACACGTACAATTGTCCAATTCTGGGACTAAGAGCGGAAACCAAATCCACGCACAGAAATGGGTTTCCATGATAGTGATGACCACCCTCGGTAGTACAGTAGCTGAACGAACGGCTTCTGTTCTTGTTTCGGGCTAGATTTCTCGAAGATGTCGTCTGTAGTGTGTCGTTTTTACATACACAGTGAGATATCTTGTTAAGTCGGCTAATAAGACATCTCCCCGCGCCCACCATGTGCTCATCAATAATTTCATCTTATTGATTTAGGGAACAGACCACATGATTTGTGAACTGTAAACCTTGTTACAATTCAATACCTTATAATGCATTTAACGTGCGAGGATCAAACCTTTAAGTATATCCAAATTTTTAGCTAGTTTGCGGTGGCGAGTGTAAAGTGGTCTTCCAACAGCGAGTGGGTATTCTTTATCCACATGGAAATGTGTCTGGTCAGGTGCTCCACAATGCCACTGATGATTCATCCTTAATCGTCATTTATGGAGGTGGTGATACGTTTTTCCACCAGGAACGGAATCGATTCAATCGGATCCAAGTTTGTGCCATCCTATTAGATACTAAAATGGTCCTGAACTATGACATTTTTGTATTGCGTATATGCGCGAATTATTCATCGCCGGTAATTTGCTTACCTCATTCGTTTAGCGGTCGCAACTCGCAAGCGCGTCTGCCGAGCTCGAGGGCCTGATTGCATTCCCAGGCCGAACAATGTTATTTCAATTAAATTCTGAGTTGCTGCTTGGAGTGGGCTAGGGCGCGCCCTTAACCGAACTGCAACGGAGAATTTCCTTGAAATAACACCGTTCGGCACTGTTCCTAGAAAAAAATGGTTTGTTCAGAGTCGAAAATTATATGACACAGTTGATGCTGATGGATTTGATAATTTTAGGTATGATTTCAAGACACCATGAAATAAAAAATCTAAACTAATTCGTAAAACAATATGTCAGCGACAAGATTTATGTCGCTAAGAGCTTTTATATTAAGAACTTTTTTTGGTGCATTATTTGTAAATTATATTAAAAATAATATAAATTTTATCATTATTACTAATTATATTGTTTTCTAAAGAATTCAATTATTTTTCTAAATTCTCTTCTATTATTCGGCTTCTAAATGTTTTTTCCCTACTGATACTATTTTTGTAATCTGAACTTTTACGTTTATAACCTTTAAACAATACATTTAAAAAGGTATAATTATCGTATTAGTTTATTAAAAAACGATTAATTATGACAAAATCAAATAATTGTTTTGCACTTCGAACTGGCTTGAAAGCGCTGCTGCCTCCCTTTCCTCCTGACTTTGTTCCACACGCTCACGGATCACTCACAGTCCGGCGCGAAACTTCGCCCAAAGCAGACGTATTTCCTGCTCCGTAATTCTCTGCGTTCTCTCGTACTTTTACGCAACTCCACCGGGAAGCAAATATTATCCTGATTAGCAGATAAGTATAATATATATATCATACTTTTTTTGTTGTTGTAATGGAGTTCGACTTTCGTCTTAATTTTTTGTTCGTAATTATTTTTAGTTTTTCTCGTAACGAGGGAGTCGGAGGCTTTATAATTATGATTCTGGATCTGTAACTGAAATAAATCTTTTTAAGTTAAATAGTTTTGAATTTTTTGTTTCATTCTATATTTTTAAGATTTTATATAAGTTATAATAAATTTAATTACTTATTATTATTATTTGTTTTAAATAGATTTTTAATATATCGCGTTTCGCTGAAAATTATACGTTATTAATTACCGATTCGGTATTAAATGTAAACTATTGAAATTTTTATTCCACATTTCGTTGGTGAAGTTTTCAGTATTTGCGCTCGATGGAAAGATATTTCGTCGAAGTACCAATTACAGTGTTGTGAATATCTTTGACCAAGCGAGGCCCTAGATTTGAAAGAGAGTCTATAAAAATTGTAATATATCCCCAGCTCTTGATATCAGAAAGTCTAGCCACTAGTATTGAAATGTTTTACATCTTAATAGGCAAAGGCTGTAGTTTTCAGTCCGTCACAAATTTTTTAGTAAAGCAACGGATAGCTCTAAAGAGATCACTCTGCGGTAGGGTTGATTGGCGTTAATAATCATTCTGTTTTAATGCGGGGCTCGTACAGGACAGTAAGGGGTATACCAATCTAAAAGAGGTTTACTACCGCTACAATAATTTAGCACCACGCCTGTATTTCCGAAGGAGTTCGGCACAGTATGGGGTCCGAGGTAATAGCGGGCAAACTAACTGCAATAAATTCAAACGCTGTTTAAAATTGTTACTGAAATTTTATACAAAACACAATACTTCATACTTTGTTTCGATTTTTTTCAATTACCCTCCGCAGCTGCGCTAGCTACCACTGAGCTGATGGCGAAGTTATGCTAGGTACATACGTACCCATAACAAAAAACTATTTTTTTATTCGGTTGAAAATAAAATAACCGGTTCAATCAATCAGTTTTTATGTATAAGGTACGTACCGGGAAAGTGCCTCGTGAGCCTAGTGGTCGTAAGCGCGACTGCTATATGCTCGTCTTGGGTTTGATTCACGGTTCGAGCAGTTTTATTGGGATTTTCTTTGAAATTCTCAGTAACAGCTATGAGTTTGTGCCTGATTAATGGCAATAGGCTCGCCCCCCTATTACATGGGACCCAAACATCGCCTCTGCCCAGTTCTCCGGTACATACCGGCTTGATTGTACCCACTGAGAAATTACTTAGCCACTTCCAGCACTAGCAGAGTGGGAAGTTGGGAACATGATCGAGGTTCACATTCATACTCAAGAAAAAATTTAAGAACTAGTTTAAATAAAACCACCGCGGAACAAATTCAGCCAAATTTGGCGCATTTTACTGGTCTGTCTGGGTCGTCCGCAAAACGGCTCTATCTAACCCTTCGGAGATTACAAGATTTACAGGCGTGTTATTATATTAGTATTTTTTTAGGGTTCCGTACCCGAAGGGGACCCTATTACTAAGACTCCGCTGGCCCTCTTTCCGTCTGTCAGCGGACTAGGTATATCTCATGAAGCGTATTAGGTAAAGAGTTGAAATTTTCAGTTTCTATTTTTAAGTGCTACTAGACTTTAAAAAGGTGGGGGTTGAGTTGACTGTATGTTTTTTGTGTGTATATTAATGCAACAGTTCCTCACGCGATGGTACACAATACTTAGATAGTGAATACGGTAACCGCTGGATAGGCCGTGGCGGACCCGTGGCTTGGCCTCCTAAGCCACCGGTCCTAAACCACAGGGTGTAACTGTGGTTTTTTTTTTGTAGGGGATACAAAATACGCGATTTCTCCGTCAATTGTGGACCGATTTTTGTATTTATACAGGGTTATAAAAAATACCTTAGCTATTTAAAAAAACCTTTTCTATAGTTTTAATATAAATTTTTTCTTTTTATTTTATTTAATTAATGAAATGAAAAACTAGAACCTATCCAAGTTAGCCTAAAAACCTTTTGGGCTCGGTTTTTGACCGCACGGGCGGTCAACAACCTAGGGGTAGGCCTACAGTACTGCCGTACCTACCTATTTATTACTTGTATTCGAGCGACTTCGCCCGATCGGGTCGGCGTGGCGCGGGCGCGCAGTTAGCGCTATGCAGATTAAATGGGCACCGTCCGCTATTTAATTATCTAACCTATGCATCTGTAATAAGGTGCTTTTTCCTTCATACTTTTATGATGCATTCAGGCGTATTTAAAAATTGCAATCAGCTTATGTACAAAAAATTACAAATAATCAACATGAGAAATAATTTACAGTACTTATTTACAATCTCTTACTTATAAATACTTCAGCAATGGTTCGAAATGAAGTCCATTTCTTTTCATACGCTATCTTGCTCGTTTAATAACGTTTCTTCTGAGTCTTATAAGCACTGCACTGTCACTTTTTACGGCGTCGAATGCACTAATTATTTTGTCTTTAATTCGTCTAGATTTTGTATCCCCTACAAAAAAAAACCACAGGGTGTAAGGTCCGGTGGCCAGGCCAAGCCACGGGTCCACCACGGCCTATCCAACGGTTACCGTATTCACTATCTAAGTATTGTGTAACATCGCGTGAGGAACTGTTGCATTAACAAGTCCTTGAGCCCGTAACCGAGGGATGCTCTCAGCTTCGTAAAGTCTACGTGCTTCGTAGAGACTCTCACCACTTTGAATGTACACTCGCGCCGTCTCGTAATATTCGCGGTTACTGTACATTTTAAATAATGCTGGTGCGCGGCTTTCGTAAAAAATTGTCACGAGCGCAATAACCGACACGCATGCTCTCGCCGCATGCAATTTAGGCTCTATCGTTTTAGAATATTTCGGACATTATAACGACAAAATAACAAAAAAAAAATAAAAAAATTCTTCACCTATGTGTTCGGTTCCTGATTCTGATTCATAAGATCAAAAATAACTAAGGTATTTTTTATAACGCTGTATACACTCGCGAGATACCAAATCGACTCAACCTGTAAGCACGCATACATATACGATTTTTTTTTCATACGATACTTGTACATAAAATTCATATATGATTAAAAAGCTTAAGGCCTCAGCTTTAAATTGGTACCAGTATTGTCAACATTTTTAATAATTAATTTTATAAAATAATAGTACCTGGATGGAAATTTTGCGAAAATAAGAATTGAGAAATAAGATTTGCGGTTAGTTATTTTAAAAATCAAATAAAAACTGTTTAAAAATCATAAAAAAAAATTGTAACAATACTTGGTATTAACTCATCTAGCTGTTATCATGGGTCGCAGTCGGTTCTTCATTAATCTTATGATTTTTTCGACGGTTTCCTGAGAAACACTATCCCGGTCCTCTTATAACGCCGCCTTTGATTCGTTAAAGGTCTTACGAACTTGGTTCTAAGCTCGAATCCTTCTCTTAAGGTCGTCCCATTGGTGCTCAATGGGATTCATGGCTGGGTTGAATGCAAGCCAGTCCATTGGATGTATATTCATCTTGTTTAATAATTTCTGAGTGAAACGCGACGTGTGACAACAGATGTTACGATGTATTAACAAAAACTAATCACCACGTAACCACGTCACCAATAAACCACGTAGGGAACCACGTGGTCTTGAAGAATATCGGCAATGTACCGATCAGCCGTTAACCCTCCTCGGCCTCCTACGGGCACGAAAACGAGCGCGACTTTTCACTTTAAACAGATACCAAATTACATCATGCGTGAATCGCCGATGTATGCATTATTTTATCGAACCAGCACTGCACAAATCCGGCTAACAAGACCGGCTACTATGAGTCAATGTTTCAATTAAGACGTTCTCGTACAAATCAAAGGCGCACTAGCCGATGACCTATGGTCAATTTCAGGCCCGTGGCAGGCCGTTTTAGAGAGAGATTAGCTTCTCTTAGCGTCTTCTAATTGTTGCCACCCTTCAAACCCGTCTCATCTCTTGCTGCAAATCAACACCCGTCAGGTATCGATTTCGCAGCTATATTGAGACGGTAAACCGGTATTTCTTCTCTAAAGTGCATTGTTGGCGGCTGGTTCTCGGTGTCCGATTAAAGTCACCAGTCTCCTAAAACCTTCTGTATACCAATTGATACAGCAGACTGGTTCAAGTGAAGCTGGGCATCTAATGTTCGCTAACTAAGTCCCTTTTGCAACAGGGTCCCATTTTAGCAGCTTCTTCAGGCTTAGTATTCATAAATTCGTCTAAACAATGCATAGAATTCCTTTGTGATAGTTCTGTCTTACAGTAGATAAACTGATTATGGAGGTTTTTATAGGGGTAATTCAGAGCACAACTCGTAGGTACGGTTAAGTCAATTTTCCTCTGCGCGCATTAAAGTCCGGTAATTAAAAGGTTACTGAATATTTACTAAATGATATTGGTACTAATGTATAGCTTATTAATCAAGCTCTCAATAAACATACGGTTTTTGTGAATTTTTTTTTTTTAACATTACAAATGTTTACGAGGTTGTAGATTGAGTCAATTTAGTTGCTCGCGACTGAAGATCATATTTCAGAGGTCGTGTCTTTTAAATTTAGCCAAATCGCTAGAGCGGTTTTAAAAAAATCAACAAACAATTTAAAAAAAAAATTAAGTATATCGATAATAATTCGTTCACTCCGAAACCTCGCTGTCTCAGTGCATTTAGTTGGCTTACCCATATTATGTTGTACATATTAATAAATACATCAACTCTCCACTAAATACATTATTTTTAAATATATCATCACATATATTGTCACATGAAAAAAAAAGAAAAATATTATTTGGTAGGGTAAATTGCATGATGTAACACCTTCGTAGGAAAATAAATTTGGTCAATGACTTAAGAGGCATTTACAATATTTTCAAATTAATTTAAACATTGTTGAAAAAATATATCGTAAAGCGGTCGTTTGAAGGGATTATATTTTTAAAATACCTCATTGGCTTCCGATTGGCTTCTAACCTAGACAGATCCAAAACCAAGAAAGAGAATTCAAAATTCTATCGAACTGTATATAAAACTCATTTTTGACTGAAGTGGCGTTTCGTTTGTTTTTCCTTTCCACCGTCGGTCGATATTATGGTCTTCGTTGGTTGTTTGTTTGACACCGACTCTAATTAGTTAGAAATCATAAGCCAATACTAATATTATTTTTTGCTTTGTAGTTTCTGGGTGTTTTTCGAAGGCCGTTTTTTTATTTTATTGATATTAATTAATGGTACGGGACCCTTTATGTGCGAGTCCCACTCGCACTTGACCGTTTTTTTAATATTTTTATTTTTCACTGTTTTGATGTATAATGACAAATTGACAATAGGCATAAGGTGGTAGTCACTTTGAGAAGCAAACGTTTAGCAAACCGTACTCATACTGAGAAGTGGACCTTTTTCGTCAGGTAGCCATTTTGAGCAGGGAAAACTGCGAACGGTAGTCATTTTGATAATTAAACATTTTGCGAAAGGTAGTTATTTTGAGAAGTGGACATTACGCGAACGCCAGTCATTTTAAAAAGCGAACTATAGTCATTTTAAGAAGCAAATGTTTAGTGAACGGTACACTTTTATTAAAGTTAACGTTTTCCGAAAGGTAGTCATTTTGAGAAGTGAATATTGTACGAACGGCAGTAAATTTTCAGCGAAGCTATTTAATTAAAATGTCCATACATTACATTCATTACGTCCAAACATCTACTACTACAGAGTTTTATGTTTTGCATTTCTTATTGTAAAATATCTAAACTTTGAGCTGCAGTCTTCATCAAAATAACAAACTTGAGCATCACTTCGTTCGCGATCCTTTAGAATACTTTCGGAGTCTGTAACTAATTCATTCAAAACTAATTCATAGAAACTATGAGTTATGTAATAAATAATATTCAGCGACATTTACACAGCACCATCTAGTTCCAAACTAAGCAGAAGTTGTACTATGGGTACTAGACCCAGGATCTTGCATGGTAAAATAAAAATAAAAGTTATTTGCCTTTTTGTGGTGGCGGCCATCTTGGATTTGAAATTAAAAATAGTGTATAGTATTCTACTAGTCATGCTCTTTCATTTGATGCCCATATTGAGGGAGGTGTGAATAAACATGTAATCCGCTATTCTGTATTTCCGATTTTCTTCAAACATAGCTAAGAACACTCCCGACTAATGCACCTTTTAAAAAAAACTAACTCAAAACACATACACACACAGCCACGTCAAACACCCCACGAAACACCTTGTCGTTTTTGCGTCGGGGGTTAAAAATTGTTAGATTATAATCTATCTCGCGAGATTGTAATTTTTTAATAGATAGAGTGATTGAAGAGGAAGGTTTATATGTATAATAACATACCACGCGGGCGAAGCCGCTGGCGGGAAGCTAGTAGATTATAATCTTACGGTTTTCACAATCTTACGGTGACCGATATGATGAGTAAATATATCCTTATAATGAACACCCAGACGAATCCAAACACGTTATGTTCATTCACGTAAATATTTCTGTCCTGTGGGAATCGAACCCACAACCTCGTCATCAACAGTCCAATACTCTACCACTAGACCACAGACGTCGTCAAATGCAATGGTAGTTTCGGAATTTGCGTAGAAATTTTTCCTACTTGCACCAAATTTCAAGAAAGCCTTATATTTTCTGATATATCTCGTGATTGCCTAGTGCGAGGCATTTCAGGCATTTCAGACAAAGATTTATCTAAGTGATGTCCTGGGCTCGATCGTTTTTCAGATATCCTGTTGCATATATTGCTACTAATTTATTCTGATGCCATCTGTGCCATGTAAACAATCGAATAAGTACTATAACTAAAACAAATCTAAGTATATAAAATATAAACGTTAACAATGTTTCATGCAAAGCTTGCAGACAAATCCAATAAACCTTTGCTAGCTGACTACAGCCTGATTCGAACCCAGACCTCACGCCCGGAAGTTGCACTTGCGATCATCTATCTTCGTAAAAAATCAAAATGAATGGGTCCATGTGTTGGTAAATGCAAAACTCGAAAACGGCTGGACAATTTAAGCAATTTTTTTAAATGTTTGTTGAAGTCCGAGGAAACTTGAGGTACTTGTGAAAAAGAAATTGGAATATAAAGTAAGAATAAGTGTAATGAGGGTTTACACTTGGCGCGAGTGAAGCTTCGGGCAAAAGCTAGTACGATAGTGTTTTTTTTTTCAATATAAAGTAGTCTGTATTTTTTTATTAGTTGATATTGGCATATTTCAGTTTATATTGGAATTGATTGAGTGGAAACGTGATTCCGTGTCACTAAATGGAATGCATGCAATGGAACGCACAGACCATATAATTTATAATTGGTCTTTCAATGTTTCAACTCCGATGGAAATGAATAATTATTATGTATCATTTCACAACCTTTCTGAATTGTGATTTATTAATAACATGCATTTCCCATGGTGTTGATGAATTGAATGAAATGGAATGCTTCGTGCGAGCTATGTGAATTAAAGCTGTGGGGGACAACATTTTATTAATTGGAGGAACCATTTGCTCAAGCTTTTTTGTTTCCTCTGGATAGGTTCCGTTCCTCACAGACTCATTGAAGCTTTAGTCGTGGTAATTCCGGGTTTAACAAAATACAGGCTGATGAGACTGATTATTTTTATTACAAATACATAATCTTTGTATTAATTTTATAATTCATATGGTAATTCATTACTCATAAATTAAGGTCGCTGTCCTCCATTGAGTGGAACGTGAAGTTTGTGACTGGCTGAGATCCAGACACCTCCAGACAAACCCTGACAGAGGAGAACGTCAAAACCCATCATGTTTTGTGTTGAGAAGGTAAGCATGCACACACTATGTGATTTTCAGTTCGGATACACCGTGTTACTGCTGTTGTGATTTACTGTAACGCTCGATGATTTATATCCGTCAATCCGAAGATGCACTTGCGTACATCGAGGAACCGCTATCGTCGCTCGGCGTCGTCTCCGCCGTCGACGCGGGGCAATCGCCGTGCTTCCTCGCTGCCGGGCGTACATCGCCGCCGAGGTCGCAGCGTCCCTCCGATGAGCTCCGTACGCCCTGATGTAAGTAGTTGTAGGTCGACGTAAAAGATTTGTGAGCGCACGACTACTTATAAGTTCTAGTGGAGCCTTCAGAAAGTGTTTGTTTTTTAATTGCTGTATTGTTCTTCATACCAATACTTTGGTTTACAGTTGTAAATGTATCCTCGTTATGTAATTTCGCGTTTCAGTTTCTAAAAATGTTGTGTTAGTTTCATAAAGTTGTTTTGTACGCAATTTATCGCATCCGATCTGTATTCCCCCGACCTATTCTGCGCTTAAAATTGTACTGAATGTTCTTAATATTGATTGTTTTAGTAATTTAGAAAATGCGTGTACCTAATGTTGATGTTGTACGTTACTATCGCATTGTATATGTTAAGTAAACTGTAAACTGATATTGTTTTAGCAAGTTACGCTTATGTTAAGGTTTAATTAAAACTCTTACATAGTAAGTTATTATGTAGTAATTTTGTGTTTATTATTTATGTTACTACAGTACACGCGGCATAACTTGGCCGGACAGAAGTTAGCCGTTTAATGACGCAATGGATTGTTTAGTTTATAAACTGTATATTGCGGAACCAAACGGCTAACTTCAGTCCGGCCAAGTTATGCTGTGCGTCCTGTACCTATGTTGTGTGGTGTGCCTCGCATTCTTGCTGTGCTACTCTTAACATGTTAACTATAGTGACCCGCAAATCCTAGCTATTGATATAAGTTTTTGTAACGGTCTTATTACAAACTTGAAGTTATCACGTGTTTATTATATCACATTATCTGCATAAAAAAAGATTACGTAACAAAACAATTGTTCTGCGTATTTTACTCTACAGGTTAATGATACTTATGAATATAGTTTTCAATATGTCCGCTGTTTTGTTGTAAGACCATAGATGTATTGTTTATAATCATTATACACCCTTATTTTTTTAATTACCATACCGTTTATTCGCGAAAATAAATCTCATCCATACATGTTGTAGAGTTACTTAGTTTAACGCCTGTTTCCCATTGGGGGACGCAGAGACTATAGATTTTCACTAGCTACAAATCAGATTGATTTCAGGGTCGGTCCTATTGTAAAAATTATTCGTACAATCGATGATGGACGATGTATTCGTACAATTACATCGTCCCTGATTGTTTTACGGAAATTGAAAGAATGGTGTATAATTAATAACTTCTGGCCTTACTTAGCTTGACTAGAAAATTCGTTTATTTAGTGAGTGTGAATTACAAAAAAACGTGTTACTTCATACTGAACACACCTACGTCAGCTAAAAATTCACACGTCCAAAAATTTATTTGCCTTTTATTTTGTTGCTAAAGAAATAACATGGTTCACAAAACTGCATAATATTAATCTTTATTAAAGCCCTGCGCATATGTTATACTTTTAGCATCAGTATAAATCCTATTAACATGCGATTATCCAAATGAAAGCACGCTGTATACAATGAATATTAATTTGATGTCGAGAAATCGCAGTTCGTCTTCTGTTTGGCGAATATTTGATAAAACTATTATTGGAAATGAAATTATTTTATTGACAATAACATTTTGTTACGCGCATTTAGCATTCCAATTTGGTTACTTAACTTAACTTAATTGAATGCATTCCAATTTGGTTACTTAACTTAACTTCGTCAATAAAATTTAACGTCAATAAAATTTATTTATAAAAATTAAACTATTATTATTGGTCACTGCATCCTGGGGTTGCGAAGTTTTTCATTTGACAGGCTGTAGCGATTGTCACTCACTGGACTAAGCTGGTTAAGGTACTGTCTGTAGGCATTATTATATGACGCGCCTGCCATTACATATCTCAAAGTTAGGCTAACTGTTAAGGTACTTTATTATTTAATCCCTGATGCTAAGGTATAATTTTGCAAAGGGCTTATAATCTCCACAAACATCGTGCTAACGTTATCCTTTTTACAGATTACTTGCCTTGCGGAAGGGCGGTCGTGGAGTGACAACGATTACAAGCCCGAGACTTTGGGCAAGACCCACGATTGGGCCGGGTCGAAGGATTTCTACTCCTCGGGAGAGACCACCTTCAACACGACTGGATCAGATTCCAATATCAGCTACCAGTAAGTACTATATATCAGATGTTTTATTAACCCCCGACACAAAAACGAAGGGGTGTTATAAGTTTGACGTGTGTGTGTGTGTGTGTCTGTGGCATCGTAGCTCCCGAAAGGATAAACAGATATTGTTTTTTTTTTGTTTGAGAGGTGAATTTGTCGGGAGTGTTCTTATATAATGTTTGATGAAAATCGGCCCAAGATGCCCGCGGCCACAAAATGGCGAATTACATTTATTTTTCATTTTGTTTCGGGTATTTTTTAAATTTTAAATTTAGTTGTTTAATCTGGAAGGATGTTCATGCCCAACAGTGGAACTGAAGCTAATTACTATTATGTATTATTGATGGAATCCTTTCGAGTCTCGGCGCCGACAGCTTTTTTCTGTTGGAGAGTACTGACATGTACTCACATGGCTGATATAGTTTAGCCGTGAATACTTTGGAACATTAATTACAACGTTATGCCTCATTCACATAATTGTAGGTAGTATTGGAATTATATAATGGCAAGGGAGGGCAAGTGCGGTTTTTATAGTCGCTACGAGTTCCACATACCATCCAAACATGAGGATATAAAAAAATAAAAAGGTAATATTGAAAGCCGGTGTGTTTGTTTTTGACTTAAGACTAATAGCGTTCACTAGGACAGGCCTACGTCCAGCAGTGGACGGATACAGGCTGACAATGATGATGATATTGTCCTTATTTTTTAATATTTAGTAGCGAGTACGGAAGTGGCCGTTACACCGGCTTTGGGAACCAGAAGGAGTCTCAGTCGACTCCGATGTCGCCGGTGCATAGCGGTCATGAGATCGTTGACAATACATTAACCTCCTTGGCTACGGTACGTACAATTAAAAATAACACATCCAAACTGCAGCTGCAGTGCATCCACAGTGATGTGAACCTAACAGCAATAGCGTAGTGAAAACAATGAAACTTATTAAAAATGTTAATTTATGTAGATAAACATTATATTGTTTGTAACGTAACCTTCTGATTTGGTCCAAAATAAAGTAATACTTGTTTAGCAAATCTTCAGAGTAAAAAAAAAATGCCTTAATCCTTTGCTTTTTAAATTAAGGGCAAGTTCGGATGGTCGCGCGGACAAGATAACGACGAAAAACAACGAATTATTGCGAGAAAACCCAAATCATATGGCCAGTTGTTGCGGACTGTATGTATTTATTTATGAAATGCTCCTGCAACCGCATGAATCGCACGACCTTCTGAACTTACCTTTATGCTTGGAAACTATTTGTCATTCTAGCGCCTTCCGGAGTCTGTTAAAGTATTTTCTGATGCGCTCCGGAAGAGCTTTGTAAACACAGGGTGGGTGCAATGTTACAAAATTAAATGAATTACTTTAAAATGAGAAATATTAATTATAGCCAAGATTTTTTTTAAATAGTTTGATGACTTGGATAACTATGAAATGGTCATTATAACGACAAGTTTTTAGTGCTTCTTTAGACTGATGATATCCATGGTTTCATTTAATATCGTAACGTTGTCTTCAACTTCGAGTATGCGTTCACAGACGTACCTTATTTCTTGAAGTGAGAAAATTACGTCACTGGTAACATGAACGCATGTTTACCTGTCAGGTCTATTTAAATTATATCGACATGTTTATCCCGTTTAATGTCATTATAATGTGCAACCCTCGCACCATGTTTACATAAATGAATCATCCTTTGACAAGGACATGGGGATTGCTGATGCATTAAACAAGAACTTGTTGCACCTACAAATTACATGTATTTGAGTATAATAATATGTATAAGTTGGTACAGAAAAGATTTAAATATTCCATAAAAATCTTCCATAAAAATTTTCTCCTTGACGTTGTTCCATAATGGATTTAATCGTCCACAGTCCTTTTCTAGGCCTCTCGACTTCTGCCATTAGTATTGGTCTTGCTCCAACTTCGATCCATCCTATCTCTCATCTCTCCTGGCCTTCCGTGCCTGCCCAAGTGCATTTGGATCTAAATATATTTAAGTAAACTCATGCAACATGATCGATAGTTGACGCATGTGTATTATTCAACGACATGTACCGTAGCATGACACCGAACCACCATCTGTTCTTCGCACGCCAAGCGTCTTCTAACGTCCAGTAAACCAGTAAGGAATTTACTGATGATGCACCTTAATCAAGGTGTTTCGAAAGAACTAACAATGTCTAAAGAAGAAAAATAGTGAGTTTTGATTTTAGAAAAATACAGTATCAATCGAAAAAAAAACCAGACTATCTGAGAACCCCATCCGGTGGTGCGGCCGGCGAAATGTGACGCCCGATCTGTACGTGTACGGTACAAAATGTACCTATGACGATGTGAAGAGTGGTTTCCGGCGGGACAAGATTTTTTTAACAGACATTTTCGGATACTTTCGCTTCTAGACGGACCTTGTGTTGTCTGTATCAAAATAACCTATGCTCAAACCCACCTAAATTTATATATATTTTGATATAGGTATCTACTTCACTACATTTATTCATTATTGGATTGTTGAGATCATGTAATAACTACTTATCCAAAACTTGGTTTACTCGTATTAATGCATGGGGAGGTTGGTGAGCTCAGTTGAAGCGAAAGTGAGCAAGTGGAAATCTATAGTCCCCCTACGGGAAATACGCGTGAAACTATATATGAATGAATACATTTACTTCAACAATGAAATGCTCTTGCTGATATCCGCCTAATAAATTCACACATACACTCAGGCCTTCCCACAGGAGTAGACAAAAACTATATAGTGTTTAGTACCATAATATATTAGTGGACCGATAATAACTGACTATTACACATCCAGGGGTGGTCAATGTTCGCGTCGTCCGTCACTAAGGCGGCTCGGACTGCTACGGAGAGCGCAGTGCGTTATGGCGGCATCGCGTCCCAGAAGGTCTCCGAGATGGCCTCCACCGTCACTGAGAAGGTAAGTCCCAACCCTAAGGGCCTGTTTCACCACCTCAGCATAGCCGATACCAGGTGGATAAATTTCAAAATTTAACATTTCTATGAAACTATCGGTCAAGTATTTAATAAGTTGTTAAGTAAGTAATGTAATAAGGAACCTGTTAGTAAGCTGTGAAACAAGTCCTTAATGAATCTATACGGGTCTCTCTATTATAGCTGACATTTCTGAATCAGTGTCTATGGTCACGTATAGACTAAAATGCTGTTTTCTTCTTCTTCTTGGAAGTGCCCCTCCAATTACTGAAGGTTGGCTGTCATTTCGAAAAACTTCAGTCTGTCGATCAAAATATTGTCGATGATATTTAATTATGCAGCTACCCCTAGTTTGTTTTAATGTAATTAGCAGTCCGCACAGAATTGTATTCACACAGAACCAACTCACCGTATCATAAATCTTACCTATTGGACATTTTACACAACACCATCTTGTCCCAAACTAAGCTGAACTTGTACTATACGTACAAGACATAATACTTGAATAATTTTTGGAAGTACATTCTCAAAATACATAACAAATATAGGTCTTAATAGAAGACTAGAAGGCGACCCCAGCATGGTTGGGGAAAGGCTAATAAGGAGGAAATCGATCCGCCCAGGTACACCACTTTTTCATGAGGCCATCAATACTATAATTGGTCATCTAGCGTATTTAAATTTATCTTGCAATTTTATGAACTAAATGTGAATGGGTTCACAAATAGAGCAGTGCACGTTGAAGTGAGGTCAACATAGGTCAAGACAACGTCTGGCACCGGACAAGATGCCAGTTGTCAACCACTGGCAAATAGAAAGTAGACTTGCGGTGCGAGCATAGAACAAGTCGTTAAAAATGTCGGTACGATGAAATTCGGTAATTTTTAAATCAGCTCAAAATCGAATGATACATTTGTCGGCACAGTAAAATCGTATCGATACTTAGATACATTTTAAAACAAATATAGGTATCTTGAATTAATAACATTATTAATAAAATTAAAAAAAACTACAACCCGCCGACTACGGAACTCTCAACTGAAAATCATGTAACAAGAACATAATTCCTATGTCACCTTCCTATGTCATCTTCTAATGCAGTTATTTTAAGAATCGCATAATTAATTTCGGAGACTACCCCCTATTTATCAACTCAATACCTCGAAAATTTACAAACCAACAAACTCACTAATTTTACAATTTCCTGATATTAGTATAGGTATTTCTAAACTCAGAATTTTCTTTTCTTTCGTTTGATATGCCACTCGATAGGATAGCAAATTATTTTTTTAAATTTCGCTCTTTTTTTGCATGTAAAATTCGTCGTATTGATTTTGTTTATTTAAAATGTAGCCATTGTTTCCGGGACCATAATAACGAATCGTTGACACCTCATTTATCAAAATCAGATGAGTACTTTAGGCGCTGTAGTGGAACATACGTAAATAGGAAGATACATAGACTGCGTAATATAAAACCCTTCCTTCGGTTTTTTTGCCGTGTCGTCGGGTAAAAATAGCGCCACACTTATACACAAAATACAGCCACAGTCGAAACGAATTTTTGTGGAACGTGCAAATTTTTGAGTACTCGAGTGGGTATCGAAAGCTCGACACGCCGCACAGTGTAACAACTTGCCTTTGTACTTATAAGTGGCACTTTCAGGTGAACACCCGTGGCGGCTGGAGCACTCTGGGTGGCACTACTGACCAGCGCCGCTCCTCCAACTCCAGCACTTCCTACCAGTCGCCCGGCTACGGCGCCATGAAGAGCTCTACGTCTGAACCATATTCCCAGTGGTACGTATCATCAAATCTTAATTCATAGAAATTCTCAGATTTCAATGTTGATAGTCTTTGCGATCTACATAAAATATAATGTAACATGACGTTCGTACATGCGCCAATAGTGCTTAGTTTGTTTAGCAGACAAACGCTTCAATGAAAGAAGGGGAGGTTCACACGCAAGGAAAATACTATCCGTTATTCTATTGGTAATATACTCTTGGACTTATTTAGTGGAATGCAAAAAAGCAAAAGCTAAAAGTCTTTAATAATATTATTGATATTGACTAAAATTGTTGACCAAATCAAAATCAATTCAAAACAAACACAAAATATTAAGAGACGAACATCTTAAAATATCATTCCAGTTTTTATTTATTTTGCTTTAAATATGCCTATGAGTGTTATGATAATTGTAGTAAAGTTAGAATGCAGCACAAAGCCCACATCAACGAAGCGAAGCGATGGTACGCGAATACATGTCGCGAGCAAGCAAAATCGAGTCGTCAGTGCACAGTCAACTTGACAAGTAATAATGGGACAAGCGATGTATGTGATGTCACACGCTTGAGGACGCTGTTTTCCAGCTTCAAAAAACCGAAAAGAAATTGTTTAACTATTCACAGGCATGTCAGAAGGCAGTTCAGACCTGGTTAAAAAAACCATCCAAGTAAACGTGATACATATTAGAGGTGCACATAATTATAGTTCGCTTGTATGCTTAACCGGACACGTCCAGATTCCGAGTTGCTACTGAGATTTTCATACAAAAAAACCAATAACACTACTCGGCCTGGGAATCAAACCCTCGAGACAATTAGAACCAAGTAACTAACTAGACAATTATAACCAAGTATACGCAAACACCACCAAAAATATTGAGTATACAACAACCATATTATATAGAGGGATTCATTTTGTTGAATTCGAGTTCCTCCAATACCCCTTTGGAAGTACTAACTAGTAACGCAGAATAGATGAATAGAATAATAACGCGCATGTAGCTTGATAGGTGAATGCACTGTATAGAATCGGCGCCGTTTCAAATTTCTAATTAGTGCTTTGAATTGCCCATATTGGTGGGATATATGAAGCTGCAATATTATTGCATATTCGATACGGGGAGTCTCGAAAATGAGAATTTAGTACCCCTGCTGGCAACATTTAATATAATTGTAACAGGCCGATGTTGTAAATAATAATACTCATGTATTCATGCATGAGTAAAGCTTTAGGCATTAAAGAAAACCCACTTTTTTGCTCGTCTGAGCTATGAGTTTGATTTCGCTCATAAGTTTTCTAACCAACAGATGTCTTTATGCATTTCTGTTAATTCGTGAATCGCTGTATTAAGCGTCTCCGATGTTTATTTGTTATGGATATTTACTTTTAATAGTTCTCGAAACAGTAGTGCTCTATTAGTACTGTTACGGACAACGGTACTGATAGTTCCCCTATTCCACAGAGGACGGGCTTAACAATTACTTAACGGAGCAGAATTCGGGCTGTTACCAAGAACTGTCTAATGAAACACCTAACAATACTGCTCGATTTATCTCGAGCCGTACTTGCGAATGTTAGATCAAAGATTTTCAATTAATGCATACTGAGCGTTTAATAGTTTGCGCTCTGCCTCGTTCGGTAAGCTAGTTGGCGTAAGCGCTACACTCGAGGTTCCAGGACGAGTAAAGTGCTAATGGGTTTTTCTAAGAAATTCTCACCAGCCGCTCGGAGTTCGCCCCGTATTACAAGGGTCTTAAACATACCGGCGGCGGCGGTGGGGAATTGTGGGTAAATTAGTACATCTCTGGGTATTAGGTTGTGACTTGAATCTACTGTTTTGTTATTTGGTATTTTGTCTTGTGCTGTGACTGTCATAATAAACTTTCTTTCTTCTTTCTTCCTTCTCTAATCCATCGGGGAATACGGGCGTGGTCGTATGTTAAAATTTATCGTATATATAATCGTATAGCCACCATAGGCCCCATTGACGATGTATTCCAGGAATAGAAATGATCCGATCCGATGTATTCCAGGAATGGCAATCATCAATATTTTGGTCTATTTTGGTCAATAGCGATTCGTGGATTATATTTTAATATTAAATTTTATTCCACGAATGGCAATTTCATCATAGTAACTACTAGTGATGTGGTGTAATATGTTATTTAGGTCGTCATTAAATGAAACATATCAATAAAAATAAGCTATTCGAATCATTACTATTCAAATCATTGCTATTCCTGGAATACATCCCATAGACTAGTTGTCACATAGGCTGCATAGCCTAAAACATACCGAATCCAAATCTCTTTAGATGCTGAAGCTTTTAATTCAAAAACCAAATAAGATGTTTTTGTTCGACCTGGGAATCGAACAACCTGGGTACTAGACAATGGATATAATACTTGTATACTTTTTTTTTGTAAATACATACTTATTATACATAGGAAACACCCAGACAAACACAAATACTTATATTCATCATCACATAAATATGATGGAAATCTATATAATATGTGGGAATCGAACCCACGACCTCGTGATCAGCAGTCCGGTACTCGAACCACTAGTCCACAGACGTTAGCGTTCGTGAGTCGGACTCGGAGAGAGAGTGCGTTATTCAAATTCAAAACGTTACGTCACATTCGCAATACGTCACAGTTGCCAATAATTTAATTACTATAGTACAGGCGTTAACGCAAAATAGTAGCGAATATTGTAGATGCGGTATCTCTTGGCCTAAAAATAGTTTTTTAAAAAGGAGACTGTTTTTTTGGTATTGATTTTCAGGTTGAACAACGAAACTCTTAGTAGTTTGAATTTGTGCTCGGTTCATAGATATTAAGGTAAGCCTTAATATCTATGAACCGAGCACAAATTCCTTTACTAGAAACCTGTATAATCATACCGGCGAAATGTGTATGTAATTAGTTCATCACGGTCTTTACTCTTCGGGGAATATGGGAGGGATGATGGTATGTTTATGTACTCATGGATATACTCGTGCATAAGCTTAAAATCAGTTCTGTGTGCCCCACATAGCAATCAGTGAGCTGGTTTAATTGCTACACATAATATTTTTTGTATATATGTCTTGTGTTTTGTGTGGCAAAGTTAATAGTACAAATTGCAATGTGGTATCAAGGTGTAATTTAGGGATGTGCGTTGAATGAACGAACTAGTTGAATCAACCGTTGATCTCATGTCAACGTATTAATGTTAACTGTATATGAATCAACTAGGTGAATTCGTCAACGACGTTTATGAATTTAACTCGTTCTTCTCGTTCAATAATCGAGAACGCAAATGAAACGAACTGAGCAAATTTAAAAAACTTACGTTAATAATAACGTAAGTCGCGAGGGACGGTAATTTCATACAGTTTGAACTGTAAGTAGCGTACATAAACGTAGCGTTTAATAAAAACCGTTCATATCAATAAACAGTTTACGTTGCAAGTTGACATTAGAAGTACGTTAACTCGTTGACGAATTTACCTAGTTGATCAACTAGTTGACGAACGGAAATCAACGTTAACGTTTCATTAAGGGAAATACTGTCAACGACCCATCTCTAGCTGTAATTAAAGGACATGGCTAAATGACTGCCTCAGACATGTATACGAAAGTCTCACTAGCTCGTTATATTCAAATATTAACTAATTAATTATTATAATCCTTAGAGCTTTCGAGAACTGATCAAGTAATTAAAATATATTAACTTGATTTTTTAAATAGTTTGACAAAAATAGGTAATGTGGCTATTAAACCTACTTTTACATATAATTAGATACCGTCAAACGTCAGAAGTGTGACATCTGAATCGTTTCAGATCTTATTATTATTATTATTGTCTTTGACATAAGTCGAAGTTTGTACCTATTGACGTAGGATTTTACGATTTGTTCTGAGGATTTATTAAATTTAATTGCTACAATTTAAAAAGTTCCCGAAACTTTTATCATGCGTAATGCTAATATTTAGTTATTCAGCATTATTTATTACTAGGCTTAATGTTTATACATTGCTTAGGCAGTCGCCCTAACTCAGTTTAGCCATGTCATTTCCTATTTAAAAAAACAACGAGTTCGTATTTAAATTTCACTGGATGGATTTTCAAGGATGTCTAATAATACGGGCGCATCGTGTTATTCTCTTGGGCTTGAAGCGGACTGCACTTGGTAGAAGGCTGTCTTCAAAGTTTATGAACTTTCAGTTCTAGTGACAAGTATCGCTGAAACTGGAGCGTCTTTGTTCGTCTTCTTTAATTTAGCTTTTTTTTCTGCTTAATTTTTCTTCAATTTTCTTTTATTAGCCTGCAAGACATTGCGAGATTGACAGCTTTGTCTAGAATATCACTCGTTAAGAAGGGCTAGTTCTAGTTTCCAATGAGCTCATAATACCTTAGGGTTATTTAAGCCAATTACCGTACGGACGTACAAAAATATAATGAGAAATTCAATTTGTATTTCGGGAAGCAGTGAAAGCCAAGTGTTTTCCGTTTGTCTCGAGTTCAAATCCAAGGTTCGTACCTGTGATTTCGAATCGTGCGAGTATTTACTAGCGATTCTTACAGCTTTGCCAGCGTGCTTTTCCGAAAGTTTTTATGAAAGATTTCTTGATATCTACGAACACAAGGAAAAAACTGCACTGCTATTTGAGGCGTTCTCAAGTAATGAAATTTCATACAGCTGGTAAAAAAAATATCGAGAAAATCCACGGGCTTACTCCAGGCAGCTTACAGTTCAGGAACAAATCGAATTATTGTCAATCAGTGTCAGTTCGTCCTCTCGAAGTCTACATAAGTGCATTATCGTGTAGTGGTTGAATTTGTTAAAATTAAAACGAACTATCGAGTTCGTTTCGAAAGTCAAATCGTATCGAAAGTAATTTTAAATCGAATTGTTTCCGCGAATAAGCCGGTTGCTTGCTTTAAGGGACTTTCTCAATGGCGTGAAGTATTATACCAACACGCATTAGGCCGATCGACTCGTACTGCGGAGGCGCTGATCCTCCACCGTACCTGAAAAATAAAACTATCGGTGATGGGGAACGCAGCTGGAGATGCCTTTATTTGCTACCAAACTACTTTAAAATTCAAAACTTACTTTTTCAACGACAGCTCCTCCTCTATACGACCACGGCTTCTGCGAAGCCACTTCATAGAGGAACCTTCTTGGGTCTCTACAGTACCTATCTACATGAATGGGTTGATGATGGGGAAACTTTCCATCAGACTAATGTTGGATCCGTATTATAGTACAGGATTATTATAGCACGAGGGGTCACGAATTTAAGTGCCACCTATAGTCTGTGTTAATACACGCCTCTATTTCTGAAAGGTTAGGCAGAGGTGTTGGTTAGTCAGAAGTAGAGGTGTTCACCCACAGGTTAAGATATAAGATAAAGATAAAAATGTTTTATTGACCAAAAAAAAAAAATTACCTTGCACACTTCGTTTTTCCATTGGCCCCAAACTAGGCAAGCCTGTATCTTGGGTACCAATTTTAAATTATAATAAACATAAACTTCGGTGTATATATTTAGACGTTTAATCTCCTGTAGAAGGTTGAAAATCTTCTCTGGTCGCAGCAAGCTGCGCACATTCCACGTTCCAATAGTAAGAGAAATTTTTGGTTTCCGCCCAGAGATTCTTCGCACCCCTGTCCCATTCAAGGGACGCCGGGCACTCGGGGCCGTGGCTATTTTTGACATTTCCATTTGACTTCGGTGTATGCTGACTATTTAAAATGAAGAACAGTTCGCTGTTAAGTTTTGGTATGTATTAGGGGCGAGACTATTACAGTTACCCGGGCACAATTCGTAATTCCGAGTTCCTACTGAGAATTCCATAGCAAAATCAAAAGACACTCGACCTGGAAACCCAAGACTTCCTAAAATTTAAAATGGATGCCAATTCCTGTTCTGCTATCAATGAATAAATAACATGCGGACTATTAAAACACAGATGCCTGAAAAATATAGTCTCTGTCCCTTCTATCAAAAATCTATAAATCCATTCCAGGAATGAGCAGACCCAACCGTGGAAGGATTCCGTTACAACCCGAAACAACTTGGACTCGCGCGACCTGTCCAAGGTGGGCGTGTCCAGCCCCCCTCCTGATATCAAGAACCTCACTATCAAAAAGAAACCAGCCAATGATGAGGAGTCTTGGGACTGGCTTAACAACTAAGTTGCCAAGGTTATATATTATTTAATAACTTTCATTCATCAAAACTTAACATAATTTTTTCAACTAACATACCATCACGCCTGTATTCACCAAAGGGTAAGGCACCCATAGTTCACCGGTATGTTTAGGTCCCATGTTATAGGGGACGAGCTCATTTCATTTACAAGTCCTAACTTCGACCTGCTTCCGAGAATTTCATGGAAAACCGCAACAACACTGCTCGCTCTGCTTGCGCTTGGCTAACGACGCAGTTTAATTTTTAAGGAGTGAGACCTTCTTTAAACATTTCATAGGGACATTCGATTGCCTCACTGTTGAAGCGGTAGGTTTGAGAGGTCGTGGGTCCGATGCCCAGTTTAAACTTAGGCTAATATATAAAAAAACTAATGCCAAATTCAAATTTGTATTACAATTTAACATACATCTACATAGACATACATCTTTGAATATTAGCCTAAGGACCTGTTTCACCACCATGGATAGCCGGTAACTGCTGGATAATAAAAAAAAAATAACAAAACTTGTATGGAATTATCTCCCCAGTAATTTAACTGGAACTTACTAAGAAGTGGTGAAACAGGACCAGGATGTATTGTAAGATTTTTCTATAAATTCTAAGTAACCATTTTGAGGTAGGTATTATCTATAGTGTTGTTGATCCCTAGAATGTTAGTATTGTCCTGAAATTGGGATGCGTTAGTCTGATGGCAGTTCAATATCATCATCATCATCATATCAGCCAAAATAGGTCTACTGCTGAACATAGTATTCCACCGGGAGTCCGGGACCGGTCGTATGCCGCTTGCATCCGACCATCCATCCTCATGGCGGTTGATTAATGTAAAATAACAATTTTAAACTGCGCCTGTTTAGACTTCAGGTCGGTCGACCTAAAGATCGTTGAGAAAATGCTGTTGCCAAAGAGACCATGATTCTTTGACTTAAGTCTCAGCGTTTCTTTTCAGATCTCAGTTAGGAAATGCCTAATATTAATGATAGTTTAACCAAAAGACACGCTTTTTTATAACATCAAACTAAAAAGTAAAAATAATTATTGTATAAAAGCGTGATGTCAATTGTTATAAATATTTTATTGACAGATATTGGTAGAAGTAGTCATCTCACGAAAATATAAAGCACCCCCCGCTTTTTTACAATAATTATTTCTCCTTTTTGTTTACTGATACCACTTTAACGTATTCTCATTCATAGTTGCAAAACTGTTATATTGTATTATACTGTATTGTATAGAAAAAAACATTTTTAGTTTAGGCTGACCAATGAGGCAGTACACACTAAATCCTAACTTCATGTAGGTACTAAATTAACGTTTCTTTTTTTTCAGAATTTTGCTGTTCTGATGGTGGAAGCGGGGAGTTAGCAAAGACCGTACAAGCTTTATGATTAAGTTGCGTTATCCTTAACTTACAATCCCGAACGACGCTACCGACTGCAACTGTCGACCGTTGCGCCACTACTGATTTTTTGGGTACGAAATGAGTTCCGAAGCGATTGCACATCATAGAAAGATATACACACCAGTAGCGCCGCCGCGGACGACTGCATTCAGTCAATGCAAGTGTAGCCTGCAGTCGACAGCGTCGTTCGATTGTACCTTTAGTCCTGTTTTACCCATCTAAATTACAAATCAGCTGTACATAATGTACGCCATTTTGGAATTGTATGAATTATTTCATCTTTAGTTTCGTGTAAGCCCGAAAATTCAGTAGGTAGGTATACTTTGCTGGTTATGTGGTATAAAACTATTTGTAAGATTTCATTTGCCTTGTTTTTGGCTATTCTGCCAATAATTGGTGCCACTTTATTTTAGATTTTGTTAAGTTGAGTAGGTATATTGTTGGGCTGGCTTTCTGTGTGGCCAGCCCTTTGAGTCGGCCGCATATAGTGAGAAATTTTCCGTCTGGGCTGACAAGTATTAGCGCATATATTTCATGCTATCCTGCATAATATCAGAATTTGATGAAGCCTCAATACATCTCACTGAAATGTTTACCAGAATCGTTGACAATGCGCGGCCGGCTAATCAGTGTAGCTAAGAAATGGCGTCAATGTATCTGGAACGCCGTTTCTAATTCCTCGTCCAGTAATGAAAGAAGGCTTTGTTTGTTAACAACTGTAAAACACTGTTTTCGTCAAACCCGTTTATTTGGTAACTTTTTTCGATAACTGCAGCCCTCTTGGACGAGGATCGCTCGCGGAGCCGTCATGGCCTATTTTATATAAGGCCTATGTTTATCCATAAATGTTCGTAGTTAAATAGATGTAAGAATGGACTTAGAAGGTAGCACGTTGTTTACCGTTATTAAGGGGGAAAACAAACAATTCGAATTTAAATACCACTCCCGGGGAAGTACTTCTCCGGAGAACATTAGGTGTTCCCTTATCTTCCTGTCAAAATTTTGATTGTGGAAATCATGTTTCATACAACTCATGATTTATTTAAAACAAAGAGGCGCAATAACTATTTTAAACTTACACTGCTATGTATATTTGGGAGCAAATTACTAACAAGATTACGTTTCATAGAAGTTGAAAATGTATATAAAATAAAGAAAGAAAAAAGAAAGAGAAAATTTACTTAAAATCAATTTTGCCAATGAAATATGACAACTAAGTATGCGGCGGCTTAGCTCGTCCCTGACGTTGCTGATGTCCATGGGCTGTGGTGACCACTTACCATCAGGTGGGCCACCTGCTCGTCTGCCACTGTGGGCAATAAAAAAAAACTAAATGTATTCCCCCTTAAAAAGACGAAGTCTTATTGATGGTAAATTGCGTGTGATGAAGTGTGCTAGAAAGAAGGTGACCTGACTTCGGGTCACCTTAGAAGATGGTAGTATTAGATGTATTGAGCACAGCCAATACACCCGTAGACATTTTTCTATATCGTATAAGAAATTCCAATAGTAATTCGTTCCGTTAGTTCGGCAACCGGTACGAAACACGTCAAGTTCACACAATACTGTTTGATCTTGTCAATTGATATTATCATCTATAAATATCTTTTAGGTACATCCATGTCATCATTTGGGTTTCCCAATCCTAAAGGAGGTTATTGTACCAATGTCTCGAAATACTTGATCAAACCTTTTAAAATAGCAAACGAAAATTTGGTTTCAATGCACAATTACCTGTCTGCACAATTAGATAGCCCTATGGTTGTCTATACTCCTTTCGAATTGGTGTACCCTTTGGGAATAAAGTATCGGTTGCTTTGTAGACCTCCGGCTTCACATAATCTGTGCTATATATCTTACATACGTAATGCCTATTGGCTGATTGGTCTACGAACTTGGGACTTTTGCGAGAAGCCAAGGCTTTCACTATAATATCTAAGCTCGTGAGATCTAGGCATTTATTTGTGTTGCAATTCCATATTATTATTTTATAAGTTAGACAATTTTTTTAGAGTAGCTATTGTTTAGTGTTTTTTCCAATCTCAACGTCGATACATAATAATATATTTTGAGTACCTACCTATTTATTTTGAGGTTAGAGTATTTTTTTTAAATCTCTCAAGTTTTTTGTGTCATCAGTTTCTGTTGTATATCTTTTTAAATTCTTAAGCCTGTCCATCTTCGTCCTTGGGGGAATTTTATATATGTATACCTACGTTTATGTTGCCATTCGACGTCGATAGATGAATTCGAAAAACTCTAATATAATATATATATTCTAATCATTGTACTATAATAATTAACTCATGTAATCTTCAAACCCATTACCGTCCTCTTGTGATTTATACATTTAAATATTCCAATATTATTTACAACTTAGAAAAATTTATCTAATGGATTTTATATCTTTACTGATATTTATCTATCGACCTCGATAAAGCCTTGCCCGGACCGCTGTCGGAGAACAAAAATGCAGTTTGGATATACATAGTATAAAACGTGGAGAAAACTTTATACCGGAGTTTAGACCTTTTATACGGAGGAGTATAAGATCCGGCATAATTAAAATTCACATGGAGGAGTACACAAAGATAAATAAAAGACAGTTTAGTATAAATTCGTCAAGCGACAGTCTTTGCAAGGTTTTGAGTCCCACAAAATAGAGAACACATCGAATTTATAAAACTTATCTTAGGTTTTAAATTTATATATATTTGGCCCTTTTAACGTTAACTTTATATAATCCTACATAATAAGATCAAATAACGTTTTATAATTATGTACAAAATATTGTTATTATTATTTATAGTTATTACTCTACTGTATTATATTTTATTTTTAAGATTCTGAAAATATTTACTGACTTATGATTAGTTTATTTTAATTACTAACTAACACCGATTTGTCTATCACTGACTAAGTCCTGTTACAGAAATTGTAAAACATATTAAAACTAGAATAATTATGACATATTATTTTTTATTTTATTATGTAACCGCTACTCCGAACTATAGATTTTGCAACTTGGCTAGGGGGGTTGGTCACATTCGAAACGCCTAATAGACACTTGGTCCAGGCATTATCCCCTTCAACTAACTAATAATAATAATAATCCTAATAATCCGGTAAAAAATGAATTATTTAATAGGATTAGGGCGTATGTGCATTACATGGACTGTAGCCCGACGTACACAAACTAGTATACATTTTATTTTATATAAAAGTTCGGCCAACGGGACAGTAAAATTCCTAGTAGTGCACAAACGCTCTAAGGCTAAGTAAAATTACTATAGAGAAAGAAAAGCCGGTCAAGTGCGAGTCGGACCCGCACATAAAGGGTTCCGTACCATTTTCAATCAGCACTAATATAATTAGTATTTGTCGCTGCTGAAAATTCACTCTCTACCTATTACGGTGCAGAGTTACAGCCCGCTGACAGACGGAGTGACAACGGATGATTAGAAATGGGGCCTCGTTGGCACGCTTCGGGAACGGAACCCTAAAAACAAATGAAGTCATCAAATCTCTTTGATCAGTCAGACATTGGACAAAAATTTTGTAAAGCGGCATACCGAATTACTCACTTGGATTTATGAATCCAGGCTACATTCATCATGCAAGTCAAAAGAAGAACAAAGGCCCGCTCCATATACTTCCACAAGGACCGGTTCAAATCCCACCCTTACAAATAGCATTTGGATGAACATAGGGAGACATAAGCATGGACGTGACTTAAATTTTTACTACTACATACTACGTTTATTAATATCTCTAAAATATTGTTTCCAACAAATGGAGATTATCCATGATTTTCCGCTACAAATAGGCATCATCAGGCAGACAACTGAGTAAAATAATGAAATAATGTTCCTTCATGGGACGGTCTACGATACAATAGTTTCTCCTTTATAATATAGATGGCGTTACTTGTCACGCAAATAATGTTTTTTACCTTTTGGCTGTAATCCCAGAAGGAGTAAGCAGAGATGTACTACACCCACAGTTCGCTGACATGTTTTAGGTCCCATGTAATAGAGGGCGGGCCTATTGTCATTAAACGGGCACAAATCCAACTCCGAGCTGCTACTAAAAATTTTATGGAGGAGAAACCCTATAATAATTTGCTCGCCCTGGGAATCGAACCCAGGACCTCAAGTATAACAGTCGCACTTAGAAGGCAAATAAGGCAGTTTTATTCTTATACATAAAGATTTCTTTGATAACGGTTAAAACCATCTTATTGCGTAAAGAAATCCGTCTCCGACTACAGCAAAATAGGGCTTCACTAATAGATAAAACTAGGTACTAAGTATTTAGTTAATATTTCAATTAAAAACAAACTCTCAACCTTTTAGAAACTTAATTTAATCATCACAATAAATACTAAACAAGTAGTCATCAGCGATCAGAGGCATTTTTGTGCGTCATACACTGCAGCAGAGCCACCTTTTAGAAACTGATCAATTATATATTAAAATGATGTAGTCAAACGTACATAATGCAGACTTATATGATATTTTGTGTAATAGTACAAGTCGAGTAAAATAGTGTTTACACTGGGTACGAATAGCCTGCACTAATAAAGAGTACCTATATACATACCGAGAGAGATAGTACAATATTTAGTTTGAGTACTGCACCAATACAAACTTATTTATCTATACTATAATATTATAGAGGAAAGGTTTGATTATTTGTTTGTTTGTATTGAATAGGCTCCAAAACTACTGAACCTATTCATACCTAACCTGAAAATTCTTTCAGTATTAGGTATGAGCTTGATTCCTTCTGGAAGGATTGGTTCCAAATAGCCTTAAACCGTGAGGAATGGAAAGAGGGTAGGGAGGCCTTTGCCCTGCTGTGAGACGATAATGGCTAAATAAATAAATAAATTAGATAGCCCATTTATCGGGGAAGGCTATATGCTATATATCATCACGCTACGACTAATAGGAGCGGAGTAGTAATGAAAAATGTTGCAAAAACGGGGGAAAAAATTATAAGACCACGCGGGCGAAGCCGCTGGCGGAAAGCAAGTTAAAAATAAAAAGGTAATTATTTTATGAATACTCACTTTTCATTTAATTCCATTTTACAGTTCAATTATTGTCATTGATATTTTTTTTAATACACGTCCATACTTATTGTGATATTATATCACGATTATGATCGATTTCCATCACCTAATTATATACATGAATATATAAACATAAGAAACACAATGCTATCATTATTGTAGGCTTATTATTGCTGCCATTATCGTATGATACTTGAATACTAAAATCTTTAAAATTTTAAAGGAATCAAGGCAATTTGTAACTTATTTGGTCCAGCCTAGACTTAAAATAGTATTTGTGTTTGTTTTAAGATTAAAAGCAAAACACTACAACATTTAAAAAGTACTCCAGCTTTATTGCAAAGCCAGAATCAATAAAATATTTGATTAAAACTAACAAAGCACGCATGTAAAAATTAAATTTCACAATTTCAATGTTCGATGTCCGTTATTGATAATTTAAGTTAGCACTAGCGTACATTGCTTAAAACACAAGAAGGTATTTTAATGCAATGTTGTATCAAAATTTCATTGATATCGTCAAAATTGTTTCATAAAACTGTTTTATAATTATTTTATAACTTGCTAATCGGCTCGGGCGAAATAATCGCCTTCAATTGCCAAAACGAAAAGAGAAAAATAATGATCACCATTGGAATGTCAAGATCTATACATTGCTAGGAAAACAGGTGTATGCTTATTTTCACAAATATTAACAGTTTCGTCATTTACTCTTCTACATAATCTGTCCTGCGAAAACCGTACACATTTTATCTATACATCATTACATCTATATCTATACAAATAAATTAAAAATGTCTTTTTGTAACTTCACATTCACTTTCATTTGTAACCTTTTTACTAAATGAATATGAAAGTATTATTATACAGTACATATTATATTAAAATGACCATTTTTTTAAATGTTGTTCCGACTAACCTGTGAAACGGCTGGACCGATTTTGACTCGACTTCACTCGCAGATAGCTAATGTTATAAGGAGTAACTCAGGCTACGTTTATTTTAGTTTTTTTTTATAACGCGATATCACCGCGGGGAGCAGCTAGTTATAAATAATAGTCATAAATTTAAATTTAACTATTAGTTATACTTACATAGATACCAACCAGTTAATATTTAGAAATAACATGCTGTATTATTACAATTCAGTTTTCATGTAACCCCAAACAGACTTATATCATTCTAAAAGTAAATTATTGCTCATATTCTTAAGTTAATTAAAACAACATCAATGAAAACAGTTTGGCTCCTTATATTTGATAATGTGATGTGAAAAAGTATTTTTTTCTTGGTTGAACCCAATAGACACATTTTTAGCAAAGTATATCATTGCCTACCCTTTCTTAGGAATGGGGAATATCAAAACTTGTTATTTAATAGCCAACTGTATATTAAAAGATGATCTAACTTGTCATAAAAATATTGATTAACATAGTTGAATGATTCACAAAATTGTTTGCATAAGCAAGCAAGTCAAATAAACATGTTAATATGCTGTACAAATACTGTACCAAGATTAAAGGTTAAAATTGAAGCAGAGTTAGAATAGGAAGGCAAAAAGCATAAAAAGATGTTGAATGATGCAATGGCTAAGCTAAGACTATTGAGATGAAGGCTAATATTTAGAGACGAAGCTAAGGCTTATATTCAGAGACGATGCTAAGCATAAACTTAGGCTTCCGTGTGTCAAATTGTCATACAGACATACGGAAGCATTACTTTACGCTTAGCATCGTCTCTGAATATTAGCCTTTACGTAAAGTAAAGAATTCATATGTCAAATTTATATTACAGATGTTCTTACAGAAGTTCATGCTAAGTCTCGTCTCTGAATATCAGCCTAAGGCTTATATTCAGAGACGAGACTTAGCATGAACTTACGCTTCCATATGTAGACAATGCGTTACTTTACGTTTAGCGTCGTCTCTGAATTAATGTTTATTTTTATGTAGGAAATCTGTACATTCCACAGTTCACAATAATTAAACTTACAGTTTATTAGAGAATAATTAATTATAAAGATTCTTACTAGCTCTGCTTCCATTACATAAAATGTTTTAAAATGTACACCATCATAATTAATAAAACATACACTTTAAAACCTGAGACTGTAAAAAGAATTTTAAAAAGATTTGCTATAGTATCAACTTGTTGGTTGTCCATTTTCATGGTTAAATAGAAATCACAAATAAATAAAGGTCACATTAATTTGCATTTAGATGCTTTTATAAACATCAGTTGTGACTGGTGGTCAAATTTAGAAAAATTCAGCCCTCACTAGAAATTCAGCATAGGTATGAGTATGTTATTCTAAAGAATATATTTCTCTCCCAGCAACCTCAGTGGCCCTAAATTCAAACACACCTCATTCTTCTGGCTTTGGGCATTTGGCAGGCTTTTTTCATAGATTGGGCCCTGCTTAAAGGATGCACTAGAAGAAAAACTACTTAAGTATATATAACAAGAGTATTTTAAGGCTTGCAATCTAGTTGCAAATTAATTTTAATAGATAATTTATATATGCACTTTATTGCTGGTTCCCACAATGCTGTAATGTGTAAAAATTTACATTGCATATGCTTTAGGTGTACAACTCTGTTCACATTATTATAAAGTATACAAAACTTCCTTCAAAGGTTGACATCACCAAACATTGGGTTACAGTAAGTTGGTCTAAACCATACCTGAATCTGTGTCACATATTAAAATTACAATATCTTATACAACCACCTATTATAATAATTAACCAATGACCATTATGATTATTTCTATTTACGTTATAGCTTATGAAGCTATCTTAGTCAATTGTATGTATCTCAAGATACATTGGATCAATATATCATATCTTTCTATGATGCCCACATATAGAAGTAGATATCTTGCCAGTGGCTTAAATACTGTATGATCGGTCCACATATAAATGATGTGGCAGGTACCTTATTTGTCACTGACATCAATATATTCTCTATAACATTTTTAGAATAACCATTATACATTGGACTCCGCAGCAAGTACAATACTAGGCTCAATCTTCTACGGCTTATCTCCAGCCTCTGATCATAAGATAAATCTTTCATATATTTGCTGTACAGTTTCATACTTGCAATATCAACACTGAGAGCTACAAGCCATTGCTTCCATGCTTTTGTTCCAAATACTTTCATTGCTCCTAAATGTATTAGTGGCTTCATAATGTGTAGTGACTCAGCATAAATTAAATCTTTAATATTTACTGCTGCACCTGGTCTATCATCCTTTATCTTCACAGGTTCCCAGTCCCGGAAAGCGACAGCAGGGGCGCCATCAACCCGTCGAATGACGCGACCTGATCGCCGAAGGGTAAAAAATGAATTGGAGTTTTCATCTGTGTCTTTGCCTTCTGTGATTTTTTTTCTCTGCAGTGCTGCTACTGGGGGGTGTGCTATCGGGAGTTCTTTGAACCTAAAAAGCAGGATAAGGGCTGAAGAGCACTTGAACACCTGCAATAGCGTCGCTATAGTCCATTTCCCACGTGATCCCCATCGATGCTTTACTAGTAGTTCTATAAACACTTCACAGTAATGGACAACTGTCAACCACAGCTTGATCTGCTCCCGAAGGCCATAGTATGGTTCTTCAGTACCATAGGCCTCTCTTATAAGCCTGTCATTGAACAGAGATACGAGTTTCGAGATTGAGTACACCAATTCTGAAACTACCGGTGATTTATTTATCTTCCCAGCCACGAAGTAGGAAGACCACGTTGCGACTGTTTCAACGTCGGTCACAACACTAGGATTGCTAATCACCCATCGCTTGTAAGCTGCGTATATTTCTTGTAATGATAAGGCTTTATCCATTTTTCCAACACTACTTAGGCAAAAATTGAATAGGTTCGAACAAGATTGAAGCGAGCTAAGGGTACGTCATTAAATATATTACTGTAACACAATAGGTAAATAATCAATTCAAGTAAACTAATCAAATTATTTTGGTTGGGTGAGAACTTTGAGAAGTTAAAAAATTACATGAACTCAGTCAAAGAATAAAATGTAAATTGACATGTTTGACATGTACTTTGACTTTGACTTTTGCCCCCATAGCAGCCTAGCAGGTACAGTTCTCGCCAAACTTATTGTCCGGGTTGAAATTGGCACTAGCTAACTTTAACCCACATCTTTTGGAAAAAGTTGATTGAATCATACGAAATTTTCTGTCTTCTCTTTTAAATGTGGCACTGAATGACCGAGCTTGGCTTCAAGCATCGCTTCCCATTCGTTTGGGTGGCCTAGGCATCCGCAAAATTTCAAGTATTAGTTTACCTGCGTTTATATCCTCAGTCCAAGGTACTGAGAAGTTGACCAGAGATATCTTAGGACCATCTCGGGTTGACTTTGAAGTACGGTTCATGTCTGATGCTAGGCTCGTCAGCCTCGGACATCACGGTCTGTCCTGTTGCAGGAGTGCAGGCCGCATAGCGCGACATACCAATCATTAATGACATTCTTCGTCGTGGTCTTGCCACCGCCGGCGTACCAGCTGTTTTAGAACCTAATGGCTTGGTACGTGACGATGGTAAGAGACCAGATGGTATGACGCTTTTGCCATGGAAAATGGGTAGGCCTTTGTTGTGGGATGCAACTTGTGTTGACACCCTTGCTCCATCCCATCTTTCAAGCTCAGCTGGCTGCGCTGGCGCTGCTGCTGCTGCTGCGGAGAGTCTCAAACGGCGCAAGTATACTAACTTATCTGGTAGTTATGTATTTGAGCCGTTTGGAGTCGAAACGCTCGGTTCGTGGGGTCCGAGTGCTCGTCTCCTTTTTAAAGACATTTCAAGGAGACTGGTCGACTCTTCACGTGACCAGAGGGCTGGCTTGTTTCTAGGGGAACGTATAAGCATTGCCATTCACCGTGACAATGCTGCCAGTATTTTTTCCTCTGTAGGTGTATATAATTTTTCTTTTATGTAAATGTTTTAATTATGTTATTTAAGTAGTTTATAAGACTCTGTAACCTTTCAAATAAAAAAATCACTTTAACCCGGCTTTAAAAATCGAAGAAAGAAAATTATTGGGTTGTAACAAAAAAATAAGAAAGCACAAGTCGTAGGCTATCGTTTTAAATCATTTTAATCCAATATTTTTCTTTCTCCGATTTTTACGGACGGGTTAAAAAAGTTAGCTCAAGCAAACTTCAACCCGGACAATAAGTTTGGCGCGAACTGTAGGCTTTTTTTCTGCGTTGGATCTTGCTCCTTGGCCTTGGATAACTGATATCATAGATATATAAATTATATATCTATGGCTGATATTGACAGATATTGATGCAGATAGCTCATAGACATATACTAGCTCTTTGAGATAGCTCAAAGAGCTAGTATATATGTCTATGAGATAGCTCCCTAGTTTCTTTAATTATTATTTTTCTGCTTTGAATACATATCCTTGAATACAGATGTAGAGTCTTTCAAGTCAGCTTATAGGACCTGTATCCACTGCCGTAAAAAAAAAAAAAACTAGTCTTTTGACAACTCTGACAGACGTCACGTGTCAGGTGTCACGCAATCTTGAACGAGCTAAGTGTCAAACTTATACAATACTATTCTTCTTCTTCCTAGCCTTTCTCCTCCCAACTTACAATATTAAATTATAATAAATAGATTAAATACGATGTGAACGAGTGTGACGAAGTTTGACACAAACATGAAACTAGGATGTCAAACTTTGTCTACACCATAGATATTTTAAATTATTCTCTATGGTCCACACAAGTTGATGTCAAACTTCGTAAAGCCTGTCCCAGACAGAAGCGGCCTCATAGATCAATAAACCGTTTAGTTTTTATTCCAATCCAAAATTATTTCTCGACAAAGAGATTGCTGGTACTTAATTTCTAATATTTTTATGGTCTGATTAAATACAATCTCAATTTATACACTAACGACATTTTTTCATTTTGCTGTAAAATAAAAATGCAAACAATTTTTCATTTTGCAGTGGAAGATCACTGTATTTTTTAATCTAACCTTAAATTAGTTATTATTTATTATTAGTTATTTAAGTAGATATAAATGTGATAATAAAGTAATTTTTTGTTGAAATATATTATAAAGTGAATAATAATACAAAATATAATAAACCTAAAATTAATTAATTTTTATTTTTTTATCATATCAAAACATCGCTGTCTAGGATTATACTTATAGACAAAATCCAATATGGCCTTGAAGGCAAGGTGAAAAAAAAACAGTTTGCCTATGGTGCACGCCTCGGAAGTTAGAAGTAAGTGATATCTTTGTTATTTTCTAAATAGAAATTCTTATTATTTTTGTAAATGTAATATTCATTTATCTGGTGTAAATTTGGTGTAGATATACTTTTGCCGTAATCGGTAAAATGGAGGGGAGTCCACCGGACGACCCTGACGCGTCGGGGGTTCTCGAAGGCAGGCTCCAAGGATGTTTCCCAGCCCTGGATGAGGAGGAAGATAAAAAGAAAACGTTGTGGATGGGAGGCGTGATGGAGTGCTTCTCCACCGTTCTCTCGCTATTCAGTCAACCTGACCTGAAGCCTCAAGGTAAGATTTTTGATACGTCATTTTGGGACCCTATGCATTTGTTCTATAAATAGATGGTCCAAGTCGAAGGCCACTGCGCTGCGCCGTCTATTTCAGGATGTTCCCAGATTTATCGATGTTTTTGATGCAGCCTTGCTATAAAAGTTATGGACGAGTTTCCGCGGGTCTGTATGTGGGTAGTTATCTTGGACTACGTAGCTACTTTAGTAGTGGGTTGTTGGGTAGTCGCACATCATTCTAGCCAAGGATTCCGTGCGGTTAGGACGTCCTTGGCCCATTAGTTTCATTAATTTGTTTCTAGTTTTTCTATTAATCATGGACTAATTAAAACAAAAAAAAATGGACTGGTTAGAAAAGCTTTATTCTGCCAATTGTGGCACAATAAAAAGCTTAATCAATAAACAGGTAAGTTTAACTTTCTTTAAACTTTTTGTATTTATTTTTTATTGTTTTGCTGGCATCATATTTTATTTTATTTATTTGGTTCACTACTAACTGGTAATTTGTTTTTTTAACATTTTTTTTTACATTTGTTGTAAATGCAAAAAACATTGTAATTAGGTTTTTTTTTTAACATTTTTATAAGTTATATCTGCTTTGCAAAGCTGTTTAATTTACCACCCTGATTTTAGTTGACTTTTCAGGTACTGAATATTAAAATTCCTTATCAGTTTGAATAACACATTTTTATATGCATACAATGTTAATTTATGAAACAAACTAGGACACAGTTATTTTGAACAGTAACAGACAGTAGAAGTTAACATAGTTCTTTAATGTTACATATTACATTTAAATTACATATGAAAAAAAAAGAAAATAACATTGATTTAAAACAAAATTTAAATGAATTAAGGAATTACTTATTCTAAACAATTATCAGTCTTAGTAACCAAACCTATCTGCTTTCATACTCATAACTTTAAGGGACTTGTAACAGAGAAAAACCATTATCTGTAATCAAGATAAACTGTCATAATTGTGTCTTACACTGCAAGTAGTCCTGGAGCTTAAACATTTAGATTTAAAAGATACTACACTACAGGATACTACACAGTGATCATAGTGGAAGTTATAATTTGTTAACAAGGGCAGTTGGGAAGGAAGGGAAGGGAATAGTTAAAACATTTAACAGAAACTTTCAGAAGGGGGTGAAAGAGGCCCTTAAATTATATTATTAGTATCTAGTAGTATCCTTTGGCTATTTTCGACTATGGTGGCTGTTCTAGTCACAGGTTAATGTTGGGATAGCTTTTGATGAGTGAATCGGAGTCTTCGATACAAGAGTGATTTGGAAGTTCTTCTAAGCAAGTGCGCTCCATCGTAGACCACATAATTGCTTAACATCAGGATAGTTGTGGTCAAGCGCAAGCCTAAGATAAAAAAAACTGACTATTATTATGTTAGGTTATTAGGTATTTGTTGTCACTATTATTATTATTATTATTAGACAACAAGTTAACAAGAGCTTCATGGAGTTTATTGATCACCTAGGTTGCTTTGGCGGGACCCTAAAATAAATTAATTTCCGAAATTCTAAAACAATGATAATATTTATTATCATTCATCAATTATATAAGTAAGAATACCTAAACCTTTGGATCGTATTTGGATTATGTAACTAGAAATCAATGTCAGTCATTCTTGATTCATATATGATTGTACTTTATACATATGCCCATGGTTATGTTAAGCACCAAGGCAACCTTGGCGCAAATCTAAAATATTGATAATAGCACTTAGATGCCTTGCAAAAATGTATTAATCTAAAAATTTCGTTATATTTGGATAGGTAACAAACTGGTGGGCAAATACACTGCAATAATGTAATGCAACTAGGATAAATTAACGCAGTTTTAACATAATCATGGGCATAAGTAAATAAATAATTTATTACAGAGATTCCTAGTTACATAATTCAAATATGATCCAATATCAATACATATCTTATATCTTACTTTTTCTTCTTCTTTCCTTTGCCTTTTCCCATTATCTGGGGTTGGCTCTCCTTGTCTGCCTTCTCCATTTTGCTCTGTCTTAATTTGATGCTTTGTGCTCTCTGGAAGCATCAAATGAAATATAAATATAATAGTAAAAAAACATTTTCAGTGTTTAATTTATTATAATTAAATCAATTTATCTGTACAATATAAGGTGTTGATTTTTGCCCATGCGATATGATGTAATCTAGGAATAGCAGTGATTTAAATAGCAATGACCAGAATAGACAAAAATATTGATAATTGCCATTTGTGGAATACGTCAATTGCTTTCGGATCATTGTTATTCCTGGAATACATCGCGATAATGTTTAATAATGTGCTTCATTATACTTTAAAAGTGTACTGGTTGTAATAAAAAAAAAAAAAATTATATAAATTTGTGTGTGGTATGTTACACAATACGAGAACCAACCATGTGTGTGCTTCAAAATAATGAAATATAAAAGAAACTCGGGCGCCAGAAGCTCACACTCCAAAAATGCTACCGGATGCTTACCTTCGGTTCGCCTGGGCTTTTAATCTGCCGGTGGGAGTAGACAAATAAAAGGCTTAAGATCTTTTGTCTGTCTTTAATGCACTGTAGGTTATAATATAGTAGATTATAATATTAAAATTTAGAGCTTATATTGTCACAATTAAACTAAAGGTTGTGAAATAAGGTTTTACATTTAAATTAATAATTATTGGTCATTATTGGTCACTATTGCATCTAGAGTATATGTATAAAATAACGTACCTGGGAGGCACTTAATTTAAAATATAGTTTTATATCACCATCCCAGTAGAGCGCGATGAGGTGGTCAGAACTCCCGTCGTTACGTGGGGATTCCAAAACCCATGAAATGTTGGATTCCAATTAAGAATGAATTAAAGAAAAACTAAGGGTATAAAAAAAACGCCGAGGCTGTAACAAAATAAGCCTGGATTAGACAAAAATACGATGACAAAGTACTAGTCGACAACGTGGTCATGATCAACGTAATCTTACCGTTTTTATAACAAACAAGGATTCGTCACCACATTGAGTGAGAACACAGCTAGGCCATTGCCTGTAAAAAAATCATAAGCCGAATAAACAAACCAGAACAATTTGGAAAACGAAGTTCAACAATGTGTTTCAAAGAAAACTTTACTCACCAATAAAATAAGTATCACTCACATGAGAACAATGCCAATAGGCTTTAATAATAAAAAAATTAATACATTATATAAAAATTGTTACGAAATGTAACAGGATTAAAAAATAATTTCGAAAAGTTTAAAAAATGATCACGCCATGATCGTTACGGGTCGTAGAGTGTTGGAAGACGTAAAAATTGACAACTCGTTGACACCTGTCAAAACCAAGTACTGCGTACTTGCCATCACAAAAAATATTAAATTTATTTAAAAAATCGACTACCATGTAACGAGTATAAAAAAACACGTTACATTACATCCCTCCCTGAAAAAATAAAAGAAAGGAACTTTCTTTTATGCACTAAGGCAACGACAAACAAAAGACAAAAGAGGACAAAATCTCTTTTAAAAAAAGTTAAATATAAGATTTAAATATTAAAACAAAAATAAACTCCTAAACCAACATCAAATAGTTCAGTTAAGCACTAACGCAACTGACTACAAACAAACAAAATCTCCGAAATAACTAACAAAATCTCCATTGAGTACAGTTAGGCACCATCGCCACTGACTAACAACGAACATCATCTCCTATGAGTACAGTTAGGCACCATCGCCACTGACTAACATCACCAAGTCCTATGAGTACAGTTAGGCACCATCGCCACTGACTAACAACAACTTCACTATGAATTCAGTTAGGCACCATCGCCGCTGATTATCATTACTCCTACAATACGAATCGAACTGCAGATAAACACAATACGATTCGTAAGCCTTCAAAACTTCTAATTGCGAAGGGAAAACTCCTGAAAAAAGAGAATGTTGTGATTGGCTCAACACCACCAACTTTCCAAGCACAAACAATCTAAAAGCATTCGAACAAACAAAGCAGCTACAGTAAAGTAACTGTAAAAGAATATTCATATTGTGATCGGCACAACACCACCGAACTCCCGAACACAATAGAAAAGAATAACAAACAAAATACTTGCATATTGTGATCGGCACAACTCCACCGAACTTCCGAACACAACATCAAAAGTAATAAACAAAATATTCATATTGTGATCGGCATAACACCACCGAACTCCCGAACACAATAGAAAAGAACAACAAACAAAATACTTGCATATTGTGATCGGCACAACTCCACCGAACTTCCGAACACAACATCAAAAGTAACAAACAAAACAATTCATATTGTGATCGGCACAACACCACCGAACTCCCGAACACAATAGAAAAAGGACGAAATCGAGGTAAAATAATACCAAGATCCGTTTATAGGTTCAAGGATCTCCACAACAAGGCGGCAGAACATCCTGAAATAATAACAAAGAGATAAGAACATCTCAGAAAAAAGTCTAAGTCCGAGTGGAATTATTCCTATATAACAGTCACATCCGAGGAACTAAATAAACTTAAACTTAAGTTCTAAGAAGGGTAAATTGTACCAATAACAAATATATTTTAATTAATTAAAAATCTATACATACTAAAGAGTATAGATAAAATAGATTAAAAACAATAAGACGATAATATAATAAAACAGCATTATCTATCTTATTAAACAAACAAAAAAGAAAATAAGATCTTTTGATGTAGAAGATACAAATAGGTATTGTGTGTGTGGAAGAAGCACTTTAAATTATTTACCAAAATTTCCTAAGTTATTTTTTAGAAAGTTCAGACTTGTATTTAATAAATTGATATGAAGTTTCCTCACATACTATCATCACTCATAAGGCTATAATCTTTCATTCATTAATCATTCATCACACAAACAAAAGCCTGCTTCCACAATGTTATCAAAAACAAAACTTAAACTTGAGAACCGAATAAAAATTAAAATTTAATTATATCTTTAACATGATAACGTCCTACAGAACCTTTATTTAAATCTTTTAATACGTAAACATTATTAGAAACTTTTTCTATAATTTCACATTTAACAAACTTAGGAGCAAGTTTTGCCGAAAAATAAGCAGGAGCACTAGACTGTACAAAACTTCTCCTCCACACTACATCACCCACATCAAAAGAAATGACCCTACGACCTTTATTATAATAAGTGGCATTACGCTTATAAGCTTTTAATAAAGAAGCCTGAATTTTAACGAAAATGTCACTAAGTGAATTAAGAGAAGTAGCAAAAATACTTCTATCGCCAACTTCAAGTTGATTCAAGTTGTCAATAGAATTACTAAAATGATGTAATGAAGCATCAAAAACAAGTTCTCTACCAAACATGAGAAAATTAGGTGTAAAATCTGTAGCAAGATTCACACTATTATTTAAAGCTAGTTGAACATGGGGTAAAAATGTTGACCAGGTTCTATGATCATCTTTTACAAAACAAGAAATGCAAGTTTCAACCGTTTTATTATAACGTTCCACAGGATTGTTTTGAGGCGTGTATAAAGTATTATAAAATATTTTAGTGATATTAAAACCTTTCATAAAATCTACAAAAAGTTTTGATGTAAATTGTGTTCCATTATCACAAACTATTATTTTGGGACAACCAAACTTAAGAAATATTTCTTTTTCGAAATGTTTACAAATTATTTTAGTAGTAGCATTAATCATGGGAAATAACCAGCAAAATTTTGTAAAAACATCAACTACTGAGAGTATATATTTATGTCCAGAATAAGTTTTAGGTAAAATTCCTATAATATCTACTGAAAGCATTAACATAGGGCGATCAACTTTTTTAGGATTAATCATGATACCAAAAGGAGGGGAATTAGTATGTTTATAAGCTTTACAAACATCACAAGATAAAATATGTTTTTGAACATCATTAAACATCCCTTTCCAAAAATAGTGTTGTTTTAATTTCCTTAAAGTTTTATGGATACCTAGATGACCAGAATTAATATCATCATGATTTGACTTAATTGTATCTAAAATATGTTCTTTAGGAATAACAATTTTCCAGTTCAAACGACTGTTAGGATCAAATTTATTTTTACAAAATTTATACAAAGTATTATTTTCAACTCTAAAGTTTTTATATCTACAAGGAGATTTCTGACAATTAACAAATATCTTTCTATACCATGGATCATGAATATCATCATCAGGTGAAACTAAATTATTCTGTGAAACAATTTCAGCAACTTCTATTCTAGATAAAGCGTCTGGAACTAAATGTAAGGAACCCTTTTTATGAATAATATCAAAAGTAAATTGAGAAATTCTAGCTGCCCAACGTGCTAAACGTCCACTAGGATTACTAAGACCCAAAAGCCATTTTAAACTAGCGTGATCAGTGATAACAGTAAACTTCATTCCTTCAATATAAGGTCTAAAATGTTCTATAGAATCTAAAATTGCTAATAATTCACGTTCTGTGGTACTATAATTACGTTCACATCTATTAAGTGATCTTGAATAAAATGCAATAGGATGTTGTTCATTGTTTTCATCCTCTTGACTTAACACACTACCTATGCCAACAGAACTAGCATCACAATGTAAAAAGAAAGGTTTTTCAAAATTAGGACACTGTAAAACAGGAGCAGTTATTAAAACTTCTTTTAAATTTGTAAACGCATCTTCAGCATCATCATTCCAAACAAGCGGTTTTTTAGAGTTTTTACTACCCGCTGTCAATTTAGTTAAAGGGGAAGCAATATCAGCAAATTTATTAATGAATCTACGATAATAAGAGCATAAACCAAGAAAACTTCTAAGATTTTTAACGGTATCAGGGCGAGGAAAATGCTTAATAGTTTCTAATTTAGAAGGGTCAGTGTGCAAACCATCACTGTCTACAATATAACCAAGATAACGCAATCTATCCTTACAAAAATTACACTTTTTTAAATTAACTGTTAATCCAGCATCTTTTAGAATGTTATAAATTTTATGTAGGTACTCAATATGTAAATTAAAGTCTGAATTTACGCAGATAAGATCATCTAAATAACAGAAAACAAAATTATCAAATTCAGGGCCAAACAATTTATCTACTAGTCTCTGCAACTCAGCTGGTGCATTTGTGAGACCAAATGGCATACGAACAAATTCGTAAAGTCCTTTGCCAGGTACAACAAAAGCAGTTTTCTCTCTAGAAGATTTTTCCAAAGGAATTTGTAAGAAAGCCTTAGAAAGGTCAATTGAACTAATATATTTAGCTCCTCTAAGGTTATCTAAAATTCTAGAAGTATAAGGAAGTGGATAAGAATCTTTAATAGTTACTGAATTTAATCGTCTTGAATCTAAACATAATCTGGTACTACCATCTTTCTTTTCTACAGCTAAAACAGGTGAACACCAAGGAGATTTAGAGGGTTGAATGATACCTTCTTTCAATAAAACTTCAACTTCATCAAAAAGTTCTTTTTGTTTAGCAGGACTCAAAGGCCAATATCTTTGTTTAAATGGTTCACTAGTAACATTAATTTTATGTTCAACAAGATGAGTAAGACCTAAACCTTTCTTTTCATAAGAAATGTTTTCAAAAAGAGCAATAGTTTCATTTAATTTATGTTTCTCAGAAGGAGAAAGTTCACTAGCAGAAGTAACTGTATAAACTTGAGTTTCATTACAGCGAACAAAGTTAATATTTTTCCATAAATCTTTAGCTAGATCAAATTGTAACCAAAAATCAAAACCTAAAATGATTTGAGATTGAAAATTAGGAATAATTAGAAATTTTATGTATTTTGTTAAATTATCACAAGTAATTGGCAATTTCATAGTTCCAATAACCCGCTGAGAAGAACCATCAGCTGTAAAAGCAGAACCAGAATCAGGTTTAAGTTTATAACCTAAAAGTAAAAATTGTTTATGAATATTTGAACCTAGAATACTACTATTAGAACCACTATCTAATAAACCTGAGAATTTATTATTATTAACAGAAAATTCCAGAAAAGGTCTAGTATCGTTATGTTTTACAAACAAAATAGGAGCAGATCTGTACATGTTAAAAAATGTTTTTAAATAATTTATCCAATCTTTAAATTCTTTATTACGAGAAACATCATCCGGTTTGTGACAATAAGTAGATTTTTTCAACATCGAGACACTAGAAGTTTTGTCAAAAACTGGTGCTCGATGGGGCCTAATCAGTTTTTTGACTCATTAGAGTTTTTAACCAAATTACAAACGTCACAGTTCTTGGATGTAACTCCAACCTTTTGACATTTAAAACAAACTACACCCGGTATAGATGGGCAATTTTTAAAATGATGTCCAGACTTCTTACACTTTAAACAAACAAAACTACTTGAAACTGCATTCGATTTAAAATATGGTTTCTCAGGTTTAATATAATCTTTAGGTTTTCTATTAACAACAACTTCAAGTTCTTTAGAAAGATCAAGAAACTGTTCAACAGAATCAATATGTTTTCCAAAAATAAAAGGTGTATATAACGGAAGCATATTATGTTTAATAATATTTACTAAAACTGCATCAAATAATGGAGAAGAAAGACGACTAGCCATATCCATAATCTCTGTGATAAAATCTGGAAGAGATTCAGAAAGTTTCTGTTTCCTGGTGCGAAGGTCATATTCCAAAAAGTAATCAAAATGCGGTTTATCAAAACGCTTTAACAATGCAAGCTTAAGCTCGTGCCAAGAAGCAATACGAATTCGAACAGTGCGAAACCATTTAAGTGCAATATCACTAAGCAAGTCCGAAAAAGATCCTACTAACAAAAGTTCATTAAAATTCTTATATAAAAAATACTCCTCTACTTGAGTTATAAATTCCCTAACACAAGACTTTCCATTAAAATTTATCTTACTCTTTTTCAAATCTGGCAATTTAGTAAAAGAAGGCAAATTTTTCTTTATATGTTCATTCACAAAGGCATTCATAGAATTAAATGAAGGCAAGGCATTAATAGCAAAAGTTGAAGAAGAACGTGCAATGCGGTCATTATGAAATGGATTGTGCACCTCAGTCAAATTTATCATGTCCTGAACAGCATTAGCATTAGCAACCATGCTAGTATTAATAGAAACCTGTTTATCCTCAGCCACAGAAAGCGGAGGACACTGTACTTCCTTATCCATGATGAAAAGCTAAAAGTTTCAAATAAGCAAAGCAGAAAAACTCACAACTCAAAAGTTAATTAATATTTAAGGTTATAAAAAATAAGTTATGTTGAAGTTAAATTATTCAAAAGAATAATAAAAGGTTGATTTTAAATTGAAAAGATGCAATAATAACTCACAAGATTGAAGCTTAAAAGATAATATAACAATGTAGACTTATTGTATTTAAATTGTTTTATATAAAGTTACACCTCAAAATTATACTTATATGTTCAAAGATTGATAACAAACACGGTCTATACTATACATTTATGTTGTTGCTAAAGAGAAAAACAAAAACATATACTGTAATAGCACACAGTTATAAACAAAGTACAACAAAGTTCAATACCTATATTGTTTACAAGATAATAATTAAAGTTGTAAATTAAAGTTATTTACTATAAAAGTTTCCAACTAACGAACAATATGGTTTGTAAACAATATAATAACAAAGTTTTAGATGCAATAATGTAAAACAAGTGACAATATAAGGCAAACCTACTTCATGTCCCTGAACGCAAGCGCCAAATGTAATAAAAAAAAAAAAATTATATTATTATTGTGTGTGGTATGTTACACAATACGAGAACCAACCATGTGTGTGCTTCAAAATAATGAAATATAAAAGAAACTCGGGCGCCAGAAGCTCACACTCCAAAAATGCTACCGGATGCTTACCTTCGGTTCGCCTGGGCTTTTAATCTGCCGGTGGGAGTAGACAAATAAAAGGCTTAAGATCTTTTGTCTGTCTTTAATGCACTGTAGGTTATAATATAGTAGATTATAATATTAAAATTTAGAGCTTATATTGTCACAATTAAACTAAAGGTTGTGAAATAAGGTTTTACATTTAAATTAATAATTATTGGTCATTATTGGTCACTATTGCATCTAGAGTATATGTATAAAATAACGTACCTGGGAGGCACTTAATTTAAAATATAGTTTTATATCACCATCCCAGTAGAGCGCGATGAGGTGGTCAGAACTCCCGTCGTTACGTGGGGATTCCAAAACCCATGAAATGTTGGATTCCAATTAAGAATGAATTAAAGAAAAACTAAGGGTATAAAAAAAACGCCGAGGCTGTAACAAAATAAGCCTGGATTAGACAAAAATACGATGACAAAGTACTAGTCGACAACGTGGTCATGATCAACGTAATCTTACCGTTTTTATAACAAACAAGGATTCGTCACCACATTGAGTGAGAACACAGCTAGGCCATTGCCTGTAAAAAAATCATAAGCCGAATAAACAAACCAGAACAATTTGGAAAACGAAGTTCAACAATGTGTTTCAAAGAAAACTTTACTCACCAATAAAATAAGTATCACTCACATGAGAACAATGCCAATAGGCTTTAATAATAAAAAAATTAATACATTATATAAAAATTGTTACGAAATGTAACAGGATTAAAAAATAATTTCGAAAAGTTTAAAAAATGATCACGCCATGATCGTTACGGGTCGTAGAGTGTTGGAAGACGTAAAAATTGACAACTCGTTGACACCTGTCAAAACCAAGTACTGCGTACTTGCCATCACAAAAAATATTAAATTTATTTAAAAAATCGACTACCATGTAACGAGTATAAAAAAACACGTTACATGGTATGAACAAAAATGAAACCCTTCGAAACAGACTAAGGCTGAGATTCAGAGAAGAGACTCAGCATGAACTTTTTGACATACGGAAGTGTAAATTTACGCTGAGCATTGTCTCTGAATATTAGCTTTAAAGCGGGTGAAGCCGTGGGCAAAAGCTTAAAAAAATTAAATCACGCGACTATTTAGTATAAATTGTATAATGAAGCAAATTGATGGGTTTGATTTATTTAAAGTTTAATTTATCCTTTTTTGAGCATTTTTGATTTTAAAAATGTTTTATTTTTACGATTAATTTATTTACTTGAAAGATTTTTTATTTATTAATTAAACTTAAAAAAAAGACTGAATCCTCATTAACTGTATTGCCATGTCTTTTAAATACATTACAAGAACAAAGCTTTGATGTATCACAAGCATCACGCTTTACAGCGTCTACGCTTTGTCTTAAATGAAAAAAATATTTTAAAGTATGTCTGACTCTCTGATTTTTATTCGTATTCAGTCGTTGCTAGAAATGTTGTAAAACTTGGAGACTAGCTTCGCATTCAATTAAACGTCCTTTATTTAAAGTTATGTTGCCTGTGCAATTTATTTTTCTATTATGTAAGCTGAACATAATGGCTCTGCGAAATCGAAAAGGTCCACCTCGTTTTTTCTAACTCCTTTGGCCCCCATTGACATTTGTACTGTTCCTATTTGCAAGTGTAGGTTGGAAAGGTTTCCAAAGGTTTCTATCCATGCCGTATACACACATCAACAGAATCTAGGGATATTTTATATTTCATCAAATATCTAAAAATCTATGAAGAATTTTCTGATATATAGTAAATCAAAGAATGAAAGATTAGTTTAAGATCTTCCTTAAAAAAATAAAAAACATTTTCGTGGTTTTATTGTTTTAAATAAAAATGTTTTTTTAATCGCCTTTGAAAATGTGTATGACAAATAACTTCATTCTTTCATATAAAACTATAAATTTTAATTAAAATGGAAGAAGTTGTCACCTCTTACCTTAATTACACATCGACATAGATTGTTCATACTTAAAATTAAATTGTCAATGTCTCGCTGTAGTATGAGGTCCCATGTTCTTTGCAAGTGTTCGTAAAGTTGCTGTCCCGTCGTCAAAATTGGCGGGAAATCTCTCAAAGCTTTTCCTTGTAACATGTCCCAGGCATGCTCGATAGGATTGAAGTCGGGCGACTGTGCAGGCCAATAAAACTTGAGTATCGTGGTCTCGGAGAGCGGCCGACACCAGCCGCGCCGTATGGGAAGGAGCATTATCGTGCATGAGTAGAAATTCCTGGGCCATTTGTATTCTGTGTGGGACAATAACAGGTTCTACTACCTCCTCGTAAAATAAAAAATCGGAGAAAGAAAAATATTGGATTAAAATTATTTAATCCAATATTTTTATTTTTAAGGGGGGAACATAGGTAGAATACCGAAAACATCATGGTGTTTAAAGCATTTTATTGCCGAATCCTCTCATTACTTTGCATTGAAAATTACACCCAATATACTTAAGATTCTTGTGATTAATCCGTATTGTTTAGAATATTTTTTAGATCTCTCAAATTTTATAAAAAAATCTTTGAAAATACGCAATTTTAAATCTAAATTGTATTTTTCCTCCATTACCACGCATTTCTTGCAGACGAATTTTACACCAAAAAAACCGTCTTGGTCTGTTTAAGAATCCGTATTGTTTTAATTTTTAATTTTGAACTTATTTTTCTAAATAAATAAGAAAAACATTTTAATCACAATCCCCCCACTACAAGCACCCCCTCGTGCACCCGTCGCATGACACAAATCATGTCACTTCAGTGCCTTGACGGCACCTGAGACGGGAGGACTGCACGTCAAATATTTTTAGGAAAAAATTACAAAATGAAGTCAATTCTAACTATTTCTGAATTAAATAATATAGTAAATAGTATGGTTATAATATTAAGCTAAATAAAAACAGAAAATCATTTTGTAAAAAAGTATAAAGAACATGTTTAGTAAAACACAGGTTCTTGAGTGGAACATAGAGTAAACCGCAGACATGACAATAGATAAAAATATCTGTCAAAGTGTTAACCTAGTGACTGACCGATCTTCTTATACATAATTATAAGTAGATACCTAATTACGTATTAAAAGATGCCCTTTTACTAGTTTTAAATCACTCATGTGTTACTGCTACGCACAACCATCATGCTAAGTCACATATTTTAAAAAGGCACACCGATACCGACATGATCTTACCATAGTCATACCTGTACGCTGTAGGGTTAGCTCCAAAGGGGTACACATAGGTATTGCATTGTTATTCTTATTGCTAGACACAATTGTATGTTAAGTGTTAAGTATTTTGAGGCTTGTAAACTAATTATGTAACTGTGCAAACTGCGTCAAATAAATTGTACATTGTACATTACCCACATTCGATGGTTTGCTGGTATGTTTATGACGCATGTGTAATAAGGGGCGACATAATTTATTTACAATACATCTACAGAAGTCGCTGCAAAAAGTAGTCAATAATTAGGTAAGTAAAGTAAAGTAACACATAATACAAATAACCTGCCCGCTCGGTGCAGAGAAGAGTCGGGGTCGTATATGTTTCACAGTTGTGTCTATTTTCCTAACGGTTTTCGCAATATTTTTTTATACAACTGTACTTTCGTGGCATGTACCTGCATGATGATGAATGAAAGCAGTCATCAGTTACTACTCAGAACCACCATGGGGTGAGATTTAGAAACGGACCGCACGAATTGGCGTTCTGAGAAAGCAAGGGGAAGGGGTTGAAGATAGCTTTCCAATTGGAATTTGTTTATTATAATTATTATAAACCATAAAATTGTGAGACTCAGGAAACGAGAAAGTATTGCCATAATGAAACCCAACACTACTTCTGCTGGTACAGTTAAACAACTTCTTTGGAATTGGACAAAGAAATTATACTAGTAGCATAGATATCACCCTAGTTTAATACCTCTGTATCAATAATGAAAAAATATTATCAAGTAAAAGAACAATAATGTTACTTTATTTTAATTATTAACTTATTCTGGACAAGTGTGAACCCAAATTAAAATATTTTTTGATATCCCCGACACGCTAAATTTCTATAGTTTGCTGGTAAAGATAAGATATACTTAATACCTTTTATAAGGGAGGTTCTTTAACAGTATTGTAATATGAAATTTCAATCACAAGCTACACAGATGGCTTTAAAAATTATTTCACAATTTAAAACTGATAAAGAATTTGAACCTAACCGCTTATGTTTTTGTGAATTCGGAGTTCTTTAAGTACTGCACTGAATATTCAAAAATATACTGAAAGTACTCAGACTATGAAACGTACATTACAATACTATTAAGATATACTTGATGATTTCTTTTCCCAAAATCTAGCGTATTCTTGCTAGTAAGTAGCAGCTCTTATGAAGTAGGACGTAGGTAACTATACTCTTATTTAGCAAGCACCACTAAGATTCATTCATCATACATACAGATGTTTAATTGTCTTAAATATACTCTTGAACTGGGTTTATTTCAACTATTATCTAAACACTATTCGAGAACTTATTGTCTATATTTTTGCACAAAATTAAAAAAATATTGTATTTTGCGATGCACTGAGTTAGCCACAGTAAAGTGCAACTCCTGATCCATTTTCTTACATTGTATAACGCGATGAATAGGTATTTATTTGCTATCAATTATTGATTGCAGGTTTAACACAAATATTAATACATGGATTATGGTACCATACACATCTTTAACAAAATCGAACTTAAATTGATTACTCTCATAGAGTGAATAAAATAGGCAAAATAGGAAATGTTACGACACATCTGTATTTTTACATAATCATATTCTAGTTCAACTTTTGTGTATGTAGGGGGCGTTTGGGTTCCAAATACTCGTACAGAGGTCAAACGCTCAAAGTCATTGACGTGGATAATAGCCTTAACAGCCAACGACTTGATGACTTTGTTTTTAATATTTTTCTTTCTCCGATTTTTACGGCCGGGTTATAGTTAGCTCGTGCCAACTTCCAGTCGGATAATAAGTTTGGCGACAACTGTAACCAAGGTTCCTTTATGTACCGTCTAAAAAAAGTGTCCAAGTATCCTTAAAATGACACAGTAACCTAATAGGACAGCACAGTTAGGTAGGTCTATCAATTAAAAAATAATAAGGTTCATTTAGCAAGGCTATGTTTGTGTTATGTTTTTGGTGGATACATCCTTACTATACGCAACTTTGATGAGTATACACAGCGTCAACTAACGTGTCCATTGATGTAAATGGGTGTGCAATGGCGTGCAGATACCAATATCGTGCGAACTGTGTCTTTGAATGCACGTACATACAGGTACATACATACAGACATAGGCACTGATATATTCACTACCCGAATGAACTACGTAATTACTCTGGGTACCATGGTTCGATCAATGCCAATCTTAATAATATTAATGTTCAATATGAGAGAAATTGCACAGCTGCAACCAGTGTTTGAGAACTAGCTTTGATATTTCATTTGTTGGTATTGATTGGGTTCTTAGTACCTCATGTTCAAAGGAATTCGGATAATATTCAGAAACGTCTCTGTATCTGTGTATTAAAGCGGCGTAAGTTTAAGCCTAGAATCGTATCTGAATGAAGACCTAATTGTGCTCGAAATATGAATTACATTACATAGACTAAAGATATTTGTTATTTTATTGTACCTGTTTGTTTTGCCAAGGAAGCCTCTAGGAAAAACACTGCAGAAACGTTTTTTTTAATAATGTTCTTTCCATCCAATTACCTAAATAAACGCAATCCATATTTCAAATTTGTTAGATTCTGCAAGTTAACTTCTTCCTTGAGAGCCATGTTGATTCCATTAAGTGGTTCAACGAAGTACTTAAACTTGAAGACATTATGCGGGTGCATATGTCTTCATAGCCTAAGATCCCACCGCTCAAATCGGTATGTATCTGTTTTTTGGATAAGACTATTTTTTAATAAATCTTACTTGATAGTAGAATTGATTACACCAGGGTTGCCTGGCGAAATTTGGCCGCATCTACCTTTAATTATAAATATTGTTCTCGATTTTTGGAGAAAAAATGTAGTTACATGTTTTTTTGATGAATCCAACGTCATTTGAAAGAGAATATTGTAGGGAATGGAAAAAACCATGGTTGCCAGCTCTCAGTCAGCCGCAACTTTAGGGTTGCCCGGTGTAAACAGGTACTCCTCTGTTGATAATTTGCAGTCATCTGTTTTTTTAGTAAGTTATATATCAATTTAAAGGTATTTTTTTCTCTACATTATAATATGGGGTTATAAAAAAACAACCAAAATATCATACCATCACGCCTATATTCCCCGAAGGGTTAGGCAAAGGTGTACTAATGTACACCCACAGTGCACGGGTACGTGTTAGGTTCCATGTAATAGGGGGCGAGCCTATTGCAATCAACCGGACATAAATCCAGATTCCGAGCTGCTACTGTGAATTTCACAGAAAACACATAGCACTTTGCTCGACCCGGGAATCGAACCCAGGACCACTAGCGTAGCAGTCGCGCTTGGAACTACTAGACCAACGAGGCATAATTTCTTGTATCTAAATATCGATACCTTAAATCTCAAATGGCGTAATCACCAAATCGTCACTTTTCAGGAGAGCCAAAACAAAAAAAAAACACAAGATTAAAATTCATATCTTTTATACTAATAATGTTATTTAAATGAAACTTGGATATAATTATATGGCATTGGCAGCTTTATAACACAGTTCTATGGTATTAAAAATTCAACCAATAATTACAAAAATGATTTGTGATTACGCCAAAAATAAATTGATATGTTTGCGTTTACGACCCAAAAAAAACGCTGTTCTGCAAAAAGTTACGGTGTAACAGCCTAGTTAGCTTAGAAGGAACTCATTTAAAATAGCTATTTTATTACCCTTGCCTTTTTCTTTTCCCTTACCTTTACCTTACCTTTACCTTTCCCTTTATGCTTGACCTTTCCTTTTTCACATAATGTAAAACTTCTTGTACATCATCTTTCATGGAGTATTTTACGTAGATTACATTGGGTTTTTTCTTCTTAAATGTTACTGTTCTTATGTTTTTGAGCTTAAGACTTTTTAATAAAGATGGAGTTGGTTATTGCTTGGTTATTGCTCTCATATATGTGAAGTTATAACTTCACACTGTATGAGAGCAATAACCAAGATGCCTTTTGCTTTACTTGGGGAGAGAGTGACGGGAAACGCGGTAGCAATGAAATCGATACATGCTTACTGAAGTATCTTAAGCATGTAGATGAAAAAGGAATTAAGTACATATTACTCTATTGTGACTCGTGTGGTGGACAAAACAAGAACAAAACTGTATTGACTGCGTTAAATTATTTCTTAAAAACTGCTGATAATGTTGAGGTTATTCAGATAAATTATTTGTTGCCTGGTCATACTTACATGCCAGTGGATTCAGTACATGCTATTATTGAGAGAGAAGTAAAACGCTTAATTGTATGGGGTCCATCATAGTGGCCGGCATTCTTTTCATCAGCTCGCAAAAGGCAAAAACCTTATCATGTTGAAGTCTTAGATCACACAGACTTCTTAGATTTTGAAGACGTGACTAACTATAGCTTCACTAAATCTTTATTAAAAGTCTTAAGCTCAAAAACATAAGAACAGTAACATTTAAGAAGAAAAATCCCAATGTAATCTACGTAAAATACTCCATGAAAGATGATGTACAAGAAGTTAAATTTACATTATGTGAAAAAGGAAACGTCAAGCATAAAGGGAAAGGTAAAGGTAAGGGAATAGGAAAAGGCAAGGGTAATGGGAATGTTAAAGGAGTTGAAGAAGTAGGGCATGAAAAAGACTGAAAATGTAGAAAGTACTTTGGTGTGCCAAGAGAGATATAATGTAAAGCCTCTTTACCTCAACAAAATACCTTTATCATTGTCAAAATACAAAGACCTTATGCAGCTTTGTAATAATGGTACAATACCAAAAATGTATCACGAAGAGTATCGTCGTCTGCCTTCAGATAAAAATGTACTCGACGTTTTAGAGGAAACCGATGAAGAGGACGAAGAGGAGGAGTCTGCAGAAAACTATGTTTAATTACTTTTATTACGTCATTTCATTCATGTTCATAGGTTAATAAAATTGTTACAAATTATGAACATGGTTTGGAGCGTAAAAACCACGCGTTAATAATGATTTTCAAAAATGATGGGAAGTAACAGTCAATTAATTTTATAATAGTTTTTTTTTCTTGCAACATGGTTGATACGACAAAAACAAATAACATATTTTTATGATTCCATGAATTGTAAACGCCAAATTAAATGCAAAAAGGTTGATACCGACTAACAGTTAATTATTTTATTTCAAGTCTTAAACTATCTTGAGTCGTAAACGCCACTGTTAAGTATATTAGTTCTATACGTCTAACTCGATAGTCAGTGTTTTTCATATCATTATAATTTTAACTGGTGTATCGACCAAACTCTTAAGAATTGTATTCTTAAAGGTATGTACAGCTAAAAAATAATAAAATCCTTGTTTATCGATGCTAAATACGTGGGCTGTAATCACCACTTTTTTGCGAATTTTGAAACTCTGATAAAACAGATCGATAGAGAAAAAAAAATTGAGTAACACAGCATTCAAAAGTCATTTTGTCCAAAATGGTGATTACGCCATTTGAGATTTAAGGTATCGATATATAAAACTCAAAGGTGACTGACTGACTGACTGACTGACATAGTGATCTATCAACGCACAGCCTAAACCACTGGAGGGATCGGGCTGAAATTTGACATGCATGTAGATGTTATGACGTAGGCATCCGCTAAGAAAGGATTTTGATAAATTCTACCCCCAAGGGGATAAAACAGGGGATGAAAGTTTGTATGAAACTTTGTCAATTTTAAACCGATCGGGCTGAGACTTTGCATGCATGTAGCAACTATGACGCAGGCATACTTTAAGAAAGGGTTTTGATGAATTCTACCTCCAAGGGGATAAAATAGGGGATGAAAGTTTGTATGAAAATTTGACAATTTTACACCAATAGGGCTGAGACTTTGCATGCATATAGCTACTATGACGTAGGCATCCCCTAAGTAACGATTTTGATAAATTCCACCCCTAAGGGATAAAATAGGGGATGAAAGTTTGTATGAAACTTTGACATTTTTAAACCGATCGCGCTGAGACTTTGCATGCATATAGCTACTATGACGTAGGCATCTCCTAAGAAATGATTTTGATAAATTCTACCCCCAAGGAGATAAAATAGGGGATGAAAGTTTGTATGAAACTTTGACATTTTTAAACCGATCGCGCTGAGACTTTGCATGCATATAGCTACTATGACGTAGGCATCTCCTAAGAAATGATTTTGATAAATTCTACCCCCAAGGAGATAAAATAGGGGATGAAAGTTTGTATGAAACTTTGACATTTTTAAACCGATCGCGCTGAGACTTTGCATGCATATAGCTACTATGACGTAGGCATCCCCTAAGAAATGATTTTGATAAATTCTACCCCCAAGGAGATAAAATAGGGGATGAAAGTTTGTATAAATCTTAGATTTTCGAAAACTCAAAGGTAAGGTCTGACTGACTGACTGACATAGTGATCTATCAACGCACAGCCCAAACCACTGGAGAGATCGGGGTGAAATTAGGCATGAAATCGCAATGACCTATGTAGGGGTGAAATAGGGGATGAAAGTTCATTTGGAACAAAATAACTATTCCACGCGGACGAAGTCGCGGGCAAAAAGCTAGTTATTTTATAATTTGCCATTTTTTGGTGGCGGTCATCTTGGATTTGAAATTAATCATATTGTATAGTATTCTCCTAGTTAAGCCCTTTCATTTGATACCCATATTGAGGTAGTTGTGCAAAAATATGTAATCCGCTATTTTGTGGCGGCGGCCATTTTGGACCGATTTTCATCAAACATAGCTAAGAAAACACTCCCGACTAATTCACCTTTCAAATAAAAAAAAAACATCAAACATCAAAATCGGTTCATCCGTTCGGGAGCTATGATGCCACAGACAGACACACACACACACACAGAGACAGACACATCAAACTTATAACTTATGCATTGTGGGTGTACATTAGTACACCTTTGCCTAACCCTTCGGGGAATATAGGCGTGATGGTATGATATTTTGGTTGTTTTTTTATAACCCCATATTATAATGTAGAGAAAAAAATACCTTTAAATTGATATATAACTTACTAAAAAAACAGATGACTGCAAATTATCAACAGAGGAGTACCTGTTTACACCGGGCAACCCTAAAGTTGCGGCTGACTGAGAGCTGGCAACCATGGTTTTTTCCATTCCCTACAATATTCTCTTTCAAATGACGTTGGATTCATCAAAAAAACATGTGACTACATTTTTTCTCCAAAAATCGAGAACAATATTTATAATTAAAGGTAGATGCGGCCAAATTTCGCCAGGCAACCCTGGTGTAATCAATTCTACTATCAAGTAAGATTTATTAAAAAATAGTCTTATCCAAAAAACAGATACATACCGATTTGAGCGGTGGGATCTCGTACTATCAAGTTTAAGTACTATTTCAGTGTGTATAGATTTGCACAGATATAAAAAACGAAACGTTTTTAAATTTTTTTTTTCGTAAATCGTTTTAGGAAATAATTTCAGTAGTTGGTAGGCCATTCGTGGTCAGGTTCGATGCCATACAAATTAAGGATGAATTCTGATGTATCAATTTACGACACCGCGTCCACACAAATGTAACATTTGCCTTAACTTTATTAATAAAATGGGCATTATGTCTGGACGTACCATATGCCAAAAATAAAAAGAATATTTCCTTTCCTATACTCAAACTGGATCATTGTCAACAGAGGAAGTATGGGATATCCCATACGACAAGCTAACAGACCTCGTGTACCTGGGAGCCGGCGCCCAGGGTACCGTGTACGGTGGCCATTACCGAGGCGAGCTTGTCGCGGTTAAGCAGCTGCGGGACAAGTCCGACGCCGACATCAAACACTTGCGCAAACTGAACCACGAGAACATTGGTAAGTTCATTTAGCATGGTGACGTCGGCGCGTCGTCTTCATTGGCGACTTTCAAAGTGATTCAGCGTGAGTACCAACACGCCATCTCTGCGGACGGGAGAATCGCCTAGATAGTCTCGCCGTGCTACAAAATTCGATACAAACTATGGGCTCTAAGAAGATTATTGACCCAAATTGTTTAAATCGAATTTGGTGGCACGGCGAGACTTTCGCCGCGATTCTTTAATAATAAATAAAACTCAGGTCGAATCACCTCTGAAGTGTGTGATGTGTGACAACGGTTTCTTGGGGTCGCGGCATCCTGAAAATAAGTAACAATATTTGCAATTTGTGCCGAAGAAAATGATAATATCCATTTCGCTTGATAACTATTAATTTCCTTTAAAGTTAAAGTTATTAGATAGACCCTACCACTCGTTGCTCGCAATAAATCAATATCGCTACACGTACAGTAATTATCTGATGCGCTCCGACGATCCTAACAAGTTCAATGTTACGTTCCGGGTAATATGTCCAAGTAATATAATAACGTCAAGAAAGTCTCTTATATAAAATGTACACCATCCCGGCATTGACCTATTTGCTGAAAGCCCCTGGCGCGGCATTGAAAAACAGATGCATCGATTTACTGGTGCGACCATGTAACCCTCGATATTGATTTAATATCAGATTTTACCGTTTTTATCTGTCAGTGCTTTATTGACAGTTTGTTAATGTCATCGTTTGGTCAAAACAAGGTAGAGATGTTGATTTTATCGTACATCGTCGATGTACCACTGCTTAGCAAGGAATCTTGCATGGAACTTATTTTAGACGATTGGTAATTAATTTAGGCAGTTTTTTTTGTGCCTGAAAGAAATAAATATACATTTAGTTGCCCAGAAAACAGCGACAATTATACAAAAGAGAAGTAAATAATAAAAACAATCTCATTAATTTGTGATGTCCTTAATAATTGTTTTAAAATGTATCTTGTAGTCTGATGAGTTTACCGTGTCGACTTCATTGTCCGATATGTTCCGAATTTGCTTTCTGCCGTTTACAATAAAATATCGAATTTTATCGAATCACATTTTTTTTCATGCTCGCACCACTGGTTCTATTGATACTAGCTCGGGGTTAGTTTGTAGATACCATTTTAATGTTAGTTATAGGGTATAGGTTAGTTATATAATATTTTTGTTATAGAAGTTCTTAAATCTTCCTGCGCGTGCGCTGGATAGTTGATCTATAGTTGAATGCAGCGTACGCGATGTAATATATGTCTAGCTACAATCAAACTCACAAATCATGGTAAAGCCCTAACTATTGTAAAGTTTTACGATTGTACACCTTTCACCTGTAATTAAATCTCACTAACCGACATTACATAGTTTTTAACATATTGATATTTTGTCACGGAACCGTACTTGTGAACCAACAGGTTGTGGGCCAGTGAATGAACTCCTCGCAACAAGTGCCCATAACCGCGACTAACAAGTCCCGTGGTGTCGTACGCGTTCCCCGACATTGATCTACTGACATACTTAGCCCCAAGGGTTTGTCGCGGGTTGTGACATTGAAACAATCTGAACAATTGCCCCTAAGCCACTGGAGCTCATCTCTCGTATTCTTTAATACCATTAAGTAATCTTACCGTATTAAGTAGTTTAACTTTTTTGTTATGTTAATCTGAAAAAACGAAAAAGGCACACATCACTAATTGTACTAATTTTATCATGGTGTCAAAGGACTTACATTGTAATGCAATAAAAGTTGCAGGACCAGGATCTATAAGCAGGGTCATGTTAAGTAAAGTGCGTACTTACGAACTTCATACGAGGTCCACTGCTGAACAAATGCCTCCCATAGAGCCCGGGAGCCGTTGGATGCAACGGCCCCCAGTGATCTGTACCAGGTCGTTTGACCAACTCGGTGAAGCCCGTCCTACGCTGCGCTTTCCGGTGCGTGGTCTCCACCCGAGGAACCTTTGGGTCCATTATTCTTCACAAAATATATAAAACAGGTTACGATTTTTAGGGTTATGTCGAACTATTACCGATCTTTCCCGCGAGCTGTTACTGCACCCTGCCTGGTGCCTAATCAGGAGTCCTATGGCGATATTACATGGTTTAATTTTGCCTGTATCAATTATTAAAAGCTTTACTTCTATTTCAATTACTGGTTGAAAGCGAAACGTGGAATTATTGATCTTAAGTATTGCATCATGATTGCACAGGAAAATCCTCGAGTCGCACAAGAGTTTTCCAATGCAGTATTTATTGTTTCTTCCGACTCAGTTATTGCTTGTTATACGCAACATTTCAGTATAAGTCCATACAGATGTGTACTCCAACTTAAGTTTAATAAACTCGAATAACAATCGTGGAAAACATCAAGATGAAATTGCGAAATATTGTTCCGCATCTAAGCGTTTAACGTTTAACTTCCTTGTTAGGTTTCTCTGTGAAGTTTTATATTATGTGTTTTATTTATATGATGTATATAAGACTAAGGGCCTGTTTCATTACCTCCTAGTTCACGGTAAATTAATGATTTTGATCATTTACTAAATTATAACCTTGTAAATTTTATGCTTCGGTGATTTATTGTGAATATGTATATTTTGTTTTTAATTCTGGCGTTTATGTTTGTTTAGCGCAACTAAATAATTGTGTAGTGTGAGTAATGTCCAATTAAATAATTTAGTCATAAAAAAACAATTTCTCTAACTTAACTGTTCAATAATTCCACATTAAACTTCAACCCATAGGCTGCAATGCGAATTAATTACAGGATTTTTTTTTATTTTCCTTTCCCCCTTTAGTCCAGTTCAAAGGGATCAGCACGGACGGACCAAGCTCGTGTATCATAATGGAGTTTTGCCAATATGGCCCACTGTTTGAATACATACACAGTGGGTCTTGCTTCTTACCATCGCAGATCCTTAAATGGGCCAAGGAGATCGCACAGGGGATGACTTATTTACACAGTAATAAGATCATCCACAGAGATTTGAAATCTCCGAAGTAAGTTGTTTTTTTTAATTGTACACTTGACAACACGTCAAACTATATAGATATCCCCGTGTGCTATGACATGTTCTTCTTCAAACGAGGCCTAAAAGACCCTCCTAGCCTCTCTACCATACACAGTAGGCGGAGGCTCTGTCCCTGACGTTGCTGATGTCCATGGGCAGTGGTTACCACTTACCATCAGGTGGGCCACCTTCTCGTCTGCCACTGTAGGCAATAAAAAAAAGATAGGACAGCACTACTATAAAGGTAACTTACGGCTGTATTCTGTTGCCATAGGGGAATAGGGCAGGTCCAAAGGGCAAACTGTATAGCTTGACGTGCGCCGAGTGCACGGTAATATAGCCATTATAGGATTATCGTAATAATAGGTTATAGTAATCCTTAAAACCAACATATGACCAGTTTTTTGGACAGCTGGTTCAATTTTTTTAAGAAAACCTTTTGTACAGAATTGTACTGTCAGGTAATAAAATAAAGTTTATGCAAATAAATTTATATTATTTTCTTACAATACCTGAAGATAAGTGGACATTTATTTACATAAGCACTAAATTGAACTATCCTAAAACTGTTCGTAAGTTGGCATTAAAAGTATTCAATTTTTTTATTAGCTTTTAATGATGAGGTTGAAAGGGCGTAAACGATATTCCAATTTTTGCTAATAATATTATACTAATCGGTGCATGTGAACATTGTTTAATAATAATAATAATAATAACTTTATTGTTCAGAAAATAAAAATACAGAAATACATAGGACACTAGCCTCCACACTAGGATTCCCTGTGTCGTGGAGACTAGTTTCTGCATAAGTGCACTAATACAAAGTGCGGCCCGCGGCAACTTTCGCGACGTCAGTTTGCAGCTAAAATATCCCCGCTCAAAAAAGGGGGAGCTTCAATCTGAAGTTCTGAACTTAGTTTTAACTATATATTATGACATAACTTCAGCATTACATGTGTGTGTGAGTGATCCGATCAGACTTCTACCACTTCTAGTTTAAATGCAACCAAAATTTTAAATTTAAATATTATTTTACCAATATCAAGTAACTTACAGAGTAAGTTTGGTAAGCCTTACTAACTTCCCATACAGTAACTTTCTGGGTATTTTCTCATTATTCCTATTAAGTTTAAAAAAAAAACAGTTTAATAATCAACGTACCCATAGTATAAATAAACTAAACGCATCATTTATATAACAACCACAAACTATTAATAATTTCTGAGATCACAGTCATAGTATATTAAAAAAAATCTTAACGTTTATTATAATCAACTTAAACTTACATTAAGACTATATAAATACTACTACTATATTACTAGAGTTAGGGAATGTTATCGGTAATAGAAACTTATGGAAATATTTCTCTATGGTAAAATACCGGTATTGGAAAAATGGTAACGGCACATCACTAATCATCACACTTAAACTCTGTGTGACGAAAGTACACTACACCTACGTATAGTGTAATTACAAAATGACGTCGTGGAAGTTGGAAGTAAATATTATATTATTGTATAAGGGGGGAACATAGGTAGAATCCCGAAAACACCATGGTGTTTAAAGCATTTTTTTGACGAATCCTCTAAGAGAGGATGTCATGATGTCATGACGTACCGTCATAAAATGAACTTACTTTCAGAGTACAGAGGTCAAACGCTCAACGTCATTGAATTGGGTAATAACCTTAACTGGTTATCTAAAAACATCGTTTACGCCTATTCTTCCCCAAGCCTATCTAGACAAGTGACATTCTATTATTTTTCATACAAAGCAAAATAGCAAATATTGAAAGTATTTTATTTGTAGCGTCAGCACATACATTTGTTACGTAAGCAATTAAAAAAAAAACACAATAATTCCGCGTGTTTATTCCAATGTCTACCATCTAAAGTCGAATACTTTTTTGTTGCATTGAGCCTTTTCTATCACCTCTTTGCGGGAGTGCCTCGAGTTACCTAAGATGTAACCCTGTATACGTCAATAGAATGTTAGTTGTCTGTTGTTTTTGAATTAATCTTTTGTGATACCAAAACTAGAGTTTGCAAGTAATTTTAATTAAGACGGCAACAGCACGATTTATGTTCACGGACAATAATAATCCTTTACAATACTCGAAAGGTACTCGAAAATAGTTAGACTTTCCGGAATTTATTTGGTTTTCTACTTTATCAATTTTATTATATTAATTTAACTGGGTTTCATATAATATGGTAATATAAAAACATCTTAATACAACTAACTAGTACCTACTAAGAAAATGATGACTGCCTGGCAGCAAGAGGAATATGCCCTCAAACTGTAGGCGCAGTGAATCCTCCATAAACCTCTAAGAGGTTTTTAGGGTCGGCAACGCGCGAGTGATACCCCTGGTGTTGCAAGCGTCCATAAGCTATGGTAACCGCTTACCATCAAGCGGGCCGTATGCTTGTTTGCCACATGTGGTATAAAAAAAGGTAATCAAAATATTTTAAGTTCCATATACATCGTTCTACCACTGACAATAAGTAGTTTAACTGTTTTAACCATGAATCATAATCATTATCTCAGAAGAATACTTCTGAAATAATTTATTGATTCCATATTTCCTCCTATTGATTCAATAACTTCCCGTCCGTGATAAGGGAGCGTTGTTGTAATATAGTAACTTGTTTTTTTTTTTGCAATTCCATATGACCATAGACTTTGCGTTGATATTGATAGAGTTTGGTATTATTTCCAGCTGGATATTAATACCTCCACGTGTTTGTGATAAAAATAGTGGTGACAAACAGACAGATGGACAATAAACAAAATTCCTATAAAAGTGAGGTACGGAACACAAAAAAATATTGAAACAAAGCATTTTATCAAAAATTCAATTTTAAATCCTAACTCGAGTGCAACTGAAAATGAAATTTGAGAGTGCAACTTCAAATTTCATTTGCAGAATAGTTCGGTGCAGCTTCAGTTTTTCAGTGTTTGACAGAAAACATCCTGCGGCGACGACTGTGCCGTCCTGCGCAGTATCAAATAACATCTAAACTCGTTAATAATTTTTAGCTGCTCACAAGCTTTACTCGTCCAAAAAGAGCTTCACTACCATGTTGAAGTGATCTGTATCGTGTAAAAAAGATAGAAGTTATAACCGTGTTATACATATACAATCCTTACTAATATTGTAAATGCGAAAGTAACTGTGTCAGTCTGTCTGGCTGTCTGAACCACTGTTGACGTTGTACCTGAGATTTTGTATGCGGCATACGTTATACCATCACGCCTGTATTCCCCAAAGGGTTAGTGCTAGTGCACACCCATAGTTCGCCGGAATGTTTAGGTCCCATGTATAAATAGCGGGTGAGCCCCGTTGCTCAACCGGGCACAACTGAGCTGGAATAGAAATTTTAAGAAAAGCCCGACAACACTTGTCCCGAGTGTGCGTTCGCGCAGCGGAATGTTGTTGAATTTAAAGATTTTAATTATGCAGATATTTAGTGTATGACGTCGTATAATTGTGTATGGTAAAAAAAAATTTGTGCACGCAGCCATTGTTGAGAAATTCACCAAAAACTGATTCCGCTGGGCGAACGTTGTCCTGGCGGAACTCTTTTTAATCCATAGACTTTAGAACAAAAAAGATGTGTCAAAAAATTAGTGTGTATTTGTGTGTAATTGTGTATGTATGAATAAAATTAGTGCATGCATAAACTTCGGAGAAATTCAAGTTTCCGCTACGCGAACGTTTGGCCATTAGCTAGTTTTCATATAAAGCGATTACATAGAGACCTGTAGATTTTTACATACATTGTTTTGAATTTGTGTGTATTTGTTTAAAAAACAGATTTAGAAAAAAACGTAGGGCTTAAAAGATAAAAATATAAACGTAAAATACGCTGATTAGGTCTTAGTTCTTAAAGTATGCACTTTGGGACTACACTAGATTTTCACGTTTATACAAACCTTGTAAGTGTCTGCAACATGTTGCCAAGTATCAATGATGTTCCGTTAGTAATTAAAGAGTTATAGGACAATTTACCATGAATAGATCACTGTTTACAAAGCAGTCAAATATCACGACGTTCTAAGGGAATTGCATGGTCAAATGTATGCCAATAATTAGTGTATTCATTAAACTATTCACATGCAAAATTTCATGTCATTAAATTCAGTAATTAAAGAAAAACAATTATAATACTGACGAAGCATCGAAAACGTACATAACCCGACCAAGTTCAGATGGCTACAAAAAAGCGGCCGTGCCATATATCTAAGAAACGTTCTTAAACTTCCAGTATAGTATTTATTAATATGGTACAGTTGCGTTTGTGTACGCAACTGTACACAAAAAAGTTAGGAAAAAAGAAAACAATTCCATTTCTTGAATTAAAAATATTTTTTTAATAATAACGCCACTATCTACGATAAAAATGCTGTAATAAGCTACAATATGATAAATATTTACCGAAACAGTAGTACTTACATGTGGTAATTTCCCTATGGGGTCTATAGTTAGAATCCTGATCCGTGAAATCTTTAATAGAAATTAGTTGTATTATTTTTGTCTTAAATAATATATCTAGATTATATCTCAAGTCTCAAGCGCATACCTACTTAAATAAAGTACCTACGTAAATAGTACCTACTTTCTGTCATAGTCAAATACATTTAAAAAAGTAGGTGTACAAAAATAAATGACCTATAAATTATATCGAAACAACAATTGTGTTATCACCTGTACCAATTCAATACCGGTATTATACTGTAAATTTTGGGATGTTACCTAAATATATTGCACGGCCGCTTTTTTGTAGCCATCTGAACTTGGTCGGGTTATGTACGTTTTCGATGCTTCGTCAGTATTATAATTGTTTTTCTTTAATTACTGAATTTAATGACATGAAATTTTGCATGTGAATAGTTTAATGAATACACTAATTATTGGCATACATTTTACCATGCAATTCCCTTAGAACGTCGTGATATTTGACTGCTTTGTAAACAGTGATCTATTCATGGTAAATTGTCCTATAACTCTTTAATTACTAACGGAACATCATTGATACTTGGCAACATGTTGCAGACACTTACAAGGTTTGTATAAACGTGAAAATCTAGACCTCAAAGTGCATACTTTAAGAACTAAGACCTAATCAGCGTATTTTACGTTTATATTTTTATCTTTTAAGCCCTACGTTTTTTTCTAAATCTGTTTTTTAAACAAATACACACAAATTCAAAACAATGTATGTAAAAATCTACAGCTCTCTATGTAATCGCTTTATATGAAAACTAGCTAATGGCCAAACGTTCGCGTAGCGGAAACTTGAATTTCTCCGAAGTTTATGCATGCACTAATTTTATTCATACATACACAATTACACACAAATACACACTAATTTTTTGACACATCTTTTTTGTTCTAAAGTCTATGGATTAAAAAGAGTTCCGCCAGGACAACGTTCGCCCAGCGGAATCAGTTTTTGGTGAATTACTCAACAATGGCTGCGTGCACAATTTTTTTTTTACCATACACAATTATACGACGTCATACACTAAATATCTGCATAATTAAAATCTTTAAATTCAACAACATTCCGCTGCGCGAACGCACACTTGTCCCGACTCGGGAATCGCACCCAGGACCTCTAGTATAGCAATCGCGTTTGGGACCACTAGACCAACGTAGCTAAATATTTTATTTACAATCAGTACGTATGTATACCTACATAAAAACTAAATTCCTGCTGTTATTGATCAATTTGGGTTGCTATACTCCTATCGTATTCCAATCAAGCGGAAGTTTTTCCAGAAAATCTCATTCCGGCAACAAAATACAATATTACGCTTGATCTGGAAAAAACTCGGCCAGCTAAAGTATGAAATGCACGTAACAGTGCAAAATTATTATTGAAAATGATTTCAACAAGAAACTTCTAAATTCAGAAATCAATAATCACTTTCCAAGTACTTGAGTTTAGTTTTTGTGTAGAATCTGACTCTACCGAAAATGTAATAACCTGACCGCAGGGTGAACTCCGTCGAAATTCACAGTATATAAACAAATCGCTAGCCAGATCGTAAATGAATATACATTTTATCTTAGAAGGTATGTAACTAAGAAACACTATTTGCTTCTGAGTAATAATAATTCATAGTCATTATTTGTGTTATGGTTCGTTACTAATACTTTCATAAATGTATGTTGTAATTTTTATTGATTTATATGTATTTAGATTTTAATGTATTCATACAATATATACTTATAACATTTATATTACTTATTTACACTGTGAACAACCCTGGTTCCTGTCCAGTGCAGTTGTGTCCAACCAAAGGTTGCCTGGAAGAAGTCGCAGCAAGCGATAAGGCAGTACATAAGTTCTGTACCCATTTAATGTAATACTTGGTGTATAATAAAGTATATAAAATAAACATTAAAAGTATGTGAATCTGACTTGTGTGCCCTAGTCCAGTCCATTTAGACTGAAAGAACACAATCTGCACTGGTACTTAAATATTTACAGCTGCATCAACTTCTTGGTAGATATCAAGAAAAACAATAGCTTCCTCTTTTTTTAGAATTGAATGTATTTTAGTGGTCTATTCAAAATTACACGTGTTCCGTTACAATTGTTGCCTTGTACTTGAAAGAATAAAAGGTCTCTCAACCTGAATATTCCACAAAGATCTATTTATACATCTTGATCGGCTTAAGGCTTACTCCACATTAAGGGCGCGGTAAAAAAAACCTACAATTTTCCTAAAAAGCGTTTTGCGAATCTGAGGACGTTTTGCGAATGGGACTTTTTGCGCCTAAACCGCGCTTTCCTCGACCTTGCGATGTGAACGCCGCGTGCGTACCGCACTCACACGAGTTCGTTGTCGTTGTCGTTGGCGTCACACGTTCGAGGAACGCGCACGCCCAATGTTCGTGGAAGGTTTGAACACATGTTTATTTATGTACTTAATGTAGAAAAATTACATAAAATAGAATTAATTAAAAAACGATTCAACAAATTCAAATACTTACAATCTCTATGTATACTCATCAGGATACTGGATAGGATCCTGATGTATAATCGAGGTTTTGGTATCTGACAGGGATTTTACCATAGTGTCGGTATGTTATTGTGTTTTCGTGCAACCTCACTAGTTTCGGTACTAAAAATAGGTAGATCAGAACGTGTAAAATTCATTTATATCGTGTCATTAGTCAAATTATTGATTTTCAATTGCTACATTTTTAACAGAGTAGTCTGACATATTCAAATATTTAGGAGGCCGCTGAACATGCTGTACGCGATGCAAACTTGTGCATTAATTCACAACAATCATTAAGTACCCAGATGGTACTTAGAGTTATATGGACTGGGAGGTAGGACTTAGTGTACCGTCTTAAGCTAAAGTCGTGGGAGCCCCCTTTAGAAATCAATTTTAAGTTTGTGAGAGTGAAATTTAAGCACATACCTACTTAAATGTTTCTATAAACTGCGTGGTAGGTGGCTTTTGGCTTGTAGGTTGGCTAAAATCACTCGCTTACTACGGTGAAGGAAAACATCAATCGTCAGAAAACCTGCATGCCTGAGATATTTTCTTGACGGCGGCGGCGTGTGAAGTCTGCCAACCCGCACCAGGACAGCGTGGTGGACTATAGCCTACCCCTTCTCATTCTGAGAGGAGAGCTGTGCACAGCAGTGGGATGGTTAATGGGTTGATGATGAGGTGGCTTTTGCCGCTACATTAGCTAGTTAGGTGTTAGTGTGGAGACACTGGGATCACGTCGGGGTCACCAGTGTGGAGACACTGGGGTCACGTCGGGGTCACCAATGTGGAGGGACGAGGTGTGTTGTCCCTCACACCACAGGGAGGATCCTCCGACCAGGCGGGTGTTGCCTGGTGGGCCACTGCCCGACGGTTGATGTCGGGCGGTTGTATATATGGAAGTTGCACGGTAAACTTTACTTGCGGGATTCAGGATTTGTTGCTTCGTAGGTACAAGTTCTTATGTAACGTGATAGATGTCGCTACATTGATGTAGGAGTCCGATATCTGATCCTCTCGTCCATTGACATGGCGTCAAAACGTCTATAAATATATATTTTAAAGTTACGTACATACCGTATGGAGGAGTGTGTGGAGTTACAAGAATGGACCGGGTCAGGAATGAGTATAAAATGAGGTAGTTTGAGACTCGGACCGGTTACTGAAAAGTTGTGCAGTATCCGCTTATCGTGGTATGGACATGTGATGCGTAGAAGTAAAGAGCATGTTAGCAAAAAGGTTTTGAGCATGAATGTGGATGGATATAAGGTAATAGGAAGACCAAAGAAAAGATGGATGGACTGTGTGAGAAAGGATATGACCACAAAGGAGTAATGAGATGACGGCTAATAAAGATGTATGGAAGAAAAAGACATACTGCGCCGACCCCAAGTGAATTGGGTTAACGGCAGGAGTTTACATATCGTATGTCAAAAATGGAATAAGTATAATCATCAAATTGTCTGAATACGTTTTAGAGGACCGCATTATTATGAAATGTACTTACGTGTAATTATTAGCGACTGTTTATATTATGTGTATTAACAAGGTCATTTTTCTCTTCGGATACCGGGTGTAGGGTGTTCAATGAAAGCACTTTAATTTACAATATATAATATGGGGCCCCGGGAGTCACTTAAAACGTGGCCGATGGCCGCCACCACAAAATGGCAAATTACATTCCGGGGGTTTTCTAAATTTTTAATTTAGGTTAGGTTATTATGATTTGATTGATTTATATAATGTTATTTTGTTTTGTTTAATCGATTTTTGTTAAAAATTCAAAAAATGCTTGCTAAAAATTTAAGTTTAAAAAACTACAACCCGCCGACTACGGAAGAAATCAACTGAAAATCATGTAAAATCATGTATGTTCTTGCTACATGATTTTCAGTTGATTTCTTCCGTAGTCGGCGGGTTGTAGTTTTTTAAACTTAAATTTTATTTGACACTTTTTGTGGGTTTGTGCTAATTTCATTCACTATCAGGATGCTTAGATTCTGAGTATATATCTATATCTAAAGGCATATCCATTTTATTATTTCACAGTAATTGTGATAAACAGATCCGTGTTTTCGATAAGATGGGCTCTCATATTTGTTCGCAAATTGGTTGGTCATTACTGGCTAAATCAGTGTTGAAGATAAGAATTAGCCACTACCTACCAGAGCTTAGTAATTATCCAGATTGTGACCTATGTGCCAATGTAAAATTCACGAAGCGTGTTTCAGCCTTATTTCGTGCATTAGGAATTTTACATTATCTCATAAACTGTACAGCCAAAATGGTATGCTACAAAGGGCAAATTTTATCTCTATTAAGTACTTGTGGTAGTAAAATAGTTTATTTTTATAAGGATTAATATTTTGGAGCTCAAATAATCGTTTAAATAGTACTTATAGAGAAAACTCGTTTTTTAAACATGACAGCATCTATATCTACAAAAATACAAAAGGTAGATATATGGTATCGTGGACTTTTTTGTAGAACTATAAGGGGCCTACATTTTTGCAGTACATTATTTTCACTTATGTACAACCGTTTAGGCAGCGTACGCAAAGAATGCTGTTCTAAACAGCATATTATTCCAACTAGCTAGAAATAAACCGCGATAGCTCGGCTTAAAAATACGATAGGCATATAATTTAAAGCTTATAAAAATCGGGGATAATGTAGGTATCTTGTAATGCAATTATTTTCAGAATCGCATCATTAATTTCGAAGATTACCCCCTATATATCCACTCAAAACCTCGAAAAACTACAAACTAACAAACTGACAATTTTTACCATTTCACTATATTAGTATAGGTATTTCTAAACTCAGAATTTTTTCCTCTTTCGTTTGATATGCCACTCGATAGGATAGCAAAAAAAATGTAAAAAAATCGCTCTTTTTTTGTATGTAACATTCCTCGTATTGATTTTGTTTATATAATATGTAGCCATTGTTACCGGGACCATAACCGGGATAATAATAAATAACTCAGATGAGTACTTTAGGCGCTGTAGTGGAACATACGTAAATAGGAAGATACATAGACTCTCTAATATAAAACCCTTCCTTCGGCTTTTTGCCGTGTCGTCGGGTAAAAAGTAATGATAATAATCATTTTACAGAATTGCATTACGGTTAACAATTTGCTTGAACGTAATTTCGAGGACAACGTCTGTGGTCTAGTGGTTCGAGTACCGGACTGCTGATCACGAAGTCGTGGGTTCGATTCCCATAGGAAACATATTTATGTGATGAACATAGGTGTTTGTTATATATTACAAGTAGGTATTATTTACAAAAAAGTATCTTAGTATGAAATCCATTGTCTAGAACCCATAGTACATGGTCTGATTAGTTTGGGACTAGATGGTGTTGTTAAAATGTCCCTGAATATACAAGGTGGAAGGGACATCGACGCACAAACGTCGTGACAAGGTTTCACTCAAGGTCATTAATAAAATAGAAAATGATCGGTTATTATTACAGATATTGACATTTTTCAGCGCGCAGTGTATTGTTAAAAACGGGATTATAACGCTCCGCGGTGAATGTTATCGCGCGCACGATCCAAAATCCGAAATAAATGAAATAAATGATTTTTTTATCATAAATCTAATTTGGGTATATTGAAATAATGTTTTTTTACACGTTAAGTAAAAAAAACTGGCGAAAAAAAATTAAAGCAGTTACGGAAATATTTCGACGCAGAATCATTTTCCAGAATCATGTACTGAACTCATGGTATTCGGATGGATTCGCTTCGATGTCCCTTCCACCTTGTATATTTTATTTTTTTAAGAAATAAAGAAATTAGGGTCTTAGGTCGTCTGTAGCTTTTCTGGGTGCATGTAGCCGATTGCTTTTCTTAAAAGTTAATAATTACTCTTTGTCTAAGAACAATTAAAATCTAATAAAACTATTTCCATTAACACATCCTTTATGTAAGGCAAATTTTCATAACTACTTTTTGCATATATGCATATATTATATCTCTACAATAAGGAGAAATTAAAAATATATTAAAACGCGTGGCGGTAAAAAATGTCCTTTCACTTTATAAAATGACACAATTTATAAATAAGGTTGTATCATACGACATCGAACTAGCTGTAAAGTTAGTCGTGTCGGTTGTGAAGCATTCTTCACAATAGATGTCGCTACGTCACCTTTAAGACGTAAATTAGAATGTGAAGGAAGATTTCGACTGGCGAGCAGGGCGAGCGGTGGCTTAGTGGTCAGAGCGTCTGGTGTACCGAACCAGAAGGCGCAGGTTCGAATCCTGCCCGCCCGCCGATTTTTTCCTTCATTAAAAATAAGGTTGTATTATCTTTACGAATTTCCTGTGCAGCACTAAATTAAGTGTAGAAGAAGAGTAAAAAAGACCATGTGTATCGGCGCACTGAACAAAGAATTTACAAATTCAGAAAATTACCTCTAAGAAGAAACGCCAGGATAGGGAATGCTTCCGTCATGGTCGTGGTGAATGTTCCTTATCCCATGACCATGAGGCATAGCGCAAGTGCGATTTTTTGGCGGCATGAGTCGAACATAACCTATATTCTCTTCTGTTTATGTACGCCAGACTACCTAAGTATCGTTTTTCCTATTCACATAAGTCCATCCAAAGGTTGTCCGTAAGAGATCGCTATTAGCGATAAGACCGCCTATTGTACCATTTATTGTTCTTTAAATTGGTTTTGGTGTGCAACAAAGAATATATTATTCTATCTATCTATCTATAACCTGGGGTATACCCAAAAAGCGCCATCTAGTATTAAAAACCTGAAAATGATATCCTATTTCCTATAAGTCTAATTCAGCCAAGTACGTATGCCCGGGACCCACAAACAATAGCTTTTGCATTGTGTCTTCTAAAGATATATTTACAGAATTAAATATAATTTATTTATAGTTTACTCATTTCGACGTCTCGTGCAAAGCAACAAGGTTGTTTAGAGGTATGACATTTTCGAGTACCTTCCTAACAAAATCAATAGCAACTGAATCTTTGATTCGAATTTAATATTTATAATGATTGAAAGAAGCATGTGTGTATGTATTTATTAAATTATATGCCTTAAATTTTTGCATACACGGACCTCTTTTTTCGGCGAATTTTGTACTAGAAAAGATCCTTGGGGTACAGCGAGAGCGAATCTAGACTTAGCATAACACAAATTCCTGCTCGCAACCCCAAAAGATCTTTGTAATCTATATTGTAATAAATCCCTTTTTTCAGTATTCTTATTGCTGATAATCTCGTTGTGAAAGTAAGCGACTTTGGCACTAGTCGCGAGTGGAATGACGTAAGTGCCGTCATGAGTTTCACCGGAACTGTGGCTTGGATGGCCCCGGAAGTTATAAGACACGAACCGTGTTCTGAAAGAGTCGACGTGTGGTCGTATGGCGTGGTCCTGTGGGAGCTCCTCACACAAGAGATTCCGTACAAAAGCTTGGAGACACACGCAATCATGTGGGGCGTAGGAACTGATACAATCGCATTACCAATACCCTCGTCATGCCCGAGCAGTATGCAGCTTCTTATGAACCAGTGCTGGAACAGGACACCCAAAAATAGGTCAGTAAAATCTCAATAAAAATCAGTCATCTAATTTTATTGTCAATGTCGGTGTGACGTAAAAGTATTGACAGGACCATTTTACATTGTATTGTATCCTGGATTTGGATGACGGCGGAAGGGCAAACGGATTCTTTATAAAAATCGTTTATTGCAAAAAATAATAAACTGACACGTTTTCGTAAACACCTGTTTTGATAGACATAATAACACAATTTTCTCGAATGTCGCCCAAAATAACAATCTATTCAATACATCAACCGCGTTTGATAAAATTATAATGAATGGATCCTAATTACTTTTAATTATTGTTATATTCAATGTTTTGATTATGAAATGTTTGTATATCTTCGACCGTATTTACCAAATAATAACAATAAACTAATCTTCTCACTCCTTACATCAAAATAAATTTTATTTTTAGTATATACGGGATACATACTTTTAAAACGCATTTTTTCAACCAGACGAATCCACGTTAAAATACTAGTTTCAGCCCGTAGAAAGCAAAAATTCAGTTCCGATACCTAATCAATCGTAAATAAAATAAATACTGATGAAATGAAAATTTGCAGTTACGATGTTTTCCTGTAAAGTCATGTATCTATGCACATGCGCAATTCAATTTATATTCGAGTTTGAACGCACCTGACTCCTCACTACAGATCACTGTGATGCTCGTAACACGAGGACGTAACTTCCGTCCAGTGTTGTCTTTATCGCGCTATCAGTAACACGCTACGTTCGGTTGCATAGTAAATGTGCGGTGCTTCGAGTGCTTTTTTCTTTAGTTTTTAATTATTTGTGACATGGATTCAACATAATAATAATTATTATTAAAATATGATAACTCGCATTATTTAAATTTTTAACTATCACTTTGTATTATTTTGAAAGGCCGCCTTTTAAAATCATCGCTGCGAACTTGGAAATTGCTGGCGACGAACTTGCGTACTATCCAACGGATTGCTTCAAAAAGACCCAGGCTATGTGGCGTAAAGAAGTTCTTGCATGTATGCAACGATTTTATGCCAAGTAAGTGGTATATAAATATTTTTTGTGACTGTTTATAGACAGCCGTTTTCGACTAATGATTATATAAAATGTATATATTTTTTTGTGATTGGATTAGGACGATAGGGTAATAGCTGATTGAGTGTTAATAGTCTTAGCTGTTTTTTTAATTATGACTTTTTTAATTAGGCTGAAAAGGAAACCGATGTTCATAGATTTTTTGAATTGGGTTTTTCAAATAGTTTTACTGACTTTTTAAATGTCGACCGTTCACGGCATCAATGCAAGCGGTTTAAGCAGAGCTGTAACTAGTGTCCAAATTGTGTGTAGGCAGAGAGGTAGCACATATTTGTTTAACTTTACCATTTTAATGTTAAAGGATTTTATTTAAAAAAAACGATTATCGATTTACGTTCATATTATGATTGTGGGTTTAATAAAGGGGATAAGCAGATATATAAAATTATTAAATCTAAAAAAAAATAGTTCGTAGATTTGGTTAGGTTCACGGCATCAATCTTAGCGGTTAGGTAGAGAAATAATCCGAGCATACACGTTACTGGAATAACGGTGCTGTTGTCAGGGGCTGCGTAGAGAGACAGTGGTTCCGTCCGTCTAGTTAAGTCTGTGAAACTGGTTTATTTTTATTTCTGATATTGCAGTTAGACAGTTTGTTGGTTCGGGTTTTCATCAGATTGTTACATTAGTTTTGAGCGCTTTTGTTCGTGGTTTGGCATACTGCTACCTCGTTCTCGTTAAACGTGTTGCTTAAACATGCAGTAGCGTTGTGTTTTGCAACTTTGGAATTTCAATGATAAATTGACATTGATTGATTGAGTAGAAATATGTTTTGGATTGGATTGGACAAAGAGGAAGCCCGTCCTAACATCTTTGTGTATCAGTGCCTAGCCCTGGTTATGGTATTTCTGTCTGCCATTATATTCCGTCTACGTAGCGCTCGTAGTCTCGTAGGCGCGACTGCTACGCTGGAGGTACCGGGTTCGATTCCCAGTTCCAGTAGGTTTATCTATGAAACTTTCAGTAGTAGCTCCGAGTTTGGATTTTTGCCCGGTTAATGACAATAGACTCGCACTATTACATGGGCCCTAAATATATGGGCGACTTGTGGGTGTACCTATATTAAAACACCTCTGCCTACCCCTTCGAGGAAAACAGGCGAATTCGTTTGTTGTTTAGTTTGGTAGTTCTGTTTCACACACCTACAATAAAAAAGCAGTCTTTTTAGACTGCTTACGAGAAAGCAGCGGCGGCGGCATGTGATGCGATCTCCATGCCACGGAGCTGTGGCGACGAGCGCGGCCGCCCGGTTGGCCGCTGGCCGCGTCGCTGGTCGCACCTCTCTATTTCGTGACATGTCACTAAGTCGCCCCCGTAGATTTGCTACCGCAGCGCCCCGCGCCGCCCGTCGCTACAGAGATTCGCTCGGCAGAATTCACCCACGCTGCCGCTGAGAGCTTGCTTCATACATTTTAGTACAGTTGTTCGCACCGCTCGGTGGCGGCAGTCGCAGTCGTCGCCGCTCGAAGCATTTTTTGTGGGTTCGGGGCAAGTCCTGTTTCACAACCTCCTAGTAAGTTTCCGTTAAATTACTTAACATTCAATTTTATACAAATTTTGTTTCAGTTTAGAATTTATGTAGGGGTAGCGGCTATACAAATAAGCATTTAATTGACGTTTTCACGCAGAGGAACACTCGTAATTAGGTGATTTTCACAACTATGGGGATATATTGGGTATCTGTTGTTAAGATTTGATTTCGTTGTCACGCATGTAATCTGTATTCTTCGAAGCGTAAGGCAACGGTGCCGGTTTTAGGTCCTATTGTAGAAGGTCCAATATGACGACATGCATAAATGGCGCATAACCCAGCGCAAATAGATACTCCGAGCTGCTACATTTCTTTTAAATAACCAGTAGCACTGGTCGGCTTGGGAATCAAACCCATGACTTCTCATTTAGCAGTTTCATTAAATATTTCAATTTTTTTTTCTATACCTGCAGTATTTATTCTTGAATCATAAAAAATATTCATTCAATCATAAATTTAATTTTCAAATATTTGTATTCAAAATCTTTGTAGGACCAGAATACCAGGCCACTCAGAAAGTTTTGCGACAAAAAGTTTTTATGTATAAGACACTGGCCACTTGTAATTATTTTGAAAACTTCGATTATTTAAAAGTAAAAATACCACTGTTCGATTTTCAAATTTCCCTCCGCATTTTTTGAGAGCCATGTCTCATAAAAACTGGATTTCCATCGAGAACATTTTCGTGCAATGTTTTTTTATGATTTCAAATGTGGCTTAAAACCTGATGAGTCATTTGATCGACTTCGAATTGCTTTTATGGATGAAGGACCTTCAAAAGCAACCGTCTATCGCTGGTATAGCGAGTTCAAACGCGGTCGTCTTACTTTGGCGGATGAACAAAGCGAGTGGTCGTCCTACGACGGCTGTCACCGAAGAAAGTGTGTTGGCAGTAAAAAAAAAAATTCAAGAAAACAGACGAATTACGTACGAAGAGATTCAGCATACTCTGCTGATTGGTTCAGGAAGTGTTCACAAGATTTTGAACGAGTACCTTCGCGTAAGGAGGATAGTTTCCCGCTGGGTACCGCACAACCTCACCGAAGCTCAGAAGCAGGCCCGTGTGGATTGGTGCCGTGATATGATACAAAAATTTGATGCAGGCTCATCACGGCGCGTTTACGACATTATGGCAGGTGACGAATCCTGGATTTATCAATACGATCCATAAACAAAGCGTCAGTCGACAGTTTGGCTGTTTCAAAATGAACCAACGCCTACGAAAGTGAAGCGATCGAGGTGCGCAGGAAAAATTTTGATCGCTAGTTTCTTCACTTTGATGGGGTACCTAATTTCAATTCCACTTCGAGACCAAAGCAGCATCCACGCCGAATGGTGTAGTGCAAAATGCCTGCCAGAAGTTTTTTCTGCAATGAGCAACAAGCGACCGAACACCGTGCTCCGCGGGGTCCTTCTTCACCACGACAACGCGCCCGCGCACTCTGCGATCAAAACGAGGGACTTCCTTCCACACCGGTCAGAGTCTTGGGATCAGAGTCTTCACCCTCCTTACAGTCCTGATTTGGCTCCGTGTGACTTCTTTTTATTCCCTAAAATTAAAAATCAGCTCAAAGGGATACAGTTTTCATCGCCGGAAGACGCGCTAGCAGCGTTTGAGAAGGCCGTGGAAGAGGTGTCTGCGGAGGACTGGAAAAAATGTTTTGAAAATTGGTTCAGACGCATGAAACTTTGTATAGAGGCTGGTGGAGAGTTCTTTGAAAAGATTTAATAAAAATATTTTTTTCATAGAAGTTAGTTTTTTAGTTTCTCAAAACTTTCTGAGTGTCCCACGTATGTTGAATTGTCGTGGTTTATGTTAGTTGTTCTCTCAACGCCCACATTTCTTTATCAATAGTCGTTCCTGTGAATTCTTTATCAATAGTCATTGTATTTATTCGTAACACCCCGAATACTAAAGTACGCTTAAATTCCAGTTTTTTATTTTTATTTCTTTAATTTGTTGTCTGTTTGTTTTTATTTCGTAGGGTGGTGAAATCTGACGGCCAGGGCCCCTCTGGAGAAGAGTCTAACAAGCTAGACGACCTCAAAACTGCTCGGAACGTTCGCAAGGTCTATGAGAACCAACTGAGTCGCGCCAACGAGCTGTACTTGGAAGTGTGCGCTGTCAAGCTGCAGTTGGAACAACGCGAAAAAGACGTTGAAGAGTAAGTATTTCACTTCTTTTTTATTTTCTCACTTCGGTGATCTTGGTGGTTGCGGCTGCGTGCGAATACGACTTACTTATTATAAAATTTGTAATTATAACCATAATGTTTTCGTTGCGTGGGGCGCTGTGTATGATGATGTTGACGTTCCGAGAGACTTCGGAATACCAGACTACAGTCGACAGTAATAGGGTTGCATAAATCTATATATAGAAAGAAAGGCGATATTGTAAAGGTACAAGCACACTGCCTAAATTATTATTATTTAGTTTCGTTGCTGCGTATTCATCATCAACTAATTTACTATCCCACTGTTGGGTACGGGTCGGTTTTCGGAGTTTATAGAGTTCTTAGTACGGATTGATAGACTTCACGTCGTCGAAAAATCATTTCAGGGATAAGGATTCGTCACGTTTTCTGTATCGGTTTAAGAGATAATTTATTATTAACACGCACTTTACGTATTCCAACTGGAATTAAAGGCACCTCTGACTTTTCGTGTTGGCATCCCATTTAAATAGTCAGTTCTGGTAGATATATTTTTTTAATAAGTATTATGTATAGGTATGTTTTATCTATCTATCTATCTTCTATCTATCTAAATAAAAATGTATCGCTAAATGTGTTGCTAAGCGCAAAACTGGAGAACGGCTGAACCGATTTGGCTGATTTATTTTTTGTTGTGTTTGATAAAGTCTGAGGAAGGTTCTTATGGAGAGAAAAAACGTATAAAATACGAGAAAAAGTAAAAACAACAATTTTTTTTCCCATACAAACCCCTCTGTCCCCAGCCGTCAAACATTTAACGTCAATCAAAACAAAACAATGGCGCGTTAGGATTATCTTTTAGTATACCTTTAGGTTGAATAGAGGTCGCATGTCGTTTCTATTTCTAAACTGACGTACGTGTCATCATGCACTTAACCACATTGTTTTCTCAATATTTATAGTTAAGTTAATAAAAAGAATAACGTCTGTCGGGACAGGTAGTCTATACTAATATTATAAAGAGGAAATATTTGATTATTTGTATTGAATAGGCTCCGAAAGTACTGGACCGATTTGAAAAATTCTTTCTGTGTTGGATAGTCCATTTATCGGGAAAGGCTATAGGCTATATACCATCACGCTACGACTAATAGGAGCGGAGTAGCAATGAAAATGTTGCAAAATCAGGGAAAAAATTTATAAGACCACGCGGGCAAAGCCGCTGGCGAAAGGCTAGTTTGTAATAAATGGGAATTTCCGTAAATGCTCTCTTTCTGGATGCCTACGTCTTAATATCTATCTGTATGCCAAATTTCTGCCCAATCGGCTTAGTGGTTTAAGCTGCGCGATGATACACCAGTCAGTCACTTTTGCTTTTATATACACAGAATGAACATACAATACAGATGAGTTTTGTAGTTTGCCAGTCTTTATCTAATGCTCGAGAGACAAGTGTGAGGACCTAAAAATACTTTTTTATAGATTAGTGTGCGTAAACTGCATTTTGTAAACTTTTGGAATATGTTAGTTTTTCGATACTGAGTCACCACATGAAATTCTAAGAGTTAATTTTGTAACACATTATATATACCAAATATTAGATATTTTTCACAGAGTAGGTACATTTATTTGTACTTGATGACATTAAATGGGCGGCCTAATCGCTGTCTGCGATTTCTTTTAGGAAACTTTTAAATATAGATACTAACTGACATCCCGCCTTGCCTCTTTTTCCTCATGACGAATTCCTTCACCTTTGTGAGTTAGGTATAATAATTAATTTAAGATTTCGATTACTAAAAGTCAGAGGTGTGTGTTTTAATAGTTTTATTGCGTTTAATACATTACATAAATTCATCCAAAATTCGGATTTTAATGTCAAGTTATATAATAAATAAATGATAAGTTTATTTTACGAAATTAACAAACGATGATATCTCATATTTTCCCGCGACCAAGTGATCAGCAGTTCGGTACTAGAACAACTAAAACACAGACAACAGAAAAAAAATATATACTTATAACGCTTTCTTTTTGATTCGATCACATTGAGCATGTCATTAATTGAACAACGTTTCAAGTAAAAACAAAACATTCCTCCTTTACTGAGCCCAGTGGAAAGGGGTTTCAAAATTTTGACATTAATATAAACAAAAACCGTCAAATAAAAAATTCTCGTAGAGCGTCACGTTTCCAAAATAAGTTAACTCTCAAAGTTACCTAGTAAAGTCAAGAATAGATCGTAGAAATTTATGAATTGACTTCAAATATCGTTTGGGTGGTGACAGACAGATGGACAACGAAGTGATCGTATACATGATTCCTTTTTCTTTTAACAAAAAAACAATTGTTTTGGCGTGATCCATTATTACCCGACTGCCGAAGGAGGAGGGTTTGTGTTTGACGCGTATGTATGTATGCATGTATGTATGTCCGTTCCTATGTCCGGTCGTAACTACTTAACGGCTCAACTGATTTAGATAAATGACACCTTATTAGATTCGTCTTGATGGCACGAGTGTCACTGGGTACATGAAATAAAAGGCGGATTTTATACTATTTTATTCTATGATGATTCATAAACTAAAAAGTAGGAAATAAAATCAATTATTATATGAAACAAAAACCCGACTGCGTAAAAAGTACTAACTAAAACTTGTTTCTTTGCTTGTCCCGCCTGCAATACATTTTCCAACATCACAGAGCTTGTTTTTTTTTTCGTTTTTAGTTATTACTTTTAATACAGTATGCCGTTCGGGAGACTAGCTTTAAAAAAAATCTTATATCTTGTTTTGATATCGTGATTTTGACCCTACATATTTTCTTGTTGGTATTGATTCATGCTGTCGATCGATGACATTATTATAGGTGGCCGGTAACCAACGTTTTTTTAAGATGGCGCCGAGTTAGAATGCCACTCCATAGAAAAATCTTCCAACCTCTTTTTCCTAATTTTCGGGGCCTTTTAGTTGCATTTAAATCTCTATCATCTCGCAACTGTACTTGTTTTTGAATCTTTGATGTTTTCTATAATAAACCTCCCATACCTTACTTAGTTGCCTTGTACTACGGCGATGAATTTACTTATTACATATACTACTATAAAGCGTTCCTTTTAGAACTCTTTAAAAGGACAGGTATTCGGAAAAGCAAGATAAAAGTTTATCATAATTTTTTTTTATTTTTTTTCCTTTGTTCCTAACTGACAATAGCAGTGTAGAGTTGGCAGTTTTTGCTTTCCCGTATGTAATACATTTACTTTTTAATTTTGTTGCTTTATACGCGACAGTGTTTGAGCACTTTGCCCTTTTCTTTCATAAATATTCACTCGTCGTATCTCGTACCTTATTTTTCTTGTTGGTAGCCATCTATATTTATCTCGTGCTTTCTGTGTAGGTCGTGATATTTCAAATGAAATAATAGGTACCTACCTACCTACTTCTAATTAAATTAATACGGCTAATAGAATAATACCCAATGATAGATTTGCCCCCAACGCATCCCGCGTCGCGCGTTGTTTCGGAGATTCGCTCGACAAAATTCGCGCACACTGCCGGTGAGAGCGTTGAGCCGTGTTATGCTTCATACATTTTAGTACATTTGTTTTCAACGCTGGGCGCAGTCTCCGCCGCCGCCGGTGATAGCGAATTTTTCGTGGCTTTGGGGTTACGTAGGTAGCGTCCGTTCGTACAAATTAATCTAATATATAAAATTCTCGGGTCGCGGTGTTTGTTACCAAACTCCTCCGAAACGGCTAGACCGATTTGTATGAAATTTGTGTACATATCGGGTAGGTGTGAGAATCGGCCAACACCTATGGGTGACCCACCCCTATATGACAAAACAACGTTTGCGTCAGCTAGTAAAAAATATAAAAAGCGTCCTTACACAGTTTATCTTTTCAGACGAGAAACGGCATTAAAAGCTTGCCGCTGCGGCGTACGAAGTAAGCTGAAGTACCACTATCAGCCCTCGAGCTCATCATCTGACGTCGCGATGGCCGCGGCCAGTGACCCCCGCCGATTCTCCGCCAAGAAGAAAGAGCCCGCACAAGTTGTAGTTTGCTACAACGAGAAGAAGGGACGCAAAGTAGTGTCTGTGGCCGTTGCCGAAAACGCGGTCAGCAAAATTATGAAAGATGTCACCTGCATGTGTGCTGGAATGAAATCTATTGAAAATAACAATAACCCGTCGGCCGCCCCGAAAATGGAAACCGTAGTGGAGAAAAACGGTAACATCGAGATCAAGTCTAAAGCTAAGCCCAAAGCTAAGGGCCGTAATGATAACAACAAGATTCCAGAAATAGCACATGTTTGAACTATTTCAATCGATGTCTCATTTATTTTATCGACAGAGGTGCACGTGCGTATGCCTCTTTTGATAACACCTGTTCTGTCTAGGCTCAATTAGTGGGCCACTCGGTGTTTGCGTGGCATTGTCCCGCCTTGGAGATTTTGTTGTGGAAAGGATCTCAGATAAGAATCTCTAATATTTTAACCTGTGTGTCCGTAGTAAAGTCAATATAGCAATATAAAAAGAAAACAAAAAAAATATTGATGTTGTCAGTTTAAGGAATAGCATTACCAAGTGTTTGAAACTTGCTTCAATGCAAACGGAGGTTTCAGACAGGCACTGATAGCTCTTAGGCTAGTGTTACATACACACATTACTAATTTTAGTAGATACTATTGCTCTTCATTATAAACATTAAAAGAGAATCAAATCATAGTCTACGCTGGCCTATGGTGGTTGACATTATAAAAAATCTTTGAGCAATATTATCATTCAATGTAATATTTATGTCCGTGTATTAGTGTTACTTAACATTCCAAAACATAACGCAGAGCCTTTCCTACTTCTCGTAGCGGACTGAAAGTTTGGCCGCTTTTGAGACGCACGGCAAAAGCGAACCAAGTCCTGATATATATATATATTTTTCTTTAAAAGCCCCGCTAACTCTTCGTCGATTAAGATCTAAGACAGCGAGTCGCAATCGACTGACTCAAACAGGGGCTAATAGCTTTAGCGATTTGCACATACCAAGTGACAAATCGCGACCGTTTTTAGGGTTCTGTACCTCAAACGGAGGAACAGAAACCCTTATTTCACTTTCAGTCCGCGCTTAGTTATTGTTGTATAGAAAAAATTAGAAGTCGTAGGTAATACTGTTTTCTTGATCAATTTTTAGTTCCATTACCCCCCATCTTTCCGTACAACCTATTTAACACTAGTTTTACAACAAAAAGAAAATTATTAACACGAACACAATGTTGTGTTTACAAAAAAATATGATATTTTATGTGTACATTCAGTTGAAAATAAAAGATATTCAGAAAAATTCAAATTACGAGTAAACAATATTTCAACCCGATGTTTCTGATAATGGAGTGAATTCAGTGCAGTGTAACATTGAATTTTATGCCAATTATACTTCAACATGTCCAACTTTTCATAAAAATTATAGCAACAGCTCTTCGGTAATCGATGGGGTAACTTAAGAATAGGTGTAAAAATTATATTCCTTTTTTAATTTATAATATCAAATTTATTTAAATGTTTTTTAGGTGAAATTTGTATCATGTGGATACTTAAATTTTTTGACAGTTTTAGCTGGCCTAAGACTTTTTATGTATTAGTTAATTAATGCTCTTACTTTGTTACCTTTTTGATTTGAGTGATATAAGTATACCCTTTATGTTATGATAGGTGGGTGCATCAATCGTTGTCTTTAATGAAACCGAATTTGAATTTGCGTAGCGAGGGACAACTTTTGGTAATACCCTTCTCGTATTCCCATTTAGCTTTTCTACCCTATTTTTATAAAAAAAAAACCTAAGATGATAAGTGCGTGATCACGGAGAAGTAATATTTTGATAACATATTTTTTGCTAAGTGTACCGCGTTTGCACATTGAAGAATAAAAACAGTACTTTTCAAATTCATCTTACTTTTGGATATTAATCTTTAATAGATTTTCCTATAATTTCGATATTGAATTACCATTTTTGCTTTCAATCACTGCTTAGCCTCGATTTTCGAAGCCAGTGTTCGAAAGCGGGTATTTTCAATATGGGAGTTGGGTAACCTGCATATAGGAAATCTTTGCTAAATTCTTGCATTTCTGTTGACTATATTATATTTTTCTATATGAAATATTTCATAAACTTTTCATACTATTTATACTGTTTATTCTGCACGGTGCAAACTTGCGGCGAATCGGTTAGGAACGAGCGGGTAGGGAGAGTAAAAGTATTATTATATTAATATACACCATGCTTTAGAGAAACCATGGTATCTTACGGCGTTATTAAAATTTAAGAGCTTTTTCGCTCATTCTTAGGGTATGGCTTTGAAAGCAATCCAGTAACCAAAGTTTAATGACGACATTTTGATCCGTCTGATGACAATTTTTTAATTTTTCATACCAAATTGACATTTTATAAATAAAAATATAAAATGGAACTACAGAATTTTATTTTAAACTTCTGAATGCCACGCGGTGTGCTGTATAAACATCAATACAGACAAATTACTGTAAACCGCGTTATATACTTAATAGAACGTAACTTCTATTTGTAACGCGCTAGTTTTAAAAATGATAGAATACTTAATTTAAAATTTAAAAGTGTGTGGAGTGTATTTGGCCGCTTTCAAATCAAATTATGAAAGCGATTGATAACCTTTCGTCATGACATTTGTAAATATAACGGTCACGCGAGTTAAAACTTGCCAGAAGCAAAAAATATGTTACCGCAGATTGTTTTTTTTAATTTATTTTTTAAACTGTGATTATAGGGTTCCGTACTTTATCGAGTAACTGTTTTTAATAGGTGCTCGAATTTGTTTATTATTATTTTTAATAGTAAGGTACTTATTATAATTTACGGAGTTATGTGAGGGTCCAAAATTAAAGATTTCGAAACGGTTGCATTTATTTTTATATTTTTAGTTTAATCATATTATTATTATTGTTTGTTTTGTACGGAACCCTCGGTGCGAGTTAGACTTGCACCATTTTGTGATTATAATTTATTTTTAAACAAACGCGTTGGTTATATCACTTGGAATGAACTTACCTGTTCTGACCATCTCATGGGCTTACACTTTGGATTTGGACTTCATCGGGCAATAGTAAAACAGACTATTTGAGATCAGTACTACCCATTATAAGTAACTGTCATGCCCGTCAAACACCACAAGAAGTCTTACCAGCCGGAATAACGTGTAACTCCATACCAAAGTGTGATATATATCAACCTGTGTCCATTTACCTACCTTCACTCTTCACAAAACTATGATAATAATGTATAGACTGCACATAGTCTGAAGTTTTTGACACTATTTACTGTAAACTTTACCTGCTTTGACTTTTGGCACTGTTTAATAAACGCTCAAACCCAATTAGTATTTACTATTTAAACGAAATCCACCGACAAAACTGTTGTTTTTCGTTTTTTATTTCGTTTACAAAACAACGAAAATATATTTTTTAATTTCGTCTTATGTTCCTGACGGTAGGTTTTTACAATGTTTAATGTATACACCCTGACATTGCCAAATTGTCACTCTATGGCTAAGATACTTTCGTACCTTCTCTAAGAACTTAGTAAATTGGTAAGTTTGGGCATCTGCTATAAATACTGGTTTCATTGAATTTTAAATCAACATTTTAAACTAAATCTTTTGCCAGAATCACTAATATCAGATTGAAATTTGTCAAAGACATGTCATACACAGAGTAATAGTCAGAGACTTTGAAACGCTTTCATCGTATCGTCGCATCGTATTTGCACAAAATTAAATTTCAGGAAACACATCCTTTTTTAAATCGAAAGTTCAATATAACTAAAGTAAATTTTTAATATTTTTAGTAAATGTTATTTTAGCGTGACCTAGATCCAGCTATAGTCTGGGCTGGGATTTTTTCTACAGCAAAACCACACAGATTCGCGGCTTAATTTTCGGAAATAGTATTTATAACAGGTGCAGTAGAAAGATAAAAAAGGTTGTAACTCTTTTTAAGTTTGAAGAGTAACCACATTTTGTTCAAAAAAAGCTTGATTACATTGGCAAATGTTGTAACCTTAAATAGTGTTGTCATCTTGTAAAAAAAACAATATTGATCTCGGTACTCTTCAACACTTCTCTTTTAAGTCGAATAGAATTATCTCAATATTATTCTGACCAGGGCCGCTTTACACTACTCTGTATCCCAATTTCATAGTAGTCATATTATTTTTAAGTCTACATGTTCTGTTACATATCTTTAGTTTGCAAAATAATGTTTGCTAAGTTTAGTACACTGTCTGGCCCTGGTTATATTATTGTAGATTAGCCTAATTTGTGGTCTAGTCGAGTTAATTATAAGTCTTCGAAATGGATGTCTTTTGTCTTTTCTTTTAAGAAATAAATAAATATGATCAATTATGTAAACATTTTTACTGCACATAATCCCATTCCGAATAATTTTAAGAAAGAAAGATTAAATATTCATATTTCTTCTTCTAATTACACAATTTGAGCATTTATTTGAAAGTAATAAAAATAAGCTTCTCTAATGAAAGTCATATATTTAATAGAAATATCGAGCTAATATCACAGAACATTTCAATGAACACATTCAATTAGTGTCTCCTGTAGGTCTATTAGTAATCATAGAATTCTGAAGACAGATTCAATATTCAACGAACTGATAGAAAGGAAGAACTTGAAGCAGTACAAATGCCAATTTCAGAAATCATAAAGGAACAGTATTCTATCATGGAAAATTCGAACAAGACACATTTCAATTTTAGAAGAAGTCTAGGAAGTTGGCGCTTGAGGTTGAAGAAAAGCAAATGTATTTGTAGTTACGTGAAAACCAATGTCGTATGAATGAAGGACATGTGACGATACATTATCATAAAGTCGACCATAGCTTTTCAAGAAGAAATATAATAGAGTTGAGAATTTTGAAAACTAAGTGTATAGGTATAGGTAAATCGTTAAATAGTAGGTAATAACATTGTTTTATCTAGTATCATCAATCAAAGATTTTTTTTCATTCATTCATTCAAGAAACTGATAGAAAGCAAAAACTTGAAGCAGTTAGGTATAAATTCCTATTTCTGAAATCATAGATCATTTTTAGGAAAAATATTAAAATTACAAAAGTGTCTGTCGGACACAGTGTCCGAATAATTTATATTGTGTCCGAATCGTCAGGAAGCCAAACGGTCGACTTCGCAGTGGCTGAACGATGCTTCAGCATGACATAGAACGTAAGTAATTCAGGTAATTGAACAGCACAGAAATCGCGAAAAAATAATCCCGATGAAAGAGCGAGAGCTGGTGACCCATTCGGAAAATGTTTTAGGCAGCTTGAAATCATTATAACTGAGTAAATTCAAAGTAACTGATACTGAAATCGAAATAGTACCTATGTAATATTTTGATTTGGATTTGGATTAGATTTTGAATTTGTAATTTTAACACAGTCGAGTTTTTTTAAATTAATTTTGTAGGTAAACTTACATTTTAGTTTTTAAATGGTCTATATAATGGTATGGTCAAACCATTTTAGAAACAACTGTCACAAACAAATCAACAATTTTGAACATAAAATTAACATGATAAGTACTTCGCATTATATTGAATTAGCTTTTGCCCGCGGCTACACTCACGAGGAAATACAAAAAAATCAATAAAATAACCAACAATGATGATCTCTTCTATAAATGGCTTCGCATACATCCGAGAGCTCAAGATATATCTCAGGATCTGTTCAAATAATTGAACAAAGCTTTGCATCAGTTTTTAAGTTGGAGCATAATGCTTTACTACTGGTAACACAAAATTAAAATCTATTCAGTAGTTTTAGCACCAACATCTAACAAATAGACAAGAATTCCAAAAATCACTTGAGTTCGCGATCGTTTATATAAGTACATATACACCTCTTCTCTAACCCACTTTTTTATCTTCAATGTACAGACACATGAGACAGATTTTTCACGATTTTATAATAGTAGGTAGTGATGATGACTGACGGTAGGTATATAACAGGAGACTTGGGGGGTCACCACCAGTGTGGAATAGATCGGTGAGTGATAAGGAAAACACGATACAGAAAATAGAACAATGAATGATACTCAATACTTTATTGCATAATGTCTTACAAAGGTGGACTATAGATAACTTAGATCATTATGGACCCTGTCGGGTACAGCAAAATTAGGAGAGGAAGAGGGTTTAGCATTATTTGCAAATTGATTGCCCATTAAAAAAGTATACATTAAAATATTATATTTATGGTGTTAATATTCTTATTATCTCATTTCTAACTCATTTATAACATAGATTTTATATTTATTTATAACATTTATAAGTGAATTTATTCTGTATATTTATAATTGTATTTATTTATTATATTTAAATATTCAAAATTAGTAAGAAATCATAATGTAAATATGTTATTTATTGGTTTTTAGTTCCTATGTGTTTTTTGGAGGCGGTTTGTTTTTTGTTTATTGATCTCACGTAAGGCATATGAAAATTTTAAAAGTTTTGTATAATTAGGTCTAATAAAATTGGTTTTAAATTATTTAACGTTAGCGTTACTTATTTGTAATCCAATAGTATAAAGCGCCTGTTACACTAGAAGAGTTTCGTATGGCGTGTAACGCCCTACAAATACTTGCCTGTACCTACTGTAACCAGTGCATGGGGCGAGTCTCGTCTTCGACACTCGAATCCAATTTTAAATACCACAGGAGAGAATCGCATGGAGTTTCGCATACGATTTTTCGCCGCTCGCATTCGTGAAATAGTCCTAGTGTAACGGCGGCTTAATGAAAACGCCTGTCGGATTTAATTGAGCTACAATTAGAGTAGCTGCAATGTAGTGTGGTTCAAATGAAAGGCGTGGTTTAGGTTAAAAAGAATTAATAAATAACTCGCGCTCGGTAGGTACCTATCGAAAAACAAACTTATTGTAAAAATATATACATAACTAGCTTTCCGCCAGCGGCTTCGCCCGCGTGGTCTTGATAACCATTTTAACCCGCTTTTCTGTTGAATTTTTTCCTGAATTTTCTTTGCTATAAACCTCACGGAGCCCGAGACCTTTCCAACGAATGCAAAACCGTGGAAATCGGGTCGTGCGTTCTGGAGTTATAGCGTCAGGAAGGAAAACCCGACTTATTTTTATATAGTAGATTATCAAGTTTTAGAGATTTATTTTATTCACTGTAAACTGTAGGATATTTGATGCACTCTCAGGCAGCTGAAGCAGTACTCTTCTACAGTGCAGACAAGTACGATGTATGTACTGTGCGCAAATCCTTACTTCCTTACTAATTTTATAAATGCGAAAGTAACTGTCTGTCTATCTGTCGCGCTTTCACGGCAAAACTACTGAACCGATTTAAATGAAATTTCGTACACAGTAACACAGATAATCTAGAGCCTGAGAAAGGACATAGGCACTTTTCGGCTTCGGCTTCGCCAGCGTGGTCGACGTATTTATTAAAACTTTCATCCCCTATTTCAACCCCTACAAACCTGTTTCGCCCTAAAAAGTAGCCTAAGTATGTCCTTTCTCAGGCTCCAGACTATCTGTGTAGGTACCAAATTTCATTTAAATTGGTGCAGTAGTTTTGCCGTGAATGCGCGACAGACAAACAGAGCTACTTTCCTATTATAATATTTGTAAGGATTATTACCATGTAGGCCTTTGTGTGAAATGAAATGTCCACGGCAAAGGAAGAGAAATGCGGTACCTACGAGTTGGACATAACCTGCCGCCTGCAGATGGCAGGTGGCAGACAGACTACTGCAGAGAAATCTCCATACCCCAAAAAAAGCAGTTACTAATTGGTAAGTTTGATACCATATCGCTATTAATTTCGGTATTCTTACCAGTTTGGTTATTGTAAAAATAAAAATAATAGTTTGATTTGACAAATCCAACTGACTACTGATTTTGACCGATTTTCATGATCTTTGATTTGTTGGATTTGTCAAATCTATTAAAAATCTAAATATTACATCGATCAAAATATTAAAAATAAAATCATCTGTGAAAACATTTATACTTAATTATCAAGGTATTTACACCACATTTTTCGATATGCAGACTATCTATCCTTCAGGAAAATGACAGTTTATGAAGGTAAGTTGATTATAATGTAAGTTATTAAGGTACTTTCTATTTAAATAGATAAATTATATTATATCTCGTAAAGGAAACAAATAATGAACAATAAACATAAAACATCACTAGTGTGTACAGAAATGTAGGTACATGTGAATTTCTTGTTTAGAAAAGGTGTATTCCTATGAAATTTTAATAAAAATATACCTATCCATATTTCTGCAGCTTTGTGCAGTCGCTTTTATTAATTTATCAAACGAAAAGCTTAGCTGAACCTGACAATAAAAAAGGATTCTGCGCTGTTTGACGATTGAAGGTATAATCAAATTGCGAATGCACTGACGGAACGGATTCTCGGATGAACAGCTGATCGTGTACAAAATTCGAGCGTACCAATGGTATTGGCAAAATATTCGCGTCGTACGAATTTCGGTGGCGCGCGCGTTACATTTTTCCGTATTATTTTTAGATAGGCGGCGGGCGGGCGTCGTCGCGCGCACACGGCAAGTCGCGCGCGGCCCGAGAGGACTGGAGCCCTATGGAGCCCCCGGCGTTCCCTGCCAGCGGCCTGCACACCGTCAGGGCGGCACCCGGGAGCGACGCGACCCTCGTTCTACCTCTACCCACTGGCACACCACCTTTTAACTATCAATGGTGAGTTTTTCAACATTTTTCAGTCCAGCTGAACATAAAATTAGGTTATAATTTAGTCCTGTACAACGATCACAATAGATCGTGCAGTGTTCGGCGCTATAGCATACTTATAGGTTAGGTGAGACCGGAGCTGCGCTCGCGCCGCGCCGGCAAGCTTTGTTTGTTTTTCGTGTGTCGATTATAAATACAACACCAGGAAGCTAGCAGACACTTGACACTTCGGCGCTTACTGTTATAATAATTTGGGGCATTTCGTAATAGAAAAATGTAATGCATGAACGAGGTGTTATTAAAAATAACAACGGGATGCACAGTTTTACGTTTGCTGGATGCGAACAAGAATGTTTTTGGTTTATTATATTTTTAAAAATTTAATGTAGCCATAAAAATTGTTATGTTCGTGTTTTTTTTGGGTTGCCGATGGAAGTTAGCTATTGATCGTTGGATATCTACATAGCGTTATGTGTGTGTGTACATACTGTACATACCTACGTACATAGCGAGACTTATGAGTAGTACTGTGGTAGTACCGTCCATCGTTTGCCAAACATAACTGGAAATGCGCTTTCTCGCGCAACGGCGACTGCACACAAAGATACATACAACAACATAAACGTAGCGATACGCATAACATTAATACCAGAAATAAAAATAAATTTATTGTTCCTTCAACCAGGCTCCAGAAGACAAGTAACTCGTTCAAATGCCTATGTATACGCTTCTACAATAAAATCCCAAGCATCATGCAAACACCTAAGCCTGAATAAATTTAATTCAATTGTCAAGCAGAAGCTGTCTTAAAGGTGAAAGTACTACACGGTGAAAGATTATATAGATGACAAACATGCTTGGGATTGAACAGCTCCAATGAACCAGGATAGTGACAAATATTTAGTCTGACATTTAATTTATCCTTTTACTTGACATTGCATTAATTATGTTAATTGATTATTTTACCATGACATATTTTTTTATTATTGAGAAATTTTACTGTCATTTTTTTATTTTTTTATTGAGAAACGAACATTATTAACTGTAAAGTATGAGTATTCTGCAGGCCTTGATGTTTCTTTAGTTACCCCATTATGTCTTATATAATATAAACCAGCCTAGCCCTGCAGTTTGAGTTTGTCATGCTCATTTAAATGTTCTGCTGATGGTGGCGTTGTGTGTCGGGTCTTTTTATTCCCTATAACATGGTTGAGTCAAACGGCGCCGATACACACGTCATGCTCGTGAACGGGTGCTGTCTGTCGGGACTGGTCAGCTCTTACTGCTATGGCCATTTTTCTTTTCTTCTCTATTTTATTAATCCTTACACATCAAACTGCAATAGACTCATATTATTCACAACAGAAAAGGGAGTTTCTTGCCGGCTCTTCTCCATAAGCCCTACTTTTTTGGAACCGAGCAACTAGTTTGACTGTTTAAAAGTGCCTGTTTATATGGTCTATTTGAAATAAAATATTTTGATTTTGAACAAAACATGAATTGAGGAACTAAATCTTAATAATTCTTCATTGTAGACCAAATAATCTTTTCTTTCTTCCGTATATATTATAGTCTCCCAACGCGGTCACTGGTATATGTAACAACACAGTGTTCACCATGCCACCACCGCACATCGTGCTGTACAGTTGCCGGTATGAGTTGACCTCGATTTGCATAGGCTTTTTGTACATTGAGAGTTCAGCTTCTCCTGGATATGAGCTGCATGGTGTGCAGCCGTGTGTACTCGATTCACATATTTTTAAGAATTTATGATTTATCGTTCGTCATTTTAGCCCCAGAAGTGTGCAATTTTGACACTTAAGTATTTGACGGTTTTTTATTCAGCACTATCCCTATTTGTACGAGATTCTAGCCGCATCATTAAATAAATAATTTTGTAGGAGCTCGGAGTTTGTAGTAGGTATGTAATTATACGTCAGGAGATACTTAACAATGTTGAGAGCATAATACGGGGTAAAAACGCCTTCCTAATCTGTATTATGTTCATTTACATTTTCAAAACCCACAATACCATTCTCCAATTTTGTGAAATTCGAATAATAATAATTTGCATATTCAGAATAATATACCTAACATTTCGAATTTAATATAGCCATTTTGCTTTGACCGGTGACCTGTATAACGAACGTCATCAATTATTGTTTATACAGGACGGCGATACAATTAATTACCTGCACTGCTTTCATTATTATAACCATGTTAGACATACATGAAGTTACGCGGCAGTGGACGCGCGCTTTTTATTTTTATTTATTTACTAGCTTTGCACCAGCGCGGCGGCTCCACCCGCGTGGTCTTGATAACTTTTTCCTCCGTTTTTGCAACATTTTTCATTGCTACTCCGCTCCGTAGCGTCATGGCATATAGCCTATATAGCCGTGAAAATGAAATATTATGGTAAGTATGTTTTTTATTGATATGGGTAGTATATCGTGGTTTGATTCATCTTGTAAATAAATGGCATAATATTTACAAGATGCAGCTTGTAAATAAATGGCCACCCTGTATTGAGGGCTGATATTGTAAGACGAGTACATTCATATAGACATAAATAGCGCCATGTTGACCAAATGACCGATATCATTATTAATCCCCAATAAACGTTTTGTACTTGGCGAGGTCTCAAGATTACAAAGCGTTTCTGCGTACCTAGTAGCTAGGCTAGGCTGCGGTAGTAGCTTACCATTTTTTTTACTTGAACGCGTTAAAAAAACTTTATTTCTATCTACCTACTCAAATTTGATTTATAATTAAAAAATAATTATTTCATTTATTTAGGATCGCGCGCGCGATAATATTCACCGCGGAGCGTTATAATCGCGTTTTTCACAATACAGTGCGCGCTCAAAAATTTCAATATCTGTAATAACCGATCATTTTTTACATGAATGACCTAGGTCATTTTATTTTTGACCTTGAGTGAAACCTTGTCACGACGTTTGTGCGTCGATGTCCCTTCCACCTTGTATATGCTTCACATTATTAATGCACTATTGTACTGTTGTTCTGTTCTATCATGTCACACTCACACACACACGTCTTTTTCTCACATGTTAGTGCCACGAGCTATGATTCTTGTTTGTCAATTTTGCTAAGTACCTACACGTAGGTATTAATAAAATACAAAACTAAAGTCGCATTTATCCACTTTAGATAGACTGTTAAAGTGATTAAATAATACAGTTTCAGCAAGTCGTCTCTTATTTTCATCGCTATAGCAAGATGTATTTAGAAATCGCTGAAATTCGCTCTAGTACATATATAATTATGTATATAATGCATCGGTGTAGGTACTGGAAATTTATTATGGGATATCTGCATGCTATTACTTCTAATGGGCACTGAGCAGTCGTGTTTGGCACCTGCGTTTGACGCATTTACGTCAAACTACAGGAATTGTTTTCGTATAAGAGTGCCAACTTTGACCTATGTCGAGAGGAATCCTGCCTTTACCATGAGTATGCAGTATGCATTGATTTGTCGATATAACTTGCGCCTATCGAGTGTGTGAGCCTTTTATTTTATTGTTTACCTGCTTCCAAGTAGGCATCTTTCTCTTTGTTATCTCCTAGGTTAGCCTCAATCTAACCTAACCTAAATTAAAAATTTTGAAAACCCCCGACACGAAATGAAATTTTCAATTTTGTGGCGGCGGCCATCTTGGATTTGAAATTTATCATAGTGTATAGTATTCTACTAGTTAATCCCTTTCATTTGATACCCATATTGACGGAGTTGTGAAAAAATATGTAATCCGCTATTTTGTAGCGGCGGCCATCTTGGACCGATTTTCATCAAACATAGCTAAGAATACTCCCGACTAATTCACCTTTCAAATAAAAAAAACAAAATCAAAATCGGTCCATCCGTTCGGGAGCTACGATGCCACACACAGACCCGTCAAACTTATAACACCCCGTCGTTTTTTGCGTCGGGGGTTAAAAATAAAAAGCTTCATCAAAAAATTCAATATACAAATATAGTCTAAAAAACTAATAAAAATATGTGTTTTTTGCGAGACAGTCGTACCTAATTATAGTTTTTCCGTATGAATCTTATTAAATACGAACATGGTTCTTAGGTGCAACAATACCCCCGAAATATTTTATTATACCAATCATGAAAAAAAAAGTCGTGTTATTTATACCATTTATAGGTAATTCATGAACGGCTGGACCGATTTTTATGGTTTATTTAAATAAATAAACAATAAAAAAACCATCTGTATTTACAGATCTTGATTTTCTGGATTTATCTTTTAACCCATCATGACACAAGTCCTCGACTTAGTATGGGCACCTGTCTCCCTTCTTTGTATTATTATTGTAAACTCTTAAAATGCTTGTATGATATGGGAGAAAATAAATAAATAAAAAATATTTATCTCCGTCCCGAGTGGCAGAATAACATTTAAACATTAGAGAAACTCACGAAAAAAGGAAATACATTTAAAAAAATATCTATATTATTATACTTTTTACTTTGATATATATAGTTTATAATTTTCTAATTTATAGCCATCATCGAGTCCCCCAGAATTTTGAAGTGGTTGCTGAGCCCATAAGCCCCGAAAATTCAGCCCCAGAAAAAAGGCCTGAAGGCCAGAAAAAAAGCCTAGGTTTGGGAAAGCAAGATTTGGAAAGGCGTTTCTACAAGTGGCTAGCGATAAGGTTCTGTCTATCACTTGAGATCCGAGATCAACTTAAAGCTTGCAAAAAATATAAAACTCCCTCATTAATAACACCGTGTTGATATGGCCTATTTTTGCATGTACCAGTCAGACCAACTCATGTAGGTACATAATACATAAATTATATCAGTCGATTGCAACTGATATTTATTGCTCAAATGAAAATAAACCATACTGCTTGCCCCGCCATCTTGCGGGAGTCGGTCACCTAAATAGACTTGATTCAGGTGCCTATCTTTGATATATCTGCCTAGCAGAGTACCAGCCATGTCTGCTAGGTAGCCGTTACATAATTGTGCATATTTTTACAATGGAAAGTTATTTGCCGTTGTTTGTTAGTGTGGCCCGAGCATCAGAATTGGGCCTAGGTCGACTGTACGTTTAAGTTTTTTGTTTAAAACTTAGAAGCCTATCTTGGCTGTACCTGAACTGTGACACCCTCTGCCTTTAAGCCGGGTCCGACCTTGGAAATCTGTCTATTGACGTCCTGCGGGTCTAGCCAAGTTGCAGAAACAAAATATATGTGAATGACATATCATTCCTTTGTTCCCATTTTTAGTTTTTATTCGTTCGTCGAATCGAACGTTAGCTTGCAACTTGGCTAGACCGGCTGGTGAAAATCATCTAAGCTTATAAAATCGTTTGCGTGAACTCATGACTGATCATCGTTGATCTATCAACGTACGGTATAAACTAATATCTAGAAAGCTAAAATAGACTTATTTTATAACATAGGTAAGCATTCGCTAAGAAAGGATTTTTGAAAGAAATTAAGAGATTATGGTGTATGGTAATTAATATTTAATTTAATAGCTTTTCTTTATAACTCATTACCAATGTATGTACTAAGCTAATATAACGAGGTATGTGATGTTTATTCAGGGGCTGATTTTCAGTCTTGGCTGCCCTAGGCCCCAGGCCAAGGCCATGTAGTAAGTAGGTACCCGCCGCCCCTTTCTCAGTACCCACACACAAATATAATAATTATCGATACAAACATTTTATGATTAAAGGCCCATATACGATCCAGATTTCTTGCCTTGCATCGCCAGAAGACGTGCATCGGCCAAACATTGTTAGATGATATAATTTTTATTATTGCTTCAACTTATTGCAATTCAATTGCTCCGTGTAAATCAGCCTTAGTACTTAACTGCTACTTTGTAATATTTTCCGAGATTTCAGGGATAATTGCATATTTTAATAAAACATTTAAAACGGTTGTTATTATCAGTGAATTTTTATCACGATTTCCGACCTAGGCCCGGGCCTATTGGGCCTTTAGGCAAATAGACTATCAATAAATTCAATTTAATATGCCTATGATTCCACATTAAATTAAATGCAATAAAATATATTTGTGCTGCTTGTTTTTAGATTTTTTTCTCTCGAAATTAGTTATTACATGAACGCGGGACACAGTAGGTACTTAATATGCTTTTGCAAAACAAAGGGTGTGTAGCATTGCCGCCAATTGAAAAAAAATTATCATAATTAGACTAGTGTCAAGCTCTTATGCGCAGGTTGCATAAATAAACCAACTTGCTTTTCGCCCGGGTCATCGAGCTTCCAAATTAGTCCAAAACATAGTTGTAGGTACGAGTAACTAAACTGTCTAATTCCCCCCGAACTGTCGGACTTATATAAAACAGCATATATAGAATGATGCCAGCCAAGGTTTACCTTTTACACTAACCAAAAATAAACGCGAGACTAGAAAGCTATAACGATCACAGCGCCATCTAGTTCGTAACGGAGGAAGCGCTTCACGAGCGACCTAGTAAAATGTTTGTTTGTTTAGCGCCATCTGTTGGTGCGTACGTGAACTAAATTCTTGGTAGTTTATTTTTAGTTGGATCATTGCTGGGTAATTTAGATTTAGGCACATTATTTCTTGGAACAAGCTTGTTTTTACTAGTAGATGCCATCCTGTGGTCCACTTTCATAAAAGGAACAGTATCGTATACACATGCGCATGCGCATAATAATATTTTTTGAGCGTAGTAAAGTTGAGCGATATCTTTGTGATCGATAATCGGTTTAGTTGGTAATAAATGTCATAATAAATAAATAATTCTAACGATTTTTATTCGGAATTTCCTCATATAAAAATTAATGGCAGCGAACTACTATGTACCACATTTATTATCATTAAATCACGGTAAATCGAAGAGGCTGGTCAATGCAGTTTTTTTTCTAAATAAATGTCAAGAATCCTTGGCGAATAATAATAAAAAATATTTGGGACATTTTACACGCCACTACTAGATAGTGGCGTGTAAAATGTCCCAAATATTTTTCAAACTAAGCAGAGCTTGTACTAAATGAATGAATGAAGCCACATTAAGCAGTCTCGAAATCACTTTTTCGTTACCGTCATATAGAAAACTATGTTTGATTACGGAGCCTATAGATAAAGGTAGCGTGAATAAAATTTTAATCATGTATAATAATAATTCAAAGTTAGGATTCAAGGTGGCAATAATCCTTTTACTTTGAGTTACGGCTCAAAAGCGGAGCACTAATAATGATTTTATACTTTTAATTTTTTGACACTTCCTTCTGCCACCGGGATGCATAGGACCTTTATTTATAGTTATACTAGCTTTCCACCAGCGGCTTCACCTGCGTGGTCTGGCCACTCTTATAACTGTCATCCCCCATTTCAACCCCTTACAGACCTTTTTTCGCAGTAAAAAGTCCTAGCCTATGTCCTTTCTCAGGCTCTAGACTATCTGTGTACCAAATTTCATTTAAATCGGTTCAGTAGTTTTGGCTTGAAAGCGCGATACACAGACAGAGTAACTTTCGCATTTATAATATTATTAAGGAAGTAAGGATTGTCACAGAATCTTTGTAAATCAGTGAACGTTTACAGCTGTCACGATATTGTAGTGAATGTGATCAGATTTCCTATGAGGGAAGGGAACAAATTTAGGATTTTTTGTTCAAGTATGTCAATACTTCTCTGTATGTCAATACAGAGATACAGAAATTACAGATATGACATACGGATTGACATATACATTAAAAGACATCAGATTCCCTGAGATATTTTTAGTAGGTAGTAGGTACTAAAGTTTTTATGACTAATCAATAGATGCTCAAATTAGTCAGTGTCAGTAGCTGAGGTGACCACACTGGCGACTAATTAATTACTAGCAACTTGCTTTGGAATCCAATATTGTGGCTTCTGAATACACTGTTGGGCAGCTTTTGTAGGTGCGAGTATATAATGTAAACATGGACTAAGTAATAAACTTCCTCTTCCATCTAAAACACGGAACTTGCTAAAACCCCGCATTCGATTAAGCTAGAGCAGAGTTGTTTGGAGATTTCTATGAAATTCTCTGTAACTGGAGTTGAGTTGGAGTTGTCTACATCGTCTGCATTACATGATAACTAAAAACATGCGATGTCAGTACACATCAGCCCTAGTCCTTTGCGGATACAGGCGTGGTTATATTATATTCTTCGTAGTTTATATGTGTAACATGTTACTATATGAGTCTGTCATCACCATTGACAAGGCGGTCTGTTATTAGAGCTGTATCGATTTCAACCTGTAACTATCGCTGTAGTGAATGATAAAACATTAGTGGCGCAAGACGAGAATCTCGCAATCGTAGAGGAAAAGCTTTCGAAGCGTATTAAATGTTTCTGATAAATGAAGTGCTAATAATGTTTAATAATTGTTTTTTTATTAATAAAAACTACTTACTCGCAACAACATGTAGTGTAAGCATTCTGTTCTCCAAACAAACTCTTACAACAACACGGAACTTCTAAAACTGAACTCATAATCGCTGACTATAAAACTATAAACCCAAAACCGTTTAACCTCGCAACATTGTCTGTCTCGTCGCAAGCCTCTTGTAAACCGCGCGCCGCGGCGCTAGAGTCGCTCCAACGAAAATAAGTCGGGGCTCGCGCAGTTATCGCCCGGCTCCGCGGGTATTCGAACGAAATGCGCCCTCAATATGGGCAGCAACTGTTGCAAAGGCGATGCCGGCGGTAGACCTATCAGGTCTAACTCCTCTATATACAGCAGGTATTTCTTGCTGGCTATAACCATTCTCCAGGAGTTCTTCGGCGTACCTTGGGTCCTCAGACCTTTACGCCCGTACGTAGTGTAGTGATAGTGCACCAGTGTAGTGTTGTGCTTGAGGTAGTATAGCTTTAGTTATGTAATTAAGGTCGGGTACCAGTCAAAATTAAAGCATGATTCGTTTAAAAATCGAACGGTAACATTTTGGAAGCAGAGTTCGAATTTCGTGTGATTTGATTGGCTTTTGATTTTTCTGAGCGAATTTATTGGTCGTTATTGTTTATTTGTGTCATTAAATTTTGTCGATAACCCTCTGGATGCCACAGGTGTCTATTGCCAACTATTAGCGAAGTACTGCGTAATCTTATTTAAGTATTTCATAAATTAATGTGTTCATCTGCTATTTTCATTAGACGTGTTGTTTTATGAATAATTTTACGGCGTATATTTGTCTACCTAATAGATTTTTATAGTCTGGTGCAAGAGTAGGCAATAATAGTAATAGTAATACAGTCGAAATTTTCAATCGTCGTTGCGTGGCGATTTGTATGAAAACATTATTTTATGTAACTGTTCTATTAAAAAAGCTCTATGAATTTTATACTCTATTAAAATGTTTGTTGTATATCACGTATGTTTGTACAAATTAAATAAAAATCAGTTTTCACAGAGAAAATATTTTCAGGCATAACTTTTTTTTGCTATTTTTATTTCATGGCGTTGAAATATATTATAAAATGCTGAATATCAAATTGGTAGTAAACATTTAAAATGAAACATGTTCGGTTACATTTTGTATGTTTAACATATTATCTCAGCGTACCGAAGCCATAGCAATCGTAGATTGTATTCATTTGAACTTCGATTCGTATTAGTATTGTTATGACGCAACTTTTTTCCGTGAATTCAAAATCGTTTTATTGAAGAAAAAACTTCGTGAGTTTAGACAAGGTTGTTAAATTCACTTATATTTTTTAAGTGAAACATTGAATTCAAAACGAATAACTATTTCTTACAATTCAATCAATTTGTTTTATTATGTTAATATATTCTAATAGAATATTTATTATGACTTGGACCAACTTTTTTAAAATAAATGATAAATGTTACATTACATACAAGTACTTTAGGTGAATTAAATGTAGATATAATAAAAATGGAACAAAATTTGTATTGAATTATCTGACAAGTAATTTAACGGAAACTTATCAGGACGTGGTGAAACAGGCCCTTAATCACGTAAAAGCTGAATTATTCATTGTATTTCCATTGTTTGTGACGTAAAAAGCATTCTATTCATTGATGAATCAGGAATTTACTACAAAATCGTTTTGAAAAGGTATTTTGATAGTGCCTGAAATAATTAAATGAATTGTACTGAAAAGGTACATTCACTTCATTAATAATTAGCAATGGAATTATTTGTCAATGTGGTTCGGTGTTTGCAACCATTAATGGGATATTATTTCGTTACCGCGAATTACTAACCAGTGTACATTTGTACAAGTGTTTCATTGTAGGGTTAACTCTTGAACTACCTATCGGAATTACGCATTAAATGTAATGTAGGTACATACCAAATTTAATGTAACCTCTTTTAATTTTAGTAGGTAATATAATTTTCATGAAGTACGTCTACCTTTTTGTAAATCTGATGACTTGGCACTGAGTGGAGTCCACAAGGTATTAGACGATACAGGAGTCTTGTGTATCGCTAGACACATGACGCCTCTAAGCGTATCTCTAAGTAAAATTCTCATGAATTAGGATTATCAGAATTAATCAATTAATTATTATTATTTCTGCACTCGATGGTTGTGGTCAAGAATAAAATTAATCGTTTTTAGTAGGTATGTATACCACCGGTAGGGGGAAGCACAAAATTTTTTTTGGGAGGTTCCTAGCGGGCACTCGGGCAGGCACATGCATGCATGCATGCATGCAATCATTAAGACGCAATTCATTCAATTGGTGGTTGGTGTTTTGTTTATTTGCTTGTTGCCTACCTTTTGGTAATTTACAACATTCAAACTATTTCCAATATTGTAGGTATAGCTCATTTTTCGCTGGGCGACCGAGCACTGCTTTTGGTGAAAATGATTCAACCCAGTTATGAGACCTAGCTAGATAAATGTTTCTACTCCGCGCTATTGCGGTATGGGGGTTACCCGATACCGCAACTTTCATTGGAATCGTTACAGCCATTTTAAATTATTCAGATATATATTATTCAGATATTTATATTCAAATATTCTTACTTTGATTGAGCACCTGATAATATAATTAATACATATAAATTGCGCTGAAACGGCGCTGGTTTTGGATTTTTGAGTGCGTGATTCATGCCTTCATTTAATACTCGTAGTTTTTGATATTCTTTGATTTATTTGACAGTCGGGTTGTTGTTTTATTTAATAGTTTACGTCATGTGTTTATCGAAAATCTTTTATTAAAATAAATCTTCTACTTTAAATAACATTTATCGCTAGAGACATTTTGATAATTTAAATTGAGTTGCGTCTGCGCCGTTTTCAATATTGTCCACAAGTTTTTTAATAACATACTATCTTGCGTTTAATTCCTGAAGGGTTAGGCAAAGGTATACTAATGTAAACCACAGTTCGCTGGATGTTGGGTTCCGTAGCTGTATTATTGCGAAGTTTATAGAAAAACCCAACAATACTTGGGTCTATCCGGGATTTGGACCCTAGCCTAACTGCACAAAGGAGGTCATCAAAAGCCCATACAACTCAGCCCAAATTTGTACCGGAGGTACATGACAGCTGTCAAGTTGATAGCTTTTACCATGAAATCACTATGAATCTGATAATAATCTGCCGTAATAGCGTGCGTTTGACATTCCGAAACTGACACTGACAGTTTTTACTATGAAATCATTACGAAACAGATGATAGTGTGCCAAAATGGCGTGATAGTTCTGAAATTTAAAGTTTTTGTTCTCATCCCCTAGTCATCATTAAAAAAAAGTACGACTAGAGTTTTAACTAGCGTAATACAGAGTATTTTATCTAATACGTGTACCTTCGGTACATCATTTGGGCCGACTTCGATGACTTTTTAATACATTTTTTTTAAATGTTTTGTATGATTTGTGTCATTGTCCCGTTTGTTACATATACATCAGGAGCTATAATTAGCAGTGCCATCAGAGTGCGTGCAATAAAAATAAGCACCCTGTATGTGTCATCATGGCTTTTTATATCATTCTCTCTGCTAACCTTGTCTCATTTATTTAGGTCACTATGTCGGATTCCTTCGTCATTTTATGTTGACCAAGGTCTTAGTAACTTTTCTTTTAAAAGAGTTATTTCTTAGGCTGTTTGTCCACCGCCACCGTCACCGGGACGTCATCGTTAACGGGATTATTTTTGACCGAGATCACTTTGACGTGACGGGCGTGCGGTGGACACACGGCCATAGTAAATATGGCTAAATCGGGGTCATCTCGTTGACGGTGACGTCCCGGTGACGGTGGCCGTGGACAAACAGCCTTAACTTCAGGGAACTTAATTCATAACATACTTACCTTACATACCATCACGTCTGTATTCCCCTAAAGGTTGGGCAGAGGTGTACTAATGTACCCGCACAGTTCACCGGTATGTTTAGGTCCCATGTAATATGGGGCGGGCCTATTGCCATTAACCGGGCACCAATCTAGAATCCGAGTTGCTATTGGGAATTTCACTGAAAAAAGCTACAACGCTTTGTTCTACCCGGGAATCGGACCCAGGACCGCTAGCGTTGTAATCGCGCTTGGGACCACTAGACCAACGTGGCACTTATTTGCTCTAAGTCTGAACTTGTGGCCTTCGATTACATGGAGCTCGGATTTATGCCCGGAAAATGGCAATAGGCTCGCCCTCTATTACCTACGTGTTATCTAAACATACCTACCGCCGAACTGTACTGGTGAACTGGTGTCCATTTTTACACTTCTGCCTAAACCTTTGCGAAATAGAGGCGCGGTCTTGTTTCAAAATAATCGCAAATGTACTTGATCCCAGGACCTCACGCTCAGCAGCTTACGACCGCTAGAACTGTGCACGAGTTGAAAAAATAATTTATGAATTTTAACACACATTTAACACATAGGTTAGTTATAACAACTAGCGAGAAAGACTGCCATACTAAGAAACCGCCCAGAACAGCGCGCCGTGCGGCACCTTCGTACTTCAGTTCACCTAGCTTCTAAACTAATCGAGATACCATTCAAAGTTTTCTAAAGTAACACTTCTATATTTTAAGGTAAAAATAAAAAATATTAAAAAATGTGAAGTTAGAAAAAAAACAGATTTTTATTACTAACTTCCGGTTTACTATGTGAAAAAAAGAAAAAGATTCAAATTTTAATCACTGTACAAGAAACACAATTAATGTTATCACATAAACACTATTTAGTAATTATTAAATCCATTTTATTAACTGCATTAATAGCTTTTGAAAAATCCGTTCCTCAATATTTTTCAATTCTTCTTCAGTCACATAAAATGGTAACTAGGCTAGTAAAAAAAAAATATGCTACATTTTTTTCATTTTACCTATAGTTCAATTACCCCAAATATAAACAAAATCCAGAACCTGACACTTTTTTCGCTGCCCGCTTCGCGTGAAATGCGTGAAATAATTTAATTTAATTTAATTTTTATTGTGATAACTGTATTAATACCTAATTAAATATAAATGATAATATTGTTATTGTATCGTACCAAATTCCACTAAAATATTAATTTTGCAGCGCCCTTGCAGGGTTTCATATTGATACCACAAATTATTGTAACATCCTTATTACATATGAAAGCAATAAAGATTTGAATTTGAATTTGAATGCCCCATAAAAGCGGAGATCAAGAGTTAAACCACAGTGCAAACAAATCATCGACTAAATCCTCGTTAAATTCCTCTTAAAATACTTATTAGAAGAGGAATTACACAGACTTAATAATTGTTTCCGACAGAAAATGCACAACGAGCTGGGCGCATCCGACGGGGTGTTATTACCTAGATGGTTGTGATAACCACCCCTCTACATTTTAACCCCCCAACCTTGATCCGAAAGTACCTAGGGGGAAGCGGGGTACATTGATGCATGGGGCACATAGATACGGCGGTCATTTAAGGTCCGATGTTGCGCAAAATGATATATTATAATTTACTATGCAACGTACGCCAATAAAAATATATAGTACATGGATAAAGACGTGTTCTGTGCCTCGATCATGAGTTTTTCTCACTAGACTCGCTAGCGACGCCGTAAAGCATTTGTATGGAAAACCCTCGCAGTGCCTCTAGCGGTACGAACTAAAACCTGCTATGAGATTACAGGGTTTCGATACGTACAAAACTTATCGAAAGCAATTCGATAGAATTCATGGTTGAGGTTGTGTTGTGTCATTGTGTGAGTAGACTTCGAAAGAGATTTTACTCGTGTTTACTCATACTGTACGGAGCTTTTTTTTATTTATCTAATTGTGCGTTCCATTAGACAAAGCTAGGATTAAAACCAAGGAAGAGTATGAAATATATTACAATTTAAATTTCTATGTCGGAGTGTAGAAAGTTAGTATTTTTACCCTTACTAATATTATAAACGCGAAAGTAACTCTGTCTGTCTGTCTGTCGCACTTTTACGCCAAAACGAAACGGATTTAAAAGAAAGCAAATAATTATTATGAAAGCTTACTACACAATTAATGAATATATGAATGATAAAGAAATAGTACAAAAACAATAAAACAAGAAAAAGTATAGATAAATATTATAATATTAATAAAACCAAATACTTATATAATAAACAAATTATAAACACTAATTAATAAATTAAATAAATAATGAATAACTCAAAAACAAACGCAATACTTATCAATAATACATTTTATTAAATTATATTCCTGAATTACTTACATAACAATACTAATGAAAACAACATTAATATCCTACATTACATATATATTTTAAACTTACCTAATAAATGTAATTATATAAAAAAAGAAAATAATAATAATTTTATGATGTTAGTAACTGTAGACACACTGCTTCCTCTCTCCTACATTGCTGTGCCCGACGGGGTCCATAATGAACAAAGTAATTGTACTTTTTACCACCTAACAACTTACATTGTGGAATGCAATAAATATTGAGTATTGAGTATTGAAATTTGCACTACAGATATTCTAGAGCCTGAAAAACGACATATGCCATGCAGAGACGATCATGGTAGATGCAATTACCAAAGTGAAAAGTATCAGCCAAACTGGCAAAGACTGTTTATCAATAGCTAAAAGTGTATGAAAGACTGTTTATCAATAGCTAAAAGTGTATGAACTTACTAAGAGCTGATTAATATTTTTTATTATTATATACATACGTACACAATTCATAAATAAAAGGAGAGAAAAACACAATCAGATTCGAAATAAATCTAGCAATCTAGCAATATCTACCTAAACACAAAAATAGATAAAATTAAAAGTCTTGACATTTACACGCTGTCAATTAACTATATAATGTCATTGCTGTCAATAGATAAATACTATAAAAGATATTTTATCGATGGCGACGGGTACATCACTCACTTGTTTTGATAAAAATGGGTACATATTATGTAGATTTTCTCACGATGCGCCGTACAAACCTGTGGTGTGGTGTAGTGTTTTGTAAACCTGCTTCATAATTAGCGCCTGAAATCAACACCACATTCATGCAAGAAGTATGACTCCTTCGTATAATCCTCTATAATATAGCTTACCTGTTGTGGCTTTACATACTTACATAAACATACCGGTACCATCACGTCTGTATAATGCAATAGGGTCTACTGCAATAGGGTCTACATTTAAAATCTAAACTAATATGTATGTGTGTATTATTTTGTGTACAATAAAGTTATATAGGTACTAGCTTTCCGCCAGCGGCTTCGCCCGCTATCCCACGGGAACCATACATTTTACCGGGATAAAAAGTAGCCTATGTGCTACTCCAGACTATGATCTATCTCTGTGCCAAATTTCATCCAGATCCGTTCAGTAGTTTTTGCGTGAAAGAGTAACAAACATCCATCCATCCATCCATCCTCACAAACTTTCACATTTATAATATTAGTAAGAAGTAAGATTATTATTATGAAGCAGTGATAGGGGAATAGGGGAATAACTACTGGACTGACGAGTCAAAGGTCTCGAGTTCGAATCCAAGGCTCGCACCTGTGACTGTTCGAAATCATGTGCGTAATTATCACCCCACTGTAACGGTGAAGGAAAACATCGTGAGGAAACCTGCATGCCTAAGAGATTTTCTCGGCGGTATGTGAAGTCTGCCAACCCGCATTAGGCAAGCGTGGTGGACTATGGCCTAATCCGTCTCATACTGAGAGGAGACCCGTGCCCAGCAGTAGGACAATAAATGGGTTGATGGATATTATGATTATTATTTATATCTCCTTTTTCCAAAAAAAAGTAACAATATATATATTTTTATTTAAAAGCACACTGAGTATTCTCGGCGTTGAAGTGATCTGTCGAGCGAGACAGTACTTAATTGATATAAAATGTGTAGGAACATTGTCATTGTTCTATATATATACGAGAAGAAACGTTAATGTATACGAGAGTACTCTCTTATAAAGTAATATTTGATGAACTACCTACGCATTTGTATACGACATTTCAGTAATCAAATCAGTCTGAAGATTTTTTTTTTATGCCAATTGGAACTAACGCAAACGTAATGCAATTTTGCGTTGGACCTGTGTCTCCGCGCAAGCCTACCAAAGGACCGGATGTCTTCCTCCCGGGAGGCATGGCCGAGATATCCAAAAAAGGAGATACAATTTATAATAAACGCAATCTCTATCGATTACCCAATTCAAGAAGAAACGATTAGCCATAGAACCGAGTAAAATGATTGGGTACTCGCTAAGGCAGGCTTATAAATAATAGTAGTATAATAATAGTAGACGAATGTCGATTGAAGTTCAAGTCCAAATGTTTTTATTTCACATAAGCTTTTTCAAGCAGTTATGAAACGTTAAATTAATTATTCTAGATGCTCGGTTCCAAAAAGTGGATCTTAAGGATAAGAATCCGGCAAGAAACTCCATGGACAGTGGACACTCTTTTAAAAGAGTTGTTACAATTTTTCACTGGTACAATACCTATTGCGATAACAGGATGTGTGGACACTGTAGGTTAATGTCCTAGTTAACTCAAAGACAGTTTTCAGTATCCGAAAACTCAATCATCCTAATAATTAAACGAAACAGAACTACGTAGGTCAATAGATCTCCTAAATAAATAAGGACATATTCATCCTCTGTCTCTGTCGCGCTTTCACGCCAAAACTAGGTACACAGGAAGTCTAGAGCCTGAGAAAGGACATAAACTATATTTTAGTGCGAAAAAGGGCTATAAGGGGTTGAAATAGGGGATGAAAGTTAAAAGAAATACGAAGACAACGCGGGCGAAGCCGCTGGCGGAAAGCTAGTTATTCATAAAGGCCGAGTGAGTTATTATTGCGCTTACAATATAAGATGTATCTGGGCGACCGAGCCGAGCAAAGAGCACAGAGAGTCGGTGAAAACAGAGAAAACTAATTTTCCTAGAAATACGACATAATTTTTTTATAAAGTATAAGTAAAGTATAAAAATTAAGTAGGTTTATCAGTGGAATGAACAGAATAAAATCAAATTTAGCGCGGCCTTTACGAATTTTCCTAGAGATGAGACCTAGCTAGATCCATTTTTTGCCAACGTTAAATAAGTAATTTTGAATCATTATTTTTTAAATGTTGGTAAATTTTTAAACATGTAGGTACATACAAAGTGATTATAAGGACCTCTGAAATATAACTATTGAGTGACTATCTTTCCGCCAGTCTGGGTATTTCTTATAACTTTCATTCCCAATTTAAACCCTTTTACCCTTTTCCCAATTTAATCCCTTTTTAAAAAGTAGCCTATATCCATTCTAAGGTCCTAGACTATCTGTGTACCAAAGGAGGTCATCGAAACGGCCCAAATGATGTATTGAAGGTACACTTAACGCTGGTTAAAACTCTAGTCGTACTTTTTTAATGTTGACTGGGGGATGAGAAAAAAACCTTTTAATTTGAGATGATGATTATCTGTTGCGTAATTATTTCATAGTAAAAACTGTCAGTGTCAGTTTCAGAATGTCAAACGCACGCCATTATGGCAGATTATTATCAGTTTCGTAGTGATTTCATGGTAAAAACTATCAACTTGACAGTTGTCATGTACCTCCGGTACAAATTTGGGCTGAGCTGTATGGGCTTTTGATGACCTTCTTTCGTTTAAATCGATTCAGTAGTTTTGGGGTGAAAGCGCGACAGACAGACAGAGTTACTTTCGCATTTATAATATTAGTAAGGATAAGGATAGTAATGATTAAACAAAGTTCAATCATCAAGTAGGTATATGAAAGCACTGTCCTTTAATAATCACAGTTAGCGGCCCAACCATAACGATTCGAAAGAATAAATGTAATAATAAATAAATATACTTGGACATTTTACTACTAAACACTAAAACTAAACTAAACAGAGCTTATACTGTGGGTACTAGACTTTACTTTACTCTACTCTACTCTCTACTTTTTTTTGTAAATACATTCATAGTAGGTAGGTATGAAGAATGTTTACTTAATAAATAAAAATATCCGATTTCTTTTAAATTAAACGCCGAGAGAAACTGTGCGAGACAGCTTTGCTATAGCTAGCAGTTCTTTATAAAGATGTTAAAGATACTTAGTTGTTATTTTTATAGGTCACAGAAAATAATAACATTCTCGACAGACAAAGTTTTTCGAAGAATAGTTATTTACATGTTTAAAACTATCGCCTAAGTTGGCCATTATAAATAACTAAGTTTATTTGTATATAAAATGCTAATAAGTACTATTTTGGTGCTAACACCTAATTGTATGATTACTGTGTTGCACTCACTGAACTTAAAAACAACTGCGAAAAAATCTGAATAAAACAAAACAATGAGTGAAAAAAAAACGAGCGAAAATTTCCGCGACGCAATAGCGTTTGTCGCTGTTGTTCGTCTGTTGCTTTGGTGTAGTGTAAGTGGTTGTGTAGAGCATAGGGGGGTATCATTGAATTAACCAGTTTTTTTTATTCCTATTTTCTGACAACTCACCTATCAACCTAGACAAGTTGCATTTTAACATTCGAATCGAAAAACACATAGAAACAAAATGTATGGAAATGACACAAGCTTTCGACAAATCGGGCGGTCACTAATGTCATTTCCATACGTTTTGTTTCTATTCGCTTGTCGATTTTAATGTCAAATTGCAGCTTGTCTAGTACACGTGGCGTAGGTGTTTTCCGACATCAAAGGCGTTTCGCTGTAGGGATTTTGATATTGTGCCTTTGTGACTATGAAGTGTTGGTTTTAGTGCCTCCATGTCCATAATTGGGTGTAGTAATCGAGTTAGGCTACAACTTTTATGTCAGTCGCGACAATTTTATCGTTCCATCTCTTCGCGAGATAGTTATAAAAATATTTAAAGTTCGCAAATTTTTTTCGGGAATCCCAGTATTGGCTGTGATGGATCTTAGGAAGTCCTATGTTAAGTATGGTCACCCCTACACATGATACAAGGCTGTCCGAGGCACTAGGGGGGCTACACAAGTTGCAATTTGACATTCGAATCGACAAACGAATAAGTAGAAACAAAATGTATGGAAATGACAGTATTGACAGCCCGACTTGTCGAAAGCTTGTGTCACTTCGTTACATTTTGTTTCTATTCGTTTGTCGATTAGAATGTCAAAATGCAACTTATCTACAGCCCCAGTTTATATGGTCAGCGTGATCGTTATACAGCCTGCCCTTGGACATTTGATTTTGTGATTCAATATTCCATTTCAATAAAAAGGTCAGTATCAATTTACATAGATTGGTACAGTACCAATGGCATTATATATAGTTACAGAAAAAAACGAAGGTCATCCGTTCGTTTTTTAAAATCAATTGTGTTCTTCTATCTGTTTGTGGGATTTTTATCGGTTCAGACTTTATATAAATTTCTTCGTAGTCTTTTCCCCACTCGATGCCAAGTGCTATGACAAAAATACTGAATGACGTAACAGAAATCTGCAATAACAAGATTTTCGAAGAGCTTTATTGTATACTAGCCTTGGTCCGCGACTTCGTTCCTGTTGGAGAGCGCCTGATGAAAATAAAATAGCACCAAGTGACTCTTAGCCTAATTAGTGTTAAGTGTAGTTTAAGTTTTTTGCACGTCATTCATTCGCACTTCATCCTTGTTCAAGACATTACAGTCACATTTATTCCACATCTGCAGTTTTTCTTCAAATCCCTAATTCTCCATGACATGGTCCATATCGAGCGGATTTTCAGCGGATTATTAATATTCATCGAGAATAAATCGTTAATTACGAATTAATTAACGCACTGAAGAAAATAATTCAACCGGACCTGAGGTTATATACCGGCAACGTGGAACGTGGAATAAGTGCAGTGCGATTCAACGGTGTTAAGCTTTATTACTATTCAATATCGTCACCCAACACTCATCCAGGTAGTACTTAACGTTAATTAAGGATTTATTAAGGTTAGTACATTATTTAACTAAATTATAATGTTCAAATAGGTACATGCAGTGCATAATTTTTGTTCGTATGTAACTCGTATTATCAGCAACAATTACGATTATTATACTTGAATAATAGTATAGTTGGCATTTGTGCAACATTAATAATTGTATTGGTGCAGTTAAATTATATCAATCGATGTAACATAGGTACGTAGGTACATGTAAACCTTTTGACATAATTATTGTAATTTAGTAACTTGGTCAGTGTTAGATATTATTAAAAGTTATATAAACCGTATTACGTGCACATTAATTATTATTTGTAATGTCATTATAATCCTTATTTTATATAATTCATGGTCAGTTAGGTACAGAGAAATTAAAACAATAAATTTAGTAATCACACCATCATAATTTGTATTTACATAATATTTACAAGATAGTAACTAAACCTATTAAAATTATTTACATTGTTTGATTGTAACATAGCTCATACTACCATAGTGTAATAAATTTACACTAATACTGCGTAGGTTGTTGTAGGTACTTGGAACCTGTATTTACATATAAGTAATTTGTTTGTTATAAATTCCAGGTCGACAATTACTCCCGACTCCCAGTATGTCCGAAGAAAGAGAATTAGTAAAGAAGCGAGGAAGTTTCAAAGGTCGCTTAACTGCTTTTATTAACTACCTTGACGCACTATGTGACAAAAAGTTAAACAGCTGTGATGTCGCGGAGTTACAACTACGCATGGGAAAGATCGAGTCGTTGTACGATCAATACGATGAGGTACAGTTACGTTTAGAATGCATGGTTGATGATGTTAAAGTACAATTTGCTGAGCGTTCTGAATTCGAGTCATTATATTATAAGTCTTTGTCTCGGTCACAAGATTTAATAAGTAAATATAATAAGGATAATGACTCAATTAGTAGTGATAAAAGTACTCGTGCCAGTAACCGTAAGCCTGTTAAGTTGCCTACCATTCAACTACCAAAGTTCAATGGATGTTACAGCAATTGGTTAGAGTTTCGTGACACTTTTACCAGTCTCATTCATACGAATGATGATATCGACCAGATTAATAAATACCACTATTTGCGAGCATCTCTGGAGGGATCTGCTGCTGTTGTGATCCAATCAATCGAGTTTTCCGCTAGCAATTATTTAATAGCCTGGAAATTGATCTGTGATCGATTTGATAATAAACGACTGTTGGTGCAGAATCACGTGTCTTCTTTATTTAATATCAATTCCATTACTAAGGAATCATCGACCGCTTTAAAAGGTTTAATTGATCAGTTAAATAAAAACTTGAGAGCGCTAGAATCCTTAGGTGAGCCAGTCAAGCAGTGGGATACTTTGTTAATTTATATAGTTACCCGTAAGTTAGACCAAAAAACCTATCGTGAGTGGGAGGAGCATAAAGGCCGTATCGACAAGGACAGCACGATAACATTCGAGGCATTTATGCAATTCATGCGCAGCCGTGCTGATTTAGTCGAAACTTTAGAGTTGACACGCAACAACGTCTCACAGCCCGTTAAACTAGGTTCTAAAATTAGTAGTAGTAGGTCTATGAATATGACACAAAGTTCTCATAGTTTTAGTACTGAACTAGATATTAAGTCTTGTCCTAAGTGTAAGGGTGATCACACCTTGAATAATTGTTCGCAATTTCTAGCCTTGAGTAATGAATCCCGACTTAAATTATTACCTAATTATAAGGTGTGTTATAACTGTTTCCGTTCGGGTCATTTTGCAAATCATTGCAAAAAACCGGGTTGTAAGTTATGTAAGCGCAGGCATAACACATTAATTCATACCTCTGATTATAAGAGTGTTATTAATAAGGATACATCAGTTGACAGTTCGTCTCCGTCAACATCTTCAGTTCCCGTTAGCACTGATCAAACCACTGTAGTGTTATCCAACCTTGGATCGTCTGTTGGTAATTGTAAACAGCGCGGCGTGTTGTTGTCAACCGCTTTGATCAAATTATATGATCGTAATGATGGTGAGCATATTGTGCGTGCAATGCTTGACAGTGGCAGCACATCGTGTTTCATGACGGAGCGACTGTGTAAGCAGTTGAATCTAAATACTAGTCAGATTGATGGTTCAGTGTATGGCATAAATAATGTGTGTTCTCGCATAGGCAAAATGTGTCATGTAAAAATGACATCATTAGATAATAGTTATAACGCTAAATTATATTGTTTTATTTTGCCATCAGTAATTAATGATTTGCCAATTCGTGAAATCGATACATCAGACCTCAATATCCCTTCTGACATAATTTTGGCTGATCCCACCTTTTACAAACCCTCGGAGGTTGACATTTTACTTGGTGCAGACCTTTTTTGGGATTTGCTTGGTACTCAAAGAATACAATTAGGCATCGGGAAGCCAGTATTGTGTGAGACCAAGCTAGGTTGGGTTGTCTCAGGCCCCATTTATTATAATAATGAAAAAACAGTTTTAAATTCACATAACATTAGATGTAATTTTATTCAAACCGGTTTCTCTAATGATTCAGACACGGGGTTAGATAAGATTCGAAGTGATTTAATGCGCTTTTGGAATCTTGAAGAGATTCATTCACAATCTTCTCATTCATATCTACCCGAAGAAAAATTAAGTGAAGACCACTTTGTTAAAAATACAATTCGTTTAGAGGACGGTAGGTTCTGCGTTCGTATACCTTTAAAGGAGAAACCCTGCATTCTAGGAGAATCATACCAAAGGGCTAGTAAATTTTTATACTCCTTAGAACGTAGACTTAAGGTTAACCCTGCTTTCAGTCAGCTGTATCACGACTTCATGTCCGAGTATAAAAAGTTAGGCCATATGACTGAAAACAAAGAGGTCGATTATTCAACTGGGTATTTTATACCACATCATGGCGTATTACGCGAGTCCAGCAGCACCACCAAACTACGCGTTGTTTTTAATGCTAGTTGCCCTACGTCATCGGGAGTTTCATTCAATGACGTTCAGTTGGTCGGTCCAACGGTTCAGGACGATCTTTTATCCATACTTATTAGGTTTCGACAGCATAAGTACGTCCTGGCCGCAGACGTCGAGAAAATGTATAGGTGTATAGCTGTACATAACTCTGATAGGCACTTGCAACAAGTACTTTGGCGTGATGATGCGTGTACTCCAATCAAGGTTTTCAAATTAAACACCGTCACTTACGGCACAGCTAGTGCACCATTTCTTGCCACGCGTTGCTTAAAGCAAATAGGCCTTGAGTGCACGAATAAAAAACTTGCTGATATCATCATGCATGATTTTTATGTTGATGATTTGCTGACCGGAGGTGATGACTTGGATGAGGTTATGCTTATTCGTACCCAAATTACCAAGGAACTTGCATCCGCTTGCATGCCACTTAGAAAGTGGAAATCAAACGAACCTCGACTAGTCTCTGGTATTTCACAGTCATCGTTAGACCTAAATATGGGATCCTGTGAGTCTAATAAATTATTAGGGCTTGACTGGTTTGCAGGAACTGACGAACTCGGGTTTTCAAATCAAATCACTTTGCCTTCCCATGCTAGCACTAAGCGGGATCTGTTGTCGGTGATAGCACGCATTTTTGACCCGTTAGGTCTTTTGTCTCCGTGTGTGGTGACCATGAAAATGATGCTACAGAGACTGTGGCTAGACAAACTTTCATGGGACGAGCCGTTAACTCCAGAACTAAATAGTAGTTGGAACATTATTGTCACATCTTTACCAGCTCTAAATAGCTTTCGTGTTCCACGTATCGTAGTGTGTAACTCGTATAAGACGCTAGAACTACATGTTTTTACAGATGCCTCGGAGCGCGCCTACGGTGCGTGCGTTTATGTTCGTAGTGTCAATGATCGGAATGATTGCATGGTCCGTCTACTAATGGCTAAAAGTCGGGTGGCGCCGATTAAACCCACCACAATTCCACGACTGGAGTTGTGCGGTGCCGTTGTGGGTGCTCGAATATATGAGAAGGTTGCAACCTCACTACGACTCAAGGTCGATCGAGTTTATTGTTGGACAGACTCCACCATCGTGTTGGGATGGTTACAGATGTTGCCTTCCAAACTTCAGCCATTCGTACGCAATCGCGTTGCTGAAATTTTAGATAAGGCGGGGAACTGTACTTGGAAGCACGTCCCAACTGATGAGAATCCAGCAGATCTAATATCACGTGGCATGAATATTAGTACACTGCAATCCTCGGATCTATGGTGGTGTGGTCCCAATTTCTTGCACCAAGATAAGTCCAATTGGCCATCTCAATCTCAGTTTTTAGACCCCGATAAATTACCCGAAATTCGCCCTAATGTTTCAATGAGTGCCATTACTAGTAATAATTTCCCTAATAACCTTATAGATTTTAGCCGTTTTTCAGGTTATTTAAAGTTAGTACGTACCATGGCATACGTATTAAGATTTATTAGAAAATGTAGAAAGCTTCATAATATAAGTAGTGCGTTTCTATCACAGGAAGAAATGCAGAAAGCTTTAAATTTGTTAATAATTGAGAGTCAATTAGAATCTTTTCCTGAATATTCTTTACTTATAACTAAACAGAATTTACCACGGAAATCCCAACTTATAAAATTTAATGTTTTTATTGACAAAGATAATATTATGCGTGTCGGAGGACGCTTGGAGAATTCAAATTTCTCCTTTAACAAAAAACATCCCATTCTTTTACAGTCCAGTCATAAACTTACAAAACTAATTTTCGAATTTAATCATATAAAATTAATGCATGCAGGCCCCCAGTTATTGCTAGCTACGATTCGTGAGTCGTATTGGCCTATAGGTGGTCGTAATTTAGCAAAGGCTTGCTATCGCAGTTGCGTACGTTGCTGCCGTATGTCTGGTAAGGTGATTACTCCTTTGATGGGAAACTTACCTCAGCAGCGAATTCTTCCAGGTGGTTACCCCTTCGAAAGCACTGGTGTCGATTACGCTGGTCCTATACTTTGCGCTAGTCGTCAGGGTCGTGGGTGTAGGCTGGTAAAGGTGTATATTGCTATATTCATCTGTTTTACCACAAAGGCTGTTCACTTGGAGCTTGTGGGCGATTTAACCAGCAATACATATTTACTGGCACTGTACAGGTTTATTTCGCGAAGGGGCAAGCCCATTAACATCTATTCCGACAACGGTACCTCATTTGTTGGCGCGTACAATGATCTCTCAAAATTTTTAAAGTCCGAACATAACTATTTAGGTGAATGTTTAGCAAATGATGGCATTAAAATTAATTTTATTCCCGCGTACACTCCTCACTTCGGCGGACTCTGGGAGGCGGGTGTTAAGTCGATAAAATACCATCTTAGGAGAGTGTTGGGAAATTGTCACTTATCCTACGAAGAGCTTTCAACAGGATTTGCCCTCTCCCGGTTTCATCTGATCTGCATCTTGTTGAAAGCGAACTGCGTCTTTCAACGTCCGGGGGCATGTTGGAGAGCGCCTGATGAAAATAAAATAGCACCAAGTGACTCTTAGCCTAATTAGTGTTAAGTGTAGTTTAAGTTTTTTGCACGTCATTCATTCGCACTTCATCCTTGTTCAAGACATTACAGTCACATTTATTCCACATCTGCAGTTTTTCTTCAAATCCCTAATTCTCCATTACAGTTCCCGTAGAAGTTGATTTTTCCCCCGTTTTTGCAACATTTATCATTGATACTCCGCTCCTATTGGTCGTAGCGTGATAATATATACTCTATTGCCTTCCTCGTTAAACAGGCTATCAAACACTGATTTTTTTTTTTAAATCGGACCAGTAGTTCCTGGGATTGATGCGTTCAACCAAACAAACAAACAAACTCTCCAGCTTTATAATATTAGTATGGATTAATTAATTCAAGTATAGATTAGCTGTTGCTGGCGGCGTTACTCGCGTTCATCAAATTTTCCAAAGCCCGTGTGTTTCTTGAATTTCCCAAAATCCTTTCATAGCATAGCATAATGCATCTGTAGGCAGTAGACAGGCATCCTGTCTACTGCCTGATGCATTATGACGTAGGCTACGTCATAATGCCTACCCCTGTGCCGAAATCCAGTCGTTCAATGGTTTGAGCTATGCTTTGTTAGATCAGTCAAGCAGTCAGTCACCCTTTCCTTATAAAATACACATCAAATTTTCATTGAAATCCATTGAGACGTTGTGAAGCCTATATTCGAAATGAACTTTCAGACGGACAGAACAGACATCCTCAATATGACAATAAAGCGTTTATTTCGACATTTAATTTTATTACAAAACCACATACACCTTTGTTTATTATGAAGTTATTTATTAGTATACTTAGATGTAATCGGCGTAGTATTCAATGCACTTATGTTTACAAAGAAACAGATTTATGTATTGGCAATAATTTTAATAAAGAAAATAACAAAATCAAAAAAACTAATGGCGTACTCTGAAACGATTTTCTAGTGACTAGCCCAATATTTAATTAGATATTATTTAGCTTTCAGTTAATTAGCAATTTGCATTTAGCCCGAAGCTTCTGGTTAGGGCAGTCAGTCTTTATCAAACCAATTATGTTTAGGTAAAATTATTCAGACGTGCCATATTATAACTATAAAGTAGCGACAAAAAATTTGCCAAGCATTTCACTACACTAGACCCATTGTTTAACTATGACAAGTGGAGAAATACACCTAGTAAACGCGCATGAAAATTTGTCGTCGTGCAGTCATGCAGCCACTCACGATTATCCATCCATAGCTGCGTTTCCTATGCACGAGATGGATAAGACGGCCCTGCATGCCGCTACATAATTTTATTGTCTTATTATCTCTTCTCCTGCTATAACTTCGACACGAGATAACCGACGACAAAATTATTTCGTTGCGCCCAAGTCGTTGGTTGCAAGCATAACAAAAACAACAGTTACTGATCCTTAATCTGAAGTCTTTTTTTGACAGTGGACTTCCTTCGGCCGATGCAAATGCAATAAAAACATCATCTTAATCACTGGCGATATTTTTGTCGCTATAGTTTGGTTTAAAGTGGTACGTCTGTATCCACGATTATATTTTGGGGCATTGTTTGTATTTGACAGTTGGATTGAATGGCGGAAAAAATAATCATTGTCCAGTCAAGTGTAGAAGTTTTATAACATGTTCTTTGTATTTGATTTTGGTCGCCAAATAAATTGAAATAAGTATATGAGCGAGGTATATGACGATCCGAACTACAGACTAGTTCCCAAGACTAATCAAAGAGTTTGTCAGTTATTCGGACATGCTAGCGCTATCTAGTTTAAAAAATATTAACTTGTAACAGTGTATTTTTATGTAGGATCAATCTACAGAAATAAATATCATATACTTAACGTTCAATATTTTGAGGGTTTCATTGTGTAATAGAGTTATCATGACTAACAATAAAATTATTCTCTGAAATTAAAAACCAATATTTTATAGATAGTATTGTAATTAAATTGCAACTGTTAGATGTACACAGCAAACTATGTGTGTACACGTCAAAATAAAATAAAAATTATGTTTACCTTCTTCTTTTTAAATTTAAGAGCTCAGCTCTTGTTGGTGGAGCAATCGCCACTGTTCTCGATCTTCTGCCTTTCGTTTTACCTCTTGATACGACTCGCTCCTCACTTTTTCCTTCACTTGCTCTATAAAACTTCGTCTGAGTCGTATGTTTACCTACATTAGATAAAATCCCTTTTTTCATTCTTTTTCCATAATAATAAACCAAGTGGACAAAATGGCCACTTTTCATGAATCAGAATATAAAAAACAAGCATACGAAAAAACAACTATATAGAATAGCCTTCTGTGCAATGAGAGGTCAGCCTGTCTTGGAAACGTAGGTATGTCACGCCACAGAATAAATAATAACAGAATGGCCACTCTCCGCCCCAGGGAGGGGCGGAGAGTGGACGCTCGTATACGGGATTCATATTGTCATTTACCAAACGTGGCCATTCTGGCCTCCCTGTATAGGTAACAGTAGTCTAACCAACCAAAGTAAATAAAAGATAGGAAGTGTTTCTGGCACATTATGTTTGAAAACCCCTCTAGCGGTCACTTAAGGAACTCTTCTTCTATTTAAGATCTACGCTCTTGTTACAAAAGAAACCAGAGACTTGCGTCCACCCGTCATGTAACCCCTTGAATTTTTATCGGTATTTTAGTTGTACAAAGAGAAGTTTTTCTGCATCACCTTAAAGTTGTCTGGCAAAAAATGCCTAATATTGATGACGGCCTTTGTACCAACTGTGCATAAAGTATTTACTTGTGGATCAGCTTCGGGTGGTGATGCACGTCTACACCGACCTATTTGTTTATCATCGCACGGCATAGATATGCAGCCGCGGCCTTTGGATCTGCATGTAGCAAGTTATTTTTAAAACATGCCTGTCTGACTATTTTTAACTGGCATTAAATTCATTTTGGAACGATTATCGAGATTCGCTTACGTTGACACTCTTCGCAGTGAAGGGGGATCAAACTGGTCCAGCCAGCCGTAGAGGTAGGTCATCATTATCTCCTTTACCTATTGCTGGGTGTACCACAAAGCAGAGACCTATTATATGGCAATTCACCTTCATAATCACAAAATTCGAAAGTAGTCAATGGATTGAAATTTTTAAGGAGGTTTTTTTACGGTGTAGGTAAGACGCATAATTTTTTTTTTACCACCCATGGTATAATAATAAAGCTACGCCAGGTATTCTCTTCCCATGATGGCGCACGGTGACGTCACGATCAGTGTTGCCGTTAATTGACATCGTCAATTGTCATTGACGTCATATTAAAGACGCAAAAGAATATGAAGACAAATTTCGACCTAGTTAGGGTGGGACTCGAGGTGTCCTGCCCGCAGTCGATTTTTCCCTTTATTATAATAACTCGTATTATCTTAGCATGGCAAATAAAAAAAACAAAAGATAGGTCGAGTTATCTTCAATATAATTAAGGAGATTTTAAATTCATGGTTGTTACCATACATTTCTTACTGGCCCAATTGTTTTTTATCTTGTGTTAATCATATATTTAGCTGAAAAAATTTTTTTTGTTGGTACCTATGTGTTTACGTTAGTGCGGTGTTTTAAATATCAATGACAAACTGCCGGTGACGTCGATATGATGCAATCACGTCACCTAGTTGTCAGTTTGTCAAGGGAATCTAAGACTCCTGAGTTATGTTGACTTTTACAAAAAGCGGAGAGGAAGTTTGTATTTCTGCCGTCCTCCCACGGGCGAAGAACGAAACAAACAACAAAAATATATCTTGTAGTACATTTATTTTTATGCTGTGGTCAGGGTTATTAACAACACTTCGTCATATACTCGAACCTGTGGTTTTTGCGTGATAAAATCTTGCAAGCCTCACAAAAGGCGCATTTAAATTAACTAAAGGTTTTGAAGTTGAGTAATGTGTTGGTTGTGTAGTAGCTGGAGTTAGTGCTCGCTCTCTATTCACGGGACGGTACCTAAATATAGTAGCGGAATTCAGGTGTATTGTGTATGAGTACACCTTTGCCCAACCTGTGGGGAATATAAGCGTGATGGTATGTGTATTCTACATCCAAAAGCTATTAAAGCGTGTTACTTTATTACGTGCTCGCATCTGTCAATCGTTTAGATTAGGTCGCGTTTGGCGAATATCCAGCTTTAGTGAAAATTTGCGCAACGCACAGCAGACGCCAGAGGGCGTTAGCGTACTTTACGTTGTTTGACACTGTTTCACAGGGCCGCTTTGAGTTATTGATATTCGTAAATGCATCGTCACAGCAGTGTAGCAATGCGCAGCCATTAAAAAAAATATTGAAGGGATTCTTGTAGTTACTATATCCTACTCATAATTAAAAACAACTTTTACCATAGCACAACTCTAAGATCAAAATCGAAAGTTAGCTGCTCGGTACATTTATTTTCATCTACGATTAAATATACTTCTTCTTCTTCTTATTTATTTATGGCAATTGGTGCCGATGTCGACAATTCTGCCAATGTCAAAGTGGATAGGTACATTTAAATAATATTACAAGTAATAAATTGCTGTACTTTGTAAAATATTTCAAAAACAAGCAAAATGGCGATCCGCCACAACCATGTTGGAATTCCTAGAATAGTTGCAATTTGACATTCAAATTGACAAACGAATATAAATAAAATGTATGTAAATGACACAAGCTTTCGACAAATCGGGCTGTCACTAATGTCATTTCCTGGGTTCGATTCCCTGGTTGAGAAACTGGGTTTTCTTATGAAATTTTCAGTAGCATGTCTCGCCCCCTATGACATGAGACCTAAACATACTGGGAAACTGTGTGTGACACTTATTCATTAAGAGGGGCGGTACCTCGAGAACGTGTTAGCGGTTTAGGTAATATAATATTGTTGTTCCATCCACCCGAGTCTCGATGAGAAGGAAAATCACGAATATTGCGTGATTATGGTTCTGAATTGATAATACCTGTGTATTTTCTTGAAAATCTAGCTTTTTATAAATCTTTGAGGGGATCTGGTGGTTCATGTTTCAAAATGCTGATGACGAGGTCGTGGGTTCCATCCATATTTATGTTATGAACAATAAGCGTTTGTGTTGGTCTGGGAGGTTCTTATATATATGTATTTACATTAAAAGTATATAACTATTACTTACAGTACAAGTTCTGATTAGGTTTTGTTACTATCTATTCACTAGATACTGAATCTTGTAAATAATATATTTAAATTCTTCTGTACGTATTCTTCGGCTGGACCAATCTGGTTGAAATTTTGTATGTATATCTCAACGGGTTCCTGGATGGTTTGAAACGCAATTTGACCCATTAGGTGGCGCTGATATCGATCAACCTGGAAACGAAGGCGAAGCTGCGCACGGGTCTCTAGTTTATTATATAACTGGTGACCCGCCCCGACTTCGCACGGGTTTGAATTTCTCGGCTTTTCTCTACTATAATATGCGTAGGTAAACCTACTACATGTAAACCTTTCTTTTGAATCACTCATCTATTCCTACAAACTGCATTAAAGTTCGTTGCATAGTTTCAAAAATGTAAGCGTACCTACAAACAGTGGGAGTCACTTTGTCGAATACTATGTAAAGATTTTGTATGGAGACCGTTGCGGATAAACTTCTCTTTATGAGCTTTAGGCTACCTACACGTGTTGTTTGTTAACTGACGGTGCGTTCGCCGCATCGTAATGCTACCGTGTTTGTATCAGAAGCCTAACGGGCCTTTGATTTGAAATCGATCCCTTTGTATTTGGCAATCCATGGCCACATCACTCGGCTATCACTGCTGACGAATATTACGCAATAATGAGTCAGTCGCCGTATTCACACGCAGACGACATTGGCAGCTCCGTACTGTGTGTCTTCATCAATCTTACTGTACCATCCAACGCCAAATATTTATGTTCTTATTCTTAGGGTCCGCTGACATAGGACCGCTTAGAACCACTAGGCTAACGATAGATAAAGATGGCAGTCAAATTGTTTTTTCTATAAATCTTACGTATGCTGTTTGTACACTGGAACTGCTTATAAGGTCTAAAATTAAATAATTCTGTCATAAAATGCAACAGGGTTCAACGCTATATTCTGTTTATGTAGAATTCGTTCGGTCGGTTTGTTGACTGCCGAGTAAATTGATTCTGAACAAAGACCTCAAATCAACCGATTGTAACCGAAACAAATAGTTCTACCATAATTAAACAGCTTATTTTGTTTGTTATAATTGTGTTCATTTAATGATTTTGGCCATGTTTACCTAAGTGTAAATTCCTTTATGAGGTTCGCATATTGCAAATATGTTACAAATTCACTAAGAAACTAAGAATACTTAACAAACGCGAAACTACCCGTTAAATTAGTTTATGCAATTACAGTGCTCTTGTAAATATTTCGAAAAGTGAGATGTGGCTTAGGAAATCAACTGGGACGTATATTAGATGTTAATAAACAGAAATAAAAGTTACGACTGTTAATGTTATTCTGTATGATGTCGATATTCTACACGATTGTGGAATAGAATAGGTAAGATTTCAGTAAACCGATATAAATAAACGTAATTGATACCGACAAATAAACTAATTAATTAGCCATTAATGCTAGACGCTTACCTGGTACTACGGGTGACTGAACGAACGGTCGCAGACGACATAACGATGTTCACATAAAATAAAATAAACAAAGGATTTCTTAAGATTTTTCTTACTTAAAGTTCGTCGGACAATGTCTGTATCTTCTAATCAGTTCTTAGAATTTTAGTCTGTATATAAATATCGCTAATAACTCCTTTGTGTTAGATTGTGACAACGATATGACGTAGGAGGAGCGACGGCTCAAAATAAGAAAGCTTCTGACGTCAGAAATCTTGATTAATGCAATATTAGGAGCTACGGGTTGAAGGTTCACGTCCTGTAAGGATATTAATAGTACACAGCCCGTACTAATAATATTTTGTTCCTAATATAAATTCAGAAAGCACTCACACCACGTAACAAATTAGTACCAGATCTATGAGTATCTGTCGACGAATGTGAATTTGAGTCTTGTGATGGTCAAAGGGATGATAATTTAGTCGATACGCGTATGAAACACAGACGTCCGGTGCATGACAGTTTCCGCAAATAAAAAAAACTCGTCTTTATCAAAAATAGTGTAGGTACTGGACAATAATTTGGACATGCAATAAGTCACTGTCACCAGATATGACACACACATGATTTATAAGCCACATTTCAATTCGTTTGAACAATTTTCCTATTAAAAAGCACAACCACGCATCCACGCTAATAAGGAAGACAGAAAATAACATTATCTCAAAGAAATTAGGGCTACTGCACAACTACACTGCACATCCGTTTCCGCGAAAATTCTTCGTAAACTCATTTTAATACCACATTAATAGATAAAGATCTTTATCCATTTTATCGTAACATAGCCGGCAGTGCCGCTGCTGAACATGCCGCAGTGGTCGAGCAAATGCACTAGGTTTGATCCCCGCTCTGATCCGACCTGGGGGGTATGGGGGGGGGGTAACAAAATGTATGTAAATGACATTAGTGACAGCCGGATTTGTCGAAAGCTTGTGTCATTTCCATACATTTTGTTTATCGATTCGAATGTCAAAATGAAACTTGTCTAGCCCCCCTTTATAGCTTACAGACAGTTGATTCTAGTTTAAGTATTTTTACAAGTACGATTTGTTTTTCTATATGCACCTACTGTACATGAGATGATCTTAGTGGCAACACTAGATATTGGAAAATATCGAAAACGGAATAAAATTATTTGTTAGTAGTCTCATCAACAATACTATTTAAATACCTACATATTTTTTACACAATTCAAAAGATCTAGTTCATAAACAACAATGAAAAGCATTTTTCTTACGAGTGTATCTTACATAAAAAAATGCCAATTAGACCGTAAGTACTATCACAGATTCTTAGGGTAATATTCAGAGACGATGCTAAGCGTAAAGTAGGTAATGCTTCCGTATGTCAAATTTGTATGACAATTTGACATACGGAAGCCTAAGTTTATGCGTAGCATCGTCTCTGTATATGAGCCTTAGATTTTTGCTCTTAGGTTTAAGTATTATTTTATTTTAAACTAGCTTTCCGTCAGCGGCTTCGCCCGCGTGGTCATGTATTATACATAATAAACCTTCCTCTTGAATCACTTTATCTATTAAAAAAACCGCATCAAAATTCATTGCGTAGTTTTAAAGATCTAAGCATATATAGGGACAAAGAGACGCGACGGAGGACTTTGTTTTATAATATGTAGTGATAAAATAAAAATAAGTATTGTTTTGGTGCCTATATCATCATTTCTGAAAATGCTCGATTACGTCATCACGCTGCAGTCTGCACAATGAACATTTATGTTGTACGCAATATTAACTAAATACGACTTTGTATTGATTTAATGGATGGCACAAAGCCGCCGGCGGGCAATATGCGGAAGCCCTGTTCCTGTGTATATTTAAAGAAGGTCATCGAAAGCTCATAGCATCTAATAACTCAGCCCAAATTTGTACCGGAGGTACATGACAGCTGTCAAGTTGATAGTTTTTACTGGTTTTTACCATGAAATCAATAATAAACTGATAATAATCCGCCGTATTGGCGTGCGTTTGACATTCCGAAACTGACACTGACAGCTTTTACTATGAAATCATTACGAAACAGCTAATAGTGTGCCAAAATGGCGTGATTTTACACAAATTAAAAGTTTTTTTTCTTATCCCCCAGTCAACATTAAACAAAGTACGACTAGAGTTTTAACCAGCGTAATACAGAGTATTTTTTCCAATAAGTGTACTTTCGGTACATCACTTGGGTCGATTTCGATGACCCCCTTTAACGGTTTTTGGTCATTTCCTTATTTTTTTGTATGGTAAGTATAGTTCTTTTAAAGATTCAAGTACATATAATATACACATATACACTCTACAAATACGTTACACACTACTACGAGATCCATGAGATCCATGACGCCCAAATTTTCAATGCGTCGTCTTAAGTATTTATTCTCAGAAACTATACAGTAATACAGCCCACAAGCTTAAAATTTTGCATATACAGATTTAGTCTGTACGTTATGGTCTGAAAGCTCCTTGGCTCAGACTAAGTATAGAGTTGAAATAGCCTTTGCAAATTGATTGACACTGACATACACCGTGTTTCTCTATGGCCGGTTCCTATCCACATAAATCCTATTTCTTCTTCTTCTTCTTTTTTCTTTATGGCAATTTGTGCCGATGTCGACAATAATCCTATTTCTTGTTAGCAATTACTAGTGATAGGTGACATAACGTCCATACAAATTATGTCAAAATTCTATTGTTAGTAAGCAATTCTATCGACTGATTTAATAAAGGAACCGGGCGGTATTAGGTAACAGAGGTACTGGGGATATGACGACAGTACGAAGATTTTTGTTTTTGTTTATACTTTATGCAGGTGTTATACATAATTAAGTTTAATTATTACATATTTTAAGCCTCACTTTTCCGATAATGTTCTTTACTTTTTATTTTTATCTGACTTCAAAAGAGGAGGTTCTCAATTCGAGAGATTTTTTGTATGTATGTTATGCGATTTCTTAGTCAATTGTGGACCGATTTTGAATTTTTCCTTTTTTTTTATTAACAAACAGGAACAAAAACGACAGATAAAACCGTTAAAGATCGAACTTTTTTCCTATTTGTCCTCCAAGGAGCACACGAAGCAAGGGGATAGATCGGAGTAATTCAATTTGAATCCTCAATAACGACTGAAATAATCATGTTTATTTGTGTAACACAATGTATTTACAAATTAATTTACCTTTGAATATGAGCACACTCATGTGTCCCCAAATATTGGCAATACAATGATTACAAGGCATTCCATTGATTTGCAGGACAAAGCGAATGCGGTCCGACAGCCGGGCCGGCCCGCCGACCTCACCAGTGTCATACACAACAATTATGTGTGTTTGTGTATTAAGAACAGACAAGTGCGAGTCTGACTCGCGCACCGAAGCTTCTATAGGTACAAACTTGTATGTAGGTATACCTACAAAGGAGTACCTAGTTCTACAATCTAAGGAAATGAGTCTAGAAGATCCTTCCCCAATTTTCATTCACACCATAATATGTTATTGTTACATACAGCTACTTTCACCAAAATATAAAAAAAAAATGTATTATGTCATAATCATAATAGTGAGAGTACCGCTCATTGCTTAGCAATAAATAATATGCCAGATTATTTGTGGTTACAATCCCATCCAACCTGAACTTTTACCGCGAAAGGTGATTCGGCATCTTACCAAATCCCCGCCTCCAAAGAGAGGAACTATGTTTGACAAGTCAAGGAGTAGGTAGGTACTTTTACATAAAACCCTCAATCCAGCCATTTAACGAGAGCCTCTAATGGAGTTCATTGACGTCGTACATACCTACAAATCTACATAAACACGCGTTGGTTGCGAACTATTAAAATACAATAGAACATAATAAGCGAGATTAAATTGTTCGATTATTGAATTTTCCCACAAATGACTGATTGACGCTGATGATGATTGACGCTAAAATAATGCTTTCATGGAGCAGAATTCACCGAGTTTAGGTTTTAGTTATTACTGGAAATAATTTTTTTACTACTATGATTGGTGACCAATGGCAAGATATTACTGCTTTAGAAGAATATATAGAAAGAAAAAAGGAAATCTACACTAATAATATTATAAAGAGGAAAGATTTGTATTTTTGTATTTTTGAATGTAACGAATAAACTCAAAAAGTACTGGACCGATTTGAAAAATTCTTTCCATGTTAGATAGCCCATTAATCGGGGAGGGCTATAGGTTATATATCATCACGCTACGACTAATAGGAGCGGAGTAGTAATGAAAAATGATGCAAAAACGGGGGAAAAAATTATAAGACCACGCGGGCGAAGCCGCTGGCGGGAAGCTAGTACTTAATAAAGGCAACAATTTATACTGCCAAAGGGTTTTGAAGTGCAGGTGGCATTTTGACAAAATGATGATAGTTTCGTATGATTTGCCTGTCTACAATACATATTTCTGTGGTTGTGTAATATTTCATATTACATTTAGACGACGTCTGTGGTCTCGTGGCTCGAGTACCGGACTGCTGATCACAAGGTCGTGGGTTCGATTCCCACAGGACACAAATATTAATGTGATGAATATAAGTATTTGTGTTTGTCTGGGTAAACACTCACCCTCCTATGTATAATAAGTATGTATTTACAAAAAAAATATATAAGTATTATATCCATTGTCTAGTGCCCTCATAACAAGCTCTGCTTAGTTTGGGACTTGGGACTTGATGGTTCTGTGTAAAAATGTCCGCAAAATATTTATTATTATTTATTTATTGAGGAACAAAGCTTTATCGAATTGTTACAGTTTATGACAAAAATATATTAATTACTTACTCTGTTTTCCTCCGTGGCTTGCAGAGCGCGTTAAGCCCTCTTGTCATAGCAACACTTACTATAACAATAATTTGTAAGTACTCAAACATGGACTTCTAAAAGGCTCCATATTGAACAATTTAGTTCTTCTCGAATAAATTCATATAAGAATTCGCAGCAAATCTTTAGCGTCCCTTTTCAGCTATCCGTAATAAATATCACAAATTCGAAAGTTATAATAAAATAAATAAATAAAGTAACTGTCTGTAACAATTTTAGGTCTATAGTCCGCGCGGAACTAGTTTGCCACGCCTTAGGTAGGGACGGGGGTAAGGCGGCGGGTTCCATCCCACCGCGCGCAGGTGACCCTGCCCCTCCGTCCCGCCGCTCACATCTAAGGCGCGGCCAACTAGTTCCGCGCAGACTATAAAACTTCTGAACTGATACCAAATAATACTACCAAGCCGATAGAGTTCCTTCTGAGGAAGTCCATTGGCTACTTTTTGTTTTAATATATCCTTTGGGATCCGCGTGGAACGCATACCGCTACACATTGGCGTGATTTTATATTATGTTTAGATATTAAGACATTTTTTACCACCAAATTGTAGTATTTTTTTATTACTATGTTGATATTGCTCTTATTCCGTCGCAATAACGGTGTTTCTTGTAGAGCATGTATTAGTATCATTCATGGCGGATCGACGCACCGACTTTTCAAGCTAAAACACTAGTGGAAAAGTAAAACAACTCAGAAATTCTGACCAACATTTCATTACAAAGCTACATCCCTCCTATTTAAAATACAACTTCTCACGAACGTTTCCAAACGGGATACAGAGTGAGTTTATACTTTTTTGGTGCATACTCATTCGGTCATCGCTTTGTTTATATTGATCCACTTTCCAAAATTACACATTGAATATCCGATATGAGACGAGATTGAAATATGGGACGGCCAATTAGTAATGATTACTTACGTTGTTTAAAAACTATTTCATGCTATATTTAAAATTACTAGGCAGTATTGAGATTTAAAATGAGTGTTATAATATTTTTTTATTTTTTTTATATCTTTTACTTTATTATTTTTGTCTTTCAATTAATAATAATTAAATTCATTCTCGGATAATTTTATGTCTATGTGTGTTAATAAATTCAACTTTCCATTTGGCAATCGATAAACTCAGGGAAAATGTTCTTTATTCGTCCGTATGTTTTTGAGTATCTACTTCCTTAATTATGTCACATAACACAATAGGGGAAGTACTATACTTATTTGTGAGCGATATACCGCATGATCGGTCCGATCACAAAATGATCGTCACGACAAATCGTACATCCCGGGCTACAAATAGGTACACTTGACGCCAGTAAAATCTTATCGTGTTTAGATCCATGGGATCTGCTTGGAAGAGTTCAATGACCTATTAATTCCTTGATCTATATATAAGTATTAAACTTGATACGCTACGATAGGAGTAAATAAATTATACTTTATATCATGTCTTTTCTCTGTGGAGCTTTATTGTCTTGTAGGAATTTGTAAATTGTCAGATGCGCCCGTCGTAATTCATGGACCCAGCAAATGTACGAGGTAACATATATTATAAAAGTAATAATAAATAGAAACGTGAATACTTTGTTTTTTAAGTTTGTCCCAATTCCGAGGAAATTCCAATAAATTCCGCCGTGCCAAACTTTACGCTTCCAGGTCCAAGTCAGTGAGTATATAGAACAGAAAGAAAATACACGGAAAGTTCAATGCCCGCAGTAACTCACTCTCAATAAAACCCTCAGTTTCTATTTGATCCATTACTATAGTACGATAACTGTTATAACTCAATAACAGATAAATAGGGCGCCATGTTCCAATCAGTGTAACGTGAAATAAATTAGGCTACTATTTTGGCGACCATCACACGTATCGCAACATTATTTATTTCGGGAGAGAGCTGTGGCGACTGCGTTGAAAGGGACGCAAGGTCACCGGTTCGGGCCCAAGTTCTTTCACCGACGCCAGACTGTTCGTCATTTTCATATAAAAATTACCGTTTAAGGTCTTTACAACCATGAACCTCTCATGGGAACAGATACATGATTTTATGAGGTCGTGGAAATCTGCTTCTGCGTACGTCTGTGTTGGTAGTAATATTCTGGAAGAATATGGCTTATTGACTGACGTTATTGGTGTTGCTGGCCAAAGCGTTTTTAGGCCACGGTGGTCGCTTACGATCAGGCGGAATCCATCTTCTTATTAACCAGATTCTTTCGGAATAAAGGTTTAGCTAATTTATGAGCTGTATTCTCCTTTTGTGATATATATCTGGGACACTTTTTAGTTATAAGGTGTCCCAATATGCCAGTTTATATGTAGGGACTACTGTTTTTGTGTGCGTATGGACTAAAAAGGCCGCATTTGTCACGGCTTTGGGATAGTAACATTGAGCACAACCCTATCAAACTATGGATCAGTGGTGACTAATCTGCTTCAATTAGCGAGGCCTTGTTTTGCCTCTTTATAAAAGGCCTATTGAGAGACTAGACATATTACCCAGCTGGACGAAAACGATTTCGGTCTTAACAAAAAAAACATGTTATGTTGTTTTGGCAGATGGAGACACGCCAATTCACCAACTGGGCCTCCCGGAAAGATCCCAGTATGGGCACTAGGCAGAATGGTGAAGTTGCTGATGCGGCTCTGGTTTCACTGTCACGAGTCTTAAAGAGACCGGTCGGTGTGATCGCGTTTCTTGGCTATAGCTCCATTTGGCAGTTAAGATTGTTGTGGTCTTGGGTTTCACCCCAGCTACCAAATTCAGGCAAACTGGGGATGAGATCTGCAGTATAAACATACTGTAATTACTATCACGGTTTTTATTAAACGCTACGTATTATGTATCATCTTCCTAGCCTATCCCCAACCATCTTCCAGTCTACCCAGATGCGGCTGAATATCAGTATTTTACAACGGTCGCTGGTAGGTTATAAAAATGATTATCTAGGCCTCCAGCAAGACTACTGATTAGAATTCTAAAGAGGTGCTTCCCTCAAATAAACATGTGATGTCAAGGTCGTTTTTTTAATTAAGTTCAAATAAATTGAACCATTTTTATATCTTCTTCTTCACGTAGAAACTAAATTACAGTTCACGTAATAGGTAAGTTGCCATGCTAGATTTATTATTAATTACGCGCCTGGAGAAAAGAACTCTTAGAAACGTCGAAAAGCATCAATTCGTTATACTGTATTTTTCTCTGAAAAGGCGAATAGAGGGCCAATTGCCAAGAAAATTAATTTTGACAGTAAATTAAAAAGTGGTCTACATAATTATGGCTTCGTTGGCTTTGGTAACTTTCTGGTATTATGGCAACAATCTTATGGAAAAAGAAAAAGAAATGGTATCCTGCGAATTACATAGATTTAGGACCGCTTTTACCACCTCCCCTAGTAATTTCCCGTTAAATTACGTGGCACCATTGATTTAAATACTAAAGAGAGCCGTCCGAACATTTGACAGATGCATTCGCCATACACATAAACACCATCTTTGTTAGTATCGCATGGCATTTGTTTTTTAGCCGATCGCGGGCTATAAATAGTTCACTTTGGTATAGAGAAGACCATTTTGGGACCAAGTTCGGGGGTGTCATTTTGACATACGGCACGCCCAGTCCTTACGCAGGAAGTCAATGCTTGGCACATCATTTCACATAAGTTATATTCCATATTTGGATTTATTCTGCGGACAGCGGCTACAAATAGTAATATAATAAACAAAAGGCTCATAATAAACACAATACCATCAAATAAGACCCATTGAGATTAAAATAATCGGTAGAAACTTTTACTGGTTCCTCCGCGTATGTGTATTTCTTGAACTTTCGTGTGATTGACATTGAGTTTTATAATTTCAAAAGCCATATTTGTTATATAATGTAAGTAGAAAAAAATAAAATTTAGTACTTAGATATGTAGGTAGCAACATTACAAATACTATATACTATATACGTACTAAAAAGAAGTAGAAACAAAATTTGACTAATCTTTAATATCTTATTATTTGGTTCCCAGCTAAGGCTTATTTATGTCGATGTTCCTTGACAATAGGGCAAGAGAAGGAAAATTCGGTTTTTAATCGGCGAATCCGACATACCTGGCCACCTCCCCAGGTCAAAGGGATCCATGTGGGTTTCCACATCCAATAAAGAATAAAAAAAAGATAGTATGGCTTAGAAAGAGCAAAAAGACTCGCGATATTTTATCAGAAAACAGACAAATAGCGTTATTTTCGCACAATAGGCTAGTGGATTGTTTATTTGGTTATAAAATCAAAATTGGTTAAAACAATTTAAGGCTATCACTCGTTATGCACTAACCTGTTGAGTTGAGTAATTGTGTTTGAATCTTTGAACACCAAAAACTTCACGTGCTTTCAAATCTATTCCTTGATTTAAGCGATTGTTTGTGTGTAATGTGACATACAAATTATCACTTTCATTCAACATCAACCCATTAATCGTCCCACTGTTGGGCACGGGTCAGGCTATATTCCAAATTACTTATACATAAACAAACATATACATACAAAAATATAGTATACAAGATTAGATATATTTTTTCTAAGTTTGTTATTTTGAAGAAATCAAACACTACTCTAAAAAAATTGCTATGAAAATATTTAGTGTTAATTCCGCTTATGCTGAGATGCAAGAGCACCGCCCTCCCGCCCGCAAAATTATGCACATGCAGAGAGAACTAAGTCGTTAGTGCAACATGCATACCCTTCACTTTCGCTCTCGCCGGCGCAGAGTCAACACTTCGACGTCGCACCTGATGATGCCTCGCGGGGAGGCGAAACACGTGTCGTCATATAGGTTTGGGTATGCATGTTGCACTAACGACTTAGTTCTCTCTGCATGTGCATAATTCTGCGGGCAGGAGGGCGGTGCTCTTGCATCTCAGCATAAGCGGAATTAACACTAAATATTTTCATTGCAATTTTTTGTCATGGATTTTCGCAAAGTAACGCCTGATTCCATTAATTTTAAACACTATTCTATTTTTGTTATTTACCATAAGCTTGACACGAGTTTTAAGTCTGCATATGGTCGCAAGGTTCAATATGACGGCTCTGTCTAATGCCTATGTGAGTGTGGACACAGTAGCTGCGTTCGATTGCATTCACCTTTGTTACCGTGGATGTATATTGTACATATGTTACATGTTAGGTATAACGGTATTTTGTTTTAATTCGTTCGCCCGGCGAGCTTTGTTTTACTTATATTACAAAAAAGTGCAGGGAGTTGTGTATTTCTAGTTAGGGGGGTGTCAGTTACTATTTGATACCGTTACGAATTCTATTGAAGAGCAACGTTTTATAAAAAAAAATAGCGCACCGTATTCGCTTCGACATTTCGAAATTTCATCGTATTCGGATGAATGGTATAGGAATGATAGCAAAATACACAAAAATAACAAATATTTAGTTGTATCGTCGTATCTACCCATGTATTTCCTGAAGGGTTAGGCAGAGGCGTACTAATGTAGGTAGGTACACCCACATTACGTCCTTATTTTCAGGTCCCAAGTAATAGGCGAGCCTATTGCCATTAACCGTGCACAAAACCCAACTCTGAGCTGCTGCTAAGAATTTCATACAAAAACCCAATAACACGTGGCTCGACCTGAGAATTAAACCCAGGACATCAAGCGTAGCAGTCGTACTTAGGACTACTAGGATGATGATTATATTGGTCATCGGTTTATTGGCCAGAAATTCAGTCCCTTCTTATAAAATACTAATACCTAAATTTCAGCCACATTTGGTTAGCCTGGAAGCCGACCCCAACATGGCTAGAAAGGAACTAGGAAGATGGTGATTAGGATATTATGAGTAGGTACTATTTGCACGTGCTAACTCGCCAACTCCTTGCACTCCGGCCGCGCTAAACGATCTCTTGGATTCTTATCCAACAGGCGATCTGATTGCGGATTTTATTGGTATGTCAGAAGTACTGTGAGGGGAAGGTATGAAAGTGTATTTTACCTTCTTTTAGTTACTTTGCTTTGTTTTATAGATTTTAATAAAGGAGGTCATCGAAATTCGCCCAAATGATGTACCGAAGGTACACGTATTGGAAAAAATCCCCTGTACTACGGTGGTTAAATATCTAGTCGTACTTTTTGGATGAGAAAAATAACTCTTAATTTGAGGAAAACCTTTTGGCATAATATTGTCAGTTTCATACTGATTTCATGGTAAAAACTGTCAACTTGACAGCTGTCATGTACCTCCGGTACTTTGGGCTGAGTTGTAATTGTAAGGGCTTTTGATGATTTTCTTTAGTTTTTTTAGTTACTGTAATTGGTGGATTCGTAGTAATTAATTAAATAAATAAATGAGGGTAACAATTATTATCGAAACTATAACTGGGCATAGCGGCTTGGCCTTTGCCTGTGTATATCAAAAAATGATACCTACCTACAGCCTCAGCACATCGTCACTGCACCATGTTAATCGTGTTCTACACAAGTTGATGTACGTTTAGAGTATTTCTCCTATTTTTATTTTGTTTACGGGGGGAAACCTATGGGATTAGAATGGAGAGTGTGGCAGTTTTACTCAGTAACCTTGCTTCAAGTGCGGTCTAGGAGAATTTCTCCCTACTTATTGTAAACTGTCCGATGACGCCACTATTCTAAAATATCACGCGACCGTTGAGCGTAACTAGAAATAAATATTGTAGCAACAGCCAAGGGTTCCCATTCATTACAGCGTCAACTCTATATATAACCATTTGGATAATCTGCTATTGATCCTACGTTCAAAACGACAGTCATTTTATTGTTTTCTATTTGTGCGCCGTTAAGTGGTTTCGAAAACCACGGAGCTATTTGAAATTGTAATGTGTACATACCATCACGCCCGTATTCCCCGAGGTGTTTGGCAGAGGCGTACTAATGTTGTACCTACAGTTCGCCGCTTTGTTTAGTTTCCATGTAATGGGGGGTGAAGCTAATCCCATGAACTCCAAAGTCCGAGCTGCTACTGAGAATTTCATAGAAAAACCAAATAACACTGCTCGATCTGGGAATCGAACCCAGGACCTCGAGCGTAGCAGTCGCGCTGAGAACCACTAGGGTTACGCTAACGAGACAGATAATAGGGTTTACTAGGGGGATACTAGGTTTAGTGTAAGTAGGTATGGCTTTTCAGCGTAATGGCTTTGGCTTTGATTCATTTTGTGTTAGGAAAATCTCGTTTCGCATGAGACTTAAATTATATCTGTATTATCTACATATTATAATTACCTAAAAGGAAAACGTGTTTTGAAAAAATGTTTATGCAAAATTTGAAGTAGATTGGACCAAGGAATCACGTTGTCCCATACAAACTTAGCCCCCCTTTTCACACCCTTAGGGGTGGAATTTCGAAAAATCCTTTTTTATCGGATGCCTACGTCATACAAAGAACACACCCTCCAAGATTCAGGTCTCTACGATCAGCGTTTAGGCTGTGCGTTGATCCGTCAGTCAGTGAGTCAGTCATTCAGGACAAAGCATTTTATATGTATAGATAATCATGATATAATCTTGTTATAATAATAATATGTGTTTATTACCAACATTCTAGAAAGCGTGTCCATCATAGGTGTCTATCAAGCCACCGACCTCTTTGTAATCTTATACGTCTGACGTTAGTTGTCATTGTCTTTGGTACGCTTCCATGATCTTTTATGCGTCGCATTTGTGTTGCAAGCCTGTCTTTGATTTAAAGGAGATTTTATGTTGGGTATTTTGCGAATAATGTCGGGCTGACCGCTAATATACACATAACATAACGTGACAATTTATTTTTTTACTTTAAATGAGAAATCTGTTTAGTTATGTCAGTATTAGCTGGGCCGATTCATACTTAATACCGCGGCCAGCACCAAGCTCAATGAAAAAAAAAACATTATTTTTTATGCATCATCGCGCTTTCGCTCGGCCATTCCGCCAATTTTTGTGCGGTCTGGGAAAACAGGGCAGTTTAGCGTCCCGGATTTTTCGGGGACTCCGGGATGGAGAACCAGAAACCATTGAATATACTGGAGATATTCGGCGTATATTTTGGGCTTTGGCTAATCAAATATGAGATTTTGTTTTATTATCACCACACACCACCAACGAACCACATTGCTAATCGTAATTAGCAATGTGGTTCGTTGGTGGTGTGTTGATATCTGTTTCTGTCGTTTTGATATAGATAAAGAGACGTTATTATAAATAATACCCGCTGTAGTTGTCTATAAAATTATAGTTTTGTAATAGTGCCGTGTCATTGTCTAACTAACAAGCTATTCGTTCAGTCTAAATTATAAACAAAATTGTTTCTTTGCTTGTCCCGTCTGCAATACATTTTCCAATATTACAGACCTTGTTTATAGATTTTTAGTTAGTACCTATTTTGTAGTATGTCTTAGATTTATGGGATAGTTATTACTTTATTATAAAAAGTGACTTATAAAAGTTCATTTGCGGATTTTGTTGGTAAATATTTGTCGGATATTGGTCAGGAATCTTTTGCTGTAGTTTAATGTTTAAAAAAATGCTAGCTTGTAATAAGGGAAATTGCATGTTGGGTTATTTACGGATATTCTCGACAAAACCAGGTCGAGTCCTTGTTTCTTTTGGTTGAAAGAAAGGTTTTTGATTTTCATAGATTTGTTTATTATGTCAACAAATCAAAACGGTTACTTCTGTGTCGAATTAACAATCATTACTTCATTTTGTAAAGATCATAAATAATATTATCATCAGTAGTATTCATGTGCATCGTATTATGTGCTAATAAATACTTGTAGAATGCCATAGAATATAGAAAAAAATAATGCAAATATAGTCATTTCATAGGGAACGACATTGAATTTTAAAGAAATCGGAGATGTTTTGACAGATCTCTGCAAAACCTGCAATCCACTTTTTTTTAAATAAAAAGATCTTGAATGTGATTTACATGTTTTTGTCTAAGAATCCTTCTCAATAATAAAATATTGTTGTGCGATGCGCAGGAGTCGCGCGGGAGCGTCGCTAGACGAACGGTTCACGGCGACGGATGACGCGGGCGGCGTCCGGCTGACGGTGTCCAACGCGCGTACCGGTGATACCAATGTCTACACACTGCAAGTGAGTATGCCCCTTTATATTTTAATGTACGAAAAAGATTATATTAATGGGACGGTTGTTACCGTGAGACTTTTTGCGATTGGGACGTTTTGCGCCTAAACCTCAACGGCTGTTATCCAAAACAAAATTGTAATAGTACATTATGATATAAGTGCGGTAAGTTGAACATTACAGCTGAGGCGATATTGCTACAAGAAAGAAGAGGCTGTAATTATCAAAGCGCACGTTGTCATACGACGTTTTATAACATATTTGCGAGGAAATAAAAAATCATCGGACTTTCGCAAACGAATAAATCTATCACTTTTTTAGGCTAAGGCACAAAAAACAGCCAGTATTATGGATATAGTTAATTAATATTTTTGTGTTTATATTACAGATGATGTTTTTTATTATATTTTATCTCCCAAAGTTAATTTTATTCAGAAAATGTTGACCACTTTTCTGACAAAACTCTTTGCTAAGATTTAAAAAAGTACCGTTCGTGGAGTATGTATATCTATGGTTTTTAGACGAAGAATCTTGACAAACCGTGCGTTTTATTATATTAAAAAACAACTCTTGCGATTTACATTACATTACCGCACAAGTACTAGTAATGAGATACAATATAGTAGGTATTAAAATTGGTGAAATAAGAGACCCTTTACGAGCAAATGTGTTATAAATAAAATATTGCAACCATGATTTGTTTAAAGCAGTGTCTGTGGAGTTCCATTTCGGGTTTTCTCCATAAGATCCATTTTTTTGGAACCGCGCAACTACTTAGTTTGACTTTTCAAAAGTACCTATTGATATGGTCAAAATGAAATAAAACATTTGAGTGTACATAACGTAACATTATAATTTAAAGTACGATAAAGATTGTATTAAATATCAGTGTCTCGACCATGAGTTTTTCTCACTAGACTCGCTAGCGACGCCGTAAAGTATTTGTATGGAAAACCCTCGCAACGCCTCTAGTGGTTACATAAGGAACTAAAATCTGCTATGAGATTACAGCGTTTCGTTGCGTAAAAAACCTTTCGAAAGCCATTCGAGAGAACTCATGGTTGAGGTACTGTCATACGATACGGATCACACAATCGCTGTGTATACCACTTTATATTTTATAGTGCGATTAAGATGGTATTACGTGTCGGATTTTTTCATACGATAGTCTGGGTGAGACGGTCGAGACATAGGTAGGTAAATATTTTGTTGATACATCTATTCATTCCTACTTGCAGCAAGATTGGCGCAATGTTTGAGCGGATTAAATTCCCGCGCGGAACAAATATTGTATGACCTACAGTTCCGGGTATTGTTTGTCTAAATAAATATCTAGACCTACATAAGTATATGTACCTATATCTGATTATTTTGTCTAACAGTCGTCATGTTTGGTTTTAATATAAAACTTTTAGGGTCTTTTTAGGGCCTGTGTCACTGTCTCTGGATAGACTAACCGCCGGATAAATTCAAAATTAGAACAAAATTTGTATGAATTTATCTGCCAAGTAATTTAACGAGAACTTATCAGTAAGCTGTGAAACAGGCCCTTAATGTTTAAAATGTTCTGTTCAATATAATAAAATTGTAACAGGCCGAAGTTTTTACATGATATAAGTATAATGATGAAAAATAAAACTAATACTTATGAGGGTCTTTATTAGAGCAACAGAAACCAAAACAACAGTATTTAGCATTTTTGTCTGTCTGTATGTTTTAACTCCCATGACGCAAAACTACATTGCGTAGAATTACAGAAGTATATATTTCTAAAAGTCTAACTTAAAATATAAAATAGGGCATATATTATAGGGCTCTATAATAGGGTATTTTACTCTGCATAAGAAATAATCTAAATATAGACAATTGAGATAGTTTAGGCAATAAGCTGTTCGAGAATTTAGTTTTAGTTCACAAAACAACGAAATTAAATTTTAAATTAATTGCAAAAAAAAACTTTTTTAATCAATATTTTGATGTATTCCTTTAATAGCAATGATCCGAATAGCAATTAACGTATTCCACGAATGGCAATTATCAATATTTTCGTCTATTTTGGCCAATTGGTATTAATGGACTATATTTTTATATCCAATTTTATTCCACTAATGGCAATTTCGTCATAGTGTCTACTAGTGATGTGGTGTAATATGTAATTTATGTCGTCATTAAATGAAAAATATCGATAAAAATCACCAGTGCGTTTATTTTTTTAAATTTAATTTAACAAAATCAATAATAATTAAGGACAGTGTGCTTATACTAAATCAGCCTTTATAATATCGCGTTCCTTTTTATATATAGGTAATTCCTAGTGGCCCGTCCCGGCTTCACACGGGTAGACATTCCACACATGTATTACCGGAACCAACATACAACGCCATGAATTCCGAAATCTTCCAGAACGTCAACATCATCATACACAACGCCCCACGCAACGATAACCAGTACTATCTTTGTACAGCTTATGCTACCCTAGTACTTTCCATATCCAAATATATATATATATATATATAAATATATATATAATATATAAAATATATATATATATATATATAAATATATATATATATATATATATATCTATGTAATTATATATTATTTAAGTGTATGTAATATTTTGTATGGTATGTAGTTTAAGTACTTATAGTAAGTATTATATCATCTTTGAAATTTCCTTAAAATGCATCTACTGTGTTATCATCTCTGCATCGCCCTAAGGTAGTCTGGTAGAAAATGCCTAATGGCATTAAGACCACCTATGTAGTATGTACCAAATGTGCATAAAGTTTTTAAATAAATAAATAAATAATTGCCATTCGTGGAATACGTCATATTTTTGTTATTGAAACGGTATCCGCCTTTATTATTATTAGTCGTTTAATTTATCGCAGGCATAAGATAGGCCTGCAATAAGTCTTATTTAGGTACCGATGCGCACTGTACCTACCTACCTCTACAGGTATTCTCCGTATTGACTTTCCCCCACATTGTCGTCACTATTGCGAGTACGCTCGGTGATGCGTGTATAATGGACGTCCTGTGTTTCAACAGTCAAACGCCGTTCAAAGGGATCATTTAATGCTACTGTCAAAGCAAGATAGTATTTGATAGTCAATTCAAATATGGATACTATTAGTGCTTGCAGCGAATAGACTCATATTGATTCCCAGCTTTAAACGACTTCAAACAAGGTCCCAATTTGACTGTACGCTTGTTTATCACATAGATTGGTAATGAATGCTATGCCAACATTAAAAATTTAAACTAAATTTTTTTGAGACTATTTAAGAATAAATTATATTAATTGTTAGCCGAATGTAATTTTTATAATGTAAAAGATTTTCTGGATAAGAAATTTTAATTATAGTACCGACTTCATATAAAACTTAAATATTTTTGTATGCTATGATACCTTAGCAAAACATGTACGTACCACTTCGACTTTTGAACACCTTTGTATACCATGTTTTAAGCAAATAAAGATTATTATTATTATTATTATCTAAGTACGGCAAAGAGCCAAAAGGAAGGGATTTAGCGGTGTATTTGTGTTTGTATTTACGTATGTTTCAATGTGGCGTAGACTAGGTATCTCCTCTGATTTTCATGAATGTGGTGTCAATCGATTCGTTATTAATTAAGGTTATTGTGGTACACAGTACGTCAACCATGAGTTCTACTGAATTGCTTTCGACAGGTTTTTTACGCATGAATGAAACGCTGTAATCATAGCCGATTTTAGTTCCTTACGTAACCGCTAGAGGCGCTGCGAGGGTTTTCCATACAAATATTTTACCGCGTCGCTAGCGTGTTTAGTGAGAAAAACTCATGGTCGAGGCACAGGTACCTACTTATATCTATATTAATCTGTACTTAATATTATAAAGAGGTAAAGCTTGAGATTGTAGGGGATAAAATCTGGATCTAATGATTCGATTTTGAAAATTCTTTCACTTTTAGAAAGGTACATTATCCCTAAACGCTAAAGACTATTTTTTACATAAAATAGTATGAATTTAAAAGAGAAACTGTTGTGTCCAGTTTGTCGGCTTGGTCGCTTGCCGCTATGACCTGGGCATGCGAACTATTATGGGTAGCATTTGGTCACGGCTATATAAATTTGACACAACAGTTCCTTTTGTTGATTTCATCATCATCCTCCTAGCCTTTTTCCCAAACATGTTGGGGTCGGCTTCCAGTCTAACCAGATGCGGCTGAATATCCTTTTGTTGATTTCAATTAAGTAAATTGTCTCTCAGAAAGTTGACATAGAAATTATGTTCTTGTTACATGATTTTCAGTTGATTTCTTCCGTAGGCGGGTTGTAGTTGTGTAAACTTAAAGTTTTATGTATCTTTAATGTTGAAATAACATATTTTTTTATTGTGTAATGTTTAGAGGATTATTTGAACTATAAAATATTAATTCGTAGGTATAAAAATTATTATTTCTTAATGAAAATTCTTGGTTTGTTACTGAAAATACCAAAATGATTATGTATGCCTACAATACGAGTGTCAAGAGTTTCCCTAACGCCTTATGGATTCCATCATCAGAAGTGGATTTTGATAAAAATGGGACTCCAAATCGGTTCATAAATGACAAAGTTCCAATTGTTTTAGGCGAGCAATGCAGCCGGCAGCGACACGAGTCGAGTCCGCCTCGAGGTGTGCGCAGACGAGGCGCCCACTGGCGAGGACCCACCGACCTTCCTGCGGCGGCTGCAGGACCTCACCGTGAAGGTCGGCACCAGGACTCGGTTCCTTGTTGAGATTGTCAGCTCCACTGAGTGTAAGGTAAGTTAGAAGAGCATAAGATCTAAGCACTTGAAGGCGGCTTTATACATTGACGATTTGCGAACGTGTTTCTTGTAAGGCGATCGTAGAGGCGTTCGGCTCGAGCTACCTGGGTACAGACCCGGTTTTTCCCGGTTCTGAGCGTTTAAAAAAACCCGGTTCTGAAATTACAAGAACCGGGTATTTCGGTTCTTTCGGTTCTCGCGATTCTTTGAATAATTCGTTTATAATTTGAATCTGAAAATAATCTTAATCTTGTAAATCAACCATAAATGGCGCCGTAGGTGTATAAGGTGGTGTTATTTATATATAGGTATAGTTTATTATTTCTTCACAATTTCTTTATTTTTCGCATAATTTATACAAAAATTACAGAACCACGCTGAAAAAGGTTTATCTGAGGTATCGATCGATATGACTCGTCATTGATGGCTGCTCGTCGGATCGAATGGATATCAATGGAGGTGTTCCCCAGGGGTCAGTACTCTCTGCAACACTCTTTCTGCTCCACATAGATGATCTGCTGAAACCCAGCATATTTGGGTACGCAGATGATCGCACCATCGTAGAGAGTTACACGGACCAGTGGACTGGAAATCCAGTCTCTAACAGAGGCCATGGTGGATCGCTTGTCCCTTCAAGCAGTCTCGGATTGGCATCGCCCCATTGGCGTGTGACTGTTTTCCGCCAAAAAGAGCCCATTCAGACTGGCTCCTTCTTTCCGAAATGTATCTGTGCCGATAACTAACCACCTTGAACTCTTGGGCGTTACTTTGACGTCAACTCTGGCTCATCATCATCATCATGGAGAACCCGCTCCTGTGTGGGTTCGGTTTCCGCACTTAGTGCTGCAGTGAACCATTGTACGTGAGCCAAGGGGCTGTTATTCTCTCTCCCAACTCCCTCCAGAAGCAGATTAGTCTTCCGTCCGTTACATATCTTGGTAATACTAGGGTCGTTTCCTGTATCTGGGTGACGCCTGTGCATTCAAGCAGCACGTGTGCTACAGTTTCCTCGGCCGAAAAACGTGCCAAGAAGCTCATTGGACGACTCCCTTATCGAGGCTAAACTCCAAAATCTAGAACATCGCCGCAAAGTTGCTAGCTTATCGGTTTTTTCCTTATGATCCTGGCCCCTCTTACGTCTGACATACAGGAGAAGGTTCCCTGCTATATGTTCCCAGCTACAAAATTGTACTAGTTGCTGAGAATAGCATAGAGGTCAAGAATAGACTGACGGAGTGGTAGCTGAGAGTGGCAAGTGTCGGTTTAAAAGTAAGCAGAACCAAGGCAGAGTACATTTTCTGTGGTTTCGGTGGCCTTTTCAGTCCTGTAACCTAATGGTTACAGGACTGAATGAAAATAAAGTCATCTTTAGGGAGCATGTTCTAGTCGGCTGCTACTTTTGGTAGGTTAGGTTAAGAGGCCGTGCACAAATTTGACTCAATTTTTCAAAATTTGATTCAATCGAGTTCTATGTTTCGGCTCGAGGTTGGGCGTAGTATCGTATAAACAATTTTGATCTTTTCAATAATAATTATCACAAATAAATGATGGCACGATGGTTACTGGCGCGATCGAGTTTTTGCGCTCGATAATATAGCTCAATGTATCTATTATTTTCACAGTGAAAGTATTACTTTTTTGAAAATATAAATTTACGTTCTATTTAAAGGATAACTTAAGTTTAATACACTATTTTTTTAAATTTGGTAAAAGTGCCTCTAAAAAATAGAAAAAAATACATATTTGACTGGAAGTTTTCCAAAAATAACATTATTTCATCATTTTTTTTCTGGTATATTTTGTATAAAACTTGAAAAAAGTAACTTGGCTCTCTAAAAGAAGAGTATGTACTGTATTTAATACATATTTTTTACATTCATAATTACTTATAGTTTCTTGGCTAGCGACGATCAAACGTCACTCGAACGCAACTTTTCGGAAAAAGAGTTGTCAATATTCGTGATTTACCACTAATATGGAAATAATTTAAAAAATCCACTTTGGCTCTCTAACATAAAAGGAACTGTTCTTTTCAATTCATGGCTCTGTTTTTATTTTCCCCTATTCGGTTCCTTGCAATCGATCATCAAAATGTATCAAAATGGGTCGATTTGTAGGACGGACCCTTAATGTTGTTAAGCAGATACGCTAATGACATCGAAATTGCAAGGTTTGTACCTTGCAATTTCGATGTCATTAGCGCGATGTCATTAGCGTGTCAAGTGAAGTACAGAATACTACTATACGAAAGAACATGTAACCAAACACAGAAACTGTTAATCGAATAAGACAGCAAAAGGTTTATTATAAATTTATATGAGAACGGTTCTGAATTAGGAACGGAACCGAAAGAACCGGTTCTGAAAAAAAGGCCCGGTTCTATCGAATAGTTTTCGATAGGTTTTTTACGAATCGAAATGCTGCAATCTCATAGCAGATTTTAGTTCCTTACGTAACCGCTAGAGGCGCTGCGAGGGTATACCATACAAATATTTCACGGAGTCGCTAGCGAGTCTAGGGAGAAAAACTCATGGTCGAGGCACTAATCTTTACGACTACATCACCTGTCGCGCGTACGTTTGGTCACATCACTGCTTCAACGTAGCAGAGGGCCTACTACGATAAACAAACTATGACGTTCTAGCTCACGCAGACGGATCGCACATTTTCTACCGTGGAAGTTTAATAATAAATAATAATAAATATTTGGGGACATTTTTATACAGCACCATCTAGTCCCAAACTAAGCAGAGCTTGTACTATGGGTACTAGACAATGGATATAATACTTATATACTTTTTTTTTGTAAATACATATATATTATACATACGAAACACCCAGACAAACACAAATACTTATTATTCATCACATAAATATTTGTGTCCTGTGGGAATCGAACCCTCGACCTCGTGATCAGCAGTCCGGTACTCGAACCTCTAGACCACAGACGTTGTCAACAAGTGAAGTGTTTTGGGCCTGGCGATTAATCGTTACAGTAGTTATTATGTCAAATATAAGTCTGACAGTATACAATCGTAAGATCATTTCACGTTGTTTCGGCTCGGTTTGGTAGACCTTGGACCTGGGCGACAGAGCCCTGCCCAGATATGAGAACTAGCTAGATCATTTTTTGCCTCAAAATTGGTAGAGCCGTTTTCGCTCGACCCGGGGAACGAACCTCTTACGTAGCAGTCGCGCTTGGGACCACTAGACCAACAAGGCAGTTCTAATTATTTTCGTAATCACAAATATAGCTTTTAATAGAATAGGATAGGATGTATTTCACCTAATCCAAGGTACATCCGTGCCATAACCAGCCTTTACTCGTAGTAATATAATTAAAAACTAATTAATTAACTAGCTATTGTGTCAAACAAAGTTTCATCATAAAGCTTTAACGTGTTCTTTTATATAAAACGGAATGTGAGTAGTATATTTTCCACAGAAACACGTTGTTTACAGTTCAATGAATCTGATTTTATTTTAAAACGGTACTATCGAATATTTTTGAGCTCGAGTTCGTAAATAAACTAAAATACTTTCCTCCCCCCTCAATTAAAATCCTATACGATCCATCTGGTTCACTTTTGTTTTATTATTTGTAATAACTACTGTAACGATTTTAAAGGTGGGAACATACTAATGAAACGCAACGCCACGCGACCCCATCCGACGCATTTGAGTACTTATCAATCCCATCTACTGAATATGGTCAGGAACACATAGACAACACGCCATGTGATCAAAGGCACTCGCGCTAAAAGAATATGCTTCGGATCGCGTCGCGTGGCGTCGCTTTTTAGTAGTATGTTCCCTACTTAACAGTTCTATCAAATGAAATAACTTTATTGTCTGACCGTAGTCCGTATAAACAGTTAGTACAAAACAAATCATCAATATCTTATCTTATTAATACTAATATTATAAATGTGAAAGTTTGTGAGGATGGATGGATAGATGGATGTTTGTTACTCTTTCACGCAAAAACTACTGAACGGATCTGGATGAAATTTGGCACAGAGATAGATTATAGTCTGGAATAGCACATAGGCTACTTTTTATCCCGGTAAAATGTATGGTTCCCGTGGGATAGCGGGTGAAGCCGCTGGCGGAAAGCTAGTACTACATAATTATAGAATGCCAATTAATTCATATCATTATTGCCACATAAATGCCTATAATTTCAACTGTAGAATGCTATATTATTACTCTGTAACATAAGCTATGAATTCTATGTAAGTATCGTGTGTTTTAGCTCGCCTATTTATACATATATTTTTTGTCAAGCAAGGCACCTAAAAGTGCTGTTTAGAAAGGCATTATTAGCGAGCGCTACCGCGTAATAGCAGTTTCAGACTCTGAGCTGCTACCGAGAATTTCACAGAACTCGACGACATGTTGACCCGGGAACCGAACAGAGGAACCTATGAGGCAGTCTTGGGTTTAATACATTACTTAGGGCTTGTTTCACCATGTCTGAATAGCCTGGATAGCCGCTATCCGACGGATAAATTAATATCTAATACAATACAATCTGTATGATATTATTTGCCAAATAATCCGTTGTTGTTTAAATAAAAATTAATCGCCGAAATGTTTGTACGCTGTGTTCGTTAGAAATTATAGTTAGTACGTTCGGTAGAAATAAATAGGTCTTTCAAGAATACTTTTTCCTTCACTTTTCTTTTCACATAAGTCAATGTTTTTTTATTTTAATTTATTAAACTAGATGTTATGAACATCGGTATAGGTGTAGGAACACCCTTAGGCTGGACTCACACATCCACATTTTTCAGATTATGTAAATCTCAGATCGATCATTACTTTTTTGTTTTCGAATTCAGATTATGAAAATTCCGGATGTGTGAGCCAAGCATTAGCTTACTAAAACATGCGGAGCGGACTTCCTAGTAACTTTTGTGGTTGTATCCACCTTAAAATAATTACATCTGTACATGACGTGTACCTATTTATGGAAGTTTGGAAACAGCTCATCTAGTTTTAGTCTCAAACGAGACAACTTCTGACGAATTATTGAAATTAGCATAAGTTTTAGTCAGAATCAACGAAATTACTTGCCACACTAAAACCAAACATACCATCACGCCTGTATTCCCCGAAGGGCTTAAGCAGAGGTCTACTCGTGTACATCTACAGTTCACCACTATGTCTCTTGTAATAGGGGTAAGCCTATTGCCATCAACTGGGATCAACTTTTGGGCTTCAGACTTCCCATTAACGCCCATAGATGTTAATATGAATACCGGGACCGACAATTTTACGTGCTATCTGAGGCACGGAATATACTTACGTGGCTTAACCTTGCAGATCCGCTGATCGGCACGTAGTTATAACTTAGCCACAGGCCCCATTCGTGGGTTCATGACGTATTTATTTATAAAATGTTTTAGTGTAGATTTCCCTAGCACTAAATACAGTTATTTTTGTACAAAAGAACATGATTTCTATAATAATGATATAATAATTAAACGAAAAACGGAAACGGAAACGCTATAAATGTTTCTTTCTTTCTTCTTACATGATCAAGGTTAGGATAGAGATGATTGGACATAAACTGATACATATAAACAATAAAATCCTATCACGTCCGTATTCACCGAAAAATAGGCGAGCCCATTGCCATTAACCAGGCATAAATCCGAACTACGGTTTCCGACCACTGAGAATTTCTTAAAAAGACCCAATGTTTGCTCTTTTTAAGAATCGAACCGAGGTCTTCGAGCGTAATAGTCGCATTTACGACCACGAGGCCAACAAGGCAGTTAAATAATGACGACAAAATTTTGTTTTGTAACATTTGACTTTTTTATGACTGTAGCCAGTCGACAAGTGAGTAAAATTTACAAATCGCTGACTTTTCATTCGCGTCTCGCCAACAACTTACAATATTCCTCGTCTACAACACATTTTCATTAACGCCACGCAAAAACCTTGAGATACATTGGAATGTCCAACAACGCGCTCGTGACATAATTCATCTATTTCAAACCGCATCCGTTGTACGTATTTATAATCTGTTATCGTGTTCCCGCGTTCTAACTGACAGCTCGCGGAAAACAAAGATGGCGATGGTATCCCGGTTCGTAAGCTTGCGAATTACGAAAATTATTAAAGACTAGCTATTACCCGTAGTGTTACTCGCGTATATCTAATTTTTTAAATTTCTACAAAAAAAGTAGCCGTTACTCCTTATAACATTTGCTAACTGCGGGTGAAGGCCCCATCAAAATCGATCCCGCCGTTTCAGAGATTAGCCGGAACGAGCAGACAGACAAAGATTAAAAAAAAAAATGATGTAAATATACTTATCTACTTTTATATGCATTTTTTACTGTACCCTGGTCTTTTTTCGTTTTAAATCTAACATCGGAATTTAAATTGAATTGATTGGATGAACTGGAAATGCAACAATAAATCGGCTTATTTATTTTGTAACAAGATATGTTTTTAAAAGCTTTCGCTCGCTAGCTCTCTGTTAAAAGCATTATTGCGAATGAACTTATGTTTTAAGCTATTGCATAGCTTTTATCGCGGGCCTTGAGCGTGGGGACCGAATCCAGAAATTCCGTAACGAAAAAAACACCCCCCACTCCGACCGGTACAGCGGTGTGTGTGTGTGTGTGTGTGTGTGTGTGTGTGTGTGTGTTTGTAAACTTTTTTTTTTGTGTAAATTAATAAAATTAATGAAACAAATAAATAATTAGAATTGCATAAGTTGATAAAAAATGCTATGCAATAGCTTTACCGCGGCAGTCTCCGAGTGCCGCACGTCTTTTTATATTTAGAATCGTGTTGTTTTTTAAAACTATACGTTCATAAGAAAACGAGACAACTCTCTAATGATATTGATTAAATTATTTAGGTACATTAGGTCTAAAATGGTCGGCGGTGATCGCTTACCATGATGACCCGCTTGTTCGTTTGCCTTACTACTATATAAAAAAACTACCTACTACTATACAAGGTGGAAAGGACATCGACGCACAAACGTCGTGACAAGGTTTCACTCAAGGTCAAAAATAAAATTACTTAGGTCATTCATGTAGAAAATCATCGGTTATTACAGATATTGTCATTTTTGAGCGCGCAGTGTATTGCTAAAAACGCGATTATAATGCTCCGCGGTGAATGTTACCACGCGTGATCCGAAATAAATAAAATAATGATTTTTTAATTATAAATCTAATTTAGGTAGATAGAAAAACACTGCAGAAAAAAATGAAAAAGTTACGGAAAATTACCACGCAGGGGGTCCAGAATCATGTACTGAACTCATGGTATTCGGATGTGCGTCGATATCCCTTCCACCTTGTATAAATAAAAACCCTAAATTGGTGCACCTAGGCGTCAAAGTACTCCCCATCGCATAGCTGCAGTCAAATGTTTACAAGTCGGACGAATTTTTTATTATGCTTGCAAGTATTTTAAAAGAATGTTCATGGCTTGGTGGAGTGTTCATTGCGTATTTTTCTCCATAGGCAAAACTGGCCTTATAATTGTTGTTATATGTACTTGCTTGCGACTTAACTTACGTCCCAAAAGGATTATATTTATATACATTTGTATATAAGTTGTGTCGTTTACAGGTACCTAGCCAATGTCCTTTTCACGATACGATCTATCCTTTCCTAATTTTATTTTAATCTGCTGAGCGGCTTGAGCGTAAAAAAGTAACACAAATAGAGTTACTTTCGTATTTATAATACTTTCTATTACTATGTATTTAATAAATGGTTGTACAACAGGCTGTCTGATATTGAAAAAAAAACTAATAAATTAGCGGGGGCTTTATTAGAGCAACAGAAGTCAAAACAACAGTTTTAAGAATTTTTGTCTGTATCAGTAATTTTGTACCGGAAAAACTACTAGATGGAATTGAATGCAGTTTTCCACTGATATGACAGAGGTATAAACTCCCTACATTTAATCTCCAATTCTCCATATATGTATATATTCTGGAGCAAAAGCGAGGTGTCGTTAGTTTGAAATAAATTTTATGAACTTGAACTTCAATTCGCCAGGTGACATGGTTCCGGAACGAGCGACGTCTGTTGGAGGCGGAGCGCGTGGCCCTGGCCAGGGATGGCAACTTCTGGTGCGCAGACGTGGCGGCAGTCAGCGTGGACGATGCTGGCCGGTGGACCTGTACCGCGGAGAACGCTGGCGGCAGAGCCAGCTGCTCCGCACACCTCAACGTCCTTGGTAAGTAGGAATTTATTGGCGCGGAACTAGTTGGCCGCGCCTTAGGTATGTGAGCGGCGGGACGGAGCAGCGGGATCGCCTGCGTGCGGTGGGGTGGATGGGCGGGGGCGCTTGTTTTTGTTCACAGTAACCCGCCGCCTCACCCCCGTCCCTACCTAAGGCGCGGCCAACTAGTTCCGCGCGGACTATAATTAGTAGAACTATAGTGATGTTTATCTATCTATACACTATCCTTTGCCCGCGTGCTTGTTCCCGTAGAAGTTAAATTTTTTCCCACATTTTTAATTGATACTCCGCTCTTATTGGTCGTTGCGTTCCTCGATAAACAAGCTACCTAATGCTAAAAGATTTTTTACAAATCGGACTAGTAGTTCCTGAGATTACCGTGTTCAAACAAACAAACAAACTTTTCAGCTTTAATATAGATATACTGTTGCCGATCTTGTGCAAGTCGCACCCACAGAGTCTAAAGTTGACTGCCCTGCACTTGATGATATAAAATGATATTATGAGATAATATCATTTTAAATCATCTGACCATCGGCTGGTGGTCTGCCTGCCATTGTTTTACATCGTGACGTGATAATTAATGAAATGTTAAATGTACGAGTAGGTAAGTAAATATCTTGTACCTAGACACTAAGCAGAGTTTGTACTTATAATATACAATGTATAGAATACCTTTATACTTTTTTTTTGTAGATACATACTTATAATATACAAGATACACTCAAACAAACAAACATATTTTATATTCATCACATCAATATTTGTGTCCTAAGGGAATCAAACCCACTACCTCGTGATCAGCAGTCCGGTAACTCTAACCACCACAGACGCCGTTGACGTAATAATAAGACAGCGAGGTTTCGGAGAAAACGAAAATGTCATCTATTTATACAATTTATTAATTTTACGTCGATTTTTTTTAAACCGCTCAAATGATTTCGATAAAATTTATATGGGATCGCCTCGCGGGTATACTCTTTTTTCAATAAATTTTCAAAATCGGAAATCGCGTAACATACATACAAAAAACAACACAGTCGAATTGAGAACCTCCTCCGAGAAGTCGGTTAAAATGTATTTGAATAGAGTTTAATGAGTGAAAATGCTAATAAAATTATGTCGAGCGTACCAACATGTGTGACGTAACATCGTGTCATATTGCGTGTATATCGGGAATAATTAATTATTATTGGTCTTCCTGGCGATTCCGCATACTGGAATATCAAATGAAACTTGTTGATTGCGATCTTTTGTATGAAAAGTAAAACATTTCCATTTTAAAAACATGTATTTTTCACATAACACACCATCACGCCTGTATTCCCCGGAGGGTTTGGCAGAGGTGTACTAATGTACATAGACCGTTCATCGGTATGTTCACTAATGTTTAGGTTCTAAACGGCAAGCCTATTGCCATCAACCGGGCACAAAGACAAATAGGCTTCCGATGACTTCGAGCTACTAATTTTGTAATTTCAACAAACTTCGCGTACTAAAAATTTCGTAGAAAAGCCCACTTTGCACGACCTGGGAATCCAGTCGCGGACCTCAAGCGCAGCTGTCGCGCTAAGAACTAGTAGGCTAATGTGGCAGGATCAAAGACTATATAAGCAGGATCAAAGATTAGATATATATTATACTCGTTGGGCAGGCTGTATGATTTTCTTTTATTCCACAGGAAAATTATTAAAACCTATATCAATATATTACAAAAAAAACAACCGGTAAATAAGTCAAGTCAAGTAAAAAAGTCATTATTTACTTGATACTGTGATACGCTATAGTTCATTCATTTCTAATTAATTATTATGCTTAAAATTTTTGCAAACATTTGCTTGGCGTGAGCCTGAGTATGGCGACATACATTTCCTAATTGTAACATTCTGTACACTAGTGTACACCCATATTTTGCAGATAAATAAAACGCAGGCAACCCTTCCCGGTGCATATATAGATATATAAATAATCCCTAAATGTTAGCAAGGTTGCGCGCACAGTCAGACTGATATCGAATATGAATTGAATTTCCCCGATTATGTTTCAAAGCGAAATAGTATTATTGTTGCTCTCTATCTGTTAGTGCGGATTTTAGTTAATCCTTTTAGCTTATTGATCTAGACTTCTGTGCTATTAGTTCGATATGCTATGGGGATTACTCATTAGCACCAATCCAAATGTATGAGCTGTACACAATGTAGCAATGCAGATACGGTACCGTCTATGCAATGTACCTTATATATACTTCTATACTATCTATACTTAATATTATAAAGAGGAAAGATTTGTATTTTTGTATGTAACGAATAAACTCAAAAAGTACAGGACCGATTTGAAAAATTCTTTACATGTTAGATAGTCCATTTATCGGGGAAGGCTATAGGCTATATATCATCACGCTACGACTAATAGGAGCGGAGTAGTAATGAAAAATGTTGCAAAAACGGGCGAAAAAATTATAAGACCACGCGGGCGAAGCCGCTGGCGGGAAGCTAGTAACTAATTATTCATCCATTGTGGATAAAATAAAAAGGTATTTAAGCGTTTCTTCTTACAGGTCGTCTATGAAATTGCGCCCTCTAGTTCAAATGCAAAATATTGTCTTGCAAAAATGTCTTGCAAAAATGTCTTTAAAAATCTTTTTACAGAAATAGGAAAAAATTAATATAATTTATTAAAAAATACTTTTACTTTTACAACTGCTACGCTAGAAGTCCTGGGTTCGATTTCCGGGTCGAGCGAAGTTGTTGGGGTTTTGCTGTGAAATTCCTAGTTCCTAGGCAGCTCGGAGTCTGGATTTGTGCCCGGTCCCTATACATACAAGCTCTCGGCGAACTGTGGGTGTACACCTCTGCTGAACCCTTCAAAGAATACAGACGTGACATATGTATCATCATCAACCCATTATCGAGAATACCTCTCAAAATGAGAGGGGTTAGGCTATAGTCCACTACGCTAGCCGAGTGCGGGTTGTTAGATTTCACATACCGTTGAGAAAATCTCTCATGCATGCGGGTTTCCTCACGATATTTTCCTCCACCTTTGTCAGCGAGTGATAAATAATGATTATGAAAAGTCAGAGTTGCGTGCCTTAGATTTGTACTCAAGACCAGTTCGAGTGCAACTATTAAGACCTTTCAAAAGTATCTATTTAATAAGGTCTCATTGAAATAAAAATATTTCACCTACGACTTGGCAGTACTGTGTTCATACCCCTGACTATCATTACTTAGTATATACTTTTATTGAAATAAGTACAGTTCGCGCCAAACTTATTGTCCGGGTTAAAGTTGGCACGCTTTAACTCGGCTGTAAAAATCGGAGAAAGAAAAATATTGGATTAAAATTATTTAAAACGACAGCCTACGACTTGAGCTTCCGTATTTATGTATTCCAAATTAATAATATTCTTTCTCCGATTTTTACGGCTGAGTTAAAGTAAGCTAATGCCAAATTCAACCCGCACAATAAGTTTGGCGCGAACTGTATGTCTTATGTCCACAGTACCAAAGGCGTACAAGCGTCCAGAATTCGTGGAGGAGCTTCGCGCACTCCTGACTGAGCAGGGCACGGTGTCACTCGAGTGCAAGGTGGTCGGCGTGCCCACCCCTGTGCTCCGGTGGTTCAAGGTAAGTGGCCTAGTAACGACCACCCCCAATGCATATCATCATCAACTCAGCGTCCAACCGCACGGGTCTTCTCTCAGGATAGGAGCGGTTAGGCTATAGTCCACCACGCTGGCCTAATGCGAGTTGGCAGACTTTACAAGCCGTCGAGAAAATCTTTCAAGCATGCAGATCTGATAACCTCATGATGTTTTCCTTTACCGTTAAAAGCGCAGATAATGGTGGGCAAAAACGGGCAAAAAAAGGCAGAAACCATGGATCTCGATAAGCGAGTGATAATTATAATTATTACACAGATGTTTACGAAAAATCAACGATGCGTGCTTGCGTTGGATTCGAATTCGATTCATTTGACTTTGCAGTCCAGTGGTCATATCGCCGAGGCTATCACTGCATATAATATCATTGCCTTATGTGCTAGAGTACATAAAAGTATAAATAAATAAATATTTTACACTAACCTTTGCCCGCGACTTGATTCCCATAGAAGTTGAATTTTTTCTCCCGCGCTTGCAACATTTTTCATTTATATTCAGCTCCTATTGGCCGTAGCGATGATGATGATATAGCCTATAGAGGTACCTCTTTAAACAAGCTATCTAACACTGAAAGATTTTTTCAAATCGGACCAGTAAGTTCCTGAGATTAGCGCGTTCAAACAAACAAACTCTTCAGCTTCATCACGTTAGTATAGATTTTGTATTTAGTGTACTAGCGACCCGCCCTCGCTTCCCTCTGGTTAGGTACATTTTAATTTAGACCTCTAGCAATACAGTACAGTAGCTCGGAGTTTTGATTTGTGCTGGCTTAAAGGCAATAGGCTCACCCTATAAACATTGAATTTGAAACACATTGGACTTAAACTTGTCGAATAACCCTGGGTGTACATTAGTATACCTTTGCCTTACTTTTCGGGGAACATGTTGGATGGTATGTCCGTAATCGCTTCTACTTCACTTGCAGGACAGTCGCGAAATAAAAGCTGGTGACGTGTTCGCCCTCACAGCGAATGCCGAGGACCCGACGTCACTGGGCACATACACCTGCGAAGCTGTCAACTGCATGGGCAGGGCGTACTCCTCATCCAAGGTTCACGTCGTCGGGCGTGGTAGCAGGGAAGGGTCAGCCAGGCCAAGCTCCAGGTGACTCGCATTTTTGAGTAGCTTCTTGTGACTAAGAGACTTCTTAACTTATGCAGGATGGGCAGAAAATCGTGGATCAAACGAAACAGGGCGATAGTTGAGGTTATTTGCAACAAAAAATATTTCTGGGGCAGAGCTCTAACTCTAACTCTCCTCACTAAATAGTCCAGTTTTTCTACTATAGGGTTCTTTTTGGGTAGTATATTTTTTTTTACAGTAACGTTCTAAAGTTACAAATAGTTTTTCGTGAAACTTAAAAGGGATTGAAAACAGTTCCAATACTCATAAATCTTGGCACCTACTATCATAAAAGCATTTTTGTAGTGATGCTAAATTTCCTAGAAGCAACTAGACACCATTTATTGTTTTAAAATACCCATTTTAGAATACCCATTTTAGTCTAATTGCCTGTTTACTACAAATTTTGGTATTTTCTTCAGAAAACACTCAAATCGTCATAACTAAAGGAAATCAAGTTAGAGCTCTGCCCCAGAAATATTTTTTGTTGCCCCAACCCCAACTATCGCCCTGTTTTGTTTGATCCACGATTTTCTGCCCACCCTAATATAATCGATACATATATATAATCGATATTCGTAAGGTGGGTATTTTTGGCTCCAGTTTACGTTTTATGAAAATTGATCCTTCACGGCTGTTAGTATGTTTTTAAAAAAAAAAAAAAAACTTAACACAAATACTTATGTGATAAACATTTTTGTATGTTAGTCTGTGTGTTTTCTATGTATTATTAGAATGTATTTACAAAAAAATATTCCCTTGTCTAGTGTAGTAGTACCCATAGCTCTGCATAGTTTGGGACTAGATGATGCTGTGTAAAAGGTCCTAGAATATTTATTTATTGATCACCTTGAAGATTTTAACGAACAAAAAATATGATCTAATACAGGGTACGAACCTGCGTCCCTTCTTGATAGTCGATGTCTTGTATTTTGGTACGGCAGTGTCGCTAAACTTAATTATGAAAGAGGTTTAAGTATCCCACTAAGGTATCCCCATTCATCTCCAGTAGCGTGACGCCGGAACCGCCACCGATCTTCACGAAGGAGCTGGAAGACCACTTCGTGAGGATCTGCGAGCCGCTGACTCTGGGCTGCCACATCGTGGTGCCGCCCTGGCCACGCAGCGTAGTCTGGTATAACAAGGAGGGCAAGATTGAACCCAGTGAGAGGTAAACAATGCTTTGTAAACAAAAAACTTTTTGACAAAAAGAAACCCGACCAAAAAAGTAAAATGCCGAATAAACACATGAACATGAACAAAACATGAACTTTGTTGATTTTTCTTTGGCACCAACTCATTTGTTTTTAAAAACGGTAGGTACCATTTTATTTGTTCGCCTTTCTGTAAGGTAATTTTTACGTCGGTTTTATTACTTATTAAAAAGTTATTTTATTTATGTTTTGTAATTAGAATCTAAGTAGCTACTTAGATATTTTACTTTAACTATAAAGACTGCCTCTTTGGTCTAGTGGTTCCAAGCGCGACTGCTACGCCGGAGGTCCTGGGTTCGATTCCCAGGTCGAGCAGTGTTGTGAAATTTTCAGTAGCAGCTCGGAGTCTGGATTTGTGCCCAGTTGATGGGAATAGGCTTGATCTGTGGGTGTACAATAATTTCCGTTTTCTTAAATCGGGATAGAAGATAGGACCACCTCGACTTGCCGTTACAAACAAAATAACATACTCACATACTATAGAACAAACTCCCAAAACAGTCCAACAACTCCGTTTCGTCTGTTAAGAAGTAAAAAGTCAGCCCTCCATACATTTCATAGATTGATGTCTATACAACATCTTAATGAAACCCTGTCCGATCCGAAAGGTAGATAGGTATCCCAATGACAGTATCAAATAAAATAAAATACAAATAAATATTCATAAAAATAAGGCTGTTAATGAAGTTTTAAATTCACGACTTTTGTTCAAAAATTACCAATATTACCCAAAATCTAGCAATTTCCTTGAATGTAACAACACCTGCCATGGTATATTTGGCACCTGTTTGCCCCTCTAGCTATGAACTTGAATTTCCTTGTTTTATTGGGAAAATTTTTTTTACTTGTAAACTGAAAAGGATTACATAAATGTAATCTAATACCGATACCTAATAATACCTTCACGGGTCGGACAGGGTTTTCTTAACATGTTGTATTTACCATAATTTTAATTAAAATGCTAGAGCTTGATGATTTAATTAAAATTAGAAACATATTGATCAAAGGCAGGTCTAGCTGCCTGCGCACAAAAAATAAAATTGTCTGTTTTGAATTGAACCCTTTGAGAACGAAACGTGCAAATAGTAGGTACAAACGATACGCCACGCTCGGCGCTCTATTTAAAACTATAGCACAGAGTGATTTTTTGACGCTTCAGAAAATCGGAAGCAATCGCCGGACGCGGTTTATGCAACGTTTTCGCAAATGTAAGCTATGTAGTATGTTTTCCTTTATTTTAAACGTGTGTGGTTTTGATCTTGTATCGCTCTCCTGTGCGCCAATCCTGACTGTGACTTGTTTGTGGATGGATGGCCGTTGATACTGTCAGAATGTTTGCGTTTTTGTGAGAAGAATGTATAATCGTGTTTAAATTTATTTTAGTAAAATGTAGTAGGTATAAGTTTCATTGTGTCTTCAGTTATTGTAATTGGTATGTACCGTTTTAATTGAAGTAAATCAATAAATAAATAAAATCGAGAGCGTTTACAAACAATAATCTCACACGTGCAAACACTCAGACCTGAAAAACTATCTGTAGGTCATACAAATATTTGTTCCGATCTGGAACCTAGCCACCCGCGCGCTGTAGGCAGCCGACTGCTCGACCACTATGCATTGCAACAATCGAACTGCCAAATTGTCAATGCGATCGTGTCACTCATATTGACACGATAACCTAACCTAACCTAACCATTCCCAGGTACCATGTCCTTGAAGATGGCGCTGGTGGATACCTGCTTGAGGTGCCGTCTGCGGAGTGGCCCGACGAGGGCGAGTGGAAGTGCGTCGCCACGAGCACGGGTGGCCGTGTCGGCATCTCCACTTGCTACGTCACCATGGATGGTAAGACGCACCCATTTAGTTACTACATACTTAGAATATTTTTTGAATTTACCTTTCATTAACTGTGGCCTGCCTGCGTTCGTGTAAGGATTTCCTTACATATAGTTGATCATATTATGATGATGCCACATTTTAAGTTTGTGGGCTTTAAAGTTTGTGATATTTTTGCTAAAGGTATTTTAAGCAAGGTTCGACAGAGTCAGAAGAAGTGTTTCAGTTATTTAAGTACTTTGTTTTATACAATTTTGCCACTGAATAATATTATAGTACTTTCTGATTGTTTCTTATCTTTATAACCGGTAACCTAACTCGAAGTTCCGTGAGCGATAGTCGCTAGTATTTCTATGGGAAACATGTAGCAGTCACCTGGGGTACTAAGTTATCCATACAGCCACTATCACTCACAAAAATTCACGGCTCTTTAATATGAGGTTAGTAATTATTATATTTAAAACTCTTAATACAATGATTTGAGGACTGATACTTTTTACAGTGCCTAAAAACTACCGAAAGCCAAGATTCATGGAGAACTTACAGGCAGTGCTAACAGAAGAGGGACTAGTCTCCTTCGAGTGCAAAGTCGTTGGTTTTCCCACCCCAGTCCTCAGCTGGTTCAAAGACGGCCAAGAGCTGAAGCCAGGAGACGTATACCAACTCACAGGCACAAACTCCTTGGGATCTTACTGCTGTATCGCGAGGAACTGCATGGGACAGGCCAGCAGCTCTGCTGAGTTGACCGTGGAGGACATACAGAACCAGTTGAATGAGGAAGAAAAACTACAGTTGTTTTCCAAGAATCAGGCGCCGAAGTTTATTCAAGGCTTGAAGAGTGTCGAAGCGAAAATTGATGAGCCATTCCGTTTTACTGTAAAAGGTAAGTTTTGATTTTTTTGGACTTTTCTTTTCCATTACTCTCGTGTACTCACACCAACACAAGCTTCAAATGTATTTGGAAGGTCAAACAAATATTGACTTTGTGCGGGGATCCAAGACTCCTACTGTAGCTACCCATTCTACTATCACTAGTATTTATTTGTTACAGTCGCCATTCCGCCTGAACCGTCGGTGCTGTGGTACCGAGACGACCAGCCGGTGGACGAGTCTTCTCGCTGCAACCACGGCCGGGAAGACCGCGGGGTGTTCTACCTGGACATCCAGAGCCTCGAGTTCCTCGACCAAGCCGAGTGGAAGTGTGTCGCGATGAACGACTTCGGGCACAGTGTAACTTCATGTTTCCTTAAATTAATCATACCTAGACACTATAAGAAACCGAGATTCTTAGAAAACTTACAAGCCATATTATCTGATGAGGGTGCCGTCAATCTTGAATGTAAGGTAATCGGTGTCCCACAACCAGTTCTGAAATGGTACAAAGATGGCGAAGAATTAAAACCTGGTGATATCCACAGGATTATATCTGGGCAAGATGGCACTTGTTGTCTTGGGACTTATACTTGCGAAGCGCAAAATTGTATGGGCATTGCTGCTAGTTCTGCTTCACTTCTCGGATTCGATGACTCCATGAAAGCAAAGAAGAAAAAAGCTGAAGAACAAGCTTTACAAAGGAATTTATCCCTCAGCACCATACACGAAGAAAGAACTTCACAGATGTATGACACACCGGTTGGTGATCTCACTACACTTGACGACAAAGGAGAGATTTCATTCTCTTTTGATGGTAAAGAAGTATCCGTGTCACTCTATGAAACTCCAGACCTAACGGAAGAAGAAGCATTGCAAATCGTTGAAATGTACGCAGATCAGCTATCAGAAAATATAACAGAACATAACGTGGTTGAACTTCCTCCTTTAAGATTCGTGAAAGAAACATCTACATCAGGTAATTTATTGATGGAAGCAGTCATAATTGACGTCTCACCGGAATACTTTGTTTCACCCGATGAAGATATGCGTACAGAAGCAGATATTGAAGATATGTCAATAGCTGATGAGAACGGCCCGCCTCAACTATCATTGGATCAAGATATTGAGATTGGTGGAGAGGATTATTTAGAAAAAACAATGGCGATGTTATCAGAAGAAAAATCTGACATATCATTAAAACTAGGCAGAAAAAAGTCAGATTCACAGAGAAGTGCCGATGATTTCTTCAGCTTGTCACGTGATCAATCGTTATCAGAAGAAAAGAGAGACGATGATACTCAAGCTTTATCTGATCTTCAAAGCTTTGCGAGTGCACACAGTTTAGGAAAGCCTAAGTCGAAGTCCTCAAAACCATCAGGAGAAGATGGTCAAGAATCATCAGAACCAACCAAAACTATTCTATTTAAAGATGAAGCTATGAAACTTTCACTCGAAGCCGAGTCTCCGATTGTAAAACCTAAGAGAGAGCGACGAACCAGTCGCAGTTCTAGACGATCAAGCTCAGGCAGCGAAAAATCTGTTAGCAAATCAAAGGAAGAAGTACTTTTGAAAACAGAATCGGCTGAAATGGAATTCCCTAAAAAACCCAAAATTTCTGACGAAGAATTCAAAAACAAAATGGCCATTATCAGTACCACTTTATCTAAAGTTATAAATGATGTTCAAATAATTGAAAGAGATATCATACTTAAATCAGAATTAATGTCATCGGCAGCCACTGCATCGAGAAGCTTAGAAATTATCAGTAGTTTAATATCGCCTTTATCAGAAATAAACAGTATTGCAGATGCTGTCAAAGAATCCGCCTCTGAGTCTAAAGAGGTAAGTAGTACATTATTTGCCAATATGCCACAGCCCTTAAAAGCTCTTCAGCAATCACTGACAATTATTGAAAAATGCATTGATATGGAAAGTGACAGTAAAACACTTGTTAAGAAAACTTGTGTGGCATTTATTGAAACTTGTGGAAATGAAATGCAGCAGTTGATCTCAGATATCAGTTCCATTACGTCGAAAGATTACTTACTAACTGAAGATAAAATTCTTACGGAAATTGAGTCATTAAATAATGAAATCAGCATAGTTATCAAATTCTCCACTGATACTGTGAAAGCAAGAAACCTGTTGAGTGAAGCTAGTGAAATAAAAGTGGATGAGCCTTCTCTAGAATCTAAGCATCTGAAAGATACTCAAAAGGCGTTGTTTGAACTCAAAAGTCCTCTTAACTCTTTGCTTTGTATAGCTGAGAGTGCTGAAGGTGATAACATTGTAGATTTTGCTAAAGTGCGTAATTGTGAAGTAATTCTTAATGATATGTCAGGATCGATACAAGACTTGCAAACAGCTTTGGAACAAATAGAAATACTTTCTGTAAAAGAATCTACATCATCCCTACATAAATACAATACTGAAATTATCGAAACTGTTATGGAGTCGATTGTTAAACTGAGGAGTTCTTTTGAACAATTATCCACCGATTCTAAAGACGAAGATAAGGTTATACTAAAACAAGCAGTGGCCTCAATTAAAGAAAACCTGAATAAAATATCATCCCAAATAGAAGTAATTGAAAGGAACGTCGGTAACTTTGATGTCTTACAGAGCGAAAATAAATTAGATGCCTTACAAAAGATGGCCCAGATTTTAATCGCTTTAGAAAATAATCTACCTCGATTAGAATCGATGCCCGAAGTTAAGAATCATATGACTGTATTCCACAAGAACCTCACTAAAGTCTTAGAAAATGTCATTGAGAGCAATGAATCTAAGAAGTATTTTAGTCTTATGGCAATTTGTGATGCGGTTAACAGAATCAATGCTTCGATTAAGAATCTAGATATTGATAGCCTTTTGCCTTTAGCTAGCCTCAACAATACATTAAGAATTATTCAAGATCAATTTATAAAAAACGTTTTTGATTCCGAACTAAATTGTTCTATACTTAATAGTATTACTGATACTTTGGTTGGTATACAAGAAGCCATTCATATAGCTGAGGAAGTCAGTTTGCAAAATGATTCTGAACATGTGCAAGATATTACTACTCGAACTTATGATGAAATAAAAGCTAAGATAGTAGTTGAACGTATCGAACATGCAGTAGCTGCAATCGAAAATGTAAAATCAATAGAATCAACGCAAGATTTAAAGTTAAACATAACTCCTACATTAGAAAATATTTGCCCTATCTTGGAAGAAATAAAGCGAAGCATCGCTTCTGTTAATGCTAATGGGACTGAAGACGACCACATTTCTGATTTATCAGAAGTCTCATCATTTGTTCAGACTCTGGCTAAGCCACTCTGTGAACTGAACCAAAATATTATTATCTTAAATCAACAACTAATCGAGAACATTGAAAGTTTAAAAGAAAATAGCGAAGTGGTAGTTAGATTCGCTGAGCCTCTTCATGAGCTACACACAACTTTGGAAGTATTGCAGCAAGATGTAATTTCTCAGTACGGCGAAGACCTTACTCCCTATGACGTAGGCGTTACTATGGCTAGTGCAGTACAAAATCTGCAGAGTTGTATAGTTGTGATACAAGAACAAGCAGGAATAGATGTTGCAGATGAAATGTCTACTCTGGAAGACATATCAGGGATAAAGACAACAGCGGATACCATCCCATCTGACCGATTAATACTACCAACAGCCGAAGAAACTGCAGTAGAATACGCTATTTCACCATTGAACCAGGAACTACAAAGTACTGCAACGGCTCAGGCACTACAAACATTGAATGAACATATAACTGTATTACAATCACCCGATATTGTCGATGCATTAGATACACTATCAGAGGTCAGTGATTATTCTAGTCTTAAATCATTCATTATAGGCTTAGGTGAATTACATTCTGGAATCGAAGAGATTCTACACCCTCTGCTTATTGAGGAATCAAGCAATATAGCCAATTTAATCACACCATCAAAACTTGTAGCTATTGCTGAACCAATGCAAGAATTACAGCAAAGTTTGTCGGTGTTAGACATAAGCAACATTCCAATATATGAAAGTTTATTAGAAATGCCGACGGAACAAATACATTCCGTGATTCAGAGCGTATCAGAATTTAAAGAATATTTAGATAATTGTATGCTCACAATGTTCCCCGCTATGCACACTGCCGATAATACTATTGAAATAGCAAATAAAGTCGGTGCATTAAGAGAAGTGTGTGAGCATTTAAAAGACATTATTGAAACTACTAAAGCAGTAAAAAATATTCCCGTTCCAAAAGAAGTTAAAGCTTTGGAACACACTGTTGACAACTTACTTGATGCCACAGATGTTTCTAAAGGAATCAAGATTGAACAAGTTAAAACAATAACAGAAGAATTATACGAAAAAGTAGCTACCGTTCAAGATGAAATGATACAGTTCACTCCACAAAACCCAGAGAAATTAGCTCAGGAGGCTAAACTAATTCAAACTATTGATGAAGTACAAAGTAACATTGCTGTACTAGAACAGTATGATTTTGTTGATTTGTCTCGAACTTCAGATTTAAGTTGCACGTCACCACATGTGGCAATTGAAGTGGAATCAGATTCCCTTATGTTGATGGAAGATATAGTAAACAGTGCTGTTAACGTGGTGCAAGATTCTTCTCAAGATATGCCAATAGCTGATCTTATGATAGTAGAAGATTTCTTTAAGACTTGCAAAAATGAATTTACAATTCTTCGTTGTTTGATATCGAAGGCTACTAGTCATAAAAAGATAATAAGGTTATTACAAGAGTTTAATTCACTGCAAAGTACGATTAATGAATTTAAATCAAAGAGATTCGAGTTAAACCTGACTGACGATATTAATGGATGTCTAGCTACTTTCTTAATTCATGCCGATGAATGCCTTCAAAATGTTCAATCTTCTCTTGTAAAAATAGTCAATTCTCAAGCAGAGCTATTAGTCGAGGTACCTTTAGCCAAGTTTGAAAATACAACTTCAGTGCTGAAAGCAATAAAGGAAACTAAACAAGATGAGCAAATCATTGAAACAGTAAACAAATTTGTTGAAATACTAGAAACAGCTAAACCTTCACTGCAAAATGTACAAGCTGACATCTTAGACGAAATTAAGACAGCAAAGATTCCAGTAGTTGAAGATAGTAAATTGTTGGATAAGATTGAAGAATTTGCTTCATTTGTTGAATCAGCCAAAATGCAAAATAAAGACGCGGATACAAAAGATATATTAGAAAAGGTTTCAGCTTGTATTGAGAAACATCAAGATTTTAAAGATGCGAGTGGCACCGGTAAATCTTTGATATTACTGAAATGTCTGTCTGATTGTACAGATGTATTACAAGAGAGTCTTCTCGAAGTTAAACTTCCAAAACAAAAGGTAGAAGAAGGTCCTTTAAAAGCAGTTTTGACCGAAATGCTAGAACCACTTCAAGCATTACATAGTCAACTGGTAAATGTTCAAGAACAAGTTTTGAACGGTGTTGATGAAGATTCGATTTCCGTCGACATATCAACGACGGAGTCTCTTGTTCAAACGATGACTGAAAAACACAAAGAAATTATTGAGCGTATGGAAACAGAGGAAGCTATTGCTAATGAAGAAATTTCTCTTATTATGGAAGTAGACAAAGAGATACATTCTATACAACATAGTTTGCGGTCTATTGAAAACATGCAAGTAGCTCAACTTGTAAAAGAAATCGCCAAACCTGTGGAGGATATAGAAAAGTCAATGCACTGTATTTTATCTTCAGAAAAAGTTTGTATAAATAGTGAAGATAAACTTCCTAAAGGTATGTACACAAATATTTGAAGTTTCTTTGATGTAGCTGCCTCACAATTCTTGTGTGACTGCTACGCTAAATCTAGCGTCCAGGGTTCGATTCCCAGGTCCAGCCGTGTTATATTTCTATGAAAATCTCAGTTGCAGCTCAGTGTTCGGTTACTGACAATAGGCTCACATTGGACCTAAACACACCGATGAACTATGGGGACACATGTACAATGTTCTTGGCAAACTTATTGTCTGGGTTGAAGTTGGCACGAGCTAACTTTAACCCGACCGTAAAATTCGGAGAAAGAAATACATTGGATTGTATTATATAAAAACGAAAGCTCAAGTCGTAGGCTATCGTTTTAAACCATTTTAATCTAACATTTTTCTCTCTCCTATTTTTACGGATGGGTTAAAGCTAACTCGTGCCAACTTCAACCCGGACAATAAGTTTGGCGAGAACTGTACTTATGTACATCTCTGAATAACTCTTTGGGAAAATCTGGTTGTGATGTTATGAATGGTATCAGAATTATTGTTAGATAAAAGGAATGTTTACAGGCTGTATTTTATCGATGTCTATTTGACATTTCATATGTTGCAAAATCTTGTGTTATGTGCAATAATTGTAAATCTAACACAGAAATTCGATGGAATTAATTTATTCATCTGTGATTTTGATTAAAAATTTTATGATATCAGATGGCCGACGCATTACTTTTGTTCTACTTTTATCGAGCAAATGAATTGTACCTAATGCAAGTGGTTTTTTTTAATTAGTTCAACTTATTAAGATGTTTTCCTTTATCAATGACAGTACTAGAAACCATTAGAACAGGGTTCAAGGTTCAGGGAACAGAACAACGATAAACAATACCCTTAAGGGACTGTCAATAAATAATGCTAGGTAAATTATATTCAACTATGAAACTTACTCTATCAAAATTTTTTATAGATGTCAATTCCAATATCGGTTCATTGGAATGCGCATTAGACCATTTTGTAAATATTGAAAGAGATTTATTAAATACATTGGGCACAATTTGTAATATTGATCTAAATGAAAGCTTAAAAATAGCAACTGAACTGAATGGATTACTGGCACTTCACCCCGAGAAGTTGGCCTCTTCGAATATCGCAGAAAATAAATACTTAAAAATTAAAGCTCTAAAAGAAATTCTGTCAAAATTCGATTGGGAAAATACCAATGTATACATCGGAAAGAATCAATTAGAAATTGAAAAAATGAAGGGCGTATTCCTTGCGGCTTGTCAACTGTTAGCCGAATTGGACAAAGTTGAATTGGATAATGTAGAAATTATTGAAGGTAAAGTTCGAGTGAATGTTTGGCTTGGTCAATATTAATCTCAGCTTTGTACAAACGCCTTCATATTGTGAAAGCAAAAGGCTTTTACCATGATAAAAATAAAATTATTGAAATTTACTTATATACATAGTAAGAACGGTAAAAAAATACACGCGATCCGTTTACTTTCAATTGGTGCTTTTCATATTATATAATCATCTATAAACAATCCATCTTTTCTCAACCGCCGTTGATAGAACTTTGGAAATGCTTCGTTTTCGAAATTTTACGTATTAAGAGGGTGCCATGCTAAGCTAGCATATTAAAATAATAATTGTATTTACAGACAAAGCAAAGCAAATTATACAACATATTGATCAATATATAGAGTTAATCGAAATTGTTGAGGAAATATCTGCCATCATTAAAATCGAAGATATAAAAGAGACGATGGATATTGCAAAAGAGTTACGAGAAAGTATTGCTGCTTCAGAAATTGTCCCAGAAGGCGAGACGAATCTGAAAAAAGCGTGTGAAGTTCGTGAAAAGCAAACTAGATTAGCTCAGAAACTTCAGACAGCATTATCTGCTTTGCAAGTTCAAGTTCTGGATAGTGCACAAGAGTTAGCGCCAGCACTTAGCGCAGAGGTCTTACAACGAATAGCTAAAGTTACTGCACAATTACAAGCAGATTTGGTCGCAGTAACCGGCGTACAAGTAGCACTGCAAGCTCCTGCGGAAGCTATGGATGAAGTCGTAAATATAAAAGACCTAGAAGAGGTGCATGTAGCCAATGTTACTGCACCAGAATTATCAACAGCTGCTTCGGGATCAGAATCAACTGTTCTAGTACAACCTGGAGTCGTTGAACAATTGTCTACATCAGACCAAGTTTTTGCGACAACAGAAATGTTAGAAAAAGCAATTGCTGAAACCAAAGAAGTTATTGCTTCAGAAGACATTAAGTCGCTTGCAACAAAAATAATATCAGAGTCAGTTCAACATAAAATAGACGAGGCTATTGCTGTCGAGGGCACTCAAGCTGTTGTTATTGAACAAACTGAAGTGGTTTCCACAGAAGCAATTTCTAGAGAAGATGCTAAATTCAGTGAAGTGCCTACAGATCAAGCCCAAGAAGTAGCAATGGTCAAAACTTTAAAAACAGAATCAGTTAGTGCTGTTGAGATCGAAGATCTTGGACCCGTGCTGCATGAAGTCACAATTGTTGAAACACAGGGTGATGATGCAGTAAGAGAGAGAGCTGAACTTCAAGAAGCTCCCAAAGCAATTATTGGTAATTTAATTTGGTTTAATAAGTATTATGACTTTAACTTATATAGTATCATAGCTACTCTCATAGTGTAGAACTAGAATGTAATGTAATAATATTCTTAACAATGTAAACAAGTATACTAAATTAATTTCTGTTTTCCAGAAATCTTGGTGCAGCATATAGATCAATTTGTGTCAGACTACATTACAGAAGTGATTAGCGAACTATCCAGTGTTATTAATGCTGAAGAATTGAAGCAATCGATAAGCATTGCAAAAGAACTCCGAGAGAACATCGCTGCTTCTGAAGTGTTATTAAAAGCAGAAACTAGTGATGTTCTGAAAGGTGAAATTATAGCACAACAGGCTCAATTGGCGCAGCAGCTTTATATAGCTTTAGCTGCGCTAGAAACTCTCTCTTTGGACACTTTGGCAGAAGTCCCTTCAATCAACAAAGACACCTTACAGCGTGTTGCTGAAATTACTGAAAACTTGCGCGCTGACCTTGCAGCGGTGACGGCACAGCAAAATGTGATAGATCAAATTAAAGAAGTAAAACCAGAAGAAATAGTATTTGATTCTGAGCAATTAAAAGTTTCAGAGTCCGAATTTGCAGAAGCATCTGCACTTTCCGGACAGTGCACCATATATATAAAGCCAGAAATGAAAGAGCGTGTTTTACAACCACTGGTTAAAGATGATAAAGAGCAAGCAATAAAAGATGAAGCAGATACTACAACTCTAAAATCAGCAGAACAAGATTCTTTAAAAGAGTTACCTAGTGATGTTAAGGCTATGCGTGCAGAGCAAAAGTCTCATGAAATACTCAGTGGAACCACGACAGGTAATATTAATTATTGTGTTTAGATTAATAATAGCCACAGAGAAACGTAACTATAACAGTTACCTTTATTAGGATAAACCAATTCTTTTGAACCGTCCTTTTGTGTGCCTGTTTTATTTCGATCTTCTAAAATAAGATTTCATGTTTATTTTATAATAATGTGCCTTCTTTACACCTTAAAGTAAATACTTAGTGGTTTGGGAATAGTATTACACCATAAATCTGAACAAAATGTTTTGATTGTTTGTAGTTAAAACAATTATTTCAAAAGCCCTTACACTTATATTTATACTTCTTCTAGCTGCTTATGGCAGTTTAAACTTGACGTTTTTTTTACTGTAAACTTAATTCTTCAGAACAACGCTAGAGACGATACTGACGTACTTTTTCAGGTTTAACACAATCATGGTTTATGGTCTTTACTACAATTTTAACTGTACACTACATGTAACTTACATATTTTCAGAAACACTGTTACAAAACATCAATGAATTCTTATCAGACAACATCCTTCAAACAATGAATAAAATATCTTCCTTTTTGAACAATGATGAACTTAAACAATCGGTAACAATTGCAAGTGATTTACATGCGACTATCACGGAGATAGGTAAAGCATCAGAAAAAGTGACACATGATAATATAGGTAAAAAAATTATTCTAGCTCAACGATTACAAAACGCTTTGTCTACTGTACAAGTAATTATTATGGATACCAATAAATTAACTAGTGTGATTGGAAAAAACTCATTACAGCAACTTTCTGAAATAATTAAAAAGTTATCTGTAGAGCTTGTAGCTGTAACATCACAACATAGTGTACAACACGATCCTCTAGAAGAACAAATACAGAAGTCATCCATTGAATCATCTCTACCTGATTCTAAGTCCACAAGTATTGACCAAAATCAACTTATTGAACAAGTGGAGAGTAAAGAACAGATTGACATGAAAGTTGAAGGCAAAATAGTTAATACAGTCTCTATTCAAGGTTCAACTGCAGAAAATATTAAAAATATTGTTGCTTTAGATGAAATTGATACTATAGATCCAGAAAAAAAAGCATATAAGACTGTTGCAAAGGAAACAGATGAAAATGTTACACAAACTGTTCTTGAAACTAGCGAACTAAAGTCCATTGAAACGATGAAAAATCTTGACTCAGAAAAAGCTGTTATCTTTGATGAAGAAAATGAAGAAAGTGAGAAAATCTCCAATAAAGTAAAACCATCCGCAGAAACTCTAGCTACCTCTGTAGATATGTCTAATAAAGATGCACTTTTACTGGAAGATACTAAAATAATTACAGACCAAGTAGTTAATGTAAGTGCTGATACGACTGCTACAAAAGAACAAGCAATAGAAAGCTTCGAAACAACCACAAATAATTTATTGGCAGGATTTATAGAAGAGCCCGAAAAAGCATCAATCAGTATTGCAGAAGACAAACAACTAGCTGAAAGTAGCCTGAAAACTTCAGTTCTTACCGTAGAAGATCAAACAAAATTGCAAGAATTCGTTAAAACAATACCTGAAGTACAAGTAGCGCAAACATTAAATCAGGAAAAAATAATTAATATGGAAGAAACAGCTCTAACAATGTGTATTGATACTGCTTCTATAATAACTGAAAATGAATCAAATCTTCCAGAGCAAAATACAATTGAAAGACAAATAGATGTAAAAGACCAGCTATCTAGTGAAAATCGTGGTACCGATGTTACCTTTGTGGAAAAAGAAGCAAATGTTGTAGAAAATCAAACAAAATTGCAAGAACTGGAAGAAACATCGTCTAACGTACGTAACGTGCAACTAGTGCAAACAATAATTCAGGAAAACTTAACTAAAAATGAACAAACAGCACCCACCGTAAGTACAGATACTGCTTCTGAAATAACGGAAAATGAAACAAAACTAACAGATCAAAAAATATTTAAAAGTCAGATAGAGATAAAGGAACGGCTATCTAGTGAAAATAGCAGTACCGATGTTGCCTTTGTAGAAAAAACAAAGGATAAAGAGGATCAAACCAAATTGCAAGAACTAGTAGAAATATCACCCGAGGTACAAGTAGTGCAACAAGAGATTACTGAAAGTCAGATAGAGACAAAAGAAAAACTTAGTGAAAATCTTGGTAACAATGTTGCTGCTGTAGAAGGAGACGCAATTTTACTGCAACAAGATACAACATTTTCTGTGTTGGTAGCTGAAAAAGAAATTGTAGATGACAGTGCACCCGCATTGAATACTATAACTGCAGTGGAAGAAACTATAAAAACTTTCGATCAAGATGTCCTCGATGCTGCCACAATAAATCAATTGCCCACAGATATTGTTAATAATGTCATGATTACAGCTGGAGCAACAATCAACTCAACAGAATTAGAAAATAATCAATTGACTACACTTGAAAATGTCAGAAAACCTGTAGTGCTATCTGAAGTTGTGAATCTTGTAACAGTTACAGATAGCAAACCTTGTGATACCTTACAACTAATTTCAGAAATTGCTGAACAAGTAGAAAATATGCCGCTATTAATAGTAGATCAAGAACATATTGACAAAATAGCCACTGAGCATAATTTATTAAAATCGGCATTACAATCAAATGTCTTTACAGAGCAGTTAGACATCAAATGCACAGAGCCTAATGAAGTTTCCGTTTCTAAAACTACATTAGGTGAACAAGAAAAATCTGAAACTACAATGACTACGGCTGAAATATCAGTTCCAGAAAATCCTCGGGCTGACTTTGTTAATATACTGGAAGAAACTAATAAACCTCCCGAACCTGAGAAAAATCCACTAAAGGTTGCAGTTGCTATGCTATCGATTCCAGAAAGCATTTTAAGTAATACTGCGATAACCTTAGAAGAGGCAAAGTCATTGGAACTAGAAGGAGAATTAATAAAATTGCCTACTATAGATAATACTACGGCAATAGGTGAGGAAAATCAGATAAAAATTGCAGAGGAGATTAAACCATTAAATCAAGAAGAAACAGTAACTGAACCTGTTGCTGCAGATGATTTAGTTGAAGAAGCAACTGATGACTTAAAATTACTTAAACTTAGTGAAGAAGAGAGTCCTGAAAATGAAATGTCTGTTACTAAAACCGAAGTAATAAAAATTCAACCTGTAGAACAAGAAAATTTGATAACCTCAAATGCAGACTCAAAATGTGTAACCGATGAAACTCCTAAAGCAATATCCAATGTAACAGAAGTATTGGGGCAAGAACAACCAGTAAACGTTACTGAAAACCTTGGAACTGCAAAATCTGCAGCAGAAGAATTAAAATTGATAGAACATGAAGAACAAGTGACTGAAGTCCCACAGAAATCACTTAAGCAAATTATTGAATTAACCGATGCAACAGACGAATCTAAACTGTCTAAAGCAGAGACAGTTGCCGAGACCAAGCCATTTGTAGCAATAGAAGACACTCCTACAATCTTAAGTGATGTTTTAGTTTTGCAAGATACAAGTGAAGTCGTTTCATTAGAAGAAATACATTTGCCAACCGAAAAAGAAAAAACATCTAGTGGTAATAATAAATTAATGTTATAACGCTAACAGTTCTTTGTTTAACAACGTAGAAAAAAGCTTTTGTCGCTTTATGTAGCTACACAGTATATGGAATTAGGCATTTTTGAACGAAGCAGTTGCATGCACATGCAGAAGATGCAGTTCAGACCGAAAGGTCAGTTTTTTTGTACTTTTAATAAGGAAATGTCTATGAGATACGGTGTAGTTATAGTTATGATATAACGCTAAGCTGCAAAAATAACCTTAAAATAAAATGGGAATCATCGCACGTTTTATATAAAATTGGTAAAGCAGTAAATTTATAAATTATCACCATCATAACAATTATAACTTTTAATAAAAATAACTGTTGTGGGGCCCGTGGCTAAGTTATAGCAACGCTGATCAACCGATCTGCAAGGTTAAGCTACGCTTGCCGAGGTCAGTCTGTGGATGTGATTCTTAACATATCGAGACCCCTCCGTGCCTCGGAGAGCACGTAAAGCAGTCGGACCCGGTTGTCATAGGAACACCTATGACAGTCGTTAGTGGTAGTCAGAAGTCAAAAAGCCTGACCAGTGTATCCTTCGAATATCGGTCGGTATTGCCCAGAAACTGGGTTGAGGAGGTCTGATGGCAGTCGCTTCGTGTAAAATACTGATATTCAGCCGCATCTGGTTAGACTGGAACCCGACCCCAACATGGTTGGAAAAATGCCCAGGATGATGATGAATACAAATAACTGTTGTCGGAACAAAGTTTCTAATTTTATTTAGATTATGAATTGATTACTCCATTTTAGCATAATAAATAGGTCTCTAAAAATCTGTTTAGTATCTTGTCAGTCTTGCGTCTGACAAGCATTTTGTCTTCAAATACAAAACTGACAAGACCAGTCTGATCTGTAGTTCAGCAGTCGGACTTACTTGTATTAAATTTATTCCGTAACGGTATCTTACCATATTTATTAAAAAAATATGACAAATTGGCTAAAACCTTCTCTAATAAGTAAAAAAAAAACCTTTCAATCTGAGAGAACGCTTTTGAGCGCTCATTATTTTTAAATAAGCTGGCAAATTGAGAATTTGGCAGCGCCAAACTCACTTTAAACACCGTTAACACATTACATAACTAATTTAATTTAAATAGCCCCTTATAATTTCATGCCTTGATATAATATTACTCACATATCACATTGTACACACTTCTAGTCTTGTTTAACCAGAACCCTATACCATAGTCTCAATAGTTGCTAAAGTTAACTCTATACATTTTACAGACACTTAATTACACAATCATCATTGATCAATATTTATCTGAGGATAATATGGATATAATTTAAAAATTATCTACGGCGTAAATGACGATCTTGCTCAATCAATTAGAATGGCTCGAGATCTTCGTGAAAGTATAACCGTTCTAGATACTCTTAGTAACACACAACATTTCAACAGCACTTGACTTTATAGAAGAATCAACCTCAACAATTAGCAAAGAATCGTTGCTTAAGATTGCGGATATTGCCAAAAACTTAACTTTAAGACTGGCTGCACACATGGCACAAAGCATTTCATTGAAAATGAAGTACAAACAATGCATAATTTAACCGACCAGACTAAACTATCAGAACTAATATCAGAAACGGAGTTAGTAGACACAAAATTTCCCTTTAAGCCTGCAAAAAAAACAATGGCTAACTGTAACGTTATCGAAAACTTAACACCATTAGACAAAAAACAAGAAAATATTGTTAACCTCGAGACAATACTTGTACTTCCAGCTCTAGCAAACCCTATAGTACCCAGAGACGTCGTTAAGGAAGGTCTACTGGATGATGAATCAGTAACTGTAGGATTTGATGCACTAAAAAATGAAATGGACTTAAAAATATTAGATTTAGATACAGGAGATTATCTTACTGAAACATCACATCTATTTATTACTTCTGAAGATGCTTTAAAAGAATCTATGTTAAAAAACGATGAAAACACAACCAAGTCTTTGAAAGGATTTGGAGAGACAAGAGACTTGAAAACTGATACCAGTAAACTTAATAAACTCAATACATACGATCTAAAAATTAAATCAATAAGTAACAATAACAACAGAAGTAATTAAAATAGGATTGCTTACTTAAAAGTCTCTTTGGAATTTAGTTGCAGTTAGAGTAACTCATTACATGGATAATTTAATAATATTGTAGAACTGAATTGCAACTTACAACTTGATTGCACTTTTAAATATTTTTTTATTAAACCGCGTCATTGTTTAACATTAGGCAAGTTGAGGTCAGGCGCAAGCTTATCTAAGAGAAAAAAAACTAGTTTTTTAATAATACTACTACTACAGTATTTAATAAAAAAAACTATTTTAGGTTAAACTATTTCAAGTTTAATTATGTCTTATGATTAATTTTAATAGTTATAACAATAATCAACAATAACATTGAACGATGTAAAAAAATTTTTGTTCTATTTCTTCGGTAAACGGAATATTCCAGAATTAAGTAAAATATTAAGTGTTGAAACAATACATACCGTCAAAGATAAAAAACCAGAGCATCAAGTATTAACCACGAGTATAATACCAGGTGAAGAAAATTTAATAAAAGAATCAACTGGTGTGATATATCAAGCTCATAAAGTAGTAGAAAATGTCTTAGAAAATCAGCTGAATTCAAATAAAATAGTAACCAAAATACCAACGAATGAACAAAATACTGGTACTAATACAATTGAGTTTGGCGAAGTGGCTGGTGTTCATTCAATGGTGTTTTAGTTAGTGTAACAATAAACTCATAATCGTTATTAATATATATATTTATGATCCAACCGTAATCATTACAATATGTTAATAATTAAATAATTCCGACATTAATTGTTATCTTAAAATAACATCTTTTATTTTCGTAAATTTAAACCTTTTGTTCTTTTTATACATATAATAAATATAATAATAATGATAATAATACATATTTTTGGTCCTTTTTACAATATGCGTACTTAAATTATGTTATAAAAGTGCTGTTTAGTTAAAATACTTCTTATTAGTTCCAAATAAATTCTGAAACATTAACGCTTACAATAAAAACGCTTAAACTTACATCAATACAACACAATTACTCAAATACACTTATTTACAGAGTTTTCGGACAATTACATTTTTAAGAGCCAAGGTCCCGAAAGTAAATATCATGTGAGTCAATATTTACAGGAAAGTACACAAAGTACTGAAGCAGCAGAAATTATAGGACATATTGATGCCGAAAAATTACATCAAAATAAATGTTTACTACGAATTGACAAAGAATTTTTTTTCGAAGAAAATATTATTCATGAAAAGCCTGCTAAAAGTGCCGATAAATACTTTGAAGAAACAGTAACTGTTAGGGAAATTTTTCAACCTATCGCATTAGAATCTGTACCCCAAGGGATCACACCAAATTTTGCAATTAAGTCAGACGAACAACTCATTAATCAACTAATTGCAAAACACGAAAACTTTTCATTGGCGTCAGTAGAGTTAACAACACCTCTCGAAGATAAATGTTTAGAATCCAAAGAAACCAATAATTTTGAAAGATATCAAAAAGTTGAAGGTGTTAGTAATGAAAAGAAAAAACCTGTTTTATTTAATATTTTAAATAAAGAATTCGAAATCGTTGATACACGTTCTAATTTACTTATTGACAGTGTAGTCAATTTTAGGGAAAATATACAACCTACCGGTTTAGAATCAGTTAGTCCTATAAAAGAATTCTATATGGCAAAACCTGATATAGTTGAAAATGTACTTTTGGATATTTGTCTGGCAATTGAAGACATTCAACCAGCTTTTGCAACACTCCAAAAATCAGGTGACAATGCACAAAGTATTTCGCCTACTAGACAAAAATCTATGATGCTCGAACAAATTGAAGAAAACGACAAAATAGCTTTTGAAACCCTAGAAAAAACGTTTGAAATAATTGCAGTAAAAGAAGATATTCCACAAACTCTTGAACAAATAGCACCTATTGCACAAGTGAAATTTCTTGAACTTATAACTAATATCCGTGTTACTACTGAAATATGCGAGAGAACTGGTAAGGATTTGATCTTGAGTGAAAATGTAGAACCTCTTATTCTGGAGTCATTAACACCTGTAGAAGAAAAAACTTATGAACTATTTGCAGCTCAATCAATAGAAAATATTGAAAAAATTGAGGTTTATCGGGAAACTGAACCCATTTGTTTAGAAAGTGTGAGTTCTGATGAAACAGATTTTTTATCAATAGAAACAAAGCCAATCCGCAATGAAAAGATAGTGGCCAGCCAAGATTTACAAAATACAGATTTAGATACATTTGTAGAAACGGAACTTAAATCAAAGATAGAAAAAAATGTTGCCTGCTATGAAGCAGAAATATTTTTACATAAACAAATTGACGATATAATAAAAGATGCAGTTAAAACTATAGAGTATACATATGACAAAACGTCACCTCTAGATGAGCTTCAATCTGCGGATTTATACAATACAACGCTACTAAACCCTGGTGCCAATAAATTTGGATCTCCTAAAAACATAAAAACAAACGAATGTGTATTAGAAATAATAAGACCTGTAACAGATAAAAAGGCTTTTGCGGAAGAATCTATTTTCTACTCTTACAATGAATGTTATTCTTTAGAAATTCAAGGGCCCGTTTTAAAAGACAAAATGAGGATATTTAATGAATGTGACAATGTAATTTCAATAGTAAAAGATACCGATGATAAAACAGTAGAAAATACTGCTACTGAAGAAAAGAATGTCAACAATATACGAAGTTTGGTAGAAGGAACCGGTAAACGAAATCAGTTATTAAGCCCTAATTTTTTCTTCGTTTTAAACCATACTTTATTAATCGCGCAATTAATAAATTACAATATTTTAATGTCTGCCTCTTTTTCTTAAACTGACTTAAGGAAATAAAAAAATATTTAAACGTTTTAATTTAACTCACTACCTTATACACACGCACACAAATTATACAATCACATATTTACACGCATAATTATTAGGTACGTAGCGGCTGAACGTCATGCTTTGAGTGTTACGAGTATCAATAGTAAATTCCAGAAATAATTAGTCTTTTTTTTGCAGAACAAGGTGTTCTAATTGAACACATTGAAGAATTCATATCAGATGAAACAACAAAGTTAGTTGATGAAATTCCGAGTTTATGTAACACACAAGAACTAAAAGAGTCAATTGAACTGGCCAAGGTATTAAAAGAGACTATAGAGTTTGCTGCTGTAGCTGTCGAGTCTATTTCAGTGACAGAGGCAAAGACGCAACAAGCCAAATTGACACAAATGTTGCAAAATTCTTTATCGATGTTGCATACTAAAGCCATAGAGAGCGCGGAAGATATTGTATCAACGACTAAACTCGATACTATACAAAAAGTGTCTGAGATTATCACGCATTTGCAGGAAGATTTAGAGACCGCAATTATATCTGGCTTGCCTAAAGTCCTTCAAGCAACAGAGAGTAGTATGTTGATTATCATTCCTTTACTGTTAACAAGAATTAATTGGATATAGGAACAAATTTATTTCATTATTTTTATAAATCAAGCAGAGCACTTTTGTAATTGTTTTTTTTATTACAGCTCTATTCCCAGAAACAGAAGAAAACTCAATGAAACAACTTAAAGTGTTGTTACAAGAAGTTACGGATAAAATTAATTTATCAACAGATAGAAACGCTGAAGATACGGAAGCTCTTAAAGATAGACTAGATGAAGTTCAGACTGTTATTATAAAACTTAAACATGATTATGACGGAGCTGCTAATGACACTCTCAATGAAACTCTTGAAGATTTAGAGTGCAGTGTGAGGAGTGTGCAACTTCAAATTAATGAGGATAGTCCACCAGAGCTGCTTAAGGAAGCTTGTGCTACATTACAACTACTAGTCAGTAATATGAGCGAAATGCAAGAGATTCAAGTCACTGAAACTGTTGAAGCCAAAAATGAAAACATTCTTGAGAAATGTTCTACTGAAACTGACGAAACAGTACAATTGCTTGATTTGGCTTGCAAAGTTGATATCAAAGATCATGATAATTTAGCAGGTTTAGTATCCAATTTAAGCATCCTTAAAGAAACAATTAAAATACTAAAACTAAGTTTCGTTGGCAATGCTGATGTTTTGATAGAACGAGGCGTTGAAGTTGTACAAAGCTTAGACCAATTAGAAGACAAAGTATTTACGCTAGAGAAAGATTTGGCTGAAGTCAGTATTGGTACAGAAACCAGAGACCATATTCTTACCGCTATTCATTCGGTTTACGGTAGTATATCCAACATGCGGGGCACAATTTTGAGTATACAAAAAAGATACATGTTTGAAAATTACGGTAAACCATCTGAAACCCTGTTACGCTCTATAAAAAATATAACAGCGATTTCTGAAATTGACGAAGCAAATAAAAATAATTGGAAGGCGTTCTCAAAATCATTGCGCAAAGTTTTAAATCATTTTGAAGACATCAAATTTTATATAAATTTAGATAAAACTGCTAGATTGCCAAGTGATACTGCATTTACTGAGATTATATTGGAAGAATTAAAATCTACTATCTGTGAAGTACTTGTTCCTCAAGCGTCAATATTAGGTGCAGAAGCGACTAAAAAGGTTGATGATCTCCTTAACTGTGTTAAAAACAACCTTGCTAGCATTAGCGCCAAGTCCACTTTAGAAGTTAAAGAAAAAATACCTATATTTAAAATGTTGTCCTTGCAAGTTTTTGACGTAACCGATTTTATAAAAGTGAAACTAAATGAGCTTTCTGAAGCATCAAAGTTAATAGGACAAAATATAGAAATGCTACATGTTGAACCAGAGGTTGATTCCCAGAAAACAGATACTCTGGATGCTGCAATTACTCCAAAAGAAAGTGCACAAGAAAAAAAATATATAATGGAAGAAGTTTATGACATTACTAAAACTCCAGCAGAACCAGAAATAGCATCACCTACTACTAGCCAAACTGTACCAGAAAATGCTACTGAAGTAAAAGTACATAAACAAGTTCTCATCCAAGATCTTGATATTGAAAATCAAATAGAACAAATTGCTTCTGAATTAGTAGAAGAAATTGCTTCAAGAGCTATTGCTGCCGTCCAGAATTTAGAACTAGGGTTTTACGAGAGTTCATCTGAAATACATACCCAATCCATTGACGAAGAAACACCACAAGTAATGGACGCACGCTTTGAGGAAATCGTCGTTGAAGAAAGTCCATCCTCAGCTGAAATAGCAGATCTGGGCAAAAAGCAAACTAGAGCTGTTGCTGAGACAACAGAAATAAATTTAGAACCAGAACCTTATGGACCCCCAATAGAAAGTGCAAATAGTAACGAAGACATAACTAAAGAGTCTCCTCAGCAAGAAGTAAGTTTTTCCTCTAAAGATGAAATACCAATTGATTCACAGGAAGAAAAGATATCTGAAGCCGCTTTTGAGCTACCTCAAGAAATTTTAATACAAGAAGGACAAGAACGTGAGGAAGTTGAAAAAGTGATTAAAGATAAAAGTGAGGAAGGAGAACCTCTTCATAAGGAACTTCAAGAAGATGCTCAACAAGAGAAACATGATCTTTTTACTGTAAGAAATCAGACTGAAGAATCAAATGAACCTTGTCCAATGAAGGAAGAAGAAAATATAGATAGTGACGAAAATAGCAAATTAGGAGGCGAAAAGAAAGAAGTTCAGCAAGAACTTGGTAAAAAGGAAACTGGGCAGAAAAAACAAGAAACGCTACTGCAAGAAGAAAAAACTGCAGGTATAGAAAAAGAGCGGCATGAACAAGAGAAGCTTGAAATAGAAAAAGATGAAGCTTTGAAATCAGAGAGACAAATAGATATTGAAAGTGAAACACTTGAAGCGAAGTTTGTAGAAACTGATGCTGAAAACGAAAAGAAACTTACGGTAAAACAAAAATTAGAAGCAGTTCAATTGACTGAAGTTGAAATTGTAGAGGCACAAGCAACAGATATTAAAATTCACAAAAGAGAAAGTGTTGTTTCTGAAGAAGAAAAACAGGACACTACTCAAAAAGAAAAAATTGGGGAAATTGAGAAAGAACTTGCAACAGAACTTTCACAAACTGATCAAATAAAACATGAAAAAGAGGCTCATTTAAAACAAGAGACTGATCAGGCACACAAAATAAATTTAGAAGTTTTAAGCACAGAATTGCAAGAAGAAAAAAGAATTAAAAAAGAAGAAGTTCTAGATTTATCAAAGCAAGAAACTCAGATACCAGAAGTAGAAAACTTGATACATTACACTGAAGTTGAAGAAGTTCCCAAGGAAAAAGTAAAAGCAGAAATAACGTCAACTGATTCTGAGGAAGCTGAGGCGCAAAATAACCCCAAACAAGCGAAAACTGCATTGAAAAAAGAAGACACTGAAAAAGTAAAAGATAATTTAAAGACACAAGACGAAGATCAGTTTAGCAAAGAAAAAGATAGTTTGGATAAACAGCAAGACAAAGTAGAATTTATTGAAACGTTTGAAGCAGAAAAGAAACATGCAGAGCAAGACATGCAAGAAAAAGAAGCCATTGAAAAGAAGACACTCTTGAAAGATAAGAGCACAGAGGAAATTGTTATAGCTTCATTAGAAACTGAAATAAAACAAAAAGAGGAAGCAAATAGAGAACAAACTCAAAGAGAACTTAAAAAGGACGACAAAACTGAAGCATTGCGCAAAGAAACAGAAACCCAAGATGAACAAAAAGGCCAAAACGATATAAAACTTAAAGAACAATATGAGAAGAAACTAACGCTGGAAGAAGCTCAGCTTGCCGAGGAAAGCAATGCGGAAGAAAAGCTTATAAAACAAAATGAAGAAGAAAAGAGGCGATCAGAAAAAAAAGAAGCTGAAAAGAAATGTGATGAGGAAGAAAAAGTCAGAAAGCTTAAAGAAGAAGCACACTTAGATATAGAAGAAATTGAAAAGGCAAGCGCCAAGGAACTCAAACTGAGGAAAAATAATGAAGAAGAAAAGGATATTTTAGGTACAGAGGAATCGGAAAAGGAAAGCCCTGAGGAGCAAGAAATTGGACGAAAAAAAGAACAAGAGTGTTTAGAGAAAGAGCAAGCTGAAAAGAAGCCCATTGAAGAGGAAAATCTCAGAAAACAAGAAGAAACTCGTTTAGGGTTTACAGAAAATGCTGAAACGAAACGCTCTGAAGATGAAAATCTCAGAAAAAAAGAAAAGCAAGAGCCTTCTGAGAAAGATGAAACTGAAAAAAAACGCGCTGAGGAAGAAGATGAAGAAATCAGCAAGCAGAAAGAGGAAGAACTGCGGTCACAGAAAGAAAAAACGCTAAAGAAACACACTGAGAAAGATAAAACCAAAAAGGATAAGGAAGAACAGATTCATTTAGAGGAAGATACAGCTGAAAAGCAGCGGAATGATGAAGAAAAACTCAGAAAGCTAGAAGAAATGCGGCTAGAGAAAGAAAACACTGAAAATAAACTCACTGAAGAAGACAATCTGAGACAACAGAAAGAAGAACAAAGGCGTTTGAAGAAAGTGAAAGGTGATGAGACATGTGCTGAGGAAGAAGAACTGAGACAGCAAGTAGAACCACGTTTAGAGCAAGAAAAGGGTGATAAGAAACATGCTGAAGAGGAAGAGCTCACATCGCAGAGAGAACAACAAGAGCATTTAGAAAAAGAGGAAGATGAACACAAACTAGCTGAGGAAAAACTCAGAAAGCAAAAAGCAAAAGAAGAGCGCTTGGAAAAAGAAGAAGCTGAAAAGAAACTCGCCGAGGAGGAAAAGCTCAAAAATCAAAAAGAAGACAAAGCGCGTTTGGAAAAAGAGGAAGCTGAAAAGAAACGTAATGAGGCTGAAAAACTCAGAGAGCAAAAAGAAAAACAGGAACGATTAGAAAAAGAAGAAGCGGAAAAGAAACTTGCTGTAGAGGAAAAGCTCTTGAAAGAAGAAGAAGAACGTTTGGAAAAAGAAAAAGCTGAAAATAATCATACTAAGGCTGAAAAACTCAGAGAGCAAAAAGAAGAACAGGAACGTTTAGTAAAAGAGGAAGCTGAAAAGAAACTCACTGTGGAGGAAAAGCTCTTAAAGCAAAAAGAAGAAGAAGAACGTTTGGAAAAAGAGAAAGCTGAAAAGAAACGTACTGAGGAGGAAAAACTCGGAAAGCAAAAAGAAGAACAGGAACTTTTAGAAAAAGAAGAAGCTGAAAAGAAAGTCGCTGAGGAGGTAAAACTCAAAAAGCAAAAAGAAGAACAAGAGCGTTTCGAAAAAGACGACGCTGAAAAGAAACTCGCTGAGGAGGAAAAACTCAAAAAGCGAAAAGAAGAACAAGAGCGTTTACAAAAGGAGGAAGCTGAAAAGAAACTCGCTGAGGAGCAAAAACTCAAAAAGCTAAAAGAAGAACAAGAGCGTTTACAAAAGGAGGAAGCTGAAAAGAAACTCGCTGAGGAGGAAAAACTCAAAAAGCAAAAAGAAGAACAAGAGCGTTTAAAATCTGAGGAAGCTGAAAAGAAACGCGCAGAGGAGGAAAAACTCAAAAAGCAAAAAGAAGAACAAAAACGTTTACAAAAGGAGGAAGCTGAAAAGAAACTCGCTGAGGAGGAAAAACTCAAAAAGCTAAAAGAAGAACAAGAGCGTTTACAAAAGGAGGAAGCTGAAAAGAAACTCGCTGAGGAGCAAAAACTCAAAAAGCTAAAAGAAGAACAAGAGCGTTTACAAAAGGAGGAAGCTGAAAAGAAACTCGCTGAGGAGCAAAAACTCAAAAAGCAAAAAGAAGAAAAAATTGAAGCTGAAAAGAAACGTGCTGAGGAGGAAAAACTCAAAAAGCAAAAAGAAGAACAAGAGCGTTTAAAATCTGAGGAAGCTGAAAAGAAACTCGCTGATGAGGAAAAACTCAAAAAGCTAAAAGAAGAACAAGAGCGTTTACAAAAGGAGGAAGCAGAAAAGAAACTCGCTGAGGAGGAAAAACTCAAAAAGCGAAAAGAAGAACAAGAGCGTTTACAAAAGGAGGAAGCTGAAAAGAAACTCGCTGAGGAGCAAAAACTCAAAAAGCAAAAAGAAGAAAAAATTGAAGCTGAAAAGAAACGTGCTGAGGAGGAAAAACTAAAAAAGCAAAAAGAAGAACAAGAGCGTTTAAAATCTGAGGAAGCTGAAAAGAAACGCGCAGAGGAGGAAAAACTCAAAAAGCAAAAAGAAGAACAAGAACGTTTACAAAAGGAGGAAGCTGAAAAGAAACTCGCTGAGGAGGAAAAACTCAAAAAGCAAAAAGAAGAACAAGAACGTTTACAAAAGGAGGAAGCTGAAAAGAAACTCGCTGAGGAGGAAAAACTCAAAAAGCTAAAAGAAGAACAAGAGCGTTTACAAAAGGAGGAAGCTGAAAAGAAACTCGCTGAGGAGGAAAAACTCAAAAAGCTAAAAGAAGAACAAGAGCGTTTACAAAAGGAGGAAGCTGAAAAGAAACTCGCTGAGGACGAAAAACTCAAACAGCTAAAAGAAGAACAAGAGCGCTTACAAAAGGAGGAAGCTGAAAAGAAACTTGCTGAGGAGGAAAAACTCAAAAAGCTAAAAGAACAACAAGAGCGTTTACAAAAGGAAGAAGCAGAAAAGAAACTCGCTGAGGAGGAAAAACTCAAAAAGCTAAAAGAAGAACAAGAACGTTTACAAAAGGAGGAAGCTGAAAAGAAACTCGCTGAGGAGGAAAAACTCAAAAAGCAAAAAGAAGAACAAGAGCGTTTACAAAAGAAGGAAGCTGAAAAGAAACTCGCTGAGGAGGAAAAGCTCAAAAAGCAAAAAGAAGAACAAGAGCGTTTTCAAAAGGAGGAAGCAGAAAAGAAACGTGCTGAGGAGGAAAAACTCAAAAAGCAAAAAGAAGATAAAGTTGAAGCTGAAAATAAACGTACTGAGGGGGAAAAACTCAGAAAACAAAAAGAAAAAGAAGACTGTTTGGAAAAAGAAGCTAAAAAGAAACGTGCTGAGGAGGAAAATCTCGGAAAGCAAAAAGAAGAACAAGAGCGTTTGAAATTTGAGGAAGCTGAAAATAAACGCGCAGATGAGGAAAACCTCAAAAAGCAAAAAGAAGAACAAGGAAGTTTACAAAAGGAGGAAGCTGAAAATAAACGTGCAAAAGAGAAAGAGCGTTTGAAATTTGAGGAAGCTGAAAAGAAACGTGATGAAGAGGAAAAACTAAAAAAGCAAAATGATGAAAAAGAGCGTTTGGAGTGTTTACAAAAGGAGGAAGCTGAAAAGGAGCGTTCAGAAAAGGAGGAAGCTGAAAAGAAACGTGCTAAAGAGGAAAAACTCAAAAAGAAAAAAGAAGAAAAAAAGCGTTTGGAAAAAGAGGCAGCTGAAAAGAAACTCGCTGAGGAGGATAAACATAGAAAGCAAAAAGAAGAACAAGAGCGTTTACAAAAGGAGGAAGCTGAAAAGAAACTCGCTGAGGAGGAAAAACTGAAAAAGCAAAAAGAAGAAGAAGAGCGTTTGGAAAAAGAAGAAGTTGAAAAGAAACGTACTGAGGAGAAAAAACTCAGAAAACAAAAAGAAGAGCAAGAGCGTTTGGAAAAAGAGAAAACTGAGGACGAAAATCTCAAAATGAAAGAGGTTGAAGAAAAAGAGAAAGCAAAAATGAATAAACACAATAAATCTGTAAAGAAACATACTGACGAAGAAAAAAAAATAAAGGAAGAGGAAGAGAAAGCGCGCTTAAAGAAAGAGAGTGAAGAGAAAGATAAAATGGAAACACTTCAAAAAGATACCAAACTACTTAGAAAGAAAGAAGAAGAAAACGTGAAAACAGAAAAACAATCTAAATGCAGTGAAGAAATTACCGAAGCTGAAAAGAAACATGTCGCAGGAAAACAAGATCAGCAAGAGGATGAAGCTTTAAAGAAAGATACAGAATCCATAAAAAAAATGGAAAAGGAAAAAGTTGAAGACAATTCAAAAGACGAGAAGAAACGGCAGCCAGAAAAAAAGATGAAAAACGACCGAGAAGACAAAACTCAAAAAGAGAAAGAAGCCGATAAACTTGAAAAAACTAAAAAAGCAGCTGAAAAGAAGCGTAAACAAGACGAAATTCTAAAACAAGAGCAGGAAGCAGCTGCGAAGCAACGCAAATATGATGAAAAACGCGAAAAAGAAGAACAGGAAGCTAAACAGAAAGAGGAAATTCTAAAAGAGAAAGAAGCTGAAAATGTTGAAAAAGAAACAATAATCAAAGCGAAACTTGAAAAAGAAAAGCAAGAACAAATGTTACGTGAAGAAGAAGAAAAATCTAAAAAAGAAAAGAAAAAACTTTCCAAAAAGAAAAAAGAAGAGCAGGATGCCCGTTTAAAAATAGAGGCTGAAGAGATAGAACAGGCGAGAAAAGATGTCGTTAGGAAGAAAAATGACGAGGAAAAGGCTCGACTTGTAAAAGAAAAAGCGCAGGCTGAAGAACGAGAACAGGAAATCAGAGAAGCAGAGAGAAAAATAAGAGAGGATCGGCGACGTGAAATAGAAAATGACTTAAACGAGAAAAAGCCCAAGTCAACTGCACAAGAGATAACAGAATCCAGGCCTGAAAGAAAAGAAAACGGTGAAGTATCAGCAGACCGTCGAACAGATAGAGAAGATCACTACATTAGAGAATATCAATATGAACCAACAAAACAAAAATCTGATGAACGAATAAAGTTTGTTGACCACAATCACAGAGATTACACCATGGAGTTTTTAAGACCTTCTGGGTATAGAGAAAAGACATTTGAACATGAGAGGTACTCAGAAAGAGAGTCTTTGGGGAAAAATGCTACAATATACAAAGCCCAAACATTAATATTAGATTCACAGTTAAGGTCGTCAGCCCCGCCGCAACCTGATAGGAGCGAATCCGAAAGAAGGGTTGATAGGTACGACAGAAGTGATTCTGAAAGACGGGTTGAAAGGCACAGGTCTAAGGCCCTAAGTGAAGCTAGAAGTCTTATTTCTGAAAAACGTTCCAGTCTTTCAAGGGACTTGAAAAGGAAACCAGTCTTTTCAACTTATCTAACCGACCGAACTGCCGTTGAAGGTTCTAGAGTCAAACTGACTTGCAGTGTCCTATCATCCTCAGACCCTACAATTACTTGGTACAAAAATGGCGTACTTTTAGACAACAAATTGAAATATAGGACCAAGTTCTTAGACGGGTTGATTACACTCGAAGTTTTGAATGCCATAGTCAGTGATTCAGCTGAATATACTTGTACTGTGGAGAATGAGAATGGTTCGATCAACACATCAGCTAATCTTAAAGTGTACCCGAGTTTTGAAGCGTCACCGATACCACCGACCTTCACCAGATCTATTCGCGGTGAGTACTTTTTAAATAATGTTATTAATTATTATGATAAATTATACTAACGACCTGCAGTGACTTCGCATAGGTTCATCAATCCCTATATATTGGTGATCGTTTAAATTTGTATTCCGTATAGTATTCTGGACAAACACAAATTCAGCGCGGCGGGGAACAGTGAGGATACTGTAACAAATATTACTACGTAGTTCCTCGACATAGAAAGTCCAACAAAACTTTGATATTATGAATTCGCACAGAATTCATTAAATATTTTTAATTAACCTTTAACGCGGAAAGCTGCAACCAGCTGCAAGTGAATTTATGCAAACTTCTGTAATAAACATTCCAATCGACGATGCATGAGCATTGTACCGGTCCAACGACTTGGCTACAAAATTTTAATATTGTGTTTAGCTTTTTGATATTACATACATAATAATTTCTATATGTAATACCTAAACTGACTATTTGCTCTATGATTTCGCCATACGTTGAGATAATAATTATAATAATGTATGTTTATGTGATCTACAGATATTTTTGTCGTGCATTGTAATTTTTTCATCTTAGAAAGTCTAGTTTAAATCAATGATTTCTAGTCTATTTTTGTAAAATCGCCGTGGCACAGTGCATATACCGTTTTACGTTCAATGCTTGAACAATCAAGGGGAATTCCATAAAAAAAATACTATTAATCCGATTATAACCTTGGCGAGTCCTGTATTCGACGAAATGAAAGGCATTACCTAAATCGAAATTTATAAAAACTATGCATCCCTGTGTAGGTACAGATATTTGAAAAAAAAAATTTGTTTTATGTAGAGCAAATATTCTAAATTCGTTCGAAACGGTTTTGCTGCAGTAAGCAAAAATATTTTTGCTGAGGAAATATTATACGGGTTTTATATTAGGCAATCTATGTATCTTCCTATTTACGTTTACTACAGCGCCCAAAGTACTGATCTGATTTTGATGAATGAGGTGTCAATCGATAGTATTTGACTGACTGAACTATAAATCAATAATGAAATTTTTCCTTTAGAATTTTACCTAGATATTTAAATATCCGGTACTTACTTCGTCTTTACTCAACCGTGCGAAAACAATACCAAACGATTGGTGGGTTTTAATTAGGTACCCAACTGCACCAAAAATTGTGTTCGAATCCAAGAAAATGAAAAAAGGGACTTAAGACTGAGTTTTTGAAATCGCGTGATTATCACGTGTAACTAAACACTTTGAACAAACCTTAGACGTAAGTAGGCGTAAGTCTGTTTATCGGAACTCAGCCAGTGGGCGTTATTGGTTTTGAAATGTGACCCGAGCACAGCAGTAGACAATAAAAGAGTTGGTGATGACTTTATCGTCTTATTTTTGTGGTCCATTGTCCATAAAGGCATCCACAATCAAATCTTACACGAAAATACTCACTTAGGAGCTACCGAACTTTAAAAATCGTATTGCATAGATCGTAGCGTAGTATCTACTTATTAAATTACGCATAGGTGAATAGCGCGGTTACATGAGTTCTGAAAAAACCCTTGAGCGTTGAATGAGAAAAGTATTTTTAGTAGTCTATTAGACTGCATGTCTACATAATTAATAAAATTAATTGAAATTATGTTCTTGACGTTCTTCGTGGCAGAAATTAGTAAATAAATTCCCATTTCTTTAATTTCTTGTTTTAGAAGCTTTGAAATCGTCGAATTTGGTGTTTGTGATGTTTCACAATAAAATTAATATCTATAAAATTATTTATAAATAGTGTTCAATTTAAAGACTGAGGCCTTAATTTAAAGGCGTGAAGCAATAAATAAATTGCATCGTTCAAACATTATTCAGACGGTGCAACGTATTATTGTCTCAAATTAAGTATTGCATTGAAGAATTCAAATTTGTAAATCAGCTTGAAAATTTGTAAATTGACTTTGTAAATCAGCCTTAATCCTGTGCTATCATGGGCGCAAGGGTGACTAATGTAACTTACACCAACAGCTGATTACGTTTTCCAATATTTTACCTTCAGGCGGCCGTGACCTATGAGTCATCGCAACTTTCCTTTATCGGCGACGTTACTAGCGCCATCTCTGTTTACACAGAAGCACTAAATCATACATCATTTTCCAAATTCAAATGAAAATGCGACGTAATATTCACAACGTGGAATATCAATGACATTTTATAATGGTTATGGAATATTCAGGAATATTATACTATTGTAACTCATATTCATAAATATCATTTGTTTGCAGTCCAAAATGTCAACTTAGATGGTAGTGTACATGTACGCTTTAAAGCTAGTAATAATAATTATGGAACTTGGATTCTTCTTTTTAATTAATGACACCATACATAGAGTTTAAAAACAAATGTTATCGTAGAATAACTCATTTGATGAATTGTGAAATGAAACCTGGATGTTTTAAAAAAAGTGCAGTTTATTTGGAAATGAATACTTTTACACAAATATTTTATAAATAGCAAACCTTTAATAAAATGGGTAAGGACCTACCAAGCCATTGCCATGATAGACTTACTATCTTCTTACAAGTTACGGAAGCCTTGGCATGCGAGTCAGTCTCGCATTTGTCCGGTGTTTTATTTAGGAATACATTTTCACAAGAACTGATAAAAAACTTATGAAAATTCTCTTATACACAGACTCATACCATCTGGCAGAGAACGAGCTGGTTCTTGAATGCCGTATACGCGGCCAGCCTCTGCCAACCATCACATGGCTAAAGGACGACAAGCCAGTATCCATCAACGAGAGGTACCAAGCTTACTACCTGGCTGACGGAGTCTGCCGCCTCGCCATCAGCTCGCCCACTCCTGAGGACAGCGGGAAGTACACCTGCAAAGCTGAGAATTCTGTCTGGTCGGATCAGATCACACATGTTGTTTGTTTTACCGGTAGGTATTTACTTGAAGTCGCTTCAACCAAAAATAGTACAGCTAGAGTCTAAAATATGTACTAAGGTAAATTTAAGAAGTTAGAGGTTATATGTAATAATAATAATACCAAACTCAAAAAGAGTTCTAAAATTATTTATTCATTACATGTAACTTGTTCAAAAATTTAAATGTAAAAGCAGATTCAGGAACATACCTACATTTTTTTAATAAATTTATTTTTAATTTGTGTTTCTATAAAATCGATATTATATTCATCTGAATTTAAAACTGGCTGGACTCAGCTCAGCTGTACACCCTGTTGTTTTTAATTACCGCAAAAAATGGGGTCTTAGTATTCAACATTATGAACGACTTCTAATAAGTTATCAACCCAGAAATCGAAAATAAAACCAGGTTTAGTCAACCTCGATAATTGTTAAGGACGAGCTGATTGCTTCTCGACTACAGGGTTGTTACCTAAGTAAAAGTTGTACAATGACTCCTATAAGAGCGTATACGTAATATTACGTTCAATTTCAGGTAAAGAAAGCCGGCTAAGTCCAAACATCGCGACTATAGAGCGATCTCGCTTTAACCGACAAGCCCTAGAATCTAGACGCCCTCACTTCACCAACGTTCTCTCCGACTACAAGGTCGTCAAAGGTGGAACTATTGGCTTACAAGTTGAGATCAAGGGATGTCCTACCAGGGTCGAATGGCTTCGAGAAGGTCGCTCAGTCACCGAAGTGTACAGAAATGCCAGAACTTTTGTTGAACAAGGCCTTTACACATTAGCTCTTTCTGACGTCACTGAAATGGAGTCCGGTTTATACACCTGTCGTGCTTGGAGTACACACGGCAATGTTGATATGAATGCTGCTATTACTGTGGTGCCCCCTAACGAGTTGGAAGGAAAACCGGCTATCATTGTGGGCAGACCAGAAAAGGATATTCTGATATCAGTTGGTGAAGATATCAATATATCGTTCAGAGTTCAAGGCGAGCCTAAGCCTAAAGGTAAAATTTACAAGTATTACTTATTGAACGACTAAAAAAAAAACATTTTCAATAGCCGTAGTCCTTTTATATTTTTCTTTTTCGCGACATTACTTACCAGTAAAAAAAAGGAGACTTATTTTTATTTTATTTGGCATTATTGTAGTGAAAAGAATGTGATCTCAGGCAAAATTCAAACCTGCCTCCCTGACGTCCTCCGTGTTTCAGCCACTAAGTTACCGAGAGTAAATTATTTTTAAATAAAAAACAAACCGCCTCCAAAAAACACATAGGAACTAAAAAGCAATAAATAACATATTTTATTTACATTATGATTTCTAACTAATTTTGAGTCGGTGCCAAACAAACAATCAACGAAAGTCATATTTAAATTAAATTATTAGTTTGGCACCGCAGTTCCTACGTGATTTTTGGAGGCGGTTTGCTTTTTGTTTAAAAATAATTTATTTTAAAATTTTTAGTGGAATATGTATTTTGTATTGTACTTATTATATTATATGGGGGGGGGGGGGGGGGGCAACTAAACTCACTGACCGGCACAGACAGCGAGGTTTCGGGGTAAACCATAATATCATCTATGTATACATTTTTTCGTCTATATTTTTACAACCGCTAACCGGATTTCATTAAAAAAATTATGGGGCCAATCTGTACACCAGCTTTCAAATAAAAAAAGAATCATCAAAATCGGTTCACCCAGTCCAAAGTTCTGAGGTAACAAACATAAAAAAAATACAGTCGAATTGAGAACCTCCTCCTTTTTTTGAAGTCGGTTGAAAAAGAATGACATTACAGAGCGGTCTTGTCATTACAGTGTATTTTACCGCCGCATTCGAATGCGGCCTAAAATCTTATATCCTTACTAGTACACTTAGACAATTATTTATTCAAATTTTATTTTCCTGCAGTGGTATTCATGAAAGGCATCCGCGATATTACGACCAACCAGCGTGTTTGTAAGATGACCTCCGATGACTATGTAAAGTTCACGTTGAAGAGGTCCATTGTCTCGGACGCGGGGACCTACTGCATACTTGCTAGAAACGCATACGGATGCGACCGCGCATTCGTTACTGTTGTGGTGAGTGATAAAATGACGTCAATAAAGATAAATATATAGATGACTAGCTCCCCGCCAGCGGCTTCGACCGCGTGGTCTGTATTATAACTTTCATCCCCTATTTCAATCCCTTTCAACCCTTTTTTTGCACTAAAAAGTAGCCTATGTCCTTTCTTAGGCTTTAGACTATCAAATTTGATTTAAATCGGTTCAGTAGTTTTGGCGTAAAAGCGCGACAGACAGACAGAGACAGAGTTACTTTCGCATTTATAATATTAATATAGTAATGATTCTGATGTACAATCGATAGATAAGACATTAGCCTAGTGGTTCTGCTACGCTTCCTAGCTTCGATTGGGCTGAGCTGGGGTTATCTATAAAATTCTCAATTGCATTTTGGAATTGTGTCCCATGTCAACAGGCTCGCCCCCTATTGCGTGGGACCTAAACATACGAACTGTGGTTGTATTGCAGTACACCTCTGTCCGCTCCTACGGGGAATACAGGCGTGATAAATAATAGTCATGTAATCGTCATATCTATATCTTCTATACTAATATTATAAAGAGGAAAGATTTGTTTGTTTGTTTGTTTGTTTGTAATGAATAGGCTCCGAAACTACTGGACCGATATCAAAAATTCTTTCACCTTTGGAAAGCTACATTATCCCCGAGTAACATAGGTTATATATCATCACGCTACGACTAATAGGAGCGGAGTAGTAATGAAAAATGTAGCAAAAACGGGGAAAAAATTATAAGACCACGCGGGCGAAGCCGCTGGCGGGAAGCTAGTTTTAAATAAATTATAAAATGTTGTTTTACTTTGCGTCTTTGACAGGTAAGACAAAGAGCGTCTTCTGAAAATCTTATATCTGACTGGACTTATCCTATGGATGATTCTGCTCTATCAATAGGTGAAAGAAAATATAAATGTAAGTATATTATTATAATTCAATTACAAAAGAGAAAGAACAAAAAGAATTAGTTTAAAAAGTGAGAGAGATTTTTTACATAATAAACTTTATGACACAAAATTAGATTATATTTGCCATGCCATGTAAAATCGTCAATTCTGCCGTTTATGACATTTTAAAATATATAAAGTAAATCAATTTACGGTAGCCATGATGACAGGTTCGAGCCCTCGGCAACACATCATTAGGTCATACTCACTATTTATATTTAACCTAACCTGCCAATTCTGGTTCGATCAATCTCAAATCAATACAATAAGTCATCTGGCAGTCTCGTCTGGCATCACGTCAAGTATTCTTTAAGGTCAGTGCCGCATCGGTTCTCGTTTTAGCCGTGCCGGATCGCATCCCGGGTGAGCCGAGCGTCGTGGACGGAGGCAGCAACTGGGTCTCGCTCGCTTGGCCGAAAGCCGACCCTCGAGAAGCCGCTCCAGTGCTTGCCTACAAGATTGACAGCTGGCTGCTCGGCAAGGAAGGTGGAGCACGCTGGACCGAACTCGGAATCACACCCTTAAACTCTTTCGACGCTTTCAATTTGAAACAAGGAGAGGAGTACCACTTCCGAGTTACTCCTAAGAACAGATACGGTTGGGGAGAATCAGTGCAAACATCCACTCCAATTGGCATCGGTCTTGCTGGAGACAGGCCGGAGTTTGTGGAGATATTGCCTGGACAACTGAAGGTGTTAGCTGGCGAGACGGCGAACCTAAGCTGCAGTGTGAAAGGCAAGCCGTTGCCCGAAGTTGTTTGGATGAAGAATGGGCATGAGATCGAGGAAGAAAGCCGGATGACGACCTTGTTCAATGGTCAAGATTGTTCGTTGACTATCAAAGACATATGCATTGAAGATGAGGCGCGGTACAGCTGTGAAGCGTCGAATGTGCACGGCAGGGCGTCGACATATGCGAGACTGGCTGTCGTCACAGATAGACTGGTTTGGGAAGCAGACGCTAAACTCAAAAGGTGAGTCGAGTGTGTTCAATGTTTATTTATATTAGTTGTAGTAACAGTTTCTCGATTATATTTTGAAGTCGATTTAGGATAATGCTTGCGATTTTACTTTTTTAAAGCCGATCGCCTTCTTATATAGTTTTAATATTTTTTTGCTAATATTAACTGTGACATTATTTTGTGAAACGCACAAAAAACTTAATAATCAAATAATCTACCATCATGCCTGTAGGTATACTATAATATTCTTTGATTGTTACAAAGTTCATTGAATAAAATTGTTTTTGTTTTTAAATTGATACTAGAGACTCGACGTTGCTTCGCTCCGGTTAATATGATTATATACTTATTACAATTCATCGGGGAAGTAGTAGTTTTTGTGTTTCGTGTTGCGAGTACGAACATACAAACAGGCAGACAAAAAATCTAAAAACTGTTTTGGTTTCTGTTGCTCTAATAATAATAACGAATCCCATATTAATATTCAATATCTGTATATAATTTACAGTCATCGGCTTGTTACAATTTTATTATTATGTTGGTAATAAACTGCCTGGTTGGTCTGGTAGTGGTCTTAGGTGTGGTTTCCAGATCGAGCAGTGAATGTTACTGACCACTTGGCCATGACATGTAGGACAAGGGAAGGCAAATGCAACTTTAAGTCGGTATGAGTCTCACATACCCTGCCGCAAAATTCCTAATGCATGCCCCTTGACGCATGGATAGGGCGGCCTACTAGGTGAAGGGCATCTATTACGAATTTTCCGCATAAAAAATAGGTATGGATCTCCCTGTGATTTTTTTAGTTTAGCAGGTCGCAGTTTGGATTAATTTATGGTTGACTAGCTTTCTGCCAGCGGCTTTGCCCGCGTGTTCTGTGTATTTTTTTATAACTTTCCAACCCCTTACAGACCTTTTTACGCATTAAACAGTAGCCTCTTTTCTCAGGCTATAGACTGTCTGTGTACCAAATTTAATTTAAATCGGTTTAGTAGTTTCGGCGTCAAAGCGCGACAGACAGACAGAGCTACATTCGCATTTATATGAGTAATATTAGTTAGCATGACTGTAGACTCGCAGTCGCCCCCTATTAAATGAGACCTAAACAAGTGGAAGTGTTGCTGTTCATTAGTATAAATAACCTATTGAGCACTTTCTAGACCTATTGGCACCTAATACTGTAACAATCCCGCGGTTATGCATATGCAATAATGCACCGCCCGCAGCGTTCTGCGCATGTGTTGTTCCTGTGAAAAATATACTATAGTTGTAGTATTCAGAACCTGATTGGCTGACAACCTGTTGCAGGATGCAGTTGCATCCACCCACCAGTTTTATAGAATGCAGTAGAGCATATTAAGCTTGCGGTAACTAGGTCACTGCGGCACAATGCGCACTTAGGTACACGGAACGGGAAACGTTTCTATTCTAGTATCATTTAACCTTAGGACGTCATAAATTTTGAATATTCTGAATGTGTAGTATCAGCAAATAGTTTACAGGTACATTGCAAATGGGTCTTATACGTTGGGCAAGTGCAAGAGGCGCTTTCTGCATTTGGCAGCCATATTTAATAGCGGTCTGACATCTGTCTTTTGTATCACTGTGTACCTACTGTGTAAAATATTCAATATTAACATATTTTATTTCACTTAGACCTTATAGATAGGCACTTTTGAATATCCAAACTAGTTGCACGGTTCCTAAAAGTGGGACTTATGGAGTATAGTCAGGGACATGGGGTACGTGACATTAACTATGACTGCAGGTCTTGTACCCCTTACTATATTAAAGCCCAATCAACAGGGAGCGGTCCCAAGATGCAGAGGGTGACTACCCGCCCCAGTTCACGATGCGTCTCCGAGACCGCCGCGTACAGGCAACGTACCCCGTCCGCCTAACGTGCCAGGTCGTCGGCAACCCGCCGCCGACCCTCACGTGGTTCAAAGATGGAGAACTACTGGTGTTTGATAGTAAGTGTCTGGTTTTTATATGTAGTAGTAAACACCTTGGAGACCATTCTAGAATTATACTTAACTACTTAGCAACCCAACCATGGGTTCTATCGAATGGCTTTCGATAGGTTTTTTACGCATCGAAACGCTGTAATCTCATAGCAGATTTTAGTTCCTTACGTAACCGCTAGAGGTGCTGCGAGGGTTTTCCATACAATTATTTTACGGCGTCGCTAGCGAGTCTAGTGAGAAAAACTCACGGTCGAGGCACAGGCCCTTCTCACGAGTGCAATCTAGATACTGAGGTGGGGCAGTGAATTTTTTGGCTTTTTTCTACTGTAATATGCATGTATAAATCATATAAACTTTCCTCTTGAATCAGTCTAAGTATCTTGTGCTGAAAACTGCATTAAAATCCTTTTCGTAGTTGAAAATATCTAAGCGCACAAACAGCGGAAGCAACTTTATTTTATACTATGTAAAGATAAAGAAGAATGTCGCACAATATGTAGAGTTTCGCAACCTTTTTCACTTCCTCTTTTGAGTTTAAGCTATGCAACTGTAATAATGGCTTGCGCAAATACGTTTAAATTTATGTTTATAGAAGACGTGACAGGGAACAGCTTCACCGTGGTTCTACTCGCGTGCACCTCATCATCCACCCATTAATTGTCTCACTGCTGGGCACGGTCTCAGCAAGAGAGGGATTAGGCCATAATAGTCCACCACTCTGGCCTAATGCGGGTTAGCAGACTTCATATGCCCACGATGTTTTCCTTCACCGTTAAAACGAGTGATAATTCCGCACATGATTTCGAAAAGTCAGTTTCCGTTGCGCCTTGATCGATCAATCAATCAGTCAGTCCCTAAGTCACCTATAACTTTTATAGATACCTACACTTTAATAATTTGACTGACCTCAATACCTTACTTTCCAGGTCGGCGCAATAACTACCAAGACGAGCACTTCCATACCCTGGAGATAGCGCCCACTACCCTCGAAGATGGAGGAGTGTACGAGGCGATGGCTCGCAACAGCAGCGGCGCCGTCAGCTGCCGGTGCAGCCTTGTCGTGGACAAAGGCATCAGGGCATACGTGGCCCCGGAGTTCTGCTGCGGGCTGGAGCCGCTCTACAGACTTTCTGAAGGTACCAGGCTTTTTTATAGGAAATAAGATTAATAAAATCTGTCAAATGCTGACTAGCATTTGACAGATTTTATTAATCGATTTTATTAAGAGAAGAAGTGTTATTAACAGTGATCGGCGTAGGTAGTGCTATTTTCGGTCAATGACCCTGAATGATTATGTTAATATGGACATGTCCCGGGATCATCTTCGGGGTTCCCGGGAATATTTTTCGGAATGTTGATGTAAATGAAGTTATACTGTTAAAGATACCATGAATATGCACTGCGACATATCAGACTACTTATTTCTGGTTTAACTGGTCCCGCACAGTGCTGTTTGCCATATTACTTACTGGTCAATAGGTAGGATAGATAGAATCTGATTATACCCGAAACAGGTGGCATGATATGTCGTCATGTGTACAACTACAATTACTTTTCAATTGCTCGTCAATGTGATATAAATTAGTATGTAACATGTATGCCGGGATTTAGACGGCATATCCATGTTAAGTTCGGTCACTAATTCCCGTGAATAGCACTACCTACGCCGATCTCTGGTTATTAAGTAGTATCGTAGTCGTTATAGTGGCACTAGAAATAGAAACTCTGTGAAAATTTCTACTCTCTAACTATTACGGTTCATGAAAGAAAGAAAATTAATTTATTTGTATAGACAAGACAGGAATCATGAGATTTAGGTACCCCGCTGACAGACCGACAGACGAACGACGGACAGCGGAGGCAGTAATAGGTGCTCGTTGGCACTCTTCGGGTACAAAACCCTAAAAATGCAAAATGGGGCGTAGACTTCGCTTTAATTACTTCAACTTCATATTTTGTCTGACACAACCAAACAATTGTTTTACTGTTCTAAACAAATCAACTTTAAATTGTAAAACAGATTTTATTAAAGACAGCTAATTCCGTTCTTCGTTCCAGGTGAAGAGCTTCGAATCTCTGCAGTAGTGGAAGCGTACCCTTCAGTCGGAGTCACCTGGTACCGCGACGGTGTCCGACTTCGACCCAGCCGCCGAGCCATTATGACCCTCGACCGAGACGGCCAGATAGAACTGGCTTTGGCTGCCGTGACCGGTAGAGATGCTGGAGTATACACCTGTACTGCCTCCAATGAGGTTGGCAGAGCGTCCACGTCGGGGAAGGTGGATATTGTGGAGGGGGACCAGCCGAGAGAGAAGAGAACCCCACCGGTTGTGATCAATGCTCCTGATGTGCCGTAAGTTTTTAATACTATTTGTGTAAAAAAAGCTTTGTCAGTGAGGTAGTTATTTATATCTAGGAATAAAATTCGAACACGTATAATACTCGAAGAATAAACATACACAGAAAACAACTGTCGGGTAAAATAATAAAGTTGTAGGTACGTTTTTTCCCGGCAGATAGTTTTTCTCAAATTCTTGTGATTAGTGTAACAACATAAATTATTACAAAGAAATCTCTATCCTTCTGAGGTGCGACCTGTCATAAACCTTATAATTAAGTTAGACATACTACTATTGAGCGAAAAACCGGAAAAACCCTAATAATTTCCATGCCACAGCCATAAGAAATTAGTTTTCTGCCGTAAACCTCGAAGCTAGATGGCAGTACTTAGCCCAGGTTTTGCTACACGATGATAAATTTTGTTTAAATATTATAAATGTTCGATAGATGGCGCTTTCTTTTAGATTTGCTGGCAGCCCGATGTATCAGAACTGCAAAAATAATATCCTATTGAAGACTTTGTACTGCAAATAAACCTTTTTGTTTCACTATTCTTACTAAAGGGGGCCTCACGAGCGACGATATAATGATTGTTCGGAACACCTTGGTAAGGTGGCCTCAACTTATTGGCCAGCTAACTTTTTTGTCGATAGCAGAAGACATTACCCCTCTTTTTTGTATCGGCCATAAAATATTTAAAGTATTTGCATATAATATGTGTGTACCTTTCATGCCTAACTAAAGGGTATGTTTTATTTTATTTCAGGTACTCGAAAGAACCAATGTTTACCCGCAAACCGCGCTCCAGTGAGGCACGGGAAGGAGATACTGTCATCATAGCCTGTGAAGTTATCGGAGACCCCAAGCCTGACGTTTTCTGGCTTAGGGACTTCCTCAAGGTAACACTGACTTATAAAATGCGATGCTAAAAGCTCAGCCATTGTTAGTCAGTCTTAACTTTCTGCTGCATGGTAACTCCCGATAACTCCTTAGGTATTGTTTAGGCTTGGTTAGATATAGGAGTACAGTAGGTAGGTATTATCAGAACATTCATAACAATTAGAACCCGACATTTCTTTGATGAATTTGGTAGATTATTAACGAATGTCTGATTATTATTAATGATCTGGAAATCCTGAGTAGCTCCTTACGCGCCTAGATTTTGAAAATCACAAGCAAGAAAGATAAATAACGCAGAGCAGGCAGGCATAGAGGTGTTTTGTGTTTAAACCTTCACCGATAGATAATAGCCTTAATCAGGAGCTAAGCTTAAAACAAGACTTTGTCGGACAGGACTACAGAGTTTATAAATGTGACTTATTGAACATACTTTGAACCCGTCGATACAATCCTTATTAAAAACACTAATAAGTACCCTAGTAAAATATTTTATCGTCAAGGAGGTTTCTTGTTTGTATTGAACACAGCGACATCTGTTAGTTAAACTGAAAAGCTAAGCAGAATTTTCAGGAATATATTTGTTTGTGTTTACTACTATCATCAAAAGATGGCGCTGTGAGTGCTAAATGGGAGCTTGTATGAGTTTGTTTCTAACACACCATCGCGCCTGTACACCTAAAGGGTTAGATGGAGTTGTAGGTTATTATGGACATTGGACACCCACGCTTGTTTTTATGTACTTTGTATGTGACTAGTAGGGACGAGATTTTTGTTATTTTACCGGACACTATTCCAAGCTGACGGCTCCCGCTCAGTAGTTGTGCTCAGGATCAATGAAGCAGTTTTAACACCTCTTAATAAATAAAATTTAAGTAAATTCTAATAATTTAAATGTGTAAGTTTGTGACGTTGCGTGGGATGAATGGATGTTTGTTACTCTTTGATTCAAAAACTACTGCATGGATTTTGATGAAACTTTACAATATTATTGTTTATACATTAAAGTAAAATATAGGCTTTAATTTATAACGAGATTTTGGGAAATTCCTACAGCATCAGGATAAATTGTCGAAGGCGTGTAACCGCGGGGAATACTTTACTATACATATAATTATAATTATGCTTTGTCCCCAGCCCGACTACTACCGCGACGCCACACACTTCAAGCGAGTCGGGGATGGACCCGAGTACCGGTTCGAGATACCCCACGCCAAACTGGACTACACAGGCGCTTACTCCGTCGTCGCTAGAAACGTGCACGGAGAAGCGAAGGCTATTATATCGCTGCAGATATTAGCTAAGGGTAAGTCAAGATTTCACCCCCCTACTCTATAGCGTTGTAGGTATACATATTTTGTTTCTCGACAAGACGGAAACCCACCGCGGCGCACGGAGAGGCTACGCACGTGCGTCAAGCTTCGCTTTGCGTAAAAATATATGGAGCTGTATCGAGTGCAACCTAAAGACACGCTACGAATTGGCGTGCACATGTGGTTTACTTGGCTATGGCGCCGTAGCGTGATCACGAGGTTTGGCGAGCTATTGCGAGTTTGGAACGGCACTAGACACGAACCTAACGGATCGATTCGTCCTCGTTCGGGTTCAGGTCCTGAACGAGACAAATTATTCGAGCAAAACACTTCTACACTGAGTATGTCGAGAGCAATCGAGATAGCAGAACGGGCGGAATGTGCTAGGGAAGCCAATAATATGATATCTGTTGATACAACTGGGATAAAAGAAGAGGCAGTGCCCAAGATATCATGCAAAGGTAGAGGTCGATCGAGCGGTCGAGCGATGGGAGCGGTAAATGGGTTGGCGGCGGTGGCGGTGCCGCGGGCCCCGGCGGCGCTCAGGCTAGCGCGCGTGATGGGCGCGCTGGAGCTTCGAGTCGTGATCAACGTTACGAAGACTTCCGTTGTTCGGTATGTGGATTAAAAAATTATGACAAAGATAAGTGTCGCTATAAAAACTATACGTATATACGTGCCAAAAATGTGGTGTGAAAGGTCAAAGTCAAAGTTGTGTGGTCAAAGGTCAAGGTCTAAAAGAAGTGAGTGATAAAAAAAGCAAATTCGGCCGCGTTCACGTTAATAATATCAGTAGTGACAATAGTGACACGGAAAGTAGCTGTGATGAGTGCAACAATTTTAATATAAGGTACGTTACCGATAGGCCGTTACATTTGAAAGTCAGAGTTGGTGATAAAATAGTAACTATGGAGTTAGATTCCGGTTCTGGTGCTTCCGTAATGTCTAAAAAGTTTTGCTCTGAAATGTTTTCTCATTATAAATTACCTTTCCCACGATTAGAATGCAACCTATGCAAAAATGTGCAGTATGCGGGTGCATATATGACTATGATTGCCATCCTTTTCGTTTCCCTACAATTTTTGCAAATTAGAGCAGGAAAAATATAGTTTTACGAATTTTCATGAAAAGAATCGCCAATTTTTTTTCACACATGGTGTGCAAACTACATTTACTGGGTGTTGCAAAATTAAAATGTGTAATTTAATAATGGACATAAAATATCACCCGGTATTTTAAGACTAAAGTGAATTTTAATAATCACGAAGGGGATTTTTTTTGTAGTAAATTCTAATGAACCTCCCCTTTTGGGGCGTGATTTTATGTCTGCCTTTGGTTTGGTTTTAACTAATATTTACAAAATAAGTCAGGACGATGATGTAAATACATAACTGAAACAGTATCCGAATTTATGGCGGGACGAACTCGGTTCGTTTACTAAGTTTAAAATTCACCTTAAATTAAAAGAAGATTCGGTACCCAATTTTTTTTTTTTACGTTTGCTTTAAAGGACAAAGTGGAAACAGAATTAAGTAAATTAGTTAGTCTGGGCATATTAATTCCTGTTAGTAATTCCCGTTACGCAACTCCGCCTTAACAAAGATCTTATAATTGACAAGTATCCATTACCTAGGATTGAGGAAAAGTTTGCAAAGCTTGGTAGACGCGAACATTATTCTATTCTATTCTGCCGTGTTTCAAAAGGCAATGGAAGTACTATTATCTGGCATTGAGAGGGTTATTATATGGTTAGACGACATTTGTTTGACCGCGCCAACCAAAAGCCTTCATTTAACGAGATTCGCTCAAGTTTCAAGCAGGTTAGATGAAGCTGGCTTGCGCCTTCAAAAAGATAAATGTTAATTATTTAGGGATAATGTTACGTATTCAGGTTACGTTATCGATAAGAACGGCTTACTTACTAGACAAAGTTAAGGCTATCTTAGACGCCCCAGAACCGACAAACATAACCGAATTAAAAAGATTTCTAGGGGTGGTTAACTACTATAGACATTTTATTCCGAATGCGTCGAGTATTATGAGCCCGCACCATGAACTGCTGCGTGCCGGAGCTCTGTGGGAGTGGGGATCTCGGCAACGACGTGCTGTGCGCCGCGTGTGCGCTGAACTCGCATCTGAGCGGGTGCTAGCGCATTTCGAGCCGAGTGCACAGCTAGTGTTAGCGGTGGACGCGGGACCGTATGGACTCGGTGCTGTGTTGTCCCAACGGCATAGCGATGGCGGGGAACGACCACTGGCGTTCAGCTCACAGTCGCTATCGGCGGGTCAACGCAATAAGCCAAATACAGAAAGAGGCGACGGCGATTATTTTCGGAGTAAAACACTCTCGCCAATATTTATATGGTAGAAGTGAGCCTTTTATTCTTAAAACCGATCACCGACCCTTAGTGTCAATATTTACACAGCGTTACGCTTGCAAAGATATGCAATTATATTATCTGCATACAACTACGGTGTTCAGTACACATCTAGTGAGAATAACTAAGTCGCTGACTATTTCTCCCGTGCACCGGTACCTTACACTAAGTGCGAAGCAGATAACGAGTCTGACGCATACGGTTCATTGAATTTTTTAGATGCAATCGTGCCGGCTGTCTTATTTACCGATGTAAAGAATGCCACTGATTCTGATAAAACATGCAAACTGTCGTAAAATATATGAAAATAGGTTGGCCTCATAAAATTATTTGTAAATCAATTCGTCCATATTTTTTTATGTCGAACTGATTTACAATATGAAAATTGCTTACGCCGTTTTCTGCGAACCACACCTCTGCGAACGCAACGCGGAAGTGCACTCACTAGTTCCGAATTGCCGGCCTCACGCAAGGGATGTTATTTCTGGTGCTCCCGTTCTCGCGCTCTTCTCGCTCAAAACTTCGCTCTCCGCTCAAATCTTCAAGTGTTGTTGATAAACAATATTGTAAGGGGACGGTGTTGCTGCTGCTGTCGGCCTTAATCTGTCTCAGGTGAGTGCTTAGCTTAGTGGATCCGTTTTTCTGCTTGGTACGATACTCGGTTAGGCATCTCTCCACGGCTTCATCTCAATACTTACCTACTCCATTTCCATTTCTTCAAAATACAGTCCACCGCTTCACCATAATTCTGGTCCAATCGAGCCGGATAAATCCAGTACCTATATATATACCTAATCCTATAAAGTACTCATATAGTGCTTACATATTTCGCGTTATTATACAGGGTGTTTGGTAGAACGTTGAACATACGAAAATGGTGGTTAGTTGGGGTCATCTGCTACCCACTGGGCCCAATTTATTTAACCTTGGCCGCACTGTTTTTTTTTTACTTTTTTTTAATTTCACAGAAAATTATCAGTTTTTTATCAATTTAAATTCGAATATCTTTACTTGTGATGGGTAAAACAGGCAGGATGTTGTTTTGTATTAATGTCTAATTATATTCGAATTTTAAGTAAAAAAAACTGGTAATTTTCTGTGAAATTAAAAAAAGTAAAAATGAAAACGGTGCGGCCAAGGTCAAATAATTTGGGCCAAGTGGGTAGCAGATGACCCCAACTAACCACCATTTTCGTATGTTCAACGTTCTACCAAACACCCTGTATAACTGTGCTTTGTTTAATCGCCAAGTGTAGGTACTTATTACTAGTATTCTACATAAATAATATCTTTCCCGCTAATATCTCGATTTAATTCGTAATATTCGTTCGATAATACCTACTAGGTAGTTCAACGTTTCATTTTTTAAAGTTTTATTCGCTTGTAACCACTTATTGCTAGGCGTCAAAGATGGCGACCGAAGCGAAATTAAAACTCATTTCTACTAAGAAGCAAGCCATTTTAGTCAAGTAATTGGTTTGTGCAAAAAAGATTCATTCTGGAACTGATACCAGATCTAAAAGTTCATTTCTAGCGTTATCGTCAAATGTAACTAAATTGTACGACGAATATAATTCATTATGTGATCAATATAATTCTTATAATAGAATCAATATAATTGAAGTTGATCCGAAATATATACCTAACTTTAGTGATTGGAATTCATTTGAAGAATTACTTTCCTATATTAAGTATACAAGTTTTTACGAGTACCTCGTAATAACTTGTTATTACGAGTACCTCGTAATAACTTGTTAGATTCTCGTGGTGTGAAATCAGATTCGGATAAAATCGAGTCACCCGACTCGGACAACAATATTAGTACATGTCGTTTACCACCACTTCAGCTAGTTGGATTTTCTGGGCAGCCAGAATCATGGCCGCTTTTTTATCAGTCATTTAAAAGTAATGTGCATGACAATAAACAGTTGACCGACGGTCAACGCGTTCAGTATCTAGTCGGTAAATTGTCCGGGACCGCGATTAATATTTTCGCAGGAATCATACCTAACGCTTCGAATTACGTTACAATATGGAACTCGCTAGTGGATAAATTCCAAGATAAGCGATTACTTGGATCCATGTATTTAAATAATATACTGGACGCAAGATTTACTTCTAATTCACCCGTTCAACTAAACAATTTTATTGAACGGATGCATACGTCTTGGGCCACGTTAAAACTATTAGACATTAAGGACTTGTCCGATTTCATTTTCTGTAACCTCGCATTAAAAAAGGTAGACCCGCAATTACTTAAAAGTTTTGAATTATCGGTCCGCGACAAAGACACACCCACTAGTGATGATTTAATAAATTTCATACGACATCATATCAAAGTTCTCGAACGTACTTCTGCAGTACGTCAAAGTACCTCTTATCAGAACAATTCTCATTCCCGCCCGCCCGCGTAATAATAATAACATTCTCGTAAAACCTACAAGTTCTAATACTTTTGCTATTACTAATAGTCAAAATAATAATTCAAATAACAATTATTCTTGCGTTTACTGCAAACATTCTAATAATTCGCAGTTGTATCAGTGTTTAGAATTTAAAAATCTATCGGTAAAAGAACGTTTTAATTACGTCAAAGAAAATAACTTATGAGTAAATTGTTTTAGTTCTAAACATATAACTTCGAAGTGCAATTCCAATTACAGTTGTAAATTTTGCAATAAAAAATAAAATCTTTGATTCACTTTGATACTTCCGAGTATATTCCGAAACATTCTCACCAACCTGTCGTAGGTACAGTCAACAACGAAAGTCGTTGAACACAGCGAAAGTTTAAAAACATCACAGTACCAAAACTATTCATTCGATTTTGACTTAGGTAAAACATATAACTGTCCTCCATTATGAGAATTTGTACTGCCTTCAAGGGTCAGTGAATTCTGAATATTAAAGATGTTAAAGCGTTTTGAAGATTTTATAGTATTCAGCTACTTTCGTTGCTGACTGTACTTCGGAAAATATTAATGTGACTGCGCCGCCAACTTCGAGCGCGACGGCAGATGGCCCACGGTCTCTGTGCATGCATAGCCATGCTAGCACATTTTCGAACGTGTACTCGCGGCATGCCGCCGCTATCGCCGATTTGAGTAATAAAAATGTTAACCCGTTGAACATTTCGAAAGTGTTGCCTACCGCTCAAGTTTACTTTTCTGATAATGGTCATCGTACTAATATAAGATGTTTAATAGACAGTGCCTCGGAAGATAATTTAGTTACGATTTCATGCTGTAAAAGGTTAAAATTACAAATTCAACTGCTTGTTAATTTATCTTTACGTACTGCGGGGCGCTCCACGGCACCCATTAGGGGTTCTTGTCCTCCAGGACAAGAGCCTCCACAGTACTTACCCGGTACCGGTGCCTCCACGGTACCGGGTTGGGGTATTGATAACTAAAGAGAATTATATATCGTTAACTTTGTTTATTGGAGCACTGAATCAAGTTCACATGTCATGGTGTCCGTGACACAACTACTTCTAGAACAGTCTACGTCATTATTATTTATATGACCTTTGTGGTCTCTACAGTACCAACATTCATCAGCGAGAGGTAAATCTTTAAAGTATTCCATCACGGAAGCTTGGATTCTATGCGTAGGTAACTCATTAGCAATATGATCAATCACTAAGAACGCAATACGATAGTGAGCATCAGAACCATGTGACTGACTAGTGAGTATCACGTAACCCCTAATGGGTGCCGTGGAGCGCCCCGCAGTACGTAAAGATAAATTAACAAGCAGTTGAATTTGTAATTTTAACCTTTTACAGCATGAAATCGTAACTAAATTATCTTCCGAGGCACTGTCTATTAAACATCTTATATTAGTACGATGACCATTATCAGAAAAGTAAACTTGAGCGGTAGGCAACACTTTCGAAATGTTCAACGGGTTAACATTTTTATTACTCAAATCGGCGATAGCGGCGGCATGCCGCGAGTACACGTTCGAAAATGTGCTAGCATGGCTATGCATGCACAGAGACCGTGGGCCATCTGCCGTCGCGCTCGAAGTTGGCGGCGCAGTCACATTAATATTTTCCGAAGTACAGTCAGCAACGAAAGTAGCTGAATACTATAAAATCTTCAAAACGCTTTAACATCTTTAATATTCAGAATTCACTGACCCTTGAAGGCAGTACAAATTCTCATAATGGAGGACAGTTATATGTTTTACCTAAGTCAAAATCGAATGAATAGTTTTGGTACTGTGATGTTTTTAAACTTTCGCTGTGTTCAACGACTTTCGTTGTTGACTGTACCTACGACAGGTTGGTGAGAATGTTTCGGAATATACTCGGAAGTATCAAAGTGAATCAAAGATTTTATTTTTTATTGCAAAATTTACAACTGTAATTGGAATTGCACTTCGAAGTTATATGTTTAGAACTAAAACAATTTACTCATAAGTTATTTTCTTTGACGTAATTAAAACGTTCTTTTACCGATAGATTTTTAAATTCTAAACACTGATACAACTGCGAATTATTAGAATGTTTGCAGTAAACGCAAGAATAATTGTTATTTGAATTATTATTTTGACTATTAGTAATAGCAAAAGTATTAGAACTTGTAGGTTTTACGAGAATGTTATTATTATTACGCGGGCGGGCGGGAATGAGAATTGTTCTGATAAGAGGTACTTTGACGTACTGCAGAAGTACGTTCGAGAACTTTGATATGATGTCGTATGAAATTTATTAAATCATCACTAGTGGGTGTGTCTTTGTCGCGGACCGATAATTCAAAACTTTTAAGTAATTGCGGGTCTACCTTTTTTAATGCGAGGTTACAGAAAATGAAATCGGACAAGTCCTTAATGTCTAATAGTTTTAACGTGGCCCAAGACGTATGCATCCGTTCAATAAAATTGTTTAGTTGAACGGGTGAATTAGAAGTAAATCTTGCGTCCAGTATATTATTTAAATACATGGATCCAAGTAATCGCTTATCTTGGAATTTATCCACTAGCGAGTTCCATATTGTAACGTAATTCGAAGCGTTAGGTATGATTCCTGCGAAAATATTAATCGCGGTCCCGGACAATTTACCGACTAGATACTGAACGCGTTGACCGTCGGTCAACTGTTTATTGTCATGCACATTACTTTTAAATGACTGATAAAAAAGCGGCCATGATTCTGGCTGCCCAGAAAATCCAACTAGCTGAAGTGGTGGTAAACGACATGTACTAATATTGTTGTCCGAGTCGGGTGACTCGATTTTATCCGAATCTGATTTCACACCACGAGAATCTAACAAGTTATTACGAGGTACTCGTAATAACAAGTTATTACGAGGTACTCGTAAAAACTTGTATACTTAATATAGGAAAGTAATTCTTCAAATGAATTCCAATCACTAAAGTTAGGTATATATTTCGGATCAACTTCAATTATATTGATTCTATTATAAGAATTATATTGATCACATAATGAATTATATTCGTCGTACAATTTAGTTACATTTGACGATAACGCTAGAAATGAACTTTTAGATCTGGTATCAGTTCCAGAATGAATCTTTTTTGCACAAACCAATTACTTGACTAAAATGGCTTGCTTCTTAGTAGAAATGAGTTTTAATTTCGCTTCGGTCGCCATCTTTGACGCCTAGCAATAAGTGGTTACAAGCGAATAAAACTTTAAAAAATGAAACGTTGAACTACCTAGTAGGTATTATCGAACGAATATTACGAATTAAATCGAGATATTAGCGGGAAAGATATTATTTATGTAGAATACTAGTAATAAGTACCTACACTTGGCGATTAAACAAAGCACAGTTATACAGGGTGTTTGGTAGAACGTTGAACATACGAAAATGGTGGTTAGTTGGGGTCATCTGCTACCCACTTGGCCCAAATTATTTGACCTTGGCCGCACCGTTTTCATTTTTACTTTTTTTAATTTCACAGAAAATTACCAGTTTTTTTTACTTAAAATTCGAATATAATTAGACATTAATACAAAACAACATCCTGCCTGTTTTACCCATCACAAGTAAAGATATTCGAATTTAAATTGATAAAAAACTGATAATTTTCTGTGAAATTAAAAAAAAGTAAAAAAAAAACAGTGCGGCCAAGGTTAAATAAATTGGGCCCAGTGGGTAGCAGATGACCCCAACTAATCACCATTTTCGTATGTTCAACGTTCTACCAAACACCCTGTATAATAACGCGAAATATGTAAGCACTATATGAGTACTTTATAGGATTAGGTATATATATAGGTACTGGATTTATCCGGCTCGATTGGACCAGAATTATGGTGAAGCGGTGGACTGTATTTTGAAGAAATGGAAATGGAGTAGGTAAGTATTGAGATGAAGCCGTGGAGAGATGCCTAACCGAGTATCGTACCAAGCAGAAAAACGGATCCACTAAGCTAAGCACTCACCTGAGACAGATTAAGGCCGACAGCAGCAGCAACACCGTCCCCTTACAATATTGTTTATCAACAACACTTGAAGATTTGAGCGGAGAGCGAAGTTTTGAGCGAGAAGAGCGCGAGAACGGGAGCACCAGAAATAACATCCCTTGCGTGAGGCCGGCAATTCGGAACTAGTGAGTGCACTTCCGCGTTGCGTTCGCAGAGGTGCGGTTCACAGAAAACGGCGTAAGCAATTTTCATATTGTAAATCAGTTCGACATAAAAAAATATGTACGAATTGATTTAAGTACAAATAATTTTATGAGGCCAACCTATTTTCATATATTTAACGACAGTTTGCATGTTTTATCAGAATCAGTGGCATTCTTTACATCGGTAAATAAGACAGCCGGCACGATTGCATCTAAAAAATTCAATGAACCGTATGCGTCAGACTCGTTATCTGCTTCGCACTTAGTGTAAGGTAAGTACCGGTGCACGGGAGAAATAGTCAGCGACTTAGTTATTCTCACTAGATGTGTACTGAACACCGTAGTTGTATGCAGATAATATAATTGCATATCTTTGCAAGCGTAACGCTGTGTAAATATTGACACTAAGGGTCGGTGATCGGTTTTAAGAATAAAAGGCTCACTTCTACCATATAAATATTGGCGAGAGTGTTTTACTCCGAAAATTATCGCAGTCGCCTCTTTCTGTATTTGGCTTATTGCGTTGACTCGGCTCGAAATGCGCTAGCACTCGCTCAGATGCGAGTTCAGCGCACACGCGGCGCACAGCACGTCGTTGCCGAGATCCCGGCACGCAGCAGTTCATTGTGCGGGCTCATAATACTCGACGCATTCGGAATAAAATGTCTATAGTAGTTAACCACCCCTAGAAATCTTTTTAATTCGGTTATGTTTGTCGGTTCTGGGGCGTCTAAGATAGCCTTAACTTTGTCTAGTAAGTAAGCCGTTCTTATCGATAACGTAACCTGAATACAAATTAAAATACAAGTTAAAATTACAAATTCAACTGCTTGTTAATTTATCTTTACGTACTGCGGGGCGCTCCACGGCACCCATTAGGGGTTACGTGATACTCACTAGTCAGTCACATGGTTCTGATGCTCACTATCGTATTGCGTTCTTAGTGATTGATCATATTGCTAATGAGTTACCTACGCATAGAATCCAAGCTTCCGTGATGGAATACTTTAAAGATTTACCTCTCGCTGATGAATGTTGGTACTGTAGAGACCACAAAGGTCATATAAATAATAATGACGTAGACTGTTCTAGAAGTAGTTGTGTCACGGACACCATGACATGTGAACTTGATTCAGTGCTCCAATAAACAAAGTTAACGATATATAATTCTCTTTAGTTATCAATACCCCAACCCGGTACCGTGGAGGCACCGGTACCGGGTAAGTACTGTGGAGGCTCTTGTCCTCCAGGACAAGAGCCTCCACAGTACTTACCCGGGGATATAGATGCAATTCTCGACACGCAAATGTTTGCATTTATTTTACTTGGTGGTAAAGTCATACCGCCATCGCTCTCGCAATCAGCTGAGATTCAGGACGGTGTCGTCACCTCAATACCTCACGCTCTCGAAACAACGCTTGGTTATATCGTTTCGGGTGAGATTCCTTCTCTTAACCCTTCCGGTGTAGCCTGGTCCTTTGGTCCCTTAGTAAATTAAATGATAATATAGTTAAATTCTGTGAAATTGAGGAGATACCAACTTCAAAGGTTTTAAGTCCGGAAAATCGGGATTGTGAACAACTTTATACTTCTACAGTGAAACGCAGTTCTTGTGGAAGATATGTAGTCTCGCTGCCTTTTAAGGATGACCCTAAATTATTAGGTAACTCTCACACGCTTGCTCAACGCCGATTGATTGCGCTAGAACGTAAGCTTCACGCGCTACCCGCGCTTCGTCAAGCTTACAATGACGACATCAATGATTATATTGATAAGGGTTACCTGTCGGAAATACCTTGTTCTCCATCCGCTTTAAGTGAAGGCTACTTCATTCCGCATCACGCTGTTGTTCAACCCGATAAGTCGACAACTAAAACACGTATTGTTTTAGACGCAAGCGCTAAAACTGATAGCGGCGTCTCGCTCAACGATTTGTTGTATACAGGGCCTAACTTACAGGCAGATTTATTTTCGCTTCTTTTAAATTTCAGATATTTTAAAATTGCAATAACCGCAGATATTCGTCAAATGTATTTAAGATTATTATTATCAGAAACTGATCGTAAATATCAAAAAGTATTATATCGTTTTAGTGATACAGAGAAAATTCGTATATGTCAATTTAATTCCGTCGCTTTCGGGTTACGTTCTAGTCCGTACCTGGCCATGCGTACTGTACGTCAGTTAGCTGAGGATTATTGCGATCGCTTTCGTCTCGCTGCAGAGGTCGCTACTAGCGAATTATACATGGACGATCTGACAACTTCCGTACCGTCTGTTGATGAAGGCATTCGTTTGACGGACGAGTTACTCTCTTTGTTTAAAGCCGGCAAATTCGATCTCGTGAAGTGGGCTAGCAACTCATCTGAGTTTTTCACTCATTTACCTGAGTCGTATCGTGCGGCGATCGAATTTACTGACGATGGTGATACGCTAAAGGTATTTAATAATAATAATAATAATAAATCATTTATTTCAGGCATCTGATGGCCCATAGATATATACCTTACAAGCTAACATATATAAAACATTTATACAAAGTAGTGTTTGTAGATAAGGCTTAAGGTTTATTAGGTCTGCAGTGGTTACCTACTATTGATGTATTCTCATTCAGTACGTCCTCGTCGTCTATCGGTAACACTAAACGCGCTATATTATCTACTGTTGCTCGCTTGTTTCACGTGTTAGGTCTTGTGGCCCCTGTTATTCTTTACGCAAAACTTTTAATTCAGGATCTATGGATTGCTAAAATAGGGTGGGACGAGGAGCCCCCTAAAATAATAACTGATTGTTTTATTACCGCTATTATGTAACTTACAAATACCTCGTCATTTAGGTGTAGCTGCAGGCTGTGTTGTGCTTTCGTCGACGCTAGTATGAAAGCTTACGATTGCGTACTTTATCTGCACGTGGCGCATCCTAACGGTGATATATCGGTTAATTTGGTAGGCGCCAAGTCTAAGGTGGCTCCACTTAAGACTGTCTCGCTAGCAAGGCTTGAGTTATGCGCTGCTTTACTTCTCGCTAAACTTGTCAAACAAGTACTCAATTTAATACTCGCTATTCCATACAAGATATTTACGCATTCAGTGATTCCACGATCGATCCGCGTGACTCAAATACATGAAAATTTATCTCCTAATCGCTTCGTTCACATAAATGGGATAGAGAATCCCAGTGATTGTTTGTCTAGAGGTTTGTTGCCCTCTCAAATTATTAATCACCCGCTTTGGTGGCACGGGCCAATTTGGGCTCGTCGTCCAACGGTTGAATGGCCCATCGTGCCATTTGACCCTTCCCGCCTTGAAGGTTCTATACCCGAAACAAAACCTTCTATTACACTTACTGCTATGTCCAGTTCGGATACTTCGTTTCTTCTTGATCTTTCTCTACGGGTCTCATCCTGGAAGAGATTATTAAGTGATCTTGTTTATATTTTACGCTTTATACAAAAATTACCTCGCTCGCGTGTAATTCAAGCATCTGACGTTGACGTTGCTGAAGTTTTCCTTCTTCGTGAATCGGATACAACGGAATCACTTTCCTGATGAAATTAAAAATATAAACAAGGGTAACTTACCTTCGCCTCCGCTGAGAAAACTTGACCCGTTTGTCAATGATAACGGATTACTCCGCGTTGGTGGTCGATTGACGCACGCCAACTTACCTTATGACAATCGTCATCCAATATTGCTTCCCCGTCGTCATCATATAATTGACCTTATAATAGACGACTGTCACCGCTCCAATTGCTATACGGGCTCGCATCTTCTAATGTCTTTACTAAGACAACGCTATTGGATCATATCTGCTAGAAATATCATTCGTCAACGTATTCGCCAATGTAATTTCTGTTTTAAAACAGCTCCTTCTCATCCTACACCTATGATGGCTAGTCTTCCTCCCGCACGTGTACAAGAAGCTAAGCAGTGGCGGCGTAAGACCTAAATTTTATGTGGGCAAAATTCATTTTGCGGGGCCCTCTGCCAGCGCAAGATTTGCATAATTTTTCGGGGCGCGAGGCCCCCTGGGTCGCGAGGCCGTAGGCGGTGGCCCACGTCGCCCACGCCTTACGCCGCCACTGAAGCTAAGGCTTTCACGCACACTGGCGTAGATTACGCTGGGCCAATTCATATTACCCTCACGCGCAAGAGAGGCGTTAGAAGCCAAAAGGCTTACATTTGCTTATTCGTCTGTTTGACGACAAAAGCTATTCATATAGAGATCGCTTCAGATTTAAGTTCTGACACCTTCCTAGATGCGTTTAAGCGCTTACTTTCTAGGAGAGGGCCCGTGTCGGTAATTTATTCATTATTTAATTTATTTAATTCCAGACGATGCGACCACTAAGGCGATATCACGATTGCTTCTGACTTTGGCCGATGTTAAACTTAATAAAAGTCTTGCCTGTTACACCAGGAGCACTCAAAAAAAGATATCACTACTGGAATTGATTCAATCTTTGTTTATTGAATAAAGAGCCTTCACTACTTGACATTATTTACTGCTAAGGAATTGACATCTCATGTGTAAAAAAAATTATTTTAATCTAATTTAAATAAAAAACACTAAGGAGTATTGATATCAACTTCGAAGCAAAATAACTTTTTACCCCTTTTTAACCCAGTTAGGTGATGAATTTCAATAAAATACGAAACACGTCTTCCTTCAATTCTGTTATAGAATGTTTTTGCAAAATTTGAAGTAGGTGGACCAAGGAATCACGTTGTCCCATACAAACTTTGCCCCCCTTTTTCACCCCCTTAGGGGTACGATTTCGGAAAATCCTTCCTTATCGAATACCTACTTCATACAAAGACCATACCCTCCAAGTTTCAGGTCTATACGATCAGCGGTTTAGGCTGTGCGTTGATCCGTCAGTGAGTCAGTCATTCAGGACAAAGCATTTATATGTAAGTATTTGTTTATTTTGTATCTCATAGAATTATGTTTGTTTATTTGTCAACAGGTTTCAAAATTTGTGTGAAGGAATTATGTGTATTTACCCATATAATAAAATTGTTAACTGAACATGTAACTAATAATGAAAAAGCAGCAATAAACTAGCGTTCGTACTGTACACCCGCTTGCTTATTTCGCACCTCCCACTTAATGATACTTCATTTTCACTATATTATGTTATTATATCTTTAAATATTAATATTATCATGACTATATAAAAATTAGAAACGAGGATGATAAGTTCCGTTTATTTACGCCGCACCTCGACTGAGTGACGGAGCTGATCGATCACCCAACACTACAAAACTAAAAAAAAATGCGTGTTGTACGTTGTAATTTTTTATGTATTTTACCGGGGGTAATTTCACCAGTTTACACCTTAACCACGTATCTTGACGGCTGTAGAATTAAGCTGCCAACACCTAATCCCAATAAAACCTCTCTAATTCTTGAACAAGTCTCCACCCCAACTTATTTCGGAGCTGCCACAGTGGCTCTATGTCGTACGCCCCCGAAAATAAATTCAGGACCCGCCCCTGCCTACTTACCCATACCTACTTACTCGTGCCCTTATTTTACAGGGTCCGATTTCAGGCGGATACTACGTAAATGGTTACATAAGAGGGATGTAGCAATTCGGAATCGAAATGTCTAAAGTAGTCGAGTTGCATGTTTCCACGTATTTTTTTTATTAATTATTAACAAGGATTAATAAAAAATATAGTTAGAAAACTACAATTCGACTACGAATCAAATCAATTGAAAATCTAATAAGAACATTACTCCTAAATCACCGTTCTGTTAGCCAATTTACTGAAGTGAAATCAACAACAAAAGGAATTGTTGTGTCCAATTTATAGCCGTGGTTTGCATCCCCAGGGCAAAGCGGCATGCGACCATTGCCACAAACTGGACACTCCTTTTGGTGTTGATTTTATAGAAAATCAAATAAAAATAAAAAAAGCCTAAAATAGTAATGTAAAAAATTGTTATAAATATTTTATTGATCGATATTTTGAAAATATCTTCCTAACAAGCACTACACTCTTTTTACAATAATTATTTTTACTTTTTAGTTTGATTTTCTATAAAACCTTCATTTTAAAGTTTTTTTAACTTTTACATTTAATGTCTACTTTTTAGTTTGGTTATCTACAAAGACAAACTACACAAATTATTGCATTGTAGATAAGTGTGCCAAGTTTCAAATCAATTCGTAGTTTTGGAAGGGGTAAAAATCACGTTCAAAGATGCCGTTACATAGATAGTTAAATACATAGATTTATAATAATAATAATATATTTATAAAGTAACATGACTCGATTGTGTTAGTAACAATGTTTCCTTACACCTATGTTAGTATATTCCTATTCTAATCACTTAAACCTAAAACATATTTAATCACTGCCACATGCCCAACTCCGAGGTGGACAGCTTGCAGCAGTGACACACATGAACAATGGAGTCAGCTCGCCACACAGCGCAGACTATGGTTGGGGCTGGCCCGCACGCGGCGCACCAGGGAAGCGCATCGCTTTCTCATTGTTGTATAATAACCTAAATTAAAAATTTAGAAAACCCCCGACTTGAAATATAATTTGCCATTTTGTGGTGGCGGCCATCTTGGATTTCAAATTTATCATAGTGTATAGTATTTTACTAGTTAAGCCCTTTCATTTGATACCCATATTGACGGAGTTTTGAAAAAATATCTAATCCGCTATTTTGTAGCGGCGGCCATCTTGGACCCATTTTCATCAAACATAGGTAAGAACACTCCCGACTAATTCACCTTTCAAATAAAAAAAACTAAATCAAAATCGGTCCATCCGTTGGGGAGCTACGATGCCACAGACAGACAGACAGACAGACACACACACACACACACACACACACACACACACACACACACACACACACACACACACACACACACACACACGTCAAACTTATAACACCCCGTCGTTTTTGCGTCGGGGGTTAATAACACCCCGTCGTTTTTGCGTCGGGGGTTAAAAACACCCCGTCGTTTTTGCGTCGGGGGTTAAAAACAGTCGACTCGACCTTCAGCGAACATCCCTGACGCACTACAGAAGCGGGGCAACCCCATCAATATCCTGAACGCATTATTGTATTGAACGCAAAGGACGCTGTACGATTTCTGCGTATAATCGGCTTATAGATACATACCAAGCTATTAATAGCGTTGTGAAAACACACAAAATGCATTTTATTGAGATATCGCTACAACTAATTGATTGAAGAGAATCAATGCTTTTAGCATAAAAGGTTTCAAAAAATGATGAATCACCAAAGCGAATAAAAAACCTAATACCGAGTGATTCGAGAGAAAGTGAAAAAGTGATTCATGCACCGTGCACTCGAGTCCATACCATCACGCCTGTATTCCTCGAATAGTTAAGCAGATATGTCATATGTCATAATCACCCACCGTGTTTGCCGGAATTTTTAGGTCCCATGTACTGAATAGGGGGCGAGCCTATTGTCATTAACCGGGCACAAATCGAGACTCTGAGCTGCTACCGGGAATTTTGGAGAAGAACCCAACAACACTGCTCGACCTTGGAATCGAGCCCAGGACTTCTAGTGTAGCAGTGACACTTAGGACCACTAGACCAACGAGGTAGTCACTCGAGAAGAACTCGTAAAATTATCAGACTCGAGCGCATAAATGCACATTATAGGTTAAGTATAAACCTTTCAATACGTCTTGTGAAATTTGAAATGAAATGAAATTAAATTTATTTTGAAAACATTAAATATAATGGAACTTTACAACATTTGAACGGTAACCGCTGCAGTAGTATACTCGTGTTGCAGCTAGTTAACGCACAACTCCGGGTACATCGGGCTTTTTTACATTATAAACTAGTTAACAGAAAAAAAAAACATTTTAAATTAATCAATTACTAAATCAAAGGTGAAAGACTGAAGTTGTATTCGCATTCCAAAGGACATATTGAGACAAAAGTCCTTCAAATAATGTTCTCCCTCAGAAAAAGTATACCTAATCGAATTCTTATAGTCTGCGCGGAACTAGTTGGCCGCGCCTTAGGTATTTGAGCGGCGGGACGGAGGGGCGGGATGACCTGCGCGCGGTGGGACGGAGGGGTGGGCATGCTTTTGTTCATAGTAACCCGCCGCCTCACCCCCGTCCCCACCTAAGGCGCTGCCAACTACATAGTTCTGTGTAGACTATAGAGAACCAAAAATTTTCTTAACCGTAAAAACGTTGCAGAAGAACAGCTTGACAGTCGTTTTTGCATTAGTAATTTTTTTATGTATTATTTCAGATCCATCATCAAGTGATGATTCACACAACGTGAGATATGGGTAAGCAAACATTTTTTTAAGGTAGTAGTAGTAGACATACCTATTGCTCAATAGGTATGTACATACAATGACACAATTCATGTTCTGAATGAGAACATGAATTGTGTCATTGATATGTATTTCATAGTTGTTCAGATCATTTTGAGCTATTTGTACGTTCAAATATATCTGTTACTGATTCTACCTAAGTACTTTATTATTCTTTTATTTGTTTATCCGGCTGATGGCGGCTATCCATCTGATCAGTAGAGATTTTGACATTTTTAACAGTTGTGTTTAGACTATTAAAGATCGCAGCATGAGAAGTCATTGAAGTCATAATTATATCCCAAGTTCATTTGTTTTCTTTTATACTCTTTACAAGTTAGAATTATGTTTTATTTTAAGTTAAAATTGTATTGACAATTTACTAGTTTAAGCCTAAATGTAAATTAATTATGTGTAACCACCTTGAAATCGTGCAAGCTGTGACACTTTTAAAAGTTGTGAATTTAACACAGTTTTGTTATAAATATTTCATTAGAATTAAGAAAAATGTAACAACTAAATGTCCAATAAATAAATATCCAGAGATGGTAAAACAAGCCCTATATAATATTATAACTTGCTTCGCCGGTCACACATTCAGTGACACTCAAACTCAAACTCACTTTTGTGCACAAAAGTAACTTTTATAAAGCTTAAAATTCATCAATCAATCCATAATATTGATTTTGTGTATATAAAATGTAGCCCATGTTACTGAAACCGTATTAATGAATCGATTGCCACCTCATTCATCGAAATCGCAGCACTGATTTATTGGACATTCAGTTGTTACATTTTTCTTAATGGAACATTCGTAAATATTATGATACATAGACTGTATAATTCATTAATTTTCCTTTTGGCTTTTTGCCGTCATCGGGTATAAAGAGAGGTGCCATAGCAAGTAAGAGCTGACCAGTCCTAACAAACAGGTCACGAGTATGACGCGTATAATGTCGATTATTACAATAGCCGAATTGTAATCCGATATCATTGTCCTGGTTCCTAGATTCATGTCCCTCAAAGCTCCCTTTGATACTGTTTAAATAATTGGTGTGCCAGATTTTCCTGGAATCATGAATAATATTATCGTGTTCAGTTGCATGATGTGGTTGTTGCACACTGAATTGAAACACATCAGACCGAATCCGGTAGCTTTTTTTTCACTAGAATGTTTTTTTTTTCTCTAGAACATAACTGAATCATTCCTCTGCACGCAATGATCCCAAAAAAAATACAGTACGACTATGATACTGCTATCTACATATCTATTATTTTCTTCTATTCTAATATTATCTTCTATGTATTATTATATACAGATAAACGTTTTTTTTATGAAAATTTACCAATCCCGGTTATATAATATAATCATCATCATCCAATTAACCGTCCCGCTACTAAGCACGGGCTCCTCTCAGAATGCACGTTTCCCAACAATGTTTTCTTTCATTATTATAAGAATAAGATTATGAAAGCATTTATTTAGACGAACAGATAGACACAAATACATACAAGGTGGAAGGGACATCGACGCACAAACGTCGTGACAAGGTTACACTTAAGGTCAAAAATAAAATGACCTAGGTCATTCACGTAGAAAATGATCGGTTATTACAGATATTGAAATTTTTGAGCGCGCAGTGTATTTCTAAAAACGCGATTATAACGCTCCGCGGTGAAATTTACCGCGCGCGCGATCCGAAAGAAAGAAATGAAAAAATGATTTTTTAATTATAAATCTAATTTTGGTTTAAATAAAATAATGTCTTTTTACACGTTCAAGTTAAAAAAAATGCATAAAAAATTGAAAAATTTATGAAAAAAGTTACGTAAAATTTCAACGCAGGGGGTCCCAGAATCATGTACTGAACTCATGGTATTCGGATGTACGTCGATGTCCCTTCCACCTTGTATACAACAAATTCTAAGTAAAATAAGCGAGTGATAATAATATAATGAATTATTAATACGCACTTGATTACAAAAAGTCAAAGGTGCGTGCTTTAGATTAGAACTTCGATTTGGCAGTCCTGGGGTCATATTCCTCCATACTACCCCCGTCATGGTCATGGTGAACTGTTACTGTTTCCATAGCGATGATCATGACATATACGGCAAGGGAAGGCAAATGCGGTTTTCAGTATCCGACATACCCTGCCACATCTCCAGATGGCAGGGATCCAAGCGGATTTTCCGCATAAAAAGGCTCATCACAGCTAACGTTTGCTATAAAACGTTTTTCAACTTCTTTGCTTCCAGTCGAGTAGAAGTGATTCCTCGTTTTGAGAGGGAGCTGACCGACCTGCTCTCATACGATGGTGACGCGGTCGAGTTTGAGTGCCACGTCACTGGGAACCCGGAGCCTGACATCAGGTGGTTCCATTACAATGAGGTAAGTGGTGCTGTGACCTACGCAGCTAAAAAAGCCGCTTTTTGTTGAACCATAATAGTATGATACTGACTGACATAAAAAACACGCGCTTTTACGTTCTCGCCTTCTAACTGTGAGTTTAGCGGTTCACACGTTGCTTTCTACTCGCTTTCGAGAGAAACCGCGTTTTAGTCTACAATAACCAAATGTTACGAATAAATTATAGCCTCAACCAACAAAAAAAGTCTATTCATTCATTCTCTTCCAATATTTCAAATGTTTTAGTTAATACGCGACTGTTCAGACTTCGAGTCTTCGTTTGATGACGGAGCAGCTCGGCTAAAAATCAAACAGGTGACAGCTGAAGATGAGGGGACGTACTCATGTGAGGCCTCCAACAACCTCGGCAAGGCGACCTCAAGTGCCTGTCTTGTAGTCTACCGTAAGTCCCTTTAGAATAAATTAACAAATATTTTTACTGGTGACTGCCTCGGTAGCCTAGTGTAATAAAGATATGCTGTTGGTAATACTTGACGGTTTCCCTCAGCTCCTGGTGAACCGAACACGCTGAGTCAGCGACTGCGGCGCCCTCCCGCCTTGCTGTCTGCTGCCTCAACTCCTCGCTCTACTCCTCGAAGCACGCCCGCCAGATCCGTCTCCAGAACGCCTGGTAAATCTCCTAGGAGTACGCTCTTATACATAGTCTCACATAGACCTAAGGGAAAGGGTACGTTGGGTTTTCTCCACATTTTGAGAAAACCCAACGTACCAATTATTGCTCTTAAACGAGGTGTTTATTTGTAACCGTGTCAGATTTAAGGAGGTGGTGAAATCTAATAAATAATTAATTTTTTGACAACATATTATAATTCTGTCGTGTGAGCATTTACACCAAACAAAATCAACTTCCAAATCCCCGCGTCGTTGGCACTGTAAGTGTTTTTTTTTTCTTTGCCATTAATTTATTCCACCAGTCACAATTAAAGTCTCTTCGTATTCAGGTCCTGACGCCCGCCGGCTCTGCAGCCCGTCCCGACAGATGGCGCCCTCTTTCTACACGTATCCGTTCAACAAAGTCGTGGAAGAGGGTGAAAACGTGACCTTCAAGTGTGCGGTCAAGGGCCAACCCGCGCCTTGGGCCACGTGGGACAAAGATGGCATCATTATAACCCCTACAGCTAGAATCACTATCAAGGAAAAGGATGAGCTGTTAAGGATTTTAGAAATCGAACAAGTTTCGATTGAAGACGTTGGCATATATAGGATTACTGTTGAGAACGAGTTTGGTAGAGCCGAAGCGTCGGCCAGGCTGGAGGTTATTACGCAGAAGGGGAAGTTCTATGGTGGTGTGAGGGCGTACAGCGCGTCTCCGAGGAAGTCGCTGACGTATCGGCGGTACCCCTCGGTACCGAGACAAGACTGAAGATCTGATTCGGTTGGATTTTGTAAGTTGATGGTTAGTAGTTTAAAAGTGATTGGTTTTTGTTGGAGATGTGTGCATTTTTACTAATAATATTACTTTATATACAGAATTGTTTGACCGCACCATGGTAAATATTACTGTAGTGAGTATATTTTATTACATCTATGATTTTGTGCATACATCTTTAGACAATAAACCAATCAACCTTTATAAATAAACATTAGCAAAGCGATTTTGGGTACCCATTTTTCGCTCGCGATTCCTAGCAATGCGAAATAATATTATTTTAGGTTGTTCTTTATTATTTATTTATTTTATAACATTAAATATTTATTTCAGGAAAGGAAACATCGCGCATGAAGATAGTAATGATAATTATAAAATATAAAAATTGTTTTTTTTTCTATTGTAATTTATTTTCTGTGCATTTTATTTATTACTTTTTTACTCGTATAAAAATAGCTTTGTTTTAATGGCGAAGTAAGAAATGTTAAGTTTTTGTTTTTTTTTCGGTTAGGCTTTTACTTTTAAAAGGCCGGTTTACATGTCACGATGTAGAAAAAATAAAATTATTTAATAGATACTTATTTGTAAGGTTTGCGTTTTTAGTAGCATAATTATGCTAATAGTACCTAAAGTAGTAAAAAATATATACGTAACTTATTTATTGTAAGAAAAATTATGCACGTAACTTCATGTTTCAGTAGCTATTTCTATTTTACAACTAACAACACGTTTTTGCCAAAATACGGCTAAGTACTTAAGTGAGTAAGTTAAGTAAGTATAATATTTTTGGTTGTTTTTTTTAATACCGATATTGACTATTTCTTTTTTTACCGGTGTCCTTAAACTGAGGGCTGCAGGTTCGAATCCTGCCTGGAATCGATTTTTTTTCTTTCCATAAAATTTATATGGACGACTCGTTCAAGTAAATACACAATAACATTTTTATTCATAATTTCGAAAAAATACACTTCAACCTCATTGAAGCCGCATTGTGATAGTCCTATTTAAAAAGAGAGCATAAATACATGCCAATGTACGAAAATAAAAAAAATGTCCCAAATATTTATTTATTTTTAATTGACATGTAAACCGACTGTATTAATAAAAAGAATTAAATGTAAAGATTTATTGAAGCGTTGACTAAGGTAGTTAGTTCCAAGGTAGCACCCCGAAGTACTGAGGATTTCAAATAAATTTTATGAGGAGTTTCTATGTGTTTTTATTATTATTGGGGTCCTTCTACAGCAACGGATGAATTATTTGATGATGATGTTCTATTTTTTCTACTTCTACAGGGTGGAAGGGACATCGACGCACAAACGTCGTGACAAGGTTTCACTCAAGGTCAAAAACAAAATGACCTATGTCATTCATGTAGATAATAATCGGTTATTACAGATATTGATATTTTTAAGCGCGCAGTGTATTGCTACAAACGCGATTATAACGCTCCGCGGTGAATGTTATCGCGCGCGCGATCCGGAATAAATGAAATGATGATTTTTTATTATAAATCTAATTTGGGTAGATAGAAATAATGTTTTTTACACATTCAATTGCAGAAACAGTTCAAAAACTGCAGAAACAGTTAAAAATTGATACAAAATGTTACGGAAAATTTCAACGCAGGGGTGTCCAGTATCTTGTACTGAACTCATGGATGGTGTTCGGATGTGTGAAGATGTCCCTTCCACCTTGTATAGGTTTTCAACGTGACTTTCAGAAGAATAGTAGAAGACCGATATAATTATGTTTTTTTATACCACTAAGGTGGCAAACAAGCATACGGCCCGCCTGATGGTAAGTGATTACCACACCTATGGATGCTTGCAAGTGATACCCCCTGGTATCACTCGCGCGTTGCCGACCCGAAAAACCTCTTAGAGGTTTATGGAGGATTCACTGCGTCGACAGTCTGAGGGAATATTTCTCTTACTGCCAGCGCAGCGCATCCTTAGAAGGAGCTCTGGCGACCTTACTCACTGCAGGAACACAACACACAATAAAGTGTGTTATTTGGCTGCAGTTTTCTGTACGGTGGAGGTACTTCCCCAGATGGGCTGCTCCATATTTGAGCCATAAATGGCTGTGCCCTACCTCTCTTAAAATCCTCTCATATATGATGAACATATGTGTTTGTGTTTGTCTAGACAAATGTTGTGTTTCGTATATACTCTTATTACTTAACTTTTTTCGGTAGCTTCGCTGGCGTCAAGTTTGAACCCTGTGACATGCCATTCGTGTTTTTTAGTGAAATTATCTGATGACTATTTAATCAAAGATCATAAACTTCGGTTCAACAGTTCTTGAGTTATAAGTGTTGTAACAAACCCGTCTGTTTGTTTTATTTATTTATTTAATTAATTAATTACTACGGAACCACCAATTACAGTAACTAAAAAAAACCTAAGTTTATTAAAATCTACAAAACAAAGCAAAGTAAATAAAAGAAGGTAAAAACACTTTCATACCTTCCTCTCACATTACTTCTGACATACCAATATAATCTTCGTCCACTCATCCGCAAACAGATCGCCTGTTGGATTATAATCCAAGAGGTCGTTTAGCGCGGCCAGGGTGCGAGGAATTGGCGACTTAGCACGTGCAACGGTACGGCATGGGGGTACGGCAAACAGCCTGTGTTTCTTATATTAAGAAGATAAGTATGTATTTACAAAAAATGTATATAAGTATTATAGACATGGTACATAACGTACATAGCGTACGTACAAGCTCTGTTTAGTTCGGGGCTAGATAGTGCTGTGTAAAATTTTAACAGGATATTTATTTCCTTAATTACGAGGCATTGATTTATAGATAGATATTGTGGCAATAGTTGTTTTAGATTAGAGACAGATCGTATGTAAAATAAATTTAGGGCTCCAGAAAAAAACATAAAAAAAGATGATGCACTAAACGCGTGAAGTAAGAGGCATGGATTAGAACAGATGCCTAAATGGAATCTTTCATACAGTGACGACTCACTCATAAGACTAGTTCTCCGGTATTTTTTTTTAAATTCACTTGTTTTTTATTTCTATTAGACCACATAAATAGGTACTGTAGGAGAAATAGAATTATCCGAAGGAAATAAACCGCTTGAATACTCAATGCAAATAATTAATTTAATTTAATACGGTAGCGTACCGAACAACGTCTCAGTAATGAGTGTGACATAAATGCTTAAAATTAGCAAGGACTTATAGATAATTAAGACGGACGAGTAAGTTTCTGCCATCGCGTATTCATCAGGCGCTCCAACATGCCTCCGATAGCAGGATACCAATTCACGCTTAGTGTTCGCAGTTGAAGACAAAGTCATACTTCTAGGAAACCCTACCTCATCAGAACTGACATGCCAACCCAGACCAAGCAGCTTGTCAGGCTCATTAGATCCAATGTTTAAGTCAACTGAGGCCGGAACAGCATTCGGTACCAATTGAGAGTCATTTGACTTTCATTTTCTCAATGGCATACATGCCGATGCAAGCGCCTTGGTGACCTCAGTCCGAATAAATTTTACTTCGTCTAAGTCATCACCCCCGGTCAGTAAATCTTCGACATAAAAATCATGTCTGATGATTTCAGATATTTTAGGGTTCCTACAATCGAGGCCTATTTGCTTGAGGCATCGTGTCGCAAGAAACGGTGCGCTGGCTGTACCGTACTTGACGGTGTTTAGCTCATAAGCATCAATAGACTCATGAACATTGTCACGCCAAACAACTTGTTGCAGTTTCCTATCTAACGGGTGGACGACTATTTGTCTATACATCTTCTCTACGTCCGCAGATAAAACATACTTGTGGAATCTGAATCGAAGAAGCATAGATAATAGATCGTCCTGTACGGTTGGCCTAACCATCTGAAGGTCATTAAAGGACACTCCCGTTGTAGAAGGACAACTTACTTGCGTTGAAAACAACTCGAAGTTTTGTGGTTCTACTTGACTCACGCAATATACCGTGATGTGGAATAAAATAACTAACATCTAAATTTGGTTTATTAATTTTCGTCATATGTCCAAGCGACTTGTATTCTAACATAAAATCATGATACATTGAATACATTCTACTAAAATCAGGCTTAGTTTTTAACCTACGCTCTAAAGATTGTAAACAGTGTGTAGCTTTATTGTAAGAATCACCTAGAACTGAAGGATCTTTCTTAAGAAACACAAAAGCGACCATCGGATAATCGTGTCGTATTTTTAATGAAATGATCTTCACACGATTTCTCTTCTGGCATGTAAGAATTTGAAGATTTCGCGTTCACCTCCTCTAATTGCCAAAATTTTGTCAAATCAGTTCTAAGTTTTTCCCAGTTACTACTCTCATCGGAAACAATATTAGACAAGTTACATTTTATATAATTTGAAGGCAACGAGCTATACTTTTGAGTAATTGGACCGGAAACTATCCATCCTAAACGTGTTTCACATAACACCGGGTTTCCAGTACCTAATTTTAGTGTTTGTGATCCTAGCAAGTCCCAAAAGAGGTCAGCACCTATCAAAATATCGATATCAGCGGGCTTATAAAAGGTATGATCAGCTAAAATAATATTTGATGGAATATTTAAATTAGAAATATTTATTTCACGACATGGCGCATTACTTACTTGTAATATCTGGCAAAACAAAACAATGAAGGTCTACAACAAAACTATCATCTAACGATGTTATCTTAATACAACATGTTTTACCTACGTGCGACGTTCCATTGTTGATGCCAAGTATTGACCTATTTACCTGCCTAGTTATTAGATTAAGTTGTCTACACAACCGGTCCGTTACGAATGATGACGTGCTGCCGCTATCCAGAACCGCGTGAACGGGATGCACACAATCTCGTAGTTTGATCAGGGCGGTCGACAACAGCACATCTCGCTGCGTATGACCACTAGAAGATGCAATGTTTGCTCTGACAACTACGTTATTTGTGTCAGTGGTAGTAGACGATACGGCAGCCGGTGAAGACAAATAATTATCAGTTGAATTATTAGTATTCGAATTATCATTAGGTCTATTTGAAGTAGTTAATTTAGAATCCGTGTGAACGAACGTGTTATGCCTACGTTTACATAGTTTACAACCTGGTTTTTTACATTTGTTAGCGTAGTGACATGAACGAAAGCAATTATAACAAATGTTATAACTGGGTAGTAATTTGAGACGTGCGTCATTACTTAATGCGAGAAACTGTGGACAATTATTTAAATGGTGATCGCTGTTATTACATTTAGGACATACTTTAGAAGCTAATTCGTTGCTAGAACTGTTAGGAGATTGGGTGGCTACCATGGACTTGATCTTAGGGCCTGACTTACCTGCGGTTTGGGAATAATTACGACGCGTTAGTTCTAAGGTTTCAATTAGATCGGCACGATTACGTAAGAATTGCAAAAATATGTCAAACGTAATCGAGGTGTTCTTGCACTCCTCCCACTCACGAAAGGTCTTTTGATCAAGCTTGCGAGCAACAATATATATCAAGAGTGTGTCCCACTGCTTAACAGGCTCCCCTAACACCTCTAATGCTCTCAAGTTTTTATTTAATTGATCGATTAAACTCTTTAACGTAACGGAACATTCCTTAGAAATAGATTCAATATTAAATAATGCTGATACATGATTTTGCACCAGTAATCTTTTGTTGTCAAATCGATCACATAACAACTTCCATGCCACAGAGTAGTTGCTTGTAGAAAATTCGACTGATTTAATAACTACAGTTGCAGTTCCCTCAAGAGATGCCCTCAAGTAATGTAACTTATTAATTTTGTCAATGTCATCGTTACAATGAATTACGCTAGTAAAGGTGTCGCGAAACTCCAACCAATTACTATATGATCCGCTAAACTTTGGTAACTGGATTGTAGGCAACTTGACTGGCTTGTGTGTACTTGTGTTAACACTTTTACAGCTTTCCATCGATTTATTATCCTTATTAAATTCACTTAGAATATTTTGTGCTTTGGACAAGGATTTATAATAAAGAGACTCGAAATCGGATCGCTCAGCATATTGTAATTTGAGATCATCTACAATGCATTCCAGACGTAACTGTACCTCATCATACTGTTCATATAACGACTCCAACTTGCCCATACGTAACTGCAATTCAGACACATAACAATTGGTTAACGCTTTGTCCTTGAGTGAGTCCAGGAAGTTGATAAAAGCAGTCAAACGGTCCTTGAAGTTGCCTCTATTTTTAACTAGATCCCTTTCCTCGGACATACTGGGATACGGGTGTCGTCAACCTTAAATTGACACAGGAATACAATGTAGCCTGTGCTTTATACACTTACTGGATGCTATTGCAGAACAATCCAGGACCTAAACATGAAACTAACAAGTATATAAACCTAAATACATAAATCTGGTTAAACAATTTTGTTTTTTTTTTATTACCTACAATTTATTATGTTGTAAACTTGACTGAAATTATTTAATAAATAGCATAACCAAACAACAATTACCTACGATTTATTAATTATTCAATCTGTACGTAAATGATTCTAAATACTGACAATTCACTAATAATAAACACTCAATTTATTTTATGTATTATGTTAAGATACCTACTAACTGCTAATTAACATCCACTGTTACAATTAAATAAATCTGTGAATTAGTTACAGCGTAATATAAATTAAGTTTAAATAATGTAGTAAATAAGCTAACTATACTGAAAAACGTATGAATCTAAACTTAATTTTTACTGGTTAACAAATACTAATCACAATGCAACAAGTACGTAATGATTTTATCTAACATAATACTGACTTTTTATATTTGGACGATAAATACCCGAGTGTCGGGTAACGATATTAATTTTATTAATGCTATCCGACTAAAACATGCTTGAGATCAGTCCAAATTCCAATCCGCCGGCAAATCACCTCCACGTGACGGATGATTATAATAATCCTTAATTTCTTGATTTTAACCGCTGATCTTCTGATATTTCTTGATCCGGGTCGTAGGACCATGTAGGAGAAATAGGATTATCCGAAGGAAATAAACTGCTTGAATACTCAATGCAAATAATTGATTTAATTTAATACGGTGGTGTACCAAACAACGTCTCAGTAATGAGTATGACATAAATGCTTAAAATTAGAAAGGACTTGCTAATTAAGATGGACGAGTAAGTTTCTGCCATGGCGTATTCATCAGGCGATCCAACAGGTACTATTAAAAAGTCAAACGAGTTGCACGGTTCCAAAAAAAGTGCGTCTTATGGAGAAGAGCCGGCAAGAAACTTAAGAAAGACTTCTTTTTTTAATGTGTTTCTGTACCAATTGTATATTTATATACAGCCTAGCCTAGCCTTCGCCCGCGACGTCCTTCGTTCCCAAATTTTTTCCTCGTTTTATCAACATTTTTTATTTATACTCATCTCCTATAGGTCGTAGCGTGATGATATATAGCCTAGCCTTCCTCGTTAAACAGGCTATCTTACACTGAAAGATTTTTTCAAATCGAACCAGAAGTTTCCGAGATTAGCGCGTTCAACCAAATAAACATACATAGCTTCACGCCTGTTTCCCATAGGGGTAGGCAGAGACTATAGATTTTCACTTGCTACGATCCTGGCACACCACTTTCGCTTCGTCTATGTTCATTAACCTCTCCATGCATGCTCGTCGGTTTAGGGTGCTTTTAACCTTGCCTTTTTTGAGAACGTCCGCAATCTGGTTGTGATATGTTCGCCGAGGTCGGCCCCTTCCAACTCTTCCATTCGTACTCGCCAAATATACTTGTTTAGTCAACCTCCGTTCATCCATCCTCTCTATATGCCCAAACCATCTTAACATACCTTTCTCAATCCGAGTTACTATATCACCTTTCATGCCACAACGCTCCCTTATCACGCTATTCCTCACTTTATCAAAAAAACATGCAAACCAATAAACAAACCAACGACAAACAACAAATTCTTCAGCTTTTTAATATTAGTATAGATGCAGAAATTAAACAGTAGGTACTAGGATTGAAAACATAGCCATATCAGTTAGAGCCGACCAGCGCAGCCCCGAAAAACAGCACACATTCAGGAACACGACGTGTGTATCGGCGCCGCTTGACTCAACGACCCGATACACAACGCCACCATCAGCAGTACATTTAAGTGAGAATGACAAGCTCAGACTGCAGTGCTAGTTATATATTTAACATCAAAGCCTGCAGAATACTTATTTTGAGCAAAGTATGATTGGATTTTTCAATAAATTCCAAGTAGCAGCTCAGTAATGGCAGGCGGCTCTTTATACCTAATATCTGTAATAATGAGATTTAATAAAATATATTGCAGGCGATAGCTAATATATTTTTCATCCCACCATCTCGGAAAGAGTATTTTTACTCTTCGATATCTGAGTGCAAAAGTCGTTTTTATCCTCTAGAGAGACAAAGTAAATTGAATTTAGAACATCGTGCTTTTACCCCCCGCGCGCCGAATTTATCATACAACTTTTTTTTAATTTGTTAAAAACTCAGACTTGGAACCTTCCCTAGGTTCCGAGTCTAAACGCAACAAAGTATCGATATATGTCGTATCGATATTTTTGGAAAATATCAGTATCGATACTGATATTTTTATTTAAAAATATCGATATATGGGCGATATGTCTTAAAAACCAAATTATAAAACAACAAATCAAGTGGACTAAAAACAAAAAATACATTAAATATAATTTGTTAAAAAGATGTTAGTATAAAAAAAGTATTCCTTTTTGGGATTTTATAATCTTAAAACTTATAAATGTTTATTGGTCTGTAAAAAATATAGATTTTTACACCTTTTCGATACTTTGAATTTTATATCGATGCATCGATTTAACGAAATATTAAATATCGCTCAAAAATATCGATACATTAAAAAAATAATATCGATATATCGATGTATCGATATTTTTTCAACAAGCCTATCGGAAGTTTCTTGGTGTACTTTTTTAAGTCTAACACCAACATTACAGTATTTTTTTTGTATAGTATTTTAATTGTTATAAGTTTATATTGTATTGTATTATAGTATATTTTATTATATGGGCCTTGTAGCCTGAATTAAATAAATAAATAAATAAATAAAAAAAAATTACAATACCTAACAAAAATATTACACTCAAGTAATTGTAGCAACGTTACTTTCAATTTCTCTTAATAATTATACTTACTATTATTTGTTATAATTTAAAGAATATTCTGTAAAACTTACCTATCATATAGTATTTAACACCTAAACTGAAATAAAAGTATCTTGTGGTTGTAAATGTTTTTTTTAGTCATTTCCTCGCTGAGGTGGGATGAAAAGTTACGTGTTGCACTCGAGTGCAAAAATTTTTCACCTTGTGCTCTTTTAATTCCCTCGCTGACGCTCAGGATTCTAATTTTTGAATCACTCGCTCCGCTCGTGATTCAATTTTAGAATCCTTCGCTTGCTCGGTCATCAAAATTGAGCACGCGGTTAAAAAGCAACTTTGCACTCTTGTATAACAAATAACTATTATTCAATCTATATTACAAACAAATATGTTACTTACTTTGTTTGTTTTTAAAGATCTTGGGGAAAAAAAGTAAAACAAAGGAGATTTAGAACTAGGTATATTTGATTTATTCAGGAATTAGATACAACACTACTTTAAATATTCTACGTATCTACTTATATAGGGTGGGGAAAGTCTCACAATCTCTTCTTAAAATAAATATAACATTGTTTAGTTACTTATACAAAAATAACTTAAAATAAATATAACATTATTTAGTTACTTATACAAAACTCACTTAAAATAATATCACAAATGGTACTAACATAGGTATTAATAATAAATAAAATGTAATAACATATACACAATAAAAAAATGTATAAATGATTTAAATGTACAACTATTATGTACACTATCTACTTGTATAATTATATATTTATTATCATTAAAGTAAGTTATCATAGTCAAATATCAACTTAAAACTATTCGATAAAACCCTGCATTAATCTCCACAATATAAGACTGGATGGAATAGGTACCTAGCTGCTTGATTGGCCGCTCTCTGATTGACGGTTGTCTGATTCTGTTATAATTGATTATAACTTTAATATTGGTCTTAATTTAAAGCGTCATTAGTCTTTACTCGTTTTTTTTTTAATATCCCCCACCCTATTATAAAGTGTGTAATATTGTTATTACACACTGTAATATTAGTAATAACTACGTTTTTAATAAATATGGCCATATTGGCGGCCATATTGGTGGCCGTATGACACGTATGCCATAGGTGGAATCGTGTTTATACCTAGTTAACCTTACAATTTATTGGCAGTATATAATACGAAAAAATGCGCTCGATTTGAGCGGGCAGTGTGATGTTATATATTTATCACGTCTCCTACTATTCAATAAACAGCGTATTCTACAGTTGCGAACACATGTTCGGCAGTGTTTTGTTATATGATTTTTATACATTCTACTAGACAAAAAGTTGTTTATGTAAGTATTCTACTGAAGCATTTTTTTTTACTTTTATGCGTTCATATTTTATTCGATACCATATTTTTTTATTGAACTTTAAAGATAACAAGCACTATTACAATTAATGAAGTGAAATGTTGAATCTTGCTACCTGTCACTATTATTGGTACAGACTTCACGGTAAGACATAACCTTGCGGTAAGACATGACCCCAAAGCTTTTATCATTCAACTTTTTTCGGCCCGTGCCGATGGCCTAATCTGTTAAGCCTACAACGTTATATCTCGCCAAGAGAGCTGTGTTGATGTTGTCCATTGCGGTCATCCTTCCATCCATAGCGCGTATCCACGGTGTTCTCAATCTTGATGTTCTGATTTGGCCTGTATCCATGACGCTTTACCTGAGGAAGAGTTGAGAGCATTAATGTCGTACTCTACAATGCCGTACAATAACAATGTGTGTATGATTACTATACACAAGATCGGTCTAGTGAGCGATTATAACACCAGTTTCTAAACGAAAGATTTATTTAGATAAAGATACAAAGATACACACTGTTCCGACTCCGTGATTCATATTATGATTTATAAAGAATATGGCCATTTTAGATTGGTCAATTTCTCATACATTAGCAGATAACGTGGACACGAGAAGCAATCGCGGCCACCACTGGACGGAAGCTGTGAAATTCTAAAATAAACAAATAGGATACAACCAACACTTTCGCTGCCTGCCAGTCAAAAAAATTCGCCATATATTCGCCGAGAACAAAATAATACCATAACATGGATTACGTGCACAGCTTATGTAATAAATTGCGAAAAAAATATTGGCTGTTCCATACATTTATGAACACTTTGCCCAATTTGTCCCACTCCACCCCACCCCATGGCCTCCATTCCCTCTGTAAGCCGCTACCCACCGCTTTACGCCGATAAATAAAAAAATGGGTCAAAATTGATATGAAAATATCTGCCAAGTAATTTAACGGGAACTTACTAAAAGGCGGTGAAACAGGCCCTTTATCCCTACTCTGCCCATCTGCTGAAGCGCGTAGACACGAGTTGGGGCGCGTCTGGCGAGCGCGCACATAAGGGTTGAGAATCGTCCCGGATTGGGCTTCGCGCCAGTCACCGCTTTTTTGACCCCGACCCGAATTGGGCTCCGTGCCAGTTAATATTTACTCCTACACCTTGTGTCTTACCTTATTTAATGATCCTGCATCGCTTACGTTAATGAGGATCTAGGGCGTCCAGATTACTGGAGCTCTGGGATTCAGCGTACCTATGGTGTCTTTGAAGACCTGATACAAAGGACAATTATATTACCACCACAACCGGTATCCCAAAAAAAATATTCATACATACACAAGCCTTTTTCACATAGGAGTAAGCATAAACTAGAGATCGTCACTGTCTGCCACGATTCGGCCATACTTTTTTAGCTTCCTCCACGTTCACACATCTTGTCATACACACGCGCCGATTATGAGTACCTGGCCTTTTTTAAGGACCTCACCAATAGGGGGGGGGGAAACTCACCTGACTCACCTACATTTTGTTTGTATTGCTCACCAATACAAACAAAATGTATGTAAATGACATTAGTGACAACCGGATTTGCCGAAAGCTTGTGTCATTTCCATACATTTTGTTTGTCGATTCGAATGTCAAAATGCAACTTGTCGGTATAAGTCTTTCTAGGGCGTTCTCTCACTGCTTCAACTGACATTCGCTATATAAATCCCTTTTGGCAATTGCCGGCCATCCATTATCTCGATATTCACTCAAATATCAATAACTGCACTTTGGAATTATTAAATTTCAACTCACCTGGGATATTTTATTCGCGGACAAGTCTTGCTTTGAATGAATCGCAATGATTTCATATTCCATTAACAAGATTCAACTCTTCATCCTAAGGACGGCTCAGGTTACTTGAAGCATATATAGTTGGAGATCGCTACGCAAAAAAAAATAATACGAACAACATTTTTTTTTTACATCTTGCGAAGTCCTTCGTTAATGATGTGCAGCTGTTTGGCCAACTGACGCCGCTTGCGCTGCAAATAATACGTAATACTCGCCAGATGCAACACCATCTGCAACAAAAAACAATAATTTTTATCCCATAACATCACAGGTAGGGGTCATTAGGGGTAGGCAGGGCGTACCCATAGTACAAGCTCTACTCAGATTGGGACGCGATGGTGCTGTGTAAAAATGTCCCAGGATATTTATTTATTGTTATAAAAATTTATTGGACTGCCTCGTTGGTGTAGTGGTCCCAAGCGCGTCTGCTACGCTTTAGGTCCTGGGTTCGATTCCCGGGTCGAGCAAAGTGTTCCTGGGTTTTTCTGTGAAATTACCAGTAGCAGCTCGGAGTCTGGATTTGTGCCCGGTGATGGCTATAGGCTCGCCCCTATTACACGAAATGTAGGTGTACCAACATTAATTAGTGCACCTCTGCCCCACCCTGCGGTAACTACGAGCGTGATATACTATGATAATATAATTTATCTTAACTTACGCGCCACCGTGCGCGGTAAAGTGGTGTATCCTGAGAGTTGGCGGGACGCTCGCCACGACGCCAGCTGTAAACAAAACTCATTTTGAATGTAAGCAGGATACAGGGGCTTGTGGCTAAGTTATAGCAACGCTGATTAACCGATCTGCAAGGTTAAGCTGCGCTTGCCGAGATCAGTCTGTGGATGGGCGACCATTGTTTTCACATCGAGACCCCTCCGTGCCTCGGAGAGCATGTAAAGCCGTCGGTCCCGGTTATCATACGAACACCTATGACAATCGTTAGTAGAAGTCACAAGCCCAAAAAGCCGGACAACCAGTCTATTTTTCGAATATCGGTATTGCCCAGAAATTGGGTTTCGGAGGTCTGATGGCAGTCGCTTCGTGTAAAATACTGATATTCAGCCGCATTTAGTTAGACTGGAAGCCGACCCCAACATGATTGGGAAAAAGACTAAGAGGATGATGTTGAATGTAAGCACATTGGTGTTAGATAGAAAATTTGGTAGTTAACCTTTTATTTTAATTAAGGAAAAAATCGACTGGCGGGCAGGATTCGAACCTACGTCTTCTGGTACCAGAAAAGACGCTATGACCGCCAAGCCACCGCGAGTCCTGCTCGCCATCCCGAAATCTTCCTTCACATTCTGTTATCTTACTGTTAGCATGGAAAATTCTTAAAAAATACAAAAAGATAGATATACCTTTGTTTGGTAAAATGCCTGTCCACAAATATGGATGCCTCTAGAATGGATTAAAACAAAATAGCGAGCTAAGGAAAACTTTTACCGCCTTATTAAAATTACAAGAAATAGTTTAAGCTTAAAGTAAGCTTAAACTAAAACTTAAGTTAAATTTACTTATGTTTTTAATAGAGGAAAAAATCGACTCGCAGGCAGGATTCGAACCTGCGTCTTCTGGTTAAATACGCCGCGCTATGACCTCTAAGCCACCGCGAGTCCCACCCGCCAGGTCGACATTTTCCTGAATGGAAAACTCTAATAAAATACAAAAAGATATAGGTACGAATATACAACAAATTACCACAAGAAATTATAAAAGAAACCAAAATCCATATATATGTATTTCTTCAACTAGGCTTAGTTTCACTACTGTTCCTTTCTTTTGTGGTACAGTGCTATATGTTGTATCGTGGAAATTGGAAGTCCATCGCTGCACTTGATCGGATCTTGGAAACATTCTTCGTGTGTTAAGGACCGCGCTGTATTACCTATTATCCGATAGGAGTCCGACAAAACCTTCCGTTTTTCCCAAACGAAGAGGAGCATGCATGGGAATATTCACATGGTAAAAAAGGGGAGACAGTGATCATATAATACATACTTCGCTGCATTTAGTTACATATATGTGCGCTATTGTAATAACTAAATAAATTCGCAGTGCAGCAAAAACTTAATAATAGACACTGAGCATCATCAAAGAATCATCTTAAGATTATGATTTTAAATAAATACATAGTACTTACTTCTGGGGCGCATCGCTGACGCGAGTGCGTCCAGGACTGAGAGGTGGCTTAGGGCGCGGAGAATCCGGGACTAATTGGATTTTTTGCGGCGTTTTGGCGTCCTTGAGCTGCACGTTGGCATTGTAATCTAAAAGGAACAGTTCTATTAAAACCAGCTTCAATATTGGTCGTAACGATACCACCAATGGTGGCGATAAAAAGTTGCATTGGTAGATATAAATTTTAGAAAACAAAAAACCCGATCTCATGCATGGTTGCGAGACACCTTAATATGTAGAATGTGAAAGAAAATTCGACACCACACGTCTCGGTGGTTGCTAAAGAATCCTTTAAATCTTGCGTCGCTCCAGGTTACGATAAAGGAAAACGAGAAAATTTGAAAAAAATACCAAACGGGGTTTAAAAACCTCATGTACCAGTATCAGATTCGGTGTACATTTTGTAGATTACTAGTGATGAGAAATAAAAATATCGATAAAGATTTAGATGTATTATTTATTTAATTAATGTATGTAATGCAACAAATCAACATGTACTAAATTTTGTGGAGACTACGTATAGACGTAGTCTCCACAAAATTAACCTAAAGAGGTTACTATTTTTTTCCGGTATGGATTGATCAAAAAAACTTAATTAATAAAATGTGGCATTCATTACACTACGGGCAGGTTATTTACGTCACATGCAGAGGCCTAGCAGACTAATGACTCAGGGTACGCAACAATTTGTCCAATGTCACTTTGATCAAAGAGATTGGATGACATTTGACAACTTCATCAAATATACCAGCAATACAATCCGAAAAAAAATTGGTTCAAATATTGAATAAAGATATTTGACAAATAGCATAAAAGAAAAAGGATGACACAAAATGCCATTACTTTTTAACAACGTCAAAAAACCGGGCGCTGTAGCTCTATGACGCCCCTAACTGGGATGATAGTGGTGACCCTGGAGACCGCAAATATTTTGTCCAAGGCAAGCTGACTCACATTATACAAAAAATATGCACGCTTGTGACATTGGGTGGCGATTTAATTATCTGCATACTGGCAGGTGAGGTCCACTATGTAAAGCCATATCGATAAAAAAATATTTAAAAATTTAATAATCTTTAATATTCATTTTCACAATCCCTTTAATTTCGTATGCAAAGACGTAGCGCGGACATCGAACTTATTGTAGCTGTCCTAGGTATTAATGTATCCATAGCGAGTACATAAAATATCATGCATAAGTCAATGTACAGAGGGAATGTATTTGGTGAAAACTTACAAGTTATAAATTATGTCTAAAATGTCATGTCATGTCGAGCGGTTTTATCCAGGTGTTAGCGTCATGCTGATCATCGGCCCTGATCGGTGAACATAGTTGCTATAACACCATTTCAGAATACCGCCCAGCGCTGTCTTCGCATCGTCAGAGTCGACGAGCGGTCGGCACCGACCGCCCACATCTTTAGTGAGCGTTTCAATGTTGCGCTGAACGCACGTACTGTGTGTTTTTATTTTGCAGCGATACATCCCGAACTGAGGTCCGATGACCAGCTTGATACTAAAACCAGCCTAAGAAATGAATTGAACTGACCAAGAGGCTAGATCGAGTATGATTTTCTCATGTGAATGACATCGTCATCCGACGGAGTTGTTGATGAATATGCCTCGTCTGTGCTCGTGTTGCTTGTGTCCTCATCTTCGTCATCAGCGTCTTGGTCTTCATCACTGTAGATTTCAAATGTACTGATATCTAAGGGACTTTCGTCCCCTCCTTGTTCTCGTATTGGATTTATTTGCTGTGGTACCGGTTCTTGTCCTTCTTGATGATCCTGGATTACAAAAGCATCTGCCTCGTCTTCATCAAACTCTTGCAACACGAGGTCTAATTCTGCGATTGCGGCAAGTATGTTTACAATGTCGTCTTCTGCTTAAAGTTGGGAAATTTTTACTTTGATCAAAAGTATTTAAAAACTTATATGCAAGTATCATAATTATAATGAATATTATGCGAATTCGAGTGTGGGGCTCCACACCAGGACATGTTTCACTTACTGGAGTGCTCAAAATGTCTGTACACCTGCACATTTGAGGACATAATGAACGCAACTGATGCCGCAATTAAAGTGGTCAAATTCTATAAATAAACTAGGTTTACGATTTACCATTGACATAAAAAGAAGATGTCAATATTAGTAAATGGTAGTTTGCAGAAATTAGGTTGCCGAGGTCTGATGGTATTCGCTTTGTGTAAAACGCTTTCGCTTCGTTTATACTGGAACCCAACCATAATATTTTTTATAAATTTATTTCCAGTCCAGTCCAGTCTAGTTTTGTTGAATCGCAATAAGAACCACGTACACGCCTGCACACCAAGCCATTTCATTTATTTTATTATTTTATTTTACACTACTGGCCCCCCGCGGTGTTACACGCGTTCATCAAACTTTTACCGAACCCGTTGTAATTTTCCAAAATCCTTTATTAACACATTTACGTCATCTAAGGAACATTTTGTGCCATTTTTCATGCTTCCAACATAGCATTATACAAACATTGTACAAACTGAACTGCTGTTCTCACCGAAACGGCCACAGGAGTGAGGATGAAAATGTATGATGAAACAGTCAGCTACAAGTATTTTACTAATTTGTAGTATATAATTGTTCGGTAGCACGTAGGTACATATAATTAAATAATAAAATTATTGAGACATTCACTTAAGTTTTCCACAATCACGAGCAACGGGTTTTACTTCACTAGAGTTCAAAACTGAGAGGGCTGAACTAGTGATGTCCAGCAGTATTGACACTTTTTTCTTATTAAATTAGTGACGCCCTTTTACTCGAGGACGTGCGAACTTCGAGGAAACGAATTTGGTAGTAAATAAAGGTTTGTTGATTACTCTTCGAACGATGCATCTTGCAGTGTTAACTTTAGCAACCCTTGCGACACCATCTGGTCCAGGAATTGGTTGAATTCATCCATATTAGTCACTTGATAGGAAGCATGTTGATTTGAAGATAAGTTTTCTTTATTATTCAATTATTTTAATTCCTTTTGGAGCATTCAATAGTTAGGACATTTTCGAGTTCTTCAGGCTTGAAATTACCAGAAAACCTTTGATTTGGATGTCGTAAGCTGTAGATAAAAAAAATATAAGCCATAGTCCTTTGCAGGGTAGTAAAGTATGAGTATCTTTCAAAAATAATAACTTCTGTTTGTTTGTTATTTATAGTATTTGTAGTAGTGTCGGTACGGGTAGAGGGATTGACTAAGGGACCGAGTTTCTCTTGAGTATATATAATTTTTTTATTGTAAGAATAATGTAGTATATAATATATATGTATATAATATCGTTTATACATAAAACACACAAATATTTTGGCATTTTTACTTGTATTATGTGCCTGACTATATACACGTGGCATATTAAGTGTATATTGTGCATTGTGAAATTATCATGTAGAACTCCCTCAACTTTTCGAATCACGCTCTCCCAGGAATGGTTATTCCTAGTAAAAATTGTAAGAACCATTTCTTTATATAATTTTGTCTGAGTTATTTTGATTTAGATAAAAATTACTGCTTATGAAAAAACTCCAAAATAGCCTCAAATTTTGACCTTTGACCCCGAATAACTTATTTAGCACACATGGGATCGATATACTTTTGATACTGTCTCCACCAAAATTTTACTGGTTGGAAGTTTTGTTATTTTACCACTACTTTTATATCTATTTTGACCGGACTAGTGCGCAAACAATATTAAACTAGATTCAATGACACCTCTTCAACAAGTTTTGTATCATTCATTATGAATGCGAAAACAACGAACACAAAACAAATGAGTTTAAATACGAAATACGTTAGATTTAATGCTATTCAAACTTGACAGCGGCTACCGGAACACCTTAGTTTGTTTGCGTTGATTTATACGACACGATACAAAGTGGCGATAACAGAAAACAACACGCTCTATAATAATTTGCACTCGTTTGATGCTGAACTTTAAAATAGATTCGAGTTGGAAATAATAGGACTTAAGATTGTTCTAAAAACCGGTGGTAGATCCAAATTGTGGGAAAAGAGAAATGGGCTACTTCCTCTATATTTCCCCCTGTGGACAGGCTGGATGGCCCGTGTTCAGTCTTCGTAGATATCACGTCGGGGTCACTAACATGTTTTTACCGAGACGTGGGGCTCGAAGGAGTGGGTATGAAATATGACGAAATAGTCAGGCTTCTTGAATTTTACTAAATTGTAGTATGATAATCATTTGGTACTACTTACACATACCTAATTTATATGTGTAGTTTAATTACTGAGATATTCACGTAATTTTTCCACAATCACAATCAACGGTTTTTACTTCACTAGAGTTCAAAACGGAAAGGGCAGGACTAGTGATTTCTAGCAGTGTTGCCACTTTCTTCTTACTAAGTTAGTGATGCGCGTGAACAACGTGTTATGGCATGAAAACCTATTAAGGTAAACCTTTAACGGCTTAGTGTGCAGCAAACATCAGTTCAAATTATGATTCAGGAAAAGAGGACATTGTAAGTATTGCACCCTGGACGATAATTTAACAACTCTATTAAAGGAATCTTCAATTAATTTCAAATTAATGGTTCCATTTTATTTTTTACTAGCTTTTTGTCCGTGGCCTCACTCGCGTGGAATTGAACCCGAATATTGAACCCGTTTCCCATAGGAACTTTGAACTTTTCGGATTTAAACCTAGCCGGGTTTAGCCTATATCCTAATCCAATGTATAAGCCATCATTTCAGCCAAATGGGTGCAGCTGTATTGCCGTGTAAGAGCAACACACATCCAAACTTACAAACTTTCACCTTAATAATTGTAAGATTTCTTTATAGATGAAGTAAGAATCACTATTCTATTTCTAGAATCACTATTCTATTTCTTCTTGGAGAAAGGTCTCATTACTGATTCGTGCAGTACAGCCATCGCAAGCTTGACACTCAAATGCACACTTATTAGTAACGTTTCACTAAGTCTAAAGCTAATATTCAGGGACGACAAGCGTAAAGTAACGCTTCACTTAAAGTGAGTTTACGCTTAGTTTCGTCTCTGAATATTAATCTAAGTACCTACGAGTATTTAGCTCACCTTTTGGAATTTCCTTTATCTCGTTTTCATCATATTCAGAAGGAGTGCTTTTGAGTTCAGGCATATTGAATGCCTTGAAAGATCTGTAAAGATAAAATTTCCACATTAAGCATAATCGAGAACAAATAGTTAGTTGAGCAGTTATTTTGGTTTCAAAATAATTTAGATCAAATCACCTTAATCACCTTATTTCCAAATCAAGATATTGCTTTACAAAGTTAAGTAGAAACTTTTCATCTAAGAAATAAAAATCAGACTAGACATTTAAATACGGTGTTTATTGAATATTCGCTTTAACATAGCAAAACGTAAAACTGTAAATAAACTATATCTCTGCATAGAAACATTATCACTACATTAAAAAATATAAAAAGTACATACAGTATATAGTACATATAGTATATGGCCAACATTTTGTATTTTAATTTAACAATTTATGAAAATTATGTACCAAAACATGAAAATCCGCATTCAAACATTTAACCAACGAAAAATATAAGCTGCAGTAAGATCGTAAATTAGAGAGAGTATGTCAAATTGTCATACAGACTTATAAAAGCTTTATTTTACGCTTAGTGTCGTCTTTGAATATTAGCCGTAATTAATAACTAGTTTTATTGAAATAAAACTATTTTTACAGAATTTTTTGACATATTATTTGACGTTTCAGAGTCCTTACAGGGTCGTCAGGATTTTTTAATATCCTGGGACATTTTTAACACAGCCCCATCTAGTCCCAAACTGTATTATGGGTACTAGACAATGGATATAATACTTATATACTTTTTTTTTGTAAATACATACTTATAATACATAGGAAACACCCAGACAAACACAAACACTTAAGTTCATCACAATAAATGTTTGTGTCCTGTGGGAATCGAACCCACGACCTCGTGATCAGCAGTCCGGTACTCGAACCACTAGACCACAGACGTCGTCGATTAATAAATATAACGCGACAGAATTCGTAAAAAGTAGTTTTATTTCAATGTCTAGTATTTGCAATTTCGCAGACGTGTCAGAAATCAGTAAACTAGTTTTATTTTTTAACCAACTTATAAAAAGGCAGAGATATTTTCGATTATATTAATATCGATTATATCATTAAAGTTTTTACTTCATAATATGTAAGTGCAAAAACATTTTCGGTGACATTTTCTTAGTTTTCTAAGATTCAAAATTGAGTACAACTACACTTTCCCAATCATGTTAGGATTCCCAATCATGTTAAGTATGTGCGCGTAAGTAGATGCGAATGAATATAAGTATTTTACACGAAGCTATCTGACGTCCATAGTAGTGATGTGACTCAAATTACTTTTTACACGAATGACTCGTGATTCGTTCCCTTACGAGTCATAATCGAATGAAATTTTGTAATGACTCAAGTTACTCGAATAACAAAATCTGACTCGAATCGCATCACTAATAACACCGATATTAAGATATTAGATAGACTGGCCGTAAGGCTTATTGGGTTTCTAACTATAACTAATTGTTGACATATATGATAACCGGGAGCGACGGCCACACGTGCTCTCCGAGTTCCGACGCACGGAGGTTCATTATGTTTTGGAATAGTCCACGCACCCACCGACCGACCGTGGCCAGCGTAGCTTAACTTTGCAAATGAATAGATCAGTAATAAAATAATAATTTAATTAAATTTATCAAATAATAATAATTATTTATGCCTTACAAACTTGTACCAATTTTTTTTTATGTTAGATAAATTTCTAACTTTAAGATTCCGGGATCATATTATCGGATACTAAAAACATACAATAATTATGATGACCCATCAAGTGGATTTTTGTGCCAATGAATTAAACCCTATCGTCCCTGTACCGTCTATTTCCCAAAGCAATTCAGTTACAAATATTGAATTAAGTGAATCAGGATGCCAAATATATCATTTTTAGCCTCCTATCCTATTTAGGTAAATATTTTACTAAAAAGGAGGTCTCTATGTAAGGTTTACTGTAAAAGTTGCAACAAGCAAAGTTGTACAAATTTCTGCAATAAACCTTTTTTATATATATCATTTAAATAGAAACCCCGAAACCCCAAATCAAACACTGGTGAGTTACATAATTTAAAAATTATGTAGCCTTACAAACTTCACTGCCGTTATTATCTAGTGTAACTAACATACGTAACCCGAAGACCATAGGTTCAATTATAATACCATGTTTCGCACTATGGGTTGTACCTGTGTTCGCAATACACTGTGTGTACACTACCACTCGATAGATGGCGTTGAGCCGCCTCTCGGAATCGCGCTATGGTATCGTTACATGAGTTCATATACACCCTCCGTATTACTGAGGGCAGATATTCTCTCCCCACGGAGTGTTTTAAATCCCTCTTCTGAAAACTTGTTCAATTTTTGATGGTCTCTTGCTGGTCACTCCACGCCTGGAGATTTATTAATAGCATCTATGCTATTAATAAATCTCCAGGCGTGGAGAAACAAACTCATGCTACTTATAATTCTGTATAACTACGTCTACGTAGTTATACAGAATTATAAGTAGCATGAGTTTGTTTCTGACGAATTTGTGAAGCTTGAAGGCTGGTATCGCTAAAGAATAGTAAGATTTTTTGTTAACTACTCTATTCTACGGTGACTCGTGCTTAAGGCGGCGACATACGTGGATTGCGCGTTTTGGGGGTACATTAAAACGTTTTTTCTCCCTAATCTTTATCGGAAAAAATCCAAAAAAAAAATATGTTAATCTACACGATACAGAGCAAGTGCGTCTCGGGCCAGATTTTTTAAAAAAACATTTGAAGTATTAAAAATAAATGACCAAAGTAGCCTCCGTTTTCTTCGTTACAACCTTTTTTCTTTTAAACTATGAACTGTAGGTTTTTTTTTAATCCATCAGAATATTAAATAGTACTATGCCGAGAGTACTCTCGGCTCACTTTTTTGAAAAACTTTTTTAATTATTTTATATGATTTTTTTACGTAATCGATACTCGCAAGTTCCCTGAGCAGCCCCTCTGTCGCCCAATACTTTAGTGCGGGACGAGGCGCCGTGCCGAACGGACCTGTGCCACTTTTTTCCGCAAAATGGAGCTACACACTCGATACTTTTGTGTATTAGTAGTAGTATAAAGGGTTTATCAGTGTGTGTAAATCTTACAATGTTTTGATAGGGTGAGCACGGTGCTAGCTACAAAACAAAATTTTAGCAGCTCGGGATACTATTTTAATTTTTAACTAAGTTCAAGTACAATGTTGCCTTGCGTGTTAATATGCAATTATTTTTTAAATTATAGGTACCTAAGTACCTATTGATTTTAACCTTATAATGTAAAATAATTTTTAAATTAAATTCAAGATGGCGAACCTACTTATTTTTTTAATTAAATGATATGGGTATCAATTTCGAGGTTTTTTGGGGTGTTGATTACGAAATTGCCATTTGTTTTGAAATCCAAGATGGTGGACATCATTTTTTTTGTCATAATTGACATGGGTATCAATTTCGAGGTTTCTTGAGGTGTTGATTACGAAATTGACATTTATTTTGAAATCCAAGATGGCGGACATTTTTTTTCCAAAACTGTGACATGGGTATCAATTTCGAGGTTTCTTGGTGTGTTGTTTACGAAATTGCCATTTGTTTTGAAATCCAAGATGGTGGACATCATTTTTTTTGTCATAATTGACATGGGTATCAATTTCGAGGTTTCTTGAGGTGTTGATTACGAAATTGACATTTATTTTGAAATCCAAGATGGCGGACATTTTTTTTCCAAAACTGTGACATGGGTATCAATTTCGAGGTTTCTTGGTGTGTTGATTACGAAATTGCCATTTATTTTGAAATCCAAGATGGCGGACATTATTATTTTTTTATTAATATGACATGGGTATCAATTTCGAGGTTCCTTGGGGTGTTGATTATGAAATTGCCATTTATTTTGAAATTCAAGATGGCGGACATCATAATTTTTTCATTAATATTACATGGGTATCAATTTCGAGGTTTCTTGGGGTTTTGATTATGAAATTGCCATTTATTTTGAAATTCAAGATGGCGGACATTATTATTTTTCTATTAATATGACATGGGTATCAATTTCGAGGTTTCTTGGGGTGTTGATTATGAAATTGCCATTTATTTTGAAATTCAAGATGGCGGACATTATTATTTTTCTATTAATATGACATGGGTATCAAATTCGAGGTTTCTTGGGGTGTTGATTATGAAATTGCCATTTATTTTGAAATCCAAGATGGCGGACATTTTTTTTCATAAATGTGACATGGGTATCAATTTCGAGGTTTTTTGGTGTGCTAATTACAAAATTGCCCTTTATTTTGAAATCCAAGATGGCGAACATTATTTTTTCATAACTGTGACATGGGTATCAATTTCGAGGTTTCTTGGCGTGTTGATTACAAAATTGCCATTTATTTTGAAATCCAAGATGGCGGATATTATTATTTTTTCATTAATATGACATGGATATCAATTTCGAGGTTTCTAGGGGTGTTGATTATGAAATTGACATTTATTTTGAAAAAAATTGCGCATTGTATAAAAAATATCCTTTATACATTATAATATACCTCCACGGGGCACGCGATGCCAGCGGTACCTACGGCCTCCGGAAATATTGACAGATAGCTAGGTAAATTAGATTTACTGTAACTATAGGCAAGTGTATAAATATAAGAAGTATGGTCTACGCACACTATATGAGTTAGCCATTTGGGTTATGCCTATTGTTATCAAATCTTATAAATATATAGATTAGAAACGTACGCATTTACCATTTTACCCTTTGTATATATACACAGTATATGTATATAGTCCTCTTGAGTCTTTAATTTCGAATTATGTTTTTTACATTTTCTTTTGTCATCCATTTTGATAATATAAATAAACATAATTATAACGCACAGAATTACTTTATTACAATTACAATAACGACTAAGTATATTTAAATAATTTATGTACACTAATACACGCTAATATTAAATATTATTATGTACACAGACACACAAAAATAACCCCATTATATGATTACTAAAAATCGATGCAAGTATTACGAAACTACGAGTATGTAAGTACTTCGATTTACAAAGAAAAGTGTCGCAGGTCCATTCAGCTTAGTGTCTCGTCCCGCACTGAACTGAAGTTTTAGGCAAGACTCGACAAGAGGGGTAGGTCTCGCGATTTGCGAGTTAAACGTAAAAAAATAATTTTAAGTAAATAATTAAGAATGTTATTATTACAAAATCTGTTAATAGTAGGTACTTGCTTGTTTTTTGCCTACACATTTTGTTTTTTATAATTAGTTAGAAAAAACAAAATATAGCCGATAACAAGTTTTTGCTTATAGATAAGCAAAAACTTGTTATGCTTATAGATAAGCAAAAACTTGTTATCGGCTATCAGCTGACCAAGTTGCTGCTACTTAGCTTTTAATTAGCTGTAAGTTTTCCGTGCAATAAATAAATAATAAGCAAAAGGTTCCTTCAGTATCATATCTAAATTTCTTATAGAAAAAATATTATTCAACGAAAACATTTCTATCAGTAGAGGTATTATAAATTCAATACAAGTGTTTTTTTAAAGAACTCCAAAACATTTTATGCCATGCCTTTAAACTGTCAATTGATATCATAATATATTATCTGAAAGTCTAACACTGATAATAATAACAAGCAAACAAACCTTTTTATCATTCCGTATAAAAAACTATAATATTTAAAATTATTTATTTAATCGGCCGAAAAATGTAGACAACCCTAGTCTAAACGGCAGTCGGGCGCCCAGTCAATGTGTGAGTGCAACGCGTAGTCAGTGCCAGGGGGTGCGGCAGCGCGCGCGGGTCTATTCATCGGGAACGCCCACTCGAGCAAGGTCAACGGCGTATATCGCAGTCTTAAGTTGCAATTATAATAAATCGATTAACTAACGATACATAAACATTGAAGTATGTGTTTTGAAAATGACTAACTTTATCAATATTGTGAAAACTGCTATTCAAAATAATGTTTCTGATATTTATAGCGGTCTTCTGCTTTAAATTTGGAGCACAGTGGGTAGGCAGTAGTATGTGTGAATTTCTCAAGCAAAAGTTATTAGTGGCAAAGCTAAAATTTATATGTAAATAGGTAAGTACTTATATATTTTATTTAGTATTTATAGTAAAAAAAATATTAAAGGAAAGAGGCTGTGTGAGAAAGGCTATGTCATACGATGTATGAAAGAATTGCTAATTTGGAGTCGGTGCCAAACAAACAATCAACGACTCATATTTATACTAAATTAGTAAATTGGCATCGCATCCAAATTAAATTAGAAATCACAATGTAAAGATGTACCTGTCATATTTTGCTTTTTAGTTCCTGGGTGTTTTTTAAAGGCGGATTCTTTTTTGTTTAAAAATAATTTATCTAAAAAGTTTAAGTGGATTATAGATGTATTTTGTTTTGTGCCTATTATAATAATATGGGCAGACCAACTAAACGCACTGCCCTAATAAGACAGCGAGGTTTCGGAGTAAACGGAGTAATATCATATTATGTAATTTCTTAAGTTTTGGTAGATTTTTAAAACTGCTCAACCACACAACATTCGTGAAACACCAGCTTTCGAATAAAAATAATCATCAAAAAAAGTTATGAGGTAGTTAGTATGAGAATCTTCTTCCTTTTTTGAAGTCGCTCTTTTCACTCAATAACAAGCTTATTTAGATTAGATATATTTGAACAAATTCAATTTAAATATATTAATATTTGTTTGCTAAACTCAATATACTCTATACCTCTTTCTAATAAAGAACTATCAAAATCAGACTACTCTGTAAAATGTAATAAGTGGTCAATGTGGTCATACTTCAAAAAATTTAGGTACGCGTCCTCTTGACAAGCGCCTCCGTTTTTTCCGTTGGTTAAAAAATTACTAACTTTTAGTACATTTAATTTCTGGATCTAGTGTCTATAAATATCAAACATGTCACTTTTTGGAACAATAAGAACATAATTGTTATTGGTATTTTGATTATAGGAATCAAACATTTTGCTCCGATTTACAAACTTATGTGAAAACCTCTGATATCGACTAATGCGACCTGGATTCAATATTATGAGCAGTTCTCGGAAAGTACGCAAGATATATCAATAAATGTCTTAATATTGAATACGAAGAAATCATAAAGGTAGGGTAAAATTATATCAATAGAGAAAATTGCAATAACTGGCACATATTGAATATGAATGCGGTGCGGGCGGTGCAGCAAAGAGCTACCTAATTAATCTCGAGCAAGCACAGAGAGCGGTTCTTAAAGTCTGCACATACAAACCCTATCGTTTTCCTACAAAGGAATTATACGAGTATTGTGGGGTCCTTACAGTGCGGCAAATATTTATTCTCCAAATAGTGTTAAGATAACATACTAATACTATAACTGAAAAATACAATCATCGAACTCTCGTGTTACACAAATACGCAATAAGCGAAAATTAAAAATCCCACTAACCACAACCTACAAAACATCCTTTGGCCAAAAATTCTATTTCATCCTCGGACGTTACCTATACAATAAACTAAATAACCACCTTGCCTATCATAATAAAACTAAATACGAATGTAAGAAATCACTCACGGACTATCTACAAAAACTATCGTATGAAGAAACCGAAGCTCTTCTTCATCCTCCATCTTAAAACTATCACGCATACGCACGCATGCACGCACACTCACTCACACACTCACACACACACACACACACACACACATAAAAAAAAATCTTTTTATTTTTCATATAATTGTAAAACTAAAAAATCATAAATCTTGTAACATCGTACAGGGCTGATTGAAATACCTATGTTAAATAAGCAACTGGAAGGTAGCTGGTGCTTTTAAAAGTTATTCTGCTTAAAGTTGCACCATCAGGTGCATGCAGTTGTACCAACTTTTAAAAGTTATTCTGCTTAAAGTTGCACCATCAGGTGCATGCAGTTGTACCAACTTTTAAAAGTTATTCTGCTTAAAGTTGCACCATCGGGTGCATGCAGTTGTACCAACTTTTAAAAGTTATTCTGCTTAAAGTTGCACCATCGGGTGCATGCAGTTGTACCAACTTTTAAAAGTTATTCTGCTTAAAGTTGCACCATCAGGTGCCTGCAGTTGTACCAACTTCTTAAAGTTATTCTGCTTAAAGTTGCACCATCAGGTGCATGCAGTTGTACCAACTTTTAAAAGTTATTCTGCTTAAAGTTGCACCATCAGTTGCTTCGAGTTGTACCAACTTTTAAAAGTTATTCTGCTTAAAGTTGGACCATCAGGTGCATGCAGTTGTACCAACTTTTAAAAGTTATTCTGCTTAAAGTTGCACCATCAGGTGCATGCAGTTGTACCAACTTTTAAAAGTTATTCTGCTTAAAGTTGTACCATCAGCTGTCTGTAGGTGAACTAAAGTTATTCCGCTTAAAGTTGCACCATCAGGTGCATGCAGTTGTACCAACTTCTTAAAGTTGTATCATCAACCGCCTGCAGGTATGCCAACTTCTTAAAGTTGTGCCACTAACTATAAGTATTAAATATTATATTTAAATGATAAATTATACATAATATTTTTTGTGACTTAGTCTGTAAATAGTTCTTCTAAGTCGCTCTTCAAGTCAATGTTTAAATTATTTTGTCATTATATTCTGATGTCATTATAGGCTGTTAATACTGTAAAGTTTGTTCAAAATCAGTTCAGTAATTTTTGTGAAAGAAAAACAAACATACATTCATACATAACCATCCTCACAAACTTCTACATTTATAATAGTAGGATGTTACAAATGTAAGCCCCGTTTTATGGAGCCAGTCAACCCGGGTCCCGCCGCCAGTGGGGCGTTGTATTCCAAAGCTCATAAATATTAATGACCGGGGTAGCTCGGAACAGACCAATGGGACAGCAACCAAGTGATTTATGGCCTCTGAGGCTACGCAACAGGCTGGCCTGCTGGTTGTGATTCTTAAACCGCTTGTGATTGGATGGAACAAACTCACACTGTTGGTAATAATGGTAGAGTGCAGATGGTAGAGTTACATACCATCACGCCTGTATTCCCCGAAGGGGTGGGCAGAGGTGTACGAATGTGCACCCACAGTTCACCGGTATGTTTAGGTCCGTGTAATAGGGGCGAGCCTATAGCCAACCGGGCACAAATCCAGACTCCGAGCTGCTACTAGGAATTTCACAGAAAAACCCAACAACACTTTTGCTTAACCCGGGATTCGAACCCAGGAGCAGGACCCGTAGCAGTCGCGCTTGGGACCACTAGACCAACAAGGCAAATAGTGTCCTTAAGTCTTTTGAATGCTTCGGTAACCTATTAAAGGCTATACTGGTTACCGAAGCTATAATATATAGGCTAAATTAATGCTATGCTAAAATAATGCTAAGAGGCTAAAATAATGCTATGCTTGAAGCCCTGGGTTCGATTCATATCTGGATATAAATTGATTTCGTTAAATTGATTTTTTCAAAAACTTTTGCATGCTTTATTTTTAAGCAAAACATGTATAGTACCTTTATTTTTCTTTGTACCACCTTTTATGCCATGTTTTTACGCAAATAAAGATATTATTATTATAAAATGGACTGGCGGGCAGGATAGAACCTGCGACTTCTGGTTAAATACACCATAACCCATGAAGACTTTAATGGAGGAAATAATCAACTTGGCGCGGCGTACTGCGCTTTCCACTGATTCGCACACATTGATTATTATTACTATTATTAACTTTATTGTACACCAACAAAAAAATACAAAAGATATAAGTAACACTAATGTAAATAAAACATACAATGGCCAAACGGCCTTATCGCTATCTGCGATCTCTTACAGGCAACCTTTGGATGGGCATACCGAAAAAGTACTAAAAATGGGGTTGAACAGAAAAAGATATATTAATATATAAATTATAAACATATACATAACAATTTAACTTATTATACCATATTTTAAAAATATATATTCATCATCATCATCATCATCATCAGCCCGTATTCGTCCACTGCTGGACGTAGGCCTCCTTTAATGAACGCCACAGAGCTCGATCTTCAGCTCTTTTCATCCAGTTGCTGCCAGCTACCTTCTGCAGGTCGTCACTCCACCTGGCCGGTGGGCGTCCTACACTACGCCTGCCTAGACGCGGTCTCCACTCAAGAATTCGTTTACTCCAACGATTGTCGGTTCTACGAGAGACGTGACCGGCCCATTGCCACTTCAGCGTGCTAATCCTTTTAGCTATGTCGGTTACTTTGGTTCTCCGACGGATAACCTCGTTGCGAATTTTATCCCTCAGAGAGACTCCGAGCATAGCTCTCTCCATAGCTCGCTGTGCGACTTTGAATTTATGGACCAATCTCGCCGTGAGTGTCCACGTTTCAGCTGCGTAGGTCATGACTGGTAGGACGCACGCATCGAAGACTTTCGTCTTAAGGCACTGTGGAATGGGTAGCGAGAAGACTTGTCGAAGTTTACCAAATGCTGCCCATCCCAGCTGAATCCTCCTTTCGGCTTCCCTCTCGAAGTTGTTTCTACCTACTTGCATTGTCTGCCCTAGGTATACGTATTCCTGAACAACCTCGAGAGATACACCATTGACGACGACCGGTCTCGGGGTAATAAGGTCGTTAAACATAACCTTAGTTTTATCTATGTTCATCCCAAGACCGATTCGCTGAGAAGCGTCAGCTAGGCTGACCAGCATCTGTTGAAGATCCTGCAGCGACTCCGCCATTAGAACAATATCGTCGGCGAATCGAAGGTGTGAGATGTACTCGCCGTTTATGTTTATGCCCGATCTTTTCCAGTTCAGCGTCTTAAACATATCTTCCAGGGCATTAGTAAAGAGTTTTGGGGATATAACATCCCCCTGTCTTACACCCCTGCGCAGTTGGATATGTTTAGACTGCCTGTTCTGTACTTGGACGGACATAGTAGAGGCGTCATACAAACTTCTCATCACCTCGATATATCGCCAGTCTACTTGGCATCGCTGCAGGGCCTCCAGAACAGCCCAGGTCTCGATTGAGTCAAATGCCTTCTCATAGTCCACGAAAGCAAGGCACAGGGGCTGGTTATACTCTTCAGTCTTCTGTATAACCTGCCGCACCGTGTGAATGTGGTCTATGGTACCGTAACCCCTCCGAAACCCAGCCTGCTCTGGAGGCTGGAACTCGTCAAGTCTCCTCGCTAGACGATTTGAGATCACCCTCGAGAACAGCTTATAGACGTGGCTCAGAAGCGAGATGGGCCTGTAGTTCTTTAGAAGAGTTTTGTCTCCTTTTTTGAAAAACAGTACCACCATGCTTCTGTTCCACGCCTTTGGAGTTCTCCCATTGTTGAGAGCCGAGTTAAATAGCTTCTGAAGCTCTCGAAGCACAGGTATACCTGCCGCCTTCAAAAGCTCCGAAGTAACTCCGTCTTCACCAGGGGCTTTTCCATTTTTAAGTTGACTTAGGGCCATCCCAATCTCGTCAAGGCTTATTTCTGGCAACTCATCTGTATAGTGGCGGGTCAATATGGCTCGGGAATCTTCAGTTCTGGGTTCGGGTCTTGTAGCATGCGAGTCGTACAGTCGGCCATAGAAGTCTTCTATCTCGGCGAGAATCTCCGGCCCTGAAGTGACAGTGTGGCCGGATGACGTCTTAAGCTTCGTCAGATGGGGCCTTCTCAATTGCTGGGCGAAGACTTTCGACCCCCGGTTTTTCTCAATAGCCTCGGTTATGCGAGTCGTATTTGAGCGCCGGAGGTCTCGCCGCACCAGCTTCCCAATGTTAAAAAAAAATATATATTATATATATTTAAACATAAATATTTATAATCGTAGAATAAAGAATGAGCAACAAAACAATATTAGCAACAATAAAGCGACATAAATAAGGCATAGATTGGCAACAAAAAAGATAACATGTAATGAATTCGTTACACAGATAAATGATTAGCACATGATATTTCGAATACATCCCATTGTTTCAATGGTAATTGAATAACCACAAGATTATGTTACTCAGTACAACACTATAATAATATCATAATTTCATTTCATTCGTTCCGCGTATGTGAATTCATGCTTGTGAAAAAGATTTGTTGACAGTGAGAAAGTCTTTTATTAATTTTGTTATTCGTGTATACAATAGTTTTTTTAAGTTAAAAGAAAGTTAATTTTTCAACATTGGGCTAGCCTATTCCTATCAACTGGACACAAATCCAGACTGAGCTGCTGGCCGAATTTCACCGAATAGCCAACAACAATGCTCTATCCTCTATGAGGCCTTTGCTCAGAATTGGGACAATCATCCTCCTAGCCCTTTTCCCAACCATGTTGGGGTCGGCTTCCAGTCTACCATCTGGTAGACTGGAAGCTCTGGGGCTGAATATCAGTATTTTACACGAAGCGACCGCAATCAGACCTCCGCAACCCAATTTCTGGGCAATACCGATATTCGAAGGATAGACTGGTTGTCAGGCTTTTTAGGCTTCTGACTACCACTAACGATTGTCGTAGGTGTTCGTATGACAACCGAGACCGACGGCTTTACGTGCTCTCCGAGGCACGGAGGTGTCTCGATGTGTTAAGAATGGTCACCCATCCACAGACTGACCTCGGCAAGTGCAGCTAAACCTTGCAGATCGCTTGATCAGCGTTGCTATAACTTAGCTACGAGCCAGAATTGGGACAATACGGGCTAGTAAAAAAAATGCTCTACCCGAGAATGGAACCCAGGAACTCTTGCATAACAGTCGCGTTAACCAATAGATATGAATGAGACAGTTATTTGAATTTTATGATAACTGTAGCAAAGCATATTATCCAACTTAATAACTGCGGTACACCTTTTTTTTAAATAATATTTAACGACGCCTGTGGTTTAGTGGTTCGAGTATTGGACTGCTAATCACGAGGTCGTGGGTTCGATTCCTACAGGACGCAAATATTGATGTGGTGAACTTAAGTATTTGTTATTGTCTGTGTATTTCTTATATTGACAAAAAAGTATTATCCATTGTCTCCATCCCATATAGTACAAGCTCCGCTTAGTTTGGGACTAGGTGCTGTTTAAGAATATCCCAGGATATTTATTATTATTATATTAATTATTTGAAATTTAAAAAAAACAGTGATAGCCTAGGGGTATGGCCACTGCACTGCCAAGTCAAAGATCTCGAGTTCGAATCCAAGGCACGCACCTCTGACTTATCGAAATTATGTGCGTAATTATCCCTCGCTTTAACGGTAAAGGAAAACGTCGTGAGAAAACCTGCATGCCTGAGAGATTTTCTCGACGGCATGTGAAGTCTGCCAACCCGCATTAGGCTAGCGTGGTGGACTATAGCCTAATCCCTCTCATACTGAGAGGAAATCTGTGCCCAGCAGTGGGACAGTGTATGGGTTGATTATTATATATTTGAATTGATCCAAGGGATAGAGCTTGACCTCTCTGCCGTATGCGTTCCAATATAAAGAAGGGATCGTTAAGTTTCTGTTTTTCTCTTCTTCGGGATTAGTATCTTATCCTAACACTAGCTTTTGCCCGCGGCTTCGCTTACGTGGATGTAGAAACAAAATTAGGATTAGACATTGATCCCATTGATAAAAAACTTGTATTTTGAAGTAGTGTTTTAGAGGTTTGTTAAAAGGGCCTCGTGACTTAGTTATAACGCCGCTAAGCTCGAATATTGTGGGTTCGATTCCGGTCGACAATTAGTCTCGGTACTGAGGTACTTTATGAGGTTCTGAGGTGATGCTGTTTGTGAAAATATGTCCAAAAGAAAACGGAAGCTTCAGTTAGTCGTAATAACTCGTAATTCTAACCAAACTTTACAACTATTGTTTAATTTAAGTCTATACCACTTTAAACGTTTATAACTAATCAACAATCACGATAGCTGCGCATATGACAACTTAATTAAAGATCCAACAATAATGATCCCTTATATCAATAGGAATGCATACTACAGAGCGGTCAAGCTCTATCTCAGCATCTACGCAACCAAGTGGATTGAGATATACCTCATTTTTTTATTTGAACGATGGACTTTTAAATAGAAAATAAAAAACAAAAAACCAATAATGATGATCTCTTCTTTCTATGGGCTTGCATACAACAGAGAGGTCAAGCTGTATCCAAGGATCTATTCAAATAATTGAAAAAAGCTTTACATCAGTTTTTAAGTTGGAAATTATGCTTTACAACAGTTCATACAAAATTCAAATCTATTCAGTAGATTTAGCGCCAACCCCTAACAAACAGACAAACAGACAAACAGACAAGAATTCTAAAAATCACATTTTTGGGTTCGCGATCGTTTATATACTCTAACCCAATTGTTTTTTTTTAAATATCTTCAATGTACAGAAATGACTTTTTTACAATTTTATAATAGTATAGATAGATTTCTTCTACATCCACGTGAGTGAAGCCACAGGTAAAAGATAGTTATTCTATAAAATCTTCTCCAACTTTTATCTGCGGTAACTGGGGTCACTAGCTTTTAATTTGAACAAACAGTCATATTTATTTATTTACTAGCTTTTGCCCGCGGCTTCGCTCTCCATGGATGAAGAAACAAAATTGAAAGAAATCGATCCCGAATAAGATAAAAAGCAGCTCACTATAACAGTTTCATCATCCTCCTAGGCTCCTAGCCTATACCGAAAATATGTTAAGCTCCGGTTCCAATCGAAACAGATGTGGTTAAATATAAATATCTTACACAAAGCAATAGCGTTCAGACTGGTTAAAACCGATAGGTATCCTAACTTTAAATTGATCGTCTGGTTTTTTGGCCTTCTGACTACGATTAACGATTTTCATAGGTTTTCGTATGGGGTCTACTATGCCGAATCAATTGCCATTTCTTAACGTGCTATATAAGGTACAGAGGGTCTCGATGTCTTAAGAATGGTCACCCATCCATAGTCTAACCGCAGAAACCGCTGCTTAACCTATCGCTCAGCGTAGTTATTACTTCGTCAAAGTTTTTAGCTCGGTTTGAGCAACTGTTACTGGTACTGGGGTACTCTATGAGGTACTGAGGTGATACTGTTTGTGAAACTGTGTTATTCAAAATCACTCCAAAGGAAAATTGAAACTTCAGTTAGTCGTAATAACTCGTAATTCTAACCAAACTTTACAACTATTGTTTAATTTAAGTCTATACCACTTTAAACGTTTATAACTAATCAACAATCACGATTTCTGCGCATATGACAACTTAATTAAAGAACCAACAATAATGATCCCTTATATCAATAGAAATACATACTACAGAGCGGTCAAGTTCTATCTCAGCATCTACGCAACCCAGTGGAATGAGATATACCTCATTTTTTTAGTTGAACGATGGACTTTTAAATCGAAAATCAAAAATCAATAACCAACAATGATGATCTCTTCTTTCTATGGGCTTGCATACAACAGAGAGGTCAAGCTGTATCTGAGGTTCTATACAAATAATTGAAAAAAGCTTTACATCAGTTTTTAAGTTGGAAATTATGCTTTACAACAGTTAACACAAAATTCAAATCTATTCAGTAGGTTTAGCGCCAACCCCTAACAAACAGACAAACAGACAAGAATTCTAAAAATCACATTTTTGGGTTCGCGATCGTTTATATACTCCAACCCAATTGTTTTTTTTTTTAATGTCTTCAATGTACAGAAACGACTTTTTTACAATTTTATAATAGTATAGATACTTTAATGTACAAAGTAGTACAAAAGGCGGACTTAATGCCTTTGCATTCTCTACCAGTCAACCTTTCGATGTTGGAGTCATATAACGATTTAAAAGGAACATGGTAGATTTAAAAAAAATGGTTCTGCAAATCGAGCTCACTCGCGTAAATAAAGTTGATTGAAATATCGATATCATACCTGTAACTGGTCCGGTTCGATTCCCCGGTCGAGCAAATTGTTATTGGGTTTTTCTATGAAAATCTCAATAGTAGCTCGGAGTTTCGATTTGTGCCCGGTTAATGTTGCAATATGTTTGCTCCTTATTACATGGGGCATACCTGTGAACTGTAGGTTTACACCTCTGCCTAACCCACCATTAAATTAGCTGGTAGATAAATTAGCTGGTAGATAAATTCACAAACAACAAATTGCAATTTTTCATACATTTATGTAATAATTGAAATAAGAAAACACGCAGACCAACCCAAACAAATACGTATTTATGTCCTCTAGGAATCGAACCCACAACCTCGTGATCAACAGTCCGATACTCGAACCACTAGACTACAGAGCACAGAGGTCGTCGACTTTTCCCTTTTTATTTATTAAACAAAAAAAAAATGGTAGCCTGTAATATTTTACAGATGCAAAATATACTTTGTTTGTTTAACCAAATGTGTGCACGGGGTAGGTAATACCTATCGGGTCATGCAAGTTACACTAGATATGTGCACTGTTGCTCATCCAATTTAATACCTACGCTTTGATGTTTGAGTGTATGTCGTCCGTTGGCACGAATTCCTACGATTGCACTGGTAGCTCAATCAACTAAAATTATTGTTGACATAAATGTCAATCACTACGCAACATTTAGAGGATAGGAGATTTTGTGTGGACACTATCCCCACCACAACAAACATGGAATGCTTTGATGATTATTGGGATCCACATTAAGAGAAATTTCAACGTTTTGAAAATGAAATTCAATCAGTAACCTCACTAACGTTTTTATAAAAATGGATAGATTTTTGTACAAATATCAACTTATTCTCTGATAAAAAAAAACAAATGCAATAATAGAACTTGTACAAAAAAAATTGGCACATTATTTTTTTTCTTATTTCTGTTGCTTACATAAATATGTTGTTGTCAGCCTAATTAGCCTACTTCTAGTATAGCGTGCGTGAAGGGGTCCTGGGTTGAACACCTAGTCGAGAAAAAAAAAAATGGAATTTTTCTATAAAATTGACAAGAGCAACTAAGATTAGAGGATGAATTTGTGGTCGGCTAATGGCAATGGATCACCCACTGTTATATGGGAAATAAAACAATCGCCGAAATTTTGGTACATAAGAATGTAATGTATGTATATATGTATGCTAAAATAACCTAACTTGTAAAGCGTGTAAAATTCCTCCCGAGGAAGGCGACGCTTTGCTAGGCTCACAGGAGAGACGTTTCTACATTTCTGAGAAATGTCGGTATAGTCAAAAGTATTTATCCACTAATAAGACCTGTTTGAAACTGTTGGATGGTGGAGAAGTGAAGTTCCAATTCATACTAATTCCGGCAATACTCCATACTTCTGAGAAATGTCGCCGTAGTTAAAATCGTAGTCGTTTATTGTAGTGCGTCCGGTAGGTATGTTTATGGAGGCCCGAACGGACGGCTTAAAGGCGAAAGTAGGCTCCTTTCTGCAGCGTGTGAGAGGTAGTAGTAACGGTATCCTGCAGATGATTGTTACTCGTGCGGATTGCCTATCCAACATAAATGGATGCGTATTATAATGGGTGTTGACTAACATAGTTTATAAGATTTGACTAACATAAAATATGTAACTGTAATTTAATTTATGTGTATTTTAATTGTTTGGAATTTAATTTTAATTGTATGGATTATTTATCTGAAATAAATTGGTTAATAATAAAAAGATCCACTAACGTGGTGGCTCACGTGAGATTTGTTTGAAATCTGTTGGAAGGTGGAGACGTTTCGTTGTAATCGATACTAATGATATTTAAAAATCCCAATACCGGCAAAAATCCACGCTTTGAGAAATTGTTGCCATAATAAAATCGAATCTCATGTGTAACGTCCACATGAGACACCAGTGACACAACACAATTCGTTTTTTTTATTTGCATAGTTCGAAAAAGTTATTTATTTGATTTGAAGTTGCAATAGTTAAATGTCCCAAAATATTTATTTATTTTAAATACGACCAAAAAATATTATAGGTACATTTGATGAATTTGATTTGATTTTTTGGGAGATTTTTTATAGAAATGTAGCAACAGCAGTTTGTGAAATATTTTTTAATTACAAATATTGGAACGTTTTGGTGCCTACAGATGACAGTTTGACATTGATTAGTTTTTTCAACAAACATTGTATTCAATAAAAAATTTAAACTCGTAAAATGAACGTCACTACGTAAATATACTTAAATAAAAAATACTAGTTTTTAAAAGTTTTCGCAATTGACATTTTTATACGCGCGTATGATTAAAATTCAATTTTACTTTTTGTACGCGTTATTTATCAATATTTTTTGTTTGTTTGTATGTTTCAAAATTATCATGATATCAACATTTTGTGTTGTAAGTTCCATAATTATAATGTAATAAGTTATTTTTAATGAAGGAAAAAATCGGCTGGCGAGCAGGATTCGAACCTGCGTCTTCTGGTTCGGTACACCAGACGCTTTAACCGCTAAGATATCGCGAGCCTAGATAGAGCTAAAGCATCTGGTGTACCGAACCAGAAGACGCAGGTTCGAATCCTGCTCGCCAGCCGATTTTTTCATCTTGAAAATGCTTAAAAACATACAAAAAGATAGTATAATATAATAATAAAAAATTATAATATAATAATTATGGAACTGTCGGTCGGTGGAGTGTTCGCAAATGCGCTGCTAATTGCTCTGGGTTCAAAACTAACCTTGACTAGTCGGGTGAGAGAAGGTCTATGGGGATTACTCTACACTGGCTTTCATCTTGTGTCTCTCAATATGAACCCGAGGCCTCATGCAGTGTTGACGCATAAAAAACTAGTTCCATAACAATGATGACAGTGATGCGGAGGCATTCTTCGACGCTTATAGTACGAGAGCCCACGACCAAAACAATGTCTCATAGCAATACGGCAAAAACCCTATAAAATCGTTAGATTCTATGATTCTGAACCCGACTAGGTGTGTAGTAACGGTCGAAAGTGTAGCAACTGCATGGGAGGCCATTTCTGCTGTGTAAAAAAAAAGACAGTCGGTATTATAGCAATACGTCTGATAGTGAAAATGTACATAGATTTTATAATTGTATTACGAAAAAGTTTGTTTTCAGACATTTTGCGCGTAGCATATAGCCTGAGCGCATTTTTGAAAATGTCAACAAATTTAGCCGACCTGTATCATAGCAATACGGATAAATTTTTTTTTCAACTTTTCGTATTGCTGCCATGATTACCAAAAACCTGTTTTCAGACACTTTAAGTGTAGCAGTTTTTTTTTCAACTTCATCCCAGTTTCTATTTGTGCGATTTATTTCAGTCCTTCAACTTCAATGTTACGGTTTCGGGTAAATTCTTTGTTGATTATCATCTAATAAATTCAGGGTCGCAACGTATTCATTGGTTTGTAACAGAAAATTCAAGATGCCTCAATACGATTTTTAAATGATATCTGAGTATCGAAAAGTTGTCTGATAGAGAAGGTGCTACACTTAATTTGTCTGATATAAATTTTTTGCACATGTGGACAACTTATTTTATCATGTCCAACAATTTTCAGACATATTGCTATGATACCGATCGGTAAAATTTGTTAACATTTTCAAAACGGTCTCAAAATTTAATGCGTTCACATTTCCGTCTGAAAATGGTTTTGTTCGCATCAAATAACCAAAATTTACTAATAAAAAAGATTTTCAGACGTATTGCTATGAGACATTTTTTTTGTCTCATTTTTAATTTTTTTAAGTGATTTTACGGGTTTGCGCTACACCACTAACGTCTGAAAAATATGTTTCCGGTATCTCAGAACTATCATTCAACTACAGTCTGCAAATCAGACATATTGCTATGATGCAGTTCGGTAAAATTCTTTGACAATTTTGAAAATTCGGTCAGATCAAACGCTACGCGGGAAATGTCTGATATTGGTATTTTCGAGTTCAGGATAATCGTATCTATCGATTTGATGCGGTTTTGGCCGTATTGCTATGAGACAAAAATTTTGGTCGTGGGCTCTCGTACTATTAGTGTAACGGTTTATTTATTTTTAAGTTTATTTTATTTTTTCTTCTGTAGGTGTATATCATTTTTCTTTTATGTAAGTATTTTAATTATGTTATTTAAGTAGTTTATAAGACCCTGTAATTTTCAAGTCAAAACCACAATAAAATGTTCCATAACCTTGTTTAATTAAGTACTATGACATTTTGTGTCATGTCATCTGACTTTATGTGCTTAAACTAAGTTTATTTGCAATACAAAAACTGAACAATAGACATTACAGTGTCCTATGATATTGAGTACCGACCATTTTATCATCTTTTACCTTGACTTAGCAAAATCAAAATGTTCGTCAATGAAGCCATAACCTTAAAAAAGTTCATTTGATTTGATCTGAACTTGTTTTACCAACTGGAAATTGCCACATATTCCTCCAGCGCGGTGAATTCCGGCCTGTGGAATTGCTTTGCGTTGTATTTTGAGTACCGTATACGAAGGGTCCTAACAGTTTTTTTCTGTCGGTGTACACAAAACAAATCAGATCGGTTTACAGGGCACACCAACGTAGATGTTGGTGTGCGTAAACTGAACGCGTTATTACTTCGCCTATTTACTAGTGTTAGCTTTACAATAACCCGTTATCCACGCACACACTTGCAATTTCTTGTTGCTTCACATTATATATGAAACAAAGAATATGAAGCATAAATTCAAAGGTATTATCAACTGATACCGTGGCATAGGTGTACATATGCAAGCAGCTAGTGTGACATTAGTCTTATGATCAAATCACGCCGGAGATTTCACACCAGCTGCACGCAAGTGGTTCCGCACAGTTTGTAACGTCACGTCATGTTAAGTCGCCGTGGAACGAGTAGTGAGGAAGGGCTCAGCCAAATGCGTAGCAACTATATCACGGTGCCGTGCATTGGTATCTGTATATGCAAATCCAGCCTTTGGTCCCGGTCGGCAAGGATCAATGCTTCCCGAATCTGCATAACGATGGACCCACAATTGCACAGTTCTTCTCTGTGAACAATAATTAAATATTGTTACATAAAACATCAATAAACAAGATGTATATTATTGAAACATAATAAACTTCTAAACGTAATAATAATATTTTGTTACTCACCGATATCTTTAAACGCCTCGCAATTTCACTAATTGAAACGTTTTGCTCATGCAAAATAATTATCTCAGCTCTTAAAAGTGTAGTTAAGTGATTCATATTGATTCACAAATAATAGCACTTCTCAAAATACGCAGGGTATAATGTCTAAAAACGTAACAGAAGCTCGATAGTCAATAGCATTATGACGATGAAATTAAACTACTAACATATTATGATTTGTCATTTTTAGAGGGTAGACCGTTAATATAATCCAAACCAAATATAAAGAAGACTTGCTAATACTATACAATGAATTGAACAAACAAATGTAAAATATTATTTAAAAAATACAAAAAGTTGAACCGTTGGTAATAAGATTCGATCTTACGGTGCCGGCGACAAGAAGCGCACGCTCGACTAATGCGCCACAGTGGAGTCTGATTCATTAGCTACATTTATGCATCATATTCCCTGCAACTTTAAAATGACAAGAAATTGCAAATGTGTGCGTGCTAACACTAGTAAATAGGCGAAGTAATAACGCGTTCAGTTTACGCACACCAACATCTACGTTGGTGTGCCCTGTAAACCGATCTGATTTGTTTTGTGTACATTAGTACACTTCTGGCTAACCCTTCGGGGAATACAGGCGTGATGGTATGTTATGTTCATCATCATCAACCCATACACTGTCCCGCTGCTGGGCACGGGTCTCCTCTCAGTATGAGAGGGATTAGGCCATAATCCACCACGCTGGCCTAATGTGGGTTGGCAGACTTCACATGCCATCGAGAAAATCTTTCAGGCATGCAGGTCACAATAATTTCCTTCACCCTAAAGCAAGTGATAATTAATTACACATATGATTTCGAAAAGCCAGAGGTGCGTGCCTTGGATTCAATCTCAAGACCTTTGACTTGACAGTCCAGTGGTCATACCCCTAGGCTCCTATGTTATAATATTTTATTTTATTTTATCTGAGCATTGAAAATGCTAAAAAAAATAAAAAAAGATAGTTTGGTAGAATTTTTTTGTTCCACCGTAACAATAAACGCTATGTCAGACTGTGAATCCAATCCGGTTCTCAGTATAGCTGTTGTGTACTGTTCACAATAGTGCCACTGCCCCGCTCACTAATTGTAACATTCTAAAAGTATACATGGAAATGCCATGGAAAAAGAGGGGGAAGGGCTTCGCTCAATTTTAGGACAATTCGGGCTAAAATAATAATAACTACAACACAAACTGATAAAAACGTTTTAAAAACCATTAACACTAGAATCGCAATAATTTTCCTTAATGAGAGGCCTTAAACCGACCTCTTCGCATTTTTCTAGGGTAAAATATAGAAAATATATATTTTTTTATCAATTACAACAATTGACGTCTCATCCTATAAAAAAATATTAACTCCTCGAAAACATTTAAAACAGATTCTGGACACACTGGCATCAGAATTAGAAATGGAATGTAATATATATTTTATATTTTTTTCTCTAAATTCTGTAATTTTCTCTACTACAATATTTGTGTCTTTAATTATATAGCTATGCTATATGTTCTCTAAAAAAATGGTTACTATCTTGTTATCCAAATACGATTTTCAGCTTGGACGCCTAAAAATTTACAATATTTTTTTTAGATTTACTTTAAGAAATTCACTCATATAAAAATCTTCAAACCCCTTTGTTGTCCGTAAAGCGATTCTCAATAAAGACAGATTTTAATTATATTCGAATGATTGCACTTTTTGCCATACGCGATTTTTAATTTAGATGGTACGTTCGTCCATTCCAAAACGTTCTTAACCCGATTTCTGTAATTGCTTATTGGTAAATATCTCTTTCGTTGTTCCGCAGTTAACTTGATCAAGCTTCCATATTTCACTGTTATTAATTATTTTCATTATTGGAGATTCACTTTCACTTGAACGAGTCAGTTAAGTCTTTTTGTTCACATATTTTCACAAATTTTTAAACAATAATATTCAGTATTTCGTATTGTTCACAATGCATAAACAAAGTAAAATAATATAATGCGAGTAGCTCGGCGTCTCGCGCGGCACTTTCTTGTTTCTAGGTTCGTTATTCGATCACGCATGTATTCCCCGAAGAGTAAGGTAGGAAGGTACTAATTTATTTATGTCAGACTTCAACAAGGCTGAATGGCCTTGTTGAAGTCTCAATTCAATTTAAAATATTTTTATTTCAAATAAGCTTTTACAAGCATTTATGAAACGTTAAATGATTTTAATTGCACGGTTCCAAAAAGTTGGTCCTATAGAGAAAAATCTAGCATGAAACTCCGACAACGAGAAAGCGACAGTCCAAACCCAGCGCTGACCGGTTTTACGGAGCTGCCCACGCGCGCCCCCACCATTGCGGGCAGCCCCGGCGGCGCACAACTAGCTGCGGGCCGGACTCGCGTTCGGAATCAATATCCGTCGGACGATCTTTCCAAACATAATATTATACGGCGAATAAACCAGCACATAATCATAAATTACAGTCCACTTTTATTTAAAGTCCACCAAGACCCTAACAAAGGATACTCTTTTAAAATAAGAGTTCATACATTTTTTACAGGTACATAATTGCGATATCAGAATGTGTGTATATTGAAGGTTAATGTAAAAGTCAGCCCATAGAGGAGAAAAAAATATGAGATAAAATAAGAAATACGGTTCTCAATAAGCGAGAACTTATTCATCCTAAAAACTATCTTATAAAATAATATATACATAATACAATACATTATAACTTAAATTAATGACATTATGATACTAAACATAAAAATACATAAATACTAATTATGTACACCTATAGTTCGCTGATATATTGGCTCCCATGTCTTATATAGAGTGCAATACCCTATTGTGTTGCACTCGTGCCTCGGAGAGCCCGTAAACCCGTCAACACTTAAGACAATCGTTAGTGGTAGTCAGAAGCCTAAAAAAAGCCTGACAACCAGTCTTTCCTTCAAATATCGGTATTGCCTAGAAATTGGGTTGCGGAGGTCTGATGGCAGTAGCTCCATGTAAAATACTGATATTCAGCCGCATCCTGGTTAGACTGGAAACCGACCCCAACATAGTTGTGAAAAGGCTAGGAGTAAGAATAAGAAATCTAAAATAATACAATTGAGATAGCATAAGTAGTCGGAGTATGTTAGTTTTAGTTCATAAAATAACAAACAATTAATTTTGTATTTTTTAAGCATTTTACATGCTAAGATTACAAGTTATTTTAATTTTAAAGAAGAAAAACATCAACATTATTGTTAAAATTCAACGTCATTTATTTAAGTTTCCACTTTTTAACCTATATTTTACTAAACGAAACAGTAGCCACCATATTATTATTAGGTCAACCATTCATGTAAAAAATTAACTCAAAAGTGTCAGCGTTCGACTCCTTTTATTGCGCTGTCTACGTACTTCAATGATTTCGTTTGTTTGACGATATGACGTCCAGCGTTTCCCGGAATACGCGCGAAAATTTAACAGTAAAATTTAAATTTGTGTATTTTGTGTCACTCTTTTCATATCAGAAATGAGATGTAAATTTAATTGATCAAAAGTGATGTGTTTACGCTTGAACACATTAGTTTTGAACAATTTGAACAATTACATTTCCTCTAGAAGAAATTAATAAAAAAATAATCAAATTAAATAACTTTATTCTCAAACCGTAGTCCATAGGTATAGAATAAAACAAATCATCAATAAATTGTAAAATAAAATAGCCGATAAGTAATAAGGGCGAGATATCGTTTATTAATTAAATGTATTACAAAAATAATAGTTTAATAAATTAAAACCGCCTCGTAAGCCTAGTGGTCCTTGACCGCGACTGCTGCGCTCGATGTCCTTAGTTCGATATCCAAGTCGAGCAAAATATGATTAATAATAATAATAAATAAATATCTTGGGACATTTTTACACAGCACCATCTAGTCTACCAAACTAAGCAGAGCTTGTACTATGGGTACTAGACAATGGATATTATACTTATATACTTTTTTTTTGTAAATATATACTTATAATATATAAGAAACACCCAGACAAACACAAACACCTAAGTTCATCACATAAATGTTTGTGTCTTGTGGGAATCGAACCCACGACCTCGTGATCAGCAGTCCGGTACTCGAACCACTAGACCACAAACGTCGTCATCTCGATTGGGGTTTTCTATGAAATTCTCCGTACCAGCTCGAAGGTTGGATTAGTGTCTGGTTAATGGCAATAGGTCACATGTCACATGGGGCGTCAACATACTGGTGAACTGTAGACATAGGTACATAGGCCTCTGCCAAACCCTTCGGTGAATAAAGGGGTGATGGTATGGTATGTTGTTTTCTACATCACGTAACAAATACTTAAATCTGTAAATGTTAAAGTCTCTGTCAGTCCGCTGCACAAATGTTCGGCATGAAGATACGCGAGTTTTCTCACTAACGTCGTTTACGATGTAAGTGAAACCGCGGGGAAACCTAGTGTTATATAAGCCCGTTACCTGTTGTGCTTCAGTTTTAATGCATCCAATTAGACAAGTTTCAAGTGATACTAGAAAAGATTTAACAAATGAGCTTGCTTTTCGCATTTACGAGTATAACATGGGATGCTCTCAATTAAATGGGCTTATGTCTAATGTATTGTGCCAAAGTTCGGTTTAAAGAACTTTATTCTCATTAAGACAAACGTCACTTACATGAGAATATTAAATGTTATTACTAATTACACAGTGCGGGTAGAAAAAAAAAACAAAAGGTAGAAATATTATTGTCAATAAAAATTTGAAGCGAATTCACTGCATTCCGAAGATAAGGCGGTGGCACAAGTTAAAAAATGTTGTTAGTTTTAACAAAAATAAACAACACAATTTAATATGTTGTGTTGTGTTGTAAATAAAATTGAATATTTTTTTTTTAAATATGTTGAGTGAAGTCGCTTCGTTTACATCTTTTGGAAGTTTATCATAGAGCTGTGCTCCCCCATAAGTTAGGTTATTTTTACCGTAGTTAGTTCTTATTCTAGATAATACGGTGACACGCTCGACGAGATGAGTATTTGCTTATTTCACCTTCTGTAGTGAATGTAATGCGTGTGTGAATAAGTTTGTGAATGATTTTATAGATAAGTATGCATGTGTTATATATATAAAGTTCTTTGATGTTTAATAGCTTTGTCTCTTTGTAAATAGTTTTTGACGGTATATAAGATATAATAAATGAGGCTTAACAAGGGAGTTGTATATTATAAGCCGAACTTTTTTTGGAATACATCTAACAATTTTATGTAGTGAGCCCACCAATGATTAAAGTTTGTTTTTAACATATTGAAGATGTGCTTTCCACGTTAAGTCGCTGTCAAGAGTTAGCCCGAGATAATTTTCCTTATCAGTCCTTTTCAGTATTTCTCCGTTTATGCTTAGGTTAGGGTAGTTAGGCGGTTTTATTTTTTGCACTAAATATTATGTATGAAGTTTTGGAAGCGTTAATAGTTAAAAAATTGCACTGGTACCAATTTTGTAGTATATTTAAATCATCTTGGGCATTTTTTGTGATATCGTTTATGTTGTCTCCAAAATAAAATAGACATGTATCATCTGCATAAAGGGCAAGGTGACCTTGTAAACCTGCTTGGTGTATGTTGTTAACATACACCAAGAATAGCAAGGGGCCCAAAATAGAACCTTGTGGTACGCCGCATGTTAAGGGTTTAGACGCGCTTTGGTAAGCTCCGATTTTTACAACCTGACATCGATCACTCAAATGGGACTCTAGGATTTTATTAATCCTACTAATATTACAATGTTAAAGTTTGTATGAATAGATGGATGCATGTTTGTTACTCAGTCACGACAGAACGGCTGAACGGATCTCGATGAAATTTGGCACAGATATAGATTACAGTCTGAAAAACCATACCTATAGGAACATTTTTATATCGGTAAAATGTATGGTTCGCGCGGGATAGATTTGTTTGAATAATTTATAAGAAATACTCAGACCACGTGACAATTTTTAAACAACAATAAGTAAATTTACTGAATCGTTCATTAAAATCACAATATTAACATGATTTTTCATAAAACGAACGACAACAGAAAAGAAGGAAATAATATTTTTTGACGTAAACAGCTTAAAATCTCAACCCGTTTTATAAAGTGCCGGTACTTTATAGAGCGGCACTTACTCGTCTACCTAGAATTGCAGTTCAATATCGATATTCGCCTTTTCAACACCGTAACTTTGTGAAGTGAAATCGCTTCAGTTATAATAATAAGTTCCAGATAACGTGGATGCTGATATTAAAAATTTACTATCTATTGCCCCACTGCCTCACTCGCATCCTGAAAGACTTTTTATTTTTTGATGCGGAGGCCAGTGTGCCTACTCACCCGACTCAACCATGTAGCGAATATAATGACCCGACACACGACATTGACAAGCCCATGCCGCCGAACAAAGGGACATCAATGTATATGAAATATCATTAATTAAAAAATAAATGCTACATAATAACATTGGAATAATAAGAAATGTGAGATATAACATGTTATCAGTTCATGTCAATTAAATCGGGACTGCAAGTAATAAATAAATAATGTCAAGGAAAGCAATACATTATTTAAACAATGTCAATATAAATAAATAAAATACAATGTCAAAACAAAGTCAACATTAATAATATTATAAATAAAATACAAATCAATAATAATCCTGTTCAATGTAGCAGTTCAATCCCACGTATTTTTATCTACCTACCATATATATACATACATTACATATACATTCATTAATTCTATAGTAACCCTTTTTTACATAAGTTATTTAAGTTTAATGTTCCTTTAAACAATTTAGACTGGACTGGAACCCACTAGAACTATTTATAGTTAAGTAACCACTAAAATACTACTTTGAGTAGCGACCACGTAGTTTTGTTCTCAAATTCAAATATTTTTATTTCAATTAGACCATATAAATAGGTACTTTTGAAACGTTAAACTAGTTGCACATTTTGTAAGCGCTCGCTATAGTATTTAAATTCGACGAAATAATTGATAGGTTGGTATTAGTGGATAATTCGCTACTAACGTTGCATTTCTATAGAAATTACAGAAATGAGCACTGTGTACTGTTCTTTTGAAAAGTCAAACTAGTTGCACGGTTCCAAAAAGTGGGTGTAGAAAATCCATTATACTTACACCGTTTAAAAAAATGTTGTTAGAGTAATTATGTATATTAATAGTTAATTAGTATATTAATAGTTTTGAAGATAGTGCAGTTTGATGTGTAAAGATTAAAAAGATAGCCGGGGCCCGGGGGCAATATTCTTTATGGTATCAAAACCTAATGACAAGTAAAATTAAGGGCCTGTTTCATAGCTTACTCATTTCTAAAATAAATGTAGCCTAAGTTACGTCTTACAACATTAGCTTTCTGTGAGTAAAAGTCCCGTCAAAATTGGTCCAGCCGTTTCAGAGATTAGCCGGAACTAACAGACAGACTGACAAACATTTTTTAAATTGAGCCCTTGATATAAGTACCGTATATACTTTCACAATAATTATGCATTTAGTGACAAGTTGTTTTAATTTTAAATTACTTCACACTACACTTTAATTTTATTTATTAGTATAGATTGTGTTGACGACGACGACGTCTGTGGTGTAGTGGTTCGAGTACGGGAATGCTGATCATGAGGTCGTGGGTTCGATTCCCACAAGACACAAACATTTATGTGATGAACTTAGGTGTTTGTGTTTGTCTGGGTGTTTCTTATATATTATAAGTAGGTATGTATTTACAAAAAAAAAAAGTATACAAATATTATATCCATTGTCTAGTACCCATAGTACAAGCTCTGCTTAGTTTTGGACTGGATGGTGTTGTGTAAAAATGTCTAGGGTTATTTATAAAAAAAAAAAAGTATTGCAATTTGATACGAGTAGCGTAGTACTGAGGCAAATGGCATTGTTTGAAGGACACCATCCAGCAGCAGGATAACGAAGGCAGATGATGATGAAGTCTTGTCTTACAAAGGACCCTTTGCTTAAAGTAAATGTGACAATGGGCTATGTAACCACTTAACATTAGAAATGCTTAAACACTGCCTATTTTCAAAAATCTTGTTAAAGAACACTACCTTTCTCTAATACCCCGGAATGCATAATCTGTATACGCACTTTGTATTATTATCTTATGTATTTATTTAAAATAATGTATATATGTATTTATACTCAATTTATATGTATGTATATATAGAATATACCTATTTATATTTTTCTGTTATTAGGTATTCATAATTATGTATCTAATTGTTACAGTACACCACTTCACTACCCACTGTTTAGTTCTTTTCTCCCAGTCCATCCAAAGGTTGTCTGGAAGAGATCGCCTTGAGCGATAAGACCGCCCATTGTACATTAGTCTAGTCCGATTTCCTTGTTTTATTGATATTTTAATAATGGTATACAATAAAGAGTTAATAAATAAATAAAAAAATAACCATCGTGCCGATATACTCTGCAAGGTTTTACTAATATACTTTAACAGTTCTCCGCTACAATTTAATTGACTTCTAGGAAAACAACCTATGGCCCAAAATTGGATACTCGAGCCGCTACTGAGAACTGTACAGAAGATAAAGGGATATACATTTTCTGTGGTCGAGCGGAATGTTTGGGAAGTGTCAAAGGCTGCTTGATTTCACACAACGCACTAAAATAGCACATACATGTTGGAACAGTTACCAAATATGGTCAATTTTAAACATTATTAACTGTGAATTTTATTTTATAGCAATAATTTTAAACATTATATACGATAAACTATACACGATTAATTTTTAGCAACAATTTTTAGCATTATTAACATTAATTTTAAACAACTTTCAACGTTATTAACATTTTTTTTAAATAGGTATATTTAATTTCAATTTAATTTAATTTTGTAACATCAAACATACCTGTCTACGCAGTTTGTTTGTCTTAAGGCCTATATAATAGGAGGCGATCCTATTGCCATTAACCGGGTAAGAATCCAACTATTGAAAATATCATAGAAATACCCAATAACACTGCTCGACCTGAGAATCGAACCTAGGGTTATAGTATAGTGTACATAATATGTCAGCGTTATACTTTGACACTTAATCGCATCTTTTTTTGTGTCTGTATTAATATAATAATTATAAACGCATTAAACAAGACTATTGTAAATTACTTACTGAATTAAACTTTTGACTAGTTAAAAAAATCAGTGGTTACGTATAAATGAAGTAATAAACGGAGATACCTAGACTAATACACAACAATAACAGAGCAATAAGCATAATATTATAACAATAAAATAAAACTAGAAATATGAACATAAAGATTCCTATTCAAAAGTGTTGTATTGAAATCGGTTTATACAAGGAATGTACAATTCCACGAACAGACAACGAACTAAACGAAACGAAGAACGAGAAACCTGGTACAATTTTCAAGTACCAAAAGTATTGCCGCAATATGAATAAGCCTTTTAAATAAATAAGTATATATGTTACCGGAAATGTATGAAATTAAGGAATTGTATATCGTATTAGGAAATGTATAAAGTAAATGCTTTCTGTAATAAAACACGTTGTTAATAATATTTTTTTATTGTAGCACTTATTGAGACAATCGGGTAACAGTCGTACCGTAAAATAATAATAATTTGTTCATATATTATCTTACTAATTAAAACTTCTAAAATCAACTATCTATTAAAAAAAACACCTAACCTAACCGCGATCGCCGGCGATCAGGCGAAGCAATACCCTCCCCTCGTCCCGCTGTCCCCGCGTACCCACCAATATCTTAAATGTTTAACATTTCCGATTGCTATTTAGGAAATGTATACATTTCCTAGGAAATGTGTAATGTGTAAGTATAATATAATTTATTTCACACATTTCCGTGCGATTTCAGGAATTACATACATTTCCTAGGAATTGTATACAATGACGGATTACATACACTTCCGTTAACATATACATAGATTGTCAAAAAGCCCTGCCTCCATTTGGGGTTGACCGACGCTAAATGTAATACAAAAAGTATGTTATATTATGTTTATCATAGATAGGCTTGCACCTGACCACAACTCGCCTGATTTTAAGCAACGATGTGGTCTACAATGAAGCGTGCTTGCCTAGAAGAAACCGATTCACTCTCGTCTTGAAGACACCAAAATTATAAGTCTCGGGGAACAAAGATCCCTAGTATCCTCCTCTCTTCTAAGTTGCCGTGCCCTGCAGGGTCCGTAATGTACCTCTTGTAATATTTCAACATTGAACATGATTATGAAGTGCAATAAAAATATTGAGTGTCGAGTAGGTTATCTATAGGTACATGGAAATGGATGCAGTTGTAACTTGAATTGTAATAACAACTGTGTGCCAATTTTCAGCCCAAAGATGAACGGGACTCACACCGCGGGAAACAGCTAGTCTTAAAATAAAATCAATCTTAAAATTAATAAAGTTTAATTCAAATTTCTAATTTAAATATTTTTATTTCAATTAGATGGGAAACAGCTAGTCTTAAAATAAAATCAATCTTAAAATTAATAAAGTTTAATTCAAAATTCAAATTCAAATATTTTTATTTCAATTAGACCATATAAATAAGTACTTTTGAAACGTTGAACTAGTTGCACGGTTCAAAAGTACCGTAAGTAAGTAAGATCAAAAAAGTGGGTCTTATGGAGAAGTAGTACTTAAGTAACAATATTTTTAATTCATTTACGTAAAAAAGTAGTACAACATTATGTGACTAATATCTCCAATACTATATGGTTACCTACAGTAAAAAACGTAAAACCGTAAAGATCGTGTAGTTTTCATTATTGTTAAGGGTCAAAAGACTAGATTCAGAGAATACGGCAATGTCTTGTGTCGACTCTGTTTACGCTTAGTCAAATACTGCAAGTACTGCCATACAAATATTTTTTTAAATTTTCGTCGATATTTTTACAACCGCTCACCGGATTCCGAAAAAAATATTATGGGACCAATCTGTAAGCACCAGCTTTCGAATACAAAAAGAATCATCAAAATCGGTTCACTCAGTGCAAAGTTTTGAGGTAACAAACATAAAAAAAAAACATACAGACGAATTGAGAACATCCTCCTTTTTTTGAAGTCGGTTGAAAAGTCGCTACTTCTCTGTGAATTTAATGGGAGAAATATCCAATAACTTTTTCCGGACAAGCTTAAGGGTGCGTTTACAAATTGACACGGTTGACCGCTCGCAATCTAAGTGTCTAATACAAAAAAATATGGCAAGACTCGATTTGTATATTTTTTTCTAAGAACGTTAAGTTATAAAATTTTGATAATAATTTTTGTTACATTTTTGGGTTGACCATGTTCGCTTATATAAAAAAAATAAAAATAAATGAAATTATAAAAAATGTTCCTCCTAAACTCAACACGATATCGTCAACTTTGTGTGATGTGGCAACGGAACTTTTACAATATTATAAACCAACCAAATATTTCTAACAATAATTTGCTACCATTTATAAATGAAGAAGTAATCTCTCTGTGGTAATTATTAGAAACTTAACCAAAGTTACTTGTAAGTTTCATTTAGCCACAAAATGTACCGAAAAACTTTTTAATTTTTTCCTCAGATTGAAAAACGCATCTTTAGCAATATAATTATCTTCAGAGTGATTAGCTAGCTGCTGTTTCCGAGAACTGCTTCCTGCTATATCCTCAAACGACGTTAGTGACAGAGACAATTTATTAAATTTAAAATGTTGATAATTTTTATTGCAAAAAAGAAACTAGATGTTATATCCCTCATGTAAAATCAATGTAAAATCGCTATTTACCTAGTAATATAAAGGTTTTAATATTTCCTTTGGCATTTTATTTCAAACTACCAACTTTTTGTACAACCGGTTCTATTAGCTTTTAATACAGCCTCCTAGAATTTGAAATGAATGCAAAATTGTTTTAAAAATTCTAGTAAAACTATTTATTAAAATTTCACAATGAAATTCCTATTCCTAATTAGGTAATTAGACTTTACAATTGAGTGTTATGGATTGAAAATATTTAGTTGTCGTAACTAAATTATAAAAATAAGCTTGTAAAAATCAGCTTCCGTATATTCGTGTTGAAAAAACGACGACGATAGATTGACTCGATTTTTTTTATACAATGTTGCAGTTTATATTAGAGTGATTTATAAAAAAAGTAAGTTACGACAATGGTTGGTTGACTTCACTATGTTGTAAAAATTTGTACGTTTGCATAACATACCATCGCCTGTGTTCCTGCAGGCAAAGGTTTCAGTTGTGCACCCACAATTGAATTTGTTATTGGCAGATAATTTTTCATTTATCCTGCGGCGGTAAAACAGGCACTAAATCATTATGCTGAACTCATATATCAATTCATACATTATTTGGTGCATTAATCCTTGCTTTTCGGAACTCGTCTAAATTTGGACAGCACAGCACTTACTTGATACCTCAATTGCTCGGCTTTATTTCTACTGCGTAAACGGCGAAACGGTTGCCGTCTAGTTTATGAGAATTCCATAATTTTCTGGCGGGTAACATTTAATCGAATTGCATCCCAAACATATAAGCTATGTTTGTAATTATTTTAAGTAATATCTGTACAAAAGTATACAACATTTATTTTAATGATACTATTTTATATTTTACTGGCTGTGTACTAGACTTTTCCTAATATTCCACGAAATCCTATCTTAGTGCAGCGTAGCTAAGTAATACAAGGAAACGGTTTGCAAAATGTTTTTCTTCTAGATCCACTAGGTTAAGGTGTACGTTATCTGTCAGTCAACGTTAGTTTCTTACAATTCACACAGAGTTATCCAGACAAAACTGTTCAAAGCGCGTCACGATTGCGTGGGCGTCGACATGACGTAGGGGTAGGTCAGTTACACTGGAGGCTCGGCACTTGAGCGGGTTGCGGTAGGTTAGAGATGCCCGTCGCTAGCTTTTTATCTCAAACGCAAATCCAGAATTCCAAGAATCAATTTTCTTAATGGGAGAAGTTCTTTGCCTATTATTTACCATTATTTACTTATGTTTATTGCTAGCTGTGTCGCTCGGCGTTACCTTTTAGTATGCCGCATTCATATCTTTTGAACCTTGCAAAATATCGAAATAGAACGTCCACAACTATACCTGATGTCTGAGATACTGACTTCCGTCAATAATTCTACGCTGTGATTTTAAATTATTAATCCTATGGGGCATGTAATTTAATCCCGCTTTGTGATAGTGAAACTTTGTGATAGCAAACCTTACTTCGTTACAAATTATACTCCTAGAGTATAATTTGTAACGAAGTAAGGTTTGGATTCTAGCTCTAATAATCAATAGATCAATTTCATGAATTTCGGTTTATATTTACTACATGAGATTCTAATTACTAAATGAGATATAATTGATGACAATTACGATCGGCGTAGTAGGCTGCTGCGGTATATCAGTGTCGTGTGTTCAATCCCCCGCCCCGGCAATATAGACAGAAACATTGGAAAATTGGGAAAAACTAAAAGTGTTTTTCTGTATGGGGTTTTCTTATGATGTATTGAAATTGGGGCAGGACAACGTCTTTTGGGGGCAACTAGTACGTAAATGTGTTTATTTCCAGCATATTAAGTGTGGATTTGGAACCAAACCAATATAGCGGCTAGGATGACAATGTGAAGTCCGACTTAGATGACGTTATGATCGTTCTTTGAATGTTGGAAGCGAGGCTATTTAACGTGAGGTCCTGGATTTGATTCGCAGGTGAGATAAAATGTTATTTATGAAAAAAAATAGTAACTGGCCGGAGATTGTGTCATTCGTGACCTGATTTTTGTTACTTAGCGTAATCATTGGAGCTAACATCAATTCGTCCTCTTTTTTTTTTCGGAAAATGTCAACTTCACGTAATAATAAATTGTGTTTTGTTTTTATCGTAAGTTCTATGTTTATGGTGCTTGCTATGAAAGTAGGTATCTACAATTCGAAGTGTTTTATCAATTGTTGACGACCCCTGTGGTATATTTCCACAGACACAAATATTTATGTGATGAAATTAAGAATTTGTTTTGTCTGGGAGTTGCTTACATGTAAGCAACACCCAGACAAAACAAACTATATACTATAATAATTATGTACACAAAAAATACTTTACTTTCAACTTATGTTTACAAAAAAAAGTATTTAAGTATTATATTCATTTACAAGCTTTGCTTAGTTTGGGACTAGACGGGGCTGTGTAAAGTGTCCCAGGATATTTATTTCTTTATTTTTTTAATTAATCGTACGATAGCGTAAAATAATGACTTCGTTCTTTTTACACAGCCCAAATTTTTCACAATTTTTTTTTTTAATTATGTACCTATGCAATTTACCTATTTTAATTTGGAAGTACATTTCGCTGTACATGTGGTGATGGAGTATGGAACTAGATATGTATGTGTTTTATTGGAGGTCCTTAAAATATTAATAAAGTAAATTTTTACTGCAGTTATATCAGCAACATTTACTATAGTCATTTTGAGGTTATTTGTGATAATGCTTCAGTGAATGGAGCACCGCAATGTGTATCGGTGTTGCTCGGCTGGCGTTGGGTTCGTTTAACCAAATCCCGGGGACATGTCACCGAATAATACCTTAGTTACTTGGTAAAGGATAAAGGCATCGCATCCTATTGTATGGGAGCTAGATAGTTCGGCATTCAGCCTTTTGATAAGTACACTGACCATAGGAATTAACGATGATTATAATAAAAATATTAATATAATTATTTTTTGACGCATGGAAACGCTGTAATCTCATAGCAGGTTTTAGTTCCGTAGAACCGCTAGAGGCGCTGCGCCATACAAATATTTCACGGTGTCGCTAGCGAGTCTAGTGAGAAAACCTCATGGTCGAGGCACTGAATGTAAATGTAGAATGACTAGAAAATTAATTTAAGTTCAGTAAAAAACGTCATCAAGGCACATTTCTTGGCACGTAAAACTTAATTTTAATATTATGTCATTTTTATAAGACTCCAAGTTTAATTTTAAAATAAGATATTTTTTTTTATTCTGAAATTTTGTCAACGTGCACAATCCACACATCACGCTTTAATACACTTCGAAGAACAGCAGAAAGACAAGAGTAAAATTAATTATTTTAATCACTATTTGCTCTCGGAATAATTAAATTATATAGAATTTCACAATATTCACCAAAAAATATGTTTTCAAATATTTTTGAAAATTGTACAAGTGCGTTTGAATTACGCCAAGAAAAAAAAATATTTAAAATTCACTTAAAAAAAAACATCAAATATTAAATAGAATTTCGACATATCGCGATAAAAAAATATTTTAATTTTCTATCACTTACCGGATTCGGTTAAGGGACGCGGAACTGCAGTCGACGCGCGTTCTGCGTAGAGAGCGCGTGGGAATACTGGCGCGATGGGTGGCGAGCGATACAAGGTGTTGACCACCAACACTGCTAGCGCTGTGCGAGGAGCGCCGCGTGACTCGCGTCACAGGATGCCTAACAGCGAATGACGATCCCTCGCTGTCCTAGTGACTTATATATAACACAAATAGCTGATATGCACCTGCGCCAAGGATTCGTATTAGGTAATTATATTTATGGAATTTCCTGGGGGGTTTTAAGGGATTTTTAAAATATCTTTTATAGCTTAAATTTTGTATATAGGAAAATAATTTATTGGCATATAACACGTAACCCGCTGACCTAATTTCCTTACAAAGGCTTACACCTACTATTAAATAGTGCAAAAGGTCATACGAATAAGACGTTATGTCTTCTTGATGTTTTCCCTACTAGGTTACTTGTTTTTATATTTTACAGCTTTTTGGCAAAATATCCTTTGTGTTTACTAAAGGCAACCGTGACTGGGCGATCGATCAACAGCCTAGATAGTCCTATGGCTATACCTATAAACACTGAACGGATCGGGCTGAAATTTGGTACATAGAGAGTTATAGTGACATAGGCATCTGTTTCTTGAAAATTCAACCCCTAAAGGGGTGTAACGGGGATTCAAACTGGGTGCGGTTGCAATATATGATATTATTTATTTATTTTATTTATAGGTACCCAAAACACGTAAGCTGTCATTTTACTAATACTATTTTTAAGTTTCTGCTAACACTATGGAAGTCTGGTCCGATTTTTTTTTTATTAGATTATATTATTTTAGATATAAGATTAGATAACTATTTTAATTTTAATAATCGACGATAACAGGAAGAGGTTTCGGTGTCTCGGAGAGCACGTAAAGTCGTCGGTCCCCGCTGTCATACGAATACGACTATGACAATCGTTAGTAGTAGCCAGAAACTTAAAAAGCCTGACAACCAGTCTAACCTTCGAATATCGGTATTGCCCAGAAATTGGGTTGCGGAGGTCTGATGGCAGACGCTCCGCTTCCGCCAGCGGCTTCGCCCGGCGTGGTCTGGGTATTTCATATAAATTTCATCCCGTATTTCATGCCCTTACAGCCCCTTTTTTCCAATTAAAAAGTAGCCTATGTCCTTTCACAGACTCTAGACTATCTGTGTACCAAATTTCATTTAAATCGGTTCAGTAGTCTTGGCGTGAAAGCGCGACAGACAGACAGAGTTACTTTCGCATTTATAATATTACTAAGGATTGTTGTGCCATCACAAGGCATCTGTACTTTGAATGTCGTAGTTTAAGGATTATATATAATAAAAATTGCTATGATAAGTGGCCATTTTCTAAGACGAACAAGAACCAGTCAACAAGTGAACCCCAAATTTAAATATTCTGCTTTGAAATAAAACTACTCTATGAAAAAAAATCCCGACGTTTCGGACCCTTTACAGCGTCCCATGTAATAGGGGCAAGCCTAATGCACTTTCATTACACTGATTGACCGGGTAATCGAACCCAGGACCTATGGCGTAGCAGTCAATCTTGAGCCAGTAAACAATTATTCATATAATTATTGTTAGTATGTAAGAGTTGACTGAATATAAAGTTAAAATGATTTACATCTCCCAAGCAAGCGAAGGGCGCCTAGTCGCGTAGCAATGTAGCCGCGTAGCAATGTAGCCGCGTAGCAATGTAGCCGCGTAGCAATGTAGTCGCGTAGCAATGTAGTCGCGTAGCAATGTAGCCGCGTAGGTAAGAAGCTGCTTAACCGTGTAGCTGTGTAGCCGAGTACCTGCGTAGCTGCGTAGCAGCGTAGCTGTGTAGCCGCGTAGCTGTGTAGCTGTGTAGCTGTGTAGCCGCGTAGCTGCTTAGCCGCGCAGACGCGTAGTTGCCAATATTTAAAAAAAAAAAAAAAAAATCCATTTAAATAAACTTTTGGTATGGTAAAACAATTTTAATTAAATATAGTTTGGGAAATTCTCATGGGATTGGTAATAACTATTTACGTGGGTAACATTGCGGAGCAGGGCTAGTCTTTATAATAAATGTGAATAATACTTGTTTACTGTAAGTCACCGAAATCGTCCTAAGCGGCTGGACTGATATAGCTGAAATTTTGTATGTTTGAATGGGTAGCGCGGGCTATTGTATGTATACATTAATAAATTTAAGTGTCTGTTTGTAATTTCAAATTAACAACTTTTCAGTAAATGCATATGAAAGTATATACGGTAATTACTAACATCAAATAAAATTAAAGTTTAAATAACTACAACCCGCCGACTACGGAAGAAATCAACTGAAAATCATGTAACAAGAACATAATTCCTATGCCACCTTCCTGATAAACAATTTACTGAATTGAAATCAACAACAAAAGAAACATGATTGATTTTCAGTTGATTTCTTCCGTAGTCGGCGGGTTGTAGTTTTTTAAACTTTAATTTTATTTGACACTTTTTGTGGGTTTGTGCTTATTTCATTCACTATCAGGATGCTTAGATTCTGAGTATATATGTATATCTAAAGGCAAAACCATTTTTTTTTTATTTCACAGTAATTGTGAAAAACAGATCCGTGTTTTCGGTAAGATGGGCTCTCATATTTTTTCGCAAATTGGTTGGTCATTACGGGCTAAATCAGTGGGGGTTTGAAAATAAGAATTAGCTACTACCTATCAGAGCTAAGTAATTATCTAGATTGTGACCTATGTGCCAATATAAAATTCACAAAGCGTGTTAGGCGTTATTTCGTGCATTAGTAATTTTACATTATCTCATTATTTGTACAGCCAAATGGTATGCTACAAAGGGCAAACTTTATCTCTATTAGGTACTTGTGATGGTAAAATAATTTATTTTTATAAGGATTAATATTTTAGAGCTCAAATAATCTTTTAAATAGTACTTATAGAAAAAATGCGTTTTTTAAACATGAAAGGATCTATATCTAGAAAAATACAATAGGTAGACATATGGTGTCGCGGACTTTTTTGTAGAACTATTAGGAGCCTACATTTTTGCAGTACATTATTTTCACTTTTGTACAACCGTTTAGGCAGCGTACGCAAATAATTGTTCTAAACAGCATATTATTCCAACTAGCTAGAAATAAACCGTGATAGCTCGGCTTAAAAATACGATAGGTATAAAATTTATAGCTTATAGAACTTGGGGATAATGTAGCTATCTATTAATACAATTATTTTCAGAATCGCATCATTAATTTCGAAGTTTACCCCCTATATATCCACTCAAAACCTCGAAAAATTACAAACTAACAAACTGACAAATTTTACTATTTTACTATGTTAGTATAGGTATTTCTAAACTCAGAATTTTTTCCTCTTTTGTTTGATATACCACTCGATAGGATAGCAAAAAAGTAAAAAAAAAATCGCTCTTTTTTTGCATGTAACATTCGTCGTATTGATTTTGTTTATGTAATATGTAGCCATTGTTACCGGGACCATAATAACGAATCGATTGACACCTCATTCATCAAAATCAGATGAGTACTTTAGGCGCTGTAGTGGAACATACGTAAATAGGAAGATACATAGACTCCCTAATATAAAACCCTTCCTTAGGCTTTTTGCCGTGACGTCGGGTAAAAAATCATTTTCATTCAGCCTTACAGCCGCAGCTTCCGTTTGTTCCGCAGCTATCTGGTTACTTTTATTTTAGCAATTGTATTTTTTTTTTAAATAGGGTAGTCTGCGCGGAACTAGTTGGCCGCGCCTTAGGTATGTGAGTGGCGGGACGGAGGGGTGGGGTCGCCTGCGCACGGAGGGGTGGGGGTGCTTGCTTTCGTTCACAGTAACCCGCCGCCTTACCCCCGTCGCTACCTAAGGCGCGGCCAACTAGTTCCGCGCGGACTATAGTCATAAATATGTGAATTTGTATGACGTTCACAATGAATATAATGCACTTTAAGCTGCCGTATATTACATTCATACGTCCATCTATTGATTGAAATTCAAAAGACAGAACTATAATCTGAATATTTCAAAGTAATACTGTTTAGGAATATATCAGCATACAGGATTCAAGAGTAATACTCGTACATATTATTAAACATATAATATTGAAGAGTTGTGCAGGAGCGTACTCAGGTACACGCACAGATCGACATGTTTGTAGTCCGCGCGGAACTAGTTGGCCGCGCCTTAGGTAGGGACGGGGGCGAGGCGGGTTACTGTAAACAAAAGCAAGCGCCCTCCGTCCCACCGCGTGCAGGTGACCCCGCTTCTCCGTCCCACCGCTTACGCAACCTAAGGCGCGGCCAACTAGTTCCACGCAGACTATTGGTCCCATGTTATATGGGGCGACGGAATTGCCACAAACCGGCCTCATTTAAAAAAATGTTCTTTGCTTGACCCGGGAATCGAATTCAGAAGTTGGAGCGTAGCGCTGATGGACAGTTTTACGCAATGAACACTCTCGATCAAATTACATTTAAACAAAAAATCCTATAAAAATCGATTCATTAATTTTATTAGAGTTGCTTTATGATGGCACAGATTGAAAATTCCTCTTCTAGCGCGGCGCGCGGGTTGAAGCCAAGGGTCACCGCCCGGACAAAGATCCTCCTAATATTATAAACGTAAAAGTTTCTAAGTTTGGATGTTTGTTACTCTTTCACGGCAAAACGGCTGAACCGATTTGACACAGAGTTAAATTGCTGAAAATAAATAAATAAATAAATATCCTGGGACATTTTTACACAGCACCATCTAGTCCCAAACTAAGCAGAGCTTGTACTATGGGTACTAGACAATGGATATAATACTTATATACTTTTTTTTTGTAAATATATATTTATAATATATAAGAAACACCCAGACAAACACAAACACCTAAGTTCATCACATAAATGTTTGTGTCTTGTGGGAATCGAACCCACGACCTCGTGATCAGCAGTCCGGTACTCGAACCACTAGACCACAGACGTCGTCCGATAGCTTATACCTTGGATCGGAGAATAGGCTACATTTTATCACATACAATCACGCCTATATTCCCCGAAGGGGTAGGCAGAGGCGGACTGATGTACACCCACATTTCGCCGGTAGGTTTAGGTCCCATGTAATAGGTGGCAGGCCTATTGCCATCAACCGGGCACAAACCCAGTCTCCGAGCTGCTACTGGGAATTTCACAGAAAACCCAACAACACTTTTCTCGACCCGGGAATCGAACCCAGTAATTCCAGCGTAGCTAGACCAACGAGGTAGTTGTCGTCGGGGCATAGGCTACATTTTAAACCTGAAAAATTCAAAATTCCTACGCGACGCGGGTTCAAAGTTCAAACTCCACGTGGGCGAATCCGCGTGCAAAAGCTAGTGAAACAATATAAAGTAAATTACCCACCGTACAGTCGGAACGCGGTAACCCTGCTTATTTTAAAGCCGTACTCATATATTTCACAATCGCATTCTGCATCCGAAAGCTTCTACGAAGCGCTTGCAGTTCAAATGTTAAGTGAGTATTAGACACATTATATAGTTAATGTTAAGTGGGTATTATACGTTTACGTACCATCTAAGTGAATACCCTACTTTATAGTATGTAATACCTGCTTTATATTTATTTATTTTTTTCCGTACCCAAAGGATGCCAACAGCACCCTATTATTAAGCCTCCGCTATTCGTCCGTCCGTCCGTCTGTCTGTCAGCGAGCTGTATCTCATAACCCGTAATAGGTAAGGAATGAAATTTTCACAGTTTATATCGCTAGTGCCACTATAAGGATAAATACAAATCTTATTGATTACGATTACGATTAGCCCAGTGTGTCCCACTGATGGGCAAAAGCCTTGAAAGGCCTTGTTTAATTAAAAATCGTAGGCATCAACGCTCGTCCGACTCGCACTTGACCGGTTTTTTCTAATACGTAACAAAGTGTTGAGTTTAGTTTTTTCGTTTTGGAACCTTACACGGAATATTGTAACTGTGTTTCTGTAAGGAATTTTCAATATAGTCCACGTGGAACTAGTTGGCCGCGCCTTAGGTAGGGAAGGGGGTGAGGCGGCGGGTTACTGTGAACAAAAGCAAGCGCCCCCACCCCTCAGTCCCACTGCTCACATACCTAAGGCGCGGCCAACTAGTTCCGCGCAGACGTACAATATTTGATAAATACGCGTTCACAATATAAACGAACCTACCTGTCTAAATTAGGTTTCCAATTAATTGATTTTGACGACGTCTGTGGTCAAGTGGTTCGAGTACCGGACTGCTGATCACGAGGTCGTGGGTTCGATTCCCTTAGGACACAAATATTTTTGTGATGAACATAAGTTTTTGTGTTTGTCTGGGTGTTTCTTATATATTACAAGTATGTATTTACAAAAAAAGTATATAAATATTATATCCATTGTCTAGTACTCATAGAACAATTTCTGCTTAGTTTGTGCTGTGTAAAAGTGTCCCAAATTATTTTTTTTATTTATTGTTAGTCGCAGAATAGTCCACACGGATACGCGTAAAAGCTTTTCAATAATATTCTTCCACGAAAATAACACAAACATTTACAATTATATCCAAAGTTAAAATTCCTATAATGGAAACAATTAAAATTTGGCGTGCTTCTCAGAATATAAATGAAACTAATTATATGCAGATCAATCAAGTAATTAATACGAGTAAAATTGCAGGATGTTTGTTGTTTTTTACTTGCCACAAATAATGTGGAAGAAAAAATCGACAATATAGGCCTTGTTTAATTGAAAATGGTAGGGATCAATAAAATATAGGCAATAAATAAATAAACAAAGTAAAATAAAATATAAATATTAAATAAATAAAATATAGGCAATGGCTTAGTTAGTCATCACTTCGCCGCTGACGCTCGCCGTGAGAGGACGTACCGCTCGCGCTGCGCTCTCCCACTCTGTCCGTCTCGCTACGCCCCGTCGTAGTGCCTCGCAGTCGACCCGACTGCAACCCTTTTGATCAAAAGTTGCCTTTTTCAAGGCGGCGGCTGATTTTCTGTCTTTACCAAGTCACGGTTCGCTCGCGTTTTTAGACCCCTTCAGGGTAAAATCCACAGTTTCGTGGTCCTCGGTGGAAACCATCCGGTGCCAACGAAACCGAGAGGGGTGTGGACCCGATACACCCGCTGCGCCCCTTCTGGGCAAAGCATATATCGGAAGGAGCTAGGACCACCGGCCTTGGGGGGTCTCCTAGTCGACCCTAGCTCTAACCCCGTTCTCTTCCAGCTCCTCTAGTACTTAGGTACTAGAGCATAGGAACCCGTTCGCACAATAAGATTGGCGACGGGAGACACTCTAGGGCACACTACAGGTACTCACGCCTCCCTGCCTATACCCGGCAGGGAGGGTTCACTCACCCACACAACCCCGGGCTTATCCAACCCGGGGACGATAGTAGTAGGATATTTTTCTTATAATAATTCGCCCCCAATTTCCCTCTCAGGCATCTCCTCAAGATGTCTGAAGCCCTATTTCTAACTTTCCTCAACGAGGTCCTCCTAAAGGACCCCGATTTTGTAGCCAAATATGGCTCCAAGCTCCCGCGTGAGCTAGTCCGCCGCCCCGCCCGCGCTCCCATCCCCGATAGCCCGGCCTCGCCGGACCCAGATGTCCCTTACACCCATAAGGGACACCTGCGCGAACAATACAATTCTCCGAAAAGCCCGGAGAATTATTACGACCCGGATTCCCCGAAACCGAACCATAATATCGAGAACAATAGGTTCGCGTCCCTATTGTCCGATTCAGAGAATGCCGACGCACGTGCGTCGACTTCTCAGTCACCGCCCCCTCCCAAACCGGCGCCGATGGATACTTCGGCACCGAGCGACCATGAGTTCGAGTCGTCCCTCTCGGATTCAAGCTCTAGTTCTGAAGCCTCAGACGGTTTCACTCCCGTTACGGGAAAAAAACGGCCCCGCAAAAACAAGGCCAACTCAACCGCCCCCTCCAAGGCTCCCAGGACCGATACGGTCAACACCGCTCCAGCCCCTCCCCTCCCCAATACCTCGTCGCAGGTCAACCCCTCCCCCGCCCCTCGCCCCCAGCCCTCGCAGTCTTCCGCGACTGCCCCCAAGAAGGGCAAAGCCCCACCCCCCGTCATTGTCCATGACAAAGAGTCATGGGTAAATATTTCCAAGGCCTGCGTTGATCGCAAGATCAACTACACCCAGGCCAGGACAATACTGGAGGGTATTAAAGTTATCCTCCCCTCCCCCACCGACTTCAGAGGCTTTACCAGCCTCTTAACCGAGCGTAAGGTGAATTATCACACCTATACGCTCGCGTCTGAAAAACCCCTCCGTGTAATCATCCGAGGTATCCCCAAGGAGATAGACACGGAGGACATCCTTAGCGACCTTAAGTCGCAAGACATTCCCGCCCTCGAGATCCATCGCATGCACGGTGGCCGCGGAGCCACAAAATATAACATGGTGCTCGCAATCATCGAGCAATCCGAGGCTGCTAAAGCCATTTTTAATATCCGCTCCGTCTGCCACTTGTCCGGCATTCGGATCGAAAAACCCCATAAGGGGGGTCCGATCGGGCAATGCCACAATTGCCAACTTTATGGTCACTCTGCCCGCAATTGTCACGCAAAATCCCGGTGCGTGAAATGCTTAGGCAATCACGCTACCGCGGACTGCAGTCGTCCCAAGGACAGGACGCTCTGCACAGAGCCACCCAGCTGCGTTCTGTGCGGTGAACAAGGCCATCCGGCCAACTACCGAGGCTGCCCAAAAGCCCCAAAAATCCCTCGCAAGCATGCAAATCGTGCCTCTGCTAAACTCCTGAGGGAAAGCCCCTCGGCGGCCCTCCCAAACCGCCTCAGCCCCCAAAGGCCCTCGCCATGGAACGCACTGAACCATCAGCAAGCGTTCCCGCCCCTAAAAACGCCACAACATGTGGCCAACATCCCACCCCTTATGGGTATTCCTTCCCGCGCACCGGCCTCCCAGGCCACCATCGTGGGAACATCCCAAGCCCACCCGGCCGAGCCCGCAAAGGTCTCTCGACCTGCACCCGCGCCTATGCCCGCGCAACCCGCCTTGTCTGACTGGGACACCTGTCATAAGGCGTTCAACCTCGTTCCCTACGAACGTATAACAAATATGGCCAACGCCCTCAGAGCCAATGAGGGCAACGGTCAAGCCATCTTTGAAATTATAGTGAAGAATGCTGATCTAATGCATGCATTCACCAGTGCTTCTTTTACAAATGGCGGTAAATAAAGGCAGAACCAAACCCCGGTCCCTTAAAATAGGTTTTTTCAATGCAAACAGCATGCATGGTCAACGCGATGAGATCGCCACCTTCCTCCGCGATCATCAAATAGACATATTCCTGATACAGGAGACCTACCTCAAACCCTCCAAGAGAAACCCTGGTATTGCAAACTATCACATAGTGCGTAATGACAGGACTCGTTCTCGAGGAGGTGGTACTCTCATATATTACAAAAGGTCTCTGTACTGCATCCCTATGGATCCCCCAACCCTCGAGCATATTGAGACCTCGATATGTCGAGTAGGCATGACCGGACACCAACCGATCACCATCGTATCGGCGTATATCCCACCTGGCAATGCTAGGCTTCACCTCCGCCCCGACCTTGAAACCCTCCTAGGCTTAGGTGACTCAGTTATCATAGCTGGAGACCTTAACGCGAAAAATATCGCGTGGAACAGCCACTCGAACAACCAGAGAGGCAGAGAGCTGGATAATCTGAGCACCTTGCTTAACTATGACATAGTCGCCCCAATGACGCCCACCCACTTTCCCGCTGACGTAAACCACCGACCTGACGTACTCGACATAGCCCTCTTAAAGAACGTGAACCTAGGTTTGCGCTCCTTGGAGACGCTACAAGAGCTCGACTCCGACCACCGACCTGTGGTCATCAAACTAGGCCCTAGGACAGATCCCTTAGACCCAGGTCAGCCCGCTCCAACAAAGGTGATAACGGACTGGAGTAAACTCGAGGAACGCCTTAAGTCGACTTCATCCGTTCACCTGGACGCCATCCCCGACTCATTACTGTCAGTAGCCGACGCGACGGGCGCGATTGACTCCCTCACTGGTCACGTACAATCCGTGTTGAACGAATGTTCGCGACAGATTCCAGAGGAATTTGATGACCGCTGGAATCTGCCGGAGGATGTGCGAAGGCTGATGACGGAGAAAAACGCGGCTATCAGAGCGTATGATAGTTTTCCCTGCGAGCCGAACCGCACTCACATGCGCAACTTACAGCGCGCTGTAAAGGAACGCATAAGTGAGCTGCGCGAGGCCCGCTGGGACAACTTGCTGAAGGACCTGGAGCCCACCCACCAGGCCTTCTGGCATCTGACTAGGAAACTCAAATCCGACCAAGTTTCCACCATGCCCCCTCTGAATCGACCAAACCAAAGGCCGGCCTTTGACGATGACGAAAAATCCGAATGCCTAGCAGACAGTCTAGAGGCACAATGCTCGCCCAGCACTCTACCTGTAGACCAGGCCCACCTAGACGAGGTGAACGCCGAAGTCGAACGTAGAGTCACCCTCTCTCTATCCCCCGATAATCTTACGGCCCCAGTAAGTCCCGCCCCCTCCTCCCGCCCTGACCCCGACCCAGACGACTCCGTCCCCCCTGTCACTGTGGACGAAGTCCAGAAAATCATTAAGAATTTACGACCCAGGAAAGCCCCCGGATCAGACGGCATCACCAACAAGGTGGTAAAGCTCTTCCCCGCCCACCTCATTATTCTAATGACCGCCATCTTCAATGCGGCTCTAAAAAATAACATCTTCCCACAATCGTGGAAAGAAGCCACCGTCATCGGTATCCCCAAACCCGGCAAACCCAGGACTGAGCCGTCCAGTTATCGCCCCATAAGTCTTCTTAATGTCCTAGGGAAGATTTATGAGCGTCTAATCTATGCCCGACTAAAGGACTTTGCCGAATCCCACAATCTCATTCCCGACGAGCAGTTTGGCTTTCGAACCAAACACTCTTGCATCCACCAAGTGCATCGCATAGTCGAACATATCAGCGCTGGTTTCCAACGCGGTATGACGACTGGCATGCTTTTCTTCGACGTGGCGAAAGCCTTTGACAAAGTCTGGCACAATGGCTTGATATACAAGCTGTATTCCTTCAATGTGCCGGATCGTCTCGTGCTCATCATTCGAGACTTCTTGTCAAACCGCACCTTTCGCTATCGCATTGAGGGTGGTACGCTATCGTCCCCTCATCCTATCCGAGCCGGGGTCCCTCAGGGCTCCGTGCTCTCTCCGCTCCTTTTCACGCTGTACACCAGCGATATTCCCAAGAGCTCAAAGTCACAGCTGGCCCTATTCGCTGACGATACGGCCATCTATTATTCCGGCATTAGCCTAACAAATATCACCAAAGTCCTCCAAGCCTCGGTCACTGCCCTCGGAAAGTGGTTCAGGAAATGGAGAATTGAGGTGAATCCCTCCAAGAGTGCAGCGGTTCTCTTCCACAAGAGTTCCAATCTTTCCACTCAAGTCCAACCCATCTCCCTATTCGGCCAACGGATCCCTTGGGAACCGAAAGCCAAATACCTGGGCGTGATTCTCGATCACCGACTCTCGTTCCGAGAGCACATAAAGACGGTGCGCTCGCGCGCCGCTTTCGCTCTCGGCCGCCTGCACGGCATACTCAATGCGCGCAGTAAACTCTCCCTTAATTACAAGGTGAGAATTTACTTGATGTGTATTCGCCCCATCATGACCTATGCGAGCGTCGTATTCGCTCACATTGAAAGTCCCGCAATCCATAGGATGCAGACCCTCCAAAACCGTTTTATGCGCAAAGCCACGGGCGCCCCGTGGTTCGTGCGCAATAGGGACCTCCACCTCGACCTAAAACTGCCTACCATCAAGCAGTACATGAAACGCGCCTCCAAGCGTTATTTCGATCAGGCCCCCCTCCACCCAAACCGCCTAGTAGTCAGTAGCGTAGACTACAAACCCTCTCTGATAAGTAGAGTGCGCCGCCCAAGGCACGCACTCACTTACCCTGACGACCCGATTACCGTAGCACAAGAAGCACTCAAACAGGCTCGACGCCATCCGATTTACCGTCCTCGCCGGCGAGGCCCGTCGCGAAGACCCCGAAACGGTACCCCTCCCCGTCCCTTGCTCGAGCCGGCCCGCGCCGAGCCAGTAGTTTTAAATTCGTCCCTAAATAATTTCAACCCAGATCCAGCTGTCCCTAGCTGTCCCCCCAGCAACGCCCTAAGCCGAGGTCCGAGTCCCGTTAGGGGACGCCCTTAGCTGCGGTTGCTTAGTTTATAAGTGTCCATGGCTGGAGGCACAAAAGGTGCCTCGCCACCAAGCCCGGTTAAGATTCTAAAGCTCCTGAGCTAGAATCTACATCCGTCCTAAAAAAAAAAAAAAAAAAAGGCTTAGTTAGTCACTAAAAGAAATAACTGGCATCGATATACTGACAACCCAGATATACCTGACAACCCTGCCGGGCTAACATGCACGCCGCGAGAACATTTTGTCGGCGCTTATGTCGTGCTTTTGTTTCGTATTCGCACGCGAAAGAGCGAGACAAAAGAGTAGACAAAATTTTGTCGTGCCGCGCATGTTAGCCTGGTCATAAGCGGGACTGGTGAACTGTGGGCAAGTACACCTCTTCCTAACCCTTCCGTGACTACAGGCGTGATGGTATGTGATGTTATTATATATTTTTTTAACATTTAAGCTTTGCTCCTCTGACTTTTCGTAATTATAATTAACTAGCTTTCGCCAGCGGCTTTGCCTGCGTAGTCTGAGTATCCTATCCTACTAATATTATAAATGTAAAAGTTTGTGAGGATGGATAGATGGATGGATGTTTGTTACTCTTTCACACAAAAACTACTGAACGGATCTGGATGAAATTTGGCACAGAGATAGATTATAGTCTAGAATAATACTTTTTATCCCGGTATAATGTATGGGATAGCGGGCGAAGCCGCTGGCGGAAAGCTAGTTTCTTATAAATTATTAAAACAAATCTATCCCACGGGAAGAATAAATTTTACCGCGATAAAAAGTAGCATATGTGCTATTTCAGACTATAATATATCCCTGTGCCAAATTTCATGCAGATCCTTTCAACGGTTGCGTTTTGTCCGATTCGCGTTTGAACCGAATATTTGTAAGATTATCACTCGCTTATACGGTGAAGGAAAACATCGTGAGGAAGGCTGCATGCTAGACAGATTTTAGAATCACTGTACCCCAGACGGGTACAGTGGTATTTTTTTTGTTAAGCTCTTAAACTCATACCATTTCTTATTTACTTGCTTGTTTCACTATGTAATATTTTTTTTGTTTTTTTGTGACGATTTCTTACCATAATGACTGCACATAAAATATATAACATAGGTAGGTAAGTAAAAGGTACTAGGTACGGTGTTTATAAAGAAAATAAAAATAATTAGGTATATGGTAATTGTATGTACAGTAAGTCATGTCGAAGTGCCCTATTACAATGTTTTGTAGTTAGTTTGTATTACTAAAACATCATCTCTGGTAAACCAACAAAACCTTTTATGGGGTTACAATGAAATACTATTTCTTTAAACCCCGTTTCATAGTTCCCCGACTAGCTACAAGAAATTCAAATACGAACTATACATACTTATACTTTGAGGTCATAATATGTTGAAATAATATATCAATAAAAGCCCCGAATACAAGTAAATTCTGGGACGTTTCACAATATCATCCAATTCATCTATATATTCATTTTATATTTCTTTTCTTTACTCTTTGACACATGCTGCAATAATTAATAATACACTCGTCTTTTTTCGCTATGGTGCACACTTTTAATTTTAGACCTGCTGGTCGTTTCATGTCAGGTGCACTTTATTAATAACGCGAAATCTTTGCTTTTGTATTTTTTTTTTATTTATTCTGTACTAGCGCCCCTGCGCAGCTTCGCCTTCGTGTTCCAGTGGGTAAAAAAACATGTAAACCTTGTCCTGACAATAACACAACAAAAAAAGAATTATTATTCAATTTGGTGCAGTTGTTCGGAATTTATGCGCGTACAAACGTTTCGGCAATTCATTTTTATTTATATAGAAGATTGTCCCTATCTTAAGCAGATACAGATATCTGTAAACATTTAGATACCCCATGGATAACATAATAATATCATTATGTAACATACATTATTGTGCTGATATTCAGTGTGTTTAATTCCGAATAACCGTAGAAAATAGGGTTCTATTTTCGGAGCGTTCTACAAGTTTCTCCAATTTGAATTGTTTAGATAGTGTCTTGAGACTAAGGTACAATGAAGAAAGTGCTCCCGGTCGGGGAGAAATAACGTCCCACCACTTGTAGCGTCCTAAAAACTTACACCCCTACCAATGACTCGCGACTCAGTCGTATTAAACTGGGAGATAAGATAGATAATCCCAAAGAATGCTAATATCTTTGACACCTAAGTTCCAAGTCCACAAACACCTAAGTTCATCACATAAATGTTTGTGTCTTGTAGGAATCGAACCCACGACCTCGTGATCAGCAGTCCGGTACTCGCACCACTAGACCACAGACGTCGTCCGATAGCTTATACCTTGGATCGGAGAATAGGCTACATTTTATCACATACAATCACGCCTATATTCCCCGAAGGGGTAGGCAGAGGCGGACTGATGTACACCCACATTTCGCCGGTAGGTTTAGGTCCCATGTAATAGGGGTCGAGCCTATTGCCATCAACCGGGCACAAACCCAGTCTCCGAGCTGCTACTGGGAATTTCACAGAAAACCCAACAACACTTTTCTCGACCCGGGAATCGAACCCAGTAATTCCAGCGTAGCTAGACCAACGAGGTAGTTGTCGTCGGGGCATAGGCTACATTTTAAACCTGAAAAATTCAAAGTTCCTACGCGATGCGGGTTCAAAGTTCAAACTCCACGTGGGCGAATCCGCGTGCAAAAGCTAGTGAAACAATATAAAGTAAATTACCCACCGTACAGTCGGAACGCGGTAACCCTGCTTATTTTAAAGCCGTACTCATATATTTCACAATCGCATTCTGCATCCGAAAGCTTCTACGAAGCGCTTGCAGTTCAAATGTTAAGTGAGTATTAGACACATTATATAGTTAATGTTAAGTGGGTATTATACGTTTACGTACCATCTAAGTGAATACCCTACTTTATAGTATGTAATACCTGCTTTATATTTATTTAATTTTTTCCGTACCCGAAGGATGCCAACAGCACCCTATTATTAAGCCTCCGCTATTCGTCCGTCCGTCCGTCTGTCTGTCAGCGAGCTGTATCTCATAACCCGTAATAGGTAAGGAATGAAATTTTCAGTTTATATCGCTAGTGCCACTATAAGGATAAATACAAATTTTATTGATTACGATTACGATTAGCCCAGTGTGTCCCACTGATGGGCAAAAGCCTTGATAGGTCTTGTTTAATTAAAAATGGTAGGCATCAACGCTCGTCCGACTCGCACTTGACCGGTTTTTTCTAATACGTAACAAAGTGTTGAGTTTAGTTTTTTCGTTTTGGAACCTTACACGGAATATTGTTACTGTGTTTCTGTAAGGAATTTTCAATATAGTCCACGTGGAACTAGTTGGCCGCGCCTTAGGTAGGGAAGGGGGTGAGGCGGCGGGTTACTGTGAACAAAAGCAAGCGCCCCCACCCCTCAGTCCCACCGCTCACATACCTAAGGCGCGGCCAACTAGTTCCGCGCAGACGTACAATATTGATAAATACGCGTTCACAATATAAACGAACCTACCTGTCTAAATTAGGTTTCCAATTAATTGATTTTGACGACGTCTGTGGTCAAGTGATTCGAGTACCGGACTGCTGATCACGAGGTCGTGGGTTCGATTCCTTTAGGACACAAATATTTATGTGATGAACATAAGTTTTTGTGTTTGTCTGGGTGTTTCTTATAATATTACAAGTATGTATTTATAAAAAAAGTATATAAGTATTATATCCATTGTCTAGTACTCATAGAACAATTTCTGCTTAGTTTGTGCTGTGTAAAAGTGTCCCAAAATATATTTTTTATTTATTGTTAGTAGTAGAATAGTCCACACGGATACGCGTAAAAGCTTTTCAATAATATTCTTCCACGAAAATAACACAAACATTTACAATTATATCCAAAGTTAAAATTCCGATAATGGGAACAATTAAAGTTTGACGTGCTTCTCAGAATATAAATGAAACTAATTATATGCAGATCAATCAAGTAATTAATACGAGTAAAATTGCAGGATGTTTGTTGTTTTTTACTTGCCACAAATAATGTGGAAGAAAAAATCGACAATATAGGCCTTGTTTAATTGAAAATGGTAGGGATCAATAAAATATAGGCAATAAATAAATAAACAAAGTAAAATAAAATATAAATATTAAATAAATAAAATATAGGCAATGGCTTAGTTAGTCACTAAAAGAAATAACTGGCATCGATATACTGACAACCCAGATATACCTGACAACCCTGCCGGGCTAACATGCACGCCGCGAGAAGATTTTGTCGACGCTTATGTCGTGCTTTTATCTCGTTTTCGCAAAAGAAAGAGCGAGACACAAGAGTAGACAAAATTTTGTCGTGGCGCGCATGTTAGCCTGGCAGGTTAATCGCCGTAAATAGTAAACAAACCAATGACTGCACATTCTATACGTTTTATACTTTAAGTCAGGACAAAATGTTCTTATTATCTTGATGTTGCAAAATTTTATTAAAAACATCATTTAAAAGTAAAATACAAATAGTCTGTCCAGGATTTTTTTTGCGAACACATTTTTAATATATTTTCTAATATAAAATAAATAATAAATATCTTAGGACATTTTTACACAGCACTATCTAGTCCCAAACTAAGCAGAGCTTGTACTATGGGTACTAGACAATGGATATAATACTTATATACTTTTTTTTTGTTGTAAATACATACTTATGATTTATAAGAAACACCCAGACAAACACAAACACCTAAGTTCATCACATAAATGTTTGTGTCTTGTGGGAATCGAACCCACGACCTCGTGATCAGCAGTCTGGTACTCGAACCACTAGACCACAGACGTCGTCAAGCTAAATAATAACCTAATATACCTAATATACCTACTAAATTCATGATAAAATAAATATGTTTCATTCTATTATTAGCTCGGTGAAGGTCGATGTAGGCTTGGATCTTCTACTAATAGCTTATATGTGAGCGAAGTGATTCACAACGTTTTTAACGCACACAACCAATAAAAACATTTAAAATACATATCACTTCTAGCTACGCTTGATCCGTGGGCGATATTTGCATGACAACTTAATTACAAAACCATTCGCTGATGCGCGTTTATGGTGTTTGGTCACACAGTTAAATAAACAGTTCCTTATTTAAACCTGCCTCTGTTTAACTGTTTGCCCTGGTCATAACTGGCGGGACTGGTGAACTGTGGGCGAGTACACCTCTTCCTAACCCTTCCGTGACTACAGGCGTGATGGTATGTGATGTTATTATATTTTTTTATAACATTTAAGCTTTGCTCCTCTGACTTTTCGTAATTATAATTAACTAGCTTTCGCCAGCGGCTTTGCCTGCGTAGTCTAAGTATCCTATCCTACTAATATTATAAATGTAAAAGTTTGTGAGGATGGATAGATGGATGGATGTTTGTTACTCTTTCACACAAAAACTACTGAACGGATCTGGATGAAATTTGGCACAGAGATAGATTATAGTCTAGAATAATACTTTTTATCCCGGTATAATGTATGGGATAGCGGGCGAAGCCGCTGGCGGAAAGCTAGTTTCTTATAAATTATTAAAACAAATCTATCCCACGGGAAGAATAAATTTTACCGCGATAAAAAGTAGCATATGTGCTATTTCAGACTATAATATATCCCTGTGCCAAATTTCATGCAGATCCTTTCAACGGTTGCGTTTTGTCCGATTTGCGTTTGAACCGAATATTTGTAAGATTATCACTCGCTTATACGGTGAAGGAAAACATCGTGAGGAAGGCTGCATGCTAGACAGATTTTAGAATCACTGTACCCCAGACGGGTACAGTGGTATTTTTTTTGTTAAGCTCTTAAACTCATACCATTTCTTATTTACTTGCTTGTTTCACTATGTAATATTTTTTTTGTTTTTTTGTGACGATTTCTTCCCATAATGACTGCACATAAAATATATAACATAGGTAGGTAGTTAAGTAAAAGGTGCTAGGCACGGTGTTTAAAAAGAAAATATAAATAATTATATGGTAATTGTATGTACAGTAAGTCATGTCGAAGTGCCCTATTACAATGTTTTGTAATTAGTTTGTATTACTAAAACATCATCTCTGGTAAACCAACAAAACCTTTTATGGGGTTACAATGAAATACTATTTCTTTAAACCCCGTTTCATAGTTCCCCGACTAGCTACAAGAAATTCAAATACGAACTATACATACTTATACTTTGAGGTCATAATATGTTGAAATAATATATCAATAAAAGCCCCGAATACAAGTAAATTCTGGGACGTTTCACAATATCATCCAATTCATCTATATATTCATTTTATATTTCTTTTCTTTACTCTTTGACACATGCTGCAATAATTAATAATACACTCGTCTTTTTTCGCTATGGTGCACACTTTTAATTTTAGACCTGCTGGTCGTTTCATGTCAGGTGCACTTTATTAATAACGCGAAATCTTTGCTTTTGTATTTTTTTTTATTTATTCTGTACTAGCGCCCGTGCGCAGCTTCGCCTTCGTGTTCCAGTGGGTAAAAAAACATGTAAACCTTGTCCTGACAATAATGAACACAACAAAAAAAGAATTATTCAATTTGGTGCTGTTGTTCGGAATTTATGCGCGTACAAACGTTTCGGCGATTCATTTTTATTTATATAGAAGATTGTCCCTATCTTAAGCAGATACAGATATCTGTAAAGATTTAGATACCCCATGGATAACATAATAATATCATTATGTAACATACATTATTGTGCTAATATTCAGTGTGTTTAATTCCGAATAACCGTAGAAAATAGGGTTCTATTTTCGGAGCGTTCTACAAGTTTCTCCAATTTGAATTGTTTACATAGTGTCTTGAGACTAAGGTACAATGAAGAAAGTGCTCCCGGTCGGGGAGAAATAACGTCCCACCACTTGTAGCGTCCTAAAAACTTACACCCCTACCAATGACTCGCGACTCAGTCCTATTAAACTGGGAGATAAGATAGATAATCCCAAAGAATGCTAATATCTTTGATTATTGAATTATAACAGTAAATGTATAAAATATGTAACACACAATCCTCCGTAGTCGGGTAAAAAGAAACGCTCCTCCTCTCTTCTTATTTTACTGTGCCCGACAGGATCCATATAATTGACACTTACTGTAACTAACCAACATCTGTATACATTATGGAATGCAAAAAATTGAATTGATATGAATATTAGCATATACATACTTAAATTACATAGTTAAAATATTTACATAATAGAATATATACCTATATACATAACACGCCTACAGAAAAAAAAACGTTAAACCGAATTCCTCCGCATCACTGTCGTCTGGCAACGTGCCCAGAAGACTGGTAGCATTGCCACGTTGAATAGCAATTTGCTTATACGTTCCCCTAGAAACAAGCCAGCCCTCTGACCAGTCTCCTTGATATTTATTTAAAGGAGAGTCGGACCCCACGAACTGAGCATAATTAAGTTCTCGAAACTCTTAATAAGAATAAGGACCTATTTCACCACCTCTGGATAGCCGCTAACTGCACAATAAATTAAAAAATGGAACATCACATGAAATTATCTGCCAGGTAATTTAACTAGAACTTATTAGTAAGCTGTGAAACACGTCCTTAATATCTAAACACAAACCCATAAATTACTGCCTGTAAAACATTGTTCTTTTACATTTCCTTATGTATTTAGGTAATGTATTATTTATGAGGAAATTTTTGACTAGTGGTTTCAACGCTTGGTCTAGCCCATTACTCCAGGAAGGCTATATAGGCCAAAATCAAAGCAATAGAAGCGGAGTATCAATCAAAAATGTTGCAAAAACGGGGAAAGCTTTTCGAGAGCTTCCTTTGAGTGCGTGACGTATTTAAGCAGTTAAAGTTAAACAAAAATGATGTATGAAAGAATTGTGTTTTCTTAAAAAGTTCTAAAACAGGATATAATGCTGTCGCGGACTTACACAAGGATGGCTTACTGTATAGTTTTTAATAATAATAAATAATAATAATGGTATTTAGCTTGTCAATAGATGTCGCTACGTCACCTTAAGACGTAAGTTTAGAATGTGAAGGAAGATTTCGAGTTGGCGACAATAATAATAATAGTCTTTATTTGCTTAAAACATGGTATACATAGCTGATCAAAAGTCGAAGTGGTACGTACATGTTTTGCTAAGGTATCATAGCATGCAAAAATGTTTAAGTTTTATATGAAGAAAGTAGGTACTATAATTAAAATTTCTTATCCAGAAAATCTTTTACATTATAAAAATTATTTTCGGCTATTTATATAATTTATTCTTAAATAGTCTCAAGTTCAAAGTTTTGAAGTCACTTGGTAGCTTATTATAAATACAGACACATATCAGCGATCATAACGTCTGGTGTATCGAACCAGGAGACGCAGAATCGAACCCTCCCGCCGGTCGATTTTTTCCTTCATTAAAAATAACTGATAATCTTAGCATGAAAAATGATTAAGAAATATAAAAAGATTAAGGGCCGCACTCAGAAACATCACTTAACCTAATGAATCATTAGCTAATGACAGCCAGTATATCTTAGTACACTGACAACAAACTCTAATATGGAAAAATAGGTCAAGATATAGTAGCCACTGTTTGTTAACGATTCATTAAGGTTAAGTGACGTCTCTGAGTTGGGGTGTAAGGGGTTGAATATTCTATTTTCGATTTTTTGGAATCATTAACCTGAAAACACCATCACCTTGTACTCCGCGAATTCGCCGTTACGGTTTGTTTATATTTATTTGTTTGTTTGTTTGTTTGTTTAGTGGTCGAGCCGATTGATGACAAAAGTCATCAACGAGGCACAAATACTCCGAGTCACTACTGGAAATTTCACAGAAAACAGCAAACATTAAATTCTAATATTGAACATGGACATGAAATTCATCCTACCATCACGCCTGTATTCCCCGAAGGGGTAGGCAGAGGCGTACTAATGTACATCCACATTTCTCCGGTATGCTTCGGTCCCATGTAATAGGGGGCGAGTCTATTGACATCAACCGGGCACAAATCCAGACTCCGAGCTGCTACTGGGAATTTCACAGAAAACCCCAACAACACTTTGCTCGACCCGAGATTCGAACCCAAGACCTCTAGCGTAGCAGTCCCACTTGGGACCACTAGACCATCGAGTCCTGAGAGGACCTGGAATTGCCTATAAATTTAGTTCCGTTAGTAAGAAGGAAACATTTTTAGATGCAACTACTACTCCGAAATGTAACAACTTAATGTGAAGCTGCCCATACTATTCTAATATAGAGGTTTTGACTTGCGCAACAACGGAGTGATTTCTAGCTGTGCTTATTTATCAAACGAATTCAGTAAATTGACAGTTCGCGGGCACGAACTCCGAGAAGCATCCTTTATCCCCTGTGCTACGTAAATTACAAAGTGCAGTGCAGTGGAAGTTTCTCTACTTTACAGAATAAAATATTTCTATTTTATCATATTACCAACACTACTATGGGGTTGGGTTGCGATGGGTGCAATGGGTAGCGATTCCGATTCCTTCACGGAACAAATATTGAAATCTAATAGGGTACTCTCCTAAGTTCTGAGGATTTGAAAGTTTGTGTTGTGTTGTTCAAACTTCAATAGAAAACGTAATCTTTAGTCAGCTCGTAATTCTAAATAAACATTTTTGTGTTACGTGGAAACCTTCAAAATGCAGACATCCTATAAGGGGGCAAGTTGCGGCGGGTGGGATTTTTCATCATCTTCATCGACCCCTACTGTCCCACTGCTGGGCACAGGCCTCCTCCCAGTATGAGAGGGATTAGGCTATAGTCCACCACGCTAGCCTAATGCGGGTTGGTAGACTTCACATGCTGTCGAGAAAATCTCTCATTCATGCAGGTTTCCTCACGATGTTTTTCTTCGCCGTTAAAGCGAGTGATAATTACGCACATGAATTCGAAAAGTCAGTGGTTAGACTTGGCAGTCCAGTGGTCATAGGTTTATTGGGATTTTTACCTCTCTGAGACCCTGGTAGCCTTCTTCATCCGGAGCTTTAGGGGACATAGTTCTTCCGAAACCATATAAGTGCCGTCCTAATTGCCTATCGAACGTCCGGAGGCTCGTTTGCTTCCCTTTCCTTTCCCTTTTCTGTGTGTTGCACACGGCGGCGGCCCGTAAACAAATTGTACGACTAGGTACGTATTTTAGTTAGTAGATACTGTTAAGTGCGTAAATTGAAGCTTTACTATAACACCACTTTAGTTTGAGTGTAGGTACCTATATCATACGACAACGATACCTATAATATACCTTATTAAGTATCTATAGGTACTAATATTATGAAGCTGAAGAGTTTTTTTGTTTGTTTGGTTGGTTGAACGCGCAAATCTCAGGAACTACTGGTCCAATTTGAAAAATTCTGTCTGTGTTAGATAGCCTATTTAACGAGAAAGGCTTCAGGCTATATATCACTACGACCAATAGGAGCTGAGTATCAATTAAAAAAGTTGCAAAAACGGGGGGGAAAATTCAAGTTCTACGGGAACAAAGGCGAGAGCAAAGGCTAATAGCGGATAAAATTAAATATTCAAGTCTAGTGCATTAAAATGTATCATCATTACAAGATAAATCAGACTACGTTACACTACGCTTCGATAACGACTATAAAATGGAAAGATACATAGTCTAGTTTGCAAAAGTTAACATTTTAAAGGAGATACCCACTTTTTCTAATAATTCAGAACTACTTTGTAGCGGCATGTATTGTTAAAAGGATGCTTTGATAAAAAAGGACTGAAATGGAGAGAAATTTCCGAGATTACATACAAAAAACTATTTAAGTTTTGAGTGCAGTTGTGTTGAAGTGGTTAGGTAGTACTTATAATATGTTTTTATAGAGTTGAGAGCTGAGAGTTGTTTTATGAAGTTAAGAGCAGGCATGCAGGTTTCCTCACGATGTTTTCCTTTACCATTAACGCGAGTGATAATTACGCACATTTTTTCGAAAAGTCGTGCGTGCCTTGGATTCAACTTGAGACCTTTGACTTGGCAGTCCAATGGTCATACCCCTAGGCTATCACTGCTTCACATTCTTACACATAAATAAATGCGAAAAAACATAACATACAGAAAACACTCACCTTTTCCTTAAATATCCATCACACACAAATAACAACATAATTATCAATTCTTAGAAGTCACTAAATACAACTGAAGCCACTGCACGGTAGAGTCACCGGAATATAAAAAATAACGTACACTTTCAAGGTCAATAAAATTTTAAAAAAATAATTTCGCCCTAATTTTTATACTCCTTTGTAGGCACTGTCACAGTGATGCCATCGTGATAAATGAAAAGTCAATATCTACCTATTGATTATAGGTTGTCTTGACCTGTTGGCGTACACCGTGCAGTGGGGTCGCCCGCTATTACATGAGACCTAAGTAGCAAATTCTATATTAGTATGCCTCTGCCTATTCGGAGAGTATTCTCCGAAAGGATATCATCATACCATCATCACGCCATAATACCATCACAAAGGACGTAGGCACGAATTTTTTCAAGGATACACACCATCTAATATATAAAACAAAGTCGGGTTTGTTAGAAAAACCATGAAAATCGGTCCAGCAGTTCTCGAGTTATAAGTGTAACTCCAGAACTGCTGGACCGATTTTCATGGTTTTTGATTTGTCGAGTTTGTCCCCGAATAACAGAATAACTAAAAAAAATGGTGTAACGGGGTTCTAACGCGAGCGAAGTGCGGAAATCAGCTAGTTTTACAATAAAAAATAACTATTTAAAACAAAAAGTATTTAATGTTTAATAGATGTATTTTACTTGAAATTTGATTTCAATGCTGGCTGAAGAATTACAAAGCACGAGATAAATTTTTCCCTGAAAACAGAAGCATATCAAATTTGACAGTACAAGAATCCATGCAAAAAATTTTACTCGTTCGATGTCACTTCGTATAAATGAAAAATTATAAGTGTTATAACAAAACAAGATGGAAACATTAAATCGGATCACGAACACATTTGAAAGCGTAAGATCGAATATAAAGAGTAAAAACTCTTCTGAACGCCTCCAAAATTTGAAGCGAGATATTCAAACCCTCACCAATGAGTTGGTAGTCCTAGGGAAGGAGAACCATGACCAGTATGTAAGGTCCCTGGCTATGGAGGGCTACCTAGCCCTACTTTCTGCTAAAACCATGCCCTTGTCTCTTATTGAAAAACGAAACATGCTCCAATCGTCATTTGAAAAACTGAAACAATATGCCCTAAGGGACGAGTGTCTCTTCATCTTACTCAGAATTCAGAACCTTTTATGCTACTACCTGATCCAGTTAGACCAGATAACTATAGCCCGCGATATCCTCGAAAGCATGGAAGACCTTTATGATCAGATCAGCAAATCACAACCAGACAAGTTCCTCGATGCTGAAGATCTATTCACAGCTGAACCGGTGTGTAACATCAAACGTGTAAATCCAGAGAAAATCGACAAGGTCATCACGAACAACGTCCAGATGCAAGCCTTCTTGTACAATAAAATGAACTTACCTCATAAGTACACTTTGTACAACCATACAGCACTTCGCCGACAACTAGAAATGAAGGAAGGCACCCCGCAAGACTGGGCTCTTAGAACGGCGCGGCTGGGCAACTATTTCACGTACCTGAATCAGATCGGTAATGCACGCCACCACCTGTGCGCCGCCTACCACGTTTTAAGAACCTGCCATGACAACTGCAAGCTCATGCCTGAAGAGTTCGTATTGCAGAAGGCAGATTTCGAAATCCACTTCTTGGAATTGAGCCATCATTGGGTAAAATATGGATTGACGCTCTTTAAACTGTCCAAGAAGAAGATTTTGAACAAATACTTCACGCAACCGTCGACAGGAGCAGATCTTTGGAAAACGGTGGACTTGCTTGAAGACAGGCTGGATAATTCTGAGAAGTTGGAAGAAGAAAACATGAAAGATCTGGGTGCAGAAAAGTCCGGAAAGGGAGATTGTACCCCAGAGAAATTGTTCACATTTCCGTCTCTGGACTTGAAAGAGATGGAGCTCAAGGTGCCATTGGAAAGCGTTTGCAGCGTTGAAGATGCAAGGAAGCTGTTCGCTTTTACGTACAAGTGGCTGATGAGGGCAAAACACTACTACGACTTCGAGCACCATTCTGCCCAATACATATCATGTTCTTTACAATTGGCAGAATTGTACGAGCACTTAGCCTTCTTTGAAAGGAACATAGACAACCAGTACAGCATCCAGAAGAGACGCGCCAACGTTCTGGAGACGCTCAATTCTTTACTGAAGACATGTGACAACGTTATGTCGGTCCAAATCGATGTGATCAGGGAGTTGTCTCAGGTCCAGCTAGAGTTAATGGCGCTGAACTTGCAGAAGCTGTGGCGCGAAGAGTCCCACACCAATATCTTCAATATGGACACTGATGCGGACTCCATAATCAATTCTCTGGATTCTGAATCGAATAAGACCTTGACAGAGAAAACTCTGAATACGTCGAGCAAGAATATGTTTTTGAGGAAAATGGAAGCAGCAACATCGATTAACGGCAAGTTGTTCCGTCTGAGCGGACAACTAGTAGCGCGAACGCCGTCGCAGCTGAGCTTCAGTACAGGTATCCTCAAAAACTAAATTGGACTAACGAGCATGAATACGTAAAAGATGATTAAAATATCGTAACAAAAAGAAGTTTATATGAGGAAGAAATATGCGACTTTTACAAAATGAACTTTTTAATTATTTTATAGAATAATAAAATACGATTGTTTTGTACGTGGTTGGTTTTACCCTCTTTATGTTTGGGCTCTGTGTGCAAAATGTTTTTTCACATAAACATGTGAACCGTGCAACTGTATTTTAAATTTCACCCTTAATAAGCAGAAGTCATATTAGTGGACTCGAAAATCTCACCTAACTGGCATTAATACTTACGCAGTGGCTGTGCTGCGACCAGGCCAAGGTCCCAAGGTCATGACATCACTGTCAACAAAGCCGTCACCCAAAAAATTTCATTATAGTCCGTGCGGAACTAGTTGGCCACGCCAGGTAGGGACGGGGGTGACGCGGCGGGTTACTGTGAATGAAAGCAAGGGCCCCTGCCCGGCCGTACCACCGCTCACATACCTAAGGCGCGGCCAACTAGTTCCGCGCAGACTATATAGCACAACATTTGTATACTCACAAAAGGGCTGAAGCGTTTTTTTTTTCATTTTTTTCATGATTATAACAAAGTTGCAATCTGACGATTGCATGATTGATATAACACCGATGTCACTATAGTATTGGTTCGTAAATACTATGTTTGTAATATCACAAAAGTTCTATTAGTACTTTAGGAGAACATCCATTTAGCACTTTTGTTCGTATATACATTGTTTTTGCTCCTAACTGTACCGCCTGACTAGCCTTTGCATTATGCGACGATGGATCTTGCCACGGAGATTTGATTTCCACGGCAATTTTAATTAACCCCTGGTTTGAAGCGATAAAGCCGCTCCAATATTCGTAGTTAAACGTACACCGAGGTTAACAATGGCAGTTTCCATAACATGTTGATGTAAACTGAAATACCTGATAGTTATTGGTTCCCCTAAACAATAGATTTTATTAAAAGTAGTTGGAGAGAAAACTCGGAAATCTGTTGTAAACCTGCTTCTTGATACTTCTTGCCACCCTGATATTACATAATATACAGTATTTTTCTTTTTTCGATATTCCCAGATTGAAGTCGTTGACTTTTTTAGGGTTTTGTGCCCGAAGGGTACAGATAGTTCACGTCAGTTGAGCGCGCGGCCCTATGTGTGCGTGGGCTTGTAAATATACAACTTTCATTCGTGTGGCAGTGACCGACTACTGCCGCGTCACTGCCACACGAATGAAAGTTGTATATTTACAAGCCCACGCGTTGAACTATCTGTACCAACGGCCGCCAACGAGATCCTACTAAGCCTCCGCTGTCCGCCCGCCCGTCCCTCTGCCTATTAGCGAGCTGTATGTATCTCATGAACCGTAATCGGTAGAAAGTTAAAATTTGTATACTACCGTAATAGGGTCGGCAACACGCGAGTGACTCCCCTGGTGTTGCAAGCGTCCATAGGCTACAGTAACTGTTTACCATCACGCGGGCCGTATGGATGTCTAGTTAAAAAAAGCAGGTGTTGTAACTAGCCCGACTTTGTTTTATATATTAAGAAGATTCGGTAGCGTAGATAACAATTCTTATACATATATTCCTATATATAAGAAGTGTTATCTACGCTGCAAACGTGAACGGCCAATCGCCATTTCACTACCCAACCCCGTTATGTCGCGCTCGCTCACGCGGTACGCCCACGATCCTTAGCCTAAAAACGTAGTTAAACCTACCTACGAGATGTCGCGTGGATACAGCCACTATTTTTAACCCCCGACGCAAAAACGACGGGATGCTATAAGTTTGACGTGTCTGTGTGTGTGTGTCTGTCTGTCGCATCGTAGCTCCCGAACGGATGGACCGATTTTGATTTTGTTTTTTTTTATTATTTGAAAGGTGAATTAGTTGTGAGTGTTCTTAGCTATATTTGATGAAAATCGGTCCAAGGAGGTCGGAGGTTTTCAAAATTTTTAATTTAGGTTATATCTTAATACTACCCTTTGCTCGCGACTTCCTCCCCGTAGAAGTTGATTAGTTTTTTTGCACACTTTACGTTTGACCACTACTTTGCCTGTTGGTAAGCAACAGTGCGGTCGACGATGGTGCACGCTTACCCAGTAAGTACCTATTCACCTATTTTACCCGTTTTTGCAACATTTTTAATTGATACTCCGCTCCTATTGGTTATAGCGTGATGATATATAGCCTTCCTCGATAAATGGGCAATCTAACACTTACAGATTTTTTCAAATCGGACCAGAAGATCCTGAGATTAGTGCGTTCAATCAAACAAACAAACTCCTCAGCTTTATATTAATTAATTAATTAAAGTATAGATAAGTATAGATTCTTCTGTACGTCTTTGTCACTGTTCCTGGATGGATGGTTTGAAAACACAATTAGACCCGGTAGGTGGCGCTGCTGTCGGTCTACCAGGAAACGCAAGCGTAGCTGCGAACGGGTCGCTACTATAATTAAATCGCTAATTCAATATTCTAGTAAACTACATATACTTTAAGAGAAAGCGCCAAAAGCTTTCTCACTGATAAAACAATTTGGTACCAAAGATTTAATTCTCAATTCCTAAAACTTCTGCTTACCCTTTGTGAGTACTGACTTTCGTGCCACTGACCTACTTACGATGACCCAGACAGCGACCGCCCTACCTCAGTGAGTTGCAAACAAGTTACATCAGCGCCATCTATTATTAGATGTAGGAAACAGGGTATATAGAAACACTGCCATCTAGCAGACTGAACTTAAATCAACTACTTTATAATATTTTTGTTTATTAGGGTATCGAAAAGTCAGGCGATTGTCTTAAACTGGTAAACAATTATACTGGGTTACTGGTTATACCTAGGTACTTTCTTAATAACCTCACTGATTATTAAGAAGGTTGGTGGAACATGGTTGAGATCCACAAGTTGGAGTACTACTACTTAGTCCACAACTGGTATGTATGTCAACTGTGTGGCATCTTACTCCTTGACATCATAGAGAAAACGAAGAAATAAATCAAATTACTCTTAAGATATTTTTCGGATGGTACGGGCATACGAAGGATTGGTGGAGGTGGACTATTTCGTAGGGTTGGAATCGCTCCTTGCATGGACCTATAGATGGTTATATAATTAAATATTATAATATATTATATTAAATGTCTATGCGCGCGCGTTCGTAGTTCTGAGGTATTATTTTACTTTACTACTTGTTACCTGTCCAAGTAACCACAATACTAACTCCATACTCGCTGATCGTTTTTACCCGCGTTCGGTATATGTATATGCTCTGAGTATTTCTGGCCTTCGTGGGCTCTTGCTCTAAATGGGCAATGGAAAAACTACAATACAATAAGTTAAAGGCACCATAAAATTCATAATATTTATTTTGTATATTTATTTCATACACTTGTCTCATATTGAATTACATAAATGCATGGTACACAAAAACGAGGTTGTATGTATGACTTTTTGTCAGTTTACTGTCACCTGCAAAAAATGTGTGCCTAGCAAGAACTACTTATGACGTAGGTACTAAACCTAAGAACACTGTAATGAGGACCAGGTAATCGAACCCAAGACCTCACGCTAACTAGCCGTCACTAGACCAATGAGGCACTTAATCATTTTTGGGCATACATTTTTTATTTAAAATGTGTTCATGTTCATGCTTTACGACAAACTAACATCATTTGTTGATTAAAAAAAAACTATTATTGAAGAAATATTAGAACAGAATAGTCAAATTACGGCTAAGGCTAATCTGACATTGGGACCCCGTGACTTAGCAACAATATATTAGATTCTAAATACGAGTATCTAAGCAAAAACATTCAAATATTAGCTTTATAAATCTCTCTTTTTTTTTGAAAAACGCAGTCCCGCGTCGAGATTCGCCTTAGCTCACATCAGGTGAATAAAAACTTAATAATTTATATAAGTACAATAATTTAGATATAACAAAAACAGCCTTTCTCAATTCTTCAAAAGCCAGTACGGAATTAAATCTATCGATCCTACATTTTAGTGTACTGTTTACATGATAAAACAATGTGAAAGGGACATCGACGCACATCCGAATACCATGAGTTCAGTACATGATTCTGGAATTCATTCAATTCATGAATTTTAAATTTTTTTCTGCTGTTATTTTTACTTGAACTTGTAAAAAACAGTATTTCTATGTACCCAAATTAGATTTATAATTATAAAATCATTATTTCCTTTGTTTCGGATCGCGCGCGCGATAACATTCACCACGGACCGTTATGATCGCGATTTTAGCAATACACTGCGCACTCAAAAATTACAATATCTGTAATAACTGATCATTTTCTACATGAATGACCTAGGTCATTTTATTTTTGACCTTGAATGAAACCTTGTCACGACGTTTGTGCTTCGATATCCCTTCCACCTTGTATAAATTATAATCTTGCTGAATACAGGTATTTAAAAAATGCTTGTTTCTTACATATAATAGCTACTGTAGGATACAAAATGTATCGTCGTTATGTTAAATGACTGTTATGAATCCAACAAAAAAAAACAACAAATAAATACTCACACAAATGTATACTTAAGTTAGGAATGTTTATAAATAGGAAACAAATTTAGTAAATACGGAACACAGTCTGATCTTGAATCTAAGGGGCTCAAATGTTTTTAACTACGGGTAAATGGTGGGCCTTGCCTTACCATACCGACCGACGTTACGAGGCGTAATGTAACATGTTACGAAGCGAGCATTCGTGCAGTCGGTGCGGCAAAACAAGGCACGAGCAACGTGCAACCATCTTAGTGTTACGCGCTTCAGTCAGTAATTGATCGATCTTGACCACGAGTGGTAAAGATTTTGGAGCACAGGTGAACAACGAGCATGTTACACGTATAATCAAGGACACTGTGTAATGTAACATGCTTGCTGCGAATGGTACATCCCGCAACATTACGCGCCGTAACATCAGTCGGTACCCACCTTAAGAATGCGCTGAAAGTTTCTCTTAAAATCGTATTCGCATAAAATTGAGATATATTTTTTTTGGTATTTTATATTATTAGAACAAAGACATACAACACACAACAAAGATTACAAGAAACGTGTAAAGCAATTTTATATGTATAGATTACAAATACATTGAACTTTTTAGAATATAATTTTGAAGAATATTGGAATGTTGATTACAAATCACAAGCGAAAGAATATAATTATGTAGTATCATTCGATTATATTTAAGCACAAAAACAGTTACAATTACATTTTATTTTTAATTAAGCGCAATGTATCTTATTCTGTTACAAAGCAATATAAATTATTGTATAATGTCTAAGTATAATATTAATATAAAATTTTATAAAATTCAATTTCTTTAGTTTGTGTATAATAATATATCTTTGTGATATTCCACATTCATTTCTCAGGTGACTTCATTGACGTTTAGAACCACATTGCCTAAATCTATTTAATTTTATCCATTAGAAATAAAGTTACGTAATGTAACTTATGTGCGTAGTACTTACGCGTTTGTGATAAAAACAGAATAAAGTTACAACAAAACATTGTTTTCAAAAACTTATCAGCTTAATATAAAAATATCAATATATTAAAAATACTATTTTCATAAAAACACTACATTATGGGGAGTTCCGTTTGGTTCCTTTGCTATTAAATAATGGACAGTTGCAGTCACAGTTTAATCTGATAATCGACAAAAACTGTGACAAAAAAAATACGTTTAATTTAGAACATCAGTCTGGGCATTGCAACGTCATAAACACACGTAACTTTTACTTGAAACTTGCACAAGTAATAATACCAACAAATTAAATACAGGTGGTCTTTCAAATGTGTATATAATCGTAATCATTTAATTATTTGGTAAACAATATTGCTTTAGGTATTTATATTGGCAGTGTTTTACCTATAGCGATGCACGTACAAATAGATAACATCTTTAACTACCCTTAATATAGTGATCAAAGTAGTCACATACTGCTCTTGACGATTTTCAGAATTACTTTGACAACAATCGTAATTCAAATCATTTATCCCTAAAATTCATTTCCCTTTGAAACAAGTCTGGCAGTATATTTGCAAACGTTTCTTTCGATATTTAAATGTACCTAGGTATATCTTTTATTCTAATTCACTGGAATTCCATACGTTATTGTTTTAGTAAAATAACATAGAACTACATTTTTTATAACATTTACCTAATATTAATCTCACTTTCGTAATAAATATCTCTGATAACTCTCTCTAAATACTATATCTCTCTGATAATTTCAATAAAGCACCGTAAGGCTGAACACATGTATTTGTACAATAGGTATCGCTATTTCACTTTAATATGTCTAATGTAAGTGAAGTACAATAACAGCGAAATAACTTTATTTATTGTTATATTGTTAAATAGACTGAAATTTACCTCTGGATGGCCGCTAACCACCAGATAAATTCAAAAATGGAACAATATTTGTATGAAATTATCTGCCAGGTAATTTAAAGGGAACTTATCAGGCGGTGTAACAGGCCCTAAATATATTTGTTAGCTTTCGCGGTGCCACCAGAGTTCATCTAGTTTTTCCCAATCCTTTGAGAATTTCCCAAATCCTTTTAGTAGATACGTTGTAAAATAAACCTGTATTCTAAATTTTAGCATTCTAGACTTGGTAGTTTTGTGTTTAGCTAGTAAGGGCCTGATTCACCTCGTTAACCGTCTGATAAATTCAAAAATGGAACAAATATATTATACTAGCTTTCCGCCAGCGGCTTCGGTCACGTGGTCTGGGTATTTCTTACAACTTTCATCCCCTATTTCAACCCCTTACAGCCATTTTTATGCATTAAAAAAGCATATGTCCTTTCTTAGGCTCTAGACTATCTGTGTACTAAATTTCATTAAAATCGGTTCAGTAGTTTTGGCGTGAAAGCAAGACAGACAGACAGAATTACAGATGGAATAGTTATTATAACTTTAACACTGACAGACCACGATTAGCGTCAACGTTAAGCTCTAGAAGCATTCACATTTCTAAAGTTTTCCACAACGTAGATAACTAAGGATCAATTCAGAATCTTATCCGATTTTAATGTTACATATTTTCAGCTTTGTCTAGATGGAATAAGGTTAATATTTAATTACCATTTAAAAATTACTTAAACATTTTCCCGCCTGATCTGAATCCGCCTAGGAATTTCGGAAAAACCCTCACGGGAAAAACTAGATCTTCCTACTCTTTTCCTAATCACGTTGGGGTCGGCTTCCAGTCTAAAATGCCAGGCTAACATGCGCGCCACGACAAAATTTTGTCTACTCTTTTGTCTCGCTCTTTCTTGTGCGAAAACGAGACAAAAGCACGATATAAGCGTCGACAAAATGTTCTCGCGCATTTTAGCCCAGCAGATGTGGGTGAATGAATATCAGTATTTTACACGAAGCGACTATCATCAAACCTTCGCGACTCACTGTCTGGTTACTACCGAAAAGACTGGTTGTCAGGCTTTTTAGTAAACAAAGCAAAAAAAAAACAAGATGATTCTCGGTAGTACCGCGGGTACGCAGCAGCGCGCGGGGTGCTAGAAAACGTTAGATTTGAGAGGTATACACCACTAAACTGGCCCAGTCCACATCATAAAAATGTACTCATTCATATCACAATCATCACCTGTATGTTAGTCTATGATACGCCTTTATTAATTTCTTTCTATCTTAGAATTTAAAAATAGTCTGTACAGTTCTCGCCAAACTTATCGTCCGGGTTGAAGTTCGCACGAGCTAACTTTAAATTACCGTAAAAATCGGAGAGAAAAACATTGGATTAAAATAATTTAAAACGACAGCCTACGACTTGAGCTTTCGTTTTTATTTATTATAATTCTATAATTTTGTTTCTCCGATTTTTACGGCCGGGTTAAAGTTAGCTCGTGAAAATTTCAACCCAGACAATAAGTTTCGCAAGAACTGTAATTTAAATGTATTAGTGTTAAACTATGGATTGTTTTTATGTTAACACGACATAAATAATTATTAGGGAGACAATAATATTAGTTTGGTTCAATCATGTAGTACAGTCAGCGTCAGATATATCAGGACATACAAAGTGTTTAAAATCATCTGAACAACTAAGAAAATTAAACTGTATCTCAATGTGATAAAGGACCATGGGGGATTTTGTATGGACACCGTCCCCACCCACCAACAGACATGGGATGACTTTTAATATGATCATTAGGAGCCACACAAAGAGAAATTAAAAGTTTTTAAAACGAAATCGATGGGGTTTAAAAAAAAACGCAATAACGTATCTACAAAAATGGGGATAATTTTGTACAAATATCAATTATTCTCTTATAAAAAAACAAATGCATATTACTATCATATTCTGCAAATAAATAATAATAGAACTTGTACAAAAAATTGGTCATCGATCACAAAAAAAAATTTTTTTGTTACCTAAGTACTATGAATTTTCTTATTTCTGTTGCTAACATATTTATGGTCTACTTAATTAGCCTACTTCTATTGGTTGAAAATGCGGCTGAGCGTGAAGAGGTCCTGGGTTCAACTCCCAGGTCGAGAATTTTTTTTATTGGAGTTTTTCTCTAAAATTGAAAAGAACAACTTGGAGGTTGGTTTTCTGACCGGCTAAAGGCAGAAGAAAGGCTCACCCACTGTTATATGTGGCTTTAAACATATCGACGAAATGTTAGTACATAAGAAGTTACGCCTTTGCCTAAACTAACCTAACTTTTTCTGAGCGTGTAAAAATCCTCCCGTGAAAGGCGATGCTTTGCTAGTTACAGGAACGACGTTTTATCCCTCCGCGAAAAATAACCTAACCTTAACCTAACTAATCGAACCTAACCTTAACCTAACTTAATTCTTTGGAGAACATAAATCCCAGTACCGGTAATACCCCACATATTTGGGAATTATCGTCATAGGAAAAAAATCTCTATCCCAATAAGACTTTTCAGATGAGATTGTTTAGAATTCTGTTGGTTAGTGGTGACGACTGTTCTAATCCACACTTGAAATATTTAAAAATCCTAATACCGGCCAAATTCCACATATTAGGAGATGGTCGTCATAGCAAAAAAATCTTTATCTACTGAGATCTTTTATATGAGATTGGTTTGAATTCTGTTGGTTAGTGGTAACAAATGTTCTCTAATCCACACTTGAAATATTTAAAAATCCCAATACCGGCCAAACTCCACATATTAGGAGACTGTCGTCATAGCAAAACATTCTCTATCCACTGAGACCTTTCACTTGAGATTAGTTTGAATTCTGTTGGTTAATGGTGACGACTGTTCTAATCCACACTTGAAATATTAAAAAATCCCAATACCGACCAAACCCTACTCATTTGGGGATAGTCGTCATAGCAAAAAATCTCTATTTACTGAGACCTTTTACATGAGATTGGTTTTAATTCTGTTGGTTAGTGGTGACGACTGTTCTAATCCACACTTAAAATATTTAAGAATCCCAATTCCGGCCAAACCCCACATATTAGGAGATTGTCGTCATAGCAAAAAAATATCTATCTACTGAGACCTTTCACTTGAGCTTGATTAGAATTCTGTTGGTTAGTGGTGACAACTGTTCTAATTCACACTTAAAATATTTAAGAATCCCAATTCCGGCCAAACCCCACATATTAGGGGATTGTCGTCATAGCAAAAAAATCTCTATCCACTAAGACCTTTCACATGAGATTGGTTTCAATTCTGTTGGATCGTGGTGATGATTGTTTTAATCCATACTTAGAATATTTAAAAATCCCAATACCGGCCAAACCCCACATATTTGGGGATTGACGTCATAGTAAAAAAATATCTATCCACGAAGACCTTTCACATGAGACTTGTTTGAAATCTGTTGGAGGGTGGGGACGTTTCTTCCCATTGTCCTTTTATTTCAGAACGACAGTTGCCGTGTAGTGTGTTCGTTCTGAAATAGTCCTTGTGCCTTTGAGATAGACTTTTCTTAGTTGTTTCGATCATTTTGAACACTTTCTATGTCCGGATATATCTGTTGCTGACTATGCCTGGGTGACAGAGTGCCAGTGGACTCTGCTCAAGTGAAAAATTATTTTCCCAGATCATTTTGAGTGAAAATACAGAGAAAACCGAATTTCCCAGACTGAGCTAGATCGATTTTTCACCCCCGTAAGTTACATATGCTGCAACTTTCACCGAAATCGATATCTAGCCGTTTTGGAGAACGTGATTACAAATACGTCACAAAAATTTAAACATACCGTTAAATTATAAACTAACTCGCGAGATTGTAAAATGTCGAAAGATAAACCGTAACATACTGCTTACAATTTCACGCATTATAATTATAATTCAACCTCTAAGAGGTTTTTCGGGTCGGAAACGCGCCCGTGAAGCCCCGAAAGTGATACCCCCTGGTGTTGCAAGCTTCCATAGGCTACGGTAACCGCTTACCATCAGGCGGGTCGTATGCTTGTTTGCCACCTTAGTGGTATAAAAACAAATTGATCTGGTGATTGTTGGGTCACAGTTATAACTTATAACCTACTACCTATGCAATACAATGATGATAAGAATGGCGCAGTTCACAATTTATCGACAAATTGCAATCTCGCGAGATAGATTATAATCTAACGGTGTTCCTAATCACTGTGACATATATATACAAATATTGCTATTTTAATAGTATACTTAGTGGGATTGGTGAAACGGTTAAAATTTACGAAAATTCTCACTACGAACACGGTAATTACTGATTAATGACATATTTTCGAGTGCAACTGTGCACAGAGATTTGGATCACTTGATAAACATGAACTTGAATACATACGGTCATTCCACATTTTTCTTTGTACTCCTTTCATTGTGACTTCCGTAGCGCCATCTCTTAGAATTAGCAGGAACTACAAATAAACCGATTATTAGTTTTAAATTTTCTTTGTGAAGTAGCTAAAGTGCGAGAATAAGGACCTGGGTGATCAAAATTACTTCTAGAAGTCTTCTTCAAGACTTCTAGAGCTTATTGTGAAGGCGAAGTACACACTGGCAGCACGGCATTTTTAGGATCACGAACGATAGTATATTTTAAGTCGCAAGCTTTTGTTTTATTTTGTTTTTGTTTCTCCGACCATTGTATTTAGAATTTCAACTATAATGCCATATTATTGTGTTTCATATAGAGTGCCCAGCCATGAGACAACAATAGCCTAATCACACCATAATTACCAGACTTGTGGTATACCTGCAGTTTTAGATCACCGGTAAATGGGGCCTCCAGGCATTGGTGCGCACGTGCCAAAGCATGTTACACGAGCTCAATATACATTCCAAGTGATGCTAAATGGGGGACTGGTGGAAATTAAATCAACTGTTTTTTGTTTATATATATAAATGTCTGCATAGTGTTTGTTCTCTACGGAATCGCAGAGTGTACGCGTTTAAGGGCCTGTTTCACAACATTTGGATATATGTACCTCAAAGTGACGTCATTCACCATACTTGCCAGTTAATAGTGCTAGCGCATACTGAGAGCGGTTACGTCATGTATACGTCACCAAGATGCCCGGGACATTGTCGATTTGCGGGGCTTATAGTCGCTAACGCCAGATAAATTCAAGAATAGAACATAATTAATGGGAACTTACTAGGTGTACCAGGTCCTAAATCTCAAATTCCAGACTACAATAAAATTTCTGTATTTATTCTCTATGAAAACGTGTGTTCAGCTTTACAGTGCATGTGAAATATTAACTACTCTAATAACGTTATTCTTAATTATTGCGATTAATTAACGGATTAACCGTTTACAAAAGGCAGTCTATTGCTTATTAATGGTTATCTAATATTATGACTCCCGCCAATAAAATATGGTTTTATATTAGAACAGTGAATCTCATGCCATCTCTCTTACACACACTACAGTACAGTGGTAGCGATGACACAGATTTATTTAGCGACAGGAGTTTTGTGTGTCAACGTTTATATGCGAAAAAACGGAGGCAAAGCGGGTAAATAATCAGTTTTATTTTGTTTAAAAAGTCTCCATCTGTAAGCTTCGATATCTATTTACACATAATTGTCTTTTAATGGTAATTTAGTAATAATTTAAATGTATTATCTTAACAGTGAATAAAGGTACAGTTCTCGTCAATTTTCATCAATCAACTTGAAGCCGGACAATAAGGCTAATATTTAGAGACAACGCTAAGCCTAAAGTAATGCTTCCGTATGTCAAATTTGTATTACAATTTGACATACGGAAGCATAAGTTTATGCTTAGCATCGTCTCTGAATATAAGCCTAAGATTGTTGAACTATACTGAATTAACTGTACTGTACGAAACCTTTTCGCATATAACCGTTGATCATTTTTCATCTACTCTATTGAAACGACATAATAGATTAAGATATAAGTGAAAAACTAGGAAAGTTAGCTGACTGTACAACTAGAAGATTGTGAATGTGATAGTCATAGTATAAAGTCCTATTATAGGGCAGAGTGAATCTAGAAGTATGAAGATAGGGTATTAATAAATGGTAAGAACTACACAAAATGATTGAAGTTTTAGAAGGAAGACAAATTTTCTTCAAATCTTAAAGGTGTTGACGATTACCGAACTTTGACATCGAATTGTATGCGTCCGTAGAAAAATACGTTTAGTCTGCTACTATATAGAATATATTGTACTACTATGGAACACAAGTGCTGGCGCGATGGGAGACGGATAATGTTCCATTTTTTTTAATATAACTTCCGGTTTCGTTTTGAAGGGGGACACCTTGCCATGATTAAAAACAAAGGTCACACATGTTATCGTATATAGAAGGTCACTTTAAGCTCATGCGTCCCACTCATTTAAACGAGGTATTGTATTACAAAAGAGTTTTCTGACTGTACTCTATGCGTACAGTTTGTGAGTAAACGCAGTAAGTATCTCTGAAGTTTACGGCCGCTCGCTTCTTGACGAATTAGCCGCCAGATGGAGCCTAGTTTGCGGCCGCCAGCCAGTTAGCTGCTCGTTGAGAAATGAGAGCCTCGTTTGAACGAACCCTTTGTATTAACGCTAGTTTTTTTAACTGGTGCTTGAAACTTTCTTGCATGTGATTTGTGCAGAGTAGAATGAAATTTATCACACTGTTTATAATGTAATGTTATCTCCCTTCACTCGAATTCATTTCCATTAAAAACAGAACAAACTTTCCGATAGCAAGAACCAATCAGAACTCCTGTAACTTCCCCTTCTACCTACCGTCTCGTCGCTGCAGCACCTCGTATAGCACCACATTGCTGTCGAAGTCACTATCCTCACTCGCTGGCCACGCCTGGTCTTCAAGCAGGGGTTCATCATGCTCCCCCTTCGCCTTCGACGGCCGTCTGATAGACTCGAAGTCCTTAATAGCATCGAAGTCTTGGTCGATGGCGTCGACGGTACCAGCCACCGACTTGATGAAGAGCACCTTGTGGGTGATGTGGCCGATGATGCCGAGAAGGCAGACGGCCAAGCCAACCACGTTGATGGACGAGAGGACGTCGCCACTTACTTCTACGGCGAGGACTAGGATGCACATTTCCTGGAACATTTGGAAGTAAAATTACTCTACGCCTGACGCCTAAAGTTATATTTGACCTTAGGCCAACTGCCTTCGTAAGGGATCAGTTCTCTTGACGTGTCCTCGTAAAACATAATACGTTTTCTTACCTTAAATATACCAGAGATGGAGAGTGTGAGACTAGAAGTATAGGTGACAACAAGGAACTCGCTGATTTCCATAGCGAACGCTATAGTGGCCCCAACAGAGACCTTCAGCATCGTGGGCACCAGTTTCTCCATAGGTAGCTTCTGCAGGTGGTCGAAGCATGCGAACCCTGGAAACAGAATAGATACATCTTTGATGATATGTTCCAAGTCAAGCAAATTGTTATTAAGATTTTCTACGAAATTCTCATAACGGGCCGAAGTTAGGATATGTGTCCAGCAATAAGCTCGCCTTCTATGGGACCTAAATATAAATACCGGCGAATTGTCAACCTTATCTAGCCCGTTATTTAGTGAATATCCATTTTATTGATCTAATTAAATATATTAGTGTTTTTATTTTGGATGCATTTAGTGAGCCCAATTTCATGATTATCGCTTTATGTTAATTTATGTTGTATGCTATGCTAACCGTCCTCCAAATGACACTGCGCGGGTAGCGAGGTGTGGGCACGCGATAACAGTACTATTTAAAGTAACCGCTTTCTTGTTTGTCCAAGTGTTTTTTACAAAGTACTTTTACATTGGGTATTATATTTTATTAATGTATACGATTAGGTATAAACTGGTTGAGTGCATCTTCCGAAAATACTTACTATTGTTTAACATCAGCTAACAATCAGACTGCGTTAAAAATAACTACTTACTAACTAAAAATCTAAAAACAGGCTCCATGTATTATCGGAAAAGAAATAGTTACTTAAATGTTGGAAAATGTATTGCAGACGGGACAAGCAAAGAAACAAAACATATATCTTTACATCTATATATATAAAAATGAATCTCCGAATGTTTGTAAGCGCATAACTTCCGAACAACTTCACCAAATTGGATAATTCTTTTTTTTCTGTGTTCGTTATTCTCAGGACAAGGTTTGTATGTAAGATTATTTTTTTAAAACCACCGGGAAACGCAAGCGAATCTGCGCACGGGCTGCTAGTAGTTTATAATAAAGACGCTCCCGCTGTTTGTGCGCTTAAATCTTAAACTACGCAACGAACTTTAATGTCCTTTTCACCAATAGATAGTGATTCAAGAGAAAGGTTAATATGTAGTATATACATGCATATTATAGTAGAGAAAAGTCGAGAGTATCTATTATACACCCGCGCGCAGACGGGGCGCAGACGGGGTGAACGAATAGCTTGGTTGTTTTTACCTTCAAACATGATCGTAAACGGCAGCAGCGACACGAACATCCAAGGCTGCACATGGAACACCATGTCCACAGGATTATGTAAGCCCAGCTTGGACTTCTGCATGAGAAGCTGTGCGAACGTCCAACGCAGGCCGGCCGCGAACGACGCGATGAGGAGGAAGTTGAACCCGAGGAGGTTGAACTGCGTCGCTTTGTACGTGAACATGATGAGGCCGGCCGAGATCATGAGGACTATGCCCACGAGCGACCACGACTGCGGAGGAGATTGTTCTGTGGTTACATTTGTAGAAAATAATAATAATATGTAATTTTGTAAGATTAATTTAAAATATTACATAATTCGTATCAGCTGCTAAACAGCATCTTCGCCGACGCCTAGATTTAAACAATAGTCGTAATAGTAATAGAAAAACTATGGTCGAACCTGCAAAAAATTAGGCAGTGATCTTTTGACGTCCCACTCGTGGGCCGGATCTAGGACAAAATTGGGTGAAACCACCACTAGATTAGCTAGCAAAGCGTCGCAGTCACGCATGTTAGGGCAAGGTATTTACGTAGGGTAAGTACCTTGCCCTTTGCTGTCTGACTCGAACCTAATAATGTTTTGGTAAAATTATTAATTTGGGTACTTAAAAATTACCACGTGAAACAATGCCGTATTAAGTAGGACTTTACGAAGAATGAAAACTTGGTAAAATTCAACAATGACAAAAAACTGTCTCGTCGGCCTCTATATGTATGCATAAGTTTGCATAAAGAGGGTTCTGGAAGTACAATATAATTTTACTCACGAAATTTTTGCTAGACTAAGCCAGAACCTTCACAAGTTAATATTGAAATAAGGTGTAGTGCAATAAATAAAATGTATCTATCAATAAATAAACAGCAATTTTAATTTCCTATTAGTTTATTTACTTCTGGTTCAACCCTTAAAAATCCTGGTTATGTTCACGCAGACACGACTGTTATAATAAACATTGTAATCGCTTGCATTTTAAAATGGCTATTTAATTTTAAACTCATTATTTAACTATTACTTTCGCCGAGCTACTTAATTATTGCAAGATAGGTATTCGCATTAACAAGTCAATTAACAAAATAACAGATAATAGTAAAACGGCTGTTTTCACGCGTCAGTACCACAGTATATATATATTTAATACAGTAGTTCGACTCGACCGTGGGCTTGAATCCAATGCCTTTACTGTCGGTTACAGCGCCACGCCACGAAGGGGAGGCATCTTTTTTCTAGCCGTATTTCCCGGAGAGCGCACGTCTCCTAATGCAAAGAAATCGTTGAAGATTTTTCAAAGTCAAACTACTAATAGTATGTATTCTGTGCTGGGACCTATATATTATTAATTTTTTTATGGAGAAATCGAGCTGACGGATCCACGATTAAAGTCACCCATTGACACCGGATTATATTTAATTTCTATAAAATATTTCCATTCCTACGTCATAATAATATTATGTTTCCAATATGTACTGCTCTCGCGGCATAATTACACGCTCAGGGAAGCAACCCGATACCTTTGTTAGTAATATCGGTCATCGATAGGCGTCTATCTACTTAGGTACTATAATTAACAGAAGCTATAATTAGAAGCACCACATAGTCATATACATTTAACATATATATCATTTAATAACGCCTGATTGGTCGAGAGCTTATTTTGTCTTAATTCCATCTTTACTTCGAATAGCAAAATTGCTTCTTGTAAACTCTGCAACACTGCAACCCCATTATTGGGATGGCGGGCGTGAAGACAGCCTCATTTACTAGATGTGCAAGCAGCACGCACTAACCTACTTAAACATTCACCGGTGGTTCACGCTACACATATAATTATGCTATGTTTGTTATTAAGTCGGAAAATCGATATAGTCCATTATAAAGCCATTGTCTTTTTCACTGGGTTAAACATTGTGAGGGAACCTGCATGCCTGACACTTTCTGAATAGTTTGAGAAGTCTACCAACACACATTAGGTAAGGATGGTGGACTGGCATGGGATTCCTCTTAGAAAGAGTAGTTAGGGAAGCCTAACCTCAACTAACCTCTCTCATTTTGCGAGGCATCCCATGACCAGCAGTGAGACAATAAATAAGTTGATGATGATGATGTCTAATTAATAAATAAAGGTTTTCCTAAAAATCATGGCCCTATTCGTGTGTTTTCTTCCGTTAATCTCAACCTCGGACTTTTTTATACAGCATATTGATTGGCAGAATACAAAAACTAACAGCTGATCTTTGAAGCGGAACGCTGAAGGCGACAGATGCCTTTGCTCATTAATTCTACGCTCTTTGAGCCCGCAAGGTAATGAGCTCACTCAAGGTCATAGTTAAAAACAACGAAGACGTAGCTAATTCACAATATTTCAGTGAGACCGGGCTAGCACCAGACCAAACAACTTTGGATAATAAATAATTGAGTTGAAATGATGGAAAGGAAGAACGATTTTTTTGGAGAATTGTTCATACTGACTGGAACAAAGTGCTGATTGTAGCACTATGCTGTAGCCAGCATGAGCAATTGCTGCAGCGCTTTTCTAGGAATTCCGGGCGTCTATCTATTATTTTGTATTTAAAGATGATCACTATTGGCTTTGGCAGCTTAACTGTTAAACAATCAGTTCATGATCATCAGGAAGATAATGACTTAGAGCCGATCCTTGGTACAAGTCACATTTCAGCTAGCAGTGGTCCAGCTACGGACGAACTTCGGTACCTACTACTTCAAGGCCCTTTAGACGGTTATTCCCTCATAAATGATCGCTGAATAAAACTGGACTATAATTAGATACCAATAATTGATTCCACTAATCGAAACGAAGTCGCAATCTAGGCAAACTAAAAGGAAAAGAATGGAGCGTAATTGAATTGTCACGTTTGAAGTAGCGACCCAATTGGCACAAGATTGAGATAGGAGAAATGGCGGTTGTTGACTAATAGAAACGAATTGTAATTGTTACTCTATTGCATACATATACTACACTGGCAGAAACTACACTTGCACTGACTGGTACAGTTCTCGCCAAACTTATTGTCCGGGTTGAAGTTGGCACGAGCTAACTTCAACCCGGACAATAAGTTTGGCGCGAACCTTATACTTTTTTGCTTCATCCACGTTCACACATCTTTTCATACACACGCGCCGGTTTCAAGTATTAGACACCTGAACATTTTGAAGGATCTCACTGATAAGGTCGGTGTAGTATCTCTAGGGCGTCACCATTGTGTTCTCTCTAAATTCTTTCATTTATAGTCACCTTTAAACACTAATTACTCCAAGTATATGGGTTGATTATTTATTTATTTTTTATTGCTTACACATCGCGTGGCCGAATGTCGTAAACTTTCGTACCTACTGAATTATGCGGTCTCGCAAACTCATTGGTCTAATAGCCCCAATCGCGACTGCTAGCCCTGGGTTCGATTCCCGGGTCAAGCAGTGTTGTTGGGTTTTTATGTGAAATTCCCAGTAGCAGCTCAGAGTCTGGATTATACCAGTGACTTGTGGATGTACATTACCTGATTAGTACACCTCTGCCTAACCCTTCGGGAAATACAAGCGTGATGATATGTAAAATGTATCTTTATCTTATTATGTTTTGTAGGTAATTTCATATCATTCAATTTTATTTTCAACTAGCTTCCCGCCAGCGGTTTCGCCCGCGTGGTCTTATAATTTTTTCCCCGTTTTTGCTACATTTTTATACTCCGCTCCTATTAGTCGTAGCGTGATGATATATAGCCTATGTTACTCGGGGATAATGTAGCTTTCCAAAGGTAGTAGCGTTCCAGTAGTTTCGGAGCCTATTCATTACAAACAAACAAACAAACAAACAAATCTTTCCTCTTTATAATATTAGTATAGATAATCAGGCAAAAGAAAAAGGAGTCAATAATTTCAACAATAAAAATATATCACAATATATTGCTCTTATCAGGATGTATAAAAAAAATAGTCAAACATTTCAACAAAAAAATAAATCACTTATTGCAGTGCAGTACGGTCGAACATAGCTCGTTGTATCTAAGCGTTCGTCGACAACAACACGAATGCAACTAACTATTATTAATAGATCTAAAGTCACAGATCCAGTTTAATAGAAAACCTATTTCATTTTCCTCAATTCGTTTTTAAATATGCAGTATAGAAAGATTTGATTGTTTGTTTACATTGAATGGGCTCCGAAACTACTGGACCGATTTGAAAAATTCTTTCACCGTTGGGAAGCTACACTATCCCCGGGTGAAATAGGTTATAATTTGTAAGAAACACCCAGACCACGCGGGTAAAGCCACTGGCGGAAAGCTAGTACAATATATTTGTAATCACGTTCTAGAAAACGGCTCTAACGATTTCAATAAAAGTTGCAATTTCTATTAAAATTCTATTAAATACCTAAAGAAACGTTGTTTGGGCGCTTTTTTAGTTTCTATTACGGGGTGTCCAATATTACGTAAGACAGTTTAGGCGTCGAAGCGGATCTTACCCCAATCTCACGTTAGGGACAGAGCAAAAACCCCTTTTTTCCCCCAAGAAATTGTAAAATCCCTAGACTACCACGCATACATTCGCAGCCATTGAAAAAATAGATTTTACTCAAAATACCAATAACTTAATTGATAACCTCACTCGCGAATCTTTTGTTTATCAGAAGTTCTGCGTTTATAAACAGAGATGGGGAATCCCCATCAGGTTACAGTCATACGTAACTTTGCAAAATTATCTCGTATAACCTTAAAATTGAAATAAGTAGTACGCTGCCGTACAATAATGATAACCTTAATGATTCAACAGCTGTCTTATCGACGCCATTTTATAAAGGTTAATATATTATCGTATTATTTTTTATGACATATATGATATGGATTAGGCATAGCATTAAATGTAGAGGTTATGTGAACTCTGAAATGGATATAAGAATAACATACCATAGAATCTATATTCCATCTATTCCATTCTACACTGGCGTACCACAATTCTGGTTTTAACCTGGTTCCCTAGATCAACCGCAAGGCAAGATGTTAATTATAGCACAGGTTATAACCTAGTTTAAATAACAGTCATAAAAAATATTGTAAAGTTTTATTGAACCAATAAATGTTTATTATTATTCCATTTATTCATAATTTCACATACTTTTTTTACATTTTCAAATATTTTACTAAAAATACAAAATATAAAAAAATAGTAGCCCACCAGTATCGGGAACAGTGTCCAAGCTACCGGTGGTCAGGACTCCAGGGAAAGAAACCTCCTAACAATACGTGCCGTATCTAGGAGTACCGCTTTCTATATCAAGCCCTTGATCCAGCCACCCACCGAGAGCCTCCTTAGATGTTGGTCGAGACTCTTGGCTATTAAACCATTGGCATACACAACGATTATTATTATTATTATACCTATTATTAATTGGCCAGTATGGTTAAGTCTAATGTAATAATTAGCGAGACTTACAATCCAAACTCAGACAAGCTACAGAAAATTTAATAGAAAAACCTAGTAATAAGTTAGCTCGGCTCAGGAATCGAACCCAGTGATCAGAACCCTCGTGAGTAGCAGTCGCGCTTACGAACACTAGGCTGAAGACGTACCTAGCTAAAGGTTTTTTTTTATCAAATTATAACTTTTGTCAACATTTTCGTATGCTCTTGTATGAATAAAGTGATGGATTGATTATACTATGCCTGTTGTTGTTGATATTGTTGATGTGGGTCAAATTTATATATACATTTTTATCGGTAAAAACGGAGCTGGCTATGTACCTATGTGATGCTGCAAATCGGCAGATAATTAGCTATGTTCAGCAGATAATTTTCGAGTAAGTGGGATGACACATTAGTTCGGTACACAGAAACAAATAAATACTAGTACTTGTTATTTTGGTGTCACTGAGCAAGTCGGTAATGCACTTTTCAGGTCACGCCAAGACATAACATAAAGTAGGTAACATATAGAGCATGTCTTGCTCTGCGCTTAGGGTTCAGCTCGACATGTTTTTTCCGTCACATTTTCGTCTCGTCACAAAATAGAATACTAAGGTTATTATTAGAAGAAAAAAAAGGCCTTACAGGACCATGCCGATATGAAACGCACAGAGGAGTGGAACAACAGCCTAGGGTTAGAACACTCACGACGTTTCTTCGGCTGCAGCACTACAAGAGTCTCAAAATTCGTTCTGAGCAACAGAAGAAAGAGAGCCCAAACAAGAGCCCTTACAGGGCACTACACCACAAATGACATGCTCCATAAAATGAAGCTAGCTTTGAATAACGACTGCAGAGCCTGTGGTGAATTCAAGGACACTATGCAGCACATCCTGTGCGATTGTGACGTCCTGGCGACGAAACGGATGAGTCTTCTCGGCAACGGGTACCCGAAGCCGGAAGATTTTAGGTTCCTTCCTCTCAGTGGGTTAGCCGCCTTCGTGAACCACGTCTCCAAAGAGTAAGCAATATACGGTAATGGGGACAATACAAAAAATCCCATTGGGTCGAAGTGTTGCTGGTTGTACCAGTCCCCATAGTAAGATAAGATAAGATAAGATTATTAGAAGAACAATGTGTGGTAGAGACAATGACATTTCAAAATCTGACACTAAACGACGAAATTATATCACTTTTACCTAACAAAGACATAATAATAAGGGATAATAATTTTGTCGCAGATTTTGACCATTATACATAACCGGGAAGATACAGGTTGGAACCCATAATATTTTTCTTTCACTAACATTTACCTATATCTTTTACGACGTTCTTACACTACACTAGACTCCGCAAGACGTAGTTTGAATTGATGAATTACTTAACATATACCAGGAAATAATAACAAAGAGATATATGAGAAAATGCTTTCTCGTATGAAATAAAACGAACCTTAGTTATCAGTGGAGGGTACCAGGAGTAGAAGGAGGCAGTAGTGAAGGAGGCAGGCAGGCTTACAAAAGGCAGAGCAGGTCTAGAGAGCGCATAAAGCAAGAATTACTCATTGCAGTCACACCCCTCAGTCAGGAGTTACCGGCCAAGAAGATTGACATTTCTATACGTCATCGATACGCATCGAATTATCACTATTCATCGAACAGTTAATACCTGGAAGTTACTTTTCATGTTTGTGACTGATAACGAGCGATTACGCGTATTCGGCAGGTATAGTAATAAAATATCTATTCATAATATAAAGCCACATAATAATTTACGTTTTTTATTTTAAGATCAAACATTTGAACATTTAATAATTAATAAACTCATTAGCGTATTGGTAATGTACATAACTAGATATTTCCTAAATCACTTTAAATGTTAGTGACACAAAAAGCTAATTACCTAAACAGTTATATATTTCCAATTTATTAGCAAGCTGATAATCGTCACAAGAAAAGGTCATACTATATAAATAGTTGTATTGAATTTATTTGATTGTAAAATGTAGAATTTTATTGGATACACTTATTAATTTATATAAAAGGATATACAATTAACCTACGGATCTTTGCTCCCCAATCGAATAAAATACGTTAAAAATTCTTCCGAAGTCATTGAATGTCGATTTTGACAAGTATCATTGATGTAAGATACAATTAATCGTTCATACCTTCAACAACAGTTTCATAGTACAAGTTTTAGTAGCCATAAGTAGGGTATAGTTTTAATTATGACAATTTCATTTAGCAAAAGAAAGGCGTGTTTTGTAAACATCGATCGCCTTTATGACAATGGATTTCACAGCGATGGTACCTTTTCCAATAAAAACAATAGCCTCGCGATTATGAAAGGTAGCAATTCGTATCTCCTTAATGTAAATAAAAATTAAATGCCGTTGGAGAGCGCATCACTTGAGATTGAGAACGCCTTTATCGAATCGGCCATTTTTATTTTATAATAATTTAATGTGTCATGGTGAAAATTCGGGAAACTCTGAAGACTAAGACGCCGAAACGTCAAAATCTAAATTATAATAATGTAACGCGATACAATCCGTATACGTAGTGTTTTATTATGAACTATGTTTTTTTTATTATTTATTTAGTCAACGTATACCATAAATCAAATTTTAAATGGATATTTATCATATTTGTATCTTGATACATAGGTTAACAACAAAATTTAAATAACGTACGTGTACATACAACCGATTACAAGCATAAATATGTACATACTTAGCATTTTTTCCGTTTGTATGTTACTGTTTGGACCGCATTCCTTATGTATAATAACAGTGTAGTATCGAATGTCTTTCATAAAATGACACCAATTCGTTTCGCATCGGCAATAGAAACTTTTCAGTATAAACTATGCACGTACCTTTTTCTCAAGCCCTAGCAGGATGGCGAAACCGAGGATAAAGATGATGGTCGTAGACTTCGTCATGGTGTACAAAGAGATAGTGACCAGCTCCAATCCCCAATTAGAGAAACCGACGTCGATCCCACTGGCCAAGCCCGTGGGCCCAACGGACCGCAGGCAGGTCATGCACGGCAGCATCAGCTGCGGAGTGCCCGTGGAAATGTGGAGGACCAGCCTCACAAACACGGACAGGATCCACTTTACTATGAGGTGGTACATCACCACTGTGAGCGGGAACTTGAAGTCCTGGAAATGAGAAGCTAGGTTAGTTACTACAGACATAATATTACATGTAGTAGGTATACGGACGACTTGATACACATTGCCATTAGTTTCGATAACCTATTGAGCTGCGAGTTTTTTTAGTGTAGTAAGTACTCGCCGTAACGCTCAACCCTTCACACATTTATTGAGCCATAAAAAAGACAGTCGAATTGAAAACCTCCCAGTTTTTTTGAAGTCGGTTGAAAAGAAAGAGGTTCTGTTACCTCTTTCTACGTCTCGGACACTACACAAGAACGGTTAAACTTCTGTACTGAGAAAAAATATCCAGAACTCTTACTACAGCATTAGAAGAGAAGAGAAGAAGACAAAGGAGAGTTCGATGGAAACGCTGAATATTTTTGTTATCTTCATGACGCTTTCGCAACGACTGTCAGTCAGTCGACGTCAACGACAGTCCTTACGATCGACGCTATACTGATTTAAATCGATATTATAAATGGAGAAAGGCTCCAAAAGACCCATAATTTTTAACCCTTCGATTTTTTTTTACGTTCCTATCATCACTACATATTATAAAACAAAGTCCTCCGTCGCGTCTGTCTGTCCCTATGTATGCTTAGATCTTTAAAACTACGCAACGGATTTTGATGCGGTTTTTTTTAATAGATAGAGTGATTCTTAAGGAAGGTGTATATGTATAATAACATACCACGCGGGCGATGCCGCTGGCGGGAAGCTAGTAATAACAGAAAATAAACATATTCTAATTTATAAGAAGTTTATGCAACTTTTTAAGGTCTGCCAAGCCTGTCAAGGTATAGATCGGATTGTTTTGAATCCCTTGGCTGTGAGTATAGTGCAAGAGAATGTAGGTAAGTGCGGGTTTTTAGGCGGTATGAATCCGAAATACGCTGCCGCCTCCCCAGGAGGAGACATCAGATGTGGTTTAACCTGTACTTTTATTTTTATTTAATTTTTCGGTTGAAGAGACTAGTCTCCATGACACAGGGAATCCTAGTGTGAAGGCTAGTGTCCTATTTATTTTTGTTTTTTTTTCTATGCAATATAGTTATTATTATTATTACTTTTACGTATACTACAAAAGCTACGAGGACTACATGTACGAGCATCGTCACATGATTTTAATTGTTTTACTTTTTAACTTAGTGTACTGTTTTGTCATTCTGCTGAATAAGCAATCTCGCCTTTACGGCGCGACCTACTTACATATTTTATTAGTTGTTTTTATCTTTAGTATAATGAATACTCTCATCGAAAACGGACACAAACCCAGCACTTTTATTTCTGTGAACATCCCGTCTTCGGTGACAACACACATTACACACTAACACATCTCAGTCAGTGTACAGGCAGACAGCTCATACATTTTTGGTCCTACGAGCCGGATTGAGACAACAAACAAACATAGATAGAAACGCAGTTTTGATAACAAACACATGAACATTTTGGTCAAAACTAGAATTAGTAGATAAAAAAAAAGAATATCATCAAATAGCTCATAATTAAACAACAGCCAAAAGCCTTGCAGTGCACAAATCGCCGTTCGCTTTACATAACTATGGAAAGCAATAAACAATCGCATAATCGGCATGACTCGAACGCATAATTTCCATAACATAAGTGCGCTTAGTTTACACAAATTAGGGTGACTACACACGATCAAGTTTATCGGTTGGATTTAATCAGTGAAACATAAATCCGCTATTACACGGACTATTAAAGTGCGCTATTTCGGGACTACTGAGATTCACTTTATGGAAAACTAGCTCCATCTTTAGCTCTGTCCCACAAATTATGATAATGGGATCATAGTCTCAGAGTTTCTTTTTTGTAAAATAGTTTGTATTTTAACTATGTAAGGTGTGTCATGAATGTGCCAGTGGCCGTGTTATCGGTAGTAAAAGACAATACCTACTAAATAATTGTTATTTAGCTTTAGCAACAATAGTTTTATTTTAAAAATATTAATTTAAGTTAAATATTTTTTTTTTAATAAAAATACTAATTTTCAATAAAATATTAATGAATATACCTATGTTTGACCAATTAAAAATAAGTACTTATTTATGTCATAAACCAAACAGGGCAAATCAATGCGGAATTATTATTATATTAATAGGCCTGCACAAATGAGGGACTAGACTAGACTAGACTGGCTTTTATTATATTATATGCAAATTTTGATATCAACATTAAATTTATTCATACCTCCTTTTAAAAGTGAGATTATTCAGGATTACTATTATTTTTGTGACATTATTAGGGTAAAGCAAAGTAGAAATAAATATTTATGAAACAAAATACCAGTGAACAGTGGGTGTACATTAATTAGTACACCTCTGCAACAGCTCGGGGAATACAGGAGTGATAGCATGTATGTTATTATAAAGTACATAATATGGCAAATCCAACCAAAGGATATTATTCCCAAATTATTTTACATTACAATTATGATTATGAAATATAACACAACGCACTCTCAGTATGCATAGCGGCAAAATTAAATTTCAAAATAATAACAATAAAACACGTCGCAAAAAAAAATCTTGGTACCTACAGCTCAAATGTAATGCAAACAATCACTGATAACAAAAGCCTTACCGTAAGCAGCCATCTCTGGTAAAACGTGAGCCCAATGGAAAGTGAGAAGTAGAGGAGTATAAGGCCCAAAGATAGGAGGCTCTTCTGTACACAGATTTCAGACCATTTCGGCTTCGGCTTAGTCGTAAACACGTCCTCATCAGCGTCGGATTTCAACGACAGCTGTTCATATTTTGCGCCTGGCATGGCTAGCGCAGGACGACGAAATCGATTTCAGAAATTCACTATGTTGCATATCAGCTAAGATTTTCGTTCAAATGAATTTTAACAACTTTAAAATGGGACTTTTTAAAGTTTTACGATTTCTTTATGAGCTCCCGAAATGCCCTACCTATATTGTACCGAGTGTACCACAGACTAACTAAACTATTTTTATGCTTGTTATGTCAAATGTCATTTTTTTTATTATTATTAATTTTACGGCCCTGGATACAATGTCTTTTAAGCCTTGTCAAATGTCTTTTTTTTATTATTTATTTTACGGCCCTGGATACAATGTCCTTTAAGCGTTGTCAAATGTCAATATTGTCAATGTTGGCGTCTCTGAAAGCCCCATTAAAAATAATAAAGTGCTTACACTTCGTAAAAACCATAGTAAAAACCATTATAGTAAAAACTTAACTAGAATAGCTCGCAACAATATCTGAGCGGTACGTATGTAGAAATATCCCAGTATCCTCTGTCTACGGATGTCTTACGGTTAGTCGTTTGCTAGTCGGTTACATTGATTATGTTAGAAGTGGGTTTCGTAGCGCGATGATTCATTATGATTGTCATTGCCAGCTGTTTCGTAATCCTACTAATATTGTAAATGGGAAAGTTTGTATGTATGGATGGATGGATGTTTGTCACTCTTTCACGCAAAAACTACTGAACGGATCTGGATGAAATTTGGCACAGAGAAAGATTATAGTCTGGAATAGCTCATAGGCTACTTTTTATCCCGGTAAAATGTATGGTTCCCCTGGGATAGCGGGCAAAGCCGCTGGTGGAAAACTAGTGTCTTCCTAAATAGCATCACATCAACTGTAAACCGAAGACAGAGACCACATGAGTAGGGGTACTCTGGGTGTACTCTGTTCAGAGACTGTCTAATATCTATTCTACGCATAGATTTTTTATATAAATATGATTCTACGAGTCTCCATATATTCTCTTTGGTCTACGACAACGACATGGAATGTCAAACTTCGTTACACGGCGTCAAGCTAAAATGTCTATGCTAAAAACATACAACCAAAGAGGATATAACCACTAACGCTGCCACAGCGTCGATGATTCGATTGTGTCGCTGTATCGAGCATTGTTTCGCTTTGTGTGTTAATTGGACGATGTTCGAATTTTATGTTTGACTTTGAACAAAGGTGATTGCAAATAATCAAGATGACTGATTCAAGTTCGTTCACATCATTGTTAGCCTTGGTGGATAGCCATTTGTCCAAGTGTAATTTGAACGATAGTCCTAGTGAAGATGGACGGATTGGGTCATTGCCCATGCCAATGCTAAATCTACCGCGAGGATTGTCAGATACTGGGCTGACGATATCACCACCTCAGAGGCTGCCCATCCCAACGATCAGTTTGAGCGAAAGCCCCATCGTCAATGTCTTATCTGAGCAGCTTTAGTCGATGATTTAGTGACATAGAGTGGTTTCGCCTTGATTTCGCACTCCGTCCGATCCGAATTCGATCAGAGTATTTACACCACAGATGTATTTCATTGAGGTAACAAAAAACTTAAACAACCGTAGAGGTACACAGCTATCTACGAAAATAACATTTGCTACTTGCATACAATCTTTCAATAGAGATTGTGGTAGATTTCTGATGCTGTTTAGTAGATTTGTTAAATAAAGTCTTGTCACACTAAAAATATCTAGCCAATTTTTATACTTAAAAGACAATGTATCCAGGAATCCAGGGCCGTCAAAAAAAAAAACTAGCCAATTTGTTTGTCTGTGATTGGTGATCTTCGTAATATTTATTTTCATGTTACCCATTTCGTAAACAAAAAGAAAGGCGGACTTCTGATACTAACGTAAACGTTCTATATTTATGTAGCCCACAGTAGTCACGTAAATGTAAGTTTATATCTTGTGTCGCTGTATCGAGCATTGTTTCGCTTTGTGTGTTAATTGGACGATGTTCGAATTTTATGTTTGACTTTGAACAAAGGTGATTGCAAATAATCAAGATGACTGATTCAAGTTCGTTCACATCATTGTTAGCCTTGGTGGATAGCCATTTGTCCAAGTGTAATTTGAACGATAGTCCTAGTGAAGATGGACGGATTGGGTCATTGCCCATGCCAATGCTAAATCTACCGCGAGGATTGTCAGATACTGGGCTGACGATATCACCACCTCAGAGGCTGCCCATCCCAACGATCAGTTTGAGCGAAAGCCCCATCGTCAATGTCTTATCTGAGCAGCTTTCCAACATGTTCAAAGCTAAAGAACTCAAAAAACAACAAGAGATTGAACAAGAGAAACTACAAGAGAAAATGAGAAAGTTGGCACTAGAAGAGAAAAGCTGTGTGATTGATCTGATGAAAGCTGTGCAGAAGCCTGGACAGACAGAGCCATGTCGTGAGCAGACTCTCAGCGGCAGCAGTTCCTTTGAATCACTGATTTTGGACTACAAAGAATTTGCTATTAATTCACCAAATGAATCTGCATCAGAAATAGCTGTGGTAAAACCGGAACCCGAGCCATTACTGCCTCTTAAAACAGACATGTCATACATACTGAAGCAAAAGATCCGGAGTGGAAAGTGCTCAGCCTTTGGTAAAGTTATAACATCACGGTTAAGGCCAGTTGCGGCACCATACCTTAGAGAAAAGGTGCCTACGAACATTATCAGATTTGACTTCAGCACTAAATCTCCATGTGATTTGATCAAAGAAAAGTTGAAGAGGAAGCCAGTGCACACCTCTAGTAACACATATCATGACTTTTTCTGATTAATGGGTATTGCTATTGATGACAGCTACTCTGATAACTAGTAATGTTTAACCACTAAACTTGCTATTACCAGAATAACTGAAATCATTAGCACTACTCATTATTATATAATTTTGTATCAGTTCAGGTTGAGGGCTCTCAGAGTGAAAAAATCCTTACTTTTATATTTGCTGACATGATTATTTGTATTTTGATTATTGACAATATTTTGTGTTGAAATGATTATTGATTCAAGTTTGCTGACAATGCTTACAATCATTATAAATACTTAGTTATTTAAAATTTGACTTGAAATTATTCAATTTTGTGATGAAATTAATAACTATGGCCCCAACTCAGAGACGTCACTTAACCTTAATGTTAACAAACAGTGGCTACTATATCTTGGCCTATTTTTCCATATTTGAATTTGTTGTCAGTGTACTAAGATATACTGGGTCTCTATTAGCTATCATCATCATCATCATAGAGAACCCACTCCTGTGTGGGTTTGGTTTCCGCACTTAGTCCTGCAGTGGACCATTGTATGTGAGCTGAGGTGCTGTTACTCTAGCCAGCCCAACTGCCACAGCCTCCAGAAGCAGATTAGTCTTCCCGGCCTCCTCAGTGTGTCCGCTACAGATCTCATTAGCTAATAATTAATTAGGTTAAGTGATGTCCCCGAGTGTGGCCCTAAATGATTGATGAATAATTATTGATGATGATTGAGCATTTGTCCATGTCTTATGAATAGTATCCTCTTGTCTTTAAATTCTTCAGTCTTTTAAATCCGTCTCAATTTTGATGAAAGTGAAGTTATCATATTCATAGCTAAAATTATCTAAATGTTGCTCCAAGCCGAGGTTACCTGTGGAAACAGCACAACAATCAATTTAATAGTTTCAAAGATAAAGAAGATATATAAATGTGTACCTACAGACAGACATTAATTTATTAAAATACTTATTTGTATTCTGTTAATCTTTGACTTTTGTTTTTAAAATTAGAATTAATTAACAGAAACACAGTTTCCATTACTTTATATATAAAATATATGATTGTATAGATAATATGATGACATGACTCATAATAATGATATTAAAAATAATACTTTGTATAATTCAATTAAAAGCGGTATTGGAAGGTGAAACAAACAGATCAGAATATCATTTTGTTTTAAAAATGATATTCTTCAACACAATACACTTCAGAACACTGAACAATATCAAGCAGAACATGTGCTATCAGTCATTGCATATCAAATTAAGCAATATAGTTGGTTAGTGTATTATGAACAGAATCAATTAGGAAATTATTTTTGTCTTGCTACATACAAGATGACTAAAAATAAATGTGGTATTGAAAAATATGACACCCTTGTCAATGAGACATCTTGTATTATATAGGTATACAACTTTTGTATTTGCTATCGTTACACAATATAACTACACACTTGTGGCTAACGGTAGCCAGACCCTTGTGTTCAAAATGTTTCTTTTTTCATTTACGAAATCAGTAACTTTTTCATGACGGTATTGACTGTATTTGATCCTCATCATTGAGGGACCGACAAGATGGATGGATGAATTGAGTAATGTGGTCAGATGATATAGTACAAGATCACAGAATGTAAAATATTTATGTACAAATATTGTGGCCTCTTTGAGTGATGCATTAAAAATGTTCAAAACTCCCTTTCCAACAACCACTTCGACAATGGAACTGTAATAATAATAACAACTTGTTCCATCTGCAAATGTACAGTGCAACAACACTGTACAGTACAACAAACTCAAAGTGGTCATGTCCACTATATTGTAGCTTCCTTACTTCTTAAATTAAATAAGTGTAGTTTACTTTACCTACATATTGTACACTGATATAATACAATTTCAATTAAAATGTTAAATCATAAGCCCACCAAGTTTATAAACAGGCTTCAGCATATTTCTGAAGCCGAAACTGAAAAATAATATTCTGTAAGTTTCATTAATCTGTAATCTGGTCAGAATTTGGATGTGTATTTGTATGGTGACTGAATTCATAAGATTCTTGTTTTGATCTTCAAAATGTAAATTGATGGTAGAAATATTAAACTAGTACCTACCTATTTTGATTACATGTGTGGGACAAGTTTCAATATGCTCAATAATTAAGTTACTTGTTGATAACACACTTGGCTATCATGTAAGTTAGTTCTAATGCTAACTTCACACTAGACATATATTTGTTGTTATCAATAAATATAGTTGTAATAAAGTATGCATTTCAATGTTTAAATATTTAACTATTAAATTAATTAGATTAAGCCAAGGTTTTTACCGCCAAAATGTTAGGTAACTACTTCACAAAATAAAAATTATTATGTGGGATGTAATTTAATTGTAAATAAAACAATTTGCAAATACTTTATTTTTTATTTCAATGAAATTAACATTGCATCATAAAGCTATTTGGCAAGATTTAACACTATAATGTACATATTATGTTTATGAAATCAATGAAAACAAGTACATACATTTCCTGATTTAGATAATTTTGATAACTGTATAAAACATGATAAGGCTAAACCTATATTGATATAAAAAGACAGCCTACGACTTGAGCTTCCGTTTTTATTTATTACAATCCAATATTTTTCTTTCTCGGAGTTTTACGGCCGGGTTGAATTTAGCTCGTGCCACCTTCGAGCCGGACAAGTAAGTTTGGCGAGAACTGTACCTGGAGATTACCATATTCATCTGCCATTAGCCTTACAGTAACCGCCTGTCATCAAGCAGGTCACATGCTTGTTTTCCACTCTTGTAGTATAGAAATAATGATATAATTTTAATGGATTACAGAGTTTTATAGTATGTTTAAACAACACCGCAATATTTGTGTTAGTGCTTATTAGGGTGGTTAACATTTGAACAATTCAAATCCTCTTTTTATGGCCACTATGTTTATTATATGTATTGTCGATCAAGGCAACATATGTATAATTTTTATCATAATATCACGGTGTTACATATATTTTAGCTTTCCCTCTGTCCCTTTATCAAACGATAAGGTGTAAAATGGAGATGCGTGATGACGCGTCTATTTAAAATATCTGATAAATGGTACATAATTTTAAAATATTACCTACTAGACTATTTAATTGCAACGCGTAGCTTCTGTATGCGAGGTACCGTTTCAAGAACAACCATGAGTTAGTCTGTTAGTTAGGTACAAAAAAATCAAGAAATTTCTTAAAATCTTGAACCGATAAAATCAAAAGCGCGTATTCTAAAATGTTTAAACAGTGCACTTTGATTGCTTAGTTTTGATACTGTCAATTGGTAAAATAAACGTAACAGCATAAAAGCAACGCATACCTACACCCGTATGTTGGAACACTGGACCGATTTGAAAAAATATTTTACTATTAGAAAGCTACATCCTTACCTAGTAACATCACTACATAGTATAAAAAAAGTCAAAGTCGCTTTCTCTGTCCCTATATCCCTATGTATGCTTAAACCTTTAAAATTACGCATCGGATTTTGATGCGGTTTTTTTTAATAGATAGTGATTGAAGAGGAAGGTTTATATTATGTATAATACATACATATTATAGTACAGAAAATACAAGAAATTCAAACCCATGCGAAGCCGGGACGGGTCGCTAGTATGCTGTAATTTATAAGAAATACCCAGATCACGCGGGAAATCCGCTGGCGGAAAGATAGTTTCCAATATAGCCAAACAACTACTCTTTCCTAAAGTTGAGGAATATCTGAGTATGTACTTACGAGTACGAGCTAAACGTCACTTAAGTAGCGATGATCATCACATCATCATACCATCCAAACGACGTCCACTGCTGAACATAGTCAAGTACCTAATAATCACTAGATGTTTCACTATAGAATACGGGCGTTAAAACATTTTTGAGCGAATATTATATTTAAATACTATCACGTGTATTACTAGATCAGATATTTGTCATTCACAAAGCCAATGATGTTTTTTACTTAAAATATATAGCTTTACTTATAATCTCAAGTTTTTAGCCAAAACAAAATATAATGTTAGGGCTGTCGAGGCGTTGTAGTGCATCAGGGATGTTTGTAGAAGCAGGCATTGATGGTTTCGCCACCATCATGAGAAAATGGTGTGCATCCCTGATGGCTCGTGTTCGCGACAGCACTAACACTATCCTTAGTGTATTTGCAGCTCGGTGGGACACTCCCATGATCAAGAGGTAAAGCAACTCCACACTCGATTGTGATTTAAAATTAAAATTATTGTCTTACTAACATTAGATATTAAGTTGTTGTAACTAACCCACTATGGACTTTGTCTGAAAATAAACATTTTTATTTATTATTATTTATATAATTTATTTTGCATGATTGTATACAAAAGTTGGAAAATATATATTTATAACTACATGGAAAACAGTGCATAATAGTTAAAACGTTAAGTTAGTAAATAGGTATGAAGCCTATATACAACTTAAAAAATCTACACATGGAAAAGGTTAATAATTTATTTGAATAGTCAGCCGAAATGCATACATGTGTGGCACAGAGGTAAAAATAGGATCATTTTTTCACACAGATTTCAATAAATTGAGTGTAAATAAGTTTTATATGTATATAAGATATTTATAACAAGGTGTTACAATAAAATAAATCAATAAAATCTGTTTGCATTTTTATTGTACTTCACAATTATGAATATACGCCCAAGAATCTTTATCCAAGGCTTTTCTCATATAAAATTATTTAAAAAATTGGTGTCTTATGCTTTACAATTAGCCTTTATAATAAAGTATATAACAATATAAAGTATGTTTGATGAAATATACAGTATACTTATCACTTATTATTAATATTTTTAGCAAATAATCTCTTAGGAAGAATCATTTTTCCATTACAAACTAAATAGTGGCGCTGAATCTGTTGCACATGACACTAATTTCAACCACATTGTATCAAGGACGTATACGTGCTTTTTCATGTGGTAAAAGGTAGTAACTATCCAATGAGTCCGTTCATCTCTTGTATTGCAATAAGTCAGGTTTGTCGACTAATTTTACAGAAAACACGAAAGCAGGATTGGACATTAAAAGGGCCTGTTTCACCACCTCTGGATAGCCGCTAACTGCCGAATAAATAAATAAATGGAACAAAATTTGTACGAAATTATCTGTCCACTAAGTTAACGGGAACTTATCAGTAAGCTGTGAAACAGGGTCTCGATTCTTATCCTTGTTTCTTGTTACAAAGACATACACATTTCGTTCCAAATATTCATTATTATCATATTATTATAACCAACTATTATAAATATTATTGCAAATACTTCGACCTACACTTATTCTCAATTTAGATTCTACAATCCAGTCTTCTATTCCGAAAAATTGCATTTTATAAATTGTAACTAAACAAATTTATGGAGGTAGATGTGTACTTGCTTCTCAGAGTCATCGTTGTTTGTATTTGGACAATAATTATCATTTTTATCTTAAAATTACACCTCCTAATCAATAAATAATGTACATTTTGTAACTGCAATTTTTTTCACTAAAATCTAAATACCGATTGACACGATGAACCCTACAAATAACGCCATTATAATGTCATTGACGACTAAATAAAAATGTGTATAATTAAATATAATGGAGGGTTAATAAATTAATATCAATAAATTATAATACCTCAGGTATCCACCCAAAATTTTGAATATCTGTACATTTTGTACTTGTTCGAGCCGACACCACCATCTCAGACACTTCATCAAGACCGCGCTGACAATATTTTAAATATTCGAGTGACTGCGTATTAAAAAATTGAGGGACTATAAGCCTCTTTATTTACCTATAAAGTTAATATTTAATTGACAGCATAGAAACACCGCTATTGTCTCGTTATAATTATCTGGTTTAAATTACACACATCCAGCAAACAAATTATTTTAGTAATCGTTTTAAACTTAGATATAGTTTTGATTTAATATTTTTTACTACTGGACCACCAATCGTTACCAATATTTTTTTACGGTTTGAATTGATTGAATACAGGAAGGAGTCATAATACACTAATTCTAAGGTTGATTACGGTTAATTTCAAAAAGTTTGAGAGTCACATGCTATGAAATTTTGATAATAAGAAGTGAAAAAAATAACAATCAAGGGAGAATTAAAATCATGATCCATAGTTCGCTTTTCCTGCGTCCGCGACTGTGTTCTTAATGCATTAAGGTTGATAATGCCTTCCCAAGAACTTTTGTGGTTCGTGGAGCTTCCTGGTCGCCTGGTATACATCGCGCTCTTTATCAGGGTATTTTGTTGGTAGATTTGGCGAATGTAGATTTAGTTTGGCTGCATACCTGTGTAAGTGAAATGGAGGATTTTATGCAATGTAAGAAAGCTGTATAAGAATCAAGTATCCAACAATAAAATTAAATGTTGTACCAACAAATATCTGAATTCTCGCCTCGCGATCCAGACCTTTCGAACAAAAAAAGGGCGAAGCGAGAACTAAAAAAAATCAAATTTAATTCCCGCTCATTTTATTCTCGGCCCGCCTAACCGGCGCGGCGTTGATTTGATTGATTGATGATTTTGATACTGTACGGGAATTTTATAAAATTAGCGACAGTAATATTTAGCACTCTGCTGTAATTGTTTTTAATGTTATCATTATTTATCTGATAATTCATAAGCTACATTATAAATAAGCAAAACTGTTTGTTTATTTAATATTCTCCGCTTCACATAATCTAATCTGTCACAAAAATACAAGGGCAAGAGATAACGTCGACTTGTTTTATTAAAAAGAGCAGTGGCGGCAAAAGTATTCTATAAATGTGTAGGTTAAGAATCCTCAGCTAAACTAGACATGGCGAGGTTGCCGATCGCATTTCGATTTGCTAATTCATGCACTGTTCATCTCCGCTTCACTCAGCTCCACCTCAGTGGTAACTGAAGACTAACAAGCCATCTTGCACAAAAAAATGTAACTTTTAAAAGATCTATTTCCAGAAATATTTGAGACACAAGAAGGTGAATATCCAATCAAAATATCCACCGGTAATGTAGCCTTTAGCCATTTAACCTTTACCTTAGTGAGATATGTTCTGCTTACCTGATACCAGCAATATCAATTTCATAATGTCCACTCAGCACGTAGTCGTTGGTGATGCGTTGCGGCACTCCGTTCTTGTCCAAATTCTCCACAAAACCGAGGCATACCTGCGGATATGTTAAAATATATACGCAAGTCTTCATTTATATGTTTTAAACGTTAGCAGAGGAATAATTCTGAGAAAGATTGTTAGTTGTAACACTAGCCATTCATTTCCCGTGGTGTTTCCATTCATCTTGTTTTTCCCAATCTTCTGGGAATTAATTACAGCTAATGAGACAACTAAATAATGACGTACTTCCGGGTTTCTGAATATACAAATAGTTTTTTAAAGAACAGACTTTCATATAAATTCTGTTGTACTTACTGTATTTCCCAAATTGAATTTTTTCAAAAAATATATTTCCAAAAGCCTTTCTACAACACTAGATTAGTCGTACAATCAGGAGAAAGGAATTAATAAGTTTAGATAGCCTCTTTAATGTTACCTTTGACTGTAATAAACTATTGTAACACTAATAAAATAAATCATTAATTTCTAATGCTCCGATTGTGTTTAACTTAATTATTAATTTAAGATAGATACACACGTCATGCTCGTGAACGGGTGCTGTCTGTCGGAACTGGTAAGCTCTTACTGCTATGGCTATTTTTCTTTTCTTTTCTATTTTATTAATCCTTACACATCAAACTGTAATAGACTCATATTATTCACAACAAAAAAAAAATGTTACTATCTTTTTTTTAAAGAGTGACTATGCAGTTTCTTGCCGGCTCTTCTCCATAAGTCCTACTTTTTAGGAACCGAGCAACTAGTTTGACTGTTCAAAATAAAATATTTTGAATTTGAATTTGAAGTATCACCATTCATTTCATTCATTCAAGATCACCTATTTAATTTGGATGCTTTGGCCTCCTATAATTTAGCGAGTAATTTCTCTGTACATGATTGTGGTGATAGACTATGAAAAGATTTAAGTATATCTGTTGTTGGAGGGTCCCAAAATATCTGTACGTAATGTATGTACGCGCATAACTTTTTAACTGCGCCAAATTCGTCAGGACAACGTGTATAAGTAAGTTTTTGTTAAAATCGATTGGCGAGACTGCGTACGAGTCGCTAGTAAATAAAAAATTAAAATCACCTACCTGTTTCTTGAACGTAAACCCGTAACTAGTGGTGGTGGTCTGTCCGCAGTAGTTGCCGTCCCTGTAGATCGGCTCGCCGCCCCACGACCACATGTCGAGCTCGTGGTCGTGGTCCGTGAGGAGCAGTTGTACGTACTGGCGGCGGATGCCCTCCTCGCGTTGACGCAGCAGAGCGTCGCGGCCGATGAACTCTATATCTTTCTGTTGGGATATATATTTCATTTCTATTTTTCTTATTTGGCATAGTCTTTCTTAAGAGTTAACTGGATTAGTGAACTCTCTTATTTTATTTTATAAGGCACTTTAACAACTAATTCACTAAACATAAAATAAATAAATAAATATCCTAGGACATTTTTACACAGCACCATCTAGTCCCAAACTAAGCAGAGCAAGGTACTATGGGAACTAGACAATGGAGGAGCATCTGTTCAAAAGGACGTATTTCTATGATAAACAAACTTCACAAAAACAGACAAAAACATCTAGTTTCTATTATAAAAATGCTAAAATTTAATTAAATGTAAGCTCATTGTGAGGATTAAGACTACAATAATACATGCATATAAAAAAATAAAAAAAATACATCATTTTTTTTTTAAATTTAATTTTAGTTTAGAAATACGACTTATTGATCGGACAAATTAGAAATACGACCTTTTGATTTGTCACTTCTCGAAATATGCCCTTTTGATTTAACACTTTTAGAAATAAGGCTTTGTGAATGGACTTTTTGGAAATACAAAATAAAGAGAAATACTAGTGAAGTTTTTTGGCATTCTGTGAAAATAAAAAAATCAATCAATTATGAGCAATACTTTGATGTTTATTATCTACTTCTACTCTGAGCTGAAATTAGATTTTATAATGAGACAGATACAAAATTATTTTTCACATCATTTATTTTTTTATCATTAATCATTACAAAATTCGATTTTTCGTTGTCGCTCTTGGATTTGACTTTCCTCGATTTAGTGGCTCATACGGTGCTAAGAGCCTAGAAAGATAAATATCTTGATCTACCTTCCCACGCCGTTTAAAAAACAACTTTCTGTTTTCTATGATATCTTGTAATGTCAACCGTTTACATTTGAAAGTTTTTAGCGACTTGTGATTACATGGACATCTATAATTTATGCACAAGGGATCTTTATCTGTGTAAGTCCTGAAAAAATACATAGAAAAAGTATATTAATTAGTTATTATCTTAATAAGAAAACAGGATATCGAACTAAGAACCTACATTAGAATGTCACTTACGTTTTACGGTATTCCGAACGTTCTTTACGCTTTTTTTTCCTTGAACCAGCATTCAAGGTCTCGACTAAACCTTGCTCATCCATTTTCACTCTGATTTTTACTTTATGATAACTTCCAAACTTCAAAATTTCACAAAATCCATCAACTCGCATCGAAAGACAAAACGTTAGGAGTAACTTCTGTCAGTGTCATCTGTCGACGTCGTTATAGAGATGTAGAGTCATAATTTTTTTTATTTTTTATTTTTTTAGGGTTGCTATTGGCAATGACATTCAACGTACAGCCGTCATGTTTTGACTCGATACCGTTTTTTAGTCAAACAAATCGATTTTTATTAAAGTTGTTATGTATGGAAAAAAATATGACCTTTTGAACAGAAAAATAAATAAAAGATGCTATTTGTAGAAGAAATATGCCTGTTCTGTTTAAAACAATCCAAAACAACATTTTAATGCAGAAATACATCCGTTTTGATTGGAATCCAATTTTTTAAGATTTTATTATATGGGAAATACGCTCCTTTTGAACAAGTATTTAGGCTCATTCAGTGGAGTTTTTTGTTATGAGTTCAAAAAAAAATAAAAAAAATAAAAACTTGGAAAGTGAAATACGACCTTTTGAACAGACGCTCCTCAATGGATACAATACTTATATACTTTTTTTTTTGTAAATACATACTTATAATACATAGAAAACACCTAGACAAACACAGACACTTAAGTTCATCACAATAAATGTTTGTGTCCTGTGGGAATCGAACCCACCACGTCGTGATCAGCAGTCCGGTACTCGAACCACTAGACTAGAGGTCGTCGTAACACAGTAATACAGATTTTTATAGGGTGAATTTGGCACTTAAAGAAGTGCACAACACTGGCATACATTTTACGACATGGTGCACCCGTATCAAAAAGTAAGAAAACGTAACACTGGCGACATTTACTCAAAATAAAAGATAAAAATGAGAAGAAATGAATGATTGTAATGATTTGAATTGTTCTGTAGTATTAAAGCAGTAAAAAGTTAAGTATTTTTAACCGAATTAAGAAAAGGAGGAGGTTCTCAATTCGACTGTATTTTTATTGTTTATCCAAAACGTTTAGGGTCTGTTTTAGCTCCGCCTGGTAAGTTACTGTTAAAGGTGTGAGTACAGGACTGCTGATCACGAGGTCGGACATAAGGAAGTGGAGAGCGACCCCGCCCCACCGTCCCGCCGCTCACATACCTAAGGCGCGGCCAACTAGTTCCGCGCAGGCTATAAACAAAGCATACTCACATCAAACTTAACTCGCCAGGTGCGGCCGCACTCGAGCGGTGTGGTCATAGTGTCGAGGTCCTGTCCCCAGAACGCGAAGAACTTCTCCACGCGGAGGGCGCGGGAGGCGTAGTACCCCACGTGCGATATGCCATACCGCTCACCGACCGTCATCAACCGGTTGTACACGTGTAAAGCGAACTGCAGACATTTAACAAGACTATGAATGATGATGAAGAAAAAATCATTCGCCATTTTGTGGTGGCGGCCATCTTGGATTTGAAATTAATCATACTGTATAGTATTCTACTATAGTCTGTTTTTTAATCTCAGAGACTAAAGTGACATTACGTGGGATACCAGTTTTTTGCATTTCTTAAATAGTAATGTGTCTCTATCGAAAATTATCGCTAATAAATTGAAGTGCCGGTTTTTTAAATTAAGTTATCCTGAAAAAAATAGTAGGTCTTATTTAAAACGTAATAATCATGAGTCGGATTAGGTAGTTTTGAAGGACTAAATAACGACAGCAAAATCAACATAGTTTATCTAAAACTTTTTTACAGCGATTGATATAGTTTTCTAATACTTTTTTACCTCGTTGGAACATAAGACTAAATTATTAAAGTCCTTTCTTCGTTTTTTTTTGGTAGGTAATTTTACGTCACTTGTTACTTAAAACTCTACGACGACTTACCTTTCATAGACTTTATTGTGCATTCGGACAATTTTAAGTAATTTGGGCTTGAATTATACGATTTGGAATAGGAAATTTTTAAGCTAATCGTCTAAAAGTTACGATTCAACAAACCGGTATCGTAGGTACAACCCTATACATAAAAGCTGGTATCATTATTTGTAATTTTGACAGTTGCATGTGTCAATCTAGTCTCTGAGATTAAAAAACGGACTATAGTCAAGCCTTTTCATTTGATACACGTATTGAGGGGGTTGTGAAACAATATGTATTCCGCCATTTTGTGGCGGCGGCCATCTTCAACCGATTTTTTAAACATAGCTAACAACACTTTCGACTTATTCCCTTTCAAACGAAAAAACAAAACCAAAAACGGTTCACGAGTGCTACGATGCCACAGACAAAGACACACACACAGACACGTCAAACTTATATTTATAATCTGCGGACGTTCTCAAAAAATGCAAGGTTAAGAGCATCCTAAACCGACGAGCATGCATGGGGAGGTTGACTAGCATAAAATAAGCAGAAGAGGCGTGCCAGGATCGTAACAACTGGAAATCTATAGTGTCTGCCTCAAAGGAACTTGCCAACATTGTCCGTGCTGTATGGAGCTTTATGGAAGTTTAATGACCGAGACTGCGCCGTACTATAGTAGGTACTAGTGTGCTGCAAACAAGAGGTCTATGAAAACCGCAAATCCTTACCTCATTCGGTATATACAGCACATATCCCAATTCACCAGTATGCGTCAAGTTCATGGCTCTTATGCCATTAGCGAGGCCAACATCGATCTCCTTGAAAGTGAAGAATGGGAAGTTCGATGGCGCGAGGTCAGTGTCCGTCAGTTCAGAGAGCAGGTTCCTCGTGAACGGTCCCATGATGCAGATGGCGGTGTACATGGACGTGACGTCAGAGAGGGTCACGGACCCGTTGCGGGGGAGGTGCCGCTTCAGCCAGGCTTTGCAGCGAGTCTGCTGGATTGTTGGCGCAATCATCATATAGCTGGAATAGAAGGGAGATTGTTCTAGAAGATTCTCAATGTGCTGTAAATAATAATTAGTTGTTGTTTATTTTAGGAATTGTTTATTAGAGTGACTGATGGGTACGGGTCTCCTCTTAGAACAAGATAGTCTACCACGCCAACCTAGTGCATAGTTGGTAAACTTCACATGTCATCGAGAAAATCTCCTATATGAAGGAAGGAAAAGCAAATTTATTGATTACACAATCCATACAAGGCCTTTTAACATCAAACAACGACAAATAAACATACATAAGAGAACATAATTATTATAATAACATACATTATTCCGGAAACAACAAAATAATAGTCCGGATTTGTAGTATTATTTTGATACCAGACTTATATTGGGATATTTCCTTGCCATTGACATGTCCAAGTTCTTTATTGCGTTCATGTGTTACATAGGTGTTAGGATCGACATGAAGCCCGGTAAGGGCACAGCAACATAATAATAAGAATCAGATACACATCATCAGACTAAAATACTACATACTACAAGTTTCACCAAATGATAGTAAAGGTATACGGCCGTGTATTACACAACACTCACTGGTTCTCAGTAATCCTTGCGAGACTGCAATCGTTCTCGTAGCCGCCGCGCTTGTTCTGCATGCCTGTGTGTATGATGCTGCCCACCGGCACGTCGACGTCGTTTGAACACAGATATTGCAACAGATCCACTACCTCACGACCTTGAGACTGAAAAGTAATATGGTATAAGTAAAAAAATACTCCAAACGAACCCTCTTCCGGACAATTACCGACAGAGGGTGTTCAATCCAAACTCTTGACTTATATATTACTGCGTAAGGACTGGGCGGATCGCATGTCACAATGACACCGCTGAACTTGGTCCCAAAACGGTCTTCTCTAAACCGAAGTGAACTAGTTCGCGATCGGCTAAAAAACAAATGCCATGCGAACTATTGCGCTTGACGTCAGTGACACTAGTTAGCAGCTACTGTTCCAAAAAGCTACGGGCTTGTTGGAACAGGACTGGACGTAATTTGTAGCAGAAAGGAACACCACCGTCAGAAATCTTGTCATCGAAGAGTTAGGTGTGCCTATATGGTGAATGGTAATCCCATAGCCATCAGTGGCGTGCGGTCCATACATGCAAATAAGCACTGCATACCCTGACATTTTAGAGTCTAAAATTCTAAATGATAAATAACAAACATTATTAAAAATCAATCCATAATAATCAAAATCAATAATCTTATTTGGTTTCCGCGCCATCTATTATTTTTTCTTAGAATTACTTGGAATATTAGCTCGCCGTCGCGAATTCGGCGATGAATTCGCGGCTCGCACAAGTGGCTCCCCGAGAACCCGTGAGCATAAGCAGTACTGAGGCCTGCTTACGCTACCATACGATTTGGTACAATGTAGCTCACAAATTCACGCACACAGTCACACTTTTTCAGTGTACTACACAACAAAACTATTAGCTGTGTGCGGGTTTTGGAAGCATAGCTTATTTGCAACCCGACCAAATTGAAAAGCCGTAAAGGCACCGCGTAATTGTTCATTGTAAAGTGTAGACTTAAATTGTAGGTATAGTATGGTATTATTTCGTAACAATAGTAGTTTTTTAACGCCATATTGTTTGTTATTGTTTTTGTTTCGAACTTTTAATAGATTTTCTATGCGCACGTGATTGTGTAAATAATTATTTCGTGAGTTTATTGTAAAAAATTGAAAATTAACCTGTGAGACCCTGTGTTAGTGAAGAGTGTGTTTATTTATGTATATTTAGGGGAAGTTTTATTGATTGGATGTACTAAAATAAGGTAATACCTACTACTTGTTATTTTCATACATTTTATGATACCTAATTTATACCTGGCTAGTAGGTTGTGTACACAAATACATCTTACAGTTTCCCTTGCATTTAGTTTTCAAATCAAGATAAAAAGATCTCATGGCCCTTCCAAACACCACTTTGGATATCATCTATGCATTTTTTGTATAAATCTCTTGTTTAACAATTCTTAGTGGTCGCAACAAACATCATGCGAAATTGCGAAGCCAATGGCACCGCGATGGCGCGGTCCGCCTCGCGCGTTACAGTATGTATGGTGGCCTATGACCGAAACAGGCTGAAACTAAGTAGTTACATACTTATAAGGTTTTTTATTTTAGTTGTGCATACCCTGTCTGAAATTTCTGTGCACGCCCCTGATAGCCATGACATATACAGCAAGGGCAGGCATATACGGTTTTTAGTTCGCCGTCTCCCCAGATAACAGGGATCTACGACGATTATCCGCATCCAAGAAATTGTGTACCTGTATATCCATCTTGGCGAAAGACGAGTAGTCAGCGAGTCCGACACGCTCCCGACACGCCCAGTACTCCCGCTGCACCATGTCGAACCAGTGAGGCTTGCCAAACGTCTTTGTGTACGCCACCTTGAACGGACGCGGCTTGTCCAGTGACTCTTTGGGATCTGTGTTAAAATCAGCACCATTTAGCCCCAATCTAATAATCTGTCGCAATAATGTTCTGACCTTTAAAAGGTACACCCCAACACGAACACTTATTGCTCATCACATAAATATGTCTGTCCTGTAGGAATCAAACCCACGCCCTCGTGATTGTCAGCAGTCCTACACTCAAACTACTAGCAGTTGTCCAATTAGTCAGAATTGTCCCTTTAAGATGTTATGGATTACTACAAGATATTTGTTTACTTCATTACATATCAAAACTTTATCTTTCTAATATATAAAATTCTCGTGTCGCGGTTGGACCAATCTGTATGAAATTTTGTGTGCATATCGGGTAGATCTGAGAATCGGCATACATGTATTTTTTATACCCCTAAATGATAAGGGTGACTCACCCCTATATGGCAAAACGTTTGCAGCTAGTTTATTTGCAATATTCACAAAAACACAGCTCTTAACACTCCTTCGTATTTAATTTTAACACACTCCTAACAAATAACAAATATAAAATACGCTGCTACTGCACTGCATTCATTATGGGCCAACATTTTTAAACGAAAGACACAAACAGGACTTACCAACGGTTTCAAACCAAGTGGGCCGTTCATAGCCCATAACTTGTCCAAACACAGCTCCGTTGTCGCGTAACGTCGGGTAAATAGGCGAAAGTCTCAGGTTTCGGCCAGTTTCGAACTCGTGGAACGGGTATGGAAGGCCGTAGTGTACCCCTAAATCAATTTAAAGTTACTACAATACAATACATTATGTCCGCGCTGAGTTTGATGTGCATGTAGACTGAGGAAATGGGGAAAAGTAGACACTAACCAGCAGTGATAACCTAGGGGATTGGGGCTAGGGGACCATTGGACTGTCAAGTCAAAGGTCTCGAGTTCAAACCCAAGACCTCACCTTTGCGTTTTCGAAATCGTGTGCGTAATTATCACTCGCTTTAACGGTGAAGGAAAACATCGTGAGAAAGCCTGCATGCCTAAGAGATTTTCTCGACGTCTGCCAACCCGCATTAGACCAGCGTGGCTATGGCCTAGTTCCTCTCATACTGGGAGAAGACCCACGCCCAGCAGTGGGACAGTTAAAGGGTTGAAGATGAGAAACTAACCAGGGACTTCTTTAACGCGATCCCTGAGGAACCTCTTATTGTTGTGTAGTCCCAAAAACCTGTTGAGGCCTAGTTCGTACATGTCGTACTTGCTGTACCCGTCGACTATCTCATCCGCGGTAGCCTCGGCGACTCCCCCCGCGGCCGATATACCCACCGTCTTCATCCCAGCTGCCACATGGTAGTTAAACATCTGGAAGATATATATAAATTTGGTAATTTGTTTTGCATAGGACCAAGAAGTATTATGGTCCCAAAAAAAAAGAAAAGTATTGCAACGCAACAGCACAGCTAGTATATATATATATATATTTAAGCATGTCTCCCATTGGGTAGGCGACAATAGATATCCATTTGCTACGATCTTGATACACAACTTTCAGTCCATCTACGTTCATTAACCTTGTAATGAATGATCATCGATTGAGGATGCTCTTAACCTGACCATTTTTAGATTGTTCAGGATTTGATTTTGCCGTGGTCGAACCCTTCCAAGTAACTGTATTTCACAAACATCTCATATTACACCCCTATTATAATGGAGTAAGAGCCCAGGGCCCGCAGACATACTTTATTTTGTAAAAAAACAAAATTAGGGCCTCGGGTACTGGTCATAGGCACCTTAAATGCCAGGATACTTACCTGCTAAGTTGGTAGAATGACCAATTATCAGATACCAGGTGAGAAAGATCATTAAAATAGGACTAATGTAGTATTTTAAATAAAGGTTGATCGCATTATTATAAATACAAAACCTTAATGGTTTGCCAGACACTTTCCATCAGCCATAACTTCCGTTAGACGCTTTTAAGCTCTACAAAAAATAATTGAACTATTTTATTTTCTAAAGGGGGATGTTTATACCAATTAATTCAGGGGGCTATTTGCAATACATATTTATTCAGCCAGACATATTGCAATGACTAAACGGGATGTTTGTTCGAAGACCGCTCGTACTCACGGTGCTATGCTTGTTTGTGCCTACGTTCAAACAGTGCGAGTTACTGCAGCGCATTTGTTTACACACCGCGGGGCCCCCTATTTCTGTGTAAAGGGTTCAAGCAAAGGGATAGCTGGACTTCGTTAGCTCGCTCTCTAGCCCCCCGTAAGATAATCCCCTTGTAGCCTAACCTGTCCGAGGAGGGGTGCTTCGATTTCAGAGTTCGCTTCGCTCGCTTTTGCACGAGACAGTGTGGATACCTATATTAGATCTTATAAGATATTTAAATTGTGCTAAGCGAGTTGACGACTAAAATAAATAGGTTAAGCCGGAAGGGGGCCTCACTCTAACTAGTAGACGAATAAGTCGATACTGTTTATAAAAAAAACTGATAATTATTTACTCCTTTATTGGACTTATTCTTTTGTTTTAATCAATCTGGGTATCTCGAATATCTGCCGAACTGCTTGTCTGTCGAGTTCCGAATCTATCCAGGTAACCTTATGCATATTTGACCTCTTGCATATCTGGCGACATGCTATGAACCCGTAAAATTGTATGTACTATCTAACGGTATTATAAAGACCTGCTTAGGAAGGTCGCACTAGACTACTTTTCGTCTGACTGCTTGCATGAATTAAAAGATAACCGTAATTTGAATTTAAAGTAGGTACAGTGTTTAGAACAAGTGAAAAATAATTGATTGTATCAAATAGGTTTCACCTTGGAAAGTGAATAAAGCGTCTGTAGCACGAGTTTGATTCAGTAGAGAAAATTTAAATTGCGTACCAGTCCATAAGCAGCCACAAATTATATAAAAGAACATAATAACACCTTAGTGCCAAGCTTCTGATCTTGCTTTCATGTAGATTTCCCTGTCCCGCCACAATGTTCGATAATACGAATTTAGCTTTAAAATATCTGCTATGTATCGTGATATCGAACATTTCGGAGAAACGGAAGCTCTTCTTTCTTCGACGTTGGTTCAGCTTGAAAAGTCGATCGCATACATTGAAGCAAAATGAATGTAGTGAGCGTGATGTCACTTGACACCTCATCTTATAACATAGAGTGCGCGCCACAACTGAAGTCCTATAGACGCGGCGCTGCTATCGCAGAACTAAATGTTGCCAGTACGAAAACAAATTTTCCAATAAGGCTTGAACATTAATAATTATGCAAGTTTGTACGTTCGTTCATTCTACACACCAGAACAACTGAAAGATCTTGAATAGATGAGCATTACATATTGAATAAAACAGTATTTTTTATTAATTTATTTTATATTTAGGCACCTATATCTTGCTACAATAATTATGTTCGTCTTAAATATGTCATCAATATATGTCAACAATATGTTACCCCATAAATTAGGAAAAATGTGCAGTTATGGTATCCCTAAAGTTTAGTTGTCATGGCGGCGACTCTCATCTGCACTTTATTTAGCGGGAATTCTTCTGTTCTATATTACAAAATTCATGCACTTTAAGGATCAGTTCACGGGCTGTACTTTTCAATACTTTACGCTCCATTATTGCTGTTTATTTTACATAAAACAAATAACGATATTGACATATATATACATTGGCGGAACTGTCAAATTTTGTTCTCGCTTTTGCCGTAAGATTTCAGTGGTGGCGCGGACTCTACAGAGATCTCAAGTGACAATAGGGTATTTGACAGGTTTTTAAAAACTATTTAACGTTAATCTCTTATGTCTTAGGACTCTATAGAAAATATCAATATTTTACGTTCCATTACATATATTACAGTGCGAGAAAAAACGCAAACAAAATATATTATTTATATATCCCGTGAAAACGCTTTTCCTGACAATATGTCGCCTCGTGTCATCGTAACGTCACTTGCTTGTATTTATGTGCCGAAACTTACACTTTACACGTAACTGTTTACAAGCCGTTGACGTCCTCAACCATTCGGCCAATCACAGCCGTTTGCGGTCACGTGACTAAAGTTGTCAAAAAAGACATTTTCTTGGTCGATTTTCTCTTAAAATATCGTGTATTTATCTTAACTGACTAAATAGTTGTTTTTTTTTTATCTTAGCATGGAAAATGCTGAAAAACTACAAAAAGATAGTAAAGAGTTGATTTTCAAAATTCATATTCAATACAGATGCCATCAATAGATCCTATATTTGAAATGCTGTCAAATACCTTATTACATGCCTGACATACTGCGTATAGGCTGCATCAGTAGGCTCTTGTCATTACAACAAAAAAAGCTTGGCAAGTGACATATTTATGTGACATAAGCCCGTGGCCTACCTCGGGTGCCTCGCCAACGATCCACTTGCAATCCGGCGAGAATGCCTCGAGCCCGTTGCAGAGCTTGTGCAGCACAGCTTGGCTGAGACTCGGCACTCGTTTGAGGAGTTGTTGAAGAAGGACGTGGAAGTGGTCCCAGTCCTCCTGCACACAGCGCTGCGACACCGATGTTACTGGAATGTTTATCTTTATATATAAACATTCAGCTTGTGTATGTTTATGTCAGCTAACTCTAAGAAGTAGATGAATCGAGATGAATTTATGCAAGATTGTTGCAGTCGTTAGGTGGTCCCCCAACCGCGGCCTTCCCTTGCTTAAGGGCAAGGGAAGGCAACATAGAAGCGGGAAGGCGATCCCACAGTTATGACATATAATGTGTGGCATCAATACATTCATCACGAGTCACGGCCCTGATGAAGGGAAGGTCTTCCCCTGCTGTCATTATCATCAACCTATTAATTGTCTCACTGCTGGGCACGGGTCTCCTTTCAGTATGAAGGCCATATTCCACCACGCTGGCCTAATGCGGGTTGGCAGACTTCACATGCCGTCGAGAATATCTCCCAGGCATGCAGGTTTCCTCACGATGTTTTCCTTCGCAGTTAAAGCTAGTGATAATTACTGCCCCCTGCTGTGCTTCTCTCCAATTTTGCTTTTTGAATATTTCTAAACAAGTTTTCGTACAGAAAATATTTTTTCTTAATTCCTATGTAACTTACTTTCTTCTTCATAAACGGGTTTCGCAACTGGTTCAAAGCCACCAGCCAGAATGCAGCCGCCCCTCTCTCGCAAGTATATGTAGCCATCGGGGTCACGGATAACTAAAACATCGTAACAGATATTAGACAAAACTAGACTTACTGTTGAACTCAGAGACGTCACTTACGTAATGAATCATTAGCTCATAGAGACCCAGTATATCTTAGTACACTGACAACTAACTCAAATATGGAAAAAATTGGCCAAGATATAGTAACCAATGGTTTGTTAACGATTCATTAACGTTAATTGACGTTTCTGCCGACACCATTAGCCCTATAATCTGTGAACGTATTTTTGCTCTCATTTTTGTATTACCGTTTATCCTCCAAAAAGGTTTTGAGTAGAAATGTGGATGGGTGCAAAAAAAAAAACTATAAATTCAATTTTTTTTCAGGTAACGCTGTACATAATAAATATTGCAAATAAATATTTCTATTTCTATAGGTAGATTATGTAATAAAAATTAACCGAGTCTTTATAAGAGCAATCAAAGTTATTGAAAATCTGCTGCATAATAATTCATCTGGGAACGCCGTCTCGGAGTCGGATTATTATTATTAATAATAAATCGTTCTTTTAGTAATAGTCCTAATAGTAACTATTGAACAGGAGGTCCTGTGGATTCGATCCCGATCAAAGTATTATTGGGTTTATCTAGAATCTTCCAGTAGCAGCTCCGAGTTTGGATGTGTGCCCGATTAAATACGGCAACAGACTCGCCCCTATTACAAGGGTTCTGAAACGACCGGCAAACTGTGTGCATACATTCATACACTACCTCTTCGGGTATTCGGACGTGATGGTATGTTGTGCTGCTGCAGCCAGTACCTAAATTAAACATACCTGGTGTCATAGGATCTAAGTTTTCGATAGGCTTGGTGTGTAGGTAGTAGTGTTCACAAGGCAGCAACGGTACTTTAACTTGAGGACGAGCGAGTTGACCAACCTGAAATAATTAAGCAATTAAATACTTATAGTTGGATGTACCTCCTAAAAAAGTATAAATATACAACATAGCCTAATTAATACATGAACATGATAGTTGAAGTTTTAGACTACGGTCGCATGTTTAATGTCTAAAATGTTTAAAAATTTCAAAGGCCTGTTTCACTACCTCTGGATAGCAAACCGCTAACCACCGGATAAAGTCTTAAATGGAACGATAATTGAATTAAATTATCTGCCAGGTAATTTAACGGGAACTTATTGGGAGGTGGTGAAACAGGTCGACAGTTTATTACATATAATTTGTCGCTTAAAAATCGCTTGTCATGGCAGTGTGCGCCGGGTCTAAATCTCCCCACAGATATAATTTGGGATAGTAGGTAATAAATCCCATGTTGCTTTAACTTGCCAGAGGAATAATAAAATGTTCTTGTTATAATTTGGTATTGGCCTTACAAACATTATTTATTGGTACGGTACAAAAAGCCTTTTTCAAGTAAATCAGTTATTTTAACATTTGAATATGCTCGCCCCCTTATTGTATGGGACCTAAACATACCGGCAAACTGTGGATGTATATAATCACACCTCTGCCTAAACTTTAGTATAAAAAAATAACCGACTTAGAAAAGGAGGAGGTACTCTATTCCGATGCATTTAACATCGAAATCAGGTGCCTTAGCGCTGTTGTATACAGCTCAGTCATCATGACAAGAATTATTAACGCTGGCTAGAAAACGCTTTAAATCTTAATAGCATTATAAAACACAATTTAACATGATTTATAAGAAAAAACTTTCGCAAAATTAATATAATTATTATGCAGTATTGCACTGATTGACGGACAAGCCACAGCGTATACCTTAAATTCGCCAGAAGCTTAAATTAAAAGTACGTGATGATGAAGTATTGGGGATACCCCATTGGGATTAGGAACACGGGATTATCGCGGACACACTGTTATAAATCATATTTATTTCCGCAAATATATCTTTTTTAGACACTAACAAGTCGATGGTATAATTTTTTTTTATAAACCAGATGGCGCCGCCATTTTGTAACTGACGACCTCTGAGAAGAAACACCAAAAAAAGCTCAGAGAATCCCAGACATATTAATATGTGATGGAAATAATGTAGGGTAATTTCCGAAATAGCCTTTTGAGGAAAGAAATAAAGCGGTTTTGAGTGGACTGACGGCTAGTTTATACGCCTTTTTACCGTTATCCAACCAACCCAAACCCTAAATAATCCCTTTGTGATGAACAAAGGAGCTATTTAATGTTACTATAAAAGCTACCGGGGGCACTAAGTCCCCCTGATCGAAATGAAAGAAATATCCTTGACGGTCTCCCCCAGCAGAAAGGCCTATCATAAATTGTCGAGTACCGATACGCTGACACCAATTGAACGTAATCATGCAAATCACCAAATGCAGTGCGTGTGAATAGGAAAATTGCATTAGGCGGCGGAGCTGCACCGGAGATTTGCATGAGAAATTGGTTGCAGTACACTCAGCGGCAGATATATCCGGACATACATGAATAACACACTTTATTGTGTGTTGTGTCCCTGCAGTGAGTAAGCCAGCTCCTTCTAAGGATGCGCTGCGCTGGCAGCAAGAGGAACATTCCCTTAAACTGTAGACGCAGTGTCTCCTCCTTATTAAACCTTTAAGATGTTTTTGCAGGGTCGGCAACGCGTGAGTGACGCTTCGGTGTTCTAAGCGTCCATAAGCTGCGGTAACCGTCTACCATCAAACGGGCTGCATGCTTGCTTGCCACTCTTGCGGTAAAAAAAATACAGTGTTTAAAATGATCGGAACAACTAAGAAAATGCAACTTTATCTCAATTTAATAAAGTTTATTACAGAATTACAGTTGCCGTATACGTGTTCGTTTTGAAATAGTCCTTATGCCATTGAGATATAGTTTAATTTTCTAAGTTGTTCTGATCAGTTTAAACACTGTATGTCCCGATATATCTGATGCTGACTGTACGTGCCTAAGTACAGTTCGCGCCAAACTTATTGTCCGGATTGAAGTTGGCACGAGCTAGCTTTAACCCGGCCGTAAAAATCGAAGAAAGAAAAATATTGGATTAAAATTATTTAAAACGACAGCCTACGACTTGTGCTTCCGTTTTTATTTATTACAATCTAATAATATTCTTTCTCCAATTTTTACGGCTGAGTTAAAGTTAGCTAGTACCAACTTCAACCCGGACAATAAGTTTGGCGCGAACTGTACATCTATTACTACTCATACAGGTATACAATGTAGTCTAAAAACAGTCGCTAAGCTAAAAGTGAAGCAGTACCATCGCATTGCCAAATATTCTTTCGCTAAGCGAGAGCTGACGGTATTATAATATACTAGCTTCCCGCCAGCGGCTTCGCCCGCGTGGTCTGGGTAGTTCTTATAACTTCCATCGCCTTTTTTTTGCGCCTGAAAATGCTTTATGCACCGTCACGCCGCCCCGGGAGTCAAGGGGACCCCCCCCCCCCCCTCTCCTGCCAATCCACGGAGTGGGACGCGGCACACTCCGACCGCATCGCCTACTCGGTAACTTCCGTCGCCTATTTCAACCCCTTACAGCCCTTTTTTCACATTAATAAGTAGTCTATGTCCTTTCTCAGGCTCTAGACTATTTGTGTACTAAATTTAATTTTAATCGATTCAGTAGCTTTGGGCTGAAACCACGACCGACAGACAGACAGAGTTACTTTCGTATTTATAATATTAGTGAGGATGTGACCCTACAATATAATGGGCACCTAGAGCTGAACTGATGATGGAGATCTATTTTAAAGTAATTTTTGCCTGATGGTAAGCAGTAACTGTAGCACATGGATGGCAACACCTTGATTCATTACCTGCGTTGTATTGCCATCCATTTTTATTGTATGAAATTACATTTATACATTTTTGGTTGCACTTGCACTTGCGGCTATCGCATATCCCGTGGGACTAGTCTAATAGGTTTAGATAAGAATAACTGTTTCATAATCCGTTATTTAATTGCGAATGAAAGTAAATTTTCAAAGGCTTTTATTAAGTTTTCAGTTATACCTAGTTCAAAATGTACGTAAACTTGAACGAGACTAGTTGCAAACTTTTCTCATTAAAGCTCTGTACACACCATACATGAAATACAAGTTATAAAATTAAATAAGTAAGTAGCAAAAAACTTTTTTGAACTCGTTAAAAACATAAAATAATATAAATATGTCGGATACAGGAATCTGTATCCTTGGCAGAAAGGCAAGGTAACGACTATCTTGTGGGCAACAGGTGGGTTATGCTGGTTCAAACATTAAAACACAGAGCTCGTACTCAAATGTCATTATATTTGGTCTTGACTGAGTACGCAATATTACAATACAGACATCCCCCAAAACGCCCGCCCTTCGCAGCTTCGCTAGTGCTACCTACTGAGGAGAAGAAGCCGCGGAAGAAACTCCTCAAGCACATTATTTGTCTGTTACGAATTTACGATTATAAAGCTACATTTAAATTACAATTCAGCAATAGCAGTAACAATGTAGGTAGAACTATAAAGTAACGTGAGTCAGTCAGTCAGGAAACCAGACGTCCGCACGAGTCGACAACACAGTGTGAAGTGTCGAGAGCAAGTGCAACCGCGCGAGGCACAACTGGAACTGTTTCCCCCACTGCGCCACCGTGCCCTTTATGTGATATCGTTGGTTCCATTTAACACCACCAGGTGGCACCGTCGTCTCAACCGTCGTCAACTGATCGTCCGTAATCATGTCCGATCCGACAAATATATGCAAATGTTTTTCGTTAGTTATAGTTCGGAAAAGGTTTTTAGGGAAAGAAAAATGGAAGTTGCCCGGAAAAAAAATCGGGAAATACTGTAAGAACAGAACACTCGCGAAATCTCAGAAAATAAAAGGCTTACTAACTAATCTGTAACTAACGCGGATAACGATTGTGAGGCACAGCTAGTTTAACAAAGGTAATACTTGCCTGCCTTGCCCAAAAGCCAGCGCAGTTGACGAAATATTCGCACTCGATGGCTCCATGGTTTGTTTCTACGCCGCACACTCGGTCGTTCTTCGACAGCACAGCGGTCACAGAGCAGTCCTCCATCACTCCCACTCCTGTATGAAGTTAAGCATGTTAATGAGTTAACATCTCTGATATATAATCCATTTTCTTCGCCTACAGCAAAAATCATATGATTATATTATTGACTAGCGACACGTGAACAATTGTTGTATTGAAAATTGGGAAAATGTCAAAAATATGTGCCAAATCAGTGTAGCCCTTCGCATTATTGATTTATGCTTAAAAACTTAGACATAGAGGTCTGATCCACGCAGGATGAATGCCATACGCAATGATGATGCGACAATTGATATTTATTTACAAAAAAAAACATACTTATATAAAATCTAGATTGTACATTTCTTTCACAATAATTTTCAAAAATGTTCAAAGAGATAATCAAGACTAGGAGGATTAACGGTAACATTTTACAGGATGAAGTATAGTAACATCACTATAGGCCCCGGACTATATTGGCTCCTAACAACTTAATCGCTAATTGCAATACTCACTTAGGAAGCAACTTATAACCAGAAAACATATTTCTCCACCCGTTTTGGAGAGATCCTCCGTATTTTAAAACTAGAAGAATATTAAAATGTAGAATCACTTAGTACAAATCACTGCAGCAACGCGGAGACGTTAACAGTTAATGCGACACGCGCGCGTCCCTAGACCAAACTGGCGGCTATGTACTCGAGGGGAGACTCACCATGTATCTATCTACATACCAAGGTATATACCTAGGCAAAGCCGACGGCGCCGGCGAACCCCTTCATAATCAGGAATTTGCTCAGGGGAGAAACGGACGTCCCGGAAATTGGAAAATGCTTATGAATGACAATATTGGCAATTATTAATTGAAAATGTTTACTTTAGGAGACTGTCAAAGCTTATATTTTAGAACTAGCTGTTCAACGCGATGTTACACGCGTTCATCCAATTAATTAATTAATTTAATTTACAAATCAATTTAGTAGGTATGTATTAAGATATGTTTCGTTTAGAAATACAACAATTCGATTCTTATTATTATGTATTTTTTAAATAAGTACGGTACGGTAAGGTTAATGTTCTTCGGATTTTCCCTTAATTTAAACTATAAGATCCTTGATTCTAGGTCAACGAAAAGTACCCTATTAGTTTTGATTTACTTGTGACTTCAAATAAGCGGCATAAATGACCATCTACTGCACATTTTTTTTACAACACCAAGGGACCGGGTAGACCAATGTATTTGATACCTCGAAGCAATCCTGAGAAAAAAGAGTACTGACAGACAGACAAATGGCAATATACACGAACACGACGTAAACGAGGATTCCTTTTAGGTAAAAGCCCTAAAAAGGTCTCTTTAAACTAAAAATATCTATAAATCATATGACTAGTCTTCATAGCCAGCTGAATACAACAAACACTTACCGCTTTGTACTGATTCTCTCATAAGGGCCATGCACAGCAAGTGTGGGTCACCGACGCCATCACCCGGGATCCAGAGCCCGCCCAACACGTCGTCCACGTTCAAAAGCGGCCACAGCTCCTGACATTTCTTCGGGGTCACCAACTCGCAAGGTATGCCCCACGAACTGTCTGGGAAAAATGCGCATATAGAAACGATTTTTTTATAATAATCTAAGACGTCTGTGGTCTAGTGGTTCGAGTACCGGACTGCTGATCACGAGGTCGTGGGTTCGATTCCCACAGGACACAAACATTTATTGTGATGAACTAAGTGTTTTCTATGTATTATAAGTATAAATTTACAAAAAAGAAATATATAAGTATTATATCCATTGTCTAGACTACCCTACAAGCTCTGCTTAGTTTGGGACTGGATGGTGCTGTGTAAAAATGTCCCACGATATTTATTTATTTATTTAAGAACTGAGAAGAAAGCTATTAATCTCCTATTTCTTCTTAGTCGCTACACTCTTGACAGAGTGGTCGTAGTAGTCACATCAGGGGCGGTGGCAGGCTTCACAATCCGTCACCATTCCTCTCGCACCGCAGCTTGTCTGGTACACTCATGCAGTCATGCAGTGGACCAATAGTCTCCACCTGGTGGTCGCGTCGACAAATGCAGTCCGCGTTGCTGAGTTTTCGGCCAGACAAGTATGAGCCCACAATGTTTATTATCTGTCATCGACACGCTAAGAAGAAGAAGTGGACCATTCAATCGAGCTTTAATCTGGTCTGTCCAGCGCATTAGTGATCTGCCACGCGTTCAAGGGAAATTTGAAGACACAGGGTCTTAAAGTTTCCCTTGTACCACAAGGAATTCCATAGAAGCGTTTTCTCGCGGCGAAACATGTCCGAAGGAAGCGTGGAGCGTCAAAAACGTGACATCCCTAATGTCACTGTGGTTAAAGACATCATCTCATGAGATTAGGGTAGCACAGCACACCCTGAACGAATTGTGCCCACCTTAGTATAGTGCCGAATTCGGTTTTAAATAACGGCGACTATGTACATAATAAAGAATAGTCCGAACCAAAGAGGAGCTTACAGCTTCATAATAGCATTCTAAAGCTTAAAGCACCCCATTATAAAGACCTTTAAACCTGCACATTCAACATTACCTACACAATGACCATTATCCATCCACAGTACCAACTATACTGGCCGAGCGTTTCTAAAGCGCACCCGCGGCGGTAACACAAGTTTTTAATTAAATTGCGAGCTCCCCTTTGTCCGTTCAACCAGTCAAAGGGGTGGACAGCCCTTTGTTTGAGTTTTGTGTCCCATTGGCATCGCATAATACGTAAAATAAAAATCTGTATTTAATGTGAAAAGCGCAGTGAGTCAATAAAACAGGACGTGGTGTGGATGAAAATGACAAAAAGGTAACAACAGAATGAGACTATGTAATGGTCGTATATTTCGTTCACATAGAGAGCCACCCCTCCGTAGCTATGGGGAGTACATAGAGCCGTCTGCCACGGAAGTCTTGCAGATGTATAAGTACTATATTCACCAATTCAATACAATGCATGCACGGACCGTCCGCCATTACAGCGTCGCCATGGATCGAAATTACGTAGTGCAATTTATGGACTTCTAAATGTTGATGTGTTGAACTTATTATAATAGAAGAATTTTTGGGTTCTCCATCGTTTATATACTCTAACCCACTTGTTTTTTTTAAATATCTTCAATGTACAGACACGACTTTTTTACGATTTTATAATAGTATAGATTAAAGAATGTCTTACGACTTTAAGGCTGAGATTCAGAGAAGAGTCTCAGCATGAACTTACGCTTCCGTATGTCAAATTGTAATACAAATTTGACATACGGAAGCCTTACTTTACGCTGAGCATCGTCTCTGAATGTTAGCCTTAGACTAATATTTAGAGACGACGCTAAGCGTAAAGTAATGCTTGGGTATCTCAAATTTGTATTACAATTTGACATACGGAAGCGTAAGTTTACGCTTAGCGTCGTCTTTGAATATCAGCATAAGTTCACCTAATGTATTATGCAAATATTATTAGTGCTAAGGAATAAATAAAATCCTACCCAATTCGGATCCCTGACCACATTAGGACTGCAGTTATGTAACAGCTGAAAACGGCTCCCATAAATTAGGATCTTCGCAACTGTTTCTCTGTGGCGGAAAATTTCATAGTGATGTACATAATAATTATGACTGACTTAAAAACTATTTGGTAATTAAATACGTACACAGATTGGCTCTTCATTCTCCGGTACACGGTCATCCGATCCCGGTTTCTAGCCAGGAGGAGCGACCCACATTGTTTCCAGCCTGTTGATCTTCCCTTAGCTTCGAGGTCTTGGAGGAGCCTGATCGATGATTGTGTTAGCCGAACTTGTGCGAGTGTGGGCTTGAAAGATCCGACAAGACCCGAAGAATGCCAGCGGCTGCCAATGCCGACTCTGTGGGAAGAAACATCAATGACTAGCTGACCCGCGTAACTTCGTCTGCAACAAATCGGTTATTACCGGTTCCAATTGTTTAAAAAAAGTAGTCTATAGCACTCAGGGGTTATATACCTTTCTAACAGTGAAAGAAATTTCAAAATTGGACCGGTATTACCGGAGATTACTCCGAACATCCAAACTTACCTCTTTATATTATTTGTATAGATGTAATTATCACTTACTGACTCGTCTGAAGCAGTATTAGAATCCTAATGTGATAGTAGTAATATATGTATGTACTACATGTAGGAAGTACGAGTATTCTGCAGTCTGATATTACTTTATGTTTAATATTTATCTAGCTCGGCGGTCTGAGTATGTCATGCTCACTCAAATGTCCTGCTGATGGTGGCGTTGTGTGTCGGGTCGTTTTATTCCCTGCAACATGGTTGAGTCAAACGGCGCCGATACACACGTCATGCTCGTGAACGGGTGCTGTCTGTCGGGACTGGTCAGCTCTTACTGCTAAATAGCTATCCTTTTTTTTTTTTTCTTAAATAAGTAAGTACTTAATTTTACGTTTCGTGTCTTAATTTTACGTATCGAACTGCACTATCCTCAAAACTAAATTATTACTGTAACCATTTATATATATATTTTTTTAAAAGAGTGACTATGGAGTTTCTTGCCGGCTCTTCTCCATAAGTCCAACTTTTTGGAACCGTGCAACTAGTTTGACTTTTCGAAAGTACCTATTGATATGGTCTAATTGAAATAAAATATTTGAATTTGAATTTGAAATTTACTAGCTGACCCAGCAAACGTTGTTTTGCCATATAGGGGTGGATCACCCTTATCATTTAGGGGTATGAAAAATAGATGTTGGCCGATTCTCAGACCTACCCGATATACACACAAAATTTTATACAAATCAGTCAGAATTTTATATATAAGATTAACTTGTAGGCTTCAAATAGGTGCCTAAATCTAAAAACATCGATCCCAAAACAGTAAGACCAGTATATAAATACGACCCAAACAGTTACATAATCTAAGTTAGTTAGTGCATATTTGTGCACATTTCATTAATCTGCACTGAATAAGTCACATATCTGCTTATCCACCGCAGCTTTCCCACATCGTGCTGCAACCGGCCTTATAAAATCCAGTACCATTCAAGACCTTGTTAAACTCAAGTCTAAATTGCACAAAGAGGAGCCGACGAGATACGCATTGAAGTGCGCCGATTACGCTGCGCATCCGCCCCTTATTTCATTTATGCCTAAGCACTAACCACTTTGTTGTAATCTTGTGACGTTCCTGTCTAAAAATCGGCCACCTTCCTACTCCCTTTAGATACTCGGTACTCAATAATATACCATCACGCCTGTATTCCCCAATAGGTTAGGCAGAGATGTAATACTGTAATACTCCCACCGACCTACCACTGACACCCATTAACCGGATACAAATCCAAACTCCTAGTTAGTACCGAGTTTCATAGAAAAAAAACAAATAGGGCCTCGAACGCCTTATTAATCCGAACAGGGGTTCGAATGAACACACATAATTGTCACCCTGTTCGGATTAATAAGGCGTTCGGGTTATAGTATAAGCCAGATGTTGCTCAAGCCCATCAATTTTTTTAAATAAATATTTTTTTTTTAATAAAAGTTGCCTAAGTTCCGTCAAAATCGGTCCAGCCGTTTCAGAAATTAGTCAGAACATAAAGATAGACCGGCAAAAATTTTAAATATTGATTTTTTTAAGTCAGTTAATTTAAAATTACAAACAGACACTTACATTTGATTTAGTATAGATTTTAAAAGGTGTTTATTAAAACAGATTTTTGTAATTGAAAATTTGAAAGTGAATGCAAAATGGCGGAACGATGCGCGGTGAACGAGACGACGACGCGTACGGGTAGCGCGCAGAGTGAATGAACCACAAACGTAGTAGTACGTCTGTGATTCATTGATTAGTGAATGAATACTGAGTGGCGGGCGCTGCGGTACTTTATGAGGCAGCGTTTCCTAGTATATTATTCTAGTCTTTGGGCAGCGGCATGTGCGATTATAGAGGCGTTCGGATTATTGATGCCCTAGTGTGACACTGCTAAACTTGGGAATCGAACCCAGGACCTCGACAGGCAGAACAGTCAATACTTAATATTTAATGCATTGGTAAATGGTGCAATAATCAATAATAATTAATTATGAACCCCATTATATTTTTATTATTTTTTTATCAGAAACGTGTTTACAACAATTTATTTTATGTAGGAGCAAGGTAGCAATTGTGTCTACACCTACGTAATACTTATAGTATCTCTGCATCATTAGTCTAACTATCGTAAGCGCGGCCATTACCCTAGACGTCTTGAGTTCCATTCCCAGGAATCCAGGATGACCAATGCAAAAGTTAAATGTTAAGGTTTATTGAGGTTTTATAGTTTTTTTTATGCAATTCTCTAGTTTTAAGGCAAGTCTATTGCCTCAAAAACGAGACCGCCTTTGTACATCTTAATCTATACTAATATTATAAAGAGGAAAGATTTCATTATTTTTTTTATTTGTATTGAATAGGCTCTGAACTACTGGACCGACTTGAAAAATTCTTTCAGTGTTAGATAGCCCATTTATCGGGGAAGGCTATAGGCTATACATATACCATCACGCTACGACGAATAGAAGCGGGGCAGCAATGGAAAATGTTGCAAAAACGGGGGAAAAAGTTATTAAGTATCCTCAAAACCATTCACAGCAAAATTGTTACGATTTCTATTTTAAACATGAATTTAAATGTAAATGTGAGTACTATGTAGGCTAGTTTAAACGCGTTCCATATTTCAACGAATTCTGTCTGTTTTGGGTATTTCATATGACCTACGCAAATGTCTTGCTGATCTGGTATCGTCGTGCGACGGGTCGTTGAGCTCCCTAATAATGGTTGAGCTACACGATGACTGTTGCATGCGTGCCGTCAGTTAGGACTGGTCAACTCAAAACTGTTTCAGATTTTGCCCTACATTGTTTAACTCGCATATCCGATATTTACTATGTTTGTCTGGACTTTAAAAGAGACCATGATTCTCTGAGTTTGTTTCGGCGTTTCTTCTCAGAGGTCGTCAGTTAGGAAATGCCGGCGACATCTAGCATTAAAAAAAAATGACTTGTAAAAGTGTCTTTAAAGGATCTACTTACAGAAATAAATATCATTTCATTTCATCATTTCATAAGACCATGCGGGCCACTGGCGGGAAGGTAGTATTTATACCGTGTGGGCAGAAAATCGTACAAAACGAAACAGTACAACTACAAATTTTGGTATTTTCTTCAGAAAACACTCAAACAGTCATAACTTTTAAGGAAGTCAAGTTAGAGCTCTACCCCAGAGATATTTTTACTGCAAATAATCTACTATAACCCTGTTTCGTTTGATCTACGATTTTCTGTATAAATGTATAATACAAAGTTGGATTAGTTGCAGTATTTATAACCCAAGAAAAGTTGGGCCTTTGCATTGGAAAATAATAAGAAATTTTAACATACACAGGAGTCTGATATCAATTTCATTGTCTAGTACCCATAGTACAAGCTCTGCTTAGTTTGGGACTAGATGGTGCTGTGTCAAAATGTCCCCAAATTTCATAAACAATAAAAAAAATAAGATTTCATTTTTCAAGTTCATTAAAATATTGGCATGTATGTATCCATGACTACAGAATTATATTTATTGGACAGAATGCTTGAACATTTTAATTAAACCCCATAAATGATAACTGTTAGAAAATATATATATGCTATTATAAGGCCAAGTTGGCTGCTAAAAAGCTTGGTCTGCTCAATAGATTAAAGCAGTATTTTACTGCAGAGTACCCACATGGAGTACTACTGTTATCTATGGGCAGGAACACCTTAGTACTAGCTTGGACCTCTTGACTCTGTGCAGATACAAGCTGTGAGGATTGTCGAGGATGCAAGAAGATACTTAGCTTCCCTATGTTCTACTGCTTATATAACTGACTTTTCTGGGGACTTGTTTCAGATTCCAAGGCCTCTATTTCACAATCACAGTAAACACCAACAACAGAGAGTTCATAGTACAACCTAGAACCAATGTATTGTTTGGTGTGTACAAGGCATTTAGTTGCCTGTATGCTTAGGCTGTATTTAACGCTCCAAATGGAAATCCACTTGGGTGACCCGGTCGGTTGGAGAGTGTGCTGTCATCCTAGAAGACATGGTGGTCAAGATCCTCAGCATTTAAGGGGCCCAGGAGATGGATGGATGCTTAGGTTGTGAAATGAGCTCCCCGTGGAGGATTTCCTAGGAGACTACAGCATGGAGTTTTTTTTCCATGTGTATACATACACCAGATTTTTTGACCTCGATGCAGGATCGAAACACAGCACTACATGTAAACTAGCTCAGGAAAATAACACAGATTTTTCTGAGCCCGTGATCACAGCATTGACTCTTGTTTCTGAATAGCTCTTTGTCACACAATTATTTAAACATAATTATATATATAATATATATACATAAATAGTGCATCACTATAATTCTCAAATCTATTATCAAAATGAATTAATGAATAATGTTTGGATAGACTTAAGCCACTAAACACATTTCAATAGAATTTGAAAAGATAGATTGCGTCTTGAGGAAGGGCTTAGGATACTTTTTGTCCCAAAAATGCTTTTTTTTATACTATTAAGGTAGCAAACAAGCATACAACCGACCTGATGGTAAGCGGTTACCATAGCCTATGGACGCTTGCAACACCAGGGGTATCACTCGCGAGTTGCTGTCCCGCAAAACCTCTAAGAGGTTTATGGAGGATTCACTGTGCCGACAGTTAATATTCAGGAATATAGGGAATATTCATCCTACTGCCAGCGCAGCACATCCTTAGGAGCCCTGGCGACCTTACTCACTGCAGGAACACAACACACAATAAAGTGTGTTATTTGGCTGCAGTTTTCTGTAAGGTAGGGTAATTCCCCAGATGGGCTGCTCCAGATTTGAGCCATTAATGGCTGTACCCTACCTCTCTTTAAAATGGGATGGGAGCAATGAGACCCCTCCCAACAGCTAGTTCAGTCTAGTCCTTTATTTATTACAAAATATTAGGTGTAATTATTTTTATGGCCAATGTAGTGAATTAATCTGTAAAAAGGCAAGACTAGCTGTGTATGGAAAAAATAGGAAAAAATCGATGGGCACCTTCAGTGTCAATTTTCGATTTCTTAGAATACTATAGAAAGTTGATTCCCACATATTGATTCCACATCTTACGACAGATATTCTAGACAATACGCAGAGGTACCTACTGCTCAATACCGCTCAGTTTTCACACCTTCGAACCGAAACGTACAGTTATGTGAACATAGATACTTACTTTTCTTTCTCTATGACGATGGTTTGGTCGCCCCAGCCGCGGCGCGCTAGATGATACGCCACGGCTGCTCCCATCATCCCACCCCCACATATCACTACCTTAGCCTTCGCAGGCAACGCCGACAAGCACCCTTCTAACCGCTCTTCGTGATCTAACGCATCCAATCGACTCGAAAACTCCCTAGACACTATACCTATACATTTATGCGCGTTATACCTTCGCACCGCCCGAAAGCCTTTAACTAACATCGTTTCTACTAGTAAACGAGTTAAACATTAGTAAAATAAAACAAAAAATTAAACAGATAAGCTATTACATCTACAAAGAATATTGAAAAGAAATCTATAAATAATTATCGACTATTGAGCTAACCCGAGATAAAAAATTGTTTTGAGAAGAAAATTTGACAGTTCAATTCCTGCTACAATATAGTAATCTGTGGTTCAATACTGTGTTGCAATTAAAAAAAAAATTAGTAGCGGGCGGGGCGTAACCAATAAATTGAAAGAAATCAACCAAGGCGAAAAATAAAAAATCTACCCACTTATTTTTATTTCTTATCGTACTGACTCACTGGGAAACTGAACCGTAATGGCATGAAAAATTATTGTTCCAGCTTTATATACAACCCTAAACAACAGAGAGATTATTGATCAAGCTATTTCTGTTAGAAAATGTCGTGCTTCGTCTGCCGACCTATAACTATAGACATCCCTCTTACAGTTCGCGCCAAACTTATTTATAAAACAACTATTAAAATCGGATTGTAATAAATAAAAACAAAAACTCAAGTCGTAATCTGTCGTTATAAATTATTCGAATCCGATATTTTTCTTTCTCCGATTTTTACGGCCGGGTTAAAGTTAGCTAGCACCAACTTCAACCCGGACAATAAGTTTGGCGTGAACTGTACCGGTCTATGATAATATGATGGCTAGCTTGTACTTCTTTAAAAACGTTAGCGCGCAAAATTTAAGTTTACTTACATAATCTTCTTTTTTTACTCTAATACAAATATATTTTAACATTTTACTTATTTACTCCTGGATAAAATCTCTTTGCATTACCTATCGTCTAAAGCAGAGTTTACAAGCAACTATTTATAGACTGTTTCTATAGTGACCGATAGAGGCAGTTCAATATTAGTTTGTCAATAATATTTCTTTTATATTTTACTTTTTTTATCTATCTTTGTCGCTCTAGGCGTTACAAACATGTCGGTGGTGGAAATTATAAATCACGATGAAGTAATTTATACGATTTTAGACAAACCTCCTCCGGAGCCGCCTAAAACGCCCAGGTATTTAAAATAACACAAAACATATCTCAAGAAGAGATTACCTAACTTTAATTTTTATTTTTTGCCATGCCATTAGCTGTATCTCGCGGTTTCACCCGAGTCCCCAAAGTAGGTACCTACCTAGTTATGTTATATTAAATTATAGATTTCCTAAAATGTCCATTCTTGTAACTCCAAACATTCTGGTAGCATTGTAGGCAAACTGGCTGGTAGCATTCTCATCTTAGCTGCATGCAATTACCTTTCATGCATCCCTTTTGTAGCCCAACATTCAGATACATCAATAAATAATAATTTATTTTTCTTTTAATATTAAATTTTTAGTTTTTCCATCTAGGTAGGTACCTACGTAAAATATAGGTAATCGTTGCTCTTATCTTCGAAACCTTCAAAAGGCTGCCGGCTTTTGTGCATTAGACCAGGGACTGTGGGGTTTTTAAGTACCCAATAAAACCACTCTGGTGGGCACCGACGTTTGCTAAGGCACATCTCTGGATACCTCCCCAGGGATGTGCCATGGTATACCTGGTACCATGGTATACATGTTGCAAGAATTCATATAATTTAGGTATTCTTATCATACCTACGTACTTAGGCAATACGAGTAAGTGTCTAATTCTTTTTTTGGATGTGGAATGGAATGTGTGAAACACCTCATGGATGCCTGACCATACCACCTAGGGGACGGCAGGGTTATTCGCCTTCCCTCCCTACCGATATCGATGTCATCATCTATCTACAGACTACATATATCAGCCAATCAAATCCATCTTATTCATCATGACGCCAGTCCTGCAGAAGAAAAACCGAATAATTATTTGATTACAGATACGAATCCAAATTAGAAAAAGAATTGAAAGAAGCTAAACGGCCACAGCTTCGCCGCACATTTGGTTACGCTGAAACACCACTCAAAGCGCCTGATCAGTTTTTAAAAAAAGGCCAAGGAATAGGTCAACCTGTTAAGAAGACTGATCATAAATGTTTTGTGTCCGGTAATCTTCCACCAGTTCCGAAACGTCCGCCACCGGGAAAGAAGCAGGAAAAACCTACAGTTAATTTCAGAGTTATTAACATAAAGAAGGCTATCAAAACAAAAGGAAAGCCTGTAGAACCGAGGTGGGTAAACTAAGGAACGTTCAATGCCTTTTGTAATTTTTTAATACTGGAATAAGGTAGGTTCTCTTGTTTAATGTTTACGTCATTACTTTACCTACTTAGATAGTTGTGGTCCGTCGTACCTGGTCTACTTTATGTTCTGATTGTCTACTAAGTAGGTATTTCCTTAGAATATCACCCAAACCCAGATCTGCAGGTAAGCAAAAAATATATCTCATTTCCTCTTATGATGACCAGGCTGGTGGACACTAGGGACGGTCATATAAAGAAGATCAAAGGGTCTGGCGAAGTTCCCGAGTTTTGCCTCAGGCCAGATTTTGGGCAGATGCCAGCCTACTTGGTGAAGAGAAACAGGCGAATCCAAAAGGCCATAGAAAAGGTTCGATATGCGGAAGAAAATAAGGAAAGCTTATGCAAACTGATTAGCGTCGAGGATCGCCAAAAACTGCTTCAAGTAAGTTGTTTTTGAACTGGAAATGTTTGAGCCGTAAATGTTAATTTAATAATTCTTTATGGAACGTGATACTTACGGTATTACTCGAGTTTTATTCGAAAGCAGCATTATAGGTACCTACTCCTAAATCAACGTATATCTAACAGTTCAACGGGAAAAAGCAAAAAGCCCATACCATGATTTTGACTTGATGTTTGTCTATGTCGAGTAAAACAGATATAAGTTAAAAAGTGGGTCTACCAGTGCCTACACCATGAGTTTTTCTCACTAGACTCGCTAGCGCCGCCGTAAATGTATGGAAAACCCTCGCAGCGCCTCTAGCGGATACGCAAGGAACTGAAATCTGCTATGAGATTACAGCGTTTCAATGCGTAAAAAACCTATCGAAAACCATTCGATAGAACTCATGGTTGAGGTACAGGATCCTCAAAATTTCAGTGTTCAAATATTTTTGTAAAATTCTTTTACAGGATTTGAAGCACAATTGGTCACTTATGCAAAAGGCATTCCTTCAACTGCCGATGCTTACGGATACGATACCCAAGATCCTTCGAAAGACCAAAATGGAGCAAGAGCTGAGACAGTTAGAAAAAGACATAGCTTTAGTTGAAAGCAATCCCTACATATACATTTACGAATAAGATTGCGTAGAACCTGTAAACTTTATAAACTAATGTATATAAAGGGAACAGCGGGAATCCAATGGATCTAAGCATCATAATAATATGACTTAATAACTTATTCTAATGAGGCTAATCTATCTTTTGGATTTATAACAGCATCAATTAATATAGGGTTTTTAATATTATTTACTCGAATACCTATTTAGTAAATCTTTATTAATTGTCGGCTAGTAAAGTTTGTACCGTCTATTTCGGGAACTGCCTGAAAGTCTACTACGGTTTCTCCGAGCTAAATTAAGTTGTAAGTTGGAGCTAACTTCTTGAAACAATATCTACTGTCTGGCTGTATTGATTTTACCTTTTATAGCTGGCATGGTATTAATATACACGATATTGTGTACCTAAGTTAGGTTTATAGAAGCAGACACAAAAATGACAAAAAACCACTTTATGCAGGTTATCTAAGGTTACAAAAGGTAGAGAAGATATTTCCTCGAAATAAAATTTTAGTAACGCCGACACTAAATTACGTAGGTACTTACCTACCTGCTTTATGTTGTACCTTTAAATTACTTTTTTATGTAGTTGAGTGTTATTTAGTATATAATTAATATTCCACATTTAGCATGTGAAAAATTATTTAGCGATCCTGCATAAATAATGACTGAAGCTAGAATTACTTATGGTTACATAATTAATTTATTTTTAAATAAATTGCTTTAAAATATACCTGCCTACGTATTTTTTTAATAATGGCAATACCATGAATATACACACCCAAAATACCATAGATATATATGGAATTATATATCTATGCAAAATACTATGCAAAATACTCCCGCAGCACAGAATAAATAACAGGTCCCCCGGAGGAGAGCTTCCCTGCTGCGGAAGAATGACAACTCATTCGCATTACTTCAGGAGAAAGACTTATGATGTAAAAAATACTGTTTAAATTGGTCCTCAATTGACGAAAATATCGAAAAATATTATAAAGACGAAAACGAATACCTACATAATTTTAAATATGATTTTGAATACGGCTCGACTGCGAACCTAAATAATAATAATAATTTTATTTCGGACCATAGAGCCATAGAAAATGTTAGTACAAACTTAAAAAACTAATGTTAGTAGATATACAGAAATACGTAGCAAAATCGAAATGTGTTCACATAAGTTCATCTCCTACTCCGGAAGCTAAAATCAATCTGACGTGCTTCAATGTTCCTCCATTGAAGCTCCTTTCATCTCCGCTTTCATATCCGAAGATCCAATTGACTAACGAGCTTGTTTTGTGTGACCTACCTATACTGTACACGTACAGGATGCCCAGAAAAGTGACGTGCAAATATTTTTTTTTATACAGTAAGTACTTTTAATCAGGTGGCAATCGAACCCAGGACTTCAAGCGTAGCAGTCGCGTTAGCTAATACAGTAACGCAGGATTATAAGACGAAATTATTTATGATGGCCACTAGGGCACGCTTTCCTGGCCTTATAGATTTACCCATAGATTTTCCGTTTGTGGAATGAAAATAAATTACCTACGCCTGAGAAGCTGGAATGGAACTATGTAGCTAGACTGGAAATATGTAGGTGGAAAAAATACAATAGTAAAACACAAATAATGTTAGTGGAAATAATGAAAAAAAATAATTAAATCATTTTATCTTCTAAACTACTAAAAATCGCGGAACATAGATGGGGTGATTCGGATGCCCTCTGATTAGAGGTAGGTAGGTATCTTATATCTTTGTACGTCATTTCTCCGGCCACCCTGTATGTCGGTAAATGGATAAACTGTTGCGCGCGCTGATGTATCGACTTATCGAGTTAGTAAGATGCTATCCTAACAACGACACATCGACTGATTGAATCTCATGACTCTCAATAATGATCACTTTACATAATCAAAACATTTTTTTTTTTAAATAAGCAAGCTTTTATTTAAATACTCTAAGAAGAAAATAAACTTTAAATTAAATCAAATCCATCAACTATTATTTATTACATTACAAAATTTATATGTCACGGATCGTAGCAAGTGAAAATCTATAGTCTCTGCCTACCCCTATGGGAAACAGGCGTGAAGCTATGTATGTATGTATGTATGAAAGCTTGTCGAATCTAAGGTTCATTAAAAAAAAAACTTCTTGGACAAAAACAATAATTTTATTCTGACAAAATTCATAAAAATAATGTGGGATCACTACAATATGTATTATTCTAATTGACTAGATTCTGAACTAGATTATTGAGAGACAGCCTCAAAAGATATGTCACCATGGCCAGTCTAAAAATGTATTTATACTTAATACTACATTATGGACACAAGTAGGTACGGCTTATTTGGAGGCGTGATCTTACTAGTTAACAGATTGCTATGGTATCTTACTCTGCACCTTTTGATTGGCAGCTGGCTCCAAATAGGCACATCAGTACAATTCGAAAACCTTACAGTTGATTTTTATAAAAAGTAAATCATTAAGAATTAAAATTATTGTACAAGTAATGTTTTGTGTAAAACTAATCTGGAAGATATATTCGATGAATCATTCAAATACAGATACATTGTTATTCTTAAATATACCACAATTAGACATTTAAATGGTAAAATTGGCACAAACTAATGCGTAATATAAAATTACAATTATTATTGTAGGTAGTAACATAGAAGACTATAATAGTGTTTAATGTCTAAACCGGATTTAAACAGTCGAGTCTGATTTAACCTAAAGAATGTGAAAGAGAATTGCCGCTCTGAACCCGTAATGTGTATGTAGTTGGGTACTAATGCGACGAATGCAAATTAGGTTCCAAAGGAGTGCAAGGCTACCGTTAGCTAACTGAAGACGAGCTATCATAATTTATTTTAATTTGTATGTATTTATGTACCTATGAATATTCGGATTAAATCTTGCAACTGAATTTTACTATGCTTAACCGATTGAGATGAAATGAAAATGCATGGTTAGCTAAGTGACGTCATTCTAAATCCAATATGGCGGACGGCACAAGATGGCGTACTGGTTATTTTTCAGCACTCCCATATTAAAGGTATTAAATGAAATGGTTTGCTGAGAAGAAAATAATTAAATATATTATGGCGGACTGCCCAGGATGGAAAACTAAGGTTTTTATGCATTGCCATGATATGGATATCAAATTGATATCAGACTGAAATAATCCGGCGATTAATAAAAAAATAACGAAATTGTAAAAATCATTTTGAAAACAAGTTTTAATGTAAACGATTGCGCGGTTTTGGAATCTCGAATGAAATCGCAGTGTAGGACAAGGCAGTTTTGGACAGGGTGAAGTGAAAATATAGTGACCAACAGTGCGATAGTGAATTGTGAAGTGTACTAGTCGGTACAGTGGTATCATAGTGATTCGTTTGTGTGTGTATACGTTAATTAAAAATGTTATCTTGTTGTTTTTCGGTTAATTGGTTTTAATTAATTTATCACTGAACCACAGAATACATAATAACAGAATGGCCACTCTCCGCCCTTCCCTAACGTCAGATACCTCAGGTTCCCCGAATTCTGCCGGTGTTCTCGCCGGACGGATTGCCAACAAATTCTACGCACTCTCACGCACACATTTGCATTTGCACGTGTACAAATGTAATTTTGACAAGTTTGACATTTGGTATTGTAGTGTGCAGCGGTATCGGAAAGTTTGTATGGAATGTCACATGTGTGCCTGAACCCCAGCTCGAAATTAAATCGTGGTGTCGATTTGTTTACAAAAATAAAGCGCTTGGCATGAAATAATTTTTTGTAGCTTATGCAATAGATCTACTCACATTGATGAAACGTATTAAAATAAGCTATCATCAGGCTACAGTTAGCATTCGACAGGCAAAATAAAATTGAATCGGCCTCCAAAACTGATATTGCACAATTTATAATGACTTAATCAGACTTAACTAATTCTCTACATAAATATATACAAAAATAATTTATTACTTTTTTATAGTTAGCGTTACGAATGATAGTTATTCGGTGGCGCGGTTTATAGAAATTTACGTAACTTCTTAGTACCGTTTGTGTCAGAGATAATCTGTGCCTCGACCATGAGTTTTTCTCACTAGACTCGCTAGCGACGCCGTAAAATATTTGTATGGAAATCCCTTGCAGCGCCTCTAGCGGTTACGTAAGGAATTAAAATCTGCTATGAGATTACAGCGTTTCGCTGCGTAAAAAACCTATAGAAAGTCATTCGAAAGAACTCATGGTTGAGGGGCTGATGTTGGTGAAAGATTCCTTCTCGCAAATAGACGGATTAGGTTAAATAGATAGGCACTGTAGAATGTACCCGGGATCTAGGTTCATTTTGTCGTAATAACTGCCTACTATGCAATAATTTACGTAGTTCGGGAAGGGACAGCTGTATCTATATCAATAGGGAATATGCACATTTTTTTTTATATTTTTATACAATACTTTATATCGTTATGTAGCCGTAAAAAAAAATCCAGCAACTTAAAACTAAAATTAAGTAACAAAAACAAAACGACCTCTGCGCTGCCACTGACGATGCTGTGGAAGTGGCGAAGTTTTGGGCACACCAAATTTAATTAAAAAATCGTACCATCGACACGAAGAAGTAAGAAGTAACAAAAAAAAATTATTCAATTATGAGACAGATATTGGCATTTTAAACACCCGCGATTTTGGCGCGCTTGCCGTGACGTCAAAGTCTACGTTCTCTCAACCAAACAACCACGTACAACAGACACTGTTTTAGTAGACTTTGACGTCATATTCCATTTGACCGATAGTGTTGCGTTTCAAGTGATTTGAATTTCCCACAGTTTTTTTGGACTTTTTAATAATTATTTTCTCATCGAAAAAGAAATAATATAAGAAAATATCTACATAGACATAATTCTAAAAAGTTCATAAAAAAAAATATTTGACCTTCTTTTAAGTCAGACGGATATTCCCTATTATATGCTTTTAGATGCTACGAGAACGACAATTTATCTCTGTCATGCAAACGATGATTTAAACCAGCATTTTAGATAATATTTAGATATTCTCACTCTCTTCACAATTTTTAATACTTACACTTCTTTGGCCGGATACGAATATACCTATATCAGAAGATACCACGGAACAGTAAAAACATTGGAAGTAATAAGTCGGCGCAACTGTCACTCTCCATTGCCGTTCGAGAGATCTCAGTCACGTCGTGATCGCACATACATATAGGTAGTGTAACACTTCCGTCAAACACTATATAGGTTTAATAAAATGCTCAATGTTGCCATTACTCTGCAAAAATCATAGCTACAGGTAAATCTGAGATGAATTTGGGCCATAAATTTATAGGATTAGGATTTTTATATAATAAAAATTATTATAATTAATGTTCTGGGTTGGGGTTGGTGGTATTAAAGAATCACTTTGGGTTGTTATTTTAGTGCTATTTGGCAAATAATTGAATAGCCGCGTTAGACTACGGGCATTTCTTTTGTGCATATCTTCATGTAGATTGTTACCCATTGCAAATATTAAACCTAATTTATACAGTCCACTGCTTTTACTATTAAGTCCCGTTAAGGCCTAAACAGCAGAAAAACATATAAATAAATATTCTAAAACAATTGATTACTAGAAAAAATTGCAATTATATGACTATAGATATAAAGTACTATGACTAAAGATATAAAATACTTCGGATTTTCATTTTAGTGCTGTTTGGCAAAAAAACTAAAGAAGACAAAAGACGGCGGATTTGGTTCTAAGGCGTGAGCACGTTGTTTTATAAGATTAGTTTTAAGATTATTAAAAGAGATACCACAGTCCTAAATTTTTTTCTCTGAGAATATTTCCACAAATTTAAATCTGTTTTGCCCTAATATGACAATGCAAAGTGATTCTTTATATCTATAGTCATATGATTGCATTTTTTTCTAGTAATCAATTGTTCTAGAATGTTTGTTTATATGTTTTTCTGCTATTCAATTAGTGCTTGCAATATCAATTAATTACACTGGTTTTGCATAGAAAATTAGCATCATAAGCCGTTCTCTGTTTTTCTGTTCCGTGGAAGATAAAGTAGAAGTAGAATTATAATTACAAATATATAATTATTGCTTAACTAATAATCCAGTCGGAGAACCTGGACACAATTAGAAATTTTGTTGACGCGTTACATTGTTTATTGATGATAATACTGATAACGTCATTATTTAAGTTAGTAATAATATGGTTGGTAAAACTATTAGGTACCTAAACCCGTTAAAAACACACTTAAATTAGATATTACTCTTGATATCTTACATAATAACATAACACTCTTAAATCTTGATTGTCCCGATCTATCCGCGAGTTTGTAAACTGTCGAAAGATTGTAAATTGAAACATACTGCTAACAATTTAACGTATTACTTTTAGGCACTAGCACTCGCTGGCAGCGCCACGGCACCGCTAGCTTGGCTCGCTCGGTTCGTGCATTATTTAGTCACAGTTCTAACCTACCAAGTGTGTGTAATTGTGGTGCAGTTCACAATCTATCGCCAGTGTGCAATCTCACGAGATAGATTTTAATCTAAAGGTGTATACAATCTTATGGTGACAGATATAATATAAAAATAAATAGCACGTGAAAACTACTCTAATCACAACAATTTAATTAATAGGACAAACATTTTTTAATGCAACGTGGAAGATAAAGATCTAAAGATAGCATTATTTCACAAAATAAATAACGGAGGAACAAGCAAAACAATTTTACATTAATAAACCACAATAAGACAACATTTTGGCAATGATTATTGCTATACTTAGTTAGCTTCTATGCGAATTTACTGGATTCTTTGTGAATTCAATATGTTATTGCACAAGTTTTACTTAGTTACATAATCGTATAATACCTACAGTTTATAAATCTTCCCTCGGCAGTTAAATTTGAAATACATATTTGAATGAAATATGTTTTCAAACGGCAGTAAGAAAGACACAGAGACACATATAAAAATCATCAAAAATAATAATTAATTAAGTCAAAGATTACGCAAATGGTAATTTTAGGTAAAAGGGCCCTTATCAACTAGGTATCGATTTATTTGTCTTGAGCAAGTATTTTACAAGGAATGTTTTAAAAAGAAATCGTTTCATAATAATATTGGTTTTAATTTAGCAGCACATTGATGCAGCAAAATAAATATTGTTTGGAGGTCTTTTGATCATAGTAAACATTGACTAACTTTGCTAACCTAAAATTTCATTCATTGCAATAGCTGCTAAAGTAAAACCTGCTTTTCAATGACTAAATACTAACATTGACATACTCTCATGAAGAATAATCTACGAAGATGGTTATCGACGAAGCTTGATCCTTTTAGAAGACACTGAAAAATAAATGATTACAATGGATAACAGCATCCGTGGATGATAGGGCCTGTTTCACCACTTCTTGATAAGTTTCCGTTAATTTACTTGGAATATAATTTCATACAAATTTTGTTCCGTTTTTTAATTTAGCGGTTAATTCAGCGGTTACCGGCTATCCAAAGGCGGTGAAATATTATGAATCATAATAATGTATCTCATTACATAATTACTTCGTAATTAAATGTATATATGTAACATACACTCACGTCTTTTTATCACAGGCATATAGTATAGGCAGAAACTAGCCATTTTCTTCGATTCTTGAATACTTTTTTGCTACTTCCACGCTCACTTATCTGATCTAGTCTTACAAGCGCGCCTGTTTCGAGTACAACGCTCTTGACCTTTTTTAAAGAACTCACCCAATAAATTCATACTTACTTACATACATCATCATCTCTTACCAAAACCATAACTTCTTACATTTATTAATATTGAAGTATGGGTAAGTTCATCCTGTGATCAGTCTAAGTACACAAATATCATCAAATATTTTATAAATAAGTTATTAAATTTAAAAAATACTTACATTTTTGCAGATTTCTTGCTCAATTTTTGATATAAAGAGCCTTTTGCAATGCCTGCGGGGCCCTTTGCTAGGCCGGAGGGGCCGCGAGCAAAAGAGAACGGCCTTTCATGGGGCTCGGGACCTTCAGTCTTGATGGCCTGCCCGCTGCGAAGCTCTGGATCAGGGCCAGTCCAAGGTATGTAGTCTTCTCTGTTGATATAAGGTAAGTTATATAAGTAAATGTAGTGCTTCTCAAACAAACACGTCTTGAACAAATTGTACCCACAAACATTAAAAAAACTGTGCATGTCTTCACACATCTTATACAAAGTAAAAGGGTTAAAGTAGTTCCTTATAGAAAAAGTGTCACTTGATAGAAATGAAACAGATATAAACAGTATAGTATATTGGATGCAGGATCAGTGTTGTTTATTACTCTACCACACCATGATATGCATTAGTATGCAGCTTGAGCTATGCACGCTATAGTAAATGAGACATTTAGCAGAAATTGGGAACATTTTTATAAAAAAAACCTCGTACTTGATTTGATTTCTCTATGCCAAGCATGATGACAGTAGAGAGCGGTTTACCAATGATTAAAAAGTTTGAACACGATACGAAATTGATTTTTTTATCGAGGCGTTTCGTCGTGTAACCGTTTTAAAAATGTCTTGATTGAAGTATTAACTGCAGTGTGCAAATAGCGAGCGTGCGAAAATTAATCTATTGAATATACGTCACTGTATCGCTTATTTCAATGCTTTGTTGTAATATGTTAGTAATAAATTATTGGTATAGACACGTGTTGTATGTACTCATTATTAAGTATAGATAACCATGCGTCTTTTGTTGGTGCCTAAAGCTATTATTCAGAGACGACGCTAAGCGCAGACTTACGGTTCCATATGTCCAATTTTAATACAAACTTGACATACGGAAGCATTACTTTACGCTTAGCATCGTCTCTGAATATTAGCCTTAGACTTCTGTGGGTGACGATAGTTGTATCAGACGGTGCAATAAACTGTCAGTATTGATCAGATCTATGGATCTTTAATATTGATATCCCAAACGTGCCAAACGAGTGCCATATGTGTATCAGTACAAGCCATTGAGCAATTACTCAGGGTCTGGAATCAATTAATATTTAGAACCCATAGCATCTCTATCAATTTTTGAGCCCAATAGATTTCGATATCGAAGTCACAACTAATGTGACTCACAGTAATATACGGTTGTCATAAGGTTGTCGTTGTCGGTTATAAGGTTGTCAATTTTTTTTTTTGTATTTAATCGGTGAAATTTGTGCAAAGACACAGCCAGCAACATAATAATTAAAACCTGAATTAATTTACTGATTCATTAATGGCGGCCCATATCCAGAGATACAAGAGCATTTGATTGTGTCATACAGCCCGCTGTGGCTTCGATGTCAGCTATATATAGTAACAGTTCTGCTCTACTGGTAAGCCTCTGAAAATATTGAGGTAATCAATTTGACATTGTATCTCATTTTCGGCTAGTTTTCCTCCTTGGATCTTGCGAGGAATGCGAATTCTGCTCGTTGGAAGAGGAGTTTTTGAATATAAGTGTGACTTCGGAGACATGTAACAGTTTTAAACAAAATATGACTGTGATTCTATTATTTAAGCTGTAAGTTCCTATATAATATGGTAAATCGTATAGTATACAATAACATTTTGAACGAAACTTTAAACTAAATACATACAGTAACAAACTGTCCTTTGGTCCGTTTCGTAGAGATGGATTAGGACCATTTGTTGGCGAACAGTATTGTGACTTGAACCGCGGTTCTGCACTGCTGCTCGCCTTCAATATTGGCCTGCAACATTCGCAGTTCACAAAAGTTTGTACCAATATTTGTAAAATAAAAAAGTTTCCTAAATGGCATGCAATATTCCTAATGTATCTAAGAATTATGAACAATTCATAATTCTATGGAAATCTTGAAACTATTGTGCTCCTTGAAACTATTATTCGGTGATACAAGAAAGCTAAATAATAATAAAATGACCATGAATGGGATGGCTAAGTTCTAGCGAGATCTAGGTATAATGATCTAAATCTATTCGCTAACATTAATATAAATGGAGAAAAAATCTCATTCATGTTTTCTGAATTTGGTAATCAAGTTACATTTCTAATTTCAAATGTAAAAAATACCAAACAAAATCCACGTTTACTAAAATATTACCCTAAACATCTTTCCATCAATCTAATTAATGATGTATCCTTAATGTCCAAAAATATACAACTTATTATGTCAGTTTATAATTTTAAAACATTGAGGATCTACTTTAAACTTATATGTTAAAAACACTTAACACACACATACACACGAATAATTTAGAGAAACAACGAAAACAGTACAAATACACACACCGACACAATCAGCGGAACGGAAGTACAAAATAATGAATAGTAAATTGAAAAAAATATATAATCAGACATGGCGTAATAAACTATTTGACACCTTTTAACATCGGAAAAAATATAAAAAAAAACAAGATCAAATTAAACTGCACTTTTTCTACAATTTGTTATAACATAAAAACTTGAAAATTTAACAATATATATGACTAATAACAAGTGTTTCCCTCTCGTGCTCTGAATAACGTTTTCATCCATCTCCTGAGAATTATGTTATCAATTTTATTGTGTCTTGGGACATGCCACTGCCACTCTTCGAGTAATCCGTTTTGGAGTTCTTCCAAGTTGTTTTTGGGGCAGCATTCTGGTTTTAAAGCTTCTCTTTAACAAGTCATATACATGCTTTATAGGATTCTTATCCGAGGGTCTTGTTGGCCACTGCATCACTGTTATATCCACTGAAATATAACATTCTCCTTTGTCTCAATATATTCGCTGTCTTCCATCGATTTGGACGAATACGCACGATATACACGATAATGAATACTTTTTTCTGTACCTCTAATTGTGCCGGTGTGTGTATAATGTGTATATTCAAAATTGTTACATAAAGTTTTCCTATTACCAAGAATAAAGTCCTGCTCTACTAAATTAAAAAAAAATACCATAAATAGGTTTCAAGCTACTTATATCGCATTTTAATCCTATATTATTATTGCAAGACCTTTAAAAAACAGGTCCATGGCTACTTCTAAGTTTAACGTTATATTTCATAGCGTTTAATAATAGCATGCATTGCACTGCGTCGTTGTAATGTATACATTTATATAAAATATAGGGTTCCGTACCCGAGGGTCAAACTTGCTGTCACTCATATGTCCGTTTGTCTGTCTGTCATCTGTCACATAGGCTTTAAAGCCAAACGGTTGGAGCTAGTCTACAAATTTTTACAGTAAAAGCACAAATTGATATTATTTCATGGGGGCGCCACTATACAAAAATGTTGACCTGCCCCATCATGACCATGCCCGTTTAGAGCTTGTTGCGTAGATAAATACTGTATTCTTTGTTTTAAAAAACATTGGAAAATTGATGATAATTGTTATTATTACGTATACTTTTCTATGAAAATATTACAAACCATATCCATTTTTTTCTTTGAAATTCTCTGGATTTGCCTAATAACCAACTTGATTTGATACGGAACCCTAAATGTGCGAAGTCCGAAACGCATTATTTTAATAACATTTGGGCAATCATAAATAAGCCTTTGACTAAACGAATTCATACTAAGCTATAACAAACTCTTATAAAACACATTTCACACAGCTATCTAATTTCGATGCAGTCACAAACACATTCACAGAACACCCACAATATATTTAAGTATATTTTTAAGGAGCACACATTTTAGTGTGTCATCACAACACGGTGTAACGCAAGGGTCGATGCTAGGTCCTATTCGATAATTAGTTATTGGAAAATAATCACTAACATAGATACCCGGTGAATCATACATGTACTTGAACTAATAGTCTTCATATCAAGTAATATTGTAAACATATTAATTATATTCCACAAGTGGGCGTGGGTGGTTATACGAAACGATAAAGATAAAGCGAAAAATACTCAAAAGAGTCCCGATTTTGATGAACTCTAAAAGTGCATTGTTATTCAAATTCTACTTTTTTATACTCTTAGAGAAGAATCAAACCCGTAGATTTTGAAATAATCTTTAGTTGTAACAAAAACACACGTATTATTACATCATTCGATATCCAATTAGATTTTTATAAAAATCCAGTGATGCAGTTTCCATCTAAATTGAACCCAAGTCTCCTTCGAGTATTTTTCGCTATTCCATATAGTTTCAAATTTTACAATCCACACCCGCTTCCGAAAAATCATTCTGTATATAAAAACTTCATATCTAATAGATAGATTCTACATACACTTCAACATCAGTATCGCCGGATTTTTTTTATCTGGGGGCACGGCGGTGCCCCTGCCAAGACGAGCAAAAAAGCGGCACGGCAGTACCATACTTTTCTCAAAGCAATTTTAACCTTATGATTAATTACTGAATAGTGGTAGTTTATACTATGCCATAATAGTGGAGGTTCTCGATATCGAAACGACAAATGTAAGTGTTTTAATGGTAATTTAAAATATTTAAATGTTAAAAACTGATCTAACTCTAATGATAAATCAGTTCAGCAACGATCGCGAATTAAGATAATTAAAAAATTCTACAGTTAGGTATTATTAAATAGGACCCAGCTTCGTACAAGCGAAAGAAACATACTTCAAGTGCTCGGTCCACGTCTTAATGCGGCGCGAGGCGGGCGGCGCGGGGGGCGGGCTCGGTGAGCGCATCTCCACGTGAACACTGGCGCACGATTTGTATGAATGGCGATGAGGCGGAGGTAATGAGTATGTACTTATCATGACAATGTCCTATATGTCCCGTAAGTTGCTAATGTGCTGGAACCTTGTCTAATTAACCTCCATATGACGTCATCCGCCGTACTTGCCGGCTAGTGGTGCTAACGCGTACTGAGAGCGGTTACGTCATTTTTACGTCACCAAGATGGCCGCCAGGCACAATATCAAATTGCGGGGGGTTTGTTTGACAATATAATGGTACGTCGTACAGTTTTAAATTCAAATGTTTTCTTAGCCAATGTATTATACTCATAAACTCCGCCGATTCAAAATAATCATTTCATGTATTCAGTAGCGTTGCAAAAATATCATTTAGTCGATAGTGTGGTCGTAGTCGATTGTTTTTCTTGTGATTATGAATGAAAAATAAATTTATGTACATGTCCTTAAAATATAATTACTTATGATGCAAATTATATCGCACATGTTAAATTTCGATGAAATATTCACTGACGTATTTTATTAAAATGTTTTGTGAAAATATATAGATGTTTTTGTATTTAGATATTTAAGCAACACCAGTGTGAGAAGCTAAGAAGCATTAGGATTAAGGTTCGATTTAAAAAGTGTTTATGACACGGATTTCATACTATACACACACTTCTTTAGGTACATTTGTTGGCGTACGTAACATATATGCAATACAGATGCAGTCGTCACGAATGTCCCTTCACTTCATTAAATTGTGGAGACAAATATAAATTGTATTCGATGTTCCCATCGAATATAATTAAGCATTTACTAGACATGACCATTTTTGGTCATGTACCAATAATGGTAGTTGGCAAAAAGATTTTTTTAACGTTTCAGCCTCGGTTTAGAACTTGAGTATTCGTATAGTTAGAAATCTGTGTTTGTCGTGTGGAATGTGGTAACAGAATATCTACTGAAACGTAGAATTGTAAATGTACAGTAGAAGTATTAGTTGTTGGAGTACACATGGAGGAAAGTTGAGCGAATATACACAACATTTTAAACTTTTTACATACTTTTTAAGAACACACTAGCCTTAACATATCGGTGAAGTTTTGTAGGCTAATTTGTACATTCGATCAATGTTCAAAACATTGCGTATTTATACAATTTTAGAAATAAATGAGCAAATATGTTAATACAATCGGATTGTGTGTGACCTCAAAAAATGGTCAGCACCTATTTCCCTTTTGATTTTTTACACCATTTAAACCATGATTCCAGAACGCAAGCCAGGGTAATAAGAGCAAGGTTTCAGACAAATTTGACGAGACGTTTGAAGAATAGCAGCCAAGATCTGATATTGCAGCCCCAGGCTACAAATACTACTATGATAAGTTATAAAAAAATGTAGTGTAGGAAGTGGAGTACCTACTATGAAAACTATTTTTGTGGGCTTAGAGCCCCATAACAGATAGATTTAGCTGCTCCGACTTGCAGCGGCCAGTCAGTGCGGCGTTCGGGACTAGTGTGCGATGTGCCTAAGTTTTATATAGTTTACCGGGTAGCCCGCATCCATTGGCTGATAATATACCCTATTTCACTCTATGTATGAAAAAATCTAAAATTATACAACGGAGATAACAAGGTAGCTTAGGCAATAAGCTGTAAGAGAATGTTAGCTTTAGCTCACAAAATAACTACACTAAATTCATTTTAAAGTTTTTACGTTTTTAATCTATATTTCAATAGGCGAAACAGTAGCCGCCATATTGTTACGTCAAAAGTGTCAACTACCAGGCCAGGTGACGTCATGACCATGAGAAACATGGCGTCCAGCGTTTTCGCTTTTACGCGCGAATATTGAAAATGTAAAATTTTTATGCATTTTTATGGCACTTAACGATTGAATCAAAATTTTTGTGTATTTTATATGGGTTTATTAGCAGGTCATTATTATCAAATTGAGACACTTCTATGATAATAGCCAATGAAAATACCCTATTCTCTAATATAACACTTTTGATTTATGAAGCGAAGCGGGAGGACGAGATGAAATCTATAGGTGTTGACAAAACCTGGATCATTTTCCCCCAGCTTGCGTACCGTCATGTTCGCATCGTAACATCAAACAGCTCATGCGTCTTACTCTTTCTTTTGTTCCACTGCAGGCCGCAGCGTCTCCTTGACCTCGACCTTCGCGACCTTGGGAGCCGCCTCCTCCTGCAGCACCGCGTTCAGCATCTGTTCCACTCTATCTTCGTTGTATTCTACGCTCTCCAGTGCGAGGGATATTACTCTTTCTGCCATCCCACTGTATTTTTTCTGGAGCTTTTCTTTTACTGAAATAGTTGATATTTCTTAGTTTTCATAGAAGCTCCTGTACAAAATATTTACTGTATTTCGTAAAATTAACAACTAACAAATAGACATAAGTCGATATGCTCCAAAACATTCGCCAAAAATAAATAAAAAAATGTTGGGCTGTACCAACCACCTATAATTTGCCTGCGATCTGTGTCTTTTAGGCCCACGAAATGCCGAGACGGGCACAAATCCCAATTTCCAAGTATAAGAATGCTGCTATTTAGAATTTGGGATGGTATGGTATGGTATAGCGGGCTGTTTTCCGCAACCGTCAATGCGCGTATTTTGCGTACGGGTGGGGATATTTAATTAGAATTTGGGATTTGTATATTCTTGATGTTGTATAATATCTTTTCGATAGAAATAATATTATAATCAGGTTTGTCACGACAGGAGATGACTTTTGTGTGAAAGTTCGTTTGAATAATTGTTGCAATGATTTTAAATTTATTTAAAAGAAAGGTTTGTCTATGGCGTTTTTGGATTGTGATGCCTTCGAGTTAAAGGTTTGTGTGTTGTTGCGAATGCGTTCATAACAGGATTAGAAGCCAAAATCACTGTTACGTGGCCAAACTTTTGGCTATTAGACAGTCCTAATTCTAGCCAACAAATTAAATTATTCGAACTTTGACTTGTTCCCTATATTTATTCTTCAGCTCTCCTGTACTAAGTTAAATACTAACACTCATTCTTCTCTGCTAAAGTCTTCATGATAGTGACAACTTTCTTCTGCGGCTGCGGCGTGGGTTCCTTTTTCTGGGGCTGAACAGTCTCCTTTTTGGTGAATCCCATGCCTATAAGCTCCTCGCTTGCCTTCTGCACGTTGTTGTCTTTGTTGGCGAGGACATCCAGAATCAACGTCTCTTCGGCTTTTGGGAATATACTCTTAAGGTATCTGGAATTAGAATTTTCATTTCAAAACTAGAAATCTAGACTATGTAAAAAGTAACATGTCAAAGGTCTTAAATCATAACTGTCTTATTGGTAATTGTACATCAGCCGTTAAAATACAGATTAGCATGTTAGTTTACAGGGAAGGCTCTATTCTTTCACTCCATGATAATGCCCATAAGTACACATAGCTAGTTAGTAGCTTTCCGCCAGCGGCTTCGCCCGCGTTGGTTATTTCTTATGATTAAAACAAATACCGGGATTTTACTGGGATAAATTCCAGTATACAATCTATCTCTGTGCCAGATTTAATCCAGATCCATACAGCCATTCTGGCGTGATTGACAAACATCCATCCATCCAAACTTTTACATTTATATTATTAGTAGGATTAGAGGAATAATTCAAATAAAATTTACTTGAGCTTCATCTTGGGCGACTGATGTCTCGCCGGTTGACCGTCTATGGACCTGGCGCCGTAATAACTGGAAGCACCAGAAGCCGGTCGCAAAAGTGATGGAGAGCCTGCAAAAATACAAAATTACTATAGCAGTATTATTATTATCGAAAGTTAAGAACTAATCAACATTATAGAGAACCCTGTAAGAGGTTACTGTAGTCTGCAATATGTCCATGGATTACGCGCACTCAAGCCGCAGACTATACCTACTATGTATACGTGTTACACGTTACACTGGCGACGAGGTATTCATTTTTAGACCAAGGATTGGTGGTCTTTTGTATACTTAACCGAGCAGTATATAGGCCTTCAAAAACGGCTGGCCTAAACTGAGTATGGTTATATTTTTCTAACTTTAACAAGTTTGTGTTAGAAATAGCATTTCTTACCATGCGGAGTGCCACTCATAGGTGTGTAGTGGCTGGATCCCTGTATCGAGCCGGACATGCCTTTAGCAAGCTGCAGGGCCGAATGCAAGCCAGACGCGCCCTTCTGCAGGCGCACAGCTGACGGCGACATGGTGAGAGGACCTGGAGTAGTGATGGGATGCTTCTCCACTTGGAGGGCTGATATGACTACTGCTTCCCGGTTGTAATACCTACAACAAATTTGTCACAGCGTATTTTCAATGAAGATTCCATTGGTATTATCTTATCTTCTTCTTTTTGTATCAATGATAAAGCTACTTAATGGTATAACATTTATATAATTTGAGCCCAGCCGGTGGCTACGTTAATTGCGGCATCAGTTGCGTTTATTTAATCTTCGAAGGTACAGGTGTACGGATGCTAGGCACTCCAGTAATTAACTTAAAAAAATTATGATCATTCTGATCATCACCATGGTCCCAAACCATTGGAGTTGATAGATTTTTTCTATTTCCGGCTACTTTTTTAAAATTGGATCGTTTACATTTATAAGAGAAAATATTTTTTGGGCAAATATTTTTAGGCATACATTATTAGGCATAGACACATAAATTATTTTAATTAGCCATAATTATAGATAAAACTAGCATAGCACAGCACCGAGAATACTTGATAAGAAAAGGGCTAAATTAAGCTTTAACCTATATACCACAGTAATGTTAATGAAAGACAAATAATATACGTTTATGTGTTACATAGGTGTTGGTAATATACGTTTATGTGTTACATAACATGGAGCCCGGTAAGGGCGCAGCAATATAATAATAAGTCAGATATACATCATCACACAAAAAAATACTATTAGGTAGAACATCTCATTAATCGAAAGCCATTCGCAGCCGCAAATGTAAGGATTCTATCATAATTATTTTCATGGTAAATTCTACTTACTTCTTCAGCAATATCTTGATATGCGTCTCGCTTACGGTCGGAAACATGGCGCTGATCTTCGCGACCAGTGCATCAGTATCCGATGTCAACGTCAGGGAGTCTTGGAATTTCTCATTGAGGTGAGACACCCGCCCAGGGACTGGACTGCCTCGAGGCGTGAGGCAGAGCGCCCTACCCAAGATAGGGCTGTCGTTTGGTGTCCCATACGCGCGGGGATCCTGACAATTTTGAAATACGTGGAAGAATTATTCGGAAAGATTTTTGAGTGATTGATTTCTTATTTTTGGTTTGTGAAACGATTTTTTATCAGGAATCTCAACTCAATTATAGAATTTTAAATAAATATAAAATTAAACAAAGGCATCTTAAAAAGCTTAACGAAGCGAGTGTGACACTTTAGACGGTACAACTTTTATGATTACTGATTGCATTCGGCAAATTAATTGCTAGAAGTAAATCAGCCTTTATTTTAAATGTATGTAACTGTGAGTGCCACCACAACAGTAGAGTGGTGCTCAAAAGCCGATATTCATAAGACAATAGATCAATAATATTTGGGTAGAAAACTACTCCAGAGGTACCTTTAGAAAAAGAAAAAGGATCTCGCCAATCTTATTATCTAGCTTGAAGTTGGCACGAGCTAACTTCAACTAAGGTAAGGTAAATAAGATAGTAATACCTAAGATGAAAACAGAATTGTATAAACGTAGTTACTATCCTATGTGCATTCAAATATATAACAAACTTGCTATGGAGATTAAAACCTTACCGATGACACCCTTCAAAAGGGCATTACGCAAATGGTTGAATAAAAAGTGTTTCTATTCATAGAAAGAATATTTCCAATTAAAATATTAATGTATTGGTAGTAGACAATGCATGACAATTTTGCTTTTATGATAAGGTAACTACTATTAAATATTTGCATGTCATTATCTTTATGACGAAATATGATGGACTATACTATAAATATTATGTAACACTTTGTAACCATATTTTTGTAAGCAAATAAATATTTGAATTTGAAATTTGAAGGGTTGAAGTTAGGATGGATTCCAACTTCAAGCCGGACAATAAGATTGGCGAGAACTGTAACATAGTGCAATAGTGCAAAGCATGTACTTACAAGATGTGGTTTGAGCCCCTTCGGATGAAACATCTTGGGGCTGTGCTGGGTGTTCTGGAACGCATGCTGGAGCCGTACGGGAGAGGGGTACGGGTGGACGTGGTACGGTGACCCGTGTAGCGACTGCTAGTTCCAATGCACAGACATAGGTGAACAAACGCCACTGTGAACAACTGTGCAATGTTGGCATAGCTTAGCTTGTACTCTTCATTCTTAATAACAGCCTTGATTCTTTATAGTATCCATAGAATCTTCTATTGTGTACTTAAGAAGAGAACAAGAAGCTGGTGCAATTACCCGAAAGTTATGCCTACCAGCAAGTGTTAATTATTGTGCTTCTTGATTAGGTAGCAATTAATGTTATTGTTTCAGTAATCTTGAGAAAAACCTAACTCATAGTTATCAGAAATCCTTAATAAATAAATATTTATGATGATGATGATAAGTAAAAATTTTGTTGTGAATAGTACTGAGGATAGTTCAGTTTGATGTATTTCCAAAAAAAACCACAGAAAACACAAACACATGTTCATCACATAGATATGTGTATCCTATGGAAATTGAACCCACAAGCTTGTGATCAGCTGTTCGACACTCGAACCACTAGATCACGCACATTGTCAAATAATTTATGATTAAGGGCCTAACTATGCCAACTTAATACTGTGCTTTAACACTGTGAGTATCACATAATTTTACAATTGCAAAGGTGATAGCTAGTAGCTTAGTACATTTTTTACATAGGGTGAATTGGATGCCCTTTGATTAAAGTGGTACCGAAATTTTAATTTTGCCTTCTGTCACCTTTTTAATATAGATTTAAGGCATATCTGGCATCAAGAAGCAGCTTACTACTGGGTGCAGAAAATATTTACATGATTGTAGTGCAAACAAATCTATTATCAATGATAATAAATAAGCATATAACACACAAAAGTGCTCTTCATTAATTGTAGTACTTTGTAGTAGTCTGGATGATAGCCATTAGGACAGAGGCACCAACGGATCCGGCTTTTCATGATCTCTAAATATTCTTTTACGAATGCTAATTCACATCTGAAAATTGACACGAAATTATGATATGTAAATATTTTTTTAGCTCCAAGCTTCATGACATTGAACCAGGCTCAGCCAGGCTAACATAACATGTGCACCACACCAAGACTGTACAATATATTGCTTTGAACTTTTTTATGTGCATTATGCGACAAATACTTTATACCTATATTATAAATGTCAAGAGCTCAAAGCATATGGAAGCCTAGGAAAATCTTTTTACTTATATTGCAGGATATATAAGTCAACGTAATCCAGATACAGTGTTCAGTCCAATGGAACTTTTGAAGGCCAGTAGTGTTAGGTGTTTGCCAAGCCTATGGTAGCTTCTTCAGTTCCATCTCAATATAGCTGCCTCTAGGCTAGCTAGACTAAACTATCTGTAATCTAATTGGAAAGGCGAAGATCTGCTCACCAAGATGTTTTAGCATTATATTTGTGTTATACGATTTGGCAAAAATATTTTTTTTCCACAAGCCCTGTAACATACACTCCAACCGAAGATTTCCCAAGTTTTAAACATATCCAATTATCATCATTCAGCGTTCAATACCACAAATTTTATACACTTGACCAAGACTAATAGGTTACTTTATTTATAGCATTCACAAAAATAAGTAATAGCACCTTATAATGCTTATTATCGGTTCTTTAGCAAATATTAAAGTATACAATAACATTAAAATCAGTTTTTTTTTGCAAACTAACCTCATTTTCGCATTGAGAGCCGAACAACAAATTATCTGTGCAGGACAGGGGGTCAGAGAGTTGCTGTTTAAGCTTGAAACTTAGAACATAATATTATTATTTCCCCATGCTATAGTGTGACAGATTTAATTTAATAAATATCCCACAGATACGACTATTTAGCCTTGCTTTAACAAAAAAATATTATGGGATTTATTTAATAGAAAATATAGCAGTGGTAGGTATGTATTGTGATAGTTACAGTAGGTAGTAGCTCCGTGGGCGCGCTTGAAGTTATTTATCATAAATCAAGAGGTGGTTACCTGAGGGTGTATGCATTCCAGAGCGATGTGATGCGCCGCACTCTGCAGCGATTTATGTTTAGACCTTAATTCTTCCATTTCATAAATCGAAAATTACAAGAAAAACACGAAATTCAAGACATGGATAAAACAAACTCGCATGTGTTGTTTACATTTCAAGTGATGTATTTCAAAACAATGTTTTAATGATTTGCCTTCTTTGTTTCGTTGCAAATTTTGTCGTTGAAAATCTTAGAAATAACACAGATTTTCAGAGCCGACCGAGATCGAGATTTTTACTTTTGTAAGTTAAAAAATGTTTGTATTGAGGGCGCGCTAAAACTGCGCTGTCTGTCAATACGATTGCGTAGCGTTCAGAAAAATCGATAATTTCACGTAATAACAGTTTTTCTTTTCACGCAGATTTCGGGTGGAGGCGGACCACAGATTATGGATGGAATGGATCGGATTATCTATTAAATATTATGTGCTGGTATCCCCATGGAACTACTTCCTTTATTCAGTGAACAAATAAAGGAAATGGTTTCGTCTTTTCAGCCACGGCTGTTCTGTAATAGTATTTATATAGGTAGGTACCTACCAATTTATTTATTAATATTATAGTCCCGCCGGACGGTTGTGGACGTTGTGTGAAACAGTTTTCCGGCTTAAAACCACTGCACCACTGAATGAAACGCGGCTCGGCACCTCCATCATTCAAAGTTGAGGCAAAATAGTACCCAGGAGATCAGATTTCTCCTTAGGACTATTCTATGGCCCAAACTACCATCAATCTTACGGAGTGGCAGTAATGGCTGGCAAGTTTAGGTAAGTAAGGTAGTTAAGTAAGGCAACTTGCCAGCCATCGACGAGCGACCATCAGAAAGCACGACTCCCTGAGCTTCCAACGAAATAGAAATTTTGCTGTGCTATTACTCGTTTACATATATGCCAGCGTACATATAGAACTTATGTATGGGTCTCAATGTATGGTATTCTCGTTGGCGAGTGGACCAATTGCGAACAGTCCTACCCGCACAGTCAGTAGTCTGAAAAATTAAACCATCCAGTCCAGCATGGTGGGCATTAGTCTCCCAAGACTATCAACTCTGCAAATGGGTACTGCTCAATGACTTTAAGAGTCGTTGTTTGCAGGTGACAAACAACGACTATTAAAGTCATTGAGCAGTACCCATTTGCAGGCTTAAATAGCCGTAGGTACTGTGTCGGAATTACTGTTGTGAGACCTTCACTGGCACGTGTAGATTCGGGTGTGGAGCCATGGTCCATAGTCGCCGTCTTCCAACCCAGGAAGACGGTGACAGCAAATACATACCCCAGAATGACGCACGAAATTGTGCTCAATCTTATAACCTGGGTATAGCAGGTAAGAAGTATCGGCCGAGCAGGATATTTGCGCCCCCCATCCGTAAGGAATAGTAAGGTCCACCTCGAAGGAAGACGGCTAGAAGGAAACCTTCCTACCTCAGTGGCCCAAGAGCTGTTTTCGTCACGAATTCGGAGGTGCTTTAGGCAGCTTAAAATGATTAAAATAATGGAATCTCACAGTTACTGATAGTGAACTACTAAGAGAGGCTAAAATGTTTATTTGAAGATTTTTTTCAGATGTAGGTATACTGCGCAGTACCAAAATAACCAATACCTTTCCGCCAGGCTCGAATTCACATGATTATAATGACCTCCGAATTCGGTTCAGGTTCAGGGTTCAGGTTCAATACCTGTTGTTTGGCACACGGGTTAGTTTATGATAGTTTACTTTAATAAAACAATGTTTATGTATGCTACATAAAATCAGTATATTTTTACCAGTGATTTGGTTCAGAAATATCGATATGTAGGTAGGTATCTGTCCGTGAAAGCCGTTAGTTTTTAATAAACCTTGCAGCGAGATTGTAAATCGTCGATAAATTGTGAACACCATCATACAAGAAAACATTTTCTTAGACCATGAATTTTACTCCGTATTTACTTACATAATGTACTAGTTTCATCATAATATAGGTTGTACATACCATACACATTTTGTCATTTTGTTTAGTTTAGGACTTTAGGTACATGGCGTTGAACAGGAGAATTAAAAGTATAGTCCGCGCGGAACTAGTTGGCCGAGCCTAAGGTAGGGACGGGGTTGAGGCGGCGGGTTACTGTGAACAAAAACAAGCGCCCCCGCCCTCCGCGCGCAGGCGATCTCGCCCCTCCGTCACGCCGCTCACATATCTAAGGCGCGGCCAACTAGTTCCGCGCAGACTATTCTTTGCGTTGAACCAAGTCGAACCAATCAGTTTATCAATATCGGTACCTAGGTAATCAATGTATCGGTTAAAACCAGATCATGGTTGGAGCTATGACCAAACGAGTTTACAATCTTTCAACAGGTTTACAATCGCGCGAGATAGATTTAACTGTATTTTCAATTTTACGGTGATATATCTATTAGGTAGGTACAGAAGTTTTAAGTTTCACAATTTCAGTTTACAAATAAGTACCTATTATTTCTATGTAGGTACGGGTATACAAAACACGCAAACGCCAATACGATACAGATTAGATATGTGACGTCACGACATAATAGTCAACTCGGGACGATATCGTCCTAGCTAGATGATCAATCATGTAATCATCAAGTTCATCATCATTAAGTTGGCACGAGCTAACTTAACCCCGGCCGTAAAAATCGGAGAAAGAAAAATACTGGTTTCAATTCAACCCGGACAATAAGTTTGGCGAGAACTGTAATTGGGCTGAATCAACTGCACATCGCACAAATTAAAATCACTATCTCTTTACAAACATCATTGAAAAGGAATAGAAAATATTTAGACCTGTCAAATACGTCTGGAATAAGTAAATTATTGATCCCAAGAGAGCTTGAAATTAGCGTGTTCGTGTCTGAAATAGTGTTAAATATTTATAGAGTCCTTGAATCCATTGAAAAATAGTTAGCATAATCTTTGACGATAAGACTAGACTGATGGATGACCGAAATTCACGATAAACAACCAAGAGAACTCGTGGCAGGAATAAATATCTTCTATAGTTTACTAAGTTGTCTGTTAGAAACAAACTAAAAATATCTGTTATAGGTAGGTATATTGCCTCATTTAATTTGTAATTCAAATAATCAGCTACGTTGTGCACGGTTTGCCATTTGATTTCTAGGGGGACTTTTACGTAAAAATAAGGGTAGCATAACGGGCAAATTATAACGATATTTTATGGCCTAAATTCCCTTAGAAGAAAATAATAGACGTTCAAACAGCAAATCTGTGCATGGCTTTATATTTTTAAATACAGTAGGTACATACATAATATAATTATATCACAAAAAAAAATATTCATCCATTTCAGGTTTTTATATCGACTCGGGTGTTAAAAGGTTTTACTTTTATAATATTCTACGAATGTTGCACATTTATTCCAATACTATGATACGAGTATAATATAATTATGTGACAGAATTTTGTATTTTTCTGGAATAAGTAGTTGTTTGAAAACACGAAACTCACCGAGAGGCGCTGTCATTTTAAAACGAGAGTAAAAAGATCTAACAAGAATTTCAAAACACTAAACTAGTGCGGGTTCTCTACAGAAACAAAAGCTGAATCGTTGTAGTGTAGCTGTAACTCTTCAACCTACCTCTTTGGTACATTACCTCAACCATGAGTTCATGAGTCGGCGACACTGTAACATATTTGTACGGAAATCGCCTGCAACGCCTCTAGCGATTATGTAAGAAACTAAAATCAGTTTACAGGCGAAACATTTACGAATACGTCTTCTGCAATGAGTGAGCAGGACCTTATGAGATTGAGATAGTATTCGACTAACCGCGATTCACCAATGTTATAAGCCCCGCAAATTGATAATGGCGGGCTGGCAGCCATCTTGGTGACGTAAAAATTACGTAACCGCTCTCAGTACGCGTTAGTACTACAAGCCAGCAATTACGGCGGATGACGTCATGTGGGGGTTAATTAGACAAGGTTTTAGCCGATTAGCAATTTGCGGGGCTTATATCGTAAAATTACGATAATTAATTTTATAATTACTGCGCGGTGCGCCCGCCACTTGCGTATGCAAACACATCAAGCTACATTAAATTACATATCTAGTACAAGCTAACCTATTATATCCAGAAAGCCGATACAATGAGAGTAGCTTATACTGAAAATGTATGAGAGTGTCAAATCAACAGCTTGCTTTGTCTTTGTAGCAACAGCTGCAGGTTTTACTGTTTATGTCATGGTTACGGCTACATTACATCCAATAATACCGATTGCAAAAAAAATATGGATGGATCCGTTCAACCTGGCCCGCCAAATAAAAAAAAAATGGTTTTCGTATAGCCGGAATAGCGAAATGTGGCGTTTACTACTGCCATGAACCTAGTATGTGTCAGAGACCGTTGCGAAAAATCAATTGAAATTTTAATTTGGCGGGCAAAGTGAATGCTTACTTCCAAAAACTTTATAGTGTTTTAAAATTCAATAACATTACAATCTACAACGATGCATATATACTGCAATCTATACGTATTAATTTTAAACTATATGTCATTAATAATCTGAATCTTTTTCTTATAAATATAGCGCCGAAGAAGAGACGACTGAGGTAAAGATTTTAGAAAAATATATATTGAAATGTTTGTCATGATAACGTTTACTAACAATTGACAGAATGAGCATTCGTTATAGATTTTGAAATTATTTGATACCTTACAATAAACAATCTCTCAGTAGTTTGAATAAATACATATTGATTTTACTTACATTTGGACTGTTTGTTATAAAAGTACAGTTGTCGCCAAACTTATTATCCGGGTTGAAGTTGGTACGAGCTAACTTTAACCCGGCCCTAAAAATCGGAGAAAGATAAATATTGGATTAGAAATATTCAAAACGACAGCCTACGACTTGAGCTTTCGTTTATATTTATTAAAATCTAAAATTTTTCTTTCTCCGATTTTTACGGCTGGGTAAAAGTTAGCACGTGCCAACTTCAACCCGGACAATAAGTTTGGCAACAACAGTACATAAATTAACCTGCACTGATCTCATTGTATGAAATATGCATTCACTCATTTTTTTTGTAATGCATTTCACGACATTGAAAGAATTATATTTCGACTACAGTTACAAAATGTATGTTGACTTTACTTGCACCATTAACCAGGAAAATGTGATTCAATGTGCTTAGATAATGTTTAAGATATGTTCTAACATTTACAAAACTTCTTGAAATTAGTTTTTCTTACTATGAAAATGGCATTAAACGCCGTACATAAATGTAGTATATTATATAATACATACTTGAAACACTTCCGTCTGTCTCTACAGATAAATTCGTACAATAAACATTTCACTGTCGTTCGAAATTGCCAACACTTTGCTGAAAAATTCAACAATATCTATCTCACATATTCCTACAATTATATTAATTGGATTCTCAATAAATCACGCAATACAGCTTCTTTAACCAACAATCATAAAATCCAGCATATACAATCCAAAAATATGTGTTTATACATACAACCGTTACTGTAATACACTCCAGTTCATAATTATGTTCATGTATATAAGTTATGTTACTTTACCCAAAGACAAATCTATCATTTGTCAAATTGATCTCAAATCGTTACAACATAGTTTTTATTAGTTTATCGATTAATATATAATTTTATATATAAAAAAGTACCTATAATAGGTATATTACCATATATAATTTAACGTTTGCATGAAATTGCTTACAGCCATTTACTATATAGCAGCTGTAAACTAAAGAGATTATCGAAACTATTTCGATGGACCGATATGTGGCATTAATTTATTTATATGTATTTATAATCACTGTCTATGACACGCTTATAAACCTTAAATATATGTAAACTTAAATTTATAAAACAGATTTACAAATACCGATAGAAAAAACGCATAAAACCGTTCATCTCGCCTCACCCCTCGCGGTTCATCAATCGTTATCAGTAAATCTTGAAGTATATATTAGTAAATAGAGATATGTTGTAAAACAACTTTTCGTTTAAACGGTCGGACCGTTACATTTAAACTAACTTATCATAATAACTATTTACAAATTACAAAACTTACTTAAATGTATTTGTCAAAGAAATGGTGTGTAAATAAAATAAGAAATAGAGCGGGTGCTAGAGGGAATCGAGTATGCAAAATGTGAGGACCGCAGTCTGTAGACAGTTTTGAACTCAGAAAACCTTGCAGATTAAGTATCTGGATGTTGCCGGGAGGTTGGGTGGTCCACCCAAGGTATCACCCAGGGTACACCCTTAGGTATCGAGTAAATGGATTGAACAAATACTTTGGCACTATTTTAGTGATAATATCCCATTTTTTCCTATGGTTAAAGATACTTCAATCTTGTCAATAGAAATTAAATAAAAAAAAGTTAAAAAATGATATTGGAATTGTAAAAAAAAAATACACAAGAAATCAATCCTTTTTAATTTGACAGTCGTTGTTTACACATTTGCACAACGAAATACAGTTTAGCTGTTTTTTGCAAGAAGAAGCATTTGTTTCATAATTTTATCTAGACACGCGGCAGTGTGTCAAGCCAGGTTCAAGCAAAAGGGACTGGCGACGCAGCAGTTGTCGAACTAACTGAGCCACTTTTGAACCCCTAATAACTCAAGATCTAATTTTTTGTATTTTTTTCAATTGACTAGATTGAAGTTTCTTTGATCATAGGAAACAATAGGATATTATCACTAAAACTATCACTAAAATAGTGCCAAAGTAATTGTTCAATCCATTTACAAAAATAAATGGACCAGCCAACCTCCCGGCAACATCCAGATTCTTAATCTGCAAGGTTTTCTGAGTTCAAAACTGTGTACAGCCTGCAGTCCTCACATTTTGCATACTCGATTCCCTCTGGCGCCTAATCTAAGATGTAATAATGAAATCACAACGAAATAAACTTTATAATGTCAAAATCCGAGATAGCACGCAACCATAATCACAAGACAATTTTAAATGACACGTGAATATGTCTTTTTTCTTATTAAAAACCAGAATAATACAGAACATACCTATAAAGAATTCAATCATAATTGAATCACTTAACATAATAGAATAAAATCGGTAAATAACCTGCTGATAGCTCTCTTTCTATTCGTTTTAATATCAAATAAACTTTATTGTATACTCTTTAAAGCTATCAAAATTAATGTTTCTTATTATCCCGTAGGCGTTCTATGTACAAGTGTAACTGACTGGCGTAGTTAAAAATGTTAAAATATTTGAGCTTACCATCTGACGGCTTAATTTTTTAAATCTCTACATAAAATATTTCCATATATTTGAAATACAGACAGGTAGATATAATATTTAGACAAGGAAATTTATCAAAATCCTTTCTTGCGATAATCTGAATGCCAAATTTCATCCTAATCTGTTCAGTGGTTTGAGCTGTGTGTTGATCAGTCCGTCAGTTCGTCACCTTCCCTTTTATTTAAACAGATTTCAGTTTTTGACTCCGTTTTAAACCACATAATATTCATTATCAAATTATGTTATATATATAGAAAGTTATTTATGATCCATATTCTATATCTACCATGCCCGAGATCCGGATAGTAACAATAATAAGAAATATCACGACATTAAACGACAACAATTTAACACGTCATGTACTACAATAGATAGAACTTGATGTTAGTATGAAGAACATCTACTTATACAATCTTAAAATTACTGATTTACGAGTCCTTCTATGATTTGAACATAAATCTGATACGAATTGTGGCAAATAGACGCCGTATTATCGTATTGTATACATCATAGTATTGTAGCTGGATAGAATTCGGATAGGTACTTAATGTATGCTTACCCGGGTTACTAATTTTATTTATAAAGAGGAGAAAAATGTATTTTATTAATACATTAATACATGAATATACAGTACAAATATTTTCAGGGTAAGGTCTTCTAGCATAATGATTAATTAGTGTTCACTGCTAACAGATAGAATATTAATAATATACAATGCTAAATATGAAATCCCGGACAGAAATCACTTTCAATTTCTTTATGCAAGTAGTCACTTATGTGAATCTCTAGACATTCGTAGTATAACAATAATATGTACAACAAGTTCATATTAGTCCCGCTTTGGGAAAGATCTCCACTGCCACCATTTCTTTGACAAATGCCTTACACTTAAATCCGAACCGTGGCTTCACCGAGCGTTAGTATTGTAATCACTTTCGGGGCCATCATGGTACTCGTGGAAGCAGGGCACGATGCAGAGGTTGGTGCGGCACTCTGGGCAGTGGTACTGCGTCTTTCGTCGCAGGATCCTGCCGCACTCGTCGACCGTGTTCCAACAGAAGTTGCAGCTGAGTGGAGGGCCTGACCGCACGGCGGGCGTATGGCTCGCCCGCTGCGTCTGTGACGTCTCCGAGGTCGTGGACTCAAACGACGCTGAGGTGGAGGTCGCCGTGGTGGTCGTGGACGATTGTCGCTCGGCTGCCGACAGCGCCCTAATCAGCAGTGATCCGACTTCTTGTTCCAGACGCGGCTTCCGGGTGACTTGACTCTGCTAAATTTAGAACACGCCATGATTAATTATACTCGAGCCACGGAGGATACCTATGTTGTGGTTCACATAAAAAGTTGAAATAGGTAAAACTACTTTTTACGGAATTTATCCTCTAAACTTCTAAAGAAACGTCATAGTAAAACATACCATCACGGGTTCTTTTCCGAAAGTGTGTAAAGAGTGCAAAGAGTGCTAACGAGGCTCATCAATGTGGGACGCCAATCTTAGAAAGTAAGTAGGTTTAGTTTTTAGTTTGATCAGCAATTTAGACCATTATGCGTAAGGAACGAACAAACACAAACGCTGTAAGCGTTTAGATTAGTTTAGTTTAATTGATATAAAATTAAAAATGTTTTATTTCAATTAGACCATATAAATAGGCACTTTTGAAAAGTCAAATTAGTTGCACGGTTTTAAAAACGTGGGAAAATGAGAAGAGCTCCATAGTCACTCTTTTAAAAAATATTGTATGACAGTAACATATACCTTAGTCGTTGTGTACTGTGGGTAGGAGTCGTGTTTCTGCAGCGTCGCAGTTGTCCTTGGCACGGCGGCGGTAGTCGGCAGGCTCGGCTCTGATGTCTGCTTGCGAATATTTATTTCTTCGGGAACTCGAGATTGACGCTTGAAGTGCTTCGTTCGCCGATGCCAGCCGCCGTCGGAATTTAGATCTGCTAATGTCATAGAACTTGGGTTATTATTTAGTGCATAATGTAAATTCGTATTAGTCCAAATAAGAAAATCTTTTTAGCGAAAAAAATTGGAACATTGCTCAGAAATTTCATCACAAAAACATGTTGTGGTAAAACCTAATATAATAAAACTAACTCACGTCTCAGCAAGGACTTTTCTTGGCACCTAGCTGCCCCTATACTGGTATATAATAGGGACTAGTATAATTATGTGGAAGTACCGGTTTTTAAATCTTAGTTTAGACGTGCCAATCACACACAGTAGACACTGCTCGGCTTACTTGCAAGTGGGTACTACAAATTATTACGAGACGAATGAATGTCGAATATATAATGTAATAATTGCTTGACATACTCGCATTAGCGGTGAAGCCCACAAATAGACTTAAAAAAATGCTTCAGGTCAAAAACTGAACGTGCCAACCCGTATATGTATATAGTATGTATATGCTGGAACTGATTTCAGCTCCAGCATCTTCTTGCTTTTATGCTGATAAATAATCAAAGGGACAACAAACTTGCCTACTTGTTCCCATAGAAAACAAATCCTTGTGATCTGTTTCATACGTCGACTGTACATATACTAGAATCGAGATCATTTTCGTATGAAAACGTCCCACTGATAAAATCTTAGAAAAACGGGTAAGGTACATATTCAGGAGGTGTAATAAAAAGAGTAAATACAAAATAATCAAAAGTATTTATTAACTATTTTGGTATAGAACAATTTATTATTTATTAGTGCTACGCACAAAATACATAAATTTTGCCTGTTTATGAACAACCATAAGTAGAGCCAATAGTCGTGATCATTTGGAATCATATTTGAAATGTTTTTAAGAAAAATATATTAATTCAATTATACAAGGTGGAAGGGACACCGACGCACAAACGTCGTGACAAGGTTTCACTCAAGGTCAAAAATAAAATGACCTAGGTCCTAGAAAATTATAGGTTATTATAGATATTGACATTTTCGAGATGATGTGCGTCGATGTCCCTTCCACCTTGCATAAAAACAATAATAAATTAAATTGAAACGAAACGTCAATGATTCATGTGGGCGACTTCAGAATTAAATTGAATTCGAATTTGAATTCGAATAGTAATATATGAATTGAATTAGAATTAGTAATAGGTATATGACAGTATAGGAAGTTTTTACCATGATTTTATTATATTCATGAATGACATAATCAGGTGCTTAAGTATGGACCGCTGTCTAACCCACCACATTCAAATTTTATTTGCCAAAGAACCTACACATTCTTTCGTTCATGGCAACTAACTATAGCATAAACACAAGGTATTTTCTTTTTGTAAAAAAAATGCATCATTATATTACATTATAGTCCAGGGGGGCTAGACAAGTTGCATTTTGACATTCGAATCGACAAACAAAATGTATGGAAATCACACAAGCTTGCGACAAATCGGGCTATCACTAATGTCATTCACATACATTTTATTTGTCGATTCGAATGTCAAAATGCAACTTGTCTGCCCCCCCAGTAAGTTTCGTCCATTCGTATGTATGATCATGATGAAATATAATGGCCTGGCAGTGACTTTATATAGTTATGCAAGATATAGTAATAGTTGCAAACTGTTGCCATGAACCCAAAAATACGTTATTGATATACAATATTAGAAATATACGTTTGAATGTGGCGGGTAAACAAGTTCTAAGGCTTGAACACAGGCCACAAAAATCATTCACACAACGTCATCAGCACTTGCACTACAAAAACCACCGCTATTCTTACCGAATACGGGCGGTGTAACGTGCAAACTGAATAGCTTTAAGTGAAGTCATGTGTCCACTTCAATCTGCCATATACAATACATACGCTGCTATAGAATAGGGCGGCGGCGGCGCCCCAGATAATTCAAATGAGCGATTCGCACAAAAATATAAATCATGTTTATATTGTGTTGAGACAAAATAAATAAATTGATAAAAAATATTGATTGATTGATACAAGCAAATTCACGACTACCGTACAATACTAATAAATTTATCATGAATAATACTATTTTAGCAAACACTGGTACCTATACATCACTGGCTTGTGTGTGGGTGATATTAGATCAAAGTTGTTATAAGATGTAACATACGAATTTATGGATGGCTAGCTCTTTATCTGACATCCATACTTAATACTATAAATGCAAAAGTAACTCATATTCTTTGTTGCCTTACGCCTAAGCAGCTGAAAATATTTCGATAAAATTCGGCAAGGAGTTGGATTACATCCTGAGGAGGGACATCTTTCATCATCAAAATCATTCTTCAACTAAAGTTTATATTGACTTGGGGTCGGCCTAGCTTCTCCTGCCTGCCATTTATTCCTCTCAGCCTTCACCTCAATTTGTAAATACCTATCTATATACTAAAATGTTATTATCTAACTTACGTAAAAAATACCTTTCTAATAATGAATGAATTTTAAAAATCGGCTCAGTAGATCCGCTACCGCCTCCGCTACCGACCCGCTAGCGCCTCACAAATGTTAACTCTTTATTATAATATTAGTATAGATTGATATATATTAGTAAATCACATCACGAAAAAAGGCTAACTGCATTTATATCAGATTCTAATTGTATAAAAATGACAACATAACCTGTAATATTTATTATATCTAACACTACCCACACACAAGTTATAGTAACTAAATCATTTTTGTTATCTGGTAACATCAATATTTCACGGCCAATTACTTAATGACCCACATAATTATAATACTTTTAAATCACCTTGGATGGCACTTAATAAAGAAAAAGAGAAAATATATAAAACGCGAAAGCAGTTCTCACTCTATAATCTGAGCACGGAAAAAATATTGGAGTAAACAATATTTAGTGGTTAGATATAAAATATGTTTGTTGCTTTGAATCTTGGTAACATGTTTTTTAAGAAGACACAATATTTCAGATTATAGAGTCACGTTGTGGAACGTCACCTTCCCGCTTCTGAGCAGTCTTTCGAGATACACACTACGCAGAGCAACATTCAGGGATAGATAATCAACTATATACATATTATATTTACATTTGAATGACCTTTTGATACGTAGCGTATGTTGCCAGCCTAAACGAGAAAAACCATCTAAATTATTATTTTTTAAATCAGTCGAAATTACAAAAAGTTACAGAGATCGCAAACGCCGAAATTAATTATTATCGTTGTAAATCTAAGCGAATAGAAAAATATAATACTTCTTAGTTTATAATACTTTTTAGAAAATTATTAAAAAAATTAATACTTCTAAAATGACGGTAGTGTCAAGATCACAAATCGTACGCGCGGGCGGTTCGACACTGCATGAGAAACAACAGGAAAACTACAATATTAAGAAATTCGGAACTATACTAGTAAATGAGAGCGGGCAATAAAAAATTAACCTCGTCATAATTTGTAAGAAACCCACTATGCGTATCGGCAGTTCTGCGCGGTTATAAACTACGGACTATTATCTATGTTGTATGTATGTATCTATGTTATACATAACATGAATAAAATCGGCTTTCAATTGTAATATGCCACATGTTTTTTAAAACAAACTAACTTCGATGGAACATTAGTCATGAATTAGAAAAGAAGCAAGACAAATCTTTAAAAGAGATTTGGGAAAATAGTGGGTTATACAGCGTGAGCAGAAAATCAAACGAAACAGGGCGATAGTTGGGGTTATTTGCAGTAAAAAATATCTCTGGGGCAGAGCTCTAACTTGATTTCCTTAAAAGTTATGACCATTTAAGTGTTTTCTGACGAAAATACAAAAATTTGTAGTAAATATTAATTTATAATAAAGATTCACAGCTTTACTGTGAAAAATCCTGCTAAATGGATAAAGTAGGATAGAAGACTTGAAAATGTGCAAAAACAATGAAATACAAAAACTTGTCCCGGTGACACTTAAAAACTTGTGATGTTCAAATATTTATTGTGATATTTGCTGTATTATTATTCATATATTTTTGGACAGAGTTCATACTCATTTAAATTAAATAAATAGGAATAGTAAAAAAATAGTAAATTGAGATTATTCTTAAATATATGCAATGTAGATCCGCTCGCGAAACAAGCTACAAATATCTTACACCGATACGGACCCGTACTACAGTGTCAGTCTACGATTTTTAGGTTTGTGATAGAGAGATGCCTACAGGCGGCAGCTCTCGCACAGCCAATGATAGCATTAACACGTTCTAGTACGGGCCAGGGGCATCTTACAGTGATGTCACACGGTACATTGCACTGCGTTGCGACAAATCGCACGTAAACACACTTAAGACAGCGCCAGACAGTGTGTCGGACTGTTTGAAAAATATATTGGTCTTTCGTACGCTTGTACAGTATGGGTGGTCCAGTACGCACAGCGATCGGTACAAAAGTACAGAGTTGCGTTGTCGACGCTGCAACGCATCGCAACGAACCGTGTTTTAGCCCTTATCCCTAACGTAATAATACTAACTTACACTATAAATGCATACTGACATAATTACACTTCACGCCTACCTAATTATTTTACATTATAGGAGATCTCTGGTAATGTCCCTCTTTAAGCTAATTTAACCACGTAGTTGAGAAACACTAGTATATAAAAAAATACGAAGTGTTTTGTAAAATCAGTCTAAATATCTAATACGGTACTCTCTTTAAGTACGTTTGCGAATTTTTTTCATTACTGGCATGACAATCACAGGATATCGAATTATTTGAATAATAAAATTATTATAATAAAATTATAATTAATAATCATATTAGTAACTACATGTAAGTACATAATTAAGAAAAAAAATTGAAGTTTGTTTTGTTATTATATTGGTTATCGAAAAATAAATGCAATACAGTGTGGCAATGTGTTCTATGTTGACCATTAATATTATTTAGAAACGTCTTCGAAAAGATATTTACTTTCTTATAAAAATGTTATGCTCCGCATAAAATTAATGTAATGAGAGTTATTTGAAGAGAGTGGCATAAGTCAGAGGAGGCACTCGAACAGCCTGGATGTCAATGACAACAACCGAATTACTCCTTTCCGAGTTAGGCTGGTCTCCTTTTAGTTTATGCTTGGTAACGTAGGACAGTCAGGGCCTCCGAGTCGTTGGATGCAGGCGGCACATGACCGGTCTCTGCAGTCTATGAGTGAGGCCTTTGTTGAGCATTAGACTCTTTCAGCTGATATGTTGATGATGATGTTGTTTATTATTTACAATATCTGTTTCTAAATTTAATCACAAAAAACACATTGCCACACATTCAATACGCAGTACGAATAAAATTGCGCACATAGGTACTTTGATTTAGGTGACTTCTGTATGAATCAATAAAAATAATATACTTACTATTAAAATACTTATAAATAGAGGTAGATAAGAATATAACTAAATGTAACCTGCCACTTAAAACTAAAAACTAAATCTTTGTTCATGTAATCGTTTTCCTCAGGTTAAATTTTCAGATTACTATTCATATTCCTATTGTCTGGTTCATTTTGAAACAGTAGGCGATACTCAAGATAATATAGAGAAATTCGAATCTGAAAAAGTGGGTGAATTCTTTTTGAAAAATTAATAAATTTGTCACATAAAATAATATCCTATAGTCCGTTTTTTAATCTCAGACACTAAAGTGACATTACGTGGGATGCCAGTTTTTTGCTTTCTTAAATAGTGATGTGGCACTTTCGAAAATTATCGCTAGTAAATTGAACTATGGGTTTTTTTATATTGAGTTATTCTGAAAATTCTTTAGGTCTTATTTTAAACGTAATAATCATGGGTCGGAATAGGTAGTTTTTAAGGACTAAATAACGACAGCGAAATGACAGTCTACATTTTTTTTTTCATTTCAATTTCAATTGAGTTGGGCTTTAATGATACGATTTGGAATTGAAAACCTTTAAACAGGTAGGTAGGTACAACACTACACAAAAATGTTGGTATCGATTTGGTTTGTAATTTTGACATTTGCATGTGTCAATCTAGTCTCTGAGATTAAAAAACGGACTACCTATAACTACTTTGAAATTGGCACCAATTGCCATAGAGGAAAATTGAATAGAATATAGATTAGGCAATACTCAAGATAGAAAGAGAAAAAAATATGTGAACTATTTTTGACAAAAAGAATTGACACACTTGAATATTTACAAATCGCGAATGATCAGACTGAATAGGTAGTTTAACTCTCAAACTGAGGATGGCTTTCCTCGCAAAGCAATAAACGTGATGCACAAAAAGCGGCAGCTACACATAATAAATTCGCTATCACATTCGATCCGACGATTATTAATCACTACGGTTGTGCACTTCCCTAACAGTAACAACACTCGTTCACCGAACAGTTCATAACTTACGGTTCTATTGAGATCTAAAAAATACGTTTTAATTTTCATGGCAATACTAACGCTATGGCCATCACCTGTCAGGGTCGCCAGTTACACTTGAACAGTTACTTATTACCTAAACAATATTTACAGATTTTACATTCACGTATTATGCCAACAAAAGGCTTTTTTTGATTTACTAAAAGCAAGTTTGTTTTATTTTTACATCTATAAGTGTCAAGTTGCATGATATTGTTGCGAGCGACCCAAAGCTGGAAGCGGCGTGGCGTCTCATTACTCACACGAGATACGATATACCTACTACCTAAGTTCCAAACATTGCTTTATATTATTGCCTATAGACTCCGACAGCACGCCGCAGTTGATGTACACTAGACTTACAAACAGTATCCTCATTCAAATGACCGATATCAACTCGATAGCAGACCGATAGAAACACATGACACGTTTAATTTTATTAGAGGCTTATTTCTGGGGAAGAGATGTAATAATACATAATTAAAATTGGTGAATTAAAAGGTTTTAGACCATTGCTTTCGTTAAATTTGGGTATTTGTAAAACACCATATAAAACTAGATATTTATTTATTTCTGTTTGTATAATGACATAATTATCATCTTTAGGTTATTATATTTTTTCAAGATTAAATACGTGGAACATAAGGACGTAGCTAAACTAAAAAAATAATGAGATAATAATAATAATATGTAAAATAATTCGTATGTAAAACATATCTTTGGCTATAAAAAAGATTTGAAGAATTGTTAAAACCTTACTAAAAATGTCTTACGTATTCCTATAGAACTAATACCAATTCATCTAATCTTTTATATAGAGATAGATAGGGTCTAATATTATCATTATAGATTTATTATAAAGATTTCCATTCACCTATTATTATTGACACCCGATTACATTTTTTGTTTAGCTAAGTTCCAAATATTGTGATTTTTGCAAATAAATACCATAATATACCGAAAGCAATGGTTCGAATTGGCCAAATTTTTACAACAAAACAATCACGCCTGTATTTCCCAAGGTATTAGGCAGAGATGTACTATTGTTCACGCCCACAGTTTGCCTGTATGATCAGGTCCAATATAATAAGGAGGTGAGTCTGTTCCCATCAACTGAACACAAATTTGAATTCAGAGCTGCTACTGAAAATTTAAATGAAAAACCCAACAACACTTTACTCGACCTGGGAATCGAACCCAGACTTCAAGCATATCAGTCGTGGTTTGGACCACTACGCTTACGAGGCAGACACTTTGTACACTGAGCATTGAAATAATATCATGTAATTTATCTTGGCGACTGCGTTCGATCCCCGGGTCGAGCGTTATTGGGTTTTTTGTGAAATTCCCAGTAGCAGCTCGAAGTCTGGATTTGTGCCCGGTTGATAGCAATAGGCTCGCCCCTATTACATGGGATCTAAACATACCGGCGAAATGTGGGTGTACATGTAGGCCTCTGCCTACCCCTTCAGGGAATATAGGCGTGATAGTATGTTAATTTATCTTATACCTAAAAATTAGCCTTTAATAAAACTAAAGTTTGAAATCGTATTTCTACTAGGCTATGATGTCGGACTTAGCTTGTAAGTCTGATGCACATTGTGACTCTGTCACAGGCATTTTGAAAAACAGACTCTTAACAGACGGCGTCGTCCATACATTTGTATTACAATTTCACATACGGACGAGTAAGTTTACGCTTAGCGTCGTCTCTGAATATTAATATTAGAATTGTTACAATTTCGAATTTGATTGTTATTATAGAGTGACCATCTTTATATTGGTTAGTTTAGCATAGAACTATGACCAAAAAATTCCAAAACCGAAGTATGATCAATTTCAGTGCAAAGTATAGGCGTCTAAAAGAAAATAAACTGATCAGAACTCAGTTCTGGCACTAACGGGTCACTTCGCGTTGTTTGGTCGCAGTGCAACCTAATTGACACAAAGAAAGATGTTCACAATAAAATAAAAATCATTGGCGAAATCATTATTATAATTGAACGTGTTGTTGTTGTTCGATTCTAAGTCGACGACACCGTTTGTAAAAATCTGAATTTTACAATATGCCTGCAACAGTTCCACAGCCGATACTGATAAGTACTAAACGTGTTCCATCTAATATTTACAACGCGAGATGCATGTATATATGATCATACCGCGGCTGTGCGAGGGCGGGATGCGGGGGCGAAGGCGCCATATAGGGCGGCGGCCCGTATTCCGCGCCTTGCCACTCGTGTCACAACGAGTACGACTCGTCGGCTGACACGCCGCAGGCCGCGTTCTATTGCATTGTATTAAAGTTCACCCCTAAAATGTTCAGGGGTGTACTGTGCGCCACGGCCTGCAGCGGGGGGAACCCGTGCGGCGGCGTCGTGTCCATGAAAGCGGGCGGAACCTGGTGCTGCGGACACAGCAGCGCCATCTGCTGCTCGGGCTGCTGCTGCTCCTCTTTGTGTTCAGGCGGCGGCGTCGTGTGCTCCCGCTTGATTCGGCTTTTGATGCTCGGTCGGTTGTTGGGGTAACCTTTTTTTTTGTATTCCAACCAGAGCGTCCGGTTATTGACGCCGAACATCCGGGCCGCTTTACAAAAACCAATGCCACCAAAGCGGACGGCCTCGAGAGCCCTTTGGAAGTTTTCCTCCGACTGTGGGTTGGTGGCGCGTCGACGTTTGGCGGGTATCACTGTTGTGGGTTCTTGAGCGGCCTGCACGTCAACACACGAGGGGCCTGGCGACGGGCCGGCCACGCCGAGCCCCTGCCCGTAGTTAATATCGCCATCCATGTGAGGGTTCATGACATTATTGATGTACATCCCGGGGTCGGGCTGCAGCGTACCGGCGCCGATGCAGGCGTTCGAGTAACGCGGGTAGGAATGCTCCATCCACTGTCCTCCTGGGAAGAGAGATAAATGTACGTATTTTAATTAAAATTTCTAGGTACAGTATAATAATTTTGAGTAAAGATTTAAACAAACGGTTTCTCATTGATCTCCCTTCCCTGGAAAGTAAAACGTAGGCCCGGTTGTTAAAATAATTAAGATTTAAAGTTGATATTACTCATATTGTTCGTTTTATAATTTTACTGAATAAATATTAGTCAATTTAAATAGAATTTTTGACTGTATTTATAGTGGAATACCGGGTGTTTCTTAATTTTAGACAACTATCTACACATATAACGGAACATGCATTGGATACTTACAGATATAAAGCATAGAATAGAAGCAAAACGATAGAAAAAATACTCTAACGTTTAGAGGTGAATGAGAAACAGAATGAAGTTTTACGTGTTAATTATATCAATTCATTTTATGTAGATATCTTTTATGGCAACATTTTTTGTCCTATTGGGATAATTCAGGGTGATGAAAACATAAAATTTTATTTCCTGTTAGTGGAGTCAATGAAGCTGAAAAATCATAAAAACGTTTTTGTCTCGTATTCTATGAAAAACAGCCCCGTTTGCTTTTGACTATCGTGTATCTTTCCAAGATTGTTGATTGATTGTTTGATTATCAAGAAATTTTCAACACACTTCAGGGAAAGGAAGATCTTCACAACATTAAAAGCTTAATAACAAAATGGAGTTCTGTTGTTTATAACAAAACTACAAAAGAAATAAAAAAAATGGAACTTAAAATAAAAGGCAATTAGATGGATCAATGTGTGATGGCGACTTATCTTGAAGTTACATTTTGGTAGGTTTTCGATAACCGATGAGTAGTAAAGCTCTATAGATTTCGGTCTAGAGCCTCACAGTCACTAAATAGAGCCGACTTCGCGATGTGGATTGGCTAAGAGACTTGTGCAGACGAATTCGGGTTATCTTAGTATCGTAGTTATAGATATAGTATATACACTATACATATATATATCTTACGTAAAATATCTAGGTTCTTTATCCTTGCAGCCTAGCTTTAACAAATCGCAGCGTTACTTAGGTCTTTAAAAAATCTTACGTTTTATTTTTTAGTCTGCAATGATTCCCCTTGCCTTTCCTTAACTATCGGAGTCTGCTGACAATTTTAACCAGATGCAACTGAATATCAGCCACCCATTCATAGACTGACGGCGGCAAGCGCAACTTAACCATCTAATGTTATATAATTAACAAATAATATCAATTTCAGTGAGTTTGTATTGAATTTGAACTTGAAGACTCTCAGGCTGTACGACTACTTACATGACAGTGTTGCCAACTCAACACTAACATGGTTTGAAATTAGAAACTATCCAATTGAACTCCACGTTGAGGTACAGTGACTATATATTTGGTATTTCGTCCATCACACAAGACCCTAATGGAGAGGGAGTTACCTTGTGGAATCGCGGCCGGCGCGTTCTCCATCCCCAAGGGCTCAACAGCGAGGTTATCAGTTTCTGTCTGAAATTATAAAATTTTATATATGTCTTATATGATCATGTTCTTTAACATTTTCTCTTATTTGTCGATTGTACAGGTAGTGCTTCGACCGTGCTTTTTTACGGCTTTTTCTACATATAGTTAAAAAAGCATAATGCTTTGACTACTGTGGATGCTAACAACAATTTGAATACTACGAGTATTACTGCCAACATAAAATTAAATTCGTGTTCATACACTCATAAATCTGTATAAGCCCTTATCTCATCATTCCATTCCTTTGTAGGCATGTCGAAAAGAAGGTCATCAAAAGCCCATACAACTCAGCCCAAAGTAGGTTCCTCGTCTGATCTCCTCTATCCAATTTAGGTACACTTATTGGAAAAAATACCCTGTATTACGCTGGTTAAAACTGTAATCGTACTTATTTTTTATGTGGACTGGGGGATGAGAAAAAATAAATTTTAATTTGAGAAAAATCACGACATTTTGGCACACGTTAACTTGACAACTATCTGCTGTCAGTGTGTTTAGGAATGTCAAATGCACGTCATTAAGGAAAATTGATACCAGTTTCATACAACTTGACAACTGTCATGTACCTTCGGTACAAATTTGGGCTGAGTTGTATGGGCTTTTGATGACCTCCTTTGTACCGTTGGTACATGACAGCAGTCAAGTTGACCGTTTTTACCATGAAGTCATTAAGAAACAAATAATATTGTGTCGGCGTTATTGGCGTGCGTTTGCCATTCCAAAACAGACACTGACAGCAGATAGCTGTCAAGTTGACAGTTTTTGCTATGAAATCATTAAGAAACAGATATAATAGAGGACATCACTACAAAGAACCGATCAATAGTCATTACAGTTTTTGTCTGTTATTGAGTACCGACCATTTTTAAATATCTGACATTGGCAAAATCATCGAATGTTCGTCGATGGAGCCATAACCCTTAAAAAAAACAGATAATAGTGTGCCAAAATGGCGTGATTTCTCAAATTAAAAGATATTTTTCTCATCCCCCAGTCAACATTAAAAAAGTACGACTAGAGTTTTAACTAGTGAAGTACAGTATTTTTTTCCAACATGTGTACCTTCGGTACATCATTTGGGTCGATTTCGATAACATCCTTTCTTATGCTATGAAAAGCTGTTAATTTGAAATTACAATTAGACCTTCAATTTTGAAGATTATTAATTATAGATTATTACCCATTATAAATTTACTAAACTTTAGTTTATATTTTATTAATAATGATAAATTATTCTCCCTTATTATATATTTTATACTTTGTTATTATTTGCACGCCACATAAACGATGTTATTACAATAATAATTATAATGAAGTAAAACCTGTATTTGTAACATATGCGTCCAGATAAAGATACTATTGACTATGAGCTATACCTTTAACTTTTTAATACTATAATACTGTGGGTGGATATTCCGAAGATGACATTTCTCAAAACAATAAAATGTGAATTGTAAACTAACGTCTTCTACCTGTTGTGTGTTATCGATGGTTCTGATTTCGTGATATTCGCGTATGCGCCGCTGCTGTGGCACGCTGCTCAGCGTAATTGCTTCAACTGTCTGAGCAGCCTCGGTGCGGCCCTCATTCTCCACCATGTTTAATGATGTGGAACCGGTAGAACTCTTCCTGCGCCTAGAAAAGTTACGTGTTAAGTTTGACTAGTGTAAATGTCAGATGAGCATTTTTAACCATGGAGCCTTAGCGGATGACGTGAAGTTACTGCCGAAATGCAAGTTGAGTTCATCTTAAGTTCAAATTGTGTGTTCATATTATCTAAGAAACTTTAAACTATTTACAAATTGACGATTTTCAGTTCTTTTCTCCTTGCTTTAGAACCAAGTCTTTATGTATAATTTGTAATGTATACTATTTTCTGTCCCCAAAAAAATAGTTTATCATTTAAATAGTCAGTTCAGATTGTTATTCAGAAACTGATTATTTTTATTGTCACATGAAAAAGCTGAGGTGTCTCTAGATCTAGCTCTGATAAAAAACCTAAAATAAGGACATTTTTGATTTCTAGCACTAGGTGGCGCCGGCGTTTCTATCCTGACTTTGTAGAGAATGCCGAAAAATCAAGGCCTTTGTAATAAAGACAAGGTAGTATCGTAAATATTCATAGGTGATAATATATATGCGTATAATATACGATTAAACTTTTGTTGGTACAAATCTTCACGCCTACTACTACACACGCCACAGTCTTCAGTGGCATTGACAATGCTCAAGTTAGTATGTATTATTATAATTTTTTAATTTGTTAATTTTAGTAAGTAATAGAAATGTATCATTCCCACCTCTTACGCCTGTTGGATGGGGAAGCGGCCGGCTGCGAGTCTAAAGAGTCGCCCTGCTGCTGGAACTCATTCGTTCCTTGTGCGCGCGTGAGTGATGTCGAATCGGGCATTTCTGTAAGGCCTTTGATTTTGAGCAACTTTGCAGTGTCCAGCACCTGTGAACAAATACTTAAAGAGTGACGTAACAACAATCAGCGAGCTGCCACAGATAACAAGTACCGTATACAACATCACGCTAGATACTTCTTACGCTCGATTAAAATGAAATGTTTATCGTTTTAAAGGTCGCAACAATAGGGAAACTTGTTTTGACCGATGAAGAAGTATATAAACTAAAAATTTATCACATGACACATGCACATTCGTACTTACCTTGGGCAACTGTTCTTCTGTAACGTTGACCTCCCCACAATACATAAAATCTACCATTGTGCGCAGGTCTGCATATGTGACATCTTTTAAGATGACTATTGGGTGCGGCGATGGATTTTCAACGAATAGAGCCTGAAATACAATCGCGAGTTGTTAATTTCAGTTTATTCGTCTGTATATTGACTTGTAAGGCGACTTTTAGTGATTAAATTATGATACTTAATCATAATAATTTTCACCCCCATTCCTTGTCCTATGTTTAGCACGAGGCTCCTGTCATAATGGGACGGGTTCAGCTGAAGTTCACCGTGCTAGCCTAGTAAGGGTTGGCAAACTACTCACAATGCGAGATGTCTCTCAGGCATGCAGGTTTTCTCGTGATGAACGGTGAAGGTAAAACCAAGACATATGTTCATTTTTCAGTAAAGTTTGCGTTCGCTTGGCCTTCACTAGGTTACAAATTTATAGGTCTTTGATACATTCTAGGTTCAGGGGAGTAGTAATTGCAAAAGTAACTATACAATATTCACAGCTGTGTACAATCTTGGTTTAAAAAAGTTATCCTGCTACAATTGACCATTTTGGCAGTAGGCGGGTGACGGGTCAGATGGAATGATTCACCTTAATACGCACATGATTGCAGTAAGCCAGAGATGCGTGCCGAGGATTCAAAATCAAGATCTTGGCCAACAACTTGGCAATCGAATGGTCCGAAGAGAGGGAGAGGAGGAGGAGGAGAGGGATTAATATTATTGATGAAATGAATATAGATATAGAATCATTAAAATATTGATGCAGTTTAATCGTATTTAGTTGTGTGGGAGAAATATTATAGGCGGTCGGCGCGGCGTAATACAGATGAATAGCAAATATTAATTAATTAACATACATTGTTATGGTCTATTATTTTCGAACCTTATAATCTTGGACCATCTTTCTTTGACCAACAATGTGCCTCCCTCGAGTAAATAATGCATAGACTTCTATGCACACTTGTACAAAAAGAGTAATTATTTAGCGCTAGTGTGCAACCCAATAGTTAGTCTCAAACATATTGTGTAATTCTCCGGCGCAATATAAGCAATCATATAAAAAAAGCTATTTCAATCCCGGGATTATAAGGCATATCTGTTTTTATGTCGTTTTAGAAATAATAAAAATGATTTAGCACATAAATGAACAAATTAAAATAATAATTTAAGAACATAACATACATTTTACGTCATTTGGTAATTAAAAACTGAGGGGCTCGTGGCCAAGTTGTAACAACACTGATCAACCGATCTGCAAGGTTAAGCTACACTTGCCGCGATCAGTCTGTGGATGGGTGACCATTCTTAACATATCGAGACCCCTCCGTGCCTCGGAGAGCACGTAAAGCCGTCTTTTGCGGTTATCATACGAACACCTATGACAGTCGTTAGTGGCAGTCTGAAAGCTAAAAAGCCTGACAACCAGTCTTTCCTTCAAATATCGGTATTGTCCAGAAATTGGGTTGCGGAGGTCTGATGGCAGTCGCTAAGTGTAACATACTGATATTCAGCCGCATCCTGGTTAGACTGGAAGCCGACCCGAACATGATTGGGAAAGGCTAGGAAGAATGTAATTAAAACCTGTACTTATTCCGACTCCTGCTGATAATGTAAATACGAACTAGTTTCAATTACTAGCTTATCTATATAAATAAAAATGAATTGCAATTATGTTAGTCTCGCTAAAACTCGAGAACGGCTAAACCGATTTGGCTAATTTTAGTCTTGAAATATTCGTGGAAGTCCAGGGAAGGTTTAAACGGTAAGAAAACTTTTATTGGCGGTACGAAATTCGCTGAGTCAGTAAATTAAAGAATATGTTACTCGGTAAAGAAGAAGCTTTGTCCTATTATGTTATATTACGTTATTAATGTTGAAAGAGCAGCAAGTCCATGCTTGTAAAGAACATTAAAATATTATAATATAGTACATGGTGCCTATAATCTACCTTAATGTTATGTGACCTGATTTTGCGAGTAAAACAAATGGTTAAACTAATTGCAATAAGTACCTTTTATAATATTATTAATTTTAAATTTACATTTGATCTTGCTGTTTTAACTGTTATTTGAAATAATAACTTAATCTTTGTATGGGAAATGCTTAATAAAATACAAAAAAGATAGTTAATAGTGGCATCATAGAAAGTAATACATCGGGTATAGGGAGGCCCCTCGCAGAATTTATTGAAGACCGCTAATGTCAATTGATCGGACAAATAGCGCCGTCGGATATCGCCATCCGCAAACTTAGTACGTGTAATAGCTATAGCTTACGTCTAGCTACGTCACCTTAAGACGTAAGTTTAGAATGTGAAGGAAGATTTCGACTGCCCGCCAGCCATGGAAAGTGTTTAGAAAATACAGTGTAATTAAGTAGTGTTATATTGTACCCAGAACTGTACTAAGGCGAGAGGTGCAGACTCCCAAGTGCAGAACTAATGCCGGTGCACGGGCACCTCTCCACCGCATGCTAGAAACGTATAACACACACTTGATAGACCTCGACATATTCGCACTGTCACACATTCAATTCAAAAAGATGGCTACAATGAAATCAACAAAAAGTTTGTAAACTTCTTCAGTACCCTTATTTGCTTTCGAAACGCGCACGTTTAACTCTTTCTTTATAAATGACTTCGTAAATTCGGACTTCGTTTAATAAAGTATGTAATATGGTTAAAACATAATATGTAACTGTTTTATGCCCCAATAAAGAAAAATGAAAATGAAGTAGTTTATCACAAAAAAATTAAGTGAGTCATTCTAATTGAATGTGGTGGTTACTGACCAAATTGTACACGCTGGTCTGTGTATTGCTTTAGTATGTATACTTATTTGCGGGTATAGTGTGTAACATTATTGTTGGTGAACCCTAACAAATAAAAATAAAAAAGTTTTTTAAATCGGGCAAGTAGTTCCGGAGCCTATTCAATGCAAACAAAAAAACATTCAAATCTTTTCTCTTTATAGTATTAGTATAGATTACTTACTTGAAAATATGTGCTGCACGCCGAGAGCACGACCTTGTGTGCTAACAGTTGTTTGCCGTCAGCGGCCAGTGTCACATCCACCAGAGTCTGCGTGTTCAAGAGAGTCGTGAACATGGATATAAAGTTGGGCTGGTGGTTGTTCCAACGGAGACTGTACTGCTGTGACATTTTGACGTCGACCTGACAACAACGACATAAAAGTTACTAGCTATAGAGGGCCGATAGAACATCACTATTTACGATCCAAATCATAAACTATTAACATCACCAATGTACACCAGCCGGGCTAACATGCACGCTGCGAGAACATTTTGTCGACGCTTGTTGTGCTTTTGTCTCGTTTTCGCACGAGAAAGAGCGAGACAAAAGAGTAGACAACATTTTGTTGTGGCGCGCATGTTAGCCTAGCAGGTACACCCACAGTTCGCCGGTATGTTTAATTGTTTAGGTACCATGCAAGCTTTGCCATTAACAACGCACCAATCCAAACTCTTTCAGCCCACACATTAAAGCGGCAAAATATCCGCCATATTGTTTTTTTTTTTAATTGAATGTACGCAATGGCTCATGCCCTCAAGACGGGGGCTTGAAGGAGGTAGAAATAGCGGAAGAAAGTTTGCATGGGAGTCTGTCATTATTGAAGATAAAACAATGAAACTTTGTTAATAAGAAATAAATAAACATTTGTTCAAGAATTGAAATCCAAACAAATCATGCTTACTACAATAAGATATATTTATCGCAAAAGGACAGAACGGTGTTGGTAGTTTATTTACAAGAAAGTTGAAAAGCTGACAATAGAACAACTTGAAGTTTATTTATTTATTAATTAATTAAAAAGTTACTTTAATTTAATCGTTTAAAATAGCTGTGACGGACGTCCTCCTACAAATGTAACAACTATTTTTAACACACCCGCTGCCGTGATGTTTTCCTCGTAAAGAAATCGGAAATGGAATCTAGAGATAAAAAGGGGAAATTGATCAATTTTGTAATAAACCCGTCCTATCTGCGTAGGCTACTACTAGTACTTGTTAAAAGCGGCACACAAGCTGTGAGGCTGGAACGTTAACTTTAGTAGATTTATGAGCATCAGAAAGTGTAAGTCGCTTGTCAATGCTTTACATTTCGAATGCTTTTAATTAGACTATTTAGGTACCTAATTAAAGTCGAAAAGCCTCCCCAAAACTGCGACGTAATGTTGTGTCTAATTTTCATTGAATATGATAAACGCATATGAAATTAATGCCATTGATCCGTCGGTAAGTTCATCGCGTCTTTAAATATCCGTCAAATAAATGTCCAAAGATTTCCTAAATTCTTAAGATTAATAGCCAAGAAGTCCTTTCAGAAGTCACTTGAAATTTTATTTCTGTTTTGCCCCACTGTAAATCAATAACCAAAGTATGTTTAGCAAACAAAATACTGTATAAAATAATAATAAATAAAAAAGGGAACCCCTAAATAGACCTAGGCGTCAAAGTACTCCTCCCCATCGATGTCATCCAGTAGCGTCCCCAGAAGACTGACAGAATTGCCACGTTGAATGGCAATGCTTATTCTTTAACCAAAAAACAGGCCAGCCCTGTGGTCCCGCGAAGTCGACAAGTCTTTTGGAAATTTCCTTAATAAGGAGGAGTGCACTCGGACCCCAGGGCCCTAGAGTTTCGACCCCAAACGGTCCAAAATTATAGCTCCCATTAAGGTTATATTTGCGCCGCTTGAGGGTTCGCTTGCTCCGCGGCAGCAGCAGCAGTTCCAGGATAGCCCGCTGAACATGGAAGATGAGTTGGAGCAAGGGTGTCGACGCAAGTTGCATCCCACACCAGAGGCCTACCCAACTTCCAAAGCAACATGACATACCATCTGGTCTCTTCGCATCGTCACGTGCCAAGCCATTTGGCTCCAATACGGCTGGCACACCAGCGGTGGCAAGAGCACGACGAATAATGTCATTAATATTGGCGTGCCGTGCTATACGCCCCGCACTCCTGCAGCAAGACAGGCCATGGTGTCCGAGTTTGTCGACACTGCAGAGTGGCCAGTCCCACTGTTTCTCGGAGGATGGGATGACGGGCAAAACCGTATTGGGGCATGCCATTTTCCAAGCGTTCACTGCATCAGTCAAACACGGTACTTTAAAGTTAACCAGTCATGCAGCTAAAATTTTCCTGGTTAATATTTCAGTACTGTGGACCGATGACAAAAAGAAATTTTACGCCGAGACCACAGACGAATAGGGAGAGTGGCTTGAAGAGTTGAAGCCATGCTCGGTCGTCCAAAGCAACATTTAAAACGGTAACTATTTTTTTTTTTAATAATTTTGTCAACTTTTTCTAAAAGTTGTGTATGTTTCCACAAGTGGGAACAGCGTAGGTTGTAAATCTAATCTAATCTAAATAATATAGTTATGCCAGAATGGATATTAATTTTGAGGAGTTTGTCAGAACTGTCGTCCTTTAAACTTTTGAATTTTTTCGTCAATAAAAGACGCATAAGATTCAACATAGACTGGGGACCCTAGGAGATAAAGATAGCTCTTCTTATTGATTTTAATATTCGGGGCTATTGTATTAAACCGTGTGTCCGATAAATAAATTTCACATTTTGAGAAGTTAAGCTCAAAGCCTCAGCCTCAAAGCAAAGATTGAATGGAAATTATCTTTTAAAAATTGGATATCCTTTAAAACAGTATCAAGATCACCTTCAGGGTTCCATCATCTAGATACCAAACGTTAAATTTTGAATATAGCTATCGAATAATTAGATTTATAGCCAAACTAAATGACTGGCCCAAGAGGGTCACCTTGTTGACATCCAACGGCTGATTCTAGTAGGTTGTTCTTGTAGAGTAATTTTGAGGGATATCTGTAACATTGCCAAAGGAAACTGTAAATTTTGGGATTTCTTTTTTTACTTCTGTCAGCAAGGTGTCCCTATTTACGGAATTAAAGGCATTCCTAATATCAACCTTTACGATGACCTCACCTTCATTTCCATGCAGATATGTTATTAGGCCGTGTACGTGTTAACAAACAAAATTGTGTTATAATATTAATCTGTCCTAGTTTGTGATGAAATATTGTCTGTTAATAGTCACGAATGACATTCAACCAAGATACTAGTAAACATAATCTCCTAAATAGGTAAAAAATAAAACAAATTTAATAAAAAATAATGTTTATTTTCAAGTAACTATATTTATTGTAAATCACAATCTAAAGGAGGTCATCAAAAGCCCATACAACTCAGCCCAAATTTGTACCGGAGGTACATGACAGCTGTCAAGTTGATAGTTTTTACCGTGAAATCACTATGAAACTGATAATAATCTGCCCTAATAGCGTGCATTTGACATTCTGAAACTGACACTGACAGTTATTACTATGAAATCATAATGAAACATAATAGTGTGACAAAATGGCGAGATTTTTCTCAAATTAAATGTTTATTTTCTCATCCCCCAGTCAACATTAAAAAAAAGTACGACTAGAGTTTTAACCAGCGTAATACAGGGCATTTTTTCACGACAGAAACCTTTTTAATCAACAGCTGACTTCACAATGATTGAAAAATAAATGTCAGCTGGCAATCACAAGCTTCGATTTAGTCCTTTATTAAAAACTGAGTTTTAGTGAAAAATGTTTACATCTACTGAAATATTACTGAACTTACGCTTGCCTCAATGCTTTTACAGGCGAGATTATATACCTATAACGTTTTTTTTTTGTATTATTTACATATTAGTTTTTGATATAAATCGAAGTTGATACTCTCCGAACTAAAGTAATAAAATACGATAACACTTACCGTTGTTTTGTTCAAACTTCGTAAAGTTGCGGTTGTACCAATAGGCGGATTACTGAAAAATATGACAAAAAAAAACAAATTAATACCGTGTGTTTCCCCAACTCGTAGGCCCTAAGCTGCACATGCAGCCTTAATTACACATATTTTAAATAAATTAAAGTAAATATAATATGAGATAAAAATCGAATCGAACCCAAGCCCTGTAACGCACGAGCCAAGGCAACGACTGATTAATAAGAATGATTTGCTTTATGAATGTTTGCTGGTAAGTAAAATAGAAAGTCTATAAGTTACCTATTCATCACATTCGACAATATTCCTCACATTTCTTTTCCATACATAGAAAATAGACATTTCTATCCTGAAATATAATAGTTATCGCTGTAAAGCATAGCTAGGCATTCTCATATGATATAAGTATATTAAGTAGTAAGTACGCATTATTTAGAAAGACGCACAGCTTATAAACATTAATAGTGTGTTTATAATAATTATTAATATCTAAGTTACCTGTAACTATGGACGTATTAAACATTACATAGTGTCAAGTCAATGATTTGAAACTTATGTTTTAATACGTCATGTACACTGAAATACAGACTTAAGGGCAATGTGTATACGCAGATTTGTTTATTTGAAGTAAACATTGAACCTTCGATAACGCGACAACAAATGAAACAACAGTCCATGATAGTCTAAAAATGTGTTTTTTTATTGTATAAAAGCATAAAATTAAGTAATTAGTAATTGTATAAATATTTTATTCACAGATATTGGTAAAAGTAGTCTTTTTGAAAACATCTTATAAAACAGCCCACTACGCTTCCGTAGTCAAATGGTAATACAAATTTTACATACAGAAACGTTACTTTAAGCTTAGCGTCGTCTCTGAATATTAGCCTTAGAACTTGGCTCAATGCTTTTACAGGCGAGATTATATACCTATAACGTGTATTTTTTTGTATTATTTACATATTAGTTTTTGATATAAATCGAAGTTGATACTCTCCGAACTAAAGTTATAAAATAAGATAACACTTACCGTTGTTTTGTTCAAACTTCGTAAAGTTGCGGTTGTACCAATAGGCGGATTACTGAAAAATATGACAAAAAAACAAATTAATACCGTGTGTTTCCCCAACTTGTAGGCCCTAAGCTGCACATGCAGCCTTAATTACACACATTTTAAATAAATTAAAGTAAATATAATATGAGATAAAAATAAATTCTAAACATAAAATTAGGTATGTATTATCATGTCACAGACAAGACACTCGCAACAGATAGTATCAACACATTCGCCAGTGAGTCAGTGACCATAAAAAAACAGTCCCTGTCACACAAGGGGCAACCCAAACATTAGGAGTCACAAAAATATTAACTACCCAACGGGAATCCAACCCTAATGTCTGTTTAACAAATAGAAAAACAAACAAAATGAAAAAAAAAACACAGCACCAAAAAAAGGGAAATATTTTATACTATATTGGATACGAAGCAATTGGCGGAATCTTGAATTCTGGCTCCATGTCGCTTGAACATCGAATCGAAAGGAGGTCATCAAAAGCTCATACAACTCAGCCCAAATTTGTAACGGAGGTACATGACAGCTGTCAAGTTGATAGTTTTTACAATAAAATCACTATCAAACTTACAATGAAATCGACGAAACACATAATAGTGTGCCAAAATGGTGATTTTTCTTCCCATTCCCCAGTCTACATAAAAATATAATATAAATTGATTTCATTTCCTACTTTTTAGTTTATAAATCATCATAGAATCACTAGATAGATGTTAAATTAAAATAAAATTTGATACAACTAAAGATTTTTTTCAAAATTGGTTCGCATACCTATCAATAATCTGCCATTTTAATTTTTTTTTATTTCAATTTCGAGTGTCACTGGATACACCAGTGACACTCGTGCCATCAAGACGAATCTAATAATGTGTCATTTATCTAAATCGGTTGAGTCGTTGAGTAGTTACGACCGGATAATAGGAACGGATATACATACATTACAAGTCAAACACATAACCCTCCTTCGGCAGTCGGGTAAAAAAGTACGACTAGAGGTTTAACCAACGAAATACAGAGTATTTTTTCCAATAAGTGTACCTTTGGTACATCATTTGTGCCGATTTCGATGACCTATTAAATTCCGAATTTCAATTTAACTTATCGGACCGTGTTCTAAACTTTTGACGGTAAAAAAATGTTTTTACTGGCGCGCTATTTGCTAGTTTTTAAAGCACAGGTAATACTGCCAAGCGCACAGCTACCCCCGGTCGTATCCGGCAATTCACTGGTTAAATTGCTCACTCCCCTAACCTCCCGTATATATGTAGGTGTATTGAAAAATGTTAGGCGGACAATTACAAAAAAAAATATTCTTAAAAGAAAATTATTTCGTAACAGAAGTTGACGGAGGGTCGGTCTGCGGTAAAACGTGCGGAAGAAACTAGCAAGGCTTCGGCGAATAAAAAGGAAGGACACGTGCCAGCAGTAGGACAATAAAGGGTTTGCTGTTACAAGTTTACAACTTTATTTAAAAAGGTATATCGAATAATAAGAAAAATCATTCGCCGCGCTGATGGTATTTTGCTTGCAATATCAATAGACCAGGGCTGAAACCTTTGAAAATACTAAAAAGTGAAAAAAAATTATAGTAGGATTAAACCCATTGGAAAAGGAAGAGAATATAACAAAAATTAAAGGAAAAATAATTTACGGGCGATCTCAGGTCGGGAAGTGGATGGGGGTGAGTTTTTAAGGGTAAAATCCGGTTTATTTCGATTTCTGGCAAAAGTACAAGTCCTATGGAGAAAAGTTAAATGACAAAGTTGTAGGTAATAAAAAGATCTACAACTTTTGTATTTACATATTTTTCATAAAACCTCAAAATGTATGTAGAAATTGAAATAACCAAGTTTTTGGTTTTTTATTTTTATCTTCTCTAAAAGAAAATATTTTTTCACGAAATTTGGTGAAAACTTACCCTTTTATGTCCCAAACAAACTGTATTTTTTTTTATTTAACATATTTATTTTTTCACCTTTTATTGACTTAATATTGAAGAAACACCTTCATTTTCAATCGAAAATTCTCCCGTCAAAATATCAGCTTTTTAAAAAATGTCGGTGTGCTTTTTGTTTGTTGAAATCTCTACTTTCTGATGAATTTTCGATTGAAAATGAAGGTGTTTTTTCAATATTAAGTCAATAAAAGGCGAAAAAATAAATATTTTAAATCAAATAAATTACAGTGTATTTGGGACATAATAAGGTAAGTTTTCACCAAATTTCGTAGAAAAATTTTTTTTTTTAAAATAGATATAAATAAAAAACCAAAAACTTGGATTTTGAATTTTTCACCTAAATTTTGAGGTTATGTGAAAAAATTGCAAATACAAAAGTTGTAGATCTTTTTATTACCTACAACTTTGCCATTTAACTTTTTTCCATAGGACTTGTAGTTTTGCCGGAAATCAAGGAAAACCATTTTTTACCCTTAAAAACTCACCCCCTCCCATTTCCCGAACTCGGATCGACCGTAATTTATTTTTACTTTCATTTTGATCATATTCCCCTCCTTTTCTAATGGGTTTCATCCTACTGTAATTTGTTTTTGTTTCAAAAATTATCGACCCTGGTCTACAAGCGGATTACAACCCTACAAAGCTGATCAAATATTATATCAGATCTTGGCAGTTATATGCAACATAACAGTTAGGGCCTATTTCACCACCTATGGATAACCGCTGGATAAATAAAAAAATGGAACAAAATTTGTATGTAATTATCTGCCAGGTAATTTAACAGGAACTAAGTAATTTAACTAGTAAGCTGTAAAACAGGCCCTAAGTCTATTTAATTAAGGTTTATAATAATTTTGTATGGCAATCAAAACAATACATAATTAACTTTTCATAACAATGGAATCAGCTTTTTAATCACTGCCCTAAATTATCGTTTTTTTTTGTAACGTTGTTGGTGCATTATAAAACAAATCTGAAACAACTACACATGCTGTACTGTGCCATACAAATATTTGCAGTTCAGGAATCGAACTCGAGCCCCGTAACGCACGAGCCCAGGCAACAACTGATTAATAAGAATGATTTGCTTTATGAATGTTTGCTGGTAAGTACATACATACACATTCGACAATATTCATCACATTTCTTTTCCATACATAGAAAATAGAAATTTGTATCCTGAAATATAATAGTTATCGCTGTAAAGCATAGCTAGGCATTCTCATATGATATAAGTATATTAAGTAGTAAATACGCATTATTTAGAAAGACGCACAGCTGATAAACATTAATAGTGTGTTTATTATAATTATTAATATCTAAGTTAGTTGTAACTATTGACGTATTAAACATTACATAGTGTCAAGTCAATGATTTGAAACGTATGTTTTAATATACGTCATGTACACTGAAATACAGACTTAAGGGCAATGTGTATACGCAGATTTGTTTATTTGAAGTAAACATGGAACCTTCGATAACGCGACAACAAATGAAAAAACAGTCCATGATAGTCTAAAAATGTTTTTTTTTTATTGTATAAAAGCATAAAATTAAGTAATTAGTAATTGTATAAATATTTTATTCACAGATATTGGTAAAAGTAGTCTTTTTGAAAACATGTTATAAAGCAGCCTACGCTTTTACAATAATAATAATTTTTTTGATAATTAAACTATCCATAATAATTTTAAAAATTGTTTTTACTTTTTAGTTTGATTTTCATTGGATACATAAGCGTGTTTTTTTAAACTATTAAATATTTATTTTATACTTTTTAATTTATTCTACAAAAGCTTGTTTTTTGTGTTTTTAACAGTAATCAATGAATATTCGGCTTATGGTGTTAACATAAGTGAAAACTGGCTACCAATCGTTGAGTTTCCTTTAACAGTCTTCCATCTCCATCATCAGACCAACTCTAGGTGTCTATTATGTTGTAGGGTTGTCAGAACTAAATGTGTGCAAAGTTTCAAATCACGGATTGATTTTTTGGAAAGGGGTGAAAATCACGTTCAAAGATTCCGATTCATAGGTACATACCGAAGCTAATAAAATCGTACTTTAGTTAAAAGAAAAAAACCGGACAATGGCGAGTCTTTTCGCGCACCGGACTGGGACCTGGCTTATGGCCCAGTGGCACTCGTGCCATTAAGACAAATCTAATAAGGTATCATTTATGTAAATCTGTTGAGCTGTTGAGTAGTTACGGGTGGACATAGGTACAGACATACAAACAGACATCAATGAAAGGCATATTTAAATTAAATTAGTAGTTTGGCACCGCCTCCAAATTAGCTCATAGTTGCTTTCGAATAAAAAAAGAATCATCAAAATCAGTTCACCCAGTCGAAAGTTCTGAGGTAATAAAGATAAAAAAAAATACAGTCGAATTGAGTCCCTCCTCCTTTTTTTGAAGTCGGTTGAAAATAGTCGCCCAAGTCGAGGTGACTTGTTTACTGAAACAACAGAATCTGTTTCATAAATATAGAAGTATTTTTAATTGGATGACATGCTTTAAACTTAGAATAACTACTGGAAAAATTGTTACATTTTATTTCTTTATTACTAAACATGTAGAAAAATGTTGTACATGTCATGTACATGTCTTAGCATTTTAAAAATTTTAGTAATATGGGCTATTTTGTGGTCAAACTTGCTGCTTCAGTTTTTTTTTTAAACAGCCAGTACTTAACGAAAAACATTTTTTACACTAAATTTGGAGTCAGTCCCAAGCAGACAATCTACAAAGATCATAATATATTAAAATTATTTATATTAATAAATAGATGATGATTATTTTTGTAGGCGGTTATTTTATATGATACTAATTAAAAATGGTAAGGAACCCTTTATGTGCGGGTCTGGCTTACACAAGACCAGTTTATTGGTTTTATGTAACCCTGGTACATGTTACTGCATTTTTTATCTGCAGGTGTAACATTTGACTTTCATACAGGGAAAATGGCTTATATACAATTCCACTTTTAAAACTGATTATAATATCAATGTATGTGCATATTGAGGCCAAAAGGCGTGAGACTCAGGAATCTTGGTGCATTTTATTCACAGATTTCAATGTATTAAGTAAATTATATTCATTTCATCATTAGTTATATGCATAGTCATATTTTATTTGTATAATCTGCGGCATTGCAGCCAGAGTTGCAAAGCTATGTTGAACTATGCGTGATATACACTCATAAAAGTATGATCAAAATTCAAAATGAGACTAATATTGTATGATTTTGACAAATCCATCCATCCGTTAGTGTTTATCTGTGATTCCAAAGTAAATGCCAAATTTTAAGTGGAAACTGGGGCCGTGCTAAGGCCATCATTGTTATGTTACAAAAAAGAGATGGTGCTACCCAACTTGTATAACAGCATCTCTCTCTCACACTGGAACAACAATGGCTCCAAAGCTTCATAATACGGCCCCTGATCTATAAACATTGACTTCCTCAAAAATGGCGATTTTAACATTTTTGCCTTTGTGTCGAGCGCCAAAACAACTCAATTGATTTTAATTAATGTTTTAGGGATATGAATAGATATAGAATTTTATGAATATATTATTTGTAAAAACTATTTCAGCTACAGCAACAGGTGGTGGCGCACAGTAACATTCAAATTCCAATTGTTTTAATTTCAAATAAGCTTTTCAAAGCATTTATGAAACGTTAGATGATTCTAGTTACATGGTTACAAAAAGTTGGTCCTATGGAGAAGAATCCGGCAAGAAACTCCATGATACTCTTTTAAAATAAGAGTTCTTACATTTCATATCATTGTTAATGTTAATAACTATTTTACCTATAATATTTTACAGGTGTGGGTAGGTTGTGTAAATGATATATAGTATCCAATAGTGATATAAACCACTGCAGTTGTGTTTTAACCTTCTTTTAATTATGTATCTAGATAAAGTAATAACCTTTTATAGGTAGGCAAGGTTAAGAGCACCCTAAACGGACAAGCATGCATAGGGAGGTTAATGAACATAGACAAAGCGAAAGTGGTGTGCCAAGATTGTAGGAAGTGGAAATCTATAGTCTCTGCCTACCCCTTTGGGAAAAAGGCGTGAAGCTATGTATGTATGTACAGGTCACAACAATAAGGAAACAATTGTTTTTGGACAGATGAACACTTAACTTAATCATTAACTGTTAAAGTAGTAGTTTAGCAATGTTATTTGGAACAGATCATAATAATATAAGATCATGTGGGGAGTTATCAATTTATTTAAATTAAAATGTAACCTGTCAAGCAATTGGTTGATGATTTTATATGAAACAACATAATCATCTCCGTAGACACTTTTTCCTGAATAGAAGGTACTTTTGATTTTTTTTTTTTCATTTAAACCAATTTTTTTACAATCACCTTTTAAGTTGTAGCACACATAGTTTTAATGTTACTAAACTATACAATACTTGCTTTTCTGGCAAGTTCTAAGGAATTTTGCATACCTACCCCTCTTTGACAAAGTAAAACTGACGGAGGTGAAGCATTGATTTTACCACATTATTCATGTTGTCTCCTTAGTCATTCAATTATTTATAAGTTTGTTACAAATGTGACGAATTCAACTATATTACAAGCAATTTTCTCAAAACCTACACTATTCGTACAACCTACCATACAATAACAATCATTGTATATGTAGGTAGGCAGGAAAAAGAAACCGTCCATTTGCAAAATTTAAACGTTAAGATTTAAACTGTAATTATATCTAAAAACTATTTCGCTTCATTCCTTTGGATAAACTCGTTTTATCAAATGCACCTGCACAAATAGTTGAAGGCGTAAAAAATAAGCTTCGCACCGCTAGACCACCCTGAAGATGACATCAATCAATAACAAAAGAAATATCGCGAGCATATTATAACGTTAACTGATTGTCAACTTACCCATGCTTTGCTTTCCTAGATTTATTTTCACGTCGTAGTGCACGTAGCATAAAAAATATCAGTAAATAAATTAATTAAACAAAACCCACGCTAACAATTATCCACCGAATGAAACCCACGCCGATCAGAGTTGCCAGTATGTAAATTTAAAATAAGTTTATGGATGGAATTTCTTTCGAGTCAAAATCGATTTAAAGACCAGCAGCATATCGATATAAAATTTCTGGACCAAGTGACTAAACATTTCACTTCAGAATAACTGAATAATTAGCTTTCAGCTGTTCTTACAGTTACCATGAGCATGAGCATATTAATTGTAAATTGCACAAAATCCTCCTCGCACTTCTCGGTCGCTTCTCGACGTCGCACGCCGCGCCCGCGCCATGCGCCGCACAGTGGGCTGGGATTACAAGGTCGGGTCTTAAGAGATCAGATGTATTTTTTTGGTATCTAGGCATAAATTTAAAACGTTTTTATTCTTTGACTTTTTTTAATTTAACGAGTACTTTCGGAGATATAGCCATATCAAATTTGTATGAAGAGTCATGTTATTTTAGTTAAGCAATTTATTCCAATTAAATTGAAATTTAAAATAATGTATACTAAACGGCCTGAAAACCTCAATACCTACTTAGTTCTTAAAAAAAAACAATGTTCGACATTTTCCACCACCATAGGCAGGTATGACGTAATTTGTTTTGAGATTTATTTCCGGGAATCAAGGGATAAGAGTGCGCGAGCGCAACAACAAGTTATGACGTGTCGTAACGTGATTGGTACAATGATAGGGTACCTACGGAATGTTCGGTTGCATTCAAAAGTACTTCAGTGTTCTATTACCCACCATAATAGACGCACTACCCCCACACATTCATTACTTACTTATTTGTTATTTTGTATTTGTGAAAATGTTTGAAAATTTAGTGACAAACCTTGATCTTTTCGTTATTTTAAAAAACAGTGGCAGTATTAAAAATAATGACAGTTTGTGTAGTGAGATAAGATCTAAATTTTTAGTCGAATTAAGTGATGATCACGAAAAGACCTTAAAGTTGTTTTGTGCTAAATTTTGTTATAATTTAAATAGAAGATGGGAAAACGCTTATCGTAAAGAAAATATATTCAGAACTAAAAATAGTGAATGGTTACAAGAAAACATAATATGGCCAGACATTATTAAGTGTTTAATAGGCAGTAATCAAGATCAACCAGTACCGAGTACATCAACTCAGTATGTATCACCATCAAAAGTTTCTGTCGGTGTCTCCACCGAACAAACCCCAAGAAAACCTTTTTGTGAATTAGCGCCTAAACAGAAAAAAAGACGTGCAGAAAACTTTCATTTATCTTCGGACGAAATAAAATATGCATATTTTGAGCAGTTGAAAGCGGATGGGAATGAGGAGGTTGCTAAAATACTAGAACATTTACTAAAGAATCCCCTAGATGTAAAAAAAGTTAAAAAGTGCATATCTGTTAAAGAAACAAAACCAGACAGTGATTAGATTAAAACAGTGCAGTGGCCAGTAGTGATTGTGATTTTTACTTATTTATTTATTTTATTAGTCCTTAGTGGATTAGGCCTAAAGGGGAGACCACTACATAAAAAAAACGCGCCTAGTTCTTAACCTCTATGGTGGTGTGGAATAGAGAACAAAATTTGAAATTGCGACCAAATCGCAGAAAATCGCAACCCGAGAATAGGCGCTAAAATAGGACAAATATACGTACTATGCATACGTAGAGTCAATTCTTTGAGAAAATTTGAGAATTTCGAGATTTTCACATTTTTTTCTTTTGCTTCATACAAAAATTACTTTGGATATTTATAACTCTGGAAATACTAAGTTATCTGAACGACCCTCATAGAAATAATAATCGATAGAAAAATCCAACACAATATTTAAAATTTCAGAAAAAGAAACTTTTTTTTTTTAAATGCTAAGTCCTGTACCGGCCCGTTTCAGCCCACTGTGCGCCGCTTCACTGGTGGATCGATACAAATACCATGAGGACCGGATCGAAAAAATTGTTGTATTAAATTCTAAAATAATAAACAATCTGTAACCTTAATAATTATTCGTAATATTAATACCACATTCCTTAGCTCCAAAGTATGGTTTATAACAACAAACAGGTTCATATTACACTAATAAAAATATTTCTCTGGTGGTGGATTGTTAAATCAGTAGTTATTACATCTTATATTTTTCAATATACCGACAATTTTGACATGATTACTTGAGATTATAGATCATTTCATAAAAAAATCAACCAACCCCTACGTTGTTTGTCAGTAGTAGAAACAAGTACCTACTATTGGTCTGTGGGTAGGAACGTCTATTCCCCTTCGAATGTCTTTTCTCATTGGCCACCTACTTTAAATAAAATCTACAATCGCCTAGATCCAGAGTGGCAATTAAGATTATAATTTTTACGTACCCTACCATTCAACGATTGTCCAATGAAAAAAAAATCCTCTACTACATCAACTTTAAAGGTTTAAATTACAACATATTTAATTTTTTTTTAAGTTTTGTTTCGATACTGGATCGATCCAAAAGATCGTATCAAATCAATCGGATCGATACTTGGATCGATACAATGTATTACGATCCATTACGATCCGAAATATCGATACAAAGCCCCTGGATCGAACATCCCTACTTCACGGCTCACGAGGCGACTCAAAAAAATACTACATATTTCATTTCGCCACCACCGCCACGTTTCGTCACTAGTAAGCTAATAGCGTAATGTTGAAACGAAGCTATTAAGTAGTCTTGCTGATATGGCAAGTTAACATTTTAAACTTGACTAGGTATTTATTGGTTTTATTATAATTGTGATGTTAATATAATGCGTGGTAAACGTTTGGTGTAGAAATTGACTCAGAGAGATTGTGTCGCATGTGATTGTGTGACATTCAGAGACGGTGCTCAGCGTAAAGTAAGGTTTCCGTATGTCAAATTTGTATTACAATTTGACATACGGAAGTGTAAGTTCATGCTGAGTCTCTTCTCTGAATCTCAGCCTAAAAGTCTAAAAAAACAAATAGAGCATCTTGGAAGGAGGGAAGGGACTCGAGGCTCAGCTATGAGATGAACTGGACTATGAAAAATAATTAATAATTACCAAAAAGGGCGGGAAGTGGTTTTGCACTTTTGCTGGTAATTTTACGAAACTACATGAAGAAACATTTTTGTTATTTTCTATGGATTACAAAAAGTATTTTGCGTGAGCTTCAATTTGTAGTAAAGTTTAGACTATTGGATACTTAGTACCTAAGCCTCTATAGATAGTAAACTGTAATGACTAAAATAATGATAACTGATAAAATATGGATTTCAGAACAAAATAGTTGTACCTAAATCCAACATTATACAATTTATTATTAAAAGCAGGGGCTTTTAATAATAAATAGTATAATTGCTCTTCATTCACTTCTCTTTGTCCGTTGCTTTAATTTATTTAAATAATAAAAATCGATAATTTCAAATAGAATCGATCACACAAATGTAGGGATAATAATATTCGATTAAATCGAAATCTCGAAGTACCTCCCCGAGTGTTGCCAGTACGATGTATTGTAATTGTAACGTTTCGTACTACGCTATAAATATTCCATAAAAAACCCTCAAATGCGCGCGATGTGATTTCAACAAAGCATTTTTCATTCAGAACACGGTGCACGTATAATATCTACCTAGGTACCGAAATACACATTGTTGTTTCGAAAACGGAACGCTTATAAAAAAACGTCAGTGACGTCATTCCTCTGTCCGTCTTTCTTTTTGTCCTTGTAAATAAAACCGTGAAATAATAAGTTAAACGCACAGACAGCGATCACTGAATGTAATTTAAAGTGTTTATCGATCAACATAACAGGTATACGAATGTTTATTTGTTTTTGATTGCTAACTCTCATTGTTAATTTTGGTGTTGTAAAATTTTTGACATAAAAGAGAAAAACGCCTTATTTTATGTAATTGGTCGCGCGCGTAATCGCGGCGATGCTCTAAAAATGTCTATAGTGTATTTTTAGTGTGTACCTGTCCTCATTGGGATTCTTTTTATTTATTTTTTCTCTGTGACCTTCACATTATGGGAAGGTCATAACGTTTTTTTTATAAATATTTCGCGATTAGTTCAGTCACTCGGGGTGATACCGGTTATTGTCCTGCTCTTGTTTACTATTTTATTGAATCCAGTTGTTGATATCAGGCCCCCTCCTGCTCATTCACTATTTTTAGAGCCATAGAATTTCGAAGTGGACTTTAATATTGCTGTGCGCGCTGCTTTACAGTCAATGTAAGTGCCTAAGTAGGTACATAATATAAAAAGGTCACATAATTTTCTCAATTCTATTGTTTTGGAAAAGGTAAGTTTTATTTATATCTTATTTTATGTGGACTGCTTATGCACTACATCCGATCCGACTCCGTGAAAATTAGGTTCGGAACTTTGGAGTAGTTGTAGAACTATTTGTATAGAAAATTCGTATAACGGAAATCGGATCTACTTAGTGTGTAAAATCCGTAGCGTAATCGTTCGTTAGACCTGCAACGATTTGTCATACACACGCGCAAATCGGTTTGCACAAATTAATCGCTACGATAAATCGTTACGTAGGTATGTACCGGGCATAAACTACCATAAAAATCTACAAGTTCTACGACTACACCGGACCGTTTTTTTCACGAATTCGGATCGGACGTAGTGCGCCCGTTCTAGATTACCTTTTTTGTATCGGTGAAACAAAGGAAGAAAGGAGTTTATTCAAAACAAACAAAAGACTACACTTAAAAAATACCGAAAATAGCGCGCCATTTTCTGAGCTAAGGGTACACTACATAATGTTATTACTTAAATACTTACCACAATTTAGTGGGTTTTTTTTTTACTAAATACCTATATGTGTGATGCCTATTAAAAACGGAAATACGAAGTAAAGTACCTTCTTAGTAGATAGGTAGGTAAGTACCTAGGTAGGTTTTTCGTTAGACTTTCTAATTCGGCTAGGTTATTCCACTATTGATGGAATGGTTAATAAATAGGTACAAAGGCGGACATTCCCGAAAAGAACTAGAGTTCCTTTTTAACCTACAAGGATTTATACTTATGGTTTGGAAGACATGTTGAATCTGCTAGAGGGCTGGAGGTCACATATTGGGCGCCATGAATGTGAAGCTCAGGGCGAGTCACGAGTTGCGGCAAAAGCGACTGTTGCACCCGATGTCCCTTTTCTTATCATCATCAACCCTATAAGCGTCTCCGCGTCCCACTGTCGGACACGGATCTCCTCTCAGATCGAGAGGGGTTAGGCTATAGTCCACGCTGGTCTAGTGCGGGTTAGTGCGGGTTGGCAGACAGAATTCGCACGCTGCCGCCATCATGAAATCTCTCAGGCATGCAGGTGGCCTCACGATGTTTTCCTTCACCGTTGTAAGCGAGTGATTGTTAATTATTAATACGCACATTTTAACGAAAAGTCAGAGGTGAGAGAGGTGAACTTAGGACCTACTATTTGGCAGTCCAGTGGTCATATGCCTAGGCTATCAATGGCTTTTTCCTTTTCAAACGGTAGCCCCATCATTTGGCGCAGGATAGCTAAGTATAGTACCGCGGTATAACTTGGCCGGACTAATAAAGTTTGCCGTTTTAATCGATGCAGCTATAAAAAAACAGATAAGGCCGTCATGAACCCTTTAATGGCCTTGGACATAAGGCATAATTATTTGGAGCCTTTTCTTTTTTTAGTGGCCTTTATGGAAAAGACAACTCAGCTCAGACGGAGAATAGTAAGAGATTGCTCGTCGTAGTATGGAGACATTTATTTTGTGATGCTATCAGATATACAGATGGTTTCAGCTAGTTTCGAAACTCCTCCTTTTTTAGAGATCTACTTCAGAATATCTCTGGGTTACGATCTAATTAGTCAGCCTGTCATGTGCGACGGCCGTCGAGAATGTCATCATGGGTTCAATGGAAATTACTAAATATAATGCAATGGGAAGGCGAGTGCGGCCTTTAGTTAAGAAAGAAGAGGACAGAAGTTAGCCCTTTGGTGACTTACTTCAACAATCCAACTTGCATTAACCATCACATTACCTCGCCTCTCTTGTGTGATTGCGTTCGTTTGTGTAAGTATGTTATTGAGAGCAATAGTCTGCAACGTCTTAAGCTTCACTATTAATTCATTAATTAAAATGTATTCGTGTCGGCGACTAATAGAGCTCAATGTCACAGTCAATATTACCTCTTTGTACTATGCCAATGTTGCCGTTAAAGTAAAACGCCGCACGCGTACTAAGTGAATACCATACGATATCATAGTTATAACTGTCTTTTCTCCTTCAATCAAAACTTGTTTTTGTCGTAAAATTTTATTGAATGCTTCTGAACCAACTGCGAGTTTCTATCAGAACTAGATGAGTGCTGATATAAAAATTGCTTCTATCACACGCACACACATAATATTTATCCGAGACCTAGCTATCCGAGACCTACTATATGACAGTGTTTGTCGAAATACTGGAAGGGCGGTGACGGAGCCGTAAAAAGCCTGTTTTACCGGATCTAAGGGCCTCTTTTACCGGATCTAAGGGCTGATAGATAAGTTCAAAAATAAAACCATTTTTTATGAAATTATCTGCCAGCTAATTTAACGGAAACTTATCAGTAAACTGTACCAATAATATACAACACTGTGCCCCTAATATTGTGTTGGAGATATGGCGGAGTAGGTTCTTCTTTTCGTGTCAATGGTAAATCAGTGTAGTAGGAGTAGGTTGTACCAGGAGACTGGTGCAAGGTGATTGTTCCTGTTGTTGTTATGTTAGGGTAAGGGAGGGATAAGGGTTACGACAGGAGACCAAATATTACTGTGGCGTTAGCCTTTTGAGTCTTTTGAGTGCTGTCGGCAAACTTAACACAACATTTTTGACGATTAAAGTGTTAAAAAATAACAAATCCGGGAAAGTATGCATGAGTCATGAGTTTGTACTTTGTATGCAAACTTGAATCACAAAGGATAATGAAAACATCCCATGACGTCAATTTTTTCATAAACTATTCATCATTGTTTACAATGTTTCCGAATGTCTTGCAGACGTCCTGGTGACCTCTGGCGCAAGGATGATACTCTAGGTGGGATCTGTAGAGAATAGGTATGTAAACTGTTAGCGCAATTTTCAATTAACGACAATTCTCGCCTTGTACACAAAACGGAAGACAGCTATTGATGCCAATTGTGGCTCGCAATTTATCACTAAGTATTTCATATTGTGCCTGCCTATCAAAATCAATCAGTGCAGCTTGCGGCAGACTTCTTATGTGAGTATAGAGAGAGAGGTAGTTAGGTACAGTTCTCGCCAAACTTATTGTCCGGGTTGAAGTTGGCACGAGCTAACTTTAACTTGGCCGTAAAAATCGATTGTAATAAATAAAAACGAAAGCTCAAGTCGTGGGCTGTCACTTCATATTTATAGCCAATATTTTTCTTTCTCCGATTATTACGACCGGGTTAAACCGGGTTAAAGTTTAACCCGGTCGTAATAATCGGAGCTCGTGCCAACTTCAACCCGGACAATGAGTTTGGCGTGAACTTTACCTATACTTGCCTTTGTCATTTTAATGTCAAGACAATAGACCAATCAAATTGAGACCAATCCCGCGTATACTTTGCTTGACATATCTATTTTAAAAAAGAATGTCGGATATTGGTGGTTATTGGATGGTCATTGTTATTCGTTCAAGTTCCAAAAATTCCGCAAACAATGACATTCGTTCGAAGAGGAAAACCGTGTTTTTACCACAACGTGATTCCTAAGAAAACTTATTTAAAGACTGCTGCGTACAGTAGTGTTATGTAGTGCCTCCCTATTTTTTATATTGATCTGAAATATGTATCGAGCTGAATGATTTTGTTGTTTTAACGGAAAAAATATTGTACCTATTTGATAATATATTATTGTTTTTCTGATATGATTCGCTATTTCTTACATTGCATTTAATTTAGGTACTAATTAGCATCCTGAGTCCCTACTGGCCTACTTACTTTCTGTTGCAATGCGAGTGTAACCACTATTATAAATCTTTATTAGAATACTCGGAGGGAGAGTATGCGTTCTAGAGTATTGGGCGAACAGATATTGTTAGAAAACCAGTGATAAAATCAACTAATTTAGGTCATTAGTCTTGCAAGTCATTAGAAAACCGAAAACATTGTTGCTATCTTATGATAATCTTATAAATTATACACAACTTTATCAATCACATGTCTAAGCAGTGATTACGGAAAATTTTATCAGTCACTAAAATGTTTGTAGGGTAGCTACAGTACAAACTATTTATTATCGTATATCGTAAGACTATTCGATTATTTTTATTTTCTACCACAAAAGCGTTTCCGACACGAGATAGGTACATCATACACCAGATTTTCGCGATTTAAGTCCCGCGTTAAACTTAATCACAAATATTAATAAACAAACAATACTTACAGTACAAAAATACTACAGAAAATAAAATTGTAAAATTTTTGGTCGTTTCTTTGGTTCCACGACCTTTCGTATGTGGCAGGCATTGATATAAATACTATAAGTCAATGGTGGCAGGCCATAGGTTGGCGAATGCGGTTTTTACAATCTTTTTTCGAACGGAAAATCTCATGGACTGTCTGACATAGGGGGACAGGGTATGTTGGAACTACCGACTACCGGAAAGCAGCGCTTGCTTTCCATTGCCTTTTCTATAGCCGTGAGATTCATCACATGAGGAAGAGGAGTTTCTATGCCTTTTCTCAGAATGCCAGGAAAATCGTCCCAAGTTATGTATCACGCGGCAAGCTTGTGAACGAGTCACGATGTCGAGGTCCGACAATATCAGCGCGACACAGGCAACATGTGTGTTTTTATAATATTAATATGCCTAGCGTGTCACGTATACATTTGATTTGTTTGTGAAATGAGAGTGGAGACAAACTGATCGGTTACTCCCTCGTCAACTAATCGCTACTTAATGTGTGGAAATAAACACGTTATCATGTTTGGAGAAATAATATTAGAGTGTGTATGCGACGTGAACAGTCACGCAGGGTTTCATCATTATCTCCCTGCCTTGTTTTAATTTTAGATTGGACATAAGCAAAGACTTTATACTCTATGGACATAAGAATAATTAGTTCGTCATGCCGTATTATTGTAACGTGCGAGCGGCGGCTTTTCAGGAAAGGGAGAAAGATGTGCCAATTGTGAGAAATACAATGTCCCTGTCAATTAGTTTTACCAATACAAAAACTTGACTAGGTACTTGACAATCTGGGCTATCAATCCTAAAGAAAGATTTGGTTTTTTTAAAATTTAAATTCCGACATTAGGTACTACTTGTACGAGTATGTACACAAACATTTAGAAATAACGTAACGAGTTTACAGTAGGTGATAAAAACTGGTGGTAATAACCCCATAGGGTTCTGGGGCTACTATAAACAAAATTAATTACTAAACCTACATATTAGCTAGAAAACAATCAAAAACTTTAATGAACTGGCTGCAATTAATACTTTTAAAAGAAACCCGACTTCATACTAATATAACTTTCGTAATAACTAAATGTATATAGGACTATGTCGGCACACTCTTGTCAAACTAAAAATAATCTTCAAGGAGCCACGAAACATTGACTGAGTAGAGACGACGTAGGTGAACAATAAGACGATCTTTTAGGATATTCACACAGAATTGGAAAAGTGAGATCATCGCCCGGGTACACAGGTAGTTTAAAAAATAAACATAGGTATACGACCTCCTCTTTTCCTTGAAGTCGGTTAATGGAGGATTGTACGAAAAAATAAGCTCATGAAAAGTGTGTACTTGGCTCTAATCACGGAAGCCGTTCGCCATTGTGAAATAAACAACTTTTTATTAATATAGTCTATATTGTTGTGCTCGAATGTCTTTGTTAATGTTTTTGTTATCGCCAGTATTTATTTGTATGCGACGAGATAATTAGTTTCCCTACCTCAGATTTGTTTTCCGTCTCGGAGCAGACGGTCGTTGCGTGTATTGTGCGAAAATAGTTGCGTTTTGTTAAATTTTATCCATAGTATTTATTACGTATCTCAATAAGGACTGGTAGGTAAACTGAACTCTCTAACATTATTTTTGTTGTGACTTTTTAATGTTTTATCATGTTAGTGTAATAAATAAATATCTAACCTTTACTTTCATAATAGATATTTCCGTGACTGTAGCTCTGCCTCTTACTAAGGATTTTTCAAAATCAATTGAAATTTGCAAACATTGGTTCTTACGTTACTATAGATTTTAACCTTGTCCTGGGACTTGGAAACATTTCTCAAGCTGCGCTTTATTTTCCACAGATATCAAAATGAGTAAGCTGTGCAGACAAGTCTCGATCGAGTCCCCTGGACCTACCCTCAAGGAATGCGTGTTCAGTTTTGACGTGCCCGTCCCTGACGTGCCCATGTACGGAGCCAGGATCCGGGTGGTATACGCTGGGGCTTGCTACAGAGCCAACAAGACCCGTTCAGCGTCCGTCTGCAGTACATCTTCGATATCATCCATTGGCAGCCTTTCGGGAGAAATGGAGAACTTCGGCATACACACTCATGCCAGTCCGGCTCACATAGGACTGAGGGACGGTGCTTTATTCCCCGGCTACGAGGTCGCGGGCGTGGTGGACGCCATCGGGAAAGCTGCCGAAAGACTCGACGGAATCAAAGAAGGATCCAGGATCGTCTTGTACCCCTACGAAGGTGTGCCGCATGGGTATGCTGAGTATATAGTCGTGCCAGATTTTAAGTGCTTGGTGCCTGTACCGGATCAGTTGCCGTTGAGTGTGGCAGCCATGCTTCCTACTGGCGCGTTGCTGGCCATGAATACGGTGTACACAGCTGGTGAATGCCTAAAGCGGGTGTTAGAGGGCCCTTCAAGGAAGGAAAACACCACGGTGTTGATTGTCGGCACCGGTGGACTGGCGCTGTGGGCGCTGCGCATTGCTACCCATTATTTCAAGCATGGCGCGTACACCAATCGCATTAGTATCTGCGTGGCAACACTCAAGGATGAAGGATTTGTTTTGGCGAAGGAATGTGAAGAGTAAGTTGTTTATTATTTTATTATACCAATAGCGACTCCCCTCGCTTGGCTCTGGGTGCTTTCTGTATTATATTATGGAGATGGGCTCCATATAAGTTAGAGCTCTAGCAATACATCGGTGAAAACTTCGTTCAATTCCATGCATTAGTTTTTGCGTGATGCGAGTACCAACAATTTCCTGCCCTTGTCTCAATTTATTTGGGGTCGGCGTAACTTATTCCTTTCTTCCATTCATCCCTGCTAGCCGTTACTCATTCAATCCCTTTTCCATCATATCGACTACACAATCCATCCATCTTTTCTTTGGCCTTTCTCTATCCCTCCGTCCTTCAACATTCAATATCATCATCTCTTTTAATCACAGAAAAAATTCTATTGGTAGTAATTTTTAATTCCCACACTAATTTGCAACGAAATTTGCATGGCGGGTCAACACTATACTAATATCAAAGTTTTCGTCTACTCTTCTACTACTTAATACGCTGTCATAGTAAAAACTGCACCATCATTCCACGAATTGGCAACCTTAAAGAATCGTGCAGAATATTTGCACAACAACAAAGATTGCGTATACCTAGACATCGTCTTGACGCATGAATAGCATTGAAGATCCTTTACAATTCAAATTGCATGATTCGAGCATAAAGGACAGGTCGGGGCGATCGGTGTTATTAGTCAATTGGTGTCTGGATCAGCCCGGTCGTCAGCGTCGCCTAGGAATTGCCGCTGTGGTATTACAGTTAACACAATCTTGTTTGAGTACTTGACCCATTCAATAGATTGGAGTCTAGAACTATCGGTGACAGGATGCCAGGGCTGCACGATTTAAATCAATTTAATTTAAAGATTAAAATATTACAAATATTAATAATAAAATTACCCAAATAAAATAATAATGCCATTCAAGAAATATAACTATAAAATAAATAAGAACAACAGCAAAGACAATTAATATTACTTATTTATTGCAAAAAAACTCATATTAATAATTATTATTACTTTTAGAAGTTGTAGCTGTTTTTCAGTAATTTTCCATTATTGTATCTATAACAATCTACATAAAAAAATAATATACCTAGGCCCCGCGTGGATCCACCGTAAGACTAATGCGTTGTTTGTGTTGATGCAGAGTGAGAGTGGTGCAGTGGAACGAGGACCTGTACGAGAAGCAGCTGATAGAGAGGACGACCGACGCGTGCGGCGGCCCCGTCAACGTGGTGCTTAACTTCGGCACCACCTCCCGTTCCCTGCACCGCTCTCTGCAGTGCTTGGCCTCCGTGAGTATTATTTTTATTTAATACTAGCGCCCTCCCCTTGCTTCGCTGCAATTGTATTTTATATAAAAAGTAGTCCTTCCGATTATTTGTACCGGAGATTACCCCCGAACCTCCAAACTCACCAACTTAACCCCTTTTTAAAATATTAGTACTTATAGATACTACTTGAGTAGTTGGTATGAGTTCCATATAATCTTGCCGTTTCACCTGTGGCGAAAGAACTATTAGGAATAAAAATAAAATACGGCTATTGTCGTCGTCGATTTAAAATCTATCTACTATTTATGTCTAAATATCTCAACTCATAGTAAAGTGTAACTGCCTCATATGTTAACCACCTGGTTCTATGTCAGGGTGGCGTAGTCCTCGTGACGGAAGACGTCGGGGAGAAGCTCCGGCCCAAGTTCTCAAAGAAGGCGGAAGAGATGAACGTGACAATTGAAGTGGTGCCCAATGGCTCCATAGAACAGCTCAAGGAACTGGTCACGCTGGTGGCGAGGGGTGAAGTAAGTAGCCACATGTTTTTCGATATAGCGTCGTTGAGTTTTGCGAAATACGTGAAGACGAAAAACAATTGATGACTCAGGGTAGTAGTTAGTGCAGTGTAGTTTCTAGCATCCATCGGTTACCCGCTTATCATCACTTCTTTAAATATATACGAACAAATTGAATAAGTTGTCAGGAACCGGTTGTCACGGTAAGATTTAGTGGTGATGATTGACATTCCATACAAACAATTTCAATCAATCATTTAGATATTTATTTGTGAAATCTAATCAACTATTGAAAAATCAGGTATTTGGACACGGCTATGAAAATGCAGGTACATACTTATTTAGTTGTTAATGTCTGTTAGGTCGGGGTGGCTTTATGGTAAGACTAACCTTAAAGCCAAATTACAGGCATCTAAGTCTTCGGAGTGGCCTTATGGTCAAACTGAACTAAAGACGAAAACAGGCTTTTAGCCCGAAATTTGGCTTTTAGGTCAGTTTGACCCTAAGTCCACTCCGAAGAGTTAACTTTTAGGTTAGTCTGATGAAAGTGTTTATTTAGTCCAATGTTCGCAATACCGCATCCACCTATCACAATCACTGCTCTCACAAAACATGCAGGGGATTATTAGCAACTGATATTCTTTGGGCCCATCTTTAATTCCGACATAAGCATAAGAAACCTTTTACGTAGACTTTTGGGCGCCCTCCCCCTTAGGCTGATATTCAGCTTGATACAAATTTGACATACGGAAGCGTTACTTTACGCTTGGCGTCGTCTCTGAATATTAGCCTTAAAGTGTATTGTGGTCATTTGGAAGATCAGGGGTGAAAAAACTGATGTGCTCATGGAGATATTAAAGATGGGCGCAGAGAATATCGGCCACTCCTAACCCTGCAATTTTCGGAGCACACTGATGGCAACAGGCATCTGCGTGATCGCAAGCATTGGACTACAAATCCACTCTAATGCAAAACTATATATACACCAGCTTATACATTGCACTGATTGATTCACAAGGGGGCAATTCGCTCCCTCAATGCAAGGCCAATTTAAACCAATTTATCCAATTGCAATGTTGGCTTCCAATCGGGGTACATATTTCATTGTCGACGGTGCATGTGACCAGTGCAATCGCGCCTGCGTTTCCATGCAGACACCAGTCCTCTTGGAGACACCTCCTAGTTGGTCGGTGATATTGTTTACGTAAGTAAGTTTATTTGATTTATTGCCGGTCGTGAGGAGTTTATCTGCTCTGCTCTTTATGTGTTGTTTAGGTTCATTTTGCCTTTTGTATTGTCGTGTCGTTTTCATTTTCGCTCACTGCTTTAAAACTCTTTCAGTAATGAGGTAATTAATGTTAGGTATGTTTTAAGTAAATAGCGTGTCTATAATGTTTGCTAAATTGGGGTGATTAAATGCTTCATTTGTATTGTTGGCTTAATTGGTAGGATGTTGCCAAAGTGCTCAACTTTGTAAAAGTTACCTTGTTTCACTACTTAACTAAGCATATTCGTTTTAATTACGAGGATTTTCGGATATTATATCAGGTAGCTGACCGATAGACATTATGATAGCCAACGTTTTTTTTTTGATAATTTCTTGCTAATTGTGATTTTGTGTATTTTATCTGATGCCAAACATTTTGGTATCTTTTGGTGATTTTTCATTGATGATAGGTTCCTACTAATGACGATATGTTTTTAATATTAATTAACGAAATAGTTACTGAACCGCTTTTTTTGTCATGTATTAAATTTTTTGTGGAAGATAAATACGAACTCAGGTTGGGTTCGAACCTGCGTCCCTCTTGTTCCGTAAACTGGATGCTTAAGCCAACTAAGCTATATGGATCGTAATTGACTTCCACTAAATTCTGACCACAGGAATGAGTGGTAACCAAACCAACCCAAAAAATGTCAGCAGAATTTTACGACCTTAGTTCTCAGTTTTTTTTTATAGGTTTTATAAAACACCTGTAAGCCCTATCTGTGTCCGAATTAAACGTGAAACCGGTTTTCAAATATCGCGTGCAATTATTATTAGAAGCAGGTACTCGCGAGGATTCGTTATCTCAAGGTCAATGATCGCGCAAATATGAAACTTGTCGTTATTTAATAACTGTTTATCAGTTGCTCGTCGTGTAATGAAACAGTCAAGTACAATGGTAATTTTGAATGATATAAGTATAATTTAGATTTAGCAATAGGCTGGAACTAAACATACCGGCGCACTGGGGAATATAGACGTGACTGTATATTTATGAAACAGTAAAAGAGCTGTGTCTGTACATTGAAGATATTTAAAAAAAACTGGGTTTGGGTATATAACGACCGCGAATCCACTGTTTGTTAGTTGGCGCAAAAATTACCGAATAGATTGGGATTTTCAGTGAACTGTTTTCCTACTTAAAAACTGCGTACATCGTGCATCTTTCTTTCATCAATTATTTGAATAGATCCAAAGATGATGACGTGATTCTCTATTCTCGTTGAAATTATTAAAAAAGAAACGCCATCAACAATACAGAGGAGAAGGGTGGTAAACTTGGGACACTGGGTTGTATAAGGGCATCTATTCAGGGCAAAGGCTTCCCCTCACTCTTCTACACATCTCTACTCTGCTAATGAGGGCCAGAATTTCCGAAAGAGTTAAGCTCCTTTCTCCACCTTCGTCTCCGCCTACCGCGGTGTCGTCTGGAATTGATTGGGACCCAACCGGTGGTTCTTATGGCATACAGCTCCTCTGATATACAGATATGTACAGCCCAATTACCTACACTTAAATTTAGCACGCAGCTTTCCGTCCAATAATATGTTCGTATATCTCGTGTAATATATTTGTATTGCATTTGTCCACAGATCGAGCCTCCGCCGCACTCAGTGTTCCCAGCGGAAGAAGCCCAAGAGGTGGTGAGGAAGCTCTGCAACTCCGAGATCAAGGGGCGAGCGATCCTCAAATTCCACAACATTGACTAAACGACCACGTATCAACATACTGTGACAGGATAGATTAGAGTAGACGGTACGTAGTACGTATAGTTTGGATCTGTGGACAATTGGGATTGGATGCTGACTTGAAGGTCGAAATTACCCTATTTGGACTGGGGTAGCGGATACATCGTACATACCACAGCCGCTTCGCCAAGTGGTCTGCGGGACTGCGAGCTTCTCCAGTCGATGGGACAAAACAAATGCTGTATTCTGAAATTATTTTTTACTATAGTAGGTATAAGTGATTAATTTTAAGTTCATTTAGCACAGACCAAAGTTTGAAAGCTGCCGGATTAGACTGCAGACGTTTACGTCACCATTTTCTACATTGAGACAAAAATCAACATAATTTCTGATTTAGTTTGCATAAATATTTTATTTTCATTGATGGGTTTTGTACTGAATTAATGAAATATGATAAATAATCCACAAAGTTTCACGTAAATTTGTTGTAAACTTAATGCGAATTTCGTTCTTTATGATAATTATTGTGTATGCGAAGCGAAGTATAGTTACACCTATTGTGTTTACTGCTGGCGTTTACATCGGTATTGTAGTAACGTTCTACCGCTGAGCCTACTGACTTAAGATACTTGTTTGTCGCCATATAACGGCTAATTTGAAATAATCATTCTCTGCTTCCCTCCCCGACCATGAATTTCAAAAATCTTTTATCGAAAATATGGAAAATCATAGTCAAGCGTTTTGACGATTTAATTTAATTCCCATTGAGTAATAATTATCGACTCAGCTGACACTTGCAACGCCCTGGTAACGGTGATTAGGTTGGACTAAATCTCGTGGATTATAACCTGGATTGCCTAGTGTGATATCGATTATCAACTTAGGGACAAACGAAATTATAATGTCTTTTTACGAAATTATTATTATTGTTGTGACCTAATTAATATCTGAAGAATTTAATCTCTCAAGGCCGTTGCTGCTACTCCAGGCATGCGCGTTATGCATAAATTTAACAACCTCATCACGCTAAGGGTTAGAAAGAAACATGTTTTAGTAGAAAGATCTAAGTTGACACCCACCTGTTAAAGTTTTTTTTGGAAGTTAAGAAATCTATGCAATGTATAAGATGTGTTATGTTACCATTTCTATGACGATATGCATGTGGTGGCTATCCAACTTTATCTAGCGTGGTAGGCACATCTCAGTGCCATTCAAATCTTCTGACCACAAGGTATCGCAAGGTAATAATGAGCGACGTACCCAGGGAGCGCTGCGTCATCATCAAAAAACCATTTGTCAATGACAGTTTAGAAAAAGATTGACCTGCGCACTGGGACCGATCGGAATCCGGGAAAATTTTAGACTGCACTTGAGCGCGAAAACGGTATAATACGTGATGAAGGCTCGACTGCGGGTCAGGCGGTGTGCGCCTACATGCACACAAATCATACTGCAGGTACCCATGCCGCTTTTCTCTCAAATTCTGATCGATCACAGAGCGTGTGATACCATACATACTATACTACGCATTCTGCGGACCTTATTTTCTCGAGCCCGAATCGGGCCTAGGGAGCACGCGTCGATCAAAATTGTACTGCAGTTACTCCGGTCGGTGCTACTTTTTTGCGGCCGCCATATTGCGCACGCGCAATGATTCGTAGATCTCATCTCGTCTTGCAAATTTCCAAAATTGATTATTTTCATGGCGATTATTGTTGTTTAGTGTCTAATTGTAAATAATAGTAATTAGTAGAGGTTCTTCTTTTTTTAATTAATTTAAATCTTAGCACAGCATAACAGCGCTTTGTACATTAATGTTGTCCTAATACTATGCACCTCATTTGCTCACACATTAATTTGTATGTACATACATATTTTAATTAACTTAATTTTAACGTTTCCTGCCTAATCTTCGAAAGTGGAAAAATATTCACAAACATACTAAGTTATTTAGTATTATACTTTAGTACGCAACTGCTATACCTATTGTTTTGCGTATTTGTAATTTATTCTATTGAATTTTTACAATCTTTGAATTCTCTATAACAACACCGAGGGGGTACCGCAATTATATGGCTTTAGGGCTAGGGCTAAGGCGTTACGCACCTACGAATATTTATAAATAGCTTACCTAATTATTAATTTAATAATGAGCAACGATCTATGTGATAGGTCTATTACATACCCTTTGGTTACTTTTTACTTACTTACTTTTTCAATTCAAGTCCATTCTGGTTACAAGTTCATTATCACGCTGCTCTGTTAACCCCCGTCTTCCTGTTTACTTGAACTCGGAATCTTAAACGAAATTTAAATTCAGCCTCACCCACCTTCCATTCATAAGTAGCAAATAACTGTCTGTGCATCTTATAGTAGGCTGAATACATGAATTTCATGCATTTCGCCGACCGGATGCCGTGAAACGCATTGTTTATTTAAAGTCTGACATTTTGTCTTGTTACAATGTAGGTATAAAAATTATCATTTATTTTGCATGACAGATTGGCGTCATTAATTCAGTGCTGTTCGGGTTTTGGCTTATGCCAGACATGCGCTTGGGCATAGTCTTGGTAGATTTCAAACAGCTCTTTCATCTCTCGTCTGCGTATAGCTGATGTTGCCATCCGAATGATGAAAGAGTTAACAATATTTTTCTCAAGATTTAAAAGTCGTTACGTAAGATTTTATAAAATAACTTTAACTTATATGTCTTCTATCGGCGTTGAGACCGCCTTTGTACCAACTGCATAAATTATAATTATAAATAAATAAAATTAATATTTTAAGCAGTGCATTAAATTGATTATTAATTTCCAATACAATCCCTCAAATTAATCTCCAATTCACCTAAAAAATAAAACTCGTACTTCTTACAAATCCTAAATTGATCAGTTTTCGCCATCTCAAATGATCTCCACTTAGTAATTTTTATTCAGAAAAAATTTAAACATTTTCTTTTGTAATACATATATGTATGTCATATATTACTATACTTATTTTTTTTGTATTTTATTAAAAATATAATAAAATACCAAACAATTCACTTGTTATTGCTATTCATTTAATTAATACCTACTCTTGTAAAAAGATCGATATAAAAAAACTATGCGTCGCAGTGACGTACCTTTGATAAAGAGATGTTAAATAAACTGATAAGTCTGCTACGCGATGCTAATTTTAGCACTAGTATCATTATTAGATGATGTGTTGTTGACCTGTCGTTGCTTGCAAAGCTTTGCTATGGTTCGCGATACAGATGCTACGTTTGGTCGTGAAGTAGTTAGGATTAGTTTAGCAATAGCATTATTTTGGGAAGAGTTTAGTAGCACGGAACAGTAAAATCGCTTGCCACCTCTGCCTCGGTTCGAAAAATATAATTTTCATATTGAAAAAAAAAAGATTAAAATTCGTTTAAGTTGCTTGTTTTTGAATCAATTTTGTTATTTAAGGACTTTTTCATGAGTCCATAAAAATAATATACCTAGGGTAGTTCCATATGCAAAAACTAACATGCATCCTAAGAAAAACTACATCACCTACCTATGCCTACATGTAATAAGTCACATATCTCTGGATACCCCTTCAGAAAATAAAAACGTGATAAATGTAAATAATAATTGTGCGTTAAAATTCCTCGGTTTCGATTCAACTATTTATAAAGAATTAATAAATTCCTTTATTAAAATAACTATTAAACTCTAAAGAATTTTGAAAGGTATTTTTACAGAATTGTGTTTAATTTATAAGAAACCCGAGATTACTACAATCTTTCGTAACTCAGATGTATTTTGCACGATCGATGAATAGTTTGTAACTTAGCAATTAAACAGTACCTGTCGTAATAAAAAATGTCGAGAAATAATTTAGTTAAAAAAATAGTATAATAGATTATAATTTTTAGATGTTTCTATATAATTATGATGATGATAGGGCGACAATCGCGTTCTACTGACCGCGCCATCTAAGTTTTATCCAATCAACGACTGCTGTAAAAACCGGAGCCACTTGTAAAAAACTTTCCCGTTCTGTAAATGTACTTATTTCTTTTGTAACACAAATTAAATACTACTAATATTACTAATACTAGGTAGGTACATTGTCCTTGCCCCAAAAAAAATCCTCAGACAACAACAAAGTTTGATACTATAAAGCTATAATGTTTAGCCGTGTTGTATGTACAATTTCAAAAGCGGTTCTTTTGGATAGGTCTGCTATAGTATTGCTTCTCAAAAAAACTAAATTTACCTACGTTATAATTATGTCAAATAATAAAATAAAATACCTACTGCTGCCTCGTTTGTCCAAGCGTGACAGCTACGCTAGAAGTCGTGATTTCGATTCCCGGGTTGTTTGAGCAGTGTTGTTTGGTTTTTCTGTGAAATTTCCTTTAGCAGCTCGGTATCTGTATTTGTGCCCGGCAGATGGCAATAGGCTCGGCCCCTATTACATGGGACCTAAACATACCGGCGAATTACTGTGGATGTACATTAATACACCTGTACCTAACCCTCGGGGAATACAGGCGTGGTGGTATGTTTAAAAATATAATTAGAGTAAGTTGATTTGGTGAGAGGCTACGTCTCTTGAAACATTGGACTTTTCCAAACAAAAATTAAGCTAGAACTTGTGTGATAAATCATCGAAGACTAGTCAATAACACTGCTCAAACTACCCGGGAATCGAAATCAGGACTTCTGGCGTAGCAGTCGCGCTTGACGCTTTGAGAGAGATCGCGTTTAGAACACCTCTCTCTAACCCGGGAAATTAAGACGTGATAATCACAATCTTCGCTCGCACAGTGTAGCGTAGCTTCTAGTGCTGTTATACTCGTAACAGTAGCACACAGTAGTACATGACGATTGTTTTGCTTGAGCCGGTAGATAACTAGCTATCTAAACAACGATTCAATGTCACATTGTGTACCTATGTGAATAGCTTTATATAACATCTCTGTAGTAACATGTATTAGCATCGAAACTGGACGATTTCATCGCAAAATCATTTTCAGCCTTCGGGACACAATAAGTTCTTTTTGTTTGGCATGTCCAGTTTAATGACAACTAATTTTACCAGAAATTGCAGCTAGATAGATTTTTCGCCAAATACCATCTAAATCGTGAGAGCCGTTTTCGAGAACGGAACAAAACAAATATATATGTATATATATATATTACAGGGTCTGCATTTCTCACAGCAAGTAAATAAATCAATAAATATCTTGGGACATTTTTACACAGCACCATCTAGTCCCAAACTAAGCAGATCTTGTACTATAGGTAATACACAATGGATATTATACTTATATACTTTTTGTAAATACATACGTAAGAAACACCCAGACAAACTAAGTTCATCACATAAATGTTTGTGGGAATCGAACCCGGATCAGCAGTCCGGTACTCAAACCGTACTGTGGTCTAGCCACAGACGTCGTCATATTATACCTATTACTAGTATGGGATAGGCAATTTAATTAAGTTTGTACACTATTAATTAAACCAGCATCAACTTCCTTATGTTAGTAAATGTAAAATATTAATAAATAAATCTAATATTGTAAATCGAAATAGGATCTCTTCGTTTGTAGGTTGTTCCGCAGATATTTTTTGTACACAACTCTTTTATCGTTTTTTAATTTTCATGGATGCACTAAATTATGAAATACGAAAATCGAAATGTTAACTCGACTGTTAGAAACTAGGTATGTATAGATACTTGCGCTTTGTTTGAATAGAGGAAAATATTAAAAAGCTATTCCGTATTTCTAATTAAGTAATTTTTAATTTTTACATAATATAATGATGTAAATACACGTCTCGTGAGCACTGCGGCAGCAAATTTAAGTAAAATCTCAATTAGTAGTACATTCAGTATACTCTTAATCATATTATTTCCCCTTTGTAGTTTGGCTTAGCACTATTGTCGCATTTCTTAACTTCGTGTCTTCAGTCTAGGTCTTGACCGAGGCTCTTACGTCTTAGATTGCTATTTTTAAATAGGGTAGTATTTGTATCTATAGTGGTCCAGGAACTATAAGGGATAGCAGCCCAGTAAAGCGGATTCTAGAATGCCATGAGTCGTTACAAGAAGTTTTATAGTTTTATTTCAAGTTCAGAAAAATGCCTGCAATTGCTTTTCTTTGGAGGCCGATCAGAACTTCAAGTATCTAAAGTCAGTAGAATTTTTCGTATTACTATCATATATTTAAAAACGACAGCAGTATTACATTACTTCACCTCGCAAGGGGCCATACCATAATGTGTTATTACGAATATTTTGTAAATTGAAAGGTAGGGATGACGCCCAACACATTAAATTGCGCCTTTTCATTCCCACAACCTAAAAATGTAACAACACTTCGTGGTATGGCCTCCGAAGTATAGATATGTTACGGTGAATCAGTTACCTCTGTAGACCTCCACATCCTGTACCAAGGGTGATGGAGAACAAGATAGTACCAATGTACCAAAAATAGCGCTCGTGCTGGTACGTGCTAACCCAGGATGTTTATAACTCAGTTTGAATCTTCCTGTAGCCCGCGTCCAAGTTGTTGATTTGACTCCAAAACTGTGCTTAAAATCAAATAATTATATTTCATTAAAATTCTATTATGAAAAAGCAAACACTGAAACAAGCGTTGTCAAAGGTTCGGGGCAATTTTGTTTTAATTTCATATAGTTTTGTTTTGTGTAACACGCGTATACGACGGAACTAGTACCTTGACAACTATAAAATAAAATAAAAATATTATTTTGTTAGTAAACATCGTCACTGCTCCTAAAATATGGCGGGGATAAAAATCAACACCTTGTATTTTTCATTTAGCCCGTTGAATGAAATGAAATTTAGGGCCCCTGTTTCACCACCTCTGGATAGCCGTTAACATTTTTATGAAATTATCTGCCAAGTAATTTAACGAAAACTTATCAGGTGAAATAGGCCCTAAACATCCTAGATCTCAAGATGACAACGTGCGAGTAATACTATTGGCGTTGCTGGCGTCTAAACGTTGAAGTTACTCAGCGGGTCGGTATGCTTGTTTATCGTTTAAAAATAATGTGCCCAGTTTGAATCACGTCGCTTATACCTCCATACTATAGTCTGCGCGGAACTAGTTGGCCGCGCCTTAGGTATGTGAGCGGCGGGACGGAGGGGCGGGGTCGCCTGCGCGCGGTGGTACGGAGGGGCAGGGGGCTTTTGTTCACAGTAACCCTCCGCCTCACCCCCGTTCCTACCCAAGGCGTGGCGAACTAGTTCCGCGCGGACTATAATACAGTCAGATTTCAGTTGTGAAAAAGAAAATGCTAATATATTCGTAAACATCTTGGTTAGTGCGTCAGCAAGCATAGTTTTACCGTATGTATTTGAACCGTTTCAGGAATAAGTACCTAAATTTATTGTAAACGCTTAGAAGGAGAAAAGAGAGTTGGCTCCAGAGAAATTCGTTAAGGCTCTGTTCTCGAAAAGGTTTAAGTACCTATGAGCTCAAATATACTTGTTATTTTAATCTAAGTATACGATAAGGTACTTCAGGAATTGAAAATGACCGCTTTGGGTTACCAGAAATAACTCCGGCCTTTAAGAAAAGCAATAATACAACTTTTTTAGAACCATATTCCTCCGTTATAACAATTCAGATAACTTTTGTAAGTACTGTTGAACCATTTTAATAGATGAACTTTCTATATCTTGTTATTACATTTATCTGAAGGCTAATTCTAGTTATTTAATATTTGTTCAAAATATAATTCCGGGTCAGTTTCGTAAATGTCACAAAATATATTTTTGTATTTTTAAGACTAATGATACGTCACCACGTAAGTTTAGAATGTGAAGGAAAATTTCGAGTTGACGACTAGGACTCGCGCTGGTTTAGCAGTCATAGCGTCTGGTGTACCGAACCAAAAGACGCAGGTTCCAATCCAATCCTTCCCGCCAGTCGATTTTTTCCTTCATTAAAAATAACTGTCACAAAATATTTTTATTCTACTAAAGTATAATAACGCGAACATGTTCATTGAATTAAAATAAAAAATGGTAAAAGTGACATTAATGCGTAGGTATAATATTATGACACTGAAAATGGGCTGGAATTATATTTAGAAAAAAAATAAGCAGAGAACTACCGTTCTGGTCTAATAATATAATCATGTAACCATATACAATTATTAATATACAACTTGTTGGTATATAACGACATAATTAATCATAGTTTTAAATCATGTTAATGTTATAAGAAAACCAATTGTTAATGCAAAGTATGTCGTCGTCTGCGTCTAATATGTAGCTTTACCTACTTAGTTAGTAAGATGTAATTGTTTTAGTGCATACGTTATCAAATATATTTATTTATATACTAACAAAAGTAGACAGAACATCGATGTCACAAATAAAATGACACAAAAATGTCTTATATTGTTATAAATAATAAACACAGCATAATAAACATATAATTATGATAAACAATGTACTAATATTATAAATGACATTAAACATCACATTATATTAATTGTTATCGTTGCGATAATATTGGCATAAATATAATTAAAATACGCACATTATTAAATATGTGATAGCGTTGTCACACGACAGATGTCATTAATTAGTTTTACAGTTTTATGTATCTAGTTATTTTTTGATGATTGTTTGGAATTCGTGTTTAAAATGTTGCCACCTCTAGTCAAAAACTATTTTGTCGAAATTTGTTAAAGCAATATGAAGTATATTATTTACTGTTATTTAAAAAATAGATACCTAGATAAATGGATATACATAATAATATAATATTGTAGTGATTGTAATTTTGATAAGAGTTTAGTACTAAGTTGACAAGCGTATGTATGGATTGTATATGTGTCTTTATTGAATAAATTGATTTAACGTTTGTTATATTTGTGTTAAATTTTTTAAAACTCCTTTTTTGAAGTCTATTAAAGAAATAATACACTTTTACGAATCCGCACCTAATAGTGCGTTTTTACAGATGCAGTGAATGACTGTCAGGGTTACATCTGTTTCGCTTGTTTTTTTTAAAAGCATCCGGGATCGCGTTTTTGTCACCACCCCTAACAGTGAGGAGCAGGTCCAAGTGATTAAATGCCTTTATTGGAGAAAGGAGATTTAATATCATTATCATAATAAAATAAATAGATAGGCAAGTACTTACGTTAGTGTCGAATTTTTCCAGAAAATCACGAAGCAATAAATAAAACAATTATATTAAAAATAATTTTATAGAAAAGTACATCAATATAAAAAACTGATTATGAATTAATTAATATGGTCTATTATGATTCACTGCTCGCATATCTTTAAATAAATATAACGATTTAATATTCTTCATCTCATCGGGATTTAAGTGAGGTTTCGTTGCTTTTACGCTAGCGCACTTTTCGCCCCAAATGTCGACCACGGATCTTATTTCTTGGTTGATGTGAGCATGGAGGACAATCAGCACGGAGGAGGTGCCCACGCCGCCGCTTCTAATCGACGCGCCCGCCCCGCAAGTTCTGATGGCCAAGTTGTCTACATGAATATACTTGATCGTGTAGTTAGGGAAGTAGTTCTCGTACACATACACTTGGCCTTCACTTATGGAGACGGGCGGGTTCTCAACCACGGCGGAGTCCATGTGCTTCAGGTCGTACTTCCACTCGCCCAGCTCGAGCGGAGCTTTAGTCTTTTCACAGAACATTCTTGCATCTGCGGTGACGGCAAACAGGACAATCAACAACAGGTCCATTTAAGAGCGTTACATTTGCGCGATTGACCGATTTCACAGATTTTTATGTCATCAAACACCTGCAGATGGTTTAGTGGAACAATGGATTGATAAGGGCGTTGCGTGCAGCCGCCAACTGCGGCGCTACGCCCAATACTTTTATTTGTATCGGACGCACGTACCTAAAGTGAATGCAACATGTAGGTATTGGGTTTGAATAACCAGGTTATGTAAGAACAAAAAAAGCACGGTGATAAATCAAAACACTTTCCGTAGGTACTTTACATACCTACCGAAAAACTGGCCGATTATTTCGATACTTCCTAATAATAATAATAAATTCATTTATTTCGGAACCAGTCCATACATGTGGGATTAAAAAGTAAAGTAAATTTAAGTCAACTGGTAATTTTTCCGAAGAGCCATTTCAAGGATAATGGTGTAGGTATATTTTAAGACGAATAGGTTGATAACCACTTTCTAAGATTAACTAATAGTTTTCAAAATGTGCCTCATGATGTACATACCACATAAAATAATTATAATGATATTGATACGTGTGAAAATATACCAAGCTAATATCTAATGAAGGAACATGGATCAAATTAAAAATGCAAATTCTTCCAACGGCTGGATTTATTGTAGACTTTATAATGGTCCCTTAATGCAAAAGAAAACGTCGGAATGGTACCTTAAAATTATAATTTACAATAATTCCATGTTAACATTATTCTAATTGATGATTGAGCGACACTTTATAGACTTTCACCGATGAATCGATTAAGTTCTTTGGTGTACAAATTTTACGAAAAAATGATTTTAAGAGTAAAAAAAAATAAAAAAACATCCCAAAAGAGTAACATACGTTAATATATTTTACATAATAATATCACTATTTTATAACACTAGTAACACCAAACGACGCGCGGCTTCAAATTAATGTCGCAATGCACTTAGTACACCACCGAGTTCCGTAAGAGATTTCAGATATATATATATATATATATATATATATATTATTTTATAATCATACTAATTATTACCATTTAATGGCGATAAACGTTACAATTTTGATAATGTTATTAAGGTGTAAAACTACAAAATTTACTTGCGCGTGGTGCCCATTATGTTCTTAAGAAAAAAAAAACAATAACTACCCTTCACCCGACTTTGAGATATATACATTACATAGGTAGCAAAATTCTTTCCAAATCTCATTCGAACAGAACACATCAATTTAGTATTAATAAAATTTCACTAACCAAAATTAAGATTTTTTATAAAAAATATTAAGTTAAAGCCAAATTTAAAACAAAATATAAAATTAAGTAAATAGCCAATAACAATATGTATAATAATGTGTTCTATTCTTTGTTCTGTGTATAAAAATATATTTTAAAAATTATGTTAAAAATAAAGATATACTATACTTTGAAATATATATATTATGATTGAAATTAAAAACTAATAGGATACTTTGGTACTTTATTCCTAATATTTACCTATTTTTTTAAAATAATTTTATGATAGAAGACCTAAATTGTCACCCCTATGTTATGAAGACAGCGAAATAAACTTCTTGACAAATAAAAAAATAGAATTGTGAAGGTGATTCCTATAAAGCTACTATGTTCGAACTTAGTAGTAATTTTTTCATACAGAAATTATAAACGGGTTTCTGTACTACCCAAAATAAAAGGAGAAAAAAGTACCATTTTATCCTCAGTAAATAATACTAGATTTATTTATACAATAGCCAAAAGTCGGTAAGAGATTCTAAAGTTTTGTACATTTTCAGTCGCATACAGGCCAAAGAGTAAAATCACTAATATAAATCTATATGATATGAACGTCACTTTAAGCAAAGGGATTTAGTAAACAATTTTATATGGTCACCAATATTGTTTTCATTGCGTAAAGATAGGCATAAAAGCCGTTGGTAGTGTTTTTTATGTCTATCTCTAAAATTCTGTATGTTTTTTCTTGCATCCACCCTTTAACTAAATAACTCAATCAACTGTGAACACAGGCGTAAAAAATGCGACTTTAATAATGAGATGAAAGTATTAAAATATAATAAATCATATTCAAAGTTATTAGAATTGAAAAGGAGATGCGATTATGAGCGCGCTAGGCTACATTATAAGTACCTTATTGTTATGATAAACACGGTCACAAACCATAGAAAAATAGAAATAGGCCAAAGTTATATTCAGGAGGAAAATCTAAATTTTATTTAATCTCTTTAGTGGGTACTACTCTTCTATGATTTGCGGTAGGTACGTTAATATCACTAAAACACTAATCAAACTTAGGACGGATCCTCCGATACTTACGGAACTCTTAAAGGCACATAGATTCATATAAACGTACTTTTTTATGTGATGTAACAAATTAACTTATAGAACAAAACCGCTTTTTAAAATGCTTTTTAGTTTTACAATATCAGCATGTGAATTATTTATTACAATTACTATAATAATGTAGAAACATGATTTTTTAAAATTTAACATTAATTCAAACAAACATCTATACAAATACTGTTGATAAAATAGTTTCAAAAATCTTATAACATTTATTTTTGCTTTTGTTATCAAATGTTATGGTAGGCCATTCACATATTACAATATTAATATTTTTAATTATACTGGTTTATTCTGGTGGTACTGGTAGGGATCTAAATTACAATGGTATAATGTGAGAAAATCGCGAGACTAAAAAGTAGTTTTATTACAATTTTAAATTACTTTGTAAAAAAAAATTGTTTACAAAATGTTTGCTCTATAAGTTATGTTTGATTTTTTTTTTACTGCGTAACGTGCTAACTAAATAATAACACGACATTAGGGCACTTTGGGAATTGTAAATAAGCACTGTATTGAGATTCGTTATATTGCAATAGTGCCCAACCGTCAAATTATACGCCAAAGCATTTACTAACCAAAATAATGTTTGAATTACAAAAAATATACAATGTTAATGTTGAAATTAAATGGGGTACAAATTCTACGTATGATTAAAGTATTCATAAGTATCTGTTTGAAGAATTTTGTGAATACCTTGATCCGTCAAGATGACTCAAGGGATAGCGACAGCGTAGCATATCATTTAAAAGCTCGCCTAAGACTAAACGACAAGAATTAACTATTTTGGAAGGCAGAACTGATAAAATCAAAATTCCAAAGTTATAAAATTACGATTTTGATACAATAAAACAACAGACAGTTGTTATACGCTTTCTGGATCCGCTAGTCTGTCCATTCGTGAAAACATAGCCTTAAGGCGAATCGTATGCCGTTTGATCTATAACGATTTCTATATTCAGTTTTTAAAAGTTGGATTGCAAAGACTATGAAAGACAACTGTGTCTCAAAGATGATAAAATAAAAATAAGGGAATCAACTGGCGGTCTTTTGTTTCTGCTAAAAAAGGTCTAACTGTCGAATTCAGAGACGTCACTTAACGTAATGAATCATTAGCTAATGAGACCCAGTATATCTTAATACACTGACAACAAATTCAAATATGGAAAAATAGGCCAAGCTATAATAGCCACTGTTTGTTAACGATTTTTAAGGTTAAGTGACGTCTCCGAGTGCGGCCCTAAGTGGATGTATGTAGAAATAAAAAGAGATATGTTAAAAATTAATCGACGAAGGATACCATATGTACGGCTGAATTATGTACCCCCACTTCAACGTTCTTAATTACTAAGCTTCACAGTCACCGATATGTATAACGCCACGATATAATATTTTGTTGTATATTACAGTTTTCATTCTCATAATCTCCAAAACACAATAAACAGTACTACATTTTATAAACAATGGGTGTTAATAATATTATTCTTGTTGCTTTTACAATTTATGTTAATTCTTACCGATATTGTGTAAATACTAACAATTAGTGTAGTTAAGTTAACATGTATTTATTTATATTTATATATAAAAAATGTAAATTCTAATAAAACGACCCTGCGCACAATATACGTAGAACATGTGAAATACATAGTTGTAAGGACGGATCACTAGTTGCCGTGTCTGTCTCCTCCGTGGGTGCTTGGGTTTAAGAACGGCACAAAATAAATAGGTAGAGAGGAGGTCAGCTCCATGCGACGAGCGACAGAAGCATAAAGACACGTTGCTTTTACATTATGAGAATGTGGCGAGCCGATCCTCTGGACGAATTAGTTTGTGGTCGAAGTTAAAGCAGAGGCGCTCAACGAACTTTTAGTTTAAATTGTAGATCAATTATTGAAATCACTATCGCTGAACAAATTCATGCTAGAATGTAGAATTATTCAATATAACAAGTCCAAAATTCACTATTTTGACAGTCACACAAAGATTTATTAAAAATTAACTATGTTGGTAATGTTTTAATACAAACCTGTGTAAAGCAAATTTCCACTTACTACTGACATGAACCCAAAACGCAGACCTAGATATCAATTGAATTTAGAGGGCTTCTGCCTTAATTTCTTTTTTTCTGATAACTTACTGTTATAATATATTTGCGTATAGTATATAAAAAAACGCGCTTATTCGAATGCAATGAATGCAATTGCGTCAAAATTTCCTTTCAGAGATAACTTTTACAGATTCGGAGTCCGTGATCCGTCTGATTCGAGATACGTTACCAACTCACAAGGGTCGACTACGTTGCATTAGTAAATTTGTCGTGCGCTTTCGTGCGAGTGTGACGAACTAAGTCGTTAGTTAGCACGTTGCGCAGTGCTGCGAGTGGTGTGACGTTTACATGTGGATAGTGGCGGCGGTGTAGCGTGCCTCCCCGCGGCGCCAGTTCCACTGAGATGGTCGGTACTGCCCAAGAAAATTTACAAGTTATATTTTTTATCGAACTGGTGTTTTGTAACCTATAATACCTAAAAGACGATACAGTGATATGGATTGAAAAAATATGCTGATGGTTATACTGCCCAATAAAATGTACAAGTTGTATTTTTTATCGAAGTTTTTTAATTATATTATTAAACTTAAAGCACGATAAGGTGATATGGATTGAGAAAAATATGCTGATGGTTATACTGCCCAAAAAAAAGTACAAATTTTACTTTTTAACGAACTCGTGTTTTGTAATCTATAATACTTAAAAGACGATATAGTGATATGGATTGAGAAAAATATGCTGAAGGTTATACTGCCCCAGAAAATGTACAAGTTTTTTTAATCATATTATTAAACTTTAAAGACGATATAGTGACACGGATTGAGAAGAATATGCTGAGGTGAGGACATGTTGAGAGAATGAATGAAAGGCGACTAACAAAAGGAATTTATAAGGCAAATGTCAGCAGTAGCGCTGGTAGCCTTAGATAGACAGTATGTAAGAATCATAAGCGTTCTGTAGCTTTTGTTTACCCCTATGGGAAAAAGCGTGATTGTATGACGTATGTTTTATTCAAAATAGACATGTGTCGTGTAAAGGAATGTTTTGAGCATAAAATATTTGGATGATATAAGGAAAGGGGAAGACCAAAGAAAAGATGGATAGGCTGTATGAGAGATGATATGGTCAAAAAGAAGGTTGGCCTCTATCAGGCTGATAGAAATGTATGCAAGGAAACAACATACTGCGATTAAGATAAGGGTAAAATGATCACGATAATGATGTTGAATAATTTTTGTAGCACTAGCAAATTTTTTTAAGTACATTCCAAGTCAGATTTATCAAACAAAAACAAATTAGAATTTATCTTACAGAGATGAATAGGATCGGGCGGAATGATAGAAAAAACTTCGAGAAAGATAAAAAAATACTTGGAAACAGAAACGAAAAATTTGGATGAATTAAAAAGTTAAGTAAAAACATAGTTGTAAATATTTACAGGTTTTATCACACTTGTTACACGAAAGTAAAATTGATTTCAAAATACCTGAATATGCGATTATTGAAGAAAAAGCGGATGACCTTACATCTTTTTTTTAATTGACGATATACATACCTTGATAGAGCAGTGATAACCTATAGGAGTGCTAAGTTGTAGGTCTCCAGTTTGAATCTAGGGCATGCACCTCTCACTTTTCATAATCAAGTGCTCATTAATAATTATCACTCACTAACAACGGTGAAGAAAAACATCGTAAGGAAACCTGCATGCCTAAAATATTCTCGACGGCATGTGAAGTCTGGCGACGCCTAACCACTGAGAGGAGCCCCGTGGCCAGCAGTGGGTTGATTAATAGGTAAATGATGATGATACCTTGATGAGCAGTTGTCCGCTGCGTGTGTGCGGGTTCTTGAACGCGTAGAAGATCCAGGAAGCGGCGGCGCACACGAGCGTGACGAACACGAAGGCGGCGACCACTCCGCCGAGGTGCGAGCGCGCCTCCTGCGGCGCCGTCACGGAACCCATCGGGGTACCGCCCAACGCCTTGTGTTCGTCCGGTTCTGTTCAAATAATTTTAGGATACTATCAATGTCACTATCACGGAATCCAACTTCTGTGAGTGAGCTTGCTTTCTGCACTTAGTACCTCCACCTTACAGAAAACTGCAGTCAAATAACACACTTTATTGTGTGTTGTGCTACAACTAATAGGAGCGGAGTACTACGGGGGAAAAAATTATAAGACCACGGGGGCGAAGCCGCTGGCGGAAAGCTATCCTTCATAAATCTCAACTTTTTTTTTATTGCCTACAGTGGCAGACGAGCAGGTGGCCCACCTGATGGTAAGTGGTAACCACCGCCCATGGACATCAGCAACACCATACTATGGTCGGCAACGCCCGAGTGACGCTTCGGTGTTATAAAACGTCTATAAGATGCGGTAACCGTCTACCATCAAACGGGCCGCAGTATTTCACACGGAGCGACGGCCATCAGACCTCCGCAACCCAATTTCTAGGCAATACCGATATTCGAAGGAAAGACTGGTTGTTAGGCTTTTTAATAGGCTTCTGACTACCACTAACAATTGTCATAGGTGTTCGTATGACAACTGGGACCGACGGCTTTACGTGCTCACCCATTCACAGACTGACCGCGGCAAGTGTTAACCTTGCAGATCGGTTGATCAGCGTAGTCAGTGGTGGCGTAAGACCTAAATTTTATGTGGGCGGCGGCGTAAGACCTAAATTTTATGTGGGCAAAATTCATTTTGCGGGGCCCTCTGCCAGCGCAAGATTTGCATAATTTTTCGGGGCGCGAGGCCCCCTGGGTCGCGAGGCCGTAGGCGGTGGCCCACGTCGCCCACGCCTTACGCCGCCACTGAGCGTAGTTACAACTTAGCCACGAGCACCTCCTGTGTACGAGCTAGTTTGCCACCGTTGTGGTATAAAAATCGATACTATAGTGTATACTTACGCGTGTTGACAACGGTGTCGTGCTTCTCGCTCTGCTGGTCGGTGGTGTAGGCAGTGTTGCCGGTGGCCGGCACGCCGCTGGTATCTGTGGCGTCCACACGCGGCGGCGCACAACTTGTCGCGTTCACTATTGTCGTTTTCTCGCATCCTGTGCACAAACAATTTGAATAATTATCTATACTAATAATAATATTATAAAGAGGAAAGATTTGTATTTTTGTATGTAACGAATAAACTGAAAAAGTACTGGACCGATTTGAAAAATTCTTTCCATGTTAGATAGCCGATTTATCGGGGAAGGCTTTAGGCTATATATCATCACGCTACGACTGATAGGAGCGGAGTAGTATTGAAAAATGTTGCAAAAACGGGGGAAAAATTATAAGACCACGCGGGCGAAGCTAGTTATAGGTAAAAATAAATATAAAAAAATATAAATATTTTGGGGACATTTTTTACACAGCACCATCTAGTCCCAAACTAAGCAGAGCTTGTACTATGTACTAGATAATGGATATAATACTTATATACTTTTTTGTAAATATATACTTATTATACATAGGAAACACCCAGACAAACACAAATACTTATATTCATCATCACATAAATATTTGTGTCCTGTGGGAATCGAAACCACGATCTCGTGATGAGCAGCAGACCGGTACGCGAACCACTAGACCACAGACGTCGTCAAATCGTGTCGTGCAGTGTCGTCGTATGATTGATAGAAATATATTACATTTTTATAGATTGAGTATAAGAGCCGAAGACAACTAGCGAAGTTAATGGTACTTTGATGTGTTAGAAAGAGAAAGGAATGAAGTTGCAAACGAAATTTTAATTTTATTTGTTATCTTTACACATGCGAAAGTAACTCTGTTTGTTTGTCGCGCTTTAATGCCAAAACTACTGAACTGATTTAAATGAAATTTGGTACACAGATAGTCTAGAGCCTGAGAAAGGATATTGGCTACTTTTTAATGCAAAAGGTTATAAGAAATACTTAGATCACGCGAGCGGAGTCGTTTAGTATTTTATAGTTTAATTAAAATAGTAAAAGAGAATAGCGAAGATAACGGTATTTTGATGTGTTATAAAGAGAGGGATGTTGTCAACGAGATTTAAAATTGAGTTGTTATTAGCTTATATTGGCTTTGTTGAATGTGCTTCTGTGTTATTTACGTGTAATAAAGTGTATAATAACGTAATGATGGTTACTTTTCTTGCATCAGGTTGTAATTTTATAATAATTTTGGAAATTTGATAGCAAGCTTTGGTTATTCGTGCGACCTGCTTGTAATAATAATAAATAAACAATAATAATAAATATTCTGGGACGTTTTCCATATCTAGTTCCAAACTAAGAAGAGCTTGTATCATGGGTACTAGACAATGGATAATACTTACATATTTTTTTTTGTAAATACATACTTATAATATATAAGAAACACACTTAAGTTCACTATATAAAAAATTGTGTCCTGTGGGAATCGAATCCATGACCTAGTGATCTTCATCCCGGTATTTGAATTACTAGATCATAGATCGTTGTGTGTCTGTAGACCAGAGTGCGGGCCACCCACCGGACTTGACGCCCGAACGGGTCGCAAACACCCTACACGCGACCCGCTCAAACAACTAGACTCCACATAAAAACATTACACACGACGCCCGCCGCGCGAGTTGCTACCTAAGTTCACATAGGCGCAACGACCGCGCGGCGCACACATAACATTACTACGCACTCGCGAAGATACAACGCGCGGCTACCGACACGACACCCTCGGGCTAGTGCAGGCAAGCTGTAGCAACCACTGAACGACGCACACACACTCACAATGTCGCTCAGAACACCACTCGTCCTTAGGAAAGATGATTTTATTTCTATTATAGTAATAAAATTATCATCCAATGACACAAGAACTTATAAATTTGGTAAATGATTCTGATGAATTCTAAGATAATTAAAAAACTACCTACTTCAACAAATTCAAATAGCAAACTTAAAAAACCCAATTTATTACCTATACCTATACAACCTATATCTATACAAATTTCACTAAATGCATATAAAAGTATATACAATACTTAATCCAATAAACAAACTTTAAACCATTTGTCTATCTGCTTTTCTGTCTTTTTATTCTAACTAATCTCTGAAACCTGCTCTGCTACTAAAATATCTAATTAGAAAGAATATAATTATACGTTAAGCTACTTTTATCTTAAAATAACTATTAATTTAGAAAATTTAATGAACGCGAAAAGTATCGCACGAATACTGCTAATTTAACTCATATCTATTGTACCATAAATAATCCTAAACGCACCTGCTACAAAAAGCTAAATTCAATTCCCAAGTCGGACAAATTTCTTGAGTTTTTCTATAAAATTCTCAACTCCAAGTTTGCAATAAAGTCACCCCCTATTACATAAGACTTAAACATACCCACAAACTATGGGTATACATAAGTACACCTCTGCTTAACCCATCGAGAAATACAGGCGTGATGGTATGTATGTAATACCTTTACGAAATATATATATGTGGTGTGACTCAGAATTATAGTTTGAGAAAAAAAATGAAAAATTGATGAATAAAGTTACGGATGCGTCGATGTCCCTTCCACCTTGTATGATGAGCCAATGTTGCGTTAATAAGTGTTTTCTTGTTTGAGTGTCTAGTGACGTAGAATCTACTTACTTCTTAGCAACCAATCTTGCTTGTTCCTGTCAGTACCGCTGGAACATTTCATTATTTGAGGACACCATGTGCACTGAAACAGTCAAAATAATAACATTTTAAAACTTATTATTTTAATGAAGGAAAAGTCAACTGCCGTACTGGATTCGAACCTGCGTCTTCAGGTTAATTACACCAGACGCTATGACCACTAAACTACCGCGAGTCCTACTCGCCAAGTCGAAATCTTCCACCATATTCTAAATTTACGTCTCAAAATTAAAAATTTTGGAAACCCCCGACACGAAATGTAATTTGCCATTTTGTGGTGACGGCCATCTTGGATTTGAAATTTATCATAGTGTATAGTGTTCTCCTAGTTACGCCCTTTCATTTTATACCCATATTGAAGGAGTTGTGAAAAAATATTTAATCCGCTATTTTGTAGCGGCGGCCATCTTGGACCTATTTTCATCAAACGTAGCTAAGAACACTCCCGACTAATTCACCTTTCAAATAAAAAAAACAAAATCAAAATCGGTCCATCCGTTCGGGAGCACACACACAGACACGTCAAACTTATAACACCACGTCGTTTTTTCGTCGGGGCTTCAAAATGACGTTAAGGACATCATTATCTTTCTTTCCAATAAATATTTCAATCTAATCCAGAAGCCAAAGAATTTTTTTTAATGCGAAAATAGGGCTGTAGGGGTTGAAATAGGGGATGAAAATTATACAAAACTAGCTTCCCACCAGCGGCTTCGCCCGCGGGGTCTTATAATTTTTTCCCCCGTTTTTGCAACATTTTTCATTACTACTCCGCTCCTATTAGTCGTAGCGTGATGATATATAACCCATAGTCTTCCCCGATAAATGGGCTATCTAACATGGAAAGATTTTTTCAAATCGGTCCAGTACTTTTTGAGTTTATTCGTTACATACAAAAATACAAATCTTTCCTCTTTATAATAATTATAGTGTAGATGTAGGTACCCAGACTACGCGATGGCGGAAAGCTAGTGTGTATTACTCACGTTGAAGCCAGTGTCGTGATTCAGGCAGGCATCGCACGACTCGTACTGCAGGCAGGTGGGCAGCGCGGTCATCTTCAGCACCGTGTGGTTGCTGATCAGGTAGTCTTTGAACGTCACGCGGTGGTATTCGTAGATCGTCTTGCGGCGTACGTCTGAAATACAACAAAGTTCACAACTTACTGATAAGTTCCCGCTAAATTACTTGGCAGATAATTTCTTGTTCCATTTTTGAATTTATCCGGCGGGTAGCGGATATCTAGAGGTGGGAAAACAGGCCCTTTATATTTGTGACATGGTCCGCGATCGCCGCCCCTTCTCCGCGCTTCAAGCCTCCCCCCGCGCGTCGCTATAAATAGATCTGCAGACAATGCGCGGGCCTCCTTCCCGCTGCAGCTGCCAAGTTAAGTGCCGCCCTCTACCGGTCAGACCTCGCCTCGAAGCCTTCGCCGAACCCACCCTGAGCTTAACTCACCCTACTCTTGCCTTAATGTACTTTAAATTTTAACCCTAGTGTCAGTAAATTTGTATATTTTGTGTTCCGAGTGTAATTTATCTCCACTAAATAGTTCCCGGTCGGCCACGTTCCTAAAACGTGCCCACCACGTTACATATTTTAAACATATCTATATAAATATAAAAGAATCGCCGAAATATTTGTACGCAACACTTCCGAACAACTGCACCAAATTGAATAATTCTTTTTTTGTTGTGTTCATTATTGTCTAAGCAAGGTTTGTGGTTTATTTAAATCCACCAAGGCAGGCGAATCTGCGCACGGGCGCTAGTGATAAATACTTTTGGGTCAATTTTACACAATACCATCTAGTCTCAAACTAAGCAGAGCTAAGCTTGTATTGTACTATGGGTACTATACAATAGATATAATGTTTATATACTTTTTTTATACATACTTATAGACACAGTCACATAAATATTTTTGTCCTGTGGCAATCGAGCCCACGACGTTGTGATCAGCAGTCCGGTACTTGAACCACTAGACCACAGACGTCGTCAATCGTTGTAAACGTCAGATTTGTCAAAAGCTTATGTCATTCCCATAGATTATATTTCTATTCGTTCTTCGATCCGAACGTTTTATTGCAACTTGGCTAGGTCCCTAGGCCCGAAAAACACCCGTTCACGAGCATGACGTGTATATCTTCGCCGTTAGACACAACCATGTTGACGACGACCCAACACACAATGCCATCAGCAGGACATTTAAGTGAGCATGACGTCATACCCACGACCTCGTTGACAGCAGTCCGGTATTAAGAGACAGGCTCTGCCTAGTTTGGGGTCCACCGTCTCAATCATTGTAAATGTTTATTAGTTACAAACAGATGCCTCCTGTGAGAGAGAGACATCCGGTCTTTTGGAAGGCTTGCGCGGGGATACAGGTCCAACGCGTAGAGGCCCCTTGGAGAGCTTTGTTCTAGTTTGGGATGGGACATTAACCCGGGATACTCCAAAACTGCACTATGGGAGTACAGCCATGGAGTCTGCCGGGTGGGTGCTGGACTATTGTAAAGGATGGTTATTAATTACTAGACTTATGGATGTGGGTGTTACGTGGATTATTAACTTCTATTGCCGGAAGATAACGGCGTCTGTCTTCAGCGTCGAACAAACATCCTTAGGTACGGCAGACGGTGACTTATCACCTTGTTATTTATTATTATTTTACGTTGATATATATTTTCCCCCTTTCGAGGGGTAACAATGACCTAAACGGGCCGTAGCCATGAATAGGGTGTTGGTGTAGCCGGAGGAGACTGAAGACGTGGTAAAAATTTGCGAGTGATTCGGCAGGTGTTCAGTATTTTTTTTAATTTATTATTATTATTATACTCACAGAACACAATCTTGTCGGTGAGGTAAGCGTCGCTGATGCCCACTTTCACAGGGTGTTCGGTGTCGTTGATCTGTTGCACGTCGATGGGAATGTCTTTGTACGCGAATATGATGTCGCCGTTCTTGTACAGGGTGACTGCGAACGTGAACTTCTTCGTGGTGTCCTCCTGTAAGGTCACGTCCTCCCAGAACGCTGTGAACTTCTCGCCTGAAATTATATTCTTCTAATTTAGAAATCAATGGAACGCACCTTTGTGTTTACCTAAGTAAGACGGTGCAACTCGGCACAATGAAAGATTATAGATCCTTAGGCATTGACTACTACATACAAATTCTACTTGAATGTGTTACATTGACATGCCATTACGCCTGTGTAGTTGTGTACCCCGAAGGATTAAGCAGAGATATACTAATATGCACCCACAGTTCGCCGGTAAGTTTTAGGTCTTGAAGGCGAGCCTATCGCCATTTACAGCGCACAATTCCAAACTCCGAGCTGCTACTGATGATTTACATAGAAAAATCCATATTATGTCCCGTAAGTTGCTGATGTGCTGCAACCTTGTCTAATTAACCTCCATATGACGTCATTCGCAGTACTTGCCGGCTAGCGGTGCTAACGTGTACTGAGAGCGGTTACGTCATATTTACGTCACCAAGATGGCCGCCAGGCACATTATTTTTCTCGAATTCCAGGACAAGTCACACTTGGACTAATCTTACGAGGAAATAAAATAGCCATTCAATAACTTCGGATGAGTAATGAAATCGTTATCTTTAATAATATTATAAATGCGAAAGTAACTCTGTCTGTCTGTCTCGCTTTCACGTCAAAACTACTGAACCGATTTAAATGAAATTTGTATAGAGATAGTCTAGAGCCTGAGAAAGGACATAGGCTACTTTTTAATGCGAAAAAAAGGCTGTAAGGTCACGCCACGATGAAACGCCACTTCACCTGCTAAGGGAATGTGGATCGCTAATACACAAGCGCAGTGCTCATCTAGGGAAACACACTCTAAGCCCTGATGAAATAAAGGAGCTTACCCCTAAGCAAATCCTGCAGTTTGTGTCAGCCGCAGGATTTAGCGGTGAACTCTAAATTTTTCATCGAGCGGCGATCACAATAGACCCATCAGGGTCGATGTGATACGATAGCCGCGAACAAAATAATAAAAAATAAAATAAGGCTGTAAGGGGTTGAAATAGGGGATGAAAGTTATAAAAAACTCCCAGACCTCGCGAAGTTGCTGGCTGAAAGCTAGTGCTGATATAATGTTGCCATCTCACCGTCATCGTAGAGTTTGATCTTGCTATCGTTGGTGAGTGTTGTGTCGAAGTTGGCCATCAGCGGCGCGATGTACTGCGTGGCGGCGAGCCAGTTGTGCACGTGCTCGCCCGTGTATATGAACCCGCCGGTCGCCACCGTCACGTTGCGGATGTTGTGCCCGTAGAACGGGAAGTCGAAGGTCAGCTGGATCGACTGCAATTGATATTATGGTATACATATTATAAAACAGAAGTCCTCCGCCGCGTCTGTTAGCGATAAACTCAAAATTTACACAATATCATCAATAGGACATTCAAGTGACCACAACATCTGCCCTCAGTGTGTGTGCGTTGTAAGCTAGCTGGGCCAGTCGTCGGCATTAATAAACAAATAAATAAATATCATGGGACATTTTTTACACAGCACCATCTAGTCCCAAACTAAGCAGAGCTTGTACAATGGGTACTAGACAATGGATATAATACTTATATACTTTTTTTTGTAAATACATACTTATAATACATAAGAAACACCCAGACCAACACAAACACTTAAGTTCATCACAATAAATGTTTGTGTCCTGTGGGAATGGAAACCACGATCTCGTAATCAGCAGTCCGGTACTAGAACCACTAGACCACAGACGTCGCCGGCATTATAACAGTGTGGTACTCACAGTGGCTCTCCTGTGGGAGTTGCTGAGCACCTGGTGCACTTGCGCCTCGTTGATGGTGATGTTCGCCCAGTAGTCGGTGAAGAAGTCCTTGTTACCTATGAACGTGCTGTTGTAGAAGTTGTGATTGTCCTGGGACAAAGAAAGTAGGGGTTAATGTATGGACCATTGACTTATACATTATTGCATAAGGACTGGGCGGGCCGCATGTCACAATGACACCCCCGATCTTGGTCCTAAAATGGTCTTCCCTAAATCGAAGTGAACTAGTCCGCGATCAGCTAAAAACAAACGGCATACGATACTAACAAAGATGGCGTTAGTGTTTCTGTTTGGCGAATGCGTCTATCAAATGTTCGGACAACCTTCTATCTTATTTTTCTTCTTCTATCGAAATCAATGGTATGGACATAATGGTATATTATGTTCTTCTGTATCAGGGTAGGTTTTTTATTTACAGGTATGGTTAGGACCCATGTAGGTAATAGGCGAAACTATTGCCATTAACCGGGCATAGATCTAAACGCCAACCTTCTGAAAAATACAATGACACCTTTTCTCGACCTGGGAATTGAACCCAGGGAATTATTCTCGAAAGCAGCAGTCGCAATTTTTATATTATTAAATGTATATTTATGACTTTGCAAGCAACTATTATCACTTTGCAAGCAAATATTTTTAGCCTCCGACTGTATCCTTAACGGTTGAAACTACCTTTTTTGAAACCTGAACGGTCGATTTGATAATGAATACAAAAATTATAACTTACATAAGTTAAATTGGCTAGATTTTGTTCCGAGACGATCCTCTCAGGCGTTTCTTTAAATACATCTGTCAGATCTGAAATGGAAATACCAGGTACATTAGGTAAAATACTGAGCACATAGCAACTTGGCACATAATAACTATTGGTACTACTACTAATAATAATAATACTACAATTTATATAATTTTTTATAGTATTTCTTATGAAACTTGAAATACGTATTTAATCAAGTATATTGTATATCTAATATATAAAACAAAGTCGGGTTTGTTACAACACTTATAACTCGAGAACTGCTGCACCGATTTTCATGGTTTTGTTGGATTTGTCTCCGCCCCGAATAACAGAATAACTAAAAAAAATTGGTGTAACGGGGTTCAAAGGAAAATACTACTATTAATATTATTAGAACGGCCGCCCTCTATCGTATTCAAGTAAGAAAACTATTATAAAAAAAAACCTTAAAAATCATAATAAATAGTTGAGCTAATGTTTGTCCCTACTGCTGGGCCTAGTCTCCTATGGACGACTAGCCTTAAGATCTTCTGCTAGTGGCCTACTTCACTCAGTACTAAAAATATGCTTTAGGCATTTTTTTTAATCCTTTACAACTGCTTGTAGGCAGTGCAAATATTTGTTCCTGTAAATCAATCCCAAGACTTGCTTACCCACTGTTCCACTCGAACCGACAATTGTCATTCTACTAAGCACTTTGATAAACAAATTATTTATAATGTTAGTCATTTTCTTTATTTCGGCACAGTGCTGGCTTGCTGCCAGACACCATTTTGTTTGTAATACGCACCTCCAATCTTTTTAAACATCATGTAAAGATTTTAATGCTACTTCACCAGGGACCCAACTTTTTAAAAGGTTTGTCCCTCATTGCCAAATATTGTGTTACGAAGCAATAATGTGCAAGCATTATAGTGTTCCAGTTTGAAAAGCAACACCAGTGAAATTACTGGTCAGATGAGAAAACACTTTCGACATAACTTAGGTTTCAAGATGACTACGGGTGATGGTAAGACTCAGTGGCGGCGTAAGGCGTGGGCGACGTGGGCCACCGCCTACGGCCTCGCGACCCAGGGGGCCTCGCGCCCCGAAAAATTATGCAAATCTTGCGCTGGCAGAGGGCCCCGTAAAATGAATTTTGCCCACATAAAATTTAGGTCTTACGCCGCCACTGGTAAGACTATGTCGTATGTATTATGAAAATGTCGTGTGCTAGCATTAAGTAATGTAGCAGTTCACGCCGTCCCGTCGGTCCCGCTTATCATACGAACACTTATCAATCGTTAGCCTGACAAAAGCCTGACAACCACTCTATCCTTCGAATATCAGTATTGCCCAGAAATGGGTTGCGGAGGTCCGATGGCAGTCGCTCCGTGTAAAATACTGATATTCAGCATCTGGTTAGACTGGAAGCCAACCCCAACATGGTTGGGAAAAAGGCTAAGAGGATGTTGAATGTATTCAGTTCTACCAGCGGTCTTTCTACCAGCGGTTTGCGTGGAAGCTGAGCGGTACGCGAGGAGAAATACCACCAATAGGGTGCGTATGCTCCGATTTTAAACTCAGCCGATTGATAGACCTTTTCCTCGTTTACCGGTCAGCTTCGTGGTCCATCTCTGGTGGAAACCCGGCCCTAGGAAGGTCCAGCGACGCCCCGGGGCGCCGGGGCTGCCGATCCGTGTATCCGATATTTTGCACTTTGCTTTGTACAATCGAATAAAAAAGCACTCTGGGCAAATAATTATGTATTTAAAAATGCAAAGTAATTAACCGCTTAGAGTTTTCTTGTTCAATTAGCTACGTGTGTTATCTAAGTGTGACGTGTGGCCGAGCATAATTAATTTTGTACGCTCATTACTATGTAAGTGAAGCTGGAAGTGACTGTCGTCCTCTTGAAATATGTATTATTTAGATATTAATATCCGAAAATACAAGTAAACCGAAAATACAACCATTCTTCGAACTTTACAGAAATCCTATCCTCGTATTATTCTAAATGGGAAAGTTTGTTAGAATGGATGAATGGATGCCAGTTACTCTTTCACGCAAAAAAAATAATATAACAGTAATAATTTATTTCCCAAAAAAGTGCACGATTTACACATAAAATATAACTTTTAAATAGTGACAAAAATTGAATTAAACTCTGGTACCCATGATAAGATTTAACTTGAGTTATGGGGACCAGGGCAAAAAAATACTGAACGGATATTGATAAAACTTTACAGTATTACAGCTTAAACATAAAAAAGTTGTTTAGGACGCGGGTGAAGCCACGGGGCAAACAGTATTGATATAATATATATATATCAAAATGGAAAATTATTATTTCCTACAATAATTTATATTCCAGTGACAGAAATGTTTTTCTATACATAAAATGTTTTTCTATACATAAACTTCAGATAGAATACAGAATATATTTGACCTAATACACAAACAGTACCTACACGTTTCATAAACAATGCATGCTACCGTTGAGTCAACAGGAGCTCTGAGTAAACAAAGAACGAGTATTCCGTGTGCCATTGTGACCATCAAATACGTAGGTATTGTTACTGCTACCGTTACGAATTGGACAAATTTTCCACATCGTATCGTGAAAGTCAAGCTGATTTCACTTTTTATTGCTACTCCGATTACTTTGAAGTGATCAAATTCTTGTTTAGTTTTCGTAGTCGTAAATTTTGTCGAGAATGTGCGCAATATCGGGGTATGCACTTGTTTTTGTAAATGTATTTATTTGTTCGTAAGTGAAACGTGTTTTTGCGAAAATACGGCTTATATATAGTATAATTTATTACTATTTATTGTATGACGCATAATCATTTAATACAATTCTATAACAATAGGTACTATATACGTTTTAATAAACACGTTGAGAAACCTAGCTTTTTCTTTATTATTCGTTATAACAACAGTCTCAAAACTGACCTCCAGACTATCATCAAATCAAATACTACAATATAATAAATAAATGAAACACAATTTTTAGAAAATTATCTGCCAAGTATTTAATGGGAACTTACTGGGAACAGAAAACCAAACAAAAACAGGCCCTAAGTATATGGACCCATTCCTTAAACACTAGTTGGTTGCAATACTTTAAACTTTCCGATACGGATGCCTACTATGTACATCGACTTCCCTTGATGTGGTCAGGAGTTTGCACAAGCCCACAGCCAGCCATGGCCGTGACTAAAGGGCAAGGGACAGGACACATGCCAGAAGTTACATAACCTATCAAGTAAGTTCCGTAAAAAAAACATTGTCGGCGTATACTGAACACAGAAACTGTGTAAAGGAGGTGATCGAAATCGGCAAATGATGTACTGAAGGTACACGTATTGGAAAAAATATTATTGTAATACGCTGGTTAAAACTTTAGTTGTACAATTTTTTTATGTTGACTGGGGAATGAGAAAAAAACTTTAAAAAAATTTTGGCTGGTTGTAAAGGCGTTTGATGACCTTTTTTCAACTCTTCGATAGTATTACGGTTCATGAGATACATCCCGCGGAACGGACGGAACAGGGGAGGCCTTCAGGTACGGTACCCTAGAAAAGGTTTGGCTGTGACAGAAGGCTTCTATCCAGGTCCCAGGATTGAGTTCAAACGTTAGATTTAAACTGTACGGCTGCGTTTCCACTTGCGAGGAACCTATGACCGGTGACTATGAGGAAAAAAGTCTACCAATCGTTAGCGTTAGAGCCATGTTAATACGTACTGTCGTCTGGCACGATGGGGTCGCTGACTTTAGGCATATTCGCAGTCACGTTGACGCTCACATTCCCCGGCAGATTGACGTGCAGTATGCCGGAGCCATTCGTCCCCAGCAGTGGGGTCTGGGTCACCGAGATCGCTGTAGGGGGCACTGCATCTGTGGATAAAAGATAAATAGAGAATTAGTGACAAATTCTTAGTTATTGTCGTAGTAATGAGGTTTCGTACTAATGTAGGACAGAGGTTAATGGCGACGCTGGTAATTATGATAATATAATGACGGCAACCATTATAAGCTTTACCAAATGGTGCTCTCTACACGTAAGGCAGGCTATCATACTTTAATAATACTTAAATTTTATGAAACAAGTTTGGTTAGAAAATCCTTTGCATAATGATGAACTTTGTTCCATTAAGTTTGTGCTGTTTCACCACGCATTGATAGCCGTTATCCGCCAAAGAGATTCAAAACCCATTTATGGTATAGTTCTGTTCATCACAAGGTTGCCTGGAAGAGATCGCTGGTCGCGATAAGACCACCCTTTGTATGTTTTATAATTTATGTTGTCTTGTCCTTGTTAATGTTTTGGTGTCATCATCATCCCGCCCTTATTTGGGGTCGGCGCAACCTATCCTTTTCCTCCATTCATCCCTATTAGCCGTCACCTGCTCATTCACTTCCTCTTCCATCATATCGACTTTAACACAATCCGTCCATCTTTTTTGGTGTACAATAAATAAAAAAAAACATTTTTATGAAATTATAGGAGGTGGTGAAACATGCCCCAAGTATATTATTAAGTTGTCTGCTCTAATTAGCATGCAGAGATGAAATATGCAATATTTTGCACAAACATCTTATCATCTAAAACCTACAAGTGATTTCAATAAAATTTCAATAACATTTTTATTGAAATCATGTTGACTCACATCATAATAGATTAGGTATTAGTAGTACCCGATACTAATTGTTATTGATTAACTGGCTATTTGTTTTGATAATGTTTGTGTGGAATGCACTTTGTATTGAAGATAAGTCTTATGTTTCGTCGTAAGGTCAAGCGTTTATATTAAGACGACGCATTGAAGATTTGGGGGTCATGGATCTTAATATTTCTCAGCCATTACAAAACATACGGATCTGATTTTTACATATGTCATTATTTATGTCTTTAGCTATAAATTTGTAGTACAGAAACACGATTGGATAAACTTTACTGCAGAGAAAAAAATGTTGAAGACAGCTCTTCAAAAACATGGATTCGCATTTTATGGAGAACGGAACGGATTTAAACCTTCAAATTTTCAGTATAGATAAGTTTCAACAGAGTCTTTGAATTGGTAGTTGGATTTTTTAAAATACATTTTAGATTCGATTTTAAACGAGAAAAACCGTTTTGGCGCATACGACCTTCCACTATAAGCTAGTTTGCACTTGTTTTTGTATGGAGAATGCCTCCTGTCAGTCCGCCACGGACTGTTATCAGCGCCGGGTCTGTGTCAGATGAGCTCCCACGACCAGTATAAGCTGACCTTTCAGTGTACGTGAAGCCTATACAATGTAAATGCTTATTAGACTGGACTTTATAAATTGACAATCGGTAAAATAGAACAAAGCTAAATGGAGTCGTCTTTGGACTTATGCGAATATAAAAAAATATTATCACATCTACTATATTTTCAATGTATTTCAGGTAACCAGGCCCATAAATCAATTTACAATAACGTAAAAAAAAAAACTAAAAATTAAGCGACTGGGAACTTTCATGGAAAATGCTGCCTTATCCCTTTGAGATATAAAAAAAATATGTATGATTGAATTGTTCCTTTTTGATAGGCCTATAAAAAAGTTCCCGATACTATAAGTGTATCTTTTAAGGATAGCTTACTATACCCATTTTAATGTTTAAAAAAATGGTTACATTATTTAATGTGGTCTATCTTTAAACCGTTGATGGTTTTCTTCGACAGTCTTCCATCTCCATCATCAGGTTAACGTTAGGTGTTCATTATGTTGTAACATGGAATTAAATAAGCTCAAACACGAGATAGCTGCTGTAAACCATTGAGGGTTTTCTTCGACTGTCTTCCGTCTCCATCATCAGGTCACCTCTAGGTGTCCATTATGTTGTAAGCTCATTAGGACTACATAACTGTGCTATGTTTCACCACAATCGGTTCTCTAGTGAAAATTTGAAAAATCAGAAACCCATCATCAAGGGTAGTAAAAACATATACAATTATACATATACAGACGAATATAAAACCGTCTCCGGTTCTTCGTCGGTTAAAAAAATTAATGCATACCTATATGCTCTGCTGTCCGTGCGAAGCTGGGTAGGTCGTTACTCGCTAATAAATAATAATATAAACTAAAAGGTACAAGTAAGTACCTAGGCTTGCGAGCTCTGCATGTATGAAAGTTGGTTAAAACCGGACCAAACGTTAGCTCGAATTCTATGCTTTTATTAAATTTACATAAATAACACGGCATCTTCCCAGACATCAAAAAGATAACATAAATTTAAGCTCTGGTCACTCTGATAAAAACTATTTCTATACACTTTTACACACACTACACACTTTACACTTTTACACACTACAACTAAGCATATTAAGTAATATAAATTTCTAATAACAATGTGTGATCCTAATAGGAACGGTAGACCATTTTGTCTACATAGGAAGAAAAAATACCGAATACCGACACCAATTTTCATACATTACTTAACATATCATCACGTCCACGCCTGTATTCGCCAAGGGTTATAGCGATAAACTGAGATATACTAATGTAACTAAAAGTTTGCTGGTATGTGTAGGCCCCATGTAAGAGGTGATGGACCATTTGCCATCAAATGATTACCTACCTCCTGTACATCCTAAGCTTGGTTTTGTGACTGATTACATAAAACGACTGAATGATCATCGCCTTAGCTTTTTCTCAATAATGTAGGCGTCCAGTGTAACCAATGCCGCAGAATACCAATATTTTACACGAACACGAAGTGACAGCAGTCAGACATATATATGCTTCCAAATTTCTGGGCAGTACCAATATTCGAAGGATATTCGAAGTTGTCAGGCTTTCTTGAGCTTTGGACTACCACTAACGATTGTCATAGTTGTCTGTATTCGTTCGTTCGTTAGGGGACATTTTATACAGCACCATCAGTACCAAACTTAGTAGAGCACTAGACAATAGAAATAATATTTAAATAGTTTTTTATATATTTATAAATACCTAAGAAATACCCAGACCAACACAAACCATTATTTTCATCACACATATTTGTGTCTAGTGTGAATCTAACCCTTGACAACAGGGAACAAGCGCTTTACGTGCTCACCGAGGCACGAAGGGGTCTCGATATGTTATAAATGGTTACTAGTATAATTATACACGCACATCACCACACAAAACGGCTCATAACTTAGTTATGAGCTCAAAAAACGACTGTATGTGTTTCCATATTTAAAATGTTATAATTTTTGTTTAAGAATCTTTTGTAGATAGCAGCAGTATGACAACCATAAAAATTGTAAACCTTTTTATATTATCGACTTATAAATTTATTACCATGCTATTTTGACATGTTACCTTTAATTAGAAATCTTAAAATATACATTTAACATTAGGTACATAATAATTTACTTATATTTTTTAATTTCTAGCGGTCCGTCCCGACTTCACAAGAGTAGACATTACCGGGACTAGAATACAACTACTACGTACTATAGTAGCTCCATAGTACCACGTTCCTACATCCATTTTTAAAACGCAAACATACTTAATTGAATTTTTATCAATATTTTTTGCTCTCAAAATATATGTAAGAAGCCTATAGACCGTCGGTAACCAAGTGATGGGTGCACAATTCTTGGGTTCCTGATGTATACCTATGCGTCGCCGCGCTACCGGCCGACGCCGCGCCGGCCGCCGCGCGCTTTCTTTATCGCGGCCATGTTTGAGTTAGTAATAAACCAGCCTTACACTAGACGGACGTATCATTTATCTCCTCCGTGTTCTCGCACTCTATTCATATTAGTTCCGCAGTACTACCATACTTATGGAGCAGTTGGGTGACTTCAATAGTTAGGAATAGGAAGGTGGGAGCTACCCGGATTCTAAGGGTGACTGGAATTGAGACGCCAAGCGAGCATGTGAAGTACGTAGCCATTTTAACCAAAAATTGTTCTGTCCATCCGGTCCTGGAGATTATTATTATTATTAGAGAATCGTTGACCTCTGGGAACAACCCCTTAATATCCATTTAACATTACACAAAATAATTGTTCAAATTAATATTATCACAACAAAAATAAATATAGTATAGATAGTAAGCGCGACTCTATGACGTCTCTGTTCCACAGCGTGAGCCTACGATCGCAAACCGCGAAGTATTTGCGGGGTGTAAGAGGATGGCGCGGTGCGGGGGTCCGATTTCAGATTCATAGTTTGTCAATGCCTCGCCTTAAGATCATATTTATAAACTATATCGATACTTATCTATAGTAATTTTGTAAAGAGAGAAGATTCGTAGTATTTTTTGTAACGGATATGCTCAAAAATTACTGGACTGATTTTAATAACTATTTAACCAATAGAATGCTATATTATCTCTGGGATAACGGTTGATCAGTTGCTTTCTTAAGGAAAACTTTTGTTTTAAGGACCGGTTTCATTACAAACATGGTGTGACTCAGTTGCAAGCAAAGAATTTATATATAAAAACAACAAACAGAACACAATGTTCACATTGAATGTATTTCTTTTAATCAAGTCATTTCCTGGAAGCATCGGAAGGTCAAATGATATCATCAAAAAAGAACCAGTGGAAGACGCCAAGTTATGAAGAATAAATGACCTAAAAGTCCTTTCCTAACAATTAAGCATCTAAAACGCACAATTTTTTAATCAAAAGTTCATGCAAAAAGGTTCTCGAAAGGAGACTAATCTCTTGTGATACGTCCTCAGAATTTCGAGGCAGGGGGGATGGTATCTATAAAATTCGTTTTGTTTTGTGATGTTTTTCTACATTGAAATATAAGTGTTTTGGAAGTACAGCCTGTAAGGTTATTCATAATTAAGTAAATAAATTAAAAAAAATTGCCACAAGAATTGCTCGACTAATTTGGATGTTATTTTTGTTGTTTCGTAAGTATAATTATTGTCAGGCTAAGGTCTGTATGAAAGATTTATTTTTAAGCCAGGCGAAGCTTTTAAATTGTAACTCACACGAAAATCAATCCAGCCAGTTGATCAAATCAGCTTGTTGTCTGATTTGCGTAAATACATATATAAGTTATATATTCATGTTGATACTGGGCTAGCTTTCACAACAGGTTGTTTATCAACACGCTTTTTCCTTATCTAGAAATAATTTGCCTGCAACGTACCTTAGGAAGAGGTACTTGGTTATAATATAGCCGAATGAAACGAGTGTATTAACAAGATTTATGAACGTGGACGAAGCAAGAGAAGGATGCAAGGATCGTAGAAAATGGTAGAGGTGTAGTTTTTGCCTACCTCTGTGCAATCTAACGCGGAAATATACAAAACTAAAAAAATTCTTTAATAAAACAAAAGTATAAAACTGATAAATGTTTTCGACACAGCACAGCTGTAATGATGTAAACTCACAGTTATTCTGCTAGATCAATGGCTAAATTTACCATTTCGAATCTAGATTGAAGAAAACCGATTGTAATTAGAAATTCCACATTAAAAAAAATACTTTAAAAAGCATTGTTAACTAGTCAATTAATGTACCTATTATTAAATAAGTTCAGTTCACGTGACATTGTCAATTGAGAGTATTATTGCAGTAGAAAATCAATGGTAGGCACTCATTGTTTATCATTTTTTCCTTCTACGTCATCCAAGGCTGTGTTAGCATTTCCGTACAGTAAATATTTACTGGAGGTTTAAAGCAATCACGATAGCTAGACACGACACTGTAGTGTTTACTTACTGAATTCTGTGGCAGGTGAAACGTTAATTTATTGTGTAGGTATTTCAGTCAGAAAACATGTTATGTTCAACTTTAACCCGGCCGTAAAAATCGGAGAAAGAAAAATATTGGATTAAAAACGACAGCCTACGACTTGAGCTTTCGTTTTTATTTATTACAGTCCTATAATTTTGTTTCTCCGATATTAGTGCCAACTTCAACCCGGACAATAAGTTTGGCGAGAACTGTACCTACTTATGTTTAATTCAGACGAATTGCTCTCGACTACTGATTTGGAAAAATCTGCCACATAGAGTGCCCGAGTCACATGCCCGATAGAGTAGACGAGGGAATGTGGTACCAATAATGGATATTTTTTCTTGATACCGTTGCCCGAAAATTGTGACTTTCCTTCTATGAAAAAAAAAATGTTCACACACATAATACGGAGATTTGGAACAACTACCTAGGTCATACAAATATTTATTTCCCGCTGATTGTAAGCTTAAATATTTTAAACTACGCAACGGATTTTAATGTAGTTTTCAGTAATAGATAGTGATGCATATTATAAGTAGATAGTTAAGATAAAACCGAGAAATTCAAACCCGTACGAAGCCGGGGCAGGAAGCTAAGCAGGAAGGGTATAAAATAAATTCACAAGTGTCATCCGTCAGACTCATAGCCAATTAAAAATGAACAGAAAAAATCTTCATATTTATATTACAAGGAAAAGAAGACACTAGATTGTATAAATCGACAGCGCTATGTATATGAAGCCTTGTGAATGAATTATGACGTAGCTACTCAAGAATAGGGCCACATACGTAAGAACAAAGGTTTTCTTAGAATATAGTATTAATGTGTATTCAATTAAAGATGTTGCACGCGATTATGTATTACTTATCAATACATTAACGTTAGACCAAACAGTTTTAAAGTATTTTAGACAGGTTTTTGGACTAAAGTACGACGTACCAAAGAAATTAATAGTCGAGTTTTATGAAGCTTTAAACTCAGAATAAATAGCTTTCCTACGCTCATCTCTGCTTTGGAAATTGTGCAGATCATTGCTTAAGTAGATAATGTTATGATCTGTGACTCTTAAACTTAAGGCCTTAACAACAGTGAAATGCCCAAATTCTTGGGTATTCAATTAAGATTGTTTCAATAACTGTTCATTTAATCTGTACAAAAAAAATATATGTGATAGATAAGGATTCGATAAATTTTTTCACTTGAAAAAAATTGTAATTCCGCCAACCACTTTTTGGAAAAAAAATCACCAAAGACTACCTATTTTTGTCAGAATTTTCAAATTGTTTGCTGAACGGCTGAAGCTACTTACTTCGCTTTTTCATACAAAAATAGGTCTTCAAAATATCAATGTTTTCACTTGAAAGTATTATTTTTATTTTGCATTTTACTAGTCAAAATATTCATTTTCCTCGAAATTGAGTCTATCCATGCGAGCGTTCCCTGCTCCTTCACCCGCGCAGTCCGTCTCCGGACGTTGTCGAGGGTGGACCACGCGTCGGTGTTTGAGCGACTATTTTAAAATACATTTTAAGTTTTGAAGGCTTTATACTTATTGATAAATATTTATATTAACAGAAATGCTTAGTTTAGTTAATATTTATATATTGCTGGCTGTAAATATTTTTTTCTAAACAAATTCATTTTTTAAGTGCATAAAGAGTAAGATTGCAGAGTGGTAGATCTGATATGTATTGCTCCGCACTTTAGGCATAAAAATATTACTACGCCACTCGCCTTATTCTTATTTAAAAGTAATTTTTTATATCTTTTTGTATTTTTTAAGCATTTTCCATGCTAAGATTACAAGTTATTTTTAATGAAGGAAAAAATCGGCTGGCGTTCAGGATTCGAACCTGCGTCTTCTGGTTCGGTACACCAGACGCTTTAACCGCTAAGCTATAGAGAGCCCCGCTCGCCTGTCAAAGTAATTTTATAGTTACTTACCGCAGGTACTTATCGTAAATGTTTATCGAGTTTTGATTTATTTAGGTATGGTTATTCAAAAAACCACATAGGCATTAATTGTAAAGGTAAATAAGGGTATCAAATCCTAATGTTCCTTAGGGAAATGGGATTACAAAAATTGCATTATTTCTTTAATCCAATACGGCGGACATATTTTTGAAATTTTGAATTATGATATAGGTATCAAATTCAAGGTTCTTTAGGGAGCTGATTATGAAAATAAACTTTATTTTAAAATTTAAGATGGCGAATATTGTTTTTTTAATTTTTATATTTTAAGATTCTTCAGGGCGCTGATGATTATGATTATAATATAATATTGATATCAAATTCGTGGTTTCTTGGGATGCTGATTACGAAAATGGCATAAGTTTTTGAATATAAAATGACATTATTTTTTAATTTAGTATGATATGGATATTAAAGATGAATGTATATACTAGAATAGATTAAAGGACTAGGTATTTAACGAGACCATGTAGTACCTATTCCATCTTTTAAAATACTCGATCCTCCTAGACTCACTGTGACTATGGGTACGCGGCATCCGAGGCCCGCTCGAATTGAGCAACGCGGCGCGGCGAAGCGCGGTACAGTCATTTAAATTTGAACCATATTTCTATGCACATAAAAGTAACGCGACGCGGCACTTGTGTCGTGCAAGAATATACTGTCTTTTTTAATTACACTAATAGTATTTTCGCCGTAAGATGATATGCCTGACAGTTCTCATTTTAAAACCCCTGACGTAAAAATGACGGGGTGTTGGTTGTGTGTGTGTGTGTGTGTATGTGTGTCTGTCTGTGGCATCGTAGCTCCCGAATTTTGAATTAGTAGTAGGTTTTTTTATTTGAAAGGTGAATTAGTCGGGAGTTTTCTGAGCTATGTTTGATGAAAATTGGTCCAAGATGGCCGCCGCCACAAAATAGCGGATTAGATATTTTTTCACAACTCCCTCATTATGGGTATCAAATGAAAGGGCTTAACTAGTAGAATATAATGTACTATAGAACATTTCAAATCCAAGATGGCCGCCACCACAAAATGGCAAATTATATTTCGTGTCGGTGGTTTTCAAATTTTTTATCCGTGCCGCGCATACTACTTTAAACTAATCTATACTAATAATATTATAAGATTTGATTGTTTGTTTGTTTGTATTGAATAGGCTTCGAAACTACTAGACCGATTTGAAAAAAAAATCTTTTAGTGTTAGATAGACCATTTATCGGGGAAGGCTATAGGCTATATATCATCACGTTATGACTAATAGGAGCGGAGTAGTAATGAAAGATGATACAAAAACGGGGAAAAAATTATAAGACCACGCGGGCGAAGCCGCTAGCGGAAAGCTAGTAATAAATAAACTGGTGTAGTGTCCTACCTACAGTTTAATTATTTAAAGTACCGTTTTTATATTATGCCCGATAATCGTCCTTTTTAATTGTTATTAGTTTATATATCAATAAATAATGATATTATTTAATATGTAATTAAATTAATATAATAATAATGTTATAATATAATAAATAACAAAATGTTTTAATAATTTTGTGTGAACAGCTAAATTTATTTTGTATAAAATAAATATGACATTGGTAAATGAACACACAATAGCTTTTATATAATATAATAATTTGCAGATATCAATAACTGTCTGTTACGCACAAACAGATTTTTGTATTAGTAGTTAGCTCATCACTAATGAGGCGCGTGACAAAACGTCCGGCCGGCCGCAGTGGCGGTACATCGAAATACAACGGCGCGGTGCCAGCGCCGGCGCCGGTACCCACATTGTAGGATACTGAGCTACATGGTCGGCGAGTTGAGTTAGTCCGTTTAGTCTGCTGTACCCCGCCGCTTACAGCGTGTTTATTGTTATAATTCTCGGATGCGACTTGTATACTTATAAACCGTACCTAACCAGTATTTTGTATGCATATTCGGCTGTGTAATTGTGCGCTAAGACTTAGTGTAAAACATACGTAATACTTATGTGTTAATAAACTTTGAAAGTGAGTGGCTGAAACTTTTATTTGGTTCTCTGAACTACACATCATCTACACACTCACTTCACTGGCAAAAAAAATAAAAACATATTATTAAATTAAACATAAAAGCCGACTGCGTTAAACTAATGCTAAAACGGTACTAACTAAAAATCTAAAAGCAAGCTCTATATAGGTAATATCGGAAATGAAGTACTTCACGTTACGTCATGTCACCAATAAGAAAACATACTTATCTTACACACAATAATTGAAAGTATCGATTTAGTCACTTAATACCGTGCACATGACGTGACTCTCAGTGATGCTTAAACATAATAGGCAGTATTCCAAATAATACCACTTATTCTCTCTGCGACTCTAATCTTTGAACTATTCAAATCCGTGTGTAAGCAGTACGGAGCGTCTCGAGCGAGATGGCGACTTTTTCAAATTAGCTCCATTTCCTCAAGGTCATTCACGTGGGTTAAGGCCTTAAGAAAACATTAATACAACAAAAAATATTTTTATAAATCTTAAGTCAACAATACGATTTGTGGGCCAATTTCTTGATACAAAATATGGATATGTGTCATGGACAGAGGACAAGTTCTGTGGTCAAAATAATTTACTAAGCTCACAGACTAATTTGTTGATGTTTAGGTACGAAATGAACGCGCCAGTACGTTGTATTGTAGATAATAGCCGTTATTTGTAAGTATCAGTTGAAGACGGAGACGCTAATGACCGCTTGAACTGGTAAATGCCAACTACACAATGGTGACCTTTAGGTCCAGTTCATATTGACGCGTAGGCTGCGCGGAAAGGCAATCTTTAAATATAACATGAGGCTGTTAGCCCAACAACCGAGGCGTTGGTTGGTTAATTTGCTTACTACTGTATGAGTAACAGCAGAAAACCGTAATATGAAGCTTCGGAAATCAGTTATTTTGTAGCCTTAAAGAACTCCTTGTTCACCTTAAAAAACTCAATACTATATTAGTCTCGCCTGGAGTTTAATTAAAGCTATATTTTGTTTTAAAACTATTCTTATGTGAAGGATGAATCTAATGATTTTTAACAAGTTTGTTAACATCAGGTTCCAATTGACTCGCAATTTTTTCTGAGCCCCTTACCTCCCCTCTAGACCTCCAGCGCCCACAAGCAAAACACTTGGGAAATACTGCTTTAGAGCCATCGACTTTCCAGTGCGAGAGACAAATGGAACTATCTGGAATTGATAGCTCCATTTCTCTCTCGCACTGGAATGAAGATGGCTCTAAAGCTTCATAACACTGCCCAGATCTACGTAAGAAGTCGTAAATGACACGTAAAACTAATAAATAAAAATTAATTCCAATGAATTAAGACTTGCCAATACGAATTTCAGATGGGGCCGTCAGCGATCACTTTCACCGATATTGTATTGTATACAATTGAGGCTTTAACAATTTACGTTGGCCTGTGGCAAACGCGTGACGAAACGCAGCAGTTGCATTAAAATTAAAAGTGACTAAATGAATACGTCGCGAAACCTATAAAACCTTATACGTTTTTTTAAAAGGCAGTCAGTGTTGCTGATTTGTCATGATTATGTATTAATACAAGCTCACTGCAAACTTATCTGACCCGGTGAAAGTATTACCAACGCTGCACTGGCCTGGCACGTTTTTATTTATATTAATTTAACGAAAATAATTATGGTATGGCATCTGGGCTTAGTATTATTTATTATACGTCTTTTTCATTATTAACATCACGCTATTACATAAGGGGTTTTAAACTCCTAAATAATAACGAGAAACTGTGTATACATCTGTGCCTAACTCTTCTGCGAATCTGGCGTGCTCTGATTCGCAGAAGTTAATAAACATTCGCGTACAAACCGGAAAATCGAAACACGTCAAACGTCTTTAGTTCCAATTACGGCCACCGGGTCAAATAACCTTGTCGCACTATAAAGTATCGACGACATGGCGACGACAATAACAAATTGTTGTCACATCATATTAGTATAAGTTCTTGTGTCCACACTTTTGAATTGACCATTTCAATCATCCAATTGAATCGTGTGACTTTTATATGCTGCAGTGTCGGGTTATACTATGAATAAGTAATACAGGAAAATTTTTAAACAGTTTTAAACAAAAATTGCGCACTGGATAGAAAAAAATATCTGTACATCTGAGTATTGAATTTTTGCCCTTTTTTATTTAGAATCGGCCAGTGACAGCCTAGTATAACCATTTACTTGCAAGCCATAGGTCTCGAGTTCCAAAATAGTGATACACAAAGTTACTTAACAATACCTAAATAAATTATAATTCATACTCACAGATATTCGTAAATTTATTTTATTTACTAAAGACAATTTAAATAGGTGTATTAAAAGAAAATAAAAATAAAACAAATATTAAATATGTCTATTTTATTACTTGTGAGTTAATGATTCAATAACTTAAATTAATGTCTCTGCGTACGACAATTAGACGAGTTTCCTTAAACATAAAACATACTTGGCTTTGTGTTATGCGTGCATACTATATTCGTGTGATGGCCAGTTTAATATGCACGATGCGTAGGCGCAGGTCAAGATGCGAATCAAAATTGAACGTAGTATGTGGGTAATGTGATCGCAAGCGCATTACTACTCATTGATCAGTTAAACGTTTCATAGGTATACAGGGCAATACAATTGACCATAAGTGGTTATTGTTTTTATACATCTACAACATCGAACGTTGCCTGCAGATCCACTCGTATCTCAAAGGACATTTTGAGACAGAAAGGAGTCTATATTCTTTCTCAGAATGCAATCTATTACCTTGCCAAGTTTTATCGATATCTGTTCAGCGGTTTAGGCGTGAGAAGGTAACATACAAAAAGATAAACCGGCGGAGCTTACTTTCACAATTGCTATAAGTGATGGGCAACTTAACGAAACATAGCATAAATATGAAAGTATCTTTAGTCATCGTCCCATTTACTGTCCCATCCCAAAAATCTCTACTCCACTCACACTGTGCCCAGCACAGTGTCAGAGTGGAGTAAAGAAGAGAAGTAAGGACCTATACGCAAGCCTAGTGCGGGCAGACTTAATACGCCAGCTCAGACATACAGGTTTCCTCACGATCTTGTCTTTCGCTGAAGCGAGAAACCATCGTCCCTCGGATTTGAACTCGAGTCTTGACAGTCCATGATTAGGTTAGGTTATCATTGCATTTTAAGTAATATATATCTTCCATCAATAGAAACTGTGGTTTACCCATCTATCAACAGATAATATAGCTCAAACTACTGATCGGATTGGGCTGGTATTTGGCAAACAGTTATTATGCCGTAGGCATATCTGCTAAGAGCGGATTTTTTAGAATTCAACAGGGAGTGTAAGGAGTTTTAACCCTTGGCCCAAACGAAGCTTCTCTTCTATAATAAAAGCAAAATGCCACTCCCTCACTGATTAATCCCTAGGATAGGCTTCTTATATGGTCTAGACATCAGGTAAGAACGAATTTTGGGAATATCCCACGGGATTTGAAAATACCTCAAGGCACAGCGTGTAATTGTATAAAATCAAACTTAAAATTTGGCATGTAAGTTGCTTATAAATTGTAGACATCAGCTAAGTAAGGAATAGTGTAAATTCTCTCGAGATTGGCGCGAGATAAATGCGGGTAGGACTGCGGGGCACAGGTATGTATGTATACACTACTAGCTTCCCGCCAGCGGCTTCGCCCGCGTGGTCTTATAATTTTTTCCCCGTTTTTGCTACATTTTTCATTACTACTCCGCTCCTATTAGTCGTAGCGTGATGATATATAGCCTATGTTACTCGGGGATAATGTAGCTTTCCAAAGGTGAAAGAATTTTTGAAATCGGTCCAGTAGTTTCGGAGCCTATTCATTACGAACAAACAAACAAACAAACAAACAAACAAATCTTTCCTCTTTATAATATTAGTATAGATAATTACAATATTCTGGGCTAAAAACATTCGTAAAACAGCTGCGCAAGTAACAGAGCGTCTGCAATTATTTGGACACGCTTTAACAGGATATTAACGTCGGTATTACCTGTTAATTAACATATTTATATTACGGACCATAGTATACTGGATTCTCTGTATGTTTAGTAGTAATTTGCATTGGGTTGACCCAATCGAGGACTACAGCTCAGTCAGCCAGGGCCCGTGATGTCCAATGAATATGATTCGGTACTTATGAGACTTTTAGTATAGAAAAAGCACGTATTTTTTTTTCTTTCGTCTTTATCCCTTTAACTTGAATATTCGGGGTTCGGCTATACCACTACGTAACGCTAGTCTAGACTGTGTAGACAACAACACATGCCGCGCCGTTGAGGAAACCTCACAAGCACACAGGTTTCCTCACTCACACGCATAAACGATGAAGGAAAATATTGTGAGGAAACTTGCATTCCTTTAACAGATATCCTTACAAAAAGCTCACTAAGAACAAAATTGGCGACCATCTTGTGTCACATAACCGAGATATTAATAAAAAACCGATACTGGTTTGGCTGAGCCGATGCGTTGACCTTGGTCTTCTCTATCGAGGTCGCAGATTACCAGCCGCATACATATTGATGGGCTTACAATATCCATCTATAAAAGCTTTGCAGTCACGCAGTCCACAGTCTGCCGGCCGACTATGCCGGTATCGTATAATCAGAAGCTACAATTAACTACGTAACAAATGAAGTCTACCTATAAAGGCGGAAACCCACAGCGGCGCACGCTAACCACGGCCACGCGGCGCACGCGCACGTTTGCTGCGTGGTTTCATTTGTTGGACAGCGTGGGTCTACGTTTCTACCGCAGCACATGCTTTACACGAATTAGGGTGGTGTGCGTGGGTTGCAGTGGAAACAGCTCCATACATTTCCTTGCAATGCGAATCTTGACGCATGTGTGTAGCCTCTCCGTGCGTTAAGGTGGGTTTCCGCAAGTCAACTGCAGACTGAACGAATCAGCGAGCGGTTGTCAGAAAATGATGTGATGCCGGTGATGCAGTATATAGGGTCCAATGTGAACAAAGCCTTACCAAGACCGGATTATTAATGCCTACATCTTGAATGTGATACTTTATTTTATCCCGGACGAGAAATTAGCAGTGGCAGAACATAAAAATGTGGAAAGAATCAGCTGTTTTATACCCGTGTATCATACGCCTTTATTTATTTAAAGTATAGTATGATTATAGATACACAGTAGAGAGTAGAAAATAATACCTATTTTGATTATTTGATCAAGGAACTTACTATACATAAGACGGAGTCGAATAGGCTATCTACTATCTGCATGATAATTTTTATAGCCTTAAAAAAGTTGACCATAAGTATAGAGCGAAATGTAAAAACAAAACTAAAATTGGTTTATAACTAAGGAAATTATGAGTATTTTAATGTTATACTAGGGAGAGAGCGCACTATATTTGTGACGTCACAAGCATTGCGCCATACAAATTCTATAGGTACCTACTAAGTTAACACTTATAATATTGTGGGAAAGGCAAAGAGAATCCCCTCTCCTTCCCCACCCACTTCATCAACTTTAAACGTTTGTACTAACTTAATAACTCGATTTTAATATTTTTTTAGTAAGTAGTTGGACAGAGAAAATAACAAATGAAGAATTCTACAAAGAATAAAAGAAAAAAGGCGGTTACTACGAGACATACGAGACCAGAAGGGGTAAAATCATAGGCCACCTTATACGCCACGACGACTTCATAAAAATATCATAGAAGGAAATATAGAGGGAAGGGGTAGGCCAAGGATGAGCTACATAACACAGATAAAAGAGAAATTTAAAGTCGCGACGTATAAGGAGGTCCAGGAGTTGGGTCTCAACAGAGAGCAGTGGAAGACGCTGCACCGAAAAGAGCGTAGCTCTTAAATAGAAGAAGTAAGGAATTATAATTAATTAAATTTTTCAATACCTTTCCTATTTTAAATAAATTAAATAATATCTTAAAAAAATCCATTAATAAACCAAGAAGAAATAAGTATGGAAAAAAAATTACAATGATATTTGATCCGAATTTCGAACACAGCAAATACCAACATCAGCAACACATAAAATTACAAGTACCAACATCATTAGCACACATGATACGCTCGCTGTAACGCCGATGCTAACGGGTTTTTACGACGCCTATGCGACGCGCAATCTGTCACTGCATACATAGTCATAATGCAATCTTTGAACCTCAGGTATATCAGGTATTAAATCCGGTCGCACATGTTCAGCTTTATTAAAAAAAAGTTATTATTAATTTGCATACCTGTTTGTCATTTTCGTGTTAATGAACTGAGACATTTTGCTTTTCATTTTAGGAAATTAGCTGCATGAATTAATTTAGAATTATTTTTGGTCAACACTAGGAATTGGCCGTGAGTGTTTTTACACAAAAACAAAAAAAAACACAACCACAAACATCCAGCATCAACTATCAGGAGAACTAATAGTGGGGAATGCACGCAAAAGTCCTACTTATCATTGGTATATGTGTAGACATATTTTATAAACAAAACAAGAATAATTTGGTTATGATTCACTAGTTACTTCCCCTATTTTTAGTCATTATGGCGTGGCTTCCATTCAATACGGCGGTTAGTCATTGTCAAATTGTGCGCAGTTTACTAATATAAACATGTCATCATGTGAGTATTCACCTATTGCATTGGACATTATTTATTATCACCGCTGCCTCACCGTTCTTTGGTAATAAGGCAGGCCTATTCTACCTATCATACTGTTACTGAGAATTTTCTTAGATGGTGGTGGCGGTGAATCACCTTACTTGGGTGTGCCTTACTCGGGAATCTAACCCAGAAACTCATGCTATTAGCTGAGCTTGGTACAACTAGACCAACGGGGCAGTCAAAACATCAGAAAACATATCGAAGTCCTCTACTAAATTGTCACATAATGCCTATTAATTACTGAATTAAAACTTATAGCAGCCCTGAAAATCAAACCTATACTTATAACTTGTTAACAATATAATGGTCACATACAACATAATGATTATGTTATCATTTAAAGCGATTAGATGTGACCCCCAAAAATAAATTTAATATGTGGGAACTCACAGGTGACGAAAAATTCAAATTGATGGGAATAAAATAATATAGTCATTTTCATAGTAAATCAGAGAACAATTATGGAAGGTCTACTTTGACAGGAATGGGAGCTGATATAAAGGCAGATAGAGCATAATATTGCCTGAACAAGGAAGACCTGTTGAGGAAGTTTTAAGGAAGATTGTGCATGACATAAACTGTATTGCAGCTAACCTGGATGCGACTGGTATACCAGCAAAGTGATTAATAGTATCAACGATAATCTACGGAAGATCGGCCTTCTGTTCCGTTGTGGACGACTGAGTATGATATTGATCATGTACATTTTGGACATCTTAATAACATTAAGATAACCTAAATTAAAAATTTTGAAAACCTCCGACGTGAAATGTTATTTGTCTTTTTGTGGTGGGGGCTATCTTGGATTTGAAATTTATCATAGTGTATATTCTCCTAGTTATATACCCTTTCATCTGATACCCATATTGAGGGAGTTGTGAAATTCGCTATTTTGTGGCGGCGGCCATCTTGGACCGATTCAAAATCGGTTCATCCGTTCGGGAGCTACGATGCCACATGCTGCCACAGACACACACACACACACACACACACACACACACACACACACACACACACACACACACACACACACACACACACACACACACACACACACACACACACACACACACAAACACACACACACACACACACACAGATACGTCAATCTTATAACACCCCGTCGTTTTAGCGTCGGGGGTTAAAAAGGGGAAATTAAAAAACGGTATCTGGTAATGATGATGCACATTGCACAATTGTTAAATAATAGTTACTATTTATCAACAAATAAATAATCATATAACATTGTCATTGTTTTGACGAATAGCAAATTATTAGCGAATGCCTTTAGTATTTGTAAATATTTTTAAATCATGACATCATCAGTATGTCTATTTATGCAATGGAGGCATGTAGGTACTGTGACTAGGTCATCTTTTGTAACTGAATAAACTAATTTAGAAGCTGTTGTGGAATAAACTTCTGGAAAAATGAATGCATTGGGTGGGTATTTGATTTAATAATAACTAGCTGATTCCTGCAACTTCGCTCGCGTTTGAACCCCGTTACACCATTTTTTTTTAGTTATTCTGTTATTCGAGGTGGTGACAAATACAACAAATCAAAAACCGTGAAAATCGGTCCAGCAGTTCTCGAGTTGCAAGTGTTGTAACAAACCCAACTTTGTTTTATATATTAGACTATAACTATGTAATTGACGACGATAAACATAATCTTATTATTTTAGTATTGTTCTCAAGTAAGTGACATGTTATATGTTTTATTGAGAATAAACTTTCTTTAACCATAACCATAATATTGAACTAAAATTCTTTCCACTTATTCTTGTGTGTGACTGACGCGTTCAATAAGATATCTCGGCCCTGCTACAGTTCATAACGACGTATTTATTAGATGGATTCCGACATAGCCCTTCGACTTTCTTAGATGGAAGACATCTAATTTGCACATAAAACCTAAGGAGACTTGGTAGCACAGTCGGACCAAATTTTGTCTAGGTCGGGAAGAATGCCTAACAAATTAACAAGTTTCAAGTAAAAATTTGTAAGTAACAGTTCTATTTACCCCTATTTACCTTGTTTCGTGTGACTTGTTTATATTCGAAACCTTTATGTAGGGCTAAAGTCGAAAATGTAAACTGAAGTTACGTCAAACCAAATAAATGGAAAGCAATGCATGGCTGCAGACATACGGCGCAGAGATTATGTTAAGACATGCGGCTGCGTACGTAGGCGAAAACATCAATAACTCAAAAATAAATATTTGTCTGTTTGTTCAATCTCTATGCGTTCATATCGATAAAACTTTGGTGTGTTGAATGGGCGCCCACGAAGCTTTCTTATGATAAATGAACCACAATCACAGTGTACAATGAAATCTTAGGCAATGATTACTTGCTTTTAAGAACAATTTAATTCCGCAGTGGGTAACCAGTATAAAATAAAGAATTCCTAGACTAAGTTATTGCAAAATGAGAATAATATCCCTATATGTTTGCATTGTTGAAATGTTAAATATACAAAACATCCAACGATACACTAATGATGACTGAAAATGTTATGTTATGAAAGTACATATCTTACTATGGAGGATGTATGAGATCCGGCGCGTATATTGTTCTCTTCGTGTTTGATAAACATCAGTCTTATTATGTGATCACTATAACCGTCATTTCTTTCATTTATACCGTCAACGCTTTAACAGAGAACAAGCAGAATCATCTAATTATCCTATATATTCCTTATAATTATGTGATACCTAACTATGTGATTTTGATCCCACAGACAAACTGTTTATACAGTTTTGTGGGACACTATTAGTTCATAAGCTGATGATACAGCCACAGTGTAATAAATAAATAAAATAAAAGCTATTTTAGGTTGATGTTTTCCCGAAGATTCGGGTCTAGATGAGTCCTTCAACTCCTCACTGAGCTGGGAAGAAAACATCCTGTTCTTATGTACAAAGCAGGTTATTGCAGATCTAATCTCTTTCAATGATACTATTAATTTTTAGCACATCCCCCTTTGTATTCGATGACTGTTTCATCATTGGTTGTGTAGTTCCAAGTAGGGTTGTTGAGGTTCTGGGACATTCACAGAGCAGGCAAAGAGTAGCGGCCCAAAACTAATATTTATACCATAAATACGGACAATAATTCGCTCCCTAATTTAATGGGTCCAAAAAACAGCCTAAAGTATCAGGAAACCTCTGTTAGGTTTAGGCTGGGTTTGTCCAGGAGAAACAGGCGTCATGGCTTGTACGTTATGAACAATGCTACTAACATCAACACAACGATTATACTCGAGGGTTACCAAGGTCAAACGTCAGTCGCTCCGCGCAAAGACAGCGAGGAAAAACTTCATGAATAAAATATTTCCACAACAAAAATCAAGGATATTGGCATACGAAAATATTTTCAGTTAAATGACTACCTGCAGAGAGAAAACCGAAAAGATACATACAACAATATAATTGCCTATTTGGTAAGAATATACTGAATACGCTCTTTTCTTAACAATTTTCTCCCAATTCTCTTTGATATCAAACTTATCCCGTTTTTGCTATGATCTTCAATCTACAATTATTATTTTCACCATAGTCAACCATATAATGGAAAGCTTTCCCACCGAAGTCAGGATGGCAACCAATCAGCTTTCACTAGCTGGACGCACGCGGAAATAAGAATTGATGCGAAAGCACGTTCGTATAAAATAGCTATTCATTAGATAAAAACCGTGCATGCAAAAATGCTTGTTGACTGTACCATGCAGCCTACAAGGGCCGCACTCAGAAACGTCAATTAACCTTAATTAATCGTTAACAAACTGGCTCCTGTATCTTGGCCTGTTTTTCCATATTATTGTCAGTGCACTAAGATATACTGGGTCACTTAGCTAATGATTCATTACGCTAAGTGACAGAGTTAAACAATAAGTTATATAAATAAATAAATAGTCTGATTATAAGCAAATGCGGTTGAGGCAAACGCACAGCACATTGGAGTTCGCAACGGCTTATAAATAGTGACAGTTTACTAACACTGTTGCGTTTTTCTTTTGCTCGCCGTACAATGTATGAACAATAGGAATGATAACAAGCCAGCGTCAGACGTCGACAGTTCAACGTCAATCGTAAAGGCGGGGTGAGTCAATCGCACAGCATTTATAGTCCACGCGGAACTAGTTGGCCGCGCCTTAGGTAGTGATGCGGCGGGTTACTAAGAACAAAAGCAAGCGCCCTCTTCCCTTCCGTCCTACTGCGCGCAGGCGCCCGCTCACATACCTAAGGCGCGGCCAACTACAAATATATACAAACTTACGTAAATTGATCATCTTTGTATATTTTTTTGTGTTTCATACGCTGTGTTACGTATGAAACACCTATGACAATCGTTAGTGGTAGTCAGAAGCCTAAAATAAGCCTGACAACCAGTCTTTCCTTCGAATATCGGTATTGCCTAGAAATTGGGTTGCGGAGGTCTGATGGCAGTCGCTCCGTGTAAAATACTGATATTCAGCCGCATCCTGGTTAGACTGGAAGCCGACCCCAACAAGGTGGGGATAAGGCTAGGAAGAAGAAGCTGTGTTATGTGTGAGACTCTCATATGCGCTCTCTTGTGTCGTAACTTTGGCGTAGGCGCGACGCGATTGGATACGCCGCTATGTATCGGTTAGGTCAGGACCGAAAAAAAATGTAATAATCAACAACTTTGACGACGTCTGTGTCTAGTGGTTCGAGTGCCGGACTGCTGATCACGAGGTCGTGGGTTCGATTCCCACAAGACACAAATATTTATGTGTTGAATATAAATGTTTGTGTTTGTCTGGGTGTTTCCTATGTATTAAAAAAAAGTATATAAGTATTCTATCCATTGTCTAGTACCCATAGTACAAGCTCTGCTTAGTTTGGGACTAGATGGTGCTGTGTAAAAAAAAATGTCAAAAAAAAAACTGCACCATACAAAAATGTTGCAAAAACGGGGGATAATATTCAAATTCTAAGGGAACGAAGTCGCCGGCAAGGGTAGTAATAGATAGAAGGTCCCTTAAAGTTTGTATGAGCCGATAACATTTTCTGTTTAGTATGATCTTGAGAACCTTATCATTATTTCCTACAAAGAAACGAGTATTTGTCAAACCTATTTGCATATTAACTTCATGCTAATAATAAGCTAACGTTATCAATAGGAACTGAACTATATTGGTTTGGTTCTTGTCTTCTTGGATGAATTTTGATAATATGCGTGACGTGAGTTATTTCTGTATAGGTACATACATATTTATATGTTTATTAATAAGCTATCGTGATACTTTTAAATATTTACTCCGCACATCATTTTTTTTTTGTAAGTACTTACATAGAGAATATTTCCTAAGATCAATAAAAATCTATTTCGTATAATAAGTAGAGTGAATGAAAACTGTACCTAATAATTTTGAACTAAGGATAATATTTTCCTGAGCAGTAAATAGGCGAGTAAATAAAAATATTGTTAAAGGACATAATGGAATACCTACACTGTGTCATTAACCGTGAACCAATGGACGCTGTTTATATCAAACAACAATTCTAATTATGTCGACTTTAAATTGTGAGTGTTAAGGAAACATACATACCTACTGACCTCGTACGTGATGTGATGTCACACATTTCAACAAAGGTAAAATTTCTTCAATTACATTTAGTATTTACTTGTGACGTGTATAGTGTTTTATAACTCAGAGACGTGAGAATATATCGTTAACAAACAGTGGCTACTATATTTTTTTCATATTTGAGTTTGTTGTCACTGTACTAAGATATACTGGGTGTATTAGTTAATGATTCATTATGTTAAGTGACGTCTCTGAGTGGGTCCCTTAGCGATTATATTAATTTTAAGTAATATTCCAACGTTGTGATTCGTACAAGATAACTAAGCTATGCCAAGCAAGCTAGGCTAAGCTAAGCTAGAAATAAATAGCGTGCACACCAACAACTAAGCCAAAGCTCAGTCAGTGTTGCGTAGTTCAATTAGGAGTAGCGGGAGGGGCTTAGCTTAGCTCGTGTAGCTGCGCATCGGCATACACAACCAACTTAGCTTCGCATATTTTAGTTAGCTCACATAGCTTAGTTCGCATAGTTTGCGGTCTGCACACAAGTATGGAAAACTGCGTCAGCTATGCGAGCTAAGCTAAACTAACTTAGCTTAGCTCTTGGTCTGCAACCCGTATTAAAGTAACATAAACCGGAAAGGGACTAGACATTGATTACAGTTTACACTTTAGGTACCTACACCATGTTTATTAAACAACTGAAAAACACAACGCCAGCATGAGATAGTTAATCGCAAGCACAATAATAACTGTAAACGGTAATTCGCTATTCCGAAGACTACGTGATTCAACAGCTGTGTACATATGTAACAAATATTTATCATCAAGGACACTGATAATAAATAACTTAGCAATAAGAATATTATTGTTAACAACAAAACAAATGTTAACACGTACCGTTAACAGTTGCTCAAAATCAAAACAGTAACACAGGATTATATAGGTTCAGGAGACCCAAAAAGTAAAAAACAATGTCGAGATTTAAATAATTTGAGTTGCTGTGTTTTCTTCATGACCAAAAGAATTGTACGCAGCCGAGATGTTAAAAGAATTGTGTATTGAAACATGGGTGTGCAATCGATAATATTAGTGGGTCACCACTTTTCACTTATTTACAAGAACATTATAGGTCGTACAACTGGGCCACCGTCAATTTATTCCACCGTACAGAATATACAATTCACGGAGCAATTTTATTGCCTGTTGAATGCAATAAGTCGCAAGCAATATTAGAAATTGTACCGTCTTAATAGCGTTTGGTCGATACAATTAATTTACTGCTTCAATTTCATTATATGCATCAGGCAAGAAATTGGCACCGTGTAAATGGGCCTTTAAACTCACATGGTGGCGAGGACTTTTGGAGCCCCGTGTGGGGGGATGGTTTACGTGTGCGCGGTTATATAAGTATAGCAAAGGGCGGGATTAAGTGTAGAGTTGCAAACTATGTACAGTTCACTACGTTGCTAGATTATGAATTGAATATGGTACACTGAAGGTATCCCTTGCCAAGGTGAGGCGAGCCGAACGTAAACTTTTCCGTAAACGTAACGTTTTCCAAAGAAGTCCTTACAAAAGACACTCAACTAAAAGGCCTGATCTGCTGGCTTTATCCGGACGCCTGGCAACGCTATATGCACGCAACCCTACCTGTTCACGAACACATTTGCGCATGTGGAAAATTTGTTTTGGTCATGGAAAAGTAGACATGGATATAGGAAATATTCTATGGAATATCGGGACCTAACGACGTCAGTTCACACTAGTGAGAGCTTATCACTGGTGTGTAGGTTACAATGACTGCTTTAATTTGATGAATGTAAAAAGGTGAGTATAGGCTAGAGCATTTACTTGTAACAGAACAACGATGCTTCAATGTATCATCCTTTTACGAACCCTATTAATGTTGTTCCAATAACATTATTATCAGCCACCAGATTTCACCCATCACCATCACGATTTCTGGCTGCTGGACTTAATTCTGGACTAAACTCTAGCCAATATTTGGATAGTGATAAAATCTATACAAGCTTTTAATTCTTGCATATTCATCTGGGAGACAATCGAAATAAACGGCTGGACTGTTTTTGAAGGGAATATTTTTTCTCTGTCAGGTGGCAGATGTTAAAAGTAGTTATTTATGCTACTTTTATTTTAGAAAAATAATTAAGTTTTCGCAAAAAAATCCATGCGAAAAAATATAATTCTACTTACTTTCAGTAGTGTTGGCAGTCTTGTTGGATCCCGGGGTGGCGTTCGAGGTAACGTTGGCGGGCGTAGAGACAGGTTCAGAAGGAGGTGTGGCTCCAAGGACCGGGGTGGCATGTTCTGGGACTGGCGACGGTAACGGCGGCGCCGGCACATCCCTGCGCTGGCGGGTGTGGTCCAATGTGACTATGTCATAGCGGAAGGGACTCGAGCTTCCGTCGTCCAGAGCGTATTCTAGGTTCCATGCTGAAATATAAATTAAAAATAAATATTTGGGACATTTTACCATCTGGTCCAAACTAAACAGAGCTTGTACTGTGGGTACTAGACAGTGCATATGAGACATACAGGTATAGTCGACCATAAAATTGCTTTACCACTCTTAGAGTGAATGTCACAAAACAACAAGGTCTATTTTTGCTTATAAGACCAAGTGACAGATTGATAAATGAGCCTTAGTAAACTTAATATTGACGGAAGTTTTTGTCAAAAGTGGTAAAGCAATTTTATGTTCGATTATACATTGTAGGTATCCACTATATAAGCCTTCAATGATTCCGGACTCCCTTAAGTATGTATACAAATGTCTTGCATAAAAAATACACGAGAATTAAATAGGCAGGTCCATGTCTGTAATTTATATTATCCATTGATGCAAAATTTAATACGCAGCAACGCATTACGAATAACAATTACAATAACACGAGCGTTCATAAAACGTGCCAACATTTCCTACTTTAAATTGCGCGGTGGCCATTTTGTTATTCTGAATTCGAATCAAAAGCTTCTGTAGGTACAAATGCTGGCGAAAAAAAAAATCATGCTCAGGAAGTTTGACATACATACCCAGACCATCAAGTTTACTTGTTCTCAAATTGAATGCATCAACTTGAACACGTGAAAGCGACTGAGCTTTCTCAACACGGAATATTTTTGACGTCAGCATATGACGTTTAATATGGACAAGAAATTCCATATTACAGGCAAGTGGTCTCGCTAGGGTACCACTCGGACGCAGCAGGACTGACTAAAATCAATCACTTGCCTGCACTTGCTCTACTGGTTCAGCCACGGCTAGTCCATTTGCTAGACTACTTCATTTAGCGAGGCCCTGCCTCGCATCCTTTTGGAAGACACACGCGTGATGACGCGTTAATGCCCCCGGGAGGAGCTGGGGCCATTAATTGTCTGGTTCAGCGGCCAATGGGCGGCGAACTCCCCAAGTAAACCACATAGGGTTTGAACCTCCGTCTTTCCGGTTAAATACAACGAACGCTTAAGACTATCGAGACCACTTGCCTGTACTATGGGATTTCTTTTAACGACAGCTTAAGACGTTGAATAATATGTTATTCAACGTCTTAAGCTGTCGTTAAAAATATTGTGTTCAGAAAGCTCAGTAGCTTTCACGTGTTCAAGGTTTCATGCAATTTACATTTTTGAGAACAAGCAAACATGATGGTCCGAGTATGTATGTCAATTTCAATTACAAATACATGTTGAATAGAACGAGTATACCAATAATTGTATCAATTTAGGGTTAAATGATAAAAATGGACGCGTGTAGACATAATTAAATGAAGTGGTTGTTTTCGCTGTCCAGCGCACAGAATGTCAATTATTGTAATGCCGTTATATGCTTCCAGAAGCGTCAATTGCATCCAATTGATCCATTTACATTATGAACACAATACACTTCGTCTCTTATTCAACAGTATATACATGAATACTGATTACTGAGATGTTATTGATGGATTTCTTTAAACAAACGTAGAATAAGCTCTTCCTCAGGCAGGCATCTTATCTCCTTGCCCGTTTTTTCCGATTCAGTTTAGGTGTGACTAAACAGTTACTTTCGCATCCATAACATTTTGTATAGATTAAGTAACTAAACAGTCTTACTAGGTATGTAGATAAACAGTATGTGGGATCTGGGAGACCGAGCTCTGCTCGTATGAAAATAGTTTTTTTTCTCAAATATGACCTCTATAGATAAATTTTTCACCTGCGGAGTTTATAAGCACGTGATTACAAATATTGCTCATGTCATGATACTATGATGATGCGTAAAAGTCTGCTAAAGCTTTCCTAGGAACGGACACCCCTCCATAGGTCCGGAACAAGAAATCGATTGTGATCCTCGTTATTCTTTGAACACAATAAGGCCAACATATTAAAACCATTCTAGAACGACAGAACCTGAACCCGAATGGCTGTATAGGCACACACAAATTCCCGATTAAACTAACTGTTATCCATACATCTACAGATTAATTTTGCGGTTACTGTCAATTGAGGTTACGGCGGTATGTAGCTAACAAGGTAATTAGGCGATCTCTTACGCAATAAAAGGTACTCTAGTAACAAGTAATGAACTTCGAGTCTAAAATTACGAAGGCGTAAACGCTTCAAAAAGTACTCAGAACGCTTATCAGGAACATCATAGTAATCTAGGGTGGCCATAAATATGGAGACGTCGATCAGGATGTTTAAGAATCGACGTGAAACGGATATCTTTCAGAGCTAACCGCGTTCCGATAGTCAGCTATTGCTAAGCTAAACCAATGTCAACGTGCGACTGGTGGTCTGTTTGTACTACGCTTTATACAGGTACCTATGCCTATTTACCTAGTCCTGGTCCCTACTAAAGAACTATGGTTTTCAAACCAGGACAATTTACTTATGAGCCGGGAGACCGTGTCATATCCTGCAGGGCTAACATGCGCACCGCGATATAATTCTCGTTTTAAACGTCAAAAATGATCTACATCGATTCATTTGTCGTTAGAGCTAACATGCACCCCATGCCAGAGAAAATATCTCGTCGTGAATTCGTTTTCTGCGGAATAAAAAAATTTTATTTTTATTTTACGCTGCGCATGTTTGTCCCGCTGATGTACGACGACGTATGGCAACCCTATAGTAATCACATCATTACTGCGCGATCACAATCATTGTTAGACTGACAGCTTGATAGGGCTCCGCCTACGGGCATAAGGACTGCTTATTTATCTGAATTGAGCTTACACTTGCTATGTACTTTCATTGACTAGTTCCCTTTGATAATTTATACGTAAGTATTATAAATGGGGGCGGCACCGTTATAGCACACGAATAATTTCATTCAATTTTCGTTATTCAGTGTTGAAACGAATGCCACTATAGCATTCCTTATCAGTTAGATAAATAATGGTTGCTCCTCTTCCTCTGTTCTCCCACTGCTGGGCATGGGTCTACCCCCAAATAAAGTAGTTTTATTTTCATAATAGCTGTGTACCCATGTTACTCTGCAAAGATTTCGTTTTTCCCGGTTTCGTCAAAATTTCATAATATTTGGGAAAGGCAGTCAGTGTTACGAGCTTACTAGATTAACAATAGGTACTTTAATATAGCGTTTAGGTGCACGGTTTTAAAAAAGTCGTTTCTCTTTTCACCAATTCACTATTCAATGTAATTATCCGAATAAATCTGTAGTTTTCATTTGCTAAATCGATAAGAATAAGGAAAGTGCTAAGACTAAGGAAAACTTCTCTAGCTAATATCTATACCAGGGATTCCCCCGATGACGTAGCTGGTAAAATCCCTAATAATAATCCTACAAAAAAACTGGACAAGTGCGAGTCTGACTGGCACAACGAGGCTTCCGTACGAAGTTTTTATTGCGATCAGCTAGATTTTATAGACATGCCGTATACGTTTTGATGTTTAATTTCAACTTGATACCTCCACGCGTTCTTGAGACAGACAACAAAGTCATCCTATAAGAGGTCCTCTTTTAGGTATAGAACACTAAAAGGCAGCTTAAGGATTATGCGTTCCATTTAAAAGGTTATCTGGGTATTACGTTAAGTATGTCTATTATCTACTCGTAAATATTTAGATAACCCTAGTTCACACAAGTCATTGGCCAATGTTATGATTACATTTAGCAGTAACAACACGTTGAAATTAGTTCGACTGTGAGAACTAGCACTATGGTTTAATTCTCAATAGCTTGTTTCCTGCCTTTTCAATTAAAAACGTTTGATGCCGAGTGCTGTCTAAATTGTTACTGTTCACTCCCTGTGTTTAATTTTGACGAGCATTGTGTTAACGTCAAGCGGGCTTTCATTTATTTTAATAATTAATAGACCGAGTTACAGTAGGGTGGAGCCATAGTATCATCGAACTGATTCTTAAAAATGTATTTCCATCGGTAATACGGGCGCTAAAAGACACAAATCATAGTCTGTTACTTATGTTTCAAATCAGAATGTAATCGCCTACTGACTAAATCAGTCTCTCTCAGTCAGTCGAACAAACAAAGAAATAAAATCGGGATCAATGTTTTTCTTTTTATAAAAACGTTGCCAAAGCCCTCTTTGTAACCGTTATTAAGTCTCTATTATATTAGGCACACTTCTTAGTACCTATACACACAGGACTACAGAGATAAGGCAGTAATGCTATTTATTTTTAATTCACCGCACAATGCATTTGCTTACTCACTTGTAAGTACATTGTCATAATCAAGTTCATAATATGCATCACGAAACACGAGTATGAATAAGCATGCGTCTTATGTCCTAAAGAGTTATCCAACCGTCCGGTTAGCCTTTGTTGAGGGAACTACTTGTTATACGGACTACAGTAGACTATTGTTGCAACTCTCGCCAAACTTATTGTCCGGGTTGAAGTTGGCCGGAGCTAACTTTAACTCAGCTGTAAAAATAGGAGAAATTAAATTTTATCTATTTAAAAGTAGATCAACGACGAATTATCAACGCTGCAAGCTTCGATTGTAACTTTATTTTATGCTGCGTGAGCCTGCATGTAACATGTTACGTTGTTCTTTTTTTTTGTGTTAAAGGGCAGTCCTTATTCTAACCATACGTCAATCAGTCGCCTGCTCTGAGTAGGCTCGTTCACTAGTCACAACACGGGTACATGGCCTGTAAACCGTAACGAGCGTCGTGCTAACCATTCAGAGAGAACAAAAGGTTGAAATATGTATGAAAAAGAAATGCGTAACATTCGCTCAAATTTCATAGGGGATATCCCATTAATGAACGCTACATTGGCTATCGGCTGGGGAGGGTCATCGTATGCCAATAAGCGTGAGTCACTGGACAAGGAAAACATTCGGTTTTACCCACTTTTTAAGGTTCCGTAGGTACCCCAAAAGGAAAAAAATATAATATCACGTCTTTAATATCTTTGTCTATCTTGTTATCATTTTACTCTATTTTCATCTCAATTCTATCTGAAGAATACATAATTCACTGAGGTCTATAGCTACCGAATAATTAAAGCAACGCAATACTTAGATATTTCTTGAATGCACATCGATGGTATGTCATATAATGAATAATTATTAAAGTAGCACGTACACCTCACAATAAACGAGACAAACACAACAATGACCATTTATATTATTAGAAGAAAACATTGTAGATGACAGCATAACAAAAATGCAGAGTAATCAGTCTTCGGTGTATAATAATATCTTTGCATTCTGTTTTTACGGTAAACATAACATCACGGCTGTATTCTCCGAAGGCTAAGCAGATGTGTCCTTAATAATAATCAACCCATATACTGTCCCATTGCTGGGCATGTGTCTCCTCTCAGTATGAGAGGGATACCTTGTACAAAAACAACATGAATGCAATAAATATATGATTATGATTGGGCTATAGTCCACCACGCTAGCCTAATGCGGGTTGCCTAAGAGATTTTCTCGACGGCATGTGAAGGCTACATGCCATAAAATCTCTTAGGCATGCAGGTTTCCTCACACAACACGATTCCTCAGTGAGGAGAATGACTCAAGAATGAGGAGGAATAAACTTCTCGAGAAATATTACATAACATAACGTGTTATTCTATGGAATGTTTTAACCATGTTATACAATAAAAACTTCCTAGGTACTCACAGAGGTATCGTGCAAGAACTCTATAATCAAATTAAAAAAATATATATATATCAAATTAATATAGAATAGTCGTGTTACACAAAGGATTGCATGTTTGAAAACCATTCGTTTCCAATTTTAATTATTTACCTACGTAAGTACTTGTATTTGTAGATCTATGTAGTTGAAGGGCAAAGTATTTAACATTTTGCTAGTATCGGTACCGTTCTCGCCAATCTTATTGTCCGGCTTGAAGTTAGCACGAGCTAACCGGCCGTAAAAATTGGAGAGAAAGATATTGGACTAAAATGATTTAAAACGACAGCCTACGACATGAGCTTTCGTTTTTATTTATTAATCTTCTTCCTAGCCTCTTCCCAACCATGTTGGAGTCGGCTTCCAGTCTAACCAGATGCGGCTGAATATCAGTATTTTTACACGGAGCGACTGCGATCAGACCTCCGTAACCCAATTTCTGGGCAATACCGCTATTCGAAGGAAAGACTGATGGTCAGGCTTTTAGGTTTCTGATTACCACTAACGATTGTCATTAGGTGTTCGTATGACAACCGGGACCGACGGTTTTACGTACTCTCCGAGGCACGGAAGGGTTTCGATATGTTAAGAATGGTCACCCATCCACAGAATGACCGCGGCAAGTGTATCAGCGTAGTTACAATTTGGCCTCGAGACCCTCCCGTTTTTAATTTATTAATACTACAATATCTTCCTCCGATTTTTACGGCCCCGGGGTTGAAGTTAGCCCGTACCAACTTCAAGCCGGACAATAAGATTGGCGAGAACTGTTCTCGTAGTTACTACCATTAGGTACCTATACTGTCTTTAGTTAGTTTAAACAAAAGTAAACAGATAACAAAGCAGACAAACGGAAGTTCTTTAAAAAAAGTAATAATAAACTGTGCCAATTTTACAATGATAACTCGTTGATAAGCTGGCACGATGTAAAACTTAAAACATTAGTCATTATGAGTTAGGTATTATTATCAATCTAGGTTGTCCCGTCACAGGACAAAGGCCCCCTACTTCTACTCCTAACAGTTTAAGGCCCTGCGCAAACTGGTGGGACGGCACGGTAAAGGTGTTTAGGAAATATGTAGTCGGTATATTGGATTAAAATGATAATTATAGAAATACAGCCTACAACTTGACCTTTCGTTTTTATTTATTACAATCCAATATTTTTCTTTCTCCGATTTTGTATACGTTAAAGTTAGCTCGAGCCAACTTCAACCCGGACAATAAGTTTGGCGAGAACTGTACCTAGTAATGGTTTATCAAGTGTGCCGCAACTCGCCTCTCCTTGTCATCACGCTTGAGTCACGGAAAGACTTTGACAACAATGAGGCATCCGTGATGGCTGACACAAACTAAGGCAAACACCAACTACATGTTTAACTTATTGTCGAACTCGAAAACGTCACTTAACATAATGAATCATTAGCTAACAGAGACCCAGTATATCTTAGTACACTGACAACAAACTCAAATATGGAAAAATAGGCCAAGATATAGTAGCCACTGTTTGTTAACGATTCATTAACGTTAATCGACGTTTCTGATTGCGGGCTTTATGTGCTCATCATTATCGAGAGGTTCCTCTTGAGAACGTAATCGTTATCACCACAGTAGGTCGCAGAAAGAGGAAACTAACAGTCGAACCATAGGGTACCATGTTTCTTTTTCATTTTCTGGAACTAGAAATTAACAAGCAACAATGTGCGAGCGTAGGCTCAGATATTGACATTTATGGAATTCTTGAAAACAATGACGTTACGCTATGATCTCACAATTCTATTGAATTTACTACCTAGTAAAATCAGTCGAAAGTTTAAGTACTTAACTCTGTTCATGCATAAACCGTGAAAGTGATTACGATGAAATTGGAAGTCCCGGGAAAGACGTGGACCTATTATCATAAGAAGTCTTTTGGGATTTTAATAAATCCGCAGGCAACAGATTTATAAAAGACATGTAGGTACTATTTGATAAATTCTTACAGCAGCTAATTTCTAACTGGAAATACTAGTGTTGTTTTATCTTTTTTTATGCACAGAGATGTAGCAAATATCATCAACCGATATACTGTCCCACTACTGGGCACGGTTATCCTCTACGTATGAGAGGGGTTGGGCTATAGTCCACCACGCTAGCCTAATACGGGTTGGCAGATCACATGCCGTCGAAAAAATCTCTCAGGCATGCAGGTTTCCTCACGATGTTTTCCTTCACCGTTAAAGCGAGTGATAATTACGCACATGATTTCGAATAGTCAGAGGTGCGTGCCTTTGATTCGAACTCGAGACCTTTGACTTGGCAGTCCAGTGGTCACATCCCTAGGCTGCTAACAATTCAGAAAATATAACACTGCAAATTATTTTGTTGATAAATTATAATATGCGTAGGTACTTAACTAAGAACTTTTCTGTTAGTTGTAACATGTCCTAAATAAAAAGCCAAATTGATAAAAATGTACAAACAGACAGTGTAATAAATAACTAGGTGCTTTCGAAACAAATCTCCACAAGCAAACAGCGAAACAGAGCAGTGATTAGGTATAATATCAAAACAAGATGTCGCAACCTTGAGTTGACGACCTCGTTACTAACAACCCGTCAGGCCATCGCCATACTGTCGAGAAATCTTGATCTCAGTTTAATGACCCCAGACAGAGGCGAAAAAAAAAACAACCACAAAAAACAATATAATATACCCATATTATTAATTATTGCAATATGCGAATAATAAGTGTGCGGCGCGACGGCGGCGGCGCTCTAAAATGCTTATTCTTGAATCTTGGTGGACATTGAAATTAAAACAAAAACCGACTGTGACACTCTTTTTTAAGGGTAGCCTGTGATACTGCAGTCATGAAGCCATTAATCAAATAATAATTAAATAACGATTCAGAAATAATAGGTACAAGGGGGCGTAGAACCAACTCACTTATAATTACAACTTAGGATTCTGTCAGAATTAAGGTATCTAATTTAAATGTAATATATAAAATTCTCGTGTCGCGGTGTTTGTTACCAAACTCCTCCGAAACGGCTGGACCGATTTGTATAAAATTTTGTGTGCATATCGGGTAGATGGTGAAGGGTGACCCATCACCCTTCACCATCTCACACCTTTAAGGCAAAACAACGTTTGCCGGGTCAGCTAGTAAAACATAAAATGGCTATTGCAACACATTGCTTTGACAATCACCTGCATATTATTTACTTTACTCATACCTGTCCTTAATGTGTGGTGAAGGAAATACAACATACTCATCTAGATTACTAATTAGACTTCTCCTAAAAAAGCACTTACCGGTATTAACAGCAATAGAGATAATACCCAATTCCTTAAAGTTAATTGATGTTAAAAAATATGGAGCAGGGGGGGGGGGGTAATCTATTGAAATTCTCCCTCTCTCCTACTTTATTATACTATCCTGTGCCCAACAGGGTCCATATTTGAGCCCTAGAATAAGCCTACCTAATCTGTTTAACAATATGGAATGCAATAAAGATTTAATTTCTGCTTATCCGAGGAACCCTGGGCTTAATTGTTGGCCGGCTAATCTTATTACCACAACATGACTATTCGTATCTAGCGTATTTCAGTCATGATAGAGGAATGAGTGAGTTTTTAGTAGTATTTATTTATTTATTGCATCAGAACTACCAACAATTAATATAAACAAATATAAACCTGGCAACCAGCACTAGGCCAACAACATGAACTATTATGATCCCTTTCATTACAACAGGAAACATATTATCACTCCAAACTGGAAGACACTGCCGGCCCTAATTATTTCGACATTTTAGGTTTTAATTACTGTCATCAAGTTACAGTTCTCGCCAAAGTTATTGTCCAGGTTGAAGTTGGCACGAGCTAACTTAAACCCGGCTGTTAAAAATCGAAGAAAGAACAATATTGGATTGTATTTTCACGATTTAAGATTTTTACGGCCTGGTTAAAGTTAGCTTGTGCCAACTTCACCCCAGACAATAAGTTTGGTGAGAACTGCACCATAATAACAATGATTGGTTGAAGACAACGACCAATGTACTTCATATACTACCAGATCCACCATTAAGAGGAAAACATTATATTGTGTTATACAAATCATCATACAAAACACCAAGAGGTGATCAGAATGCAAGACTAAAACTTATTTGGTGAGAACTGCACCATAATAACAATAATTGGTTGATGACAAAGACCAATGTACTTCATCTACTAGCAGATCCACCATTAAGAGGAAAATATTATCTTGTGTTATGCGAATCATTGTACAAAGTACCAAGAGGTGATCAGAATGCAAGACTAAAACTTATGGGAAAACACTATACATATTGTTTATTGTTTAAATGCAAAGGCTCATTTAACTCAATTACCACCAGCTTTCTTCTTATAATGAGTTTTATTTCTGTAACCGTTTGAGACGAAAATTACAAAAATAACATTGATTTAAAATATTGTTTTAGTGGGTCATATTTTGGAGACTCGACACCAAATCATTGAAGTATTCATATCACCAGCATGGCTAAAATCTAATTTATACACACCTTCAGTTAATGACATGAAGGATTTATGTGAATCCCTTAATGTGAACTTTATGAGTGAGATAATAATAAGTATAATATGATAATCAAACATTTTACCAAGGTTAATAATTTTATTTACTAAACATGGTTAAATGACACCTTTAATAGGTAGATTTTTGCATTTGTGAATGGTTTTATATGAAAGATAGATAAATCTCCTTATTTAAAGATCTCCTTTAATTTAGATTGTCCATAGAATTAAAATAATTCATTATTTTCATAAATCAATACACAATCTTATGTTAATTAAACATGAAAGACAATGTTTAAAAAATGTTTGATATTAAATTGTTAATTTTAGTTATGCACATGCATAAACGAGTATATGTCTATGATATAAGCATACAGTCAACACTGTTTATAACAGCATTGAGGAGATTGACCATTTGTAGTGTTATTATAACTGATAGTATTTATAAACATTTATATAGGTAAATAGGTGCATAATTTGTATTTATAGTGTTTATTGGCACATTATAAGCAATGTCACTATGAACGGTTTCGACTGTATTTCACTACAATTTGCTTGATCTTCATTTTTTTATGAAAGTTATTCATAACAGACTATACTGTACACTGCAGGTTAGCACTCTAAACGGAATTGTTGGCAAATCTATTAGTAACATCCAGGAAGTGTTGGCCAACTGTACATATTACTAGAACACTACTAACTACACATACTTACACTAAAATTGTTTCCACAAAATTTAATGTTTATTTTATAAAACAGTAGATATTGATATCTTTTGATAACTTGTGTTTATGGGTTTAAGCTTAGATGAACATCTTGAACATCTAAAAATTTGATTAGAAACGGAAGGTCAAAAACTGAATATTCTACAGGTATATTCAGCCTTGTTAATTCTGTATGCTGTAATCTTGCCAGTTAGAAGTTGTAGTCAGTAGTAATCCCTTTGTCCCCAATGGGAATACAAATTAAATTAAATAAATGCAATAAAGCCTGGAATATGCATGCTACTAGAAAAGCATGCTTGTTTGCTACTAGTTTATATGCTCATTTATAGCATGTTGTCCAAGTGTGTTGCTCATGAGAGCACAGTCCTCAGTAGCATACTTATTACTAGCATACTCCTACCTAACATGTCTGGTATAAACATACTCATTATTAGTATGCTTATGTGCTATTTTCTATTTATTCTATTCCAGGGTTAAAGGCATTGTTCCAAGAAAAAAAAAACAACCCGTTATTTGCAATTCATTAACCTCGAGAGACCTGTTGAATATGTTCAAATGACATCCACATTGTAGGGTACAAATGAGAAATATCTATCGAAATTTAATGGTCACGCATCGAATTGTATCAAAATAATACACATAAAATAAAGCGTGCTAATTAATCGTAAACGATGACGTTCACTGAATAAAAAAGCAGAGGCTTTCAAGGTTTCCTTTGCTATTTCTAAAGACCAAAATACAATCGTGACCTACAAACTTTCTGCTAGGTACTTTAGAAAGTGTCTAGAATCATTCTATGAGATGGTAAATTTTAATCATGTCAAAGTAGGTAGGTAAGTACAATAAGCAAGTTTTAGATAGAAGTGCATTCAGATAATCCAACATACAAAACGACGCATTGTTTTCAACTTTTCATTAGCTAGGGTACGTGGACTTATAAGTTGTGACATACCATAAGTTGATTGACCGACAGCAAACACCAAAAAGAAAGCACTTAATATATAATTAAAGTTCACACGCACTCGCAAGCGATCCATTTTCTTACAATATAATAAAATGGACGTATTTATCTTAAAATTACGAATGTCAGTAACGTCATTGAAGCACTAGCACTGTACTCAACTGTACATGAACTGTACTGTACTGTACTAAACTGATCACTGAATGAATGAATTATAAATGAACGGACGGAACAGACAGCCCTTACAGTTCGTTCCCACTTGTCAAAGACTACAATATAATACTGCCAGTTGTCGTGTGTCGTATGTTGGGCCCATAGGTCGGGCCCGGATTTTCCCATAGACATATATAAAAATATCTTTGGATATTCCAGTGGCAGATTACATGAAGCTGTTCACACTTATCTGACACCGATTTTGTGTCGGTGCCGACAAGAAATGTTAGTTGTTTTGCGAACCCTCTACGACCGACATAAAATCGTGTCGGACAACATTTGTCGGGTGTCGAAGCCCCGTCGCCACCGTGCGTGTCAGATCACACACACACATATCGCGGCGCGCATTAAGAACGTGTTTCAAATGCGAGCCCAATACACGACAAGTGGGAACCGACTTTACCCGTGTACCGAATTTGAAGGTTTCCAACCAATTCACATTGTCGTCGTGTTTCGGCTGGGTTATAGTTAGCTCGTACCAACTTCAACCCGGACAATAAGTTTGGTGACAACTGTACCTGCCAAAGGTGGAGTCTATTATTATTTTATGAAGACTTATATTTTATACTAAAATTATGGTGGGTACAAGGAGAACGGTTTATAAGTTAGAAGTATTCACAGCACGTAGACAGAGAAACCAATAGACAAATGGTTGGTGATTGGCGATGGCGCGCAGCATGTGATCGTTCTACGATAGATGCGTGGTATTGCCATATCAAATCGTTTGCCCTAACTTTTAACTTTATTAATTTTATTATAATTTAAAAATTATTGGTCACATTCGATCGGTTATACGATTATACTAAATAAATAAATGATTAGTAATAATCATTTAACTGAATTTTCTTTGTGGTTCCGTTTTTACCCGACTACGGCAAAAAGCCACAGGAAGGGTTTTATATTAGGCAGTCAATGTATCTTCCTATTTACGTATGCTCCACTACAGCGCCCAAAGTACTCACCTAATTTTGATGAATGAGGTGTCAATCGATTTGTTATTATGGTCCCGGTAACAATGGCTACATATTACATAAACAAAATCAATACGACGAATGTGACATGCAAAAAAAAGAGCGAATTTAAATAAAAAAATTTGCTACCCTATAAATAGAGTGATATATCATACGAAAGAGGAAAAAATTCTCAGCTTAAAAATACCTATACTAGTATAATAAAATGGTAAAATTTGTGAGAATGTTAGTTTGTAATTATTCGAGGTTTTGAGTGGATATCTCCGAAATTAATGATGCGATTCTAAAAAAAATTGCATTAATAGATAGCTACAGTATCCCCAAGTACTATAGGCTATACATTACGTAATTTTAAACCGAGCTATCACGGTTTATTTCTAGCTAGTTGGAATAAAATGCTGATACGAACAGCATTCTTTGCGTACGCTGCGTAAACGGTTTTATATAAGTGAAAATAATGTACAGCAAAAATGTAGGCTCTTAATAGTTCTACAAAAATGTCCGCGATACCATATATCTATCTTTTATATTTATGTAGATATAGACACTTTTATGTTTAAAAAACGTATTTTTTTCTATAGGTAATATATAAACGATTTTTTGAGGTGCAATATATTAATCCTTATAAAAATAAATTATTTCACCATCACAAGTACTTAATAGAGATAAAATTTGCCCTTTGTAATATGTCATTTGGTTGTACAGTTTAAGAGATAATATAAAATTACTAATGCACGAAATAACGCTGAAACACGGTTTGTGAATTTTATAGTAGCACATAGGTCACAGCAAAATTTTACGACACATTACAATGAGGAAAAATGTACCATAATGTAATAATGACTGCCTCCTTAGTCAAGTGGTCCAAAGTGCGTTGCTAGGCTAGAGGTCCTGGGTTCATTACCCAGGTCAATCAGAGTTATTGAGTTTTTTTTATAAATTCGCAATAATGGCTCTGTTTGGATATGTCCCTGGTTAATAGCGATATGCTTGCTCACAATATATTTTATTATTTAAGCCTGTCTAGGGCTTCTCCCCCCACCCCTGCCCCCCCGGCGCTTCCACTGGCATTCGCCTTATAAATCCTTTTTGTCAATCTCCGTTTATTCAATCTTTCGACATGCCCCAGCCATCACAATATATTCTTCTTAATACGAGTCACTGCATCTTTTAAACCGCAATGTGCCTTTATCCTGAGTTACACCGCTTATATGATACAGGGGACGCATTTCCAACATTCATTTCCCTATAGAAGTGTAGGTACCATCCCACCACTGTGAATAGGTAACCGTACGTTTTGAGATACTGACTGGTTAGCCACAAATACGCATAGCACTATTTGTTATTATTCGTTAAAAATAAATTAGAACTGAAAGAAAGAGTCAGCAAATACTTATTACAGTAGATAGACCCCGTGTTCCATGTAGCATTTCCCCATAAACAAGCTGAAGTAAGCAGGAGCTACTAAAAAGGGTCAAATAAAATTTTAGTTTAAAAATCTATCACCCGACTACGGAAGAAATCAACTGAAAATCATGTAACATGTAGGTAGCATGCGATCACGGCTACCAACTGGACACAGCAGGTCCGTTTGTTGATTTTAATTCAGTAAATTATCTCTTAGAAAGGCGACATAGGAATTTTGTTCTTGTTACATGATTTTCAGTTGATTTCTTCCGTAGTCGGGTGATAGTTTTTTAAACTAAAATTTTATTTTCTATGTAGGTTTTTTGTGATGTGAAAGCTGCAATCTCGATTTTTTTAGAAATAATACTAACGATTTTCTCAGATATAACTAAATTAAAAAAAGTAAAGTACACACGTAAACGATAAAAACAAACATGAGCCGTTGAAGTTGAAAACAAATTGTGAGGAATGATGAATTATTTTTGTTTAATTAATGATGCAATGCTCGCGGACCTTCTCAAAGAAGATTGGCTACTGTAGACATATGAGAGCATACCAGCGACAACTATCCATACGGAGTTGAAGTAGTCGCTGTGATCGAAATTGGTCTGAAAGACATCATCATCATCATCATTATCTATCCGACCATCATATATTATGGATGTCTCTACGCTGTCACGCTGTGAATGAACAGTATATATAGTATATATATATATATAGTATATATATATATACAAGGTGGAAGGGACATCGACGCACATCCGAATACCATGAGTTCAGTACATGATTCTGGACCCCCCTGCATTGAAATTTTCCGTAACTTTTTTCATCAATTTTCCAATTTTTTCTGTAGTTTTTTTTACTTGAACGTGTAAAAAAACATTATTTCTATCTACCCAAATTAGATTTATAATTAAAAAATCATTATTTCATTTATTTCACTCAAAACAGCAATGTAAATAAAACTCAAAAGAGTACTCAGTCAGCTGTTCCGCTTAAAGTTCACTTGCAAGGTCAATGTCGGCCTAGTACCTACAGGACGAGCGCTCCCCTATTGTATGCGCACAGTCAAAGGCGCCGACAAAGGCCGCGCGCGGCGCGTCGGCTCAATTCAAAGGAGCAGCGGCGTATGCAAAAATTCTTTTGTATTTCGCCGATTTTGAAATTATTTTTTATTAGTTCCTAGTTTTCGCTCGTGGAGTGCAAACGTATGTGCAGTTTGTCGCGAATTTGCGATCTTATCGTAAATGTATCAAAATCAAAAGTAACTTTCTTAATGTGTGTGTATTTGTGCCTGTGTATTGTTATTGTTTTGATTGTGAAAAAATTAAAATGCATTCCGTACAATAGGTGCTTTACTGCCCGTGAATATGGGAATTATGCTCATGGGCTATGGCGAAGCACATGGAAAATGTCAGTGAGTTTATTAATAATACTTACATTAGGTACTCTGAATCTGTTTTATGGAAATAAGTTTATTTCCTCGCATTTTCATATCCTTTTTGGTATAAAATACCTGTTATCGGTTATAAAATTAATAAACGACTTTATGATTGTGGTATCAACGTTTAGGTGATGTTTTGTAGGTAGGTATCACGAAAACAACGGTCGCGGACCCACGGCAACTCGCAGCGGTGACTTGTGTCATTGTGTGTGTAAATAGGTAGGTAGTTGCGGATCGCGCGCGATAACATTCACCGCGGAGCGTGATCGCGTTGTTAGCAATACACTGCACGCTCAAAAATGACAATATCTGTAACCGGTCATTTTCTACATGAATGACCTAGGTCATTTTATTTTTGACCTTGAGTGGAACCTTGTCACGACGTTTGTGCGTCGATGTCCCTTCCACCTTGTATATAATATAGTCCTCCTCATCGTTTTCGAAGACGGTGACCCTGACTAGTTAAATTATTATTAATAGTTATTTTTTTTATTTTAATATTTTTTTAATGAAGGAAAAAATCGGCTGGCGAGCAGGATTCGAACCTGCGTCTTCTGGTTCCGTACATTATACATACATTATTATTATTATTTTATAAATACATAATATATTATATTTTCAAACTACTTAATCTAATAACATTATAATAAACATTATAACATTATAATATACGAACGAACAGTACAACACTGATGACTAAGGAAAATTCTTGGTCCTTGACTGACTTCGATCAATAACATATCGGGTCATCAGGTCGTCAGACGCCACGCCAGCGCATAGGCAGGACCATAGACATAAATATAAAAATACCATTTACTAGCTCTTTGGGCAGGACTTTCAGTGCTCTCTGTCACTGTCAGTCAAGTCAACTGTCAGTCTTGATCCTCGTCCGTGTCCGACGAATGTTAGACCCAAATCAGTAAGTTTATAGATTTTTGTATCATTTTATAAGAATTCCAACAACAGTCTCCGCAAAGGTAAATTTAAACGCAAAGATGTTACGCAACAACACACAGATGCTAAGTTACAATGTATTTTTCTTGTTATCCCATGTACAAAAATAAGTTTGAGTTCAAAAATTTCAATTCAAACATCAATCAAAACTGCCTAAAATTCTGTATATACAACCTAAAAAATAAGAAAACTTATTCTTAATATAAGAAACTTATTATTTTAGTCCTGTGTAGGTAGGATTAAAATATTTGACAGAAATTATTTTTTAATTGTGTTAAAAAAATAGATAAAATAAACACCTTTCTTTGATTAATTGTAAACTAAGAAAACTGTGTAAGTATGTACCTATTCATTTTGTGATTCCAGTCCTGGCCAGGTAATACTTAAAACTTGGAAAGATATAAATTATTAGTTACACTATTTTTTTTCTAGTTTCAGAATGTAGAATAAATTGTTTTTTAAACTGACTTAAAAAAAGAGGCAGTTCTCAATTCAACTATAAGTTAATTTTTTTTAGAACTCGACTGGGTGAACCGATTTTGATGATTCTTATTTTATTCTGAAGAAAGCTGGTGCTTCCAGTTTGGTCCTATATAAATTTTAACGAAACCTGTTGGGCGGTTTTAAAACAATATACGAAATATTTTTTTTTGTACATGTATGATATTTGGGTTTCTCCGAAACCTCGCTGTCACTTGGCAGTGCATTTAGTTGGCCTCCCCATATTATTATAATAGGTAGGTAGGTAGCTACAAAACAAAGTAAATCTATATTCCACTAAAACTTGCAATAAATTATTTTGAAACAAAAAACAAAACACCTTCAAAAAAACATATTGGCACAAAAAAAGCAGGTACATATTTACATTATGATTTCTAACTAATTAAAGTATGTATTGCTAAATACAAGAAAATTATTATTCTAGTCTTATTATTAGCCCACTTCTTGTACATCAATGAGTAAAAGATAAGAAAAATAAATGAGTTTTGGGAGTTCCTGACTTTTACATAATGTACTTACTGCTTTCAGTTAATAATAATAAAAAATTATTAATTAATTAAAATATTTATTGATTTGAACATATTTTACAAAGTATTTAAAGTGGAGAGATTCCTAATATTTTTTTACCTAATTGTCTTTAAATTTGGGTGGCATAAAAATGGTTCCAGACATAAGATATCATAGAAATGGCTATGGAGTGACAAATGATCATGTACTACTACTACTACCCGCATTTATATTGAGTGCAACATGCGAATGCCTGTTCGGCACCAGGGTTCCCATGCTATATGCAGCGACTGGCCGACTTTACCTTATAAATTCAGTTCAGAATATTTGTTTTGTGATTCCAGTCCCAGCTGTGCAGTGCCAAACAAGAGATACAGGCTTGGTAAAGGTAAGATTTGAAACTTGCATACAAATTATAAGTTAAGTTAAATATACCTCCATGGACTGAAGTCAGCCGTTTGATTGTGCAGTAGGCAATAATAATTCTCATCGTCCGCCCAGCCAAGCTATGCTGTGTGTACTGTAGGTACATCAAACTGCGTTATACTTGCAACTTTTATTTTTTGCCAGCTCTTCTCATTTTCTGATACCATGCAAGTGCCATACCATGATAGTTTCTTGCATTATAATTTGTGAAAGCTAATTATAATAATAGCATAATAGTTTTGTTGGTAGGTTTTTTTTATGTCTATGCACAAAAGCTAGGAAATACAAGATTTTGGAGTTCCTAACTTTGGTTGTTGCTAATCTTTTTGATTAGAAGATTGAATCAAAATTATTAAAAACGAAAGCTTGAGTTAGGCTGTCGTTTTTATTAATTTTAATCCAATCTTTTACTCTCCAATTTTTACTGCTGGGTTGAGTTGGCGCTCAGTCCGGATAAATAGATTGGCGAGAACGCGAGAACTGTACATGCACTTTTCAGTCAGAGGGTAACCAACGTTTTAGAGTTTTTTTCCCTAATTATCTTTAAATAGGTGTTGAATTGTTGATATATTTATATATTACTGTTAACTATTGATTTGAAACAAAATGAAACAAAAGCCAAATATTTTATTTTACTACTCATATTGATTTGTAACTTTCTTAAGAGTTGGGCTGTGTTAAACTGTGTACAAAACCTTTTACTTTTAATATTTCTTGTCCTTTACATCAATGCCAAAAGCTGTGCCAACGACAAAAATTGTCAATTTAGTAGGTATTGATTGAGCAGAATAATTCTTGTACACAATTGCACTTATTATTTAGTGTTTACTGCTGATATGAACCCGGAATTTGTAATCTACAAATAGCTAAAAAACAATTGCAATTCGAATTTTGTGGGCCAAGTGAACACATGATGGATGGATGTCATTGCCAACCTCGTTACATCATCACTCAAATGTAAACTTTATGTATACTGAACTGAGTCTTTTTTTGGAAGTTTATTGATAAATTCAGCAAAGCCTGTATGACCCAGGGAACAACAAAATAGATTTTGCATTGTGTATATAATATGTCTGTTTGTTACGCGTGTGGCTTGTGTTTGTTTATGTAAAACGTAAGTAGACATTTAGTATTATTTTCTCAAAATTTTCCAAAGTGTGTTTTTTTTTTACTGTATTATACTTTTAATTATCCAAGATATTTAATTCATGATGAAATATGCAATAACTTCATATTTTTATAGATTGAAGTTCACTTTCAGTTTTACATAATATTGATGTATTCTAATATTTGTAGATTTTGATTCTGAAGAAGTCGCATTTGAGAAGAAGGAGGGGTGTAAAGGTTTCTGGAATCCTCAGAAAACCTGTACCAGCAAAGCTTGGTTCTTCGCCATCACACAAAGGCACATTGTGAAAGGCAAAGGTACAGTATGTACCTACCAAATTCCAACTTGCTTAGAGCACCAAGTAAAAGTAAAAAATATGTCATAAGTTCCAAAATTAATCTGGCTAAGTAGCTTTTTATATTAATTTGTTTTATCTGATTTTTTATCTATATCAATAAAATGTATTTATAAAAATGGGTTTTATTTAAATAAGTATAATAATAGGGTAGTCGACTTTGTAAAATGTATAAAAAAGACAGCCTTATTAAAAATATAATTCGTATATACATATAATTATGTATGTAACAAAACCAGCCAGATACAAATAGTACAGATAGAAAAATTGTATTACAAGTTCATACCATCATACCATCACGCCCATATTACCCGAAGGGGTAGGCAGAGGCGGACTAATGTACACCCACATTTCGCCAGTATGTTTAGGTCCCATGTTATAGGGGGCGAGCCTATTGCCATAAACCGGGCACAAATCCAGACTCCGAGCTGCTATTGGGAATTTCACAGAAAACCCAACAACACTGCTCGACCCGGGGATCGAACCCAGGATCTCTAGCGTAGCAGTCGCGTTTGGGACCACTAGACCAATGAGGCTGTATTACGTTTAGTACGTAAGGCAGTAAGTAAGTTTATACAAACTAATATGCGAATAGAGTTTTTGCTCACCCTAGTAGATGGCGCTGTTTGCATTTACCGAGTTTAAAAATTTAGCTATTTTAGTAGTATATTTTCAAGCTTCTTTAAAGTGAAGTAGTTATGAAATTTATCGAAGAAAGCTTATACAATTAAAATATTATATTCTCAGATTTTGTTTGCCTTATCAGGATATAATTTTTTTTTGCCACCCATCGCTGCAAGCGGCACCTAGCGCCAGCGGATGCTAACCAAAGTAGAACGCAGAATACCCGTCCCAGTGCTGGTCCTGTTTCTTTGTATGGGATCAGTGCCTCGACCATGAGCTTTCTCACTAGACTCGCTAGCGACAGTAAAATATTTGTATGGAAAACTCTCGCAGCGCCTCTGGCGGTTACGTAAGGAACTACCTATCGAAAGCCATTCGATAGAACTCATGGTTGAGGTACATGTATTTGCATATAATAATAGTATTATTATCTCTGTGCCCCAACTATCCTAACCTGACAACAAAGCGGTAGGAAAGTAATCCTGAGAAAAATATTCTAGAAGCTGTTGGCTGGGTTGCCTAATACGTCAGGGGTGAACGCCGTCGCGCATGCGCCATATCGACCCCCTAAAATTTGTATTATGTCTATCCGGCACCCCTTGTTCAGTGTTCGTTGGGCCTAACAACCGGCACTACGTCGGCTGTTCAAGATAAAAACCAACAAAACTATTTTTTTTCGTTATATTTAAATTTTTATACTGTGCACAGTTTAGTTATTTTTTGGGTCCTGAATAATTTGGTAATAGTGAATTACTGTTTTGATTTTGAACAGCCGACGTGGCACGCCTTTCGTTACCCCATGGGACTTTGTTCTCACCGCGGAGGGCGCGCGCTGTTCACTGTGTTCGAGTAAAATCGTGGAATAGCTGTGTAAAAAGGTAGGTGTCATATTGTTACCGTTTTGTATATTTTTTTGACACGCGACAGGGCGACACTGAGCTTATGTTTCCACTAAGCGTAAGTTTACTCTTAGTGTCGTCTCTAAATATAAGATTAAGTGTTGGCGAATATGGTGATGTGTCTCCAGATTTCGGCCTGAAAGTCATAAAAGACAGGAGAGTACCATGCATTTTTTTAGTTTTTGTGTGCGAATGTGGATGGCTGGGTTTTTAAGTTTCTAATACATACCTGAAAGCAATGTAGTTAATAAAGGGTAAAGGGTAGATAATAAATAGGTTGATTAAGAAACATGCCAGATGGGACCACAAAGTTTTCTTTTTTCGGATACCAAGATGTAAAATTCTGTACCCATTTTATAAAGCTTTGCTAAATAATGTTCAAATAAAGGTACCATAAAAACAATGGTGGCGATGTAGGTACTGCGACACGCATGCGTACTGTCAACCACCTCAAGATTGATAGAACGGTCTATCAACTTTATTTTTGGCAAGAACTAAAATATCAATTCTCAGTAGCATTTCTCTTGATTATAACTAGGTATCAGTGTACACAATTTGGGTAAAAGGTGTGGTCGGTGTAGACGTTTCGAGAAAATTAAGATGGCTGCAATGACCTGCGACGCGCATGCGTAGTACTGTCGATTCCAGACTAAAACTAATGACAAAGGAATTTCATGAAACTGTCCAAATACATAAAATTTCGCTAATGCAGATATGGAATTCAGCGTTAGAATAAAATTTTGAGTGTAAAATGTATATAAGACGCCTTGTAATTTTCTAGAAAATAATGGCCATACAAAAACGAAAATGGCACAAACCGCGACGCGCCTGCGCGAAATCGATCGACCCATGAGAGTTCTAGAAAGGCTATTTAGGACATCAGTCCTCCCCAGTCTAGATTCAGCCAGCCGGGCCGGCACCCGTGTGCCAAAATGACTCCCTGGCGGATAGTAGTTCTGGTCATACTCAGCCTATACGATCTCGGTTCTCCCTGTGAAGACATGGAACCTTAAAAGGTTGGTTTTAATATTTATTGTGAAATAATTGCGATGCGTTATTTTGTGATTGGTGATGATATTGGTGATTAATTCTTGTGAATATTTTACTCGTGTCTGTGTTTAATTATTCTTGTGTGGTGACTTAGTGATGAATACTATGCTCGTGTTCGTGTTTTATTATAAAATGGTGTTTTATTTTGCGATTCGTGTGTGAGTGATACTTAGTGAATACCAAGTTCTTTGTGCGATTCGGTGTGTCCAATTACCTATAGTGTTTTTTATGATAAAGTGATATCGTTTATTGTGGTTCTTTGTGTGGTTATTTTTCCGTTGTGCATATTGAAGAAAAAAGTGAACAACGAATACAGGATTGCTTCCACGTTTTCAAAATGGCGCCGGGTGAAACTCAAGATGGCGGCCGATGCCTGAAATTCATATTGCGTCGTTAATTGGACGCGCAACGCGCATGCGTGACATTACATCACCAGTGAAGATTCTTCTGCGTATAATTTCAACTTACCTACCCAGTGTTTCGCAGCCACGTAAAACGTCTTGATGTTATGGTTCGACTGAAAAGTTATCAAGTATTTAGGTACTTACGTAATGTGTTTGGTGTGTGATGTGAAAATTCGGTGACTTGTGAATGTTAATAGTTGATTGTGTGTGTACTTAAGATAGTGATAAAATGGCAAATGGTCCTTCGTACGGTGGTAGGCATTTTCGGGTTTTCGCGTTTCTGTTTTCGGTTGGGTCGAGCTGGAGATCGATGGTGGTGATGTAAGTCAAGAAGTTTTCAAGTAAGTACGTAATTTTATTCCGTAGATACCTAGGTTTTCAGGGTCTCCGAGTTTCCAGAAAACGGCTCCTTTAACTGTTCTTTATTGATTGCTTTATTATTAAAATATGTAAATGCACCTTACTGTTTTTTTAGGGTAGGGCCGAGGGCGTTTATCTTTTACAATACTTAATATCAAACCGGAATCGAAACACATAAAATGGCGACCATAGGTACTCGACAGCTCGACTCAAGATGGGGCCGATGTTACCGAGGCGGCCATTTTAATGTAATACGCGCATGCGTGATATCTATGTCAAGGCATATATGGAACCACCTACTTTTAGCTATTTTAATGTTTCGATTTTGGCGTTGGTGTGTATCCTTCTTCTTTGCTAAGCGCTGCTATAATATTTTCCGGCTATGCGAACCGAGGCGCCATTTTCCTTGCTTGAGAAAATGGTGACTCATCATCAAAGATGGCGTCGTTGCTACTGCGACACATATCGAGTGCTCGATAAAAATTTGCATGGCCAATCCAGTTAGTCCCTAAATTATTTGTAGGTGTATGGGACAATTTAAATTTATTTAGGTACTTTGTTGATCTTTTGATGAAAGTTGTGTGTAATTATTTGTAACAAAAATATTGCGAATGAAATTGTAAAGTCATAATGGAGGCCTGATCTAAGATGGCCGCCTATATCATTATGTTACCACAACTTATTAATGTGTACCTACGCCACCATCATTATTAATTATCATAAATGCTTGCGATCGATCTTATTAAATCAGTTTAGCACCGCGATGATGCGGATCTGGTGTCGCATTGACCTCTAATGAATCCGTTGAAGCCTAACACACGTAGCCAGACCGCGCAGTTGAGCGGTAAGGCGGTAACCCACCGTGGCGGCCCTGTCCACAGCCACGCGGCGCTCTATATTCTTTCTCTAGATTCATTTGTTTGACAGCTTGGGTCTACGTTTCCACTGCAGCACACGTTATACACGAATTTGCACAGCGTGCATGAATGGCGTTGGGCTGAGCTACGTGAGCAATATTCGAGCAAGCCACGTGTGTGCTAATGACGTCACACGGGTGGTGCGGCACCACAGTATGACAGACATACATGAGTAGGAAAGGAACAGAGTATAAGCTTCTAAGAAGCGGACATTTATACCTATTCTGGTAGGGTTGGCAAACAAAACTTTTTAACAGTCTGGTTTTTATTAAATAAACCAAGCTTTTATAAATCAGCTTTTTATTAAAACACTGATAGTTTTTTTTACAAATTAAGTACTTACTTAACGCAACGTCAATGACTCAGTGTGTAGAATCACTTCAGTCTATATATTATATTATAATTATATTTTTTATCACCGTAGTATGGCGAATACTTAATAAGTTGGGGCCTATTACTATCTATATAGGTATCTATACTATCATGGATAGCACACGCCCTATATTCGATTCGATCTAATATAAAGCCATAATTAGGTAGCTTACACAGGTCAGTTGCTTCGGGATGTACTAGTCGGTCACCGATAGCGTACTTTCCTACTTGTACATTTTTAGATCGATATGTATGTGCTAATATATCTAACTGAAATATTTAAATTATCGTTTTTGGTGTCTTTTTATAGTTATAGTTATAGCTTTGGGTTTTTTAATCGGTGTATTCATTGTTGTTAATGAATATATCTTCTGTGTGACGGGAGGTTAGGACTTTATGCGCAGAGGGCGATTAGTATCTTTATAGGTATATCGCCTAACTACGGTCTCGTTTAATACGTAGGTAGTCGTTACTTAAAAAACTGTCAGTCCAATGAGCATAAATTATTCAAATTCATTTTGTATAATATCGACACAGAGGTGTTATTTGTGTTAGAAGTAACTAATCTTATAAAAATGGCGGATGAGTGTGGTGTTTATACGTACCTACTTCCTGACCTATATCCAAGATGGCAGCCCACGCCACTGCAGCAAGCATCTGCAGAGCCTTTGTAAGCTACGCGCATGCGTCAAACTTATCTGCAGTCTGTAAACCGCCCACTTCAATTGATTGAAAATAGCGCATAATAGGGTGTGGTCAGTACAACCAAGATGGCTGCGCCCGACGCCACTGCGGCACGCATGTGCAGAAACTATTATAAGCAACACGCATGCGTCATCGATTGATTGCATCCACTGCATAATAAGTAATTTGAAATTGAAGTCTGCGGCCCGCCCGCTTTAGTTGTGTCGGGGTGTAGCAAGCGATTGGTAGTAACAACGCTCGTTCGTTCGGTTAGATGGTCATGTATAAGACCTCGGTACTTGTATTGTAGGGTTATCGTTTCGTTCTACATACCTATGTGCAGTGACATTTGAAATACTAGTGCGTTTTGATATTTATATGCAGTGTACCTATTCACGATCCCGATTGCAATCTTTGCGAGAAAGTAAATAAAATTCCTAGCGAAATATGGAACATTCGAGGAGAAGCAAACGATGGGCGTCGGTTTGTATAACCTGAAAAGAAATTAAACATTGCAAAAGGAATATTGCATACTTATTTGTGAAATTAGCGAACGATAGTGGCCAATATATCCAAGATGGCTGCCCGACGCCACTGCGGCACGCCTGTGCAGAGACCTTCGAAATCAACGCGCATGCGTCAAAATTTATCTGCAGTGTGCAGCCTGTGAGACAACCCAGGTTATACAACCTGAAAATAAATTAAACATTGCAATAACAGTGAACGATAGGGCGTGGCCAATATAAGCAAGATGGCTGCCCGACGCCACTGCGGCACGCCTGTGCAGAGACTATCATAAGCAACGCGCATGCGTCAAAATTTATCTGCAGTGTGCAGCCCGTGAGCCCACCCACTTTAGTTGACTCGGTAGTTCAGCTAGTGATTGCCGTGATTGGTACTTTATATGACGACGGCCATCTCGACTCCGCTAAACAGATATGAGATCACGGGACTTATACGATTAATCGCTTCGCGGAACTGAATATTTTCCTGATTCTTCATGAACTTTTAAAGTGCTAGTGCTTAATGTGGTGGTTAGTACGTGGTGTAGGTGTTCAAGTGTAACATTTCGTCTAGTGACTGGAGGTTTTTAAGTGGACAATGGCACTCAGTATTACCTATTCGAAGACTATAAATATTTATTGATAAATCTAGTAGTGTGAATAAATTATTGGGTAATTATTTTACACAGAGTAATTGTAAAGAACGATGAAGTCAAATAATAAAGTTCATGTGCACAAATAACACCTTTGTTCGTGTGATATAAAATATTTGCGTCATTAAAGGACGGGGCGTGGTCAGTAAAATAAAGATGGCCGCTGACCGCATTGCGGCACGCATGTGCAAAGACAATGTAGGTACCGCGAATGCGTCATCGATTGCGTTGCGTCATTATATTTATCTGCAGTCTGTACTGCGCCCACTTCAGTTAACTTGGAGTCCAGTTTGTGATTAGGTGGATAGTCGTAGTTTACTTAAAAACTTATCTAGATTGATCGTTTCCAGAAATATCTTTCTTGAATGATCAATCTGCTTAAATCATATGAAATGCAAATACTTGATGCGGAACAATACCTGGAGTTCTTAGTTATATAAACATTTACATTGGCGGTCTTGGGTGCATTAGTTTTTTAATTCAAGTGGTTGGTGTGCACTGATCAAAAAGCTGTATGCTTTTTGATCAGTGCCGTTGATTTTTGGATAATGTGTTTCCATTATAAAGAAGTTTTGATTTTACTTTGAATCATCATAGCGGATAATGGGACGTGCTAAGGGTAAGTGAAGCCAAGATGGCCACCAGTACCACTGTGGTACGCATCTGCAAGTAGAATCATACCGCAAATGCATACCTAAGTGATTTATTTAATTAGAAGTTCATTGAAATCGGCCCAAATGATCCTACCGAAGGTACACATATTGGAAAAAATAGGTACTCTGTATTACGCTGGTTAAAACTCTAGTCGTACTTTTTTTAATGTTGACTGGGGGATAGGAAAAAAACTTTTAATTTGAGAAAAATCACGATATTTTGGCACATTTTTATCTGTTTTGTAATGATTTCATAGTAAAAACTGTCAGTGTCAGTTTCTGAATGTCATTTTAGATTAATACCAGTTTCACAGTGATTTCATGATAAAAACTATTAACTTGACAGCTGTCACGTACCTCCGGTACAAATTTGGGCTGAGTTGTATGGGCTTTTGATGACGTCCTTTACCTGCCGTCCTAAATGTGCCTAAAAGTTTATTCATTGACTTCAATGGCCTGGTGTAGTAGGCTAGTTGAGTTATTGTTTTTTATAATAAGATGACTATAAATAGACCCAATCAAGAAAACCATTGGTCCGTGAAATACTGTAGAAATTCTAGGATAGTTACTAACATTGTTTCTGCGGAAAAAGGGCAAAGGGTGCTTTGCCCTCTCAATTCTCTCAATAAATTATTATATTTAATATTACTTAGTTGTTGTTAATACACGCGCGAATAGCTAGCTCTGTCCCTAGATACTACTTTTATAACAATATTGATAAAATGCGATAAAGAGATAGATAGTATCTTGAGAAAGGACATTAGCTGTTGTAGAGGATCTTTTGTTTCGAAAGGTCCGGGGTGCGAGTGAACAGCTAGATTTGAAAAGTCTACCAGCCAACTAGCTTATTACAACATTCAAAGAATTCAAAATGGCGGCCAATGGCGTAGCTTATTCTTGTATTTTTATTACGTATCCGTCCATCGATTAACCCCGTTCGTACTTTTCCTGAGGTCCTTGTCACCTATATCTTTGAGCTACTGCAGCTTGGTGCAATATGTAAATGTTTAAATCCAAAATATAACTTACCTATGTCTTTTCTAAAAGTATCTTTTCTCATTTCAGTCTTTTATAAACGTGTCTTCATGGGCGTTGCTATCTTTTTTCTCGTATGAGAGTGAAGGGCAGAGTTTGCTGAATCTAATGAGTTGATTATGTAATCCCAGATATAAATGTTTGAGAAATGGTGTGATAAATATTGTTTAGCTACTGCATCTGAATATATAATTTGATTAATAAATGACAATAACACTGGGATCAGTGATAGTGGGTAAATGTATGGTTGTGCAGTTGTTTTGGTCTTAGGGACTCTTGTTCGTAGTAACTACGTTGTATGTACTAAAGTTATTACTGTATTAAGAAATTACATATTGATTTTCTTTAAGCTAAATAAGAATTCGGGCCGCATGCTTATTTGTCACCCTTGTGTTATAAAAACGCAACAAAACCAAACACATAGGGACAACATGCGTTCGCATTTGAAAAGCTAAAGGTTACACATTGAATCAACGAACGGATTTTTATTACAGGCTTGATCAGAAACTAATTATGTAACTGATTTATATTTTACTAGCTTTCCGCCAGCGGCTTCGCCTGCGTGGTCTGGGTATTTGTTATAACTATCATCCCCTATTTCAACACCTTACAACCCTTTTTTCGCATTAAAAGGTAAAAAAGCCTATGTCCTTTCTCAGGCTCTAGACTATGTGTGAGTAGTTTCGTCGTGAAAGCGTGACAGACAGACAAGAGTTACTTTCGCATTTATAATATTAGTAAGGAAGTACCTAAGGATTAAAGTCTACACAATAATGTACAAATAAACAGGCTTCAAATCACCTATATATACATATACGGAAAATTAAACCTTTTATAAAACAGAGTTTTAATGTGTAAAAAAGCTGTTACATGAATTGTGTCTTCGATACCAGCCCAGGGGTTTTTATAAAATTTTGGTTTTTCTATCTAGTGCTCTGCTAGTGGAATATGGTATTTTCGGGAAAATGGCGTACGATAGGGTGTGGTCAGTATTAAGTACCAAACTACCAAAATGCCTGCCAACGGCACCGCTACTTCTGTGCACCATAATACGCAACGCGCAGGCGTCATCGATTGCTCCCATTAAAATTTTATCTACAGTGTGCACTCTTCTCGCTTTGGTTGACTCGGAGTCGAGCGATTGGTAGTTTACTTATTGACTTTAGTATTTTGTCTCGGAGGTGGACATCTACTAGATCCGCGAAATTTACTATTTATATCGCCCTCTATGGGGTTACTGTTACATTTAGAAATATTAGTACCTATTCGGTGTTTTTTTTATATAAGTACGTGATGCATTATGAATTATAAACAGTGTACTTATTCATATGTCCACAAATATTGCATGTGGAATATGGAACATTCGTGTCAATGGCTAACGATAGGGTGTGGCCCGTATAAGAAATATGGCGGCCGAAGGTATTGCGACACGCATGTGCAGACCTTATGGCGCAACGCGGCGGCGTCATCGATTAACCCCATTAAAATTTATCTGCAGTGTGCACCCCCACACGCTTCAGTTGACTCGGAATTTAGCTAGTGACTGGTCGACTTTGGTATTTGTCTCGGAGATGGACATCCGGGGAAAAGACTGTTTATATCGAGATCTAAGTATGTGCTGACTATGCCGTTTAGAAATATCATTGTTTGGTGGTTATTTGTCTATGTGCTGCATTTAGCCGTGTTACCGTGTACCTATTCATGATGCCGATTGTCGTTATTGCGCGAAATAAAATTAAATATTCCGAATGAAATATGGAAAAAATAGTGAACTTAGCGGAAATAGCGAATGAGGGGGTGTGGCCATAACCAAGATGGCCGCCCCACGCCACTGCGGCACGCCTCTGCAGGTTCTATCATAAGAAACACGCATGCGTCATCGATTGGCCCCGTTAACATTTATCTGCAGTGTGCAGCCCACCCACCCACTTCAGTTGACTCGGAGTGCAGCTAGTGATTGGTAGTTTATTTAATGACTGGTATTTTGTATCGGAGATGGACATCTGCGGAATAGACTTTTCATATCGACATCTATGTGCTGACTGTGAACTGTGCTGATATGTAGAAATATTAGTGCTTGCTGTTTATCTATACGTGGTGTTCTGATAATTGGCAATTTCCCAGTCAAATATGGTACATTTGAGTAAATAACATGCAAAGAAATCAAACATTGCAAATGGAATATTTCATGTCTATTTGTGTAAATAGCGAACGATAGGGTGTGGCCAATATAAGCAAGATGGCTGCCCGACGCCACTGCGGCACGCCTGTGCAGAGACTATCATAAGCAACGCGCATGCGTCAAAATTTATCTGCAGTGTGCAGCCCGTGAGCCCACCCACTTTAGTTGACTCGGTAGTTCAGCTAGTGATTGCCGTGATTGGTACTTTATATGACGACGGCCATCTCGACTCCGCTTAACAGATTATGAGATCACGGGACTTATACGATTAATCGCTTCGCGGAACTGAATATTTTCCTGATTCTTCATGAACTTTTAAAGTGCTAGTGCTTAATGTGGTGGTTAGTACGTGGTGTAGGTGTTCAAGTGTAACCTTTCGTCTGGTGACTGGAGGTATTTTTAAGTGGACAATGGCAGTCAGTATTACCTATTCGATGACTATAATATTCAAAATATCTAGTAGTGTGAATAAATTATTGGGTACCTAATTAATTTACGCGGAGTAATTGTAAAATGGCTGATAGTGTCAAACAATTGAGTTGTTGTTGACTATATACAGATATAACACCTCTTTGTTCGTGTGATATAAAATATCCACGCCCCGTCCTTTAATGTTGCGTCATTAAAGGACGGGGCGTGGTCAGAAAAATAAAAATGGCCGCTGTGTCGCAATGCGGCACGCATGTGCAAAGACAATGTCGTTGCCGCGCATGCGTCATCGATTGCGTTGCGTCATTAAATTTATCTGCAGTCTGTACTCCGCCCACTTCAGTTAACTTCAGTTAGTGCATAGGTGGATAGTGGTAGTTTACTTAAAAACTTATCTGGATTGATCGTTTCCAGAAATATCTTACTTGAATCTAGATCAATGTGCTTAATATCATATGAAATGCAAATACTTGATGCGGAAGAATACCTGGAGTTCTTAGTTTTATTAACATTTATATTGGCGGTCTTGGGTGCATTAGTTTTTGGTGGTTGGTAGTGATGGTCAAGTGGTTGGTGTTATACAGCTTTTTCATCAGTGCTGTTGATTTGTGGATGATGTGTTTCCGTTGTAAAGAAGTTTTGATTTTACTCTGAATCATCATAGCGGATAATGGGACGTGCTAAGGGTAAGTGAAGCCAAGATGTCCGCCAGTACCACTGTGGTACATCTGCAATCAGAATCATACCGCAAATACATAAGTACCTAATTGAACAGTTTGATACAAAATGTAGCTTTTGTCTTTTCTAAAAGTACCTTTCCTCATTTCGGTCTTTTATAAACAGACTGTCTTTATGGGTGTTGCTAGCATTTTTCCTCGTGTGAGAGTGAAGTAAGTACAGTTTGCTGAAGCACATACTTACCTATACATTTTTGACAAATGGTGTGTGTGTAATTAGATTAGTGGTGGCAAATGTATAGTTGTGCAGTTGTTTTGGTCGTTGGGACTCTTCTTCGTAGTAACCTCGCAATGTGCTAAAATTATTACTTTATTAGGAAATTACATACCTAAGTAAGAATGTGGGTCGTATGCGCGTATATTTGTTTAAACTGGGGTGACAACATGCGTTCACATTAAAAAAACTAACGGTCGACATTGAATCAACTTTTACTACAAAGTTTTAATCGGAAACAAATGAATGATGAATGTTTTTTTTAACCATTGACAAATGAACAGGTTTCAAATATTATGCAAATAATTAAAACTATTATATAGGTACACTAGCCTACGCCCGCGACTTCGTCCGCGTAGAAGTCGAAAATGGTTCTAATAGGATTTTTAATTGTTTTTTTACGTTATTAATTTTGATAAAACATAAATTAATATGTGAAAATGTTTGAATACTTATAAAATATAGCAATCTTTATTATGTTGTAGGGATTTAAAGGTTAAAAAAGCATAAAAAAAATTGATACATTATATATTTTTGTGAACATTAAGCTCAGTCTTTGATCTGATGTAAGTTACATGGGGTTATTTATAATAATAATAATAATATTATCTATTATCTTTTATTTACAACAAAATAGAAATACTACACCTGCCACAGTATCTCTTTGTAACAATTTTTGTTTTCTTCGGATGCTAGAATCAACAGGCTACTCTGTGCGCTTATTCTGGAGCATGCCACATACTCTGCCCGCGGGAGAAGCAGCTTTCCCTCAAATCTACTCCCGCTACTAAGAGTTTGACCTTCAGCCTTGTTTATGGTCATTGTAAGGCAGACTTTGATGGGAAACTGCACTCTCTTGAATGCAAAGGGGTAATTTCATGGTGTTGGTGGAATCCTAGGAATAAATACATACTCTCCTCGAGAACAACTGGTCAGTATAGTTGACTCGATTACATTGCGATGCATGTTTTCACTTGAAATCTGGTGCCATTGCATTATTTTGGTGGATTTATATTCCGCAGCAACATAATTGGGGCGCCAACTCACAATTTTTTATGTGTTCCACCATTTCCTATTTTAAGGAACAGGTCTGAGAACTATCCACAAATGAGACCGCTTCACGCGCTTTTACTTCTGAGCTCTACTGGTAAAGTCTGTCGGAAATCGCCTGCTGACAATACAGTAATCCCCTTTAAGAGTCATAGTACTCACATCCCAAACTTCTGAATAGTACTTTTGCAGAGTGGGGTTTCGGTTTGTATCAAATCGAGAAGAACTTTAAACGCAGTTTACCAGTGCAGTTTTACCTCTTTCCAACAGCGTGGCAGCAATTCCGGACGATGCGACCACTAAGGCGATATCACGATTGCTTCTGACTTTGGCCGATGTTAAACTCAATAAAAGTCTTGCCTGTTACACCAGGAGCACTCAAAAAAATATATCACTACGTATTATTATACTGGAATTTATTAAATCGTTGTTTATTGAATAAAGAGCCTTCACTACTTGACATTATTTACTGCTGAGGAATTGACATTTCATGTGTCAAAATTTTTATTTTAATCTAATTTAAATAAAAAACACTAAGGAGTATTGATATTAACTTGGAAATAAAATAACTTTCTACCCCCTTTTTAACCCAGTTAGGGGATGAATTTCAATAAAATACGAAACACGTCTTCCATCAATTCTGTTATAGAATGTTTATGCAAAATTTGAAGTATATTGGACCAAGGAATCACGTTGTCCCATACAAACTTTGCTCCCCTTTTTCACCCCTTTAGGGGTAGAATTTCGGAAAATCCTTTCTTATCGGATGCCTATGTCATACAAAGAACACACCCTCCAAGTTTCAAGTCTCTACGAGTAGCGGTTTAGGTTGTGCGTTGATCCGTCAGTGAGTCAGTCATTCAGGACAAAGCATTTTATATGTATAGATGACATTGCAGTGAAGCCATATGAAGCTATAAGAGTATCTTTATAGTTAGTAAAAATCATTAATTTTTTTATTAATTAATTTGAAGACACCATTATTAATTTGAAATTTATTAATATACAGTGGCAGACGATATTTAAATTAATAAATTTCAAATTAATGATAGTGTCTTCGATATCATCCTAAGAGTTATATAAAATTTTGTTCCTATTACGATTTGTTAAATAACTGAAATTAATGATACCAAATATAATAATAATGATTTATTTCTAGGTTTATCTTGCGATTACATCCGTATTTGAAATAAAAATGGTAAAAATGTGGCTTCTATATGCTTCTATACCAGCCTATAACTTTATATAAAACGAGCTGACCCGGCGAACTTCGTATCGCCATATTTTTGTGTCCGTCCGAAAATTTGTCTGTCAATATACTTGTCTGTAAAAATACTGTCTGTCAGTTTTGTCAATATATTGAAGACGTCTCAGTCTTCTGTCTTATTCACACACTCACTTTTCGATTTTTTTAAAATACTTATTGCTATTGTTTTTTAATTAGGTATTTTTTGCCAATAAAGAACACATAAAAGAAAGAATTGAACAATTTGGTGCAGTTGTTCGGAAGTTATGCGCGTATAAAAGTTTCAGCAATTAATTTTTATATATATGTATAGATAGATTTTTTTATATATTTTTTTACTTTTTACCAGATATCATGGACTCATCACCAGACTCGAGCTTCGAGGTCATGGATCCTCACGATCCTACGTTGAGCAGGATGGCTACACTCATGTGTCGAAAAACTAACGAATACTTACAAGCCGAAATCGCAAATGGACGAGTAAGTACTTACTAATTTATTTTCTAGTTTATACTTTTTAACCGACTTTAAAACAGGAAGTTTATAGTTTGCCCTGTATGTATGTTTGTCCGCGATTATCTCGCGTTTGGCTACCCAGTCGAGTAGTGTTGTTGGGCTTTTCTATGAAATTCTTGGTATTAGCTCGGAGTTTGGATTTGTGTTCGCCCAAGGGCAATAGGATCACTCATTATAACATCGGTATACTAAAAACATATTCGTCGAAATGTGTGTGTATTAGATATGAGCGCCGCGCCGGCGCGCCGCCGTCGCCGTGAGTTCATGTCGGCGCGCCGCCGCCGAGTGTAGCACGCGGCGCGCCGCCGCAACTTGCTTTCTCGCGCGCACGACCGGCCCGACCGCGTCCATTCGCCGCGCCTAGAGTTGCCAGGCGTCCGGATAAAGCCGGACATAGTTAGGCTTTTTGATTGTTTGTCCGGCAAAAATAGACTGGCTGTGATAGGCTTTTTACATATCGCAAACGAGCGAGTACTGAACGTAGCCGAGCGAAGGCGAGTCGACTTTCGGACGCTCCCGCAGTCCCGCCCGACCAGGGATGTCTGACTTTTTTACCCAAATATCCAGCCGAACCGGCTGGTCTGTCCGGCTATTATAATTGTCTGGTTTAGCGACCTGGCAAACCTAGCCGAGCCAGGGACTCACACATGGGTAGTACTGCAGGTCACGGAAACCGTGAATCGTATCACAGTCGAGTGCTTACCGGTAGTAGTACCATATGTGAGCAGAGTCACTAACAAGATTGGTCACAAGCCGCTGAAGGAGATCAGTCAGTTTTTACCCCCTGTGAAGTGTCACTACCTCTACATGATGCAGGAGTATACAAGCTTGATTGTGACTGTGGTCTCTCTTACATAAGCCAAACTAAACGAAGCGTAGGGACCCGCGTAAAAGAACACATAGCTAAAGTCAAACTCCGCCGTTCCGAAAAGTCTACAATTTATGAACCCTTGACAAGGCCCAGCATTACATCAGATTTAATAAACCACAAGTCCTCGCTAAAATTAACCGATTCCTACTTAGGATGATTCGTGAGGCTATTGAAATTAAAACACCCAAATTTCAATAGAGAAGATGGATGGGTCCTACCACCTGCTTGGAACCCTATTATAGATTCAACATCGGCCCGTATTTGTTCACTGCTGGACTTAGGCCTCCTTTAGTAAACGCCACAGAGCTCGATCTTTAGCTCTTTTCATCCAGTTGCTGCCTGCTACCTTCTGCAGGTCGTCACTCCACCTGGCCGGCGGGCGTCCTACGCTACGCCTGCCTAGACGCGGTCTCCACCTAAGAACTCGTTTACTCCAACGATTGTCGTTTCTCCGAGAGACTTGACCGGCCCATTGCCACTTCAGCGTGCTAATCCTTTTAGCTATGTCGTTTATTTTGGTTCTCTGACGTATAACCTCATTACGAATTTTTTCCCTCAAGAGAGACTCCGGGCATAGCTCTCTCCATAGCTCGCTGTGCGACTTTGAACTTATGGACCGGTCTCGCCGTGAGTGTTCACGTTTCAGCTGCGTAGGTCATGACTGGTGGGACGCGCGCATCGAAGACTTTCGTCTTAAGGCAATGTGGAATGGATAGCGAGAAGACTAGTCGAAGTTTACCAAATGCAGCCAGTCCATCCCAGCTGAATCCTCCTTTCGGCTTCCCTCTCGAAGTTGTTTCTACCTACTTGCATTGTCTGCCCTAGATACACGTATTCCGGAACCACTTCGGCATCCGGTCTCGGGGTAATAAGGTCATTAAACATAACCTTTGTTTTATCTATGTTCATTATAGATTCAATTAAATCTAACACCAAGCCTAAAACTGCAAGACCGAAGGATATGGTGAGCTCGCTCTGCGTGAATCGGAATGCCAATAATTAACAAAAATGTAGGGTAGCTGTTAGTAATTAAAACGTCAAGACGCCTACCACCTTCGTCACCCGTGACCATGGACGCTGTAAAGGGTCCGTGACCATGGACGCTGTAAAGGGTCCGTGACCATGGACGCTGTAAAGGGTCCCAAAACTCCATAATCGAATATACGGTTTTTTTTTGTATGTCTGATGATGCATAATTAAATATTTTCTTATAGGTAGGTATAATATTTTCTGATCCCAACTTATTATTTAGAATACTGCAAAATTGTAATAAAAAAATAATTATGTTCCTATAAAAAGCTTTTTTGGTGACAACAGTATGATTTTCGTTATGCTATTTTTAAGAAATCTCTCCCTTATTAAAAAACACTATGGCCCACGGCCGGCCACGCCGCGCCGCCGTGACGCCGCCGCCGCCGTGGAAAATTTTTGGCCACGCCGCCGCCGTGAAATTGGCCATCGGCGCTCATGTCTAGTGTGTATATTAGTACACCTCTGCCTTCGGGAAATCTATAATACGTCGCCGTAAGGACCGGTATACTAGTTTGTGAACTATACGTAATTTTACTTCCTATTCCGGGCCGTCACTGCGTCCGCGCCGATGAGCTGCGCCGCACCGTTCCGAGAAATGACGGGCAACTGCACAAGCCATCCAGTTTTTTAATGCCACATCGGACCGTAAAATTCCTTGTAGTGCACAAACACTCTTAGATTGTAAAAATTTGTTGTTGTTTTTTATGGGCAATCAATTTGCAAATGATGCTAAACCCTCTTTCTCTCTCCTAATTGCTGTGCCCGACAGGGTCCATAATGATCTAAAGTCCACCTTTATAAAACATTATCGAATGCAATAAAGTATTGAGTATTGAGTATACCCTTGATAATATTAACAGTATACCGAGTGGCGATTAGGTTAAAACAGCGGTTTTTTCAAGCTTCTACGAGTCTCTTAAAATAAAATAAAAACATGAAACTTTAAACAAAAATAAAAAATAAAATAAATGACATGGTATACACAAACCCTATATTAGATAATATTAGTTAACTGATTTAAAAACACGTCAACGCCTGCGACGGCAATGCGGAACACAGTATCTGTCCCAGACTGTACTTATCGCCCAGTTACAACAATAGTTTTGGTAAATTCTAAAACTAAAGACAAGGTGTCGCACCTAAAATGTTAACTGTTATAAATTATTTTAGTTGTGTATTAGATAACTACACCAAGCAACTAAAAACCCGAGCTAAAGACATGAATGACCCCAAATAAGTTATCCATCATGCCATGTCCTAAATACCGTCAAACCAAAATCTGCTGTGTCCTAGATCGTCGAACAATGCTCTTAGGCACTAGAAGTTTTTTATCCGGAACAAAGTACACCTGCGAGAAGGTTAAAAAGTAAATCTCAAAGTGCGAATAGCAGATTTTAGTTTGACAACGACGATATGATTATGTAGGTGCTACCTACGATACCATTTCTAAGATCGCTCTAAGAAACATACACATGTTTAAAATATGCCATGCATAATACTTGGTTTTCAAACCTATTGGCCACGCGGTATAATGCAGTACCCTTCGGGAACTACATACTTGACGTACGTAACTGTATCGTCTGAATATCATTCATTTATTACATGAATACTTATTGTTTAGGATCACCACTCTTTGCTTGAGGAGATTAACCAGTTGGTGATCCCAAAGTACACGGACCTACGGAACCTGACAGAGAATCTCAACAGGACCCTAAGAGGTTACAACACTCTATGTAAGTGGTAGTTTATAAGCTATTTACTAATCACTATAAAGGTCTGCGCAGACGAGTGAGTTCTCCGCTGAGGACAAAAATCTCTGAACCGTGAATAAAATGTCCGCCGAGAACTTACGGACTCAACGCACACGGTGTGCCATTTGTTGCTCGATAAATTTGTGAAGCGCACGCTATTTAATTTGTGTTGCTATTTACATAAACATAAGACGTTTTAAAAGAGAACATTAGTTCGTATTACTCCCCCGTACTTTTGTCTAGTTCGTTCTATCGATGTCCTCGGTTGCGAGGAACATTTCGTACGGTATTGCATCTATTGTGAAAGACGAAAAAGTAACCAGAGGATTGTCCCTCGTTTGCGCAGGCCTATAGAGCCTTTTCATGAAGACTTGTCAGCCTCTTCAAACCAACAAGTATAGAAACTAAATTAGCCCTTAAAAGCCCAGAGAGGGTTGTATAAGTCGAGTGAAAGCTGGTAACTATTAGTAGCATAGGACAGGAAAGGCATAATACATGTATGGCCATAAGGCATACGCCCCATGTGCAAAACCCACAAACTTCAAATTTAGTTAGCCAGCTTCTTCACTAGTACTTTCTCTAGAGCCATATATTGTTACTTACAGATTTAAATCATATCCAGCCTCTGCTGTCGGAAATCGACAACCTACACGCAATTGTAGCAAAACTAGAGGAGAACGCCTACCGCTTGGATAACTACACCAAGCAACTAAAAACCCGAGCTAAAGACATGAATGACCCCAAATAAGTTATCCATCATGCCATGTCCTAAATACCGTCAAACTAAAATCTGCTGTGTCCTAGACCGTCGAACAGCTCACTAGAAGTTTTTTATACGGTACAAAGTACACCTGCGAGAAGGTTAAAAAGTAAATCTCAAAGTGCGAATAGCAGATTTTAGTTTGAAAACGACGATATGATTATGTAGGTACGATACGATACCATTTCTAAGATCCATTGAATAAATTTATACAAAATGATTGGTGAGAGTTATTGATTCTTTTATCCTAATAATATTATAAATGTGAAACTTGGTGAGGATGAATGTTTGTTGTTGTCTCTTTCAACCAAAAACTACTGCACAGATTTTGATGAAACTATTATTATTTCCCAAAATAGTTGTCTTTGTATTTGTCTCCCGATTATTGCATATAAATTTATTCATTGGACCCTAGTCGCTACAATTTATTTATATTTAGTATTTTAGTATGAGAGATTCTCTCAATATGTGTCTAGGTTATAGTTTTTAAGCAAAGCCACAGAATGCAAGACTTAAAAATTGAGGAGGTGGGAAAATTTGATGGGTAAGACCCGGATAGGTTTAAAATAATCCAGATGTTTGCTTTTCCACATTACCATTGATTGTAAAAATGTTAAATTACTACTTTTGTACTCTTTTGATACATGGAAATTATAAAACTATGAACTCTACATTTATTAGTACACCAAACGGGTCGTTTTGTTCTTTGTACAAACCTCCTAGTAGATATGTCTTGGCCTCCGAACCGAAAGACCATGGCCACTTACGTAAATAAAAGTAAAATAACTACAGGCAAGAATTTTGCACAATCTCTCTCTCTCTGTTAGTAGACGAGACATCGCAACACTATTGCAATGAACCATCAAAAGAAATGAGAAGACAAAAATGTGTAAAGTTGAAGATGTGACACCCCTAGATAGACCCGAATGGACTATGTGTACGATTTCCAGTAGTTTTTGGAATTATGATTCTTTACGGTTTTTTAACGTCTCCAAAAATATGAAAAAAAAACATCTTAGTTTTGCGGGACTAATTTTTTGTTATTCTGTGTTTACATTTGATTTTGGTGCGATTTTGATGAATTGGCTTGCCTAGTCATGAAACCAGCTAAGTGAGAAAAGAAATTAAGCCTCCATCTATGCTATTCGACACCACTATACACATAAATATCTTGAAGATCAGAAATTGTAACAGAAATCATAACTCGAAAACTACGAAAAATCGTTGAATAGGGGGGTAGGTATTGGGGTCTTCCTAAGGGTGTTCTATCTCTGGGCTTTACACAATTTTTGTGCCATGTAGGTCATGTCTGTAGGCATGTGCATGCGTGTTTTGACACAAATTCCGTCATTATTACACAGTCTGTCAAATTACAGATATCCGCCTGTATCTAACTCTTGTCAACTGTACATTCGATTTTGACTTAATGTAAAGTCAACAAGTACTTATTTTATAGTAAAATGTATGCATCATTTTGATCTAGGTACATTTTTGGTCATGGTCCTACCCAACAAAGAAAAGCATTTGTGTCAACATGACATAAAATTTGTTGTTACCGTCACTGTCAGAGGCCAGGATATACGCTATAAACTGTCATGGCATAAATATCTTATATTTTGTATTACATTACTACGAGTATAACATACCTACTCTGCTTAAAGGAGATTTAAAATCTAAGTATTTTTATTTTGGGGTTTGTTGTGGTCTCAGTTAATACAACATGGAATTGCATTCTTGGGGCCTTCTCATATTGCTTCTACTATTCGTAAGGTGATACTCGTGCTTATTCTCAAACTATTCAAAGGTAACGTCAGCAATTTCTATTTTAACATGCTTGGTAACCATTAGTTTTGAATGGAAGAAGTTAGATTTTATTGTATCGTAAATCGTAGATTACATTTTACACGTACATATATAATCGTCAAATATCAATATCAAAATAAGTCTTTTCTTATCTAATATTCTCGATGGTAATAAAAAAACAAAAAATACAAAAAAAAAACTACTTGTCTATTTAAATCGTGTACTTAAATGTTCGTGTCGATGTAATAATATTATCGTGTACTGCTGTATCGTATATTCGGAATGTTAGAAGTTTATTACTGTCAACTAGCATAATCTTAAAATCGATATATTTGAAGAAATTATAGACGTTAATGGCAACAATTAACCTTTGCTTCCTTTCCACCACAACGTATGGGTATTATTGTCTTATAAGATCGTTTATTAATGCTGTAATTGTGTGAATCGATGTAATAATACTATCGTGTAGTGGTGTAGGAACCTTATCTGACCGAAATAAACTTAAAAAATGCCCTGAAATTTCACCGATATATCCACGTAATAACATCACTAGTAGGTAGTATAAAATATATTTTTATAGAAAAAGAAAAATTAAAAAAACAAAACAATACGTGTATTTCTTTCAAATGTAATACTTAAATGTTTAATATATTTTGTAGGTTTTTAAACGTAAGGCTTACATTAAATGATTATAGTAGTGTCTATATTATTATCGATATTTCAAGATCCGATTTCTGAGTGTTGAAAAAATTTGAAGGTAGCATATTTATTACATTTTTATCTAATCGTGCTTATAATTAAATAACGTTTAGGCGAGTCAAGTCAAGTATTTTATCAAAAGAAAGAAATAAAATAGTAAATAGCACTGTAGTGACATCTATCCATCTACGTAAGAACTCGTACGAAGCGACAAATTCTGAATCACGCATGTGAAGTTTACCGTGCAACTTGCATAGGTATATACAACTACCCGTCGTCAACCGTCGGGCAGTGGGCCAGCAGGCATAACACCCGCCTGGTCGCAGGATCCTCCCTTTAGTTGGAGGGACATCACCTCGTCCCTCCATAGCACTAACCAAATTAATTAAAATCTAACATAAAAATAAATTGCTTTTATCGTATTCGAAATTAATTATAGTATGACGTATATCAACTGTTTAATATACTGTTTTTAACTATATCTAACCGTTTATTAGTAGGTACAATTATACCTATTGTCGCTTATTTTTCTATATCCGTGCTTTTTATATAAGCTATAATATGTAGGTACTAGTAGATAGGTAATGTGTACTTATAACAGACTCGCAGCAGTCGTATGAATATCTTCTTGATCGTTGAAAATCGTAGTATAAAAATTTATTTTTATGAAAAAAGGAGGTGTTAACCGAAGATTAAATAATAGTTAAGGACTTATTATTCTATATGTAGTCGAAATACGCCTATTACGAGTATAGTAGTTAGTTTAAGGAGGTTGTTAAGATATAACCGTAGAGTATATAACTGCCAGTATGCCTACTATTGTTAGCTCAAGTTAACAGTACTTATAGTGTAATTTTCGAAATGATCAGATCAGTATCAGATACTACGTACCTACTAGAGAAATGTATCTTTCTCTAAATTCCTCAAGAAATATATTTCGCCAATAACTACTTCATATTCCGATTACTGAATGTCTATAAAAAAATATCTAAATCAAAGCAATAGTATAAATTCATTACAATGCCATGCAATATACTACCATTCAGTTACATCTAAAATATGCTATACTTCTATCAATACGCCAAGGCATCTATTTCAAATAGGTACTATAGATTCTTAAAAAAAAATAGTTGTTTTCGCATTAGTCTCGTATTTAAAAAATATTTAAGATAATCCTAAAAACAAAAAAAAAAAGAATAAAAATACAAACAAAAAAAAATAAAAAAATATAAATGTAAAAAAAATACAAAAAACATGATTACAAAATACAAAAAAAAACTAATAAATATAAATTATGAAGTAAGGTTAAAAAAGTATAACTATCTGTCGTTCTTCCTACATTATTTAGTATTAGTTTATACTTTAACTCTAAGCACGAGTTGCAAGAGGTGTATGTAGCACGCAATCACTACTAGGTTTAAGTAGAATTTAAAGAAGTTGTTTTATGGTTTATCGAAACATGTTTAATGTTATCTAAAAAGGGCACTAGCTATAAGATTAGTAGCAAACGATGCTATAGTTATAAACACTCATGTCTTTCAAATTTATCTTGTTGGCTGCTTGAACTTTCTATATTAAAATTTATAAACATAACCTTTAAATTTACTTTTAACTGAGGCACGTACTTCTACTTAAATCTACTCCGTTTTTTGTGAATTGTTTTGTGTGAATAGTTTTACCCCTTGATCGTCTTCTATTCATCAAAACTTAACTTTTACCAAACAAGTATTTATATTTTTCCTTAATCTATCACCAATAAGATGTATCATGGTATGATTTATCTTTTATTGACCGCCAATCCGTCAATCTTAAATCAACACTGATCTTTGATTCAACTTCTTTCATCGTTAATTTACATTAAATAAGCTTGATCCTTTAATTGCATTGATGAATCTCAATGTTTTGTTCACCTTGATTACACTGAATCTTATTTATCTTTAATTACATTTCTTTAATTTCAGAATATGAACTGTTCTGATTAATTTTGGTCTTTAAATGATTTAGATCTTTGATTAATTTAGCTTTAAGATGTGTTGGCTATGATCCTTAATTTTATACTTTACATGTCCTTGATTTTGTCAAATTGATTCTATTTCCATAAACTTGATTAAGATAGATCATATTTTTCTTGGATCCGTAATTAACCTGATCAAAATGTATCTGAAAAAACTCTTCTGGCCTGGTTCTCACTGGCCTTCATTTTTTATGGTCCTAGATCTTTGATTAACTTAATCGAAATAATGTTTCATAAAGCTATGATTAATCTTCGTTCAGACAAAAGTCAGTTACTTTTATCTTTATTGACTGCAATCCTTCGAATTTTCGTTACTTTAGATTTTTTTTAACTTATTCAAAATTGTGAAGAATTACATTACTTTTCTTCTCTTCTCTTTCGTCTTCGGTTTACTGTTTTCAATATAACATAACCTTGGTCTTTTAGACGACGAATGATAAAAAAACGACGAGGCATTAAGTGATCTTTAATTAATTAGTTCTTCGATTGATTTTGAGCCTCAATTAATTGTGTCTACGACTGATTTTTAATTTAGGTTGATTTTGATGTTTCATAGGTTGGAATCCGTGATTGATTTTGGCATTTGATTAAATTTTGGGTACTTTATTGATTTTGATTATACTTGATCCTTATGTAAACTTGGTTTTTTTGGTTGAATTTGAAATCTTGCTTCCTTAATGAAAATGAATTCAATACTAAACTCTCTCTTAGTCTACCTTTGTTGTCTTTAATTGATTTTGAGTTTTGGTGGATTTTGATATTTGATAGGTTTGGATCTGTGATTGATTTTATCTTTTGATTAAGATTTTGGGTACTTTATTGATTTTGATTAAATTCTCTTTAATTATAAAATGAAATGATTGAAATCGATCCTAATCAATTAACCCTGATAATTTTTAGTCTTCGACTGAGTTTCTACCATAATTTAAATCATTGATCATTAATCAGTTTGATATTTGCTTAACCTTGATTCTTAACTCATTGATGCTTGCTCTTCTTGGGGCCTATTAACTTTCACCCTTTTCATCTTAATTAATTTTGATATTTACCTATATAATTGTGTCTTCGATTGATTTTGAATTTTTGGGTAGATTTTGATTTCTAATAACATTGGAGCTGTGTTTGATTTTGGCCTTTGATTTAGATTTTGGGTCTTTCATTGATTTTTATTACTTTTTATTATACCTACTTGTTCCTTATGTAACCTTGGTTTTTGGCTATATCTTTTAATAATCTTTAAGCATTGCTTAAATTGAATTCGATCCTAATAAACTAAAATCTCGATTAACCCTGATAGTGTTTGGTCGACTGAGTATCTAATTATCATAATTTAACTTAAATCATTGATTGATAACGGAAGATTGCATGTTCCGCAGCGAGTATCTATTAGATACTTGCAGAAGAGCAAGCAACCTTTCGTTATCCTTAGGGCTTATTATCTTTTGGCCTCGATTTTATAACCTTGTGGTAGAGCCTAGCTGTTGTCAGCACTTGAGGACAGCTCATAAATGGGCCGGCTCGAACCGGGAAGTACCACATTTTCACTGAATATCGGTGTTTGGTTGCATTACCGACCTTGATCCCGTTGAGTGAAGAGTACCGGATGCCCAACTTTCACCCCTCGATAATGATTTGATTGGTTTTGATCTTTAATTATTTGTATCTTCAATTGGTTTTGATTTTAGACTGATTTTGAACTTGGGTTGAATTTAGGTTTGGATCTGTGATTGATTTTGGCCTCTGATTTAGATTTCTGGTCTTTTATTGACTTTGATTAAGTCAAAATTTGATTATTGTTTACCTACCTCTGTGGGAAAATGGTGTGAGTGTATGTGTGTATGATTGACTTCAATACTGATAAACTAAAACCTCGATTAACCCTAATAATTGTTACTCTTCGACTGAGTTACTATCATAATTTAATTTCATCATCGATTAGACATTTGCCTTACCTTGATTAACTCATATTGATGCTTGCTCTTCTTGGGGCTTATTAACTTTGGGCCCCGATTTTATAACCTTGTGGTAGAGCCTAGCTGTTGTCAGCATTTGAAGACAGCTCATAAATGGGCCGGCTCGAACCGGGAAGTACCACGCTCTCACTGAATATCGGTGTTTGGTTGCATTACCGACCTTGATCCGTCGAGTGAAGAGTACCGGATGCCCAACTTTCACCCCTAAATTATGATTTAATTGGTTTTGATCTTTGACTAACATTTATTTTTAATTAATTAATTGTTTAACCTAGATTGGTTTTGATTGCAGACTGACTTTGAACTTGGGTTGATTTTGATAGGTTTTGGATCCGTGATTGATTTTGGATTTTGATTTAAATTTCTGGTCTTTTATTGACTTTGAATAATGAAATTTTATAATTTATTGACTTATACTAGTATTACTACTACTACTACTTTCTATGTTTGTACAAACCTCCCATCTCTCATCTGTCTACAAATTTGACGTGCCTCAAGTCTAAAAATAACTTTCTGAGTGGTCTTGCATAAGGATGAAAAGACCTAAGGTATTTATATGAGTACCTACAATCCACAGTGCTTTTAGGTCTTTCAAGAACCAAAGACCGGTACACTTAAACCTACGTGTATGAGTATAGGCCCATCTATTTAACTATGCCCTTTTACTTTAGGTTTTCTTGCAATAATTAGTAATTATTCTTGTACATATATGAACACATTCGCCAAAAAGCTGCGTATTAAGTAGTGAAGATCCCGAGTAGTATCGGTGGATATATATTATTTTGTGTAGGTAGTCAAAGCACCATGATGTCCATTCATCCAAAAATGGTTGAATGGAAATTAAAGGGTGTAAATGAAACACAGTGGAGGTATAGTAACTAGGTAAGTTGAAATCATAGATATTGTAAGTATTAGTAACCCGCAAGTTGTATATGCCACCGGATTTTTGTGAGCACCGTTGTCGTTAAATTTATAATAAATCTAGTGATAGACGCTGAACGTGTGAACTGATCGGAGTGGTAGGGTCGCGACCGCAGTGAATTATTAACTATCTATAATGTGTGTGTTTACTAGTATCATAGATGTATTGCCCGTTCGGAATCTTGCTCGTTTGCAATCTTGCCCGTTCGCAATCTCGCTAGCCTCATTATAAGTATTACATAGGCTGCTTGCTATAAGCTGCCCGGTGACACATATATACTTCGCCTAGAAGAATAAATAGCCACAACTTCCACAACACCCAAGTCGTAGTATTGGTTAGCCTGGCCTGATGAGGCCTAGGATTCGTTATAGTTCTGTGTATGGCTGCAAACGGTCTGTGAAGTCAACATTTTAAGAACATATTTTGAATTGGAGTTCCTTATATGCACTACATTATAACATCACTTCTTAACCCATAGAAATTAATTTGGAAAGAATTTGTCATTCATCTTAATGAGTTAAAAATAATTGCCAGTATTTCAATCTTAACTAGGTACCCAAAATGGACCCGGCAAGATGGTCCCGCAGTTTGCTTCATTTGTTTCTTCTAATAATTTAAAAAATATTCTGATTATGTCATACTATGGCAATGTTTAGATACTAAATTAGTGTTTTTTTTTGTAATAAAAAACAGGACTCCGTTGTCAAGAAATTGTTACACTTAAAGATCCTATTAACTTTTGTACCCGTTTTAAATTTAGAAGATCATAAACGAAACCTTTGCTAACGTTTGCAGCCATTTAGGGTTACTTAGTTTATGGCTAGGATTATTTAGTATATGGCTAGGGTTACTTAGTATATGGATAGGATTACTTAGTATATGGATAGGATTATTTAGTATATGGCTAGGGTTACTTAGTATATGGATAGGATTACTTAGTATATGGATAGGATTATTTAGTATATGGCTAGGGTTACTTAGTATATGGATAGGATTATTTAGTATATGGCTAGGGTTACTTAGTATATGGATAGGATTACTTAGTATATGGATAGGATTATTTAGTATATGGCTAGGGTTACTTAGTATATGGATAGGATTACTTAGTATATGGATAGGATTATTTAGTATATGGCTAGGGTTACTTAGTATATGGATAGGATTACTTAGTATATGGATAGGATTATTTAGTATATGGCTAGGGTTAGTTAGTATATGGATAGGATTATTTAGTATATGGATAGGGTTAGGTAGTATATCGATAGGATTATTTAGTATATGGATAGGATTATTTACAATATGGCTAGGGTTACTTAGTATATAACTAGGGTTACTTAGTGTACTTAGTATAGTCCTGTACATTCAAAACGGCAGTGCGAGCAAATGGTCATAGTAATAGAATAAATAATATAATCATTATGTAATTTGTTTCTGCTTTTTGATGCTAAACCTAACAAAACAATTAGTCACAAAAATACACGTAGTTATTTATCCACTCGTTTCAAAACTAAACACTGATCAAATACACTACACCTCTTCTTTCTTATTAGTCAGAGATACTTTTTCTTTTACCCCCCGTGTGGGGACGGGGTAGAATATTTCCTCACTGCCGTTCAGATCGGCATCTCGTAAGAGGCGAGAAAAGATCTGACTTGCTCGGTGGTAAGACCTCTCGGGGTTTGAATGGTTGGCGACTACACTTTGACTGTTTGTCCACCGTCACCGGGACGTCACCGTCAACGAGATGACGGCGCCGATGTAGCGATACATTTACTATTGCCGTGTGTCCACCGCACGCCTGTCACGTCAACGTGATGTCGGCCAGAATTAATCTTGCCGGTGACGTCCCGGCGGACAAACAGCCTTACGTTGGAGTCAGTCGTGAAGCACCTTCGTGTGTTGCGACTTTTGCGCTAGAGAGCAAGCTCCCCCTCTCAGCTGCTGCAGTTCCTTCAGGCTTCAGTATGTAGGGGTTGTTCAACATCGGCAATACATCGGCAACAGTAGATGTCTATGAGTGGTGATGACTACTTTACATCAGGTGGCTTGTCTGCTCATTTGCCGACCTACGGCCGGTTCCCATATCAAATTCAAAATATATTATTTCAATTAAAATATTGATTATATCAAATCTGCAATAGCTTTGCTTACGTGAGATAGAATTTTGACATAATATATTATATAAACGTTATGTCAAAATTATTATCTCTAGTAAGCAAAACTATCAACAGATTGGATATAGAAACTATTAAAACACGATGACTGTTGCAACCAGACTGTTCTATATTTTAAACATTCAAAATACCTGACAACCTAAGCTAATAGATTGAGCCACAAGATGGCGCTATTTATTTTGTTATACAACCTTTAACACCTCCACTTAACAAAATAATCTAAACCTTCTAACATATAAAAACATAATTAATAAGCTTAGGCATTACACAATATTTTGAATACCTAATTTCTGCAACAAATACTTATGTTTTACACTTGGTAGACATTTAGTTAGAAGATCTGCAGGTATTTCACTTCTTTTCTTCTGTTTTTTCTTTTCTGGCCCATTCATCACTTCCTCATAAGTGATGTCTTCATGTGGTGTTTCCATCTACTTCACCACACACAGGTTTGTAAGACCATACCGTTCAGGTGGCTTTCTTACACGCTTGCCTGAGACTTCTGGAACATCTTCAATTTCTGACTCTCGGTCTTCTCCACAAACTGTATTGTAAGAATCATCCAATGATCAACCTGAGGTTCTCGCAGACATATGTAGGATCATTTGAATCCTGAGAATAACTTTCTTCTTCTCTTAAGCTTTCTTCCATTTATTTCTTCTCTGTTACTACTATCTGAGCCTTATCTGAGTTAATCTCATTCTTTTCCATGATAACTACATCTCTGCTCGTAGTAACTTGTCTTGTCTTTTCTTTGGGTTGTATAGTCTAACCAACAACATTAAATTCTTCACTGCGAATGCCCAATCATTATAGTTTTGTCTTCCTTTTAATTTTGGCACATTCACTATATAGCTTGAAGTCGACATTTTTCTGATAGTTTATTAAAAGATATATTGTAAAATTAGAAAAAAAAACGGGTCTGGGCCCATAACCTAATAAAACACAATGACTGTTGCATCCAGACTGTTTTATATTTTAAAAATTCAAAATACCTGACAACCGAAGCTACCAAAATACTATACCATTGAGCCACAACATGGCGCTATTTGTTTTGTTATACAACCTTTAACAGAAACCGGCCGAAAAACCATTGAAAAACACCTTCAATAGTGAACAAATACTTAGCTATCTATCTGTTGCGGATGTAATTTAAATTCACTTAACAACGGTAAACGGTATCGCACGTTTCTGACACTAAGTACAAAAACTTTACACTAACTTTAATACTAAATCTATTCACATTCACAAGTGCAAAAGTATCTACCTGTTTCGGACGTAATTTTCTCGTTTTACTCTTCTTCTGCTCGTTCCGAACATTACCTAAATCCATTCTTACAACAAAGCTTTCTTGTTCTGTCCTTTTGTTTTACGAATATTCGGCACGTTTGCCATTGGATGCTAGATCAAGCTCCAGTGTTTGATCCAACTTCAACAACTCCGTCTCTAGTAGGTCAATCCGGGGTAGCCAGTTCTCGGAGAAACACTACCGCTAACGAAACGACTACCGCGCAGCCCATTCTCTGCATCCACATTTACTTCGATAACATCAACTCCTAGCTAGCACCACCTCAGCTGGTTCTTAAGTAATGTTTCCAGTATGAGCGGATCTCGCATTGTGGAGGCTTTTTGCACAATGAGAGGTTCGCTTTTACTGGAAATGCATGATGAGTAGCCGTGTGTTTCATGTATCTACGTAATTACTACACTACACTACATTTCTTTCTCGTGGGGACGGGTTAGAAAACAGTATCTCACTGTCATTCAGATCAACATCACGTAAGAGGCGCGAAAATATCTGACTCCCTCGGTTATAAGACTTGGTTGCAGGTGTCAATGGGCTGCGATCACTACCTACCATTACCATTATATAAGGGAGGTAGGGCACATCCATTTATGGCTCAAATCTGGAGCAGCCCATCTGGGGAAGTACCTCCACCTTACAGAAAACTGCAGCCAAATAACACACATTGTGTGTTGTGTTCCTGCAGTGAGTGAGGTTGCCAGAGCTCCTTCTAGGGATGCGCTGTGCTGGCAGCAAGAGGAATATTCCCTTAAACTGTCGGCGCAGTGAATCCTCCATAGGCTACGGTAACCGCTTACCATCAGGCGGGGCGTATGCTTGTATGCCACAATATCAAAAAATATATAAAACAACCATCTGCCGACTCAAAATATACGTATACCACAGAAAAGTACCTATTTACGACTCTGTCCCTATTAGACTCGATTATAACTCTGTCATAAATAGTTACATATTCAAAAACAACAAACTATACTTGTATTTTACCTTTAACTCAATTTCGATCATTTCATTATTTTCTAATACAACTATAACTCAAACTATACACTAAAATCTACATTCGTGGATAAATGAGTAATTATTAAATCTTCCTGTTTTGCGTTTAATTAAAACTATAAAGTAAACAAGTAGGTACTCAGGTCTTTTACCACAAAAAATATTTCGGTTATATCACTTCGTCGTAATTTCCAAGAATACAGAACAAAAGGAAAGCCTTTCTATAAATACAGGTAGGTACTTTTTACGACACAATCACAAATCAGTAGTTTAGCATCCACATAACGTTAGTATCTCCCGTTCTATAGGCGAAGTCTATGTACGTTTATTACCTAAGCAATTTTTTAGATTTTTAATATTTAAACTCTTATTATTTCAGCTTCGTGTGAACTTTGTGGCATTAGATTAAGGAATTAGGTAGTCAGCCGTGCACATTCACCCCCCGGGGATGAAAAGATGCTGGTATATGTCTAATCTGTGTGAATTAGTAGGTAGGCTATTGTAGACCCGATGTGTCCGATAGGCCTATTGATAAGATGTACATACAAAAAGATGATGATAACACATTTAAAATTAGATAAGGGGATAAAAAAAATATGAATATAAATATAGTTTCATATTGTATCGGTAAAAAATAAAATAATATAGGTAATTTAATAATAATAATAATATAGTACTAGGTCGATAAGGTGAAAACACACTGTATGAGTTTTGTGGCATTAGTAGGTAGGCTTATTGTTGATGCGAAATATCCGATAGCCTACTGGTAAGATGTACATAATAGATAAGGACGGGTATTGAAATATTTCTAATATTATTAATCTTTTATTCTCTCGGTAAAATATAAAATAATAGCGTTAAACATTAAAGATAATTTCGTCGTAAGTCGTAGTATGTTTAACTAAATGCGTGAAATATAGTAAAATTCTTTACGGGTACGTGGAAACTGCGCATTAATAACACTAGAATAGTTAAAAAGAAGATGTATGATCATGTGTAAGTAAGGCAAGCGCGTTCCATCGTAGGCCACATCGTTGCTTAACATCAGGCGAGTTGTGGTCAAGCGCAAGCCTATCTAAGATAAAAAAAAATGTAGCACCTAGGCATAATTTATACAGTCACCGGCACGGAAACTTGGCCAAGCGCTTATTTCGCGATAACGTGAGCTTTAAGGGTTTTTATGGATGGTTTCTTATGCAGATAGGTCCAAAAAAAATTTACTCTTCGTTCGTTCGAAGAGTAAATTTTTTTTTACAACCTTTAAAAACCCTTAAAGCTCACGTTATCGCGAGATAAGTGCTTGGCAAAGTTTCCGTGCCGGGAGTGTATAATATACTCTACAATATGTAGTTGTCCGTTTACGGATTTTAGTTTTATTTGCTAATTAATAAGTAGTTATCCGTTTATGGACCTTAGATGTACTAATTAGATTGGGGTCTTAATTTTTCTGGATTTATAAAGATAAATATTTCAGCTTTGCAATAAAAAATCAAAATTGCAATTGTTTCAAAACATCACAATTTCAGTTCAGACAGGAAAAAAATATATCCTACTACCTAATATTATAACTGTAAAAGTTTGTATGTATGGATGGATGGCTGTTTGTTACTCTTTCACGCAAAAACTACTAAACGGATGAATGAATGATCTGGATGAAATTTGGCACAGAGAAAGAACATAGGCTACTTTTTATCCCGGTAAAATGTATGGTTCCCGTGGGATAGCGGGCAAAGCCGCTGGCGGAAAGCTAGTTCCAAAATAAAACTAAAACACCTTTACTAACATCTTCAATTTATATAAAATCTGTCAAGCTGTATGTTTTTCTTATTAATAATTACCTAATACATTATAATTTAGATGTAAATTTGTCATGGAGTCGACGCGGAGTAGTATCTCTATTAGCAGAAAGTCATCGATCTTATAAGACGTGTAAAGTTATACTCTGTGCAGTTAGACATCTTGTATCGAACAGATTTTCTAACCCCTTTCGATCCATTCCATGCTTACTTCATTTATTTCCCCTAAGATCGCACGGTTTTGAAGCAATAATTCGATGTTTAGTATAATCTTTGTCATTAGGATTGAGTTAAGCCGTAACGCCGATGTCAAAAATGCGATATTAGTGGTAGCTTAAGTATAATACTTGTGGTAGGTAAGGTAGGTCGGTATTTTCATATATCAGGTAGGTGAGTAATTAAAATTAATTGTAGGTCGCCTTGCGTCTAAAGGTGGAAAGCTAGATCGATAATCTTTAGAATATATTCCGTAAATTTTCTAATTAAATAATTATAGTTATGGCTAGCAACTAAAATTACTACTTAGTAAATAAAAGGTACTCAAGCATTTTACGACTTCTGGTATTAAGTTATGTCTTTACTATTGTAATATCTCACAGTATATAATTATATCACCTCAATAAGCTGTTACTGAGAACCTTACATGTCTCGTTTTAGACTTTCGGGAGGAACACCATATCTAACAGCTGAATAACATCGTTAGAACAATTTAACACCTTATGGCAATAGGCCTAAGCTACATAGTAACATGCCTATTATAAACAATTATCAAATGTTGTTCCCGAAAAAGCGAACCTATCAATGCTTTTGAGAAGTAGGTATATTATGTGAATTACTATAATTATTATGTAAGTTCGTAAATGTTAATGTTAAGACGATGGAGGTGGTAGAAACTTCGCTGCTGGGGTTCGTCTGGGGAAGTACCACCGCATTGCCAAATATTCTGCCGCTAAACAATAATCTGCCAATATTATTGTGGTCCGGTTTGAAGGGCAATGTAGCCAGTGATGTTACTGGGCAAACGAGACTTAGCAACTCACGTCTCAAGATGACGCCGCGCTAGTGATACTCCGGTGTTTCTGGCGGCTATTGGTGGTTGCCACTCACCATCAGGCGACCCCTGTGCTTGTCATCTTATAACAATAGTCGATAGCTTATTTCCTATCTTTCTTCTAACATAAGTGTCGTGTAACTTGCAAATAAGTAGTGTACTATTTTTCGTCTAGCTCATTCAACAAATGTAGCTATATTTTCGAGTTTCGGTCGACAAAATTAAATACTTGTTGCGGTTCGATAAATCTCTAGTTATAGATTTAAGATATAAATGGATTGAAATGAAATTAGCTAATTGAAAGAAAAACTATTTAATGAAACATTCATTTTTCTCATCGGCAGGGCAACGAAGTATCGAATGCATACTATAAGTTTAACTAATAGTTATTTACCGAAAGCATAATAATCTACTTATGATCTAGTTTCATTTCAATGTATGGAATTGTATCGTAATTTATATACCTAATATCTAGAACTAGATTAACAGTTTATCTTACATGGATGTAAAAGTAATGTACGATTTTACGCGTGACTGAGGAGGTATCTTTGGTAGTGACGACCATCTAGGTACTGTTCCTATGCGGAGGCGGGTTGGTTGGTTACCAAGCATTTATTATATCTCTGAGAAGATATAGCGTTTCTTTCTTACCCTCACGGTAGTAGCAGCTGTATGAAATTAATAATCACTGTATTTATTAATCATTGTCTTTTAAAATATGTACCCAAAATATAATAATCTCGTATTAATGTAATTTTTGATTAGCCTGTAGACATTGTTGCTTGTTCAAAATACGAAATTACCATTATGTTTTGTACGAATATAATTGTTATGTTCGAAACACGTACAAGTATTTTTTTTTTCTAGTAATATTAAAAAATGCATCGTCTAGATGAGAAAAGTTCAAAAAGGTTTTTGTCGGGTTTATTCAGTCTTTTAATTATGAAAATAATATATATTTTATATACTAAAGCAGGCGACATCGTCTAGAGGTGACATGTTCAAAATGTGAACACCTTATTTAATCGTATTAATTATAATCTTGTAGGTCTTAAATTGTGAACAGGCTCATGCTGTCTATTTAATCGAAAGTTGATGAAATTGATTATAACTATGTAGTAGATGTCTCAAAATATGTAATAAGTGACATTTGAAGCTACGTTCAGATGATACTCGTAGTTAATGCACGTCAATCGTATACCACAACTGAGGTCTGGAAAAAGAGTACTTAATTAATTAAATCTGAAGATTTCAGCCCCGTGGGGGGACGGGTAAGAATATAAAACTTCCTCTCCGCACGCTGGGAAGAAACGCGTGTTGTAAAAGCCAACAAAACCCAGCACGCTTGGTGGTGGGGTCTCGTGACCCGCCTGGCTAGCGACCCTCACTTGTAACACCGTCGGCAAACAGCTCTGCTATGTCCCAAGTGTAAAAATAAGAGCCAGAACCTGAAAGAGTTATTTACTCGAGTTGCGAATTCCATCTATGACCCAGTTTGTGCTGACCATCATGTAAGACTAGGGCCAAACGCATTTTAAGGCATAAAAAAATACATTTTAACATGGGTAATTCACGAAATTTAACTTTTCTTCTGTAGGTACTCTTGTAAGCTCTAAACGTAATATACGAAACTAAACGTAGCTTCAACTGTAAAGTATTTACTCTTAAATAATAAATTTTAGACGCATTACAACCCAAACACCGTACGGAACACTCACCGCCTCGCAGGTTTGCGCCCCGCATTTCGTTCTAGTGTTCGTTGGCCCTAAAATAAGGGTTAGCGGGCAAAGGTACGTCTAAAGTTTGGAACAACTTGAAGTTGGATTCGACCCGTTTGATCGCTTTGCTATATTATAGTAAGACGCGTGCGTAGTGAGCGAAATGTTTTTAATTATGACACAAACTTGCGGTCGGCGAGTGCACCTATATTTTATGACGACTGTCATATGTATTGTAAGCTTGGTATTCTTGTCAACTATGTTTCTGAATCGATAAAGATAATAAACTATGTTGCAGCTTGCAGCATCTAGCCGTCAGGTTTGTGGTGCGTCTAAAACGTCTACAAAATGTAACTATGAACCATATTAAAGAAACAATCACTTCTTCTCGTAAATGTATGCAGTATTGTTTAACAAAATAAATAGTTATTTAATAATCACAATATTGAGTCTGATCGAAAGTTTTACCTGTGAAAAATGGTTTACCTATCTTAAATGTCTATTTTATACGGGGTCGTCTTTTATTTTTAAGGAAAGATGATGTTTTTAAAATGTATTGAGTCTCGGCCAAGTCCAAGTGTCCAAGGGTTACCATATGCCCGGATTAGTCCAGTGTAATATGTCGGAACTTGATTTATTCAAAACATTGTCTGGATTTTACGGCAATTTGAGAAATAAATGGCCAATTATTTTGAATTTTCTTATTCGTAAAATAAAGTTAAATTACTTAACCTTACTTCAATTCAAATTAATAAAACTATAAAATAAATAAAAAGTATTTTTTAGTAATGTCCGGCTTTTTGCTTGGACTTTTCATGTTTCATTATGGTAACCTAAGGAACACAATACAAAAAAAAACATTTTTTATTAATTAATTTTAGAAGTACAGAAGTGTACATTTAAGTTATTTACTTGTAAAATGGAAAGTAAATTTCCATTAACAGATTTTGAAGTACGGAAGTGTACAATTTAAGTTAAATTTACTTGTGAAATGGAAAATCTAAAATTAATAATTCGTTAATGGACTTGGCCTGTTTTGGAACATCTATACTGTATTCTGACCACAATAGAACATTAGGGAATAATTCATTAAGTTATAGGAGCGAACGTTTTAGTCGTGAGGATAATTGAAGTATAGTATTTTATGAAGTTACCAAATACTAAAGGTTGTCGGTCTACTTACCTGTGTTTGAATTGTAAAAAAGAATACCTACATTGTTCCTTTTTCAAATTAAAGCCTTGTTCTTGTTGTTGTAGCTCTTCTCTTTATTTATTTTCTTGTTGACATCATATAGTATTTTACTCCGAATGTTTCCGGTGTAAAATACGTGAAACCCTGCGATATTGCCAGATGATGTCAAAAGTCCTATCGCTCAAATAATTTTAAAAGATAATTTGCTCTAACTTGAACAACGGCTCAGGATTGTTTTGGTCAGAATGCAACTTTGTAAAATTTAAACGACCCCATTTTTTATATAAAAGTACTTTTGTATGTTAGGTTAAGTCCCCGGGATTGGGTCTATGACTGTGTAGTAGTAGTAGAAATCTTTGCATAAATCCTTAAAAAAGGACTAATATTATTCTTGTCTATCTATCTTGAAATACTATGTAGTGCTACAAACTTATCTGACGCGGTGTCCGTAATTTGAACTAACGTCACTTCGACTGACGTGACCTGCATTAAACATAACTCTGGTGCCGCGGTCGACAGGATGGTCAGTTTGTGGCGCTGAAATAGTATCAAAAACATTACTTCAATAAAACATATTGGTGTATAACATTTTTTTTATTTTATCTACCACTCCTTTAGAAAATAAGATATAAAAAGATAGATTAGCGAAATACACTCCGGGACATATTTAGTGGAACGCAACAAAAGCTAAAAATTAGCATGAAATATACTATGATTTTAATAAAACGACTAATTTTGAACAAAATAAACATCAAGTCTTGGAAACACTAAATTAGAGATAGAAACCTTTGTATCTGTACCGAAAATTGCCTGCCTCGTTAGCCATACAAATAAATACAAGAAGACTAGCTATGGCTACTTAACAATACATATCACAATATCCACACAATTTCACAGGTTAAATATTTCTCTGTGAAGTAGAAACTACGTTAACTGTCAATTTCCTCCGAGTTTTGTTTTGAGCCTGGTTGATGGCAATAGGTTCGCCCTCTATTACGTGGGCCTCAATATAGGGTGTACCGCAGTACACCTTTACCGATTTTTTCGGGATATGAAACAGGTGTGAAGAACTATTCAAAATATAATTTCGCTTTTTTATGTTCCTCTAAAATGTCTATGAGTGTATTTATCGAGAGAAATCATACGGCGAGAGAGCGGAGGAGATTCAAGGTAATGTCACCGAGTCTTATATAAAGGTAGGTAATAGATCCCTTTAAAAATCTAGTGTAAATACAAACCTACGTAGGCATAACCTATAAAATGTATAAAATTATATTTAAAACTACAATTCAAAAAATTCTAAACTATGTGCGAATGGACAGAACAGAAGCGTAGTGGAGATTACAAAAGAGACGAAATTATTAGGATACACTGTCAAAAGGGAGAAAGGTAGATATATAGATATTGGTCGAGAGAGAGAGAGGTTGGGAATATTAGCTAGACCAAGATAGAGAGAGTGATGTAAGATAAGATTGAAAGAGAGAATTGTCGTGAGAGAAATCGAGAAAAAGAAAGCTTGAAAGATAACTGACCGGGAGTGAGACCTATCTCTCTACTTATTACAGTACAAAAATAGAGAGGGTGAGAAAGTGATAGGTAGATAAAGACTATATATATATAGGTAAAAAAAGAGAGAGAGGTTGCAAAAGAGACAGGTCGAAAGATTTATATATAGTCCGCGCCACCACTGAAGTCTTACGGCAAAAGCGATAACAAAATTTGACAGTTCCGCCATAATGTCAATATCCTTAGTTGTTTTAAGTGAAATAAATAGCAATAATGCTTAGACCACTTCCCTGTGTTTAGGAATCTTTGCATAAATCCTTCAAAAAGGACTAATATTATTCCAGTCTATATATTTTGAAATATTATTTTTACATTGCTACAAACTTATCTGACGCGGTGTCCGTAATATGAACTGAAATGTCGAAATCTGGTCTAAATCTAAACACAAAAAGAATTGTGTCATTAGTCTAGAAAATAATACTTATTATATTCTTTATAATAATAATAATACAATACATGATAATGTGCTTATTATTATGATCAGCTTTTTACAGTGTAGGTAGGTACAACAGAACTGTTATTCGCAAACCGGTACCTAACTTATTCATTAGCATAATAATATTGCCTACATTCGATATTCATGTCATGGCCATGGGATTGGAAACATTCACCACGTCCAAGAAGCGTCCCCTTGTTCACACGGCAGTCTGCTATCAATAACGATGAATAATGAAATATCATTCTGCAGGTAGGTATAGTTGACCATAAAACTGCTTTACCACCCTTAGAGTGCATGTCGTTTGCACAAAACAACAAGGTTCTATTTTTGCTAACAAGGGCAAGTGACAGATTCATAATCTTACGGAAGTTTTTGTGAAAAGTGGTAAAGCAATTTTATGGCCAAATATACATGTGTTAGCGTTTCAAAAGATCAACTTAAATAACCCGCCGAGCAACGGGTTGTTGAGCTCCCTTAATTATGCTAGAATTACACAATAATATGGATGTATGTCGTTACTTAGACTGGTTCAGTCAAAATCGTTATTGTTCGTTCTTCAAAAGACCTTTTCAGACTTTGCCCTTCATTGTGATATTTAATAAAAGCACGAATGCTATTGAAATTTAACATAATATTATTGATATGCAAAAGAAACAGGGTTGGGCAAAGCACACAGCCTTGTGGGACACCAGCGTTCACGGGCTTAGAGTTAGACTCTAACTCGAAGCTCAAACTGTTAGAGCATGAACCGTCGACAACGATGTACGACTTGACGCCCCGTGAGGTAGCTGGCGACCCAGTTGCATTGCAGAGTTTCTCGACAGAAGAGCCTTGTGCCATACCCGATCGAAGGCTTTCAAAATGTACAGACTTTCAAAATGTACAGATCACCTGCCGACCGACCCTGATGAAATCTATGATGATTTATGAACTAAAAAGTAGGAAGTAAATAAAGTAAATCATTAAAAATAAAACAAAAACATCGACTGCTTTAAAAGCACTAACTTCGTTCAGTCTGGTTTAAACAAAATTGTTTCTGTCTTGTTATTGTCTACAATATATACATTTTTTAAATCACAGAGCTTGTATAGAATTGCTTTTAATTGGTAGTTACATATTTTCATCGCCGGTTCTAACACAGCGTAATAGTGAAATATCATTCTGTGATTCTGTGCATCAATAGATCTACTAAAATATGTGACCGGCCGATCTGGTATCGCCGTGCTACCTAAATTAAGCTCGCATTACACAATAATAATGTATGTGTGTCCTAAGCTCTAATGGCTGAATATAATGCTATGGGTGCATTATCTGTTCTTGCGTTATGCTACACACGATAAGCAACGCATCTACCACCCCTTATTAATTAGAAAACAAACGCTGCTTACACAATAAGGGGTGGCATAAACAAAAAACACGAATCTATAGAACGCCTACATCAAACGCAAACATATTCCTCAACAAACTAGATTCCTTAATCAATAACCTATGTAGAAGGGGAAATAAAAAGTTAATACTATGTGGCGACTGGAATATTGACATGCTAAAAATAAATAAACAATCAACCGAACTTAAATCAATACTTCTTAACAATAATCTCACTAACTATATAACTTTACCCACACGAAAAAATGCCTGCTTAGACCTCATAGTGAGCAATATACAACATTCGAAGACAAATCTTCACTACCTTGCTCTCTCGGATCATGAAACAGCGCAGTCGGTTACAGTTAATTTAGAAAATAGTCACAAACTTAAAAAAATGTCCAATTTTTGGTTTAGAAGTGTCAGAGATCTAAGCGAAGAAAACATAAGTAAATATAAAAAATATTTATCATGTCTATCTTTCTCAGAAGTCTTTGAACACCAAAATACAGAAGAAGCTTTTGAAAGCTTTCACGATACTATAATTCTGTTCTACAATTTATGCTTTCCTATAAGGAAAATTAAATACACAAATAAACCTATGAAAAACAAATGGTTAACAAAGGGATTAAAACTTAGTTGTACAAAAAAAAGAGTGCTATCTCTCAAATATCATCTTCATAAATCTAATAAAAAATATAATAAACACGTATATGAACGATACACAAAAACATTAAAAAAATGCATACTTACCTCACAACGAATAAACAGCCAACGCTATATTGCTTCCGCAAAAAACGTATGCAGTGCGGCCTGGAAACTAATCAAAGACACGGCCAACAACACAATCAGGAAATCGGAGATAGATACCTTAAAGGTAAACAACATGGAGTATGATGACCCAAAACAAATATGTGAACTATTCAATCAGTTTTATATTTCATTAACCAATATCAAAACGAATAATATTAACCAAATGAACCCTGTCCCAAATAATAGTAAAAGTATTTTTCTGACTCCAGTAAATGAAATTGATATACAGGGTGTTTGGTAGAACGTTGAACATACGAAAATGGTGGTTAGTTGGGGTCATCTGCTACCCACTTGGCCCAAATTATTTGACCTTGGCCGCACCGTTTTCATTTTTACTTTTTTTAATTTCACAGAAAATTACCAGTTTTTTTTACTTAAAATTCGAATATAATTAGACATTAATACAAAACAACATCCTGCCTGTTTTACCCATCACAAGTAAAGATATTCGAATTTAAATTGATAAAAAACTGATAATTTTCTGTGAAATTAAAAAAAAGTAAAAAAAAAACAGTGCGGCCAAGGTTAAATAAATTGGGCCCAGTGGGTAGCAGATGACCCCAACTAACCACCATTTTCGTATGTTCAACGTTCTACCAAACACCCTGTATATAATATAATTCTTTAAATAATACAAATTCTACAGGATATGACAATATAAATACAAAAGTAATAAAGACGTGTGCCGCAATACTGGTGGCTCCACTTACACATATTATTAACCTGTCATTAATAGAAGGCAAATTCCCAACCCGCCTTAAAAAGTCTATAGTTAAGCCTCTTTACAAAAAAGGAGCAAAAACTGATATGAGCAACTATAGACCTATAACATTAATCCCAATCTTAGCCAAAATATTCGAAAAAGTAATGTACAACAAAATTAAAAAAATTATATTAGCATGTGACATCTTAAAGAACGAACAATACGGATTTAAAAAACAAAGTTCCACTACTTTAGCATGTTTTGCTTTATTTAAACAAATTACACAATACATTAATGACAAATCAATGATAGCATGTGTGTTCCTAGCATGGAAGTAGTAAGTATACTTTTAAACGAAGTTTGACATATTAGTTCCATGGTTCCTAGATATGACGAAAGCTTTTGACTTTGTCTGTCACGAGACACTAATGTCAAAGCTCTACAACTACGGATTACGTGGAACTGCATACCATTGGATAAAAAGCTATCTAGAAAATAGAGTCCAATGCGTTGAAATAACAAGAATTGAAAAAAATCAACAAAGAAGCTACCAATCTTCATTTCTGCAAAATAATTACGGCGTACCACAAGGCAGTATTCTTGCCCCGCTACTATTCCTTCTTTACATCAATGATCTTCCCGATGCAATTAATCAAGAATGTATCCTCTTCGCTGATGATACGACACTAATAATTAAAAGTAATAACATAAAATCCCTAAAAACCGAAGTTGACGTGGCCATTGAAAAATCTATAAATTGGTTAGAACAAAATAACTTAAAAATTAATATTCAAAAAACCAATATAATACAATTTCAAACATGTAGAGCAAACATACCAAATATAGAAATATCATACAAAAATCAGACCCTGAGTAATGTTAACGATTGTGTATTTTTAGGTATAACTGTTGATAAGTTTTGTAACTGGAAAGCACATATTGAAAAAAATCTCAATAAGATCGATCGATTTGTGTTTGTATTAAAGAGAATTAGAGAAATTGTAAATGTAAAGACTGCAATTATTACCTATCATGCCTATGTATATGTATGTATGTCTATAAAGTTATTTAATCATCTTCCAAATATTATAAGAAATCTACCACTGAGGCAGTTTCGTAGGACATTATGTAAGTTACTGCAAGAAAAAGTATATTATAATATTAATGAATATTTAAGTGATAAAATATGATGTTATTCTTAAGTAAAATGTATGTAATTCGCGCTGATTATTTATTGACATTTTTATTGCATTATTAATTACTATTAACTATGACATGGTACGATGTAGTAAATTAAATAACTCATTCATAACTGCCTGTAACATTTAAATATTTCCACGCCACACTTGGCAGAATATGCTGTAAAGAAACAATGTAACACCTGTATATCACCGTATTCTTGAAAATAAATGATATTCTATTCTATTCTATTCTATTCCACGTGAGTATCTAATAACCTTTAGCAGACGCCAGGCAGGGTGGTGAAAATCCAACCCCTGTAAACAAGCGGGGTTCAGTGAAATTTAATCCTGCACGTTCCCCTCTCCCCGCCGCAAACGTCCCGCTACCTATCTGTATTGACCCCGAGGGAAGGATTCAACCAGATGTGTGCAACCCTTTTTATCCTCAACAGAAATCATACTTATATCATTATCGCGCACACACATATACACACACACACACAAACATATTATGTCTACTTATACACTCTACAAACGCTTATCTACTTTACAGAACATAACCATAACAGCTCTGTCTAAGGCGAAAACAATCTTAGGCCTTTACGAGACAGGCTCGACCTAGTGTGGAGGCTACAGGAATAACTACCTAGGTCTCCATAATATGTTAATTAATAATAATTAAAATAATATTTTTTTAATGAAGGAAAAAATCGGCTGGCGGGTAGGATTCGAACCTGCGTCTTCTGGTCCGGTACACCAGACGCTTTGACCACTAAGCCAGTCGAAATTTTCCTTCACAGGTGACGTAGCGGCCGTATTTCATTAAAAATAACTTGTAATCTTAGTATGGAAAATACTTAAAAAGTTAGTAAAATAATAATGTTAATATTATAATATGTATATGTATGGAAATGTAAACTTTTTGGGAAATAAAATAATTCTTATTCTTCTAATTCTTATTCTTATCAATAAAATTTCCAATTTCCACCATGCGTAACCGCAGTCAGGGACTATGTCAATGAAACACTTATTTAAAGATCTATCTATCTATCTATCTACTCAGCCTGTAACACCCACTGCTGAGTAAAGGCCTCTTCTCTATTACGCCACTTTTGCCGATCTTGTGCAAGTCACACCCACAGATTACCTGTATGATGTATTTAAAGATGTAGGTAAGTAAATGTAAAAGGAAAAATTTACCTAAGCTAGACCTAATAATGGTCTAATCAGCGTCCTGCTGTTTGGTACATCGAATGTTTCAGTCAGCTAAGTTACTAGGTGTCGTTCTCTATAGTTAGGACTAACTTTTTCCTAAGTAGAGCTGTTGGGTTGGCATTGAGGCAGAAGAAACGCCACAGCACGTGCTTATGGAATGCAGGAGCGTGGCAGATCATCGGGCACAACTTCTCCAATCCCCAGTATCGATCCCGCAAGCCTGTAGCCGTCTAAATAGGCTGTTAACCTTCTGGGAAAGCCTGGGTTGGAGTAGGGAAAAAACTAGAAGATATGCACAATCAAGCAGTTAAGTGCGGAAAAGTTCAGCCAAACTAAACTAAACGGCTGCTGTACCCCTGTATTCCTAAATAAATTAAATATCCTGCCGCTAAGTAATAATGTGCTCACCCCTACTTTCCTACTCATTATTATAAATGCAAAAGTAATTCTGTCTGTCTGTTACGCTTTCACGTCTAACCCGCTTCACCGATTTTGATGACATTTGGTACAGATATTGATGACACCTCGAAAAGAAACTTGAAGGGGTAAAAATAGGGGATGAATTTATTTATTCTTACATATCTACTCCCAAGGTTTGTCAGCTCTGCAGTAGGGGGATTCATCATTAATATCAATATGTATAACACAGTCAGACACTAATTGAATCCAGGTACAAAGGCAAAGGCAGACAGCAAAGGGTCCGAGTGCGTTCAGCCGTTGCAATTACCCAGTACTCACACATAGACAGGTAACACGGGTATCTAATGTACACAATCTTTGCGCACACTAATGCACGGGGTCGTATTGATTTACGATTAAAGGACGACGTTATGCAGAAATGCCTCGTTTGTGCGATTGCCTGCCCTGGGCTCCCAGATTGATTCCCAGGTGGAGTAAATTGTTATTGTTTCTCTATAAAGTTTTTAGTAGCAGCTTGGAGTTTGCATTTGTGACCGGAGTTAATGGCATAGGCCCATAGGCAGTTATACATTACATACATAATATTGTTATATAATGGTGTAGATTGTACTTTAATGAAGTGGCCGAGTCACTGGGCCCGGGACCACAAACGATTATTACGATCAATAACAAACATATTGCTAAATGTCCACAACGACACAGTTTGCATTAAATAATAAAAAGATATATAAAATGAAGATAGTACTGACACCTTAGTCACCCGTGACCATGGACGCTGTAAATAGTCCGAAACGTCGGGATTAAAATAATATCAATATAGCGCGATAAAAAAAAGTAATTGTTAATTTACTTCTTTTCGAGTACCTCAATGACGAGTGGTAAAAAAAGCCGAGTATGCAGAATACCAAGTTGGTGATAGACGACTACCTAATCCGTGCATTATTGAAATACCCTTCCTACTAATAATATCAATGTTAAAGTCAAATAAATCAATCAAAATATTCACTAAAACTATATATTACAATGTATCTAAGTATTAAATTAAAAATAAATGATAAAATATAAATGATATAGAGATTTAAAAGGAAAAAAAATGTTAAAGTTTGTGAGATGGAATGGATGGTTGGATGTTTGTTACTTTTGCACACATAAACTATTGAACAGATATTTATTAAAACTTAACAGTATTGTAGCGTATACATGTATCGGAACAACACACGACATAAAAAAGTATATTACGATGCGAGTGAGGCCGTGGGCAACAGCTATACAGGGTGTTTGGTAGAACGTTGAACATACGAAAATGGTGGTTAGTTGGGGTCATCTGCTACCCACTGGGCCCAAATTATTTAACCTTGGCCGCACTGTATTTTTTTTACTTTTTTTTAATTTCACAGAAAATTATCAGTTTTTTATCAATTTAAATTCGAATATCTTTACTTGTGATGGGTAAAACAGGCAGGATGTTGTTTTGTATTAATGTCTAATTATATTCGAATTTTAAGTAAAAAAAACTGGTAATTTTCTGTGAAATTAAAAAAAGTAAAAATGAAAACGGTGCGGCCAAGGTCAAATAATTTGGGCCAAGTGGGTAGCAGATGACCCCAACTAACCACCATTTTCGTATGTTCAACGTTCTACCAAACACCCTGTATATATATAGTCCACGCCGCATGTCCGTCCATCCACCTCCGTCCCACCGCGCACAGGCGACTCCGCCCCTCCGTCCCGCCGCTCATATACCTACCTAAGGTGCGGCCAACTAGTTCCGCGCAGACTATAGGACGTATTTACTACTAAAAGAGATATCATAATTTTATAGACCAACATTGTAAACAAACATGAGTGCAATAAATTTATGATTTATGGTTTATGGCTTCGCGCGCGTGGTCTTGATAATTTTTTTCGTTTTTGCAACATTTTTCATTGCTAGGTACTCCTCTCCTATTAGTCGTAGCATGATGGTATAGCCTATAGCGTTCCCCAATAAATGCGTTATCTAAGACTGACATTTTTTTTCAAATCGTTCCCGTAGTTTCGGAGCCTATTCAATACAAACAATCAAATCTTTCCCCTTTATAATATTAGTATAGATAGATGGCACGGTCAACGGTCGACTATTGAGTAAAACGATGTAAGTAGGTTTTTAATTATATGCAAGCCTAAAAACCAGTCTACAGCCTGCTTCGGAGAACACTAGATAATTATCTATACAAATAAAATAAATTAATAATACTTCTTGGCGTAGGTCTGCATAATTATATCCATTAAAATACGATCAAAGCGCCCTCTGGCCAGACAGACACAACCATGAGTTTCAAAGGGTTGTAAAGCCAAGTACATAGGTAGTAGGTACATGAAATAAGGTTTGGATTTTAATATCAATGCTTTTAGAGGGTAGAGGGTAGCACGCCGAAAGAGCTTCCATGCTTTTGAGAATCCTCTCTATATTGAACTAAAATATATAGTAAGTATATAAGGTACCTACATAATGTAAGTAAGTACCTATTTGATGTTTTGCAGGGGGAGATTTATAAAACTTTTTGATGCAACCCTTTGAAGTAAATCAAATACTGTTTCTGATTAAAAATTATACGGGACTGGTTGGTTACTACGTACCTACAACAATCATTGTTGGATGTGGTAACAGTAACAGTATTATTGTTATTAATGACTTCGTCAAATGGTGACGAACTGGGAACACTAAGTTTCCGTAGTGAATTCAAGGAAACAGTAGTTACAGCACATCTTGCGTGATTTTGAAAAAAAAGGTTACTTACTACTACTATACTATGAGTCCTCTAATTTGTTTCTCAGCGCTAGCAATTTTTTCGGCCAAACACAAACAATGTAACATTAAAATGTCACTTTTTTGGCAAATTTGTCTCTGGTTTCTCATGAGTTATCAAAAAAAAGTTGTAAGTAGGTAGGTTGGCCGCATATTGTACGATTTATTTTGTTAGAAATTTTCTGTAATAACGCACACTTATCAGAAGAAACTGCACGGGCGAGTACTTAATTAATGCGTTTAGTTAGCGGCTGGCAAGAGCTAACTTTAACCCCGCCCAAAAAACCGAGAAAGAAAAATATTGGATTGCACTAAAACAATAAGAATGTTCAAGTACTTAGTAGGCTATCGTTTTAAATAATTATAATCTAATATTTTTCTTTCTCTGATTTTTACAGACGGGTTGAAGTTAGCTTGTGCCAACTTCAACCCGGACAATAAGTTACAGGTCTAGAAAAAATTACATGAAGAGTACCCGTACCTTCCTACCTTCCGGCAGGCGTCAGATATTTTCAGGTAGAAAAAAATCGTATAATATTATAATATGTGGCTGACCGTAATGTTACGTCAAAATATCTGACATTTAATCTTTAATTTATGTCAAAATAATTGACACTCGCGTATTTTCAATTTTTTATCAAGGATTTTTATTGTAGATTTACTGAAATTTACATAAAAAATCCTAGTGTGAACTGAAACGCCTGCGTAAGAAATATAATATAATTATTCTCGGTTAAAGTAGGTTTTTTTAATATAAACAAATTGAACGATATCAGTATTTTTCAGTTTAAACTTTGCCATGGAACCGAGGCATTATCGAGCAAATTACGATCAATTCTTGGCATTAGCGGAATTCATGGAAAGGTGAGGCAAACGAAAGTATTGAATACTTACCATCTAGAAATAGATTTCAAAATCTATGACTATTATAAATTTATTAGTCACATGAGCAAAAACATGTAGGTAAGTAACAAAAGTGCTAAAGCGAGTGTGTTCATAAGTACGTTCTATTAATTAGTACCTACTTTAGGAGAAACTCCATTTATGGTCTGCGTGGAACTAGTTGGCCGCGCCTTAGGTATGTGAGCGGCAGGACGGAGGAGCGGGGCCGCTTGCTTTTGTTCACAGTAACCCGCCGCCTCACCCCCGTCCCTACCTAAGGCGCGGCCACGTAGTTCCGCGTGGACTATAGCACTTTTTTTAGTGTATAAGTATGTTACGGTAAGAGTGAATAATTGAAGATTATTAATAATTATCTATTATTATTAATAATTACCGAAAGTCGAGGTTAAAGTGATAAATTAATCACATTTGTCGGTTTTTATTAATAATTTAACCCTAGTATAGGCAATAGTAAGAAGGCGTAGTTGACGGAGCCCCGCTTCGCGGGGCTCCTACTTCCGGGTGGTTTAAAAAAAAAGCCACGAAGGGGATGGCGGGGATTCTAACCTAACCTGTCCGAGTAGGGGTGCCCCAAGTTCCACGAAAGACTTTCTTGCTTTGTTGTTTTGCTTAGTTTGCCTTGTTTGTGTGATCTCTAATTAATATAATTGTAAGACTGTGTTTAATATTATAAATAAATACCTGCTGGTCAAAAAACATTGGGTTTTTATTTATTTTATAACTTTTACCAATGTCATCATCATCCTCCTGCCCTTATCCCTATTCACTTGGGGTCGGCGCAGTATGTCTTTTTCTTCCATACATCTCTATTAGCCGTCATTCACTTCCTTTGTGGTCATATCCTTTCTCACACAGTTCATCCATCTTTTCTTTGGTCTTCCTCTTCCCTTATATCCATCCACATTCATGCTTAAAACCTTTTTGGTAACATGCTCTTCACTTCTACGCATCACATGTCCATACCACGCTAAGCAGTTACTGCACAACTTTTCAGTAACCGGTGCTACTTTCAAACTACCTCTTATATACTAATTCCTGACCCTGTCCATAACTTTTACCAATGTGTCGTGAATTATTAATAATTACTACTAAAAGTAATAAATTTCGATCGTTTATTCACATTTACCAAAACATGTGGTTATTATTAATAATTTTGTAAAAATATTAATAATTTTCACTTAAACAGATTTACCGTAACATAATACATGTTTTTGCTGGTAACTGTACTGCCTATATTACTAATATTTCAAAGGCACGGAGACATCGCTAGGCCTGAAACGGGCTTACAAGGACGAATAAAGTCGGAGCAGTTATGGCAGCATCTGAGCACAATTCTGAATACAATTGGTGGTGGAGTAACAAAGCCACCAGAAAAATGGAAAAAGGTTTGCGTCAATTCACTATTGGCTTAAGTATTTATTTATAACTAGCTTTCCGCCAGCGGCTTCGCCCGCGTGGTCATGTATTATACATATACCTTCCTAACCTTCCTTAAGAATCACTGTATCTATTAAAAAAAACCGCATCACAATCCGTTGCGTAGTTTTAAAGATCTAAGCATACATAGGGACAGACAGACGGCGGATAGCGACTTTGTTTTATACTATGTAGTGATTATACAAGGTGGAAGAACCATCGACGCACAAACGTCGTGACAAGGTTTCACTCAAGGGCAAAAATAAAATGACCTAGGATTCATGTAGAAAATGATCGGTTATTACACATATTGTAATTTTTGAGCGCGCAGTGTATCGCTAAAAACGCGACTATAACGCTCCGCGGTGAATGTTATCCCGTGCACGATCCGAAATAAATGAAATATTGATGTTTTTATTATAAATCTAATTTAGGTAGATAGAAATAATGGTTTTCTACACGTACAAGTAAAAAAACCTGCATAAAAAATTGATGAAAACGTTACGGAAAATTTCAACGCAGGTTCCGTCCAGAATTATGTACTGAACTCATAGTATTCAGATGTGCGTCGATGTCCCTTTCACCTTGTATAGTCTTCTATTAGCTTTCCGCCAGCGGCTTCGCCTTCGTGGTCTGGGTATTTGTTATAACTTTCAACCCCTTACAGCCCGTTTTTCGCATTAAAAAATTAGCCTATGTCCTTTCTCAGGCTCTAGACTATCTGCGTATCAAATTTCATTTAAATCGGTTAAGTAATTTTGGCGTAAAGCGCGACAGACAGACAGACAAAGTTACTTTGGCATTTATAATAATTTAGTCCGCGCGGAACTAGTTGGCCGCGCCTTAGGTAGGGACGGGGTTGAGGCGGTGGGTTACTGTAAACGAAAACAAGCGCCCCTGCCCCTCCGTCCCACCACGCGCGGGCGACCCCGTCCCTCCGTCCCGCCGCTCACATACCTAAGGTGCGGCCAACTAGTTCCGCGCAGGCTATAGTCAACTTACTTTACATTACTTACTAATGGTTATTATTTAATCTAAGGTTTGGGCGGATTGGAAATCCAAAACGAAAAAGAAAGCCCTAGCTATTCAAAATGGCAACAGAACTGGTGGTGGCTTAAACGCAAGGATGCCTCTCACTCCACTTGAGGAGAGAGTTGTGGCGATCTTAGGATTGACCGTAGAGGACCGGTTAAGCGTCCCGGAAATAGGACTACGTGTAAGTACCTGTCTTTTTAGTTGCAAGAACACGCATACCCTTTTTTTAACGTCTGAAAATGCTTTATGCTCCGTCACGCCGCCTCGGGGAAGGCGGCGCGGTGTGTGGGACTCCGCCCTGAAAAGGACGTCTACCTACAAAAACCAGACGGGTGTTCGCCTCATCACCTTTCGGTCGGGGTCACCGGAACGTGTTGCACTCTTCTGCGACCAAGAACACCTATACCTCTGCCTAGCTCACCTGACATTAAAAACGAGTATTTGTTAGCCCGTCCAATGATAAAAAAAAACTTTTTAAACAAAGAATAAAATGTTTTTTTTTGTTTTTTTGGATAATACATATTTTAGTTCCTTATTTATCTTACTTAAACTAAGTCAAGTTTAAGTATCTAGGTAGTCATAAGATTAAATGAAATAGTCCCAAATACGAGGTAGCTGCTGTAAACCGTTGAGGGGTTTGCTTCAACTGTCTTCTTCTCCATCATCAGAACAACTCGAGGTGTCCATTGTTGTAGGGATTTTGTGTGCCAAATATATTACCACAATCATATTTTAAAATTAAGCTGATAAAAACAATCATCTGTTATTTCCTTTCTTATTTTTTTATTTTATCACATCAGAACAGCAAACAGCTACTTTACAACATATTACCAAAAGTGTATATAAATTAAATAAATACTTAATAGAACACAGCGCCGTTCACAGATAAGCATTCAGTATCAAACATAAGGTCGCTAGAAAAGTCAGTTGTTCATGCAAGACAACAATAAGGAAAGAAAGAAAGGTTATAAATATGTGTAGGTATAGAAGTATGTTAATAAAAATTTCGAACTTAATGCTTTATTGACAAGATTCTGAAATTTTATCAAAGAGCATATAAATATATCCATATTAAGTGTTCAAAGGTAACATTGTAAGATTCTGCCATTCGTGGAATAGGAGACCGCTTGCCGCTATTCGTGCTGCAGGAGCCTATTGGAAATAGTTTACCCGCACACACGTCGTCTATGAACAGTTCTGGGGACTGGATAACGGCATAACATAGTTTGTTGTTCAAGCCCATGCATTCAAAGTTGTTATTAACAATGTTATACAAATTTACTGCTTCCAATGGCTTTTAGGGATGGAATACCTATATCATTCAAATGGGACCTCTTGGGATTTCAATATTGGCCCACAATTAACATAGGAATCAATAAACATACATAAAGGTGACATTATGCTTGTCTAATTTTTTTCAGAGACCCAATAACTACGAGGCTGAAGATGGTAAGATTCCACAAAAAAAAAACAACGTAATGACGTATTTAACGAAGAGTGATAGCCTAGGGGAGTGGCCACTAGACAAAGGTCAAAGGTCTCCGAGTTCTAATCCAACGCACACACGTCTGACTCTGAAGTGACGGTGAAGGAAAACATCGTGAGGAAACCTGCATGCCTGAGAGATTTTATCGACGGGATGTGAAGTCCGCCCCCCCGCATCAGGCCAGCGTGGTGGACTATAGCCTAATCCTTCTCATACTGAGAGGCGACCCGTGCCCAGTAGTGGGACAGTTAATGGTTTGATGATGATGATGACGTATTTAACGTGCCGTAAACTTATGCAATAATAATTGTTTTCTAGCAATTATGTCAGTGGAGTTAAAAGAGGACGAGTTGCTAGAAGCACCTATGTCCCCACTTCTGCAACCTCCGAGACAGCAATTACAATCTCCAGCTGTACCATCGCTTAGTTTAACACCACCGACCATTCAACGGGACAGATCGCCCGTAGCTGCGGTACCGTCGCAGTCCATGATAAGTTCTCCTCGCCCTCGTTCTTTCCGCCGTAGTCAAAGGGTACAGACATCCTTTGGCAAAGCGGTCTCACAGTATGCAGCTGTTGAGCAAAGGCGTTTGCACCTCGAGGAATTGAGAGAGCAGCACTTACACGAGCGAGAACTGCAAAGACTACGATTAGAGTATCGTAGAATTGAGGCAGAAATAGAGCAGTCTCGAGTCCTAAGTCGTTTAGAGAACATAGCTCGAATGTTTTTGGAGAGAATGTAAGATTTTATTGCAGGGAAGGCAATTATTTGAATGGCAATTGACATATTCCACAAAGGGCAAATTTCAATATACAAGGTGGAAGGGACATCGCGATGCACATCCGAATACCATGAGTTTAGTATATGATTTTGAACCCCACTGCGTTGAAATTTTGCGTAACTATTTTCATAAATTTTTCTGTTTTCTGTAAAAAAAAATGCAATTTTTTACTTGAACGTGTAAAAAAACATTATTTCTATCTACCCAAATTAGATTTATAAATTAAAAAATCAATATTTCATTTATTTCGGATCGCGCGCGCGATAACATTAACCGCTGTGCGTTATAATGGCGTTTTTAGAAATACACTGCGCGTTCAAAAATGTTAATATCTGTAATAACCGATCATTTTCTACATGATTGACCAAAGTTATTTTATTTCTGACAATGAGTGAAACCTTGCCACGACGTTTGTACGTCGATGTCCCTTCCATCTTGTATTGGTCGATTGCCATGTTCGATTTGTGTAGAGTTCTATGTTCCGCCAGCAGTTTCTGCTGCGTGATCTGTGTATTTCTTATAACTTTCATCCCTTATTTCAAATAATTGCCCTTCGGGTATTTCAATATGACATCGATAGACCAACGTAGAATACATAGAACGTAGTAATAATAATTTAGCAACTGAACCTGTCTATAAGCCTGTAAATCTAAGAGTAAAATGAATAAAATAGGTAACATTCTTACCGTCACGTCTGGATTCATCCAAAGGCGTACACACAGTTCGCCAGTGAGTGTGTTTGGGTCCCAAGTAAGGCTGTTTGTCCACCGCCACCGGCAACGGGACGTCACCGGCAATGACGGCGCCGATTTAGCGATACATAAGTACATTTACTATGGCCGTGTGTCAACCGCACGCTCGTCGCGTCAACGTGATCTCGAACAAAAATACCGGTCACGTGCCGGTGCCGGTGGTGGTGGATAAACAGCCGAAGGGCCCTTTTCATGTCACGTGGATTTGGCCACGCAAGCGGGTTTGGTTTTTTCCACCCTTTCCACCCGGGGCTCACGCTCGGTACTAACATCTATAAGTATTTCTATACTAAAGTTATAAAGAGGTAAAGTTTCTGAGCAGATTTTTGAAAATAATTTCCCTGTACTTTGAACATACAATTATACCCAAAGCGGGAGCCGATCGCTTTTGTTGTATTAAATAGGTATGACGCGCACGCGGCAAATCCACGTGACAGGAAAAGGGCCTATGAAGAGCCTATCAGCCCAAATTAAAAGCGTACTTATGAGTAGATTGTTTTTCCTACTGGAGATAGAAATTTGACATTACTTCTATGGAGTTTATGTCGAATTTCGATCTCTAGCAGGAAAAACAATCTACAGATATAAGTATTATTAATTTCAGCCGTGATTGCCACTAGCCAAGTATAAATCCAAACAGATGTCAGCAGACAGACTCGGAGCTGCTACTGAGAACTTCTTGAACCCAGGACCTCAATCGCAGCAGTCGCGCTTTAGGATTATCAGGCCAATGGCGCACTAATATTATTATAATTATAAGTTACTTTCTTTATTTTTTAATATGATAGAAGATAGTTAAGTAAATAAATACCTATAACAATAGCACAGGTGTTTTACTTTAAAAAATTAAACCCAGGAAAAAATAAAACATATTATTAAAAAGGTTATTTACTTGATACCAAGCTATCTTACCTGAAATAGAGAATACATCAATTACAGCTAGGTATTATGTTTTGTGGAGGCGATATAGTCATGTCTCCAGTTCCAATTTTTTTGCGCTAATCAGTTAATAAATAGGTATAGAACCACTGAACATCTTACTAATATTATAAATGTGAAAGTTTGTGAGGATGGATGGATGGATTGATGTTTGTTACTCTTTCACGCAAAAACTACTGAACGGATCTGGATGAAATTTGGCACAGAGATAGATTATAGTCTGGAATAGCACATAGGCTACTTTTTATCCTTTTTATTTTTATATATTTATTTTATATTTTTATGTATGGTTCCCGTGGGATAGCGGGCGAAGCCGCTGGCGGAAAGCTAGTAAGCTATATTTTTATTAAGCTGTGTAAACCAAGACAAACATCAACAATATTTATAATACCAATTATTTGAGAATCAGAAGTGAAACCAGATAAAATCACAATCGTTGAAACTTACCTAATCTTTAGCCATCTCGCTCGCATAATCAACGCCATCTCTTAAAACAAAAGAGTGTTAAACATAGTCATCGTCCAAGCATTGAGGTTATGTCACAGTCCGCCTCTTTTACATAAATACTTCTTTCGAATTGTCACATTGCCTATAATATATGTTTATGATGAAAATACCTAGGTCACACACAGCTTGCCGACGGACCAACGGCAGACACAGAACGAGAACGTGACCGAAGCTGCACCGCAGCGCCAAGCTTAGACGCCATATCTACGACGTATCTTAACTATTAAAAAAAAGTAAATTCCGAGTTGATAAGTAGATAGGCACATTATCCTACTTTCATGTGTCTATCACGAAGTGTAACAAAGTTTGACATTCTAGTTTCATATTATCAAATAAACGAAATCAGTGCCTCGACCATGAATTTTTCTCACTAGACACGCTAGCGACGCCGTAAATTATTTGTATGGAAAAGCCTCGCAGCACCTCTAGCGGTTACGTAAGGAACTAAAATCTGCTATGAGATTACAGCGTTTCGATGCGTAAAAAACCTATGGAAAGCCATTCGATACAACTCATGGTCGACGTACTGGTGGCAAAATCAGGCATGTCAATCCCATACCTACGTACATTTTTTTAATGTAGAATAAAGTCACTGCATTTGTATGAACTCGATACTATAAAATTATTCGGGAACGTGTTGAAACAGACAGGCTCTAAGAGCTGAAACAGAAAAAATAGTTCCAATCAGTCTCAATAGATGACCCTACCAGTACCTTGTTCTAATAAAAAATACCCCTACGGTGGAAAAATGAATTAATGGGCTCATAATATATCAATAGTGTTTCCATAATCTATTTACTTAAGTTACTTATAGGTAACTAATCTCATGTACCTACTAACCGTGTTTAAAATTTTCTATTTGACCCAAAGGCTGGCAGAAATTGCCATAGAGAATTAAGTCCGCCTTGTGTACCATGTTATGTTTATACAGTTCTCGCCAAACTTATTGTCCGGGTTGAAATTGGCACGAGCTAATTTTAACACGGTCGTAAATATCGGAGAAAGAAAAATATTAGATTGTAATAAATAAAAACAAAAGCTCAAGTAGTAGGCTGTCGTTTTAAATCATTTTAATCCATTATTTTTCTTTCTTTAATTTTTACGGCCGCGTTAAAGTTAGCTCGCGCCTACTTCAACCCGGGCAATAAGTTTGGTACTGCCCAAAATTTTCACTTTCTTAGTTGTGCAAGTTTGTACCTATTGTAATTTTAAAAGACACTTATACGTCATCTTCTAGATTATTTTGGAGCAGTAAGGTAATGTCTGAAATCGATACTTAAATTTCTCATTGTCTTTTTCTTAATGATGTATCTTGCTAACCATCGCGTCCAGCGCCATCTAGTGTCAGATAAGAGAAAAAAATAGCCTGCAGAATAGCCTGATCATAACCATGCCGTAATTATCATCTGTGGTTTCGGTAATTAATTTTGTGGGAACAGCTTAAAACATAACTAGGTATTAATCCTGAAATGTTTGTTAGAAGAACTACCTACTTATATATTTACAAGTTTATATGGAAAACTCGATGCGCGGCTCAGACTTTTCATATTTGTAAAAATAATAATATAGTAATATTATTTTACACTTGTAATTGGAAAATGATTTGATTGGTCCCAAACTACACATGTCTTGGGTCCTAAAAACAATAATTTCACAAAAGTCATTAAATGAAAAATAAAATGCAATCCGAATATATTATTTACCGCCTTTGTCTGCCAGGTGGCGCTGGATAGCCGCTTACACAGCTTTATTGACTATAGTCCGTTTTTTAATCTCAGAGACTAGATTGACACATGCAACTGTCAAAATTATAAATAATGATACCAGCTTTTTTGTATAGGGTTGTACCTACGATACCGGTTTGTTGAATCGTAACTTTTAGACGATTAGCTTAAAAATTTTGTATTCCAAATCGTATAATTAAAGCCCAAATTAAATAAAATTGTCCGAATGCACAATAAAGTCTATGAAAGGTAAGTCGTCGTAGAGTTTTAAGTACCAAATGACGTAAAATTACCTACCAAAAAAAAAATAAGAAAGGACTTTAATAAATTTAGTCTTATGTTCCAACGAGGTAAAAAAGTATTAGAAAACTATATCAATCGCTGTAAAAAAGTTTTAGAAAACTATGTTGATTTCGCTGTCGTTATTTAGTTCTTCAAAACTCTACCTAATCCGACTCATGATTATTACGTTTTAAATAAGACCTACTATTTTTTTCAGGATAACTTAATGTAAAAAACCGACACTTCAATTTATTAGCGATAATTTTCGATAGAGGCACATTACTATTTAAGAAATGCAAAAAACTGGTATCCCACGTAATGTCACTTTAGTCTCTGAGATTAAAAAACAGACTATAATTAGGTTTAGCTTATGCTAATAAAACCTCTCTGAAAACTGCACATAATGTTGGCATATGAAAAGTAAGTTTACGCTTAGGCTCGTCTTTAAATATCAGGCTAATATGTCAAGACAGAAATGTTTCCTGCCCGGCTAACATGCGCGCCACGACAAAATTTTGTCTACTGTTTTGTCTCGCTTTTTCTTGTGCGTAAACGAAACAAAAGCACGATATAAGCGTCGATAAAATGTTCTCGCGGAGCGCATGTTAGCCCGAACGGGAAAGTAAATAATTATAATATCAAGTTTCACAGCTTACTGATAAGTTCCCTTTAAATAAATTAACAGATAAATTCATACAAATGTTGTTCCTTTTTTTAATTAATCAGGAGGTTAGCGGCTATCCAGAGGTAGTGAAACAGACTCCAAGTATTTTTACTAGGAGTAAGTTTCTATATTTAAAAAACTATCCTTATCTTTTATCTTTATTGAGTTTTTTTTTTTAAATTCTAGCTTGTTTTTTTACTTCATACAGTATCATTATCAAGTTTCAGGATGCGGGGTTCGCACTTTTTGCAGTTTATTTTAGAAAAAATTCAAGAACTGTTCTTCATACAACAGATGGCGCTAGTGGCTACTTGTCACAGGCGTACATTTTCATTGTTTGCTATAATAATGGGCCTATTTCACCGCCTCCCGATAAGTTTCCGTTAAATTACTTGGCAGATAATTCTATACAAACTATGTTCCTTTTTTAAATCTATCCGGTGGCAACTGACTATCAAGAAGTGGTGAAATAGGCCCTGAACTTCCTAAAAAATCACCGATCTAATATTTTTCATTCAAGACGAATCCAAAAACGCAGACTAAATTGATCGGATCGAGTAATTTTAATTGAATGTCATGTGTCGCTTTCTTGTGTTGCCTTTTCCACTGATAAAGCGAAACATAAACACACAAGCTATATAACATCATAACAAAGTGGAATATTCCCCTACCTTCCTAATTAAATAATTAGGAACTTAGGGGAATATTCCACTTGGATGCGACAGGATTGATTTTAACATCCTGTCGCATCTCCCTATTGCCATAGATACCTTTGTCCAGTGTGCTACTCATGTGGTGCGGGGTCGGGCCTCCCTGTACAGTCGCGAGCAAAGATATATGAACACTTACAAAAGTGCTAAAGAATTTTTTTATGAATGAACGATTGCAACTTTGAGATAAAACCAATATCACGATAGTATAAGCTCATAAATACCTACTATGTTTGTAATATCATAAAATTTTCTATCACTAATTTATGAGAAAATCACTTGAATTTAGAGAAGTGTACCTATACATGTTTTTGCTCGCGACTGTACGTGTCCTTGGCAATAAGGATCAGACTACACATCTGGCATTCGACTCTCCTCGTTAGCCTAGTGGTTGTAACTGTACTACGCTTGAGTTCGATTCCCGGGTCGAGTAAAGTGATATTAGGCTTGTCTATGAAATCGTCAGTAGCATTTCAGAATGTGAATTTGTGTCCGGTTAGGATCAATAGTTTTTTTAATATACCGGCGAAGTGTGGGTGTACAATTAATACGCCTCTGTCTATAACCTTCGGGGATAGAAGCGTGATGATATAATTTTATCGTATGAAGGAAGTCTACAATTTGTCAGTGACAGTTCTTTGATATGTGCTCAGTTAATGACAAAAGGCTCGGCCTGATGGATATTCTCGACATATTCTTCACTTAGGCCCGTATTAATAGATAGGTCTCAAACGTGATCCCAAGACAGACATCAGTTGATAAGTTCTCAAGATGGGATCGGCATCTTAATGTCAACGCTAATTAATAAACCCATATCGACAGCATCTCAGATGATACCGAGTTTTAAACCACGATCTTTGGATTCGTAATTCGACACCCAATGAGATCCTGATCTTAAGACTTGCTATGTCACAGTGAACGAACTATTTCATCTTTTGTTCAATACGTTTAGTACTTGCTGTGTAGATGTATAATGTTTAACTTTTTGTGTGCACAAATAAAATTTATTTTTCAGTTTATATCGATTAATTTTTATAAAATTTAATCACATGATTATAATTCATACGTTTAATCTTTATAAACTATAGAAAAAGCACAATATTTTCAAAAAGTATTGAATTTAACAAGTCAACAAAACGCATACGCCTGAGATTGCGCGTCACATCATTATAATCTGTGGTTGTACTTATTTACTTAATAACAGTCGACACTCAACAGTTTTTGTTTTTGGTCTTTGTAAACTTGTATATAAACTTATCTAATGATTTGTTTATAATGGAATAAAAATGCTAGCTTGATCTCCAGTTGGTATTTTAATATAGGTATTTTGTAGTAGGTGGTAGGTAGGTAGGTACACAACAAACTCATATTTCCATAATTATTTACAATTCATGTGATGAAAATGGTTTAAGTACCTAGGTACCTGAAAGGATGCCATAGCGTAATACCTCAAAGTTAACGAGGCAGCTATTTCTGGCGCAACTGGTAGCCCTCTGTTATCACTACATAGGTACTTAAACCATTTTCATCATATCACATGAGTATCACATCGATTTTTTAAGGTTTTGCGGTGTTAATTCGAAGGGGTTTGTCGCGTCTCTTATATAAACTTTAGGTATTAGAATTTGTAAAGGCAATAAATATCATCATAACAGTCTTGTTCATCGTAATAATTGATTTCGTAAATAATATTTTCGACGTCCATAGCTTCCACCACTACAAGTTCACGATCTTAATTCCCGGATCGACTGTACTCAACTATTATGATCTTGATAAGCATCTTAATACCGCTGTTGAAACCCGAGTATTGTTTATTAAACAATACGATCTCAGGTGATGACAGAGTATTAAACCGCATCTTAACTCTTATTCATTAATATGCCGGGATCTCAAACCAGCTCTTAAGATCTTACTCTTACGCTGATATCGGTTTATTAATACGGGCCTTAATATATTACTTTTTTTTAAAGCTATCCGCAAGCGGCGTAAACCTATAAATTTTTTCCCCCGTTTTTGCAGAATTTTTCATTTATACTCCGCTTCTATTAGTCGTAGCGTGATGATATATAGCCTATAACCTTCCCCGATAAATAGGCTATCTATCACTGAAAGAAAGAATTTTTCAAATCGCTCCAGTTGTTTCGGAGCCTATTCAATACAAATAAACAAACAATATGTAGATAAAGTAAGCTTGGCTCTTCTATAGTAGGTAGATATGTGGCAATCGCAGTCGCAAGAAACAACAGTAACATTGTAACTACGTCAGTTGTTTATTTCACTGGCTTCATTGGCCTTTTAAAATAAAAAAAATAATGTTAGTACGTCATTGCTTGGAGACAGATATTTGGCAATACCATAATGTAACAACGGATAGTGATCCAACTCCTTTGTGTGGTTGCGAAATGCCGACAATCGTCTAGACATTGAAAAGAACTTAGGGTTGTCACAAAAAACATTTTGCAAGTACTTACGTTCTTACAGGCGATATATTTTAAGTTCAAATTAATATATGTGTTAGTTGTAGTACCTAGTACTGATTTCTAGAAAAATATGAATAGCTTAGGGTTGTCAAAAAACACATTTCGCAAGTACTTACGTTCCTACAGGTGATATGTTTGTAAGTTCATTTTAGAACAAATTTCATCATCGTATAAAGGGTTATAGGGTTATATTACGTCAACCTTTCTAGATACCTAGACATTATGCTATTTCGGCATAGGTACAGTTCTCGCCAAACTTATTGTCCGGGTTGAAGTTGGCACGAGCTAACTTTAACCCGGCCGTAAAAATCATAGAATATAGGTAGATAGATAATAAAGTAATAAATAAGTTTAGGACATTCCTGTTTCAACAACTAAATTCTTAAACTCATCACCCACTGTTGCAGAATCTATACTTATGGAAAATGTAAAAGCTAGTGATGATGAATTCCAATTTAATCATGTAAACTGTAAGGATATAATTAAAGCATTCAATATGTTAAATGTGAAGAAAACTTCAGACCACTGGGGTAATTCTGTTGACGTTACCAAATCAATCATTGACATTGTGGCACCTACCCTAACCGTTATTTTTAATGATTGTATTGACGTTGGTAAATTTCCTGATCTTATGAAAAACAGCAAGATAATACCTTTGTTTAAATCAGGCAGCACAACTGACCCCACTAATTTTAGACCAATATCCGTGCTGCCTACTTTTAGTAAAATTTTCGAAAAGCTCTTATTAGAACAAATGCAAAGGTTCTTTAACAAAAATAAAATGTTACATTCTAAACAGTTCGGTTTCACGAGGGGTCGTTCAACTACCGATGCCGGAGTTGAACTTTTAGGTCATATATTTGATATGTGGGAGGAATCATGCGATGCCTTGGGCATTTTTTGCGATTTATCTAAAGCCTTTGATTGCGTGGTTCACGAAACATTGATCAGGAAGTTACACCACTATGGCGTTAAAAACACTTCTCTGAATCTTCTCATCTCATACCTGGGTAATAGGATTCAGAGAGTGGACGTTAACGGAAATCGATCTTCCGGGTCTGTAGTTACTATGGGAGTGCCGCAGGGCTCAATTCTTGGCCCCTTTTTATTTTTAGTTTATATAAACGACTTACCTTCTCTAATTAGGGATAATCATGAGATAGTCCTGTTTGCTGATGATACATCACTATTGTTTAAATTCAAACGTCAACAAATGGTTAGCGACGATGTAAACAGTACTCTCTCTAAAGTAGTACACTGGTTTAATGCTAATAACTTACTTTTAAATGAAAATAAAACGAAATGTATTAAGTTTACAACACCTAACGTAAAACAGGTGAAAACCAGTGTACTTATAAATGGCAAAGAATTGGAGCTTGTGGACACTGCTGTATTTTTAGGCATCACCTTAGATTCAAAACTTCAGTGGGGCCCACATATAGATAAGTTGTCGAAAAGGCTCAGTTCTGCAGCATACGCAGTCAAAAAAATACGTTGCTTAACTGACGTAGATACTGCGCGCCTAGTTTATTTCAGTTATTTTCATAGTGTGATGTCGTACGGTATTTTGTTGTGGGGAAATGCGGCCGACATACAAACTATTTTTGTACTGCAGAAAAGAGCTATTCGGTCAATTTATAATTTAAGTCCCAGATATTCACTGAGGGATAAATTTAAGGAGATTAATGTTATGACTGTTCCATCACAGTACATTTATGAAAATTTATTGTATGCTCATAAGAACATTAATCTTTTTAAAAAACGTAGTGATACACATAATATTAATACAAGGAATAAAAATAAATTTATTGTTCCTTCAACTAGGCTCCAGAAGATAAGTAATTCGTTCAAGTGCCAGTGTATACGCTTGTACAATAAAATCCCAAGCAATATTCAAAATCTAAGCTTGAACAAATTTAAATCTGTTGTCAAGCAGAAGCTATGTCTTAAAGGTTTTTACACAGTGAAAGATTATATAGACGACAAAAATGCTTGGGATTGAACTGTTCCAATGAACCGGGCTATTGACTCCATAATTACAACATTTCAGGCTGACATATATTTTTATTTTTATTTTATTATTACTATTTGACATTGCAATAATTTATAACTTGACATTGCAATAATTATACCAATTAATTATATCTTATATTGTAACATTTAATTTTTTACCTGCGAACTTTTAAATTGAGATATATTTTAACCGTAAATCTTTTATTATTGAGAAATTAACAATATGAACTGTAAAGTATGAGTACTCTGCAGGCTTAGATGTTACATAAATATAACTAGCCCCGCAGTCTGAGCCTGTCATTCTCACTTAAATGTCCTGCTGATGGTGGCGTTGTGTGTCGGGTCGTTTTATTCCCTGCAACATGGTTGAGTCAAACGGCGCCGATACACACGTCATGCTCGTGAACGAGTGCTGTCTGTCGGGACTGGTCGGCTCTAATTGCTATGGCACTAATTTCAATTCTAATACTTACGGACTCTTTAATCTCTGAATTTACACATCAAACTGCATCATCCTCATTACTATTCACAACAATTGTTACTGTTACCACACATATTTTTTTTAAAAAGAGTATCTATGGAGTTTCTTGCCGGCTCTTCTCCATAAGACCCACTTTTTTTGGAACCGTGCAACTAGTTTAACGTTTCAAAAGTACCTATTTATATGGTCTAATTGAAATAAAATATTTTGAATTTTGAATTTTGAATTTAGATTCGCCAAATCTTACTTATTATCTCGTAAAATACAAACAATAGGTACCTACTTATCTTACTTATCTAAAAAATCTAGTAAAAATGTCATTATTATTATTATTATTTATTATTAATATGTGAAAATCGTACCAAAACCCATTGGAAAGTTAAAATATTTATTTTACTAAGTACCTAAACACACGGTGGCGGCGGATAGATACTTTATTCTGTTTACTGTAGAAATAATATTACTTTAGGTAGGTATACATAATAGGTTAGGAGGCACCTATAGATTATCATCCTTTGGAAATCGATTCAATCTCAATTCTCCTTTATTACTGCTAGACGATGTCGGCAAACAACCGTAAACTGCACAAGTAGAACGCATTATTATTGAAAAATTGTCGCATCGGCAATATTCGAAATAAATTTAATAATATTAACGACAGCGCGATGGCGATGCACTTGAAACTCCGTACCGACGCGCAGTGTATGTCGGGCGGACGGGCCGCCTGCGAAAAAGCGGTGGGGGGACGCTGCTCTGCCCCGCAACCCACCTCATCGTTGACCTGTCTAGACGGCCGAGTCGTTCCACTGTTAGAGATTTATTTACACTGTGGCAATACCGTGGTAGTTCGTACCTACGTCAGAGTTTTACAAAAGCTTGCGAAACTTTTGAGTTTGCGGTTGAAAGACTTCTTTATCAATACCTAAGTTTTACTCCCCTTGTTTTTCTACCTACCTACTTAGGATTTTTCCATTTAAATTCGCAATGGGGTGCGGCTGAGCCACGTGAGCGGATTGTTTGCCAAATAGTCGACGGTATTTAAAAGTTTTTCACTATGGAGTAACTTTATAAAGGAGTTTCTAATTGGGAAACTCATTTTCAAGACTGAAAATTAAACATTCGGGAAATGACTAAGTAGAAAAGTTATTTATTTCAGCGGTTGGTAAATTAGTGAGACAGAACATGAGCAGTAATAAAAAAAACAATTACAATAGTAGTACTTACAAAAAATACGTAAGAAGTCTAATAAATAAATGATCAAAATAAATGTTGGAATTGGCAGTTAGATAAATACTTACCATACACTGATCATGTTTGTATCGGTCAGGCGAGAACTGAACCAAACAATGTTTTATTTTAATAATAACAATAATCAACCCATATACTGTCCCACTGCTGGGCACGGGTCTCCTCTCAGTATGAGAGGGATTAGGCTGTAGTCCACTACGCTAGCCTAATGCGGGTTGGCAAACTTCACACGCCGTCGAGAAAATCTCCATACAGGTTTCGTTGTATTATTTATTTGTTTGGGACAAAAAACAGTTAGGTACATGTTACATTTTAACAAAAGATATAGTATATAATACACGTTGATAAAACAGACGTTAAAAAAATTAAATAGCGAAAGTGACAGACGAACACAAAATAAGTATATAGAAATAAAAATGTAAGTAGTTACAAACACCTTAGATGATTGATACTAACACGTACAAGCAGTTAGCCTAAGCGTTCTGGCTATTTAACCCTAGATCACTAACCATTCGTATAATAGACGACGCGCACCTAGCGCTTTCGCCATTTCGCTAACTTCCCGTTGCCCCCCGCCCCGCACTGTTTTAGTACCTTCCTGGATAGTGAAATTAGTGACCCTTAACCCAGTAAATGTAGTTTGCACACCATGTGTGCAAAAAAGTTGGCGATTTTTTTTATCATGGAAATTCGTAAAACTATATTTTTCCTGCTCTAATTTGCAAAAATTGTAGGGAAACGAAAAGGATGGCAATAATAGTCATATATGCACCCGCATACTGCACATTTTCGCATAAGTTGCATTCTAAGCGCTCATGTATGTTAAGGACTCATTGCGGCTGCACGAGGGCCATTTGTGGCGAATTCCTGCACTGATTAGGATATTTCAATTTTTGTTATTATTATATGATACTTTAAAAGCTTAATTACTGTGAACTTTAATTGGATTTGAAGAAAATTAAACACATTTTTAAAAGTAATGTTTTTTTTTCGTAGTCTCAGAGACGAAAGGTTAGTTACAGCGTTACTCGAAAATAAGGTTAGTGAGCTAGGGTTAATAAGCAAAGAACTACTTTTTTAAATTTAGGTTGAGATAGCGCGAAAATATCAATGTCAGTACAGTGTAGGTAAGTTAAATGTTGTTAACGATTTTTTATTATATCACTGAGGTAAGTCAGTCGCTTCGTCTTTAAAATTGTTAATAAATCAACAGTCTAACCAGATGCGGCTGAATATCAGTATTTTACACGAAGCGACTGCCATCAGACCTCCGCAAGACTATTATGTATGTATGTACGTATGTATTTAAGTAACGTTTATCTATTTTATCTGGTTGCTAATGAGAGCACAGCCCACGCACCTAATTAGTACTAGCCGGCGAAATTCAAAGGTTGCCATGGCGACGGGGGGGAAAGGGGCAGGTAGTTGATAGGGGGACGATATGGACAATATAATAGGGTGGCAGGTGGTCATAAAAAGTTACTACAGGAAATAAATCCCGATCGAGCTAGATTTTTTTATGTATTTTTATCTTCAAGATACGTGGCAGTTTTAAAAAAAACTGAAACCCTTGGAACTATTCAAACAAAAAAATAATAAGAGTCGAACATTTCTGACTAGAATCCTTGAGCAGAAATTTTGAACTTGAAACTCAATGTTCCGTCAGGCTAGGTGTACCATATTTTTAGGGGATGTAGTTGACATTACAGGGATCCCTTAACATTAAAAAAAACATTTAGAATCATGTGAAAAAGTACAGAAAACCAATTGGATGTTGATTTCTGACACTCTTACGCGTTATATTGATATTATTTTAATCCCGACGTTTCGGACCCTTTACAGCGTCCATGGTCACGGTTGACTAAGGTGGTAGGCGTCTTGACGTTTCAATTACTAACAGCTACCCTACATTTCTGTTAATTATTGGCAATCCGATTCACGCAGAACGAGCTCACCGTATCCTTCGGTCTACGGTAGGTTCCAAGCATGGCTGGGTCTTACCACCTGCTTGGAACCCTATTATAGATTGAATTAAATCTAAATCCAAGCCTAAAACTGCAAGACCGAAGGATACGGTAAAGTGTAAAGGGTCCGAAACGTCGGGATTAAAATAATATTAATATAACGCGATAAAATCCGTAAAAAGTAGTTTTATTTCAATTGGATGTTATTAAAAAATCATTGTAAGTATCTTCTAAACAACTGAAAATCGCGGAACATAGGTACATGGGGGTATTTCGGATGTCCCTTGATTCGAGCTTATCGAAATTTTGTCTTTGGGCGTCACTTCTCCGGCCACCCGTATATCTACAACTAATATTATAAAGAGGAAAGATTTGATTGTTTGTATAAAATGGGCTCCGAAACTACAGGACCAATTTGAAAATTTCTTTCAGTGTTAGATAGCCCATTTATCGCGGAAGGCTATAGGATATATATCATCACGCTACGACTAATAGAAGCGGAATAGTAATGACAAATATTTCAAAAACGGGGAAAAAAAATATAAGACCACGCGGGCGAAGCCGCTGGCGGAAAGCTAGTCTATAATATTATCAGTTTAGGGGCAAACTGCAATTCTTCAAAGATTTTTATGAAAAATATAATTAATTTGTAGGTATTACAAGTTTCATTGAAAGTCTGCCTCGTTAGCTATGTGGTCCTCAGCGTGATTACTATGCTCGGATTCCTGGCTTCAATTCCCTGGTCGAGCAAAGTGTTATTGGGGTTTTTACCCGACTGCCGAAGGATATATTGATAAACATAACATAGGTACTTAATTAGGAGGAATTCTTCGACGCTAAGTTTAACGGTTTTTTTTCTGTAGGTATGTGTTCTGTAATGTATATGTACTTATTGGCTAAGTTATAACTGCGCTGATCAACCGATCTGCAAGGTTAAGCTACGCTTGCCGAGGTCAGTCTGTGAATGGGTGACCATTCTTAACACATCGACACCCCTCCGTGCCTCGGAGAGCACGTAAAGCTATCGGTCTCCGTTGTCATACGAAAATCGATGACAGTCGTTAGTGGTTATATACCTAGTCAGAAGTTCAAAAAGTCTGATAATCAGTCTCTCCTTCGAAAGTTTAAATAAATAAATAAATATCGGTATTTCCCATAAATTGGGTTGCGGAGGTCTGATGGCAGTCGCTTCGTATAAAATACTGATATATAGCCGCATCTGGTTAAACTGGACGCCGAACCCAACATGGTTGGCATAAATCCATAAGTACGATGCCTAACATCTACAACATAGACACATAATTATAATATAGGTACATACTTACCTACCACGTTATTTTTAGTACATAGCAAATCAATAAACTACTCTTCCCTTTCCATAGTCTCTCTGATACCCGCCCTTAGCGAAGCTGCAGCGCTGTGATTGGCCAGGAGAACAGCGACGCATGACTATATTTGGTCATGGAACAGCCGACGCCACGGTTAGGACACGCCCCATCGTCTGTTGGGTGGGGGTGCGCAACGTTTCCATTGTATTTTATGACAAAGGTTCCATTTCTGAGAAAAAATAGGTTATGACGCATTTGACGCAAAATTTACGACATACCTACCTAATGTTTCAGGCTTCATAAAAACTATTTAATATGTCTGTTAGTTTCATGAAACTAGGGCCATACACTTCCCACAGAACAGAAATATTTATTTATCTAATGAATTTAAGTGTTTCTGTTTGTCTGTGTGTTTCATATAATAAATAAATAATAATAAATATCTTAGGACATTTTTTTTACACAACACCATCTAGTCCCAAACTAAGCAGAGCTTGTACTATGGGTACTAGACAATGGATATAATACTTATATACTTTTTTTTTGTAAATATATACTTATAATATATAAGAAACACCCAGACAAACACAAACACCTAAGTTATGACCATGACACCATAAATGTTTGTGTCTTGTGGGAATCGAACCCACGACCTCGTGATCAGCAGTCCGGTACTCGAACCACTAGACCACAGACGTCGTCAATAAGTAATATAAGTAGGTACATAATAGAATTTCAATAAAAATGTTTAAATTATTTTCATGTATATACAGATAAAGAATACAATAACTTATCAATATCTTGTGTTATTTTATTTTTTATTATTTATTTATTTAGGTTGACCAATAATTGTCTACACTATATACATTTCTGATTTAATGACTAGAGTACCTAACATTTACAAGTGCAACAATTAATTACAGGTCAACACCACATGCACAGAAAGCGGTTTTACATTATGTTATATAAATATGTTTTATAAATTATTGAAAATACAATGAATAAGTAATTTAACACTATATTATAGAAAGATTAACATATACATTATACGTGTCTTATAATAACTGATCAATAGTTTGTAGGTAGGTAAGTAGGTATATCTACTATACTATACTATACTTTTTCTTTTCGTATCAATCATCTTCATCTTGATAGCCTTTTCCAAACCATGTTGGGTTCGGCTTCCAGTCTAACCAGATGCGGCGGGATATCAGTATTTTACACGAAGCGACTACCATCAGACCTTCGCAACCCAATTTCTCGGCAATACCAATATTCTATCAATGGTAACACTACTTATTCGTAGGAGTGACTAAAGAGTGACCATGGAGTTTCTTGCCGGCTCTTTTCTATAAGTCACACTTTTTTGGAAACGTGAACTAGTTTGACTGTTCAAAAGTGCCTATTTATAATAATATGGTCTATTTGAAACAAACTATTTTGAATTTGAATTGAATTTGTATAAATATATGTATATAATTTGGGCGCAGAGGGTGAACTAATTAAATTTTGCGTATAAATAAATAATAGTTGTTCATGGTGTTTTAGTGACTGCCTCCTTGGTCTAGTGGTCCCAAGCGCGACTGCTACCCTAGAGGTCCTGGGTTCGATCCCCGGGTAGAAGAAAGTGTTTTTGGGTTTTCTGTGTCATTCCCAGTAGCAGCTCGGAGTCTGGATTTGTGCCTCGTTGAAGGCAGTAATCATTAGTAGGTACGTACGCCTCTGCCTACTCCTTCGGGGAATACAGCCGTGATGGTATTGTTATGTTCACAGTGTTTGTCGTATTGGTATTCATCTACCTAGTTTATCCCAATCCAAAAAATGATTGTCTAAAACTTCATATACTTAGGTACCTAGTTTCCTGCCTGCCCGATTAACGTTATGTACCTATTTAAAGAGTAGATAATGAACTATATAGTCCGCGCGGAACTAGTTGGCCGCGCCTTAGGTAGGGATGGGGGTGAGGCGGCGGGTTACTGTGAACCGCTCACATAACTAAACCGCGGCCAGCTAGTTCCGCGCAGACTATATTAAAAAGTATCTAAGAGCCTGAGAAAAGCATAAATTATAAAAGTGTTTCGAAATATTGCGAGTTTTCAAGTAAGTGGGTGTACGAAAGTCATTAGAATTTCAAAACTGTAGTTGTAGGGCCTCTAGAGTATCTAGGTACCTAAATCAAGCGTGTAGCGGGCTTTGGGAGACGTGGCATGTGGCGTTTGCGCGAGTTATTCCCAATTCATTTTGCACCATGAACGTTTGCTTGTCTTCGAAGAAATAACTACATAAATCTAAAACATAACATACCTTCACGATCACGCCGTGTAGTCCTCGAAGTGAGGACTACAAAGGTGGTCTGTATACTCACTGTACATTTACTTAAAAGTGTGTACATTCACTCAAATTAATTTACGAAAAAATAATGTGAGCGATACTAAAACCATTAACAGAACAAAATAAGACCTAAAAGTGAAAATCAATGGTGATTTTTGTATGTTTGCTCCTCTTTTTTAGCTTTTTACGGCTACACCGCTGAATTGTTTTCGATTTAATTTCGCAAGGAGATACTTAGATTGACTTCTTAAGAAAGACATAGGCTAAGTAAAACCGCTGGCAACAGCTACCTACACAAAAAACAGAATTTCAGTTGTTTACCATTTTTGAATACGTAAGTAATAGATAGGTACCTACCTAATATCGTATACATATACGACGCAGATATGACATTGAATGTCGAAGGACAGAGGGATAGAGGAAGGCCAAAGAAAAGATGGATGGATTGCGTTCAGGTATATATGGTGGAAAAGGTATTGAATGAGGAGGTGAACGGCTAACAGGCATGAATGGAAAAGGGACAAGGACAGGAAGATAATGATGATAATGATTATAGTACGACGCAGATACCATTTTATAAACGTCAGCGGGCCACTAACCCGTCCAACTAAACGACTCGTCGAACTCACTGGCGCCATACCCTTACCTCTTAGTCAATACCGTGCCCTTAATCAGTACCTCAACCATGAGTTCTATCGAAGGGGATTTCCATACAAATATCTTACGGCGTCGCTAGCGAGTCTAGTGAGAAAAACTCATGGTCGAGGCACAGAGCCACGTGCCAGCCTCACCGTCACTATAGCAACTCTTGATTCTAGCCGGTTTAATATAATTAGTGCGTGGGTCGTGGCAACTTTGTCTACTTGGTTTTTTCCCCTTCATAGTATTAACATCAGCTCACATTGTGTAGGTAAATTTGTGCTAAATGCACAAATTTATATCTAATATATAAAATTCTCGTGTCACAGTTTTAGTTGCCATACTCCTCCGAAACGGCTGGACCGATTTGTATGAAATTTTGTGTGCATATCGGGTAGGTCTGAGAATCGGCCAAGATCTATTTTTCATACCCCTAAATGATAAGGGTGACCCACCCCTATATGGCAAAACAACGTTTGCTGGGTCAGCTAGTAAAGTATAATAATGAAAATAAAACATAATAATACAAAATAAAACTACTTTTTACGGATTTTATCGCATTATATTGATATTATTTTAATCCTTAAAATTATATTAATTAAAATAATATCAATATAACGCGATAAAATCCGTAAAAAGTGGTTTTATTTCAATGTCTAGTATACGCGTAGGTAAGGGCTGAAATAATAATATAAATAAATACAAAATATAAATATCTACACTAATATTATAAAGAGGAAAGATTTGATTGTTTGTTTGGTTGTTTATATTGAATAGGCTCCGAAGCTACTGGACCGATTTGAAAAATTCTTTCAGTGGTAAATATCCCATTAATCGGGGAAGGCTATAGCTTATATACTATCACGATATGACTAATAGGTGCGGAGTAGCAATGAAAAATGTTGCAAAAATGGGGGGAAAAATTATAAGGCCACGCGAATAAAAACTCTAAGCTGCTAAGTACTGCTGCACCCAATAACACACGACCTGGGAAACGAAACCCAGAACCTCGAGATAAAGATAAGATTGTTAAAAATATATATTATATTGTAATATATAATATTATATAATAAATATATATCTAATATATAAAATTCTCGTGTCACAGTTTTAGTTGCCATACTCCTCCGAAACGGCTGGACCGATTTGTATGAAATTTTGTGTGCATATCGGGTAGGTCTGAGAATCGGCCAACATCTATTTTTCATACCCCTAAATGATAAGGGTGACCCACCCCTATATGGCATAACAACGTTTGCTGGGTCAGCTAGTAAGATATATATATTGATATATAAACATATATATATGTATATATGTTTATATATCAATATATATATCTATAGGTATGTATACTTTTTGTAATTCTTATAAAAATACTGATTTCTGACACTTACGCGAATACTTGGACGTTGACATTTTGACCATGGACGCTGTAAAGGGTCCGAAACGTCGGGATTAAAACAATTTATTTATTTATTTTTATTTTCAACCTAACTGACAATATTATTACAGATGTAAACCCAATGTGATATTGCAGCTAACTAATACTAAATCTTACAAAAACTATTACATTCTACGACAACAAATTATAAAAGTGCTCTAATTGTGAATTCCCTCAGAACACAACAAAATAGGTCTAACTCCTCTGTTATAATGTTAAGAGAGTGGAGTGCTCGTGTGAACGGCGGCAGCGCCGCGCGATAAAATCCGTAATAACCTAACCTAAATAAAAACTTTGGAAAACCCCCGATACGAACTGTAATTGGCCATTTTGTGGTGGCTGCCATCTTGGATTTGAAAATGATCATAGTGTATAGTATTCTCCTAGTTAAGCCCTTTCATTTGATACCCATATTGAGGGAGTTGTGACAAAAATATATTATTCACTATTTTGTGGCGGCGGCCATCTTGGACTGATTTTCATCAAACATAGCTAATATTTGTAATGACCACTTATGGTCATGCATAGATGTAGATTTGATGGGGTTAGACTCGGGTACGACCTGGCCTTCCTGTGAGCGTTGAGGGTGTGAGTGCTCCTAAGGACATTGCTAATCTCTTCAGAAACCATTTCACTGTAAAGTCTCTGTTGGATCCTATTGAGGAAGTAATCAACGCTGACACGAAAATTCAAATAGTTAAAACAACTGGCTTCTTGGCAAATGATGTAACTAAAGTTATAAGACATATGTCAAGTGGCAAATCCCCGGGCCATGATGGACTTAGCGTTGAGCACTTGCAGCACGCTGGGCCTCATGTACCTAGGGTCCTAGCAATGTTCTACTCTCTGTGTGTGAGCCATTCCTACTTGCCTGCGGATTTTATGAAAGCGGTGGTTGTTCCTGTGGTGAAGAATAAAACGGGTGATCTATCTGATAAGAATAACTATAGGCCTATCTCTCTTGCAACAGTTACGTCAAAAGTTTTTGACGGTTTGCTTAATGCACAGTTGAACGATTACGTAAAACTACATGACAACCAGTTTGGGTTTCGTCCTCGATTGTCCACCGAAAGTGCCATACTGTGCTTAAAGCAAACCGTCAAATACTACACAGATCGCAAGACGCCCGTTTATGCGTGTTTCCTCGACTTGTCGAAGGCCTTTGACCTTGTGGGTTATAACATGCTGTGGGAAAAGCTGAGAAGCGTAGATTTGCCACAGGAACTCATTACCATGTTCCAGTACTGGTATGCAAACCAGTCCAATAGTGTCAGATGGGCGGGAGTAATGTCGGATCCGTATCAGCTTGAGTGTGGAGTCAGGCAAGGTGGCTTAACATCTCCAACCCTGTTTAATCTGTATATTAACGGGCTGATCGTAGAGCTCAGTAGTCAACATGTTGGCTGCCACATTGACGGCATCTGTGTTAATAATCTGAGTTATGCGGACGATATGGTGCTACTCAGTGCATCTGTGTGCGGCCTGAGGAAGCTGATACGGACGTGCGAGGAATACACGTGTGCCCACGGTTTGTTGTACAATGTCAAGAAGAGCCAATGCATGGTCTTTGAGGGAGGTGGTGCGAAATGTCCTACAAATATTCCCCCGGTTAAGTTGTATGATGTTCCCCTAGTAAGGGTTGAGCAATTCAAATACCTGGGGCATATACTTACTGGTGACCTCAAGGATCACGCAGATATGGAACGGGAGCGGAGGGCGTTGTCTGTCAGAGCGAATATGATCGCTTGTAGGTTCGCGAGGTGCTCTAGAGAGGTAAAGATTACGCTCTTTAAAGCCTACTGTACATCGCTTTACTCTTGCAGTCTGTGGGCTGATTACAGTAAAAGAAGTTACCATGCCCTCCGCGTCCAATACAATAATGCGTTTAGGGTGGTGTTGAGGCTCCCGCGTTTCTGTAGTGCCTCTGGCATGTTCGCAGACGCGCGCACGGACTGCTTTTACGCGACCATGCGAAAGCGTGCCATGTCACTGGTACGCAGAGTGCGGGCGAGCGCTAACACCATCCTAAAGATGATTGCAAGCAGGCTTGACTGCTACATCATAAGGCATTGCTGCGACAAACATACTATGGTGCAACTGTCGCAGCGAAAGTTTTAATTTAAAATTAAACGCCAAAGTAGAAGTAGTAAAAAAAAAAAAACATTTTTAGCTGTTTATGTTCTTCTCACCTTATTTTAAAAATTTTCTGTATAATTTTCTGTCTTTTTTATGTATCTGTTAATAATTTGTGTATATGGGTTTACTTTGCCTGAATTAAATTTTATTATTATTATTATTATTATTATAGCTAAGAACACTCCCGACTAATTCACCTTTCAAATTAAAAAACAAATTCAAAATCTGTTCATCCGTTCGGGAGCTATGATGCCACAGATAGACACACACACACACACACAGACACGTCAAACTTAGGTACCTATAACACGTCTAAAAAGTAGTTTTATTTCAATGTCTTATAAAAATGTTATGTTTGCAGGTAGCAGCAGGTTATCTCTTATGTTTGCAGATTTGTTGTTGAGGGGTGTCAAAATCAATATCTTCCCCCTGTCTGTCTACCTGCGCCCTCCCCGTCGTCATGGGAACCTTTACATTTCGCCGGCTAGTACTAATTAGGTACGTGGGCTGTGCCGCCATAGCAACTGGCATGTCGAAAGATATATTCATTAACTTCCTGTATCAATATTGATTTGTAGGGTGGTTTGGCATTTTGCTCTGTGACAATAATAATGTTGGCTAAGAATACAATATCCTTACTAATGCTATAAATGCGAAAGTAACTCTGTCTGTCTGTCTCTCTGTCTGTCGCGCTTTCACGCCATAACCACTGAACCGATTTAAATGAAATTTGGTACACAGATAGTCAAGAGCGGACATAGACTACTACTCAATGCGAAAAAAGGGCTGTAAGGGGTTAAAATAGGGGATGAAATACACAGACCACGCGGGCGAAGCCGCTGGCGGAAAGCTAGTAATAGGTAGATAGCTGGCATTTTTACCTGTCTCTTTACACGTGCAGCCTATGGAACAGTTATAGTATGCATGCATACAGCGATGAACATATAGGATACTGGGGCTGTTGTAAAGATGTAGCGCGTCAAAAATGTTTGATGGACGTAGCTATAGATGGTTTTGCTTTGGTTGCGCGTCTCCGTGGCAGTACCAACACTAAGTAAGTATCTTGAGCGTACAATGCTGGGACATTGGATGATGCTGCACACGTACTAAACTAAGTTAAATCTTTATACTAATTAAGTTAAATTGTAACTAACTTCCTATGGGTCAATAGAAATAAATGCTTATTATTATTTCCTATAAATATTTATTTATTTGCATTATTAAATATTTTTATAAAGACAGAATATATCAAAACGTTTAAAAATTTTAAAAATAGTAGCCCACTGGTGTTGGGTACACAGTCTAAGCTAACGGTGGTCAGGGCTCCAAGGAAAGGAACCTCCTAACAATACACGCCGTATCTAGGAGTACCGCTTTCTGTATCAAGTCCTTGATCCAGCCACCCAAGGAGAGCCTCCTAAGATGTTGGTCGAGGCTCTTGGCTATTAAGCCATTGGCAGACACAACGATCGGTCGATACAATAATCGATAAATTCACCTCCCACATGTCGACAACCTCAAGTGCCAAATCAAGATACTTTATTTCTTTATAACTTTCTCGACTTTCATGAGGATCGCATCATGCGGCACGATGACTTATCACCACAATATCAGGCTTATTGGCAACAATAGTATTCTACCGTAGAATACCGAAAACACCAGTGTGATTAAAGCATTTTGTTGACGCTTGACGAAGCCTCTCATTACTTTGCCCTGAAAATAATGTACTTAAGTATAATAGCAGCAGAGTTTTGCAAAAACCTTGCGAAACATTTAAAAGTTTTCGGTTAAAGGGCTTCCTAGTGTTTATTTATCCCGCCCCCCGTTTTTCTTTATACCTTCAAAGTTTAGTATGACGCAGTGGAACCGTGGATTTTTCCATTTACGTCTGTTGGGGTGCGGCTAAGCCACGTGAGCAGACTCCGAAAATAGTTGACAATAAGTACAACACGTTTTAAATCCGTAGGAGTTTATTAATAAATAGCATTCCGCCAGTGGCATTGTCCACTGGTCTGGGTATTTGTTATAACTTTTATCCCCTATTTCAACCCCTTGCAACCCGTTTTTCGCATTAAGAAGTAGCCTTTGTCTTTTAGGCTCTAGACTGTCTGTGGATATGTTTGTTTGTATGTTATCAGGATTAGTTTATACAGGGTTACTTGTAATGTATGTGTTTGAATCGATGCGGGGAGAATAATCATCTGTGTTTGTGTTAAAAAGATACTAGCTTTCCGCCAACGGCTTCGCCTCCATGATCGGAGTATTTCTTATAATTTATATCCTATGTTACCCGGGAATAGTGTAGCTTCCCAACGGTGAAAGAATTTTTCAAATCGGTCCTCTCCGCGCCGATTCAAACACATGCTACTTATGCCATGAATTAAGTGTCTAATTAACTTTTATACTTACCTGTTTCGAAAGCTGAGAGAATAGGGAAGTTTTTTTATTTGTTTGTACGATTCATGTCATAGTATTTTTTTTAAATAGACTACATTTTTTGAAGCATTAAATCAAAATATTGGTTAGATATTATTCTTAAATCGCTCATCAATTTAGGTATTTTGTTGGATGAAGCACTTTTAATGATGTACGTAGCTTAATTAAAGTGCCAGCTATAATATCATTATTTTATGTACCCATTCAATGTGTAGTTTTTTTTTTATTTGGAATTTAGTGTCAAATTTTGGGTAGAGATTGAAAATGCCCTAAAATTCAAATATCTCGAAAACTATTGAATTTCGGCCATACATACGTGGTGTTCAATTTCTTGCATTTTGGCCCCCCAATCAGCTCCTGGCGGATATACGTCGAATTACAAGTAACCCTGTATAAATACTTGAATAAAGCATAAAAGCTTGGCCACTAAAAATGGCAAACGTGTTTTAAGACTAATATCACCTAATATGCAATTTCGCATACGATATACCTAAATGTACACTAGTTACATTTCTCGGTAATCTTGTCGTCCAGCTTGAAGTTGGCAAAAGCTAACTTCAACCCGGCCGTAAAATTCAGAGAGACAAGAGAAATATATTGGATTAAAATGAATTAAAACGATAGTCTGCGGCTTGAGCTTTCGTTTTTATTTATTTCTCTATAAGATTTTTACGGCCGGGATGAAGTTGGCCCGTGTCAACTTCAGGCCGGTCAAAAAGATTGGCGAAACATTTATTATGGTATCTTATACACATGATAAGACAAGTCTTAGGTGTTGGGTCCGAATTGAATTCTAATTTCTGACTTCGAAATCGTTGTGCCTCGCTGTTACGGTGACGGACACACTCACCAGCAGTTAATACCCAAAAAAAAAAAAACTGCCTCGTTGGCCTAGTGGTCCGAAGCGCAACTGCTACGCTAGAAGTCCTGGGTTCGATCCCCGGGTCGAGCAAAGTATTGTTACCACCGTCGAACATACCGGCGAAATGTTGGTGTACATTAGTACGCCTCTGCCTAACCCTTATAGGATATAGGCATGATATATGTTGTTGGTTAAATTATAATTTACTGCTCACTATAATGTAAAATGTACTACCATATGTGAGAGGAGTCACTGACAAGATTGGCTACACATTGAAGCGTGCTTCCATTAAAACTTACTTCAAGCCACTGAAGAAGATCAGTCAGTTTTTACCACCTGTAAAGTGTCATATACCTCTACAAGATGCGGGAGTATACAAGCTTGATTGTGACTGTGGTCTCTCTTACATAGGCCAAACTAAACGAAGCATAGCCGCGTAAAAGAACACATCGCTGATGTCAAACGGGTTCCGGAAAGTCTGCAATTTGTGAACACATCCTTGACAAGGCCCGGCATTACATCCGATTTGATCAACTACAAGTCCTCGCAAAAGAAAACAGATTCCTACCCAGGACGATTCGTGAGGCCATTGAAATTTAAAAACATCCAAATTTCAATAGCGAAGATGGCTGGGTCTAACCACCTGCTTGGAACCCTATTATAGATTCAATTAAATCTAAATCCCAGCCTAAAACTGCAAGACTGAAGGATACGGTGAGCTCGTTCTGCGTGAATCGAATTGCCAACAATTAACAAAAATGTAGGCTACCTTACATTTTTGTTAATTGTTGGCAATTCGATAGTAATTCAAACGTTATGACGCCTACCACCTTAGTCACCCGTGACCATGGACGTTGTAAAGGGTCCGAAACGTCGGGATTAAAATAATATCAATATGACTCGATAAAATCCGTAAAAAGTAGTTTTGTTACAATGTCTAGTATACGCGTAACTGTCAGAAATCAGTATTTATTTACTGGTTACATTTAGTGATCAGATGAAGAACTAGATGTCGCTGGCATTTCGCGGGTGACGTACTCTGAGAAGATATTCCTACTATACTATACCTAATTACCTATATATATTACGGCACTTATGTAACATAACACAACAACTCAAATTCAAAATTCAAAATATTTTATTTCAATCAGACCATATAAATAGGCACGTTTGAATTGTCAAACTAGTTGCACGGTTCCAAAAAGTGGGACTTATGGAGAAGAGCCGGCAAGAAACTCCATAGTCACTCTTTATAAAAATAAAGGTATTTATAGCAAGTAATAATAAAATTTTGTGATGAATATTATGAGTATAATGCAGTATGATGTGTAAGACAAAAAAAACAAATAACAAACAAAGAACATAGCTATTGCAGTAAGAGCTGACCAGTCCCGACAGACAGCACCCGTTCACGAGCATGACGTGTGTATCGGCGCCGTTTGACTCAACCATGTTGTAGGGAATAAAAAGACCCGACACACAACGCCACTCATGTGGTCAATCAATTTGTAGATACATAGGTAAATGTACAGATCAATAAATCTGTGGTACTTAACTAATATTCAGAAACTATCGTGATTCATACACACTAATACCATATCTACTATACATACACAGTGCTACACACATCTGTGCTTACCCATTTGCGACATGAGGGCGTTATGATGGTGTAAACATCAGACGAAAATGTCGTAATATTTCGCAATTTTCGAGATACCGCCGCCGCCGCGCCGCCGCCGGGTCGGGAGATAATAAATCAATATTTCCCCCTGTCTGCTTACCTGTAGTCTCCCTATTGGACGTTGCTTCGTCGCTATAGTAACCTTTGAGCTTCATCGTATGTCTATAACATGAACAAATAAAACAAATATTGATTTATGAGGTGGTGTGCTGAACTCTATTATTCTACCTACATTTATAAAAATCTTATTGTACGGGTAAGGTACATTTAAATGATAAAACTGATAGAGTTAAAATTATATATTGATAGTCCAAATGATTTACACCCGAATAATTAACAAATTGATAATGATCGACACACGGCAAAATGTACGTTATTGATGTATGATATTATTGCCCGAAACGCGTGATGCACCTACTCGTTGATACCTTGAATACATGAATTATATGCATTTCACGACGTGTCGATGTCAGCATAAAACTAAAACTATTGATATGTACGGGTTTGCTCGTACACTTATTAAAACGGCGAAAGTTTGGATGTTGGTGGCTCTTTTACGGCAGTAAGTTCAAAGTTATGGTATTGAATGCAGTTTTCACTGATTTATTGCTAGAGGTTTTACTTAAAATATAGGCTCTGTGTATATAATAGTTGCCGGAGCAAAGCGAGGTAAGGTCGCTATAGTCTGTGCGGAACTAGTTGGCCGCGCCTTAGGAGTGGGGTCGCCTGCACGCGGTGGGACGGAGGGGCGCTTGCTTTTGTTCACAGTAACCCGCCGCCTCACCTCCGTCCCTACATGAGGCGCGGCCAACTAGTTCCACGCGGAATATAGTAAAAAATATGAATACAAAAAACGAGCTGGACCCGGATTTTTAATTAGTGTCTACGATTGTCAACTGATCGCAACGCCCTCAAGCGGTCGCACTCGTTATCCGCCGAGCGCATCGACGTGGTGACGACATCACAGCGCAAGCGAACGAAGATGCGGGGGCCGGGGGAGAGCGGACGACGCGACACTAGCGACGCGCGGCGGTTCTTCAATCGAATTTTTCAAATAGTGCACACACGCAACGAAACAGCGCACTAAGTGACTTGCAATTTTGTAAATCTCGCAATAAAAGGAATTTAGTTGAAATTCACGCAGAATCTCATCATTTAAATGACCTGACTCCTCAAACACGCATACACACCAACATAATTTGGACCTTCGAGCCGAACATCCGAGAAGAAGCAGCGTCACGGAGCGGGATCTTCTGGTGTCCTGGAGGAGCAACGCAGCTACGGTCAGGTCAATCAATCCTTTATTCCTTTCAAATTCCCTAAGTTTCAATTTGTGCCAATATCTTTTGTGAATTTGTGATCATTTTACCGTTGGAAAACCGTGAGTAGCTACCTACATACTTGACTTCTTTCTTTTGCAATCTTCCATTATGGCGAAAAAGTGTGACGAAATTATTAGTGACCTAGTTAAAAAACGCGGATCAATTAAACGTAAAGTAACTTTATTTTCAAAATACGTGCAATTACTAATTTGTTCTGACTCTGACGTAACAGACGCACAAAGAGCCGAGTTAGAGGACCGTTTCGATGCCTACAAAGTATTATTCGAGCAATACACTAAGATTCAAGATGAATTAGAGTTATTTTTGCACGACACGCAGCTAGACGAAGAGTTACTGGATAGGGAAGAATTCGAGAATCGATATTATTCTATTGTAGGGAAGTGTAAATGCATCTTGAAACCAAATAATAGTAATAGTAGTACTCAGAGCGCGCCGAGTCAAATTCGCGTTCCAAACGGTATGAAATTACCCACAATTACTTTGCCCAAATTCGACGGTACATATGACCAATGGCTTGAGTTTCGGGATACTTATTCATCCATGATACACAAATGCGAAAGTTTAGAAAATATACAAAAGTTTCATTACTTGCGGTCGGTACTCACAGGCGATGCATTACAGGTAGTCAAAGCGCTAGAATTCACTTCAGATAATTATTTAGTGGCGTGGAGTCTATTAGAAAATAGATATAATAATGACCGTTTGTTACAACAAAATCACGTAAATGCTATATTGTTCGCGGAGCCGTTAATTAAGGAATCAGCTGTGTCTATTCGAAAGTTAATAGACTTAATTCTTAGAAACATGCGGGCTTTAAAAACATTAGAGGAACCTACCGAACACTGGGACACTCTAATAATCCACATAATTGTTCCAAAGTTAGATTCCTCATCAGAACGCGAATGGGAACGTTACAAAGGCACGCTTCCAAAGGACAGAAAATTAAAACTGTCTGATATGATGACGTTCCTCCAGGATCGTGCTGATTTCTTAGAAGCGGTAGTTAAGCCCAACAAAAAACAAACGGTAGACACTCACAACAGTCACAACATTCACACAAAGAAACCATCAATTACAAAGTCACACAGTCACGTTATTACACACAAAGATAACAAAAGAAAAACATTTAGTAATAGTTCACAACGTTTTAAATGCGATCAGTGCGGTTCCAACCACCCGTTATATTCCTGTGAGGATTTCCTTAGCTTATCCCTTCAAGATAAATTAAAATTCATTGACGAGAAAAAGCTATGTCGTAATTGTTTACGAACAGGTCACGCATTGAACGAGTGTTGGTATGGGCCGTGCAGGCATTGCAACAAAAAACATAACTCATTAATTCACAACGATGCTGTCGTAGACGCTCGTACATCATCAGCTGTTGCTCAAATCACGCAAATAGTGCCTCAGTCTGAATGTGATACGAGTACTACACACACACATACACCGCTAACTACTTCCCACAAATCTCACACATTGAACCAGGATGATAATAATATAAATCCGCATTGTTTTCAAAATCCCGTATTATTATCAACCGCATTAGTGGAAATAGCGGACATACATAATAAATATCACACAACGTTGGGCTCTTCTAGACAACGGGAGCCAACACTGTTTCATATCCGAATCGTTATGTAAACAGCTTGATCTTCAAATGATACAGTCCACTGTGCAAGTAATAGGGGTAGGTAACACTATCTCCAATTCCACGCAATCTTGTCACATTAAATTGCGGTCTAAGACTAACTCGTTCATCACAAGTTTTAATTGTTTAGTTTTACCACGCATAACCGCACAATTACCATCATTAGGAGGTAATTATAAAATAGATATACCTCAAAACATTCAACTTGCAGATCCTGAGTTCTATATGTCTAACGAAATTAATTTATTGTTAGGGGCAGATAGGTTCTGGGATTTGCTGAGTGAAGGTCTGATACGGTTACCGAACGGTCCCTATTTACAAAACACGCAATTAGGTTGGGTCATATCGGGAACCGTACACAAAAAGGTATCACGAGTTAACCTAACTCATTGTAATTTCACGCAAACTTTAGACTTAGAACTCAAACGGTTTTGGGAACTGGAAGAAATACCGACAACACACAATAAATTAAGCAAAGATGAAAGTGCATGCGAAAATTTATTCAAAGAGACGACGTTACGCGACGTTAACGGTCGTTTTTCCGTGCGCATACCGTTGAGTCAATCAGCTGATGTTTTGCATGATACATTTACTATAGCAAAAAACAGGTTTCTTGCACTCGAACGCAAACTGATTAGGAGCGCGCCTAGCTATAGAAAAATGTACAAGGAATTTATGAGTGAATATTTAGGTCTGGGTCACATGACGCGCATTTCAGAATATTCTTCACCATGTTACTTTTTGCCACATCATGGTGTTTACAGGGAACATAGTTCCACAACAAAACTTAGGGTGGTTTTCGACGCTAGTGCTAAGTCCACCTCAGGCATATCACTCAACGACATACAACACATTGGTCCTACATTGCAAAACGATTTGTTTTCAATATTACTTCGGTTTCGGCAATTTAAATATGTCGCATGTGCTGACGTAGAAAAAATGTATCGACAAATATTGATTCAGCCTGACCAGAGGGACTTGCAACTGATACTGTGGCGGGAAGATCCTTCCGACCCGCTCGGTGTATACCAACTTAACACCGTTACGTATGGCACAGCGTCAGCTCCTTACCTCAGTATCAGGTGTTTAAAACAACTCGCCTCAGAATGTGAAGATGACGTCATCGCGCAAGTAATTAATGATGATTTTTACGTTGACGACCTAATCACGGGACATCAGGATCAAAAACGGTTATTAGAAATATGCAACGGTGTTTCTAAAGTACTTGAATCAGGTTGTTTTCCCCTTAGAAAATGGATATTTAACTCATCCATTTCTAAGTCCGAGTTACCGTCTGCATCTAAGGAACTATCGTTAGATGAAAACTGTCATACCAAAACATTGGGTATGGGATGGTTTTATGCATCTGATGAACTGCATTTTACCACTAAATGTGATCATGACGTAACACGCGTTACTAAACGTCATATACTCTCACTAATCGCACAAATTTATGACCCTTTAGGTTTACTTACGCCAACTATTATTATAGCTAAAATTATTTTACAAAAGGTGTGGCTATCCAAAATAGGCTGGGATGACGCAGTTCCTAAAACTATACTAATCGATTGGCAAAATTTCATTGACAAATTACACTTTTTACAAGACATACGCATTCCTAGGTACGTAATGGGAGACAATACACACATAACTGAGCTACACATTTTCTGCGACGCGTCGCAAGACGCATATGGGGCGTGCGCTTATGTACGTAGCTATACGGATGCACAGATAACAGTCCATTTATTGTGTGCGAAAAGTAAAGTTGCGCCAGTCAAACCGGTTACTATACCGCGCTTAGAATTATGCGGTGCGGTAGTAGCTGCTAAATTGTTTACAAAAATTACTCACGCATTAAGATTAACTTTTAATAACGTTTATTTTTGGTCTGACTCCACGATAGTTTTAGGATGGCTTAGGATGTCACCTAATTTATTAAAAACATTTGTGCAGAATCGTGTTGTTCAAATAAATGAACTCACGGGTGACAAACCGTGGCTTCACGTCGCAGGTAAACAAAATCCTGCTGACCTTTTATCGCGCGGCGTACATTTAGATGCACTCAAATCATGTGAGATGTGGTGGCGAGGCCCGCCTTTCTTACACGTTCCTAACACGCAGTGGGAACACGATATTGGTTTTAGTAGTGTTAGTCACGACGAATTACCTGAATTAAAATCAATTAAAACTTCATTACTCGTTCAAATAGATTCAGATAATGACATATTCGAACGATATTCATGTTTTAATCGTCTGCGACGAGTAGTAGCATACATTATGCGTTTTATTAATAATAGTCGCACAAAAATAAAAACACAGCGCCTCACAGATTGTCTTTCCGTAGAGGAATTAAATATTTCGGTTAGAATTTTAACTCGCATCGCACAACGTCAATCTTTCCCAGACATATGCAGTCAATTAAACTGCAAAGGTCACTTAAAATGTCCACGCAGCATTTCTAGTCTAAATATATTTTTTGATGATCACAATTTGATCAGAGTAGGAGGTAGAATAGAATACTCTGAGTCGTTCTCGTACGACAAAAAACATCCTTTGTTGTTATGTGGTAAACATAAGTTCACTCGCCTTATATTTGAGTATCAGCACAAGGTATTATTACACGCGGGGGCTCAGTTATTACTGGCCACTATTCGAAATACCTGGTGGCCTCTTCGAGGGCGTAACTTGGCCAAGCAAGTAGTGCACGCCTGTATGAGGTGCAAGCGTACGAGACCTAAACCCTTAACCATTCAAATGGGTAACCTGCCTACTGAACGGTTGAAGCCAGGGTATCCATTTATTCGCAGTGGTGTAGATTATGCTGGGCCATTGTTCATGTTGAACCGTGCCGGAAGGGGGGCAAAGCTAATAAAATGTTACATTTGTCTCTTCGTCTGCTTTGCTACGCGCGCAATACATTTAGAGTTAGTAACAAGTCTAACTAGTGAAGCATACTTAATGGCATTGAAACGGTTCATCTCTCGACGTGGCAAACCATTGCAGATTTATTCTGACAATGGTAAGACATTTGTAGGAGCACAAAAAGAATTTTCAAATTTTTTAACCTCATCCAAATCAGATATAATTAATTTCACAACTGATAATTTCATTGATTTTAAATTTATTCCGCCTTATTCGCCTCACTTTGGTGGGTTGTGGGAGGCAGGAGTCAAGGCTTGTAAATCGCATTTATGTCGGGTTATGGGTAACGCACATTTAACTTACGAAGAGTTGAGTACGGTATTGGCACAAATTGAGGCTGTCCTCAACTCCCGACCTATGTCCCAAATGTCCACCGATCCAAATGACCTACTTCCTTTGACTCCTGCTCACTTCCTGATTGGCCGGCCACTCACTGCACCTGCCAGCCTGGACCTCACCGCTAAGGCTACCCAATGCCTACCACGCTATGATCGCATCGAACAACTGAGGCAACACTTTTGGCGTCGCTGGTCGACTGAATACATCTCCGAGCTCCAGAAAAGGACCAAGTGGCAGCTCGACAAAGACGCGCTAGTCCCTGGCGCTCTCGTCGTGATCAAGGACGACAACTTACCCCCCCTGAGATGGCGCCTCGGACGGGTACTGGAGACGTTTGCCGGCAAGGATGGCATATCACGCGTGGCCACCATCAGAACAGAGGCGGGTGTCATGCGAAGATCATACTCAAAGATATGCCCGCTTCTGCATCCCGACGAAAACCAAACTCCATTGGAACCTGGTGCTTCCAAGGCCGGGGGCATGTCTACGATTGTCAACTGATCGCAACGCCCTCAAGCGGTCGCACTCGTTATCCGCCGAGCGCATCGACGTGGTGACGACATCACAGCGCAAGCGAACGAAGATGCGGGGGCCGGGGGAGAGCGGACGACGCGACACTAGCGACGCGCGGCGGTTCTTCAATCGAATTTTTCAAATAGTGCACACACGCAACGAAACAGCGCACTAAGTGACTTGCAATTTTGTAAATCTCGCAATAAAAGGAATTTAGTTGAAATTCACGCAGAATCTCATCATTTAAATGACCTGACTCCTCAAACACGCATACACACCAACAATTAGTATCAATAAATAGTTATTTGTTATACAAGAGTGCAAAGTTGCTTTTTAACCGCGTGCTCAATTTTGATGACCGAGCAAGCGAAGGATTCTAAAATTGAATCACGAGCGGAGCGAGTGATTCAAAAATTAGAATCCTGAGCGTCAGCGAGGGAATTAAAAGAGCACAAGGTGAAAAATCTTTGCACTCGAGTGCAACACGTAACTTTTCATCCCACCTCAGCGAGGAAATGACTAACAAAAACATTTACAACCACAAGATACTTTTATTTCAGTTTAGGTATTAAATACTATATGTTATGTAAGTTTTACAGATTATTCTTTAAATTATAACAAATAATACTAGGTATAATTAAGAGAAATTGAAAATAACGTTGCTACAATTACTTGAGTGTAATATTTTTGTTAGGTATTTTAATGTTGGTGTTAGACTTAAAAAAGTACACCAAGAAACTTCCGATAGGCTTGTTGAAAAAATATCGATACATCGATATTTTTTTTATGTATCGATATTTTTGAGCGATATTTAATATTTCGTTAAATCGATGCATCGATATAAAATTCAAAGTATCGAAAAGGTATAAAAATCTATATTTTTTACAGACCAATAAACATTTATAAGTTTTAAGATTATAAAATCCCAAAAGGAATACTTTTTTTATACTAACATCTTTTTAACAAATTATATTTAATGTTTTTTTTTTTTTTGGTCGACTTGATTTGTTGTTTTATAATTTGGTTTTTAAGATATATCGCCCATATATCGATATAAAATTTAAATAAAAATATCAGTATCGATACTGATATTTTCAAAAAATATCGAATCGATACTTTGTTGCATTTAGACTCGGCACCTGGGGAAGGTTCCAAGTCTGAGATTTTAACAAATTAAAAAAAAGTTGTATGATTAATTCGGCGCCAGGGGGGTAAAAGCACGATGTTCTAAATTCAATTTACTTTGTCTCTCTAGAGGATAAAAACGACTTTTGCACTCAGATATCGAAGAGTAAAAATACTCTTTCCGAGATGGTGGGATGAAAATTATATTATTCTACATATTCCGAAAAGAAATTTTATTCGTTTTTATACAATAATATTAAGATTTTGGTAAATTTCAATTCACAATTACTGGATAATAAATCTACTAAATTAAAAATCTATTCTTAAATATTATAAGTAAAATAAAATAATAATAAAATAACTATTTACAATATGGCATCAAAAAACTCCTCCGCATCGCTATCAGCTGGAAGGGTACCCTGCAGGCTGGCTGCATTTATTCAATTTATTCAAGAACAAAATGCATTTGTGTATGAATATCAAACAACATCAATTTAAAAAAAAAATAACAATAAATTACCTAATTAGAATTATCCAATAAAAATAGATTAATAATAAATAAAAATTAGATTAAATTAACAAAATAAGATTGAAGCACAAAAATAACATCATTAAATTTAAATTAATACAGAATTACAAAAATATAAGTATGTCAGTTTATTTATTTATAAATCATTAATGTTGTATAGACACCTTTCCCATAGGAATGCTTTAAGCTTACTTTTGAATGAACCCTTATACAATGCAACTTTTAGAGCTAATGGTAATTTGTTAAATACTTTAACAGCCTGATATTGCGGAATATGCTTTGCGATGTCATGCATTACCACGTTGTATGGCAATGCTGATTCTCTGACCAAAATAAAGGCCAGCCTTTGGGTCCCGGGAATTGCGAAAAGGCGTTTGGCAATGCCCTTAAAAAGTGAATGAGCACCCGGACCCCATGGCCTCAGCGTACATATAATTTTTAGTCGTTATAGTGGTACTAGAAACAGAACCTCTGTGATAATTTCCACTCTATACCTATTACGGTTCATGACATACTGCCCGCTGACAGACAGACGAACGGGTGGATGGACAGCGAAGGCTTCGTAATAGGGTCCCGTTGGCATCCGGGTACGGAATCCTAAAAACATATTAGTCCAGTAAGCAACGCCGCGCTAAGTTTATTCTGTCCATAATTTCAGAAATTATTGATCGGATTTTCATACAGTTTTCACTGATATCAAGTGAGATTATCTAGGCAGGCTCTAGACTATAATTTATGAATAATAGAGGATAATTAGGGCCGCACTCAGAGACTTCACTTAGCGTAATTAATGACAATAAACTATTATGGAAGAATAGGCCAAGATGTAGTAGCCACACTGTTTGCTATTCTCTGAGTTTGACAATCTATATAAATAAAAATGAATCGCCGAAATGTTGTACGCGCATAACTTCCGAACAAATGCACCAATTTTAATAATTCTTTTTTTGTTGTGTTCATTAGGGGGCGTTCATAAAATACGTGAGATGTTTAAGGGGGGGAGGGGGTCGAGTCAAATCTCATCTAATCTTACGTTGGAGAGAGGGGGGTCTCGGCAAATATCACGCAATTTTTTTTCTGATTGAAACAAGAAAAAATATACTATTTTGGTCCATTTAATCCAGATTGTACATGCTTAATGTTTAATCTTAAGCGTAATCGTAATACGATTAAGATCGTTTACTAATTCGTTCGAAAGAAAATAATTTCACTCATACTTCTACGTTATTCATCTACTGACTGAAACCACCATATTTGTTTTATACCAAATACCTCAATTTAATCTGAATTTACGGTACAGTGTAGCCCGTCCTTTGTTTTCGCGCCACTGTCAGCCGAACGTTTACGTAAGAAACCCACATTTTGAAAAATCTCACGTTAGATTAGGGGATGGGGGAGGGTGTTCAATAAAATCTCACGTAATTTATGGACGCCCCCTTACTGCGTTAAAGCCTACTTAAACTGGTGGATTAAAAAAACATACAAACCTTGTCCTGACGACAAGGTTTATGTGTTTTTTTAATCCACCAAAGCTGCGCACGGGTCGCTAGTTAGCGATACATAATTAATCTGTATATAAGGAAAAGGTGACTGACTGATCAAGGCACAGCTCAAACCACTTAACGGATTGGGCTAAAATTAGGCACACAGATAGATATTATGACGTAGGATACTAAGCAAGGATTTTGGGGAATTCCCAAGGAATTAGGAAAAATATATAAACGCGAAGTAGTTTTGAACAAGTTTACGATTGATATGGGACGCGTATTAGTCGTAAACTTGTTCGTTTGACCTCGAAAGGTTTTTCGTTTACAAAATACGAGGACACGCAAACACGTTCACAATTGTGAATGGAAGCACGTTTCTCTACTGGCACGTTGCCCACATAAAAGTAAGGTCAGGGTCGGGTCTGTCTCACACTTGTTGATTCAAGAATGGAGAGGCAGCTGTTCAGGGGTGAACGACAAAAGACATTAAAAGTTCAAGGGCAGACCCGCTTGGCTAGACAAGGGGGACGGAATATATTTACGAACGGTTTCAAAATGAACACAAGGATTTTTGTTTGGTGGCCGAATTTATAAATCGTGTTATGCGAGTATAAATAAAAGGGTTTAAAAACTTTTGTATGGTTACTGACCGTCATTTGTTGTTGAAATTTGAATTGACCGTTTATAAAAACGAAAATTAATTTATTTTTGGAATTGGTTGGGTTGGGTAAATATATATATATCACCGCCGGGGTCGCGGAAGAATGTCAACACGTTCTCGCACCCCGGCTGAATGGTGATGAGCCGAACACCCGTCTGGTTTTAGTGGGTATACGTCCTTTTCAGGATGGAGTCCCACACACCGCGCCGCCTTCCCCAGGGCGGCGTGACGGTGCACAAAGCATTTCCAGACGCAAAAAAAAAAAAAAGAAAAAAAAGGATAAATATATATATAATGCATTGTTGTTTTTGAGGTTGTTGTTTTTTTGGTAACCATAATTTCTATAAATACAACCATTAGCACAAGAATGAAAATAGATACGATAATAATTATATCTTACTAATATTTATTATAAAGGTGAAAGTGAAAGAGTTTATGAAACTCCACGCGGGCGGTGCCACGGGCAAAAGCTACTTCTTTATATAATATAATAATATTTAATGTGTTTTTTATATGAATTGTTAAAATACTATTTATACAAATATATTTGTCTTGTTTTGTCTGAGTGTCGACAATTGTCGATGGAGCCTAATAAATAAAACCAACTTAAGAATTAAACGAATGTAAGTGGAATTTGCGAAAGATTTTGGAAAGAGAAAAAAGGGGAAACCATTCTTCTTCTTCGTGTCGATGGTACGATTTTTTGTTTTTAAGTTAAATTTGGTGTGCCCAAAACTTCGCCACTTCCACAGCATCGTCAGTGGCAGCTAAGAGGTCGTTTGATTGCAGGTTGCGGGGCACAAAGGACAGGATAGGAGGTGCACCATTGTTTGCGGCACAGTTCCACAACCACACCCTGCAGTCGTTTTATCGAGATATCCCCACTTCACCAGGTTTGAATTACACCTCCCCACTTGGGTTCGGAGTCGGTGCCATTCAGCCATTCAGCATGCCAGCCATTCAGAAGATGAGAAGATGATCTGGTTAAAACAGCTGGAAAAACCTGGACTAGACTAGAGAGAGAAGATTGGAAAGCGTTGGAGGAGGCCTCTGCCAAAGGGCACACAGAATTAAAAAAACCTTTATATAAAAACAAGGATAATTATCTTTTTGTATTTTTTTAAAGCATTTTCCATGCTAAGATTACAAGTTATTTTTAATGAAGGAAAAACTGCGTCTTCTGGTTTACCTAACCAGAAGACGCAGGTTCGAATTTTGCCCGCCAGCCGATTTTTTCCTTCATTAAAAATAACAAGGATAATTTATAAAAAATGTATACTTATATCTGAAAGAGGCTATAAATAAAAAAAAATAAAAAAGTGGGATTTGCATCTACATCATCAGAATACCTAGCCCAGGTATGCCTCCTTATAGTAAATAGCATGGACTTAGAATTTGTGTCCAACAATGGCAAGATATACTCTTAGAGGATGTCAGGCATCTGGCTAATTTGGATGCAGGGATCTGGATAATGTATCAACTTTATAGCAGGGTAACTCTTAATAAGGAAACCTTTTTAGGGAAACCGAATAAAAAAAGAATTTACTAATTTAAAACAAAGAGGTCTTAGTACTCTTGGATTTTTTTTGTAGAAAAAGTACTTAAACACATGTGAATAAGCCTTTTGTCGTGGCCTACACAAATATGAGACCTAAAAAATATATCCGTGGAATACACACTTTTTTTTTGGTCAGGCGGGGTTCGTACCTACGACAGTGGGCAGTCGAAAATGTAGCCGCTGTCGCTTAGAAAACCAACGTTGTAAATTATTGGTAGATGTATGAATTTGTCCATAGATGAATTTCTAGCCCACCCACTTTGCCACCCTCCCTGGTAATCAATACAGAACCCCTCAACGCGCATGCGTCATTTTCAAAGCTTTGTACCCAATCTGCCCGGCCCGGCACTTTGCTCGAGCGTTCGGGAGCCGTCGTCCGCTATTTTGAAGTATTTAATAAGGTGAGTGATTCTTGTGGAGTGTTCTTTGTGAAATAGTGCTTTGTTTGCTATGTGATACAGTGAAAAAAGGATTAGGTAAATTCGTTACTGCTAGTCAAGCGTAAAAATAGATTTAAAAGTGAAAATGCGCATGGATTGAAAAGTGAGACAGTTGATTTTAAGGAGGTAAGTGCTGAGATGATGGCTGATAAAGATGGATGGGACGGATAGTGTTGTGGAAGGGATTTTTGTCTAATGGTACATTATGAACTGACCCCTCATTGTATAAGCCGCCTGTTTAATCTGAGGTCTAGCTTATACTGGCCATTCTGATGTTGTAGTTGTGTGTATGCAAATGAATGCGTCTTTTTAGGGTAGGTTAAAATTATACGGAACCTTTTAGGTGGGGGTCCGACTCGCACTTGACCGGTTTTATTTAACTTAACTGTGTGTATGTATGTCATGTGCATTGATTGTCTTTGCTCCTATTTAATGAATTAGGATCCCCAGAGCTAAGGTCATTTTTTATGGCAAGTCATTGGGTTGGTGCAGTATCGTGATCGAGATCGCATCTTGACAGATAAACAAAATGGCGGCAAAACGATATCGACGCTTTTCAATCGGCTTTACTGCGCATGTGCAATGTTTACCCACCTCCGGCCGGGCCGGCTACCGGGGTCTAACGACTGCACTGTGACAAAGAATCTCTTCCTTTTTTAATCTGTTTCATGTTTCATGTTTATATTTTGTACCAAATTTTATCGAAACATACAGACACACAGACACACAGACACACAGACACACAGACACACAGACACACAGACACACAGACACACAGACACACAGACACACAGACACACAGACACACAGACACACAGACACACAGATACACAGACACACAGTCACACAGACACACAGACACACAGACACACAGATACACAGACACACAGATACACAGTCACACAGACACACAGTCACACAGACACACAAGCAGACAGACACACAGGCATACATATTACATATATACAGACATACAGACATACAGACTTACAGACATACAGACATACAGACATACAGACATACAGACATACAGACATACAGACATACAGACATACAGACATACAGACATACAGACATACAGACATACAGACATACAGACATACAGACATACAGACATACAGACATACAGACATACAGACATACAGACATACAGACATACAGACATACAGACATACAGACATACAGACATACAGACATACAGACATACAGACATACAGACATACAGACATACAGACATACAGAGATACAGACATACAGACACACAGACACACAGACACACAGACACACAGACACACAGACACACAGACACACAGACACACAGACACACAGACACACAGACACACAGACACACAGACACACAGACACACAGACACACAGACACATAGACACACAGACACACAGATTGCCTTGCGATGCACTTGTATTGCGTACCTGCCTATTGGGCTGATTGACGGGTCTGGAGGTAGACTTTTCAAGTCCCCCTTTGGCTAATAGTTCATCGATGCAGGAGGTCTATCAAAGTTCTCCGACGCTATGCTACACTTTATGTGAGATCAGAAAAGAAGTGGATGTGTGTGTGTGTGCGTGTGCGTGTCATATTTGTATTTGTATCTCACGGCCTGCTGCTGATCTGCTTTTGGTGTGAGCAAAGATAATGTATGTATAGGATTATTTAAACAATGCTAACGACTATTGTTGTTTCAGAGATACAAGACTATCGCTGAATTAGATCAGATCCACGATTTTCGAGATGGATAACAGCGATCTGGATTTAAATGTCGCTAATATCTCGGTGAGTATTTTGACTTATATGTGTATGTTATAAAATATGTATTATTGCTATGTTGAATGTATTGAAGTATCCTGGTGTGCTACGTTTTAACCTCCTTTGAGAATATTTCTTGTTTTTTTTTTGCTCAGAATTTTAAATAGGTCAAAATTGTTGTGACTTTTCTACCTAAATTCTACTGATACTACCTCATTAGCCTAGTGGTGTCGATTTCCAGATCGAGAAAATATGTTATTGGGATTTTCTAAGAAATTTTCAGTAGCAGCTCGGTGCTCTGCTTATCCCTTTCTGGAATACAGGCGTTTATTTTATGTAACATTTTTGTATCTTGTACGCTTTATTAGTTATCTATGTCTGTGCGATTTCTTCTGCGCCTGCGCTGCTAGCGCAGTCCTGCACTGCACTCATGCGCAGCGATTGTTATGCGCATACTCATAATTTCCAACATAATTATGCGACTATGAATGAAATCCAGAAGGAAAGTCGGCATTGTTAAGCAATTTCATAAACATTTCGACTGCGAATAAACATTCAAATTGTTTTAGTTCATATTTCGTTACTGCTTTAATATTTTAAATTAACAACCTTAACATTTTAATTTTTTTGTGCACTCCTCTATTGTGCCTTCTCTGTCTCATACTCCTCCGTGCGAGCAATGTGCTTATAAAGAAGTAAAAAGCTGTTTCTGCGATTGTCTTTACCCGCTACCGCCCGTACCTATCCTCCTAGGCCCTACCCTACCTAATAGCTTTGCGAATGCCACAACATATATTTTATAGAATTTCTTTTCTGAAACGTGTTTTCTTTTCAGGAGCTAATGGATGAGTTTACTCGTACTATTCTCTTCTGCAAGAATATGACTAGTGAGTATTATATTTACTATTTTGTATTATATGTGTTGGTGTAAGAATGTGAATCTTAGGTGACCTGCGAGCCTCTCCTGATATCCTCCGATCAAGATTAGTTTAAGGCTGCACGTTCAAAGGATTTAGTCGGTGTAAATTAAGTATAATTATGTATAGGTAACTTAAGCTTTTGCCAAAAAAGGTTGCTTTGGAATTATCCCCCGCTCTATGGGGATAATTCTTTAAGTGTGCTACTTTTTTCTCCAATCAACGCACTACGAGGTCCAAAGAAAGCAGGATTTGCATATTCGCCAATTGTAAGCCCCTTCACAGATTCTACGATACAAATTCGCATCTGTTAAATCGCGTCGCATCGCAAAACGACATCACCCACACAAAGTAGGGTGAGTTACGCAAATAAATATATGTGTATATATAAACAGCATTCTTTTGTTGATCCAATATTCATTTTTAGTAACAAATGTTGATCCAGCCAGATTAACATTTGGACCTACGTTTGACATAATATTTTACCGTTTGTTGATCCAATAGACAATTTTAACTTTGCAAATGGACCAATGGCAACGCAGCAAATTTTGTTATTGGTTGATAGAGAATAGACGTGGCCATTCCATGCAATAAAAAAACCGATTGTTTCGAATATCCTACGATGTTATTTATGATTAAAAATCTATATGCACGATAAATTGTGATTTTCGGATAATAGATACCTTGTTTGTACTGATTCATAAGAATTTGTTTTAAATACGAAGAGAAACATTAATAAGAAACTTTAACAAAATTATACTTTATCTATTTTTCTTTATCTATCAATTGTGCCCTCGGCGATGGCTAGGTAAACTCCATAAAAATATTGTCTTACCACCTACTTGTAACTTTATTATAGATTCAATTCAACAAAAATGTAGGGTAGCTGTAAGTAATTAAAATGTTAAGATGCCTACCACATTAGTCACATAGATTAGAATACCCTTTAATTAGTCACCCGTGACCATGGACGCTAGGAAGGGTCCGAAACGTCGGGATTAAAATAATAATATAATATCAATATTTAAACGCGATAAAATCCGTAATAAGTAGTTTTTTTCAAAACTAGATATTGAAAAAAACTACTTATTACGGATTTTATCGCGTGTCAGAAATTAGTATATTAATTGATGTTATAATAATTATTATGAATAACTTTTCTCAAGTATAACCTGAACTAGAATCTATCCTAACCAATCACAGCGTGCGATGTTGTCGCTTTGAACTATTAGACGAAGTAATCATTTTAGCTACAGTATCGTCGGATCAACATTGACAATACAGCCGGTTCATATTAAATCAATCAATAATACTTATAATATATAATAATTATATATAATAGCTTACAAGAGATACGATTTTGACATAACATCCATACAAATGTATCGGCTGATTTGATATAGGAACTGGTCGCTAACAAATTACGCCGAGTAACTGTTAGAAGCACGGAGATGGTTCACGAAGATTCGAAAATATTCATAGACACGCATAGAAATCAATCGTTGGTGCGGCGCCCACGCGGTAACGAAGATCTACTAACTAGCTCGACACAGCTCAATGGCCGAGAACAATACGGCCGCAAGTACCTGCTCGTACTGTGTCACGCGCTCGAGACTGGTCAACGGCCGAGAACAATAGGCGCGCAAGTACCTACGCGTATTTTGTAGAGAATTCGCGATGTTCGGTACTGGAATCTTCGTAGCCGTATAAATATCGGTCTTTGGGCATGGACAGGGCACTGGCTAAACGCATTCGGTACTTCGCCACTAAATGTCCGGTTAAGTTTTTAAAACTCCCTTGAGGTAAAACCTACGTCCAACGAAAAAAAAAAACCGGAGAAGGCAGTTTTGGACACGGTAAAGTGAACATCAAACTACAACAGCACGCCAAATATCGATAATTTTATCAATATATCGATAATTTTATCAATATTATGTTAATTATATCGAAATAGTTGTTTTGTGTGTTTTAAGTTTCATCAAAGTGTTTTGTTGTTTATTAATTTATCCCGAATCCCAGCTCGTAACAATTTCATGTACCTACATCAATTAAACAACGAATGTGAAAATTACGGGTATATTCTCGTTTATTTTCTTTAATCGCAATGGGATCAAAATAGGTCGGATCAACATTTGTTAAAATTCATGCTGGATCAACAATTACTTTAAAGGGTCAAAAATTACAGTAAAGTCAATATTTAATATTATAAAATATATAAATGTTTTTAAAAAGATTTTCCTAAATTTTCTTTTTAAAAGTGGAATATCGCTTACTGGCTAATCACGAAATCCCAGAAACGTCAGCATTTAAAGTATTTAAAATTCGGACTAGGTAAATTAGTTTGTTCTGGTTGCCATAAAAAAATATGAAGAGCTTTTAGTCTATAATCACAACAAAATTGATAATTATGTAGAAAATTGTCCAAGGATACAAGTATTTTAGTTACATTTCGTCAACTTTTACTATGAGCTTGAGCAGTACTTCTCTCTATTCGTCTACGTTTTTGCGATTTGGTGGTGATGGTTAGAATTAATTACAAATCTTTCTAATTATGTATACCTTCTTCTTTAATTTTATTCCTACTGTGAATTTTTATTTTTACTCTATCATCAGTGAACGTTAATACCTCAATGGACTGCCATGAATAGGTATGTAGAATCGGTTCTTTTTTTCAAGATATTGGATATTTCTACTACAGCAGATTTATGGACGACAAAGGTAAGTTTAATATGTAATCTCTGCCTAATAATAACCAGAGAAATAAGTACAGTTGGCATAAAAGTAGGTGGGCTACTATTTTAAAATTGTACCGCACGATTTTTAATTTCTGCTTTATATAGCAATAAGGTCGATTTTCATATAGCGACGTCTTGTGGTTCGTTTAAATGTTACAATATGTCAAAACTGTGGTGCAAGCATGGAAGAAATGTGACGAAATGTAACAATACGATAAAAACGATAATTTTATCGGCATGTAACTAAGGAAGATAACGAACGCTTTTATCGGCATTATAATATCTTTTAATTGACGCATATATATACTATTAAAATAAGTTCCCTATCAAGCAATAGTACTAAGATTTAACGATAAAAATCGACATAAAAGTCTTAGATAAAATTACACTGATGAGCTGTCAATAAAGGATTTGACGATAAAAATGGATATTATGTCGACGGTTCCGTGCTCGCAACTCCGTTTATTAACAACCATAATGATATTTTTACTTGATACTAAGTATTTTGAAAATTGCTACACCACCAACGACCGTATGTGTTTCGGTTAAATTGAGCTTAACTAGATGACTTTACTCTAAAATTTTAATATTTAGAGTGATTGATAAGTGCCCCTATTTGAAGACAGGACGGCACCGACGCAAAATTCTACAGATTTTCAGGAATGTCAATCAAGAAAAGGAGGTCACCTAAAGCCCATACCCAAATTTGTACCAGAGGTACATGACAGCTGTCAAGTTGATAGTTTTTACCATGAAATCACTATGAAACTGCTAATAATCTGCCGTAATGGCGTGCGTTTGGCATTCCGAAACTGACACTGACAGTTTTTACTATGAAATCATTACGAAACAGATAAAAGTGTGCCAAAATGGCGTGATTTTTCTCAAATTAAAAGTTTTTTTCTCAATCCCCAGTCAACATAAAAAAAGTACGACTAGAGTTTTAACCAGTGTAATACAGAATATTTTTTCCAATAAGTGTACCTTCGGTACATCATTTGGGCCAATTTCGATGACCTCCTTTGCAGTATTTCGTCTAAAACGGGTCACGCATTTATCAATAACCCCTCGTATAAATAATATTTTCGGTACGTATAGGAATTATATTTAATTACCTAATCGTTTTTAGATAATATAATACCAGTCAATTAAACTATTGTTAAATTTAGACAAGACTTTCCACAATGTGTAACCAAATAATAGAAAGCATCACACCAAGCTACGAAGTCAATATAATTAATTGTTTAAAAAAAATTAAATCGACAGAGTAAATTAACTTTTTTATAAAATCTCTTTAAATTATACAGTGTTACGAGTTTACAAAAACGGGCACTGTAAATAAAAAGAAGTTACCGCGTGTAAAATATTTATAAGTAATTAAATAAATTTACATCACCTGCCCGCGTTTTTACTCAGACCCCAAAGGAATATTGACACAAATGTCACAAAAATCCTATGGTGCGACAGGGTAACAGACAAAGAGACTTACTTTCGCATTTTTAATATTATTATGGATAAAAAAAGATTATTCTATGCATAAATAAATCAAAGGTGTTTGAGCTATTATTTGAGATTTGCCACATAATTTTGTTACACATTTCTATTTGTTTATAATAATAGAGAATTAACTATCTAATGTTATTATTATTTGCAGATAACCCGAAAAGACAGTTTGAAGCATTTCGCTCTATTTTAGAGCCCTTGACCGAAGCGCAAGTTCTGTACGATGCTCAGTTGTCGAATTTTGACAATTTGCTTAAAGAACTTGGGATAAAGGAGTTCCCGGAGATCGAACCAGGACCTGCCCCGCTCCCCGATGTGGTTGTGAGTAATGCACCAAAACAAAAACCCGCCCGTAAGCGCCCATACAAAGAGGTAGGAGAAACCCCTAAAGGAGAACCTGAGGAGGACGTTGAATTGCAAGACGCTGAGTTGGAGGAGTTGGAAACCAGGATAAACAATATGTGTGACGAAACACACGAGGATCGCGCATACGTACTGAAAGTACTGGGGGATTTGGTAGATGTTAAGCATTAAAAATGCTTAAAAGCAAATTACTACCCTATTATTATCGATGTGATTAAAACTATTACCTATTTGTTACACGTCTATATAACAGTGTAACAACATTTATGTTAGCATGTACCTGACGCTAAGCGTAGTATAAACTTCTCAGCTTTCTCATGTCGAATCGATTATTATTCGTGACATAAAAGTTAATACTACCCCTACCGTCGCGACATATAGCCAACAGGCTCAATTATATTATTATTAGGTATAGTTTCAATTATTTACCTAATATATAACATAAAATATGAATTTAGTGTAATAGTAATATCCTAAAGAGAAATAAATGTCTGAAATTTAATAGAGAGTTGATTAATTTGTGATGGTACCACATTTTTTATGTTGGTAAGTATGTCTAGTAACCCGCTTCGAAACAGGATATAAATTCGGGTTTTCTTTCAATACCCACGCGTATTTCTTTTTATTTTATAATATTTAGGTACTTATATGATAAAATAAAAAACAAATGGATTTTGGAGGATTATGACCGATTAATGTGTCTGGCAGTGTATATTTTTGAGGTGGCCCTACATTTTAGACTTAGATAACGTTAGTTTTGCTTATAATTAAAATAATATGTTAATTTAATAAAAGATAATCTCATAATCGTTATATAAAAAATATATTTCACACTATGATTATATCCTGTATTGATACATTCTCAAGTTAATGTCCCCATTATCGAAAATGCGGCGAGTACTGCAAGTAAGTAGTTAAATAATATAGTACCACCTCCTTAAAACTATAACACATAGAATATAGGTACGTTTGAGCACGAAACTCACTTTTGTGTACGTACAAACATCAGAAAAGTTTGCGTTCTCTTGGAAAACCTGATAAAACAACGATAAAAAGACAAAGGAGTCAATATTTTTAAATATTTTTTTAAAGGTTAAACAAAATGCTAAAGACACTCCACCTCTACCTCGAGTACATGGGAAAATCCTCCTGTCTTATGTGTTTTTATGACATATTTTTAAATACGAGGGGCCCGGGCAAAAAAAGAGTGTAAAAACACACAAATTATCGATCAACAAAGTCCCTTGGGCTTTTTATATGCACTAAGGTTCTTAAACTTTAAAAAATAAAAGCAAAAATGAATAATAACAAAATTTGGCTCTCCAATATAATAACTACTGCCCGTTTTGCCTGGGAGGGTCGGGTACGATAGCTCCTGAGGCCAAAAAGAATAGGAAAAATTAATCATCACATTCATTACAGAAGTGACTCCAGATCCTGTAAATGACGTGCAGTCTTCATGCGCCTATTTTCTGCATTGGTAGTCACCAATTTTTTAGACCGGGCGGACGTTGGTGCGAGTCAACTTCAACCCGGTTATAAAATTTGGACAGAGAAATAGATTGGATTAAAATGTATTAAAACGAAAGCCTCGGCCTTTAATGTTTTTAATGTATCTAATCATTGTAATGTACACGATCTAATGTATTTCTAACATCAATATTGTTTTGGCTCTTGAACTAGGAGGCCCGTATGACAAGTGTCAGACCTCAAAGTACAAAGAAATAGGTGCTTTTACAAAGATATTAAAATTAAGAACTAAAGAATAATATTATTGCGAAGTGCTTTAAAGGAATTTGTAGGAGAGTGAAAAAGCGATCGAGTGGTACAGACAATACACTTTACTTATATCATCATGGAGAACCAACTCCTATGTGGGTTCGGTTTCTGCACTTAGTCCTGCAGTGGAACATTGTACGTGTGCCGAGGGGCTGTTATTCTAACCAGCCCAACTCCCTCCAGAAGCAGATTAGTCTTCCCGGTCTTCTCAGTGTGTCCGCTACAGATCTTGGTGACCTTAGGGCTTTTTCCCGTATCTGGGTGACGCCCGTGCATTCAAGCAGCACGTGTGCTATCGTTTCCTCGGCCATCATGCACGCTCTGCACAGGGGGCTATCTGTAATGCCTATAGTATAAAAATGTTTGTTAAGTGAGCAGTGTCCGGTGATAGTGCCACCAGGCGCAGGCTGGCCCTATTCAGATGCAAAAGGCGTCGTCAGTTTGCTGTCCAAAGATGGCATCGCTTCTCACGATCTGTGCTATACTTACAGCTATGATATTGTTAGATTTAATATGGTCTTATTAAAGCGCGACAGCTACGCTGGTCGTGTCTGGTCTGGATTCCAAATTCCAATTCCTGGGTCGAGCAGTGTTGTTGGATTTTTCTGTGAAATTCCCAGTAGCAGCTCGGAGTCTGGATTTGTGCCCGATTGATGGCAATAGGCTCGCCCCCTATTACATGGGACCTGAACATACCAGCTAAGGGTGTATATTACACCTCTGCCTAACAAGTTGGGGAATACAGGCGTAATGGTATGACAATTAGGTAAATACACGTACCTACCTAACCGCCCGGTAGTCGTTTTTAACTTTACGGACGACGGGCATAATATTTAACCAAAACAAACACCAAATATAAAAGTAATTGATGATCCCTTCTATAAAAATTGACAATTCTAATATTAGACTCGAGTGGCTATCATAAAGTATCAGGTGCATCTAAACCATAATACTCGACATAGTAAAATTCACGCCAAACTTATTGTCCGGCTTGAAGTTGGCACGAGTTAACTTCAACCCGGCCGTAAAAATCCGAGGAAGTAAGATATTGGATTGTAATAAATTAAAACGAAATATTAAGTCGTCATAGGCTGTTGTTTTAAATTATTTTAATCCAGTATTTTTCTTTCTCCGATTTTTATGGCTGGGTTAAAGTTAGCTCGTGCTAACTTCAAGCCGGACAATAAGTTTGGCGAGAACTGTAACATGATATAGTAACTTGAGTATCATGCGCGTGCACCGGAGTTTCTAATCAGACGTATCAAAATATACAATAGGTTCATACTAGCGGAGTCGACGGACGCTGTCCTGGACTAGATCACAGCGCCACCTAGCGGGTCTAAATATGAATCTAAACTACCCAGGGATCCACTCAAATACATACAAAAATTACGTCAAAATCGGTCCCGCCGTTTAGGAGTTCGGTGATTGGTATAATTGATACTACCGTAGTTATCTGCGGCCCTGAGTTCGATTCCTAGAGCAAGTCGTGTTATTGAAATTCTCTGGAGCAGTTCGGAGTTTTGTCGTCTGCGCGGTTATTGGTAATAAGACGTGTCTCTTTAACATGACCTTAAAACGTTCTGGTGGGTGATCTGCGTGATGGTAGGTTTTTGCAGAGTTTCTAAGTGTCTCTAAAGGATCAATGTACAGAAATAAAGGAGGTCATCAAAAACCCATACAACTCAGCCCAAAGTACCGGAGGTACATGACAGCGGTCAAGTTGATAGTTTTTACCATGAAATCACTATGAAACTGATAATAGTGATAATAATCTGCCGTAATGGCGTACGTTTGACATTTCGAAACTAGGACTGACAGTCTTTACTATAAAATCTTTACGAATTAGATAATAGTGTGCGAAAATGGCGTGATTTTTCTCAAATTAAAAGTTATATTTCTCATCCCCCAGTCAACATAAAAAAAGTACGACTAGAGTTTTAACTAGCGTAATACAGGGTATTTTTCCAATAAGTGTACCTTCGGTACATCATTTGGGCCGATTTCGATGACCTCCTTTCATATAACATAACCATTGTTTTATATAAACATATCGCCTTAAATTTCCTCTTTTTCACAGTTCGTAAAACCAATGACGCCGATCGGATGCTTGATTGCAAAGTGTTAATGGAGAAGGTCACACACTTGGATGATCTCATTAATCATATTAAAGACCTTTTCCGGACCACCCCGGCTGGTGAGCTGAGTCTGCAGACCCGTCCTAGACCCCGTGAGCCCCAAGTCGAAGTCGAGCCAGCTAAGGGAAAAGGGAAAAGCTGCATCGCCGGTCCCCAGCCGAAAAGGGCTAAACTCGACAATACTCTGGCCGAGGAAGAAGAACAAGAAATCTCTGGGCTTACAGAGTAAATGGAGAACATAAAAACATACTTGTATCAAGAAAAATCCACCCATACGAAATAATCAAGTTCTGCGTAATTTAAAAGACTTGTCAGTGTTGTGACATTTGAATGAATTTAATGTGAATTAAAAAAAAAGTGTACATCTTGCATGTACACTTTTTTTTGTCCCTTCCACCTTGTATATTCGGCCAAGTTTTTTTAAGTGTCAGTTATAACTGAACATATTAAAATTGATTGATTGATGACTGATTGGATTTTATAAGTGGGTGTGGATGACCACGAAAACTCAGAGTGAAATATACTCACTCAAAGGAGTTCCGGACTCGATTTTGTCAACGAAAGTCGATGAACACAAGAAATGTTTAAAAATATCACAGTACCATTACTATAAATTAGATTTTGACTAAGGTAAAGCGTAGAATAAATTGTCCTCTAATGAGAGAACTTGTATTGCCTTGTAGGGCCAATAAATTCTGAATATTAAAGATGTTACATCATTTTTAATATTGCATAGTGTTTAGCGACTTTCAATGCTGACTGTACCTTGCCAGTAACTTACTTTTGAAAAATATCGCTGTCATACCTATACAAGCTGTAGTATGTTCTGAGCCCTAAAACACTTTGCCGAATATACTTCTATTGTATAAGATTTTATTAGTTCTATCACGTATTTCGTCTTTGATTTTTGTGTTTTTGGCGGTAAATCGAAAATATATTTACACTTGCCATATAGAAAAAAAAATCGCACGAGAAAGCCGCCAATGGATGCGTTTGCTTGGACATCCATGTCGTTATTTTGCAATTTTCAACCGTATTGCGTGGTAGACCTACGTTGATAATGGTTCTTCGTATAAATATTAAAAAAAGACTTGTCCTGTCAGGATTAAAAGGCGCCAAACGTTGCAAGGTAACCAACTTAGGAAGGGTCAGACCCTGGGATGATAGAATTAGGATTACGGGCGTTTTAAAACATTTTGAGGGATTTACATCTTTACAATTTTGTATTTACATTTTCTCTCTTCACTTTTAGTATGTTTTAGAAGCTAAAATCTCAAAATTTTTGAAATTTAATGATAACAAAAATAGAAATATTAATATTAAGAATCATATCCGATCAGTTTGTTCGTGCTGATGCATAAAAGCACAATCATGTATTATTTAAACTGAACGCTCATTTTGGCCGCACCTCACGCATCGGTTGTAAGGAACGCACCGGCATCGCACGCAGCGAATTTCAACACGCCCTGATTAATTTATTTTACAAACAAAATTCAATTGTTCGTATTATTCGCGAATTTCTACATTCCCGTTTATCGTGGACACGTAACTAAAGCATAAAGACTCCCGTGGCTTAATTTTTTTCTACATTTTCTCGTGTGGTGCGGCCAAGACGGCGTGCAAGTTTATAGTTGTAAGCTTAGAGTCTAGGTATACAATCTACTACGTCATAAGGTAGCCATTGCGCAACAAAACAGTTATGCCGTGAGTCAGAGCGACACGCACAAAATATCTACTATCGTCGTAGTATCTGCGGACTAATGCGCCAATGTTTTATCCAATTATTAAATAGTATTATATTATTATTATGTAACAGTATAACTTAACTATGACAGCATGACTATCATTAGTTATGTATTTATGTGTGTTCAGTGTATGAAAAAATAAATCAATAAAATGTAGCCAGATTTTTATTTATCCCTTACAATATTTTCTTTTAATAATTTTCTACTTAGTCTCCTACTGCCTAGCCGCCATGAAATGCCGCCAAAGAAAGAATGATAATTATAATAATCATTGAATGACAATAAAAAGTAACATAAGCATTGCAAAGAAGTAAAATATTTTGTAGAAACCGTAGACCAGGGCTGAAACCTTTGAAAATACTAAAAAGTTAAACAAAATTATAGTAGGATTAAACCCATTGGAAAAGGAAGAGAATATAACAAAAATTAAAGGAAAAATAATTTACGGGCGATCTGAGGTCGGGAAGTGGATGGGGGTGAGTTTTTAAGGGTAAAATCCGGTTTATTTCGATTTCTGGCAATCGGAAATCGAAATAAACCGGAACCGGAACTTTGTCATTTAACTTATCTCCATAGGACAAGTCCTATGAGAGTTAAATGACAAAGTTGTAGGTAATAAAAAGATCTACAACTTTTGTATTTACATATTTTTCATAAAACCTCAAAATGTATGTAGAAATTGAAATAACCAAGTTTTTGGTTTTTTAATTTTATCTTCTCTAAAAGAAAATATTTTTTCACTAAATTTGGTGAAAACTTACCCTTTTATGTCCCAAACAAACTGTATTTTTTTATTTAAAATATTTATTTTTTCACCTTTTATTGATTTAATATTGAAAAAACACCTTCATTTTCAATCGAAAATTCTGACGTCAAAATATCAGCTTTTTAAAAAATGTCGGTGTGCTTTTTGTTTGTTGAAATCTCTACTTTCTGATGGGGTAAAAAAAATACACATGACTGTGGTAAATTTTCTTAGAAAATGCAATGCAAACTAAAACTAAATAACAGGTACTAAGGCCCAGACCCTCCTAGCCCCTTCCCCACTTCTCTATGATGTCCTTCTGATGGGCTCAAATTTTCCGTAGGTCACTGAGGTACATAAGTTATCTTAAAATAGCAATAAATAGTTAGTTATGTAATCTGTGCATACAATTTAAAGAAGACTCTACAATTTAACGTTATTGTTGGTATTCGTTTTTTTGCATTTTCTGAGAAAAGTTACCACAGTAATATAATTTTTTTTTACCCCATCAGAAAGTAGAGATTTCGACAAACAAAAAGCCCCCAAACTTTTTGAAAAAAGCTGATATTTTGACGTCAGAATTTTCGATTGAAAATTAGGGTGCTTTTTTGGTATTAAGTTAAAATAAGGCGAAAAAATAAATATTTTAAATCAAATAAATTACAGTGTATTTGGGACATAATAAGGTAATTTTTCAACAAATTTCGTAGAAAAATATTTTTTTTTGAAAAAGATATAAATAAAAAATCAAAAACTTGTTTTTTTTGAATTTTTCACCTAAATTTTGAGGATATGTGAAAAAATTGCAAATACAAAAGTTGTAGATCTTTTTATTACCTACAACTTTGCCATTAAACTTTTTTCAATAGGACTTGTAGTTTTGCCGGAAATCAAGGAAAACCATTTTTTACCCTTAAAACTCACCCCCTCCCACTTCCCGAACTCAGATCGACCGTAATTTATTTTTCCTTTCATTTTGATCATATTCCCCTCCTTTTCTAATGGGTTTCATCCTACTGTAATTTTTTTGGTTTCAAAAATTATCGACCCTGGTCTACAGTAGAAAAATAACAATTCAAGGATATCTAATAGCTCTTAGAATAGTTTTTTGTCTGTTTACGATATTATGGGCCTGTTTCACCGCCTCCCAGTAAGTTCCCGTGAAATTACTTGGCAGATAATTTTATGGAAATCTTGTTCCATTTTTGAATTTATCCGGCGGTCGGGGGCTATCAACAAACAGGCCCATAATCTTAATCTGCCGCCAATATAATATACCTAACTAAATATACCGATACCCACATTGAGCACCAATCATCTATCTAGCGTTTTTCCGCCATGTTGGGGTCGCCTTCCAGTCCAACTAGATGCGACCGAAAAGTATTTTACACGAAGCTACTGACAGACCTCCGCAACCCAATTTCTGGGCAATATTCAAATAACAGACTGGGTGCAATCGTTATTGTAGCCTAAAATATCTGACAACCAGATTATCCTCCGACTACAGGTGTTGCCCAGTAATTGGGTTGCAGAGGTCTGATGGCACTCGCTTCGTGTAAACGGATTTGTAACGTAGTATGTTCACTTGTTCTTAGTATTTCTGTACTCGTAGAATCGCAATTGATTCAATAAAATTGAAGTTTATTAAAAAAAACTTAAATTAGTAGTTTTTTTTATTTTACTAGATAGCACTAGCATTTCCGAATTGACGATCTCTGAGAAGAAAGGAAACAAACTCAGAGAATCATGGTCTCTTTAAACTCCAGCTATGTGGAATACATTTATGAGAGTGACACAATGTAGGTTTCTGTTTAAAATGGCCTGTAGAACCAGAGGCTTTTGGGAGACCTGTTCCAACTGACTGCACGCATGTACTTATCAGTCTTTGTGTAGCTCAACCTTATTTTAGGGAGCTCAACAACCAGTTGCATGACAATACCATACCAGAACTATAGTTAAGGTGCTGATTTGTACTGACTGCCTCGTGGGCCTATTGGTGCCAAGAGCGACTTGTATGCTAGGTCTTGGGATCGATTCCCGGTCGACCAAAGTGTTGTTGGGTTTTTCTGTGAAATTCCCAGTCAGTAGCAGCTCGGAGTCTGGGTTGGTGCCCGATTTATGGCAATAGGCTCGCCGCCTATTGGGACCTCAAGTTACTGGCGCACTGTGGATGTAAACTTCTGCCTAACTCTTCGTGGAACACAGGCGTGATGGTATGGAGGTGGCAGTCGCTTCGTGTAAAATACTGATATCCAGCTGCATCTGATTAGACTGGAAGCCGACCCCAACGTGGTTGGGAGAAGAGCTAGGAAGAAGAGAGAGACGTGACTATGACGTTGATACCTACTGAATTCATAAAAAAATCAAGACCAATATTTTACATTTATAAAACAAGAAGTCTTTGTAGGGCAGACATTGCCATGATTGGCAGGAGTCAAGTCATGTTGACAAAACTGCGGCGAACGCCTGGCTGCAGCGGCGGTGGCGGAGAATTCCCAGGGAAGAACCGTTCATAATGGGGATTCAGGATCAAGATATTAATACGAGAAACTAGGTACTAACTACTCAGATCATCATACTGTCCCACTGCTGGGCACGGGTCTCCTCTCAGTAAGAGAGGAATTAGGCTATAGTCCACCACGCTAGCCTAATGCGGGTTGGCAGACTTCACATGCCGTCGAGAAAATCTCAGACATGAAGGTTTCCTCACGATGTTTTCCTTCCTCGTTTAAGCGATAATTACGCACATGGTTTCGAAAAATTAGAGGCACGTGATTGGATTGGATTGGATTTGAACTCGGGACCTTTGGCCTTTTACCTTTGCAGTCCAGTGGTCATACCCCTAGGCTATTGTTGCTTCAACTATTCAGATAAAAAGAAAGAAGCTACATGTAAGTATGTTTTGTCTATACTAATATTATAAAGAGGAAAGATTTGTTTGTTTGTAATGAATAGGCTCCGAAACTACTGGACCGATTTCAAAAATTCTTTCACCTTTGGAAAGCTACATTATTCCCAAGTAACATAGGCTATATATCATCACGCTACGACTAATAGAAGCGGAGTAGTAATGAAAAATGTAGCGAAAACGGGGAAAAATTATAAGACCACGCGGGCGAAGCCGCTGGCGGGAAGCTAGTATAATAATAAATGTCACCGTATCCGTAAGCCCCAAAGCCGCCGGGCGCCGCATCGCAGAACACAATAACACCGCCGGCGCGCCGGCACAACTCGGTGCCATTGTGTTTTGCGACGTTATGTCCTTTTAAATAAGATCGCAAACACAATGTCACCGAGGTGTACGGGGGCGCCCGGCCGGCGGCTTTGTTGTGTAGAGGGCTTAAAAACCGTTACATTACAATTTGTCTCGTGAGTTTCTAAACTGTCGAATGATTATGAAATGGAACGTAGTGCTGACAATTTAATGCTATGTTTAAGGTTCTAGCCATTAATCACGTAGAAGTTGATTTTTTCTCCCACTTTTGCAACATTTTTAATGTATACTCAGCCCCTTTTGGTCGTAGCGTGATGATATATAGCCTTTAGTCTTCCTCGTTAAACAGGCTGTCTAACACTGATAGAATTTTTCAAATCAGTCCAGTAGTTTCTGAGATTAGCGCCTTCAACCAAACAAACATACAAACAATATCTTCAGCTTTATAATATTAGTATAGATATGTATATAGATAATATATTACATATGTTATGATTAAGGTGTACCTCTTGTTAGAGATCCAAAATAAATAAATAAATAAATTGTTTGGGCACAGTTCTTACCTAACCTAACCGATGATACAAAGGTCCGTGTGTTTTTTTATTATTTGTTTGTGGCTCTTAAAACACAGCGATCTTCGTAGGTCTATTGTGATCGCCACTTGGTGGTCTTAAATTAAGAGTTCACCGCTGAAAACTGCGGCTGACACAAACTGCATGATCAGTGTTTGTTAGAATGCTATTTATCGACAGTTTATAACATTGCGAAATAGATTATAATCTAACGTAACTCTGTTAGAGTGAGAGGCGTGAGAGCCCAGGCCCGCCAGACATACTTTAATTTATAAAGGATGAAATGTGGAGTTTCGGGTACTCCTCATAGGTACAGTTAGCAACGAAAGTCGTTGAACACAGCGAAAGTTTAAAAACATCACAGTACCAAAACTATTCATTCGATTTTGACTTAGGTAAAACATATAATTGTCCTCCATTATGAGAATTCGTACTGCCTTCAAGGGTCAGTGAATTCTGAATATTAAAGATGTTAAAGCGTTTTGAAGATTTTATAGTGTTCAGCTACTTTCGTTGCTGAGTACCTTAAACGCCAGCATACCTGCTAAGTTAGTAGAGTGACCAATTAACAAGAACCCAGAAAAGAAAGGTAATTAAAAACAGGGTTAACTTATTTTATTTCTAAAGGGTAATTTTTCGTCAATTTATTCAGGGGGCTGTTTTAAATATATATTTATTCAGCCAGACAAATTGCAATGACACGAAAAACATTCAGCGTTTCGGAGTAAACGAAAATATCATCTATGTATAACATTTTTCTGATATTTGTTGATTCGTTTTTAATATTGTCCACGCTTTTTTTACAGTATTGAAACCTTAAAGTTTTTTAATAACCTTTCTCACCTGGTACCTGTTAATTGGTCACTCTACCAAATTAGCAGGTATGCTGGCGTTTAAGGTACCCATGAGGACAACCCGAAGCACCACATTTCATCCTTTACCAAGTAAAGCATGTCTGGCTGGCCTGGGCTCTTGGTCCAGTGCACAATGTTACGATTACATAATCTATAATAATATTATAAAGAGGAAAGATTTGATTGTTTGTTTGTATTTAATAGGCTCCGAAATTACTGGACCCAGTCGAAAAATTCTTTCAGTGTTAGATAGCCCATTTATCGTGGATGGCTAAAGGCCATCACGCTACGACTAAAAAAAAAGGGGGAAAAAGTTATCACGACCACGCGGGTGAAGCCGCTAGCAGAAACCTAGATAAACATAAACTTATAACAACTACCTCACAAAGGTAGTTTTAGATATGTTAAATTTATTATTACTAATAGCATGTAAGGTAGGTAACTGTTGTGATGGGAAAATAAAATACATTATTTATGTATCCCTCTCATGCTGAGAGGAGACCCGTGCCCAGCAGTGGGACAGTATTATGGGTTGATGATTTTTTTATTTATTTATTTAGGTTTACCAACTATTGTTACAGTGAAACTTAACTATCAATTTACAGGAGTAATCTTTAAATGGTAACTCTACAATCTTTACAGGCAAACACCACTTGCTATTTCGGACATGTTAAAATTTACATTTTGAATAATTTCGAAACGTATTTACCGGACCAACAAGAAACAAGGAATACACAATACAACCTGGATGGTGATCTTTATGTGTTTAAACTAAGCAAACCATACAACACATAGCATCCGCCTGCAGATCAAACAGCTCGCACAAACAGATTACAAGCATCGACATGACCAAACTGCGTCGTTGTTAAACCAAAACACAATAGGTACCTACTTACAGTGCTCATAGACATTTTTTAACCGACGAACGAAAATCCGGAGGAGGTTCTCAATTCGGATTTTTATAATTATGTAGGTATATTTACCGGTTTCCCTGTGAATCATAGACCGAATTTGAACATTCTTTTTTTAATTTTTAATGAAGGAAATAATCGGCTGGCGAGCAAGATTCGAAACTGCGTCTTCTGGTTCCGTACACCAGACGCTTTAACCGCTAAGCTATCGCGAGACCTCTCGCCAATCGAAATTTTCCTTCACATTATAAAGTTACGTATTAAGGTGATGTAGCGACTTCTATTGTGAAAATGCTTCACAACAGACACGTAATCTTACCATGGAAAATGCTTACAAAAATACAAAAAGAGAATTCTTTTTATGTTTGAAATACACCAGAAATGGTGCCATTTAAATTTGATAGAAAAATTCCACCCTGGGTAGAAACGTAGATGATTTATTTTTTGTACTGTATGTGAACCGATTGTAATTAAACTTAGCATACATATTTAGTTATTAAGATAGTTATTAAGACCTTTGTTACTAACGAATCGGACATGTAAATTATGGGTACACATTGCCTGAAATAAATTCATTTTTTTTTATCATAATGTAGTTCTGATGTTCCTATATCATGGACACCTAGAGTTGATCTGATGATGGAGACGGGAAATAAATGAAGGTAACCCTTAACGGCTTACAGCAACTACCTCGTGTTTGGGTTTATTTAAATTCATGATTACTTAAGACCTGACTTAGTTAAAATAAGGTAAAAAAATAACCTAAAAATAATAGAAACCGACGAAAAAAGCAACTGAAAAGTGAAAAATAAAACTATTTAGTCTTTAATTATAACAAATTTTGATTCAATGCCGAACAATCAATCAACGAAGATCATAATATTAAGTATATTTAAATTGAGTTTGTTTGGCACCGACTCAAAATATATTAATAATAAATTGATTTATTTTCTCTTCACAATAGGTTTACAAATTAGGTAGCTTATACATTGGTCTTAAATTTCACCTAAGTATGTGAGAGACTGGTGCCTGATGTAGGTTTTTAATTAAAAACCTGTATTACAGGGGACTTAAAATATATTGTTACTAGCTATCCGCCAGGGGCTTCCCCCGCGTGGCTTTATAATTTTTTGCAACATTTTTCAATACTACTCCGCTCCTATTTGTCTTCCTCGATAAATGGGCTATCTAACACTGAAAGAATTTTTCAAATCGTTCCAGTAGTTTCGGAGCCTATTCAATACAAACAAATAAACAAGCAAATCTTTCCTAAAAACTAAAAAAGGTCTATATTTGGCTTTTCAGTTAATTTTTTCGTAGGTTTTTATACTAGAAAGAAAGAAACATTTATTCAACTCAAATTATTTAAAGGTACACAAAACATAAAACCTTAAAACACATAAATCTGAGCTGAAGAGTCTACCAGCTCAGCCTAATGTTGCGGTACTGAACCACAACGCTGATTTTCAGCTACTACGGTAGAGAGGGCAGTGAATATATACAGACATATATACAACAGAGAATATACGCAAAAGTCAAAAATCAGAAATCTCAAAGAAGTGTAGATAAATAATGTGCACTTTTTTGAGATTAAACTTTTTGTCAGTTATGTCACATATTATCTAATTATGGTTTGACAATAACGATAACAAGATATTTTTAGAAACAGCAACACCTCAATACCTTAGAGAGTAGGTACTACAGTATCTGTCTGCCATTAAAATATTTGTTTGTGTTGTGGCCTTGTGAGCCACCCACTTGAGCTTAAAGTATTATGTAAAACAATTTTCTAAAATGTTACTCCAGTCGCTATGGCTCAATTATAAGCGTATCAGAATAAAGAATCAGAATAACATTAGCTGGCACATGAAGGTCCAATAAATCATCCAACATTTTTGCCAGCGATGGCAAAGAGAACACACAGCCGAGCTACAACAGCCCTCCAAATGGCATTCTAACTCAGCATCCCTACAAGTGGGATATTTATTATTAAGGCTAATATTCAGAAGACGACGCTCAGCGTAAACTTACGCTTACGTATTTTAAATTGTAATACGAATTTGACGTACGAAAGCGTTACCCCCCGCCAGTCACGGAAAGGCTACGCACGTGCGTCAAGCTTCCCTTTGCAAGAAAATGTATGGAGCTGTTTCCTCATAAATTGACGTCATTGGCACCCGCGTGGCTTGCTCGGAGAATCTCCAAATAAAGGATAAAGTTAGATAAAAAAAGAAGAAAAAAACATCATGTATAATAAAATAGAATAACAAATAGTCTAAAATTATTTGCCGGAAATCCTATATACTATTTCAAAGTGTAGTATAATTAAATAAATATAGTGTGATAATAACGAAACAAACCGAAAATATGATAAATTAGTTAAAATATGAACAAAAACCTACCTTGGACTATATACATGGGAAAGAAAATATTAAAGACATTTATATTAATTTATCAGACCCTTCCTCTCTCCTACCAAACTATGCTGTGCCCGACAGGGTCCATAATTGTTTCATTAAATTTAAGCTGACCTGTACACGACATTATGGAACGCAATAAAGATTATATGATATGATATGATATGGGATATGGCGCCCACATAGCTCAACGCCATGCACGCTGTGTAAATTCGTGTATAGCGTGTGCTGCCGTGGAAACGTAGGCCCACGTTGTCAAACAAATGAAGCCACGTTGCAAACGTGCGCCGCGTGGCCGTGGACAGCGTGCACCGCGGTGGTTTTCCACCTCTCATCATCATTATGGAGAACCCACTCCTTTGTGGGTGCGGTTTCCGCCTTTAGCGTTGTCTCTGTTCCGTGTGGAACATAAATATAGGCGACTCACACGATAGAAAAATTTGTATATTCAAAAATAAATTGGATACAAATAATTTGGTGGCGATCGGTTCGCGAGCTATCGGCGAGTGAGCTTCAGGTGCCGTGGGGGCTTTTAGCCGTTGGAAATAAAATAACCCCCGCGCCTCTTGTATTCCCCGCGAACACCGTCTGTGCTGTCGTAACGGCTCCGACAGTCTCTGATTATTATTGTGCTGCTACATGAAGGCAACATTTCCCTACTCAGCAGGCGACTGGGAAGAGAGAGAGTCAGCCTGTATCCTGGGCCCGACGGAGTCACAAGGCTCGTGGGTATAGATAGAAGACAACCTCTCGTAGAACACTGAGCAAACAACTACTTTACAAGGATTTTTTTGTTAGATAGTTACATTATTATATTTATATTATGTCTGTGAGTGAGCTGGTTATCATATTAGTAGAATTGCAACTGTACTACTGATAATATATATAAATAAAATTAAAAATTTAAACCCTCGACTCGAAATGTAATTTGCCATTTAGTGGTGGCCATAGTATTCTCCTAGCTAAGCCCTTTCCTTTGATACCCATATTGATAGAGTTGTGAAAATATATGTAATTCGCTATTTTGTGGCAGCGGCCATCTTGGACCGATTTTCATTAAACATGGCTAAGAACACTCCCGACTAGAATTAGTCGGGAGTGTTCTTAGCTACGGATGCACCGATTTTGATTTTTTCGATATTTTGTGGCAGCGGCCATCTTGGACCGATTTTCATTAAACATGGCTAACACTCCCGACTAGAATTAGTCGGGAGTGTTCTTAGCTACGGATGCACCGATTTTGATTTTTTTTTATTTGAAAGGTACCTTCTGGTACCTTCCTACCTTTCAAATAAAAAAAAACAAAATCGGTGCCTCCGTTCGGGAGCTAAAATGCCACACACACAGACACGTCAAACTTATAACACCCCGTCGGTTTTGCGTCGGGGGTTAAAAAATGAATCACTAAACGCAAAACTTGAGAACGGTTGAACCGATCTGACTGATTTCTTTTTTGTTGTGTTTGATGAAGTCTGAGAAGAAAAAAAATTAAAAAATTACGAAGAAAAAAGTAAAAACAGGAAAAAAAAGCAGGCGGAGCTGCGCACGGGTCACTAGATATAAATAATATTGAAGAATAACAAGGTTTACTTATCTGAAATTCCATTTTGTCCGCTACAAGACACGGAAATACTTATTTTTTTAAGTGATTTCTAGGCAATACTACCTAGGTACTTGTCTATCCAGAGATAGGAAGAACATAAAAAACGTGCGTGGAATTAGGTGCCATTATCTTCCTACTTACATACCATCAACATTCAACATACGATCACGCCCGTATTCCCCGAAGGGTTAGGCAGAGGCGTACTAATTTACACCCACATTTCGCCGGTATGTTTAGGTCCCATGTAATAGGGGGCGAGCAGGCACAAATCCAGATTCCGAGCTGCTACTGAGAAATTCACAGAAAACCCAACAACACTTTGCTTGACCTGGGAGTCGAATCCAGCACCACTAAGCTAACGAGGCAGTTAGATATTACATAAAGCTGTTTTTAAATATTTACATGCATATATACATAGTTTCAAGCCTGTTCCCCATAGGGGTGGGCAGAGACTATCGATTTCCACTTCCTACCATCCTGGCACACCAGTTTCGCTTCACCTATGTTCGTTAACCTCCCCATGTATGCTCATCGGTTCAGGGTGCTCTTAACCTTGCCTTTTTTGAGAACGTCGGCAATTTGGTTGTGGTATGTCCCCGAGGTCAACCCCTTTTATATTTTAGATTTTTAGTTGTTAAAGATATTTTGCAAATGTTATCATCTTTTCTTTTTCCTAGCCTTTTCCCAACCATGTTGGGGTCGTCTTCCGGTCTAACCAAGATGCGGCTGAAGTCAAAGTCAAATGTTTTATTTCAATGAGACTTCCAAAGAGAGAGAGAATTCCAAAAAGTGGATCTTATGAAGAAGAGCCGGTAAATATCAGTATTTTACACGAAGCGGCTGCCATCAGAACTCAGCAACGCAATCCAATTTTGAGCAATACTGATATTCGAAGGAAAGACTGGTTGTCAGGCTTTTTAGGTTTCTGACTACCACTTACGATTGTCATAGGTGTTCGTATGACAACCGGGACTGACGGCTTTACGTGCTCTCCAAGGCACAGAGGGGTCTCGATGTGTTAAGAATGGTCACCCTTCCACAGACTGACCGCGGCAAGTGTAGCTTAACCTTGCAGATCGGTTGATCAGCGTAGTTACAACTTGGCCACGAGCCCCTCATAAATAAAATAAATAAAAAACATCTTTTGAAATTTTACAAAGCACCATCTAGACAATGGATATAAAAATATAACTACTCTTTTTTGTAAATACATGCTATACACAAGAAACACCCAGACAAACACAAAAACTTATGTTCGTCACATAAATATTTGTGTGAATCGAATGATGTGTCCTGTGGGAATCGAACCCACGACCTCGTGATCAGCAGTCCGGTACTCGAACCACTAGACCACATACGTCATCTACATGATATATGAGACAAAGCGTTGTAGTTTCAGCTTACTAGTTGGATGGAGCCTACGACTAGTTGGTGGATCAATCGCACGACGCTTCCCGGTATTCCAGGGATGCTGGAGCTGCCCACGCAAAAGGGTACTGCGCATGCGAATTTCTATTGATTCGATGAAACCCCGCGCTTTGCCTGGCCCGGTCTCCGGGCCTCGGGGCAGTTCGCTCGCGGCCTCCGGCAACGTTACTCTCGTTGTTCGCGCTCAAGAAAGTTCCAGAACTTATTTGGGGTAAGTGTTCAACAGGTCTCCTCTAAGCCGGGCTTATTGTGATGGTTTTCGGATTTCGTAGTTTCAAATTTTCGGTGTGTCTAGTGAAGCAAGTGGGGTTGCTGAGCGTGGGGTTCCGTGTTCGATTAGTGTTTGTTGGATTTTTTTCTGAAAATTTCAGGAGGTGTTTGGTGTTTTTCTTTGAGTTGGGCTTATGTCGCAAGCGCGGCTGCGAAGTGTGTGCTCCCGGGTTCGATTCCACGGTCGAGTAAAGTGTTATTTGTTTTTTATGATTTTTTCAGGAGCAGTTTGAGTTTGGATTTTATAGGTTTTAAGTCGCAAGCTCGGTTGCTAAGCGTGAGATCCTAGGTTTGATTCCAATATCGAGTATACGAGTTTTTGTATTTCTATATGAATGTGTCAGTATCAGCTGCGATTTGTAATTGTGTTTGGCTTGTCACAAGCACGCGAGGTCCTGGGTTCGATTCCCAGGTCAAGCAAAGTCTTGTTGGCTTTTTCTGTGAAAATCTCAGTAGCAGCTCTGATTTGTGACGGTTCATGGCAATAGGCTTGCCCCTATTACCTATGTGGGTATGAAAAATAGGTCGCCAAACTGTGGGTCTCTGTATATCTCTGCTTAACTGGGATAGCCGCGAAGATATGACCTTATAAAGCTGTCAAGTTGATAGTTTTTACCATGAAATCACTATGAAACTGATAATAATCTGCCGTAATGGCGTGCGTTTGACATTCCGAAACTGACACTGACAGTTTTTACTATGAAATCATTACGAAACAGATAATACTGTGCAAAAATGGCGTGATTCTAATGAAATTAAAAGTTTTTTTTCTCATCCCCCAGTCAACATTTAATAAAAGTACGACTAGAGTTTTAACCAGCGTAATACAGGGTATTTTATCCAATAAGTGCACCTTCGGTACATTATTTGGGTCGATTTAAATGAGCTGCTTTCATATAAACGCATGGTAAAGATGTAAAATTGATTACCAACAACGGATGCTTTACCTGTCACTGCCAGCCGCTACAGAAATCACTGAATGCGAAAGATAAAATGAACTTGGTAGCTTAGTGTCCGAAACTACTTAACCGGAACGGCGAAGGTTCGAACCCTGTCTGAGAGATTTTTTTCAAGTAGGTATACTAGGCGTTTATTCCAAACTAGCTTTCTACCAGCGGCTTCGCCCGCGTGGTCGTGTTTAAAACAAAGCTATGCCATGGGAACCATACATTTTACCGGGATAAAAAGCCTATGTGCTATTCCAGACTATAATCTATCTCTGTGCTAAAATTCATCCAGATCCGTTCAACCGTTAAATAAATAAATAAATAAATAAACCGTTCCAGCGTGATTGAGTCACAAACATCCATCCAAACTTTCACATTTATAGTATTAATAGGATACAAACAAAGACTTTAAAATCACTTTATTGCTTACTAGCTTCCCGCCAGCGGCTTCGCCCGCGTGGTCTTATAATTTTTTCCCCCGTTTTTGCAACATTTTTCATTACTACTCCGCTCCTATTAGTCGTAGCGTGATGATATATAGCCTATAGCCTTCCCCGATAAATGGGCTATCTAACATGGAAAGAATTTTTCAAATCGGTCCAGTACTTTTTGAGTTTATTCGTTACATACAAAAATACAAATCTTTCCTCTTTATAATATTAGTATAGAAGTATAGATACAGGGATACCGATGCTCGCCAAGTATATGCGATTTGGCTCTTATGTTAGTCCGCGGTACGAGCGACCATTTTATTATCGACCAAATGTTAGATCCGTGTGCACGTAATATTTTTTGAGGTTTCTAAAAGCACATCTGTCCAAAAAATTCGTCGTTTGACCTTCTTGTTCTTTAAATAGTAATATGATAAATCATCTAAGTCATTATCGTTAGTTACGTTTTTTTTTATTAATGTTTAATTAATGTTATTGCAGAGCTCAAGTTAAACTGGTGCGGCAACGTAAAGTTGCACCTTTCCATAAAGCTGCTCGTTGATGTCTTTTTGAAAAGTCTTTTTCTATCTTGGGTCTTCTCTTTCCTGGCACACATGCAAAAGTATTACCTTTCATAATTTTTTGGATAGCTGATGAGACAAGGATATTTTCCTAGTCATTTGTACATCAGGCGTAGTATTAATTTTTTGCACTAGACAATAATTTCATACGAAGTTGCAAAAATTACAAACCTTTTAATTATTTGATTAGTATTATTAGTCATTTTTAATTTTAATTTATTCACAATGATCTGCCAAGGCATCAACTATGATAATAACTTAGTTTTCAGTATAGTAGTCGGCTTAATTTGTTACATTTTAACTCTACTATGGTGTCCTTCAAGGCATAATTCAAGTTACAAGTAACCCTATATAATAAAACATAACAAGTCAATAAATATTAACACATACACACACGTACATACACATACGCACATACACACACACACACACACTACACACACACACACACACACACCTACATATTATACAACCACACCGCGGGCATGAATCCAGGAGTCCTGCAACACAGGGCCCCCCTAGTTTAGGCTCCAGTCCACCCGAAACAATGTTTTTCAAATTATCTTTCTATTTCAGTTGTTAATTTATCAGTTTTGTGGTGGACAATAAGCATAATTATTTTTATTATTATTATTTATTAATTTATTAAACTTTTTCTGACAAAAGACGTTCACATAGACACAACAAGTGTTCCTCAGTATTTCGTTTCTCTTTGTGAGGTAAATAACATGACATACCTGTCGCCTACGCCTGTATCCTTAAACGGATAATTAGAGATGCACAGAGACAGAACACATAGTTTACCGGTCTGTTTTTCATATTCACATAGTTAAGGGGCGAACCAGGCACAAAGCTAAACTCATCATTCTTAGCTTCGTTATTCTTAGGCTAATATTCAGAGACGATGCTAAGCATAAACTTAGGCTCCCGTATGTCAAACTGTCATACAAATTTGACATACGGAAGCATAAGTTCAGTCTCGTTTCTGAATCTCAGCCTTAGTCAACGTAGGCGCGACTACTACGCTTGAGTTCCGATCCTGAGTTCGATTTCTAGGCAGTGCCTGACCGCCTTAGCTCACTATGAATACCCCCCTGTTTATCCTATTATTTATTGACTTACAGGTCCAACAGGTTTATAATGCAATGACTGTATTGTAAAGTCGTCAAATATAGGAAGATATAATACATACATATATATATATAAGTATTTTATCCATTGTCTAGTACCCATAGTACAAGCTTTGCTTAGTTTGGGACTAGATGGTGCTGTGTAAAAATGTCCCAAGATATTTATTTATTAATTTATAATAGAAATTCAGTAAAAAGTGTAAATGCCGCGCAATATTTTCTCAAATGACTATATTATTATGTTAGTTGTTAAGTCTCAGTTCAGCGCCGCGCCCCTCGCCCCCTTGGTACTTGCGCCGTAGGCTTAAGCCTTTTTAGCCTGTTCCTAGGTCAAGCAATAGTTTTTGGGTTATTCTATGAAATTCTCGGCAGCAACGTGGTAATGGTAATAGCCTCGCCAACCTATCTCCTCTAAAATATACCAGCGGACAGTGAATATACAGTGTATTGTGTACATTAAAGTCCGGTAATTAAAAGGTAACTGAATATTTACTGAATGATATTGGTACTAATGTAAAGCTAATTAATCAAGCTTACAATAAACATATGGTTATTGTGAATAAAATATGTTTTTTGAAAAAATCACAAATGTTTACGCGGTTGTAGGTTGAGTCGATTTAGATGCTCGCGAGTGTATATCCTAACCCTTTCTATTTCTGCTCCTCAGAGAGTGCGACACCCAAAATTTTTGTAAAGATTCATAAAGGTTCTTAACCCCCCAGTGGACAAATTTAAGGTGGATTTGACCCCAAGACTTCGCAATCTATGGTCATAATTAGGCTATCACTGTTATCATTTCTTGGGTGACCAAACTATGCCATGGTGAAAGCAGGTATATTTTTAGTCAATATTTGATATCGACCTCTAAAATACCGTTTATACAGTCATGCGCCTAAACTATACTTTATATTATATAATACGACTCGAGTGGGCGAGTGGCTTTTTACTTAAAATTGAAGTTAACGACTGGAGTAAAAAAATATTGACTTAAAATTAAGATGGCCAAATTTTATTTCATAGAATTTTATTTGAAAATAACACCAGTAACACATTTAATCACTACTCTTCTACTAAAGTCGAACTGGATCTATATTGTGAAATAATCGAATGACTCGAGTGACAAAATCGGTCTCGAATCGATTCACTAATCGAATCTCTCACAAGTTGCACAATGCACATCAACTTAGCAAGTTGCATTAGCCTAGGGTAGCCATAAATATGGGGACGTCGACCGGGACATTTAATCAAAAAGTAGTTAAACTAACCTAAATTAAAAATTTAGAAAACCCCCGACACGGAATGTAATTGGCCATTTTGTGGTGGCGGCCATCTTGGATTTGAAATTTACCATAGTGTATATTATTCTACATGTTAAGCCCTTTCATTTGATACCCATATTGTGGGAGTTGTGAAAAAATATGCAATTCGCTATTTTGTGGCGGTGGCCATCTTGGACCGATTTTCATCAAACATAGCTAAGAACACTCCCGCCTAATTCACCTTTCAAATAAACAAATTTCAAATACACACACATACACACGCACACAGACACGTCAAACTTATAAAACCCCGTCGTTTTTTCGAAAGAGACTTACAAGAAACCTTTATTACAAAAATACAAAACCTTAGTACGAGTACATATACAGGTTTGTCATAAATTATTTCTTCCAAATATTCTATGATTGTTGTCTTTGTGTAAATTATTAAAAAAAAAACAACACGTTAATAAAATTTATAATGTCAATTAAAAACAAGCGATCAGCAAGTTTCTTGATCTCTATTCAGTGCTACTTTCTGTGTCCATTCATATACTCCGGCTTTTCGAAGCAACTCTTTTTACTACTCTCCGTACAGGCAAGCTTATTTACCTAGTAATGGACCCCACTAAATAGCTTTGTTTGTCGAACCGGGACAATTTGCATATCTGCCGGGATACCGGGACACCGTGCTTCAAACCGGTACTTGTCCCGGTGTACCGCAGGACGTATGGCAACCCTACATTAGCCCCATGTTTAGCTACAGTCAGTACCACAACGTAAGTATTATAGACAATCCATAATAATTATGACAAGAAAAAAGAAATAGTTAATTATTATATTTATGCGAAACGATTTTCTCTATCAGCGAACTGTGTACGTTGATACAAGCATTCACTCATCGATACACAAAAGTTTCCCCATATTCCCCTGTATTCCCCATACAGGGTTTATGAATTTCAATCTTTTGTGTATCGATGAGTTTGAGGAATACTTATAAATCAACTATTACAAGATAGTTCTGCATTTATTGATTAATGATAGGTAAGTAATATTATTTATTTGTTCCAGGCTTTCAAGGAGTCGACTTAGCTTCAAACAATCCTGAAAATCCTGAATAGCCTATTCAGGGTTTTAGTTTTTTAATTTAAAATTAATTAAAACTAAACACTCTTCACTTTGTTTAAGAGCCATGGGCTCATGACCTATTGTGTGTTCAAGTTTTGACATCATTAAAGATTATATTAAATTTATAAGATAAGGTGAGAACCATAAAAATGATCACAATATGTGCAGAATGTGGAGAATTTCTCCTCAACTCGGACATTGCTGCTCAATGCGTGAAATGTCGATCAACTTATCATCAGACATGCGCCATAATGGATCCAACTGAGAGGGTTCGAATAAAATGGAAATGCCCGACGTACGATCCAGAAAGTCATCTTCGAATCGAAAAGAATCCGGGGATGTTTCTTCCGCGATCTATGCAAATGGCACCCAGGCTAATGGGATCAGTGCCATTCGGGCCAATAGCATTTAGGACGATGGCGTACAGGCCTGTGGCAAACAAGCCGATAGAATACAGTCAGATGGGATCCAGACTGATAGGATCGAGACCAATGGGATACAGGCTGATAGCACCCAGGCTAGGATACAGGCCGGTGGCACCTACACCGATAACGCCCGGGCAGGTAGCACCAACACGGATGACATCCGGGCCGGTAGCACCAACACCAATGATATCCAGGCCGGTAGCATCAACACCGATGACACCCAGGGCGGTAGCATCAACACAGATGATACCCGGGGCGGTAGCATCAACACAGATGATACCCGGGCCGGTAGCACCAACACCAATGATATCCAGGCCGGTAGCATCAACACCGATGACACCCGGGGCGGTAGCATCAACACAGATGATACCCGGGGCGGTAGCATCAACACAGATGATACCCGGGCCGGTAGAACCAACACAGATGATACCCGGGGCGGTAGCATCAACACAGATGATACCCGGGCCGGTAGAACCAACATCAATGATGCTCGGACCGGTAGCACGAACACCAATGCCACCCGGGCCAATGATATTCGGGCCGGTAGCACCAGCACCGATGACATCCAGGCCAGTAGCATCAACACCGATGACACCCGGGCCGGTAGCACCAAATCCAATGATATCTGGGGCGGCAATAGGATACAGGTCAGTAGCTACCTCACCGATGATATTCATGCTGAACGCGTCCCAGGCTGTAGGATCCACGCCAATAGCACGCACACCGATAAAACTTAGTCCGGACGAGTCCATGGTGGTAGCATCAATGTCAGTAGAACCCAGGATGGAACCACCCAGGCCGGACAATTACCTGGATGCTCAGGAGCTGGACGGCAGCGACAGTGAAGAATTTAACATTGATTATATTGATCTTTTTGATGATTTTAATTATTTTAATCCTACGATGGAATCCAGCCCGGTTGTACCCACACATGTGTTATTTAATTCGGATCCGTCCGTGACCGTAGGATCCAGGTCGGACGCACGCTTACCGGCGGTACCATCTGGGCTAGTAGGACCTAGGCTGGTAGGACACACGCTGGACGATAGCCTAGATGGTCTAGAGGACCTGGTTGACACTGAAGAATTTAATATTGATGATATTGATTGTTTTGAAAATTTTGATGATTTTAATTATTTTAATTCTACGATGGAATCCAGGTCGGTTGTACCTACGCATGTGATATTCAAATCGGTCCCCTCCGTGACCGTAGGACCCAGGCCAAACGCACGCTTACTGGCGGTAGCATCTAAACCAGTAGGACCTAGGCCGGTAGGAGCTAGGCTGATAGCACGCACACCGATAACATTCAGGTCGGACGTGTCTATGGCGGTAGCATCTGGGCCGGTAGGACCTAGGCCGGTAGGACCCACGCTGGACGATATTCTAGATAGTCTGGAGGAGCTGGTTGACACTGAAGAATTTAATATTGATGATATTGATGTATCTGAAGATTATGAATTCAATTATTTTAATTCTGAGTTGGATTCTAAGCCCGTTGTACCAAAACATGTGATATTTAAGCCGGACCCATCCGTGACCGTGGTACCCAGGCCGAATGCACGCTTACCGGCGGTAGCATCTAAACCAGTACCTAGGCCGGTAGGAGCTAGGTTGATAGCACGCACACAGAAAAAAATCAGGTCAGACGTGTCTTTGGAGGTAGCATCTGGACCAGTAGGACCTATGCTGGTAGGACCCAGGCCGGACGCTATCCTAGATGGTCTGAAAGAGCTGGACGACACTGAAGAATTTAATATTGATGATCTTGATGTATCTGAAGATTTTGATGATTTCAATTATTTTAATTCTGCAATGGAACCCGGGCTGGTTGTACCCGCTCATGTGATATTCAATCCGGACCCATTCGTGACCATAGGGCCTAGGCCAAACGCACGCCTACCAGTGGTATCATCTAGGCCTATAGGACCTAGGCCGGTAGGAGCCAGGCTGATAGCACGCACACCGACCACTTTTAGGTCGGACGTGTCTATGGCGGTAGCATCTAGGCCAGCAGAACCTAGACCAGTAGGACCTAGGCTAGAAGATACCCTGGATGGTCTAGAGGAGCTGGATGACACTGAAGAATTTAATATTGATGATATTGATGTATCTGATGATTACGAATTCAATTATTTTAATTCTGCGATGGAATCCAGACCAGTTGTACCCACACATGTGATATTCAAGCCGGACCCAGCCGTGACCATACGACGCAGGTCGAACGCATGCTTACCGGTGGTATCATCTAGTCCAGTAGGACCTAGGCCGGTAGGAGCCAGGCTGATAGCACGCACACCGATAACATTGAGGTCGGACGCGTCTATGGCGGTAGCATCTGGGCCGGTAGGAGCCAGGCTGATAGCACGCACACCGATAACGTCGGACGCGTCTATGGCGGTAGCATCTGGGCCGGTAGGAGCCAGGCTGATAGCACGCACACCGATAACATTGAGGTCGGACGTGTCTATGGCGGTAGCATCTGGGCCGGTAGGACCTAGGCCGGAAGAGTCCATAGCGGTAACATCCAGGCCAGTAGGGCCCAGGCCGGCAGGAGCCAGGCTGATTGCACGCACACCGGTAACATTCAAACCAGACGAGTCCATAGCGGTAGCATGCAGGCCAGTAGGGCCCAGGCCGGTAGGAGCCAGGCAGATCGCACGTACACCGATGACATTCAGGCCGGGCCAGTCCATAGCAGCAGCATCCAGGCCAGTAGGACCCAGGCCGTTAGGAGCCAGGCTGATTGCACGCACACCGATAAAATTCAGGCCGGACGGGTCCATAGCGGTAGCATCCAGGCCAGTAGGGCCCAGGCCGGTAGGAGCCAGGCAGATTGCACGCACACCGATAACATTCAGGCCGGGCCAGTCCATAGCGGTAGGACCCAGGCCGGTAGCACCGATACCAGTATCTGCCACCCAGGCCGGACGCATCTTCAGGCCACAAGGACCAGCATTGAGGCAGGAAATGGCCGTGACAGTGGCACCCAGGCCGATGGACGATGACCCGGATGCTTTGGAGGAGCTGGACAACAGTGAAGAATGTCAAATGAGTAAATTATTTTAAATTTATAAAATAATAAGCTTTCGGCCAGCGGCTTCACCCGCGTGGTCTTATAAATTTTTCCCCCGTTTCCGCAACATTTTTCGTTGATACTGCTATCTAACACTGAAAGAATTTTTCAAATCGGCCCAGTAGTTTCGGAGCCTATTTAATACAAACAAACAAATAAACAATCAAATCTTTTCTCTTTATAATATTAATAGTATTACTAGTATAGATAAACAAGCAACTGTTACAACTGCAAAAAAAACAACTGTGGCAGTGAATAAACATTAAAAAGATCATCAAACATACTGGTTTGGTGTTTAAATAACTTTATAATTTTGTAGGTCTTGGGTCTTTGGGGTAGACCGGGGAGTGTAGGTTTTTTACCCACTAAAACCACTCCGGCCACAGAGGGGGGGAATAATTCCTCTAAAGAAATCTCTCCAGCCCCTACCAGCCCGTACGACGCCTACGTACTGTAGGCACATCCCTAGAGAACCTGTAAAAAAGTCTTCCTGAACCTCACTCCTGTATTATGCATGGGTGCACTTGACCACTGTGCATCACGTCACGTCTTCTTCGGGATCACACAATTGGTGAACTGAGTCCCCTATCTGGATGCCGCGAGTACGAAGTTACATTCAAACAGAAGGTAGATAATTATTAGTATTAGTATATATAATTTTGAACTTAAAAATCATATAAAAATATCCCGGACAATATATACAGAATACCGAAATATCTTAGACAGTAACCTAACTTGAAGCCACATCTAGAAAAACTAAATGTAAACTAAGTCAGTAATTGGCAAACAAAGCATAAATTCCGATATTTTAGTATTATTAACTAGCTTTCCGCCAGCGGCTTCGACCGCATGGTGTGGGTATTTATTATAACTTTCATCCCCTAGATCAACCCCTTACAGCCCTTTTTTCAGATTATAAAGTAGCCTATATACTTTCTCAGGCTCTAGACTATCTGTGTACCAAATTTCATTTAAATCGATTCAGTAGTTTTGCCGTGAAAGCGCGACAGATAGACAGACAGAGTTAATTTCGCATTTATAACATTAGTAAGGAAGTAAGGATTATAATTATTGCAATGGGAACATATTGCGCTGTACCTATGTAACTATTTTTTTATTGTCATCGAAAAATGACAAAGACCGAATGAATTTAAAGAATCGAAAGAATGAGTCAAGGTGAATACTTAAACATTCAAAACAACTAAACAGTAATTATTTTGACACGTATCGTATTGTAAACACTGTTTTTGTAAGAAAACAGTAGTTTTAATACGAAAGGCGCATCAGTATTGCTTTGTAATTAACGAGGCGCGGTAACGGGCGGGCACGGCCGAGTTTTTAGTGCAGAATCCTTAGATTAATAACAAATAGCGCACCGTAAAGCGAGTTAAAAATAATACGCTAAAATCAACGGACCTTCATGATCCCCCCGCCACACGCCACGGCACGATCGCCGCGTACACACGTCACGAGTTAGTAGCGTAATTACGGCAATTATGACTGTTTGCGCGGTCAAATCCTGCAGGAATCACAGGGCAAAATACAAAAACTGTCCGAACATCACTTTTCACCAGCAAGTATTAAAGTTTCGTATGTATTTCTTTGCAAAATGAAAATAAAACGACAAAATAACAAAATGTTAACAATGCGACGCCATAACTGTTCAGTGTTGCCAAGGACTTGAAAAATTTACCCATATTTTAATATTAGTTTAGTAGATTTGGTAGAATTTATTGAAACAAAAGTAACAGTCTTATTTATTGTAATTTTTTCTTGTTATTTAATCATGACTAAATACTTACTTACGTACGTACTAAAATACTAGTATTAGTATTACGTACTACTTTACACTGGTATTAATTATTGTTAAAGTATGTTAGAATGTCTATGGTTTCGACTTTTTAATGTATGTTTTACGAGTTAGTTTCTGGGAAGCACTGTACATTGAGACCCGGCGATTTTTATAGGGGTGATTATTTTTTCGCGTAGAATATAGTGTTCTTAGTGTGTTTTTGAAAACCGTAAAACTCGCAAACCGATAGGTTCCGAGAAAAAAATCGCCAATTTTCTTTCGAGCCTGGTGGGATAGTGGAGTATTAAGGGTCGGGAAGATCGCGAGGCGGGTCAAATCTTGCTAACAAGTAATACTAATGTAGAGGACAGCGCCAAGGTCATATAGGGGGGCAGTTGACGGAGCCCCGCTATGCAGGTCTCCTTTTTCTGTGTCAAGGGTTTCAAGTAACCTAACACAAAGGGGATAACGGGGGCTTCTTACGTCTAAGTTATCCGAGTTGGGGTGACCCGAATCCCGAGCCCACTTCGCTCGCTCTTGCACCCAAGTTCTTCTAGTTACATCACGAATTCACAACAGATGACAACTGTCAAACGTTAGCCTCATTTACATTTAATTCTATAAATTGAGTTTCGTTTTTCAAGATTGTTATTAGGGATAATATTATGCTTATTTTTCTATAATCTTTATACATTTGAATCCACTGTCACACTTTATTAAAAACGTAAAACGAAACGAACAACGAGTCGTTTTTACATTCTCTGTGGCATGTTGTGATATGAAATACGTTTTATCTGGACAATAATTAAACTTTATGATTTATTTTCTCAAAAACTGTGCGGTTGCTAGGTTTGAACCTTTGTGAAAGTGTATACTAAGAAGAGTTCTACACGAAAAAAAAAATGAAGCCTTCAATCAGCGGGTCATAATGTACAGTGGAGCCTACATTTTACGGTACGTTCGACCTCGGACCTCAAAATTAGGTTTAAATTAGGTAGGTACTTACTTCTTACTAAAAAGTAAGTATAAATATTAGTTTCAAATCTCAATGACGCGGACCTCCCCACTTTGTGGTAAACTCTATGCGCTGGTATCACCCGCGTCTAGGGTTACCAACTTTTTTTAGACCCAATATAGTAGTTTTGAATTCAGTTCCCATAAAAATATAGTAGCTGGGGAATCAATAATAATAAAAATAGTATGTGGAAATATATATATAATTATTTCTTAAATACATATTTCCTACTGCTTTGAGCTTTAATTATTAAAATTTTATTTTTCAAAAATGTTTCATAACTACTGTTACACTCTTAATTTAAATTACTATAGATTAATAGCTCTGCTTTTATTAAATCAATACTAGATCTGTTGCGCTGTTCACGCCATTTAAGGTTCATAACGGAAAATATACGCTCCGTGAAAGCGGATGTCGCTGGTATGGATAAAATAAAGGATATGACTTTTAAAAACTGTTATTTCTGTTAGAAACTAAAATAGATTACGACTACAGAACTTTAGGCGGCAACGGCGAATCGTTTGTTTTGACTTCTGAAGCTGCATAGATTAGTAAATAAACGTCAATGTCGGTTGACTCAACTGTCAAGCCGTGCGCGTTCCGAATCGAACTACAAACTGCGTGGCGTAGCATTCATCGTTCAGAAATATTCTGAAAGTGTGATAATATGGGCGTGTTTCGTTTTAAATAATGAAGACCAATTTTAGCGACTTTGATGATAAAAAATATAGTAGTTTGGCCTACTATATTTTATTTAAAAAAATACAGTAGTTGGACCCCTAAAATAGTAGGATACTATATTATATAGTAGGGTTGGCAATCCTACCCCCGTCATGCACACAAGCGCAAATTCGGTAAGTAATACACTCGCGGTGGGCGGTGCTCACTCACACACGAAACTACAAGTGCCATCGCTTCTCTGGCTGCGCTTTACATTACATACATTTACATACAAGTACATATCTGTATGTTATTAATCTAAGGCAGGGTCAATTCATTATTCTAATAATTATTTTTTTAAATCATAAAATCCTTGGTAATAACTAAGTATACTTAGTAGAATTACTTTTAATATTTTATGCACCTCGCCGTTCTATATGTTCACGCGCCGCCCAACCCTACGAACCTACGCACACGCACACATTTTTACGTGTACAAACGAAATTTTGACAAGTTTGACATTAGGTAGTGTAGACTGTAGTGTGCAGAACTGCAGAGCGGTATCGGAAAGTTTGTATTGAGTGTAACAGGTATTTGGCGGTACACGACGAACTAATATTTAAATCGAGCATTAGGTTATTTAGGCGGCGTTTCGGCGTGTTAGATATACTAGTGGAATTAAATATTGTCATCGTCTTGTCTCGATGTTTGCTGTTAACTATGTAAGTTTTCCATTGTTGTTAGTATTTTAGATACTTCGATATTCTATCTCTTATAATCCGTTAAAATATTGAAATTTGAAAGTCAAAGATTTTCTTGAGATGGAATTATTATGCCTACCTACATTTTTTTTATAATTTTAGTGTAGTACATTTTAATACTAGATTTGACTACGAAAATCAATCAAACATCTTCTTATAATAATTGAAGTTGTTCATCACAGCATACAGTTCGCGCCAAACTTATTGTCCGGGTTGAAGTTGGCGTTAGCTAACTTTAACCCGGCCGTAGAAATCGGAGAAAGAAAAATATTAGATTGTAATAAATAAAAACGAAAGCTCAATTTGTAATCTGTCTTTATAAATTATTCTAATGCAATATTTTTCTTTCTCCGATTTTTACGGCTGGGTTAAAGTTAGGTAGCGCCAACTTCAACCCGGACAATAAGTTTGGCGCGAACTGTACCTATTGATATTGATCGCCTATTTGTAGGTTAGGTTAGGTTAGAAATGGAACCGCGGAAGAATGCTTTGTTCCCGTAGCCCCCGACGCAAGTGCGAGTGGGAACACCGGGGTTGGTTTAAGTCAGTAGGAGTCTGACAGACCCCCCCCCCCGCGGGATTTCCATGAGAATTTCCAAACTCGACAAAAAAAAAAAGGTTAGAAATGGAACCAGATTGCGACGGTAACAGACAGACAGATAGACTTTTGACTAATTTTTTGCAATCAAAACTATGAAGTTTTGACTAACATAAAACACCAATGTCATTAACCCCCGACGCAAAAACGACGGGATGTTATCAGGGGCGTGTACAGACATTTCATACCGGATATGCACAACTAAAATAAAAAAAACTTATAAGTGTGTAACTACTTAGTTTCAGCCTGTTTCGGTCGTAAACCACCATACCTACTCTTCCGCGCGGGCGGCGCGCTAGGCGGACGCGGTGCCATTGGTGCCATGACCATTGAGAATAGTTAAATAAGAGATTTATACTAAAAATGCATAGATGATACATCCGAAGTGGCATTTGAAAGGGCCATGAGATATTTTTGTAAACAAAATGCAAGGGAAACTGTAAGATGTTTTTGTGTAAGTACACAATCTAATAACCAGATATAAATTAGGTATCATAAAAAATTATAAAAGATAAAGAGTAGTAGGTACCTATTACCTTTTGTTAGTTTAATTCAACCCGGGTACACGCCTTCTCTTTGCAATCAATTTAACTTTTCCCCCAAAAGATAACGTCGAAAAAGCGGCATAGTTAATATAATTACGTACATAAATAAACACACTCTTCACTTACACAGGGTCTCACAGTTTAACTTTAAATTTTTCACAATAAACTGACGAAATAATTATTTACACAATCACTTGTGTACAGAAAAATAATCAAAAGTTCATTCAAAACAATGACAAACAATATGGCGTTAAAAACTTTGCAATTGTTACGAAATAATACAATAAGTACTATACCTACAATTTATGCCCTTTGCAATGAACAAATTACGCGGTGCCTTTACGGCTTTTCAATTTGGTCGGGTTGCCAAATAAGCTATGCTTCCAAAACTCGCACACAGCTAAAAGTTTTGTTGTGTAGTACAGAGAAAAAGTGTGACTGTGTGCGTGAATTCGCAAGATTTATTGTATTGTAAATAATCAATAAGCAGAATTTTGCCTGCTTCTGCCACGGGTTCTAGGGGAGCCACTTGTGCGATGAATTCGCGGCGGCGAGCTCGATCCAAATAGTTCCTAGAAAAATTAATAGATGGCGCGGAAACCAAATAAGATTATTGATTTTGATTGATTAATTTTGAATAATGTTTGTTATATAACACTTAGAAATTTAGACTCCAGGGTATGCAGTGCTTATTTGCATCTATGGACCGCACGCCACTGGCCGTGTTATTTTACCTACATATTTACAGATCTTGGTCGTGATAATTTCGCTTATATTGTCATACTACATACTTACATATTTTGTATTTTTTTTCTACGTAAATAAGTTTTTTTTTTGAGTTCTACGTTATCAATGGACAAATTGAATAATTTCAAATGAGTGAGTTGTTGAATTAAAAAATGCCTAAGATGATGAAATGATAGTGAATTTAATAGTTTTACCATAGTTTTACAGTAGGTAATTAACAGAAATGAGATAACCCATTGAGTACTATTTTTTACTCCAGTCGTATTTTTTTAATTTCAATCGAGTCATCCGAGTAAAAAGTCTATTCGTATCGTTAGGTTGGCCACATGATTACAAAGAGAGGTAAGAGGACACCTTCAGATGTCCCTGGGCGGTGGTAGTCATAAAATTTACCATTAGATGACCCGCATGTTCGTTTGCCACCTCTGTTATAAAAAAAATGGATTAAAATAGTATACGTTCTTGTTCTTGGCTCCAAAATATTATGTTACACAGTCTGTGGAACAGAAAATGAAAGGCAGGATATAATTTATTATAAAGCAATTTTTTTTCGAGCATGCATGGAGAGGTTAATGAACATAGACGAAGCGAAAGTGGTGTGCCAGGATCGTAGCAAGTGGAAATCTATATTCTCTGCCTATCCCTATGGGAAACAGGCGTGAAGCTATGTATGTTTTATTTTCTGATTGCTCACGTTGGTTATAGAGATATGTAGATATAATCTGCTGTTTGCCAATAGATAAATAAATAAAAATGTTAATAAGATCAAAGGGATAATGTCTGTATGACTAAAATTTTGAAAATCTTGTCCACAGGATCGGCTAGATAAGTTCCTGCGTCTGGTTGACGAATGTATGGATTGTAAGTATACCTATTATTATATTATGGTAGTCTAGACTTAGCGGTTGACCAGGGTAAGGCCAGGAGTTTTACTCGAGAATGTCGTTCGTAGTTAAGCGTACGCAGTACGCTTCAGCGTCGAATGATAGTTTCAAATACGTGAAATTTATGTCGGAAAAGCTAAAACATAAATTTTCAAATTATTCTCGCAACGACTTACAGTATATCATAAAAAATAACACTTTATTATACACTTGTAACTAGGTACAATGATTTACTAACAAACAAACACTTAAACTTAAAAGTAACTTACACAGAATCCAGTACCATGATAATTAAAAAAACGTTTTATTATTTACTAGCTTTCCGCCAGCGGCTTCGCCCGCTATCCCACGGAAACTATACATTTTACCGGGATAAAAAGGAGCCTATGTGCTATTCCAGACTATAATCTATCTTTGTGCCAAATTTATAATAGTAATATGATTACGAAGAGTAATAAACATCCATCCATCCATACATACAAACTTTCACATTTATAATATTACTAGCTTCCCGCCAGCGGCTTCGCCCGCGTGGTATGTTGTTATAAATATAAACATCCCTTAAGAATCACTCTATCTATTAAAAAAAACCGCATCAAAATCCGTTGCGTAGTTTTAAAGATCTAAGCATACATAGGGACAGACAGACGCGACGGAGGTCTTTGTTTTGTAATATGTAGTGAAGTAATATTTTACCAATATTTTTGTGCGTTTACAATAATGGTACATATTGGCAACACATAAACCACTGGCACAAACATTCGTATACTATGTAGTTCGCCAACCAACAAAGTCAATAAAAAAAATTTCAATTCAATCTAGCAGATTAATATTTTTCCAAATCTACCTTCATATTGTCAGATTGTTTTTTTTTATATACTATAAAAATTACAGCGTGCCTAAAACAAATGTTTTTTGCACATACTTTTTTTACAACTTCGGGACAGTCTGGGAATCTGATATTTGGAATCTGTGAATGTTAAACTAAAAAACTATAATAATTTCATGGTGCCTAAAACACATTTTATCGAAATTTTTGGCAGAAGTCGTATACTGTGCAGTCGCAAACTAAACGCTACTGTGCCGTTATCTTGTAGCCAGACTGTCGATTTCATCATCAGTAACTTTGAAATTACACAGTTACATTGATTTCAAGCTGTCTACAACTCCTTCTCCGAATGGGTTACCAGCTCTCCAGCTATGTTGTGATAAACTCAAACATAACAAAAATTAAAGAAACATAGTTATCGTCGACATAGCAATCCAACCAATGATGAAAGTGTGTGACATACGGATCTATGTACAGTTCTCGCCAAACTTATTGTCCGGGTTGAAGTTGTCACGAGCTAACTTTAACCCGGCCATAAAAATCGGAGAAAGAAAGATATATTAGAATATATATTAGAATGATTTAAAACGACAGCCTACTAGTTGAGCTTTAGTTTTTATTTATTACAATCTAATATTTTTCTTTCTCCGATTTTTTCGGCCGGGTTAAAGTTAGCTCGTGCCAACTTCAACCCGGACAATAAGTTTGGCGAGAACTGTAAGTGTGGGTGCGGCATGTCTTTATAGAAGAAGGTCATAAGTGCGACTGGTTTTGAGGCTATAGGTTTAGGACTTTTATAAGACTGCTACTACACTTTATGATGGCCACCGAACATTAGTACACTTCTGCATAATATCGTTTTGGGAACATAGGGGTTATGATTAATAATCATTCATGTGTCAATGAGTATTACGAATAGTAACTTTTATATGATTGGTCTGCATATTATTAAATTATGTCAAGTAGTTAATATTTAATATTTGTTTCAGGCCATCGCCAACGGCTAACTTCACACAATCCTGAACCAGCTTAAAATAAATTTAAACGAAAATACTTTTCATCGTGTTGAGCATTGACATACCATAAATCGTGTGTTCGAGTTTTGACATTATTAAAGAGTAAAGCAAGAAATAGAGTAACAATGATAATATGTGTGGAGTGTGGAGGATTTCTGGATTCAAATAATGCTGCTCGATGCGTCGCATGCCGATCGACCTATCACCTAACATGCGCCTTGATCGATCCAGCTGAGAGGGTCCGCATAAAATGGCCATGCCCGACGTATGATCTAGAAAGACATATAATATGTCCGCAGTTATTTATGTGCCGATCAATGCCACCCAGGCCAATAGATTTCAGGCCAATGGAGTCCAGGCCATTAGGGCCACGAGCATTGAGGGCGATGGTAACCAGGCCAGTGGCAACTATGTCAACTGGAATACATTTCATAGAACCTACACCGATGAGACCCAGACCGATGCTACACAGACCAATGTTATACAGGCCGGCAGCACCCGCTGCGTTGTGGTCTAGGCCAGTAGCACCCACTCCGATAGAGGCCAGGTCAGAATTACCCACTCCGATGGGACCCAGGGCGTTTGCACCTACTGCGATGGGATCCATGGGGCTGGACGCGCCCCTGATAATGGATTCCAGGCCTGTAATGCCTAATTATATGCTATTAAGGCCGAACATGGTCTTCGCAGGACCCAGGTCGAGAGCACGCACACCGGTGACATTCAGACCAAACGAGCCAATACCTGTATCAGCCAGGCTAATACGACCCAGGCCGATACGGCCCATACCGATACGGCCCAGGCCAGTAGCACCGATATATATGCCACCTAGGTCGGACGCGTCCTTGACGCTCCGTTCAGGAGTCTGGCCACAAGCCCCACCATTCAGGCCACATGCCCCACTATTCGGGCAGGACCAGGCCGTGCCAGAGGTACCCGGGCCGGATGATATTCTGGAGTTACTGGGGGACGTGGACAATAATGAAGAAATTGATATGGCTGATTTCAATTAACTGTGACAACAAAGAAAAACAACTGTGACGTGCGAGTGATCAAAATCTATATTAATTTGGTGTAATAATAACTTTGATGTTGTACTTGATGTCTCTCTTACATAGTAGAATTAAATGTTGTCATCGTCGTCGTCATCTTGGCCTTTGATGTTAACTGAGTAAGTTTTCAAATTGTTTTTATTTTTTAGATATACAACGTTAGTTTATGTTTACCCGAAAGCCGAAAGTAGTATGTCCCAGAATCAGTAAAAAAAATCGATTGCAATGGTTATTAATCTATTTCATATTTTAGTCCACAAAAAATTTTTCCTGTTGAACACCCATTTTTATTACGAAAATCGTCGCAAACACAACTTTTTTTTTGTAAATCCATACTTATAGTACATAAATAAAAAACATTTATAGTTATCACATAAATATTTGTGTCCTGTGGGAATCGAAACCTCGTGATCAGCAGAACTCGAACAGACTCGAACCATTAATTGTTATTTGACTTCAATGTTCATGTTATATATATATTAACTACGTACTCTTTGTTCGCAGATCTCAAGCGTTTCTTCAGTTTACAGCAAATCGTACTTTGCAGATTACTTACTTCATTCGTATAAACTTTGTCATATACTGATTGAACTTAAATATTATAGTAGCGTAAAATGTGAATGTTTAGAATACGAATTTAAAAGGACAATAACGAAAATTGTATCGAGTCAGTGTTGTTAGTGTCGTTATATATGTCTTGTAACTGATTTACAGGGAATGTTCACAAGGGCGCGTCCAGGGTCTGTTTCTGGGAGGGAAAAGGGCCAGATTAGTAAGGGTCGGGTTGCCCGAGATAGACAAGACGCTTCAGTCACGTTCTCTTTGTAGATATTATCCAATTATATGACATTTTGCGATTATGAGTACTTCTACTTATGTATGTGAAAAGAAACGAATTTAAGGCAAACGGTTTATAAGTTATTAATTAGCTCCTTATTTCATTTGAACCGTCTTGTTCCCCCCCCTTGGAGCCGCCCTTGTATATTTAATATATATTTCTGAGTATTAATAGTATTGATAAAAATAAAAAGTAGGTTTCTTGATGTTTTTCAAACCTCTTATCTTTATAAAACCTGAGACTTTACAGGTCTCGTAGTTTGACAAAATTAAGAGAAAGTTATACCCGCGCCCGACTCTTTATCGTCGAGCGACAGTTTCAAATACGTATTTTATTATTTAGAAACCCACGAAGTGGTGAAGTGAAATTCGTTGCGAGCGACTAAAACATGGATTTTAAATTAGACGCTCTAAGCGAATAAACGCTTCAAGCGTATTGTATAAGCATATATATATTTATATATACTTGTAGCATTAGAGTAACTCTAGGTTACTCTAGGCTACCCTAGATTACCCTACGTTGCGCAAGGATACCCAAGGTTACCCTTTGGTACCCAAGATGTGAGGAACGTTGTGATTTGTAGTTTTTAATGCAAAATAAAGAATGCTGCAAGCTTATAATATGGGAAGGCTTGAAGTGAAAGTTACTTTGTTTTCGTTAGTTACAACCACAAGAGTGTTCTAATTTTGAAATTATAAATTTACAATGTTATCAAACGAAATATTAGTACGAAGGGTAAGACCCTTATTATTTTTTTTGTATAAAGTTGTAATTCTTCATTTGATTAGTTACATGTAAGACTGGAAGCCATTTATGGCCTATTCCAAAATACGGTATATTTCGCTACCGCTGTGGGGCATGGTGTTGTGAAAATAGCATGGGTGTGGACACAGAGCTTTACAGAACTGTCCATCTATAACGGTATGACAAATATTGTTTCGTATTGATTGCTAACCATAGCGGTATCGAATATCACCAAAATCTGTGTAAATAACAAAATTAGAGTCAATTAAGAATGAATGGGAATTAGTAAAGGGAAATTTTGTGGGACCCAAAAATTTATAGGCTCGTAAATTAATAACATTTGAATTGTGATAAAATATGTATTATATTTATATTTAATATATACTTAGTATACTATTATAATGAAAATAGGTTTTTTTATATATGGCGAATTTAAAAAATTGCCACAATATGTTGTTTTTTTTAAAAAATTAAGTTGTTATTTTTTGTTGATTTGAGTAGGTTCTTAGTAACTATGTTTTTTATTTATATTTATAACTCACACTGTGAAATTTATAACTCATCATTATGGAAAACTTTTACTATGGAGTCAACCCTGAAATCACAAAAAAGTTATCAGTTGTACCATATTATATTTAATACACTGAAGTCGACAAAATGTATAATAGTTGTTTTTTGTTATTTCAGGGTTGGTTTCACAGTAAAAGTTGTTCGTAATGATAGTACAATGCCTTCCTTTCGGCTGTATGTTGACTAAAATGTCACGGTGTATCATTACGAATAGATATATATATATATATATATGAGTAGGTAGTTCAGTATATTTTATTAAATAATTTAATACTGGATGACATCGAATAAACGCGACAAATCCAATATATACTTAATCTTTATGTAACACAGAAAATTAATAAAAATATGTTTACATAGTATGTGTATGAGCAAGGTAAGAAAACGTCTCTCTAGTGCTATTTTTTTCGTGAATAGGTAAATGAACGCAAATGCAAGGTCACATCGCGAAAATAAATTGACTGTCGCATAAAACAAATTATTTATTAGCTTTCTTAAAAAGCCTCAAACTTATCTGAAACCATTAAATTAGTTTCCAACATCTAAGATGAGAAAATAGTTTTATTACAAATACCGGCTACTGAATTTCTCATTTTAACTTGTCAACGATTTGCAATGTCATCTTGTATTTTGTTATAACTTTAAATATTTATAGATTTTTCTTTCTACAAGCCCTAAAGCGGTTCACAAGCCCGAATTTTTCATGAAGACTGAGAGACTGTCATGACTGGCCTTGTGTTCCGGCATTTAGAGCTAAATATAAGCTCGAAATGCCAAATGTATAATGTGTACGAGCCTACTAATACTAATTAAAAATATTAGTTATACATTTTTTCAACTGTAAAAATGATTGTAAAGCCGTCGTATGATTTAAATCGCTTGAATATAATTTGAACTTGGTATACGTGTCTAAACATAAGTATAAGATTTGGTGTTTTCTATTATAGTTAAAAAAAAACAACAAAAAAAACAAAAACAACCCTTTGGGACTTTTAAGAGTCTAATATCGTAAATACTTGATGTTTGTTTCTACGTGTAGGTATTAAAATTTCTTCGTCCGGCCATATATACAAATATATTATATAAAATAATATGTATAATATATTATCTTTGGGCTAGGCTCCCGTATTTGGACATATTGTACGCGTATTTAACGCAAATTACTATTGGGACTGATAAAAATTATTGATCGCATTGTATAATAATTATATATTATTATATATATACTTAATTATACCTAGTCACATAGGAATATCAGATTTTAAGGGCATATTTATAGGCCGGCGTGGTGAATTATAGTGTAACCTCTCTCATTCTAAGAGGAGACCCGTGCCCAACAGTGGGACGATTAATTATGTGTAACTGACGATAATTTTCTTGTTACACGATTGTAACTGTTTCTAAAAATCAGTATTAATATATTACAATAATTGTAAAAGAGCTCCTGCTTTTGTTCTGAGCAGTGGGACAATAAAATGTTGTAAGTGTTAGGATTAATTGTATTTTGTCGTGGGATTTCCTTAGAATATGTACCTCCTTCGTTGTGTAAGATTGCTTTGTAAAATCCTTGGTTATTACAGCTACCACTCCAGTGCTCCCACCAGTTTCTGTAACAGTTGGAAACTGTTTCAAACAGCTTTGTTTTGTTGCAAAAGATTACTTACTAAGATTTTAAAGAATTACATAATATATTTACTTAAGTTTTTGGATGTATAAAATCGTGTTGATGATATTTCTAAATGTTTGTGAACTGCTCCTTGTGGGCTGCTCCTTAACAGCTATTTCTCTTCACTGGTTAACTTGTCTGTATAACGGAAATAATTGTGATCCTTTGGCAACATGTTCCCTCCCCTTTTTCTGAAACCAAATAAATGAATGTATGTAAAAGTGTTTATATTTCTAATATTTACCTTTGCCTTACCCTTTCAAATGGTTGTATTTTTCATTAACAAATGCAAAATATCTTTGAAAAGATATAAACTTTTTGTGAAAGAAAAAAATAAGATCTACATATGTTTTATGTCGGCAAACGAACCGACTAGCCACCCAATGGTAAGTAGTCATCAGTTGTTGATGCGTTGCGGAACCTTAAGAGCCACTACGGACTTCAAGATGGCTTACAGGCTTACAAATGCTGTTATTTTACTAGATGGTAGAATGGTAAAAGTATCATCTATATCGCTTGTAGAACTTCGGTGTTACCGGGGCAGCTTGAAGGACCGTCTCCTCAAAATCTTCCATGAACATATCAGCAATAATGGGAGATACTGGAGAGCCCATTGCTACCCCACCTACTTGCGTGTAAAATTTCTTACTCCATAATAGATAACCTGATGTGCAATATTTTGAAAGTTCAGCACATTCAATAGGCATGATAAACATGAAGTATGCCACAGTTGAGCGCCTACTTACTATATTACTCTATTATGTTAAACATCATAGACAAAATTGGCTTTATCTTGAAGCGAGCTTTAATTAAAACATACTCCAAGCCGCTGAAGAAGATTAGTCAGTTCTTACCACCTGTCAAGTGTCACATACCTCTACAAGATGCAGGAGTATACAAGCTTGACCATGGACGTTGTAAACGGTTCGGTTCGGTCCGAAACGTCGGGTTTTTGTTTCATATTTATTTCAATGTCTAATATTCGCAAAGTGCCAGAAACCAGTAAATTTCATCCATTTCATAACTAACTATCATCACGCTTGTGGTCTCTGAAGGGTAGCTAGGCATTCCGACCAGTACTAATGTACGCTGATAAAAACTAGAATATCGAATAAAAATAATTTCAATCTCATAATACCTAGGTATATAATATTGTATCATTCCCCTCAGAGAGTATTAAACATCTTTTTGTATTTTTTTAAGCATTTTCCATGCTAAGATTACAAGTTATATTTAACGAAGGAAAGTTAGGTTGTGAAGCATTTTTATATTTAGAATGTGAAGGAAGATTTCGACTGGCGAGCGGGGCTCGCGATAGCTTAACGGTCAAAGCGTCTGATGTACCGGACCAGAAGACGCGGGTTCGAATCCTGCTCGCCAGCAGATTTTTTCCTTCGTTAAAAAAAACTATTATTAAATATATTTAATCTATTATAAAAATACTTCAATCAGAAATAGTATGTATTTAATTGATTTGAAGGTTTCCGTTAAGGAGTACCTAATAATGAACTCACAAAACATCAAACACTCGCTTTGTTATATACTTACACATATATAATAAATTTTGTTCAGAGGGTTATAATCCTCAATGGCAGGGAACTCTCAACCCTCCAAAAGCAATGAATAAAATCCAACCCTTATATAATGTACAATATGAATTTACCTATGTGTCTGGCTCGGTATTAAAATGTTATGTATCTGTTATGTTTGGTACTGACGTGTTTGAAATACAGGGGACGGAGTTATGCAATCTGGCGCGATAAGCATTATTTGTAACTAGCTGTCCCTATTTATCTAAAACATAGTAACATATAAAATAGTTAAGAGATAGAAACGACATGCAACCTCTAATCAACTTGAAGGCATACCAAAGATGATCCTAATGCTGTTTTGTTTTGATTGACGTTAAATATTTGACAACTGGGGACTAAGAGGTTTAGTATAGGAAAGTGTAAAGGTGTAAACTTGTAAAAAGAAAATTGTTGTTTTTACTTCTTTCCTCGTATTTTTTTCGGAATATTTTTTTTTTACTTGTAAACTGAAAAGGATTACATAAATGTAATCTAGTATCGATACCTAATCGGTAATATACCTTCACGGGCTGGACAGGGTATTCTTAGCACATTGTATAATATGAGGACCACAACCGGGACATTTAAAGAAGAAATTAGTGAAGGTAGACATCAAAAGGAACCTTTATGATAAAAATAGGTAAACATAAAACAAAATGCCATTTAAAAACCATCTATCGGCAAGTTTCTTGATCTCTAGTTAGTGCTACTTTTCTCTACCCATTGATATTTTTCTGATGCTCTGGTTTTTCGCAGGAACTATTTATGGGTTTTAACGTAATTATAAAAGTCATTACATGATATTTTATAATTTAAATAAATGCACTGAATTATGCTGTCCGTGTATGATGAGTATGAGTACATGCATACCTATTTACCTAGTCCTAATCCCTATTAATTAACTATAGTTCTTAAACCGGGACAATTTGCTGTACCAGGACACCGGGAGACAATAGCCCGGAACTCCGGGACATGTCCCGGTGTCCGGGACGTATGACAACCCTAATCTAAGATGACATTGTGGAATGCAAATAAACTATATGAATATAAATAAATAAATAAATATCTTGGGACATTTTTACACAGCACCATCTAGTCCCAAACTAAGCAGAGCTTGTACTATGGGTACTAGACAATGGATATGATACTTATATACTTTATTTGTTTTTGTAAATAATACATACTTATGATATAAAAGAAACATCCAAACAAACACAAACACCTAAGTTCATCACATAAATGTTTGTGTCTTGTAGAAATCGAACCCACGACCTCGTGATCAGCAGACCGGTACTCAAACCACTAGACCACAGACGTCGTCAATATGAAATATGAAATTGAGAAAGATGCACGGGCAACGTTACCTGTTTATTTATTGGACTTGTTTTGCATAACGTTGTCTTTAAAACCAAATCGATATAATCCCGTGTTTATGTGTGCGCAAAGCGGTTTACAAATACCTGCATATGTGTAAGTACTGGATAATTGCATCGACTGAACGCACTCTGGACCCCTTCCATCCCTTTGTACTCAGATTTAATAAACTACCGATTTACCGACTATACTTATTGATACTAATGAATCATCGTGCGACAGGGATCACAAACCTTGGGCTAGAAATGTGATGAAAAAGAACATATAATATTATATAAACAGGTAGGTATAATATTTATCTTCGTAGATAATTGATATACGTTCTGACTTGGTATTTATGTAGGTATACTGTAGTTATAGTACAAGGTACATACGTTTGTTTATTAGATATAGTAGTTTTAGTGTACAATAAAGAATTCTACTCTATCTAACATAGTAATAATAACCTAACCTAAATTAAAAATTTAGAAAACCCCCGACACGAAATGTAATTAGCCATTTTGTGGTGGCGGCCATCTTGGACCGATTTTCATCAAACATAGCTGAGAACACTCCCGACTAATTCACCGTTCAAATAAAAAAAACAAAATCAAAATCGGTCCATCCGTTCGGGAGCTACGATGCCACAGACAGACACACACACACACACAGACACGTCAAACTTATAACACCCCGTCGTTTTTTCGTCGGGGGTTAAGAAATAAATTCATCAGCAGCTCAAGCATGAGCTCACACAATAGAGTAATTATCGAAAAACCTTACTATTCGTTATCGATAACCAATCTTCAAGTTTCACGATAATTTAACTTTACTATTCGTCAGAAACGAACTTATGCTATCGTTTTTTATACATATCCGTAGCTAACTACTTGAATTCTTAACTGAAACTATTCGAATACTCAACTTCAAAAGCTTATGAAAGCGATTTTTTAGTACCCTTTTGATCCGCCGCAGCGCTTACCAATGTTCCATACAAAATAATTCGAACTCGATACGATTACGTTAACTACTCTGTTACTACAGTGATTCGTGCTTGGGCTACTATAATCAGTAACATAGAAAGGGAAATATAACATCAAGGGGGCTAGACAAGTTGCATTTTGACATTCGAATCGACAAACAAAATGTATGGAAATGACACAAGCCTTCGGCAAATCGGGCTGTCACTAATGTCATTTACATACATTTTGTTTGTCGATTCGGATGTCAAAATGCAACTTGTCTAGCCCCCCAGATCATAATACTTGTATATTTCCCTAACTGTTAAGCAGAGTCTATAGATTAATATATTTAAATGACAAATTACTCGAAAATGGTTGACATTTGCACATGGGTCATAGGAGTCATTTGATTGCAAATGGTCTCTCTGACCCCTAAATGGATTACCGTCATATTACCAGTAATCCTGTATACAAACACATACAGGTCAAACACTTATCTCTCTTTCGGCAGTCGGGTAAAAACAGGTATTTAACAAAAGGTTGCACACATCTGGTTGAAATTTCCCCTGCGTCAAAAACAGACTGCAGCTCGCAGGATGCAGGGCGGGGAGAGGGAAGCGTACCGCGTTTCATTCAATTATCTGTCAAACAACCCTCACATTTATGGGGAGTTAATTGACACCACCCTACCTGGCGTCTGACATTAGCTATCCAGCTAATTGCAGACTTTACAAAGAACACGTGCATGCATGTCGTTTGACACGCACGTGTACTTTGTGTAAAGTAATCCCCTAATTAGTAACGCACCCTAATGGTAGCTTATGGTTACCTTACAAACTATTATACGCGGATTATTTTTTTAATAGGCATTACGGGAGAAGATATATTCTGGGAGCAACACTCGGTCGAATAATAGCTACTTACTTATGCAAATAAAAACAGCAGTGATGGAGAATCAATGGATTGTCAAGTCAAAGGTCTTGAGTTCGGACCCAGGGCACGCAAATCTGACTTTTCGAAATCATGTGTGTAATAAAAACTAAAATTTAAAAGATTAACCATGAAGTTTCTTGCCGGTTCTTCTCCATAGGAAATTACTAATTTGGAACCGTGCACCTAAATTCGACATTTCATAAGTGCCTGTGTATGGTTTACATGAAAATAAAACTATTTTGACTTTGATTTTGCTGTTGCCTTAATGGTGATGGAAAACATGGTGAGGAAACCTGCTTACTACAAACTAGGATATTCTCAGGGAATGCAGATGCAGATTTGCAATCTTTCGCAGATTACAATCCACATGTGACAATGTCACATTATAGGGAATTATCTGAAAAGATCTTTTGCAGCAAATCCCATAGCGGCTTTTGACTACACTAAGTAGTTCTAACGGACGCATGCATCATTCATTGTGTAACTCGACCATAATTATACCTATAGGGAGCTTAACCCCTCGCACGGTGATACCAGATCCGCACGCCACATTATTTTGTCCCATTGAAACGCTAACAGATGCACAAAATGATATTAAATTTTTAGGGTTCCGTATTCGGAGGGTGCCAAATTATTTCTAAGCATCCGCTGTCCGTTTGACTGTCAGCGGACTGTGTCTCATGGATCACTATAGGTAAAGAGTTGAAATTTTCACAGAGTTTCTATTTCTAGTGCCCACTATAACGAGAAACACTAATTTTATTGATTCTAATTAAAAATGATACGTACTCCTCTATGTGCGGGTTTGACTCGTACCTGACCGGTTTTTATTATTCACCGCTATTGATTCCAGACTTTCGTGTGAGCTAGGGGACGCCGTAGAAACAATTAGTTACCGGTTCACTACAAAAAGGGGTTGTAAAACTGGCATTATTTATAGCAAATGTAACTGCACAGATGGTAGTCCCTCTTATTACTAACGGTACCGCATAACGGTTTTGGTTTTGTAAATACCTAAAAAGAAAACGGTATCCCCTATGGAACCGTTGAATGTGTTTGTGAAGTTAAAAGTTATAACATTGAGGTGTTTGGTCCCTTCGTAGGGTAAACATTTTTTTTACTGATAAGCTCAAGCTAGGTGCTCGAACGTGTTAGACCCGACTCGAGTTCCGAGCTCTCGAGCGTTTTTACAACACTAAGTAATTTAATGAATAAGGCACTTTAATAAAACTGGTAAGAATCTTCCAGACTCGATTGACTTGATAGACGAATTATTTACCAGATTGTACGGAAGCTTCGGTGCGCGAGTAAGACTCACACTGGCTTGATTCTAGACTCCCGAGTATTCTTAATTTTAGCTAAGCGAGTCTTACAAATTATGGCTTAAAGGCTCGAGGCCTTTGCAGCACTGTCTTACGGGTTCATTGAGTCACAATTACAATCTAGATCGATATAATTTTACCTTGGGAGCCTTTGAGTGTTTTGAGTCCTTTGAGGATTTGAGTGTTTTGAGTCTTATGAGCATTTGAGTGTTTGAGTCCTATGAGCATTTGAGTGTTTTGAGTACAATGAGCATTTCAGTATATTCGAGTCCTAGTATGAGTTTTTGGAGTCCTATGAGCTTTTTCAATCTTTTGAGGCCTAGATATAAGGTATTAGAGTCCTTTGAATCTTTTGAGTTGTTCTGAGTCCTATGGGTTAATTTAAGCCTTGAGTCTTATAAATACTTTAACGGCCGGTTCCTATTAAATTCGTCGATATATTTTACTTGAGATATGATTTTGACAACATCCAATACAAATAATGTCAAAATTTTATTTCTAGTACTTAACCAAATCTATCGACTGACTTGATACATGACTGAATGTCTTTTGAGCCCTATGACTGCCATGAGCTCACTATCTTTGGATTTCTATGACTATTTTGGGACTCTTGAATCCTATAAGTTGTTTAAGTCTTTTGAGCTCTTCTGAGTCCTAGAGTTCTTTTGAGCCCTATGAATCCTTCGCATGCTTTGAGGTTTTTGAGTCTGTTCAGTCCTACGAGTGCTTTGAGTTCTAGCGTCCTCTTTGAGTCTTTTGAGTTCTTTTATTTATACGAGTTCTTTGAGTCCTTTGACTAAACCTCACCTAACCTAACCTAATGTGCGCACGCATCTACTTAGGTAAATAAAACTCGGTAAAACAATTCTTTATAAGACTTTGAAGATCTATTAAAATAAAACCACTTTTGTTAATAAAATAAATGTTAAATAATTATATTGATTTAAAAATGTAGGTACATTAAAATATTGAGTATAAGCTTAGCAAATTTTTGAGTACAATATAAATTAACTTTTTAATTGTAATCTATAATCGAAAATAATAAAATTACAATGTTCTCTTTCTAGAAAGCTTAATCGACCAAATCACAAATATAGAATAATTATTATGAAATTAATGAATTAGCCAAGAATAAGCAAACATTTACAATAAATAATGTTGTATTTACTAAAACAAGAATTTAATAATATTATGAAAATCTAGTTATTATCTGTGTCAACAACAAAGTACATAAAATGTCATAAATTATAAAATATGTGCAATTATACATAATGAAAATTATATCTATAAAGTTTTTAAAATAAGATTTTCATTTAAATGTCAGAAACCTACACTAATACAGTTAGTAGGACTAAAAATAAGATATGAAGTGTTGAGCATGAGTGTTGGTGGATATATGGAAAGGGAGATGGAATAAAGAATTTAATGAATGAAAAAAAGATGGATAGACTGTGGGAGATAAAGGAAGTGAATGATGAGATGACTGCTGATATTAGGGAATTAAAATAAATACTGCGTCAACCTCAAGTAAAATAGGATGGTTGGAGTAAGCAGGAGGAGGATGATGATAATCTCATAATTAGTTCTAAACAATGCTGATTCATTAGTTTTCGCTTCATCCGTGATAATATGCTTCTATTTGTGGGAACCGCATGGACTGCACAGCATGGTCATAGTACCTGAGAGAAATAGAAGAATGATTATCGTATAATAATAATAAAAGACATTTAGTGATAAGACCTCGATAGCTGAATAATTGTTGATAGCATCTGATGTACCAAATAAAAGACGCAGATTATAATCGTCTCTGAGGTCAGAAATATACAAATTACTTATACGAAACTATTGTGATCATGTCATCGCACAATATAGCTGCTACCGTAGTCGCCGTAGTCGGTCTGTTGTGTCCAGACGATATCGATGCTACCGTAATCGGTCTGTAGCGTCATCTACCGCGCTACATAAGAACTTCTACTAAGCAAAAATCGTGAATCGCGCAAGTGAAGTTTACCGTGCAACTTGCATAGATACAACGGCCCGACATCAACCGTCGGGCATTGGCCCGCCAGGCATAACGACCGCCTGGTCGGAGGATCTTCCCTTTGGTGCGAGGGACAACACACCTCATCCCTCCACAGGTCTATTGTAATCGGCCAATATCGATGCTACCGTAGTCGGTCTATTGTAATCGGCCAATATCGATGCTACCGTAGTCGGTCTATTGTAATCGGACAATATCGATGCTACCGTAGTCGGTCTATTGTAATCGGACAATATCGATGCTACCGTAGTCGGTCTATTGTAATCGGACAATATCGATGCTACCGTAGTCGGTCTATTGTAATCGGACAATATCGATGCTACCGTAGTTGGTCTATTGTAATCGGACAATATCGATGCTACCGTATTCTGTCTATTGTGATCGGACAAAATCGATGCTACCGTAGTCGGTCTATTGTAACTGCATAATATTACTACTGGCTGCATGAGAGCTACTAATGCGAAATTAGCTTGTTTTTTTTTATAACTGAAATAATTATACTTACAAAGGTTTTTATTTTCAGTGTCTGGTCAACAAATTTTCTTCCGGCCAGCGTCCCTCTACATCTGATTAGAGATTTGTGATCAACAGCGTGATTTTTGTAAGCAGCGTTATTTTTCATCATTCAACAGACAAGTGGCTTCTGAAATAAAAATTATATTATAGTACTGAAAACATTAGGCATTTCTTTTTCAATCGCGATTGTCATACTGCTGTTCAAAGGCCCCCCTTTCAACTAGGTATTCCATGGAATGATCATAAAAACTAAATGAAAATAATTTAAGAAGACTATTGTGTATTATACAATAGTGTAGATAAATACTTCTTGATGAGTGTTAAATAAGTGTAAAAATATATTATGAACATTGTGAATAAATCTGTCGCTATTGTAACAATTAGCACATTCGCTTCATATAGGTATTTACGCTTAGCTGTTGTCTCAGGGAGCGGCATAACCATCTGAAACTAGAAAAAAAAAATTAGTAAGTGCCTGAATATTTTTTGTTATTGTGTTGTGATAAGTTATAAGTACACCATTTAAAAAAACAGAAACAAATAATAGGTAAGTGCGTGAACATTTTCTGGTCCTTACATACTAGGTTAGTGGTCTGGTGACTTAAAATCTACTGGCAAGATTCGAAGCTGCATCTTCTGGTGAAATACACCAAGTATAAAACCAACTAGTATTTATCCAGAAGATGCAGGTTCGAATCCTGCCCACCAGTCGATTTTTTTCTTCATTAAAATATCTGAAAAAATACACAAAGATAGATGTGTTGCGTTGAATTAAAATAGAAAGCTTAATTAATTTATAAAATAAATCTATTATAATACTTCCTTGACAGGTACACTAAAAATAGTGATTATTTGTTGTAACAAAAGCTATGATATTTTTAAAGTTCGAATACACCTCACCGAGTGGCCTGTTATTAAAATATAAGGGCTCCTACACAAACCCGCAATGAGACGCGACAACATCAATCGCAACGCGACACTTGCGATTTCATATTGCAGTTTTTATTCTGAAGTCTGACCGATACAGCGTAGGGGCGCTCGTAGATTTGGGAATGCAACGTCGAGTCGCAAGTTTGTGTAGGGGCCTTAGTAGAGGCAACTGAAGATGGTACTTATGATGTTCACACACAAGCAGCAAGTTTGGTAAAAATTTAATTGAGGATAGATTAATAAATGCTATACAATAACACTAAATGCGAGAAAAGATCAGGCAAACTGATCTCAATTCAGAATGATAGGTACCTACCTATAAAAAAATTTGAGCATTTTAATAAATGTTTAATTTAGTTTATTTAAAAAAATTATATAAAATAATTTTCAATCATAAATTATGTCAAAGTACCATCTCTTTTTGCTTCTACTTAAAAAAAAGCTAATATTTCTTACAATTCCAAACGTATTCCGAGGTCTCTATGAATCTCCCATAGCAGAAGTATTCAATGGGTCGCCACGTACGCATGTAATTCAAAATTTAAATGTAAATAACACGTTCAACAAAAGTCAAAATATCGAGAAGAATAAGTACACTGTATTAAACAATTGTGAATAATCATAAACATTAGAGAATAATACCTATTAATAGGTAATAAAATCAATAATAAAATACTTAGTTACTAGTCACAATAATATCATAAGGTAATAAGTACACAGTAAAAACATATAAACAAATATTATGCAAGTAATAATATTATGCGGGAGTCCCTGATAAACACACATACATGATAATACTTTATTAATATTGAAAATCATTGTAAGCTTTGGAAGCTGCTTAGAAATAAGTACAAAATCAAATAATGATCGTTTAATAAAACCGAAACTAATAATCCCACTTCCGATGTACTCTTACCGACAAACAGACATACACGATAAACACACATAACATTAATAATTTTGAAAATCATTGTATGATTCGCAAGCTGCTTAGAAATAAGTACAAAATAATGATCATTCAATAAAACCGAAACTAATAATCCCACTTCTGATAGACTCTTACCGACTTAAAAACATACAAGCATACAATATTTCATTATTCGGAGACGGTAAATATATTCTGAATGATCATTTTTAAAGAACTTGTATCTATAAAGGAGATTATATAAAATATCAATCTTAGCACTTTGATATCTGTAAACAGTGAATTAGTACTATTAAGTGAAGCGTTTGTAGGAAAACATCGAGCTTGCATAAATATGTAACGCAGACCATAAATTAAAATATTTTTGACAGTTAAGTCACACAATCAAATGAAGTAAGAATAATTGTGTTAAGGAAAACATTGAGCTTCGTAATGTGATGTAACGATACGTCATCCAATCCAAATCCATGCTGTAAGGAAATAATTATTATTACACAATGTTATTGAATCCAAATCAATGCTGTAAGAAAAGAATAATTATTAAAACACCACAATATTGCAAAAGAAATTAGGACATAATAATTTTTAAAGAATAGTAATAATAGAAAATATGTATACATTGGAACAACAGTTGAAGAAAGTGTTAATATTGAAATTGAAACGTTCGGTTCGGTTGTACGCAAAGGAAATGCTGTTTGGTTTTATCACAAAGGAATTTCGGTTGCGCGAATTCCAAAACTTTCTTTCTTTCTTTGAGTAATCAGTGAACATACATACAAATGATTCCGACAAATCGAGAATTTTCTCCTCCTTTTATTTTAACACTAGTTTCGCCCGTGACGTGGCCTATGTATTTCTTATAAATTATAGCCCATAATCACCTATGGATAGTGTAGCTCCCCAACAGTGAAAGAATCTATCAAATCTGTCCATTAGTTTCAGAGCCTATATACCTAATACCTATATATCTATTACCTAATATTATAGATAAATAAATGTCTGGTCCCATATAACTTCAATTGCTTGTAGGTACTAAACTGAAACCTGACCCTAACAAGCGGGGTAAAAAAATATGTTATTATATCTGTGAAGTAGAATACTCCCCTATTCTACTTCACAGATATAATAACATATTTTTTTTTAGATATAAATAATGTGGCAAACACGCATACGGCCGCCTGATGGTAAGCGGTTACCGTAGCCTATGGACGCTTGTAACACCAGGGGTATCACTCACGCGTTGCCGACCCCAAAACCTCTTAGAGGTTTATGGAGGATTCACTGTGCCGACAGTTTGATGCCAGCGCAGTGCATCCTTAAGGAGCTCTGGTGACCTTATTCACTGCAGGAACACAACACACAACAAAGTGTGTTATTTGGCTGCAGTTTTCTGTAAAGCGGAGGTACTTCCCCAGATGGGCTGCTCCAGATTTTAGCCATAAATGGCTGTGCCCTACCTCCCTTAAAGTAATAATAAACGGGTCAAGTCAAGTCTGTCAGTGGTTTTCACGTCTATTAAAACAAGTTATATTAAATTAAAATTTCCACAGGAAAAAGTAAAATGTAAAGTAAAATGTAAAGTAAAATGTTAAGTAAATTGTAAAGTAAAATGTAAAGTAAAATGGAGACGGTGTTTTTTGGTGGCCGAAGCGGTTACCGTAGCCTATGGACGCTTGTCCATAGGCTACGGTTGTTGCCTACCCTAAAACCTCTTAGAGGTTTATGGAGGATTCACTGTGCCGACAGTTTGATGCCAGCGCAGTGCATCCTTAAGGAGCTCTGGTGACCTTATTCACTGCAGGAACACAACACACAACAAAGTGTGTTATTTGGCTGCAGTTTTCTGTAAGGCGGAGGTACTTCCCCAGATGGGCTGCTCCAGATTTTAGCCATAAATGGCTGTGCCCTACCTCCCTTAAAGTAATAATAAACGGGTCAAGTCAAGTCTGTCAGTGGTTTTCACGTCTATTAAAACAAGTTATATTAAATTAAAATTTCCACAGAAAAAAGTAAAATGTAAAGTAAAATATAAAGTAAAATGTAAGGTAAAATGTAAAGTAAAATGTAAAGTAAAATGGAGACGGTGTTTTTTGGTTTTATTATGAAAGAGTTTACTTTATGCAAATCACAAAATGTATAACCGACTGCAACTGCTGGCCACGGATCTCCCAGAATAATAGTAGATAATTATGCCATCCCCTTAATTGTACAATACAGTAATCGAGCATATAAGTATCAGTAATGCTCAGAAACTATTGGGTTGCTAAGGTCTGATGAGGGAAAAGAGGGTATTTGCCCTGCAGTGGGATAATACAGGCAAGATACATAGAAAGAAAAGGTTATATACTAGTGTACTACATCGTGTTACAGAAATGTACTAAAAGCCGACCCCAATTTGCTTTGGTGAAGTTTAGGAGGAGGAGTATTTTAATTCTATTTTCCTTAGGAATTACAGTAAAATGGAAACGAGGTTTTTTGGCTTCTCACGAGTTTCGTGTTGCACGAATTACAAAAGGAACTGATATAGTACCTACCTATTACTATATTTAGTTACCTATCCCCTTATCTATGTATGTATGGGTGGGTCAAATCTCGTAACCTATTGAGAATGTTTTTTTTTAATAATTTGTATCAATATTGAATCGCCTCTTATCACACTTAGTATAGTATAGTAGAATCGAAAATCATCAAATTACAGTAGTATTACAGTAGTATTTTTTGTGAGTCGCATGTAACTTCAACTGTGGTGGTTTATTCTATTTATATTTTGAATAATATCATAATAAAAAAAAACACTTCCAAATAATCGTAAAAATAAAAATATCCCCTAAGAGGTTTTAGGGTTAGCAACGCGCGAGTGATACGCCTGGTGTTGCAAGCGTTCATAGGCTATGGTAACCGCTTACCATCAGGCGGGCCGTGTGCTTGTTTGCGACCTTAGTGGGATAAAAAGGCGAAGGCGTGTTAGATATACCTACTGCTAGTGGGTACGCACGCTATAATGAGTAAAGTAACCAGCCTAACTGTGTATCGCCAAAAGAAATTTACCTCATAAACGCAACCTTAAATTCGCCCGCGTAGACCGAAAAACATCTGAAAAAGAAAACAAATCTCATTGTTTTTTTTTACTCTATGATTACAATGCCACCCGGTGAGTGTATCTATTTTATAAATTTATTTATTTCACTAGGTATATAGTTTACAGGAAATATTATAATAGAATATAAGTACTTACTTATTTTATTTAAAATTACATACATGACCCAGCCTACATTTAACCCTATATTTAAGGATGTTGCAAAGCATTCCTTAAGGCCTGCGCAGACGAGTGACTATTGTCCGCGATGACAAAAATCCCGAGAAGTCGCCACGGACTCAACGCACATACGGTACGCGATAATTTTGTTGCTCGACCATTTAATGAAGCGCACGCTATTGCAGCAAATAATGTCAGATTACGTTGTGTTGTTATTTACATGAAGTTTAAGAAAACAAGAAGACGTTTCATTCGTTTCAAAAGAGAACTTGGACTCCCCGCACTTTTGTCTATTCCGGTCTCTCGATGTCCTCGGTTATTAGGCGGATCTGTTTTACTTTTAAATTCGTGCGTTATTCAAATTCGTTGTAAAGGATCTATTTTGAAGGACAGAAAAATACGCCGGGGATTGCGGACAAAAGTACCTCGTATGCGCAGGCCTTAAACTTAAAATAGTACTTATTCTTAATTGTTTAAACATAGGTACATTAATACCTATTATAAATATAAAAATAAAATGACCTAGGTCATTAATGTAGAAAATTATCGGTTATTACAGATATTGACATTTTCGAGCGCGCAGTGTATTGCTAAAAACGCGATTATATTATCGCGCGTGCGATGCGAAATAAATGAAATAATGATTTTAATTATAGATCTTATTAGGGTACATAGAAATAATGTTTCTTTACACTTTCAAGTAAAAAAAACTGCAGAAAAAATTGAAAAATTGTTGAAAAATGTTACGGAAAATTTCCACGCAGGGGCACAGTGTAATAAATCTAGATTATGGCAGGGGGGTCCAGAATCATGTACTGAACTCATGGTATTCGGATGTGCGTCGATGTCCCTTCCACCTTGTATATTATGGTCACTTTAATATCTGGTCTTAAGTCCGCCTGTTAATTTAAGGCTATGTTCTTATTAATGGCAGTTTTAATTATAGGACATTTTAGTTTTATTATTTAGAATTTATTATTATTATATTGTAATCATATTATATAATAAAATCATTTTTTTTACAATACACATATTATCTTAATTGTAATAAATGGAATTTATGAAAAACAATATTGAAAAACTTTTTTACCTGTGTACCTGTGTTAGTTCTTATGGATGCTAAATACTTACCTGCGTATGCGCAAGTCATATTGAACATATACTTACAGAAGGGGGACCAAACCAAGCTTCCAAAACGATTGTACTTGCCAACTGTACAATATTATTGCGCTCAGTCAGCATTCGCTCAATCAGATTTATGTATTTGAGTCAGTTCGCGTTGAGCTATCAATCAAAGCCGTACGCCGCGTGCGCTGCTCTCATCAAGTCATAAACATTTCATTACAGTTGAGTCAGTGAATTAGTTAATTCTTATTACTTACAAACCAGTGCATTTTACTTCTAATAATAACAAGACTGTATGTACATCTTTGTGGTCGTTTGAGCCGAGGGCATCGTCCTGGCGAGAACTCCGTCCTACCGCTACCAAGCTGCGGGTCATCCACCATCACCACGGGGCTGAGCCAGGGGAGTACCAGCGCCGACTCGCATTAGAAAGTGTACCTACATCATAATATTATTAGTGACGGGCCTACCACCCACGACCCTATTAATAAATATTGTTATCGTTGGTGGTCGTTTTTATTTAAACTACCACCTCTTACCGTTACAAAATAGAAGGGTTTGCCGTGAAGAATCCAAAAACAAAATTACTGCAATCTTAATGCAATCGCGGGGCCTGGGCTGCAGCCCAAACAGGCCATAATTATTTAGATCCGACCTTGGCCTTGGTGCCATCAAATTTATCATTCGTTAAATTCTGACGTTAGATGACAGACAAAAATATCGAAATTTATCGTATCGTTAATCCATATATCCATTCCGCACCATTGCATAAACTATATAAAAAAAACAAAATCGAGATTCAAAACGATACTGAATTCAACACCTCTATACAGACAGTGCTTGGCGCATTTATATTTATAGAGGAGGGGTCCATTTTGCATGTGTGGTGTGTGTGTGTGTCGATCTTCAGGATGAAATTATCTTTAAAATAATTTAAAAAAATATATTTAAACTTTACTAAAAATATTATTTTTGATGTTCAATCGAGGTTTCTTTAATTTTTGGATAGCTATTTTAATTTTTTTTTGTCTAAGTAATTATTTTGTTCAATTTTTTAAAATTAAATTTAAACGCACAGCCTGGTACTGGTACTGGTACTTAGGTACTGCAAGTTCTAGGTTAATATCTACAATAATGAAATAATTTTCCTTGAGATTGGAAGGCACTCGTTTTGATGACCGAGCAAGCGAAGGATTCTAAAATTGAATCACGAGCGGAGCGTTAGCGAGGGAATTAAAAGAGCACAAGGTGAAAAATCTTTGCACTCGAGTGCAACACGTAACTTTTCATCCCACCTCAGCGAGGAAATGACAAAAAAAAACATTTACAACCACAAGATATTTTTATTTCAGTTTAGGTATTAAATACTATAATGATAGGTAAGTTTTACAGAATATTCTTTTAATTATAACAAATAATACTAGGTATACTTAAGAGAAATTGAAAGTAACGTTGCTACAATTACTTGAGTGTAATATTTTTGTTAGGTATTGTAATGTTGGTGTTAGACTTAAAAAAGTACACCAAGAAACTTCCGATAGGCTTGTTGAAAAAATATCGATACATCGATATATCGATATTATTTTTTTATGTATCGATATTTTTGAGCGATATTTAATATTTCGTTAAATCGATGCATCGATATAAAATTCAAAGTATCGAAAAGGTATAAAAATCTATATTTTTTACAGACCAATAAACATTTATAAGTTTTAAGATTATAAAATCCCAAAAAGGAAAACTTTTTTTATACTAACATCTTTTTAACAAATTATATTTATGTATTTTTTGTTTTTGGTCGACTTGATTTGTTGTTTTATAATTTGGTTTTTAAGATATATATCGATATTTTTAAATAAAAATATCAGTATCGATACTGATATTTTCAAAAAATATCGATACGACATATATCGATATTTTGTTGCGTTTAGACTTGGCACCTAGGGAAGGTTCCAAGTCTGAGTTTTTAACAAATTAAAAAAAAGTTGTATGTAAATTCGGCGCCAGGGGGGTACAAGCATGATGTTCTAAATTCAATTTACTTTGTCTCTCTAGAGGATAAAAACGACTTTTGCACTCAGATATCGAAGAGTAAAAATACTCTTTCCGAGATGGTGGGATGAAAATGTTTTTTTTTACATTTTCAGTTAGCACGTGATTTGAAAAAATCGCTTGCGCTGTAACAATTTTCCACGCCGTAGACGCGATATCATAACAGACAGCGACAATCAATACATTATTTCATGTGTTCCCGAAAAATCCATGTACGCACAGCTACCAACCTACACATCTGCAGAATAAGCTGACCCCTCATTGTACGGAAAACTTATACAAGTCGAGGTCAACTTAAACTGGAAATGTATAGCCACGAATGCAAAATAAAATAATAAAAGCTTACCTGTATCTGTTTCAGAAGCACCGGGATATAACAACACACACAATATGAAAATACCAAAATTAATTTTAAAGGAAGAAATATTAAAAAATACTAAGATAACTGTGGTGGGTGAGAGGTGTGGAGACGACCACTTCGTTCGGCGTCCGGGCGTAAAAGAACGGTGATAGATTGGCGATCAATCGAGCTCAAGAGGAGCGGGGGCGAAGCGCCGCCCTCAGCCGCACATGCGCATTAAAGGATAGGCCACACCTCTAAAGGCTTGTATACACATTGGAACAAAGAACTGTACATAAATAAATTCTTAGGACATTTTACATATCACCATCTAGTCTCAAAATACGCAGAGCTTCTACTATGGGTACTAGACAATGGATATAATACTTATATACTTTTTTGTGAATACATCCTTGTTTATAAAAACACCTAAACCAACCCAAACACTAATGTAATAAATTAGATGTAAGGTACATAAATGTACTGTTGTAATGTACTTTGTTATATTATCACAGACTCTGAAAAAGATTTTGCCCACCGGTCACATAAAACACACTAAACATAGCTATTGTTATTATCTATATAATAATATATCTATATAAATAAAAATGTTAGTCTCGCTAAAACTCGAGAGCTAAAATTAGCCAAATCGGTTCCGGCTGAACCGATTTGTTTCTAATTTTAGTCTTGAAATATTCGTGGAAGTCCAGGGAAGGTTTAAACGGTAAGAAAACTTTTATTGGCGGTACGAAATTCGCTGGGTCAGCTATTATTAATAATAATAATGCATTTATTTCTCTCTTATTGGATTACAATATAAGTAAGATTATAGAATTAATTCCAATAGGCTTAACCATTATTTATGAGAGCTGGTGTCTGTACTAGGTCAGGGACCTTTATTATAACTTAAAACCTCATCATATGAACATTAAATTAACAATTAATATATATACTTAAAATATAAGACATACGATAAGATGTAATCAAAAAATCATTCCAGTAAGAATTGGTGGCTTTTGTCTTTGTTGCTCACTTATTTCTATCATAATAAAAACATTTTCAAAAATTTTGTGAGTAACTGGCTTATAATTTCCCCATCCAACGTTTCAGGTTAAGCTCAGGGTTGGCTGTCTACAGACAAACATATATGGTCCTTAGTCACTTAAGATTAAGGTCCAATGTATAATTTTATGGTGTTGGCATATTGCCAGAAACTTGATATAGGGGTGGCCAAAACACGGCAACCAACCCTCCTTTGTTAAGTAGGTATGTATATAATTACGCATTTATATAGACTAGAAAGTCTATAGTCTAGTATAAGGGAAACGAAGGAGAACAAGAACCTACCTAAGTTCAATAAAACAGTCATGACTCATGAGGTATCGACTGATTCTTCTTTATAGTCAGAACTTGGTCAGAAAAAGAAGTAAAATTAAGAAGTTCTTGGCTATCTGTGATATTTTTTTTAATACCTATGTAAGTATTCAATTATTCATATTAAAAAAATCAATCACTATAACCAACAAAACATAAAATACTGTCGGTTTAAAAATAGTATTGTTCGTGCATCGTGCAATTGGGCCTTAAAGGCGACTTGCGTACTACTAGCGCCATCTCTTGGACAACGAACAGTAGGTACGTTGTTAAATAAATGTGAATATTCAAGTAAATTAACATCCGAATAACTTAACATACCATGACACCAGTATTTCCCGAAGAGTTTGGCACACAGATGTACTGACGTACACAAGTTTCAAGAGCCTATTAGGTACCATTAACCGGGTACAGTTCTCGCCAAACTTATTGTCCCGATTTTTACGGACCGGTTAAAGTTAGCTCGAGCCAACTTCAACCCGGACAATAAGTTTGGCGAGAACTGTACAAATGTAAACTCCGTGGTGCTACGGAGAATTTCATGGAAAAAACTAATAACACTGCCTTGTAGCAGTCGCATTTAAAGAAAAACTCGACTGTTTATTTTTTAATTTTATTTGGATAATAATTTAGAGCAAGGCCTCTTCTCATTTGTTGCCCCGAGGCCTCCACACGTCTAAATCTGGCCCTGCCTCTGAGTGCTGCCCTTGGTCGTGTAAATCGGCCTTAAAGGTGACTGCCGTATTACTAGCGCCATCTCTTTATTTGATGAAAGATTATAATAATAATTTCTTGATTACTGAAAGTTAAAAATAAACCAAAAAATAATAAGTACCTCATTTACGATCAAGTGACGAAAGTAGATATTTTCTTTGTCTATTTTCTCTTAAAACATCTATTATTTTAATGAAAGAAAAAATCGACTGGCGAGCGGGACTCAAACCTGTGTCTTCTGGATAGATACACCAGACGCTATCTAGACCTATAAGGCACCGCGAGTCCTGCTCGCCAAATCTAAATCTTCCTTCACATTCAAAATTCTCGTGGAGTGACGTTAGCGACATCTATTGAAAAGAAAATGCTTCACAATACCACCACTCCACCTATCCGGCGTCCTACACTAGGCCTAAACTAGTGGAGTGGTGAAGTGCGAATATGCTTTCCCAAACGTAGTCTCCACTCTAGAACTCCTTTGTTCCAACAATTGTTGGTTCTCCGAGAAATCTGACTCTTACTGTAGGCAGGCAAATCTTGTGTAAAAAGAGCTGATGCCGAGGTATTTTTGTTATTTTTGTTGAGCACTGTGGGTGCTGGCCTTGGCTGTACTGCCAAGTCGAGTCCGAATCTACGGCCTTCCATCCCTGACTCACGTGCGTCATCATCATCATCATCATGTCAGCCAAAAGAGGTCCACTGATGAACAAAGGCCTCCCCATTGACTTCCACAGGGACCGGACGCATGCTACCTCCATCCAACGACTTCCAGTGACCTTTACCAGGTCATCGGTCCATCTCATTGGAGGTCGTCCCACGCTGCGCTTTCCGGTGCGTGGTCTCCACTCGAGAACCTTTCTGCCCCAATGGCCATCAGTTCTACGAGCTATGTGCCCCATACTCATGTGCGTATGAGTAATTAATTATCTCGTGATAAAATGGTAAAGGAAAACATCGTAAGGTAACCTGCATACTTGACAGGTTTTCTCGACAGCATGTGAAGTCTGCCAACCTGCACTAGGACGGCCTAGTGGAGTCCCTGCTGGTCCCTCCTAAAAGGGAGGAATCTCCTCCTTCTAAGAGGAGACCGGTGCCCAACAGTGGTGAAACAGTAAGTGGGTTGATGATGACTTTGGGTGATTGGCCTTCCGATAAAATCAAAGTTTTCGATATTGAGCGTAATCAGCTATAGTATCATGACTGAGATCTGAGAAGACTAGGAAGATTGGCTTCAATATCCTCACGATCAGAGAAGACTAGGAAGACTGGCTTCAATATCCTCACAGTCAACATCTTGAAAATACTGCTTGCCAGCTTGCATAATGAGTAGGTTCAACATTAAAATAAAACACTTTACGACGTACACCAAACATTTTATTTGTAAGTAAGTAGTAAAGATTAAAATGTATAATTTTTGTGGATCAAGACTTTAATTTTTACAAAATTTAAAATTTGACTACCACAGTCGTATTAAAGTTCATTTTACCTACCATTACCCTTTTAACCTATACCATTATCTACCCCTTGGCCAATATTCGAAACATTCCATGTTTCAATCATTTCATCCATGTCAATTTTTTTATCAAAATTTGAGCCATGTTTACTAACTAGACACACCACACAGATATGGAAAACTTACAGCGCAGTAGAAATGTTAGTTATGGCAGTACCATACTAATGATTTAGTAACTATTTTGAGTTATTTTCAGCCTGTTTTAGGTGTTTGCAGGAGCAATAGTTTGACAGATTCAGTATCAGTGGCAGAAGTGTGCAAGAACTTTGGTTTCGATTTGAACAGCATTATGTGAATGAGACTTAAATGATTTATGGGTGACAACCAGTGACAGCCAACGCTGCTAATGGCCCGGCTACACGCTCCGTCTTGCCTATGACTCCTACGAGTATGCCTGTACAAACCAATCTGCGTTACCTGCGCAGATTGGTGGTACGCGTGCATGTGGACGGCAAGATAGTAGCTCGCGCAGTCCCCAGTGTTTCGTCTTTTTGTACAGTCATGACTGCACAGGCCTGTAGGCTTACTCTTGAAAACAATCGCAACAGTAATTCCAATTCCAATTCAAATTCAAGGTTAATTTTAAAGTCGTACTCTTGAAACCAATTTCGTTGATAAATGGATTGAATTGCAATCGCTCAAGCTATCTTCGACAAGAAGTTAGCAACGCTAACATCCGCAGTAGCGGTGTGCCCTACGGATTCAAAGGATTGATGAAATACCTAGTTGTTTTACTATTTTATTATATTAAATAAAAAATATGGTTTTGGCGGCATTGGCCAATCATTTTTAGTTCACACAAGATTCGCTCAATATTGAGCTAATATGGCGCTAGTGTTGGATCGCCAATGGATCGGAATTGATTTCAAGAGTAACCCTACTGAGCTGCGCAGGCAGCCGGGCCATAACAGTGTGTTGTATGAGTAGTACTGAAATTAAGTACGTCTTACTCAAAAAGTATCGCATTTTGAGTGACCCAAAAATCAACCCTACTTCACCGCATCAAACAAAAGAAAATGGCTAATGTTTCACTAATATTTTTACTGCGACTTAATGGAAAGTACAGAAACACAGTGCGTGCCTACATCGGCCGCGGTTGATACAATACATTTTTGACACTTTGGCGGTATCGGTTGCGTGAGATTGACGCAGGCGCGGCTTTATGGCGTTTGGAGTATGTCAATTTTGAGGTTATGTTATTAAAGGCCTTAATAGGAAATGCTATTGGCCCTTTCTCCATACAGACGCATTCCGCAATTTTCTTCGTGGATAATGCCTCTAGAACAATTGTTTTTTTTTTCAAATTATCTTGATCCAATTAATACTTATTATTTCTTTCTTTCCAAAATTAAACCCTGAAAAATCTCGTTTTTACCGTCATGCTCAGACGACTATCAGACAAATTCGATAAGTTTTAACAAAAAAGATAATAATAGAAGCATAGAATTTCTGACATAAGATTTTTTTAAATCTATCCAGTTTGAAGAAGAAAACTGTGGAATCAAACGTCTTTAGGTTTTTTTAGGTAACATCAGCCTGAAGATCTCCCTTTCGCACTTTACGGGAGCTTGGTCGGGCGCAGCGCGCCGGCAATAGTTTCCTCAAATATACATACCTCTTCTTCAAATTCGTCGGGACCAGAGACCCCTCTTAATATTTACTTGCCGTTATGCAGTTACAGTACAGTACAGTTCTCGCCCAACTTATTGTCCGGGTTGATGAAGCTGGCACGAGCTAAGATTGTAATAAATAAAAACGAAAGCTCAAGTCGTAGGCTGGATTTTAAATCATTCTAACCCAATATTTTAATTTCTCCGATTTTACGGCCAAGTTCAAAAGTTAGCTCGTGCCAACTTCAACACGGACAATAAGTTTGGTGAGAATTGTATTACACCTGAAAATGAGGCCTTTGACGGCCTAACAGTTCCTGTTCAAAAATGTTTTGTAATATTATATTTATTTATTTTTTTATGGAATTTTGTACTAAAAAATTGAAAGATTGATTATAAAAAAAAAAATTTCATAACTTGAGAAAAGGCAAATCCTTTAGTAAGCCACGCATGCGCTTGCACTCGCGTACGTTCCGCATACATAGTGTCTACAGAGAAGCTGTGAATTGGTTTATACAAAACTTGTCAAAAAGGTTATATTGTTTTCGCCAAAATTTTACTTTTTTATGATAGAAGAAGTACATGTTGCATTATCTGTGATCATGGGCGTACCCAGCTTTTGGCCCAGGGGGGGGCAGTCGAAGGATTTCTTAACACCCCCCCCCCCCCCCCCCGGCTCCCTCATCTCCATAAAAGAAGCAGTGGAATTTCAGCAGAATTAAAAAAAAATGCTCAAACCCATCGAAAATCGACAACAACTATCATCAGAGTAAAGTCATCAGTATTATATTATGACCCCACGTGGAACAAGCTTAGAGCCAGCAACAAATTTTAGAACTGGAAATCGGATGAATTTTAACCGGTGCGCTTATAGCCGATCATGTTGGCCTTACGCTCGATTTTACCAAAATAAATAAATAATACATTACTTGCAGATCTACTTAATTATTGGCTAGCATAACCGGTCATGCTGGATCAACACTAGATTCTTCCGAAATTTATAAAAATTGATGCATAGAGAGTCAACAACAACATATAGAATCGGAGCTTTTCTTAGAGTTTCTGACTATACGGTATCCTTTTATAAACCGGTCATGCTACTCTAAATTTTGCTGGAGTCAAATAAAACAGTTTTCTTCTTCTACGCTACAATGGTTATTGACGCATGGAGAGTCAGCATAAAAAAATAGAACCGGACGTCGGATGATGATGGATAATGACATTTATTATTGTTGCCCGGAAAGTCTGGGAAGTACCTCCACCTTACAGAAAACTGCAGCCAAATAACACACTTTATTATGTGTTGTGTTCCTGCAGTGAGTAATGTCGCCAGAGCTCTTTTTAAGGATGCGCTGCGCTGGCAGTAAGAGGAATATTCCCTCAAACTGTCGGCGCAGTGAATCCTCCATGAGCCTCTAAGAGGTTTTTCGTGTCGGCAACGCGCGAGTGATACCCCTGGTTTTGTAAGCGTCCATAGGCTATGGTAACCGCTTACCATCAGGCGGGCCGTATGCTTGTTTGCCACCTTAGTGGTATAAAAAAAAAGTCATCAACAAAACTCAGAACCGTAAATCAGATTAATTTCTGACCGGTATTCTTATAAGCCAGTCATGCTAACTCAACGCTTGATTTACCCGGGATTTATAAATAGAATAAAATATTGCTTAACGTAGCAATGAAAACTGATGACTAAGAGCAAACGAGAAGTCGAAAACTTGGGCCACCCACCTTGGACAGGTTAGGTTAGAAGGATACTTTGTAAGTATCCTTGTTTGTTACTAGACCTCCCACAGTAAGAGCGAGCGAAGCGAGCTCGAAAATTTGGCCATCTACCTCGGACAGGCTTGGTTAGAAGAGTAACTACAATTAGTTTGTTTACTATTTCCAGGTGTCTCATGTAAAAGCGAGCGTAGCGAGCTCGAAAATTGAGGCCAGCCTCCTCGGACAGGCTGGGTTAGAAGAGTAACTACAATTATTTTGTCTACTACATCCAGGTGTCTCATATAGGAGCGAGCGTAGCGAGCTCGAAAATTTGAGCCACCTACCTTGGACAGGTTAGGTTAGTTAGAGTGGTAATTACAATTAGTTTGTTACTACCTCCAGTTGTCTCATGTAAAAGTGAGCTCGTAAATTGAGGAAACCCTCTTAGGACAGGCGACGTTAGTGAAGGGGGTTTCTTACTACCTCCGTGCGGCTAGCGCTGCCCCTGGAGCCTGGCGCTCCGGGCTATGGCTCTTTTGACTGTAAAGGTTGGATGAGTATCCGAACCGGTATCCTTATAAATCGATTATGCTAGCTTAGCGCTCGATTTTTAGGGAATCAAAAAAATATAATAATAATAATTGTGTTGCTCAACTTGGTTAATGACGCCTTGAAAATCGGCAATAGGATATCTTCCCGGGATCGCACGAGTTTCTCACCGGTTTTTTTATAAGCTCGTCACTCTCGATTTTTCCAAAACAAATAAACAATATAAATTATTTGCGCAGCATAATCGGTTTATAAGACTACTGGTCAGATTTTCATCCAATCTCTGGTTATTTTTTTTTTGTAATTTTAGCCATCAATTTCAGGCATCAAAATTGTCAGTTTGTCACGTCGAGCAAGAAAAATCAAAACTTAAGTTAGCTTAACCGGTTTATACGCATAGCGATTGTAAACTCATCTGATCTTTGAAAGATGTCTTTCTCAATAATAATTGCTACCTCAAACAACTGAATTACATTTTACTGGTTATTTTTTTAATTGTTGTTTTAATGAGGTCTTCAGCAACAAAATATTGGTCTATTTGTTTCCCTGATTATATAGTATTTAGCTATTTTTATGCTATATTTAAGTAAAGCTAGCATTGTTGTCAATTTTGTAAGATCGGTTTGAGCAACAAAATCGTTTTTGTAGCAACTAATTCTGGACAAAAAACTTTTATCTACGGGGCATCCAAGTTCCAGGGGGGGGCAGCTGCCCCCCCCCTGCCCCCCCTGGGTACGCCCATGTCTGTGATCCTAGGCCTAAAAAACAACCGTTAGAAGATTTTCTTCTTTGAAGTCGGTTAAAATCTTAAAAAAACAACATAAATATTTATTTTAATATTTAACATGGTCTAAAATATTATCACATTTCTAAAAAGTAGTGCGTGAATCGCAAAATTCTTTCGAGAATAAATTAATATGTAATCTATTCACGAAAACTGATACTCCTTGCTACATCTTGGCGGGAGCACTGCCGTGCATATAAAATCTTAGTACTTTAAGTAAAATTTTGTTAAAACATTTTGAATGATTAACAAAGTATATCAAATTACATTTGCTTAGAATTTGGTTCCACTCGCAATTTTATGCAGCATCTGTACCAATCAATTGACAGCTTTGGATAAGTGACGACATATTGGATACATGTTGTATAAGGATATAAAAAATACACACAACATTTGACGGTTATACAGATACCGTTCAGGACATTTTCTGTTCTTTCCCGCTTTGGGCATACTTCATCACCTCAATAAGATCGTCCAAGTATTCCTCCATCAACATCTCATCCCTCATTTGAGAAAACTTTAAATAATCTTGCATGAACTTGGTTTTGTTCTGCGACGCATAACGATCACCTGTAATTTAAGATATTTAAAAAATATATTAGGTGCGTACCAAATGGCATAACCTTATTTTCCCAAATTTGATGGAGTTGTATAGTTGCATACGAATGTTATGTAGGACTATCTATCAAAGTACTCATCAAGACGAATTCAACGAGCCCAAACTCGATAGAAGTTGTGTCGTTTTATTCCAAAGTTCCTATGGATTACTTCCTGCTCCAGCATCAGAACACCTCCATGTCATAATATTGCATTGTCACGTGATACCGCATCGGGAACCGGGAAGTGGGTCAAATTTAACTTGCAAGATTTCATCACAGACAAAGGGACAGGTGAAAAGTAAATAGAAGCTTGTAAAGATGGAGCTCTAGCATTGCCGTAGCGCTTGTGACTCTCTTCTGTCTCTTCTGCTCATTTTGGGGAATGGTATGCTAAGATGCGCAATAATAATATATTATAAATTAAAGTACTTACGCTTCATCTGTTGCCTGATGAGGTCTACGATCTTTTGCAGCAATTCCTGAAAACAAATGAACAAATGTTACTTTCAGCCAAACGCGTGCTATATAAGTAAAAATTAATCAAGAAATTGTAACTCTAGTATCGATTGTATAATACTTCAATGTAACTCGGCCCATTTTCAAAATGATTGCTACAAGACATAGTATTCGCCTTAAATGCAGTATTGCGCAGAAGAGGGTTCGCTGTGCAGCATCATTAATAAAGGGTAAATTATTATATACATACTAAAGCAGTACTCACAAACTTCTTGGATGAGACGTAGTCAAAGTACGCCATCGCGGCACCCGATCGAGTTATTGTGGGTTGATCTAAAAAAAATAGTTAACGTCATAAATGTCATTGTGATATTTTTTTTATAAATTTTATATTACAGGATTTTAAGGACAACGGATGTTTTAAGCAAGTGCATGTGACATCGATATCTGTTATGTACCTAGCAATATTGTTCCACTCCTAAGCAAAGTCAACAAAGTTTATATATTATCATAATGATAATACATGTAGGTACTATTGTCACGCTTATCTCCAATTTGGGTAGGCAGAGACTATACACACATCACTTTCGCCATATCTACGTACAGTTTAGGATATGTATGTACCATAATTATAACACATTTTGTAGGAAACAATCTCCATGGTGGCCCGGAATTGCAGTTCACCCCCAAACAGTAATAGGCTCGCCCTTTATTAGACACTAAAATCCAGATTTATAAGATCTAAGGTACAGGTAAGGTTTTATTTACTTACATGTAAGTATACAACAACACTGGTACTGAGAACTCTGGGTACAGGGTACCCAACAGATCTCGCGCCGGCGTTACGGAGGACTGCCGCGCAGGCTCCAAGAGTAGCGTCCCGACGCTACCCAAAGGATCGATGGTACAACGCATGCGCGTTCAATCTTCGTGCAGACTCCGACCAAAGGGGTAAAACATGACGGTGTTTTCTTGTTCAGCAATTTTCCCGCGCACCGCCATTTTGAATCAATCAATCAAATCAGAAAGGAATGATGAAAATAAAATTTATAAGTACTTTAATTCGTCACTCATACGGACATATACCTGAAAATAAAACGAATTGTAAAAGTTGTACTAAAAGATATAGTTTTGTGAAACTTTATTCTTTCCGTTGGTAGATGCTAGCGCCATCTAGTATTAAGAGCGAAATTTAAAAAAATAAAATTGAACAGCTTTATCCGGTGTACCCGAGTTCATGCAATTTTTCAAATAAATAAAATTACTAAACTAAACTTAGCCTAAGTTACTCCTTTTAAGTAACATTAGCTATTTGCGAGTAAAAGTCCCGTCGAAAAAACAAAAACAAAGGAAGTCCTCAAACGGGTATATTTTTTTTATTGTATGTTGCCTCGGAACTGCGTTGCTTGTCTATTAATATTATAAAGAGGAAAGATGTGATTGTTTGTCTTGAATAGGCTCCCAAACTACTGGACCGATTTGAAAAATTCTTTCAGTGTTAGATAGCCCATTTATCGGGGAAGGCTATAGGCTATATACCATAACGCTACGACTAAAAGGAGCGGAGTAGCATTGAAAAATGTTGCACAAAGGGGGAAAAGTTATCGAGACCACCCGGGCAAAGCCACTGGCGGAAAGCTAGTCGTTTATAAACCGACTAGTGACCTGCCCCGGCTTCACACGGGTGCAATGTAGTAGTGTGTCTTAAATCACTTTTATCTATTGCTGCAAACTGCTTGTAGTTTAAAAGAGCAGGAGCGACTTTGTTTTATAATATGTAAAGATTTGAATTCGTCTTTATAAGAAAGGGAAATTCTCTAATAGCCTACTGAAGACTTAAAAATGTTTAATTTATAATAGCTTTTACTTACATTTTTAATTTTTTGTTAAAAAGTTTTTAGTTAACCACAATTCTGCTGTGTTGTCGTAACACCACTTTCTCATTAGTTTGTTGTCTAAATCTATACAATTATACCAAAGCGAAATACCGGTCAATCTTTGAATTGTTGAACCAATGACGAAATCTTGCAAGCACTTTCTAAAATTGATTTTTTTATAGGTATTGTCGCATCTTTGGTGTCGAGAAATACCCTGCCCTGCCTGCCTGCCATCCGTCCTCACAATATTTCACATTTATAATATTAGTAGATAACATTCTGCACGTGTTTATTCAATTTCAGGTTTTAGAAAATACTTACCACGTCTCACGCTGTACTTACAGATTTTTTTACAACTTCAACGCGTAAAAAAACCCACCAACACTGTTTACGACCACTGATTTCCGCCAATCACGCCGTCAGATATGTTATCTTAATGTTATGTTATCTTAATCCTACTTGGGCGACACCCAATGTTTTTTTTTTACTACCCCACTTTTTCTCACCGCTGGGCCTTTGCCCAGCAGTTGAAGGCAAGCAGGCAGGCCTTTGCCTCCCTTCCCTCCTTCCAAGCCGGTCTGCCTGTTGACTTGAGAATCCAATCTTTCTCGTGGGGTGTAAAACTTAACCCGCTTGTGACTGCATTTAAAACATGGCGGCTCTCAGCATAGCGATAATAATGGCGGGAGCAGCATTAAGGCCAAACATGGTTTTTACAATGCGTGCATTTTTCCACCAATAGGAATGCTTCAATTTCGACCAATAGCGGGCGTTGAGCCGCACCATTTTGTATGACGAATAGGGTGCGTACTGTATTGATTTATGACTATATTACTTACCCAGGAAGAATGATAAAATAACTATCTATAGAGGAAAAAAAAACTGTTTTTTTTAGTGAGACTTTTGTGTTTTTTTTAGTTAGGACAGGACGTCTGACAAATTAACTGGTGAAATAGGTACTGTATAAAAAGTTATAAGAACAAATACACTACTTGTGTATAATTATTTACGTAAATATAGGCAGGTTAACATATTGCTCTCAGAACAGACTAACATTTAAGAAGTTTATTTGCAATAAATATGGGTACAGACGGTTCTAAAATAGGTCAAAATAGTTGTTGTTGTGTGTTTGTAAGGGTCGCATAGAATAATAATAATATGTTAATTTATTCTCTCTTCACAAAGGTTCTTACAATAGTCATGCTGTTACTATATTAGAAGCCAATCCAGAGCTAACTTTGTGAGAGACTGGTGCCTGATGTAGGTTTGTACTACAACCTGTATTACCCGCGGCTAGTGCATTAAACATAATAAAGCATTAACCCAGTGGGGAGAAAGTGAAAAGGGGGATTCCAGAACGATATACTTTGGGTGTGAGTGTGCGCTTGTGTGTGTGATGTGTGAGTGTTTTGTTTGTGTTAGTGTTTGTTTACGTGGATGTATGATTATAGAATTAGATTAGAAATTATAGAATATAGAAATTGTGACAGGTATTTTATTATGATCTATTTCTATGCCGCGGCTGCTTCGCATAATATCTAAAAAAAATACAAAACATGTAGCCATACACTACGTATGCTTCCAAACTTCAGGCGCTGTTTTGTTATCTTCTGTGGACAGTCAGTCACGGCATCAACAGCTATTGTGCAGCTCCTTAGCATCCTGACACCATTTTTGGCTCGAGCCGACAAACGAGCTTACAAGCCACCTCATAACAAACAGCCATCCTCCACAATAACACCAGACTCATTGCTGATGTGTTGTCGGTTCTTAAAAGCCTCCACTGACTGCAAAGCAATCGAAAAAAGGGGGGTTTTCGCGCAGTCGTGCTATTTGCAAAGGTTAAGGTTTGGAATAAAAATAACATGTGGCAAAATAATATTTTTGGGAATGTGAGACGAACACTTGAGGCGAAACAGGAACAAACCGTACCAAATAAGAACTAGAAATATTGTTGAGAGTTTTATTATAAAAAAATTAGACATATTTAGAGTTCAAGCCATTATTGTGGGTTGTTGATGAATTAGTGACTCAAAATTATCTTATACTAGCTTTAGGCCAGCAGCTTCGCCCGCGTGGTTTTGTTATTCCTTATAACTTTCATCCCCTAATCCAACCCCCTTAAAGCCTTTTTTTGGCAATAAAAAGTAGCCTGTGTTCTTTCTCAGGCTCTAGACTATCTGTGTACCAAATTTCATTGAAATTTCATCAGAAGTTTTGACGTGAAAGCGCGATAGATAGACAGACAGAGTTAAGTACTTTCGCATTTATAATATCACTTGCTTTTTGCCCGCGACTTCGTCCGCGTGGAATAGTTACTTTGTTCCATATGAACTTTCATCCCCTATTTCACCCCTACATAGGTCGAAATTTATTAATTATTTTGCCCGCGGCTTCGCTCGGGTTAAGAAGTAATTTGTTTAGCGTGTATAAAAAACTGAAACAAACTAATACTTTTACATCCTCCATCATCCCATATTTTATACCCATGGGGGTTGAATTTATCAAAATACTATTTAAGCGCACGTCTTCATCATAGCAGCTCCAATCTTTAATTTCAATTTAATCAGTCGAAAATCTAAGAAGATTTATACAAACTTTCATCCCCTATTTTATCCCCTTGGGGGTAGAATTTAATAAAATCCTTTCTTAGAGGATGCCTACGTCATAGTAGCTATATGCATGCAAAGTCTCAGCCCGATCGGTTTAAAATTGACAAAGTTTCATACAAACTTTCATCACCTATTTTATCCCCTTGAGGGTAGAATTTATCAAAATCCTTTCTTAGGGGATTCCTACGTCATAGTAGCTATATGCATGCAAAGTCTCAGCCCAATCGGTTTAAAATTGACAAAGTTTCATACAAACTTTCATCCCCTATTTAATCCCCTTGGGAGTAGAATTTATCAAAATCCTTTCTTAGAGGATGCCCACGTCATAGTAGCTATATGCATGCAAAGTCTCAGCCCGATCGGTTTAAAATTGACAAAGTTTCATACAAACTTTCATCACCTATTTTATCCCCTTGAGGGTAGAATTTATCAAAATCCTTTCTTAGGGGATGCCTACGTCATAGTAGCTATATGCATGCAAAGTCTCAGCTCAATCGGTTTAAAATTGACAAAGTTTCATACAAACTTTCATCACCTATTTTATCCCCTTGAGGGTAGAATTTATCAAAATCCTTTCTTAGGGGATTCCTACGTCATAGTAGCTATATGCATGCAAAGTCTCAGCCCGATCGGTTTAAAATTGACAAAGTTTCATACAAACTTTCATCCCCTATTTAATCCCCTTGGGAGTAGAATTTATCAAAATCCTTTCTTAGAGGATGCCTACGTCATAGTAGCTATATGCATGCAAAGTCTCAGCCCGATCGGTTTAAAATTGACAAAGTTTCATACAAACTTTCATCACCTATTTTATCCCCTTGAGGGTAGAATTTATCAAAATCCTTTCTTAGGGGATGCCTACGTCATAGTAGCTATATGCATGCAAAGTCTCAGCTCAATCGGTTTAAAATTGACAAAGTTTCATACAAACTTTCATCACCTATTTTATCCCCTTGAGGGTAGAATTTATCAAAATCCTTTCTTAGGGGATTCCTACGTCATAGTAGCTATATGCATGCAAAGTCTCAGCCCGATCGGTTTAAAATTGACAAAGTTTCATACAAACTTTCATCCCCTATTTAATCCCCTTGGGGGTAGAATTTATCAAAATCCTTTCTTAGAGGATGCCTACGTCATAGTAGCTATATGCATGCAAAGTCTCAGCCCGATCGGTTTAAAATTGACAAAATTTCATACAAACTTTCATCACCTATTTTATCCCCTTGAGGGTAGAATTTATCAAAATCCTTTCTTAGGGGATGCCTACGTCATAGTAGCTATATGCATGCAAAGTCTCAGCTCAATCGGTTTAAAATTGACAAAGTTTCATACAACCTTTCATCCCCTATTTAATCCCCTTGGGGGTAGAATTTACTAAAATCCTTTCTTAGCGGATGCCTACGTCATAACATCTACCTGCATGCCAAATTCCAGCCCGATCCCTCCAGTGGTTTGAGCTGTGCGTTATAGATCACTATGTCAGTCAGTCAGTCAGTCAGTCAGTCACCTTTGAGTTTTATATATTTAGATTTAATCTTACTTTACTTCATATCAAACTAAAATCGAAACTTGAGCCTCGGTTTTAGTTTCAGCTAAAACCGAAATCTTAAGGTCCTTAAAAATTGCGCTATTTCCTAGGGGACCTAGGTCTGAAAAAGGTTAGGAAAGGCCTACTTATGCTACCGATATTCTTTAAAATTTATGGGGTACCGGTAATAGCCACTAGTAGTGAATAACTTTGCCCTTCCTGACTCACATTAGTTTAATAAGATATTTTAGTATACGAATTTATTTATTCCAGAAAGTTCTTAACCTAATACATTCTTAGACGTTTAGACACAATAAATGACACGGAATGACAAGTATGTATACAAAAATAATAATGTACAAATAATAGTATGACAAGAGATGTGGTGATATTACAATAGGGCAATAATATTTAGTAGGTACTTGTGTTATTTGCATCGAATAGAAACGTTCATTGAGCGAATAAAAGTCCCGCCAAAAGTTGAGATATTTCAAAAATCCGTAAGTTTACTCCATAATTACAATTTTTGGGCCCAAACCAAATAGTGTTACAGTAGTTAAGTTGTGGAAATCATTATTTTTTATAGCTCAAAGAACGATCCCTTCTGGTAAGTTGCAAGCACATTTAATTTTGTTAAAGATACGGGATAGGTCCGTTAAACTAGCAGTTTCGCTAGGATATTCTCGGTACTAGCCTAGAGTTATTGATAAATTTAATGCAACTAGTACTACACACGTCACTGATGTCGTTAAGAAAACTTTGCCTAACTTTTGAGAGTACCTACTTGTAAGATGCTAGGTTTTACAAGATTAACCTATATTTTGTTATTTAACGTCTATGCGGTGTACCTACTTCTTTATTTTTTTTTATATAACATCATTCTGTCTTACACTTATTATGACAAATACGATAATGTATTAAATAGATTTGGAGATCACAAAATTATTTGGCAAGTAGCCGGGATGGCAAATCAATGTTTTTTAGAAGTTTTATAAAAATAAGGTTATATTAAAAGATTTTGCCTTTTTCAAAAGACTTCAGTCATAGACCCTGATGAGCCCCTTCTAGGGACGGGCACTTAACCTAACGTACGATAGTAATTAAATGAAATATTTCATTTAGTAATAGAGGCCTTTTTTCTAATTTCATGACATTAAATGCTCCATTCCGTTTTAGTACCATTGGTATGACAGCCTATTATCGGCGTTATTCCGTATTCACAATTGCCACTCACCTTCTACGCCAAGGGCCTACCCTTGCACTTCTTTGAAGTCTTGAATTACCAATTATATTAGATTGATAAAATTAGAATTAGTACAATAGTTTATTCTCAATAGCTTCTTGCTTTATAAAGACGATTCACATTAATTAATTTAAACGAAAATATTTCAATACTTCTTTCTTAAGAATATGGAAACTGTGTATATAAGTGTCACAGTCACAAGTTTGTTAGCAGAATCAACCTTCATAATATTACGTTTTAAAACAATTACTTACATAATATTTATTTAAACTATATAAGAGACTCAGGATTCGTTAGCTTTTGTTCATGTTAGGCCCACAATTTGCGACTGAATATGCTTGAAACTAATTATTATTATCGTTATTGCATATGAGACCATATTGGTAGATGCATAAGTTTTTTGTTTTATACTGTTATATCAGGGATTCATTGTTCTAAACGCTACTAATATTGTGAGCCATTCAGATCAATCATTTACTTTGAGTGTACCACACTACTCAAAATAATTACATTTACTTTGAGTTAAACCATTGAGTAATGAATAAAGGAGAGTAAATTAATCCCTATTCAAAATAGAAAGTCCTAACCTACACATGAGTCTGTTTCCAATTCCAATCCAGTATTAGTTTGATCTATACTAATATTATAAAGAGGAAAGATTTGTTTGTTTGTTTGTTTGTTTGTTTGTAATGAATAGGCTCCGAAACTACTGGACCGATTTCAAAAATTCTTTCACCTTCGGAAAGCTACATTATCCCCGAGTAACATAGGCTATATATCATCACGCTACGACTAATAGGAGCGGAGTAGTAATGAAAAATGTAGCAAAAACGGGGAAAAAATTATAAGACCACGCGGGCGAAGCCGCTGGCGGGAAGCTATAACTAATAATGTGACAATTTTTTTGCATCTCACTCAGATTTTTTGATGAATAAAACTACAATCTTATAACCTAAGTCCTTTAAATATGTGTTGTATTCTAATGAAATACAATATTATCATACTACAAATGGTTAAATATGGATTAAATATGACATCGAGGTGCAAAGCCTTGATAATACCATCGCACGATACATAAAAAGTATGAAGCAACCAAAGTTAACTAACGATTATGTGTTTAAGACTAAAACAAAATACTTTCATTTCACTATCAAAATTTGCTTAGCATAGAGACATTCAAAAAGATAAAAGTAACCTAAATATAATAAACAACAAAATAAAATTTTCTTTTCCAGACAAGTTGCAAAATAACTTTCGATTCGACGAATGAAATAATACAATTATGTAAAGATGTAACATGGGATTCCGACAAAGGTTTACTTAAGTAATTTCTTTATCTTTCGACAATTTGTTTCAATTCATTCATCTCTTCGAACGGTAGACAAATTGTTGCCTAGGCTGATTTTGTTACAATACATAAAAATAAGATACTTTTGCTGTAAAAAATCTGGCATACCGGTATTATTGACATGCCTTTTACTCCAGTCCTCCTACTCCAGTCCATTCTTCTTGATGAGGTTCTCAATCTGCTGCTGTTTAAGCATCAGTTCCTTTCGCCCTGGAGGCGATTTGTTCAGCAACTCCTTAAGGCGTTCAAAGTAAGAGTCTAGAAGACGTTCGTTGTCCAAGTACTTCTCCATCATTTCGTCGACCATCTCTTGTTCTTGCTCCTCCGGGCAGGGCCTTGCGATTTTGTCACCTGTAAAAAGAAAACCAAATCATCTAAGAAGAATCAAGAATCATTAAAAATCGTTCAAATAAATCTGGACTATGATTTATCATCCCCTCCACTCATCCTCCTTGTCATTTTGTTACAATAAAAAAAAAACGTCAAAATTCAAAATTCAAAATATTTTTATTTCAATTAGACCATATAAATAGGTATTTTTGAAACGTTAAATTAGTTGCACGGTTCCAAAAAAAGTGGGTCTTATGGAGAAGAGCCGGCAAGAAACTCCATAGATACTCTTTTTAAAAAAAAATGTTTGGTAACAGCAAAGACTATATAAACTCTATGGGTAACAGTAACAATTGTTGTGAATAGTAATGAGGATGTGTAGATTCAGAGATTAAAGAGTACGTAAGTATAAGAGTAAATAAAGAGTAATTGAGATAGTAAATAAACTTACCAAGTTCGTTATACTCAGTGAGGGTGATACGAATAATTTCGTTCATCAATTCCTGAAAATAAATAAATAAACGATAGTTCAATATACCTACGGAAAGAATAAACGTAATTTGATATAACGTACGTATTTTCGACACGTTTAGCAGTGTGAGTGAATTATCCATAAATCTATACTGATATTAATAATAATAATTTATTTATTTCTCTCCACAACATTGTACACAGCATGATACATTATAGGCAATAAAAGAGCTTACATTAATGCGTACATAGTATTGTGGGAGACTGGTGCCTAAACTAACTAGGCGGAAGCCTGTATTCCAGGTCACCAGGTCTCCCCCAGATTGTGGGTTCTAATTTAGTGAGCCGAGAAGGAAACAATTTGTATATAATTATTTATATTCATTAAATATTACTCGTAGATATATAGAGAAGATATTTGTTGATTGTTTTTTTGCATTGAATAGACTCTGAAACTACAGGACCGATTTGAAAAATTATTTTACTGTTGGGAACTACACTTCCCCGGGTGACATATGGGCTATATTTTATTTAAACACCCAGACCACGGGGGCGTACCGGGGGGTACCCAGGTACCTCCTCAAAAGTTTTTTATATCTAGTTGTAAGTAATATTTTGAGTGACATTGAATTACCGAATGGCCAGTTACCAGCCTGAGCCAGAAGTAGTACCTACTCATACCATGTACCATGCGAATAATGAGTATCAGTTTTGGCATAAGGCAAAGGAGGTCATCAAAAGCCCATACAACTCAGCCCAAATTTGTACCGGAGGTACATGACAGCTGTCAAGTTGATAGATTTTACCATGAAATCACTATGAAAATGATAATAATCTGCCGCAATGGCGTGCGTTTGAGATTCTGAAACTGTAGCTAACAGTTTTTACTATGAAATCATTACGAAACAGTTAATAGTGCGCCAAAATGGCGTGATGTGTCTCAAATTAAAAGTTTTTTTCTCATCCCCTAGTCAACATTAAAAAGATGTACGACCAGAGTTTTAACCAGCATAATACAGGGTATTTTTTCCAATAAGTGTACCTTCGGTACATAATTTGGGCCGATTTCGATGACCTCCTTAATGAGTATGAGGCAGGTACGAGAAATAAACAACAATAGAAAAAGATGCAGATTAAATAACTAGATTATAAAAAGTTTATTTATTTATTTTGGAGGATAAATAAAAGAAAAGATACTAGTATGAACGTCGCTGTAGCTGTTTTAATGCATTACCATTTTCCTCGACTCGCTTAGCTCGATTAAAACATAATACTATGATCTAAATCTAGATGGCGCTAGCTGAATATTGAAAAAGTTGATTTCGCATATACAGCAGTATTCACAATAAAATATAAAGATTTCTAATACTCACAGAGGCGTCAGCCGTCTCCAGATTGAAGTTAACCATCGTATCCAGTTGGCGGGATGTCTTAAGCCTGAAAATGTTATGTGATTTTCTATAATTCAATTTCGATTTTACATTACATAGTACTCCCTAAAACCTTCACATACTTTATTTATGAGCCTATTAGCATAATAATAATTATTATTATGTATTATCTATACCTATGCGTAACCCGGTAATGAAGGTTTTATTATTAAAGTCATCACTACCCAAAAAATTGTCACACTTTCTAAAGCATTCCATATTTTCTCAATCAAATTGAAGCTAATCGGATATATAGAATGACACATGAACTTTCCTCTCCCACGAAGCTGATGAGTACCAACATCCCTTCACACACAATTTGACCCCGCTTCCACTTTCAAATCTTCAATAAATAGAAGTAGAAACACATTGAATGAACACTTACTTGTTAAACGCCTTGAACGACAAACAATCTCACTTTTTTACGGTTATTTAGGATAAGTAGGATATCAGAATATCGGGAAAGTACTGCTCGGATGCTGGCTCAGCCCGTCGCGTCTATAGCGAAGATGAGATCAATGAAACGGCGCATGCGCGCTGGGTGCTTACTAACCGCTTACTGTTTGAGCGACAACTGATCGCAATCTTAAAATTGCTTTCAAAAATCCAGTAAGAATATTCCTCAATTTTATGTACAATAATAATTTAAAATATATAAATATTCAAATAGTGAAAGACTATTACTATCTCAGGCAGGGTTCGAACCCGCGTTCCTCCGTTTACACCGGACACTTTAACCAAATAAGCTACCGAGACCACTGCCTGTGATATCTAATTTTTCTTCCACTTTCTACATCTTAAAGTGACATGGAAAACAATAATGCTTATTAGTCATACAATAAAAATAACGAGGTCGTCAAATGAATTTTCTTTACCTATATTGAGTACTAGCTTTCCGCTAACTTCACACGCCATCAAGAAAAGATTTTCTAGACGCGTGTGAAGTTTGCCAACCCTCAGTATTTCATCGTGGTGGACTATAGCCCTACATCCCTCTTTATTCTAGTGTTTCCAAGCGTAATTGCAAGTCGAGCTAAGGCTGAGATTCAGAGAAGTGACTTAGCATGAACTTACGCTTCCGTATGTCAAATTTCTATTACAATTTGACTAAGTGATGTTGTGTTTTCCCAGCCGCAGCTCGGAGTCTGGAGTTATCCCTTGATGGCAATAAGGTCGCCCCTTCGATTACATGGGTCCTAAACATATCGGTGGGAGTACAGCAGTACACCTACCCCTCAGGACATACCTGACAGGCGTGATGAAAAAGAAAGAATAGAATATACTTTATTGTACTCATTTTGAAATGCTATGTAGTAAGCAGTGTTGTTATTAAAAAGTTGATTCTTTGTCTCCTTTTTTATAACGATTTTTTTTTATGTAACGTCAACTAGATAAAGTAATCCAAATTTTAGGACACAAGTTGTTGTGTAAAAGGAATAAGTTTATAGTCTCAATTTTTTTTTCATGTCGGTGATGTCTTATGAAGCTGGCAAGCAATTGTCAAAATCCTGCACTGAATCGCAGCAGCAGGTAAAAGCCAAATTGTATCTTTTAATTGACTAAGTAGATAGGTATAATCAACCATAAAAATGGTTTACCAGTTTTGACAAAAACTTCCGTCCAAATTAAATTTACTAAGGCATATATCAATCTGTCATTTCATTTCATTTCATTTATTTATTCAATAACAATTTTAACATTGTGTCTGAATTTCCTATAACTAAGCATAAATAAATATTACATGATACAAATTATCACACATAGTTATTCAACATTAAAAATAATTTTATCACAATAATTAGATTCAATATAATAATTACAATAATAGGAGCAATTTAAATAAAAACATTGATAGTAAAATGCCGTCTAATTTTCAAGTGTCACTTGGTCTTGTAAGCAAAAATAAACCTTGTTGTTTTGTGATGTGCAAACGACATTCACTCTTAGGCTGGTAAAGCAATTTTATGGTCGACTATACTTTCAACACCTTTGAGTTTCTTGACCGACCTCGGCAATCTAAATTTTAAAGTGGTTAACAAAATGGCGGAAACAAAGAAGTAACCGGTGGCGCCGGTTATTACAGTCGCGGTGGTATGTAATGTACCTACCTTCTCATACTTACCTACCAGTACCAGTCAAGATAGCGGGTGTAGGTACAAAGTCCATCAATACCTACTGGCCGGCGTGCTTAGAGGCGGTGGCGGTTTTGTGTATCAAGCGTAGCGTGGTTTACAGGTCTGATTTCTTTATCCAATTTTACACTGATCAAAGCGATATTTGATTCCTTAAAGAGTACGAGTACAATCTTTTTCGTAAAAGTTTGTTCAAAACTTACACAAATTCAAGAAATTAAACAATGACATCACACTGTGTAACACACATTCTATACCCACCCTGTCCACCTTTTTAGCGTCGAGCCCTCCAGATAATAAATAATACTTAGCTATGTGTATTATTGCCTTTAACCTTTTTGTTAGCGTTGTATAAACAATCACAAATATATTTTTTGACAAAAATGCATAGTAAACGCGGCACGCTCCCTTTGTCTGTACGCCCCAGTGTTACTAACGAGGCACGCCCCGCTAGGGAGGGGCTCGCCCCTTAGAAAGTCTCGCCCCATCCACCTTGAAAACCCTTGTCTTAAGAGAAATAAAAGATATTTATTTTTGTTATTGTACCTCTATAATAATAATAATTACAATTATAAAAGCAAATGCCACTCACTCATTCACACACCTTATAACGAAATCTCAGAAATTATATGCTTTAGAATCTTGAAAGGCAAATAAGTTTCAAACTTGTAAGCATCAACTAAGAAAGAATTTTTGATTTCTTATTGGGAATACATTTAAGGTAAGACAAAAAACTGGGAAATTTCCACGTGGTTGGGAATAACTAGATCAAGGCAATCAGAGCTCGCCTAAGCTGAAATAAGTTGTAGGCATCAACTAAGAAAGAATTTTGGGATTTCTTATTGGGAATACATTTAAGGTAAGACAGAAAACTGGGAAATTTCCACGTGGTTGGGAATAACTAGATCAAGGTAATCAGAGCTTGCCTAAGCTGAAATAAGTTGTAGGCATCAAATAAGAAAGAATTTTGGGATTTCTTATTGGTAAGACAAAAAACTGGGAAATTACCACGTGATTGGGAATAACTAGATCAAGGTAATCAGAGCTTGCCTAATCTGAAATAATATTATTAGAAGCATTTATGATGGTTTTTCAGGATCAAATCATTGACACCCTGAACAGGATCCAGGCACTAGGAACACGGCCACATAACCTCCCGACAGATACTTATATGCAGACATTGTCAGGTGTCATGTTCACGCGAGGATCTGAAGGTCTCATCAGCAAGGTTACTAGGTTTTTGGCTGGACAATTAGTGTGAGCCGATGTTTTATTTATTACTAGCTGACCCGGTGAACTTCGTACCGTCACATTTTTGTGTCTATCCGTCAATTTGATACTGTCTGTCAGAGTTTTGTCAATTTACACACAATTGAAGACCCCTCACAGTCTTCTGTCTCATTCGCACACTCACTTTTTGGATATTTTTAAATATTTGCTATCGTTGTTTTTTCATACAAACCTTGTCCTGATAATAACGAACACAGCAAAAAAAGAATTATTCAATTCGGTGCAGTTGTTCGGAAGTTATGCGCGTACAAACATTTCGGAGATTCATTTTATATGTAAAGACTAGCTTATGCCCGCAACTTCGTCCGCGTAGAAGTCGAAAATAGTTCTAATAGGAATTTTAATTTAAAAATTATTAAAAATGTATTTATTATTTTTAATGAAGGAAAAAATCGGCGGGCGGGCAGGGTTCGAACCTGCGCCTTCTGGTTCGGTACACCAGACGCTCTGACCACTAAGCCACCGCTCGCCCTGCTCGCCCTCGCTCGCTGCTCGTGAAGATGCTTCACAACCGACACGACTAACAATACTCACAATAGATGTCGCTACGTCACCTTAAGACGTAAATTAGAATGTGGAGGAAGATTTCGACTGGCGAGCAGGGCGAGCGGTGGCTTAGTGGTCAGAGCGTCTGGTGTACCGAACCAGAAGGCGCAGATTCGAACCCTGCCCGCCCGCCGATTTTTTCCTTCATTAAAAATAACTTGTAATCTTAGCATGGAAAATGCTTAAAAAAAAATACAAAAAAAATGTATTTATAAAAAATTTATTAATTTTGATAAAACATAAATTAATATGTGAAAATGTGTGAATACTTATAAAATATAACAATCTTTATTATGTTATAATTTGTAGGGATTTAAAGGGAAAAAAAGAAAATAAAATAAAAAATTTGATACATTATTTTATAAACATTAAGCTCGGTCTTTGATCTGGTGTAAGTTACATGGGGTTATTATCTATTATCTTTTCTTTACAACGAAATAGAAATACTACACCTGCCACAGTATTTCTTTGAAACAATATTTTTTTGTTTTTTTCTTCGGATGCTAGAATCAACAGGCTATTCTGTGCGCTTACTCTGGAGCATGCCACATACTCTGCCCGCGGGAGAAGCAGCTTTCCCTCAAATCTACTCCCGCTACCTTCAGCTTTGTTTATGGTCGTTGTAAAGCAGACTTTTATGGGAAACTACACTCTCTTAAATTCAAAGGGGTAATTTGATGCTGTTAGTGGAATCCTAGGAATAAATACACTTTCCTCGAGAACAACTGGTCAGTATAGTTGACTCGATTACATTGCGATGCATGTTTTCACTTGAAACCATAATTTTGGTGGATTTATATTACGCAGCAATATAATTGGGGCGCCAACTCTCAATTGTAATGTGTTCCACCATTTCCTATTTTAAGGAACGGGTCTGATTACTGTCCACAAATGAGACCGCTTCACGCGCTTTTACTTTAAAGATCTACTGGTAAAGTCTGTCGAAAATCGCCTGCTGACAATACAGTAATTCCCTTTAAGAGCACATCACATCCCAAACTTCTGAATAGTACTTTGTTTGGGTATATTGCAGAGTGGGGTTTCGATTTGTATCAAATCGAGAAGAACTTTGAACGCAGTTTACCAGTGCAGTTTTACCTTTTTCCATCAGCGTGGCAACAATTCCGGACGATGCGACCGCTAAGGCGATATCACGATTGCTTCTGACTTTGGCCGATGTTAAACTCAATAAAAGTCTTGCCTTTTACACCAGGAGCATTCAAAAAAAATATCACTACGTATTATTATACTGGAATTTATTAAATCTTTGTTTATTGAATAAAGAGCCTTCATTGAGCCTACTTGACATTATTTACTGCTGAGGAATTGACATTTCATGTGTCAAAAATTTTATATTTATTTAATTTAAATAAAAAACTCTAAGGAGTATTGATATCAACTTCGGAGCAAAATAACTTTTTACCCCTATTTAACACAGTTAGGGGATGAATTTCTATAAAATACGAAACACGTCTTCCTTAAATTCTGATATAGAATGTATTTGCAAAATTTGAAGTAGATTGGACCAAGGAATCACGTTGTCCCATACAAACTTTGCGCCCCTTTTTCACCCCCTTAGGGATAGAATTTCGAAAAATCCTTTCTTATCGGATGCCTACGTCATATAAAGAATACACCCTCCAATTTTCAGGTCTCTACGATCAGCGGTTTAGGCTGTGCGTTGATCCGTCAGTGAGTCAGTCATTCAGGACAAAGCATTTTATATGTATAGATTATTTTTTGCCATCGACACGCTAAGAAGAATAGGGATAATCACTAAATGATCAGACAATATAATGCAGTTTTGTTTATTTCTTTTATTATAATACAAATAATACGTTTGAGTACCCCTCGCACACGCTTATTGTGTTTTCGAAAAACCAAGTTATTTTTTTTACCTCGCTATTTTATTCAACCCCTAGTATGTTGATGTTTTAATATATTTTTTGTTACATTATGAATAATGTTTTGTTCCTTTATAATGATGACAGCTCAATAGGGCTAACAGAAAAAAATCAAATAGTACCGGACAACAACCTATCAAAATCGCGGTGAAATCCACGAACAAAGTTACGTTAGTAACAAAAGCACAGTCTTTTGACATTTTTTTTTTTGGTTTTGCATTTTAACGAACAAGCACACGGCCCACCTGACGGCGAGTGGACCGAAGTCAGGTGTTTGATTGCGCAATATACAATTTATAACCGAAACTATACATTGAGCATTTACCTAACTTCAGACTGAACTGTACCAGTGACACTCATTTGACGTATACTTTTCATCATCAACCCATTAACTGTTCCCCTGCTGGTCATGGGTCTCCTCTCAGTATTAGAGGGATTAGGCCATAGTAAACCACGCTGGCCTAATGCGGGTTGGATTAAAACTTTTAACCGAAGCAAAACCGGAGGAGGATCTATATTCAACTGTACCTATATATATTTTATTTATGTTTATTTTTTGTAACCAACAAAAACCGGAGGACTTTTTTTATGTTTCGTACGTGACCATGGACGCTGTAAAGGGTCCGAAACGTCGGGATTAAAATAATATCAATATAACGCGATAAAATCCGTAATCAAACACATAACCCTCCTCCTTCGGCAGTCGGGTAAAAAGTAGTTTTATTTCAATAGGTACTTATGTTCATCTATTTTGGCGCCAATTGAGGACCGATTATGAAAATTCTTTTTTTTGATTGAAAGGGTACGTTGATGTGGTCTGTACTACCGTCTGTGGACGTCGCCACAGATCCAGACTCCAAGCTGCTACTGATGAATTTCACAGGAAAAACTTATTACCTTTCACGAAGTTGGCACTAGCTAACTTTAATGCAGCCGTAAAAATCGGAGAAAGAAAAATATGATATTTTATTGTTATAAATTAAAACGAAAGCTCAAGTCATCGGCTGTCATTTTGAAATCATTTTAATTCAATATTTTTCTTTCTTCGAATTTTTACGGCCGGGTTAAAGTTGGGTCGTGCCAACTTCAACCCGGACAATAAGTTTGGCGAGAACTGTACCTAGGTATCACTTTTTCGCCTGGGAATCGACACCCTGGACCTCGTGCATAGCAGTCGAGATTAATTATTGTAATTTTTATCATAATGTTTGAAGGACTGTGGTTGAGGGGAATCAAAAGCAATATCTTCCCCCTGTCTGTCTACCTGCGCCCTCTCAGTGGCCATGGGAACCTTTACATTTCGCCGGCTAGTACTAATAAGGTGCGTGGGCTGTGCTGCCATAGCAACTGACATGTCGAATACAGATTATTACTTGTATCAATATTGATTTGTGGGGTGTTTTACGGTGTTTTTCCCTGATATATTGGGTTCGGCTTGAAGAAGTTTGATGCTTATCCTTACTTCCTTACTAGTATTATAAATGCGAAAGTAATTCTGTCTGTCTGTCTGTCGCGGCAAAACTGCTGAACCGATTTAAATAAAATTTGGTACATAAAAAGTCTAGAGCCTGAGAAAGGGCATACATAGGCTAGTTTCTAATGCGAAAAAGTGCTGTAAGGGGTTGAAATAGGGGATGAAAGTTATAAGAAATACCCAGATCATGCGGGCGAAGCCGTTTGCGGAAAGCTAGTACCTTATAAATGAGATAACTGGACCAGTTTGATACAAAATCATTGTTGAATCGCGATTATCCTACTCCAAATTACGCAGAATTGGGTTTCAATGGAATACGATATCCTTTTATCCATTCAACGTATCAATGCCATGTGAAATAATTACGAGAAGGGTCTTCATACAATGGGTATAACCTTGAGTTAAGCTTACTGATCCCTCGTCTGTACCGAGATTACTTTGTAACGAATCTGTAAAACTTCTTGAGGGGTACCAGTTTACATCTGCATTCAATATATCGCTTTGAAGTTACAAAATAATTTAAATACTTAAATTAATAATTATTATGATATATAATAAAACAACTTCTGTGGTGTAGTGGAACACCGGACTGCTGATCACCCGGTCAGGAGGGTTCGATTCCCACAGGACACAAATATTTATGTGTTTATATTTTTTATAAACTAAAGTGTTTGTGTTTGACTGGGTGTTTCTTATAATCTTGAATACCTAAGTGAAAATGAAAATGAAAATGAAAATCGTTTATATGAAAATTGTTTTAAGTATGTATTTACAACAAAAAAGTATAAATGTACTACTTATCCTATTAATATTATATGTGAAAGTTTGTATGTATTGATGGATGGATGTTTGTTACCTACTCTTTTACGCAAAAACGGATCTGAATGAAATTTGGCACAGAGATAGAACATAGTCTGGAATAGCACATAGGCTACTTTTTATCCCGGTAAAATGTATGGTTCCCGTGGAATAGCGAGCAAAGCCGCTGGCGGAAAGCTAGCTAAGTATAATCCAATTGTCTAGCCGGTAGGTACAAGCTCTGCTTAGTTTGCGACAATTAAGTGCTGGGTTAAAATATTCAAACTGAATTAAAAAAAAAAACTAAATGATGGGAATATTATGAGTCAAAAGACACGTGATTTCTATATTCACGAGACAGAACCACATGATAACTCACTTTGATAAATTTACCTTGTGTTTATACATATTGTCGGTATTATTGAATAAAGAGCTGGCAACTTTATAGAGGAACAAAATATAATAAAACATGAGGGGTCGACTAAACGTCGAAGCGAAATAAATCCCCACTGGGCTTTGAAAAATGTATGTTATAGGAGTAATGCGTGTTATGAAGGGTCCAAAGTTATCATTAGCGGCCATTATCAAGACAAGTTCTATTGAATCAAAGTGGCCTGACGTCTAATTAATTAGGGATTATTCTTATTTCTGTACAATACAGAAGTGTACTTTTTATATTCCACAATATTTTTCATTTTTTAACCGACTTCAAAGAAGGAGGTTCTCAATACGACTTTGTTTTTTTTGTAAGTAGGTATGTTAAACGATTGACGTCGGTTAAAAAAATAAGGCGGTGCCAAAATAATAATTTAATTTAAATATGACTTTCGTTGATTGTCTGTTTGGCACCGCCTCCAAATAAGTTAGAAATCATAATATAAATATGTGCTTGTTATTTTATGATTTTTAGTTTTTAGGTGTTTTTGGAGGCGGTTTGCTTTTTTGTTATAATGACATCTGGCGCCGTTAAGTTCGTTATTACTAAGCTAGCGACGATACGTAGGTACCTAGTATTCAAGTCTCTCTACAGATGTCGCGGATTGATGTATTGCAACCGTATATAACTCTTACAGTTTATGAACTCCTGGTAGAAATAGTCCAATACAATCTAAGGCTGGAATTAGCAAATTCTCGAATTCTGGGTGTAAAATCATAGCGGAGACGCCGGGATGCGGCGGACCGCATCCCGGCAAATTCAAATTATTTCATGAAATAGTTATTGTAGTTTCACGACGTCTGGAATTTGTATTACAGTAGGAGTATGTGCTAAAATTGATTGTCATGAATGGATTGTAGACCTACCTAATGTTATATTCGTGCAATCAGATGCTGAAGACAGTGATGGATGGACACAGTGCCTTATCGCCCAGTATGCCCCGACTAGATCATAAGGGCTGCCAATTATGACAAAAATTCACAACCATTTTAGGTAAATATTTTATTGAAATGTGCAATTATCCCTGAAACCTTGGAAAACATTAATTAGTAGGTAATTAACTTTACTCGTACGACGAATAGTTTCAATAGAATAATTCCAGACAAACCTCAGTGGTTTTTGGTGTACTTGTTATTTCTGTAAAATTTTTGAGTGAAAATAAAGGAAACAAAAACAATTTTGAAGCTTGATTAATTTGGCGCTTAGCACACATCTGCCAGCTACTAAGAAAAGTAATTTACCTATCAAGTACATAGATGTCACTGCCCTGTTAAATAACTCTTACGGTTTCATGTGCTCCTGTAGCAATACTCCAACAATCCGAACCACGGCAGCTAAGAACATTTTATCCTAAAAAGCTTGATTTGCACCATCTTTCTTTCACGTCTAACATAAATTAAGCACACCGTGTCCTCTATGCTAGGCAAAGTAATTTACGTACCAAGTGCATAGATGTCACTGCCCCGTTAAATAACTCTTACGGTTTCATGTGCTCCTAGTAGCAATACTCCAACAATCGCCACTACGGCAGCGGGAAGAACGCTTGATTGGCGCCATCTTTCTCTCTTGTCTGACATAAATAAGCACACCTCTTTCTTGTTTATAAGGTAGGCAAAGTAATGTACGTAACAAATGCATAGATGTCACTGCCATAATAAATGATTCTTACTAATTCATGTGCTCCTAGTAGCAATGCTCCAACAATCGCCACTACGGAAGCTATTTATCCTAAAAAGCTTGATGTGCGGCCATTACACGTTTTGTCTTTATGGTGGTACTAGGCAATGTTCCTAGTTAGTAACTACGAAACAGATGCATAGAGTCTCTCTCTGCATGTTAAATTACTCTTACTGTTTTATGTGATCCTAGTAGCAATAGTCCGCTAAAACCCATCTTATACGCCGCTTGTTCCACTTGGTACGATAGGACATTTTATACCCAGTGCAAGCACATTCTAAGGCCTCTGCCTCGAATTTTGCGGGCAGCGGGGCGGCGGCGGTGGCGGCGCGGGAGCGGCAGGATCTTACGCCGCCTATATGGGATAATGATAATACCCAAATGTAAACCTTTGGGTGGTCAACAATTTTGAAGCCATTTCATAAACATTTGGTACGAATTAACGGTTGAAAACCGATTATCCTACTCGTTTACTCGTTTTATACGCAGATTTGGATTTCAATGGAATACGATATATCCTTATTGAACGTTTCAATGTCATGTGAAAAAATTACGAGAAGGGTCTTCATACAATGGGTATAACCTTGAGTTAAGCTGTCTGATCCCTCGTCCCTATCAAGATTAATTTGTAACGAATCGGGGGCTAGACAAGTTGCATTTTGACATTCGAATCGACAAACAAAATCTATGGAAATGACAAAAGCTTTCGAAACAAATCGGGTTGTCACTAATGTCATTTCCATACATTTTGTTTGTCGATTTGAATGTCAAAATGCAACTTGTCTAGCCCCCCTGTAGATCCTTGGGGCCTGGTTTCAACAATGATATCTACACTAATATTATAAAGAGGAAAGATTTGTATTTTTGTATGTAACGAATAAACTCAAAGAGTACTGGACCGATTTGAAAAATTCTTTCCATGTTAGATAGCCCATTTATCGGGGAAGGCTATAGGCTATATATCATCACGCTACGACTAATAGGAGCGGAGTAGTAATGAAAAATGTTGCAAAAACGGGGGAAAAAATTATAAGACCACGCGGGCGAAGCTGCTGGCGGGAAGCTAGTTATCTATATACTCTGCAAAAAACTTTGCGATCCTTTATAAGCACATTGCGCGCACAAATCAATATTTGGCAAGGAGTGCAAAAATACTTTAGTACTTTTTTCTTTTAAATATATTAAGTACTTATAAGAAAAGGCTCCATTCTCGAAGGTTGCCATGTCGTACCGGATCGGGAATACCTTCGCTGGTAATTGATCCCACAGAGAGGTCGTGCGCGGTAAAAAAATTCGTGAGAAAATCACAGTGGTTGATAGTTGATATATTCAACGAGGTGAAAAGGATGAAATTTCCATTTCTTGCGAATGGAACATATGGCGGAACGTAGCGGGAGGTACAAGTTCAAACAATTCCTCAGAACATGCCCCGTGATGTACTTGATCTGGTTGATGACACTGCAGCTTTCCTTCTACTCCTCCTAAAGTCCATACATCGTCTAATGCCTTGTGGAATTCACATGGTGCTAAGTCGAGCCCTTCACTAGCCCTCAATCTCTTCTTTCCTACAAGTAAATTCTTCTCCCACAACACTTCCTTAATACACGAGTGACACGACCATATTCTTTCTGTAATAAAATTTGATAAACAAATCGTGATGATGTCAGGCACAACCCTAACAGGGTAACAAATTGCAATTCGACATTCGAATCGACAAACGAATAGAAACCGAATGTATGGAAATGACACAAGCTTTCGACAAATCAGGTTGTCACTAATGTCATAGCCATATATTTTGTTTCTATTCGTTTGTTGATTTTAATGTCAAATTGTAACCTGTCTAAGCCCCCTGTAGACAAGTTGCAATTTGACATTCGAATCGACAAACGAATAGAAACACAATGTTTGTAAATGACACAAGCTTTCGACTAATCGGGCTGTCACTAATGTCATTTCCATTCTTCTTGTTTCTATTCGTTTGTCAATTTGAATGTCGAATTGCAACTTGTCTAGCCCCCACTTCATACATCAGAAGTTTGACTACTCGCTGTGGCGGTAGAAAAGGGACTGCCAAACTTAGGGAGGGCGCAACATGCGTCGTAGGGGCGCGCAGAAGACGCCAAAGCTGTTAAGTACCCAACCCACCCCCTCGCTGTATAATTTTGCCATAAATTACTTTAGCTCGAGGGTGTGCGGGGTGTTATTTTCGATTCCCGTATATATAACGTTCCCCTTCGTGCTGCGGATACCATCTTTTCATCACCGGCGCCAGTTCTGGAATCTTTTTCCGGAGTACCTAGTAATTCATTTCATAGGCCACGTCCGTTTGAACAGTGGTGGTTAATAAAGAACATAATATACTTAAATAAATAGATAGTATTGTAATTAATGAAAATAACAGTACTTAGCTATCATTTGTTTTTTAACTTTCCCTAGGAGGCGATTATCTAACAACCTATCAAGACTATTTGGAACAGAGCCTTCCTGAAAACGGTAGGTAGTACGTGTTTCGCGTTACACTAATCACGTGACGTGACGTGAATTCACGGACGTGGCTTCGGGGAGCGAACCCTGAAGTCACGTCCACGAATTCATGTTCATATCATCCCCAACTTTACTACAACAAGCTTGAAAGTCAGACTACCTCATAAAAATATTGCCAGTAAATGGGTGATATCCACAATGTAACGGTAAGATTAAAAAAATATAACAGAACTGTCACTATCACTGTGCAATTGTGCATCGTCATCATGCTATACCTACCGATAGAACACACACACCGGGTCTTATGCTTTATTTTCGGATGTAACTATCTCATCTCTCTCATATCAGATCAGGGGGACTAGACAAAATGTATGGAAATTACACAAGCTTTCGACAAATCGGGCTGTCACTAATGTCATTTACATACATTTTGTTTGTCGATTCGAATGTCAAAATGCAACTTGTCTAGCTCCCCAGATCTAACTAATTGACGATTCGGACACAATATATTCGGACACGGTGTCCGAATTTATTGTGTCCGAATCGTCAGCTAGCAATGCATTCCTTATTAATGTTACAAATGCGAAAGTAACTCTGTCTGTCTGTTGCGCTATCATGCCAAAAACATTACCGACTTAAATTAAATTTTGGTATACAGACAATCTAGAGCCTGACAAAGGACCAAGGCTACTTTTTAATGCGAAAAAAGGACTGTAAGGGGTTGAAATAGGGGATGAAAGTTATAAGAAATACACAGAGTACGCGGGTGAGGCCGCTGCCGAAAAGCTAGTAAGTTATAATTATTATCGGTACAGGCTACGTTAGCCTTGTGCCTAGCCTCCTAACTGCTACGCTGGACTTTCTGGGTTCGTGGGTTATTATATAAAATTCTCAATTGAAGTTCCTTGTTGCCTTCTGCACATTTTCGCCTCTTTATAAGGCGCGTAATTGTTGTTGTTAATTCAAATTCAAATATTTTTATTTCAATTAGACCATATAAATAGGTACTTTTGAAAGGTCACACTAGTTACACGGTTCCAAAAAAGTAGGACCTATGGAGAAGAGCCGGCAAGAAACTCCATAGTCACTCTTTTGTAGTCGATAAGCGGTCAAACAGTGACCGGACCTTCGTATCCAAGCTATAAATAAATGATGCAATATTCAAAACAAAAAAATATATCAAGTAATTGGCTTAAAATTATGTACTTAATTACCATAATAATTCGTAAAGTCAACCGTGCCAAACTAAATGACCTAAAATTCTAGCAGCAAAAAATTAAAATTTGTATTTATTTATTAATTTTATTAGATAACATTTTATTGGATGAATAATAAAAAAACGATGCCGTAAAAGTCGGCAATAGTCCGTACAAGGAAAGTCGGCGTCTTACAAGAGGCATGCAATGTCTGTTCTTAATAATTTTAATCTGTGAATACATACATTGTAGCAAAGTTTGAGAGAGTTACTCAGTCTCATAATTTATTAGTTATTGATGGCAAACCCGTTGGCCACAGATTGAAATCGGTCAACCTAGTTACTATTGCTCTATACTGTTGCTCTAAATAACATTACTTGATACTACTGTTGTGTTGCAGGCAAAAATCGACCTTTTATTTCGTAATGTTCAGATAACATTCAACCTTAAGGTGGTAGAAAATACTTTTGGCCCCAGTACTCTAAAAATTTTTTGTCTTGCCACCCCAAGCTACATAGGGTTGGTTGTTTTCGGGACCAGCGCGCATGCGTCGTTATATCGATCCTTTTCCACGCCAAGCCACCCTCTGGATGGTTGACGAAATCGGCGGAGGTCGGAAAAATTCCGAATTTCGTGCTTCTAAGCCACAGTGAGTATCAAATTTGTTTGTTTAGTGACCTATTCATGCTGTGCGACAATTAGCTATAATTAATTTCTGCTAACTTGTCCCTAATTACCGAATCACTCTGTGGAGTCGTAAAAGGCAGATCATAAAGCTATGACCAACATGACTTAGATTTTTAATGTTTTGATGAAGGGTAACAAACAATTAAAATATAGTAATTTCCATTCCGGTCCTCAGGTCCAATATTATATACAGATACTACGTAGTTTAAGCCTCTTGTATACCAAGCCTTTGTTTTTCAGAGCAGATCGATATTGATAACAAAGGAAATGTCGTGATTAATTTTTAAGAGTATCATGGAATACCTTTAATTGCATTAGTACCGATATATTTTGGTGAAAATCGTGGCATTGAGATTATTACGCAGTTACGGAGTAATTTAATATTGTTTCTTTACACCGGGATATAAACCTAATTTTTAGGTCCAGTGCAGCAGGAGTCTATTTCAAACCGCACTAATAATTTGTTATTTGTTCCAGAATATTCTTCGTACTTTGGGACTGAAGCAGCTTCTACACCAGCTTGAAATATGCCGTAAAGACGCACCTGAGGAGGAGAGGACCATTCCAGGCTGGTGTAAGTTTTTTATTTTATTTTGTTAATTCCCTTTTTCCGCGGCTTTTGTTCAGCCTAGGCACATATTACATTGACTTCAAGTGTGGCGTTATTTGTGTTGTGTCTCGTTTTCATTTAAAAAGTGAGCATCGTAAAAAGCTGGGGTTTTGTGAAATCACATAAGAGTTATTTTAATGAAGGAAATACCTCAGTTTTAGTAGTTGAGAGGGATAAAAGGATCATAGTGAACGTGAGTGAGGGCGCTGGTGTGACAAAAACTGTGTTTTACAAGATGGCGTACGTGGTGAGCAAATGTTCACAAGATGGCGGCGTTAGATAAGTTTGTGGCTACGTTCATTTAGATCCGTGTTGCTTTGTTCGCAAGTGCTTCTATTGTTCGTAGTGCCCATAATCTTTACGCAAATAGGCAGGTATTTTGTACGGCCAGTAATTTTGCCCGTCTTGCACCAGTCCTCGCGATTCGCGTCTAGGTCATAGCGCCATATCTTTCAGTGTATGTGTGGAGACTTGCCCAGCGGTCACTATGCATGTGGCGGACTGCCCAATCCGCTCCGATCCGCCAGGCTCGGGCACCTTTTTGCTCACATCTACATGCCCGTTTTAGAGTGCAGCGTGGTGTTCCGTATTCAGAATGTTGCGCTCCATTGCTCTTAGGCAATTATGGCGGAAATTTTGCCAATCACTGAGAGGTCAGGTCTGCGCGCCGTAGGTTATGTTAACCGTTGATAAGTTTGCGGCTAGTTATAGGTAGGCACATACAACATTATGACTAGAACTTTATTCAAATGACCTTACCAATAATACGCCCACCATACGGTCCTAATTCTGATGTACTAATTCTGTACTAAAGCATGATTATATCATTTTCCAGGTTGTAAGTGCCAGACGAATCCAAACGACTTCTCCTCGGCAGTAGGCACGGCGTTGCCAGGGCGCTGAGCAACTCGTATTCGTAAGTAATTTATTATAAATACTAGCTTTCCCTCAAGGTCACTCAGCGAGCTATGGAGTGAGCTATGCTTGGTGTTTCTCTACGCGATCAAATCAGAAATGAGGAGATCCGTAGAAGAACCAAAGTGACCGACATAGCTGAAAGGATTAGCAATCTAAAGTGGCAGTGGGCGGGGCACATAGCTCATAGGAATGATGGCCGCTGGGGCAGAAAGGTTCTCGAGTGTAGACCACGCACCGGAAAGCGCAGCGTGGGACGGCCTCCAACGAGATGGACCGATGACCTGGTAAAGGTCGCTGGAAGTCGCTGGATGCAGGTAGCATGCGTCCGCTCCCTGTGGAAGTCAATGGGGGCGCCCTTTGTTCAGCAGTGGACCTTTTTTGGCTGACATGATGACTAGCTTTCCGCCAGCGGCTTCGCCCGCGTGGTCTGGATATTTCTCCCTCCTATCCCCTCTTTCAATCCCGTACAGCCTTTCTTCGCATTAAAAAGTAGCCTATGTCCCTTCTTAGGCTCTAGAATATCTCTGTATGAAATTTCATTTAAATCGGTTCAGTAGTGTTCGCGTGAAAGCGGGACAGACAGACATACAGAGCTACTTTCGCATTTATAATATTAGTAAGGATTTGACTCCATCGTAACAAGGTCCCAAAACTGGTCTGTACTAAATGCTTAGCAATATATTTTCCAGGTTGCAACTGCGGAAAGAAACGACCTCCCTGGCAGTCGGCACGGCGATGGCGATGCCCGGGCGCTAAGCAACTCTCGCACTCGTAAGTACTTCAAGTCTAGCTAGCTTCTCCCCACGATGTTCCTCGATTTCTTTTAATTTTTCACAATTCCATGGGTATTACCTTTCTTAGCGGATGTCTACGTCATAATTACTATCGGTGTGCCAACAGTCCAATCTATTTTGTGTTTTTGGTTTGAGCTTGTGTCTTGATAGCTCAGTCAGTCAGTCACCTTTCCCATTTATATGACACTAGCTGTTCCCCGCGGTGTTACTTGCATTCATTTATATAAATAAATAATTATCTTGGGACTTTTTTACGTAACACCATCTAGTCCCAAACTAAGCAGAGCTATCGGTACTACTTATATTTAATACTTATATTTTTTTTTGTAAATATATACTTATTTATTTATTTATTTCATACAGGAAAACCAACAGCTATACAAAAAATGTTAATATCTAGCTTAAGCTACACTATGCCAATTACAGGTTCTCACGGATAGTGACTAAATAGATAACTGAAATTTTAATAATCACTAATAAGCTCTAATAGTATCAATGTATCTCAAACTTGACAAAATCACCTACTGGAAAAAGTTAAGGTTTAGTCAGTAAGTTTATAATATATAAGAAACACCCAGACAAACACAAACACCTAAGTTCATCACATAAATGTTTGTGTCTTGTTGGAATCGAACCCACGACCTCGTGATCAGCAGTCCGGTACTCAAACCACCAGACCACAGACGTCGTCGACATTTTTCCCAATTCCATTGGAATTTCCCAAAATGATTTCTTAGTGAATGCCTACGTCATAGTATCAATCGGTGTGCCTTTCAGCTTAATCCGTTCAGTGGTTTGACCTGCGTTGATGCAGCAGTCAATCACCATAAAGATACCCAATGCCGATCTGTACTAAAGTATCAAAATATCATTTTCCAGGTTGCAAGTGTGAGACGAATCAAACCTCTCTCCGGCAGCAGTTACGCAGTTATGTCGCGTCGCACTTCGCACTTGTAAGTATTATAAATAGGCATTTTTTTGACTACACTACAAATAATTGTTAACTATCTAATTCCTCGCTGTGCTCTTGTTGTATCTTGCGCTCTGCAATCTATATTTTGTCTTGCGAATACAATTTAGGGCTGAGCGCAATTCTATATTTCGTACGAAGTATGACATGTGTCATGTGTCCTTTGTCCTTTTTTTTATCTCTATCAGTATCTCGTTTCAAGCCATAGTCTTGGCACGAGATAGCGAAAAATACCCACAGCGAACAAACTAGCTCGGGCTTTATAACCCCTTTAAATTTGTTTCGCAGATTATAGGTTTACAACTTGTGGGTTAAATAAAATAGTAATCTTGAATATTCATTGAACTAAAATTGATTTCCTAAACAAAATAATTCGTTAAAAACCTACAATTTGCGTAAAACTAAATAGTCAACGTTAAGTTATTTTTAATGAAGGAAAAAATCGGCGGGCGGGCAGGGTTCGAACCTGCGCCTTCTGGTTCGGTACACCAGACGCTCTGACCACTAAGCCACCGCTCGCCCTGCTCGCCAGTCGAAATCTTCCTCCACATTCTAATTTACGTCTTACGGTGACGTAGCGCCATCTATTGTGAAGATGCTTCACAACCGACACGACTAACTTTACAGCTAGTTCAATGTCGTATGATACCGCCTTACCCATCAACTATCTTTTTGTGTTTTTTTAAGCATTTTCCATGCTAAGATTACAAGTTATTTTTAATGAAGGAAAAAATCGGCGGGCGGGCAGGGTTCGAACCTGCGCCTTCTGGTTCGGTACACCAGACGCTCTGACCACTAAGCCACCGCTCGCCCTGCTCGCCAGTCGAAATCTTCCTCCACATTCTAATTTACGTCTTACGGTGACGTAGCGCCATCTATTGTGAAGATGCTTCACAACCGACACGACTAACTTTACAGCTAGTTCAATGTCGTATGATACCGCCTTACCCATCAACTATCTTTTTGTGTTTTTTTAAGCATTTTCCATGCTAAGATTACAAGTTATTTTTAATGAAGGAAAAAATCGGCGGGCGGGCAGGGTTCGAACCTGCGCCTTCTGGTTCGGTACACCAGACGCTATGACCACTAAGCCACCGCTCGCCCTGCTCGCCAGTCGAAATCTTCCTCCACATTCTAATTTACGTCTTACGGTGACGTAGCGCCATCTATTGTGAAGATGCTTCACAACCGACACGACTAACTTTACAGCTAGTTCAATGTCGTATGATACCGCCTTACCCATCAACTATCTTTTTGTGTTTTTTTAAGCATTTTCCATGCTAAGATTACAAGTTATTTTTAATGAAGGAAAAAATCGGCGGGCGGGCAGGGTTCGAACCTGCGCCTTCTGGTTCGGTACACCAGACGCTCTGACCACTAAGCCACCGCTCGCCCTGCTCGCCAGTCGAAATCTTCCTCCACATTCTAATTTACGTCTTACGGTGACGTAGCGCCATCTATTGTGAAGATGCTTCACAAGAGGAGGAAGGAGGAACGAGGAGGAAGATTTCGACTGGCGAGCAGGGCGAGCGGTGGCTTAGTGGTCAGAGCGTCTGGTGTACCGAACCAGAAGGCGCAGGTTCGAACCCTGCCCGCCCGCCGATTTTTTCCTTCATTAAAAATAACTTGTAATCTTAGCATGGAAAATGCTTAAAAAAACACAAAAAGATAGTTGATGGGTAAGGCGGTATCATACGACATTGAACTAGCTGTAAAGTTAGTCGTGTCGGTTGTGAAGCATCTTCACAATAGATGGCGCTACGTCACCGTAAGACGTAAATTAGAATGTGGAGGAAGATTTCGACTGGCGAGCAGGGCGAGCGGTGGCTTAGTGGTCAGAGCGTCTGGTGTACCGAACCAGAAGGCGCAGGTTCGAACCCTGCCCGCCCGCCGATTTTTTCCTTCATTAAAAATAACTTGTAATCTTAGCATGGAAAATGCTTAAAAAAACACAAAAAGATAGTTGATGGGTAAGGCGGTATCATACGACATTGAACTAGCTGTAAAGTTAGTCGTGTCGGTTGTGAAGCATCTTCACAATAGATGGCGCTACGTCACCGTAAGACGTAAATTAGAATGTGGAGGAAGATTTCGACTGGCGAGCAGGGCGAGCGGTGGCTTAGTGGTCAGAGCGTCTGGTGTACCGAACCAGAAGGCGCAGGTTCGAACCCTGCCCGCCCGCCGATTTTTTCCTTCATTAAAAAAAAAAAAAAAAAAAATAACTTGTAATCTTAGCATGGAAAATGCTTAAAAAAACACAAAAAGATAGTCAACGTTAGTTAAAGTTTAAGTGCATTTACTTATTTGCAGGATTTGCTTGAAGGTTAGCCGCTGATCCTCGAAAACCGCAGTTTCTACTAGTTAAGCTCCGCACCGACTACCAGGTATGTAATTAACTGTATCCCAAGGAGCCTAGACATGTTGCAATTTGACATTCGAGTCGACAAACGAGTGGAAACGAAATGTATGGAAATGACACTAGTGACAGCCCGATCCGTCGAAAGCTTGTGTCATTTACATAAATGACACAAGCTTTCGACGGATCGGGCTGTCACTAGTGTGTTTTATTTGTCGATTTGATTGTCAAAATGCACCTTGTCTACAGGCCTAAATCTGTTATTTCAATTAATGGGTGTGTTTGGCTGATAAAAGCGCTTATAGTTTCTTATAAGCAAAATGGCGATCGCTAAGCGATAATCGCTGTCAACAATGTCAACTAGAACTACCAATGACAGTTAGCAACAGTTAGCAAACGTGTACTGACCGAAAACTGTCTAAAAATATGTAAGCGCTTACGAATATTTCGCTTTTATCGGCCCAAACACGTTGTGGCTTAGAGTTAAATCAAATGATACTAATTTATGAATAAGCACATGATCTCGAAGAGTCAGAGGTAGGCAGAACATAAATATGTCTTAAGCATTCTGTAGTGTGGAAAATTGATGCACACGAATTCTATAATAAAATATATAATAATCAACCCATTATACTGTACCACTGCTGGGCACGGGTCTCCTCTCAATATGAGAGGGATTAGGCTATAGTCCGCCGCGCTAACCTAATGCGGGTTGACAGACTTCACATTCCGTCGAGAAAATCTCTCAGGCATGCAGGTTTCCTCACGATGTTTTCCTTCACCGTTAAAGCGAGTGATAATTACGCACATGATTTCTAAAAGTCAGAGGTGCGTGTCTTGGCGAATCCAAGGCACGCAACTCGAGACCTTTGGCTTGGTAGTCCAGTGGTCATACCTCTAGGCTATCACTGCTTTTTCTATGATAATGAAGTTAAATGTTTTAAATAAATTTTGGGGCAAAAGGTCAATAGTGACCGATCTATTACAAGATTCGGTTTATTAGGTATTACAGTTTTATCATCAATGACTTACAAAGATATCCCTTGACTTTATTATCCTCATTATTTTAAAAACATGCATACTTTGTTAACTTCATGACATTGTTAGATAATACGTGCAGGTACTTAGAACAAAAGTCAAATTATCACAATTTTATCGTCGAAGCAATATTTTAATTGTAGTATTTAAATTGTTGACAATAAATTGTTTTTTGTCAAACTGCCCGAAAGTCAGTACTATCATTTTTGTATGGGCTTTATTGTACATGGTTAAACAGTTGTAAGGTCAAGAAAAAAACGAACTAAGAGATATAATGAATCTGGATAATGCGTGTAACTTACCGTTATTTAAACCAGTACCACAGAATATGATGGTCCCCTAAAATGGACCAAGAGGGATACTTACTTACTGATTAAAGAAAACATGTTTGTCAAGGCCTTCGTTTTCACGTATTTGTACGAGTGAATGGATACTAAGTAGTCTCTGGTATAGAAATCCGCTATCGCTCATTGAAGAACTATTTGCTTATTTTTATAAAACCATAACGCAGCATTTATCGTTCACTAGAATACAGAAAGAAAGCTTTTTAAAATAAAGTTATGGAAAGATACAAGCGTTTTAGTGGAAGAAAACAGGAATTTCATTATTTTTGTTCACTCAAAAAGTGCTCAACGCACCTAAAGAAGATTTCACTTCAAAAATTGAAAAAAAAAGGAGTGGTTCTCTCTTTAGCGGTTCCAATTTGCACGCTCCTATTGCTAGTCATTCATGTTCGGATCTATTAACATAACTAAGCTTACTGATAAGTTCCCGGTTTTGCCATGAACGTAGGTATAAATATCATTTGCGTGTCCGTCAGTTTCGTTTCTTCAAATCAAACAATAAAATGGGCTCCGAAACTACTGGACCGATTTGAAAAATTCTTTAATTGTTAGATAGCCCATTTATCGGGGAAGGCTATATACCATCAGGCTAATATTGCAAAAACGGGAAAAAATTCATAAGACGACGCGGGCGAAGCCGCTAGCGGAAAGCTAGGCAAGTATAAAAATAAAATAATTAAATAATATATTATGATTAGACTCTCGTTGGTCCCAAACGCTAGAGGTCCTGGGTATATACTATCTATACTGGGTATATAGGTACTATATACTACTTATCACGCTACGACTAATAGAAGCGGAGTAGCAATGAAAAATGTTGCAAAAACGGTAAATGAAAATCAATGCGGGCGAAGCCACTGGCGAAAAGCTAGTATTATATATAGCTTTATTTATAAGTTTGTTGAGGATACGTCGGCCATCTTGGACGCATGTGCAATATGCAAATTAGCAATACGCACGCGTCGTGCGTCGACGTCCTAAACAGAGGGCAGAGGTGTGGCTCGGCCATTTTATTGTATCATAAACTACACAGTGCGCGGCTATTAGCGCGAAGCTCCCGCAAAACTTTGTAACATGAGAGATTCGCGGTATCCTCATATCAGAACAGTTTTCCAGTAATTACCTAAGTGATATCGTCATGTTTACATAATTTATATGAGAGTAGTCACTAAACATGGATTCTTTGTGTAAAGTGTTAATAGAAATAAAAAGAAAAGAAAATTCAGTTTTAATTTACTACAATGAAGTGACTAACTACTAAGTGACTCTATTTAGTGAAACTTGAAAACTTGAAAATCTGAAACAGTTTTTTTTACTCTGAATTCGTTTTTGGGTGTGGCACATGCTGTAGTGTTCTTGAGGTAGGTACAGTACCATTGTATATTACTGTTATAGTTAATACTGTGGGTTTAGCCGGGGTGTAAGCAAGACTGGGCAATTCTAACCCTAGAAACCTTTTTGCCCACCAATGAAATTCGCATTTTACATTTGCATTATTATTTTCTACTAGGTGACTTCTACGCTGGAAGGTCTTTGGTTCGATTTCTACATCGAACAAAGTGTTACTCGGTTTTTCTATGAAATATTTAGTAGCAGTTCGGAGTGTGGGTTTGCGCCAATTTCGGAGTGTTTTAAAGAAAACGGGTTAGGTTGCTAAGAAGACTCTGGTATAGTGTAGAAATCTGCTGCCTCGTTGGTCTAGAGGTCCCAAAGGTCCTGGGTTCGATCCCCGGGTAGAGCAGTTGGGTTTTCTGTAAAATTCCCAGTATCAGCTCGGAGTCTGGATTTGTGCCCAGTTAATAGCAATAGGAGCCAGCAACATATAGCGACTGTGGGTGTACATTAGTACACCTCTGCCTGAACCTTCGGGGAATACAGCCATGTATGTATGACTTGTTCACAAGTAAGCCCACATTACTGAATTCAGCTGGATGGCTGGGCTCCTAGGAAAAATATTTTAAGCTAAAACTTATGTTTTCTTGAAATATTTTTCTCGAAAACACATGAAATCTGCCTACCTGCTTCATACCAGGTTAAATAAAACAAACTGCTTCGTTTTATCTATACTTATTTAAAGAGGACAGATTTGATTGTTTATTTGTTTGTATTGAATAGGCACGGAAACTACTGGACCGAATTGAAAAATTCTGTTAGTGATTGATAGCCCATTTATCGGGAAAGGCTATAGGCTATATATATACCATCACGCTACGACTAGTAGGAGCGGAGTAGCAATGAAAAATATTGAAAAAACGGGGGAAAAATTCATAAGACCACGCGGGCGAAGCCGCTGGCGCAAAGCTAGTAAAATTATACGCAAAAGACGTGGCGAATCGAAATACAATATGGGGTGCGTTTGTTTACATTTTTCTCTATGTCCCTATCGAACCTTCCAGAAAAATGTTTCTTAAAGTGAGCGATAAATATTGCGTTATGGCTGTTAAGGGTAAAATTAGTAACTCATTGCGTAAGCTTTTAAGGGTAAAATTAGTAACTCATAGCGAGTTACTAATTTTACCCTTAAAAGCCATAACGCAATATTTATCGCTCACTTTGTGTAAAGGGGGATTCAAGGCCTAAAGTCAAATATTTTTTTATTTCAATTAGACCACTAGGTACTTTTGAAACGTCAAACTAGTTGCAATCTTGTTGCTAATCTTACTCAATGTGGTGATTCAGAGTAATTTATATCACACTTGCTGCTCTGTTCATTGTGACGAACACCTGCACGAAGAACGATCTTTATGCAGCCATACTACTCTAAACTCTAAAACTGTTTAACCATTGCGACAATAATAAGAAGTAATAATGCACAATAATATCTGGATTATCTGTTTTTAATATTAGGAACTACAGCAAACAGCTGTAACAGTTTGAACAGAAATAAATGTTTCCTTCTGACAGTGATAGCATTTTTTGATTTGGAATGTCCTTATGTCCTCGTAGACGAGACGATCTTAGGTGGACCAAAACAGTAACCGAATGGTGTCCAAGAGATGCATAACGATCGCAGGGCAGACCACCAGCCCGGTGGTCGGACGATATTGTGAGGGCAGTAGGGAATCTGTGGGTGCGACTTGCACAAGATCGGCAACAGTGGCGTAATAGAGAAGAGGCCTTTACTCAGCAGTGGGTGTTACAGGCTGAGTAGATAGATAGAATGTATCTCATGGGTACCTGCTAGGGCGGCAAGGTCTGTCGGACTCATACCAACAAAAACCCACATTTACCTTCCTTATTTATGGCCATGGGATCAGTAATATTCACCACAACCATGACGGGCTGTGGTCCATTGTGACCAACAGTCTGCCATCAGGGCGAGGACTGACCTCGCTTCATACCTTGAGGCGCGTAGAATCCGCAGGTCAACAGTTTCCTAGGCATAGCCTAAGAAAATGACAATAAATTGGGCTGCTTACCTCTGACTTTTCAAAATCATGTGCGTAACGAAAGGCACTGCATGCCTGAGAGATTTTCTCGTGCGTGTCATATTTTGCAATCGGCATTAGGCCGGTTTGGTGGACTATAAATTGCCTAAGACCTTTCCTTTTGTGAGGAGAGGAGAGATTCTGATTCTGTCCCACTGCTAGGCACGGGGCCCAAATGAGGGGTAGCAAATGAGTTGATAAATAATGACCATAATAAGCAATAAAATTATGGGGGCGCGAGGAAAAAATTATTACCTAATTGGGCACAATAATTACATTTATTGAAACGCGGCCGTTCGCGTTGCAGTGTATGTATGTGTTAAAACCCAAAATTACTTGTGTTGTGTGTTAAAATTATTATTAACAATTTATGGTGAGTGATTATTTAGTGATCAGTTTTAGTTGTTTTGTGTAAGTGATTAGTTTTAGTTGTTTTGTGTTGAATATTTACAAATGTAGTGGTTTAATCGCATATAATTTACCTACAAAGTTCAAAAGAAACCTGTCCTGTACTGGAGAAAAAATGTGAAAACCATGCGTCCATGTGGGGAACAGAACTGTTTCTTCATGTTATGCTCAAACAACTTAGAAGAATCATTGAAAAGGAAATAAGAAGAGAGAGTGTGAAGAAGAGAAGAACAAGTAATTTTTCAATGAATATGAATATTTAATGAACCATAAATTGCGATTTTTTATGAGCACTATTATATTTATGCCAGATAATGAATAAAAATATAATAAACAATTTGGTATTCTTTTATTTCATTTCCTAATAAAAGTATTAGAAAAAAATCCCCTGTTTCATTTTTACTTCATGTCGTAATATTTATTATATGTATCTACGTGTTTACGTGTATCAATGTAGATTAATGAGTGTAATATTTTTGTGAACTGTAGAGAAGTAGCAATTTGACATTCGAATTGACAAATGAAAAGAAAGAAAATCTATGACAATAACACAACTCGGTCTGTCACTAATGTTATTTCCATACATTTTCTTTCTATTCGAATGTCAAATTACAACTTTTCTAGCCCCCACCCCCACCACTACGCTTGCAACGTCGTCACTTTTTTTTTATCGTAGAATCTCTTTGTAACGGCGAATATTTGAAATGTGAATAATTATGTGAAAGTTCTTCGAATCCCTTATTATAAATTCCGACCACGGAGTGTTAAATTATTATGCCAAATCCCACACTAATCTGTGTTTCCCAGGATTGGCGTAGAGTAAAAAATAATATTGTAAATGTAGTTTTCATTGACACCGAGTACCTATTTACAATTACTTATTTTTTTTTGTGTCAATGATGAAATTGTGGTCGAATTTCGGGCACTGGGTGAACATTAGTGACTAAAATTACACAATAAGAGGTAGTTCGTATTGTGAATTTAAAATATTATCGATCCCTCGAAAATGATCACCAACCTTCCTTTAACCGAATTCTGTCACGGACGGCGCAATATTACATTTTCATAAATGTAAGTACCAATCTCTTGAGAATTTGTCTGTATTAATTTTTACAAAAACCATTTTTTTTTAAATCTCGTGATGATCTAAATAAGGCTTTACAGCAAAGAAAAATGTACAACACATTTCCACAAAATTTAAAAATTCGGTGATTGCTAAAGTAGCTAAAATATTTTTGCTATGATTTAATGAAATCAGAACATGCGACGTATGTCTGGTCAAACCATCACGCCTATATTCCCCGAAGGATTAGGCAGAGGTGTACTAGTGTACATCCACAGATCGCTACAAAGTATAAGATGCTAATTTAAATACAATTATAAATTATTACTGTCCAAACAAAATTTGTATACGATACTAAATAATATTATAAAGAGGAAAGATTTGATTATTTGTATTGAATAGGCTCCGAAATTACTGGACCGATTTGAAAAATTCTTTCAGTGATAGAGCCTACTTATCGGGGAAGGCTAAAGGCTACATACCATCAAGCTAATGTTGCAAAAACGGGGAAAAAATCATAAGACCACGCGGGCGAAGCCGCTGGCGGAAAGCTAGGCAAGTATAAAATAAAATAATTAAATATATTATCATTAGACTCCCTCGTTGGTCCCAAGCGCGACTGCTACGCTAGAGGTCCTGGGTTCAATTCCCGGTTCGAGAAAAGAGTTGTTGGATTTGCTGTGAGACAGAAAGGCACATTATGATGATGTTTTGACTGGTCAAGTGGCTAGAGGTCCCGGGTTCGATTCCCAGGTCAAGCAAAGTATTATCTGCCTAGCTACTAATGTGTATGTATATACAGATATATTATAACATATGTGTGTGTGTGATATAAAATAATGATAATACTAATATTGTTAGACTATTCGCGGTCGCAAGTGCGACTGTTACGCTAAAAGTCCTGGGTTCAATTCCCAGGTCAAGGAAGTGTTATTGGTTGCCTACGCAATAATATTATGTTGACCTCGATCATCTAACTGCTTCAGTACAAAAAAGTCGAATATATAAACTCAATTGTATAAAGAAAACATAACAATGCACATACATATAAATTGCCTGTTTAGCATAGTGGCCTAAACGCAACTGCTATGCTAGTGGCCCCGTATTCGAGTCCCAGGTGTAACCCGAGCAAAGTGTTAGCTGCCTGACCCGTCGGGGAATACTGGCACGTTGATGATTGTGTGTGCGTGTGTGTATGTGTGTGTCGTGCGACGCCTCGCTAAAAGTCCTAGGTTCGATTCCTAGGTCAAGCAAAGTTCTCTACGAAATTCTCAGTAGCAACTCAGAGTTTGTCTTTGTGCTATAGCCTCTAAACATGTAGTGAACTGTAATGTTGGAGTACATTTGTACACTTCTGCCTAACCGTTCGGGAAATGCAGCCGTGATAATATGAAGACGATAATAGTACCTACCGACTTGTTCTGTTCAACATAGCGACCGAGTTCCCACTCTTTAGGTAGTCGGCAGTATATTTAATAGGTCGTAGTTTTCATTCTGTGAGGTCATAGCGTCTGGTCAGACTGCCTCGTTGGTCCAGTGGTCCCAAGCGCGACTGCTACGCTAGATGTCCTGGGTTCGATCCCCGGGTCGAGCAAACTGTTGTTGGGTTTTCTGTGAAATTCCCAATAGCAGCTCGGAGTCTGGATTTGTGTCCGGTTGATGGCAATAGGCTCGCCCCCTATTACATGGGATCTAAACATACCGGTGAAATGTTGGTGTACATTAGTACGCCTCTGCCTACCCCTACAGGGAATACATGCGTGATGGTATGTATATATGTATTTTTCATTTTCTATGTTGGCATTATCGCACACTAAATATAATTAAAGGAAAGTACGCAGGTTCGAAACCTGCCTAAGATGATTTTTTACAATAAAATTATCGAAATTTATCATATAAGTAGGTATATTTTTTTTAAAGACGTGTTTCATATTCGCACTATTTCCTCGGCAGTAAAGAGCGTTTGATTCCTGGGTAGAGTAAGGTGTCCTTGGGATTTCCAGTGAAATTCCCATTTCAGCTCGTCCCCTATTACTTAGAACCTAAACAATAGCATAATTCTAACCTATCTATAGCATAATTCTAAAAACGGCAGTATTTTTCCGAATATCATTGAAAAACACATTTTCATTTTCGTAAGGGTTCGCTAAAATCAGCACGATTTAATATAAATTTTACAATAACTGATTATTTTGGTGACTCCATATTAATATTTCAATAACCACACATTTTAGAACCTCCTCAAATTCTCTTTACAAACATTGTCTGTAAATCTTTGTTTTTTTCCTCTTATATAAAGGAATAGGTAAATAATTTCACGTTTTGTACCCGAGACCGTATTTTCACGGATTCGGATCGGATCCGGATCGGACAGTGCGTAACCGCTCTCACTCTATACCAAACGTGACAGCGAAACAAGAAAAATCAATGCGTAACCGCTCTCACGGTCAAAACAGTAATCGTTTTTGTTGGTACTGGAAATATAAATTATACATTACTTTAATGGGGCGTATGATTAGGTAAAATCTCGAGTAGGTAAAATTTCGAGTAGGTAAAACAGTCGAGAGATAGGTTATTTCTTCCGTTATTTCTAGGGGTAAAAGAACTAAGCCCACGCGCACTCCTAGGCAACAAGAACTCGGGGAAGGCTCTCGAAATTTCTATAGAAACGTGTTGGCAAGCCGTGGGTGGCATTCACGCATGCGCCCTTACGCAAAACAGTAACACGCAGGCGTCAAAAATATCGACGCCATTGAAATAAAACTGAGGTTCGTTCACTTGGTCGCTGTTCGCACGGGGGAGCGGTTCACTGCAGGTTAGTGGATTTCTAACTTATATCTTAGCGAGATTACCACTCAAATCTCAAACGGACATCATTTGAGAGTGTTTTGTTATAACCTGTACATATTTTGATCAGTTTTTATTGCGATTGAATTGTGAATACTTACTTTACCTATCCCCTTGCTGGAAATTAACAAAGGAAATCTGCTCCTGCTTATAATGCTTTCTTCTACTAGTTTATCTTTCCATAGATTTAAAATATAGACGATGTCAGAGAAGATGAATTAATTTGTGACAATTAAAAATGGCGGACGTTTGCTGTATGTAATGCTGGGTTTACCTAACGGAAGCCCTTGGCTTTTTAAACTACGGTAACATAGATACATTAATGTATATTTTATGTGAAAATTACTTACTTTATGATACGATCAATAGCTATTTATAGCACTCTCATAGTGGCGCTAGTGTAGACCCACGCTTTGGTCGAAACTCGAAGCTTACGCCCACGTGCAACGCGCACACCTTTTAACCGTACCGCGCACCTTACGATTGATTTTTTGAAATACCCTGAAGTTAGCTCCGGTCTCATACCGCCCCTAGTAGCTTGCAGACCGGTGTCCGCGTATTGCTTCTGTGATTTGCGATAGCTTTTGTGATTTTATCCAGCTTCTTGTATAGGGTGAGTTTTTGTGATAATTTAACTACATCTTAACGGGAATATTATTATATTGTGTTCGTGATCTGGGTATTAGAACATTAACGGTTATTCCACGTGGTTCCAGTTTATTATAGTTGAACATCAGTAAGCCACAGGCACCCGCGACCGTGATGTTTTCGAGATTTTAAATATCAATTGCCATAGCTTATGAAATAAGTAGCCGTGAACCTATAAAATAAAGGGCGTGGAAAATTGCAGGTCTTAAAGTACATTGAATCGTTGAAAAATGTCGGTTATGTAAAATAGAGTTAAATGCTATTGCGTCTATTCGCACGTGGAAAGCCCAATGCTTTATCGGTCAACATTGTATACATACAATACTAGGTGTGGCTAGAACCTATGAGAACCCCGGGGCTTACAGTACCACGCGCTGATGCCATTCTGCGCGCATGTGCCATTGTACCAAATTGCAACATCATTAGTGTGGCTGGAAGATTCCAGAACCACGGGGCACAGCGCGCAGGCGCGATTGCGATTCCCGGTATTCGGAGAAGCCTTGTGATTTTAATCACTAGACTAGATTGATTTATTCAGTGTGATTTCTGAATGTAAGTGTTAATTTTAATAGTTTTGAAAGTGCGAGTGAAGTGCTTTAATATAAAACAGTTCCGGGGATCGGGGAGGTGTTCAAAAATGGATGAGTTATCTATTGTTTTCGGACACTAACAAGATGCAGTGCGTGTTAATATCTCTTTTAAATAATAAACTATTGTGACAGAGAGCATAAAGCCGAATGATTTTGTTACATTAATGAGATAGATAATTATTATCTTTCTTTGAACGCAGCTCGAAATTTTCCAAGTAATTGATCGTGTGGCCGCGCGCATGCGTGTGACCAGTTTGAACAAAAATCAAGTGAACGATTGGGTACCTTAGAATTGTTTTATGTGTTATTAATATGTATTGTGCGATTGCAACGTGCGCCTTTCTATGCGAAATCATTTAACCGAGTGTTCGTTTAAATTTGAATGCCGTTTTGTAGAGATGACGATAGCAGTCGTGGGCCTCATGCACTCAAGGTAGTCCTGCGCGCATGCCTATTATCGCCGGTGCTCTATTGATCGCGTATGCCTCCCTCCCGCACCCCCTCACAAGCCGCCAGGTAGACCTGCGTCAGTCGCCCGGGACGCGCAGCAGTGATTAGGTGTTATCATAAATAACTTGATCGAATAATAAAGTGGAGGGTGTACCTACCTTAGTGCCACGCCCTAGTGAGTGTAAACTATAGTTTCTCTTGTACATTCTCAGTTAGCTGAATAATATTGCCGATATAGTGTGAATTCCGTGTTCAAGTACAAATTTCTACGTAACATAATAATAAATGGCGTTTAGGGGATTAAGTCAATTGAATGTTAAACAATCTTTGCGTATGTTAAGATAAAACAGATTTTAAAAGGATATGGAAACATTATCACGGGTGGTGCGCATTACACGGAGCTGGCGCGACACGCGTAAGCGCCATCGATCGTCTTTCTTTGTTAGAGTGGGCGGAGCTCGAGCCTCGATTCCCGGGCCCGACTGGATCGATCGACCGTTGCTCACGCATGCGCTGTCGACCTGATTAAAAGTTACGCCTACGATGACCGTCGGTCACCTAGGACATTTGCAGTGATTAGTACCTATATTAGAAGGCACTCATAATTAACTAGTTAATTTATTAGCTTCCGCCATAGAGTGTGTGATAACTTTAACTTGTTCGTGATTCGTGACAGTGTTTTGTGTGGTATTTCTGTGTCTTACTTTTACGCATCAACTTTTTCAGACCATCTGACCTTTTCGTTCGGAGTGAGAATTTTAAAATCTTTATATTTGCTTTTTTTTCATAAATATCTTGGGACATTTTTACACAGCACCATCTAGTCCCAAACTAAGCAGAGCTTGTACCATGAGTACTAGACAATGGATATAATACTTAATACTTATATACTTTTTTTTTAAATACATACTTATAATATATAATTGTAAATACATACTTATAATATATAAGAAACACCCAGACAAACACCTAAGTTCATCACATAAATGTTTGTGTCTTGTGGGAATCGAACCCACGACCTCGTGATCAGCAGTCCGGTACTCGAACCACTAGACCACAGACGTTGCTTTGAGTAATCAGAACTACTTAGTTTCATAATATTTTAAAACAGCACTTAACATTAAACTGTGTGGTATACCTAATACTTTGATATGCGTTTATGAAGGTGAATAATGAAATGAATATCGTGGAGGTGCGGTGGCATTTTATGTGATTAACAGGTTCCCGCCAGCGCCTTCGCCCGCCATCCCACAGGACCCAAACATTTTACCGGGATAAAAGCTTTTGTGCTATTCCAGCCTATAATCTATCTGTGTGCCAAATTTCATCTAGATTTTTTTTCATCGGTTCAGTAGGTTTTGCGTGACAGAGTTACAAACATCCATCCATCCATTCAAATTTTCACATTTATATTAGTAGAATTTAATAGGGTTGAGTGAGATTATCTGAATTTAAGATCCACGTGTGATCAAAAGATTTTTTTTAACAAGAAGCTAGAAAAGAGATCACGGGAACGTACGCATGTGCAAATGTGAAAGTGGGAGTAACTCGAGGCTTCAAGGATCCTCGGGCCTGACGTTGAAGCGATCGATCGTTGCAACACCCATGCGCTGTCGACCTGATTGAAAGCTTCGTCCACGATGACCGTCCATTTAGGACATGCGCTGTGACTAGTACCTACATAAGTAGACACTCATATTTAACTCGTTCATTAATAACAATTTCCTTTCCGTAAATCGGTATAAAATGAAAGCATCACTCACGTTTCGCGGACCTTAAAACTGCATTCGCGTTAAAATAGAGCTATGGTTTTTATATTATTGGGTTAAGAAATACTAGTTGTTAGTACACAAAACAAAATGGATCAGTTTACAGGGCACACAAACGTAGATGTTGGTGTGCGTAAACTCAACGCGTTATTACTTCGCCTATTTACTAGTGTTAGCTTTACAATAACCCGTTGTCCACTCACACACTTGCAATTTCTTGTTGCTTCACATTATATATGAAACAAAGAATATGAAGCATAAATTCAAAGGTATTATCAACTGATACCGTGGCATAGGTGTATATGTGAGCGGCTGGTGTGACATTAGTCTTAGGATCAAATTACGGCGCTAACTTTTTGCATTATTATCATTATTTTTTTTCGTTTTGTTGAATTTTTATTTTTGTTATTTAATATGATAATAAGAACATTATTCCAGAAAAAATGATATATGGAAGAAAATATTAAACAATGTGTAATATGATAACAACAATATTTATTGACATGGTTTTTTTAAATTATAAATACAAATTATAAAGTATGGTTCATGACAAATATTCTAAGTGGGACAAGAATTCGCTTTGTTTTTCATATTCAAGAGGGTAATTTATTTATTAATGATATGAATAAACATGTTAGTAAGTTAGATAATAAGATACTGGCGATCCTAAATTGTAAATTGTAATCTCACTAACAATAACATCAATCTTGTAAAATTACCCCCTGATATTTTTAATAGCCGATTGGTGCGCCATCTCTATCTATTACTTGTTGCAAACGTGTCCTCATGCTAGCAACCATATTCCAGCACAAAACCTGCACTAATTCACCGGGACCCATTGATGACATCCATCCCCAATAACCCAACGTAATGCGGCCACTAGACCTGCATGGAATAATATTTTTTTTGTTATAGCGTTCACCATCTTTTCGCCATAATATTTTACGACCGTCCTTGTCCGACTTAAAACATTTTTCATCGCTAAATATAACTATATTATTGCACCAATCAAAATCCAAATATTCTCTTGCGAAGCGAACCCGGTTTTGCATGTGAATATCAGACAGTAATATTTTCTTGGCTGGCCTACGACATTTCACACCAGCTGCACGCAAGTGGTTCCGCACAGTTTGTAACGTCACGTCATGTTTAGTCGCCGTGAAACGAGTAGTGAGGAAGGGCTCAGCCAAATGCGTAGCAACTATATCACGGTGCCGTGCATTGGTATCTGTATATGCAAATCCAGCCTTTGGTCCCGGTCGGCAAGGATCAATGCTTCCCGAATCTGCATAACGATGGACCCACAATTGCACAGTTCTTCTCTGTGAACAATAATTAAATATTGTTACATAAAACATCAATAAACAACATGTGTATTATTGAAACATAATAAACTTCTAAACGTAATAATAATATTATGTTACTCACCGATATCTTTAAACGACTCGCAATTTCACTAATTGAAACGTTTTGCTCATGCAAAATAATTATCTCAGCTCTTAAAAGTGTAGTTAAGTGATTCATATTGATTCACAAATAATAGCACTTCTCAAAATACGCATCAGACACATCAGAAGCTCGATAGTCAATAGCATTATGACGATGAAATTAAACTACTAACATATTCTGATTTGTCATTTTTAGAGGGTAGACCATTAATATAATCCAAACCAAATATAAAGAAGACTTGCTAATACTATACAACGAATTGAACAAACAAATCTAAAATATTTTTTAAAACACACTACAAAAAGTTGAACCGTTGATACTAAGATTCGATCTTACGGTGCCGGCGACAAGAAGCGCACGCTAAACTAATGCGCCACAGTGGAGTCTGATTCATTAGCTAAATTATGCATCATATTCCCTGCAACTTTAAAATGACAAGAAATTGCAAATGTGTGCGTGCTAACACTAGTAAATAGGCGAAGTAATTAACGCATTGAGTTTACGCACACCAACATCTACGTTGGTGTGCCCTGTAAACCGATCTATTTTGTTTTGTGTACATGCAGTTTCTTAGGCCGTTTTGTCTTTTGTTACAGATCAGTTTTCTAGCTGTACAAGGCTGCGAGAGAGTAAGGGGCCTGTACATTCCTTGCTGCATCTGTTCCACCGTCGTTCAGACCATCACTTCTTATTTTTTTGTAAGTATGTACATATATTTTAATTTCTAACAATAAATGCATAAAAAACATAATAATGTATGTATACAAAAATATGTGCGCACATATATGTGTGCATATGCTCATATATTTTTGCGTTTGTAAGTACAATATGTCAGTATGCGCATATGCACATACAAGTGCATACTGACATAATACTACGTACCACTGTGTTTACGTGCATGCATGCATACATGTATTTTTATAAAATTGTATAGTATCGCATTGGGTGATAATATTAAATTATAAACAATACTTGAAAAGCATGTAATTGCCATGATACCAACAGAATAACAGCCCATTATCTCTTTAATAACAGATCGTTTTACTATGTAAATGCTAATCTAACTAGCCAGGAGAGGCCTTGAGCTTCCTTGTTGCATATTTCTATAATCACTTTTTATTTTATCGTAAGTATATTTTATTCTTAACAATTAATGCACCCTAAATTAATTACTGTATGGACACAGATACACATGCGCACATACAACATACATGCACATGTACGTGTGACATGACATTCGACAGTATATTTATGTACACTCATGCATACATTCATAGGTATTTTTATTATATTTAATAACCCTTGGGTTTTCTAATATTGGGTGAAGGATTACTGGTTTTTGGTAAATTATAAACAACATTCGAAAATGCGATTCGAAAATAATATTATAACTGCCATGGGATATAAAGGTTAATAGTCAGTTTTTCTTGCTTTATAGATCGATATTTTACTTACATGTATATCTTAACAGTAAGGTTTTGACCTACCTTGCTGCATCTTTTCCTTCATTATTCACATCATCATTCGTTAATATATCGCAAGTACTTCTATTGTTACCAATGAATGATTAAAATATTCATTTGTGCATGTAAATAGATATACATGTGCATATGACTGGTATACATGTACATGTACATATGCATGCAACATGTTGTTTTCGTGATACCTACCTACAAAACATCACATAAACATTGATACCACAATCATAAAATCAAGTTTATTAATTTTATAACCGATAACAGGTATTTTATACCAAAAAGGATATGAAAATGCGAGAAAATAAACTTATTTCCAAAACACAGATTCAGAGACCTAATGTAGGTATTATTAATAAACTCACTGACCTTTTGCATGTGCTTCGCCATAGCGAATGAGCATAATTCCCATAATTCACGGGCAGCAGCAAGTATTGTACGGAATGCATTTTAAATTTATCGCAAACAATAACAATACACAGACACAAGTACACACACACTAAAATACTTTTGTTTTTGATACCTTTACGATAAGATCACAAATTCGCGACAAACTGCACATACGTTTGCAGTCCACGAGCGAAAACTAGGAACTAATAAATAACAATACGGCGAAATACAAAAGAATTTTGCATTTCGCCGATTTTAAGCGGTGACGCCGCCGCTCCTTTGAATTGAGCCGACGCGCCACGCACGGCCTTTGTCGGTGCCTTTGACGTAGCGCATAAAATAGGGGAGCGCTCGTCCTGTTTAGGTACTAGGCCGGCCATTGACCTTGCTAGTGAACTTTAAGCGGAACAGCTGACTGAGTACTCTTTTGAGTTTTATTTACATTGCTGTTTTGAGTGAAATCAATGAAATAATGTTTTTTTAATTATAAATCTAATTTGGGTAGATAGAAATAATGTTTTTTTACACGTTCAAGTAAAAAAAAACTGCAGAAAAAATTTGAAAATTGATGAAAAAAGTTACGGAAAATTTCAAAGCAGGGGGGTCCAGAATCATGTACTGAACTCATGGTATTCGGATGTGCGTCGATGTCCCTTCCACCTTGTAATATTGGGTGTAGAAGTACTAGATTGCTTGTGAATTATAAACAACACTTGAAGAGAACATTCTAATTGCCAAGCGACATTCAGAATAACAGTCCGTTTTGTCATTTATTTATAGATCGCTCTTCCGCCTCAATGTGAGGCTAAACAGTAAGGGGAGGTTTTGACCTGCCGTACTGCAACTTTTTCATCATAATACAGATCATCATCTTTTAATTTCATCGTAAGTATATTTGATTTCAATAGTAAATTTTATTTACAGAAACACATGCACACATACAGAAATACATGCACATGTGCATATGCATGTGTGTGCCAGTTTATCCATGCGTAACATACAGACCTGCATTTTTATAATTATGCCCACTAGAATGGGCATGGCGGAGAGAGAGGTGTGCATTGAAAGGGCGTATAGCTATTATTATGCTTATTAGCATTGCACTGGTATACCACACATTTAAACATAAATACATGCATGCATGTTATGCCTTTGTTCAGCAGTGGACCTCTTTTGGCTGACATGATGATGACATGCATGCACATCATAGATACGTACATGCACATTTTTTTATAGCACTAAGGTGGCAAACAAGCGTACGGCCCGCCTGATGGTAAGCGGTTACCATAGCCTATGGACGCTTGCAACACCAGGGGTATCACTCGCGCGTTGTCGACCCGAAAAACCTTTTAGAGGTTTATGGAGGATTCACTGGGCCGACAGTTTAAGGGAATATTCCTCGTACTGCCAGCGCAGCGCATCCTTAGAAGGAGCTCTGGCGACCTTACTCACTGCAGGAACACAACACACAATAAAGTGTGTTATTTGGCTGCAGTTTTCTGTAAAGTAGAGGTACTTCCCCAGATGGGCTGCTCCAGATTTGAGCCATAAATGGCTGTGCCCTACCTCTCTTAAAGATACATATAATAAGTTTACAGGCATTCATAGTTATACATGTAAACATGTAATCAATTTTACATGTATGCATTTATCAACTTGTTTTTCTATGATTTCCTTTAAAATTCTCAGTAGCAGCTCGGAGTTTGGAGTTTGTTGCCACTAAGCTTGCCCCCTATTACATACCGATGAACTATAGGTGCACATTAGTACACCTCTGCCTAACCTTTAGGATAATATAGGGGTGATGGCATGTTATGTTTGATGTATTGATTAATTCATTCATTTATTAAATAACAAATATTGCATGCACATGTTTTTTTATTTTTTATTAATATTTTTGGACATTTTACACAGCACCATCTAGTTCCAAACTAGGCAGAGCTTGTACTATGGGTACTAGACAATGAATATAATACTTATATACTTTTTTTTTATAAATACATACTTATTATACATAGGAAACACCCAGACAAACACAAATACTTATATTCATCACATAAATATTTGTGTCCTGTGGGAATCGAACCCACGACCTCGTGATCAGCAGTCCGGTACTCGAACCACTAGACCACAGACGTCGTCATGTATTACATGTACTTATGCAACAAAAGCACAATCATACCGTCTGCACCGATATGTTCACATGTGCATTATGTACAGCGCTTACATGTGCACATGAACATCTACACATGTACACATGCGCATTTATATGATGATTAAACATCTAAAATTACTCTGTTTTTTACCTTCAGATTCACCGCGTGCTTAGAAGACAATTTACCCACCAAGTTTCGATAACTTCCTACTAAGTCATCAAGAATCGTCTCAAGCGCTTCCAATCATGTATATTTTGTGATGTAAGTATAAGTTTAACTACATTTTAACCTAATTACTCCCAATATACTAAACTCACCTACCTAGTACCTACTTGACAGTAGTTTAAAAAACAGCATAAAAAATCAAGAATTTATATCTATACTAATATTATAAAGAGGAAAGATTTGATTGTTTGTTTGTTTGTATTGAATAGGCTCCGAAACTACTGGACCGATTTGAAAAATTCTTTCAGTGTTCGATAGTCCATTTATCGGGAAAGGCTATGCTATATACCACCACGCTACGACTAATAGAAGCGGAGTAGCAATGAAAAATGTTGCAAAAACGGGGGAAAATGTTATCAAGACCACGCGAGCGCGACCACGGAGAGCTAGTGTTGTATAATTATATTAAACTAGCGATCCGCCTGCATTTCGCTTCGAGTACTATTATTATAATTTTATGTAAAATATAATAATTAATAAAAATTCTAAAATTAAAGTAGACTAAGTTACTCCTAATAACATAAGCTATCTACGAGTGAAAGTCCCGCCGGTCTTGGTCCAGCCGTTTCAGAGATAAGCCAGAAGAAACAGACAACAGACAAAAATTAAGTATCTACCGTTAAACTTTCACATACATTTAGTGAAAGCTATTAACTGGAAATAACAAACAGACACTCCAATTTTATTTATTTGTATAGATATTGAAACCAAAACAAATAGTAAATAAATATTAATTAAGTAATTTAATAATTATTATTAGAGGAAATAAAACAAAATATTGAAAATAAACTACTTTTTACGGATTTTATCGCGTTATATTGAAATTATTTTTTACAGCGACCCTTTACAGCATTCATGGTCACGAGTCACCCGTGACCATGGACGCTGTAAAGGGTCCGAAACGTCGGGATTGAAATAATATCAATATAAAGCGATAAAATCCGTAAAAACTAGTTTTATTTCAATGTTTAGTCTGCCCCCGATAGTTAGATCAGATAAGACGTATCTAACAAAAAGTAAAAACGGAGAAATAAATGTTTTAATTAATGAAACGGTTGCTGTCGTCGAGTAAATAAAAATGTTATATACTAAAAGTTGAAAATAATACCCTCTAATAATTGGCTTTACCTTGGTTTAATAATAATATGAATTATTATAATAAAAATCATGAAAAACAGTTTCATCTTAGCATAAAAAATTAAGGAAAATATTACATACTTAATTGAATAGACGTAAACCGCTAGATGCATCCTTTAAATTTCAAACGCTTTTAGCTGTACTTTTTTTCTAAGTATTTTGATTTTAACAGAAATGGGCGCATATAGGTATTTCCGCCTTTTTTCTTAAGAATTAGAAAGTATGTAGATAACCCCAAAATACCATATCTGACCAGATATGGTATTTTTTTCTTAATGTGAAATCAGTTTTTTATTAGCGCGCTATAAAGTATAAGTACATTATCTACATATATGCGACTTTTTAATTAAGTTTCACATAAATTCGTCTTCATCTTCAATCGGGTGTAAAAAATGAACAGAAGCTATTTTGTTGTGCTAAATCTGCACTGGAGGAAGTTAGAAAAATATAAAAAATACAGTATACATAACTCAAATCTGGAAAAAATGTTACATACGCCTTTTTTCCTATCGGGGGCAGCAGTATTCGCGTAAGTGTCAGAAATCAGTATAAAATAAAATATATCAAGAATTTAAAAAATTAGGTAATAATAAAAATAAATACATCATCATAAACCCATTAACTGTTCAACTACTGAACACGGGTCTCTCTTAGTATGAGTGGGATTAGTCCACCACGCAGAGGCTGGCCTAATGCGGGTTGGCGGGCTTCACAAGCCGTCGAGAAAATCACTCAGGCATGTAGGTTTCCTCACGATATTTTCCTTTACCGTAAAGCGAGTGATATTTACGCACATAAAAATACATACCTATATGTATAAACAAATGATATACATTTATGCAATACATCTTTAAAATAAAAATGGACGTCATAATTGTACTTAAAATTACAACCTAGTATTTAACAAGAGGTTTCCTAACTAGCATCTGAGAAAAAACTCAAAATTAAGCTCAGAGAGTTGAGTTTCAAACATAATATAGTAAATAAATTTTTTCTATAAATACTTTTAGAATTTGTGATGAGTTAAAAAGTAAAAACTATCCGCCAAGTAAATCTTATAAGTAACCCAAAAAAATTTTTAATACAACAGTCACATAAAACGAATTACATAAAAGTTATCAATATTCTTGTTTCCAGATACGGCAACATGAGTATGGACACAGCTGCCTTTAACGTACATCACCAGAACACTTACTCGAACACGATGACTTTAAATCGACAGTTATTTAAAACGCTGAAGAATAATTTTATAGTAGTTTAAAATAATGGGACTTAAACTTATCACAATGTACCCAATATCAGTTAATATCGTTAATGTTATTCCAAATGTTTTTAAGCAACATAGTTCAATGCAACAGCAAGGAATTCACAATGCGCAGTAGGGCTTAAATTGCTACATTCTACTACAATTTATGCACAATGTTTATCCAGTTATTGCACAATTGAATCTGATATCTTGTATTAGCCCAATCATGATGTCTCTAGAATTGAACCATCGATTCTCACCCTACATCAACTGCAACTCCATACTCCGCGATTCGCGAGGAAGAGGAATCAACCAGCAAATTTTGATGATTCGCTTGCTTATTGAAAAACATCGGGAATATAGCAAGCCGTTGGTCCTATGTTTTATTGACTTCGCTGAAAAAAAAAAAAAAACGAATGAATCTGACTACGTGTCGTGGGCAACGATGTCTACAATGTTACTCAGCAAAGGTATTCCATCTAAGCAAGTTATGTTAGTTAAGGAATTGTACAAAAACGGTTATGGAAGTAACCGCTATAATATATCCGAAGCACATAAACCCAAAAAAGGCGTGCGTAGAAGCATTATATTGGAAACAAAAATGTTTGATAAGCAAAGTGAAAAAACTATGAGACGAATACTACAAAATTGGAAAGGTGGAATACTTGTAAATGGACATAGAGTCAAATTTATTCAATTTGCTAATGAAACTACATTCATAGCTTCAAACGAAAAGGAACTAGCCACATTGCTCAAAAGCATTCGAAAAGAGGTTGTTAAGCACGGTGTAAAAATCAACCGCTCCACTACAAAGATAATGGTAGTTGATAGACGTAATACTCTGAAGAGAAGTGCGGCACTGAAAGGTTATGAGAGAGTGGATAATATAGTTTATCTTGGTTCCGTTATTTCTAACAAAGGATCATGTTCCGAAGAAATTCAGAGAAGGATCGGAATGGCGGAAAGTGCAATGATGACTACTGAAAAGAGTTGGCAGGGCCTCAAACTGGATGATAAGGAGAAAATGCAAATGGTTCGAGATATAGTGTATCCCATATTTGAATTTGCATGTGAAACTTGGCATTTTAAAAGCAAGGACTCTAGAAATGTCGACTTGTTTGAACTAAACTGCTTGCAAAAAGTACTAAACATAGGTCAGCCGCAGCAAACTACTGAATCAGCATTAACACAGTTAAATGTATCAACAAGACTCTCGCAACTATGCAAGCAAAAGGCATTAAGCTTTTTTGGCCACATCTTGCGAGATCGTACGCGTAAGCTGGAACATGCAATTATGTCATATAAAATGAAGAGAAGAAAACGACCTAAAGGGAGACCTCCAAAAGGATGGCTTGCGCAGATAGGGGAAGAAGGAGGATATAACGATATTCAAGCAGCAATCAGCATGGCCCACGAACATCCAAGGAGTAGAAACTGTAGGCGAAATAACTTATTACTCAGAAACAGTGAAACACTGCTTCACTTAATTTAATCATTTAAACATACCTATATACAGAAAATACAGTAACGAAATAGTAATTATTGCAATATTAATGTGTTTAGAATAATTATTGGTAATAGGCCAATAAATCGCTTTAATTGTTTAGATGGAAAACGCAAAATAAGAAAAAAAAACTGGTTTTGAAGGTTGACAAAAAAGTATGGTACTGATATTCCAAGAAGAGTTTTGAAAAAGCAGAAGATGTTTTAGCTGGCCGTGTGGTATCTTGCATACAATGAAACCTAAAATGTGAAGGCAACTAATTTAAAGCAGTTAAAACATCATTTTAACAATTGTCGAAATACTGTAGTGACGTATCATTTTTAAACACCTTTATACAACTATTTGTCTGCGATCTACTTACTCTTCAGCACCAGTGAAGGTTGTACCTTAAACATATGAAAGAAAAATCTTTACAACCCAGATGATGTCAGTCGACAAAAATAATACTAAAAGTGTGATGGAACATTGGGAAACTGAAAACACCTTCATGGTTGTTGTAGAGTATCAAGGTATGATACAGGTCTTAAATACCATTACTGCAACCAGATATGCTCATGCCCAGCTAGCTATCTCATGCTCTCAGCTAGCTATGCCATGCTCAGCTAGTGCCGTTTACTTCAGAGTCAGCACCAAGTCTTTGGAATAACACTATTCTGCCAGCAGAGGGAAGATCAAGGAAAAAGTTATACATAACGCAATAGCTGTAAAGAAACAAAACTCCTTCTTGAGTATCAATGTGTTTTACTCGACTGATTCTCGACCAAGTTGAACAAACTATGGCCGCGACTAATCTCAACGTGTCTTTTTTAACCTTTATAAGACCAAATCTGCCTATTATCTACTTACTCTTCACCACCAGTAAAAGGTTGTAACTTAAATGCACAAGAAAGAAATATCTCCAAAGCCTTGAGGATGTCAGTGGATAAAAATAATACTAAAAGTGTAGTCAAATGAAGATCAGTTAGAAGATAAATCTATTGGAAACACCTTCATCGTCTTGTGGAGCATCGAGGTATGATACTGGCCGAGATACAATTATTTCCAACAAAGAAATGCCATAATCGGTGAAAATAATCACAAAACATTAGGACACTCGGTGAAGAACGTGCATTTTCCAATGTCTACTTTTTCTAGAAACAGTACCTAGTCAAGATCACTTCGGTTCAAGATGGATGGAATAGAAGAATAGAACAGAATAGAAGACATGATATTGGGCTAATAATAGAAAAATGCTGTTGTCAATGTTGTCAGTGTTAGATAGTGTATTGTTATATTCCAAATTATATCTGTTGTAAAAAAATATCATAAAAATGCAAAAAAAAGTAGGTAGATAAATAATGTAATAGCTACGCTATGCTTAACTAAAGTTGATGTGACAAAACAGAAAACGTAAAAAAAATACAAAACAAGAAAAAAAAAAAAAAAGTAGGTGGATATAAAAAAAACATTATAATGTGTATCTGTGTGTTAATTTAAGTTTTATGTATAATATATGACCGGTGTAGAGTATCGATATGATATAGCGATCCCAGCTAACATGCACGCCGCCGCCGCGAGAACATTTTTTCGACGCTTATGTTGTGCTTTTGTCTCGTTTTCACACGAAAAAAAGTAGACAAATTTTGTCGTGGCGCGCATTTTAGTCTGGCTGGACAAGATTACTGCAACCAAAAATATGCCTTATTCAGTTGTAATAAATGTTAACAACACAAATCGGACACTCTCTTTCATCGCCGTCGGCTTAATTTTGGTTGAGGTTGGATTGTTCAGATTGTTCATAAGATAGGACGGGTAACTGTAGAAAATTGCTGTTGTTATTGTTAGTTATTACAATATATTCCAAGTTTTTTAAATTACGTGAACAAAAATCACTAAAAATATTAAATGGTCGTCAAAATAATATAAATAATACACGTCTAAATATTTCAACTTAAAATTCATGTGACTAAAAATAAGTAGTAAACAATGAAATAAAAATAAAAATGTGTGTCTATCTTAATCTTTCTTAAACCGTGTGTGAAACGTTAAAAATTCGTTAAAATGGAGAAATATAAAAAAAAGTGTTTGACCGAGGAACATGGACTCATAAATTAATGGAGCTTGCCGTGTGGTGTCCGGCATAGAATAGCCCACCCCATCTCCTCCCAAGGGTGTCGTAAAAGGCGACTAAGGGATCAACGAGTGTGAAAGAAAAGATGAAGAATCGGCATGGATTGGCAGTAGAGGGTAATAAACGGCCTGAAATGAAACCCAGGAATACGAAGGCAAATATTTAAGAGGGTAAAACATTTGAGCATCTGCCATTATCATCGAATTGGCTATTTAATGCCTTCGATACAGGATTTTAATTCTCATAGTACAGTGAAAGAGATTGAAATGGATTTAGAATAATGAAGAGTAAACAACCGAGGAAAGGATGTGCCGTGTGGTGTCCGGCCTAGAATAGCCCACCCCATCTCCTCCCAAGGGTGTCGTAAGAGGCGACTAAGGGATAATAATGAGTGGTGCTGATTCTGTTAATATATTTCGAGATATTTTTGTGAGAAAAATTGTTTTCTCATTAGTCTCGTTTTGCCTTCAGAGTGCTAGCTCTATGGCCATCCCTTAATATGTAAATCCTAGTGCCAAGTCAAGTACCCGGGTGTTTTTACTCCACTCCATCAAGTTTTCACTCCATTTGATGGAATGGAGCAGTGTCGTGTCTTTTTAACACCTTCATAAGACAACTTTGTCAACTACTACTTACTTACTCTTCAGTACCAGTAGAAGGTTGTAAGTTAGCTGCCTAAGAAAATATGATCTCTGAAGCCTATGGATGTTAGTGGGCAATGGAAACACCTTCATGGTCATTGAAGAGTATCGAGGTATGATACAGCCCTGGACACGATTACTGGAACTAAGATATTATCATTACATCATACAAATAATGAAACAACCCAAAACAACCGGGCACTTAGTAAAAGCACATGAATTATTATTTTCCAATCTTTATTTTTGATGGAAAGATTTGTTTTCTGCTGGAGTTTGTAATATTTTTTGTTTAATATGCCCAAATGAATAAAACACAGGTAGCAAGTATTTATTCTTGACAATTACTGTCATTTACGACAGAATCAGCACCAAATGTCTTTGAAATAACTATTCTGCAGGTAGAGCGGAGATCAAGGGAAGAGTTATACAAAACGCCAACAGAAGACCCAGAAGAAAAAACCCCTTCTTGAGTGCCATGTGTTGTGAACAAAATATAGCAGCGACTAATTATTATCTTAACGTGTCTTTTTTGAACACCTTTATGAGACAAATCTGTCTACTACATGCTTACTCTGCAGCACCAGTAGAAGGTTGTAACTTAATTGCATAAGAAGGAAACAATTTTGAAGTCCCTAAACGTGAGTTGATAATAATAATACTCACAGTGTGGTGAAATGAACATGATTTAGACATTGGGCATTTGAAAACACCTTCATGATCGTTGTAGAGTATCGAGGTATGATACAAGCATGGACACGATTACTGCAATAGTTTTCTTGGAAAGAGTTATCGGCTCCATTTTGGGTCAGGGCAGATTGTTCAGATGGATGAAACAGAATAGAAGATAATATTGAGCTAATCGTAGAAATCTGCTGTTGTTGTTGTTAGTAGTGTAATATTATATTCCAAATGATTTTTCTAGTAAAAACATAAAAAATGTAATAAAAATAAAGTAGGTATTAAAAATATAAATTTTACGCTTATTCTTATTATTATCTTAACTTAAAATGGATGTGACAAAACGATAAAAAGGCAAAAAAAATACAAAATACGAAAATACAAAAAAAGTGAATTCAAGTATATAAACAATATAATTAAAATGTGTATCTGTGTCTTAATTATAAGTGAAATGTTAAAAAAAGAGTTTGACAGAGGAACATGAACTCTTAAATTAATAGACCTGGCCGAGTGGTGTCCGGCAAAGAATAGCCCATCCCATCTCCTCCCAAGGGTGTCGTAAAAGGCGACTAAGGGATCATTGAGTGTAAAATTTAAGAAAAGATTAAGAATCGGCATGGATATTAGTGGCTAAAACATTTTAGCAAATAACATCAGTTTGGCTCAAATTTGGCTTCAATACTTGTAGACATTTTGAATATCTGTTATCACCTACCTGAGCCAAAAAACTCACAGCGAAGGTGATTGAAATGGATTGGAAATATGAAGAGTAAACAACTGAGGAAAGGATGTGCCGTGTGGTGTCCGGCATAGAATAGCCCACCCCATCTCCTCCCAAGGGTGTCGTAAAAGGCGACTAAGGGATAATATCAGTGGTGCTGATTCTGTTAATATTTATTTTGTTTTTCTTACCATGCGTCTTTGGAAGAGTTAAATAGAGTTCCTTAGCTATTTCGAAGATGCTTGGTGAGAAAAAAATTGTTTTCTCGCCAGGCCATCCCTAAATTAGCAAAATCTAGTGTCAAGTGCCCCGGATTTTTTATTCAACTGGTTTGTCATAATCAAGTTGAACGCAATAGTGTCGTGTCTTTTTTAACACCTTCATAAGACAAATTTGTCAACTATTACTACCAACTTACTCTTCAGTACCATTAGAAGGTTGTAAGTTAGCTGCATAAGGAAATATGATCTCTGAAGTCTATGGATGTTAGTAGGCAATGGAAACACCTTCATGGTCATTGTAGAGTATCGAGGTATGATACAAGCCTGGACACGATTACTGCAACCAGAGATTTTTATGCTAATAGACTAAAATAATGATACACAACCCAAAACAATTGGACACTCAGTATAAGCACGTGCATTTTTCAATCTCTAGTTTTATTGTAAAGAGTAGTCGGCTTCCTTTTTGTTTAGAACGGATTGTTCAGATGGATGGAACAGAATAGAAGACATAATGTTACGCTACCCGTAGAAATCTGTTGTTGTTGTTAGATAGTAGTGTAATATTATATTCCAAATTTTAACACGAGCAAAAAAAAATCACCAAAAATGCAAAAAAAGTAGGTAGTAAAATAATGTAACGTCTACGCTATTTCTTGTAAATTAACCTAATATTGATGTGACAAAAAACTAAAAAGATAAAAAAAATACAAACCACGAAAATACAAAAAAAATAGTAGTCCATTCAAAAAAATATAAATGTGTATATGTCTTAATTATAAGTGAAATGAGCGTGGAATGTTAAAAAAGAGTTTGACAGAGGAATATGGACTCATAAATAAATGGAGCTGGCCGCGTGGTGTCCGGCATAGAATAGCCCACCCCATCTCTTCCCAAGGGTGTCGTAAAAGGCGACTAAGGGATCAACGAGTGTGAAAGAAAACATGAAGAATCGGCATGGATATTAGTGGCTAAAACATTTTAGCAAATAACATCAGTTTGGCTGAAATTTGGCTTCAATACAGAGTTTAAAACGTGTAGACATTTTGAATATCTGTTATCACCTGCCTGAGCCAAAACACTCACAGCGAAGGTCATTGAAATGCATTGAAATGCTGAAGAGTAAACAACCGAGGAAGGGATGTGCCGTGTGGTGTCCGGCATAGAATAGCCCTCCCCATCTCCTCCCAAGGGTGTCGTAAAAGGCGACTAAGGGATAATATCAGTGGTGCTGATTCTGTTAATATTTATTTTGTTTTTCTTACCATGCGCCTTTGGAATAGTTAAATAGAGTTCCTTAGCTATTTCAAAGATGCTTGGTGAGAATTTTTTTTTTCTCGTTAGTCTCATTTTGCCTGCAGACCAAAATATACTACCGCCAGGCCATTTCGAAATTAGCAAAACAAAGTCAAGTGCCCCGGATTTTTTATTTGACTGGTTTGTCTAATAGTGTCGTGTCTTTTTTAACACCTTCATATGACAAATTTGTCAACTACTACCTACTTACTCTTCAGTACCAGTAGAAGGTTGTAAGTTAGCTGCATAAGAAAAAATGGTCTCTGAAGTCTATGGATGTTAGTGGGCAATGGAAACACCTTCATGGTCATTGTAGAGTATCGAGGTATGATACAAGCCTGGACACGATTACTGCAACCAGAGATTTTTATGCTAATAGACTAAAATAATGATACACAACCCAAAACAATTGGACACTCAGTATAAGCACGTGCATTTTCCAATCTCTAGTTTTATTGTAAAGAGTAGTCGGCTTCCTTTTTGTTTAGAACGGATTGTTCAGATGGATGGAACAGAATGGAAGACATAATGTTACGCTACCCGTAGAAATCTGTTGTTGTTGTTAGATAGTAGTGTAATATTATATTCCAAATTATAACACGAGCAAAAAAAAATCACCAAAAATGCAAAAAAAGTAGGTAGTAAAATAATGTAACGTCTACGCTTTTTCTTGTAACTTAACCTAATATTGATGTGACAAAAAACTAAAAAGATAAAAAAAAATACAAACCACGAAAATACAAAAAAAATAGTAGTCCATTCAAAAAAATATTAATGTGTATATGTCTTAATTATAAGTGAAATGAGCGTGGAATATTAAAAAAGAGTTTGACAGAGGAATATGGACTCATAAATAAATGGAGCTGGCCGCGTGGTGTCCGGCATAGAATAGCCCACCCCATCTCTTCCCAAGGGTGTCGTAAAAGGCGACTAAGGGATCAACGAGTGTGAAAGAAAACATGAAGAATCGGCATGGATATTAGTGGCTAAAACATTTTAGCAAATAACATCAGTTTGGCTGAAATTTGGCTTCAATACAGAGTTTAAAACGTGTAGACATTTTGAATATCTGTTATCACCTGCCTGAGCCAAAACACTCACAACGAAGGTCATTGAAATGCATTGAAATGCTGAAGAGTCAACAACCGAGGAAAGGATGTGCCGTGTGGTGTCCGGCATAGAATAGCCCACCCCATCTCCTCCCAAGGGTGTCGTAAAAGCGACTAAGGGATAATATCAGTGGTGCTGATTCTGTTAATATTTATTTTATTTTTCTTACCATGCGCCTTTGGTATAGTTAAATAGAGTTCCTTAGCTATTTCGAAGATGCTTGGTGAAAATAAATTGTTTTCTCGTTAGTCTCATTTTGCCTGCAGACCGAAACATACTACCGCCAGGCCCTCCTCCCTAAATTAGCAAAACCTAGTGTCCAGTCTAGTGCCCCGGATTTTTTATTCGACTGGTTTGTCTTAATCAAGTTGAACGAAATAGTGTCGTGTCTTTTTAACACCTTCATATGACAAATTTGTCAACTACTACTTACTTACTCTTCAGTACCAGTAGAAGGTTGTAAGTTAGCTGCATAAGAAAATATGATCTCTGAAGCCTATGGATGTTAGTGGGCAATGGAAACACCTTCATGGTCATTGTAGAGTATCGAGGTATGATACAGCCCTTGACACGATTACTGGAACTAAGATATCATTACATCATACAAATAATGAAACAACCCAAACCAACCGGGCACTTAGTAAAACCACATGTATTTTCCAATCTTTATTTTTGTTGGAAAGATTTGTTTTTTTGCTGGACTTTGTAATAATTTTTGTTTAATATGCCCAAATGAATAAAATACAGGTAGCATGTATTCATTCTTTATAATTACAGTGATTTACGACAGAATCGGCACCAAATGTCTTTGAAATAACTATTCTGCAGGTAGAGCGAAGATCAAGGGAAGAGTTATATAAAACGCCAACAGATGCAAAGACCCAGAAGAACAAAACCTCTTCTTGAGTGTCCATGTGTTGTGAACAAAATATAGCAGCGACTAATTATTATCTCAACGTGTCTTTTTTGAACACCTTTATGAAACAAATCTGTCAACTACCTACTTACTCTGCAGCACCAATAGAAGGTTGTAACTTAATTGCATAAGAAGGAAAAAAAATTAAAGTCCCTAAACGTGAGTTGATAATAATAATACTCACAGTGTGGTGAAATGAACATGATTTAGATAATGGGCATTTGAAAACACCTTCATGGTCGTTGTAGAATATCGAGGTATGATACAAGCCTGGACACGATTACTGCAACTAGAGATATTTATGCTATACTCAGATAAAATAATGATACACAACACAAAACAATCGGACACTCGGTAGAAGCACGTGCATTTCCCAATCTCTAGTTTTCTTGGAAAGAGTAATAGGCTCCATTTTGGGTCAGGACAGATTGTTCAGATGGATGAAACAGAATAGAAGACATAATATTGAGCTAATCGTAGAAATCTGCTGTTGTTGTTGTTAGTAGTGTAATATTATATTCCAAATGATTTTTCTAGTAAAAACATCAAAAATTTAATAAAAATAAAGTAGGTATTAAAAATATAAATTATACGCTTATTCTTATTATTATCTTAACTTAAAATGGATGTGACAAAACGATAAAAAGGCAAAAAAATACAAAATACGAAAATACAAAAAAAGTGAATTCAAGTATATAAACAACATAATTAAAATGTGTATCTGTGTCTTAATTATAAGTGAAATGTTAAAAAAAGAGTTTGACAGAGGAATATGGACTCATAAATAAATGGAGCTGGCCGCGTGGTGTCCGGCATAGAATAGCCCACCCTATCTCTTCCCAAGGGTGTCGTAAAAGGCGACTAAGGGATAATATCAGTGGTGCTGATTCTGTTAATATTTATTTTATTTTTCTTACCATGCGTCTTTGGAATAGTTAAATAGAGTTCCTTAGCTATTTCGAAGATGCTTGGTAAGAAAAATTTTTTTTCTCGTTAGTCTCATTTTGCCTGCAGACCGAACATGCTACCGCCAGGCCATTTCTAAATTAGCAAAACAAAGTAAAGAGCCCCGGATTTTTTATTTGACTGGTTTGTCTAATAGTGTCGTGTCTTTTTTAACACCTTCATATGACAAATTTGTCAACTACTACCTACTTACTCTTCAGTACCAGTAGAAGGTTGTAAGTTAGCTGCATAAGAAAAAATGATCTCTGAAGTCTATGGATGTTAGTGGGCAATGGAAACACCTTCATGGTCATTGTAGAGTATCGAGGTATGATACAAGCCTGGACACGATTACTGCAACCAGAGATTTTTATGCTAATAGACTAAAATAATGATACACAACCCAAAACAATTGGACACTCAGTATAAGCACGTGCATTTTCCAATCTCTAGTTTTATTGTAAAGAGTAGTCGGCTTCCTTTTTGTTTAGAACGGATTGTTCAGATGGATGGAACAGAATAGAACACATAATGTAACGCTACCCGTAGAAATCTGTTGTTGTTGTTAGATAGTAGTGTAATATTATATTCCAAATTTTAACACGAGCAAAAAAAAAATCACCAAAAATGCAAAAAAAATTAGGTAGTAAAATAATGTAACGTATACGCTATTTCTTGTAAATTAACCTAATATTGATGTGACAAACCACGAAAATACAAAAAAAATAGTAGTCAATTCAAAAAAAAATGTGTATATGTCTTAATTATAAGTGAAATGAGCGTGGAATGTTAAAAAAGAGTTTGACAGAGGAATATGGGCTCATAAATAAATGGAGCTAGCCGCGTGGTGTCCGGCATAGAATAGCCCACCCCATCTCTTCCCAAGGGTGTCGTAAAAGGCGACTAAGGGATCAACGAGTGTGAAAGAAAACATGAAGAATCGGCATGGATATTAGTGGCTAAAACATTTTAGCAAATAACATCAGTTTGGCTCAAATTTGGCTTCAATACAGAGTTTAAAACGTGTAGACATTTTGAATATCTGTGATACCTGAACCAAAACACTCACAGCGAAGGTCATTGAAATGCATTGAAATGCTGAAGAGTAAACAACCGAGGAAAGGATGTGCCGTGTGGTGTCCGGCATAGAATAGCCCACCCCATCTCCTCCCAAGGGTGTCGTAAAAAGCGACTAAGGGATAATAATCAGTGGTGCTGATTCTGTTAATATTTATTTTGTATTTCTTACCATGCACCTTTGGAATAGTTAAATAGAGTTCCTTAGCAATTTCGAAGACGCTTGGTGAGAAAAAGTTTTCAAGTTTTCTCGTTAGTCTCATTTTGCCTGCAGACCGAACATACTACCGCCAGGCCATTTCTAAATTAGCAAAACAAAGTCAAGTGCCCCGGATTTTTTATTTGACTGGTTTGTCTAATAGTGTCGTGTCTTTTTTAACACCTTCATATGACAAATTTGTCAACTATTACTACCTACTTACTCTTCAGTACCAGTAGAAGGTTGTAAGTAAAGCTGCTTAAGAAAAAATGATCTCTGAAGCCTATGGATGTTAGTGGGCAATGGAAACACCTTCATGGTTATTGTAGAGTATCGAGGTATGATACAAGCCTGGACACGATTACTGGAACTAAGATATTATCATTACATCATACAAATAATGAAACAACCCAAAACAACCGGGCACTTAATAAAACCACATGTATTTTCCAATCTTTATTTTTGTTGGAAAGATTTGTTTTTTTGCTAGACTTTGTAATAATTTTTGTTTAGTATGCCCAAATGAATAAAATACAGGTATCATGTATTTATTCTTTATAATTACTGTGATTTACGACAGAATCAGCACCAAATGTCTTTGAAATAACTATTCTGCAGGTAGAGCAAAGATCAAGGGAAGAGTTATATAAAACGCCAACAGATGCAAAGACCCAGAAGAACAAAACCCCTTCTTGAGTGTCCATGTGCTGTGAACAAAATATAGCAGCGACTAATTATTATCTCAACGTGTCTTTTTTGAACACCTTTATGAAACAAATCTGTCAACTACCTACTTACTCTGCAGCGCCAGTAGAAGGTTGTAACTTAATTGCATAAGAAGGAAAAAACAATAAAGTCCCTAAACGTGAGTTGATAATAATAATACTCACAGTGTGGTGAAATGAACATGATTTAGATAATGGGCATTTGAAAACACCTTCATGGTCGTTGTAGAGTATCGAGGTATGATACAAGCCTGGACACGATTACTGCAACTAGAGATATTTCTGCTATACTCAGATAAAATAATGATACACAACACAAAACAATTGGACACTCGGTAGAAGCACGTGCATTTTCCAATCTCTAGTTTTCTTAGAAAGAGTAATAGGCTCCATTTTGGGTCAGGACAGATTGTTCAGATGGATGAAACAGAATAGAAGACATAATATTGAGCTATCCGTAGTAGTAGGTTGTCGTTGTTGTTAGATGGTAGTGTAATATTATATCCCAAATTATTTTGTTAGTAAAAACAATGCAATAAAAATAAAGTAGTTAGTAACATAATGTCTTCTACGCTTATTCTTTATATCTTAAACTAAGATTGATGTGACAAATAACTAAAAAGGTAAAAAAAAACTACAAAACGCAAAAATACAAAAAAATAGTAGTGAATAAAAAAAATGTGTATGTGTGTCTTAATTATAAGTAAGTGAAATGAGCGTGGAATGTTAAAAAAAGAGTTTGAACATGGATTCATAAAATAATGGACCTGGCCGCATGGTTTTCGGTGACAGTTTCGTGTCCTTTTTAACACCTTTTGATATATATGTCAACTACTACTACCTACTTACTCTTCAGTTATTAGAAGGTTGTAACTTAGCTGCACAAGAATGAAAAATCTTTGAAGCCCGATGATGTCAGTGGACAAAAATAATAATACTAAAAGTGCTGTGAATTGAACATCATTTAGACATCGGGAAATTTAACCTTCATGGTCGTTGTAGAGTATCTACGTATGATACAAGCCTGGACACGATTACTGCAACCAGAGATACACTCGGTTATAACATAAAACAATTCGTACACTGGGTTCCACTTTTAATTAATCAGATGGATGAAACAGAATAAAAGACATGACATATGAAAACTGCCGTCGTTATTTTAATTTTTTAATTGATAAAAAGTAAAACAACTTAATTTCTACGCTTATTTATAAGAACTACTCTGACTTAAAATTGATGTGACAAAAACCTAAAAACGTAAAAAAAATACAAAACAATAAAATAAAAAAATATTGTGTGTTGATGTAAAAAAAAAACAAAAATACAAAAAAATCGTATCTGTGTCATATTAAGTGAAATGAGCATGGATTATTACATGGAATAGTAATGGAATCATAAAAAATAAAATGATTATTGCTGATGATATTTTATTGTTCGTATTTACATCAAAATGAAGGGAGATCGACTTGTTTTGCAAATAAACATGCTCATTTGACACTTATTAGATGTTAGGCTAATAAATGTAATGTGTGTGGAAATATTTTAAATGTGTGTGTAGTTAATGTGTAGATTTTGAAGCATAAGATTTTTTGTGTATCAGATAGTAATAAAATTACGCTAATATTCTAGTAATAATAACCTCCACAGATCGTGATGAACTTTATTAGGTAGGTAGATATTAAGGTACTATAGGTACTAGCAAAGTAGGTACTAGAATTAACTTCCAATCATTTCTAAGTTTAAGTAAATAGTTACAATTCTTTTGTTACCTGTCAGTCTAGTTTACGTTTATTTTCTCTTCGATTTTTTAAATACATAATATAAAGGTCAACATTTTCCACAGTACAAGTACCAATAATGCATAGATGTTTCAAAATCGGTCTTTGCAAACTATCAAATTAATCCACCATTATTAAAGCCTAAGATAAAGAGACGTATAACCGTAAACTTACGCTTCTATATGTCAATGTCACTGTCAATATGACAGTAATTTGACAAACATAAAGGCGTAATTTAACATTTGGATACAACTCTGAACATTAGCTTAAATAAATAATCCTCTGGAAAATTCAATAGACAGTACCAAATTCGTTATACTGGTTGACCCACATGTTTATTGCAGCAAATGATATACCTCAAACTTTGTCAACAATAGTTTGCGTAAAAATGTATTATGTAAGTTATCATATTTTTATAACTAGTCATAAGAGATGGCTGGTGCAAACCGCGGTGCGGGCCGCTTGACCACCATGCGAGTTTTTAGTGCCCAGCACATCAGGGCAAGCGCTGCTATTGTCACAATAATATCTTTGACGATTTGCCCAGCCAGTTAAATGCAAGGAATACTTACTGCCATTAAAGATACAAATAGTGTGCTGAAATAAAAAAAAACATATATTTTTTCAAAAAACAAAAAATCCACAAAAAAATTAATAATAAAAAAATAACAAAAAAAGTTAGCTATTAGATAAAATTAAGGTTAATATTATGTAAGTTAGTTTATAAATCACATCCATTAAAAATTATCATTTCAATAATTTTATCAACAATCAATGAAAATATAATCAAAATGAAATATTTATGTTTACAAAAAATATTTGGTATCCCGATGCTCGATGAAATTTTCTTACTGTAACTCCCTAGTTGCAGTTAGTGAACTTCTCAGGCCTGTTTTCAAGGAGCAGAAAGTCTTTCCTTGAAAATATTGAATGGCCATACCATTCAATATTTTAAAGGAAGGACCTCTGAGGCCTCTAAGTTTTACAACTTAAAGGCCTCAGGCGACGCTATTCCGGATTTTCATTATTTTCAAATTATCGTAAAATGTGGAAAATTGCCTTTCATCTAGTACGGCATATATCGCAGTCTATTTTCATGGTAGAATGAAGAGTAAGAGTAAGTAATTTTGCAGTTATTTAAAAAATCATTTCCGTAGGAATACTAAAAGAGATGCGTATGTATAAGGAAAGAAATTCGAGTGCGATATTGCCGATCCAAACTTTTAATTAGTGTTTTTTAAATATAATGTCATGTCAGACTGATTGTTTAAGTTTTAAAAGTTTATGAGTTTATAAAAGCTCAACAGTTTTTATGACACATGTAGTTGCAATCACAAAAAAATGCAGTTCACGTTGAAAATAAACCAATTTCTTATATTTTATAATTCAATTATCATGTTAAAAACTTCTTCAATCCAAATGATTTTTATGAGTTCATTTTGGTGTATTAAGTTATAAAATTATCGTGGACTTACAACTTTTAATTCTATTCCAATTTAACTTCTACTTTTCAAATTCAATCCATAATTATAAAACTGACAATTTTATCATAATCATCATTAGTATTTCTATTAAGACACTGCGGCGGATTAAAGGTTATAAATTTTAGTAATGTATAAATTAGTTTAGTTTAAGCTAACACTTCTTATGAACTAAGTCTTAAGTCACCATTACAATATGACAAATTAATGTAAGTTTAGTTGTAACCTTATAAACTAAGATTTAAATTTATTTTTTCTACAACCAGACTTAGCAACTTTTTTTGGTTTAATCAGGCATTGCGATGCCAGATAGCAGTCATCACCGCCCATAAATACCTGCAACACAAGAACGTATGTGTTGTCAGCCTATATAAGGCCCTATCGACTGTAAGCGACCAATAGGACTCTCACGCGCAAAAATTGGAACATACAAGAGTTCTTTACGTTACGAAACACTCCGACATAAGGATGGTCGCTAGTCAGTCAAACCTCAAGCGGCCCCGAGGAAATCAGATCTTTTCTCGACTCGGAGTCAGCCATAAAGCACATTGGTTTATTCCGACTTCGACAGAGGTCTATTGGTTACTGCGGCTCCAGCAGTCAGCAATCGGTAGGGGTCTTAGAGTCAGCAACGAATCAGCAACTTTTCTGGTGCTGTAGGTGTGCATAGGCGATAACTATCAGGTGGATCGTCTGTTCATTTTTGTCATATTAACTAGCCTACCCAGAGTCAAAATCTTCTTTGTTTGTATCTTATATCTAGTTGTGGTGCAAGTTCGATGGTAATGCATAGTGCGCACTCACATCAGTGCGCATGATACGATCTGTAGCTCCATAGTGAGAGCTTTTATTACTGTAAGCCAGCGCATAGTAGATATTTTAAAACATCCAGAAAATATTCTGAAATTTGTGAGTTCCACTTTTGTTTTGACCCAAATTCTTTAATAAATCTAATCTAATATAATTAAATAATATAATCTTAGAAAATAAATACATAAAGTAATTTCTTAGATTGTAAGTTAAGATTAAATTCCGAAACCATCGCAATAAGTGTGTTTAGGTGTTAGTTTGTAATTTTAAATTTATAACTATATCAATAATATGTATGTTTAAGTGTTAATTTGTAAGCTTAAATTCATAGCTATAGCACTTTATTGTGTTAAGGTTTTAGTTTGTAAGCTGAAATTAATAACTATTGCAATAATAATATTCCTATATGTGTTTAGATGTTTGTTTGTAAGCCGAAATTAATAACTATTGCAATAATAAATTTCTTATATGTGTTTAGATGTTTGTTTGTAAGCCGAAATTAATAACTATTGCAATAATAATATTCCTATAAGTGTTTAGATGTTTGTTTGTAAGCCGAAATTAATAACTATTGCAATAATAAATTTCTTATATGTGTTTAGATTTTTGTTTGTAAGCTGAAATTAATAACTATTGCAATAATAATATTCCTATATGTGTTTAGATGTTTGTTTGTAAGCCGAAATTAATAACTATTGCAATAATAATATTCCTATAAGTGTTTAGATGTTTGTTTGTAAGCCGAAATTAATAACTATTGCAATAATAAATTTCTTATATGTGTTTAGATGTTTGTTTGTAAGCTGAAATTAATAACTATTGCAATAATAATATTCCTATATGTGTTTAGATGTTTGTTTGTAAGCTCAAGTTTATAACTATTGCAATAATAATATTCCTATATGTGTTTAGATGTTTGTTTGTAAGGTGAAATTCATAACTATTGCAATAATAACATTCCTATAAGTGTTTAGATGTTTGTTTGTAAGCTCAAGTTTATAACTATTGCAATAATAATATTCCTATAAGTGTTTAGATGTTAGTTTGTAAGTTTAAATTCATAACTATCGCATTATGTGTGTAGGTGTTAGTTTGTAAGCTTAAATCCACAGCTATCGACATACATTTGTTTAGGTCTTAGTTTGTAAGATTAAATTAATACCTATCGTACTATACGTGTAATGTTAGTTTGTAAGCTTAAATTCGTAATCTTAGCAACTAACTTAACAATATGCCACTTCTCGCAGAATATCTTCTGGACAAAGTCCCAGCTATCTAGTAAAGATCTTGGATGTCATAACGAATAAACATAAACTCGAGACTTGCATTGGAGTCAAAATCTCCATTAATTTGACATATATTTAAGTAGCAACAATTCCTTGCAAGACGCTACTTCACACAGAATATCTCAACGTACAAGCCGGCTAATATACAAACATCTTTAAGGTGCATAACCTTAAAATACAGATATATCTGTGATGCGATAGCCGGTTGATAGTTTAAGCGATAGAACTCTGTTTCTAAGTTCATCAACGGTAGCACCTATTACTAAACATCATGCGCTAAGAAATGTGCTAATATTATTTTCTTCTGCTGGCTACAAAGAAATGACCAAACAATTGAGATTTACCAACTGCCTCACCACTCACCAACACGCGAGATACTACTGGTGTTGCAGGCGTGTGAAGGGTATGGTCACCGCTTACCATCAGGCGGGGCCCTATGTTTATATATTATCATGGGTACATGATAATTACATCTGGACAGCATTTCAAACTGCTGTCCCGGCTGTTACACAAAGAACTGTGACAGTCGTTACGAGCAGTCATCAGGCTCGAGTCTAAAATTGGAGTCTAAGCTTCCTTTGGTCGCCGCTTACCATCAGGCGGGGCCGTATGTTTTATATTGTCATGGGTACATGATAATTACATATGGACAGCATTTCAAACCGCTGTCCCGGCTGTTACACAAATAACTGTGACAGTCGTTACGAGCAGTCATCAGGCTCGAGTCTAAAATTGGAGTCTAAGCTTCCTTTGGTCGCCGCTTACCATCAGGCGAGGCCCTATGTTTATATATTATCATGGGTACATGATAATTACATATGGACAGCATTTCAAACTGCTGTCCCGGCTGTTACACAAAGAACTGTGACAGTCGTTACGAGCAGTCATCAGGCTCGAGTCTAAAATTGGAGTCTAACCTTCGAATCGCGAATTGTCTGTGATGCAAAGGTCAGTCGCAGACACTACAGGTTAGACAGGGGGTAAAAGGAGTAGTAAAGTTTTATGAATAATATGCGAGTAAAATGGGGTGTTTGTGATGGAATAAATGGCGGTCAATCTTCAGATGGGTTACCGTTATTGACTATCACAGATGATAGGTGAAGTAACGGAATGTCTTGATGTTGTCCAACTCGATGTTGCTAAAAGCAAGCGATTTTATTTAATCAAGCCAACCACTTGATTCAAGATATCGTTTGCCCGTGTATACGTAATTGTCTCTTATTTGCTATATAATTTTTAAACAATGTTATCGTTTCATCTGGTGTAAAGCTTCTTAGACTTGTCTACAGCAAATTAAATTTATTGATGCAGCTATTTACTTGATTTCTTTGAGTTATCGGGAACTAGTCTATTCTTCAAACTCGATAATTCTTTCGTGTACTCTTCGATTGTGTGTACCTCTTTATTACCCCGACAAAATTGTTAAATTCCACCGTGTCGTCATCATCATTATTCTCTTGTCCTTATCCCAATTAATTTGGGGTCGGGAGCAGTATGTCTTTTTCTTCCATACATCTCTATTAGCAATAATTTCGTCATTCAACTCCTTTGATCATATCCTTTCTCATACAGTTCTTCCATCATTTCTACTTTGTGGTCATATCCTTTCTCACACAGTCCATCCATCTTTTCTTTGGTCTTCCTCTTCCCGTATATCCATTACTCCGTGTAAGAGAGTAAAATAGTTGAAACCTTTTTAATGTAAGTCTTCATGGATCGTTTCAAGTCTCCGTCATCTTCTCTTCTTCTTATCCTCTGGTCTCTTCCCATCTTCATGATGTCATGTACGTGTTCCAACAAGGTTTACTGATGTGATAAAATCTCTTAAGTCTATCGGCTTCCGTGGTTCGAGTTAAATGCAGGCAAACCACAAAATTTTGATTAGCGATCCATGATGACCTCACTATTAAGTCCAATAATTACTCTATTGAAAATGTCGTCAAAATCATAGTAATTAATTTAAAGACGTTGACACTAAACAATTTTGCCTCTTTGTATGAACTGTGTAATAATTTGGCAAATTATTGTACTTACCTATGTTTTTCTATAATTAACTTTAAATCCTTTGTTATGTTTCTAAACAGAAAAAAACGTCAAATGAAATCGTTTCGGATACCTATTGTTAAAATCTAATCACAATTTCGTAAGCCCCATTTTCGATGTACCTACTAACAAAATCTTTCGATACGTTCATTTTTGCGCGTGCACAATTGTCTCGCAATTTTTCCAACACTGGTATAGTTAAGTGCAAAATGTCAACAAGCAAAAATGAGCGAATCACTCTAAAATAACTAATAACTCTTATTCTAGGCGCTATTCCCGTATTATAATACCCGCTTACCTTTTTTTACTTTCTAATAAAACGCATTGGTGTCGTGAATATTTGTTTTACTAACTTCCTCTAATATACCAAGGCCTGAAGGGGAGGGGTAGGGTCCACTTAGGTGAAAGTACCTTCTCAAAAAAGACAAGAGCGCCCTAGACGACCATGGATGGGGATGTCGATGAGCATAGGTGATAGCGAAATTGGTGTGCCAGGATCGTAGCATGTGGAAATCTATAGTCTCTGCCTATGGGAAACAGGCGTGAAGCTATATAGCCCGTTATAATAATATCGTTCTTCGGGGGTTTTCTATATCGAGTATACCTATATTGTTACTAAACAGTAATAAATTTAAAACAAACCTACTAAAACGTAGGTGTCACTATATTAAAACACAGGTGTCACTTTACTACCACTACTACCATCAACCGTGCACAAGTACAGACCCGCCGAGCTTCTACTGTAAATTTCATAAAAAACACCAACAACACTTTGTTCAGCCCAGGAATCGAACCCAGGACCTCTAGCGTAATAGTCGCGCATTGGACCCACTAGACTAAAAAGGCTTCAATATAATTTTATTTTTAAATAAAATTCAAACTGCAAAAATGTTTTATCACTGGCGTAGGTTGGCGTGCACTAAGAAAGGATTTTGGGAATACACGGTCTTAGGAGCAGAAAAACTATAAACGCGAGCAACACAACGAAAAAGATGATAGTTTTTATAGAATTCAAACAATTAGGAAACCAATGAAATAAGTAATTAAGGAAGCAGTTTTAGTTATTTATTTCAAGAAAAAATATATTCACACTTAAATATTCACACTTAAAATTATTATGACTAAGTAATGATACTTTAAACGATTTACATGTAAGGTTTTTATCACAGGTATGCCTATCTATACTATTAATAGGTACAAGTTACACACAAATCAACAAAATATCCATAATATTAAATACACTAAACTAAAATTCGAAAGCATTTTTCTAGTAAAATGACAATTACAATCATTAAAGTATTGGTTGGAACATAATTTATGTTTCTTACACTACACAATTTTAATAAATAACAAGAGAAAAAATCACTTGTGAATAAAAAAAAAATGTAATTATTTATGCTGGTGACTGTACCCGTGTACCCTATATAAAACGATAACACTTTTCATAATCTTTAACAACAACAACCCATTTTCCTTCTGAGCAAGGGGTCCTATCAGAATTAGAGGGATTAGGCTCTAGTCCACTAGTCCTCAGTCCAGCCAAGTGCGGGTTAACGGACTTCACATACCGTCGAGAAAATCTCTCAGGCTTACGAGGTCTGATTCAAGAGGCAGAGTAAGGAATTATAAGTATTCAGAAAACTTAATATGTATTATTTTATACACTTAACTTATTACAGATAGACATTTTCTGCTAGTCTCATTATTTATTATTTCAGACTTTTTTTTGAAGTTAGAATTTATTTTTTTAGGATATTTTCTATTTTTTAAGGTTTTTTGGATTTTGATTTGTTTTTCCAAATCGTTAATGTAATTTTTCAAGCTCATTATTTTCCGTTTCAAATATCTATTTTGCTGGCCTAACTTTTTAATTTTATCCCGATGATTTATAGTTTTTTTCTTTAGCTTTTCAACTTGCGCTTTCAATGTAATTTTCCTTGGACTGTCCAAGATTGACTCTGAGTCTGAAAACACAACATCGACAACTTCAGTAGGCTCGGTGATGGCGTTTGTTTCATCAAACTGAAATTAAAAAAAAATAACGGTCAAGGGCAAATCTACCTAAATATTTCATCAACATCTCTTCAAAAGGCGAGCAAAGACAATTGTCGCAAAAAGTATTTATGGATAGCTATCAGCATTTTATATATTTTATTTTAATACTTTATGCACATTACAATAATGATGTACAAAGGCGGACTTAATGCCACTAGGCATTCTCTGCCAGTCGACCTTAGGGTGATGCAGAAACAAATTTAGGTAGTATGTGCACTAACAATAAGTAGTAGAAACAAGGAATTTAAGAGAATAAGATATCAGAACAAATATATGAGCAAGGAACACAAAACTACGAGATACATAAATCTACTATACATTAAAGTTATAATCGTAAAATAGATACCTTTATATACAGTAATAAATGTTAATACATACATAGTAATATATAAATAATATATATATATTTAAATATCTAACGAGAAAAATCAATATTAAGATGATTCTGCCAAGGAATTGGAAAGGTGTTTCCTTAATTTACCCTTAAAATCATCAATCAGCGACTGGTGGCCATCCTGATTCCCAAAGGTAGTGCATTCCAAAGAAGTGTAGATTGTACAAAGAATGAAGAATTCATTAAGTCTGAATGGTGCGAAGGACATTGTAGGAGACGATTAAAAGAAGATCGAAGATTTTTGTTATGATTAGAGCATAAATATTGAAATTGAGAGGTAAAGTAAGTGGGGGAAGTGGGAGAATTTAATAAGGAGAATAAAGTAGTCAATGCCCTTTGCACTCTTCGCTGGCGGATGGGCAACCATTTTAAAAGTGCCCTATATTCTGACACATGGTCGTACTTACGTAAATTAAAAACGAATCGAATGCAGTTTTTCAGAAGACGGTCAATTTTAACAGTGCATCTAATTCTAATTTGTTATTTAGAAAATGAACAAGTTTGTAATTAGTGTTACACGTTGCGTTGCCAGGCGTCTGGATAAAGCCGGACATAGTCGGACTTTTAATTGTGAGTCCGGCCAAAATAAACGGTATCTGGGGTTTTAGTAGGCATTTTACATTTTGTGCTAGCGTGGCCGAGCGCAGGCGAGTTCACTGTCGGTCACTCTCGCAGTCCGCAGTCCCGCCCGCCTAGTTAGATTTCGTAGTATGTATAAAAAAAATACTGTCCGGCCTTTTTACCCAAATGTCCGGCCAAACTGGCTGGTCTGTCCGGCTATTAGGTTTGGCAAATCTAGCTACATATGATAGGATAGGAAAGGGGACACAGTGATATTTTTCTACAACTTACTAAAACGATAGCGGGACGCGGGACGGATCCTTTTTTTAGATTTGCTCGACCAGTCTTTCCGGAGTAGATATCTTCTGCTCTAAAATGCTTCGAGCATAATTTCGACGCAGGAGTTGGAAGCCAGTCATCTTCTTTACGCTCCGTTTGGACAAAACGTATCCACTCTTCACGTGCTTCGTTGTCAATAGGCGGAAACCTTATAACCAACGAGATATTTTAGTGTCTGCTTACAAAAAATATAAGTATGAATGTTTTACGATACCTAATGTTTGAAAACACATAATACATTTATAAATAGGTAGTACATTTTCTTTCCTTTCCTTCTGGAGAAGGAAGGAAAGAGAAAAAAAGGGAAACCATTCAGAAGATGGGAAGATGAACTGGTTAAAGCAGCTGGAAAAACCTGGTCTAGACTGGCGCGGGAGAGAGAAGATTGGAAAGCGTTGGAGGAGGCCTTTGGCAAAGGGCACACAGATTTAAAAAAAGCCTTTATATAAAAACAAGTGCAATTTATAAAAAAAAATATACTATCTGAAAGAGGCTATAAATAAGTACATTTTCTTAGCCATGGCTGTCCCAATGCTGGGCAAAGGCCCCCCCAACTACTCTTTCTTTTAGGCGCCGCCGAGGGCGGCACAGAAAGAGAGAAAATAAATATATGTACCATAATAATAATAATGTTTGGTATCAAAACAGAAGTAAAATTACTGAACAATAGTGGTTGTTCATTACAATATTACAATTATGTTCTAGAACAAAGAGATTTAATAAGAGTAATAATAGAGCGGACATCAGACATTAAAACTTTGAACACGATTTGCAGTAACGCTATCTATCTTTGAATAGCAAAAATACAACTGACGCAATCAGTTAACATATTTAAAATATCATACAATAAGGCGGTGAAAGTGCTCTAGAATGTTTCAAGCAAATAATTTATTTACTTATTGTTACGAAAAAAACTCCAGCCAAGTCCACTCGCCTGACCATATCGCCTATGACTTGAGCTTTCGTTTTTATTTAAAACGGCCGGTTAAACGGTTTATTTACGGCCGGGTTAAAGTTAGCTCGTGCCAACTTCAACCCGGACAATAAGTTTAGCGAGAACTGTACAAGTGTATTAAATATCTATGGCCAAAACCAGAAGAACGCGAACCACGTGTTTTGCCACTTTGCACGAAGTATTTGCTAATTTTGGGCTTGATGTTCCGTCTATTACTAGTTTAATGTCTTATTAAATCTCTTTGTTCAAGAATTATCAAAGCAAAAATAATTAACTCGATTATTTTATTGGATATAGGTAAAAAATACTTACGTAAATAAACTGAAATCAATTTCTTTTGCTTTGCCATAACGGGATTTACAATATCGCAATGCACAACTCGGCATATTTCTTCGATATTAATGTACTAACCAAATGTAGGTAGGTACCACTGACACAGGCGTATACACCATATATTTATAAGTATAAGTACACCAAACGACTTGTTACCTATAGGTAGTATTGTACGTCGAACGATTTTGTTCATCTCTCGCTCGTAAATATTCAAATGTTTATCAGAGATAAATGTTTATTGAGCATTGGGAACATTTTTGTACAAAAAACCAATCGATTCGATTTAATTTCTTTCCGTGTCAGGCTGACGTTTGACAGTAGACGAAGCATTTGTTACCTATAGGTAACCAGTTATAGTAGAATAAGATTTTTTTCGTGCTCTCCTCGCTTTGCTTCACTTTTTAAACGATTTCAAACAAGAAGCAGGTTCTCAATTCGTCTGCATATTTTTAAGAATGTTTTTAGATTTAAAAGAAACATAAAACTTCACGCCTATATTCCCCGAAGGGTTAAGCAAAGATGTATTAACACAGTTCACTGGTATGTCTGGGTCCGGGGCGAGTGTGTTGCCATTTAACTGTTGGGTTGCCTAAGTTATAATTCTTTAGAAGTACCTAAGGCGATTGTGCGATCAGTGCCTCGATCATGAGTTTTTCTCACTAGACTCGCTAGCGACTCCGTAAAATATTTGTATTGGAAACCCTCGCAGCGCCTCTAGTGGTTACGTAAGGAACTAAAATCTGCTATGAGATTACAGCGTTTCGATGCGTAAAAAACCTATCGAAAGCCATTCGATAGAACTCATCGTTGACGTATAGATGGACTATTACTGTTGCAACAGAAGACACCGCTTACTGGCTGTTCCAACTTGCCGTTCGGTTGCACACTCCAAATCACCCATTCCTCGGACACTAGCTGCTATAAACGCTCTCCTGAACTAAAACACAGATTTCGATATTTTTGCGAATGAATGAAAGTTGATATTGGCGGAATGTATGATTTTTTGTGAGAAGAATGCATGAATGTGTTAAATAAATATATAATTATTATTATGTTTAAATAGTACCTATAATTGGCTTTAGTCGTTCTATTTAAATTAAAAATAAATTAATAAATTAACATCATCACCAGCTTGTAACCGTCCACTGCTGGACGTAGGCCTCTCCTAGTGAACGCCACAGAGCCCGAACTTCGTCTTTCCTCATTCAGTCGCTGCCAGCCGTCTTCCGCAAGTCGTCACTCCACCTGGCCGGCTAGCGTCCTACACTTGCCTAAACGAGGTGATCTGCCCCTCAACCATGAGTTTTTCTCACTACACTCGCTAGCGGCCGCAAAATAGTTGTATGGAAAACCCTCGCAGCGCCTCTAGCGGTTACGTAAGGAACTAAAATCTACTATGAGATTTCAGACAGCGTTTAGATACCTAAAAAACCTATCGAAAGCTATTCGATACAACTCATGGATGAAGTACTGGTAGGAGGCACGCATTGAAGACTTGATCTTAACTTCTCAAAGCACTGTGTTATGTACCTATGCCTAGAAAACTTGACGTAAGTAGTTTGTCGAATGATGCTCATCCAAGCTGAATCTCCCTATCGGCTTCCCTCTCGAAGTTGTTTCTACCTAATTGCACTGTTTGCCCGAGGTACCTGAACAACTTTTAATTTTGTATAGACACTATCTCGCAACTAATTTCTAAAATCTTATAATCAAATTGCCAGTAGCTTATTAATTAAATTTAGTTTAACAATTTTATTGCTTATGGCTTGTTTTTCCGCCCGGAACAGTAATTTCTTAGAAACGAGAAACGGCTGATAATCAAGCAGTTGAAGGTGTTCTCATTACTGGGCATAGAGACCTCTGTCACACTTTGTGGGAACTATTTCAAGTACCGTGTGATGATAGATAATGTGCCAAAAAGTCAACGATCGAGGGTTTTGTTCGACAATAAATTATTATAATATTTGCTTGTACACCAAATAAAGACATGCATGACAGAAATACAATGCAAAACAAAAATTTTTATAAAAAACATAAAACAAAAAACATTTACCAGTAATTATTGTTTACAGAGCGTAATAGATGGCGCTAGGAGTCACTAACGGAGGCTTAACTTATTGCTTGTTCAAACGGAACAAATCGAACGCCACAGTACAATATTATTGTATATTACTGAGATATTAATATAATATTGTACTAAGAGAATAAATTCTGGTAGATTCTGGAGACGACGTAGGGTCGGCTTCTGCCGGTGGCCGAATATAACTGTCTAATATTTAAATTATTATAAGTACTTATAGTGAAATACCACAAAAAAAATATTTATAGAAGATATATAATTATTATTAAAACAAATTGTTCACTTGAAATCATTTGCATTGTACCCACAGACATTCTTTTTTGACAAAAAATAATGTGTGGGTAGTAGTTTTCGGTTCTGCTACTCGCCGCTAGATGGCGTTAGTGGCACACAGTTTCACACAAATCAGTACATCGGGAATACTAAACGAATAGCACTTCAACTTAAAAACAATTTAACTTTTTAGCAATTAAGATTTACTAGGTACTATTTTTAAGTGTTACATATAAATAAATGAACAAATTATTTATTCCGGACAAGTGAAATTGTTTTTGTTGGGAATGCAATGCTAAACAACCTATGTCACCCAGGGATAGTGTAGCTTCCCAACGGTGAAATATTTCAAATCGGAGTCTTTTCAATTCAAACATCTTTCTTCTTTATAATTTTAAGTATAGATAAGTACGGATAGGAACCTCGCTTAATCATTGAAGGAAAACATCGAGAGGAAACTTGCATGCCTGAAAGATTTATCGGCAGCTTATGAAGTTTGCCAACCCGCAATCGGCCAGAGTAGTGGATTATCAATTATGTGTTCAGTATTCGGCAAAGCACGTGTAGAATTTATTCAAACATCTTCAGCTAGAGGTGGGCTCACTGTGCTTGAATAATTTATTCGTAATTGAATGACTACTCTGGTCACATTCCGAACGACGGCCGATTCGTACACTGACAAACCAAGTGTGGGATAGGTTCCTGGTGGACGGGGGAATGAAAACAGCGACTTGCCCCGCTACGATCCTGATAATTGATGGTAACCAAATGACACTTCGTCTGACCTGTAGGCCTGACCAGTAGATCAGAAAGATATAAGATTATTTATTTATCAAGAATAATAATATTAAGTACCTACTGACAATAATTGAACAATTACATTTTGTCTGAATATATTTATTACCTACACATGCACATCGAATTTTACTCTACTAGTAGGCAGTACATTTTTATAAAATAGCAAGATTGTCAGTCTATAGAATATAATAATAACAATGAATAATGATGAATAGAATGTTAATGTAGTAAGATGTAAGATATAAGAGGTCCGCATGGCTATATATCGCTCGAATCTGGAGCAGCCCGCCTGGGGAAGTACCTCCACCTTACAGAAAACTGCAGCCAATTAACACACTTTATTGTGTGTTGTGTTCCTGCAGTGAGCATGCCAGAGCTCCTTCTAAGGATGCGCTGCGCTGACAGCAAAAGGAATCCAATAATATTAAAGGAATAATTTGCAGGGTCGACAATGTGTGAGTGACGCTTAGGTGTTGTAAACTTCCATAGGCTGCGGTAACCGTCTACCATCAAACGGGCCGCATGCTTAAAATAAAAAATATTCTACAAAATAAAATGGTAAAATAAAAGTGGTACTAAGTTTGGTACTCCATAAAACATTAACTAACTATTAATTTTAATTTCAAGTATTTTAATTTTAATTTCAAGTATAATAATAAGTAGGTATAATAATAATTTGTCTATGGTTCTTGTTTTTTTTTGTTGTTTTTTTTTGTTGTTTAATATTGTGGCAACGATTTTTAATTTTTAATTAAGTTTAATTTAATTCAATTTAATTTAATTTGATATTTAATTTAATTTTTAACTTAATTTGATTTGATTTATTATTTGTATAAATTTTTAGATTTTAATTTGCATGATGTGGTCTCCTCTAATTGAGGGGACACAAAGCACATAAAAACATTCCTTGTATAATTAGCATGTAAGGTGTACCTCTTGTTGGAGATCCAAATAAAAATAAATAAATAAATAAATTAGCTATTTTCGAGTGAAAGTCCTGTCAAACCGGTCCAGCGGTTACAGAGATTAGCAGAAACAAACAGGTGGACAGACAAAAATTTTATAATTGTTTTTTTTTTATGTAAGTACCGCATATTATGTAACTTTTATATGCATTTAGTGAAAAGCTGTTAATTTGAAACTACAAACACATCAACTTAGGTATAGATATACAGATATACTCGTAGGTACTTAATATAGATAGTTGCTTGTTATTTGCAAGTGAGGTAACTAAATATTCAACGTCAGTTCCGTCTCATTGGCCACAAATGTGTTTAGTTACCTCAATTTGATTTTGGCCGCACCGTAGCCTGCCAGAACTTTGCCGTCGACTGCAGTGTGAAGTGTGAGGGTTGATACGTTTTATAAGGAACTTTTATAAAGGTAGGTACTTGATTTCTTCACACTGCTTAAAATAAATGAGAATGTATTTAGATAAACTTCTGTGTATTTTAGCCCCTTGATCTAGAAATACTACCTCGTCCAAGTGGCCGTAAGCGCGACGCTTTACGCTGGGTAGCTAGATCCTAGCTTCGATTCCCAAGTCGAGCAAAGATATATTGGGTGTTTCTGTGAAATTCTTAGTAGCATTGAATTTGGATTAAGTACTTTAATGGCTAGTTGGAAATCCATACAAACGTTGTGTTGCGTTTAAGACTGTAAAACCAATTTTTAATTTATTTACAAAATACTGTGTTCGCTATTCGCCAACCCTAGGTCAACATTCTCGCAGATTGATATTATTGAATTATTCCCGAGAGCGGTGAAAGAGGATCTAGTCAAAAACTGTAAATACAATTACTGCTCAGGTGCGCCGACTTAACAAGGTTTCTGGGTACTGTTGATTTTTGTACACATAGTCTTAAGTTTTACACCAATATGTGTGTAAATCAAATTAAAATTCAAAATATTTTATTTCAATTAGACCATATAAATAGGCACTTTTGAATTGTTAAACTGTTGCACGGTTCCAAAAAGTGGGACTTACGGAGAAGAGACGGCAAGAAACTCCATAGTCACTCTTAAAAAATATAGGTATTTATAGCAAGTAACAATAAAAGTTTGTGATGAATAGTATGAGTATAATGCAGTATGATGCGTATGACTAAAAAAACAAACAAAAGAACATAGCTATTGCAGTAAGAGCTGACCAGTCCCGACAGACAGCACCCGTTCACGAGCATGACGTGTGTATCGGCGCCGTTTGACTCAACCACACACACACAACACAACGCCACTATCAGCAGGACATTTAAGTGAGCATGACAAGCTCTACCTCGGGCTGGTTATAATTATATTATACATTAATAGAATAACTAAGAACTGTGTGTAGTGTACACAGTCACGAGAACATCCATATAAACACTAACAAAAGTACTAAAGCGTTTTTTTCATGAATGAACGATTTTAACTTTGAGGTAACACCAATGTCACTATAGAGAAGTTCGTAAATACTGTGTTAGTAATATCACAAATGTACTTTAGGAGAAATTCGCTTTAGCACTTTGTTAGTAAGTATATCCATGTTTTTGCTCTTGCGTGTAAGTGTATGTGGGGGCCAAAGGCTCTCGAGTGGAAACCATTCATCGGAAAGCGCAGCGTACGACGGCCTCCAACGAGATGGAAGGACAACCTGGCAAAGGTCGCTGGGAGTCGTGGAATGCAGGGATATGACCTGTCTACGAAGTCAATAATGGAGGCCGTTATTCAGCAGCGGTCTTTTTGGCTGATATGATGATGATTTTGATTGATTACTGTTTTGAAGTTAATTATTATCCATACCAAACTGTTTTATATTAATTCTGTAACATATTAGGTATATGTATGTATCGCTGTTGGTTTCTAAATGGTTTCTAATAAAGAAAATCTAATAAGTAAAATGATGATGTTGGCACCGGCTCCCAATCTTACAAGATGCGGCTGAATATCAGTATGTTACACTTAATTCGTAAGAAGCTTTCGCATTGAGATGGTCTTCAGTATGAAGAGCCACTCAAGTAGAGATAACTGATTGATTAGAGAAAAATAAGTTTAACAACACTTTCATGTTCATGTACTTTTTTTTATACCACTAAGGCGGTAAACAAGCATACGGCCCGCCTGATGGCAAGCGGTTACCGTAAGCCTATGGACGCTTGCAACACCAGGGGTATCACTCGCGAGTGGCTGACCCTAAAAACCTCTTAGAGGTTTATGGAAGATTCACTGCACCGACAGTTTGAGGGAATATTCCTCTTGATGCCAGCGCAACGGATCCTTAGGAGGTCTGGCGTCCTTACTCACTGCAGGAATACAACACACAATAAAGTGTGTTATTTGACTGCAGTTTTCTGTAAGGTTGAGGTATTTCCCCAGATGGGCTGCTCCAGATTTAAGCCATAAATGGCTGTGTGTGTGTGTGTGTGTGTTTGTGTTTGTATGTGTGTGTAATCTTATAAACAAACAACATTTATCACACGTTCGATCACACAAAAATATTTGACCATGCATGTAAAACTGTCGTGTGAAGTTTTCACAACAAATGTAAAACTGCGGAGTTTTAAAACAGCGACCAATGTCATACTAGTTCAGTCTATATGCGGCAGCGTTTTATTTTAAAACCGACGCAATAAAACATTCAGTTCGGTCAACCTATTTTTGCTGCCGAAGGTATTGAATGATCTACACTATCTATCTATTTCTGTGAGGTCGCTGCCGTTGTGAACTTGACGTAGTATTAATATTTTACAATGGCGGTAGTACTATCAGTGACTTGTTGATTTACTCGCTCCTCAGACAGTTTGCAACGATACGGGGTGGTGTTTTAACTGACTCTAAAAAAAGGATTTATGGAGTCTGTATTTCTATAACGTAACATACCATCACGCCTGTACCCCGCAAGGGTTAGGCAGAGATGTACTGCTGTATGTTTAGGGCAATAGGTCCTACGTAACGGGGCGAATCTATCACAATGACATATCTAGACTCCGAGCTGCTACTGGGAATTTCACAGAAAATCCCAACAACACTTCGCTCAACCTGGGAATCAAACTCGGGACGTCTAAGCAGTCGCGCTTACTGATACTAAAACTGGTATATTTCAGACACTGCGTGTAAATGTTTTATCTTTTTTCAACTAGATGGCGCAGGCATCAAATCTGACGTCTGTTGAAACTTCTGATATTGAAGTCTAAACTTGGATTAGTATATGCTCAAAGTTGTTTAACTACATAATGGCCAATAGTTTCGGACACTCAGACGATTGATGATGAATTATTACAACTTTAATATTATAAAAGTCATTAAAGACTTAATAAAACTTTAAGTATACGTCGGAATAAATAATTATAAATTATTAAAACACAGCATACCGGAAAAGTTTTCGCACAACTTTTAAGAGTTAACTATCTATCGCGGAGACTTATCAATTGTTAGAAAGTGCCGCAATTTTAATAAGCGAGGGAGAAGCGACATCTCTCTTTCTGTTCTAACTATGGCAGGGGAATTGAGACAGGGATATTTCCGCTAGGCGGCGATTCCCGCGCCCTCCCGTACTCAGTCCTAAGCCTACTCAATAATGCAATCAAATGCCACGGACATAAATAAGTCCTACTTTTGCGAGGGTGATAAAACTTATATTCTAGCCGTTTCTCGCTTCATACGCATCCTAAAAGTGTTTTTTTTTATATCTTAGGTGGTATTCTGATGTATACGCGTTATTACTGTAAAGTTTCATCAAAATCACACTACGTAGTTCATATAACGCCCGTCGTTTTTGCGTCGGGGGTTTAAAAGACAAGTTCGCTCAACAAACTCTTTGTTAACTCGTAAAGGAAAGATCTATTTTTGGAAATAAATATCATTTATCATAGTTTTTTTATTTAGAATGCCCTGTCACGTAAGACATTACACTTTAATACAAAAAAAATGCAGTTGACGACGTGTGTTGGGTTTTTCTGTAAAGAGTCCAGTGGCAGTTTGGAATCTGGATTTAAGCCCTTAAACATACCGGCGAACTGTAGGTGTACATTAGTACACCTCTGCCTAAACCTTCAGGGAATACAGGCGTGATGGTATTTTGTGAAAATATTATAGTTGTTTATTTTTTAAATATATTTTTTTTGTTTCGTTTTGTCGTGGTTCAATTTCCAATAACCATTAATGCTCAAAAGTGTTTTTAAAATTAATGTCAGCACGGTGTAGTTAAACTTCTGTCTTGTCTGTGTGGCGGCGCGGCGAGGCTGCGCACACGTTGCCCGGCGGGCGGGGCGGGCGCGGGCCGCGCGCTCACCGCGCGTTTCTTGTACTCTCTGCCAAAAAACGCTCGCTCAATTTTCATTATGACGTTGATTTCGAACGTCATCATATAAATAAAGGGTGTCGTATGTTCGTGCGGGGTCGGATCCATGCGCGCCGCAGCGCACGACTCGGGATATCGATTGTGCGCATTATTTCCGAGCGGCGCAATGCTCAGCAGGCACTGGGCGATCCGAACCCCGATCTAGTCATGCGCGAGCCCTCTTTGCTACCGCATTGACCTATACGAGTCGAGTCAAATTAAACGCGCGAGTGCCGCGGCCGCGCTCGTCAGGCTCGCGATACACGCGCTCTCTGACGCCCATCGGCCCGCCGCCTGGTCTCGCTTGCACCCCATGTGTATTAAACCCACTGTCCCATTGACCCCAGCAGACCACCTGGAAATGTTTCGCAGCTAATCCTGAGGTGGATGAGGTGGGGCAACGCTGCTGCCCTCCGACACCAGCCGCACCACCGCGCACCCCGCATACAGCTCACCACCAGGTGAGTGACAATATTTTTTTAAAGCGGACGGAACGAGCAGTGTGAACGCACCTCAATGCAGTATTCACTTGGAATCAGTGACACAGTTTCGTTTATGTAAGTGCGTCCGTCGATATCGCAAGCAGGGGGGAGGGTGCAGGGAGGCGGCTGATCCCTGTATAAAAAAAAAACAGTTGATGAAAAACTTACGCGTCCTAAATTATTAGTTACCCAAAAAGGCACGAGTGAGCTAGGTACTTGTAGGCGTGTACCTCAATATGTTTTACGACACCGTGAAATATTGTACCCAAACCCCATTACTTTAGACTTAAGGCTTTGCGTTGCTAAGTTGCGACTTAAGCTAAGCGCCATAGTGTATAGCGAGGCGATTGTTAATGCATGTTTCATGGCCGCAATATCGTCGGAGACATCGTCTGAATCATAAATGGACAATTGGAGTGTATTCGGGAGTAGGGTTACGTAGAAACACCGTGCGTGTAATGAAAACTACCCTACGGTTACAGGTTACAATGTATTGCAATGCGAATTGAGATATAAAAGATATATATCATACAAATAATAACAAATGTTTGTTATCGGTACTAAACTACAGTTAACGCGTTAACCTACAGACACTTCAGTGAATAATCGAGCCGCCAATAATATTTAAACCCCAGTCCAATCCACAAACCAACTAAAACAAGCCAGAATACCTCGAATTGTAGAGTCGATTTCGTGGAAATCTCCCGTCCGGGCCGCAATTACTGTAGTCTACTAAAAACAAAAGTGTTGCAGCACCAACATCACAATTTAATAAAAAATAAATTGCGAAAAAGCATAATATTCATTTCAATTCGTTTCGGGACCCAACATAAATATTATTAAGTTTTTTAAAACAACGTAATTTCATAGAAATTATATTTTGTCTCTTTGTTTAGTGAAGAAATATAATCTTCTTACTAGCCTAATCCCAACCATATTAGGGTTGGCTTCCAGTCTAATGCGGCTGAATTACAGCATTTTACAAGAAGCGACTTCCATCAGACCTCTTCAACCCAATTTCTGGGTAATATCAATTTTCGTAGAATAGACTGGTTTTCAGGTTTTTTTGGTTATGGCTACCACAAACGATTATCATTGGAGTTCGTATGACAACAGGGCCGACGATTTTACGTGCTCTTCGAGACACGCAGGGATCTCTTAATAATTACGGACTCCCGTACAAACCTGCACTTTAACCATCTTCAAGCTTTTCTTCGCGACAGAACGTATTTCCTTCTGAAAAAGTCTAATCTATCTGTGTACCAAATGTCATCGAAATCGGTTAAGTTGTTTATGCGTAAAAGCCTTTTATCAACAATAGCAACGTACAAGCTTTTCATTGGTACTCGTAGTAAAGAGACACAGATCCACAGACTGACCGCGGCAAGCGAAACTTAACCCTGCCAACCCGTCGATCAGCGTAGTTATAGCTTAGCCACGAGTCCCACATTACTAGAGAAATAAACACGGGCCCAAAATAAACTTAAATATAAATACTACAAACAACAGTTTAATTCAAATAAACTAAATTTATCTCAACAACATTGAGTGAAAATTAAATAATTTTATAAAATGCTTGTGATAAAATTTAAACAGGTCTAATCTTTTTCGATATAATAATATAATTATATCGGGGACACTTTACCACTTGACCATCTAGTCTTAAACTAAGCAGAGCTTGTACTATGGGTACTAGAAGATGGATATAATACTAAGGGGCTCGTGGCCAAGTTGTAACTACGCTGATCAACCGCAACTGCAAGGTTAAGCTACACTTGCCGCGGTCAGTCTGTGGATGGGTGACCATACTTAACATATCGAGACCCCTCCCTGCCTCGGAGAGCACGTAAAGCCGTCGGTCCCGGTTGTCATACGAACACCTATGACAATCATTAGTGGTAGTTAGAAGCCTAAAAAGCCTGTCAACCAGTCTTTCCTTCGAATATCGGTATTGCCTAGAAATTGGGTTGCGGAGGTCTGATATCAGTCCGTGTAAAATACTGATATTCAGCCGCATCCTGGTTAGATCGGATGCCGACCCCAACATGGTTGGGAAAAGGCTAGGAGGAAGAAGGGGACACTTTACACAGCACTATCTAGTCCCAAACTAAGCAGAGCTTGTACTATGGATACTAGAGAATGGATATAATACTTATCCTTTTTTGTAAATATACATATAAATTACGTAAGAAACACCTATAACAAACACTTATGTTACTTATGTTCATTACATAAATATATGTCATGTGAAAATTGAACCCAAATTACATGCCTAAACAATGAGAAAACAAATAAACAAAAACAATAAAACTACGTCAGTTTTTATTTATAAATATCAAAGAAATATAATCCGGGTCTTACCGTACCCTCATTGTAATAATAAATAATCTGTTTTACAATGTTGTGACAAAAATGATCTCCAAATCAGACGATAATCTCAAAAGCTGAAAGCCAAATAGATTTACGTTTGATCGTGAACTTCAGATAAAATACATACAGCACAATATAAAGGTCAGACGAATAAAAATGAAAGTTGAGTTGAGTAAAAATCATCATCATCCCACTGCTCTTGTACCAATTCACTTGGGGTCGGCACAGTATCTATTGTTGTTGAGTAAAAATAATTAAAAGTAAATAATAAGGAATAAAAAAACTAAAGAAAGTTTTTAAAATAGTACCTATGTATCTAAGTTTTTTTTCCCTATAAATAACATATAAGAAGTAGTGATAGCCTAGGGGTATGACCACTGGACTGCCAAGTCAAAGGTCTCGAGTTCAAATCCAAGACACGCACCTCTGACTTTTCGAAATCATGTGCGTAATTATCACTCGTTTTAACGGTGAAGGAAAACATCATGAGGAATCCTGCAAACCTGAGAGATTTTCTCGACGGCATGTGAAGTCTGCCAACCCGCATCAGTCTAGCGTGGTAGACTATAGCCTTTTCCCTCTCTTACTAATAGGAGACCCGTGCCCAGCAGTGACACAGTATATGGGTTGATTATATATAGATATATGATAATACGAGTATATAAATAACATAACATACCACGCATATATTCTAAACGAAGGTTCTGTAATATTTCATTAAACTCGTATCTATTTATCTATTCTTACAAATAATAAAATGGTTACAGCTTGATATCTGTACATTATAGAATAGCTATTGAAAACAAACTAATACTGGGAATATTTTTGTCTATCTGGATGTTTTTATTCTCATCACGCAAAAACTACTGAGCGGAATTAAATGCAGTTTTCACCGGTATATTGCTAGAGATAAATATCTTGGGACATTTTTACACAGCACCATCTAGTCCCAAACTAAGCAGAGCTTGTACTATGGGTACTAGACAATGGATTACTTATATTCTTTTTTTTGTAAATACATACTTATAATATATAAGAAACACCCAGACAAACACAAACACCTAAGTTCATCACATAAATGTTTGTCTTGTGGGAATCGAACCCACGACCTCGTAATCAGCAGTCCGGTACTCAAACCACTAGACCACAGACGTCGTCAAACTTAGATGCTCCATGCAATAATAATACCGGGACGTTAGTTTAAAATATTAAAGAAAAACTAAAATGAAAATGAAAATAATATTCGTAAGTAACTATATGATATACTTTGCTACGCCCGTCGGGGGCAGGATCCAAGCTACCAGCGTTCCAAAAAAAAACCACCTATCCAGGAGTACTGATTTCTATATCAAGCCCTTGCTCCAATCACCCAACGAGAGAGCTTCTTCAGATGTTGCTCGAGGCTCTTGACTAATATCCCGGTCCCACTGCTGGGCAAAAGCCTACTTCTACCCGTTAAAGTTCAAAGATTTCTTATGCTTATATTCAGAGACGACGCTTAGCGTAAAGTAACGCTTCCGTATGTCAAATATGTATTACAATTTGACATACGGAAGCATAAGTTTATGCTTAGCGTCATCTCTGATTATTAGCCTTAGCGCCTTTCATTGTTAGGTTGAGATTCAGAGAAGAGACTCAGCATGAACTTACGCTTCCGTATGTCAAATTGTCATACAAATTTGACATACGGAAGCATAAGTTCATGTTGAGTCTCGTTTCTGAATATCAGCCTTAGACTTATTGGCCCTACTTCATTTATTGTGAACAAAAATTTGTGAACAAAACAGCGTTTTTAAGTATTATTGAAAGAGGATTCCAGGCTATGATAGTTTTGCAGCCACATTTAGCTATCAGGTCCCCATAATGATACGCTGTCACAAGCATTGGATAACATTTTATATTTTTCAATGCATGTGAACTCGCAGATGCAAACATACAAGTTTCTAGTGTCATCATAATTATAAGAATAGCAAAGTATATAAACACTTCGTTTTTAATTGCTTTCGGTTTTCGCTAACTAATTATCCCGGAGGCTTCTTAGTAACAGTTATGTACACTTAAATATCGATCTGTTTTATAATATTCCGAATTTTGTACAAGCGGCTGTGAACTTTTATTACCTATATCTTTGCGTTTACAAACAAATTGTTGTTGTGAAATGGCAACCCGGTGTTGTTTTTAGTATGACACAGTGGCAACACTGATGGTCACCGTTTGACAGCTGTCACTTGTTTTGATTTTCATTATTTAATAATGGCCGCTTAGCGGAAAGTACGACTTTTATTAATCATCCGGAACAGACCTTGTAGAAGTTGATCGTAACCACTACACGAACTTGACATTGTGATACAGAGCTAGGCACCAGACCGAATAGTCTTCCTACAATATAACCTAAATTAAAAATTTAGAAAACCCCCGACACAAAATGTAATTTTTCATATAGTGGTGGCGGCCATCTTGGATTTGAAATTTATCAAAGTGTGTATTCTCCTAGTCAAGCCCTTTCATTTGATACCCATATTGAGGGAGTTGTGAAAAAATATGTAATTTACCATTTTGTTGCGACGGCCATCTTGGACTGATTTTCATTAAACATAGCTAAGAACACTCCTGACTAATTCTTTCAAATCCTTTCAAATAAAAAAAACAAAATAAAAATCGGTTCATCCGTTCGGGAGCTACGAGACACACACACACACACACACACACACACACACACACACAGACACGTCAAACTTATAACACCCCGTCGTTTTTCCTCGGGGGTTAAAAATGTAATTCAAATAAAACTGCGTCATCGCATATTTGAACTTGTTTTTTACGTTTCGACAAATGTATATCCTAGTTGCGGAGTATGTCTTTGAAACAAACATATTTTCAGTACTCAACACTAGCTGCAGAAAGTTGCTAACTGAATTTAATATTCGGATATGACTGTGACTCAAATATTTTTATTAAAGTGTTGGACATTTCCCGCTTGAAATATTCCTACATTGCTCTACTGTTTGTAGCTGCAAGTAAATAAATATTTTTTCATATAACAAGGAAACCTATGTTCATAGCTACAAGGGACAGATGCCAAATGTATCATAGCAGGTGACAGTATTGTCACATAAAAAAAAATGCTAGATTTTAGGTAATTTTGGTAAAAAAAACGTGCATTTAAAGCTTCATTAACAAATTAGTAACTTAGATTAGTAACTAACTTAGATGTTTTTTTTATTTAAAATAAAAATAAAAATAAATAAAATAAATAAGATTTATTGCCACACAAAACAACACGTGCAGTCCGGCCATACACACAACTTATAACTAATACGAATAAAAAAAAATTGGTACTGTGATTGGGATACCTATAAACCCCCTTCGGATTAGATAGGCCTTTTTTAACATAATTATTGTATAATAATAATATAATCCTACTTTTATTTTAGTAATATTATATTTTTCTTTTTCTTTTTATTTACCTGTTTTGCCCCTTTCTTTCTTAAAATAAACCGATATATCAAACTTACAAGTGATATTCAACCGTGTCAATATTAATTACTTGGTACAATTATTATCCCAGGATAAATATAAATGTAAATGTCCCAGGATATTTATCTATACTAATATATAAAGAGGAAAGATTTGTTTGTTTGTTTGTTTGTTTGTTTGTTTGTTTGTTTGTAATGAATAGGCTCCGAAACTACTGGACCGATTTCAAAAATTCTTTCACCTTTGGAAAGCTACATTATCCCCGAGTAACATAGGCTATATATCATCACGCTACGACTAATAGGAGCGGAGTAGTAATGAAAAATGATGCAAAAACGGGGGAAAAATTATAAGACCACGCGGGCGAAGCCGCTGGCGGGAAGCTAGTTATAATATATTATTATTATGTCAATTGTTCATGTTTTCATGCATGAGATGCGATCTAATTGAGTGTTAATTTAACTTCCTGTCTCGGACATTCTACCTTACTAATAATAAAATAAAATAATAAATATCCCTGGACATTTTTACACAGCACCATCTACTCCCAAATTAAGGTACTGGATATAGGACAATGGATATAATACTTATATACTATTTTTGTAAATACATACTTATTAAATTAAATTAAAAAAATTAAAATTAAAAAGGTTTATTGCAGAAACTTGTACAACTTTTACAGTAAATCTTACATAGAGACCTCCTTTTAAGTAAATAATATACCTGTGATAGGAGGCCTCGCTCTTCAATGACAGCATAAAATGGTAAAAGTGGTGTACAAAGAGAAAGATAATAAATGTGAACAAAAATTACAATTAAAATCTAAAATTCAAAATTAATCAAGATTAGACTTGAACTATAACAAAATAAATGCAAAAAAGAAAAAAGATAAAACTTAAGAGATATCATCATATAGTGTTTGTGTGTGTGTGTGTGTGTGTGTGTGTGTGTGTGTGTGTGTGTGTGTGTGTGTGTGTGTGTGTGTGTTTGTGTGTTTGTCAATTCATATTGACATTGCTTGCAGCAATAATTCAATTCAATGTCATCGTAGGTCTTCCGCTGTAACCATTGAACTATTGCCTTTTTGCAGTCTTTAGTGGTCATGGGATAGATGTTAATAATTTTATTCAGTTTGTTGTTATATAGTGCAGCGGAATTAGCTTTGAATTGTCTTTTGGCATATGTAGTTTTGACGAATTCTATTGGTGCAACACGGTATTTCCGTCTTCTTTCCTGAAGGTGAGGGTCATAGGGCAGGACTTTGTGTAATTTTAAGACAGCATGTAATATGTATAATTTTCTGACTGTGAGAATACCGCTAAGGGAGTATAACTCATTGGTTGGGAATCTGTACGGTTTGGTATAATACATAAGAAACACCTAGACAAACACAAACACTTAAGTTCATTACAATAAATGTTTGTGTCATGTGGGAATCGAACCCACGACCTCGTGATCTGCAGTCCGGTACTCGAACCACTTGACCACAGACGTCGCCATATTTTATATGGGAAAGTTTGTGAGGATTAGTAGATGAATGTTTGTTACTCTTTCACGCAAAAACTACTGAACGGATTTTTATAAAACTTTACAGTATTATAGCTTCACTAGCTTTCCGCCAGCGGCTTTGCCCGCTATCCCACGGGAACCATACATTTTACCGGGATAAAAAGTAGCCTATGTGCTATTCCAGACTATAATCTATCTCTGTGCCAAATTTCATCCAGATCCCTTCAGTAGTTTTTGCGTGAAAGAGTAACAAACATCTATCCATCCATCCATCCATCCATCCTCACAAACTTTCACATTTATAATATTAGTTATAGCTTTATATATCAGAAAACCAGTATCTAAAAAGTCTATAGAATGCGAGAGAAGCCGCGAGCAACAACTAGTGATTTTATACTATGAATCAATAATTTGTGCCTGTGACTTCATAGAATAAGAATAATTTTATTTCCCAAAAAGTTAACATTTTCATCCGCTTAAATACTAAGTATCTAGTCTACGGAGGCAGAGGAATTAAACCCCGCAATATTTAATGTACGATTTTCTAAAATGTCCAGGGTTAAATATTTTCATTAGTCGAATGCACTAGACGAAGAAATTTCAACTTTTTTGTATGTCGGACTGTCGGGGTATTCAGTTACCAACCAATTTAATATTTATTCCGTAAAATATTATTTATCTGTTGAAAAATTTGCTACAGAACTCAAACAACTAGAATAACATCACGCATGTATTCAAGTTAAAATGTTTTACGAGCATTTATGAAACGTTAGATGATTCTAGTTGCAAATAGTTGGTCCTATGGAGAAAAATCCGGCAAGAAACTCCATGGACACTTACAATAAGAGTTGTAAAATATTTCACTAGTATTAGATAATATTCCAACAACAAGATATGTAGACATTCTACGGGACGGTCATTGACGACGTCTGTGGTCTTGTGGTTCGAGTACCGGACTGCTGATCACGAGGTCGTGGGTTCGATTCCCACAAGACACAAACATTTATGTGATGAACTTAGGTGTTTGTGTTTGTCTGGGTGTTTCTTGTATATTATAAGTATGTATTTACGAAAAAAAGTATATAGTATTATATCCATTGTCAATAATTAGGTAATGATTAATTAACATCTTGAAGCGAAGCAGGAAAAGTAAATTGATTAATATCCAATAATACCGTAATCAAATAAGAACTTAATCATCGTTGTTTGCTCTCAATATCATATTTTATCAAATAAAATATTGCAAAATATTGATGCCTTTACAAAATTAACACATTCCATTCAACGCAGAATTATTCGCTTTAAAATAAAGTGCTTTCAATCGTTTCCTTTAATTAAATTACTGTTTTGCTTTCATCTTGTCATTTAAAATACGTACAGGAAAGAATTAAATCGTTCAGTACAGAAATGTACATTGAAATTATTTTCTGCAATGGCAATTTTAATTTTTACGTTCCGCAATTTTTGCATTATGATTTTCAGGAACTTATATTTCTTTAAAATGGTGAGTGCATTAATAATGCAGCTATAAAATGTGTCTTTTCTCTTTTTAGATTTTGTATTGGCATGAGTTACAAAAATTTTACCTAATTAACAAAGTTGGGTTTGTAACACTTATTATCCTCGAGAACTGCTGTACTGGACCGATGCAGCGCCATTTTTGACATCGAGTACAATAAATTACTACACATTACCGCATTGGGATGGGATCCTGTAATGATAGTGTGATTGTGATGACAAATAAACAAAATAAATAAATATAACAGCTGAAGACAAACCTTGGCAAACCGATAGAGAGTACTAGGGTAGCATAAGCTGTACCAAGATAGTACTGTTTTTCGGCACGTGGAGCGCTGTGTACGGCGTTGTCGTTCTGTGAAACTTCGAAATACCAGGCTACAGTACTAGGGTAACATGAAACATAGCGTTGTGTGTTGGTTCCGGCAATGTTTACCCGTGTGAAGCCGGGACGGACTGCTAGTAAGGATATGAAAATAAATTTGGTTGGTACGAAAGCATATTTATAATAATCTATATTAACTAATAAAACTGAAGACTTTTTGTTTGTATGCGTTACCCTCTGGAACTGCCTTGAATTGACTGAATTGAATTATTATTTTAACTTGTTAGGCATTTTTTGTACATTGTACAATGTCATTCACGTCATTTTGTCAATTGTCATCATTGTCAATCACGCTACAAGCTTTAAACAAACAAATATACATTTTGGCAACCAATATTGATGGAGGATACTACTAACAGGCCTCCGACTACGAAGACCACGGGTCCACGGCCTACGGGCTAGTAACTTGCGGAGTTCGCTACCAGTCAAAGTCGAAGTTGTCACACGTGAGCTTTTGAGTAGGATACATTGGAACATTGGTACCATCAAGTATTTTATGATTGGTTAAGCAGTTCACTCAAATACAATTAAAATTCTGACCTCGACTCTGACCATAGACAATTTGTCTGCCATTAATGTAACTTTTTTTCCAACAGGTAACAAATTAACTCCTGAAGAGCTGTCATGTGAGTTTTAGATCGTATAAAATTATACATATAGACTGCCTCGTTGGTCTTGTGGTCCCAAGCGCGATTGTTACGCTAAATATCCTAGATTTGATTCCCGGTTTAAACAAAGTGTTGTTGGGTTTTTCTATTAAAAGGGCGGCTCGGAGCCTGGATTTGTGCTCAGTTGATTTAAGTTCGCCCCCTTTTACTTGGGACCTAAAAAAATAATCAACCCATATACTGTCCCACTGCTGGGCATGGGTCTCCTCTCATTCGAGAGGGATTAGGCCATAGTCCACCACGCGGGCCTAATGCGGGTTGGTCGACTTGACATGCCGTCGAGAAAATCTCTCAGACATGCAGGTTTCCTCACGATGTTTTCCTTCACTGTTAAAGCGAGTAATAATTACGCACATGATTTCGAAAAGTCAGAGGCCTTTGATTTAATCTCGAGACCTTTGACTTGGCAGTCCAGTGGTCATACCCCTAGGCTATGACTGCCTCTAAACTACTGGGACCTAAAGTTACCGGCAAACTATGTCTATTAGTGCATCTCTGCCTACCCCTTCGGATAATACAGGCGTGATAGTATATTACGTTATAAGTGACAAAGTTTTGAATAAACCAGTCCCATAACATCCCAAAAAATAAACAAAATTGATGCATCCTTTTAGCAGTTATTTTGCCACAGACAAATATACAGATGCACAATAACATGCTTCTGTTTACGTCGGTTCTTAAAAAAGAAATGTTCAAGCTCGATACGTTAATTGAATTTTAAATCGAGCAATTAACAAGGTTACCTGCGTCCGACAAGCTTTTCAAGCTAGTCGATTTTAAATCGGGAATATAAGAGGGATATTGATCAATTTTAAAGAGATTACCTTGTTAGTTTAATTCGTGTTCTGATTAGCTAATAAATAATGGAAATGTTCTAAATTAGTGTTTATACATATTTATGTATGAAGGCGAAAGTTTGTAAGTTTTTTGTTGGTCTCTCACGTCAAAACGGCTGTACCGTTTTGGCTGAAAGTTGAAATGGTGATGGCTTACATCTTGGATTAGGACAAAGGCTACATTTTAATTCCGAAAAATTCAACGTTCCTAGAGGAAACAGGTTCAAAGTTCCTAACTCCACACGGGCGAAGCTGCGTGCAAAAGCTAAACATACCATCATACCATCACGCCTGTATTCCCTGAAGGGCTAGGCAGAGGCGTACTAACGTACACCCACATTTCGCCGATATGTTTAGCTCCCATGTAGTAGAAGACGAGTCTATTGCCATCAACCGGGCACAAATGCAGACTCCGAGCTGCGATTGGGAATTTCATAGAAAACCCAACAACACTTTGCTCGACCCGGGGATCGAACCCAGGACCTCTAGCATAGCAGTCGCGCTGGAGACCACTAGACCAACGAGGCAGTCGAGGCAAGAGCTAGTATATAATAAATAGCGGTGCCTCGATGATACTCGCTTTCAGATGGATGCTTTAGTTCCAAAAGTCACTAAGTAAATCCATTTCTTCTAAACAATATTTTTCACCGTATGTTTAGGTACTATGAAGTAGGGGACGAGCTTATTGCAATCAACTGGGCATAACTCCAGTCTCTCCAGAAGCTGCTACCGATAATTTCACAGAAAAATCAAATTACAGTTTGATTGACCTGGAAATTGAACCTAGGACCTTTAAAGACCAGGCAGTCTAATGAGGTGTATCAAAATGAATTGTCAACGAATAAATTTAATTCAAAATAAAATAGCGAATATTCCAAACAGTTTCGAGCGATAAACGCAAAACGCAGGCACAATTTTTTGTAAAACGCCGGCGCCGGCCTGAATATAGGCTTTGTGACAAAAGCTATTCATAAAATTCAGCACACGTCGAATAGTTTGAATTTCAATTCCGGTGACGGTTTTTTGTTTTAGCCAAAGACATTGTATAGTTTGTGGAACGATTTATAAAGTTCCAAATTCACTTTATTCAAATAATACTTATTAATTGAATAAATAATACTTACTATTTGAATAAATAATACTTATTGTTTGAATAATAATAATGTTTGAACAATTTTTTTTGGACGCAACGACATCCTCAACCTATTTCCATGCTTCTAAAGCTTCAAATAAAACATTATATTATAAGAAAGTATTTTTTTATGGAAATGTTTTTTTTATTACATTGTTTTATTGAATAATTTACTTAAGAAATTATCTTATTTGATGCGTAATGAGGAACAAACATCAATGGATATATATAGAGACAAAGATACCTATTTGGCCCAGCGTTATCTGTACATTTGGCTACGGCGTAGTACAACCGGTACGGTGACTACGGCGAAGTACAACCTCTACGCTTTCTACGGCGTAGTACAAACGCTACACTGGCTAGGGCGTAATACAAACGCTACACTGGCTAGGGCGTAATACAAACGCTACACTGGCTAGGGCGTAATACAAACGCTACACTGGCTAGGGCGTAATACAAACGCTACACTGGCTAGGGCGTAATACAAACGCTACACTGGCTAGGGCGTCGTACCACTGGATCTTAGCCAGCGTAGCGGTGCACTGGCTAAGGTGTAGTGTCAACGCGAAACATAACAGCGAAATGGCTATCTTCTTTTGCTTTTTTTGTTTTTTTTCTTGCCATACTCATCATACTGCATTATACTCATACTATTCACCACAAAAATGTATTGTTACTGATGCCATAAATACCTTTTTTTTTAAAGAGTGACAATGGAGTTTCTTGCCCTTTGTTCTCCATAAGTCCCACTTTTTGGAACCGTGGAACTAGTTTGACAATTCAAAAGTGCCCCTTTTGATATGGGCTAATTGAAATAAAATGTTTTGAATTCGAATTTGAACTATCGGTGTAGTAGGTGCCCCTTTTGATATGGTCTAACTGAAATAAAATATTTAGAATTTGAATTTGAACTATCGGGGCCCCTTTTCATATGGTCTAACTGAAATAAAATATTTAGAATTTGAATTTGAACTATCGGTGTAGTAGGTGCCCCTTTTGGTATGGTCTAACTGAAATAAAATATTTAGAATTTGAATTTGAACTATCGGTATATAAGTAGTTACACCTCAGTCTAACCCTTTGGAGAATGCAAGCTTGATATTAATGTGTCACGTAGCAAATTTTCATCGATCAACACTTATTATAACATAGATACCTTCGAATTGACTGCCTCGTTGGTCTAGTGGTACCAAGCGCGACTGGTACGCTAGAGGTCCTGGGTACGATCCCCGGGTCGTGCAAGTGTTGTTGGGGTTTTCTGTGAAATTCCCAATAGCAGCTCGGAGTCTGGATTTGTGCCCGGTTTATGGCAATAGGCTCGCTCCCTATTACATGGGACCTAAACATACCGGCGAAATGTGGGTGTACATTAGTACGCCTCTGCCTACCCCTTCGGGGAATACAGGCGTGATGGTATGTTTGATGCCTCCGAATGGCATTAATGTCGAATCCAGCGTATTGAACGCTCAAACTAACATGATTCGTAAGTAAATATACTCGGAACCATAGAACTTTTGAACAGTTATGTTAGTTGAATCGGTATGTAAATTATACTTAAAGATAGATAACCAAACCAACATCTGAAGTGATCTAATGTTCGAATTGACTCATACTAATGGAACTAAACCGGAATCTTGTCATATTATTCGAACTCATACTTGAGCTTAATAGCTTATCCTGTGGTCTTACGTTCCAATTGACTACGACTACCTAAACAGGAGTAAATTAAAAATGTTAAAACCCCCCAAAACAAAATGAAAAAATATTTCATTGGCCGTTTTGTGGTGGCAGCCATTTTGGATTTTATTTATCATAGTGTATATATAGTGTTCTACTAGTCAAGCCCTTTCATTTGATATTCATATTGTGGGAGTTGTGAAAAAATATGTAATCTACCATTTTGTAGCGGCGGCCATTTTTTTTTACCACTAAGTGGCCAAGCTTACTGCCCGCCTGATGGTAAGCAGTTACCATAGCCTATAAACGCTTGCAACACCAGAGTTTCACTCGCGCGTTGCCGACCCGAAAACCTCTTAAAGGTTTATGGAGATTCACTGCGCCGACAGTTTGAGGGAATATTCCTCTTGCTGGCAGCGCAGCGCATCCTTAGAGCTCTGGCGACTTTACTCACTTCAGGAACACAACACTCAATAAAGTATCTTATTTGGCTGCAATTTTCTGTAAGGTACTTCCCCAGATGGGCTGCTCCAGATTTGAGCCACCTCTCTTAATCATCTTGCACCAATTTTCATCAAACATAACTGGGAACATTCTTGACGAATTCACCTTTCAAACTAAAATTCAAAATCTGTTCATCATTAGCCGGTATGTTTAAATAAGTACCATGTAAAACCTATCCATTGCCATCAACCGGGCACAAATCCAGACTCCAAAGCTACCTGGGATTTCTCAGAAAAACCCCACAACATTTTCTCGTCGTTAAATGATTTATTTACTATCGGAGCCGGTAGGTGGCTTGCCTTCCACCGTTTTCTAGGAATTTGGACTGGGCTAACGTTTGTCCAAAGTATTAGTAGACCCAACAGTTAGTATTTGAACTGAATTCAGAAAATCATAATACAATTTGCGACTCAACGATTGACGTATAAATTTCCTAGAAATTGTAGCTTCAAATATCAATTCATTTGTTACGTACGAAGCTTCCAAATAGCGTAAAACATAAGCTTTACAGTGCTTTGACCTAAAAGGTTCTATAGTGAATAGAGTCATAGCGTTTCGAGGGCCCATATTGCAGCTAACAGGTACATTGACACACAAAGGACTCGCCGGAGCGCAGCGTGATTGTTTTAAGACTTTTCCAATCATTCATTGCTTTGTAGTTCTGTCGATATTTAGAGTCGTACCCCGGCAATATCGATGCTGCATAGCCACATATTTCTTTTTTGTTAAGCGATTATCACACGGCACCGCGCAGATAACGCAGACAGGCTCCGTACTCTCCGCGCAGACAGGCTCGTAAACCGCCTTACCGCGCGGAGCATCGTTTTGTTTTTTCGAATTCCATTTTTAAATTGCAACACGTCCAGTTTCAATTTGACATTCGAATCGACAAACTAATAAAAACAAAATGTATTGAAATGACATTAGTGACAGCTCGATTTGTCAAAAGCTTGTGTCATTTCCATACATTTTGATTCTATTTGTTTATTATTTTAGCTCCCCTGTGCTCACGATGATCCACGCTCATAGGCGGTGCCAGTGTGAAAGGTATCAGCGGATTCAATAGAAGCCAATGCAACATGAGATGCGCCTTCACCGCCTACCGCGGGGATGCGCGGTACCGTGTGTTAATCGCCTTAGCTTTCAAATAAAATACCATCTCGCCTGTAATTCCCGAAGGATAAGCCAAAGATGTACCGGTACACCTACAGTTTGCCGGTATTTTTAGGTAGGTACATCTTATCCTATTGCTTTCGACCTGGCACAAATCCTGCTACGCTAGAGATTCTGAGTTCAATTTTCAGGTCGAGTAAAGTTATCGGGTTTATCAATGAAGTTCGCACTAGCAGCTAGGAGTTTACATTTGTGCCTGTACAATAGACTCACCCCAAATAACATGGGACCTACTAAACATACCGACGAAATAAAGGAGTACAGTTCTCCCCAAACTTATTGTCCGGGTTGAAGTTGGCACGTGCTAACTTCGGATAAAGAAAAATATTCGATTTTAATAAATATAAACGAAAGCTCAAGTCGTAGGCTGTCGCTTTAAATCATTCTAATCCAATATTTTTTTATTTCCGATTTTTACGGCCTGGTTAAAGTTAGCACGTGCCAACTTCAACCCGGACAATAAGTTTGGGGAGAACTGTACTCCTTTATTTCCTCGGTATGTTTAGTAGGTCCCATGTTATTTGGGGCGAGTCTATTGTACAGGCACAAATGCAAACTCCTAGCTGCTAGTGCGAACTTCATTGATAAACCCGATAACTTTACTCGACCTGAAAATTGAATATCTTGCAGGGTTCAGGAGATATCAATATAAATATTTGTAGGGTTGGAAATAGACATGAATCCGGGCTACATCGCGGCACAAAGATATTATTCATATCCATTCTATAGTGGTCGGTAGTCGGCAATCGGGTATCACCATACAAATAAAAAAGAAACATTGTTACATACAATTTCTTCGGTCTAATAGTCGCTAACGGGAAAAAATCGGCTATTATATTCGGATAAAAATCGGATAGGTATCAACATATCATAATATTATTGTATAAATATTACAATAAATGTGAAAAAACTACACGCAACACGCAAAAACTACTGAACAGATTTCGATGACACTTCACAGTATTATAGCAATATAAATCAGTACGTCAACCATGAGTTCCATTGAATTTGAGTTCCTTACGTTGAGCGCCTCTAGCGGTTACGTAAGGAACTAAAATCTGCTATGAGATTACAGCGTTTCGATGCGTAAAAAACCTATCGAAAGCCATTCGATAGATCTCATGGTTGAGGTACAGTACTGGTAGCCGTATAAGTAAAAGTAAAATTATTGCAAAGTCAATTTTAGGGTTAACAACGCGCGAGTGGTACTTGACAAGGCTATGGTCATTGTTTACCATCAGGCGGGCCGTATGCTTCTATTATGTTTTAAAATTAAAAGCACTAACTAAAAATCCAAAAATAAGCCTTTTATGTTGGAAAATGTATTACCTACTTGTAGAGTTGGTGACAAGTTATTATAAACAATATCTACCGAAAACAGTTTTGTTTATAGCAAAATTTTGTTTATAACAAAACTGTTTTGAAAACAGTATTATTTATAACAAAACTGTTTTGAAAACAGTATTATTTATAGCAAAACTGTTTTGTTTATAGCAAAGTTTTGTTTATAGCAAAGTTTTGTTTATAGCAAACTGTTTTAAAAACAGTTTTGTTTATAATAAAACTGTTTTGAAAACAATTGTTTTTATAATAAAACTGTTTCTTAGCTTGTCATGCCTGTAATACATCTTCCAATATACGAGGCATATTTTTGGATTTTTAGTTAAAACTTTTAACGCAGTCGGATTTTTTGTTTCGTTGAATAATTTGTTTTATTTTGATATACTGATCCTGGGCAGTAGCTACGAATCTAGCGATACCTCTCAAGCTAAAATCCATCGAGCCTTTCAGGCCGTAGAGCATGGCACACAATTATACATACTCTTGAAAAGCATAACCCTCCTTCTGGCACAGTCGGGTAAAAAGTACCTGTATATGGTAACTCAAAACGGTTTTACTTGACCTTTCAGTTTGCAGACGGTGAAATAGATTAAGTATATTTAACTAAGCAAGTGTGTGCGCGCCTACGATATTAACGAGAGCAAGTAGTTGTAGTCATAATTATATAAAGTCATCGTTCGGTTTTTTTGTTTGTTTTATACTTCATTCATCAGCACACTTCATTCTCGTGCAAAAAATACCCTGTTAAAGTCAAATAAGTCAGAACCGTAGTAAAAGCTTACAAGTGAATACCAAGAATTAAGTCTGATGTGTATCTTGAAGCGAGAATTTACCTTATATTTACAGTGAATCGGGACTTTTTTTACTGAGAATTATTCAAAATAGAGTAACCATAAGTCACGATTAAAGGGAACAGAAAAGCTTACTAACCCGAAGATACCTATATATTTATATATATAAAACTAGTTTCGTCTCGCGTAAAAATCGGACAAAGAAAAATATGGGATTAAAATTATTTAAAATGACAGCCTACGACTTGAGCTTTCGTTTTCATTTATTACAATCCTATAATTTTGGTTCTCTGATTTTAACGGCCGGGTTAAATTGAGCTCGTGCCAACTTCAACCCGGACAATAAGTTTGGCGAGAACTGTATTAAGATATAGAAGACGAGCACGTTTATATGTATATAGCACATATTTATTTACGCCAACCCAACGCGTTCGAACTGCTAGACAACACCGACTCAATTACCGCGCAGCCACCGCGCGTGGGCCATGAATATTTTAAACGTTGTTGCCTAGGAAATAGAATTCACATTTCCCATTAAAGCTGGTGGTGGTATTTATACTTTCGCGTCGTCAGTTTTCAGCTTAAAATAGCACATGAAATTTGTTCAAATAGGTAAAGAAATTATCTACGATGTGATAAATAAATAAATATTTTTAGGACATTTATTTTACAAAGTACCATTTATTCTAGTGATCTAGTCCCAAACTAAGCATAGCTTGTACTTACGCGAACTAGACATTATACACGACTGTAAATACGTTTTTTTATTGTAAGTACATACTTATAATAAAAAAAAACCAGGGCAAACACAAACATTAAATTTATGTTCATCACATAAATATTTGTATCCTGTGGGAATCGAATCGACCTCGTGATCAGCAGTCCGGTACTCGAACCACTAGACCACAAACGTCGTTTTGTTTATCTATACAAATATTATAAAGAGGAAAGATTTGATTGTTTGCATTGAATAGGCTCCGAAACTGCTGTACCGATTTGAAAATATTCTATTATAAAGCTACTACATCTTTACCGAGTAAAATAGGCTATAATTTATAAAAAATACTTACATAGACCACGCGGGCGAAGCCGCGTGCGGAAAAATAGTAAAATGTACTTTTCTAATGTAGATAAATACAAAAAGTTAAGTTAAGTTAGGTCTTGAGTTTGTATCTAGGGTAGCTTAGGCTTATATTGAGAGACGATGCTAAGCATAAACTTAGGCTTCCGTATGTCAAATGTAATACAAATGTGACATACGGAAGCATTACTTTACGCTTAGCATCATCTCTGAATATTACTCTTAGGCTAATATTCAGAGACGATGCTCAGCGTAAAGTAAGGCTTAGGCTGATATTCAGAAACGATACTCAACATGAACTTATGCTTCCGTATGTCAAATTTGTATGACAATTTGACATACGGGAGCCTAAGTTTATGCTTAGCATCGTCTCTGAATATTAGCCTTAGACTCCTTAGGCTCTTCGAAATTATCTACACATTCATAATCATGTATGTATAATGAATGAATTATTAATATGCGCATGATTACAAAAAGTCGAGAGGTTCTGGCCTTGCATCCGAACTCGAGAATTGCTATAGTCCGCGCGGAACTAGCGCGCTTTAGGTAGGAACGGGGGTGAGGCGGTGGGTTTCTGTGAACGAAAACAAGCGCCGCCGCCCCTCCGGGCCACCGTGCGCAGGTGACCTCGCCCCTCCGTCCCGCCACTCACATACCTAAGGCGCGGCCAACTAGTTCCGCTTAGACTATAGTAGCATATCCTTAGGCTATCACTACTTTTGTTTATCCATAACCATGTCTAATAGCAAAACATCCAATAAATTCGTGTAGTAAAAGCGAATTTTATTCGCACAACTTTCTGTGCCTCGATTTAAAAAATAACTGGCCTGAAGTATTTTCTAAACTACCTACATTTTTCGACGGTGAACTTTTTATTTCACGATTTTTCGCGATTCGTTTCTACTCTTTTAGTATACAATTTTTTGTGTGGTGATCCATGGCCGATTTGAGTTCTTTTAGGTGCATTGTTCATTTCAATTGTGTAGGTACAGTTTAGCTAGAATTTTTCACACCTTAGGTTTCAGCTTTATAACCGTGTTTATAGCTATTAAGAACATCTTAGGCTTAATATTCAGAAACGATACTAAGCATAAACTTAGGCTTTCGTATGTCAAATTGTCATACAAACTTGACATACGGAAGCACTACTTTACGCTTAGCATCGTCTCTGAATATTAGCCTTAGTGGCTTATGTAAGTTTAGGAGTGAGATCAACGTTGCGCTAAGAAAATGTGGAGGCCTAAAGACCTAAATTTCATATATAAAAATATCAATCTGATAATATACTCATCCTTGGCTATAGACTGGACCTGAGTGATTGGTCAGACGAACAACGACAAAGTAAATCTAAAAGGGAATACTCAATACTCAATATATTTATTGCACTCCACAATGTTTTTTTAACAGTTGTTATCATAATAAATAAAGTATCAATCATGGACCCTGTCGGGCACGGCAATGTAGGAGAGAGGAGGAAGGTATTTTGTTAAACTTGCACATTTTTCTTGTTTTTTACTTTATACATATTTATATATTGTATCCAATGACATTAAACATATACTATAGTTTATCTATTTATTCTATCTAAGTATTTGCATAGCGTATTTGTATAGGAATATATTTTATAATTAATTTATTATTGTTTATTGATATTTATTGATAAGTATTTATTATTATAGTTTTATTGATTTAATAAGTATTTTTGTTGTTGTTTTTCATTTAAGTATTCATTTAAATCGTAGTAGCATTTTTTTATTAGTAATTCTTTTAGTTTCTTAATAAATATATTGTCTTTTTTCTCATTTTTAATTGTTTGCGGTAGATTATTATATATTTTTATTGACATAACAAAGGGACTGGTTGAATGCATTTGTAGTCGGGAGTTAGGTAAATTTAATCTATCTCTATGTCTTAGTGTGTAAGGTAGTTGTTTATCTTCTCGTTTAGTATAGAACTCTTGGTGTTTACGTACAAATTTGCATGTTTCTATAATATATATGCAAGGTAGAGTTAGGATGTTTAAGCGTTGGAAGTGAGGTTTACAGCTATCAGTAGGTTTTATATTAACCAGAATGCGCATAAGCTTTTTTTGCAAGGTGAAGAGGGCTGATGCTTCTGTACTATTTCCCCACAGGGTGACGCCGTAGCTTAGCCACGAGTAAGCATAAGCATAGTAAGTGACAAGCGCAGTTTGTAAATTCGTTGATTTTTTTTGGAACTGGGGACACCGCGGCGGTCGTGCGAAAACCGCGAATGACCATAACCTAACTTACTTAACCTAACTAACCTACTTATCCTAACTTCATATAAACTTGTCGCGGATAAATCTAGACAGAAACTCTCAGACAAAAATTGTGTGAAAATCTCATGCTCGGTTGGTTCTTCAATCCTCATGCTGCAGGCAATGTCCCCGGTAACTGCAGGGCTGTATACTGGCATCAATCACTCGCATAGTTAAATGTGCTTTGTTATAATTGAGCATGGAATGTTGTCCTTACCTTTTGGGCCTGGGCAGATTTTCATGACCTTCTTTGTATGAAATTATCTGGCAAATAATTAGGAGGTCGTGGTGAAACATGTCCTTAGTGTTTGTGTAATAATTTCAATTTTTTTTAACAATGTTCACGTTTCATCGGAGTCTGTTGTTATTTGTCGGCGAACACTACAGATCAGACTGATACAACCTGACCTATATCTGCTAGACATTCATTAATTATGCGCCCCGTTCTACGTATATAGGTTGATTATCGATCCAGGAGCGGGTCAAGCCGATTCCAAGATCAAAGTCACAACTCACAATATTAACACCGATCGCGAAGAAGCGTTTAGATATTCTCAAATTACATCACGTCCAGTTAGCAAGTGGTATCTAAATATATAAAACTCATAGGTGACTGACTGACTGACTGACTGACATAGTGATCTATCAACGCACAGCCCAAACCACTGGAGGGATCGGGCTGAAATTTGGCATGCAGGTAGATGTTATGACGTAGGCATCCGCTAAGAAAGGATTTTGATAAATTCTACCCCCAAGGGGATTAAAATAGGGGATGAAAAATTGTATGAAACTTTGTCAGTTTTAAACCGATCGGGCTGAGACTTTGCATGCATATAGCTACCATGACGTAGGCATCCCCTAAGAAAGGATTTTGATAATTTCCACCCCTAAGGGGATAAAATAGGGGATTAAAGTTTGTATAAATCTTATTAGATTTTCGACTGATTGAACTGAAATTAAAGATTGGAGCTACTATGATGAAGACGTCCGCTTAAATAGGATTTTGATAAATTCAACCCCCATGAGGATAAAATAAGGGATGATAGAGGATGTAAATGGAGTAGTTTGTTTGAGTTTTTTCACACGCTAAACAAAACTAAAGCCGCAAAAAATTAATACTACTTCTTAACGCGAGCGAAGCCGCGGGCAAAATAATTAATAAATTTCGACCTATGTAGGGGTGAAATAGACGATGAAAGTTCATATGGAACAAAGTAACTATTCCACGCGGACGAAGTCGCGGGCAAAAAGCTAGTACTTCTGTGCACCGGCTTGTTTACCATAAGACCGTACCGCAACCCAATTTTTGTGGTAGACTGATTATCAGTCTTTTTGGGCTTCTGTCTACCACTCAAGATTTCATAAGTCTAAGTCAAAGTTAAATGTTTTATTTCAATTAGACCATATCAATAGGTACTTTCGAAAAGTCAAACTAGTTGCACGGTTCCAAAAAGTGAATCTTATGGAGAAGAGCCGGCAAGAAACTCCATAGACACTCCTTTCAAAACATGTTGGTTACAATAATTTTTATTTTATTTACAATCTTGTTTTGGATAGCCACTGAGAATAGTGCAGTTTGCATAAGATTTACAGAAAATAGTAAAATATTGTAATACTTAGCAAGTACGAGCTGACCAGTCCCGGGTCGAGCAGTGTTGTTGGGTTTTCTGTGAAATTCCCAGTAGCAGTTCGAGTCTGGATTTGTGCCCGGTTGATGGCAATAGGCTGGGGTGAGCCTATTGCCATCTTTGCTCGACCCGGGAGTCGAACCCAGGACCTCTTATAGCGCGTGGTCGCGCTTGGGACCACTAGACCAACGAGGCAGTCCTCTATTCACTTTCAAAAATAATTTCCCCAAGACAATGACGAAGTATTGCTTTAAAAAACAACTTTTTTCGTCGGTTGAAAATAACAACTGCGCTGCCAACTGAAAGTTTTCCATGTCCTGTCTCTGCCCAATCACGAAAAAGTCACTCGAGTTAACGGAAAGAGTAAAACAAAACGACAAAATTGAATAAAAGTCAAACTGTGTTGTAAAAGCGGATTTGTCAGGTTTGAGTTGTGAGTTTGTGACCGTTTCAAATACCGATGTTTGATTAAATGCAACATAGTTTTGTGAAGTCCAATTTGTGTTGCAGTTTTTGATGATAGGTACCTACATATTACATATCTGCCATCACGTCTTTTTCCGAAGGGTTTTTTTATTTATTTGTTTGGGGCTACAATATTACTGCGACCTTAGCAGGTCTAATGTGATCGCCGCTTGATGATCGACATTTTTAGATAGGTATTTTTTAGATTTTTTTTTATTACCTTCTACTGGCATTCTGGTAGGTGGCATGCGCGCCTCAACCCCGTACTTCCCGAAAGGTGAAAAAACTCCTGGCATGCTTTTGTACTGGCACGTGAGCTTGCAGAATCTCGATACACATGCCAGTGGCCCGTTCTTACCAGTAACGCATGCTTTTGGGCGAGGAACTAGCATTTGTGTATCACGGGCTTTATATACTTAGCCGTGACTGCACTAGACTCGATAGGTACCAAGTCGCCGACAGATCGCCTTATCAACACAGAAAAGCATTCCTGTTTAATGGAAATTTCGGCTGCCTCGTTCTATTGTCCTGCAAGCCAAAATGGACCTAGTGAACATAGAAATAGAATGGTGCTGCGGATTTAAGGGTTTTAGTTTGAGGCTGGTTTGTGACTCAATACCTCAATTTGTTTTTTATAAATATCCTGGGATATTTTACACAGCACCATTTAGTCTCAAACTAAGCAGAGCTTGTACTATACTATACAGTAAATGTAATACTTAAATACTTTTTTGAAAATATATACTCGTACATAATACATAGAAAACACCAAGACCATAACAAATATTCAACACATAAACATTGTAAACACATAAATATTTGTGTCCTGTGGGAATCGAACCCAAGATCTCAGGTCGGTACTCGAACCACTAGACCACAGACGTCGTCAAACATTATTTATATCAATCAAAAGCCTTGTAAATCCTGCAATGCATTGAGATTTTAACTATTAACCATCATACATCGCAATTATCATGTAGATCAAAGAGTAGAATATATTTTTACTGAGTATTTCATAGAAAATCCCATTAACCTTTGCTTGACCCGGAAATCGAACCCAGACCCTCTGGACATTTATTTAATATAAGATCGATTTCACATACCTACATTTTTTTTGTATGCAACACCATTTTTGACATCGGGGCATAATGAGAAACTAAGGCAATCCGATGAAAAGTACTAGGGTAGCATAAGCTGTACGAAGATAGTAATGGTTTTCGTCGCTTGGGGCGCTGTGTATGACGTCTGCTCTGACGACGACTTTGGAATAACGGGCCACAGTAGGTACTAGGGCTACATAAAAATGAAACATGGCATTGTATGCGAGTTCCGGTAATGTACAATTTAACTTCGGTTGGAAATCGATGTATCCCTTGGTTTTTAACCCCTGACGCAAAAACGACGGGGTGTTATAAGTTTGACGTGTGTGTGTGTGTGTTTGTGTGTGTGTGTGTGTGTGTGTGTCTGTGGCATCGTAGGTCCCAAACGGATGAACCGATTTTGATTTTGTTTTTTTTATTTGAAAGGTGAATTAGTCGGGAGTGGCTATGTTTGATGAAAATCGGTCCAAGATGGCCGCCGCCACAAAATAGCGAAATACATATTTTTTCACAAATCCCTCAATATGGGTATCAAATGAAAGGGCTTAACTAGGAGAATACTATACACTATCATAAATTGCAAATCCAAGATGGCCGCCACCACAAAATGGCAAATTAAATTTCGTGTCGGGGTTTTCTAAATTTTTAATTTTTACATTGAGGCATTCTTGTGAAATCATTTATTTTAAAGTAAGAAATATAAAAAATATGAGACTTGACGGGACGGTACCAGGTACCAGCGGTGGTGCGCCACCTAGCGGGATAAAAATGCAGTTTCCCACCCCAGTAACTGAATGATTAAATTGAATTTGGAATTAATCTCTCCTACCAGCGGGCCACTCAGTCCCTTTGATGTAGCTAAATAGCTACGGAAGCTATTCAATTAAGTGCATAGTGCAAGCCACCTCGCTTAACTTGTGGTGATCGCCGATAAACGGCAACTAATCTAATATCGAGGTTCAATTATCTATCCCGGGATAGATGCCTGATTTTGCGTAAACTATTAAAGTGAAACGTATATTGTGGAGATCAATTCTATTAGCTATTACATCATCATCATCATCATGTCAGCCAAAAGAGGTCCACTGCTGAACAACGGCCTCCCTCATTGACTTCCACAGGGACCGGACGCATGCTACCTGCATCCAACGACTTCCAGCGACCTTTACCAGGTCATCGGTCCATCTCGTTGAAGCCCATCCCACGCTGCGCTTTCCGGTGCGTGGTCTCCACTCGAGAACCTTTCTGCCCCAGCAGCCATCAGTTCTACGAGCTATGTGCCCTACCCACTGCCACTTTAGCTTGCTAATCCTTTCAGCTATGTCGGTCGCTTTGGTTCTTCTACGGATCTCCTCATTTCTGATTTGATCGCGTAGAGAAACACCAAGCATAGATCGCTCCAAAGCAAGCATAGCTATTACATAGCAGGAGAGAATATATGTCATTGGTCTAGGTTTGTACATAACAGACCATCACGCCTGTATTCCTCAAACGTTAAGGCAGCGGTGTACTAATGTAATCGTTATACAATATTCATGACTTTATAGTATACGAAATAATATACAAGGTGGAAGAGACATCGACGCACATCCGAATACCATGAGTTCAGTACATGATTCTGGACTCCCCTGCGTTGAAATTTTCCGTAACTTTTTTCATAAATTTTTCAATTTTTTCTGCAGTTTCTTTTACTTGAACGTGTAAAAAAACATTATTTATATCTACCCAAATTAGATTTACAATTAAAAAATAATTATTTTGGATCTCGCGCGCGATTACATTCAACCCTAGGTCATTTTATTTTTGACCTTGAGTAAAACCTTGTCACGACGTTTGTGCGTCGATGTCCCTTCCACCTTGTATACCAGTCACCCACGCGCAGCTTCGCCTACGTTTCCCGGTAGAATTAAAAAAGTACTTATGTAATGTCCTCACCTTATGTAACCGACAGCAGCGCCTCCTACTGGGTCTAATTGTGTATTCAAACCATCCAGGAATCCATTGAAATACACATATAACTTTCAACCAAATCGGTCCAGCTGTTTAGGGGGCGTTAGGTGACAAACGCACTTACAGAAGAATTATAAATAATTTAATATTTTATTTTAGAAAAATAATAATAAAATACTTCTATCTAAAATAATTGTATTCAATTTGCATAACCGTTTATGCAACATAAGTACATTTTTATTTGACAAAAATCTCCATTATTTTGCGATGTGTGGGCTACGTACGATTATCGATACAGCTCATTCACCCCTCTGCGTCCCACCCACCCATACAAACGACTGCCTGCGCCCCCTCCGCAACGGGCGCGGTGAATCTCGCCAATTTGTGTTTGTATTGCTATATTTTAAGTTGTTACTAAAAAACAAGTAACCTTTTCCCGTGACGTCGTTACCGTAGAAGTTGAATTTTTCCCCCGTTTTTGCAACATTGTTCATTGATACTCCGCTCCTATTGGTCGTAGCGTGATGATATATATATATATAGCCTTCCTCGTTAAACAGGCTATCTAAAACTGAAATATTTTTTCCTTCGATCTTCGATCCTTCGAGCCTTCGATCGTTCGAACGTTTCTGAAATTAAAGCGTTGAACCTAGATTGTTCGAACGTTCCTAAAATTAGCGCGTTGAACCAAACAAGCAAACGCACAAACTCTTCAGTTTTATAATACATTTATACATTTATAATAACAATATCTGGGACATTTAATTTAATTTCTTTTCTTTTTACAAACTCTAATATATATAGTTAATAAAAATATAATTACATATAAATAGAAAAATATAGTTATAACTACATAATAGAATACCATATAATAAAAATAGCTGTAGTATTATAATATATATATATATATATATATATATATATAAATATGTGATAAAATATGTGAAAACATGTGATATAAATCACAGCTTAATAATTACCTATATAATATACATAATAGTCAATGAATATCCATTTAAAACTTCCTCCTCTCTCCTACATCTTGCCGTGCCGACAAGGCCCACACATGTTTCTTATATTATACCATTGTAACATCTATTTAACTTGTGGAGTGCAATAAATGTATTGAGTATTGAGTATTGAATATTACACATAGATATTATACAAGTATGTTGCACGCGGTGTTAGTCGCGTAAATCCAATTTTCAACCGACTTCAAAAAAGGAGGCGGCTCTCAATTCGACAGTATTTCTTTTCTTTTATGTTTGTTATCTCAGAATTTACGACTGGGTGAACCGATTTTGATGATTCTTTTTTTATTAGAAAAATTAGTGCTTCCAGATTGGTCTCGTATACATTTTATCGTAATCCGGTGAGCGGTTTTAAAACAATCGATAATAATTTAAAAAAATATATATGATATTATGGTTTTCTCAGAAACCTCGCTGTTAGTGCCGGGCAGTACGTTTAGTTGGCCTCCCCATATAATTTAATAGTACAAAACAAAATACATCTATAATCCACTAAAACTCTCAAAATAAAATATGTTTAAACAAAAAACAAACCGCCTTCAAAAACACTTAGAATAGGTTTGGCGGTGCCAAACTACAAATTTAATTTAAATATGACTTTAGTTGATGTCTGTTTGGCACCGCCTCCAAATTAGAAATCATAATGTAAATATGTACCTGTTATTTTTTGCTTTTTAGTTCCTAGGTGTTTTTGGAATGGATTTTTTTTTAAGAATAACTTATTCCTAATTCAGTGGGAAAATTTTCCCACATACTACAAAATACTTTGCAGAAGCAGAAGAAATAAAGAGAAATACGTAGACCACGCGGGCGAACCCGCTGGCGGAAAGTTAGTACTTCATAAATTATACCAAGTTATTTCGATACTGGAGTTTCTTTGAAGAAATCTGAAGCCCCAACATACACCTATAACATTTTGCAATAATTAGCGTATTCATAATTAAAGTATCAACATTAAATAATAATTATTTCAATGAACGGCAGTATATATTATCAAAATATTTATTCTGAAAGCCAGTTTAAAATACGTAAGCGTATTCCGTAAGCCTCTTATATTCTGTTTGAAGCCGCGCGTTCCAATTAAATTAAAACGTAACGTTTCTGAATATTATTTTAATAAAAATATTTCACCATTTTCGGCGATTTGGTGTGAAGTAAAAACCTTGCATGTCTGGCTGAAATACTTTTGAGGGATTATAACACAGTGTGAGTATGTACATTGATTCAACTTTTGTATTATCTACTATATAAAAATAAGTCGGGTTATCCTTCCTGACGTCGTCGGGTTATAACTCCAGAACGCACGAACCGATTTCCACGGTTTTGCATTCGTTCGAAAGGTCTCGGGCTCCGTGAGGTTTATAGCAAAGAAAATTCAGGAAAAATTTCAACAGAAAAGCGGGTTAAAAAGGTTATCAAGAGCACGCGGGCGAAGCCGCTGGCGGAAAGCTAGTCTTCTATATAAATAAATGAATTATCGAAATGTTTGGACGCGCATAACTTCCGAACAACTGTACCAAATTGGATAATTCTTTTTTTGCTGTGATAGTTATTGTTAGAACAAGGTTTGTATGTAAATTATTTTTTTTAAATCACCGGGTAAAGCAGGCGAATCTGCGCACGGCTCCTAATTTTGATTAAAAATACCCATATTTTTTACATACAATGTGGACAAAGCAAAAGAAGTATGAAGTATGCCAGAATGGACTGCTACGTTAGAGGTGGTTAAATAATTGGTTCGATTCCCGGGTGGAGCAAAAGTGTTGTTGAGTTTTTCTTTTAGATTCAGCAGTTACGATTCTGGATTTGTACCCGGTTCATGGCAATAGCTACCTAAGCTCGCCCGCTGTGTGGACTATAATAGCTTAACCCCTCTAATTCTGAGAGGAGACCCGTGCCCAGCAGTGGGACAGTATATGGGTTGATTATTATTATATTATTTTATATTAAAATCGCAAATTTATCACGATTGGTGCGATATAATGGGTTGATGATAAAGAAAAAGAAACAGAAGGAACCCTCGGAATTATAATTATATTGTAGTTACATTATTAAGATATCCGAATTTGTTTTGGTCTCCGAAAAAGATCGAAATAACGAAAAATATTCGAGCGACAAACAATATTAACATGACATACACAACATAACATACGACCACGCCTGTAACCCCGAGGGATAAAGCAGATGTATACTATAACCCACAGTTCGCGGACATGTTCTCATGTAAACAAGGGTAAGGCTATCCGATAATTTCAAAGATATGACACAAAGCTTCACGCCTCTGTCTTATTGGGGTAGGCAGAGACTATAGATTTCCACTCGCTACGATTTTGGGACATTTCATAAATATGACACATATATTCACGCCTTTCCTATTGGGGTAGGCAGAGACTATAGATTTCCACTTGCTACGATACTGGCACAATCTACGGCCTCGTGATCAGCAGCCCGTACTCGAACCACTAGACCACAAACGTCGTCAAACCCTGTCCGACCCGAAAGGGGTGTATAGGTATCCCAATCACATTACCAAATAAAATAAAATATTCATAAAATTAAGGCTGTTAATGAAGTTGGTATGTCACCTTCCTGATAAACAATTTACTGAATTGAAATCATCAACAAAAGATACTGATGTTATACGCCTGCACTATTCCCTGGGCTTGCAAACTTAAGTTTGCAAGCCCAGGGAATAGTGCAGGCGACCAAGGCCACAAACTGGACACAACAATTCCTTTTGTTGTTGATTTGCTTCCTTCCTTCGGCTTTTAATTTGCCGTGTCGTCGGGTAAAAATAATTAAATAGATAATAAAACTACTCGTAAATTGAGAATCATTGATTAAGGTGAGTAATAAATAATCCCCCGAAACGCGTCTCATCGTATCGTCCAAAGTTCAATAGGGAGGGGAAACCCAAACTCCAGTCTGCTACTGGAAAAACCCAATATTCAGATCAATATACTACGAACATTTAGTAGGTAGTAACTATGCCGAGCCCAAAAAACCTGACAAGCATTTAATATTCAACTTATCATATAACATCACGCCTGTATTCCCCGAAGGAACAAGCAGTACCTATTGTAAGTAAGCAATCAGTAGGTACATATACCCACAGTATGTTTAGGTCCCATGTAATAGGGGGCCTATTGCCATCAACCCACTAACACTGCTCGACCCGGGACCTGTAGCGTAGTAGTCGCGCTTGAGACCACTAGACCAACGAACTGCGGATATGGTAATCGATAGGGCAGTAAGTCAAAGGTACCAATTTATTTCTAACCAATTGATTACTGTGTTACTACTGTAAAAAACATGTTTTTCTTTCTTATTTCTATTCTTTCTTTCAACATAAAATCCAGTGTTTTGTTTTATCAGAAATTGTGATTAAAAGTTTAGAAAGCCCCCGACACGAAATGTAATTTGCCATTTTGTGGTGGCGGCGATCTTGGATTTGAAATTTATCATAGTGTTATAGTATTCTCCTAGTTAAGCCCTTTCGTTTGATACCCATATTGAGGGAGTGAAAAAATATGTAATTCACTATTTTGTGGCGGCGGCAATCTTGGACCGATTTTCATCAAACATAGCTAAGAACACTCCCGACTAATTCACCTTTCAAATAAAAAAAACACGATGCCGGAGACAAACACACACACACAGACACGTCAAACTTATAACACCCCGTCGTTTTTGCGTCGGGGGTTGACAAAATCGAAACTAAGTACCTTTTCTGACTTACTACTACTTACTTATCGATTACCACGGGCAGCGAAGCAGTTACATAAATGAGTTTCTTCGTATCGATGTCACGACATTGAAGATCGCGTCTAGTCTTAAGGTTGGGTTACTCAATGAACTATGCACCTCCACGCGTGTCCAGCCGCTTAATGTAAAAGGTTGAAACTTGAAGCAATAATAAAAATTGTACCCGTATTATACACATCAAGCAAGAAACTTGCTTCGTGTAAATGGGCCTTTAATCAGCAGTGAGTTTTACGAGCTGAATAGATAGAAATACTCGTAGTACCTCATTTATTGCTTCAATTTTATTGTATACATAAGACAAGGAACGAACAAACTAGAAACTAAATACCTATGTCTTATTAAAAAATAAAAACTGTTATAATACATTATTATAATATTACTAATACATCGTTTTATGTGCTAAGTTTCATGTAATTGCAATGCTTGTAAAAGGCCGCTAAGTCATACAGCGTACAGCATTATAAAATGTAACACCTTATTTATACACTTAGTACGCAATAAATCTTTTGAATTTGAATTTGAACGTTTCTGCAGGTATGAGGTGTGATGTCCCTCCGACCAAGCGCAAGTTATGCCTGGCGGGCCACTGCCCGACGGTTTTTTTTTTTTTTTTTAGGACGGATGTAGATTCTAGCTCAGGAGCTTTAGAATCTTAACCGGGCAAGCCCGACGGTTGATGTCGGGCGGTTATATATATGCAAGTTGCACGGTAAACTTCACTTGCGCGATTCAGGATTGGTCACTTCATATAAGTTATTATATAGCTTGATAGATTTCGCTACAAGTTTAAATGATCATAAATCCTTATTATATTACGCGATTTAGACTCGGCCGTACCTTTTAAAAGCCTTTTTTGTCTAATAGAACAGGGTAAATGCAACAATTATAAATAAAGAATTGCAGTTTATTTTATATCATAAACGGTATATGTTTCGTTCGCCTGAAGCAAGCGAACAACGAAACGAACGAACGAACGAAGCAACCTTTGCAAAGCGGAACTGTAAAGACCGTGTTGCCAACCCATTTGGCTTTACAAATGAAAGGCGCGCCCTTTGAACCACGGTTTCAAATAAAATTAACGCACATACTTATAACATTTATAAGTAATAACAATTCGTATTTCTGTGGCTTTTAAAAGGATCACTTCAAATACACTGTCGAAAGAGGTCTAAAAAATTTAAAAGTAATTCGTGTATTCAAAGTTATAAATAGGTACAGATATTACTAAGCCGCCTATTTTTCCTGGATCCTTGATTCGATTCTACGGGTTGAGCAAAGTTTTAATGAGGTTTTTCTATAAAATCAGGTCGATATCAAATAGCAGGTCGGAGTTTGGAATTATGTCCTACTAATGGCAATAGGCCCCTCCTATTACATGGGACCTTGAAATACCAGCGATCTGCTAAATACAAAATCTACTTTATTTAAGTATATGTCATATTTCTTAGTTTGGTTTTTTGCCCGATTAATAACCTACCCTTACCTAACCTATATTAAAAATTTAGAAAACCCCCGACACGAAATATATTTTGGCGGCCATCTTGGATTTGAAATTTATCATAGTGTATAGTATTCTCCTAGTCAAGCCCTTTCATTTAATACAAATATTGAGGGAGTTGTGAAAAAATATATAATTAGCTATTTTGTGGCGGCGGCCATCTTGGTCCGATTTTCATCAAACATAGCTAAGAACACTCCCGACTAATTTACCTTTCAAACAAAATCAAAATCGGTTCATCCTTTCGAGAGCTACGATGCCACAGACACACACAGTCACGACAAACTTTTAACACCCGTGCTAACAGTGGCTATCCCTTCGAGTAATACAGGCATGATGGGATTTATTGATAACTAAACCACGCAGTCACTTTGATGATGTAATGACAATTATATCAGTCGCTATGAATGATACGTAATAGGTATTGACCATTGCTCGTGAACTATGGAGTAATGACCTCAATAACACAAGGCGACGAAGTCTGCGACTTACGTAGTTACGTTTATTACCCCTTTGTACTATTTCATCGTCGTTTTCCATTCATGATTCATAAAATTGCCCCTTCTTACTATTATATTATTTATTACTAAACTATTAGGTATTATTTTTCTTTGTTTTTTTTTTGTACATTGTGTAATATGTATTTTATTGAGTATTAATTTAGGTTAGATTAGTTTCTTTAAATCACTGCATTATGATATCATCGATTAAGTTAATAAAAATAATTGACACTTACATTGGTTTTTGTTGTTTGTGCAATGAATAATAATAATTAAATTAATTATAGCTTCCCGCCAGCGGCTTCGCCCGCGTGGTCTTATAATTTTTTCCCCCGTTTTTGCAACATTTTTCATTACTACTCCGCTCCTATTAGTCGTAGCGTGATGATATATAGCCTATAGCCTTCCCCGATAAATGGGCTATCTAACATGGAAAGAATTTTTCAAATCGGTCCAGTACTTTTTGAGTTTATTCGTTACATACAAAAATACAAATCTTTCCTCTTTATAGTATTAGTGTAGATTATAGCTGCGTTTGTGATCACTCAAAAATATTAACACACAATATATCGTTACATGCTTTGGTATAATTTATACTTATCTTTTTAATATATAAAACAAAGTCGGGTTTATTACAAGTTTACATCACCTTATAACTCGAGAACTGCTGGATCTATTTTCATGATCTTTGATTTTTTGGATTTGTCTCCACCCCGAATATCAGTATAACTAATAAAAAAGCTAATGGGGTGTAACGGGGTTCAAACTTTACACGAGCGAAGCTGCGGGAAGAAGTTAGTTTAATATAATTCCACGCGTACTTGCCAGTCGAACACAGGTGCGCTCACCTTCTCGCAGAATCAGTGATCATAGGACATTGAGCATAGGACTTGTGAACATATTGTCATTTTTGCATGTTCTCCTAGTATGTTCAAAAGTCTTATATTTAAGGAGCTCACCTGATTTATATGTAGAGATGAGCATGACAGTTAAGTTACAGTTCTCGCCAAACTTATTGTCCGGGTTGAAGTTGGCACGAGTTAACTTTAACCCGGCCGTAAAAGTCAGAGAAAGAAAAATATTGGATTAAAATGATTCAAAACGACGAGTTTTAATTTATTACAATCCTATAAATTTATTTCTCCGATGTTTACGGCCGGGTTAAAACTAGCTCGTGCCAACTTCAACCCGGACAATAAGTTTGGCGAGGACTGTAAGTAAGATAATTTTTAATATTAGTTCGTAATATTAAAAATTCTTCCGCGCTGAGTCCAAATAAATGTTTATTTCTTTCTTTCTATTTCTATCTTTCTTTCTTCTTTCTAATATTACCCTAGCGTTTAATTAATTGTGTATTATATTCCACAGTTATTCTGTGAAATATAATACCCAATTAAGTCTCTAGTTTCTGCCTACCGTTGTGGGCAAAAACGTGGGTGTATGTATTCCACAGTTAATCTTTGAAATCAGGCCCTTGTCCAGTTCTAAACTAATATTACAAAGAGAATATAGTTTTTTTGTTGGTATGTTTGATACGATTTAATGAAAAAACTACTCGACCGATTTTTTAAATTCTTTCAACATTAAAAGCTACATCTTTACCAAATAACAGACTATGTTTTTTAAAATGTCCATCCGTGTGGAGCCGGGACGGGCGGCTAGTAATAAATAAACTATTACAGTAACCTTCAGGGTTCCAAAAGTGTTCAAGTCTATTTAAAATCAAGGCTGTGTTAAATATGTAAGGCTTTCGTGAACTTCAAGTGAATTAAGACTGCTTAAATATGGATAAAGGTCTCCTGTAGCCGTTGAATATAGAATAACTAACTTTGACCGACCTGTTAGGACTTGCAGCAGCGCAAGACGTCGGCGAGTTTTGAAATCTTATTACTTAAAAGTCAACGCCGCGTGCCGTTGCCTTTGCCCCCCAGGAATTAAGCTTTGTAATCATTTCTTGCGGAAGATATTTAAAACCGCAGTGTCTTTTACCGTTTTGTGGCTCGAAGGACCAGGTAACAAATAATGTTTAATCTTTTGGATTTTAAAGCAAATAACCCACGTGTTGCATTAAGAATGACAATAATTTTAGCATTAAGTAATCAGGTCTTCAAGTTTCTGTGGCTCAAAGGACCAAAAATAGAAAATAATACTCTTTATGACCGAAAGAATATTATGTTTTAGAATGTTAAAGTATCAAGCGGCGCCCGTGGTGCTTCGCCTTTCTATATCGAGAATGAAGTATTAATTATTCAATCTTCATATTTCAACTGATGGCGAAGTTGTCCAGTGCACTGGACGCATTCCCCGAAAGTTTGTGCAGAGATGTACCTACCATTGAAAATGTATTACGTCACTGAAAACATATTCGCCATTGATTGGTGTCCTAACAAGGCATCCCGCGCACCTGAGCGTCATCTAATCCCCTATCTATTGACACTGGATCCAAAATACATAATGCTATTCACATACGGAGCTCTACAACATCAAAGACCCATTCATCCTATTTTATTTGCTTGCTATTAAGGCCTGATATTTCATCATCTGTTGAACGCAGTTTACCTAACTATCCCGAAACTTTACCACATGTGACACTATGGGCCTCATAATAAGGCTCAAAGTCCCTTAGCAAGTTATGAAGAGAGCAATGCTTGGTATTTCTCTATGGAACCAAACCAGCAATGAGGAGTTGCCGACATAGCGAAAAGGATTAGCAAGCTGAAGTGGGGGCACACAGCTCGTAGAACTGATGGTCGCTGGGGTAGAAAGATTCTTGAGTGGATACTACGCAGCGGAAAACGCAGTGTGGGACAGCGTCCAATGAGATGGATCAAGTTCAAGTTCTTTATTACGTTCATGTGTTACATAGATGTTAGGATCAACATGAAGCCCGGTAAGGGCACAGCAATATAATAATGAGACAGATGATCATCATCAGACTAAAAGACTAAAAAACTGACTAAAATACTAAAAGATGGATAGACGACCTGGTAAAGGTCGCTGGGAGTCATTGGAGGCAGGCAGCATAAATGACCGCGACCGGTCCTCGTGGAAGTCATTTTTCAGAAGTGTGCCCCTTTTGGCTGATATGATGATGATAATCGTGAAATATCGCAATCAGATTATTAGTTCCAGAAAAATAGAAATAAATTCACCAACTGTAAAAATATAATCTCTATAGAATATTTCATCATATATATTACAAATGTAAATTGGTAATTTGTGGATTTGCTTATTGAATACAGAATTGGAAAGGTACTTAGAAATACTTGTCTATTCAATAAACATTTAGGTTTATGTACATTTATTACATTTAAATAAATACATTTATTATTATTAAATAAATGAGACCGCTTTTATGAGTTTGAATTATGCCGTTTACAATTTAGATTCTTTCTGAATGTTTTTTGGTTTTATCATTATGAAATAATAAATGTAATACAATATAGTCACTGGCCTCCTTATGTTTAGTGCTTTTTGGTTTTATTTATTTAAAATAATAAATGTATTTGTTAAAATGTAATACAATGTAATCACTGGCGTCCTTGTGTTAGGGGCGCCTGCTTTAGAAGCACTTCAACACCAACAGTGCAACGTAATGCGATTCGGCTGACGGATTTACACAACCAAAAATATCGAGGGGAACCCTGTTCCTGAGATATTTTTCTGAAGTCGTGTGTGAAGTATCAGTGGCCAACTGCTATAGACGACACTCAAGTCGTCATTAGAGAGCGACAACTGACCACCTCTCAATAGTTTATTTTTCGAGCCAGACCCATGGCCGACCAATGATTAGTTTACTTTACTCAGACTACTATGTGACTAGTAATGAGTTCAAATTAGGAAATACCCAATGTAAAATAAAAAATGTTAATGGATAAATAACGGTTAGTGTTACCACAAAACCCCGGTACCTAATTGTGATCAGTTGAATTACAGTTCTCGCCAAACTTATTGTCCGGGTTGAAGTTGGCACGAGATAACTTTAAACCGATTTTTTTTTATTATATACATATAATAGCTGTCAAGTTTTCAGTTTTTAATATGAAATCATTAAGAAGCAGTTAATAGTGCGCCAAAAGGGCGTGATTTTTCTCAAATTAAAAGTTATTTTTCTTATCTCTCAGTCAACATTAAAAAAGTACGATTCGTTTTAACCAGCGTAGTATTTTTTCCAATAATTAGTGTATCTTTGATACATCATTTGGGCCGATTTCGATGGCATGATAAAAATAAAATAATATTTCGACGTAAATAAATTGAAACAAGCTTATTCACTACAACATGTAAATAAAAGATAATACTTTAGTGCGTACTATGCAATGGCCGGTTTATCACTATGTGTGTGTGTGTCAATACACACAGATGTACTGTTTACACAGAATCATCAGAAGCCGCCGTGGATAAACGAATTATTCAGAATTCTGTCCCTGTTTCAATTTTATTTTCCACTCATGTTTATTTTGAGCAGTTACCATGATTTTTGAATAAATACGAAAAATATGCGTCAAATGAAATCTGTGAATCCTAGTTTGGTATAAATTCTATATTTGTAATATTCGACTACTACAAAAAACGTTCAGTATTACATAAGTACATAAATTCACGACTTTTCCCCATAGATTGGGAAAAGTCGTATTTCCCCATAGATGGGGAAAAGTCGTATTTCCCCATAGATGGGGAAAAGTCGTATTTCCCCATAGGCGCAAATTAAATGACAGAAAAAAATTTTTGGACAATTTTCGGCAAGGCTGTGGGGGAGGACTTTGTTCAGCCTCTTTTGGCCGATGTGATGATGATGATCTAGTCCCAAAATAAGCAAAGTTTGTACTAGACAATAGATTATAATACTTTTATACGGATTTTTTGGTAAATACATAATCCTCCTAGCCTTATTCCCAACCATGTCGGGGTCGGCTTCCAGTCTAACCAGAAAATCAGTATTTTACACGTAGCGACTGCCATCAGACCTCCACAACAAAATTTTGGCGCAATACCGATATTCGAAGGATAACCAGTCTATCCTTCGAATATCGGTATGGCGCCAAAATTGGGTCAGACTTTTTGGGCTTCTGACCAACTCACGATTGTCATAGGTGTTCGTATGACAACCGGGACCGACGACTTTACGTGCTCTCCGAGGCACGGGGGGTCTCAATGTGTTAAGAATGGTCACCCATCGTAGCTTAACCTTGCAGATCGGTTGATCAGCGTTGTTTTAACTTAGCCACGAGTCCCTCAGTTTTTTTGTAAATATATAAGAATTCAAATTCTATTTGCATGCATTTTTTTTAAGTGAAAACCGTATCATAGTTTCATAATGGTGTGTAGAGGTCACGTCGGGGTTACACCAGCATTATACTACATTAAATGGTTAACCTTACATTAACCTATATTCGTACGAAACTCGATACCATTTTGTATACACAAATGCCCCACTTATAGCGACGTGAAACGGGTTAAGACAAATGTGTTTATTTGAAGTATAAAGTTGAAATTATTACCTTCATTCACTGCCTTGTTGGTCTAGTAGTCCCAATTTCCTGGATTCGTTTCTCAGGTCCAGTAAAATGATGCAATTTTTCTGTAAAATTCCCAGTAACAATTGGAACAAATCCAGACGATTTGTGCCCGGTTGACGGCAATACGCTCACCCCCCCCCCCCCCCCCCCCCTATTACATGGGACCTAAATCTACTTCTATCTATTATTCTCTTTGGGGAATACCGGCTTGATATGATACCTATGTCACTTTGGGGTGGAATATTTCGGGGATCAACATGTGTTAAACATAATGTTAACCAAGAACTGCTCGAACTATGAATCGAACCCAGGACCTCGAGCGTATAAGTTGCGCTTAGGACCTCTAGGCTAACGTATTAGTACCTATCAGCATTTCGGCCGTCCCGAAATAGACTCGGAGAAATAGTACTCAACTCTAAAGTATATACAGCAAACCGATACAAAAAAAAGAAAATACATTCGAGGCATCGCGAACGTAGAAACAGCATATTCGCGTCGACCTAGTTCATAAAACTTGAACTAGTACATGGCTATTGGTTTTTTATTTCATTGACAAAGATCAACATTTGCTTTTTCCCATAATTATTTAATTGATATTGACCTTCTGTAGACAGAACTAATGCCAGTTCTTTTGTAGAAAAATGTAATTATTTGTGAAGGTTGAAAAGATACTGCAATTTTATAAAATGCTCTGAGTAATTTACTAATCCACCGACCTTCGGAAAGATACTGTAGTCACATGCTGCCGTACACAAAACAAAACAGTGCTGTCGACACATACTGCCGTACACAAAAGACGGCAGTTCTGTAGTCACATGCTGCCGTAAGCAAAAGACAGCAGTACTGTAGTCACTTGCTGCCGTACACAGGAGTACAGAATGACTCTTCTGTGACCTCAGTGCCGATATTCGACTATGGAGCATACTTGCCTAGTCAGTGCAGACCGAGAACAAAACAGCGCAGAGCATTTTTTAGGACACTTGAAAATAAACTTTAAAGCTATTGATAAAAAGCGCGGTCTCGGTTGCGCAGTGCCGGTTGTCTGGTTGTCCGATGACGGAAAGACTTAGGAGTCTCCACAGGAATTTGACCTAACAGGCGTAGGTTCTAAGTGGACAGAATTCAGCCAAGCCTCGGGATCGAGAAAATTCATTTTCTTTATTTTTCTCCCGTCGCACTATTCTTTGACACGGCAGCATCTTGCCAAGAAACAATAACCCCGTATTAGTTCCTTCGTAGTTTCTAACAAGGGCTATCTAACACTGAAAGATTTTTTTTATCGGTCCTGTAGTTTCGAAACCAATACAAACAAACAATCAAATCTTTCCTCTTTATAATATTAGTATAGATGTAACATCTTTGGAAAAACCCATGCTATGCAAATAAAGAATTTGAATTTGAAAACGTTTATAACTTGTGCCTAGTATATACGTCGACCGGGTGGCTAAGTGTTTAATTTCCCCTAGATACCAAACTTACCGGCTACTACCGGCTAAGTTACTCCAATAACTATATTAAAGTCTGGTCAGGAACTCTGCAAATGAAGTTTCTTAGCTAACATAATACCCTTTGGACCGGTACAGGTATAATTTTGTATAACGTTATTGCATACTGTGAGGTACGACTACGGTTTGTATTGAATATTCTAGAATAACAATTATTTTTCTAGTTTTGTTTTTTTATTATTATTATTCGTTTGCGGCTGCGACCCTAGTAGGTCTATTGTGATCGCCGCTTGATGGTCACCGATAAACCCTGATGATGATGAGCTCTTTTAGTTCATCTGGGCTTAAAATATTTTTTTCTAGAATCTAGGGAAGCATAGCAAAGCTGTTTTTATAGGAACTTTATACGAACACTTAATAACACTGGGCGAATCGATACACAAATATTTTATTACAGATATTGTCATTTTTGAGCGAGTAGTGTATTGCTAAAAACGCTATTATAACGCTCCCCGGTGAATGGTATCGCGCGCTCGATCCCAAATAAATGAAATAATGTTTTTTTAATTATAAATCTAATTTGGATAGGGAGAAATAATGTTTTTTTTACACGTTCAAGTAAAAAAAACTGCAGAAAAAATGAAAAATGTATGAAAAAAGTTACCGAAAATTTCAACGCAGGGGGGTCCAGAATCATTTACTGAACTCATCGTATTCGGATTTGCGTCGATGTCCATTCCACCTCGTACTTATATGCTATAACATTGTAAAGTTTCATCAAAATGTAGGACTATTTGCGTTAAAGAGTAACAAGCTTACATCCAACCATCAAAACTTTCATATTTATTACTAGCTCCCCGCCAGCGGCTTCGCCCGCGTGGTCTTATAATTTTTTCCCCGTTTTTGCTACATTTTTCATTACTACTCCGCTCCTATTAGTCGTAGCGTGATGATATATAGCCTATGTTACTCGGGGATAATGTAGCTTTCCAAAGGTGAAAGAATTTTTGAAATCGGTCCAGTAGTTTCGGAGCCTATTCATTACAAACAAACAAACAAACAAACAAACAAATCTTTCCTCTTTATAATATTAGTATAGATAATTAGTAGGATATAGGATGCAAAATTTATCATGCATGATGCAAAATGTATGCATCAAACGTTTAAAATGTTTGCATTAAATTATTAAGGGAAGCGTTCATGATTAAAACTACGCAAACTGCATGATGAGTTGGCAAAATCGGAATTACATTGAAAGGGGTGTTGGTATGCATGAAACACTCTGTTAATACGCACACTCGCGGTAACGAACTGCTTGTTTTGTAAAAGGTTTACGTTTAGCAAAGTTTGACTGCTCGAAATAATGTCAATGAAGTTGCAATATGAACGAGCAAATACGTTAATTAGGTTATATTATATAGGATAAAATAAAATATATATAAAATATAATGGGTAAATTTTGATGTTTTATTTTTTACAAAATTCTTTAAAAAAATAGATATGATTTCAAATCTACATTATGACGTATCTGTGGGCCAAATTTTAGCCAACTGCGTCGATAGAAAAATCAGTCTTGTAAATATTTATACAGATATGCTAGAACTGTGCGAAAATTGAATATTGTTAGAGTCAGAATCCCAAGAAGCCTGATAACCCGTCTGTACTTCGAATATAGGTATTGCCCAGAAATTGGGTTGCGAGGTCTGATGACAGTTGCTTCGTGGTGAAGACATATTCTATTCAGCCGCATCTGGCTAGACTGGAAGCCGACCCCAAGGCTAGAAATGTCCACGTATATACAGGGTTCCAGGGAAAGTCGTACTGAATATTAAAGGACGTTATTATTCAGGACATTTCTGATGAATTTGGTTCTGAGATATGGTGTCCGAAATTTAACCGTTACGGAGATATTGAACTTTAAAGATTTCTTTAAAAAAACTTTTATTTTTTGTCATTTTTATCGACTATTCGGCATTAGGGGTCCTAGTGACCGTTTTTATCAAGGACCTAGTTAGAAGGCATGCCAATTAATAAAAACAATCAACAAACACTGAACCTAAAACTAACAGCTTAATAATACTGTTCGACAAATCAGAATTCAAAAATTTTCACTCAGTGTTTTTAACTTAGAAGCACTTTTAAAAAAAATGTATAGAACTTATTCTGCAAATACTTTTAAAAACTTCTACGTCTCTTTAGCTATACAAAAAGGTATCGTACACTTTCTATTAAATAGGCATAACATTGACCAAATAACAGTTAAGGTAGCAGAGGGTACATTTTTTGTTTAAGATAAAAATAGCTAAAATACGGAATTTCTAACAAAAATTCTCATTATTTTTCTTAAATTACTTTTTATGACAGAAGTTCAAAGGTTTCGCCACATTTCCTCACCCGCATTGATAATCTTTTATCTCAAAATATCGAAAGTTGCGATTTTAATATAAAATAATATAATAATAATCAACCCATATACTGTCCCACTGCTGGGCACGGGTCTCCTCTCAGTATGAGAGGGATTTTATTAATAGTTATACTTTATTTTAACTATTATAAAACTTTAATGGACATTGGAAGAATAAAAGACACGTAATTGGAATAATAACTTGTTGGATCGCCATTCATTATACCTACGGTACGATCGCAACAAGTAATAGGGTTGTCAAGTTAAATATAGTCTACAAGGAATTTTAATGAGCAAAGGGGGCAATGACTGCGTATACATAATGGATTTAACAATCGATACGCTATAAATATCACATTCTATTTTGAATTCTATTGTATTTAACTTTTTTATTAATGAAAGTTAGAGGGGCTTATGGCTAAATAATTCTACAGTGATCGATTAAGATTAAGCTGCGTTTACCGCGGCCAGGTTATTGATGGGTGACCATTTTTAAGAGAAAAAAATTGTGTGTTTGTGGGCACTGTGGTAACAAATGTTTTTATGAATCGTTAGAGGGGTAGTCAGAATGATTAAAAGCGTGACAAGCAGTTTACATCTATATAAATAAAAATGAATCGCTAAATGGTTTGCTGAGCGCAAAACTCGAGAACGGCTGAACCGATTTGTCTGATTTCTTATGGAGAGAAAAAACCTAAAAAATACGAGAAAAAATGTAAAAAACAAAAATTTTCTTTCCCCTAGAAACCACTCTGTCCCCAGCTGTCAAACATTTGACGTCAATCAAAACAAAACAACGTTAGAAAGAAATAGAAACGGCATGCAACCTCTAATCAACTTGAAGGTATACCAAAGATAATTCTAACGGGGCAGAACAAGGTCTGCCGGGACAACTAGTTAGTGATAAAAAAGCAGATTTCGAAAAGCGACGTGCGGTCTTGGATTCCCACTCGAGACCTTTGACATGGCAGTCCAATGATCCCCCTAGATGCCCCCTATCACTGTTTTTCAAAGGAGTAGAATGAGGCCTCCTCATAAAACAAAAATATCGTCCTTCGTACAGGTGTTCGACACAATGAACAGACTAGCAAGTGTGACATAGTTTTATTTTTATACCACTAAGGTGGCAAACAAGCTTACGGCCCGCCTGAACAGCCTATGGACGCTTGCAACACCAAGGATATTACTCGCGCGTTGCCGACCCTAAAAACCTCTAAAAGTTTATGGGGGATTCACTGCGCCGACAGTTTGAGGGAATATTTCTCTTGCTGCCAGCGCAGCGTATACTTAGAAGGAGCTCGATGGCTAGCTTATCCTCCGAATCGTCACATTGAGCAAGATTTAAGACTGCCTTGTTGGTCTGGTTCAATTCCCAGGTCGAGCAGTGCTGTTGGATTTTTCTGTGAAATTCCCAGTAGCGGCTCGGAGTCTGGATTTGTGCCCGGTTGATGGCAATAGGTTCGCCCCCTATTACATGGGACCAAAACTGGTAAACTGTGGGTCTACATTAGTACATCTCTATCTATTCCATGTTTTGTAAAAATTTAGCCCCTTTTAGCTCGTAGAACTGATGGCCGCTGGTGCAAAAAGACGGCCTCCAACGAGATGGACCGACGACCTGGTAAAGGTCGCTGGGAGTCGTTGGATGCAGGTGGCATACGACCGGTACCGGTGGAAGTCTTTAGGGGAGGCCTATGTTCAGCAGTGGACCTCTTTTGGACGATGATGATGATGATTATGAAGCCCCTTTTGGATTACCCCCCCTTTCCGCAGAACCAGTACCTACATTTTTTACATGAATTTTATTTTATCAGATCAATATTAAAACGTAACTATATTGCGGATGGTATTGCTTTTAGAAATCTCATACCGAAATAGAATTGTATGATGCTCCGTATCTTGTACCTCGTACGCTCGCATATTAACTTTCTGAGAATTTCTGAGATATTCAACATTTTACATTATAAAATATTCTTTGAAGGGACGTTGCTTCGCAAGGTGCAATTTAGAATACTTTAAAATGTTTCTCAATAATATACGACCTGTTAAGGTTATGTAAGGTAAAGTAAAGCTCTCCTTGCCGCTGTCAGTCGATGGATCGGTGACCATTCTTCCATCACGCCTGTATCCCTGAAGGGTAAGGCAGAGGTGTTCTAATGCACACCCACAGTTAGCCAGATGTTTAGGTAATACGCGAGTTTATAGCCAGAATTAAAAACTTGTAGAATAGTCTAGATAAAAAATTAAGGCTAATGACTTAACCCGACCCTTGATCTAGAGGTAGGGAATAAAATGGCAGAGTATATATAGTTTTAGTTTATTAAAGCTAGGCTTGAAGAACGAATGACTATGATATTGACTAGTAATTTATACATTGACAATATGAAGTTTAAAACAGAAATAAAACACAAATGATTGACAAGATGTAACTAGGTGGACCTGGTTTCTGTGTACATTTCTTTATAGTTATGGTTGGCAAACTAGCATACGGCCAGCTTAATGGTATGCGGTTACTATGACACACACAGACACATACAGACACACACAGATACGCAGACTATGAAGGTTTACATATACTCACGCGTCGCCGACACTACAAAAACATTTTTGGAGAACCCCATGCTGTAGTCTCCAGGGAAAACCTCCGCGGGGAGTTCATTCCAAAACTAAGCGTTCATACCTCTTTTGTCGAATGCACAAAGTAATGGAATATCGACAATTCCGTTGCACAAACTGGCTTTCAACGTGGAGCAGAATTCCTATCTTTATTCACAGTATTTTTACGTACAAAATTGGCGTTCAAAATATGTAGGTACAGTGAAATTTGAAAAATGGAAAAAGAAACTGAATCGACATTGTATTTTCTGTGTAGGATTATTTATTGGATTCCTGAAATATTTCGATGTACTCGTGTACTCACTGAATAATTATTTATGATTTCAGTCCTTTGTAATAGTGGGTATAAATCCACACATCAGGGAATTTCCCAATGGAAAAACTAAGTAACACTGCTCAATCCGAACATAGAATACAATTGCTTTACAACTTTTCAAATGGCAACTTTTCAGGGAGATCTGGGGCTCTACTCCCTATCTCCTTCAACGAAGTAACGGACGCGTTCGAAACTAGCCCAGATATAACGATCCGTTTAAACAAGTGTCATGTTCAATCTTTCGGATGGGTAAAAACATATTGGGACAACAAGAATGAATGGCATCACAATTCGATAGTTGTGTAGGTACAACTGTCGAATTGTGTTGTCAATCATTCTTAGTCAAGCCCCGAACGAATCATGCGTCCGTAGGTGATACGGAGTAGGAAAAGCCCGTAATGAACTCCGAAACTACGGACTTCGTGCTCAGGAGTAGGCCTCTTAATCTGGTTGCGTAGAAATATAACAAATATAGACTTCTCCCACTTTTTCATGCGGCCCACACGTGTCGCAAGCTAATACAATAAATAACAAAACACGAGTGATAAACTTCAATCTTACATGTAACTTACCAATTGACGAATAATCAAAATCCGACGATCAATAGTGTTTCCTAGGAACAAATTAATTGAACAAGGATACTGAAGCACGTGTAGGATAAACATTGACTTAAGTATACTTATACTCTACTTACTTAAACTCGGCACACCGCATGTCACAATCTTTTTGAAGTGAACTCCGCGAACGGCTAAAAACAAATGCCATGCGATACTAACAAAGATGGGGTGGTGTTTCTGTGTTTAGCGGACGCATCTGTCAAATGTTTGGACGGCCATATCTTTAGTATTTAAATCAATGATGATAAACATAACATTTTGTATTAAATTCCGTATAAATTATGGTATGAACCTTGCACTGATTTGTTAAAGTACCTACAAAGTATCAACTAGGTCAGTAAACGTCACGTTGACATTGACAGTTGACATAGGATTGAATTATTTTTTTATGAAACCTGTAAGTGGCCTGTTCCACTTTGAATGACGACATTTAGAGGTTATTTGAAAGTCAAATAATATCTAGTATTCTTTAAAAAGTAAACCTAAAAGAATCTCAAAATGATTTTTGTACACAGGTTAAATTTTATTTTACCTACAAACCGAATTGCGGGTATCGATATTCCTGAATCCCGCTGAAAAATGCCAGTTATTTACGCGAAAAAGAAATCCACTGAATTTTGCCGTAGAAAATCGGCACTCAAAATAATCGACGCTACAATTTCCGAAAAGCAAAAGAAATAATTGATATTGTGTTGTGTTTTGTTTCTTTCATCGTAATCGTATGAAAGGTATCTTCTTTTTCCTAGCCTTTTCCCAACCATGTTGGGGTCGGCTTCCAGTCTAACCAGGATGCGGCTGAATATCAGTATTTTACACGGAGCGACTGCCATCAGACCTCCGCAACCCAATTTATGGGCAATACCGATATGCGAAGGATAACTGGTTGTCAGGCTTCTTAGGTTTCTGACTACCACTAACGATTGTCATAGGTGTTCGTATGACAACCGGAACTGACGGCTTTACGTGCTCTCCGAGGCACGGAGGGGTCTCGATATATTAAGAATGATCTTGATCTTGCAGATTGGTTGATTAGCGTAGTAACAACTTGGCCACGAGCCCCACGTATGAAATATCTTATGAAACGTATATGAAAACTTTAACATGAAAATATTATTCTTTTTTAATTATTCCAAGGAGTATATGTTATATATACACTGACCTCTATAGAACAATTATCATGATAGTCATATCCACTGATGAGTATTATTAGCCTTTGCTTATGCTAGGGGGCCCAGCCAAGTTGCAATCTCACGTTAGGATCGACGAACGAAATAATAGAAATGACATAAGCTTTCGACAAATCTGACGTTTACAAATGTCATTCCCATACATTGGCTGTTTGGCCGATAAAAGCGCTTATAAATTCATATGAGCAAAATGGCGATCGTAAGCGGTTACCGTCATCACGCTGTCAACTAGAACTAATACTGACAGCTAGCCGCAGTTAGCAAACGTGTCTTGGCCGGAAACTTGCTAAGAAGTAAGCGTTTACAAATTTTTATAAACGCTTTTATCCGCCACACACGTCCATTTTCTTTCTATTCGTGCGTTGATCTGTGCCTCGACCATGAGCTTTTCTCACTAGACTCGATAGCGACGCCGTAAAATTCGCTCGCAGCGCCTCTAGTGAATACGTAAGGAACTAAAATCGACTATGAGATAGCGTTTCGATGCGTAAAAAACCTATCGAAACAATTCGATAGAACTTGACACTCTGAAAGTTACTTTGCAAAGTAACTAGGCCCGCAGTTGTTCCCGTGCTCTGCTAATCCATCATCCACGTGTATTCTTGATATCCTCGGCCAATCTCGGCATCGGACGCCCCACATTCCTTCTGCCACGTATCCACGATTGGTTTCCAGTCTGACGCTCAGAATACGAGCTCCGCACGCTCGAAATTCATTGCAAACGCTTCTACTTACTTGAATTGTATAACTAGATGTACAGTTGTGCATCTCCGATAAAGATAATGATGTTACCTCAAAAGTTATTAAGATCACCCATTTAGAGGGGAAGTAGATGAGTGACCTAAAAAGTTATTTGTGCAAGTAATAGCGTTCTAGAAACCACGTCGCTTTAAGGAGTTGTGTTTAATGAACAGTAAGAGTCTATCGAGGCACATGATTAGTAACGTCTTTAATTTCGCTGGTTGTCATATCAACTTCACTTTTACGGTCTAGCCATTCCACCACGTTTGGCGTAGTGATGGGGACAGTGTGGGCACAGAAAATAGTGGACATCTACCAGCTATTACTTATTAATCAGTCGAACGTTATTGTCGTTCTTTCTGCCAAAGATTTTTAAATGATTTGCAAAATACGAAAGAAAAATTAAGTAAGCAATTGACGTTATATTCAAATACTTAGCACGTGTTTGCATCGTGGTCATTAATGCACCCACAAACACGGTACGTTATCCTTAGGCACCTATTAAATATTATTAGAAATTGATTGCATTTTATCCGGAAAGCGCCACAGTTTTGATACTATTGTTATCTTCGTTTTAACAAATTTTTTTGTATATGTTTCTTGTTCCACAATAAACTGATACTAGGTATTATTAAATTACTTTTCACGTATAAACTGAACATAATGATAACGTTACTGCTCAACGTTATCATTATATCTAAGACAAAGGTCTACCCTACTATTTGGCATTAAAAATGGCATACGAAATAGTTTTTGTCACATTCTCGTGTCATTTCATCTTTGTCCGCGACAGTCGTCACTCCGTCTCCTTATTGCGAAGAAGCATTAAAATAATGAAAATAATGGCGTTTGCTGCAATAAGAAAATTAAATAGTGTACGCGCTTTGTAACGCCAACGAGCCCGGTCTCTTTCAATTAGAACAGCTTTTAAAAAGGTGATGCACTGCGCTCGACTTGCTCTATTTCACAAAAGAAAAGAAAAAGTATTAAAGACCTAGGTACTATAAATTGTTTGATATAAAAATGCTTTTTAATTTCTTTTGAGTGCACTTCCTGGGCTTAAAGAAGATGTTATGTAAACAATCGGTTTGAAAAGTATAAAAGACACTATTCTGACAAAGTAGATACTCATAAAAAAATGTACAGTAAAATGGTAAAATTGCATTATTATTGCAGTGTTTATTCGATTCCAGCTATTGTGTATTTTATTAGGGAAACCTAAGTTTGACGTTTTATACATCATCATCACAAAAAATTACCTGTGTCTGGCCTTTAAAAGAGACCATGATTCTCTGAGTTGGTTTCGTCAGTTATTAAATGCCGACGCCATCTAGTACAAAAACGTTAAACATTGATTTGTAAAAGTGTATTTAAAGATCTATTTGCAGAAGAAATATCATTTCATCATCCATACTCCGAACTAATAATCGGGGTTAGAAATAGATTTGTTTCCTATTATACGGGGTATCGGTGTACTGTGTATATACAGTCAAGAGAAAAAACATGTATACACTAACATAAATGCTAAAGCGATTTTTTTATTACAAAAAGTCATTTAAAGTCATTTTGTTCCTTATTGCAACTTTGAAATAACACCAATGTGACTATAGTATTTGTTAGTAAATACTGTGTTTGTAATATTCACAAAAATCAATTGCAACTTCGAAATAACACCAATGTCACTAAAGTATTGTTTCGTGAATACTGTGTTCGTAATATCACAAAAATTCTATTAAGTACTATGAGAAAATCGTTTAATAGCACTTTTGTTAGTGTGTACATGATTTTGCTCATGACAGCACATCAGCTACACCAGTGCCTAACACTAACTAGAAAATAGGAGTGACGGTATCTTAATACACAAATACGATGCATCTTCATTTTGCGAATTAAGACAGCTAACAAACCAAACTAGAGATACTTACCTAATTAAATAATTTCGACGTAACTAGCAACTTCAAATTCTGTGACACTAGTACCACAGAACGCAAAACATGCGGTGCAAAAACCAATGCATATACATACATTGGTTGTATGTATATACATTGGTTGTAGCGACGCTGTGGCACTAATACCACAGAATGCAAACTTGCGGTGCGACAACCAATGTATGTACTTATGTAGCGTGTTACCTCGCAGCGGGGGACCTTAATGAAAATTGGTTTTCACCAAACTTCCCGCGACCAACTCATGTGTCTGATATAGTGCATAAGTTGTCAAACTTGTGTTAACACTCCATGAGACTGTGTGATTCGGTTAGTTTTGGAGTTCGTTGGTGGAAATAGTTAAGAATAAAAAACGTTCAACATTATGACTTTATAACCATTCGACATCTGTGGTCTAGTGGCTCGATTCCCACAGGACACAAATATTTAAGTGATGAACTTAAGTGTTTGTGTTTGTCTGGGTGTTTCTTTTATAAGCATGTTTTTTTTATAAAAAAAGTATATATCCATTGTCTAGTATACATATACACTTAGTTTTGGACATGATGACGCTGTGTAAATGTCCCAGAAAAAAAAGGAACCGGTCGAATTGGGGATTTCCGTGGCAAGAATAGGCTTCGATGTGATAATAATGGTTATCTATCAATAGACTGACCGCGGCAAGCGAATTAAATTAGGTAAATAATTTTGAGTGCATACTAAATTCTTGATTACGATTCCGACTGAGACAATTAAATTAAATAAAAAAATTACATTAAAATTACCCAACTGCGTAAAAAGTACTAACTAAAAATCTAAAAACAAGCTCTGTGATGTTGAAAAATATATTGCAGGCGGGACAAGCAAAGAGACAATGACATGTTGTTTATGAACGAATAGCTTAACGGATAACCCTCCTTTGGTAGTCAGGTAAAAAAAACCCTCTTTTCACTGATATATTTTAATATTTGCAGTGTTTTCGTAAGTTGTTTGCCCCTGGATACAGAACCAGTACGAGCACTGGTTTAAAAACACATAACACAGTTTGTCAGTTAAACTATAACTAGAGGAAAACACTGTATCGTATGCCACACAAATAGTGTATGCCACTGGCTATTATCTATTCGCAACGGCCAGCGAACTGGGCCAACAAACAGACTGAAACTGCCCTAGGCTACGATATTTTTTTCGCTGATTACCTGCTCCATGGTATGTGATCCTGGTACCTATCAAACACGGCGATTATACTGTAGGATGCTAGTTCAAGTTCAAGTTCTTTATTGCGTTCATGTGTTACATATTTAGTAGGTGTTACATCGATGTTAGGATCAACATGAAGCCCGGTAAGGGCACAGCAATATAAAAATGAGACAGATGATATGCATCATCAGACTAAAATACTATTGTATTATGCGCATTTGTTTTGTATAATCACTACCTACATAGTATAAAACAAAGTCGCTTTCTCTGTCCCTATATGCCTATGTATGCTTAAATCTTTGAAACTGCGCAACGGATTTTGACGCGGTTTTATTTTAATAGATAGAGTGATTGAAGAGGAAGGTTTATATGTATAATACATACATATTATAGTACAGAAAATACAAGAATTTTAGACGCATGCGAAGCCGGGGCTCGCTAGTCCTATCCTACTAATATTATAAATGTGAAAGTTTGTGAGGATGGATGGATGGATGGATGGATGTTTGTTACTCTTTCACGCAAAAACTACTGAGCGGATCTGGATGAAATTTGGCACAGAGATAGATTATAGTCTGGAATAGCACATTGCACTTTTTATCCCGGTAAAATGTATGGTTCCCTTAGGTTAGCGGGCGAAGCCGCTGGCGGAAAGCTAGTAAATAATAATGCAAATTACAATTGTTACGAAAAATTCGTCGTGCATCGGCGTTATCTGAAAATACATACCATCACGCCTGTAATCCCCGAAGCGTTAGACAGAGGTGTACTATTGTACACCCACTGTTTGCCGATATGTTTAGGTGCTATGTAGTCCAAATTCAGAACTGCTACTGAGATTTTTTGAGAATAACGCTTTGCTCGACCTGGGAATCGAACCCAAGACCTTGAGCATAGCAGTCGTACTTAGGACCATTAGACTATCGAGGCATATACATACTTTTATAACATATTTTTATGTTAAAACGTTATTATTTTTACCTAGATCCTTACATTACATTACATTAACATTACATAACAACAACATCGTTACATTAACCAAGTTAGGCCTAAAGTTGAAATAAAATTACTTTTTACGGATTGCGGAAAGACAAGTACTTGAATTAAAACTAACTAAAACTAACTCGGGTACTTCCCGTTGACTACGAATCATGAAATTTGGCAAGAAGCAAGGAAATATAGCATAATTTAAGGAAAAAAATGTAGTTATACCTAAATACATCAGAGGCAGGTGCCTGTACTGTGTCCGTGTCAGAAAATATTGTAACTACATACTATATTTTATTTTATAATTACATTTGTAAACTACTTAATCTAATAACATTATAATAACCACATACTATAATGTGAGTGACAGTGGGTAATGCTGATTCAAACAATAAAACACATAATATCTCGTACTCAAAAAACATTTATTTGGTTTTGACTGAGTACACAATATTACACTACAGACATCCCCAAAACGCCGCCCTTCGCAGCTTCCCTAGTGCTTTCTCATGAGGAGAAGAAGCCGCGGAAGAAACTTCTCAAGCACAATAATTGTCTGTTACGATTATTAAACTAAGTTAAAATTACAATGTTAGCAAATTAAATTAAATTACAATGTTAAAAAATGTTATCAAAACCACGCGGCTGAAGCCCCTGGCGGGTAGCTAGTTCATTAATATTTACACAATGTAAAAAAAACCGCTCCTAAGCGTCAAAGTACTTATCATCGCTGTCATCTGGTAACGTGCCCAGAAGACTGACAGCATTGCCACGTTGAATGGCAATGCTGATTCACAGGCCAAAAAATAATCCAGCCCTCTGGTCACGAGTACAGTCGATAAGTCTTCTGGCAAGTTCTTTAAATAAGAGGCGACTTGGACCCCACGGCCCGAGCGCTAAAAACCCCAAACGGCTCAAAACTAAACTTTAATCACTGTGAATGTGACATATACCTTAAATATAACCTTAACTAAATAGGAATATATATTTTTATTAAATAAATATGCTTGACGCTCGAGCGTCGAAGCGTCGACTTCGACGCCGACGCGAAGCTCCGAATTAGCTTTCTTTACTGAAACGCTCAAGTCAGGGCTTGAGCGTTTTAGACCCGACTCGAACGAGACGGGCACACTGCTCGAGAGCGTGTTTACATCACTACAATAAAGCTGTGAGCCCCTCTAAATTCAAAGTATATTCCATGCAACATACTTTTCCAAACATCAGTCTAAAAAATATTTACACAATTCACACACGGACGAGAATATTTTATACTTTTTACAAACGTATCCAAATGCATTTTTATGAAGTCGCGTTGCAATTTGTGCATAGTTTCGCTGACGTCGACATAAAACAATCCCTCTATGAATCGAAAAGTATTAAATCGGGTTCAGTTATGCTGGGTTGCAAGTGGGTGGCAAAGTTAGGGCTGGCGATGACGCATGCGCGCGCACGCCGAGGGACTCCAATTAGTAGAGCGCTCCACATTCACGTCGCATCTCGGGACCGCGAACGCTGCCTCACTGTCGGTTGTCGCGCTAGTGTTCTGCGTTACCGACTATCTGTTTATTTGCACCTCGGATATTCTGTGGGTTTCACAATCACGCGTGCGGACTTCTCTCGAATTTGTTCTGGAATTGTGAGTAGAATATTATGTGTAATATTTATTCATTCAATTCAATTTAATTTTTTATTGCGTGCCATAATGTATACAAATTAATAGCTAGGGTTCATTTATGGACCCTGTCGGGCACAGCATAGAATAGTAGGAGAGAGGGAGAGTTTCAATAAGTTTTTATATTATTGTTTATTTATTTAATGTGTTTTAATTATCAAATTGGTACACTATATTGATCATTTAACTATTTCTTCATAATATATGTAATAGATTATTATAATGTTTTTGTTTATTATAATTGGTTTATATTATTTTAGAGATTTATAATGTTATGTAGTTAGTTTACGTATACATTAAATATCATTATTTGATAGATTATTATATTTATTTAGATTTGATTTATTTATTTTTCAGTATTAGTCTTTGTCTCTTACCTCTCATTCTTGCCCTATTAATGCATCTATTTTGTGTGTTTCTGCATCACCCAAAGGTTGTCTAGCTGCCTAGGGCATACGACCTCCTTTGTAAATTTCTATTTCTATACATAAATTCATAAATAAATAAATCTATCAACAATATTAATTTAATTTATTGTAATAACAAATATTTTTATATTTATCTTCAAAGCGAGTGATTTTAATATAGTTTATCTTCAAGATATTCTTTTACGCTGTAATAGCTTTTGGTAATATGAAAATGTTTCAATTAATTATGAAAGATATATTTTCTAATCGAGAAGTTGGTTGATTTAATCTGTTTTATATCTAAGTATAATTTTTGTTTCTATATTTTCTCGTCTCCTATAGAATTCAGGGTACTTTCGGTCAAATTTACATAGTTAAAAAAAAATTTAATCATGACGTTCATAAAGACTGTTTTTTTTCTGGCGAGGGTGAAACCATTTTTTTGGAGTAAAAGTTTTTAATTAAATAAACAAAAACTGCTAGCTTTAGCAAGCTAGTCTCAGCAAGTAACGGGGTTGAATATAACGATCTGGATAAATAATTATCTGTTATTGTTTTTAATTGATTGCTCAACGAGTGCTGGCCGTATGTAAAGAAAGAAAGAAACTTGTAATAATTGCTATATAACAACAATTTAAGTAAAATAGTAAAACAAACAAAAGTAGATCAAGGGTCTAAACCGATCAAATAAATATCGCCGTTGTCCACAGCAATTAAGTCCCCAGAGTACTTACAGCAACGTAATAAGTCGCTGCAGCGCTGATTTTCAGTGCGGCCTAGATGACGTATAACGTCACTCAGCGGTTTGAAAACTCAAAGGACATGTTTTGGCACTTATATAAATTGTAAGCAATAATTTTGCGAAAAAGACGACGACGATTCGTTCGGCGCGGGCGTAGCGGCCGGCAAGTGACCGTGATATTTATCTTCACGCGCGCTATAGCCACGGAGTGCGTATCAGTCTATCGTGCATTTGTAAAAACTAAGTTTTATTAGGTAATCGATATTTTTTATTATTCGAAGTAATAGTAAAGTAACAGTAAACGTCAAACTTTAACATTTGACACATAATGTATACCAATTGAAATTTCACTTGAAAACACCTTCGCTCGAACCTCTAAAGTGGATGATCCGGACGTGATATGAACACACAACCTTCTGATTCAATCGTCATTTGATATCTGCCTACTGTTAGTTATCACAAGGAAAAGAAAAAAAGAAACTTTACGTATAGTCAATGTTTTGAAAAAATTAAAGTTCAACTCTCAAATGACAACACTTGAAGCATTGTAGTGTAAGCGGATTTAAGCTATTCTAGCAGTTAGAACTTCTGTGGGGATTTGGTCAGCGAAAGAGGAGGTGTTGAAGGCTACCTCATGATCGGAGATTCGGAAATGCCCCATCATGCTCGTCGAAGATTAAGATGACGAGATGCAGCTCCTGTACGGCGAAGTAGCATATAACGGATAGTTCAAACATTTGAACATGGCGGTGATAATAATGCTAGAAATTGAACAAATTGTGTCATTACTACATCAAAAAGTTAGAGTTTGTTAGTTAAGTCTTAATTTTCAAGAATGTGTGCTGTGTGAAAGTGCTGCTCCAACCAGTATAACTTGTAGTAATAAGGACCATACTTCTTCTTTTTTTCGCGTATAGTGAATGTTTTGAAAAAATCAAACTTCAACTCTCAAATAAAAGATACTTAAAGCTGAGATTGTAGTGTAAGCGGATTGAAGCGCGTTATGGCTTCTCTTAGGACTTGGTCAACGAAGGAGGAGGTGTTGAAAGACTTGGCGAGGGCTTCTGGTCGAAGTAAATAGAAGATCTTAGTGAAGGCTACCTCGTAATCGGACGAAGAAGTTCCGCTATCCTGTACGACGAAGTAGCATATAGAAAGACAACTCTTGTTAAAGACGCCATACCGGATCTCCAGGGCTTTCAACAAATGTAACGGATGGTTCAAATATTTGAACATGGGGATGAGTGATGCTAGAAATCGAATAGATTGTGCCATTCCTACATCAAAAGTTGGAAAATTAAATCCTAATGTCCAAGAATTAATACCAAAGAGTGCTGCTCCGACTAGTATAAATATTTTTAGTAATAAAGGCCTTATTTCTCAAACCAGAAGTGTATTATGTACCTACGTATTGACGACATCAAAATTAACAAAAATTTTGTTACACAAAGATGGCGAGTTACTTGAATATTCAAGAAATATATTGAAGGATAATAATGTAATAAGTATAAACGTAGATGATAAGACATTAAATGAACACGTAAGCGAAAACGATGATATTGCGTCGAAATTAAATATGAACATGCAACCTTCTGATTCAGTCGGCAATTGCCATTACTGTTCGGTATCTGCCTGTCGCCAGTTGTCACAAGGAAAAGAAGAGAATATTTTTTTGCATATAGTCAATGTTTGAAAAAAAAAAATTCAACTCTCAAATAAAGACACTTGAACGTAAGATTATAGTGCTAGCGGATTTTAGCGGGTTATGACTTCTGTGAGGACTTGTTCAATGAAGGAGGAGGTGTTGAAAGACTTGGCAAGGGGTTTTGGTCAAAGAAGAAAGAAGATCTCGATGAAGGCTACCTCATGATCAGAGATTCGGAAATGCCCCATCATGGTCGTCGAAGATTAAGATGACGAGATGCAGCTCCTGTACGGCGAAATAGCATACAGAAAGACAGCTCCTGTTAAAAGCACCATACCGGATCCCCGGGGTGTTCAACAAATGTAACGAATGGTTCAAACGTTTAAACATTGCGATGATAATAATGCTAGAAATTGAACAAATTTTGTCATTGCTACATCAAAAAGTCAGTTAAATCCTAATTTCCAAGAATGTGTGCTGGGTCCAAAAAGTCCAAGAATTGATACCAAAGAGTGCTGGTCCGACAAGTATAAATATTAGTAGTAATAAAGACCTTACTTCTCAAACCAAAAGTGCAATAAATATTGTCGGTATCAATATTAGATTTTATCATTGCTATATCAAAAATGAGTAAGTTAAATCCTAATTTCCAAGAATGTGTGCTATCTAAAAGTGCTGCTCCGACCAGTATAAATATTAGTAGTAATAAGGACCATACTTCAATTTTTTTTTCTCGTAGAGTCAATGTTATGAAAAAATCTAAGTTCTACTCTCAAATAAAGACACTTAAAGCTGAGATTGTAGTGTTAGCGGTTTTAAGCGCGTTATGGGTTCTTTTAGGATTTGGTCAACGAAGGAGCAGGTGTTGAAAGACTTGGCGAGGGCTTCTGGTCGAAGAAAAAAGATCTTAGTGAAGGCTACCTCGTAATCGGACGAAGTCGTACGAAGTGTACGACGAAGTAGCTTAAAGAAAGACTGCTCTTGTTAAAGACGCCATTCCGGATCTCCAGGGCATTCAGCAAATGTAACGAATGGTAACAAAAACCTTACTTCTCAAACCAGAAGTACAATAAATATTGACGACATCAATATTAACCCAAATTTTGTTACACAGAGTGAGAGCGAGCTAGTTGAATATTCTAGTAATATATTGAAGGATGCTATTTATAAAAACGTATAAGATATTAGATCAAATGAACATGTAAGCGAATACGATGATATTGCGTCGAAATTAAATGACAAAATTTGTTAAGCCGCCAAATCTGACTTATTTGATCTTAAGAAACAGAAGAACCATCACCACGTTATTAATGCTTTATGCGGGTGACAAGGACTTTTCCAAACAAAACCACAGAGTTAAAGTTAATAGCTCCAGAATATTTCCGAACCCAAAAAGATGATAGTCTAAAAGTAGGGACCAAAGCACCGCAGACTTCGCCATGCTCATTGTCCACTCAAAACCCCAAAACACTTCGGCGATCCCCACTGGTTCGAGCAGGAGTATCAGCTCTACACCACTGCAAACTTGTTCAGAAAACCGATTAATAACGTCCTGCGCAGCCTACCTACATAGCATCTGAACACCACAAATGACAAGACAACGTGATACAACAAGATATTGAGAACTCGGCACTTTAGATCTTTAAATTTTTCTTTTTTAAGAAAAAGGTAAAATCGACACAAGAAAAGTCAAAGCAATCAAACAGTAAGTACCCACTGCCGAACACAATTTAAGACTACTGCTGTTTTTTTATATATGCAAAATTTTATCGTAGTAGAAAACATAAAAAACCTTTATACTCTTGACATGATATTTTGGAATTTTTCTCATCCTGGTTTCTCGCAGTCAAAACATTGGACCATATTTTGTAGATTGTAGATGAGAGATTAAATGAAAATGTAAACGAATACGAGGATATTGCGTCGAATTTAAATGACCAAATTAGTGAAGCCGCCAAATAAGACTCGTTTGAACTGAAGAAACAAAAGAACGTAGCCATCGCCACATTATTGAGGATTTATGCGGGTGACTTTTCCACTAAAACACCGAGTTAAAATTAATAACTCCAGAATATTTCCAAACCAAAAAAGATGACAGTTGAAAGTTGGGACCAAAGCACTCAAAACCCCAAAACACTTCGTTGATACCAATTGGTGCGAGCAGAAGTATCAGCTCTACACCGCTACAAACTTGTTCAGAAAACTGATTAATAATGTTCTGCGCAGCCTACATTCCCAATCCATCTGCGAATGAAGTACACAAACAAGTTTTTAAGGAAATATTTAACCGACTCAACAACAACGGTTTGCAAATAAACGTCACCAACTGTTTTCACGTAAAAAAATTTTACGTAAATACTTTCACAACGCTAAAAGATAAGACAACGTTAACAAGATATTGAGAACTCAGCACTTTAGATCTTTTTACCTTTTTCTTGACACTGACTACCGACATCGACACAAGAAAAAGTCAAAGCAATCAAACAATTAGTACCCACTGCCGAACGCAATTTAAGACTATCGCTGTTTTTTTGAAATGCTAAATTTTTATAGTTTCAATATACACTGATCACCAAAAAAAAATATTAATTAAATACTTTCACAACGCTAAATGATAAGACAACGATAACAAGATATTGAGAACTCAGCACTTTGGATCTTTTTACCTTTTTCTGGACAATGACTACCGACATCGACACAAGAAAAAGCAATCAAACAGTAAGTGTTGGATCCAGGACCCTATCTACGTGTGTAAGGGAATACCTGGACTGTATAAATGAAAGTTTAGTGGACTTGATACTATTTATAAATTATAATGTAATAATATAACAAAGGTAAATCGCGCGACGCGTACAATGGGTTCGGACCGTAGTCGCTGGCCGAGTGAGTTGTATGTGCCGGCGCGTCACAAAGCGCGACAGCTGACCGTCGATGATGCCCGAGCCTCTCCTCCCTCAAGCACTGTATGCCCCGCCGTCGCCCACGTTAGTTTGTCGTGAACATACTCCCGGCGTTGAAGACTTGTCTTCGAAATGAATTGGCAGAGGGCAAATCGTGTTGAAAGCACGCCGAAGAACCCCCTTCTTTGTCTTGATGTCGGCTACCCTTGCGATGCCGTCTCTTCCTGGTAGCAGACGAATGACCCGGCCAAGAAGCCACAGCAATGGAGGCGCGTTCTTGTCCTTGATAAGCACCATAGTGCCTTCCTTTAGCTGCCCCCTGGATTTCCGCCATTTTGTTTTTTGCTGAAGCCAGAAAACATATTCATGTGTAAATCGCTTCCAGAAATGTTGTTTCAAAAACTCGATGCGGTGAAAGCGTTGCAGGCTGGTAATGTTCTGGCTGGAGATCTGCGGATGAGGCAAAGAGATAAGCGGTCTTCCAATTAGGAAGTGGGAAGGTGTGAGTGGTGTCAGGTCGGATGGATCATTGGATAGAGGTGTGAGTGGTCGAGAATTTAAAATCGCTTCGATTTGAATAAGACACGTTGACATTTCCTCGTACGTGAGGTGTGTAAGGCCCAAAATACGTTTCAGGTGATGTTTGACTGACTTCACAGCGGACTCCCATAGTCCACCAAAGTGTGGTGTGTATGCAGGAATAAAGGAGAAGTTTATACCTGTTTCAGCCATGTCAACAGCGTAATCTTGTTTAAGTACCTGAGACAGCTCATTGAATGTACCAACAAAGGTTGATCCGTTATCTGAAAAGATAGATTTCGGTTTGCCCCGACGAGCTGTAAATCTGTTTAGAGCGGCAATAAAGGCTTCCTTAGTTAGGTCCGAGACAAGCTCCAAATGGACCGCCCTTGTAGCTAAACAGACAAAAACACATATATATGATTTTATGAGTCTACAGCCTCTCCCTTTCCTATCGGCTATCATGATAGGCCCGGCATAATCCGTGCCTGTTTCAAGAAATGGGTACTCTAAATGCAATCGTTCCTTCGGTAGGTTACCCATGATTGGTTGGATTGTTTCACCTTTGAATCTAGCACACTTTAAGCAAGTTCTGACTACCTTTTTTGCCAAGTTTCTACCACCTAAAGGCCAGTACTGGTGCCTTATGGTGGCCAGTAGCAGCTGAGGCCCTGCATGTAAAAGATTTAAATGAAAATATTTGAAAATTAGAAAGGTTAGATAATGTTTACTGTCAAGAAGTATAGGATGCTTTGTGTTGTAATCATAATATGAATTATCAAGCCTACCACCGATTCTAATGATATCAGAATCTAAATAAGGTGATAAAGAAATAAGACGGTTTTTATTAGGCAACTCCTTACCTAATTTTAGTATATCATACTCTACTTGAAATGATTCTAGTTGTGAAATTTTGACTAAGAAATTTGATGCGTCTACTAGTTCTGATCTCATAAGAGCGCCACCAATTTTTGTCTGTGAATATTTACAATTATTAATAAATCTAAATATATATGCTATGACTCGCTGAAGTTTTGAATAGCTGGATAAATTATGGATTAGTGATTGAAATAAATTAAATTGATTTGAATTATTATCTGGAATGAATAATGAATTAATAGTTTCTAATAGTAAAGTACAATGCTTATTAGAATTAATAGTTTCTGGTAAGGTACAATGCTTATCAGAATTAGGTTTATCGGGCCACTTCGAGGCGTCGAGTACTAAGTATGGTGGTCCCGACCACCACAGTGACATGCTTCCTATTTGATCTGCACGCACACCTCGTGACACGAGATCAGCAGGATTCTCCTTTGACGGCACATATCGCCAGGTGTTGTCCCCAAAACCTTCCTGTATCTCCGAAACACGATTCCTTACAAATGGCTTAAGGGTCGCAGGAGAAGAAGCGAGCCACCCCAGGAATCATCACCAACCCCAATATCATTGAATCGCACCAGAATACGCAGTTCACTGGTTTGAAAGTAACTGAACTGAGTACCTTTGTACAGAGCCGAGTCCCCAGTAAGGCGCCGCAAAGTTCGAGACGTGGAATGGTCGTAACCTTGATTGGAGCCACCTTACTCTTAGCTGCGAAAAGATGAATGCTAACCGAGCCGTCCATGCTAATGGAGCGGACGTAGAGGCACGCCCCGTATGCCCTCTCGGATGCATCTGTAAAAATGTGAAATTCTATGGATAAAGGTGAGTCACACGTTACCCGTCTAGGAATGTTTAAGTTGTTGAGATAGGATAATGTATGCGTGAAAGTTTGCCATGCCCTTTGTATCTCCTCTGTTACCTCATCATCCCATGAATGTTTGTTGACCCACAGTGTTTGCATGATTATTTTCGCCTCTATAATACACGGCGAGACGAGACCTAAGGGGTCAAATACCTGAGATACTGTAGAAAGGATGACTCTTTTTGTTATTATTGAACTGGTATTCAAAATGTTTATAGAAAATCTGAGTTGGTCTGTATTACAAAGCCAATTTAGCCCGAGTGTTTTCGAAAGTTCATTCGTACTTAGATTGACTAGTGATTGATTTGTGACTTGACTTGTGTTTGATGTGTCATTTGGGTGTTTGATTTGATTTTGTGTTATTGAATTAAGTATTTGTGTATTATTTGATTGCCATTTCCTGAGTTTAAGTTGTGCTGAATTTAATGTATGGATAATGTTATGACAAAGTGTTATTGTGTCTGAAATTGTGTCGCCGCCAGAAAGAAAATCGTCCACGTAGAGATCATCAGCGATCGCCCTTTGTGTGGCTGTATCTGCTGTTTCTATGGCTAACTGTTTCAAGCATCGTGTAGTTAAAAAAGGAGCTGAAGCAGTTCCATATGTAACTGTGTTTAAAGTGTAAGTTTTAAGTTTGTGTGATGGGTCAGACCTCCACAGAATTAATTGCAGAGGGCGCTGTGTGTGCGTGATGAATATTTGGCGAAAGAATTTTTCAATATCAGCAGCTACCACATATTTGTGTTGACGAAAACGAAGTAGTATTGATAATAAATCATTCTGCACTGTGGGTCCAACTAACTGTATGTCATTAAATGATTTTCCTGACGTGGTTACTGCCGAGGCGTCAAACACAACTCTAAGTTTGGTTGTCGCACTTGACTCCCGAACAACACCGTGATGTGGTAAATAATAGTGTGGTGATGATAATTGTTGGCTAGCAACTTCACTCATATGGCCAAGTGATTCGTATTCCTGCATAAACTCAACGTAATGCTGTTTATACGACGGATCTCTATTAAATCTTCGTTCTAATGACAAGAAACGTCGTTTTGCTGCATCAAAGGAATTTCCTAAAGTATCAGGAGTTTCTTTGAGTGGTATGGTTACTATAAAGCGCCCATCTTTGTTTCGCTTTGTATTTTGTATAAATGATTGTTCACATTTGTATTCATCTGGGGTATAATTGTATCTGGGTGATATTGTATCTAACTCCCAAAAACGAATAAGAGCTGTATCTGTTTCATCTTGTATTGTCATACAAGACACTTCAGGAACACTAGGCCTGTGTAATGCGCCCGATATGAGCCAACCAAACCTAGTTTCAAAAAGTACTGGATTGTGTTTGCCTAATTGTATACGATTAGTACCAATTACATTCCAGAATACCTCAGCGCCCACTAGTATGTCAATGGATGAAGGGACATGAAAAGTAGGGTCAGCCAAGCATATTCCAGACGGTAACGGTACTTCGTGTTTGTTTATATATGAGTGGGGTGTGGGTGTTGTAATTTTGGGCAAGATTAAACAATCAATGTCCAGCTTAAAGCCACTATTCAAGGATTGAATGTGAATTTTACATGAATGACTTGGTTTAGATGTTTGATTGTTTATTCCGGTCACCCTAGAATTGACAGCACGAGTTGGCAATTTGAGCTTACCAGACAAGTCCTGGGATATAAAGTTTGCTGTACTCCCATTGTCCAACAACATTCTCGCACGACGTGATTTACCATCAACGTCCATGACTTGAACCAGAGCTGTGGAGAGCAACACACAATATGATAGATGAGTTGAACTATTACTATCAATTGATACTGCATTTGCAACGTTTTCAACAATTAATGATGTTTGTGCTTGTGAGTCATCATCATGAGAATGTAGCAATGTGTTGTGCATATTGTTGCAGTATTTGCAATGTCCAAGTTTGCATACAGCGCGGGTATGACCCGGGCGGAGACAATTCAGACAAACTTTGTATTCTTCAGCTTTTAGCTTGCGAACTTCTACAGTTAATGCCCTAAATGAGTCACAATTATAAAGATAGTGTTCTTTACTACATATTGGACATGAATATGGTTTTTTTGTGTTTTGCTTTGAATTGTTCGAACTTGAAGATACAACGAAGCTCTTTTGCTTATCAAGTTTCACCTCTGTGTTTATTTTGAAACCTTTTGCTTCCTCCAACGTCTCTAGAAGGTTTGACCTATTTCTTAAATACGTTATGAAGACATCTAAGGTTGGAGGATCAGTAAGGGTGTTCCTGTGTTCTTCCCAACGTCTGTTAGTAACTTGATCTAACTTTGATGCTATGATGAAAACTATTAATGTATCCCAATGTTCAACCGGTTGACCTAGTGTTTTTAGTGCTTGGAGATTCTTGCTAGTAACATCTATAACCCGCCTAATACCCTCACTAGATTCTTTTTGGAGTGATGAAATACCAAACAAAGACTTTACGTGGTTGTTAACGAGTAACTGTTTATTATCATATCGCTCGCACAACAGTTTCCAAGCATTTCTATAATTTTCTGCCTTGAAATCTAAACTACGAATAATCAATGCGGCACTACCTTGAAGAGAAGTGCGCAAGTAGTGGAACTTATTAATATCATCTAGACTCTGCTCGTCGTGTATCAAAGAAATGTACATATCCTTAAATTCCAACCAATCCTGATATCCCCCACTGAAACGTGGTAAGTTAATTTTTGGTAGTCTTACATGATTGTGTCTGTGTGTAACCACGGTGCGACCATCACTAGAGCCTACCTCGGACCCCGGATGCAAAGTAGGCTGAGAGTCGCGGTGTCGCATGAGCAGTACGCGGGCTGCGGCCACTTGGCTGCTGTACAGGGACTCGAACTGTTCTCGTTCCGCATACAGCTCGTCAGGTTTCTCCGATATCATCTCCAGCTCATTCTGAAATTCATCATAAAGAGAGTATGAGGACTCAATTCTGTTAATTCGAGATTCAAGGTCCATGAGCTGAACATCGCTAAGCTGTTGACATGACTGAGCAGTAGAAACAAAAGAAACAAACTGCGTAAGCTTAGCCTTTATGGAAGCTCGTTTTTTAATAAGATCCTTAGCTTCACTTGCCATTTTAAATTACTCAGCTAAAAGTCGAGGAAGTATATATAGCAACTAAATATTAACTATTTGTAAAAGACTTATGCAACAAGTCACTGCGTTATTAGCTTATAAATGTATGCTGTAAAAATGTATGAAAATAGTAAATAAAATAGGTATGAAGTGTAGGCTAGGCTTGAAGCAAAGAAGGCTTAGAAGAATAGAAAAAATGTTCTAACACTATTTCATATAACAGTATTTTTCCACCCACCGTCAGTAAAATAAAAAAAAACGTTACAAAGTTATGAATGCGATGACTAATAACGGACAATGACGATGCGGATTACGATGCAACTTAAAACGACAACATCGCACAGCTGATTTTTTAAAAACTATGGGACTAGTTAATTGACACACACAGTAATATAAATTACATTGGTAAGGTAATTAATGATCAACATTTGTAACTAGGGATATATTATATCATGAAAGTATGTACGTATTTATTCGTATGATATTTAGATCGAAAGCGAATTAAACACTACGATAAAATAGGAAGAAAATGAATTATTTGAGTATGCATTTAAGCATGAAATGGATGAGTAAGGGTTATGTGAACATGGATTATTAAGGAATTGGAAAGACTTCACTTATCTTTTGCGTTCCGCTGATGTTGTGACGATGAACGTTCTGTTTAGAAGTCCTATGGCGGGCTCCTGCACCTTTGCTTGACCTGGTGACTGCTGAAGATTATGTAACCGAAGTCGTAGGGCACTGAAGTGAAGACCGTGGCTTACGCGCACCAATGACTAAAGCGGCCACTCCCTCCAGTAAGTCGAAGAAGTCTTGAAGCGGTTGAATCTTGAACGCCGTCAGTAATTCAGCTCCGATTTCAAATCAACCGTTGAAATATTTGAATTTGAAAATGCGTCACGTACGAACGAAAATACCTTGTTTACTTTGTTTAAAAGGCTACGAAGGACCATAATATGTTGGATCCAGGACCCTATCTACGTGTGTAAGGGAATACCTGGACTGTATAAATGAAAGTTTAGTGGACTTGATACTATTTATAAATTATAATGTAATAATATAACAAAGGTAAATCGCGCGACGCGTACAATGGGTTCGGACCGTAGTCGCTGGCCGAGTGAGTTGTATGTGCCGGCGCGTCACAAAGCGCGACAGCTGACCGTCGATGATGCCCGAGCCTCTCCTCCCTCAAGCACTGTATGCCCCGCCGTCGCCCACGTTAGTTTGTCGTGAACAGTAAGTACCCACTGACGAACACAATTGAAGACTATCGCCGTTTTTTTTAATACAATTTTTTTTTTATCATAATAGAAAATATCTTTTCTCTTTTACACCCTAGACATAATATTTTAGTATTTTTTTCATCCGGGACTAGTATATCGCTCTTGAAACATATTGAGCCATATTTTGGGCCATTATATTGGTTTTAGATGGTAAAAGATTCAATGAACATCATGTAAGCTATTACGAGGATAAACCAACTCAACAACAACGGTTTTGCAAATAAACGTCGCCAAGTGTTTTTCGGTCAATCTAGCTCTGTTTTCTTAGGGTACACATTAAGTCTAGGTGGCATCACTCCAACAGAAGACAAAGTCAAAGCAATCAAACAGTACCCAATGCTGAACATAATGCAAAATTATCGGCGTTTTGTTGAAATGTTAAATTTTTATCGTTTCAATATACACTGATCACCAGAAAAATAATAATTAATTAAATATTTTCACAACGCTAAATGATATGATAACGTTAATAAGATATTGAGAACTCAGCACTTTAGATCGTTTACCTTTTTCTTGACACTGACTACCGACATCGACACAAGTATAAGTCAAAGCAATCAAACAATAAGTACCCACTGCCGAACCCAATTTAAGACTATCGCTGTTTTTTTGAAATGTAAAGTTTTTATCGTTCCAAGATACCCCACGCCGCTGAATACCAACAAAAAAAAATTGTAAATACTTTCACAACTATAAAAGATATAACAACGTTAACAAGATATTCAAAGAACTGAGCTCTTTAGATCTTTTTACCTTTTTCTTGACAATAACTACAAAAATCGATCAAAGCAATCAAACAGTACCCAATGCCGAACACAATAAAAAAATATCGCCGTCTAAATGATATGACAACGTTAACAAGATAATGAGAACTCAGCATTTTAAATCTTTTTACCTTTTTCTTGACACTAACTACCGACATCGACACAAGAAAAAGTCAAAGCAATCAAACAATCAGTACCCACTGCTGAACACAATTTAAAACAGTCGCTGTTTTTTTGAAATGCAAATTTTTTACCGTAGTAGTAAACAAAACGTTTACACCCTTGACATGATATTTTTGTATTTTTGACATCCTGGTATATCGCACTTAAACAAATTGAGCCATATATCGATTGCAGATGATAAATAAAAGATTAAATGACCATAATGTAAGCGAATACGAGGATATTGCGACAAAAATATTGAAGCCGCCAAATAAAACTCGATTTAGCTGAAGAAACAAAAGAACGTAGCCATCGCCACATTACTGAGGCTTTACGCAGGTGACAACGACTTTTCCACTAAAACCACAGAGTGTATCTATGGTACCTAATGACCAGCAAGACAGGATTTAAAGATACTTAATAATCAGCACAGAAACAGAGTCTGCGAGCAGCGCCGTCAGTTTTTCGTTTCGGTACCAGGTGTTGCCCAATCCGAGCACTCAACGGGCTTGATGATGCCCGCGCGCAACATTGCGTCCAGCTCTGCATCGACCGGACCCTTCAGAGCGTCCGCGTCCCACAGAACACGGGGGCCGCGTCCCACAAAACACGAGGGTCGCGCCCTCCCGCAATGGCCGCAATCGGAGTGTTGGCTTCCCTGGCCTGTGTGCCGTCCCAATCCGCTGCCAAACCATTCTTTGCACCTATTCAACAAAACATTTACAGTATAAGAATTTTGTACAATAAATATTGCCACATATACGTATATACGCCTATAAACGAAAGGGTAGGGAGAGGCGTACTAATGTACCCCCACTTAATATTTCGTATATTCTAGGTCTCATGTAAAAGGGGGCGAGCCTATTGCCATCAATCGGGCACAGATCCAGACTCCGAGCTACTTACTGGGAATTCCACAGAAAAAAACTAAAAAGTAAAAATAATAATAATAAAATGTAATTTTATGGTAACTAGTGCTTCCTCTCTCCTACATTGCTGTGCCCGACGGGGTCCATAATGAACGAAATTATCGTACTGTGTACCACCTAACTACTTACATTGTGGTATACAATAAATATTGAGTATTGAGTATACTTTGCTCGACCCGAGGCTCGAACCCAGGACTTCTAACGTAGCAGTCGCGCTTAGCACCACTAGACCAGCGAGGGAGTCAATTGTTGAAATGTAGGTATTTCTATTTCTGATAACCATGGCCGGTCTATTAGAGAAGTACCTGCGTCGATCACAAAAGTGCCAAATATTTAATGTTATTCTTGTATTGAACTTTTGGTTTATACTATTATTGCTACCATCATAAAATGTTATATGATTCAATTAACCTAGTACAAAAATACCTACTTCCTACGATACAAGAAGAAGCAGAGCCTGTATCTATAGCAAACTGTACCTACTTAAATATTTAACTGGCGACATCAATATTACCCGTATCCAAACACTGTTGTGAATTAGAACGTTTAGGTACTCGTATTTTTCAGTGTTCGACAATAATAAATTGATAGGTACTTATCTAGCTATGGAGGGTTGTTATTAACAAGTGTATCTAATTTTATTAACTACAAAGTTATGTATAGTCTGTGAGCCTTCTTAAAAGTATATAAATAAATAAATTCTGATAATCCATTCAATAATAAGCAATGATAAACTTACCCGAGTATATCCGTTCAAAAACAGCTAGCTAATTCTTCATTTGAACTAGAATTCTCACTCTCTTCACCGGGTTGCTCGCTTATTGACGTTGTTCATCCCATACTCGACCCTGACACGCACGTCTTAAATGTCTAGTTTGCTTGCATTTACTGCTTACAAAATGTTTATAACAGCGTGCGTCGCTGGTACGTCCGCGCCAGCCACACGCCGTGCAGCTACTGGTTACTTTTCCCCGTATTCCCCGCAGCCGCAGCCGCGCAGCGCACATACACAAAGGTCCCACTCCCGCGCCGATCTCACTCAAGTCCTTGTTCTAGTTTTTTTCTATCATTGCCGCATCCCGCTAGGGATGTTCGATCTAGGGGCTTTGTATCGATATTTCGGATCGTAATGGATCGTAATACATTGTATCGATCCAAGTATCGATCCGATTGATTTGATACGATTTTTTGGATCGATCCAGTACCGAATCAAAAATTAAAGTTGATGTAGTAGAGAAATAATTAATTTTTTTACATTGGTTAATCGTTGAATGGTAGGGTACGTAAAAATTATAATCTTGATAGCCACTCTGGATCTAGGCGAAAGTAGATTTTATTTAAAGTAGGTGGGTAACGAGAAAAGGCATTCGAAGGGGAACAGACGTTCCTACCCACAGAACAACAGTACTTGTTTCTACTACTGACAAACAACGTAGGGGTTGGTTAATGTTTTTATGAAATGATGTATAATCTCAAATAATCATGTGAAAATTGAAGGTATATTGAAAAATATAAGATGTAATAACTACTGATTTAACAGTCCACTGCCAGAGAAATATTTATATTAGTATAATATGAACCTGTTTGTTGTTATAAACCATACTATGGAGCTAAGGAATGCGGTATTAATATTACGAATAATTATTAAGGTTACAGATTGTTTATTATTTTAGAATTTCATACAACAAATTTTTCGATCCGATCCTCATGGTATTTGTATCGATACACCAACGGATCGAGAGCCATTGTATCGATACAAAAATCGGTTAGATCGTATTGCTTTGTATCGATCCACACAAGTATCGGATCGGATCGAACATCCCTACATCCCGCCCCGCCGCGCGACGGCGCCGCTTCCAACCCATAACTTCACTGCTCACGAGTACAGTACGCGCGGAATATTTTGGCCGGAATGAAGTTTGCTGTTTGAATGCGCAATGGATTGTTTAGGTTACAAATTGTGTACTACGTAACTAAACACTGACAAACGGCTAACTTAATGAGTTTGAAGAACCAATACCAACCGTTCCACGTATAGTTCGCGCCAAACTTATTGTCCGGGTTGAAGTTGGTGTAAGCTAACGTTAACCCGGCCGTAAAAATCGGAGAAAGAAAAATATTGGATTAGAATAATTTATAACGACAAATTACGAATTGAGCTTTCGTTTCTATTTATTACAATCTAATATTTTTCCTCTCCGATTTTTACGGCCGGGTTAAAATTAGCTAGCGCCAACTTCAACCCGGACAATAAGTTTGGCGCGAACTGTGCAAAGTTTGTTTTTGGCGATTCGTCCAACCGACATTTTTATTTTTACTCTATTTTAACTAGACACTAAAATGTAATAGATATAATATATATCCAATTCATCGTCGCCACTGTTAACTTGGTACTCGGACTGAAAGAAACACAGTCAACATCAAGAATAAAATGCAAACTGAATGACAAGACCTCGACTGTGGTATTCCGTGATAATCATATAATGTGGGTAAATAAATATAAATACATTGCTTACACTAATAAGCCTTGTGGATGTGTATTCATCGGTTCATCGACTTAATTCCTCTGTTATCTTAGGATGACTAAGTTTTTGGTTAGGTACTAAGGGTCTGTTTTACAACCTCCTTCCGCTTTTTCCCAACCATGTTGGGGTCGGCTAAAATACTACTGTCATTGTAAGTAATTTATTTATTTAAAAGCTTATAGTAGTACTTATACAAGTTTGTTTAGTTTTAAGTATTAGAAGTTTGATCTCATTTCGCATGTTGAAACACAATGCTAGATCCTAATTGTTGTACTATATACATATAGCACTAGCTTCCCGTCAGCGGCTTCGCTCGCGTGGTCTTGATAACTTTTCCTACGTTTTTGCAACATTTTTCATTGCTACTCCGCTTCTATTAGTCGTAACGTGATGGTATATAGCTATAGCCTTCCCCGATAAATAGGCTATCTAATACTGAAATAATTTTTCAAATCGGTCCAGTAGTTTCGGAGCCTATTCAATATCTACAAACATAATAACCTAACCTAAATTAAAAATTTAGAAAACCCCCGACACGAAATGTAATACGCCATTTTATGGTGCCGGCCATCTTGGATTTAAAATTTATTATAGTGTATAGTATTCTCTTAGTGAAGCCCTTTCATTTGATACCCATATTGAGGGAGTTGTGGTAAAATATGTAATCCGTTATTTTGTAGCGGCGGCCATCTTGGGCCGATTTTCATCAAACATAGCTAAGAACACTCCCGACTAATACACCTTTCAAATAAAAAAATCAAAATCAAAATCGGTTCATCCGTTCGGGAGCTACGATGCCACAGACAACACCCCGTCGTTTTTTCGTCGGGGGTTAAAAAAACATGAAATTTGCAAATGCTTTTACGATAAATTGTTGAATTTCGTCGTAATATTTGCACCACTTATGCAACTAATTATAATAGCGAAGCGAATGCCTTCGCAACCCAATTACTTGCCAATACTACACAATATTGGGTTTGAATATTCGAGTATCAAAACGATGCAATAAATTATCGTAAATATTGATAGCACAAAACTGGTATGACTAATAATTCTATGTTAGAATCATTTTAGGCTACTAGGGTTATCTAAACATATAGACCGACAGACCCACATAACAACATAATTTAGGAAGCTATTTTATTATTATGGACCTGTCATATGTTTCTTTATTTAAGCGTTTGGAAAGGTTATTATCACTACATAGTATAAAACAAAGTCGTTTTCTCTGTCCCTATATCCCTATGTATGCTTAAATCTTTAAAACTACGCAACGTATTTTGATGCGGTTTTTTTTAATAGATAGAGTGATTCAAGAGGAAAGTTTATATGTATAATACATGACCACGCGGGCGAAGCCGCTGGCAAAAAGCTAGTGTTTGATAAGTTTGTCCTTGTAACATATTCACTCGGGCCTTGACTACTTTCAGACTGCATTTAAAAAGAAAGATTTTTTTTACATAGACAAAAGTAAGACCATTTGCAAAAGTACGCGCCACATTCACACGAAATGGCCATAATTATCATTATTAAAATTTGTTTTTGCATATATAGCATATCCTAAATAAAAAATTTTGAAAACCACGACACGAAATGTAATTTGTCATTTCATGGTGGCGGCCATCATGGATTTGGAATTTTTCGTAATGCATAGTATTCTCACAGTTAAGCCCTTTCATTTGATACCCATATTGAGGGAGGTGTGAAAAAATATGTTATCCGCTATTTTATGGCGGCGGCCATCTTGGACCGATTTTCATCAAACATCGCTAAGAACACTCCCGACTAATTTACCTTACAAACAAATAAAAAAGGAAAATCGAAATCGGTTCATCCGTTCGGGAGCTATGATGCAACAGACAGACACACACACACACACACACAGACACGTCAAACTTATAACACCCTGTTGTTTTTGCGTCGGGGGTTGAAACCATGTAGGTATACATATTATTTTAAACACTTATTTATCTTGACCTGTAAGAAAAAGGTAATTTTGACCCATATTCCAGTGTCAAAATGTCGTACAAAAATACAATAGATATTATGAGCTAAGCCGCGCGCCGCGCCGGTTTAATAATGGAACTTGACTGTGATTTAAAAATACAACAATATTATTAAAGCCTCCTTAGCTTAGTGGACCTATCCGCAAGTGCTACGCTTGAGGTCCCGCGTTTATTTCATTGTTATTCCCAATCCCGAGGGAATTTCCCTAAAAACATGCATTTTTTTTGTAACAGAGCAAAAAATTACTGTCCTGCGTAATATTATTAAAATGACATTAAGATTCCATCACGCCTGTATTCCCCGAAGGGTTAGCCAGAAATGTACTTATGTATACCCATAGTACGATATGTTTAGGTCCCATGTAATAGGGGTCGAGCCTATTGCCATCAACCGGACACAAATCCAGGTTCCCAGCTGCTACTGAGAAGTTTACAGAAAAACCCAACAACACCACCAAGGCTCTGTAGGCACTACAACGATCTGTCCAAACGCCATAGCTTGGACATAGCATATCGCCTTCCAAAGTTTAAAAAGGAGGTGAAATTTCTCCTCTGCTAATAATCAAGTTATATTACATAGCCTAAATTAAAAATTTAGAAAACCCCGACACGAAATGTAATTTGCAATTTTGTGGTGGCGGCCATCTTGGATTTGAAATTTATCATAGTGTATAGTATTCTCCTCCGTCAATATGGGTATCAAATGAAAGGGCTTAACCTTTCATTTGATACCCATATTGACGGAGTTGTGAAAAAATATGTAATCCGCTATTTTGTAGCGGCGGCCATCTTGGACCGATTTTCATCAAACATAGCTAAGAACACTCCCGACTAATTCACCTTTCAAATAAAAAAAACAAAATCAAAATCGGTCCATCCGTTCGGGAGCTACGATGCCACAGACAGACACACACACACACACGTCAAACTTATAACACCCCGTCGTTTTTGCGTCGGGGGTTAAAAATGATACCTAATTCTCAATTTCTTATTAGATTATATAACTATTTTATTTAGTTTAGTTCTTTTTATTGTAAAGTCATTTCTTCTTTATCTTACTTTGTTCACCTAGCTAGACTATAAGTGCATTTTGTGATCTTCTATAATTGGAGGAACACATGTCTACTTTAATATTTAATGTATTGTGTGTATCCTGTGTTGATGGTCCATAATAAATAAATAAAATAAATAAATAACTAAATAAATAACAGTAGAATTAACACTTCGTTTAAGTTAAGTTAAGTTTTATAACTTATTGGTTTCGACACCTTTCCAAAAACTTGAAATGCTTTATGTTTTTATGCTTTATTTTATTCATTGATATGTTTTATAGTAAAATTTTGACGGTTTTTTATTTAATTTTTATACACAATTGGCTTTCGTTTGGTACTTTGTCTGAGGTAAGAAGCTGTTCTTGACGACCGTCAGATTTAAATGGCCCGAAAACAAATGAATACGTAAATTATTTAGACATTATCACAAAGTTATGTCGATTGCCCTAAGTTACATTTAGAACGAAGAAACAGTGTGAAAATAGCTTTATATATCATGAATCCAATTTTACTGTGAAATATTAATGATCCAGCCAATCATTGTGCCAGTAAGGCGTTTAGGTGTCCGTTATCGTGAAGTGTTGATTGCAGACTAGTCCGATATCTGTCTTTTAGGTGTTCTTCATACAATCGTATCGACACCACTTCATAAATTTTCGATTGCTAGAATTTGACGTGTGTCATTCGTTCTATATTTTATTCAAGGTAACTTTAACTGCTTTTACTTTACTAGTATCGGGCGACCGAGTTCTTCGTCGCTGCAATATACCTGTTAGTAAATAAATCAAACCACTTTGTATTTCACTACATAGTATAAAACAAACTCGCTTTCTCTGTCCCTATATCCCTATGTATGCTTAAATCTTTAAAACTACGCAACGGATTTTAATGCGGTTTTTTTTAATAGATAGAGTGATTGAAGAGGAAGGTTTATATGTATAATAACATACCACGCGGGCGAAGCCACTGGCGGGAAGCTAGTGTTAATATAAAAGGTATCAACTCGAACCATAGCTTAAAAGTTAATTGAATAACCTACAATGAGGGTAAATTATTGAATAGTTTTCAGTAGTTACTGATTCTCATATAAACTTTCATGACCTATTTCAACCCCTTGATCCCGTTTTTCGGGACAAATAGTACCTTATGGTTGTTCAGTCATAAGTTTTCATTAACGAACTGTCTAAACTTTTTATTGATTCCGAATATTTTAAATTGAAATCGTTTATGAAACTATCGGTTTTCATGTTACTCGGTTTTCATACTCATTCAGGTACTCATGTTTTAGTTGTTGTTATCCGAAATTTTGTTGTTTGTTTGAACAAGTTACGAATGAATCGATCTACAAGGTTTGTCTGTACTTGCCGCGATACATTTTTAGATGGATGACGATACTTGGCTGATGAGAGCCAGTATTGGCTGACCTCGCATTGTGAAGGATTTCTGAATAAAGAGAGGCTAGTTTATACTGGAAAATAATTGCATTGCGTGCAGTCTCAATATTATTAGGTAAATGCAATTCATATTTTTCAAAGACACCTCATAGAAACATACCATAACTTATCATCACGCCTGTCTCCCCCGAAGGGATAGGCATATGGTGTAGGTACTAACATTACCTTCGGGAAATAAAGATCGCAAGCACGGCTATTACACGTAAGGTCCTTGATACATCCCCAAGTCAGCAATGTAAAGTTAAAGAAATTCCTAAAAATAAAAAACATAAGTACCTTTTAGTAGGAAACCATTTTCTTCTCTATATTATGGTTGAATTTCAAACCGGGCAAACTAGACATATTTATAAAGTTTCCGCCATTGGCTTCGCCCGCGTGGTCTTGGTATTTATTATAACTTTCATCCCCTATTTCAACCCCTTACCGCCCTTTTTTCGCAATAAAAATTAACCTATGTCCTTACTCGGGCTCTAAACTATATGTGTACCAAATTTCATTTAAATCGGTTAGGTAGTTTTGGCGTGAAAGCGCGACAGACTGACAATGTTACTTTTGCATTTATAATATTAGTAAGTATTGGTCATTCTAGTTCCCTAACCTCCGGATAGCCGCTAACTGCAAGATAAATTCAAAAACGTAACAACATTTGTATAAACATATCAGTAAGCTGAAACAAGCCCTAAAAAATCTCACCAGCAACGAACGATCTTTCCGTAACAAAAACCGGTAGAAATGATAATATGCTTGAGGAAAATAAATACTCAAAGAAAACACTAATTGGGGTGTGAGGAGGAAAATCACAACATCTGAACATAATGAATTGATGTTTTTTTAATATCTTTCCCCAGTTTATTCCACAAACATGGAAAATTACAAATAATTATAGCGGAAGTATTAGGTGGTATATTAAAATTAAAGTGGCAGAAAATATTGCTTTCAAAGCTTTGCGAACACTTAATGAGCCTTAATACTGCTTTGATGTACTTATAAATGGATCGTTTGAAGTATTTACCTTACAAAGAGTGCAGGGAAATTATTGTAGGTTTAGATAATTAGCCAATTAATAACATGTCGTCTTTGTGTATACGTTAAGAACGTTCCCTTTGTCGAACTAGTTCTAGAGTAATCTAATATTCTAACATTTGAAATCGGTTGTCAATGTTTAGTAAACGGTTTCCGCGAATTCAAAAGGCCTCGATAATTGAATTGTTTGGAAATTGTACTGCTTGTAATTACTATCACGACTGTATTGCCCGAAGTGTTAGGCAGAGATGTACTAATAGACACTATTTGCTGGTATGTTTAAGTTATCGTTTACTCGCCGTAATTGTGGGTTACTCGCCCCATAATTGAGGACGAGTCAGTTGCCATTAATCGGGCACAATTCCAAACCTGGATTGTTCAAGACATCATCTTCCCATAATAGAACAGACACTTCAATTTTATTTACCTATCTGTACAGATAAGGAGGCTTACCACGACCTCATATCGCGATTCAGTTTAGGACATCAATTGAATTATTTTGCTTATTCGAACCACAACGTCATTATTACGATTGACTTGACGCCCAACTCTCTGACAGCGATTCAAAACTGCGCGGCAAAAAATGTACCCTGCTTTTTTATGACCAAAGTACTATTATTAAAAAGAGATTTCTGCGCGAATAAATAAGTTATTTTTGTTGTATAGATAAGTTTTACGACGAAAACATTGCTTTGCATTGCATTGCATTGAATAGCAATGATTCTTTGACCCAAGAACAAGCGAGTTAATTTTAGCAATTTGTAGAGTATGGCCAGCGGATTGCAACCCGACTGAAGTTAGCCGTTTGTGACCGTTTGAATGCGCAATGGATTGCTTCGGTTAAAAATTTTATACTACGCAGCTAAACGGCCTACTTCAGACGGTCTACGATCCGCCAGTCGTAATGTAAATCCAAATATTATGATTGAACTTTGAATTAGGCGGGACGTTGAATCTCTTTGATTTAATATTAATAAGTATTGTTGTTTTGTTGCAGACACAATGCCGCTGGTTAGACTGCCAACCGTTGTAGTCAAATGACAATAACTAGAATAAAGGTAACCGTATTTTTTATTTATTTTTTATTTTACAGAAGGCACAAGTTAGTCGAGTCGTTTAATTTAATTGTTGTCGAAAAATAACTGTGCTAAAAGTCGTCTTGCTGTCGCCAAACTAGTGCAGAACAAGTCAATATTTAAGTCCCTAGGCAGTCTATTAAAGCTTAGTGCGCTTCTTATTGAGAAAACATGCCGCCTGTAATTAGTCAATACGAAAGGAGGTTTTGTTACAACATACTTTACTTTAAGGAATTAGGAGATTTAGGGCCTCTTTCACCACCTCCGGATAGCCGCTGGCCACTAGCTGATAAGTTGAAAAATGAAACAAAATGTGCATAAAATAATCTGCCAAGTAATTTAACGATAACTCTATTAAGTTCCTAGTGAAAGTGGTGAAACAGGCCGTTACTAGAGTAACACATTTGACAGATGATGTAGCGACTAAACTACAAATATCGCCTAATTTCTGACAGCATTAGTTCAAATTATGGACGTCCCTATCTCATGGCGGCTGTTAAATTAAAAAAAAACCTTTAAATAAAGAATATGAGACCGGTTTTCATGCGATAGAATGACTATAATATTAGAAATATGACAGCAAATGTTTATATTTTCAAACTGTAATTATATAGCTGTGTGTTTCCGTTTGTCAGTGTCGGGAGCGCTCATGAGACAGTCTTGCCACCGTCTGCTGGAACACCAACACCCGGGAGGGGAGGAACCCCCCCTATACTCACCCATCGACCAAATTTCAGGTAAACCAATCACCAATCATTTTTCATACCGCTTTAATTTTGGACCAAGACACTATTATTAATTCGAATAACTATTGCAAATCAATTGTTATTGGATAGCTTAACTTTAATTTGGGTACAATTGATTCTGGACCGCCAAATTGAAATTTGGTCTTCTGCAATGGAGAAGTAAAACAGATGGCAGGACCTACGAATTTTTCTACGACAGCCAATCAAAACGTGTTATTTTTTTATACTTAATTATGTATGTAATACAAACACCGGTCAACCAATTGGCCTAGTCGAAGGTGGCGCCAATAGATCATCAGTTTTCTATCCCTTTTGTGGATCACAACATAATTTTGTGGTTGATTATAATAATTGATAATAACGACCTTGGTACCCAGACAAGTTGCAATTAATTGACATTCGAATTGACAAACGAATAGAAACAAAATGTATGAAAATGACATTAGTGAAAGCCCGATTTGTTGAAAGCTTGTGTCATTTCCATACATTTTATTTCTATTAGTTTGTCGATTCTAATGTCAAAATGCAATTTGTTTACAGGCCCTTGTGCCTAAAGCCTGTGCTTAAAGTAATCATATACATAATGAGGGTGCATATACTGGCCTTCTTTGCGAATATCTGCAATTTGGTTGTGGTATTACAAAGTCGGCCATTCCAACTCTTCCAGGCATACTCGCTACGTATATTTGCTTCGTCAACCTCCATTCATTCATCTCTATGCCTCTTCTCAATTCTTGTAATCAATAATGCTCACTTATCACGCTGTTCTTCACTATATCTTTCAAAGTAGCACCACAGCCCTCATCACTTGTATACAATTTTCAAGCTGTATTAAAAGATTTTGTTTATGTTTTAAAGCATTACAAAGCGAAAGAACAAACAAAAGCGAAACAACGAGCATAATAGGTTTTTTGTGATATTATGGTCGACACAAATCCCATAGCCACACTTTTGTTTAATAAAATAGTCCGCCAATCTATTATAATATAAGGCTTATTTCACCATCTCCCAATAGCCGTTAACTGTGGGATAAATAAAAAAATGGAACAAGATTTATAAGAGATTATCTGCCAAGTAATTTAACGGGAACGTAGTGAAACAGGCCCTTAAACTCCTTAACCGTGTTGTAAATTTCATAGAAAAATCTAATAACAAATTGCTGCACCTGAGAATCAAATGTACCGAGATTAAAACTCAGCAGCGCTTCGGATCATAAAAAAAATAATACAATATCTAATTAGGTACCTATTGTTGCCTATCAAAGTTTATAAATCAGAAACTGGCCAAGTAGATAGCATGTCTACTGTTTTACCCGAAGACAGTAAAAATCCAAAAGGAAAGGTCATTGAATTAAGGCAGTCTATGTACGTAAAGACAGTTAACAATCTCGCGATATTTACAATTTTACGGTGACATAGACATATGATATAGTACGATGCATTAGCCATCGACAGATTAAAAGCACTTTTATTCTTTGAAAGGCTGGCATTGATGGCTTAAAAACTAGGTGAAAGTGAGCTTATCTATTGTGGAGAATCTATTGTCCAACGCATAATACAAGATATTGTCCTAATACCTGTATAAAATTTCCCTTTGTTTCACTGTTAGTGCAAATGTTATGACGTTTTGTTTTCACGTCAGCGAAGGTTGAGTGGGTGATAATGGAAGTGCATTAAGTCGGTACAACACTTGATTGAAAAACAATACCTTCAGGCCTTTATTTATTCGTTTATCTAAAAGATAGTTTTACAGGATGGCGAATTAATTACCTGCATCCTTTTTAGGGGTATGACCATTAGACTGCTAAGTAAAAGGTCTCGAGTTCGATACCAAGGCACGCACCTCTGACTTTTCGAAATCATGTGCGTAATTATCACTCGCTTTAACGGTGAAGGAAAACATCGTAAGGAAACCTGCATGCCTGAGAGATTTTTTCAACGGTATGTGAAGTCAACCAACCCGCATTAGGCTAGCGGGGTTGACTATAGCCTAATCCCTCTCATACTGAGAGGAGACCAGTGCCCAGCAGTAAGATATATGAGTTGATTATTATATATATACTACCCATCAATAAATAAATAATAGTTTATAAGAATAAAACACACTTTTGTAGAAAAAAAAGTATAAAGCTTTAGGTTAATTATTAATAAATTTATCACGGGATTATATAAAGAGATACACATTTTAAATCGTGTTGCAGCATTAGAGCAGTCCAAATAATTATATCGCCACCCTATATGACACAGGAGAAATCTTAATACAGGGTAATAAAAATAACAATCAAATAATTCTGCAGTCAATAATAATAAATAAACAATAAAATAAATAAATATTAATGAATTTTTTTATTTGTGGACTACATAAATTGCCATTCGAATAATTGCTATTCCTGAAATACATCTTTTGCGATATTTTACACAGCACCATCTATTCCCAAAACAAGCAGAACTTGTAGTAGGTATACTAGACAATTTTAAGCAATAAAATAAAATAATTCGTCGACAGTTGTTAAAAAAAAGGTTAACGTTTTAAATACTGATAGTGTAGCGTAAACAAAGGTTTATGTAAACGGATAGCGTTAATCCTTTACCATTTAACTAAAATATCCGGCAACCAAACCAAAGGTAATTTTAGTTCAAACGCAAAGATGTAAATCCGCCACTCCGCTGCCACGAATTGTAAATGTGAAAACTATTTCAGTGTGCAATAATCTACGTATAAAAATACTTTGTTAAAATAAAATTTTAATAAATTCTGTCTGCTCATACTAAAACTGCGATCTTGCTAAGCCAACAAAATAGTGATTCCACGAAAGATTTGCCAAGTTATTCTGGTAGTTGAGTTTTTATTAAATAAAAACAGAATAACGTGCGAGGGGATTTTATTTTATAGACTAAGGTGGCAAACAAGCATACGGCTCGCCTGATGGTAAGCGGTTACCGTAGCCTATAACGCTTGCAACACTAGGGGCAACACTCGGGCGTTGTCGACCCTTAAAAACTCTTAGAGGTTTATAGGGGATTAACTGCGCCGACAGTTTAAGGCAATATTCCTCTTGCTGCCAGCGCAGCGCATTTTTAGAAGGAGCTCTGGCAACCATACTCACTGCAGGAACACAACACACAATAAAGTGTGTTATTTTGCTGCAGATTTCTGTAAGGTGGAGGTACTTCCCCAGATTTGAGCCATAAATGGCTGTACCCTACCTCTCTAATACATTTTATTTTTAGAGACAAATACGTAGGTAGGTATACTCAACTCGAACTTACGTCCCTCCGGTCTAGTATACCGGACGCTATCGCCACCCAAACTTGTGAGCAAACACTGCCTCATCTTCATCGTCATCAGCCTGTATTAGTCCACTGCTGGACGAAGGCCTCTCCTAGTGAACGCCACAGAGCCCGATCTTCGGATTTCCACACTGCCTGTAGAAAATTTCTTTGTCACATTATTTTCATGGTAATGGGACTAGCCTATTATCAATAACCGGACTCAAATCCAAACTCATACGTACTCCTTCATAGACAACCTAACAGTCGACCTGGGAGTCGAATCCAGGATCTGGAGCGTAGCAGTCGAGTTTAGGACTGCTAGGCTATCGAGGCACTTTTAAAAAACGAAATGGTGAAGATGGAATAAATTTCTATATTTCTATAGAAATAAGCAGTACTTTTGTACTACTTAGTCCTCATTATTTATGACTTTCTGTTTGGTTCAGTATGTAGGTACATAAATAAATAAATGTAGTACCACTTAATGGTAAATAGTTAAACGGAACAGCTTTATCCATGACCTACTAAGAGAAACACATATCTGCTGAGATACAGGATATGGCTGTGTGCTAGTTCAGGTGTTGAGTTTAAATAAATCTAGCCTTTTCCCGCAGGTTCGCTGGCGTCAAGTTTGATTTTTTTTATTTGATTCTGTTATTCGAGGCGGAGACTTCTTTTTCTTCGCCTTTTCCCAACCATGTTGGGGTCGGCTTCCAGACTAACCAGATGCGGCTGACTATGACAGATGACTGACTGACTGATATACCTATTTTTGTTGTGTTAATTATTGTCAGAACAATGTTTGAGTTTTTTTTTTAATCCAGCGGAACATGCAGGCGAAGGTGTACACGGGTTGCTAATGATGAACAAATTATTATTATTACTAATTAATTATGTTTAAATAATATCCTTATATGCTCGTACATCTCTCTATTTGCTTGTTAAAATGCTTCTTTAATTTGGTCTGAACTAAACAAAGATTGTTTAATTAATGTCCGAATAGATAGATACACCTGTTTTTGGTTTATCTGGTAATCGGCTATCAAATATAATTATGTTCTCGTCAATCTGATGAAATTTCAGATTCCATAAATTTCGTAATTTACAATGTTAACTTGAATAGGTAATCATTTACCGTTTATTATAACGAAAATGGGATAACCGCTATCCAATTTAAAGCTAAAATGGAAGTAATCGCAACAATTATAACACTATTGGTTATTAACATTATTTGTCTGATACCGTAAGAAAGAAATAGATTAAAAAAAATACAAATTAAAAACTTGACCAATTGCGTGTCGGGTTTTCGCACAAAACAAAACCTCTAGCTCAACAAACTCAAATAAAAAAAAATTCAACTCATTTAAAAACCTTCCATTTCAAATAGTCCCCGTTGCTGTAGTAACAACTTTTCGCCATATTTTGACGTCTAGTTTTACCCATTGACCAAAATCAACTGTCAAAACTACATAGTAGTTTATAGTTTCAGAGTTGGTTTGACTTTTATTTCTTTTTAATTGGATGATGATGATGAATTTATTTTTATTTCACTTTTAATTGAGTATGCGCGTTTTTACGCTCGGGTTCAAATCCCAGGTCGAGCAAATTGTTATAAATTTTTCTATAAAATTCTTAGTAGCAGCTCGGAGTTAGGATTTGTCACCTGTTAATGGCGATAGGCCCAACATAGAACCTTTAGATAACATACCGGCGAACTGAGAGTGTACCTTAGTAGGGACACCTCTGCTTACCCCTTTGCGGAATACCGATGTGATGTTATGTACGTTGCTAGACACTATCCTAAACAAGAGTAAGTTAGGTCACTACAAATGACCAATTAAGTACCTACGCCAAAGATTCTGAATGCACCGAGTTTGTTTGTTGGGGCGAAAATCAGAAATTACTGTACGGTTTTCACCAATTAGTAAGAGGAAAAATATCTTAAATGGTTTAAGGGGAATAATTTTGGAACTAGAGCTAAACCTAAATTAATTTCTTTATTAAAAATTAAGCAAAATTTTTGATTTTCATAATTATTCAATTTAGTTAATAAGTCATCAGAGGCCCCAGACTATCTTATTCCTCAAATCTTTTCTCGCAAAGACTCACAGTATTTTCCTAAAACTAAGAAAACTTTATTATACACTTGTAACTATAAAATCATACAGGACTATCACTACAGAACTGTCATCACTTGGGTACAGATCTCGCCAAACTTATTGTCCGGGTTGAAGTTGGCACGAGCTAACTTTAACCCGGCCGAAAAAATCGGAGAAAGGAAAATATTGGATTAAAATTATTTAAAACGATAGCCTATGACTTGAGCGTTCGTTTTTATTTATTACAAGTCAATATTTTACTTTCTTCCATTTTTACGGCTGGGTTAAAGTTAGCTCGTGCGAACTTCAACCCGGACAATAAGTTTGGGGAGAACTGTAATAATAAACTTACACAGAAGCCGGTTTCATTGGTAACAAGTTATAGTCAGTTAATTCCTATGAAAGTCTTTATTATTTATTATGGCTTCAACACTTTACAAGGTGGAAGGGACATCGACGCACAAACGTCGTGACAAGGTTCCACTCAAGGTCAAAAATAAAATGACCTAGGTCATTCATGTAGAAAATGATCGGTTATTATTACAGATATTGACATTTCTGAACGCGCAGTGTATTGCTAAAAACGCGATTATAACGCTCCGCAGTGAATGTTATCGCGCGCGCGATCCGAAATAAATGAAATAATAATTTTTTAATTATAAATTTAATTTGGGTAGATAGAAATAACGTTTTTTTACACGTTCAAGTAAAAAAAACTGCAGAAAAAATGGAAAAATTGATAAAAAAAGTTACGGAAAATTTCAACGCAGGGGGGTCCAGAATCATGTACTGAACTGGTGGTATTCAGATGTGCGTCGATGTCCCTTCCACCTTGTATGTTTTCATTTCAATAACGATATTGAAACCTTCGTCTGTTATATTATAACAAATGGTTTTCCTTATTTTTGCGATCTTTAAAAGGTTACCAAGAAAGAAATTATACATATATATACCACTGGCACAAATACTCGTAACTAGTTCGACAAAGCTAGTCAATTTTTTATTCAATCTAGTAACTAGATTCGTTTTGTGTCAAACCTTCACATTATCTCAATAAGTTTAAAACTAAAGAAACAAATCGTCGACATCACAATCCAGCCAGTGATGTAAGTGTGTGACATACGGGTCTGTGTATGTGTGTGTCATGATTTTATAGAAGAAGGTTATATCATATGTGCAGTAGCAGTTTCACAAAAGTATTTCAAGTTATTTTAAATGAAGGAAAAAATCGGCTGGCGAGCAGGTTTCGAACCTGCGTCTTCTAGTTCGGTACACCAGACGCTTTGACCACTAAGCTACCGCGAGCCCCGCTCGTGGTAGCCTAGCGAGCGTAGCGAGGTGACGTAGCGAGGTGACGTAGCGACTTGTGTACGTCACATTTAAGACGTAAATTAGAATGTGAAGAAAGATTTCGACTGGCGAGTGGGGCTCGCGGGCTCGCCAGCCAATTTTTTCCTTCATTTAAAATAACTTGTAATCTTAGCATGGAAAATGCTTAAAAAAATACAAAAAGATAAAAGTATTTCACTAAGGGCTGAAACATAGCAAATACCGCCCAAAACTGTCGAACCGTGTATAATATCATCAGGTTTATTTATATATCTATACTTCTATACTAATATTATAAAGAAGGAAGATTTGATTGTTTTCCTCTTTGCATTGAATTGGCTTCGAAACTACTGGCCCAATTTATGTTTTCCCCGTTGGGAAGCTACACTATCCCCGGTGACATAGGTTATAATTTATAAGAAATACCCAAATACCCACACCACGTGGGCGAGGCCGCTGGTGGAAAGCTAGTTCTATTTATACAGATTGATTGTTTTCCTCTTTGCATTGAATTGGCTTCGAAACTACTGGCCCAATTTATGTTTTCCCCGTTGGGAAGCTACACTATCCCCGTTGACATAGGTTATAATTTATAAGAAATACCCAAATACCCACACCACGTGGGCGAGGCCGCTGGTGGAAAGCTAGTTCTATTTATACAGATTATAATATAGTATATCATCACTCCTCAGCCGTATTTATGCAATATAAGGAAAGTTTTAAAGTTCAATATTAATTGAACGGAAACCAATTCAATTAAATACAACTTACTGCATTTCACAGTAATACTCCTAAGTAACACTGTGTCAGTTCAAATTGAATAGGTGTACATCGAAGGCAACATGGTCTTTGATCAAAGTCTACCCCGACCATGAAACGGTTGCCATTTTACCAGTAAATTAATTTCAAGGAGGCATCGCTTTATGCCAAATTCTACTGCTTGCAATTTGACACAAAGTGATTCGTCGTTCACAGAATTTGCCCGTCGGTTTAGTGCAGGTATCGCATAATAAGCTGTTTGCACACGAGCGATTGATCGTAACAGAGGCATGCAACTCGATACAGCCAATCCTTGTGTTAATTATTGACGTGAGACATTACACACGAAATGTTATACGTGTATGTATGTTTTGATACTCGTAAGTAAATAAAAGCTCTAAGCTATTTCCCGTAACCCAGAATCATAAAATTTTGTACACGGCAAAGCCGTAGATGTAAAGAAAAAACCAAGCCGCATTATTTATAAGTAGTTGTTACATTAAAAAAATTCGCGACCACAAACTTATTATTCGTGGAGTCATAATATGTCGATGTTTGATACATACATACCTTCACGCCTGTTTCCCATAGGGGTAGGCAGAGACTATAGACTATAGATAGGCATGTTTGAAATAATGCAGCCCACAACGCTGTTCACAAATAATCTAAAATATAATTAATTTATGAAATATGACAATCAGTCGCTAAACATAGATTTAAACAACAGCGCAGCCCACATATAATGAAAATTATTGAATTAATCATTGAAGTACATAGTTGTATATACTTGTTATTAATATTGTAGTTTTGATTTTAGGGGAAAACTGAAAAATACTGTTGAGAATTTTCTCAACAGTATTTTCTAAGACTCAGACTAAACTCACATATCAGACAAACTATTAACACACGTCTTTGTACGGAACCCTCAGTCCGCGAGACCGACTCGCACTAGTCCGCTTATATGTTATTTCAAACAATCAGCAACTTAAAAAAAATAAAACAAAATAAATCTATACTAATATAATAAAGCCGAAGTGTGTTTGATTGATTTGATAGCCCATTTCTGGAGGAAGATTATATGCTATTCAACATCACCCTACCCCTTTTAGGAGCAGAGTAAAAAAAAATATACGCGAGTGTTCGCGGATCCCGTAATACAAAAACCATTTTTGAAATCTAGTTTGTCTAGTGGTCCCAAATGAGACTGCTACGCTAGAGGTCCTGGGTTCCATCCTCGGGTCGTGCACAGTGTTGTTGGGTTTTTCTGTAAATTCCCAGTAGCAGTTCGAAGCTGTATTTGTGATCTGTTAATGGCAATATGACCTAGACATACCGGCGAACTGTGGGTGTACACCGTACATTAGTACACCTCTGCGTAACCCTTCGGTGTATACAGGCGTGATGGTGTATATTTTTAAAAATACCAAACATTATGAATATCTCAGTAGGTACAGTTCTCGCCAAACTTATTGTCCGGGTTGAAGTTGGCACGAGCTAACTTTAACCCGGCTTTAAAAATCGGAGAAAGAAAAATATTGGGTTGTAACAAAAAAATAAGAAAGCTCAAGTCGTAGGCTATCGTTTTAAATCATTTTAATCAAATATTTTTCTTTCTCCAATTTTTAGGGACGGGTTAAAGTTAGCTCAAACCAACTTCAACCCGGACAATAAGTTTGGCGCGAACTGTAGGTATAGCTTTGCAATAGCAAAATCAATTGTTTTTGTGGTTAAAGGATAAATGCTTCTATTCCATACAAGAGTACTTGACATGCAAAATGCTACAATAGACTTATTTCTTGGACATAATACTTATTTAATGTTGAACATTGTTAATGATGTATTAAAATAAAATAAAATCTTTTTTATTATTTTACACATTGGTCCATAATGGGGTGTTAGTAAAAAACGACTTTATAAAAATTGTGATACATAAAAATCCTCACAAAAATTAAAAAAATACATAATGAATAAAAATAATTATTAAAAGATGATTAAAAATCCATTAAAAATCTAAAAAGATACATTTAAAATTAAAATTCACATAAAAAAATTACATTTATAAATTAAAAATTACAATAAATGAATTAAATGAAATTATTAAAAATTAATTAATTTAAGTATTTGCCACCCTTTGGGGCCCCAGGCACACGCACTTGTGTTTGAACCCAGTGCCCCAGAAGGGGGCTGTCCAGCTTGTGGCTGAGCACATTCAGTATGGTGTTGGCCCTCCCCCGCATACGAAGCATCAACGAAGCGATGCGGCGCCGCAGCACAGTGTGAAAGCCATCTGTATGCGCGTGTACAAACATTGCAGACGCACTGCGTAGCGGGGGAGCCCCACCACCACCCTGAATGCGTTATTAATATCTATAGAAAATTGTATACTTGGATTTAACTAACTTTGTAGACTATTTTATATTTGCATGCTGTGTGTTATACGGCAAAATGCGTATTTGCAACTATAATTAGAATTACTCCATCTGTACCTCCCACATTTTATGCAAATAAATAAATTATTATTATATTATTATAGCCTTGAAAATATTTCGTAGAATGACTACGTTGTTTGTAAACAACATTTAATTCGTATTCGTAGTACTACGTAGCGTAGTACGCGAGTACAACACTGGCCATTAGATTCCCTTTCAATATGGCACTTTCACTCATCCCACTCAAAATAGGAACTGTATACAAGGTGGAAGGGACATCGACGCACATTCGAATACCATGAGTTCAGTACATGATTCTGGACCCCCCTGCGTTGAAATTTTCCGTTACTTTTTTCATCAATTTTTTTATTTTTTTCTGCAGTATTTTTACTTGAACGTGTAAAAAAACATTATTTATATGTACCCAAATTATATTTATAATTAAAAAAAACATTATTTAATTTATTTCCGATCGCGCTCGCGATTACATTCACCGCGGAGCGTTATAATCACGTTTTTAGCAAAACACTGCGCGCTCAAAAATTTCAATATCTGTAATAACCGATAATTTTCTACCTGAATGACCTAGCTCATTTTATTGTTGACCTTGAGGGAAACCTTGTCATGACGTTTGTGCGTCGATGTCCCTTCCACCTTGTATATCTTAACTTCCCTGCTGGCTCCGAGCGATGCACGGCCGATAGACAAGTCAATCAATCGTATCACGCACTACGTCACAACTTAGGCCGTCTACATACACCAGATTTTAATTACAATTATAATTTTATATCTGCCTCGTTTGCCTAGTGGTCGTAAGCGCAAGTGTACCACTTGCGCGAGGTGGCTTCGATTGCCGGCAGTGTTATTGGATTTTTCTATGAAATTCTCAGTACCTAGGTGTTTGGATATGTGCACAGTTAATGGCAATAGGCTCGCCTCCTATTACATGGGACCTAAACATTCCGGAGAACTATGGGTGTACCTACATAAATACGTCTCTGCCCAAACCTTCGAGAAATACAGGCGTGATGTCGAGAATTTCAAATGTGATTTTAAGTTGATACCTTTTTCTAGAATATTGTCAACTTACCTTAAAACATGGTCAACTTTACACTGGCAAGATGGCCAATTTTGCACGAGATGGCCAATTTTGCACCCAGTGTAAAGTTGACCATGTGTTTGTGTAAATTCGGATTTTCTTCACCCTGTTTACTTTTAAATCAAAAAATGGTATGGCGTAAATCCTAATATAGGCAAATTTTTTTATAGTTCTTGAAGGCCATAGTAGCAAAGTAATTCCACAGTGAATTATTTACTTTTACAGTACACTGACAGTCAAACCACAAAATGAACAAGGATTTCTTTTTTTCTTTTGTAGTACTTCAATCTATCAACATTAAACTCACTCACAAAAATTACAGCCTCAAGAGTAGCACACAAAGTCTTTTAGACATTTCTTAAAACATCATAATTTATCATGAATCAATGTTATAGAATACAAAGACATTTTAGTAAAAAGTCTTACACGACAAATCGTTCGTGTGCAACCGACTTAAAAAGTACATTCATAACTATCGCAAATATGCGTGTGTTGCGCTTCCGCGAAATGCAGGGGATATTTCGCGATATTTCGCGGAAGCGTAACACACGCATATTTATCCGTAGTAAACCCATGAATGAAGCCAGAAATTCCTGGAATAAATTCCCGTTGGTGTAAAACAACTGCGTGGGATGCGGTAGACGGTACAAATGTACGTCATAAATGTACAATTGTACAGACTCTTGTGAACCATGTATTTAACGAAATACCTATTTATGTGGCATAGAAGATTATTTTTTTAAGAAAATTATAAATATACAGGGTGGCTGGAAAAGTCCCGTCCCAAGACAACATTTTGGTACCTCTAATCAAGGGGCATCCGAAACCCCCATGTATATTCAGCGTTGTGACAAAAATTCTTGAGCAGACATTTTGAACTTTAAACTCAATTTTGGGCATGTTTCATCAGGCCTAGGTGTAAGTACCATATTTTTAGGGGAAATAGTTGACATAGTTATCCTTTACCATAAAAAAAACATTTATAATCACACAACAGTAAGAGAAAAAACACAGAAAACCAATGTCAGGTGAAAACTATTGAAATCATTGTATCTTTTAAGCAACTGAAAATCGCGTAACATACATGGGGGTGTTTCAGATGCCCTTTGATTAGAGGTATCTAAATGTCTATGGACGTCACTTTTTCGGTCACCCTGTACTGTATATTATGTTTATAAGTTTGTCGCTTAATCAATGTCATTTTATCAATGTGCTATTTCATTTTATTATAGTTTAATTCATGTTTTGTATCGTGTGCATGGAATGTAAATCACAATCATATCTCATCACCTTTGGAATCGAATTTATTGTTTATTGTTTAATCATCTGTATTCCTTAATTGAAAATTGTTACACATTAATTAATTATTTTGTGCAAATTAAATACAACATGTTTAAAATAAAATGTCTATATTTTACAGATATTTAATCAATGCAAAAGTTAATAAAGGATCTACTCGAAAATTAATCCAGACTAACATAAATATTTATTTATTTTGTGCCAAACAGTTAATTTATTTTATTTTTGCTCTAAATATTTACCTTTTATTTCAATACATGACGTAACAAATCGGCCTTAATACCATTTCATACCGTTTGTGGGTATCGTTGACCATCAAAATTGATTAGGGACCCTGTCGTGGCCATCGAAGCTAATTGGCAAACGGTGTAAGGTTCGATGCTGAGTAGGTACTCGTAGCACCAACCGTACAAAATTTTAAGCCACGCATCCAACAAAACGTGACCACAAACTCCGCGGCGACAGAGAATATCGGTTACCAACGTGCAAAAACAAAATAACATCGGGTCGTTAGTCATGTAAAAAATAAAATAAACAAGTAGTTTTGACGCAGTGGTACCAGACCATGTGGGCCGGGAGGCCGGCGGCAAGCTGACCCGATATGCGACGACGGAGGAAGACGAGACCACACTCAGGGAGCTACTACTTAGGTACGTGACCATAGCGACATACCGGATAGCTTTCCGCCTGTAATACTGGCTTCATTTGCATACGATCATAAGGATCTCTGTGTCGATGTGTCTTCTACATTTTTTTTCACCTTGGCTTGGCATCCTATCTCGTATAACAGATATGACGATGCGTTCGTTGAGTCCAATCGCGGCGGCTGAATCATTCACAGTTCCTTTCATAACATCGGACCATAGCACCGTGGTTAGCCTCTATGGCCACGACCTTGTTTGTCTCTCGCTATCCGGAGCACGTGCGTGCTTTACACTTGCCTCTGAGTTAACCTTGGGGTAGGATGGGTGATGCTTGCATGGGTGTGATTGTAACGTTTCAATGTAGTGTTTAATCGAGTGTTTTCCATAGAAATTAGAAGGCATTAATAGACTTTTTACATAAAATACCATAAAATTTTTTGTTCATTTTAAAAGTGTACGTATAATTTTATTAAATTGAAATTGTCTGCATTCACCTTTTGTCTGTGTTCACCTTTCACCTCAAAAATCTTTAGTGGCGACAACAATATTAATAAATCAACATTATTTTATTTTATTCGCACATTGCTATTTTTAATTTACACGAACCACGAAATACACATTACGAATAATATCATAATAGAACTGCAATAAAATTCCAATTTACAAATCATACACTTTTTTTCCAATTACATTTAATTTAATTCTCACAACCTCTACAAAAGAGAATTTAATATGGAATTTAAAATGTTAGGACAAAAGTCTTTTCTTTGAACTTATGAAAACAAGCGATTTGAAACAATTTCTAAAACGAATAATTTCTTTGATTATTATTTTTCAAATATACAATGCAGAACAAAAATTGTTCAATTCGGTATCTTAAAAGCAAAGTTTCTAAGCAAGCAGTGTGATGTTGATAAAATAACGTTATTATATTCTTAAATAAATTATAGATTATCAACACTTAGAAATATCCACATGAGCAAACCATATCACTTAATTGGAGCCGTAAAACTAATATAACTTTTTTAATTCCTTTGGGAACGAGACTGAGGAGAGAGTGCACAGCACTGTACATTGGTCAAAAAATAAAAATAGCCTCAAACTTCATCTAGGTACATGTACGGCTTTACTTTAGTGGCAGCGCTTTGGAAAAGACTATCCAATATCCATAGACTAACTTAAATATAATATTGACTTTCTAAGTGTTGTTATTCTACGACTACGATAATACCATTTGATAACTATGTTCTTCAATATGGCACTCAGGACTTCCTCGCTTCTTTATGACAGCATTAAAAGAAACAAAGTATTCGTTTTATATAATCTCAACATCGGTTTTGTAATCTGCAGAATATTGTCACCGTATAATAAAAAAATAAAAAGCCGATATATTATTGAAAGAATGACAATGGGCAATAATGAATTTTATAGCTAGTAGGTAGAATGGAATGTCACATAGATCTGATATAATAAAAGATTCCAATTAGAAACATTCAAGCGTATTTTTACGATGGTTTCATCTAATGTGAAACAGTGAATGATAAAAATTAACGCAAAGAGGAATAAATAGTTTTAATGTGAGTTACCTTCTAAAAAGAAAATGATTTCCGTATTTCTGCCCATAACGCATAAAACTTAAAGTTAACAAATAACTCAAAGTTGCAGAAGGAGGTTTATACAACAAATACAAACCTCACCGTCTTTCTTAATAAGCAAGGTTTAGGCTATGAATAGTTAATCTACGAGTATGTTTTGTCACTGTCAGATGATCTTAAAGTGACCGAAATAGGAAAGAGACAAAATATAGTTTAGCTACGCCGTGTTTATTAATAAGGCGGCACAAGTTTAACCTAAAATTAGGTACGAACGGAGATCTTCCGGTGTTCACAACTTGCAGTCTCTGGCAAATCTGCAACTCTAAAATTCATACTCAAAGTTGTCTGAGCAGGGAAGGCCAGAAGGCCAAAAGATCCAGCTGAACAGGCTGTTTGAATTAACGTTGATTTTGGCTGCAGCCTACAGCGACAGGTGAGCATAATGAGCATGAATCTAACCGCCAAGCTGGACGACCTGCAGCGAGGGGACCGCCAGCTGGAGACGACGGTCGCTCTCTGCGAGATCCGCACCCAGCTCCAGGAGTTGACCAAGAGCGTGGAGTCATGCCAAAGTGAAGTCTCTGAGGTGAGTATTACTTTTTTCACTTTCTAAATATACCAGGGATGTTATGGATAATTATGATATTTCGGATCTGGATATGGATCGACGAATTATATTGGTTACGGATATGTGATTATTTCGGATTATCCGTTAATTTCGGATAGTTTCGGTTACGAATATCAGATTGAAAGAAGAAAGAAAGAAAGGAACTAAATTTATTTGTAAAAGTACACCCAAATACACAGAAAATAAAAATAGTAACTAATAAATAAACATTAATATTAGGTACTAGGTCTTCTGTGAACCCAGGTATGCTTCACAAATCGGTTCTGTCTCAGCATAATGCCGATTACGACGAATCGTATCGACGCTGGTCTTCTGACAGGACCGGTTTGGTGTCGCCACGGTAGGTAGGTGCAACTTTCACCTCATAAAATTAAAACTTACAATTACAATTTAACATACAACAATAACACAAAATAAAAAATAAAAACACAAAAAATTAAAACACATAAAAGAAGTTTCAACTCAAGAAGGCGGACACAATAACAGCTTATACATACTTACAACTACATACTAAAAACAACTACTAAAAAATAAAAACATTCAGCACAAAATGTATCAATACAAAAATTAAGATAATAAGAATAAAAAAATTAAGAATAAGATTGAAGTAAAATATAAACACAAATACATAGTAAGAAATAACAAACAAACTGCAAGATTCACGTGTGGCGCGAACGGAGAAACAAAAACCTATCGAAACATTTCGTTTTATTTACGGCCGAAATTAATAATATCTGTAGATTGTTTTCCCTACTGGAGATCGAAATTTGACATAAGCTCCATAGAAGTAATGTCAAATTTCTATCTCCAGTAGGCAAAGCAATCTACAGATACGTTATTAATTTCGGCCGTTAGACACCGTTTCCTTATACGAAATTATCCGAAACTTGTGAAACGGATACAGTTATGGTTACGGATATGTTTTTTTTTTTCGGATATCCGATAATTTCGGTACGAAGCTCCGTAACATCCCAGCTGCATACCACGTTTTCCATAAAAGTAGATGATGCAAAGGTTCTCGAGTGGAGACCACGCTCCGAATAGCGCAGCGTGGGACGGCCTCCAACGAGATGGACCGACGACCTGGTTAAAGGGCGCTGGGAGTCGTTAGATGCAGACTGCATATGTCCGGTCCCTGTGGAAGTCTATGGGGAGGGGGAGAGGCTTTGTTCAGCAGTGTGTCTCTGCCTACTTCTGTGGAAAAAAACGTGTGCGTATGTAGACATACAATTAGGGCCAAAATAGAACAATACCTCCTTACAGTCGTGAATAAACATGTTGCATGATTTATTTAGTACCTACAAATGTACTTACTACGTATTTAACTTACGCAAATTCTTACAGATGTCGCTAGCGAACGCATGTGTGATAAATTATTAATGATCGTTCGGTGAATCCTTGTCAACGTGCTGGGGTTCTGACTAATACATTGCTGAACTCTAATACCATCACGCCTGTAGTTCCCAAAGGGAAAGCAGAGGTGTATGTACTTATTTACACCCAAAGTTCCTATGTGTCCCAATAGGTTGCAATCAAGCAATCAAAACTCCGAGAAATATTGAAATTAATCCTTGTTAAAATTATAAATGCGAAAGTAACTCTGTCTGTCTGTCTGTCTGTCGCGCTTTCACGCCAAAACTACTGAGCCGATTTTAATGAAATTTGGTACACAGATAGTCTAGAGCCTGAGATTTATTTATTTATTTATTTATTTATTTATTTATTTGATCTTACAAGCTAACAGATGTACATCCAAGAGATAGGACATGGGCATACTTTTTAATGTGAAAAACGGCTGTAAGGGGTTGAAATAGGGGATGAAAGTAATAAGAAATACCCAGACGACGCGGGCGAAGCCGCTGGCGGAAAGCTAGTCTTCTAATAAATATAAAGTATTCTTATAAACATAAATTTATTTCTAATAATTTTTAAAAAAGTTAATAATAATTTTTATTATTTTCTAAAGTATTATACTAATATTTTAATACGAGTATTATACTAATATTAACAAAATAATAAATAAAAATAAAATTAAAAATATAATATAAAATATAATTCTTATAAATATAATTATACTGTACGTTTGTTTGCCAAGTAAGCGGCTGCACCGATTTGTTTGAAATTTTTCATATACTTATGTACGAGTATATTTTAACGGGGTCAGTTCTTACTGCATACCTATAGCTATCTTTGTTTTTATCTAAATACTCTTTAATCTCACACATCGAACGGCGCTATCCTCAAAACTCACATATAATTAATAACCGTAATATTTTTTTAAAACTAACTGAGTACCTATATGGAGTTTCTTGCCGGTTCTTCTCCATAAGTCCCAATTTTTTGGAACCATGCAACTAGCTTAACTTGTCAAAAGTACATATTCATATGGTCTAATTGAAATAAAGTATGTGAATTTGAATTTAAAAATGTGATGGTTTGAAAACACAATTGATCCGGTAGGTGGCGCTGCCATCAGTCTACCAGGAAACGCAGGCAAAACTCTACAACTGTAGAATATAAAATTTTATAGAAATGCCCTATAACACACGGTAGCCGCGCTTAAGACAACTAGGCTACCGAGGTAGTTTATATTCATAAATTTTTTAAATAATTCGCTATAATATAACCCTATTAAATCTCTGTTTGTAAAGCCATTGGGGGCAAAAATAACTAACTAAATGTAAAAAAACATTTTTTAAAACAACCTTTTAAACGCTCTGAAATGTTAAACATTACTTAAATGTGAAAAAGAAACTTAAAAAACAACCTTTTAAATCAAAACACGCTTTATTAAATCAAACATTACTTAAATGTGAAAAACACGTTTTTACATAAGCGCTCGAAAAATAAGAAAACCCATCAATTAAGGTTTATTAAATCAAATCCATCAAATAATGTATATTATTTTACAATTTTTCATGATAAAAAAGCTTGTCGCGGGATTTACCTTTTTAACATTATTTTTCTCAGGAATGCTAAACATGAATAAAATAAATAAAGTTATATATTATATTTTATTCATGTATCTGTTACATCTGCGCAGGTATGAATGTATGTTTGGGTAACAAAAACCGCAACTATCTATTATAAAGCTAAAGAGTTTGCTTGGTTGAACGCACTAATCTCAGGAACTACTAGACCGATTTGAAAAAATCTTTCCATGTTAGATAGCCCATTTAACGGGGAAGGCTATAGGCTATATATCATCACGCTACGACTAATAGGAGCGGAGTAGTAATGAAAAATGTTGCAAAAATGGGGGAAAAAATTATAAGACCACGCGGGCGAAGCCGCTGGCGGGAAGCTAGTCTATTATAAAGCTGAAGAGATTCTTTAGTTAAACGCGCTAACCTCAGGAACTACTGGTTCGATTTGAAAAATTCTTTCAGTGATAGATAGCCCGTTTATCTAGGAAGGCTATATATCATCACGCTACTTACGACCAATAGGAGCGGTGGATGAATTAAAAATGTTGCAAAAATGGGGGGGAAAATTCAATTTTCTACGGGAACGAAGTCGGGAGCAAAAGCTAGTGTACACATAAAGGGTTCCGTTCCATCAATAATTAGTATCAATAAAATTAGTAGTGTGAAATATAATTCTGTGTTTCGGTGTTAAAAAATTGAAGAGATAAAGCCCGCTGACAGACAGACTGACGGACGGACAGTGGAGGCTAAGTATAGGGTCCCGTTGGCACCCTTCTGGGACGGGACCCTTAATAGACGAGACGTCACAGATGGAGATCAAACATCAACGAACTGTTGTTTCAAAGGTAAAGTCTGAAACATTTTCACATCATTATCAACGATAAAGTGCAAAAAAAAAACATCAAACGAAAACACCATCACGCTTATCCTCGAAGGGTTAGGCAGAGGCTATCGATCTATGACAGAGCACAAATCCAAACTTCGAGCTGTGACAGAGAATTTCATTGAAAAACTCAATAAAAAAATTCTGACCTGAAAACCGAACCCGGGACTTCGAGCGTAGCAGTTGAATAATGACTGCAGAGCCTGTGGTGAATTCAAGGAAACTATGCAGCACATCCTGTGCGATTGTTACGTCCTGACGACGAAACGGATGAGTCTTCTCGGCAACGGATACCCGAAGCCGGAAGATTTTAGGTTCCTTCCTCTCAGTGGGTTAGCCGCCTTCGTAAACCACGTCTTCAAAGAGTAAGGAATATACGGTAATGGGGACAACACAAAAGGTCCCATTGGGTCGAAGTGTTGCTGGTTGCACCAGCCCCCATAGTAAGATAAGAAGATAAGAAGAGCGTAGCAGTACATGCTTAGGACCATATTTCAGCCGTGATCGTCCCACTGCAGGGCAAAAGCCTCCCTTTCCTCCTTCCAGTCTTCCATCATCCAGCCATCTCGTTCTGGGTCAGCCGCGGGGTCTTTCAATGTCCTGGGGCATCCACATTGTAGTGGTCTTTGCCCACATTTCATCAGACATGCGGCAGATATGTCTTAGGATAAGTAAAGATATTCGAATTTAAAGTTAAAAAAAAACTGGTAATTTTCTGTGAAGCTAAAAAAACGGTGCGGCCAAGGTCAAATAATTTGGGCCAAGTGGGTAGCAGATGACCCCAACTAACCACCATTTTCGTATGTTCAACGTTCTACCAAACATCCTGTATACTACGATTTGTCTGGACTTTAAAAGAGACCATGATTCTCTGAGTTTGTTTCGGCGTTTCTTCTCAGAGGTCGTCAGTTAGGAAACGCCGGTGACATCTAGCATTTAAAAATATATATAATGACTTGTAAAAGTGTCTTTAAAGGATCTACTTACCTTAGAAATAAATATCATTTCATTTCATTCCATTTCAGTGATGGCCTCAGGGTATGATCACAGAACTCCCAAGTCCTAAGTCTCGAGTTCGAACCCAAGGCGACACCTCCGACCTTTCGTAATCATGTGCGTTTTAATAAAATATTAATTATCACTCGCTTAAAAGTCAAGGAAAACTTCGTGAAGAAACCTGCACGCCTGAGATTTTCTCAACGGCATGTGAAGTCTGCCAACCCGCATTAAACAAACGTGGTGGACTATATAGCCTAACTCTCATTATAAGAAAGGACCCGTGCCCAGCAGTGGGACGATTAATGATTTGATGATGATACACACTTATTATGACACTTGCTTCCCACCAGCGGCTTCGCCCGCGTGGTCTTGATAACTTTTTTCCCCCGTTTCTGCAACATTTTTCATTGCTACTACGCTCCTATTAGTCGTAGCGTGATGATATATAGCCTATAGCCTTCCCCGATAAATGGGCTCAATGGCTAATGGATTCAATACAAACAAACAAACAATCAAATCTTTCCTCTTTATAATATTAGTATAGATAAGTTTCTTATGTATAATAAACCTCCTCAGACCAACAAAACACTTATTATTCATCACATAAATATTTATGCCACGTCGGAATCGAACCCCCTGTCTGATACTTAAACAACTAAACCACAGACATCGTCTAATCAATATTAGAAATTGTCCATTTAATATTTGTGATCGGTTAGTAGGTATTTCGACCTTCTTTATAATTAACGAACATTTTGTAGCTGTCAAAATTCAAGTAAAATCCGTGTCAAAGTCCGTCACACTTCGAAATCATTGTAGTAAATTGATTTGACATTTGTAAATATTGGGGATGCCGAGAGGTCGAAATTCGATCGTCATTCATTAAATTGACTGTCACACTGTAATAAAATATGCGGATAGAATTAGTTTCTATTAATTTAAACCTGTGTCTTTTTATAGAAAATGCTATAAGAACAAAATTATGGCTCTTTAGTAAACTAATCCCACTGTGATTCATCCCGCAGGATGAATACCTAATCAATGTATTTATTTCGTTAACTCATCCCTCTGCTAAAATAATGTAGTCGATACTCATGTTTTTATTTCTCATATAATTACTCTAAAACTAATAATATACACCTTAATTTCGGCGGTATGTTTAGGTCCCATCTCATGTAATAGGGGGGGAGACAATTCCCATCAACTGGGTACGAACTGAGACTTAGAACTGTTACTGCGATTTCAAAAATTCAAATAATTTTACCCGACCGGAAATCGAACCTAGGACCTCTAGCGTAGCAGTTACGCTATCGTTCAATAAGAAAGCCAATACGTCAACGAGAGTATTAAATTGGACACGCGTAAAGAGAGGAATATTTGGTAGGATCATAAATTATTTATGCTGAAGGAAAAGAACTTGAAAAAACCCGCACATTTATATTTTATTTAAAAAAACAACGTAGCCTCATTCTAGGAACACCGCCTTCATCGTGGGCGTGTTTACAAATACAAATACCGAGGCGTGAAACAACAACATGGTGTACAGTACAAAGTATATGCGTGTATAACGCATATACTTTGTACTGTACAAAGTAATCCATGAATTTATTGAAATTTTATGATTGCAAAAATCTGACATAATTAGATGTTTTTGGACAACCACATGATTTGTGAAAGCGTCCTTACATTAGCCGCGGCAAGTGCCCCTCTAATACACAAGTGCTTTTCTCACCTCAGATAAAATTAATAAACGAGCTCTCCACTAAGCAAATCCTGCAGTTTTTGTCGGCAGGATTTAGCTGTGAACTCTAAATATAAACCACCAAGTGCCGATCACAATAGACCCAACAGATTCGCAGTGATACGATAGCCGCAAACAAAATCACAAACCCCCCCGATACCGGTAATCAGGGGAGCTCAAACTTTTGCCCATAAGTGGTTTAGTAATACATCCAAAGTAGGCCAACTAGCTCGTTAATTTAGGCAAATTACACGTGAGTACTTGATGTTGAGCAGGCCGCAGCTAGATCGTTGGAGGGCAGGTCAAGGCTGAAGGAATCAAGTGAGTGGCCACCACTCAACTTGTTTGCAGGTCAAAGAATAACTTGAAAAATTGAGCTGGATAAGTATGACTTTGATACTATTCCAGCTGGTCCCCGATATGTTACTCGCGATTCTCTTATCAAATCCCGTGAGAATATTCCATAATTCGTTTTTAGTGCGTGCCTTCGTCATAACAATCCTTTCAGCGGTTTCAGCTGTGCAATGATCGATCAGTCATTGACTCAGTCAGTTTCTTAGATATACTAGTTGACCCACGCAACTTCGTCTGCGCCAAATCGTTTATTACCGGTTCCAATTGTATTTCAAAATGTAAAGAAGCCTATATAACAGGGACATTAAACACTTCTAACAGTGAATGAATTTTCAAAATCGAATAATGGTAGAGACTGAATATTATCACGAACATCCAAACTTACAAACTTTACCTCTATATAATATTAGTTTAGTATAGATTGCAGCATTGATGCCACTGTGCTAGTGGTCGTAAACGCGACTGCTATGCTTGAGGTCCTGGGTGTGATTCCCAGGTTAAGCAAGTGGATGGAATGGGCTGGTAGGATTGCATCGCAATGCCTTTAATTGCAGATGCATGTGCATACTGCAATACTAATGTTCATCGTCCTTTGTGCCCCACAACCTGCAATCTAAGCGACCTCTGCGCTGCCACTGGCGATGCTGTGGAAGTGGCGAAATTTTGGGCACACCATATCTAATTTAAAAAATAAAATCGTACCATCGACACGAAGAAGAAGAATACTAATACTGCAGGGGTACTTTGGCAGCGACGACCAATTACTGTTAAGTGGTCCTTATGGCCATTTGCCGGAATAATTCATAAAAAATAGCTTACAAAATTTACACCAAAATCGAGTTATTTCATACCAACTGTAGGTAATAAATAAATAATAAGTAATAAATATCCTGGGACATTTTTACACAGCACCATCTAGTCTCAAACTAAGCAGAGCTTGTACTATGGGTACTAGACAATGGATATAATACTTATATACTTTTTTTTGTAAATACATACTTATAATAAATAGGAAACACCCAGACAAACACAAACACTTAAATTCATCATAATAAATGTTTGTGTCCTATAGGAATCGAACCTACGGCCTCGTGATCAGCAGTCCGGTACCACTAGACCACAGACGTCGTCTATATATAGTCATAAATGCGTTAAATGTGTGGGTAGTATTAAACTGGTCCAGGAATTTGATTTGTTGGAGCTGCAACAAGATACCTGTGTGTAATTGGCTAGCATTGGTTTTTGTTTCCTCCCATTTGCCACGCCTTTAAACGTCATCGGTTTGTTTATTCAGAGATTGAAATAAAACTACTTTTTACCGGACTGCCGAAGGAAGGTTATGTGTTCAACCTGTATGTATGTATGTCCGTTCCTATGGCCGCTCGTAACTACTCAATAGCTTAACCCATTTTTATAAATGATACGTCATTAGATTCAAAATCATCTTTATTGCGAATTTTATCGTTTGGAACCATTTGATTTCTATGCTGGGAACACCACAAGTATCAAAGTGCAAGACCGGATACGGTGAGCTCGTTGTGCGTGAATCGGATCACTGATTGATTACCAATAACTTAACCTAAATTAAAAATTTATAAAACCCCCGACACAAAATGTAGTTTGCCATTTTGTGGTGGCGGACATCTTGGATTTGAAATTTATCATAGTGTATAGTATTTTCCTAGCTAAGGCCTTTTTTTAGTTATAATTTTTTTTTAGAAAACACTGACATTTGGCTTGTTCAATAGTCGATTCCAGACACGATTACCACCACTGGGGTAACAAGGCAGTTTATGTGTAAGTCAATGGATATACACACTAGGGTAGGAACACCGATCTTCGTGCTATAAATAGTTCAATGATTTTACGAGCATGCGCCCGAGGTATTGGTTCGCGTGCGTCGCGTGCAGACCTGTGCACTACACCGAAAGGTTCGGCTCCCTCCTTTTTTACCAGCAATATAACGGTGTCTAAGTTATTTCCAATAACGCCAGTCTAGGAGGTAGTAGGAAATTCTGACTACCGTACTCAATAGAGGAGAAGACTGGTGTTGAATGTGTTAATAATCACACACCTATTGAAAAATATCATTAGCATACTTCGTATATTGAAAATAAATATTAAATCGACCAAGAAATTTCTGAGATAAATGCGTTAAGAGTTTTTGGTGGGGATTGAGAGGGGACGCTCTGTCCCTTTCCCACAAAACAAGTATTAGTATAGAATTTGTATGGCGCACTCTACTTTTGACGTCATTTGTAAGTATAGTGCGCTCTCTATCTAGCATAAAATGAAAATGCTTTTAACTTTGTTATTTTTCAACCAATTTAAATTTTGTTTTTTGATAATCGGTTCTATTTATGGTCAACTTTTTAATGAGGTCATAAAAAAATATTAGTCGCATAGCCTATTAGAGAAAGAGACGTGACGTCATTATCTCATCATCATATCCGTCATAAGAGGTCCACTGCTGAACATAGGCCTCCCCATAGACTTCCACCGGGACCGGTCGTATGCCGCCTGCATCCAACGACTCCCAGCAACCTTTACCAGATCTCGTTGGAAGCCGTCCCACGCTCTGCTTTCTGGCGCGTGGTCTCCACTCAAGAACTCTTCTGCCCACGTCATTATCCATTAGAGTTAATACATACCTACATATTGCGGGTAATAAGTATACTTAGGTGGACAACGTGCGAGTGATACCCCTGGTGTTGCAAGCGTCCATAGGCTACGGTAACCGCTTATCATCAGGCGGGCCGTAGGCTTGTTTGCCACCTAAGTGGTATAAAAAAGTTGGTAATATGTATACCTTTAGGTTTTACGGCGTGATGGTTATGGAAACGTATAGCTTGAATTGTACCGGTGTCTAAAAATGTTAATTTGGCACCTTGGAAAACTAAAAGTTACATTTAACTACCTATTCTATTAATTATTAAATTATTATAAAACTACTTATTATAAATGTGAAAGCTAGATGCATGAATGGATGTTTGTTCTATGTACCCAAATTAGATTTATAATAAAAAAATCATTATTTCATTTATATCGGATCGCGCGCGCGATAACGTTCACCGCGTAGCGTTATAATCGCGTTTGTAGCAATACACTGCGCGCTCAAAAATGACAATATCTGTAATAACCGATCATTTTCTACATGAATGACCTAGGTCATTTTATTTTTGACCTTGAATGAAACCTAATCACGACGTTTGTGCGTCGATGTCCCTTCCACCTTGTATAGTGAGTTGACGAACGGGCTCTTTGGCGTTCACTGCGAGAGGCCTACAATCCAAATCCAATAGTAGATGAATATTGGGCTGACGACGTTGATACATAATAAATAAATAAATATTTGAGATATTTACAAATTAAGCAGAGCTTGCACTATGGGTCAATAGTACCTATACAGTTATATAATCCATATACTTTTTTTATTCCTTGTAAGGATGCGCTGCGCTGGCAGTAAGAGGAATATCCCCTCAAACTGTCGGCGCAGTGAATCCTCCATAAACCTCTAAGAGGTTCTTCGGGTCGTCAACGTGCGAGTGATACCCCTGGTGTTGCAAGCGTCCATAGGCTATGGTAACCGCTTACCATCAGGCGGGCCGTATGCTTGTTTGCCACCTTAGTGGTATAAAAAAAAACCTACTTAAGAAACATGATGATGATTTTAATATATTGCTTAAGTATATCTCAATGGCTGCGAAAGTTACCGCGGGGCGTTCTCTTGGAATCCGTTTCCAGGTCGGCCAACACAATTGAAGTTTGCTGTTCGGTAAATTACATAATAACGGAAGTAACACTCCATGGGAAGTAGAGTACTTCTACGTACCCCTTTACTGGTGTAACTAGTTTCTCGGAATATTTGTAACACGGGAATGATGCATCATAACCTTTATAAGCCCGCGATGTCCTTCCCGTAGAAGTTGAAATTTTTCCCCCGTTTTTACTCATCCCATTTTAGTCGTAGCATAATGATATATAGCATAGCCTTCCTTGTTAAACAGGCTATCTAACACTGAAAGAATTTTTCAAATCAGACTAGTACTTCCTGAGATTAGCGTGTTCGACCAAACAAACAAACTCTTCAGCTTTAAATTATTAGTATAGATTGTAATAACCCAGCCTTGTGGTTGTATGTAGTACTGCTACGCTAGAGGTCATGGCTTTGATTCCCGGGTCGAGCAAAGCTTAATCACAGCTCAATTACTGCTTGCTACGCTGCCGTCCCCAAGCTAAAATGCCGTTATCTGACATCTGGCCGATTTTGAATTTTTAATGCCAACACAATCAGAAGTCATGAGATCTCCTCGTAAGATCTGTTAGTCAGTACTTCTAAGTCTCAAATATGACTTCTAGTTATTAAGTAGCGTAAATTTTTTAAAACTGCCCAGTTTTTGTGCATAACTCAAAAAGTAGTTTTGGTACATAACGGCATTTTAGCTTGAGGACGGCAGTACGGTTAATTGCAATGGCTCGCCCTCTATCGACATTCCAGCGAACTGTCTATCGACATTCCAGTGTACGTCACTACCTCCACTTCTACCTAACACTTCGGGGAATACAGGCGTGATGGTCTTGTAATAATCACACGTTGACCATGTGTTCACACATCACGATTTTAAACTTAACTGCCTAGGAAATAAGGGTTTCAAAAACTTCTATGTCGTCAGTGCCTCGACCATGAGTTTTTCTCATTAGACTCGCTAGCGACGCCGTAAAATATTTGTATGGAAAACCCTCGCAGCGCCTCTAGCGGTTACGTCAGGAACTAAAATCTGCTATGAGATTACAGCGTTTCGATGTGTAAAAAACCTATCGAAAGCCATTCGATAGAACTCATGGTTGAGGTACAGTATGCGCCGGGCCGCCGGCAAAGCACGTTTTGACAGTGGTGTTGGTTATTCACGAATACCTATAACAATTGGTAGTCATAGTCAGATCCCCGAAAGCTAGACAACCAGTTTTTCCCCAGGATGAAATTAGGTTCCCTGGGTCTTATGGCAGTCGCTTCGTAAAAAATATTGATATTCAACCGCATCTGGTTAAATTGAAAGCCGACCCCAATCTGTTTCGCTGTAGAATAAATAATACTTCTAAAAACGTACCAAACCCCTCAAATCTACGGTCTTTCTAGGAAAAATATTTTGTGTTAAATTAATATTTTATAAGTTCAACTTTAGCTCTGTGTTAAAATTAGTTGACGAGACTTTTATATTACATTTATAAATATTACAATATTACGGATTAGGGTACGGAAAGGAAGGCCATTGCCCAGCAGTGGGACAGACGAGAATAGAAGTAAATAAATATGGAGAATCTTCGTAAGTCGACATCTACCACTTAGTGTACAAAACTGGTTACAAAAGGATTTTAGGAAAGGGTAACTTTACCTCATTTTCTTTTTAATCGAATCAGCTGTTTTTGTTCTTCTTGTGACCGTGTTTTAAAATTTCCTGTTTAATTTTCTGGGTGTACCTTACCTGAAATTAATGTATTATTAATATTCCCTTTAACGAATTTAAAACATATTGATTACATTTTTAAATATTCTTATAGAAAACAGAAAATGTAAAAACATTTAAAATACAAAAAAATAGTAGCCCACCGGTATCGGGAACAAGCTAACGGTGGTCAGGGTTCCAAGGAAAGGATTCTTCTAACAATATGCGCCCTATCTAGTACCGCTTTCTGTATCAAACCCTTGATCTAGCCACTCAACGAGAACCTCGTCATTGGCAGACACAACGATCGGTACAATGATCGCTGAATTCACCTCCCACATGTCGACAACCTCACGTGACAAATGAAGATACTTTATTATTCTTATTATTTAACATGATTAAAGCATACTATTCCACGCAGGTGAAACGGGACATGGTCGCCATCAAGCAAGAGTTGGACACCGTGCAACAAGTGAAGGAGGAGATCGAAGAGTTGCGTGAGTACGTCGACAGGCTCGAGGAGCACTCGCAGCGGCGGAAACTCAGGCTCTTGGAACAGGTAAGGCGCTTGATCATGACAATAACCATACAGAAGAATTTGATATAGAAACGTATGATAATAAACAATACAGGACCTAGGATTCAATAGTGTGGATTGAGTCGTATCAAAGGGTAAGAAGGCAGAAGATAGAGAACAGTAGTCTTTACTCCAATGACAAGAGCGAGCTCTTAAATTAAAGAAGAATCTAACATTGACAGATGACTCATAGGGTTGGCATGTACCTTATTAGTCACCTGGTGATCAATGTCATTGGGATTAACTCAAGAAACTGACTTGGAAAGGGTTGGGATAATAGATGTTTTTATCAAGGATATTCACTTTACTGTTAGACTTAAGTTGGTCCAATTTGAAGTTGAGTCCAACTTTACGTAAGTTTTATTCAAGAAATGTAAAAAATGAAAATTGCGTAAAATGAAGATGGGTATCTTTATAGACTAAAGAAAGCTCATTGAATCCTAGATAGTATTAAATATTTTATTGAATAGATTCTTGCTGATTTTGGGTAAATCTATTTAAAGTTGTTTACATGAGGTTATACTAGAAGAGGTGAACGCGTATTACAGCTGAACTTTTATATCATAACTTAGTATGTCTTGTCTTAAAACGAATTGCATGAGCAGACATCATACTGAAACAGGCACAAATTATTTATTAAATTATGTTTTTTAGGTATTTTCCTTTTGAATAATTGATTATATTTTATTTTGATTGTTTTATACTGTACACTATGGTTTGCTCTTTTGTCTACCATTTTGCACGAAAATCCATGATCTAAATAAAGTAAAAAATATTATTGTCATACCAAACCCCCGGGAGGAAGAATATGAGTTAAATTTCAACATTTTGGATTGAAATTAAATATACAGTTGAAGAGCGAAGAGACCGAACAGAAGTGGCATATCAGGGACAGGTTAGGGCAGGTTGGTAACTCATGATGAATTGGATACCAACAGGTGCGAGACATCAGAAGGAGAGCAAAGATCGCCACTACTTTTGGCCTCTATACAGATCCACCCGGAGCGAATTCTGTGACGTTGATCTATTGTAAGTGCAAGTCAACGGCTAGAAATCAAAAGGTTCCAAAAGCGAAGACCGTTCGCAAAAGCTGGTTTCCAATACAGGTTGGTATATTTATACTAAAAACCAACAAGTCCAAACTTTAACCAAAAGACAAATTCTAAGGTGACAACACTAAGAAAATTGGTAACCAAACTTCAAAATCTTATGGTTCTTAAAAGAAAACATTTAAAGTACTAACTAAAATATTATAATATTCAAGTTAAAGCACAGCACTTTAAAGAAACAAATTAAATATTCCATTAAATTCATTTACATTACACAACGGTCGAGCACTAAACAATCTTGTATGCAAAATAAACCATATACAAAGCCGTAACTGCATCAGTCGCCACTAACTGCATTGCTCTCATATTCAAAGAACCGCAAATTTTAATAGTCTTCTGCAGAACAACAAGGTCTTTCCTAGAATTTGAAAATATATTTCTTATACAAGATCATGAAAAATTCATGATCTGAACACTGAACTGAACATTTCTATCAGATGTTGATGATGTTGAATTATAAACACTTCTCAAATTGTACTAAATTGTATTCGATAGTTAGGTAACAACAGTTCTTCCCGGAATAAAAGAGATTATGTCGCAGAAGACGGAGACTGAGCTATTGCATCTATTTTTGACTTTGTAGGGACAGAACCTTAAGAAGACGGGTTTGTTCCACTTTAAGAAGTTTAAGTCCAATGTTTTTTTATTTTAAATAAAGCTTTTACAAGCACTTATCAAAGTTAATATAATTACGCTATTTTCTTTTCAAGTAAGTAGAATTATGCTATCTTCAAAGCTTCGGTACCGTAATTCAATCGGCTATAACCGATATGATACAATGTATTGACAATCTGTAAGGCTTTTTAAATCTGACGATACAAAAGGACGGGGGTGTCGAGGTTGAATTCGTCGTAGAAGCTTTGTAGTGCTTTTTATCTTGTTTAGATTTTGTTTGTCTATTGATTACGATGTTTGTTTACTTATAATAAATATTATATGTTCTTGTTTCCGTGTTGTCTCGTCTTTGTGTCAATTCAGTAAGCTAACACTATAGCATACAATCAAGTTCAAGAACATCGTCGCAAACATTTCATTTAGTGTCTTACTCGCTGCCTCTAGGCCGATTTCAATACCATGTGCACTTGTTGTTTTTTTTTTATTGTTTTGTATTTTTCAATGAAGTGTTATTGTTTCAGGGCCTCACCTTCTTCTTGTCGTATGCGATTCTGGCAGCGGTCCTGGGCATGTTGCAGTTCGGGTACAACACTGGCGTCATCAACGCTCCCGGCAAAGTAAGCTCTAAGGTTTTGGCAAAATAGTGAACAGAAATAGAATTCTATCCAATGAAATTACAGCTATAGATAGATATATCTAAATTACAAGTTCAATCAACGAGATAATATTAATAAGGATTCTTACAAAAATAGTTTGTATTTAACATTTAAAATATATTACAGCTAAATTGTAATATGAAAAAGGTTAAGCACTTAAAACAACGTAATTATACATTCATTCTCGGAAAATATCTGATATCATACGATCGGAAAATTCCGCAAGCAATTATCTTTACTCTACATTTTCTTGTAATCAAAATTCATGTCGGCAATCTGGAATTCGCTGAAATGCATTCTCCTAAATCACATAAGAGAACCATCAAGAATTCGAATGCATTTCATAACGCTCTAAGTGCTAGAAAAGGGGAGTCAATTTAGCGATGAAACTAATGAAATTCTCATTCACAACGACGAGTTCATAGCGACGAGGCAAATTTACTTAGGCGTTGTGCCATCGCAAAGTTCATTCGGACTGACTATTTAACAACTCGTAAACTAGATGCATACAAACTTTGAAGTGACGGCAACTACGCAATTCAAAACCTGAGCCATTTAGAGATTTCTCTTCTCGATTGCAGAAACAAATTAGCAATGTGTATTTCGGGGCATATCGCTGTAAAGTTAATCGGATTTCGACGATACGTAGCCATTGAAAAGCAATAAGGGATTATAGTTTGCCAATAGGCAGAATCTACTATTGTATTCATTGCTTTAGGCAAACGCTTCACTAGATGCATCGGGTATAATTATAGCAATCTCCTGGGCATTACGTCAATATTACTCAATGCATAATTTAGATTCGTTTTCGATTACATGATATCTAAATGTAAAAGTGAAACGATATAATTATCAACTAACTTAACTTCATCAAGGAACAAGAATTTAAGCGACATTAGAATTCATTAGGTAAATTATTTATGAATGAAACTTTTTGTTTTTACGTGTTTAATTTTAGATACTTACTGTTTATGCTTTTTATTGGACAAAACTAGGGTCAATTCATGCATCCCACTTACCAGTTGAAACAAAGTAAACCACTATTCTAACACCGCCATCTGCAGTACCTAAATAAAAAGAAACATGACACACTTACTACTCACAGTGCTAGGAATTCTTTCCCAGGAGCTGATGGTAACGACATAAGTGAATCTTCCTGACCTCTCTTATCTTTCACCAGAACATCGCGAACTTCATGAAAGACGTTTACAAGAACCGATACGGAATGGACCTGCAAGATGACACCGTCAACAGGCTCTACTCTATTGCTGTCAGCATCTTCGCTATCGGCGGCATGCTTGGCGGCTTCTCCGGTGGCATGATCGCAAACAGATTTGGAAGGTCGGTGATCAGATTTGTTGTACCCATCAAATACGTTTGTTTAAGTTTTTGGTCTGTTATTTTTAATGAAGGAAAATATCTTTGGTCTGCTTTTGTGAGAATTTGACCAAGACACAAGATAAAATCCTAGTATAAAATCGAGTATTATCTAGTTGTAATCATAATCGACTTTATCTAAAACATTTCGGATAGTCACGGTAATTGATAGCAAGTGCAGTTTTTAGCTGATATGAGTCTGACATATCCTACCGCTTCCCCAAGTGGCGTGGATCCAGGAGGATATTCCGAACGTAAAAAAGAGAATGATATCTAGAAAGAAAGAAGTAATAACATTCATACAGCACATAAATGAAAACGCTAACGGTCGTAGTTTTAAAAGTAGTACCAACATGGGAATGAAAAAAGGATATGGGAGAAAAATATAAAAGACAGTACGAAAGTCCAAACAAATCTGTCGACACTTACTATTTTATGCCCAAAGTAACTACTCCACGCGGATATAAATCGCTAACAGTGGCTTCTTTATCATGGCCTATATTTCCGTATTCATGTATCTTGTCAGTGTACTAAGATAATATAGTTGTTTTCTAGTTACAGTTATCGCCAAACTTATTGTCCGGTTTGAAGTTAGCACGAGCTAACTTTAACCCGTCGGAAAAACAAAATTATAGGATTGTAATACATAAAAACGAAAGCTCAAGTCGTAGGCTGCCGCTTTAAATAATTTTAGTTCAATATTTTCGGACAAAAAGTTTGGCGAGAACTGTACTAATGTGTCATTCATTACCTTTATTTAGTCTCTGAGTACCTACAATACTTAGGATCAGTTTCTATTGATGGATTAAGTACTTACTACAAGCATTGATTTAGATAGGGCCGCTCGAACATTTGACAGACGATTCGCCACACACAGAAACACTAACGCCATCTATGTTAGTATCGCATAGAGTTTGTTTTTTAGCCAATCGCGGACTAGTTCACTTAATCCTGGGACCGAGTTCGAGGGTGTCATTGTGATAATATCATGAACCTAGGAAGAGTCAATGCAGAGACGTGACTTAACCTTAATGAATCATTAACAAACAGTGGCTACTATATCTTGACCTATTTTTCCATATTCGCGTTTGTTGTCAGTGTACTAAGATATACTGGGTGTCATTAGCTAATGATTCATTAAGGTTAAGTGACGTCTCTGAGTGCGGCCCTATGAGATAGAATTTTGACATTATTTATGTCAGGATGACAGTTATGTCAAAATCCTTTATCTTGTATCCAATTCTTGTTAAGGAATCGACCGTTTACTAAATAATTAGATTTTATTCAACTTCAGCTCACCTTTACCTGTTCTATTACAATCCAATTGTATTCTTATTGTTATTTAGGAAAGGTGGATTACTGCTCAACAACATCCTGGGGATCAGCGGCGCCAGTCTCATGGGCTTCACCAAGATATCACACTGCTACGAACTGCTCATTTTCGGTAGATTTATCATCGGAGTCAACTGTGGTGAGTACGAATAACAGTAGCTCAAGCACAAATCACTGTCGTAATTAAGTAGTTAAAGAAAATGTTTACTATTCGTTAACGATAGCTACCCTTCAAAGGACGTCATCAAAAGCCCATACAACTCAGCCCAAATTTGTACCGGAGGTACATGTCAGCTGTCAAGTTGATAGTTTTACATGGTTTTTACCATGAAATCACTATGAAACTGATAATAATGAATCTCAAAAATCAGAGTCACAACCTCGAACTGATGTCTGGAACTGGGCCTCGACCATGAGTTTTTCTCACTAGACTCGCTAGCGACGCCGTAAAATATTTATATGGAAAACCTTCGCAGCGCCTCTAGCGGTTACGTAAGGAACTAAAAATTGCTATGAGATTACAGCGTTTCGATGCGGAAAAAACCTATCGAAAGCCATTCGATAGAACTCATGGTTGAGGTACTGGTCACGTACCAAACGGTTACAGAATGATTTCCTTTCACGTACGCTTAGGAATGAACTCCCCGTTGAGGTGTTCCCTGGAGACTACAGCATCAGGTTCCTCAAGACTGTAGGCTCGGCAACGCGTGATATGCTTCGGTTTTGTAAACGTCCAATAGGTTGCGGCAACCGCCTACCGTCCAGCCGGCCGCAAGCTTGTAGCATAAAAAAACTTACTTCAAGTCAATTAAATTACATTGTACCTAATGTAGGTACAATTTCATTTAATTAACACACTTAACTACTTACTTTGAGTTTGTTTCGGCATTTCTTCCCACAATGAAATGCCGGCGCCATCTAGTATTAAAAGGCAAAACTATTGAACTGTAAAAGTTTTAATAAAATCAAAAATGATCGAGATATTGTCCCGATTTATCGTAAAAACGGGGTCTCGGTGTAATGCGAATGGTCACCCATCCAGAGCCTGACCAGGGCAGGAGAAACTTAACCTTGAAGATTTTAAAACCAGGGCGGTGTTTGCTTAGCCATGAGCCCTGTATAGTATGATAATTATCATTTCTACCATCCATATCTAATTAAATAAATAAAGTGCTAAACAAAACATATTGACTGTGACAAAACGGTGATGAAATGTGATGAACAGCCCACAGGCTGTCCCCATTTCGTTTAACACTTTTTTTTTTAAACTTCGTTAGCTATCCCGAAAGGTACACTATCGCCCGTTGAAATATTTCAGTACAATTTCCGTGTAAATACTGCACAAGTAAAGACTTCAACGAGCATCTGTATGTCGGAAACATGAAATTCGGAGAAAAGTAATAAAGAGAAAAACATGAGATAGTGGTAGAAACTTTTTTTTCATTATTTATAATACCATATCCTTAATTCTTATATAAAAAAAACGCAATTGGAAGTTTATCACATTATAAGTTCATAATAAAATATTCACAACTTTAAATCGTGTAGTTTATGTCATCATCACTCCTATATTCGCCGGGGTACACCCACAGGTAGCCCGTATTCTTGGATCCTTTATAATAGTAAGGTTCTGGCCCTAAGGTTGCCTGGAAGAAATCGCAGATCGCGATAAGGCCGCCCATTGTATGTTTTTGTATTGCATTTGTTTCTTCTCTTGTATTATTTTTGATGCACAATAAAGTATAATTATAATAAATAAAAAAATGTGTGTTATATGTTAGGCTTTAGCCATGAACCGGGCACAAAATCAAATTCCGAGTTGCAGCTGAAAATTTAATTGAAAAACTTGTTAGCTACCTGAGTCTTGTCAATTGTACTTTTCAATATTAATTGTTTTTGCCCCAGGGTTGAACACATCATTAGTGCCAATGTACATATCGGAGATCGCACCTCTAAACTTGCGAGGAGGACTGGGTACGGTCAACCAGCTGGCCGTTACTGTGGGTCTACTGCTCTCCCAGGTCTTGGGCATTGAGCAGATCCTGGGCACTGACGAGGGATGGCCGATTTTGCTAGGTAAGTGTATTAATGTTATTCATCACAGCACCTCTCGCCATCGGCGTGGAGTTCATCCAGATACCTCTTAGGGTCCCATAGTGTGCGATTTTACAGGGTCGGGAACCCGCGAGTGATACCCCTGGTGTTGTTGCAAGCGTCCATAAGCTTCGGTAACCGCTGACTATCAGGCGTGCCGTATGCTTGTTTATAAAAAAGTGTTCCTAAAAGATTGTAGATTGTTCCCCCAACTAATCAGCAGCAACTGTGCTTACGCCCACTGAAACTGAGGCAAAAACTTCAAACACGCCGTAAAGCCATAGGTTCGAATCCTGCCTAAGATCTATATTATTTTTCGCTAAAATTCCCACTGTAGTTACACAATCAGATGTGAAAACTTGTTAAACGCGAAGCATTTATTCACAGCTACGCGTTGAAAGTATAAAATTACTAATTGATTCAATTAAAAATCTAAAACGGCCCGAGTGAAATACAGAAATTTAAATACAAAATGGAAAATACATTTGGAATCAAAAGTTAGAAATGCTAACGATATACTAGTTGGTATAAACGAAGATATAGTTTCAAGTGCAGCTAAACTTAGCACTTGTAAGTTCTTATTGAAATATTTCTCATGTTATAAACTTACTTTTGAAACTTTAGATGTCAATGCTTATGCACTTGTGCATACTACCTTACTAAGAGTTTAGTGAGTTTTTGAGTGAGTTGGAAAAGCATTTAGTGATATTCTAAGGATTTACAAATAGGGCTGGAAAAAATTGTACAGTTAAGAATAAGAATAAATTTATTTACTAAAAAGTTAACATTTCCATACATTGTTTACTTTTACACATTTTACATATATTAACGTTACGTCTTTATTATCAATTCAAGAGTGATATCCGAACGTAGGCAACTCCATGGGCGCTAAGGCCTTGGTAAGCCAAGGAGATAGCCTCCTTCGTAGTAACCGCATTCTGCACCGCCAATCAGAAGACGGCCGGCGCTGACCGCAAATTTCTGGGAAACCTATGATTTGCTATTAGTAAGAAATATGGTGGATTATGTACTGTGTCGTGTGTTCTCAGTTTTTTATTGTTTATTTATAATGTGTGTCCTATGTATGACTCAATCTTTTAAACGACCCACCTCGACTAAAGCTTTAAATAACATGGTTATTTTGAAACCAGATATGGATACAAAAATTTCTTTGTTTTACATAGTCAATGCGTGATCTTGAATAGAATTTATCAATGTATGGCTTGAACTATCGAATAGTACAGGCTCGAAATAGCTATTTCTCGATAAGAATTGTTTCTCATTTATCTGATTCTCTGACAAACCCCGAGTAAGTATTCTCCAAGAGATCGTCAACAACATTTAGAATTTACTTGGGATGTTCATAGTTCCCACTTGCATCAAAATACGGGCTATGTCTCTTTACCATACCAAGTTCTAAGATCTGCGTGGTTCAGGTTTGGCCATCTGTCCGGCGATCCTGCAGCTGTTGTTGCTGCCTGCGTGCCCAGAGTCACCGCGATACTTGCTCATTACGCGCCAATGGGAAGAAGAGGCAAGACGAGCTCTCAGACGACTGCGGGCCAGTAACCAGGTAAGATCTTCACAAATTATTCCTCACTTCGTCTCTATCAGGAAAATTATACTATGGACGGTTGATAGTTGTAGAATAGGTAATATCGACTGACCTGTTGTTGGCGTACAAATGATACATGAGGATATATCTACTGAATATTTTGTCAAGGTGGAAGAAGATATCGAAGAGATGCGTGCAGAGGAACGGGCCCAGCAGGCAGAGGCATCTATCTCAATGCGGGAATTGCTTTGTTCTCCTACCCTACGCGCTCCATTGCTCATCGGCGTTGTCATGCAGCTGTCCCAGCAGCTCAGTGGCATTAACGCAGTAAGTAACGCTATGATGTCTTAAATAAGGTCTGTTCTTGTTTGAAGTGACCTGCACTTTGCTATTACAGCATTATCCTATTGGAAATCTAAGAGAAGTAAGAAGTTATTGCAGGAGTCTGAAGTTTAGCAGGCAAAAGATAAACAGTCTTTGGTTTTATCCTTCTTGAAGCTCTCATGTCCGTGCCTAATAATAACAATTACTTTAAGGTACTAAGCTGGTCATCACGATGTAAAATCTTGACCAGTCCATAGGAACTATTGACTCCTGGGTCATAAACTAATGTTAAAATTTCTCCATCATAATCATTTGTATATTCGCAGGTGTTCTACTATTCCACTTCACTATTCACTTCTTCGGGACTGACAGACGAATCGGCCAAATTTGCGACCATGGGCATCGGTGCTATCATGGTCGGCATGACTCTGGTCTCCTTGCCTCTCATGGACCGGACTGGACGACGGACACTGCATCTCTACGGCCTCGGCGGAATGTTCATCTTCTCTATTTTCATCACCATTTCATTTCTAATAAAGGTGTGTCTTATATAAATGTGGTTAGATTTTTGTCAGGTTGTAAAAGAAATTATTTCTTTGATATGTGACATTTGTCAAATGCCATACCCAGTACCAGTGACGTAGAACAAAATAATAATATACCAGAAATGTACTAATGTATACCCACAGTTCGCTGGTATGCTTAAAGGGCGAGCCTATTGCCATCAGCCAGGCACAAACACCAGGCTGCTACTGAGAATTTCATAGAAAAATCCTGTGAGTTACTGGGTTTATTTGCTCGCGACCACTAAGCTTATGAGGCTATTAAAAATACTGTAAAGTAATGCTAACATAATTTGAAACTACCATGGTATAAAAGACAGACATTCTTAAAATAAATTACTCTTTCAAATTTTCACATCAGAAATATTTGGGTACAAAAACATTTTTTACTTTTTTGATACTATGGAAGCCACCACGAAATTTTACAATAATCTACATTACAGCTACATCTTGTGTTGACACCTTGTGTACTGTTTTAAAATGTGTTGTAGAATTTAGAATAAGTTGGGCCACTATTTCGGTTTGAAATATTGGTCCTAAATGTATACCTTGAGAGACACCGAAAATGCATCAGTTAAGGTATTCTACTTTGTATTAACCCTGAACATTTGCGATTTATAGTGATTCTATAAGTATGTACTTTTTTCGATAAAGATTGGTCCTTTACGTGATGTCTTAATCAAGGATTACATTTAAAAATTGCTTTGGCACGCTTTCTCATCGCTTCTTTCACCTACTTACTTACTATAAACGTTCTTTACCGTTGATTCTTCATTTAAACTAACATTTTCTCTCATACCCCAATTGGTTGCTCGACCTCTCAATCCAAATCAATTTATTAAATTAATATTTTCAAAATTAGATTCATTAGTTTAGGTATTTTGATTTTTGGCCGTCAAAATTCTGAGACACCTTTTAATTCAATTGCGTCGTCTTTGGTGAAAACTTTTTTTGTTTCTATTTAATATTATGTGTTTCGTGAATTTTCCTTCTGTATATTTATAAAATTAAGCTCAGTCATCAAAAATTTTGACCACCAAAAAGTACCCCTATCCCTAGTGAAATGAAATTATCAAAAATTCATTCCGTCATGTAACTTATTTAGTTATTAACACATGCATGCACTACCTCTTTAATCCCTGGTTTATTTCTCACATACAATCATTTTGCTTCATCGGGTGTATATGTCAACAACGATTTTAAAAGCCTTATTTTAACAACAAATTATTGCCATCAACAACCGTTGTTGACATTGGTTTGTTCAAATAACAGTTTTTAATAATCATTGAGACACATACACTCGTCGCTTCGCTAGCCCTCCCCCCTAAAACCACTTTCCTGTTTCCGAAACCGGACTCTCGGTAGGAAAGCATTGTAAATAATGGGAATAAATTCTCAAATATAAATGTTAGGTACATCACTCACATAGCACTAAACACTATTTTTGTTGACCACTAAATTGTGGTAAAAGTTCACGGGGAGTTCAGCGCACGCATTTTTAAATGAAGCGAAATTTATAATCACACAACACTGCTCAAAAGCAGGATGGCACTAATCACCAGCATTCGCAGTACATAATGATAGATGGACGACACTCCGCTACCAGCACTCAACAACTGAGGCAGGACTCCGCGCATCGCGTGGAGCGTTGACGGACACACGGACAGACGAGTGTGTGATGTGCATTTATGTTTGTGATTTATTTCATCCGGTCGGCGACGGGAAAGGACATCATTGCTATCCCCTGATAGGAGTTCTTCGGCTATGTGCAGGAAATGATCGACTGGATGAGCTACTTGTCTGTGGTGTCCACGCTGAGTTTCGTGGTGTTCTTCGCCGTGGGGCCCGGCTCCATCCCCTGGCTCATCACTGCCGAGCTGTTCTCGCAGGGTCCTCGGCCCAGCGCGATGGCTATCGCTGTATTAGTTAATTGGATGGCCAATTTCGTTGTCGGAATCGGCTTTCCTAGCATGAAGGTAAGTGCAATGTGTTTGCCCAATAATGTGTATAGGATTCCAATTGCCATTCGTTGATTAATATTGATACAGGCGCATATTGATATTATAATTACGGTCAGTCATATTTGCTGTCAATATTGATTCCAATCATGTAATAACGAAATTGAGCGTTGGAACAAATCCGTGTGAACATGTTGTGTGAACACTTTTTGGCTAACGACGCCCAACAACCATAAACATTATGTTATGTTTTCTATAATAATAATTGTTCATATTAATAGTGTTTATTTTGCAGGCACTACTGGAAAACTATACATTCCTGCCTTTTAGTGTATTCCTTGCAATTTTTTGGATATTTACGTATAAAAAAGTTCCTGAAACAAAAAATAAGACCTTCGAAGAGATTTTGGCGCTGTTCCGGAATTCCAACGGAAGGTAAGAGAGACGGCGAATGTTCCACTGATACATTTTAAATACTTACTGGCACTGACTGTGTCCTACCATCTACATAACACAATGATTCATGATTTTACTTATTATCACGAACCGCACGAAGCCAGACTGTGGCTGGCTATTCATGAGCACGCGCTGCACGTGATGTCTGTATCGCATTTGTAAATATCACTGAAATTACGGTGTTACCTTCTCCATCTAGAAGAGCTTTGAAAATGAAGGTATTGTCACGTTTCAGGTCAAAATTGTTTTAACCAACAAAATCTAACAACTATACAAATAGTTTAACTGAATAATAGGAATATTGATCGTGAAAGTAGGATTGAATTTATTCATGAAGATACCTATTTCTAACAAAATATTACTTATTCATATACATTTCGAGGTTAACAACCAATACTAGTAAAGCTGCGAATTCACATTGGCATTAGAACATTAGTTATTTACATCGCCAATTATATTAATTAATAGGTACTGAGCGATGGACGGGCCTTGAAAATTAAACGTGCGGTGAATACGAAAATTTATAAATCGCGAAATACTACGATCTCTAAAAGCGGTTCCCGACTAATATTCCTACATATCGTATGGACGTTTACGAACACAAATCTCACATGCACAAACACTCAGACACGGAACAACTATCTGTACTTATGACAAATATTTGTTCCGTGCGGGCACAAGCGCGCGACTAGAGAACCGCCAACCGCTAAAATACGGGGATGATCACATAATCGGTCCATGGGGATGATTGGAGACTGTGTGCAGGGACAGTTTTCGTGACAGCCGCCTCTACGGGAGTATGATGAACTGCGTGAACGCGTTGGAACAGCAGCTGCCACCCCCGCCACCCCCCGCCCCTGTTGACGAGAAACATGATTCCCGTAAGTAACACGCTTTCAGATCACTATGGTGCCTACATTTAGAATCATGGAGCAGTAGCAAATGGAGCTGCTATTTGAGACAAACAATTACGTAACCATGAGCTTTGAAATTATACCACTCCATTTGTTAACTTCTCCGTGGATAATAAAAAATAATCAATTGATAAATTCATGATTGGCTACACTGAACATTACATACCAAAATTTATTTATCAAGATTTAGAATTTTGCTTTCGTTTTTACGGGATTTTGTAGGCATCAGCCGCACTTTTTACACCAATTTTAACATCGCTTTTGTTTAACCATACAATCATCTAAGCACTTGTTTTGAGCATGATTCTGTTTTTTCCTATGTGTTGTTATAAGTTCTTAAAGACCCTATGCACTAGGGTGTTACGACGAGGAGGCCTAGACAAATCGCAATCAAAAATTGGAATCGAACGATGATACAGGGAAAAGATTTTTATGAACTCCTAATTTGTGAAATGCTTATGTCATTTCCATAGATTTTGTGTAAATTCGTTCATCGATTGGAATGTTGAGACACTTGTCTTGAAGACAAGTGTTCACGCGGAACATAAAAACTCAGTTTGTTTCAAAATAGATAGTAGATTTAATTGGATTTGCTTCTTGCAAAAAAACAGGGACCAAAAAATGGTGTGCATGGTGTGTCGTGAATGAAATGAATGAATGTATAGAGATGTGCAAGTGCAGATGTTAGACGATACTAATAAGAGATGTGTGAGAGATGAGTGAAGCGTGTGGAGTGTTAGGCTCGATATAAAATAAACTTAAAAACTAGTGTTGTGGCAGCACTGTCGACAGGTGGTGAAAAACCGGCGTCGACAACTAGTATAGGGTAAACAGAATATTTTAGTTTCCTTTTTACGAATGGCAGGCTACTTAGTTATCGCCTTTCTCTTGAATCCAAAGGTTGTCTGTAAGGTTGAGACCGCTCTTAGTGATCAGACCGCCCATTGTACTATTATATTGTAAACTGTACTTGGCATTCATTTGATGTGCATTAAAGAAAGTTCTATCAATCTATCCGATTGACAGGTTAATTAACAAAATGACAGACACTATTTAGAAAACGATTGTCTTCAGGCTCAGGGTTTCATAAGGGATTTACTGAATATACGTTTAGGTTGACACGTCACTGCCCTTCTGACTACTGGAACAAAGCGCATGTGTAGCGTGAGGGTTGATATATTCTTATATAAGTAAAGTGCGGGTTATTTTACTGTTCCTTCATATGCCGAATATTCGAAATATTTCATAAATATTCTTCTGTTTATCACATTTGGTAGTGACTTGAAAAAAATTAGAAAAAAATTACCGATGCGGGTCCCATGAACCTGCCTATTTTAATATCTGAAAATGTGTAGGTTTGACCTTAAAGATGGAAATGTGGTGACGACAACCAAGCTTTGTATTCCAGTATCGGAGCAGTCTTCGGGTGGGGGGGAGGCGGGCCGGCCGCCGCCGCCGCTGCCTCCCCCGAGGTTCCCCGCCACCGGCAATGTCTGACAATGGGAGAGCGCTGCGCGGGCGCCACTCGTCGCCCCAATCAAGGCCGCCGCGAGCTTCTTGTTTCATGGGCTCAAACGTCAGGGCGGAGGCCGTGCCACCATTACTACCACACAACAAATGTTCTAAATCGATGTGATTAGGTATAAAACGAAACTAGTTAATAAGTCACCGCGTAAATTAAACATACATAGTTCTTTAGTCGTCATTTTATGACATAGTTTATGAAAAAAAAAGCATAGGTACCCTGTAAAGTGCCATCGTTTCTTGTACCCATTTTAATTAGATCTTCTCATGATGGATTTTATTGAGTACTTCGGCCGGGTCTGGGCTTCGGTGACGGTCTACAGATTTAGCTTCTGATACTTATAAATAAATTTACTGTTAGGTGTTTTGACAGTGGAGGAGATTCATTGTAAAATAGTAGATTTTTGTCGACTACTTAGGAAACGGTTAGGAGTCGCAGAGAGTAAGGGATGATTCGATTTTCTGGCTCTGTATGCACTGGTCTAAGCCAACTAATCCTATGTAGAAAAAAATGAGTACACTTAAAATGGGTACGATGACAGTACTTGTGCTGACGATGACGTCACAAGCGACGTCACTAACATGTAAACAAACATGTACATACATGCTGTGACTTTACTGTATTGTTGATTTTTATAATATTATATATATTTATATCATTTATCGAAAGTTTTTATTGTCTTTTGAGTAATATAATTATTGTTATTATATACATGAATATATAAAGTCATATCCAAATGACCGATATTATAAGTTATTATTGCAGTTATTAATGAATAAATATTATGAAACAGTGGTGAGGAACAGATTGCAATAGTTTATGAATCGGGAATTGATAACCATAATATATAAATTATTAATGTCAAAGATTTATCTGTACAATATACATAGCAAAATATAACTTGATATACAATGCATTTGTTACTTTATGATTGTGTTGAATTATTTTGTAGCATAAGAGATAATAAGGAACATATTATTATCTTTTTAATTGATGAATATAAAAATGAATAGCGTTATAGTAAGTTTACAAATTTGTGGAGACTTTAATAATGTAATGCTTTTAACTTATACGCCCCTAGAAAGAGAAAAAATAATTACTTATTAGTTAGGTTTCAGTAGTTACCACAGGGTTATAGTCAATTTGTGCGTCCGTGCGTCCTTAACTGCTCAATTCAATATATTAAAACTAAGATGATCTTTAGCGCGTCGTGATTGGTGCAGTAAGCACGGCCTAATATTAAAAAAAATGTGTGTTGTACGTCGCTGACGATGACTGCTATCATTTAACGTAATAATTGGCTCAAATGATTTGTCACCTATATATGTGTACGAATATGTCGTGTCAGATATGCGACAAACACATGTCGCAATCGAGGGTTAATAAATAAATCGATTGATTTAAGGGTGTCTTACACAGATGCGACTGGCCGACAAAAACGCGCGATCGATCCGTATCGATGTCGCCGCCGTGTAAGACATCCCGCGATCGTCTTAATTCTAAATTAACTATAAGACTAAAATATTTTCAAAATAAAATACTAATAAATAATAATATAAATTTATAATTGTACAATTTGCAACAATAATGACATTTTTAATTTATAAGCAATAAGTAGGAGGGAATGTAATTTTTAATTGGTATAGTATTCGACCTTTTTGTATGTAAGTCACAGTAGATTTTTTGTAAGTTATATTTTTATGGATATGGAGTTGTTACTATTACGTTAGTCGGGTGCCACGCGATGTGATCGGTGCGCCCTGGCCGTAGGGCCGGCAAGGCGCAAATTATTTTCGCTAGACCTCAAAGCGAACGCTATCGGCGATAGCAATAGAGACTGTGTCTCGAAATCATATAGTATAAAATATATTAGACTAAAACAACGTTTATTTGTTGTTCCGATATTTCGGTGTTATTATAGTTTTACGGTCGAAAGCCCGAAGATTGTTCGAATACGAAGCCCGCGCAAATATAGCACAATTATGTTCTAATGAACGCACAATAAAAGGTTTCAGTTTGTATTCGCATACGATAATAACAAGCGTACTGATTTGTAATTCATTTTTGTGATTTACAATTTTTAATGGAACTTAATAATAATTCGTAAACGTAACAATATTACATTGCCGTCATAATAGACTGAGATTTACATTAAAGGGACGTAACTTTAATTTACGATTGAAACAATAAAGTCAATAAATTACAATAAATGATTCAATAATTATTCATAAAAGTAACATTACCGTCGATTTTAATGTTAATGTAACATTATTTTGTTACCGATCAGTGCGCATCACAACACTTTAGTTACATTTCTGAAGGCTGTGAACGCTGTGAATGTGCACACAATAAGACAGTATCATTAGGTAAGTTAACACCAAACGAACCGTATAAACATCTAATGATATTTTTCTGTTTATCTTCGGGCAAGCGATAGCGTGTAACTTGTAAATAAATTAAATATAAGTACAAATCTGTACAAGATCAGTCGAACCAATGCGATGGTTATGTGAAATTACAATGTTGAATAATGCTATGTCACATTTGCGTTTATTGCGTTACTTTTATGTGTAAAATTGCATTGTTTTGTTACACATACACTGTGTTGTGTTAGAAATTGTTACATATTGACATATTTTAATCAATTATGTTATCGACTTGAATTAGTATTGTAAATTAATTAAGTGTAGTCAAAATATATTATAGGCGAATTATTCTGATATGTTTGAAATTTTGACACACTCGAGCATTTAATTGTTTATTTCGTTGCAATTTAATGTTACGGATACGTTTATAACGGAAAGCATTGGTTCGATTGAACTTAAGAGCCTATCACAATAATAACCAATGAATTAATTAATCATGAAATAAACAAAACAATAATATGTGATTATAATTACTCATTTGTTGTTTTATAGACTTATTTCATAAAAGTTACAATTTTTTATTGATCTAGTAAGGATTATAGTAGCAGTACCAAGTGATGGTACTTATGTCGTTTGTAACAACCAACGAAAAACAGAAAAACATCTTGTCGTATTGCGTTGCAAAAAAATAATGTATTCAATAGTCACAAACAAATGGTCGCACTCACAAACGTTCTTGAACTTTAATAAATCATTATGAAACAATTACCTGAAAACAGTACAATTATTTTTGTACCCATTCAGAGGAGAAAATTTACATGGTAATAGAATGATACTATTTCACAGACTCATCTTGGCCTAGTATCAAAAACGATTTCGGAACATTATGTCCATTTTTCGATTCACAGGTCCAGCAAAGTATTCGACTGCAATTTCATAGAACTTGAAAATGCCGTTGAACTGTGCATATACTTACGATGAACGATCTCTGCCTAATCTTTCCCTAAATAGATGTAATATAACGTAGGTACTACGCCTGTTATTTCAAAATGAAATGATAATTAACAGAATCCGACAAAAAAAATCAATTATATTAACTAATGGTTCATTAACATTAATAAGCGTCTCTGAGTGCGACGGAAATATTCAACCGTTTACGATCTCTGATTTAATTTGGTAATTTTCATTTTAATATTAATAAGCACCATCGTTTGTTGCGTCTACTATAATAAGTGACATTATACTTACATTGAAGACATTAAGACTGCATTATGGCTGTAATTTTCCTCAACAATTTGAACTGAAATAGTTCAATTGATTAGATGTTTAAATCCCCTAAAGTTGATCCCAACGTCCATTCGAGTACATACGAATGTTACATTATTCGAAATTGTATATTTATGAAATAAGTTATAATAAAGAATTTCGATTGTATACCGTTTTGATGTTAATTTATTTGATTTTTACGAAGTTTATGAATAATTTAGCAACATTATTCAAATTAAATGGGTAAGAAAAAGGTATGAATGGAATTGATATTTTTAGTTGGTTTTAGTACCTACCAAAATACAACATAAAGTATCTATGATTAAAAATTATGAGATTATTAATATCTAATCAAAATACTAGATATAGTTTGAATTGTGTTGCTGGCTATTCTTTAATTATGAATTTTACGGCAGACTTCAACTTCGACTAAGTGAAAAATTATTGCTGTTAAGGACCAGTAGACCACAAACAATAGATATTATTCAACAAAAGCTGTACTGTAGAATACCAGGAATCGTATTAAGGTGTGTTTTGTAAGTAATTAAAAACGCAAATGAGCGTAGACTACGTTTTAACCGCTTCTGACACCACCAAACCAATTAAAATTAGATTAGAGATTGAAAAAAAAACCTAATTGAAACAACTGCTTCAGATGTTTGAATAATATGAATTTAAATGGGTGATCTCAAAGGGCCTGTTATGCTTACTGTCGTGACAGTAAAGAAAGTCTTTCAACAAATTATAGATTTATGAAGACTGAGTACAATGCTAGCATTTTTGGATACCTACTATAATAATTCACATAATGTCTATGAATGCGGCAGAAATTCTAAAAAGGAATTGTGGGGATAGTCTCAAATACTCTCGATATTGTCTATGATTGTATCATGTTAATCGGCTTAACCCTATGGGCACTACACACCAGAGGTACCACTCACACTTTAAGTCTTATTTCTAAGTAATTTGCTGTAATTCTTATTTGGAACGAGTAACAGCGAGTCCATAATGAAAACCAATGTGAATCATTTTATTAAGTACTAACCGAAAGTGGCTGTTTTGGCCCAGTAAGGTCCTTAACTGTCTTCTAAAGTAGAATCATTTTAGATTCGTAAAAAGCAGCCTTTTGGCCTTGCAGGTCGGATACGAAGTCTGCGGTAAAATTTTCCAGAGACAAAGTTGACACCAATGACATTGGTTATATAGTGATGGGCTCTAGACCACATTGATGTATGTTTGTATGTAGATTTGTCTCGTGGCGACGGTAGACGCACGGACGTACAGGTACACCGCGCTAGTATATGCCCTGTTACTTTCTAAAAAGCACTATCCACAATTTATGCCACTATTAAATATCTGATGCGTTTAAGTTTCAATAAGCGGAGGTTACTCCGTACCTTGTACAAAATAAACTTGTAAAATTTTATTGGAACTACTTGTTATAAAAACGTAAAAAATACAAAAATATGGTGTTTTCTTTTTTGGTATGTATCCTTTACACATACAAACATATTGTATGTATCCTATGTTATGTTATATTCCCACCAATGTCTATTTAGGTTAGCCAGGTGAGTAGTAATTATAAGGCGCGTAAGTATATAAGACAAGATGTAGAAATGTAAGGAGAAGCAAAGGAACTAGAATGCAGGAATCAAAGCAGCACTTGCTGGTATTCTTGCTTACTTATTTCTTTGGCTAGTCTTACATACCATCACGCCTGTATTCCCCGAAGGGGTAAGCAGAGGCGTACTAATGTACACCTATTTCGCCGGTATGTAATAGGTGGCGAGCTTGTTGCCATTATCCGGCCTCAAATCCAGACTCCGAGCTGCTACTGGGAATATCACAAAAAAACCCAACAACACTTTGTTCGATCTGGGATTCGAACCAAGGAACTCTAACGAGGCAGTTGGCTAGTCTTGGTCTTTAGTTTCTGTTCATACCCCTATGGGAACAGGCGTGAGTGTCTGTGAGTCACGAGAAAGTACTTATACTATATAGTACATAAACACAAACTAAAATTAGAAAGCATTTAAAAAAACAGATCACAAATATCAAAAATAATAAAAAGAAAGCAATTTTCTTTCCAGAAGGAGGAGGTCAGAGGTCTTCCCGTTCTAGGTACCTAGCGAAAAAAGATAAATAATTCACAGTAGGCGTCGTTTTACTGTGACATAATCTATTGTTTTGGCAAAAACCCAAACAAAATACAGTCGGAAATAAGCACACTAACCGTTTTACGGCCTCTAATTGCACATACACTTAATACATAGCTTAAAATAAACCATTTCATTCATAATGGCATAATTACATTCGGACATTCTCGAGCGTAGATTCTGCTATTAACCGACAAAGATAATACGTCCAGTGCAATACATAGTAGTTTTTTGAACCTAAACAGCATAATTCTGTTGAAACTTCTCGATAATAGCCAAGGAAAAAAGTTCAAATTAATTTTATACACACTCGTAACGCTTTACACAAACTATGCATAAGTTTTATCGAACACAAAACTTTAGAGTTTAATGACACCATAGCAGTGAAAGTAACCGAGGCTAGAGAAGGATGCGTGTATCGGACTGAAAAGGATGGCAGGCGACGTTCGTGGCTGCTCGTAAATATATGACTGTATCCCTTTCTCTCTCATACAACCCCTCGCTTGCTATTTCACAAGAGGGAGGACCTCGGAAATATTAATTCGTGAAACGGACGTACAGCGCCATCTATTATTGAGTAGCTGAAACTTGTATAAATGTTGTTTTTTATTCTGATTTCTATTTGAATTAATGATCTGTGGAATTATGACTGGTCCGTGCTGTGAATGTGAATGACGTGAATGCTATATCTATGGAACTATTTTTTTCTTGGAAATTAAGTTTTAAACTTGTGCAAGCCTATTTTCTGTAGTTGCTGCTACTCGACGATAGATGTAGATAAAAACAGTTTCAATACGAGAGGTCACTTTTTATTTTTAATTAATGTACAATTTTGAAAAAGTGAATGTACCAATATAAGGACCATGGATTTCTATATGTCGATTTAAAATAAAATATAACAACAACCGTTATACCAATCAATACCAATCATAAGTTATGCTGCGGAAGGCTAAGGCAGAGATGTGCTGCTGTACACCCATAGTCTGCCAGTAGGTTTAGGTCCCATGTAAGCCTATATGTGAGCCTATTGCCATTCATCATCATCATCAGTCAGATGCAGTCCACGGCTGGACTAAGGCCTCTTCATGCATCTTCCATTCTTTTCTATTACCATTAACCGGGCACAAATTCATACTCCGAGCTCCGAACCCAGGACTGCGCGCGTAGCAGCCACGCTTAGGACCTTTAGGCTAACGAGGCAGTTAGTAAGAATAAGGGTGATATGATTGGGTGTGCACTGTGTTGTGTACTTTAGGTTTTATTAAAGTTTTTGGGTCCTATGAACAAGACTGGTTATTCAAACGACTCACCCCGACTATACCTCTGAGTTGTAAAATATACTACCTGTCTTAATTTTATTTATTTATTTAGTGTTCACAAAATCCACAGCTCTTAAAGATAACGTATTTTACAAATAGACCATCTTACAGCCAATTACGGATTTACAATTTCTACCTAAACTTATTTCATGCAACAGGAAAAAATGTAAAACAAGGAAATTTATATTAATCTGTTAGAAGTAACAAGTGGAAATCTATTTTATAGTCTTTGCCTACCCCTATGGGAAACAGCCGTGAAGCTATGTATGTATTGCATGTAGAGAGCACCTTGTCGACGTATTCAATTTAATAGATACCTCAAATTTAAAATTCGGCCTATTTTCAAAATTATGTATCACGATAATAATATATAACTCTTTGGTCGATATGTCAGGCAAAGAACAAAACGTCACGTATTATAAATAAACTAAATTTTAAACTTGGATCATGGAATAGTGCGGCATTCGTTTTTTGTACAGTTTAAACTTTGGAATCGATCCAGAAGGTGCTGGAATTTAAGCTTTGTAGTGAAGTAAAAGATCTATTTTTTAAGTAGCTTTATCCAATTTTAAAGTTAAAAACATGCGTGAATGTATATCTATACACGGCGGTCAGGCTGGCGTACAAATCGGTAATGCCTGCTGGGAATTGTACTGTCTGGAGCATGGCATCCAGCCGGATGGGCAGATGCCCTCGGACAAAACCGTCGGCGGAGGTGACGACTCGTTCAACACATTCTTCAGCGAGACCGGCGCTGGTAAGCACGTGCCCAGAGCGGTGTTCATCGACCTCGAGCCCACCGTAGTCGATGAGGTGCGCACGGGAACCTACCGCCAGTTGTTCCACCCGGAGCAACTGATCACCGGCAAGGAGGATGCCGCCAATAACTATGCGAGAGGGCACTACACCATTGGCAAAGAAATAGTAGACTTGGTGCTTGACAGAGTTCGAAAACTTGCCGACCAGTGCACCGGCCTGCAGGGATTCCTCATTTTCCACTCTTTTGGAGGCGGCACCGGGTCAGGCTTCGCGTCCCTACTCATGGAGCGACTATCCGTCGACTATGGCAAGAAATCAAAACTAGAATTTGCTATCTACCCAGCCCCTCAAATCTCAACCGCCGTTGTGGAGCCGTATAACTCCATTCTCACTACCCACACCACATTGGAACACTCCGACGCCGCGTTCATGGTAGACAATGAAGCTATCTACGACATTTGCAGGAGAAACTTGGACATTGAGAGACCAACATACACTAATTTGAACCGCCTAATCGGTCAGATCGTGTCATCTATCACCGCTTCCCTGAGGTTTGACGGCGCCCTGAATGTGGATTTAACAGAATTTCAGACAAACTTGGTACCATATCCCCGCATCCACTTCCCTCTAGTGACGTACGCACCTGTCATTTCGGCCGAGAAGGCATATCACGAACAGTTGTCTGTGGCAGAGATCACCAACGCATGCTTTGAGCCCGCCAACCAGATGGTGAAATGCGATCCGAGACACGGAAAGTACATGGCATGCTGCATGCTGTATCGTGGGGACGTCGTTCCGAAGGATGTGAATGCTGCCATCGGGACCATCAAGACGAAGCGGACTATTCAGTTTGTGGACTGGTGTCCAACCGGCTTCAAGGTGGGAATCAACTACCAGCCGCCAACCGTGGTGCCAGGCGGTGACTTGGCGAAAGTACAGCGCGCTGTGTGTATGTTGTCAAATACGACCGCCATCGCGGAAGCGTGGTCGCGGCTTAACCATAAGTTTGATCTAATGTATGCCAAGCGAGCGTTCGTCCACTGGTACGTCGGCGAGGGTATGGAGGAGGGCGAGTTCTCGGAGGCTCGCGAGGATCTGGCAGCGCTGGAAAAGGACTACGAGGAGGTTGGCATGGACTCGGGAGAAGGCGAAGGTGAAGGCGGCGAGGAGTATTAATTCTAATTCCTTTTTAACGATTTATTTTTAGGATTTTTCAATTTCTTAAGTTCTAAAATGTAACTAGTTTGGATTTTTATTAAGAGAAATATACAAGTGAATGCTCAACTAGATTTTCAATTTACCTAAGCCCCTGTCCAGAAAGGGTAAATTCGCCGCGATATTTTTCGCGCGTTAGCGAGGTACCAGGCACTAAAGTATGGCATCCACAAAGGCACTTCGCTGCTCCACAGTATAAAGTTGTATTTCTAAATCACATGATTTTATTTGGCGTAGATTGGTATAAGATTTTAGCTGTTGTTCCGTAACTCGCACACCGTCGACACGTATTGATAGAAATTAGGAATTGGGGCCTTTTGACCTTGAGACTTACCACACTGAATATAACAACACAAAAAGCTTTACTACTCTCCACAAAACTTATTATCAAAAACACGTTTTTGGTTTTTGTAAGACGTTTTCTCTTTTCAGCGGTAATTTCAATGTCCATTGAAGTTATGTTAGCCCTATAGCTAAGTTTGTAAATGTTTTCACCCCTGGAACACTATGACCAATCCAGTTCATAATATCACCATTATCCAGTCCATTGCCCAGTTTACGTACCTATTGAATACGTTTGAATTGAACGGTCAATTGTAAGGAATACTTTGTATTTTAACCCTTATTATAAAATCGGGTTACATACCTATGTATTAGCACACAAAGCCCCTTGTCTGTTTAGTCAAGATGCCTTTGTACATCTATTTGCATTTAAATATCAAAATCAATCAAAATACAATATATTCAAATAAAAACTGGTTTTTATGTATTATTTCGCGAATCTTTTTAAGCCAGCGGACCGTTACAGCTGCCACGTTTCGTTTTCGCGTATTACTATGGTGTATATATAAACTATATTATGAGATTGTTGCCAAGCAGATGTGTTCCCTCCAATTCGGGCTGGCGAGCTTAAAGATTCGCAGTACGGTGGGATATTTCACCAGATTCGGGTGTGATCCGCAGAGTGTATTTCGTACTTTGAGCGCGGGTAAATTTTATCAAAATGGTCAAATTACTTTCTGCAAAATTTGTGAAGATGAAGGAGACTACTTTAAAGAGGTAAGTTTGTTGTATTTTTTTTTATATTGTATCAACACTAACAATATTTATTTATACATTTGTATTAGTTTATACAACGTTTAGACAACGTTGCGCTAAAAGTTCTGGTTTTGTATTTAATGTACTTTCTCGGTTTATTCAGAAAGGACTAACGCAATTATAATTATGTTTCTTACTTAGGCGATGGAAATAATTTTGTAATAGTAATTTATTTTAAGAACCTTTTAGTAAAATGAGATAAAAGGTATGTTTTGATTTGACCGTCACTAGTTTCGACTAATTTCATTATTAGTTTGAAGTTGTTCATCACTCAATTATACGCACCAGCGTTTATTAATGTAGAATAATATTCTTTCCTCTCTACACAATTCGACGCTTTTAATCATGAACTAAGACGAATATTGTTTGATTTGACGAATTTGAAGATGAATATTGATTGATTATTTTTACGATTTAGTTTTCAAAAGATTTTTCAGTATTTTGCCATATTTTTAGAGTCAATTAACTATTATTATTCACAATTTTGTACTAAAACCTTTGTTAAAGTGGTCATCAATGCTATAAGCTACCAAATTGCTATAAACTAACAATATAATTAACCAACATTGTGTTAATGATCTACATTTTGTGTAAATATAATTTTATTTTAACAAGCTGCGAGTGCTTTCTCTTTAATACTTTATATTTTTCAGATTTTAAATATTCCTGCCTAACGTCTGAATTGGACATAGAACAAAACGTGGGTTCTATGTCCAATATAAGATGGCGAATCATGGAGGAGAATGTTTCTTGTTCAATACGGGCTATACGAAGATACTCGTAAATATTTTTATAATGTGAGTAAAGAATCAGCTTGAATTCGAGAATTTGCCGAGTACAAAAATATCTTTAAAGTTATTAGATTTACTTAATTTTAATGACAGTACCTCTAAACATGCAGACATTTTGATCTTGGTCGTATACTAACTTATATTATACAAAATATCTAAATCGCTTCTAATGTGGGGTGGTCCCAAAGATTCCTATTGTGCTTTCACATTTAGTAACAAACATGCCTAATACACACTAGCTTTGTCCGGTGTGCGTAAATATACCTCATTTTAATTTTTTCATTATTTTGGTGAAAAACCTTTGCGTGAATGTTCACAACTTACCAAAGTTTCACGGCAATCAGGTGAATGAACGGATCATAGACTGATATTAACCTTATTTTTTCTGTTTTAGATGTTGCATTCTTAATCTTACGTTCGACGTGGTTCCTGTATTTGACATTGATGCAGATGGAAGGGGTTTCCTGCCCGATCCTAAGAAGATCACATTTTACAATGATTGATGACCAATCTCAGGTTTACCCACTTATGGTTGATGTAATTTGAGAAAGCATACTAAGATTTCAATTAATTCAAGCTTTGCGTGTATTCAATTGACGAGTTTCTTTTGTAAGATAAAAATGCTTTAGGACTGTAAAAACTTAAAAAAAAATGATCTCATCGTTTTATTACTTCTCGAAAATATTAAATTATGTTCAAATTGCTACTAAAAAGTTGCGAATCAAAAATGTGCATAGAATATGAATGTTATGAAAAAACAACAAGCGAAGTTCTTATATACTTGGTATTATAATCGATACTTAGAGCATAGGTTTTCAACCTTCTTTTGCCTATCGCCCATTTTGAGAATTATTCTTTTCCCCCATTTTTACTTACCATCCTATGCAAATCTAAAACAACTATTGCCACGCAAACGTGTTTAATCTCAATGCCCCCTAATTCTCTAGGGGCCTTCTACTGCTCCCCAGAAAGTCTCAGGACAAGGAAGCGTTATGGCTCACGTTGAGAACCTATGGTTTAGAGCAACTAAATTACAGCACACCCTAACTATCTCGCTTACCTAGACCGTTTTTCATCAGAAGTGCACATTCCTATTGTATACTAAGTATACTTACTACTTCCATGGGTAAGCATTACCTATGACATTATGACTGAAATCAATAACGGAGTGAGTAGACAGGCTAACATGGTAGTAGATAAACAGTCATGTGAAGTCTAGCGAAGGCGCGTATACTTAACGCTAACACATAAATATAAATCCGTCAGTTTGGTGAAAACATATCTAGTTATCGAGCTCACCCGTCGTAGTGCTTTTAACTGACGACGCAATAATGGCGGCGGCGCCCATGCCAGCCCCCAGCGCCCCATGCCAGCCCCCAGCGCCCCATGCCAGCCCCCGATGCCCATGCCAGCAATCGCGCCTGTCAACAATAGTGACCCATACAATAGTGACGTCCGTGCAATGAATAGTAAATCTTATGTAGATAGGCTTATTACTTACGCTACTATCGGCCGAAATTAATAACGCATCTGAACAATGTTTTTCCAACTAAAGATAGAAATTTGACATTACTTCTATGGAACTTATGTCAAATTTCGATCTCCGGGAAAACAATTTACAAATACGTTATTAATTTCGGCCGTATACATATGAACAAGGTAGAGGCCATATTACGTCATCATATCGCAAATTCGCAAAAGACTTCTGTATGTCTTTTGCGATTATGGTGATGTAATGTAATAGGAGCGCACCTATTGCCATTAAGCATGGACTAATGTATGCAACTCGTGTATCCTAACTCTAAACTAAAAAAGACCTATAAATATTGTGTTATAGGGCGGGCCTTATTCCAAAAGTTTTCATAAGCTACGTACCAATTTATATTTAAGCAATTGTGATTTTTTTCATTGAATCTGCAATCCGTCACAAACTATTTAATCTGAAGAATATAGGGTTGCTGTAAGCAGATCGGGCTCATTGTTAGGATTGGCACACAAAGAGCGCTGGGCAGCATGCACGGATGCCAATGTGCACCGCTCCTTATTGGTTTTATCGACAATTGTGCCTACTCTCTACTACTACAATAAGAGGCCAACCTTCACATATATTTAGGTACTAGCTTCCCGGCTGCGGCTTCACCCGCGTGGTCTTGATAACTCCCCCCCCCCCCCCGTTTTTGCAACATTTTTCATTGCTACTCCGCTCCTATTAGTCTTAGCGTGATGGTATATAGCCTATAGCCTTCCCCGATAAATGGGCTTTTCAAATCGGTCCAGTAGTTTCGGAGCCTATTCAATACAAACAAACAAACAATTAAATCTTTCCTCTTTATAATATTATTATTATTATAATTACATACATACATACATACATAGCTTCACGCCTGTTTCCCATAGGGGTAGGCAGAGACTATAGATTTCCACTTGCTACGATCCTGGCACACCACTTTCGCTTCGTCTATGTTCGTTAACCTCTCCATGCATGCTCGGGCATGTCTGTACTAAATGCACGTAAAAAGTATTCGGCCTAAATACATACATAAAACAAAATAATTCCATTACGAATTTCAGTGTTTCGCCCATTTGGAACGCTTGTCCCTCGGGCGGAAAATGGCGGAAAAGGTCTTATTAGGACCTTTTCCAATTATTTCCAGTAAAATATGCATTGTTGTACTTTATATTCCTTTGTACTTGTCAGTTTCAGTTTACCTACAAATTGAACAATACCAAAGGAATTTCAATTACCGTTAATCTGTTTGAACAATACACAATCAGTTATTTCATGTGCAGCCAGTCGTGACGTAATTACAATATTGTAACTAAACGTAGGCGTGTAGGGGTAGCTAAATGCATTGTCTGTTATTAATTACAGACATATCAATTGCAGGAATATAGCGAGCGAACAGGCTATTGGTAATTTTCTACTGGCACCAGGTAGATATATTATTGTCGTCTGTGGTCTAGTGGTTCGAGTACCAGACTAGTGAACACGAGGTCGTGGGTTCGATTCCCACAGGACACAAACATTTATTGTGATAAACTTAAGTGTTTGTGTTTGTCTGGGTGTTTCCTATGTATTATAAGTAGGCATGTATTTACAAAAAAAAAGTATATAAGTATTATATCTATTGTCTAGTACCCATAGTACAAGCTCTGCTTAGTTTGGGACTAGATGGTGCTGTGTAAAAAATGTTCTAGGATATTTATTTATTATTATTTAAATGATTAGTATTTTCTTTCTCATTAAAGTTCGGAGTGTTGATTTGTGCCCGGTTAATGGCAATAGGCACATGGGATTATACCCGCAACTACACACAATACACACATGATGTCATGTTGTTCTTCAAGCTGGTACACCTAGGTATTATTAATATGCCATACACAGTATTCGGCGGCTCTGCTTTGCCCCTGGCGTAGCTGATGTCCATGGGCTGTGGTTACCACTTACCATCAGGTGGGCCACCTGGGGGGCGATCGCGCTATTTGCAACGGTTGAGGTTTGGAAATGGTTAAAATTAGGTACCTAGATTGCATCTTGATGAAGAAGATTTTTAGGGTTCATATGAGTTATTTTCCTTTTGCAATACCTACGGTACTTACTTCCTACTATACCTACTAGAATAAACGAATGATTGTTGATCTTTTTGACCAAATCTGATGCGAACCATTTCCAAACCTCAACCGTTGCAAATAGCGCGATCGCCCCCCTGCTCGTCTGCCAATGAGGCAAAAAAATAAATAAATATGCGTCTCAGAATCGTGTTTTAAGAACTCTGGAACAAGAAATCTGGAAGTTCTACCGTCTGCGAGTTACGACCGGATATAAGAACCGACATACATACACTACATACATACAGGTCAAACACATTACCCCTCCTTCGGCAGTCGAGTAAAAAAAGATTGTCAAGCACGTGACAGAATAACAAGTTTTTTTTTAATAAAGTTAACATGACAGTTTTACAGATTTACTAGTTACTTAAAATATTTTTCACTATCAATTTTTGGGGTCAACGGAGTACTGTCAAAAAAACTTGTGCGCTAATGGTGGAGTATAGTCGTGGTATAGTTGTGATGGGGTCAACGTCATCACCTCTTTGTTGGAGTCCAATTTTGCGATAAAGGACCTGAAAACATAAAGCATGGTCATCCTCCTAGCCTTTCTAACCCCCGACGAAAAAACGACGGGGTGTTATAAGTTTGACTAGTCTGTGTGTCTGTGTGTGTGTGTGTGTGTGTGTGTGTGTGTGTGTGTGTGTGTTGTGTGTATGTGTGTGTGTGTGTGTGTGTGTGTGTGTGTGTGTGTGTGTGTGTGTGTGTGTGTGTGTGTGTGTGTGTGTGTGTGTGTGTGTGTGTGTAGCATCGTAGCTGCCGAACGGATGAACCGATTTTGATTTACTGTTTTTCCCAACCATGTTGGGGTCGGCTTCCAGTCTATCCAGATGCGGCTGAATATCAGTATTTTACACGAAGCGACTCCCATCAGACCTCCGCAAACCATTTTCTGGGCTATACCGATATTCGAAGGATAGACTGGTTGTCAGGCATTTTGGGCTTCTGACTACCACTAACGATTGTCATAGGTGTTCGTATTTCAACCGACGGCTTTACATGCTCTCCGAGGCACGGAAGGGTCTCGATGTGTTAAGAATGGTCACCCTTCCACAGATTGACCTCGGCAAGCGTAGCTTAACCATGCAGATCGGTTGATCAGCGTTGCTATAACTTAGCCACGAGCCCCTCATGGTATCGTTATAATAATGCACCTAGACTCTTCAGGCTGCAGGCAGACGCCGTTTTTTTCCGGCATATGAAGTTATCCAGTACACTGAACAGGATTCATAGACTGGCTTTAACTTACTTTATAATAGCTCCTGCTCTCGCCTGGAATAGTCTGTAGCTGTATTACCATAGTGCAGTTATGGATTAGCTCAGGGGGGCTAGACAAGTTGCATTTTGACATTCGAATCGACAAACTGTAAATGACATTAGTGACAGCCCGATTTGTCTAAAGCTTGTGTCATTTCCATACATTTTGTTTGTCGATTCGAATGTCAAAATGCAACTTGTCTAGCCCCCCAGGTCGGAACCCCATTACACATTAGATCAAAGCTCTCCAAGAGTCTCTACGCGTTCGACGGGTTGGACCTGTGTCCCCGCGCAAGCCTACCAAAGGACCAGATGTCTTCCGTCTCCTATTTTGTCGAAATTAGGAGATACCAATAATAATAATGCTTTATTTCGAACACAAGATTCATATGCCATTACAAAAAAAAGAAAAGCCGTCGGTTGTCATACCACTACCTATGACAATCGTTAGTCAGAAGCCTAAAAAGGCTGACAACCAGTCTGTCCTTCAAATATCGGTATTTGTCTGATGGCAGTCGCTTTGTGACAAAAAAACTGTACCTACACCTTTACCTTTCATGGAGTTGTGTATGTTTCAGTTTAAATATTTACTTATCCACAGTTTCATGTTACTTGCAGATATGGAGATTTAAATCTCTCTCGGAAAATCAATTTATATTATGCTTCGACATTGCTAATCTCCTGTAGTCTGGACACACAATGAAGACTAATTCGATAAGTCGGACGCGTGTATCAATATAAATGTCTTCAGTGCCTCGACCATGAGTTTTTGTCACTAGACTCGCTAGCGACGCGGTAAAATATTTGTATGGAAAACTCTCGCAGCGCCTCTAGCGGTTACGTAAAGAACTAAAACCTGCTATGGGATTACAGCGTTTCGATGCGTAAAAAACCTATCGAAAGTCATTCGATAGAACTCATGGTTGAGGGGCAGAATACCATTAGTGCGTATAGTCGCAATAATTTCAAATGTACGTAGCTCATTTTTTATTAATTTTGAACACACACACTTGCATACAAGCACGTTTTGCATTAACACATCTTTGATTGGCATCCTTGAAATTGTGCTTCAAGGATGCCAATCAAAGATGTGTTAATTGGCGTTGTTATTGGTGTGTTGATGGCCCTAATTCTAAAGAAATTTAAAAGAGATATTCGAATTTAATGAAAATCACCTCCAAGCCTCATTATAAGTTAGGCTACAAGCAGTTTCTTTTCTACATACCAGTAGGATCCCAACTGTGTGTGGTTAGAACTAAAGCCGGTGCTTCGTCCCACTGCTGGGAACGGATGGCCTCTCAGTATAGTCCACCACGGTAGCCTTATGCGGGTTGGCAGACTTCACATGCGACGAGGTCGAGAAAATCTCTCAGGCATGCAGGTTTCCTCACGATGTTTTCCTTCACCGTTAAAGCGAGTGATAATAATCACTTTTCAATTGGATTCGAACTCAAGACCTTTGACTTGGCAGTCCAGTGGTCATTCCCCTAGGCTATCACTGCTTACTTATAGTCGACGCGGAACTAGTTGGCCGCGCCTTAGGTAGGCAGCGGGTTACTGTGAACAAAAGCAAGCGCCCCCTCCCCTCCTTCCCACCCAATGCTGGCGACCCCGCCCCTCCATCCCACCGCTCACATACCAAAGGCGCGGCCAACTAGTTCCGCGCAGACTATAGCCAGTGCTTTAGTTATCGCAAACAACATACCTTCTAAACCAATGTGCAGCCATTCTGAATACAAAATACATATGCACCATCATCTTAGTCATGATCATAAGAAAAACGATGAAATTTGCAACGAGGAAGCACACCAAAATTATAATATCCTTTATTGCAATTCTGATATAGTTTTCGTGTCTGAAAAATCCTCTGATAGGACAGTACCTGAAATAATAATAATAATACAAAATTATGTGTTTATTTAATATCCACATATTACATTCTTGTGTACATAGTCTCTATATATGTGTATATACCTCTCTAACATCACCAATACTTATTTATTATAGATTATTAGCTCATACTGACGTAAGTAGTTGATTATAATTATGTTTATATCAATGTTATCTGTGTCCGTGTGTCACTGCTAGGGTGCCAGCTGAAAACCAGCGCTGGGTAATAAATACCCCCAGCATAATGCTGAGCTGGCAACCCATTCGGGGCAAGCATGCCGACAGCAGAATATAGGTATATGTTGTTATATATGTTGGTAACTCATTACTGCTTATTATAGCTCTGTGTTTGTCGGATGTGTGTCTGAATAAATGTATTTTTCTTTCTTCTTTCTTTTCTTTCTATAGAGGAAAGATTTGATTGTTTGTTTGAATTGAATAGGCTCGGAAACTACTGGACCGATAAACATTCTTTCACTGTAGGGACGCTACACTCTCCGGATGACATAGGACACCAGACCACGCGGGCGAAACCGCTGGCGGAAAGCTAGTAAGTAATATAGTTGACGGTAAGTTTGGAGAAATTTGTAATTTGTGGTAAATTTGGAGTCAACCCTGTATTTTAGATCTTAAGCATTACATAATGTGTAATGTACACGTTCATATTCAAGTTCATAGAGATGGTGACGTCAAACACATACTCATCAAAAAACTAGTAACATGAGCACTCATTTTGGACAATAACAAGCCATTTACGATACCCATGTAAGCTGGTTTTCTAGAATGTGTTAAACACATGTCATGCATGTAAGAAAAGGGACCAAATAAGCTACACATACAATACACCCGTATGTTTTAATAGGAGACGAGCCTATTGATGACGATGTCTGTGGTCTAGTGGTTCGTGTACCGGACTGCTGATCACGAGGTTCGTGGGTTCGATTCCCACAGGACACAAACATTTATGTGATGAACTTAAGTGTTTGTGTTTGTCTGGGTGTTTCCTATATATGATAAGTATTTATTTACAAAAAAAAGTATATAAGTAGTATATCAATTGTCTAATACCCATAGTACAAGCTCTGCTTAGTTTGGGACTAGATGGAGCTGTGTAAAATGTCCAAAGATATATATTTATTTATTTATTACCAAAATCAGGCACAAATCCAATTATATCAACTCACCTCAAATTATAACCAGCACAAATTTCATAAGCGTTTTCAATTATGCTCAAAATGAAATTCGGTTTGGTATCCTTGAGGTCCAGAAGGCGACAGAGACTGTTGCTAGGAGTCAACAACACAACACTACCAGACCTGGCCGAACAACACCCCGTCCGAAGGACTTTACATTTGCAAGTCTTTACTTTCAACCCTGAACACTTACAAGGCATTGTGTATGTTCCTCTCAACTTTGGATTGTAAATTTCATGCCTGTGGCGTCAGTTGAAAGCAAAGGACAGATTTGTCGCGGGATTTGTTCATGCTTTTAACAAATCCAATCGACTTGATAGATGTCACTGTGTCACTGTATCTAATAGTACCTACTCTGTGGTCACTGTGGAAGAAGGGAAGAAGACGGAACAACAACAAATAATATGGAATTTAAAAAAGAATCATAAGATCTTGTATTTTCTTTAGTTCTGTAAAAAGTTAGATTTATGTTATCTTTGGTCAACATTTTTGATCATCAATTCCTTTTCACGAGGCGGTCGTGGCTAAGTTATAGCAACGCTGATCAACCGATCTGCAAGGTTAAGCTACGCTTGCCGAGGTCAGTCTATGGATGGGTCGGTCTCGGTTGTCATACGAACACCGATAACAATCGTTAGAGGTAGTCAAAAGTCAAAAAGCCTGACGACCAGTCTATCCTTCTAAATATCGAATATCGGTATTGCCCAGAAATTGGCTGGGGCTTTGCTTAACTTTGTAATTTTTGAAAGTTTTAATAAAGATACATACATACATTGGGTAACGGAGGTCTGATGGCAGTCGCTTCGTGTAAAATACTGATATTCAGTCGCATCTGGTTAGACTGGAAGCCGAACCCAACATGGTTGGGAAAAAGGCTAGGAAGATGAAGATGATGAATTCCTTTTCCAGATCCCATAGCCATAACGGGTAAGTGATGGCAAGTGCGTTTTTAGTTAGTCTAAGACCGACCTACTCATACTTCCCCAGGTGGTGAAGATGCCGCTGGATATTCGGCACCTCAAAAAAGGGGCCTTAAATCCCCGCTTTTTGATTTATCCTAATTATGACGCATTGCATGCTCAACTAAGTATAAGAAGAGGTACTTTGAAAGTGGCACCGGTTACTGAAAAGTTGTGCAATAAACTTATTGTGGCGAAAAAGTGAAGAACGTATTACCAGCATGAATGTGGATGGTTAAAGGAAGAGAAAGAAACGTAGGTGGTTACATTGTTTAACTCGCATATTCGATATATACTACGACTAGCTTCCCGCCAGCGGCTTCGCCCGCGTGGTCTTATAATATTTTCCCCGTTTTTGCTACATTTTTCATTACTACTCCGCTCCTATTAGTCGTAGCGTGATGATATATAGCCTATGTTACTCGGGGATAATGTAGCTTTCCAAAGGTGAAAGAATTTTTGAAATCGGTCCAGTAGTTTCGGAGCCTATTCATTACAAACAAACAAACAAACAAACAAACAAACAAACAAATCTTTCCTCTTTATAATATTAGTATAGAAGTATAGATTATCTAGACTTTGAATGAGACCATGATCCTCTGAGTTTGTTTCGGCGTTTCTACCCAGACATCGTCAGTTACGAAATGCCGGCGCCATCTAGTATTGAAAAATAAATGACTTGTAAAAGTGTCTTTAAAGGATCTACTTACAGAAAAATAAATATCATTTCATAAAGATGGCGTTTTACTCATCAACGTGTATAGAATCTACACAGTTATTTCTCTTGTAATGCACACTACCCTGTTAAGTCTTCTATGATCTATCAAACTCCATTAATAATTGAAGATTTAAAAAAAACGCACCCTTAAAAACTGATTTTGAATTTACTTTTGTAAGTATTAAAAAGTTTGATGTGGTCTCCTCTAATTAAAAAGAACAGGCTAAATCCTAATTGAGCCTAATTGTACTGCATACAGCGTATAAGGAGTATTCTTTGTTAGAGATGCTAAAATAAAATCTACAAAAATAAAAACTACTAGCAAGGATATCCCTAGAAACTTGGATTTCACAGCCAAAGTTTACTTGACGTATGCCTCCGTTAACGATTTGTCATTAATTATGAAAATCAGTATTTGTGTGTTCCATGTGCGTACACAATCCATTCGATTACGATAAAACTTTGTTGTTCCGATCTCAGCCAACGTCTCTGACTAAACCAAAAGAGGTATTACAAATCATGATACGCATAGATAGTACTAATGCATCTAACGGACTAAATGATTATTGTAAAAAATAAAAGACCAATTGTTTCCAGATAGTTTAACATAGTTACTATTTTAGTACCCAGAACAACATAACTGTACGATGACGGGAAATTTAAACATTATTACCTTACGGGTATGTATTAATTCTGGAATATTTTACAAGTTCAATTTCTTTTTTTTTTTCTAGTACTGTACAGATTATTGTGTTACTCATTGGACCGCCTCGATCTGCTTGTGTCTGTAAACATATCGAAGCAACAAACGCCACTAAGACCTTTGGAGCCAGAACCTTTGCCTCCCATCCTAAACCTGAGTCCTCTGAATGGCTCTTCTGGCACGGGCTCAGGCTCAGGCTCTGGGGGAGGCGGTGGTGGAGGAGGCGGAGGCTCATAAGGACATTCACACTCCACTTCTTTAGATTTTTTACGCTTTTTTTCGTCACATGTACAATCTTCATAGTCTCTCATTGGTTCTTGGAATTCCTGCGGTGGCGGGACTAAATCTCTTATAAGATCCGGGTTCATAACTGCATAGTATCTGAGGAGGAAATATAACCAATGGTAATTTAACTAAGTACTAATTAACTATGTAGCGTATGTAGGATGCAATGGTCAGGTTTTCAAAGTCACACACAACAATGGCGGTTCAAAATAAATGTCTATGTTTTGCCGTACACATAATGTTCTCTGAATGTGACTTTTATGATTTTAAATAGATGTTTGAAAAATTTATTATTATTGTTGATTCGTATAGAGAATTAAGATTTTTACGAAATAAAAAATATAATAATTTTGCGCAATTAAAATATATGACATCGCTAAAGCTCCAATGGAGCATGGTACTTTAAAGCTTCCCTAGTTAGTGCTAATAAGAAAAAAATACCTGACGGCATCTTCCACGGTGAATTCCACCTCAGGTTCGGGTGATGGTTTTTTCTTTTTATCAATTTTGAATCCTGATTGCGTTTGAGTCATGTCTGATCTCATTTTCATAGCCTGCTTTGTTTCTTCCATATGGTACTGTCTATACTCTTCATACGATAAGGTAACTGGCATGTAAGGTTGGTAGTCAGGCTCTGGTTCCGGTTCCGGTTCAGGTTCAGGGGGTGGGCATTCACAAATCACATTATTTTTCTTTTTTCCATTTTTTCCATGACATGCACAATTTTTTTTAGGGGTATCTGAACTTTCTACAGATGTGTTGGTTTCTGTCCGTCTCATGCCTGCCTGAGTGTAGGTACCTCCTGCTTCCTGAAGTGCCAGTCCTCCCGCTGGGCCTACTATCTCCATGTGTCCCATTATGGCTTGTTTACCTTTTCGCATAGAACTACCTAGAGTGGAGTCTTTGCAGACACAACACTGGCAGCCCAAGGATCTGGTCCCCGCCTTTGGTCCCGGTATTGTCTTTGACACTGGTGGCTGATGGCGTTCGCAAGGACACAAAGCTCGGAGTTTCACAGTTCTTTTCTTACCACTGCATGAACATTGCATGTTTAATCCGTCTACGTGTTTAGGTTTCGAACAAGTTGCACAATCGTCTGTAGCTGAAAACGTAAGGTATATTAAGAATAGTTTTCTTAAGAGTTTAAAGTAAAGTAAAAGTAAGTATAGTAGTATATAAAGTTCTTATACACATGTCTTTAAATTTCTGATTATGTTTTTTAAACAAATTGATATTAACTCATAAATAAATTAATCGTAATCGTTTATACGTTATGCAAGAAATATAGCACCACAGCAGGATTGTTACATGTCTGAGTGAAAAACAAACAAATTCTCACATACACCCAGTTCTGGGTGTATAATTATGATAACAACAAACCATCCGGAACTTCTGCATGCTAAAATAATATTTGTTCCATACGAGAATCTTAACGTACCCGCAAATTCACTGAGCCTCTGCCACATCACTCTGATGAAAAAAATTGAACCTAAAAGCCTTTTACAAAGATCATTCATCCTTTAAATACATCATCTATTTATTCGTAACATACCAATCTTCCTATTGCAATGAAACTGGTTTGTTGTACCACGTAAGTTTATCTGTATAAACATATAGAAGGTAAAGGCGACTAACAGACTGATTTATCAACGCACAGGTTAAACCACTCAACAGATTAGGCTGAAATTCGGCACACAGTTATGACGTAGGCGCCCGCTAAGAAAGGACTTTGTGGAATTCCCACGGCGTTGGAAAAAAATAGTATATAAAAAATGTTATATTACTTGTATTCAGAGGAATTATAGGGCTTGGAGCCTTGGGCACCGGGTCTTGCGGCTTATTCACTGCACCCCCACATCCAATTGACTTCATATTCAATGTTTTCCCTGCTTTTACAGCAGCTTCTAATAACTGTCTCAGTTTTTCTGGACTGCACTGACATTGTTGCGACTGCTTTGGGAATGGGACTGGATCAGGAACAGGTTCTGGCATGGGTGTGCCAAAAGGGATTTGGAGCATATCGGATGGATGATGACAACCATTTAGGCCATGACCAGCACATGGCGGTATCCGACAGTTAGTCACTGGAGTTGGCTGTCGGTTAATGGACACAAAAGAAGCTTGCTGGTTAACGCTTCTTTTTTGTAACCGCAATGTGTCGCAGTTGAGCCCTAAAAAATATGTATGACAAATAAATACTAAATAATTTTACAGCTGTTTTATTCCTGTATACTAAGGGAGAACTTTAGCATGTTAATTTGCATTAACTATTAACTGAGCCTGCAGTTTTGCTTTTAAACTCTGGATTCCTCCTCAACCATCCATCGCTCACTTATATTAATGAAGCCATTAATTATAGCCATGATCGTCATTATAATACGTGACTTGATCATTATTATTTCTACCTCCTGACGTCCCTATACTCTTACAACGCCTCAAGTGAAGTAATTCATACTAGCCACCAAAATATCATAGACCTAACAGCTTAGAGTACCTTGGTTAACAAGAAGTGGCGTGATCAGCTCAGAAACTACGTTAGCTACACACCGATGTTCAGAACCATGTTTATGGTGCGTTTCACCAACTCTGTTAGGAGCACAGCAACACGGTCTATCTGATGTAGTGTCGGTGCTAACACCGTGAGGCAACTGTTTCAACACTTCCTTAGGAGTAGAAATTTGGCACAATTTGTTTTTGGATCTCTTGGTCTCTCTGTGTCTGCAGATGTTCGGCATCTTATATAACATGCTTTCCTTGTGGATAGATGATGAGGGCTCCTGCATGCCTTCCATGCAGAACATTTTTCCTCTTGCTGATATTTTTAGGCCACGTGTCATTGATGAATCTCTTCTCGATGTCGCTACTGTAAGATAAAAATAATTAAGAAAGAACTTTGTTTCTTTTGATAGATTGGTACTAACCGATCTACTGAAATTACATGGAATCAATTTTTTTATTTGTTTCGACAAATTTTTTTTTTGTAAAATATTCAAAATAAAATAATGAAAGCTGCGAAAAACACTTACCGGCTTCTGAAATGCCCATATTATGATATTGTTTTTTTGTCCAATTAGAATGGTGTTCAGATAATTGGATACATATAGTTGAACTGAGAGATCCGGATGAGGTGTCTGAATCGTTATCATCTGACGTTGGTACTACTACGAATATTGAAGATGTGTTCGAAAATTCATTGTTTGATAAAAGTTGGTCCACCATTGATGTTATATCATGATCACTATCTAAATTATTTATGACTATTATTGGTTCACCATTGTTGGTCTTTCTTGTATTTAATCGATTCATGTTGTGTATGTTTCCTAAATTGGTTTGCGACAATCTGTAGGTAAGGTATTCGTTTTGTTTCCTTCTAGAAAACACTGTTCCATTCTCTCTAGTCCTTGTATGCATTCCGCTGGTTGATTCGTCAATTTGATTATTGCTTCCGCTAATGGAAAAAGGGTTTTTTAATTATATACCTGCTTTGATCATTTTATTTCTAAATACTGCATTTACTTAGCCCAAAGATATTTTTCCAACGAAACGTAATATTATCGGACTAATAAAATATTTGCTGTCTGAAACCTCATATTTTGTAATCAACGACTTAATAAATTGTATAATTATAATTAACTAGCGACCCGGGCGCAGTATCGCGTCCCGTTTTTGGTAGACCGACAGCAGCGCCATCTACCGGGTCCAATTGTGTTTTATAACCATCCAAGAACTCATTAAAATAGGTATTTATACAACATTTCAACGAAATCGGTCCAGCCGTTTACGAGGACTTAGATGACAAATACAAATACAGAAGAATTATTTACATATACATATTAAGATGAAAGATCAAACATTAATTAACTTAATATTTACCTGGTTACCGCATCAATGCCGATACAGTCAATATCAGTATAGTCAATTCTATTCGTAAAGCACTCTGATGTTTCAACTGTGCTATTACTAAGATGTTTCTTGGATACAGGATAGTATAAATAATGGGTGGAATCCGATGCGCAACTGCTATTCGAAATCGATATCACGCTAATCACATCCATGCTGCAACTTGATTTTGTGGATAAAGACAATGATGATTCGCTTTTTATAACCAGTATTGAATCAAAACTGTCATGAGATGATTCTTCCATGACGGGACCTTCACATGAAGTGCATGATATCGAAGCAGGTTTTCTATAGATGTCTTCTGACTGTAAATATTTAGAAGTATCAAGATATCTGTCAGATTCATCGGTCCATTGTTCACAGGGTGTTTTGATTTCGTATACATAACCTCTATCGCTTTCAATATTATAAGTCTTCAAACTAGCTCGACTATCATAACAACCGCTGGTGTACGAAAATGAAGAAGTTAGATCATAATTTGATTTATTATCATCATTATTTAAATGTCTGTTTGAAGGATCACACACATCGTATGTAGCATCATTTGATACAACGATCTCAAAGCGAGTATCTACTGTGTCAATCAATGAATTACTACTGAAACTATTCGATAATGTTTTGTCAAACAATGTCACAATATTTTGAGGACTTTCTAGGATGTGGTTGCTGAACTGACTGGTGTATGAAGTAACGCCATCAACTCTCCCAACGGTTACTTTTATACCCTCGTTGTCAATAAAAGCCCCAGCTTTTACGCCTGGAAGACACTCGTCTGGACATGGACATAGAGAAGATATGTCTGGAGATGTCACTCTGATCTTAACATAGCTATGTTTAAATCTAATTTTCTTCTTATCGCAACCGCAACCACGATCACAAGTTGTTGTTTTAATAATATCCTCGTATTCTTCACTAATACCCGCTGCTTTCGCTGCAGTGCTCTTGGTAGGTCTCTTAGGACTTACACCAACTTTTTTCGATTTCGTTTTTATCTCTACCTTCCTTTCTGACTCTGTTTTTTCTGGTGGCAGTCCAGCTGCAGTTCTAACTTTTTTTATTAGTTCTTTTTCGGAAGCTGTTTTTCCCTCAGGCACTGGCAATCCAGCATCAATGAGTCCTTTAATAATCCTTTCCTTTTCTTTAGCTGACTTACCTGCAAGCGGAGTCAACAAACCCTCTGCTTTGGCCCTGCGGACTACAGATTTTTCTGAGGCCGTTTTGGCAGGAGGGGGGATTCCTAGTTCCGTTCGAACTTTTTGTATTAAAGCCTTTTCAGATGCTGTTTTACCTTCGGGTATGGGTAGGCCAGCCTCGGCCAAGCTTCTGATTATTTTTTCTTTCTGAGCTTTTGTTTTCCCTTCTAATGGCGTAAGCAACCCAGCAGCTTTTGCTTTTTTTAATTTCTTTTCCGATGGTGCCTTAGCTATTTCTTGTTCAGCTTTTATTTTAGCAATTAGTGCTTTTTCAGAAGCAGTTCGCCCTTCTGGTAGTGGTATTCCTAAATTTGCTTGACCTCTAAGAACTCTTTTTTTCTCTTCTGGCGATAATCCTTCTAAAGGTATAAGTACACCAGCGGCGGCAGCCTTATCATGTTTTTCTCTCATTGCGGCAGTTGTGGGCTCAGGTGGTAAACCGAGTTCTTTTCGAATTTTTGCAATCAATTTTTTCTCTGAAGATGTTTTGGCTTCAGGCAGAGGTATACCTTCCTTTGCTAGTCCTCTTAGTATTTTCTCTTTTTGTGCTTTAGTTTTGCCTTTCAACGGTGTTAATACTCCAGCAGCTTTAGCCTTTTGTAATTTTTCGGATGGAACCTTCGCTGGAGCTCCTTTACTCTCAGCTTTCACTTTAGCGATAAGTGCTTTCTCTGATGAAGTTCTTCCTTCAGGTAAGGGCAAACCCAAACCTGCTTGAGCTCTTAGAACCCTTTCTTTTTCTGCTGGCGATAACCCTTCTAGAGGTACGAGGACACCAGTAGCGGCAGCTTTTTCGTGTTTTTCTCTCATTGAAGCAGTTGTAGGCTCAGGTGGTAAACCGAGTTCTTTTCGAATTTTTTCTGTCAATTTTTTTTCTGAAGCTGTTTTGGCTTCAGGCAGTGGTATACCTTGTTTCGCTAGTCCCCTTAGTATTTTTTCTTTTTGTGCTGCAGTCTTTCCTTCCAACGGTGTTAACAGTCCCGCAGCTTTAGCTTTTCGTATTTTTTCTGATGATATCTTCGCCGGAAGCCCTTTACTCTCTGCTTTCACTTTAGCGATAAGGGCTTTTTCTGATGAAGTTCTTCCTTCCGGTAAAGGTATACCTAAATCTGCTTGAGCTCTTAGTACCTTTTCTTTTTCAGCTGACGATAATCCTTCTAAAGGTACAAGTACACCAGCGGCGGCAGCCTTGTCATGTTTTTCTCTCATTGACACAGTTGTAGGGTCAGGTGGTAGACCAAGTTCTTTTCGAATTTTTGCATGTAATTTCTTTTCAGAAGATGTTTTGGCGTCAGGCAATGGTATACCTTGTTTCGCTAATCCCCTTAGTATTTTCTCTTTTTCCGCTGTAGTCTTTCCTTCCAATGGAGTTAGAACTCCAGCAGCTTTAGCCTTTCGTAATTTTTCTGATGGAATCTTTGCTGGAGGCGCTTTACTCTCAGCTTTCACTTTAGCGATAAGTGCTTTCTCTGATGAAGTTCTGCCTTCTGGTAAAGGTATACCTAACTCTGCTTGAGCTCTTAGAACCTTTTCTTTTTCTGCTGGCGATAATCCTTCTAAAGGTACAAGAACACCAGCAGCAGCAGCTTTTTCATGCTTTTCCCTCATTGATGCAGTAGTCGGCTCAGGTGGCAGACCGAGTTCTTTTCGAATTTTTTCAGACAATTTTTTTTCTGAAGTTGTCTTAGCTTCTGGAAGTGGTAAGCCTTGTTTTGCTAATTCCCTAAATATTTTTTCTTTTTCGGCTTTTGTTTTGCCTTCTAGTGGGGTAATTAAACCAGCTGCTTTAGCTTTCTTTATTTTTTCAGATGGAACTTTAGTAGGTACTTCTTCTCTTTCAGATTCAGGTGTCAAAAGACCACATATACATTCATCGCTGGGCCCTTTACCTTCCTTCATTACTTTTGCAGTTCTTTTGTCTAATTTAGTCCTTTCCGCTGGTGGTAAAGCGGGAGGACCTCTTCGTTTAACCGGGGGTCTTCCCTCTTCTGCTTTAATTTTCTTTATCAATGCTTTTTCAGAAGCCGTTCTTCCTTCTGGCAGTGGTATTCCAGCGTCAGCTAGGCCTCTCAAAATGTTTTCTTTTTGTGTACTTGTCTTACCTTGAAGTGGCGTTATAATACCAGCAGCTTGTGCTTTACGCATCTTCATTCGCTCAGCAGAATTTTTAGGTTCAGGTGGGAGACCGAATTCTTTGCGAATTTTTTCTGCTATCTTTCTCTCCGATGCTGTTTGTGATTCAGGAAGTGGTAAACCTTGTTCAATTAAACCTCTCATAATTTTCTCTTTATCCTTTGCGGACTTTCCCGCCAAGGGTGTTAACAGCCCGGCTTCTTTCGCTTTTGTTAACTTTTCAGGTGTTATTTTTGTTCGAGCTTTACTTTCTGCTTTTAATTTACTTATGATAGCTTTTTCTGATGATGTTCTCCCTTCTGGCAAAGGCACTCCAGCTTCAGCTAAACTCTTTAAAATCTTTTCCTTCTGTTCGTGTGTTTTTCCTTCAAGTGGTGTTATTTTTCCCGCAGCCTGAGCTCTTTGCATTTTTTCTTTAATAGATGCAGTAGCTGGTTCGGGTGGTAATCCCATTTCAGTTCGAATTTTTTTAATCAATTCTTTTTCAGACGCTGTCTTAGGTTCCGGCATTGGTAAGCCGGCTTTAGCTAAGTCTTTAATGATCTTTTCTTTTTGTGCACTTGTTTTACCTTCTAATGGTGTTAACAATCCAGCCGCTTTAGCGGCTTTTATTTTCTCCGATGGAATTTTTCCAGGCAATCCTGCCTTAATTCTTTTAATCATTGACTTTTCTGAAGGTGTTCTTCCTTCAGGAAGAGGTATCCCAGCTTCGTGAAGTTTTCTTAGTATTTTTTCCTTTTCTGCTGGAGTTTTACCTTCCAGCGGTGTTATGATTCCGGCAGCATGAGCTTTTTTATATTTTTCTTTTAAAGAAGGCGTCTTTGGTTCTGGTGGCAGTCCTAATTCCTGTCTTATTTTGTTCATTAAATCTCTCTCTGATGCTGATTTTGGGTCTGGCATTGGAATACCAGCTTTAACTAACCCTCTAAGAATTTTTTCTTTCTGTTCAGGTGTTTTTCCTTCTAAAGGTGTTAATAGTCCAGCAGCTTTGGCTTGCCTCTCTTTTTCTGAAGGTCGTTTAACTGCAGGGGGTTCCCCAGCAGTAATTTTTTTTATTATTTCTTTTTCAGATGGTGTTTTGCCTTCTGCGATAGGAACTCCTGCAGACAACCTTTCCCGAATAATCTTTTCTTTTTCTGCATCAGTTTTGCCTTCTAAAGGCGTTAGCAATCCTGCAGCTTTAGCTTTTTTCATTCTTTCTGATGGTGAAGGGGAAACGTAACCAGTATCTTGTTTTATTTTTTGAATCAAAGCTCTTTCGGATGCTGTTTTACCTACTGGTAATGGCAATCCTGCCGCGGCTCTACCCCTAAGTATTTTTTCTTTCTGAGATTTAGTTTTACCTTCTAAAGGAGTTAAAAGGCCTGCAACTTTGGCTCTACGAATTTTTTCCGATTGTGTTCTTTCGGGTATTCCGAAATCAGCCTTTATTTTTTTTATTAATGCCTTTTCTGATGCAGTTTTACCTTCAGGTAATGGCAATCCAGACTTAGCCAGGCCTCTTAAGATTTTTTCTTTTTGTTCGGGAGTTTTTCCATCAAGTGGGGTTAACAACCCAGCTGCTTTAGCTTTTCTCAATTTCTCTGTTGTTATTGATGGTGCTGTGCTTGCTTTAATCTTAGCAATCAGTGCTTTTTCAGAAGCTGTTCGACCTACGGGTAGCGGTATGCCCATTTCAGCTTGTCCTCTAAGAATTTTTTCTTTTTGAGATGCTGATTTGCCTTCCAATGGTGTAATTAGGCCTTTTTCTTGCGCTCTTGCATATTTTTCTTTCATTGAAGGCGTTTTTGGTTCTGGTGGCAACCCTAAGTCTGCTCTCACTTTATCTATTAATTTTCTTTCTGAAGCTGTTTTACCTTCGGGTAACGGTAGTCCTTGTTTTACTAATCCTCTCAGTATTTTCTCTTTTTGTTCGGGTGTTTTTCCTTCTAAAGGCGTTAAAACACCAGCTGCTTTAGCAGCTTGAATTTTTTCAGATAATTTCTTTGCTGCTGTAGTTGATTCCCTTTCAGATTCTGGTGTCAAAAGTCCGCATATGCACTCATCAGCAGGACCCTTGCCCTCTTTTATTACTTTTGCCGTTTTTTCATCAAGTTTTCGTCTCTGATCCGGCGGTAAAGCAGGTCGCCCTACACCAACAGTTCTTGTTTTCTTTCGTTCACCTGCTTTTATTTTTCTTATTAAAGATTTTTCCGACGCTGTACGACCTTCCGGCAGTGGTAATCCTAAGTCATGTTGCCCCCTCAATATCTTTTCTTTTTCTTCCGTTGACTTTCCTTCTAAAGGAACTATAAGTCCTGCTTCTATAGCTTTATTATACTTTTCCCTATCTGCAGCCGTTTTAGGCGCAGGTGGCAGTCCAAGATCTGCTCGTACTTTATCAGCGAGCCTTTTTTCTGAAGCCGTCTTCCCTTCCGGGAGAGGAATACCTTGCATAGCTAACCCTCTTAAAATTTTTTCTTGCTGTGCAGCCGTTTTACCTTCTATAGGTGTGAGCAATCCTGCAGCTTGTGCTTTTCGCATTTTCTCTGATGGCACATGTACCGAAGGTGCATGAGGCTTGGCTTTTACCTTAGCTATTAGAGCTTTCTCTGAGGCTGTGCGCCCTTCTGGTAATGGGATACCCATGTCATGTAAACCTTGTAGAATCTTTTCTTTTTCCTTTGCTGATTTTCCTTCCAGCGGCTGCATTAATCCTGCATTAGCAGCTTTTGCGTACTTCTCCTTCATGGATGGAGTTTTAGGCTCTGGAGGTAAGCCAACGTCAGCACGAACTTTCTGTATCAACTTTCTCTCTGACGCTGTTTTTCCTTCGGGAAGAGGAAGACCTTGCATTGCTAATCCTCTTATAATTTTCTCTTTTTGTGCGGGAGTTTTTCCTTCCAGAGGTGTCAGCAATCCCAATGCCTTTGCTTTACGTAGTTTCTCAGACGTGACTGAGGGCGCACGTTCACCTGCCTTCACTTTAGCTATTAGAGCCTTCTCTGAAGCTGTTCGTCCTTCGGGCAACGGGATACCCATATCGTGTAAACCTTGTAAAATCCTTTCCTTTTCTTTCGGGGATTTTCCTTCCAGTGGCTGTAATAAGCCAGCATCGGCAGCTTTGGTATACCTTTCCCTCATAGACGGAGTCTTAGGTTCTGGCGGAAGACCGAGGTCAGCTCGTACTTTATCAATTAGCATTTTTTCCGAAGCTGATTTTGCTTCAGGAAGAGGAACACCTTGCATTGCTAATCCTCTTAATATTTTTTCTCGCTGAGCAGGAGACTTGTCTGCTAGAGGTGTTAGTAAGCCTGCCGCTTTTGCTTTACGTAATTTTTCTGACGATACTGGCACTGAAGGTGCACGAGGCCCTGCCTTTACTTTAGCTATAATAGCTTTCTCCGAGGCTGTTCTGCCTTCAGGTAAGGGTATACCTCTATCATGTAAACCTTGTAATATCTTCTCCTTTTCTCTTGCTGATTTTCCTTCTAGTGGTTGCAGTAATCCAGCCTCAGCAGCTTTAGCATACTTTTCTCTCATTGAAGCTGTTTTAGGTTCAGGAGGTAATCCTAAATCTGTTCGAACCTTATCAATCAGCTTCCTTTCCGATGCTGTTTTGCCTTCAGGAAGAGGAATACCTTGCATTGCTAGTCCTCTTAATATCTTTTCTTTTTGTTCAGGTGTTTTCCCTTCTAATGGCGTTAGCAGTCCTGCAGCTTTTGCTTTACGTAATTTTTCTGATGGTTCTGGCACCGAAGGAGCACGAGGACCTGCCTTTACTTTAGCTATAATAGCTTTCTCAGAGGCTGTTCTTCCTTCAGGTAAGGGTATACCCCTATCATGTAAGCCTTGTAATATCTTCTCTTTTTCTTTTGCCGACTTTCCTTCTAGTGGTTGAAGTAATCCAGCGTCAGCAGCTTTAGCATACTTTTCTCTCATTGAAGCTGTTTTAGGTTCAGGGGGAAGACCTAAGTCTGCACGAACCTTATCAATCAGTTTTCTTTCCGACGCTGTTTTCCCTTCAGGAAGAGGTATACCCTGCATTGCTAATCCTCTTAATATTTTTTCTTTTTGTTCAGGTGTTTTTCCTTCTAAAGGCGTTAATAATCCGGCGGCTTTTGCTTTACGTACTTTTTCTGGCGGTACTGGCACCGGAGGTGCACGAGGCCCCGCTTTCACTTTAGCTATAATTGCCTTCTCGGAGGCTGTCCTACCTTCAGGTAAAGGTATACCCATATCATGTAATCCTTGTAAAATCCTTTCTTTGTCTTTATCTGACTTTCCTTCTAATGGCTGTAATAATCCAGCTTTAGCTGCTTGGACGTATTTTTCTTTCATTGCTGGAGTTTTGGGTTCAGGTGGCAAGCCGAGATCGGTGCGAACTTTGTCAGCAAGTTTTCTTTCAGATGCTGTTTTGGCTTCGGGAAGTGGAAGACCCTGCATTGCAAGGCCTCTTAATATCTTTTCTTTTTGCTCAGGTGTTTTACCTTCAAGAGGTGTTAGTAGCCCCGATGCTTTTGCTCTTCGAATTCTCTCTGATGGTTGTACTTCTACACCAGGTGGACCAGCTCTTGCCCTCACTTTTGCTATAAGTTTTTTCTCCGATGCCGTTCGCCCTTCAGGCAATGGTATGCCCATGTCAGCTAACCCCTGTAATATTCGTTCTTTTTCTTTAGGGGACTTGCCCTCTAATGGTTGCATTAAGCCAGCATTGGCAGCTTCTGCATATTTTTCCCTCATCGATGGTGTTTTAGGTTCTGGAGGTAAACCAAGTTCAACTCGAATTTTATCTATCAGCTTTCTTTCGGAAGCTGTTTTACCTTCAGGAAGAGGAAGACCTTCCATTGCTAAACCTCTTAGTATTTTTTCTTTCTGCTCTGCAGATTTGCCTGTAAGTGGTGTTATAAACCCAGCTTCTTTTGCTTTTTTGTATTTTTCGGGTGGCACACCTTCCGGTATTCCTGCATCAGTCTTTATTCTATGTATAAGGGCCTTTTCCGAGGCTGTTCTTCCTTCTGGAAGTGGAACACCTAGTTGAGCTTGAGCTTTCAGAATTTTTTCCTTCTGCGAAAGAGTTTTTCCTTCTAATGGTGTCATAACACCTGCTGCTTCCGCTTTCCGCATTCTAACCTTTTCAGATGCAGTTTTAGGTTCTGGAGGTAAACCGACTTCGGTTCTTACTCTGCGGATCAGAGCTTTTTCAGATGCTGTTTTACCTTCAGGCAGAGGTTCTCCAGCTTTGGCCATTTCTTTCAAAATCTTCTCTTTTTCTTCTTTCGTCTTTCCTTTTAAAGCTTTTTCAGCTTTCTTAACTTTATCTTTCCTTTCTTTTGGACCACCAGCTAGACCAACAGATGCTAATGATTTTTTGACTTCCCCGAGTTGCCGTTCTTCACGTGGCAAATGACCGCAAAGTATACAATTGCAATTATCACAATTTTTCTTTTTATAGCAGTCGTAGAGGCTTTTCATTACTTCGAACATTGCATCGGAGTTACAAGAACAACAGCAGCTGTCCTCCACATTGCTCAATTGACATCGATAGACTTTCCATTTCTTCTGAGTAGGGTAGTTGAAAGGACTTAAGTATTGGTTGAAATGATATTCTGAGACTCGGTTAACTATAAATTTCGAATTAAAATAGCGATTCCTTTTCTTAATTACAGCATCAGAACTTCTTGTGCGTTGCTTTACTAATTTAATTTGTTTAGTTATTTCAGGCATACTGGAATGTTTTTTAAGACGTTTTTGATATTTATTAGTATCAAAACGTGATAATCGGAAAGCGAGTGGCTGTTGGCAACTTTTTAATCTTTCGTATTTATTACGGTTCTTCACTTTCTTCTTATGAACAATTATATTAATATTCTCTACGCCCGTGCAAGGACTGTCATTCTGATTAAAATAGGATTCGTATTGTAATTGTTTAAACTTGTTTTCCATGTCTTTCATCTTGTATTATCAACAACGTTAAGAACTCAGTGAAATTCTTACTTATATCTTTGTAAGTAATAAATTTTGTCTTCGTGTACCAAGGAAAGCGCTGTGTTCTATATCAAAATGCCATAACTAGTTGTTATGGCATTTTCTTAAGATGGCAGTTAACGGTTCATTGTTACTATTATCTTCTTAAGCTTTTCTGCTGCAAAAATATTTAGGGAATAACAATTAGTTTACAAATAAATATTATCCCTGTTCACACTACAGTAGATAGCCGGTTTAACAAAGTATAAAATCATACATTGGTTTATAGTTACGTGTTTATTTACTATCCAAGAGTAAAAGGTAACAATGGGCAGGTTTTGATCATAACTCTTCACCATTTTGATCAGCAATTTCATCCCAGAACAACTTCGTAAGTAATCTTTTGGAGACCTCTGCTCCGAAATATAAGTGACTTGTGACTTCTATAAAATAATTATACAACCACTTACCTTTCACTTCCTGACTATTTTTACAGTTCCATAGGTTTCTTGCAAAGTAAGGTCATCATTGTAAGCTGCTAAGTGATGAATTACATTATTTTTAGAAGATTTTTTACTGATTGAATATTTTTTACAAACTTGTCATGCCATATTTTTTCTCCTGTATATTACAAATTTCACTTGACGTGACTTGACAAACTTTATATAGAACCTCAAACTGTATATAGAAGAAGACTTAATTTTTTTTTATAGTGCGGTAAATTTATTTTACCCGTAGCCGTAATAAGAATTAAAATCAAGTTGATGGGATGTTTTTGTGCGCCCACGTTTTTCTAAAAGATTTTTTGAAAGAAAAGTTAAAAATTTATAACTTTTAATTTGCGCCAATCCCCAATGTACGATTTACAGTTTAAACCAACCGGGCGCAGCGCGTCGCAGCGGATGTGCGAGCACGCGCGAATAGATGTCCGAGCCTGTCTGACGGCCCCAACAATCTGCTGAAACCCGCGCGCGTGCTCGCGTGCTCGCGCGAGCGCATGCTCCTATATCCGCTAACATGCTCGCAACCACTAGTGATGCTCAGCTTTCACGCCGCGGCAGGCGCAACCGTGGCCCAGCGAAGCCGACCTAATGCGACAACAGCCGAGCGCCGCCGTCCACGTAGGTACGCGAGCTGACCGGCTGCCGCGACGTCCAAGCGCAGCCGACTGGCTGACGCAGGATACACGCGGATCTAACCAAATTCCAAATAATGTTAATTATATGCAAAACTGAAACATAACTATTGCATCATAAGAGCCTGAATTTCCTTTAGTACAGAGTGAATCTGGCGCGCTCCCCGGCGAGGCACGGTTGGTGGATATTTTACGTCATTCATACTCGAAAATAAAAGTATCCTTACATACTTTTTAATAACATCAGCTATCAGCCAGTCAAAGTCTCATCAAAATCTGAGGTCAGGTCGCATAAACTTCCGCAGGGAGTTCTTTTCAGATTGTAAGCGTACGAGGAAGGAAATAGCTCTGAAATCGTGAATAAACTGAGTGATATAGGTAAATATATCCCGAACTATACCATATCTCATACACCTAGCTACGTTTTATAGGTACATCTGTATCCTAAATTTACTTTAAAAAAAACATTCAACGACAAATATATGAAAGCTACTGTTTGTTTACAAACTCCATAGTCAACTGGCCGATACCAGTGGACCCATAAAAATTATATGTCATGATATGACATATGTAACCTAGACATTAAAAATAAAGTTCATTAGCAGTTTTGTAAAAAAAATACATAAAAATCAAAAAAATGTAACGCACGCATGATTCAAAATCACTAACAAAGGTATTTTTAAATTTTAAATATATAATCAGGAAATGAAAGGTACGTGGTTGTTGAAATCTAAGTAAAATAATAATCTAACTTGCCTACCATGTGAAATGCAATAGTAACCTACACGTTTGGATATAATATTGGAATAAATAGATTCCAAAATAAAGTAAACTTTTATTTTCATAGCCTTCATAGTCATTAACATAGGATAGCATAGGATATCTTAGACGTCCAATTTTAAATTTAATTACTCTTAAAAAACAAATACCTACCCATGCTCTGCAAGGAAGTTTAAATCCCTCTCTCTACTAATTTTTTAATGCCGAATATTGTATGCCAACTACTTAGCCAGCGTGACTATCTTATTTAATTATACAATAACAATTTGATCTGTAGGCATTAACCCCAATTATTATCAAACTGATAGTTACAACTATGGAAAGAATTCATCTGATGCTGCCTTTATTATGACCTGTGTATAATCCCTACTAGCGTAATCTTTAATGGATTTTTTACAGCTATAATTTATAATAAAAATTAATAAAAAGATATAAGTATTCACGAAGAATAAGTAACGATGATCCGGTGAGTACCAGATATAAAAATGCCATAACGGTTTGTTATGGCATTCTGATGTAACAAAACGCAGCACTTTCTTCTGTGATATTTAACTAGAGGCTAGAATACTTTATTCAGAACTTAACGGTGCAATAACATACAATGAAGGACTTAAAGAACATATATTTTAATAAAAAACTACAAAATGAATTATCCTATTTTAATGAAGATAACAATCCATGCCATGGCATAGACAACGTGAGTATAATTTGCCATAAAAAAAAAATAAAGAAGCGCAAGAAATATAAATTGCACAAATACGTCCAACAGCCAACAATTGTGTTCCGCCTATCTGGTTCGCGCATTTCAAATAATAAAAAGCCAATGAAAAGACATTCCAGCATGCCCGAACTAAATAAAAGTACGAAGTCAGTGCAGCCACGAACAAAAAGCGCAGTTTTAAAGAAAAATAAAAACCCCTTTAAAGCAAATTACACCGTGAACTTAGTTTCTGAGCAGCGCATCACGGAATCCTCGTGTCCATTTAATTATCCTGGTCAAACGAAATGGAAAATCTACCGGTGTCAACTCAGTACTGCAGAGGAAACTTGTTGTTGTTCCTGTAACTCTGATGCAATGTTTGAAGTTATGAAAAGTCTGTACGACTGCTATAAAAAGAAAAATTGTGATGACTGTGAATGCATACTTTGTAGTCATCAACACCGAGAGGAAAGGCGGCTTGGGGAATTGAGAAAATCATTAGCTGAAGTAGGACTAAAGCCTACACCTAGTGAAAAAAAAATAAAAGCAGAACAAAAGAAAGCTGAAAAGTTATTACAAGGGAAAACTCCAGCAGAAAAAGAACAAATTTTAAAAGATTTGGTAAAAGCTAAAAAACCTTTGCCGGAAGGAAGAACTGCATCAGAAAAAGCTTTAATCAAGAAAGTAAGAACTTCACTTGGGTTGCCTCCGGAACCAAGAAATGCTGCAGAAAAAGCTAAATTAAAGAGAGCCGAAGCGGCGGGCATAGTTACTCCTTTAGAAGGAAAAACTCCTGAGCAAAAAGAAAGAATATTGCGTGGACTTGCAATGGAAGGTGTTTCACTACCTGAAGCGAGAACGCCCTCAGAAGCAAAGCTCATTGATAAGGTTCGTACTGAACTTGGATTACCTCCGGAACCTAAAACTGAAGATATGAAAGACAAATACGCACGTGCAACCAAAGCTGGCTTAATGCAGCCACTAGAAGGGAAAACGCCTGCGCAAAAAGAAAAGATATTGCAAGGCCTACACGATATGGGCATACCGTTGCCTGAAGGACGAACAGCTTCTGAGAAATCACTAATTGCTAAAATTAAATCCAAGCCAATTACTTTAGCGCCATCAGAAAAAATGCGTCGAGCAAAAGCCGATGGACTATTAACACCTCTAGAAGGAAAAACTCCAGAACAGAAAGAAAAAATATTAAAAGGACTAGCAATGGCTGGTATACCTCTACCTGAAGGCAAAACAGCTTCAGAGAAAAAGCTAATCGATAAGGTTCGTGCTGACCTTGGTCTGCCACCTGAACCCAAAAATAAAGATATGAGAGATAAGCATGCTAAAGCCGCTGATGCTGGTTTATTAGTACCATTGGAAGGAAAGTCACCGAAAGAGAAAGAACGAATTCTAAAAGGTCTACATGATATGGGAATACCATTGCCTGAGGGACGAACACCCTCGGAGAAAGCACTTGTAGCTAAAATAAAGGGAGCTGGACCACCACTGGATAAGCTAGCTCCGTCGGAGAGAATGCGTCGAGCGAAAGCCGCTGGACTCATAACGCCTTTAGAAGGGAAAACACCGGAACAAAAAGAAAAAATACTAAAAGGGCTAGCAATGCACGGAATTCCACTACCAGAAGGCAAGACAGCTTCCGAAAAAAAATTGATCGACAAGGTACGCGCTGACCTTGGTTTACCACCTGAACCTAAGACTCCGGAAATGAGAGACAAATACGAAAAGGCTGCAAATGCTGGTTTATTGCAACCTTTAGAAGGAAAAACACGTCCACAGAAAGAAAAAATATTGCAAGGTTTGCATGATATGGGCATACCTTTACCAGAAGGACGGACAGCCTCTGAAAAGTCATTAATTGCTAAAATTAAAGCAAAGCCAGTTATCTTAGCACCATCGGAGAAAATGCGTCGAGCAAAAGCAGCAGGATTACTGACACCTCTAGAAGGCAAATCTCCAGAACAGAAAGAAAAAATATTGAAAGGACTAGCAATGGCCGGTATACCTCTACCTGAGGGCAAGACAGCTTCAGAGAAAAAGCTAGTCGATAAGGTTCGTGCTGAACTTGGTCTGCCACCTGAACCCAAAAATAAAGATATGAGAGATAAGCATACTAAAGCCGCTGAAGCTGGTTTATTAGTACCATTGGAAGGAAAATCACCGAAAGAGAAAGAAAGAATTCTAAAAGGTCTACATGATTTGGGTATACCATTACCTGAGGGACGAACACCCTCGGAGAAAGCACTTGTAGCTAAAATAAAGGGAGCTGGACCACCACTGGATAAGCTAGCTCCGTCGGAGAGAATGCGTCGAGCGAAAGCTGCTGGACTCATAACGCCTTTAGAAGGGAAAACTCCGGAACAAAAAGAAAAAATACTAAAAGGGCTAGCAATGCACGGAATTCCACTACCAGAAGGCAAGACAGCTTCCGAAAAAAAACTGATCGACAAGGTACGCGCTGACCTTGGTTTACCACCTGAACCTAAGACTCCGGAAATGAGAGACAAATACGAAAAGGCTGCAAATGCTGGTTTATTGCAACCTTTAGAAGGAAAAACACGTCCACAGAAAGAAAAAATATTGCAAGGTTTGCATGATATGGGCATACCTTTACCTGAAGGACGGACAGCCTCTGAAAAGTCATTAATTGCTAAAATTAAAGCAAAGCCAGTTACCTTAGCACCATCAGAAAAAATGCGCCGAGCAAAAGCGGCAGGATTACTGACACCTCTAGAAGGAAAATCTCCAGAACAGAAAGAAAAAATATTGAAAGGCCTAGCAATGGCTGGCATACCTCTACCCGAAGGTAAGACAGCGTCACAAAAAAAACTTATTGATAAAGTTCGCGCCGAACTTGGTCTACCACCTGAACCTAAAAATAAAGCCATGCGAGATAAGCACGCGCAAGCTGCTGATGCTGGTTTATTAGTGCCATTGGAAGGAAAGTCACCCAAAGAGAAAGAAAGAATTCTAAAAGGTCTACATGATTTGGGTATACCACTGCCCGAGGGGCGAACACCCTCTGAAAAAGCTCTTGTAGCTAAAGTAAAGGCAGCTGGGCCACCACTGGATAAGCTAGCTCCATCAGAGAGAATGCGTCGAGCGAAAGCCGCTGGACTCATAACGCCTTTAGAAGGGAAAACACCGGAACAAAAGGAAAAAATACTAAAAGGGCTAGCAATGCACGGAATTCCACTACCAGTAGGCAAAACAGCTTCCGAAAAAAAATTGATCGACAAGGTACGCGCTGACCTTGGTTTACCACCTGAACCTAAGACTCCGGAAATGAGAGACAAATACGAAAAGGCTGCAAATGCTGGTTTATTGCAACCTTTAGAAGGAAAAACACGTCCACAGAAAGAAAAAATATTGCAAGGTTTGCATGATATGGGCATACCTTTACCTGAAGGACGGACAGCCTCTGAAAAGTCATTAATTGCTAAAATTAAAGCAAAGCCAGTTACCTTAGCACCATCGGAGAAAATGCGTCGAGCCAAAGCGGCAGGATTACTGACACCTCTAGAAGGCAAATCTCCAGAACAGAAAGAAAAAATATTGAAAGGACTAGCAATGGCCGGTATACCTCTACCTGAGGGCAAGACAGCTTCAGAGAAAAAGCTAGTCGATAAGGTTCGTGCTGAACTTGGTCTGCCACCTGAACCCAAAAATAAGGACATGAGAGATAAGTATGCTAAAGCCGCCGATGCTGGGTTATTAGTGCCATTGGAAGGAAAGTCACCGAAAGAGAAAGAACGAATTCTAAAAGGTCTACATGATATGGGAATACCATTGCCTGAAGGACGAACACCCTCTGAAAAAGCTCTTGTTGCTAAAGTAAAGGGAGCTGGACCACCACTGGATAAGCTAGCTCCGTCAGAAAAAATGCGACGAGCGAAAGCCGCAGGACTCTTAACGCCCTTAGAAGGAAAATCTCCGGAACAAAAAGAAAAAATACTCAAAGGGCTAGCAATGCACGGAATTCCACTGCCTGAAGGAAAGACAGCTTCCGAAAAAAAATTAGTGAATAAAGTTCGCGCAGAACTTGGTTTACCACCTGAACCCACGACTCCGGAAATGAGAGAGAAACATGCAAAAGCTGCGAATGCTGGCCTACTACAGCCACTAGAAGGAAAAACGCGTCCAGAAAAGGAAAAAATATTGCAGGGTTTGCATGATATGGGCATACCATTGCCTGAAGGACGAACAGCCTCTGAGAAATCACTTATTGCTAAAATCAAAGCAAAGCCTGTTACTTTAGCGCCATCAGAAAAAATGCGTCGAGCAAAAGCAGCGGGACTACTAACACCTCTGGAAGGCAAAACTCCAGAACAGAAAGAAAAAATATTGAAAGGCCTAGCAATGGCTGGCATACCTCTACCAGAAGGTAAGACAGCGTCACAAAAAAAGCTTATTGATAAAGTTCGCGCCGAACTTGGTCTACCACCTGAACCTAAAAATAAAGCCATGCGAGATAAGCACGCGCAAGCTGCTGATGCTGGTTTATTAGTGCCATTGGAAGGAAAGTCACCCAAAGAGAAAGAACGAATTCTAAAAGGTCTACACGATTTGGGTATACCACTGCCCGAGGGGCGAACACCCTCTGAAAAAGCTCTTGTAGCTAAAGTAAAGGCAGCTGGGCCACCACTGGATAAGCTAGCTCCATCAGAGAGAATGCGTCGAGCGAAAGCCGCAGGATTACTGACACCTTTAGAAGGTAAAACTCCAGAACAGAAAGAAAAAATATTGAAAGGACTAGCAATGGCGGGTATACCTCTACCTGAAGGCAAGACTGCTTCAGAGAAAAAGCTAATCGATAAGGTTCGTACCGATCTTGGTCTACCACCTGAACCCAAAAATAAGGACATGAGAGATAAGTATGCTAAAGCCGCCGATGCTGGGTTATTAGTGCCATTGGAAGGAAAGTCACCGAAAGAGAAAGAACGAATTCTAAAAGGTCTACATGATATGGGAATACCATTGCCTGAAGGACGAACACCCTCTGAAAAAGCTCTTGTTGCTAAAGTAAAGGGAGCTGGACCACCACTGGATAAGCTAGCTCCGTCAGAAAAAATGCGACGAGCGAAAGCCGCAGGACTCTTAACGCCCTTAGAAGGAAAATCTCCGGAACAAAAAGAAAAAATACTCAAAGGGCTAGCAATGCACGGAATTCCACTGCCTGAAGGAAAGACAGCTTCCGAAAAAAAATTAGTGAATAAAGTTCGCGCAGAACTTGGTTTACCACCTGAACCCACGACTCCGGAAATGAGAGAGAAACATGCAAAAGCTGCAAATGCTGGCCTACTACAGCCACTAGAAGGAAAAACGCGTCCAGAAAAGGAAAAAATATTGCAGGGTTTGCATGATATGGGCATACCATTGCCTGAAGGACGAACAGCCTCTGAGAAATCACTTATTGCTAAAATCAAAGCAAAGCCTGTTACTTTAGCGCCATCAGAAAAAATGCGTCGAGCAAAAGCAGCGGGACTACTAACACCTCTGGAAGGCAAAACTCCAGAACAGAAAGAAAAAATATTGAAAGGCCTAGCAATGGCTGGCATACCTCTACCAGAAGGTAAGACAGCGTCACAAAAAAAGCTTATTGATAAAGTTCGCGCCGAACTTGGTCTACCACCTGAACCTAAAAATAAAGCCATGCGAGATAAGCACGCGCAAGCTGCTGATGCTGGTTTATTAGTGCCATTGGAAGGAAAGTCACCCAAAGAGAAAGAACGAATTCTAAAAGGTCTACACGATTTGGGTATACCACTGCCCGAGGGGCGAACACCCTCTGAAAAAGCTCTTGTAGCTAAAGTAAAGGCAGCTGGGCCACCACTGGATAAGCTAGCTCCATCAGAGAGAATGCGTCGAGCGAAAGCCGCAGGATTACTGACACCTTTAGAAGGTAAGACTCCAGAACAGAAAGAAAAAATATTGAAAGGACTAGCAATGGCGGGTATACCTCTACCTGAAGGCAAGACTGCTTCAGAGAAAAAGCTAATCGATAAAGTTCGTACTGATCTTGGTCTACCACCGGAACCCAAAACTAAAGATATGAGAGATAAGTATGCTAAAGCCGCCGATGCTGGACTATTAGTGCCATTGGAAGGAAAGTCACCGAAAGAAAAAGAACGAATTCTAAAAGGTCTACAGGATATGGGAATACCATTGCCTGAGGGACGAACAGCATCTGAAAAAGCTCTTGTAGCTAAAGTTAGGGCAGCAGGGCCACCACCAGATAAGCTAGCCCCATCAGAAAGAATGCGACGAGCAAAAGCCGCAGGGCTATTAACGCCTTTAGAAGGTAAAACTCCAGAACAAAAAGAAAAAATACTAAAAGGGCTAGCAATGCACGGAATTCCACTACCAGAAGGTAAGACAGCTTCCGAAAAAAAATTGATCGACAAGGTACGCGCTGACCTTGGTTTACCACCTGAACCTAAGACTCCGGAAATGAGAGACAAATATGGTAAGGCCGCAGTCGCCGGCTTATTGCAACCACTGGAAGGCAAAACACCTGCTCAGAAAGAAAAGATTTTACAAGGTTTACATGATATGGGCATACCTTTGCCGGAAGGACGAACGGCCTCGGAAAAATCACTGATTGCTAAAATCAAAGCAAAACCTCGGGCATTAACACCTTCAGAAAAAAGGCGTCAAGCCAAAACCGCAGGACTACTGACTCCTCTAGAAGGCAAAACGCCAGAACAAAAAGAAAAAATTTTGAAAGGTTTAGCAATGGCGGGAATGCCCTTACCTGAGGGAAAAACTCCCTCGGAAAAGAAATTAATTGATAAGATTCGTACTGAGCTTGGTTTGCCTCCTGAACCTACAACATCATCAATGAAAGGAAGACATGCCAAAGCTGCTGATGCTGGGTTATTGCAGCCGCTAGAAGGCAAATCTCCTAAAGAAAAAGAAAAAATTTTGAAGGGTTTAGCTGATTTGGGAATACCACTTCCTGAAGGAAGAACACCTTCCGAAAAAGCTCTTATAGCTAAAGTTAAAGGCAAAACAGCAGCGTCTATAACTACAGATAAGATAAGAAAAGCTAAAGCGGCTGGATTGCTTACTCCTCTTAAAGGCAAAACTCCCGAACAGAAAGAGAATATTTTGAAAGGCTTGGCTAAAGCTGGTCTTCCGCTTCCTGAAGGGAGAACAGCATCAGAAAAAGCGTTGATAAATAAAGTTAAAAAAGAATTCGGTATACCTGAAAGAACACCGTCAGAAAAAATCCGAAAAGCTAAAGCAGCTGGTCTTTTGACGCCATTAGAAGGTAAAACACCAGCACAAAAAGAAAAAATACTAAGAGGTAGAGCAGCAGCTGGTCTACCACTACCTATAGGTAAAACTCCCTCAGAAAGAGCCTTGATACAAAAGATAAAAGATGATACTGGGTATATCACACCGTCTCCTTCGGAAAGATTACGAAAAGCTAAAGCTGCTGGTTTGATCACTCCACTAAAAGGAAAATCACCTTCCGTGAAAGAGAAAATTCTTAGAAATATGTTGGCTGCAGGAGTGCCTATACCAGAAGGTGAAACACCATCGGAAAAGGAAATGATAAAGAGACTTACAGCAGACTATCCTTCTCCAACACTTTCGCAGAAGATGAAAAAAGCAAAAGCTGAAGGACTCTTAACTCCATTAAAAGGAAAAACACCGGAACAAAAAAAGAAAATTCTTAAATCATTAATTAAAGCAGGGCTTCCTCTACCTGAACCACAGACAGCATCTGAAAAAAATTTAATGGATAAAATCAGACAAGAAGTCGGATTACCTCCAGAGCCAAAAACGCCTTCTATCAAAGAAAAATACAAAAAAGCTCAAGCTGATGGAATCATAACGCCACTAGAAGGTAAAACTCCAGCTGAAAAAGAAAAAATATTACAAAAACTTCACGATGCTGGAATACCACTTCCTGAGGGTAGAACACCATCGGAAAAGGAGATGATTAAGAAAATAAAAGGGTCACCACGCAAAAAACCGAAAAAGACCCTATCCGAAAAGATACGAAAAGCAAAAGCTGAAGGTTTAATCACACCATTAGCAGGAAAAACGCCAGAACAGAAAGAAAAGATCATGAGAGGCTTAGCAAAACACGGTTTGCCACTTCCAGATGCGAAAACGGCTTCAGAAAAAAAATTAGCAGCTAAGATCCGCAAGGAACTTGGTCTACCACCTGAACCAAAAACTCCATCTATGAAAGAAAGACACGAAAAAGCCGCTGCAGCTGGAGTTCTTGTTCCTTTGGAAGGATTGAGTCCAGCTGAAAAAGAAAGAGTTCTTAGAGCTCAAGCAGATCATGGTTTACCTCTACCAGAAGGAAGGACTCCATCTGAAAAAGCATTGATAGCCAAAATAAAAGCTGAACAAGAACCCCAAAAGATACCACCTGAAAAGTTACAAAAAGCAAAAGAAGCTGGCTTACTTACACCACTGGAAGGTAAGACTCCAGCTCAAAAAGAAAAAATAATCAGGGACCTTGCTGAAGCTGGTCTACCCTTGCCAGAAGGTAAAACAGCATCTGAGAAATCTTTGCTTCATCGAATCAGAACTGAACTTGGAATAGCTCCACCGGCAACGACGCCTTCTGAGAAGGCGATTGTCCGCAAGGCGAAAACAGATGGATTATTTACGCCACTTGCTGGTAAAACACCAGCTCAAAAGGAAAAAATACTCAGAGGACTTGCTGAAGCAGGATTGCCTTTGCCCGTGGGTAAAACGCCTTCTGAAAAAGAATTAATTAAAAAAATAAGAACCGAGTCCGGGTTACCTCCCCTTCCAACGCCTTCTGAGAAAATGGGTAAGATAAAAAAGAAATCTAAGAAAATCGGCGTTACATCAGAAAAGCTTGCCGCGAAGGGAGCGGGCGAAGGGTTTGCAGATGTTATGAAAGGAGAAACTTGTGATCGTGGCTGTGGTTGCGATAAGAAGAAAATCAGATTTAAGCACAGTTATGTCAAGATTAGAGTGACGTCTCCAGACATATCCGCCCTTTGCCCTTGCCCAGATGAGTGTATTCCAGGCGTCAAAGCTGGAGCTTTTATTGATAATGAGGGCATAAAAGTTACCGTGGGGCGTGCCGTTGGCGTACCTTCATACTCCAGAGAAGTTATTCAGATTCCAGATTGCGACAAAACTATTTTAAGTCATGATTGTAATTATAAATCACTAAACAGGCAGATAAAAGAAAGAATTTTATTTGATAAAAATTACAAGCAAAATGAGTTTTCTAGTAGCATAAATAAAGTGCGTAGTTATCAAACATATCCTAATAGAAATAATATGGATTATTTCCTTGACACCACAAGTTCTGACGAAAGCCGCAATAGCGTACTGGTACAGCATAATAAGCCATACGATGAAACTGAAAGCGACAGAGAGTTCTATTACTTCAATAGAACACCATACGAGCGAAGGGTTGCTGAACCTAATAAATTTGTTGACACCTCTAGAAGTTTCAAATCGTCAGTTGAGGTTTTCAAAGAACCTGTTGCAATGGACTATATGATAACAGACAATTCTCGTGACAGTTTTGATTCTATTCTCGTAATAAAAAGTGAAACATCATTAAGTTTAACTACAAACTCTAGCGAGAGTACGGATACAGTTAGTGAGATGTTGTCATCGACCAGTAGTGTCACATCTAATTCCACGCATTATTTCGGTTACCAGCTATCCAACGACCTTTTTAGCAATAGCTCCACCGAAGGAACAGACAGCTCTACAAATGGAATTCACCACAATGCCATTGGAACCTTAATAAGGTAAGACTAGAATCGTTTATGGTGGTATTTATGGTTTACCTTTGTGGTCTAGTGGTTCGTTTCCTACAAGGTGCAAATATTTATATGATGAACTGTGTTCATGTTTGTCTATGTTTTTTATAAGAATGTAATAACAAAAAATATGTATATTATATCCATTATCCGTAGTACGAGCTAACAAATCTAACCTTGATAAGTTTCAAATTTGGATGTTTGGAATATTATTACTTAAAACACACAGAACAAATCATGGAAATGAGATGTGTTTTATGAACGCAAACCGAATTACTTACTTTTAAGGCAATGTAGGTTTATAATTAAACACAATCTGCACTTTCAGTGATAGCGACAGTTTTGTAAGCGAATCCACAATATTAAGAGCACACGCCGAACCAAGAAAAAGAGGATTCGCCGGCGTACCGAAACAAGGGGAATATTTAGTCTTCAGAATGTCTCAAACACATTTAAATCCAGTACATAAAAAGAAAGATAATAGTAAGACAAAAGCTAAAACTGGCGAACCTATCGTAGTAATAAATCACTTGAACAAAGATCGTGATATAAAGATGATGGTTGATGAACTTCTAACAAAGGAAGAGTTCTTCGATGCCTCATCCATATTTCTGGTTGTACCATCTGACGACAACGACGCAGGGAACTCTTCTGATGGCCACAACTCTACAGTATGTATACAAATGAATGAAAATCATGCGAAATGGTACTGTAACCACAATATAGAAAGACCAGGTAAGTGCATTTTCAGAGTTCAATCTCTAACCGATGGCAATAACAAATTAGCCAGTAGATAATTATGTTGTTCATTAGATATACAAACAAATATACCTATCCCACGTAACTATCTAAACATCGAGCAACATATTTTATGACGCGAGATGATTACAAGTCTTACACCCGTATTCACGAACAATTCAAATTATTTTAACAACAACAAACAAAATTCAAAATATTTTATTTTAATTAAACCATATAAATAGGCACTTGTGAATTGTCAAACTAGTTGCACGGTTCTAAAAAGTGGGATGGCAATGGAGAAGAGCCAGCAAGAAATTCCATTGTCACTCTTTTAAAAAAAATATAGGTATTTATAGCAAAAGTAACAATAAAATTTGTGTTGAATAGTATGAGTACGACAATACTTCCATAAGTAATGGGACAACATTTTGAATACGACGATGTTATTGGTCCTCCTCAAGTATGACAAACTTTGTCGCGCTTTGCAAAGAAATCATATTGAATTATAATAATAATTAATAAGTAGGTTGACTGGTACAGAATGCAATATGGCCTTACGTGCTATTGTTGTACATAAAAGTTAAATAAAAAGGTAGCTCAGGTAAAACTATCGTATTAGTCTCGATTATCTTAAAACTGTTCCTTTAACACGCAAAAAGTATTTATTAGTAAAACCTAATCAATTTAAAGATATGACGCAGCGAAGAATGTCCAACATATCACAAGGGGTAAGGATATCTGCAAAAGGAAAAAAGTTTTTAATGGATGGTTTGCCGACAACGTTAATATCCTATCACAACAAAGAGACCATGTTTGACTACCATAGTCAAATGCAACAAGAAAATAGGAAGACCAAAAATAAACTGTGTCAGATCACAACACCCGATGACATCATACAAATTCCTGAGCAGCGACGGAATGTCGTCGCTACCGATACTACTGCGGACAGACCATGTTGTTGTCCGGTCAGAGAATATGCCACCAGCACTAGTTCATATCATGGTTTTGAAGCGAATGATAATATGTCGAAGCAAATCACCCCGCTTCTCGTAAAGCAAGGTACTACCAAACATTTTGTATTATATTCAATTCATGTGTCTTTGATATTGAAACTTTAAGGTTGAGAGACCATAATACTTTATAGAACGATTTCAACTAGTCTTTTGTTATCTTGTACTTGTCGGCTGTAGCTTAGGTATGCCATCGGTCAAAAGTCCATTAAATCAATATATCATCAATATATAAGACATCAAATGTTATTCTACCTCTTTGATCGAAGAGAAATTGGATCAAGAAAATTGAACCACACCACACTTAGATAGGCAATGTAGTTATAGGTATCCATCCAGTATAATCATACACAGCTCATCTTTAGTTTGTGATAGGTAAGACTACCCGCAATTATAGCCTGCGCGAAACTAGTTGGCCGCGCCTTAGGTATGTGAGCGGCGGGACAGAGGGGCGGGATCACCTGTGCGCGGTGGGACGGAGGTGCGGGGGCACCTGTTTTCGTTCACAGTAACCTGCCGCCTTACCCCCGTCCCTACCTAAGATGCGGCCAACTAGTTCCGCGCGGACTATAAGGACCTGCATCCTGTATGAATATAATTAGTTTAAACATGTCAACATTGTTCTATAGCTAGATTTGGTTTAAAAACTATTTACTTTGTAGGTATAAATTACGTCCCATTTCGTAAATCGGGGCAAACTAGTAAACCTCAAGCATCATTTACGACGTTACAGGCCACGCCTGTAGCACCATGCCAGGTGCCTCCATGTCAATCAATCGGCCCGCGTCAGAGTAAAACACATAGCCCGAACATAACACAGGGACCTCCAGTCCAACCTTGTCATTGCACTCCGGAGAGGTTGAGAGAACTGTTAGAACAAGCAGTCAGGTCGGGTAAGATGTCAAATATGACGTCAACTGGGTGTGGGGGCGCCGACGCTCCTCCCACATGCCAAACGCCTGCAACGCCTGCAACACCTGGGCTAGGGGCACCGACCATATCACCTGGTTCAGGTAACATTCTCATTTTTTTCATAGCAGTAATAACTTGGAGTGATTTTACCATTGGACTGCCAAGTCGAATCCAAAGTACACCCATGGATTTTAAATACCTTGACATCTGTGGATCAGGCTGAGGTGTACTGTTGTACGCCCACAGTTCGCCCATATGTTTGGGTCCCATTCCTTAAGGCACAAATCCAAACTCCGAAGGGTTACTGAGATTTGCATAAAAAACCAATAACACTTTAAGAACCTTAAGAACTCGAGACACTGGACTAACCAGGCAACATTAATTATCACTCGCTTAAACGGTGAAGGAAAACATCGTGATATTTTCGAGGCCCTCGATACGCCAGACTTCATACGCTCGCGGGTCGAGGGTGTTTGAAATCTGGCATCTGCCAACCCGCATTAGCCTAGCATGATGGACTATATAGCCTAATAGATGGAGTATAGCCTGCAGTGAGATAGCCAAAGAGGTGATCATTTTAATTTTCCTCGTAAAAATATTCAACATTCTTTAAATAGTAAGTATACTACATTCTTGGTGGATATCATTCAATACAATATAAAATGGCATTTAGACAATATAAAAACTCACAGTTCTTCTCCCGAGTTTTTTTTGGTTAGTATCAGAATGTATATATACATAATAATATAAGTATTAATCTTACAGGTACAAAGGCAGACTGTCCCACATGCTCACATCCTGCAGATGTAGATGAATGCGAATGCAGTGGCACAAAGACAAAAGTGAAACCACCATGCCCGTGCGGAGAGCACCAGCCACCAAAATCAACGACTGAACCCGCTCCAAAAGCAGAAGCTATATCAGGCCAAACGGGTGATAGCCTGCCCCCCCTGCCTATCCCGTGCAGCCTAGGTGGCCCCGTAAATGCCGTCAGTGGACCTAGTCCATCAGACCCTAACAGTTTACCACAACCTACTATTTTGCTTCCAAAATGTGCTCCTCAATGCACTTCCAATCGATTAGGACGATATTTAGGATTAAGAAAACAGAAAAAAGGAACTACTGCACGTCAAATGGGCCAAACTCAGCTAATAGGCCCAGCAGGGGAGTCAACGTTTACTCAAGCAGGCACTAAACAAACAAGATTCAGTTCCACCATCGGCACATCAACTGACCTTAGGTATAATTGCGCCTGTAAACCTAATGGAAAGAAGAAAAAGAACATTATTTGTGAATGTCCAGAACCTGAGCCTGAACCACCAATGATTCAACCTGTATGGCAAGAACCAAATGTTGAATTTGAATGGGTAGACCAAGCAATGATCAACAAAATGAAGTCAGGTTTAACGGAGACAGTCTCAGGTTTTAAAATGAGCTTAAAGCCACCGCCTCCGCCACCACCGCCTGATCCTAAGCAAGAATACACTTTAGATGATGCCATCAGATACTATGCAATGATGAAGCCTGACCTGTTTAGGCAGATCGTTCAGGAACAGCAGATAACGGCACAAGTTGAATCACCAACAGACCAAAAACAAGATGGTAAAAAGGGCAAAGTCAAAATTGAATGCGAATGTCCACCCGAACCCCCTCCAAAGGAACCACCCGTTACCTCTGAACCTCTAGCTGAAGGAACTGAGCAGACGGAGAGTAAAGCAGAAGAAGAAGATGAAAGATTCCGAGGATTGAAATTTAGGATTGGTGGCAAAGGTTCCGGTTCCCCGGGACTTACGGGTATTTGTTGCTTCGATTTGTTACAAGAATCATTTACAACATGGTGACCAAAATGCTAGCCGTTGTTTACCCTAACCTAAAAAATTCCAAGTATTTTTTTTTTATTTTATAAATTTTACATAATGTACCACAATCGTCATCGTTTTTGTGATATTTTTTCCGCAATCAAGTTGTTATTTTAGGTAAATATTTTGATAACATTGTTTGTAATTAAATAATTTATTAACATGCGTTTGTTTACAATGTACAAAACCCCTAATCATATTATTATGATAAGCATTGATGATTTCAACTTTCAGTACATTGAATTTTATTCCTACACGTCTCACCACACTCCACACCATGAAAATTATTTTTTAGAACCGGTGGATACCATTATGTCCGAAATCATTTGAAATTGATGTGATCAATTTTATCGTCAGTTTAGCCACGTCCTGAAATTAACATTACCAGTCTTGAACTCTTGAGACTTAAAAGTTCCAATACTCATAAGTCTTGGCACCTACTAAGTATCATAAAAGTACTTTTGTAGTGATGATACATTTCCTAGAAGCAACTATAGACACCATTTATTGGTATAAAAAAGGTACCTACCCATTTTACTCTAATAGTCTATTTACTACAGTCCTACAGATTTAGTTTTTTTTTTTCATAAAACAGATTGTCAAATCTTTTAAGGAAAAGAGCTCTGCCCCAGAGATATTTTGTACTGCAACCCAACTATCACCCTGTTTCGTTTGATCTACATTGACACGCTGTAGGTATATGAAATTAAATAGTTATTTGTTATACAAGAGTGCAAAGTTGCTTTTTAACCGCGTGCTCAATTTTGATGACCGAGCAAGCGAAGGATTCTAAAATTGAATCACGAGCGGAGCGAGTGATTCAAAATTAGAATCCTGAGCGTCAGCGAGGGAATTAAAAGAGCACAAGGTGAAAAATCTTTGCACTCGAGTGCAACACGTAACTTTTCATCCCACCTCAGCGAGGAAATAACTAAAAAAACATACAACCACAAGATACTTTTATTTCAGTTTAGGTATTAAATACTATATGATAGGTAAGTTTTACAGAATACCTATTCTTTAAATTATAACAAATAATACTAGGTATAATTAAGAGAAATTGAAAGTAACGTTGCTACAATTACTTGAGTGTAATATTTTTGTTAGGTATTGTAATGTTGGTGTTAGTGACTTAAAAAAGTACACCAAGAAAGTTCCGATAGGCTTGTTGAAAAAATATCGATACATCGGTACATCGTTTTTTTTTTATGTATCTATATTTTTGAGCAATGTTTAATATTTCGATATATCGATGCATCGATATAAAATTCAAGTGTCGAAAAGGTATAAAAATCTATATTTTTTACAGACCAATAAACATTTATAAGTTTTAAGATTATAAAATCTCAAAAATGAATACTTTTTTTATACTAACATCTTTTTAACAAATTATATTTAATGTATTTTTTGTTTTTGGTCGACTTGATTTGTTGTTTTATAATTTGGGTTTTAAGATATATCGCCCATATATCGATATTTTTAAATAAAAATATCAGTATCGATACTGATATTTTCAAAAAATATCGATTCGACATATATCGATACTTTGTTGCGTTTAGACTAGGAACCTAGGGAAGGTTCCAAGTCTGAGTTAAATAAAAATATCAGTATCGATACTGATATTTTCAAAAAATATCGATTCGACATATATCGATACTTTGTTGCGTTTAGACTAGGAACCTAGGGAAGGTTCCAAGTCTGAGTTTTTAACAAATTAAAAAAAAGTTGTATGATAAATTCGGCGCCAGGGGGGTAAAAGCACGATGTTCTAAATTCAATTTACTTTGTCTCTCTAGAGGATAAAAACGACTTTTGCACTCAGATATCGAAGAGTAAAAATACTCTTTCCGAGATGGTGGGATGAAAAAGTATTTTATTTTTATTAATACTTAGGTAGGTACTAGAAGAGAGAAAGATGCATATTTCATTGACACAAAAAAAATAACAGGTGTCAAAAGGACACCATGGCAGGCCATCAGCTTTAAGTAGTATTATAATTTGTATTATTATTATTTGGCCATTATCGTTCCACTGCTGGGCAAACCTACCCTACCCTCTTTCCATTCCTCACGGTTCAAGGCTATTTTGGACTAATTCTTCCATAAGAAATCAAGCTCATCCTGCCATCTCCGACTGAGATATTATAATAATAGTTAGTTATAATTATAATAGTTAAATTAATAACTATACCATACAAAAGTACAGTTCTCGCCAAACTTTAGACCGGGTTGAAGTTAACACGAGCTAACTTTAACCGGATTTAAATCGGAGAAACAACATTATAGGATTGTAAATAAATAAAAACGAAAGCTCAAGTTTTCTTTCTCCAATTTTTACGGCCGGGTTAAAGTCAGCTAGTGCCGACTTCAACCCGGACAATAAGTTTGGCGAGAACTGTACCTGTTTTACTTTAAGTACAAAGAAACTTTCGAGCATTAATAATAAGGATATTATTTAAAAGAATAGTTATCAAATAAATATCTTTGATTGATAATTAAAATTGAAACCGTATACATTTTTCGAATTCCAATTTTGTCAAATGCGCCATCTCTCTCCATCATGCCACCGTAGTACATCGTTGAACTAGCTAGGGCGCTTCGGTATCGAGCTACAGATGTCGTTGGTTGTGCATTGGATCCAGTATAACTCTTACAGTTTATGTGCTCCTGGTACCAATACTCCAACAATCCATGTCATCACTACCGGCAGCTGGAATTTACGAATTGTTCTGTGAACCGAACGAACAGTGATTACGAGTGTCCGTCGTAATGCATCAAATTATGGTAGCGCCACAGGTTAATAAAATTTTAATGGTTCTCCTTGTCTCTACCTCTACCATAATGTAATTTATACACTGTGCCTCTACTATCCACACTCTTTTTTCGTCAGTATGAAATGTTAAAATTGCGCCATCTTTCTTTTTCATGTGGCACTAGCTTCTGAGCTTTCTAGCTGCGTAAGTAAATTTAGCAAAGTAGTACGTACGTATTAGTATAGATGTCACTGTCTGCCTATAGTGTCAATTAAATTACTCTTACCGTTTTATGTGCTCCTAGTAGCAACTGGCTGCTAAAACCCTCCTTACTTCAGCGCCGCGGTTTGTTTCCACTGACATTACGATGCGACATTTTTATTTTACCGTCAAAGTAAATTTCTTATGTGTGTTTATAAGAATACAAATAAAACTTGGGAAAAAGTTTTCATCGTCATCATCGACTAAGTGCAACCTCAGTATGAGAGAAGTAATGATGATGTTTTTTTTTTGTCTCCAACCCGTTGGCAGGCAATTCAAAAACGGTTCTTCATGCCTGACGTACATAAATAATTAATGGAGTCCAAAAAAAATACATACATACCATCACACCTGCTAAGGGCTGAGCAGGGGTGCAATTATTAAAATTATGATTATGTAAAATAATATTCATGCTTCTAGTACGGCTTAAAGACATGAATGAAATCTTCATTTGCTAATGTAAACGTTACTCAGAAGTCAGAACTACAGATACTCTAATATCTATATCAAACAAGAACCACTGAAAGTAAAATAATCGCTGGGAAAACTCTTAATTTTTGCGGCGCGTATTTATATCGTTTAATATTTGAAATTGTAGATGACGAATTGTTTATAACTTATATTAAGGGCCTGTCATCAGGTCTCTGGAAAACTGCTAACCGCCAGATAAATTCTAAAATAGAACAAAATTAAAACGGGAACTTATGAGGTGGTGAAACAGGCCAAACATTACATGAAAGCTATTAAATGAAATATTTGCATAATTAATAGGTACACAAAATACAAACAAAATAAGAAAAAAAGATTACAGTTTGTCAGTGTTGTTTTCATTTACTTCATTGGGTGGTAAGTACGGCGGGCGGTGCTACGTAAACATGTCGCGAGTTGATTTTAGCTCTTAAGTGTTTATGTGCTCCTAGTAGCAACGCTCCAACAATCATGTCACCACTCAGCTGGAATTTACGGAATTTATGGAATTCCGGCGTCACAAAAACGGGATTATAGAGACATCGCTAAGTTGGCGTAGGAAGATCGTAGCTACGTAGCTAACTACGGCGCTACGTAGTATTTAGGTGTCTACACAGATGTCACGGATGTATTAGTATTGTCACCATCAGTATAATTCTTTATAGTGTATGTGCTCCTAGTAGCAATACTCCAACAATGTCGCCACTCGGGTAGCTGGAATTGACGAATTCACGCGTATACTCTGTGTTCACACACTGGGCCAAGGCTGCGCTTGTTTAGCCCCCCAATTTCAAAAACATTTAGGTGTTCATACCAATATTTTAGGATATCTCTTATAATCTAGTCCACTTGCAACAAACAAATTATTATTCTTATTATATTTAAGTATTAGGTTACATTATGGTATTAGGTACAGTTCGTTCGACAATAAGTTTGGCGCGAACTGTATCTCTATAACAGATGTCGCGGATTGATGCATTGCCCGCCAGTAGAACTCTTATAGTTTATGTACTCCGGGTAGCAATACTCCAACATTCCACGCCGCCACTATCGGAAGCTGGTGTTGAAGATAGTCGCCGGCCACGGCTGCGCTTGTTTTCTCGCCAATTTCAAATTTTTATGTAAGTGTGTTCTAAATTCTTTGAGGCGTTCATAATATCACCCACGGAAAAAAGTTTTCGTGCTCACACCAATTACGCATTACAAACAAAAATGCATCTGATTACTTGGAATAAACAATTATTATACTATCATTAATTATACCAGTAATTATAAAAATATCCATCCATTGAGGTACTTCAAATAAATAATAAGAAAGATTTTATGTATTAGGTTTAGCTTCAAAACGTTAATATAACTATAAACTCTTATTAAATGTAAATATGTTTGATATAAAATAATCCTGAAAAATTCGGCACTATTAAACATTGCTGAACTGACATAGCTAATTTCGCTACGTAGTATTCAGGTAACTCTACAGATGTCGCGGGTGGTTGTATAATTTTATTGTCTCCAGTATAGCTCTTACAGTTTATGCACTCCTGGTAGCAATAGTCTAACAATCCACCCTGCCACTACGGCAGCTGAAATAATAATAAAGTGACCACCAATTTCAAAATTTTGTTAGCGTTCCAAAGAAATTTAATACACAGTTTATGTACAGTTCACGCCAAACTTATTGTCCGGGTTGAAGTTGGCACGAGCTAACTTTAACCCGGCCGTAAAAATCGGAGAAAGAAAAATATTGGCTATATATTATGATATGAAATGACAGCCTACGGACTTGAGCTTTCGTTTTTATTTATTACAATCCTATGATTTTGTTTCTCCGATTTTTACGGCCGGGTTAAAGTTAGCTTGTGCCAACTTCAACCTGGACAATAAGTTTGGCGACAACTGTACTAGGGTTACGTTAACAATCCAAGTACAGGCACAGGGTTATGTATTAAAAATATTCATCAAGTACTATTATTTATTAAACTATATTAAAAAAAAACAGTTGGCACAATGTTTGGAGGCTAGTTTTTTATAGGCGGAAAGGGGCCTATACAGGACATGGTGAAACAGGCCCCAAAGGTCCAATTGTAATATAATAAACCCGTTGTCAATGACTCCAGCCTTTCAAAAATATATTATGTACAATATGCGATCTGTCCAACCAGCGCTTGTATTAATAATTATCAAAATTTTAGTGGTTTATTTCATAGTTTATTTAGTGCACAGTGGCATGTAACTCTGGGTTTCGACCGTATACATACTCGTGTCGGACGGGAATGAAACTATAGGGACTTCTAATTCGACGCCAACGCCATCTAGTTACTACAAAAACAACATTGTAACTTTTATTTTATTTGTTATTATTATAGTAGTTTATTATTCACGAGTTTTTGTAAGCACCTCAATTATGCTGACAGCAATTGATTTTCTGTCCAAAAATAAACTACCTTAAAAAGTTACAAGTTACCTAGTACAACTAGAGACTATACCTAGTTAGTATTATTGAGATCTTAATTCCTAGCCCCGTCACACGTCGGAATGCAATACATAAAAAAGAAAGAAAAGCTCGGGTACCCTGGCCAACTGGTGGTCCTACCTGTACGAGTCTTTGCAGTTCTTGCAAATCGCAGTGATTTGCAAGAACTGCACGACTCGTACGTATATAAGTCCATTTAAAGTATCAATAATAATAGTCATCTATAGCTGTCACATGGCATTTGTGCAATAAAACTGCTTGGTATTAAAACCTTTTTGTGGATAGGTATAAATACTATTTTGTGAATAGTAAGTTTGGTTTAGAAAAACAAAAGGTTTTTTTATAAAAGTTGGAAAAAAATAATTTCACGAATTACATTTTAACATTATTATTCATGATTATTCATGAATAAATCATAGTTTACATAGGTATATTATTTTCTAATTATAAGCAAAATGGCTCTGAAGTTTCAAATTTTAGCTTTTAAATAAAAAAAAAATGTAATGTAAGCTAACAAGTAGTTTAGATGCAATTTAATCGTTATTTTTACTATGACGTTGCGGGCGAAGGGTATCCTTGAGTAAGTATCAAACATTTTTTGTTCTATTAAAATACGTACCCTATTTTGCTACGATATGCGGTGTAGCGTAATGTACTACGTAGCTTCGTAGCCTTTCGTAGCAGTTCTAACACTTATATTCTCATTACTGATTTTATGCTCGAAAGCCTAGTATTAGTAGGTGCAACTTTGCTAACTGCAATTTTAGTGGTAAAGATCTATTGTGATAAACGTCGATTAAAATGAATTCAAAATTATTATATTACGTTAGTTGTTAAACATTATATTATATTAGTTGAAAAATATAGGTAAGTATAATAATATTTTTGCACCAAAGGCTTACCTATACATAATTATTATGTACTAGCTTCCCACCAGCGGCTTCGCCCGCGTGGTCTTATAATTTTTTCCCCGTTTTTGCTACATTTTTCATTACTACTCCGCTCCTATTAGTCGTAGCGTGATGATATATAGCCTATGTTACTCGGGGATAATGTAGCTTTCCAAAGGTGAAAGAATTTTTGAAATCGGTCCAGTAGTTTCAGAGCCTATTCATTACAAACAAACAAACAAACAAATCTTTCCTCTTTATAATATAGTATAATATAGTATAGATAGGTAAGCCTTTGGTGCCTAGGTGCATTTTAGGGTTTATTTGTATTTGTATTTTGCACGTTATATACTTGTAAGTAATAATTTATACAAATAAGTTATACAATAAAATTAAATGCATTTATTTATCTAAATTTTTGGTACAATAATGGTTTTACAATAATAATAATTTTGGTACAATAATGGTTTTACAATAATAATATTTTTGGTACAATAATGGTTTTACAATAATAATAATTTTGGTACAATAATGGTTTTACAATAATAATAATTTTGGTACAATAATGGTTTTACAATAATAATATTTTTGGTACAATGATGGTTTTTCAATAATAACAATTTTTGGTCAATATTGGTTTTACAATAATAATAATTTGGGTAATTGTACGTTTTGAACGGGATCTCTCAGTACGTTATTAAATATTTTCTACTACGAAAGAGACGAAAATGGGGTCAGCTGCCAAGATTGAACGCGGAACCATCTGTCATATTGTCAACATACTATCACTGAGATATCGTGGATTATATAATATGTTTGTATGAAATTAGAAAAAAGGGAAAATAAATTATAACTATTACTAAATAGAGATTATTTTCAGTAGACCTGTATTCGATAAGAACCATAACATGGTATGCCACTCTCTTTCTTTGTCCAATGTTGATCAAAAAGTTGGGTGACGACCAACATTCAACTGTAAAAGATATTGCTCAATCTTCCTCTTTTCGTGTCAATGGTAAATCGTGAATCGTAAAAAAAATGGTGGTTAGTTGGGGTCATCTGCTACCTACTTGGCTTAGAAAATTACCAGTTTTTTTTAACTTTAAATTCGAATATCTTTACTTGTGACGGGTAAATGTATTTTTTTACATCTTTTTGTACCTTTAAAGACTCGTAACTTTTTTTCCCATTAAAATCTGTACCAAACAATAATTTTATGAGAGTCTGCTACAATTAGACATTAATACAAAACAACATCCTGCCTGTTTTACCCGTACCCGTACCGTTTTCGTATGTTCAACGTTCTACCAAACACCCTGTAGAATTGGAGCCCAGTAGGTGGCCACTCGAATTATAATTAGATTAAAGACACTGCCATTAATTGATCATAGTCCAAAACAGAATTTAAAAATATGATAGTTTGTAATAATATATACTTGATACTTCCATGAGAGAATATAACTGCTAACGCTTTTTTATAGGCAGCTTTGAACCCTATTCGAATGTCACAAGACAGTTCACGTCACAAGAAAAATTTAAGTAAACAAAAATATTGTTTAAGTGATACAATATTGATATAATTTTCAAGATAAATCAAATATAATATGTGTTACATGGCGTGGTATAAGGTATGTGCAAATAATTCAAACAGCATTTGATTTGATCTTTCCATAAAAACCTTGAGATGATTTAAAACAGGTAGGTATTGGACGGACATTAAGAACATTTTATACAAAAAAAACATTAATGCCGGTTTGATCACATTTCTTTCGATCTTTTTGTAATTTTAAGCATTTTTAGATGATGCCAACGTCACCTCCATGTCACCACTCGTCAATTTAGAATGTGATGGAAGATTTCGACTTGGCGTGTAGGACTCGCGGTGGCTTAGCGGTCATCCAGCATATCATCATATTATCATCCAATAGCTTTTGGTGTATTGAACCAGAAAACCCAGGATCGAGTCCGGCCCGGGAGTCGATTTTTTCCTTCATTAAAAATATATTTCTTTCTGTCAGGCTGAGGGATTAGCTAGGTACATTTTTTTATGGTGACAGAAAACAACTAGCTGACAAAGCAATCGAAAGGGGCATCACTACAAAGAACCGACCAATAATCATCACAGTTTCTGTCTGTTATTGAGTACCGACCATTTTTAACATCTCGTACCTTGACATTGGCAAAATCATCGAATGTTCGTCGATGGAACTGGCTTTCACACGCAAATGTGAGTAGCGAGGGTCGCTGACCAGCCAGTAACGTACAGTACGTAAGCTGTAAAATAAGGTTGCCATACGTCCCGGTACTACGGGACATGTCCCGGTTTGAAGCATCGTGTCCAGGTGTCCCGGTCTTATTGACCGGGATAAATTGTCCCGGTTTGAAACCCATAGTTATTTAGTTAGAACCAGGACTAGGTAAGCAGACACGCATGAACGAACCATGGATAGTATAGACGTATTCATAGCTGTAGGGACAGCATAATTGAATGCATTTCCAATATTATTTATTACAATAATATTCGACTTTTATAATTACGTAAAAAGCCAAATAGTTGCTCGAAAAAGCCGGAGCAACAGAAAAATATGAATGGGCCGAGAAAAGTAGCACTGACAGAGATCAAGAAACTTGCTGATCGCTTGTTTTTAATTAGCATTGTGAATTTTTTAAATGATGTTTTTATAATAAAAAAAAGCAGCATGGAATAATTTGTAATAAACCTGCGAGTTAATTTTGCTATTATGTCAAAATCGTCATTTAATGGCAATATTTGGAATTTACTGTACCTAATTACACGCCCAGTAACAATTGATATTACACACCCCTGGCCCTGTTTTATGACTAATTTTGAATTAGAGCAGATATTAAAAAGCAACCTCCTGAACGTCCCTTTATTGACCTAATTTTTTTTTTATAAATGTCTCGGTCGATATCTTCATATTTATGGCAACCCTACTGTAAAGAAAAATTACTGTCTCTGGCGCATTGAAACAAAGATTACAATTTGGTTCGTGATGTCCTGTTTATCGCTTCTCATATTAATGTCTCAGTTGTCATACGAACACCAAAGACTATTATTAAGTGTAAGCGAAAAACATTTGCTGTAAAATCAGTTCGGGGGGAGGATTTGCGTTGCAACGTTGCATAGATATACATAAAACAAACTCAGATACTTTTCATTTATAAAGTAAGTAGTTAACAATCGTACTTATTTAACATCTATTAATCATTATTTCAGCTTAATTAAAAAAAAACAAATTTATATAATCTTTATTTTAATGTCAAAGAAAGAATCAAATTTATGAACTCCGTAGTAATGATTGCTGGATGACTACGACAAAGTAAAAATTATTACATGCATGTACACATACAGTTTAAAGTTCTAAAGAATTGAGAATCGGTGTCCTTGGTTAGTCCTAATATATATTATATAAAGCTAGAATTTTAAAACAGAATGAAAGATTCGGACGCAATCCATTCAAGTAAACAACTGCATTACACACTGTCTTATTTTAATCAAGAAAACAGTCCATGTAACGGTATAGAAAACGTGAGCATAATTGTCAATAAGAAAAGATTAAAAAAACGCAAAAGACACAAAGTATTCAAATATGCCCGACAACCATCCGTTGCTTTTTGTTTATCGAGTTTCCGTACATCGACAAAGCAAGGTTCAGTCACTAGACATTCCAGCATGCCTGAAGTTAACAAACGTTCAATACCGGTGCAAGCACCTACCAGAAGCGTACATGCAATACAACAGCAAAACAAGAGCCCGTTTCAATCAAAATTTATCGTCAATGTTGTTTCTGAGCATCGCTTCGATAAATGCATGAACCCATATAACTTTCCAAGTCAAACTAAATGGAAAATCTACAGGTGCCAACTAAACTCTCACGAGGAAACTTGTTGTTGTTCATGTAACTCTGATGCTATGTTCGAAGTGATGAAGAGCTTGTACGACTGTTATAAAAAGAAAAATTGTGACCACTGTGAATGTGTACTTTGTGGTCATTTAGAAAAAGAAGAGAGACTTCTTGGCGAAATACGAAAATCATTGGCTTCTGTTGGGATTGACACAGCCAGTGCAAAAGAAAGAAAAGATAAAATTAAAAAAGCTGAAAAAGCAATAGCAGGTAAGACTCCTGCAGAAAAAGAAAAGATTCTCAAAGAAATGGCTATGACAAGGCAACCTTTACCTGAAGGAAAAACACCATCCGAAAAAGCTTTGATAAAGAAAGTAAGGGACGACCTTGGCTTACCCCCGGAACCTAAAACTGCTACAGATAAAGCAATAATGAGAAAAGCTGAAGCAGCAGGTATAATAACCCCTTTAAAAGGGAAAACACCAGAACAGAAAGAGGCGATTCTAAAGGCACAAGCTGCTCTCGGTATTCCTCTCCCAGAAGGCAGGACACCATCTGAAAAAGCGTTAATTCAAAAAATAAAAGCCGCCGCTGGAATACCCGTTGGAATTCCATCTGAAAAGTTGAGGAGAGCAAGAGCCGCAGGCCTCATTACACCACTCGAAGGAAAGACTCCAGAACAAAAAGAAAAGATACTAAAAGGATTAACAATGCATGGCATTCCTCTACCTGAAGGCAAAACACCATCAGAAAAAAAATTGATTGATAAAGTTCGCAATGATCTTGGCTTACCCCCTGAACCGAAAACAAAAGCAATGAAAGATAAATACGCTAATGCTGCTAACGCAGGTTTTCTGCAACCATTGGAGGGAAAATCCCCTAAAGAAAAAGAGAAAATTTTGCAGGGCTTAGCTAATTTAGGAATACCGTTACCTGAAGGAAGAACACCATCAGAAAAAGCACTGGTAGCTAAAGTAAGGGCAAGAACTGGGCCACCGTTAGAAGAAGCTACACCATCAGAAAAAATAAAAAAAGCGAAAGCTGCCGGGTTACTGACGCCACTGAAAGGCAAAACACCAGAACAAAGGGAAAAAATATTAAGAGGACTTGCAATGGCAGGAATACCACTTCCCGAAGGCCAAACACCATCTGAAAAGAAACTCATCGGAAAAGTTCGTAACGACCTTGGCCTTCCCATTGAACCTCCATCAAAAGCTGTAAGAGACAAACATGAACAAGCAGCTAAGCTTGGACTACTTCAACCATTAGAAGGACAAACACCTAAACAGAAAGAAAGGATATTACAAGGACTCCATGACATGGGTATACCCTTACCTATTGGACGAACGCCATCAGAAAAATCTCTTATCGCGAAAATAAAAGCCGGATCCCGTGCCCCTTCAGTAGCATTGGCACCATCTGAGAAAATGCGTAGAGCAAAAGCGGAAGGATTAATAACTCCTCTCACTGGAAAGACTCCAGCTCAAAAAGAAAAAATATTAAAAGGACTCGCTAAGCACGGACTTCCACTACCCGAAGGTAAAACGCCATCTGAAAAAAAGCTGATTGATAAAGTTCGCGCTGAGCTAGGTTTACCCCCTGAACCAGAAACACCTGAAATGAGAGATAAATATGCAAAAGCTGCAGACGCTGGTTTCTTGCAACCACTAAACGGTAAGACGCCCGCCCAGAAAGAAAAAATACTACAAGGCTTACATGATATGGGAATACCACTACCTGAAGGACGAACTCCATCGGAGAAATCTCTCATAGCTAAAGTAAAGGCAAGACCTAGAGTGCCCTCTGTGGCTCTTGCGCCATCGGAGAAAATTCGTAGAGCAAAAGCGGAAGGATTATTAACTCCTCTCGAAGGAAAAAGTCCGGCTCAAAAAGAAAAAATATTAAAAGGGCTCGCTAACCACGGACTACCACTTCCCGAGGGAAACACACCATCTGAGAAAAAGCTGATCGATAAAATTCGCGCAGACCTAGGTCTACCTCCTGAACCCCAAACACCTGAAATGAGAGATAAATATGCCAAGGCTGCCGATGCTGGTCTAATGCAACCATTAGAAGGCAAGACGCCCGCACAAAAAGAAAAAATACTACAAGGGTTACACGACATGGGAATACCACTACCTGAAGGACGAACGCCATCGGAGAAATCTCTCATAGCTAAAGTAAAGGCAAAACCTCGTGCGCCCTCTATAGCACTAAAGCCGTCGGAAAAAATGCGTAAAGCAAAAGCGGAAGGTTTACTAACACCCTTAAAAGGTAAAACTCCAGCTCAAAAAGAAAAAATATTAAAAGGCCTTGCTAAGCACGGACTCCCACTACCCGAAGCTCAAACACCATCTGAAAAGCAGTTGATCGATAAGATTCGGGCTGATCTAGGTCTGCCCCCTGAACCCAAAACACCAGAAATGAGAGATAAATATGCAAAAGCTGCAGACGCTGGTTTCTTGCAACCACTTGAAGGCAAGACGCCTGCTCAAAAAGAAAAAATACTACAAGGATTACATGATATGGGAATACCACTACCTGAAGGACGGACTCCATCGGAAAAATCTCTCATAGCTAAAGTAAAGGGAAGACCTAGATCACCCTCTGTGGCACTTGCGCCATCGGAGAAAATTCGTAGAGCAAAAGCGGAAGGATTACTAACTCCACTCGAAGGAAAAAGTCCGGCTCAAAAAGAAAAAATATTAAAAGGTCTCGCTAACCACGGACTTCCACTTCCTGTAGGAAAAACACCATCTGAGAAAAAGCTGATCGATAAAATTCGTGCAGACCTAGGTCTGCCTCCTGAACCCAAAACACCTGAAATGAGAGACAAATATGCTAAGGCTGCGGATGCTGGTTTTCTGCAACCATTAGAAGGCAAGACGCCCGCACAAAAAGAAAAAATACTACAAGGGTTACACGACATGGGAATACCACTACCTGAAGGACGAACGCCATCGGAGAAATCTCTCATAGCTAAAGTAAAGGCAAAACCTCGTGCGCCTTCTGTAGCACTGAAACCGTCAGACAAAATGCGTAGAGCAAAAGCGGAGGGTTTACTAACACCTCTCAAAGGAAAAACTCCACCTCAAAAAGAAAAAATATTAAAAGGCCTCGCTAAGCACGGACTTCCACTTCCTGAATCTCAAACACCATCTGAAAAGCAGCTGATCGATAAGATTCGCGCTGATTTAGGGCTACCCCCTGAACCTAAAACACCTGAAATGAGAGATAAACATGCCAAGGCTGCGGACGCTGGTTTCTTGCAACCACTAGAAGGTAAGACGCCCGCCCAGAAAGAAAAAATACTACAAGGCTTACATGATATGGGGATACCACTACCTGAAGGACGAACTCCATCGGAGAAATCTCTGATAGCTAAAGTTAAGGCAAGACCTAGATCACCTTCTGTGGCATTGGCACCATCGGAGAAAATTCGTAGAGCAAAAGCAGAAGGATTGTTAACTCCCCTCGAGGGAAAAAGTCCGGCTCAAAAAGAAAAAATATTAAAAGGACTCGCTAACCACGGACTTCCACTTCCTGTAGGAAAAACACCATCTGAGAAAAAGCTGATCGATAAAATTCGCGCAGACCTAGGTCTGCCTCCTGAACCCAAAACACCTGAAATGAGAGACAAATATGCCAAGGCTGCCGATGCTGGTTTTTTGCAGCCATTAGAAGGCAAGACGCCCGCACATAAAGAAAAAATACTACAAGGACTACACGACATGGGAATACCACTACCTGAAGGACGAACGCCATCGGAGAAATCTAAAATAAAGGCAAGACCTCGTGCGCCCTCTGTAGCACTAAAGCCGTCGGAGAAAATGCGAAGAGCAAAAGCGGAAGGTTTACTGACTCCCCTCAAAGGAAAAACTCCAGCACAAAGAGAAAAAATAATAAAAGGACTCGCTAAGCACGGACTTCCACTTCCTGAATCTCAAACACCATCGGAAAAGCAGCTGATCGATAAGATTCGCGCTGATTTAGGACTACCCCCTGAACCTAAAACACCTGAAATGAGAGATAAACATGCCAAGGCTGCGGACGCTGGTTTCTTGCAACCACTAGAAGGTAAGACGCCCGCCCAGAAAGAAAAAATATTACAGGGCTTACACGATATGGGAATACCACTACCTGAAGGACGAACGCCATCGGAAAAATCTCTCATAGCTAAAGTTAAGGCAAGACCTAGAGCGCCCTCTGTGGCACTTGCGCCATCGGAGAAAATTCGTAGAGCAAAAGCGGAAGGATTACTAACTCCACTCGAAGGAAAAAGTCCGGCTCAAAAAGAAAAAATATTAAAGGGACTCGCTAACCACGGACTTCCACTTCCCGAAGGCAAAACACCATCTGAGAAAAAACTGATCGATAAGATTCGCGCAGACCTAGGACTGCCCCCTGAACCCAAAACACCTGAAATGAGAGATAAATATGCTAAGGCAGCGGATGCCGGTTTTATGAAACCACTCGAAGGCAAGACGCCTGCACAGAAAGAAAAAATACTACAAGGCTTACACAATATGGGAATCCCATTACCTGAAGGACGTACGCCGTCGGAGAAATCTCTTATAGCTAAAGTAAAAGCTAGACCTAGAGCACCTTCTGTGGCACTTTCACCATCGGAGAAAATTCGTAGAGCAAAAGCAGAAGGATTAATAACTCCTCTCGAGGGAAAAAGTCCGGCTCAAAAAGAAAAAATATTAAAAGGACTCGCAAATCACGGACTTCCACACCCTGAAGGCAAAACGCCATCTGAAAAAAAACTGATCAACAAAGTTCGCGCAGACTTAGGTCTGCCCCCTGAACCCAAAACTCCTGAAATGAGAAATAAATATGCTAAGGCAGCGGATGCCGGTTTTTTGCAACCACTTGAAGGCAAGACGCCTGCAGAGAAAGAAAAAATACTACAAGGCTTACACGATATGGGAATACCACTACCAGAAGGACGAACGGCGTCGGAGAAATCTCTTATAGCAAAGGTAAAGGCAAGACCCCGTGCGCCTTCAGACATAATGCGCAAAGCAGAAGCCGCTGGATTAAGATCGCCAGCGGAAAGAAAGAAAGAGAGTCTTGCTCAGATAGAAGAAAGACGAAGACTCGAGGAAAAAACAGCCAAAGTAATCAAAGAAGGCAAAGGTCCTGCTGATGAGTGTATATGCGATATTTTAACACCAGAATCGGAAAAGGTTCCTTCGTTGAAACGTATAACTAAATCAGAAAATTTAAGAGCTGCTAAGGCTGCTGGTTTTATAACACCCTTAGAAGGGAAATCACCTGAACAAAAGGAGAAAATACTCAAAGGATTGGCAAAATACGGGCTACCACTGCCCGAAGGCAATACAGCCTCAGAAAAAAAATTAATAGACAAAGTCCGAGCCGAAGTAGGGTTACCACCAGAACCACAAACACCTTCTATAAAAGAAAAATATGCTAAGGCCCAAGCAGCCGGTATTATAACTCCCTTAGAAGGCAAAACTCCAGAACAAAAAGAAAAAATTCTCAGAGCTCAGGCAGCAATGGGACTACCACTTCCAGAAGGTCGAACACCTTCTGAAAAGGCACTCATCGCTGCAATTAAAAAAGAACCACCACCATCCATTACTACAGAAAAGATACAAAAAGCCAAAGCAGCTGGACTGCTGACACCACTCGCAGGGAAAACTCCTGATCAGAAAGAAAATATACTAAAAGGCCTTGCGAAAGCTGGTTTGCCGCTACCTGAAGGAAAAACTCCATCTGAGAAAGCATTAATTAATCAAGTTAAAAAGGAATTCGGTATTCCAGAAAAAACTCCGTCGGAAAAACTTAAAAGGGCTAAAGCTGCAGGGCTTCTGACACCTTTAGAAGGCAAAACACCAGCACAAAAAGAAAAAATACTAAGAGGTAGAGCTGCAGCTGGTCTTCCGTTACCTATAGGCAAATCACCATCAGAAAGAGCCTTGATTCAAAAAATAAAAGATGACACCGGTTACGTGACGCCGTCACCATCGGAAAGGTTACGAAAAGCAAAAGCTGCTGGTTTATTGACGCCTTTGAAAGGTAAATCACCAGCACAAAAAGAAAAGATAATTAAAGACATGATTGCTGCGGGCGTACCCATTCCAGAAGGCGAAACTCCGTCTGAAAAGGCTCTAATAAATAAACTCATCGCTGAGCCACTCCCCCCAAAAAAAACACGTTCCGATAAAATAAGACAAGCAAAAACTGCCGGACTTCTAACGCCATTAAGGGGAAAAACACCTGAACAGAAAAGAAAAATTCTTAAAGGTCTCATCAAAGCTGGCCTTCCTTTGCCAGAGCCAAGGACACCATCGGAACAAGATTTGATCAACCAAGTTCGTGAAGAAGCTGGCCTCCCACCCGAACCAAAGACGCCTTCACTAAAGGAAAAATACGATAAAGCACTAGCTGCCGGAATAATAACTCCACTGGAAGGTAAAACTCCGGCACAAAAAGAAAAAATATTAAAAAGACTTCACGATGTCGGAATACCTCTACCGGAAGGAAGAACGCCTTCCGAAAAGTCCATGATAAAAAGAGTACAAGAGTGGCCTAAACCATCAAGAATATTATCTGAAAAAATGCGCAAAGCTAAAGCCGCCGGCTTGTTGACACCTCTGGAAGGCAAGTCTCCAGAACAACAAGAAAAAATTATGAGAGGATTAGCTGAACAAGGATTACCACTTCCCGAAGCAAAATCACCATCAGAGAAAAAGTTAGCAGCAAAAATTCGCAAGGAACTTGGTCTCCCACCCGCACCCAAAACTCCTTCGATGAAAGAGAGGCACGATAAGGCCGCCGCCGCTGGCATACTTGTACCGCTAGAGGGTTTGACACCAGCTGAGAAAGAGAAAGTTCTTAGGGCTCAAGCAGATTTAGGCCTACCCCTCCCAGAAGGAAGAACTGCATCTGAGAAATCATTAATAGCAAAAATTAAAGCTGAGAAAGCGCCATCAAAAGTTTCATCAGGAAAGTTACGAAAAGCAAAAGCCGCTGGTTTGTTAACACCTTTGGAAGGTAAGACTCCAGCTGAAAAAGAAAAAATTATCCGGGGTCTGGCGGAAATTGGATTGCCATTACCTGAAGGTAATACACCTTCTGAAAAGTCCTTGATCCACAAAGTTAGGACTGAACTTGGAATACCCCCGCCGGCAAAAACGGCCTCGGAGAAATCAGTTGTTCGCAAAGCAAAAGCAGAAGGTCTATTCACTCCAATTACTGGTAAATCGCCTGCCGAGAAGGAAAGGATACTTAGAGGACTAGCTGAAGCAGGATTACCGTTGCCTGTAGGTAAAACGCCATCGGAGAAAGAGTTAATAAAAAAAGTCAGGGCTGAAGTTGGACTCCCACCAAAGCCAACCCCTTCGGAAAAAATGGGAAAAATTAAAAAGAAAACAAAAAAAGTGGGCGCTGATAAAGCAAAAATATCTGCGAAGGCAGTAGGGGCCGAAGGGGCGTTCGGGGATATAATAAAAGCAGAAACTTGCGATCGTGGTTGCGGTTGTGATAGAAAGAAAATCAGATTTAAACATAGTTATGTAAAGATCAGAGTGACATCTCCAGATATATCTGCTCTCTGCCCTTGTCCTGACGAATGTATTCCAGCCGTTAAAGCAGGAGCCTTCATTGACAATGAGGGAATAAAAGTTACCGTCGGGGAAGCTATTGGCATACCTTTCTTCCCAAATTCCAGCAGTCATATAATACTAGACGGAATTATGTCAAACTGCGATTACAGCGTACAAACCGATAGTCAAACTAAATATTTATATACCCCTAACACGTCGACCTACAAAGTCTACGGTTCTGAAGCGGGACTAAATAGTAAATACGCTTATACCCTGGATACTAGTAGTTCTGATTTAAGCCCTAGTACCAGACTGTATAGCACTGAAAGTGAAAATATTTACCTACAAAGTAGTACACCACCTTACGAAGGACGGTGTAGTAGACCTGATAGAAACTTGGAGAGATCGAGGCACAAAAATAGAATAGAAATTCAATCTTCAGGTGACATTGACAGAAGCCCAAAGAGCAGTGCACACAGTGTGAGCAGTTTTGATTCAATTCTTGTAATAAAAAGTGAAACATCATTAAGCTTGAATACGAATGCTAGCGACACCATTGACACTATGAGTGAGACGTCGGTTACCAGTTGCAGCACAATATCATTTTCTACGCATTATTCGTGTTACCAGCTATCGGAAGATCTTTCAAGCGTAAGCTCGCTTGAGGAACCAGGAGAAAGGTATTATTATAGTATTCTATTTATCAATATAAATATAATATAGCTACATACTCGTAAATACATGTAGGTGCTTGTCATGTTACATAATATTATGACCACACATTTCCTTTACGGAAAAAAAAATAATACACTATATTTATATTTGTTACTAATAGCGCTGAAGTCATGGACAACCCAACATCGATTTGGGAAAATAGGAATAAAAGAAAGATTGGAGCGGTATGCCATCAAGAAGAGTACATGATCTTTAGGATGTGTGAAGCAAGGAACAATAATGATGATGATGTTTATAAATTCAGAAGAAGTAAATTACCGAAAAGTGACGAACCTGTCAACCAGTTCGCCAATAAACCGGATATAAAAAATATACTGCACAAAGTTCTAACAAGAAAGCAACTTTCCGGTGCCTCCTCTATATTCATAGTAGTACCCACGTCTGATGATGATGATAATGAGTTAGAAGACTCCCACGATGCTCTTAGTTTAACTACTATTTTTCAATCAAGTAAAATTTATACCAATATGAAAAGTATTCATCCAGTGGATTCGGGTAAGATTTTTATGTATTATTTATTTGGATTACTGTAGAGATAAAAACAAATAAGTAAATCGATTCGGTAAACACGCTTCAAATACTACCTACGTATTCTTTTAGGTGAACTTCGTTAGCACTAGGTCTACTTACCGGTGGCGTAATAACAATATACTCTATATATTGGTACAAATTGTTACACTCACATCCTACTCTTAAGTCGCGCGCTTAGAGAATGTGCAAGCACCACGTCAGTTTTTTTTGTTTACGCAGGAATCCTTCGAAAGCCTACCAGTCTTAGGATGATAGGGAGATAAGACCGAGGTGTGGGATTCTTACCCACTAAAAACAGAGACACTTTAAGTGACACAGGGAACATAATTATAATTATTATAACATCCCATTTTTAAAATAAAAATATTATTTCTTATACAATTTAGTAATTGGTGGCACTATCCTATGAAATTGATTTTAGAATACCGTTTTCCTCAATGTTTATATTCAGTTTTAGCTACCCGTCTTAAATAAATTGATAACCATAACTTTAATATCTGAACAGTTACATAACTTTATTCGTTTTTGTTGCCCTATCCGGACTCGATTGTCCAAATGTGAATCTAAACCATCTTTCCAACAACAAATCTAAATCGGTCCAGCCGTTAAGAGAATCACGAATACATCCTTTTTAACTAGGTACCGATATAAAAAAGTATTTTTACTACCTACACCTTTTGCTGCAACGCTGAAATCGATATAAATTAAAAATTTAGAAATCCCCCGACACGACAAGTAATTTGCTATTTTGTGGTGGCGGCCATCTTGGATTTGAAGTTTATCATAGTGAATAGTATTCTCCTAGTTATGCCCTTTCATTTGATACCGATATTGAGGGAGTTGTGAAAAAATATGTTATTCGCTATTTTGTAGCGGCGGCCATCTTTGACCGATTTTCATCAAACATAGCTAAAGAACACTCCCGACTATTTCACCTTTCAAATAAAAAAAACAAAATCAAAATCGGTTTATCCGTTCGGGAGCTACGATGCCACAGACAGACACACACATACACAGACACGTCAAACTTATAACAACCCGTCGATTTTGCGATTTTTACTCGATAAAATATAATATGGAAGAGTTGGTTTTGTTTTTTAAATTTTAGGTTTGTCCCACGATAAATATTCATAATGATGACTGCAATAATAATTAAAAAATAGGGTGTCTAATTATACCTATGCATAGATAGATACAATTTTTAGTGTGATCCAACCACAGTTACTTTGTAATAACAACTGTATAGATACAGACTATATAGGTAGGTGTTAAAATCTTAACAAAGTAACTAAAGAATACAATTCTCTTCAGAAGAAACAAATCAGGCCGGAAAAAGAAGAAGGTGAGGAAATTGAAGTTAGAAGATTCCATCAGACCTAAAAAGCGCGCTTTTTTACAATAATAATTTTGTTTTTTTTAACGATTTTCTATAAAAGTTGTTTTAGATGTTTGAACTATTTTTTGTTTTGTGTTAGTTTATTTATTGTTGTCGTTTTGTAAAGAAGTGTAATTTTCTTGTCGGATAACTGGCCACACTAACGTCTGGTAACCCAAAGTCATAAAACGCATTGTTAAATAAAATCATCAATTATCATCATCGTCAAATCGTCATGAATCATCAAATCATTGGTTTGTTTTCTATTTTATTTATGTAATACTCTTTTTAAATTTTGTATTCTTATTTTTGTTGTATGAAAATCATTGTGTATAGTGTTTTTATAATGTTTGGTTATAATAAATCTAATATTATCTATATGTTATGCTGTTTTTTTCAATTATAGAACCTTCTTAGATGACCTTTGTTTTGCTCCGAAATTCGTGTGAGCCTTTAACGTTCTAAGGCTAATTCATAACCTACTAAGCGTAAACTTACGCTTCCGTAACTACAAATTTGACATACGGAAGCGTTGGTCTACGCTTAGTAGTCTCTATAGTAGCTAAGTCTCTGAATGTTAGCCTTAGTCTACCTTCACCGTTACCCGATGTTTCATAGTCTTCGCAATTAAAAAGTATTTCACATTTTTTTACACCTACTCGAAAGTACTTGACATACCATTTTACCGTAATGGGGTTATTGTCTAATGATCTAGCCTAGTCCAATAGTCCTAAGCGACTGCTACGCTAGCGCCCTAGGTTTGATTCTCGGGTCGAGCAAAATGTTGTTGGGTTTCGGAGCTTGGTTTTGTTGTTCATGTTTGTTGATGACAATATACTCGCTTCTTATTAGATAGGACTCAAACATACCGGCGCACTGCGGGTGTACATTAGTACGCCTCAGCCCAACCACTTAGGGAATACAGGCGTGAAGGTATGTATAAACGGTTTAAATATAGAATAAAGATTGATATAGATGGTGGTCAGACAATGGCGTCATTAGCGGCGCGTTTGTTTAAATCTCGCGCGCCTTCGAGTCGCAAGTCCCAAGGGGTCTTGACCAAAGCCGGTAATAGTCGTGACGAATGTCATGACTCCCATGACGTAGTTGAGTAAGTAATTACGGTAATTACCGACCTAATTGACGACGTCTGTGGTCTAGTGGTTCGAGTACCGGACTGCTGATCACGAGGTCGTGGGTTCGATTTCCACAAGACACAAACATTTATGTGATGAACTTAGGTGTTTGTGTTTGTCTGGGTGTTTCTTATATATTATAAAAAAGTAGGTAAGTATTATATCCATTGTCTAGTACCCATAGTACAAGCTCTGCTTAGTTTGGGACGAGATGGTGTTGTGTAAAAATGTCCCAAGATATTTATTTACCTATAGTTTTCTCAGCCACCAGTACCATTTGCTTGCAATGTTACGTTACAGATTCGATTTTCAGCATGATGTTACAAGTTATATCAACATATTATTACCAACATATCGCACTAATCGTTGGCTTTCTTCCCTCACTGACGTATCACCTGGGTACTCGAATTGTATAATTATAAGTTGCGCACTGTAATGTTCGGTTCGCATCACTCACTCCAGCTAGACTCTGTAACGCTACTAGGCGATTGCTCCCGGTGAGGAAGCACCTTTAGGTATATAGTTTATGACTAGAAATTATAATTACACTAAATAATTCTGCTATATAGCAAAATACGCGATAGTGATGCAACACAAAATTTTATGTAGTTTTAAAAATTTGTAACGTAGCGTGGTCACCTTACTAGAATGCCAAGTAGCATTGTGTTCAGTCCTTTTTATATGAGAACGAATAATAATAGTTCGGGCTATAGAGTATATATTATAACCATTATGTTGGAGAACCCTTCTCACACAGTCACAATCACACTTCTTACGTAGGTACCCTAGAGATCAGCTACAACCATGGAACAAAAAAAAACATCAAACTTTTTTTTCCGTAGCTTTAAACCGCACACATAAAATAATATAAAGTGTGATTGACAAACCATCGCTTTAACCTAGATAACCGACCTACTACATGGAATAGATTGAAGCTTGTTTTTCGCACACTTTGCTAAAACATGTTTATTCCACTTTTTTAAACATATTTTTATTTTTACTTCTTTTTATTCTTAATATTGCAGGACTACACGCGATAGTGGCGACGCTGTAGCGGTTAAAATCATAGATATATTATATATCTATGGTTAAAATGCGTTAAAACATTGATTGTCATATTATGACATGTGAGTCTTCGAATAATCAAAATTATGTGTATTAAAAATTCATTAAAAACATTAAATCAAAACTATTAACGCATTTCAACAATCATAACTGCTCAACAAGACATCGAATATATTATGATGATATCAGGAGTTGTTAAGTATTTAGAGGTAAGTGAAAATTATTTAGGGGTTAAAAACTATGAATGAATGGTTTCGGACCTACGATTCTGGCCTTTCCATCCCAAAAGACACGGGAACACCCATATCTATCATTGGTGGTGGATGGAGCCCAAAATTCCTATAATTAGTTACCGAGATTTGGGCCCCATTAAGACTAGACTATTGATATTTCTCAAAGTGTTTCCCCATGACCTAAGAACCTTATTGTCAGTACTCTTCATTTCCTACTGTTTCTGGTCCGTTACTTTTTGAAAGCAAAATAATTATAATGTATGATGATTCTTTGTTTTGGAATTAAGTCACCGTCACTCTTCAACGTGTCAGCCATGTGCTAGGTATTGGCAGCGCCAAAGCCGTGTGTGTAGCTTGCTCTGTAAAAAAAACATGCAAAAAAAATTAATACTTATAAGACGATAATTTTTAAGTGGTAGAAAACTTGGTAGTATTGCCAATGGGTTTCGATTTGAAGAATAATGTAATTGGTGAAATAACAGAGCATCGCAGTAAAATATATCTTATTTTAAAAGAAAATAATGACAATAAAAGGTGTAATGAATTGGTATAAATATTGCAGTTAAGTAAAAAAAAATATGTCAGCTTAAAATTTTTGAAATCAATATTCTGGTGCATTGGAAAGTTCAGTACTAAGCATTTTTGTCAGTTTTCACAACCTTTAAGAATGCTTGGGTTTTTAATATTGCTTGGGATTATAAATTGACCGAATAACTCTTTTCTGTACCACAAAAATAGTTTCTATGTCGGCCGCATTTCCCCACAACAGAATACCGTACACTGAAGTTTCGAATCTAAAGTGATGCCTAAAATTACAGTGGTGTCCACAAGCTCTAATTCTTTTCCATTTAAAAGTACACTGGTGTTTTTATGTTAGGTATGGTAAACTTAATACATTTACCAGTGAACCACTTTAAAGAGATCATTGCTTACATCGTCAGTAGTCATTTGTTGATGTATCATCAGCAAACAGGACTATCTCACGATTATCCCTTATTAGGTAAGGTAAATCATTTATGTAAATTAGAAATAGACAGGGGCCAAGAAATGAGCCCTGCGGCACTCCCATTGTAAGATTATTACCTGACTATTACCCAGATATGAAATAAAAAAATGCAGAAAAATGTTTTTAACACCATAGTGGTGTAACTATAGTTATATACTTAAATGTATAAGTACAAACTTCGCACTAGCCACTTAGATTATGCTAACCATAACGTTTAATATCTATTTATCGTTTTTAGGCATAATTGATTACATACTTCAAGAATATAATACTACAAAATTTATGAAAGTAAGATTAATGTGACCAGAAAATACCATACATTATTTTGATGCAACTATAGATAATTGTAAGGAGAAATAACAATTACTGCAGTGAACAAGTTTTATCCAGACCCTAAACCTAAACAGATTCTGAAAAAAATTACCAAAATGAGGGATACGGACGCCACCCATTCAAGTAAACAACTTCATTACACATTGTCTTATTTTAATCAAGAAAACAGTCCATGTAACGGTATAGAAAACGTAAGCATAATTGTCAATAAGAAAAGATTAAAAAAACGCAAAAGACACAAAGTATTCAAATATGCCCGACAACCATCCGTTGCTTTCTGTTTATCGAGTTTCCGTACAAAGCAAAGTTCAGTCACTAGACATTCCAGCATGCCTGAAGTTAACAAACGTTCAATACCGGTGCAAGCACCTACCAGAAGCGTGCATTCAATACAACAGCAAAACAAGAGTCCGTTTCAATCAAAATTTATCGTCAATGTTGTTTCTGAGCATCGCTTCGATAAATGCATGAACCCATATAATTTTCCAAGTCAAACTAAATGGAAAATCTACAGGTGCCAACTAAACTCTCACGAGGAAACTTGTTGTTGTTCATGTAACTCTGATGCTATGTTCGAAGTGATGAAGAGCTTGTATGACTGTTACAAAAAGAAAAATTGTGACCACTGCGAATGTATACTATGTGGTCATTTACAAAAAGAAGAGAGGCAGCTGGGCGAAATGAGAAAATCACTGGCTTCAGTTGGGATCGACACAGCCAGTGCAAAAGAAAGAAAAGATAAAATTAAGAAAGCTGAAAAAGCAATCGAAGGTAAGACTCCTGCAGAAAAAGAAAAAATTCTCAGAGAAATGGCTAAAACTAGACAACCTTTACCAGAAGGAAAAACACCATCCGAAAAAGCTTTGATAAAGAAAATAAGGGACGACCTTGGCTTACCTCCGGAACCTAAAACTACAGCAGATAAAGCAAGAATGAGAAAAGCAGAAGCAGCAGGTATAATAACACCTTTAGAAGGAAAAACTCCAGAACAGAAAGAGAAAATATTAAAAGCGCAAGCTGCTCTTGGTATTCCGCTCCCAGAAGGTAGAACACCATCTGAAAAAGCATTAATTAAAAAGGTACAAGCCGCGGCTGGAATACCCGCGGGAATTCCATCTGAAAAATTGAGGAAGGCAAGAGCCGCAGGCCTCATTACACCACTCGAAGGAAAAACCCCAGAACAAAAAGAAAAGATACTAAAAGGATTAGCAATGCATGGCATTCCTCTACCTGAAGGCAAAACACCATCAGAAAAAAAATTGATTGATAAAGTTCGCAATGATCTTGGCTTACCCCCTGAACCGAAAACAAAAGCAATGAAAGATAAATACGCTAATGCTGCTAACGCAGGTTTTCTGCAACCATTGGAGGGAAAATCCCCTAAAGAAAAAGAGAAAATTTTGCAGGGCTTAGCTAATTTAGGAATACCGTTACCCGAAGGAAGAACACCATCAGAAAAAGCATTGGTAGCTAAAGTAAAGGCAACAATTGGCCCACCATTAGAAGAAGCTACACCATCAGAAAAATTAAAAAAAGCTAAAGCAGCAGGATTACTGACGCCACTGAAGGACAAAACACCAGAACAAAGAGAAAAAATATTAAGAGGACTTGCAATGGCAGGAATACCACTTCCCGAAGGCCAAACACCATCTGAAAAGAAACTCATCGGAAAAGTTCGTAACGACCTTGGCCTCCCCATTGAACCTCCATCAAAAGCTGTAAGAGACAAACATGAACAAGCAGCTAAGCTTGGACTACTTCAACCATTAGAAGGAAAAACACCTAAACAGAAAGAAAGGATATTACAAGGACTCCATGACATGGGTATACCCTTACCTATTGGACGAACGCCATCAGAAAAATCTCTTATAGCGAAAATAAAAGCCGGATCCCGTGCGCCTTCAGTAGCATTGGCACCATCGGAGAAAATGCGTAGAGCAAAAGCGGAAGGTTTAATAACTCCTCTCACAGGAAAAACTCCAGCTCAAAAAGAAAAAATATTAAATGGACTCGCTAAGCACGGACTTCCACTTCCCGAAGGCAAAACGCCATCTGAAAAGAAACTTATTGATAAGGTTCGTGCTGATCTAGGTCTACCCCCTGAACCCAAAACACCTGAAATGAGAGATAAATATGCAAAGGCTGCTGATGCTGGTTTGATGCAACCATTAGAGGGCAAGACACCCGCACAGAAAGAAAAAATACTACAAGGTTTACACGATATGGGAATACCACTACCTGAAGGACGAACGCCATCGGAAAAATCTCTTATTGCGAAAGTAAAAGCAAGACCACGTGCGCCTTCTGTGGCATTAAAACCGTCGGAGAGAATGCGTAGAGCCAAAGCGGAAGGATTAATAACTCCACTCAAAGGAAAAACTCCAGCTCAAAAACAAAAAATATTAAATGGACTCGCTAAGCATGGACTTCCGCTTCCTGAAGGCCAAACACCATCTGATAAAAAGCTGATTGATAAGGTTCGTGCTGACCTAGGTTTACCCCCTGAACCTACAACACCTGAAATGCGAGATAAATATGCTCAGGCTGCTGATGCTGGTTTAATGCAACCATTAGAGGGCAAAACGCCCGAGCAAAAAGAAAAAATATTACAAGGATTACACGATATGGGAATACCACTACCTGAAGGACGAACGCCATCGGAGAAATCTCTCATTGCAAAAGTAAAAGCAAGACCGCGTGCGCCTTCTGTGGTGACACCCGCGGAGAGAATGCGTAGAGCAAAAGCGGAAGGTTTAATAACCCCTCTCAAAGGAAAAACTCCAGCTCAAAAAGAAAAGATATTAAATGGACTCGCTAAGCATGGACTCCCGCTTCCCGAAGGCCAAACGCCATCTGAGAAAAAGTTGATTGATAAGGTTCGCGCTGATCTAGGTCTACCCCCTGAACCTAAAACACCAGAAATGAGAGATAAATATGCCAAGGCTGCGGATGCCGGTTTAATGCAACCATTAGAGGGCAAGACGCCCGCACAAAAAGAAAAAATATTACAAGGATTACACGATATGGGAATCCCATTACCTGAAGGACGTACGCCGTCGGAGAAATCTCTAATAGCTAAAGTAAAAGCTAAGCCTCGTGCGCCTTCTGTGGCATTGAAACCGTCGGAGAGGATGCGTAGGGCAAAAGCGGCAGGATTATTAACTCCTCTTAAAGGAAAAACTCCAGCTCAGAAAGAAAAAATACTAAATGGGCTTGCTAAGCATGGACTTCCGCTTCCCGAAGGTCAAACGCCATCTGAGAAAAAGCTAATTGACAAGGTTCGCGCAGATCTAGGTCTACCCCCTGAACCCAAAACACCGGAAATGAGAGATAAATATGCCAAGGCAGCGGATGCTGGTTTATTACAACCATTAGAGGGCAAGACGCCCGCCCAAAAAGAAAAAATATTACAAGGATTACACGATATGGGAATCCCATTACCTGAAGGACGAACGCCATCGGAAAAATCTCTCATTGCGAAAGTAAAAGCAAGACCTCGTGCGCCTTCTGTGGCATTGGCACCGTCGGAGAGAATGCGTAGAGCTAAAGCGGATGGTTTAATAACTCCACTCAAAGGAAAATCCCCAGCTCAAAAACAAAAAATATTAAATGGACTCGCTAAGCATGGACTCCCGCTTCCCGAAGGCCAAACGCCATCTGAGAAAAAGTTGATTGATAAGGTTCGCGCTGATCTAGGTCTACCCCCGGAACCTAAAACACCTGAAATGAGAGATAAATATGCCAAGGCTGCGGATGCCGGTTTAATGCAACCATTGGAGGGCAAGACGCCCGCACAAAAAGAAAAAATATTACAAGGATTACACGATATGGGAATCCCATTACCTGAAGGACGAACGCCATCGGAGAAATCTCTCATCGCGAAAGTAAAAGCTAGACCTCGTGCGCCTTCTGTGGCATTGAAACCGTCGGAGAGGATGCGTAGAGCAAAAGCGGAAGGTTTAATAACTCCGCTCAAAGGAAAATCCCCAGCTCAAAAACAAAAAATATTAAATGGACTCGCTAAGCATGGACTTCCGCTTCCCGAAGGCCAAACGCCATCTGAGAAAAAGTTGATTGATAAGGTTCGCGCTGATCTAGGTCTACCCCCTGAACCTAAAACACCAGAAATGAGAGATAAATATGCCAAGGCTGCGGATGCCGGTTTAATGCAACCATTAGAGGGCAAGACGCCCGCACAAAAAGAAAAAATATTACAAGGATTACACGATATGGGAATCCCATTACCTGAAGGACGGACGCCGTCGGAGAAATCTCTAATAGCTAAAGTAAAAGCTAGACCTCGTGCGCCTTCTGTGGCATTGAAACCGTCGGAGAGGATGCGTAGGGCAAAAGCGGCAGGATTATTAACTCCTCTTAAAGGAAAAACTCCAGCTCAGAAAGAAAAAATACTAAATGGGCTTGCTAAGCACGGACTTCCGCTTCCTGAAGGTCAAACCCCATCTGAGAAAAAGCTAATTGATAAGGTTCGCGCTGATCTAGGTCTACCCCCTGAACCCAAAACACCGGAAATGAGAGATAAATATGCCAAGGCAGCGGATGCTGGTTTATTACAACCATTAGAGGGAAAGACGCCCGCCCAAAAAGAAAAAATATTACAAGGATTACACGATATGGGAATACCACTACCTGAAGGACGAACCCCGTCGGAGAAATCTCTGATAGCAAAAGTCAAAGCAAGACCTCGTGCGCCTTCAGTAAAAGGGACACATTCAGAGAGGATGCGCAAAGCAAAAGCGGATGGACTTCTGACACCCTTGAAGGACAAAACACCAGAACAAAGAGAAAAAGTATTAAGAGGGCTCGCGATGGCAGGCATACCGCTTCCTGAAGGCCAAACACCATCTGAGAAAAGTATTATCAACAAAGTTCGTAATGACCTTGGGTTACCTGTTGAACCTCCAACAAAAGGTATCAGAGACAAACATGATGATGCAGCAAAGGCTGGATTACTATTGCCATTAGAAGGGAAAACACCTGCACAGAAAGAAAAGATATTGCAAGGACTGCATGATATGGGTATACCGTTACCTGTTGGACGAACGCCTTCAGAAAAAGCCCTTATAGCTAAAATAATGGCAGGACCCCGTGCCCCTTCAGTGGCCCTGGCACCATCAGAAAAAATGCGTAGAGCTAAAGCAGAAGGGTTACTTACTCCTCTCAAGGGAAAATCTCCAGCTCAAAAAGAAAAAATATTAAAAGGACTTGCTAAGCACGGAATTCCACTTCCCGAAGGTGAAACCCCATCTGAGGCAAAGCTGATTGATAAAGTTCGCGCAGATCTAGGTCTTCCCCCGGAACCCAAAACACCTGAAATGAGAGATAAATATGCCAAGGCTGCGGACGCTGGTTTCTTGCAACCACTTGAAGGCAAGACGCCTGCGCAAAAGGAAAAAATATTACAAGGCTTACACGATATGGGAATCCCACTACCTGAAGGACGAACGCCATCAGAGAAATCTCTCATTGCCAAAGTAAAAGCAAGACCTCGTGCACCGTCAGTGGCACTGGTACCGTCGGAGAGAATGCGTAGGGCAAAAGCAGCAGGATTATTAACTCCTCTTAAAGGAAAAACACCAGCTCAGAAAGAAAAAATACTTAACGGGCTTGCTAAGCACGGACTTCCGCTTCCCGAAGGTCAAACGCCATCTGAGAAAAAGCTAATTGACAAGGTTCGCGCCGATCTAGGTCTACCCCCTGAACCCAAAACACCTGAAATGAGAGATAAATATGCTAAAGCTGCGGATGCTGGTTTATTACAACCATTAGAGGGCAAGACGCCTGCCCAAAAAGAAAAAATATTACAAGGATTACACGATATGGGAATACCACTACCAGAAGGGCGAACGCCGTCGGAGAAATCTCTTATAGCTAAAGTAAAAGCAAGGCCCCGAGCACCTTCAGCCAAATTAGCACCTTCAGAGAGGCTTAGAGCAGCTAAAGCCGCTGGGTTTTTGACACCCCTAGAGGGGAAATCACCTGATCAAAAGGAGAAAATACTCAAAGGATTGGCAAAATACGGGCTACCACTGCCGGAGGGCAAAACAGCCTCAGAAAAAAAATTAATAGACAAAGTCCGAGCCGAGGTAGGGTTACCACCAGAACCAAAAACACCGTCAATAAAAGAAAAATATGCTAAGGCTCAAGCAGCCGGTATTATAACTCCCTTAGAGGGCAAATCACCAGCACAAAAAGAAAAAATTCTCAGAGCTCAGGCAGCCATGGGATTACCACTTCCAGAAGGTCGAACACCTTCTGAAAAGGCACTCATCGCTGCAATTAAAAAAGAACCACCACCGTCCATTACCACAGAAAAGATACGAAAAGCCAAAGCAGCTGGACTGCTGACACCACTCGCAGGGAAAACTCCTGAACAGAAAGAAAATATACTAAAAGGCCTTGCGAAAGCTGGTTTGCCACTACCCGAAGGAAAAACTCCATCTGAGAAAGCATTAATTAATCAAGTTAAAAAGGAATTCGGTATTCCAGAAAAAACTCCGTCCGAAAAACTTAAAAGGGCTAAAGCTGCAGGTTTACTAACACCTTTAGAAGGCAAAACACCAGCACAAAAAGAAAAAATACTAAGAGGTAGAGCTGCAGCTGGTCTTCCGCTACCTATAGGCAGATCACCATCAGAAAGAGCCTTGATTCAAAAAATAAAAGATGACACCGGTTACGTGACGCCGTCACCATCGGAAAGGTTACGAAAAGCAAAAGCCGCTGGTTTACTGACGCCTTTGAAAGGAAAATCACCAGCACAAAAAGAAAAGATAATTAAAGACATGATTGCAGCGGGTGTGCCCATACCAGAAGGTGAAACGCCATCTGAAAAGGCACTAATAAATAAACTAATTGCTGAGCCACCCCCCAAAAAGAAAACACGTTCCGAAAAATTAAGACATGCAAAAGCTGCCGGATTTCTAACGCCATTAAAAGGAAAAACGCCTGAACAGAAGAAAAAAATTCTTAAAGGTCTTATCAAAGCTGGCCTTCCTTTGCCAGAGCCAAAATCACCATCGGAACAAGATTTGATCGACAAAATTCGTGAAGAAGCTGGTCTCCCCCCCGAACCAAAGACGCCTTCACTAAAGGAAAAATACGATAAAGCCTTAGCTGCCGGAATAATAACTCCGCTGGAAGGTAAAACTCCTGCAGAAAAAGAAAAAATATTAAAAAGACTTCACGATGCCGGAATACCTCTACCAGAAGGAAGAACGCCTTCTGAAAAGTCCATGATAAAAAGAGTACAAGAGTTGCCTAAACCATCAAGAATCTTATCTGAAAAAATGCGCAAAGCAAAAGCCGCCGGCTTGTTGACGCCTTTGGAAGGCAAGACGCCAGAACAAAAAGAAAAAATTATGAGGGGATTAGCTGAACAAGGTTTACCACTTCCCGAAACAAAAACACCATCAGAGAAAAAGTTAGCAGCAAAAATTCGCAAGGAACTTGGTCTCCCACCCGCACCCAAAACTCCTTCGATGAAAGAGAGGCACGATAAGGCCGCCGCCGCTGGCGTACTTGTACCCCTAGAAGGTTTGTCGCCAGCGGAGAAAGAAAAAGTTCTTAGAGCTCAGGCAGATTTAGGCCTACCGCTCCCAGAAGGAAGGACCGCATCTGAGAAATCATTAATTGCAAAAATAAAAGCTGAGAAAGCGCCATCAAAAATTTCATCAGCAAAGTTACGAAAAGCAAAAGCTGCTGGTTTGTTAACACCATTGGAAGGCAAGACTCCGGCTGAAAAGGAAAAAATTATACGGGGTCTGGCGGAAATTGGATTACCCTTACCTGAAGGTAAAACACCTTCTGAAAAGTCCTTGATCCACAAAGTGAGGACAGAACTTGGAATACCTCCGCCAGCAAAAACAGCCTCGGAGAAATCAGTAGTCCGCAAAGCGAAAGCAGAAGGCCTGTTCACTCCAATTACTGGTAAATCACCTGCCGAGAAGGAAAGGATACTTAGAGGACTCGCTGAAGCAGGATTACCGTTGCCTATCGGTAAAACGCCATCAGAGAAAGATTTAATAAAAAAAGTAAGGGCTGAAGCTGGACTGCCACCAGAGCCGACCCCTTCGGAAAAATTGGGAAAAATAAAAAAGAAATCCAAGAAAGTTGGCGCTGAAAAATCAAGGAAATCAGCAAAGGCAGTAGGGGCCGCAGGCGCATTCGGAGATATTATAAAGGCAGAAACTTGCGATCGTGGTTGCGGTTGTGATAAAAAGAAAATCAGATTTAAACATAGTTACGTAAAGATCAGAGTAACATCGCCAGACATATCCGCTCTCTGCCCTTGTCCTGATGAATGTATTCCAGGCGTTAAAGCAGGTGCCTTTATTGACAATGAGGGTATAAAAGTTACGGTTGGAAGAGCTATCGGCGTACCTTTATACCCAATGAAGTGCAGCAACCCTCTAATACTTGACGAAATTAAGTCTAACAGCGATCACTGCCTTAAGCCCAAGAGCTCAGAAAATTATTTACATACCATAAATAAGTCTATCAACAAATTCCAAAATTCTGAATCGAGACTCAGTAGTAAATTTGATTATAGTCTGGACACCAGTAGTTCCGATTTAAGTCCTAGTACCAGACCATATAGCACTGAAAGTGAAAATATGTACCTACAAAGTAGCACACCACCCTATGAAGGGCGATCTAGTAAGTCTGATAGGATTGTGGAGAATTTGAGTCGACTTCAATCATCGGGTGATATTTACAGAGGCCCAAAGAGCAAATCCACTGTGAGCAGTTTTGATTCCATTCTAGTCATAAAAAGTGAGACTTCATTAAGTTTGAACACAAGTTCTAGCGAAAGTATAGACACTATGAGTGAGATCTCGATTACTAACAGCAGCGTTTCATCTTTTTCTACGCATTATTCCGGTTACCGGCTGTCCGAAGATCTTTTGAGCGTTAGCTCGCTTGAGAAACCCCGAAAAAGGTAATATTAATTTTATTCTTATCCATATCTACATAAGTATACATAGAACAAAAAGCCGTCTTTAAGTTCTTTTAGGCTACTCTACTGAATTCAATTAGTACTTAGTAGGTACATAATCTAGTTTATTTAGTTATTTAAACTTGATGTACATAAAAATATGTTTCACAAGTTTATTTTTAACTACGAGTTACCTACTTAGCTTTAAGTGGCTAGACCCGCCGTGTGACTAACGTTCATTTATTTTTTTCGAATCCAGTGCGAATTTCCAAAAATACTTTCTTAGCGAATGCCTACGTCATTAACTGTGTGTTAAATTTCATCCCAATCGGTTGAATAGTTTAAGCTGTACGTTGATAGAACAGTCTGTTGGTCAGGCACCTTTTCCCTTTATACATACAGATTTATATTGCTGCCAAACTAGGTCATAATGATTCATACTTTATTACTTTCTAATAGTAATAGCATCGAGAGTTTCAACACTCCTATATTAACTCGGGGAAACAAGATTAGAAGAAGCATGAGAGGAATATACCCACAAGATGAATACATGATCTTTAGGATGTGTGAAACAAGGCTGAATAAAAACAGTGACAAGTTTAAAAAAAGTACAGTACCAGAACATGACGAACCCGTCGTACTCATCAACCAATTGGCGAGTAAACTCGATATAAAGAAGATATTGGACAAAATTCTGACAAGGAAGAAATTCTTCGATGCTTCCTCTATATTCATAGTAGTTCCTACGTCTGATGATGATGAGGAGGAAAACTCTTCCGATGGTTTTTCAACAAGTTTCCAATCAAGTCAGAATGACTCCAACGTGAAGACGACCACGGTGGATTCAGGTACTTTACTTAATTCTGTTTAAATGTATAATTACTTCGTATCTACTAGTTACTATAGAATCGGATCTACTTTTATAATGGGAACGTATACAACACGTTCCATACACACAACATTCCCAAACTTATTAATTATTCGGTGTCTTAACAGTACTTAGAATTATTGCCACCTCTTTGTTTTCAGTCTATTTTGATACTTCCTGACCACTACCAAAGTATAACCAAATCAGTCGCACAGCCTTAATTATAACAATAAGTTTTTAAAATTAGATCGATTTGTATCTCACCAACTGCCAACAACTTCGTTACCAACTTCCAGTAGTCTTCCATTTATTTAAACAATCTTTGCAGATCCAACCCTGAGAAATTTTTCAACTACCGAACGCAATAAAAGCAGTGTATGTGGGAAAGGGAAAAAGTTTTACATGCAGGAAATATTATCTTGTTACGATAAAGGAACCATGTTTAATAATGAAAGTAAGACCGTTAAAGTTTTTAGACACAATGAGAATAAAAGGAATAAGATTTGTCAATTTAGCGCACCGATAGAAAAGAGTGGCCATGTTGTCGGTACAGACACCACGGACAGGCCATGTTGCTGCTGTTCAAATAGATCTACTTCTGCCGTCAGTACTCAAAATCGCAGTTCTAAAGATCAATACGTAGCAAATGTTTTGTCTAGTAAAATCACGACCCTGATCTTTAAAGGTGGGTTTCGGTGTATTTTCTAATTAGCTCGATTTAAAGAACTCTAAGCGCGAGGCCACACGATACGTTAACGGTGCGATGCGGCACCACATCGCAATTAATTCGAGCTATACGGGTCGATACGGCGCAACAGTACAATGGTGCCGCAACGATAATGACTCAGTGTGTAGAGCTCACCGCATCGTCAACGCATCATCATGTAGCCTCGCTCTTGCTATATTCCCATTATGGAACTTAGGAATACTGGTACCACGTAATTTCTTGTAGAATGTATTTTTGTAATATGGTCCAAAGAACCATCGTCGGTCATGGGCGCCTCACCAAGGTTAAAAGATAATAAGCAACAATGAGTTCAAAACTCACCGTTAGGCTGTCTGTTCATAGAAGCGGTGCGAGTAAACGGGGCGGAGAGGCAAAGCCGAGTGTCAATGTCAACTGAATCATAGAAAGCCAGTCAAGTTTGCAAGCGATACACCATAAGGCATACTTTACCGCAAACTTGCTCCAGGACCTCTCCACAATCCTGTTCCGCAACCCGACTCAACGGTCTTATATTCCTCCGCTTCAGTGGGCAGGCAATCTTTCGTGTGGACTGCAATAAATAACCATGTCAACTATTCTTACAAATTCAATGTTATTAAATATTTCAGGTCAAAAATCAGGCTTCTGTTTATCGGACATAAGTACGCGGCCCCAAGTGTCACGTTTATCATTCAATCGATCACGATCACCAGCACTTTCGAAGTGCGGTCCCGATATCTGTCCTAGCTTTTTAACTGATCAAAATAAATGTAATATCTATGAATATCCCGACACAAGTCGAGGGTGTGACTATCAAGAAAACTACACAAATCCAAAACTACTAGACTGTTTTTGTCCAGAAGATTTGGGGCCAGTCACAGTAGCGAAGTCTGTAGATATACAATCATTCGTGTCGTATCGAGGAGGTAAATATCGATCGCTACATTTTTATTCAGAAATTTATCTTGGTTCTACTGTTCTCTTTATAATTAAAACTACTTGTACTGTTTACTTGATAAAATATAGTATCATAATAATAGGCTGAAGGTAGGAAATTGCTTCTAGATAGCCCACAGTAAGTAGTTTGTTAGTTATCAAATTTCTAAGATTGAGGGCCTATTTCGCAGCTTACTGATAAGTTCCCGTTAAATTCTTTGGTCGATAATTTCATACAAATTGTATTCCATTTTCGAATTTATCCGGCAGTTAGCGGCTATACAGAGGTGGTGACACAGGCTCCTATTGTAGCTCATTTTAGCACCTATCTAACATACTATTTACTACTTTATACAATAGGTAAGGAAAACGATTTCGACTTAAAAGGAGCGAAATGCGCCTACGTCGAGAATAACCTTAGCGAATTCTGTCCATGCAAAAAAAGGAAATCGGAACTTGGAGAAATAACGCAAAATAGCTCTCTTGGAAGTTCACGTTTGAAAAAGACAAGGTTCAGAATCGAAGACAGTGTCACAGACGACTGTCTCGATGTTTTAGAAGCTCAAAATGTAACGCCCACAAAAAAAATGAAATCTCAAAATAAAAAGGCCAAAAGTCCTAAGTCTCCTAAAATAGATTGTCAATGTAAAGAAAACCCAGTCACAGACCAGAAGCCTCCTGAAACTCGGGAGCAAAACCAAATGGCTTCCGGGAGTTCATCGAATGAAAAGCAGCAGCCAAAGAATATATATTGTGAGTGCAAAAAAAAGCTAGGAACAGTCAAAGACCAAATGGCTTCTGGAAGCTCATCAAGTGGAAAGCAAGAGAGTTCGGAACCAGTCTGCGTATGCGAAGAAGCAAACCCAACCCCAATAAAAAAAAATATGGCTTCCGGGGAATCGTCGAGCAAAAAAACTAAAAACAAAGCAAAAAAAGATAAAACAGTAGAATGCCAATGTAAAGAAGAAATCCCAGGTGTCGTCACAGATCAAAAGCCTGAACCAAATAAACCACCTGAAACATCTAAAGGACCAGCAAAATTGTCCACTCAAGTAGATTGTGCATGTGGCTCCGGAATCCCGCAGGATAAGAAAGCTCAAGAGAAATTGACAGAAGATAAGCCAAATCAACCCCAAAACAAAAAAATTGATTGTGCATGTGACTCCAAAATCTCACAAGGCCAACCCCAAGACAAACAAAAATCTGACAAACCATCCCAAGAAAAAACTGGCAAAGATGTGGAAAAAGTCACTTGCAAATGTTATGATAAAAAGAAAATGGTATCTCAAACGACGTCCGATACAAAATCTCAAACTGAAGAAATTACACCTGAGAGAATGTATTTACCTGGACTGGCAGAATACGAAGGTCCAATTCCTTATGAAGGAATTGGGCCAAGCTGTGGGTGGATAAACACAGGAGAGTTCATGAAAATGAGATCAGAATTAACTTTAACAACTTCGGGATTTAAAGTCTTTCAGAAGAAAAAACGAGTAAAGCCGGAGGAAATTGAATTGGACTTCGAAGACGCCATCAGATACTATGCTACCATGAATCCAGAACGGTTCCGAGACTTGATGCAGGAGAAACCACGTTTTAAACTTGAAGAATCTGAAGACGAAGACGACAAAGTCAACAAAGTCAACAAAGACAACAAAGACAACAAAGACAACAAAGACAACAAAGACAACAAAGACAACAAAGACAACAAAGACAACAAAGACAACAAAGACAACAAAGACAACAAAGACAACAAAGACAACAAAGACAACAAAGACAACAAAGACAACAAAGACAACAAAGACAACAAAGACAACAAAGACAACAAAGACAACAAAGACAACAAGGACAAAAAAGACAAAAAAGACAACAAGGACAACAAAGACAACGACAAGAAAGGTAAAAAGGATAAAAAAGAAGGAAGTAAGGATAAAAAGGATAAAAAAGGTAAAGATAAGAAAGGGAAAAAGAAAGATGAAGATGAAGTAGAAAGCCAAGATAAAAACGTTGGAACTGATGACAAACTAAAGGATACAAGCTGTAATGAAGAAGTATCCTGTAAGTGCCCTTATGGACCCATTCCCCCACCGATTTTTTACGACACTACATCGGAGGACTCGTCCTCTGATGAGTCATGGCAAGGATTCAAGTTGTCAATTGGAGGAAAAGGCTCTGGTGCTCCAGGTATACCCAAAATCTGGTAACTTAATGATAAGGCTAAATCAATGTACTATATGTAACTGAATAAATCATCGGTTTTTTTTTCTAATTCTGAATAGATATGTTTAACTATTGTTTTAGTACCTATTTTTAATGAAAATCATGTTGTGTACTAGTTTTTTTTGTAAACTTTTATGGTATTAAATACCTAAAAAATATTTATATATTGTTTTCACATTTAGCAGGATAACCTGTAAGTATAATATAAGTAACCCATGATTTTAGTCACTGCAGTTGGTGCAAATCTGTAGTCTTTTTTTTTGGCAAAAATTTGAGTGTGTTTGGCAGCACCTCACCTGCTGGTAAATGACCATGCCGAGGATGGAGCACGCAAATTCAAATAATATCTATTCACTCTCGACTTGAAGGTTCTTAAATTATATGAATCGGGAAACACAGCAGCCGGCAAAGAATTCCAAGTCTACAAGTATTCATATACAATCTGTAATTGTTATGAGGGAAACTGCCGCCTCCTATGAGAGCGAGTTTTGCCTGCTGAAGCGGTAGATACATGGACGGCTTACAGTGTCCGCCGCCCGTTTAGGCGATGACCCTAGAAGGCGGCGTTCATCATGTCACTCAAATAAGACCTAACATTTTGATGGGACAATATGCTCTGTATAGAAAAAAAAGTGTTGATGGTAAAAAAGTAACAAAACACAAGCATTTTTTTGACTGTGACTGTAATGTGACCACTGCCACTGTAGTGTATATATTATGATAATCCCTAAAACTAGCTAGCAAAGCCTTTATTTAATGTAACATTGAATATCTTTGGTTTTATTGAAATTATATAACTATAATGGCGTTGCCATAGGTGGGCCACCTGCTTGTCTGCCAATGTAGGCAATAAAAAAAAGTTAAAATGTAATAATGTTGTAATGCTCCAAGGGTCACATCTACAGCCACCATCTAAAAAATTCTATTTTTCTTCCTCAGTAATGAAGAAATTTGGACAAATAATGAAGAAATTTCAATATCAAACTGGGATGCATACATAGTAATAAAAGTAGATAATCAACATATCTATCTATACTGCATACTATGTACCTGTAGTATTTACCTGCACCCGCAGTAAGATTTTTCTCAATCCCATCTTAATGGTCATCTATGTTTGATATGGTACTGCTGTGTAAAATTTATAGCTTTCAGTCAGTGCCAGTGTTACTAATCAAGTTCAAATAGTATATTCTCAGTTATAATATGGGAAATTAGCCCCATCCAATTTTGGAATTTGAGCCACCATAACTAGAAGTATGACATAAGAATATTATCATCCTCCTAGCCTTTTTTTCCAACCATGTTGGAGTCGGCTTCCAATCTAACCAGATATGGCTGAATGAGTGTATTTTACACAAAGAGACTGCCATCAGACCTCCGCAACTCCAATTTCTGGGTGATACCAACAAGACAAGAGAATAATTATATTGAAACAAATAATATTAATCATTACACTTTAATCATAGCTCAATTGTGTTACATATAATGATACAAGTATCATAAAATAATTAAAAAGATTATTTGAACTTACTACTACATTGGTGGTCTTCACAGCACACATGATTCCATTTCCTGGGACACCCAACCGTGCACACCATGTCCCAGGCAGAAGCAACTGAATTGGTTGTATGAACTAATTTCTTCTGCAAGGTTGTACTAGAAATAGCATTCACTATGTCTGCAAGACACATGTGCTGTATGAAGTCTGTCTGTACTTAGAAACAGCTTGCAAGCCTAAAATAGCGTCATGATCATGCATTTTCATTGTTTTGCGATGAAGAAGACAATTGTTGCAAATCTTGCTGTGCAGTCTTTCAGCCTGAAATAACCAATAAATTAAAATAAACAATATTTACATAGAAACCTATAATTAATAATAGAGATAAAAAAACCTTACAAAGTGACTATGATTTTAACTGTGAAAATGGTTTTGTGGGGTTTTGTTTAGGCACGTACCTAATTTTTTTGTCTAATAAAGATACATACTCAATACTTTATTGCATTCCATAATGTTTTATAAAAGTGGACTATAGATAACTTAGAACATTATGGACCCTGTTGGGCACAGCAAAATTAGGAGAGGAAGAGGGTTTAGCATCATTTGCATACATAGATACATACTCTCTAACCGGCAGAGTCGGAGTCTTCACAATCATTCCAAGTTACTGAATGCAACTGTGTAGCTGTACTAGACTACTAACCGATCAAAGGGGTCAGAGAAGAGCATCGGGAAGCACTGTACATTATCAGCCGGCGATTTTTATAGTGGTGATTTTTTTTCGGGTAGAATATAGTGTTTATAGTGTGTTTTTGAAAACCGCAATTCAAGCAAACCTATAGGCTCCGAGAAAAAAATCGCCAAAAGTTTCTTTCGGGCCTGGTGGGATAGTGGGAGTATTAAGGGTGGGGAAGATCGCGTGGCGGGTCAAATCTTGCTAACAAGGAATACTAAGGTCAAGGACATCGCCAAGGTCAAGTTCCAGCCCCAGAGGTCAAGGTCAAAGCAAAAAAATCGTGAGATTTTTAGCATATTTTGTTGAAAGTTAAAGAGAATGATTAACGCCAAGGTCAAGGTCACACATAGGTAAAAATGTTACTTTTTAGTCTTCAAGTAATATTTTTGACCTGTGTGACCTTGGCCTTTGCCTGACCTTGAAGTGACCTTGAATGTGGATGAGTACAGACTTGTACTCATCCACATTTTAAGGTCATTTACAAGATTGAGGCAACAAGGTGCAGTTGACGGAGCCCCGCTGCGCGGGGCTCCTATTTCTGTGTTAAGGGTTTAAAGTAACCTAACACGAAGGGGATAACGGGGGCTTTGATCGCTCGCTGCGCTCGCTCTCTAGCCCCCGTCACCCCCTTCTAACCTAATCTATCCGAGTTGGGGTGCCCCGATTCCCGAGCTCGCTTCGCTCGCTCTTGCATCCTAAATTCTTCTAGTTACTATTCACTCTTTTTCATAATCACTTTCGTAATCACTAGTTTTGCTAAGTTAAGATGTCTTAATATCTAATTTTATTGTATGAATGTCCAAAGAAACCTAAGTTACCTAAGTATGATAATGTGGTGTGTATTCCACAAATAGCGTTTCGTTTTTCAAATTTTTTTCAAAATTATTAAAAGTGAAATAAGTAATACTTTTGTTTTTAATTTTAATAATCACATTATTTGCATAATTCCATTTAATTGCAGGCTTATCTATTTAAAAATAAAATTAAGTGTTAAACTAAAGCATTATTATTAAAAAAAAACAATTGAATCCACTGTCACTTTACCTAGAAGTAAAACGAAACGACCAACGAGTGACATGTTTACATTATCTGTGGTATGTTGTGTTATGAAATGCGTGAATTTATTGGAAAATAATTGAAACTTTAGGATTTTTTTTCTCAAAAACACTGCGGTTGCTTGAATTGAACCTGTTGTGAAAGTGTATAGTTAGAAGAGTTCTACACGAAAAAAAAACAATGAAGCCCTAAATCGCCGGCTGATAATGTACAGTTGAGCCGAGCATCGTCTTAGAGAAAGAACTTATTGTATTGAATTTGACGGTTTACGAACCCTATGAGGTAGTCCAAATATTCCCAATCACAAATCTGTAAATTTTAGCTGTCCATTTCATTTCTATTCGGCATTTTATATTGAAGAAGAGAAAAAACCAACGAACGAAAACAATAATAAACAAGCACAAGCACAGTTGACACTGACATATGTCTGACAGAGATATATAATACAGATTACCTAATGGTTATTGTAGTCTGTGGAAGCAACCAAATTAGGGGCGCGATCCCATCTCGCTCTTCAGCAGTGAGAGAACGAGGAAGAAGAAGCAAGGTTATTGGCACATGATTGGCACATTGCATAGATTTATAATATACTCCATAGTTACATCTATATAAAGTCACATCACAGTTAACACACTACAAGTCTCAAGTCTCAAACTTTATTGTGTTAACTGCTTCGAACTGTGATGCAGTGATGTTACTTTAGACTATCTAGTACTGGCAACTCTGATGTAACCAAAGAATATCCGGTTGTAATTATTTAGCTAATAAATAATAATTTTAAAATACTAAGAGAACATGCTTAAATCGTAGATAAATAATGGCTCAAATAAAAAGTCAAACTGAAAAGTAATGATATTATCTAAAAACACGTGGTGCTTGATGTCGATGGGGGCTATCGCGTATGAATCCGTCGCTAGAGGCGCTTGTGTAGTGTGAGGTCTTCGAAATGTCAAATGTCTGGCTGGTGGGTTATATTTGGCAATAACTCAGATTTACTATGGCAAACACGAGTTACGAGTCAACGAATGTCAGTAATTTAAAAGCGGAGCTAAGAAAAAGAACTTAACTTATGTTCTACTTTTTTTCTAACAAAACGAAATTGCGCGACACTATAGCATGGCCGATATGTTGACGCCACGGTTACATTGTATTAAATTAAATATTATTTAGGTGTAAACTTTGTTTTCACGCGCGTATTAACAAATTTTGAGTGCCAAACTTCAGGACCTCACTCAACAGCTGCGCCATCTGGTGAGACAAAAAACGATAGCCCTCATTGTTATTGTTTATTCGTATTTTATTGCCAGATATTGGTAGATGTAGTCATTTTGAAAATAATATCTTAAAACGCCTTTATGCAATAATTATCTTTTAGTAGTAAAGTCCTGAACTTAGTTCGTAACCATCTATGAATTTCTTTTAGACTGAATGAACTAAATTAATTAAATGTAATGGGAAACTGCATTTTCATCCCGCTATGTGGCGCATTACTGCTGGTACCTGACGTCCTGTCAAATCTCATACATATTTTTTATTCACACTTTAAAAATAATAATAATAGTCATTGAACTCAATGTTCTTTGACTCAATGTTCTCAATGATCTTTGAGGCATTCTTGATAAGAATGCCTCAAAGTTCGACTATTATTCGGCGTTTAATTGTAAAAACCAAGGGATACACCGATTATTTAAATTAACTACAGTTGGGAGTTAATATAAAGGCGAAGTTAAACTGTATTCACGAGATTTTAGTAATTTACACATGATCTGCTTTCACCTTGCGATTAGAATAACCTTTTTTCCAGTCAAAGATGCATTAATTTTCCCTAGCCTATACCTTTTAATTGAGCTTATACTCTTATAGGAATAGTTAATTAGCTTTTATTTTACCTCAAATCAAGGTACTAGCAGCAGTAGCGTCCTCTACAATTAGCTTTTCCTTTCCCTCACCATTCAGATCATTCTTCACCATGGAACTAATATGTCAAACTTCGTTACACTTCGTTTACATCTAAGTATACTTACTACTTCCATGTTCTTCACTTCGTTCTTGTCATGACCATACAATATGTTGCCATTAAAATATTAGAATTTTTATTCTAATATTTTAATGAATGTGGTGCCGTACCACAAGCACAAAGTCACAAACAAACTAATCAAACAATCTCACATCACATCACTTTAGTCGCACACTGTCACAGTGTCACGTCGTCGTCCCAATTCGCATCACTACTCTAGTACTCTATTAACTTTGTCTTGCAGAGCTTGTGACAGACATTTTTGAAATATTATTTCTAAACATTTTGTTTCTTCTCCAATATGAGTAAGTACATTTATTTAAATAAAGTAATGTGTATTTTACTTGGTTGTTCATTTTTTCTTTGCTTGTTGTTTATAAACAATAAACTTTTCATAACATTGCACGTGTCGGGTCGGTACGTTTAGCAGTATTTTCTGTAAGTTGAATATTGTTTATTTGCATCTTTAAAGTAAATCAGCTATTTTCTGCTCGCTAATTATGCTTCGGATGAGTTAACTATGGGCTAGCCGTCTGTACATTAGTTTATCGAACGATTTTTTTTATAAGATAACGGTTTTTTTTTTTCATTGTTGTATCAATGATGTCTACCTGACTATCCCGACGCTGTTGAAAAATAATGTCGCTATTGTTGAAATTGATAATATTTTTTTACTCTCTGACTTTGACTCACTAAAAATAATCAGAAATGGTTAAAACGGCGCGCGATTAAGTCAAGGAGTTGCGGCACTCACCTTTTAAAACTGTATATAAATCTTTTGTAAGCATAACTGGCTTGTAATAATTGATCGTAATGTCATCGCCGCCGATTCGTAAGTCTTGTACATATAGGTAGACTAATTACAATTTTTATTTAAGTATGTAAGTATGGTTTCAGGCAAGCACAACTGATGTAAAAAATATTATTATCACATGAAAAGTAAAATATTGCCTGTATTTTATTAATTTATAAATTTTACTGAATATAACTGAGTGAATTTGTAAACTAAAGACAAATTAAGTTTTGCCCCCTCGCCATTTCATAATGAAATTTCTTGCCAGTTCTCCATATGATGTACCATGAGCAACTAGGTATATAACTGGTTGTGTGAGGGTATGTGACATTTATGCATTACTAGCTTTTGCCTGCGACTTTGTTCCCATAGAAGTTGAATTTTCCCTCATTTTAGGAACTTTTTAATTGAAACCCCACTCCTATTGGTCATAGCGATGATATATAGCCTATAGCTTTCCTCCTTAAACAGGCTATCTAACACTGAAAGATTTTTTTAAATCGGACCATTAGTTCCTGCGATAAGCCCATTCAACCGAACAAGCAAACGAAACCCTTCAGCATTATAATATTAGTATAGATTAAATTACAACTAATTTTGAAATAATCTTTGATTCAGCAACGCTCATGGACACAAACACAGGACCCCGGGTACAGAAACAATAGCTTTAGCATGTATGTAAATTGTGAATTGTAAAGTTTAAGTAAGAGAAGATCAAGGTGTAAGACCAGTAACAGCATAAAATACATCATATAACTTAAAAGTTATGTGATGTAATAATATGAACATGTTGCATTGCCATGTGATTACGAAATAATATTCACATTATCTATATCTATACTAATATTATAAAGAGGAAAGATTTGTTTGTTTGTTTGTTTGTTTGTAATGAATAGGCTCCGAAACTACTGGACCGATTTCAAAAATTCTTTCACCTTTGGAAAGCTACATTATCCCCGAGTAACATAGGCTATATATCATCACGCTACGACTAATAGGAGCGGAGTAGTAATGAAAAATGTAGCAAAAACGGTGAAAAAATTATAAGACCACGCGGGCGAAGCCGCTGGCGGGAAGCTAGTAAAACATAAAAGTAAAGTTCATTTAACATAATATTTCCTCATTACTTCACTCATTTGGCACAAAATTGCCATTCTCAAATCTTCATGTTTCCTTTATGAAACTAACATTATCATGGAAACCCATTCTGTGAGTGGGTTTGATATCCGCACTTAGTCCCATTATTGGACCATTGTATATGTTTTATGAAACTAATGCATGCATTTAAAATCTCTAGGATATTATATTAATATCTTGTTTGACAAATCTGGCACTGACCTATGATTAAATTGAAATACTTTTATGGGACAACCTGTCAATCTTGTCCTGTTGTCCCATCCCACTCTCTTTTGTCAATACAAATGTTGTGGTGGGGATGTGTGGTGGTGGTGTCACAATCATGGTCAGTCTTCTACGGTCTTTTATTTGGAAATGAAAAATGATGGCTTTCCAACTACAGTGGAATCTGTTAATTATGACTTTGCCTATAATAACAAGTAATCGCTGTGCAGATATTGGTTTGCCACCTACCCCTTCCCTGTGACTCTGTGATGTTAGGGAATGTTGGTGAAAATGGGGAAATGGCCATGAGTTGTTAATTTCCTAAGAGTGCTTTATATGATGTTTGCCTAGTATGATTTGGTTTTCACTGCCCTTCGATGTATGGGAAAAACTATATTTAATTCTCAATTCTTAAAAATCCTATTTTAAACTAGAATATTTTTCCTGATGATTTTTGAAAAGAAACCAAAACGAACTCAAAGACCATGATCCTGTTTAAAGTCCTGGTATGGTAGAAGCTATTCAAATGTAACAATATAATGTAATATCGGCAATGTAATGTATCATTTCATCATTCATTCATCATGAAAACCACTTCTGTGAGTGGGTTTGGTTTCCGGACTTAGTCCTAGAGTTGGACCATTGTATGTGTACCATGGGCAGTTTATTCTATCCAGCCCAACCCCCCCCCCCCCCCCCCCCAGAAGCAGATTAATCTTCCCGGCCTCCTCAGTGTGTCCGCTAGGGATCTTGGTGATCCCACCAGGGTATCTGGGTGATGCCTGTGCATTCAAGCAGCATGTGTGCTACCGTTTCCTCAGCCACCATGCACGCTCTGCACAGGGGGCTATCTGTAACGCGTATTGTGTGAAAGTGTTTGTGAAGTGAGCAGTGTCTGGTGATAGTCCCCGCCACCAGGCGCAGGCTTCCTCTGTTCAGCTGCAGAAGGCGTCTGGTCAGTTTGCTGTCCAAAGATGGCAGGCAATATAGTGTAATAACAGCTTTAAACTGACCTGTGACAACTGATGTAATGCATGCATGCATCATAAATAATAAGTTTACAGTTAAAGCCATGTAGAATGCCAAATTGACTGCAGCTATCTGTAACTGTTGGTTGGTAAAAGGCATGGAAATAAAGAATTCTCAATTTGACTTGCTGATGGCAGTGACTGTATTGCAAAATAGTCATGCTGTGCTATGCTGTGTTGTTTTCTAGTACCATGTGAATGTTTTCAACAGATATTACAATCTGGCTTCATTCTATGCTAGCCTTTAGCCTCTAATCCTACTAATATTATAAATGTGAAAGTTTGGATGGATAGATTTGCTTTAATAATTTATAAGAAATACCCAGACAGACAGTTACAGTACATCTCTTGTACTTTGATGAGGATGTCAGGAATATTTGCCTATGACTAGCAGGGAATGTCAAAATGTATTCATAAATTACTTGCTTCATTGGTCTACTTTTGCAGGATCAGTTTAAGTCGCAGATTGTGATTCTGTCAGAAAATTCAGTGGCAACCCAGAGTTTGGATTTGAGGCCCGCCCCATCTTACATGGGTATACTTTGTGTATGGGTATTACACATCTGTTTAACCCTTCTTGAAATGCAATCCAGATGACTAGGCTTTCGAAAGCAGCTCTGCACTGTTTTTCTTATATTAAATAGCTTTCAGCCAGCGGCTTCGCACACGTGGTCTGGATATTTCTTATAACTTTCATCCCCTATTTCAACCCCTTACAGCCTTTTTTTTTCACATTAAAAACTCTAGAGGGTCTAGACTATCTGTGTACCAAATTTCATTTATCGGTTCAGCAGTTTTAACGTGAAAGCGCGACAGACAGACAGAGTTACTTTCGCATTTAATATTAGTAAGGATTACCTGGACCAGCCAGCTCTCTCAGGAGAGATGTAAAACATATAGCCAGATATGTTTTGTGGGCAAATCATGATTGTTGCTTTGCACGTCATATCACGGTAAACGAACTTTCCTAGAAATGAGACCTAGCTACATCGATTTTCTGCCCGGTCGCTTCCGAGAACGCGACCTACAAGCGAATTATTAGGTACTAATTTTCCGCCAGCGGCTTCGTCCGCGTGATTTGGGTATTTCTTATAAGCTATACCCTATGTCACCCGGGGATAGTGTAGCTTCCCAATGGTGAAATAATTTTTCAAATTGGTCCAGTAGTTTCGGAGCCTATTCAATTAAACAATCAACTCTTTCTATCTATACTATATATACTATCTATATCTATACTAATATTATAAAGAGGAAAGATTTGTTTGTTTGTTTGTTTGTAATGAATAGGCTCCGAAACTACTGGACCGATTTCAAAAATTCTTTCACCTTTGGAAAGCTACATTATCCCCGAGTAACATAGGCTATATATCATCACGCTACGACTAATAGGAGCGGAGTAGTAATGAAAAATGTAGCAAAAACGGGGAAAAAATTATAAGACCACGCGGGCGAAGCCGCTGGCGGGAAGCTAGTATTTAATAAGTAAAATGCAGGAAGTTCTCAATCCGAATGTTAATAATCTATCTATACTAATATTATAAAGAGGAAAGATTTGTTTGTTTGTTTGTTTGTTTGTTTGTTTGTTTGTTTGTTTGTTTGTTTGTTTGTAATGAATAGGCTCCGAAACTACTGGACCGATTTCAAAAATTCTTTCACCTTTGGAAAGCTACATTATCCCCGAGTAACATAGGCTATATATCATCACGCTACGACTAATAGGAGCGGAGTAGTAATGAAAAATGTAGCAAAAACGGGGAAAAAATTATAAGACCACGCGGGCGAAGCCGCTGGCGGGAAGCTAGTTACGCAATAAATTTGATTTGATTTGATTTGATTATTTTCCTCGGTCAATTATGTACCGATTGTGAAAATTATTTTTTGTTTGAAAGGGTATACACCCGAAATAGTCCCATTTAAATTCAAAAGGAAAATTCCACCCCTTTAGGCTCAATTCAATGTTTGTTAGAAAGACTAAAACAGTTTATTGTTCGCTTTTTAGCTATAATTTCGTCGGTTTTTATTTTTGTTAGAAGTTGTATGGCTTTCGAAATGTCGCCAAGTTTTAAGTTCTTTGCACATTTTATGGTTTTTGAAACGTGACTAGGTACTTGAGCTTTTTTCTGTTACTTAAACAAAAGTTTCTTCGAAAACAATGTACTTAATGATGTTAGTCGGCTTCGTTACGCAGGAGTTAGCCTGACTTGCGCTACTGTTTATGTGTCACGTGTTTTTAAACCACTTATTTTTATTCCTAGTGACTCAATGGTTTGTCTCTCGATAGAACAGTTTTACACATTTGGTAGTCTACTCTTTATTTAAGACCAATGGCGTTGCAGTGACTTTCCATTGAACTACCATTCAAGGCATTCAAATGTCGTAGACGTACAAACACAGCTTTTGTTAGCCCGGTTGTCAATAATACTAAATTATAAATTAAATAATAATACAGAAGCCATTTTAGCAGCACTCCACCGAACACTATTGGTAGGATATTGAATATTTTGCAGAATACCCAATCTGTCAAAATCTCAATAGAATCTCAGTAGTGTGTCAGTGGAATCGTAATCTTAACTAAAATAGCAGAATAGTTCACGGGTGGACCGTGGACGCCGCGTTATCACCAGTAAACCGACGACGTCTGTGGTCTAGTGGTTCGAGTACCGGACTGCTGATCACGAGGTCGTGGGTTCGATTCCCACAAGACACAAACATTTATGTGATGAACTTAGGTGTTTGTGTTTGTCTGGGTGTTTCTTATATATGATAAGTATGTATTTACAAAAAAAAAAAAGTATACAAGTATTATATCCATTGTCTAGTACCCATAGTACAAGCTCTGCTTAGTTTGGGACTAGATGGTGCTGTGTAAAAATGTCCAAAGATATATAAAGATATATAAAACGTCGCGTGGTCAACCAGAGGACCTCGCCACCATACGCCCGAGGCGATCCGCAGTATTGATGTAGTGAGCGTACATCCATATAAGTTCATAATAAAGAATAGTTACCGCACGAAGCGGTGCGGGTCGGCTGCCGGATGGCTGTAATGAGCTGTGACCTTAAGGCTTTCTTTCCATCAGAGATGTGCACAGTGTACGGTTATGTTTAGCCTGTTTAGGCCAAAATAATGCCCCCTCGAGCATAGCAGTTGCGCTTAGGACCATTAGGCTAATATTTATTTGCTTGCAGCATACGGCAAGTTCCACATATTTTGTCTACTGTTGGATTACATAACAATCAGATCAACGGTATTGAATCGTGGGATAATATACAAGCGAGTGGTGTAACTATGTGAAATATAGAGCAGAGTATGTTCCTCGCACAGCTACCTGGCCTACCACAGCGGGTATAAGTAGCCACAATAGCTTAGCTTAACTCGCTCACTTAGGCTAATATCTGTATATATTAGCCTAAGTGAGCGAGTCAGCATGAACTTACGCTTAGCATCGTCTCTGTAGACGATGCTAAGCGTAAGTTCATGCTGACTCTCTTCTCTGAATCTCAGCCTTAGCTTTCTCCGATGTGCGCGATTCGCGCAAACTACTATTATAGTAAACCAGCTTTCCGCCAGTGACTTCGCCCGCGTTGTGTCGGTATTTCTTATAACTTTCATTCCCGATTTCAACCCCTTACATCCCTGTTTTCGCACTAAAAAGCCTGAAAATGTCCTTTCTCAGGATCTATACTACCTCTGTACCAAACTTCAAATCGGTTCAGTAGTTCAGGCGTGAAAGCGCGACAGACAGACATACAGTTGCTTTTGTATTTATAATAATAGTAGGGACGTAAGGATAGTTGTGCCAAGTATTGCGACCTATTTCCTTTCTCGACGGACTAAATAGTAGTTTCCTGCGTCATGGCTCGTTGAGTGCAGGTTTCATGTACTCAGGTGGTCCGCAGAACGGAAATGGTGCATAGTAGTGGTTAGCAACTTGTCACTTATAGGCAATTGCGAACAATTGGCTCTACGTCGACACCTATGTTATCTGTCAAGCGATGCATTTGTGATCTAATTTTATCTAGCTTCTATTTCTTGAAATTATTATATCTACCACGTTTTTAGCCCTAGCCTTGCCTTTAGCCTTGAAGCTATGTGAAGTCTGTCAACCCACACGGCTTGATATATAATTTTCCACGAATCTAAAATCGTCGTCTGATGTCTGGAGGACTTTTACAACTCAGTGATATTGACGACTTAAGTCGACTAGACGTTATTGAATACCATCCTACGCGGGTTGCGTATTCTTTTGAGTCTGTGAATTGAAGAGATCGATAAGATGCGAGGGCTGTTTGATAAAGCCTTGTATTTTTAGTAAAAAATCTGTTATATTTTGCTACATGTTTTCTTTTTACCTAGCTAATTAGATTCATCAAAGAAATATTGACATCTTTGATATTGACCATCCTTGAAAAATAGGCCTTACTTCAATTCTCACTTTCCTTTTTAACGCCCGACGCAAAAACGACGGGGTGTTATAAGTTTGATGTGTATATGTGTGTGTGTGTCTCTCTGTCTGTGGCATCGTAGCTCCCAAATGGATGAACCGATTTTAATTTAGATTTTTTTATTTGAAAGTTGAATTAGTTGGGAGTGTTCTTAGCTATGTTTGATAAAAATCGGTCCAAGATGGCCGCCGCCACAAAATATCGAATTACAATTTTTTTCACAACTACCTCAATATGGGTATCAAATGAAAGGGCTTGACTAGTAGAATACTATGCACTATGATAAATTTCAAATCCAAGATGGCCGCCACCACAAAATAGCAAATTACTGTTCGTGTCGGGGGTTTTCTAAATTTTTTTAACGAAAATCCTCATCCACCCGGTATTGATTCTTCAGATTTGGGAAGAGTTTACCAGCGCCAGGGATTCTGTCCAGTCAACAAGTTTTTATGTTTAAAGTTTTGAAGTTAGTGTTAGTTACCGTTGTTCCTTGACACTCTCTCTTTGATCTCTTAATTGTTCCTTCTCTTTGGAGCAGGTTTCTCGATAGAAGTCCACTGCTTTGACTGTTGCTTCATTTCTAGCATTAATGGTAGATCCACGGTTTGTCAACCAGGGCTAGGCATTGCTCACGTTTTTGATCAACTGTCAGAAAACCCAACGCCAATTTTACATCCCAGAACGACGACTACTTTAAAAGTTGTCTTCAAAATGTACCATGTAAATGTAATCACTCCTGTTTCCCCGAAGGCTTAGGCAGCGGTGTTCTAATGTACACCCACAGGGCCACAGATAGTGTTTAGGTCTCGGGTAGAGGACGAGCCTATTGCCATTAACTGGGCACAAATCCAACGGGCTGCTACTGAGACTTTCATAGAAAATCCGGGACTTTTATCGTATCAGTCGCGCTTAGGACTGCTGGGCCTAAGCGCGAAAATGCCTCCTTAGGCATTTTAAAAACGTAGTTTTAAATATCTATTTTATTTTCAGTACCCAGAAGCAGTATGACGAAAGACGGCAAGCTTCTGCCGTACCGTCACGTCGCCCCACGCAACAGTCGCGCGAAAAAGGCCAAGAAACCGAAGAAGCATGTCTCCGAAGACGAGCAGAGTGATGACTCCACTGTGGAGGAACAACCGCGCGAGGAACAGCGCAGCCCTTCTCCGATGAAGGAGGAGCCCACTGTCAAGTTACCTGAGGTGAGCACTAGAAGGTGACAGTAGTGTCTTCTGTCTTATGATGGGAGTGAGATAGATACAGGAGGCTATTGTATCAATCAAAATCAAAATAGTTTTATTTTCACATAGAACTTATGCAGGCACTTATGAAATATCGAAACTACGTGCACGGTTCCAAATTAGTCGTTTCCTATGGAGAAAAACCGGCAAGAAGCTCCATGGTTACTCTTTCCAAAAGGATCCAAGCGTCAATTTTATTAAAGGTCTCTCCCCCTTAATAAAATTGACGCTTGGCCAAAATGTAACCAAATTTTTATCAAAATGGCGTCTGGTTGGAATACCACGCTCCATAGAAAATTTTTGGACCGCCCATTAAATTGTTTGCAGCTTACAGACGACTCCAGAAGTATCATTAACGCGTTAGACCTCAGTAATAATTCACTGGCTAGATTGCCTTTCAAACAGAAACAATAATGTTAGCACATTGCTTAGCGGTAGAGTATTTGGCAAGCGGTACTAACTACCCCAGAGAAACTCCAGCACGAAGTTCAACGACAATAAAAAAAGAATAAAAAACATTCTTTATAATTGCATATATATTTCTTGTTCCCAGGAGGTTCTGCGCGCCCTGTACAAAACGCCTGGCGTGCTCATGATCGCGGGGCTCGTGTCCTGGGACCTCGTAGCCCGTCGCGACAACAACCCGACTAAGAGGACCCACCCCAACCTGTACACCTTCCATAAATTCACTGATCGCAAGGTAAGCCATGACGGGGCTGAGATATGGAAAGCAAGTGGAGTGCAAGTCATGTTGATACTCAATACTTTACTCTTATGCTTTTAAACTCAAAGCAATGAGCGTACATTAGATCATTCGTTCTGATCGACTTAAATTTTATCGTTCTATGTAAAGATATTCCTTAGGCACCTTCTTGGGATGAGAGAATCGCAGTAATATTCTTGCCGTGATACAAACTTCTGTAGCGGACTGTGAATTTTGGCCCGTACGGGTCACCGTATGGGTCAGACACATCCAGTTTCCAAAAAAAATATCTGGATCACACAATTTATCTCGCGTGAAGAAATTATTACCTTCTACTATACGGTGGATTTGCTTACTAAAGATAAGATTTTGATTTGACATAACGTCTAAACATATAATGTCAAAATTGTATCTCTAATAACCAAATCTATTTACAGATTTGATATAGGAAACGGCCCTTAATCTGTAGTTTCACTAAGGCTGATATTCAGAGACTTGACTTAGCATGAACTTACACTTGTCAAATGTCAAATTGTAATACAAATTTGACATACGGAAGCGTTACTTTACGCTTAGCTTCGCGTCTGAATATTAGCCTAAAACGTTACCTACTTAACTTGCAGTACCGCTTCATAGCCAGCAGCTGCTCGGCCGGCCACTCTGTGTTGGTGGACGAAGAAGGAGAGGTGTACACCTTCGGTAAGTATTTTGCTGTTTTTTCTCACAGAACCAGGGTTCAGGGCCCGAGCCTGTCGTGGTCGTGGCGAATGTCAGTTGTACTAAGTGCGGTTCTTAGTCGGCACGGGTGTGACATACTATACGGCCTCTACAGTTGGCATACGACTACAAAGTGAGAAGTCTGAAAAGCCTGGATACTTACCTAGTTAACTTCTTGTTCAAAAATAAACGAATTATGTTACTCACTTAATTACAGTTCTCGCCAAACTTATTGTCTGGGTTGAAGTTGGCACGAGCTAACTTTAACGCGGCCGTAAAAATCGGAGAGAGAAAAATATTGTATTATAATAAATAAAAACGAAAGCTCAAGTCGTAGGCTGTCACTTCATATCATTTATAGCCAATATTTTTCTTTCTCCGATTTTTACGGCCGGGTTAAAGTTAGCTTGTGCCAACTTCAACCCGGACAATAAGTTTGGCGTGAACTGTACCACTTTATAACACTGGATAAAATTACTTGAAATAGGGAAGATTTCTAAAACGAGCAATTCTTTTGCTAAAAAGCTGTTCCAAATGTTGTACTCAATATAATTTTTTTTTTTTTGTACCAGGTCGCAACACTTGCGGTCAACTCGGCTTCGGCGACACGGTGACCCGCAACGTGCCGGAGGTGGTGCCCGCCCTGCGCGGCAAGAACATCATCCACGCCGCCGTCGGCAGGCACCACACGCTCTTTGTGACAGGTATGACATGTACACTCAACAAAAAAGATCAGTATACAGGCAGATTATTACATCTTGTGTTTTGACAAAGATGGTGATTAAAAATATACCTATAAATCTTGTCCTGACAAAAAAAAGCAGTGATAGCCTAAGGGAAATACCACTGGACTGTCAAGTCAAAGGTTTCTCGAGTTGGAATCCAAGGCACACACCTCTGTGTCACAACAAAACACGATTGTTTTCTGTTAAAAGGAAAAGAAACCATGTATAGGATCATTATTTGTGGTCCGTCTGTCACCATCACCACCGAAACGATATTGTAACTCAATTTATAGATTTCTCGAGTTTACCAGATCATCTATTTATTATAATCAAAATTAAAAAATTGTATTATTTTCACATAGAACTTATATACAGGCACTTATCAAATGTCGAAAATAGGTGCACGGATCCAAATTAGTCGTTTCCTATGGAGATGAACCGGCAAGAAACTCCATGGTTACTCTTTTAACCATTGTCTAGTACCCATAGTGCAAACTACTTAGTTTGGGACTAGTTGATGCTGTATAAAAATGTCCCAGAATATACATAGAATACAGTATTGTATTAATATTGATATATGTCGATAACGGCCAAGTGTGGACTCTGCATGTACACAAGCCGTATGCAGTCGTAATGGTTAGTGTGTTTACAGACACGGGCACAGTGTACGCGTGCGGCGACAACAAGTGCGGCCAATGCGGCCTCGGCAACACCACGCCGCAAGTGCTCAAGCCGACCCGCGTCAGATACAAGTAACTATGAACATTTATTACTTCTTTTAAAATGCAAAAATGGTTTTAGTCATCATTATTACGTATGGCATTCATCCTGCGTGGATCAAACCTCTATGTAAGCACCGCAAGTTAATAATGCGCCTGGCGGCCATCTTGGTGACGTAAAAATGACGTAACCGCTCTCAGTACGCGTTAGCGCCACTAGCCGGCTAGTATGGCGGATGACGCCACGTGATTCGTCAATACTAAAACTTATATGAAATTGACTTCTCATACTTACGAATAGTGTTTTTCCGTCAAACTGAGAACCTCAATCGTGGTTGTAAATGTATCTCAAAACAATATTGTTTTGAAGTACTAATTAGTAACTGCCTCGTCAGCCTAGTGGTACTAAGCGCGACTGTTACGCCCTAGGTCTTACGTTGAATTCCCAGGTCGAGCAGTGTTATTGAGTTTTTTTATAAAATTCTTAGTGGAACCTTGGATTTATGCCCCATAAATGGAAATAGGCTCTCCTCTTATTATATGGGACCTAAACATACCGGAAACAGGTAGTACATCTCTGCCTAAGTGTCCGGGGGAATACATGCGTGTTGGTACAGTTCTCGTCAAACTTATTGCCCGGGTTGAAATTGGCACGAGTTAACTTTAACCCGGCCGTAAAAGTCGGAGAAAGAAAAATATTGGATTAAAATGAATCAAAATGTCAGCCTACGACTTGAGCTTTCGTTTTTATTTATTACAATTCTATAATTTTTTTTCTCCGATTTTTACGGCCGGGTTAAAATTACTTGTGCCAATTTCAATCCGGACAATAATTTTGGTGAGAACTGTATATTGTTTAGAGCTTAAATATATCTGTGTTATGTTTGCAGCGGTGCTCCCGTAGTGAAGGTGGGCTGCGGTGCGGAGTTCTCCATGATCCTCGACTGTAATGGCGCTCTGCACTCATTCGGCTTGCCCGAGTATGGCCAACTGGGTAAGTTGGTAGTCACAACACTACCACCACAATAATAGTAATTATTTAACTAATATAAAAAGGTTACATTGGCAAGATGATAATATAATACAGGCTCTTTATAACCACTAGACCATAAAAAATAAACTAGCCTAGCCTATTATAAAAACACCAAACATCCGCAGGTCACAACACCGACGGCAAGTACTTCGTCACCTCGACGAAGCTCTCGTTCCACTTCGAGACGGTGCCCAAGCACGTGGCGCATTTCTTCGAGAAGACCAAGGAAGGACACATCAACATCGTCAAGGACGTCGAAATCGTTGACTTTTCCTGTGGAAATAACCACACGGTAAGATTTTAAGGGTACAGTACAGCATCAGATATATGATATATATATACATACAGTGATCAAAATGATCGGAACAACTAAGAAAATTAAAGTATATTTCAATGGCACAAGGACTACTTCAGAACGAACCCACTACTAGACCTGGCTAAGGCCTTTGACACTGTCCGTATACCGCTGCTTCTAAATAAGCTTCAACGATTAGGAATCAGAGCAGACCAACTCAAAATCTTAAAGGATTATCTTTCCAATCGATCCCAGTGTGTCAAAATAAATGATTATATTATGAGCAATGACCTTCTAGTGTCTTTTGGCGTATCGCAGGGCAGTATTTTGGGCCCTAGTCTCTTTCTAGCCTATTTAAACGACCTTTGCGAATTATTGTAGATAGAAATAATGATTTTTTACAACTCGAAGTAAAAAAAAAAGTTACGGAAAATTTCAACGCAGAATTTCAATGCAGTCCAGAATCATGTACTGAAATGGTATTCGGATGTGCGATGTCCCTTCCACCTTGTTTATCTGTAAATTTATTATTTTTGTTTCCTAGCTGTAAGTTTTCTTAATATTGTAAAAATAAATAAATAAAATGTATGCTCGTACCCCTACGTAACCTTTAATATTGTTACTTGACGTGACAGGTCGCAATAGATTCTCGGAAGCGCGCCTACAGCTGGGGCTTCGGCGGGTTCGGGCGGCTCGGACACGCCGAGCAGAAGGACGAGAGTGTCCCGCGCATGATCAAGTACTTCGACACGCAGTCGCGCGGGGTTCGCTCAGTGCACTGCGGCGGAACTTACAGCCTCGCCGTCAATGAAATTGGTAAAGTATTGTGCCTACCTGCCTACCGTTTATAATATTACTAGCATTCCGCCAGCGGCTCCGCCCGCGTGGTCATGTATTATACATATAAACCTTCCTCTTGAATCACTCTATCTATAAAAAAAACCGCATCAAAATCCATTGCGTAGTTTTAAAGATATATAGGGACAAACAGACGGAGACTTTGTTTTATAATATGTAGTGATATCGAAAGTATTGGTGAGGTACTTCAAAAATTTCAACAGCGTAGTACCACAGTGTAAATAAATCTCTAACAGTGGAACGACTCGGGCGTCTAGACAGGTCAACGATGAGGTGGGTTGCGGGGCAGAGCGGCGTCCCCCCACCGCTTTTTCCCAGGCGGCCCGTCCGCCCGACATACACTGCGCGTCGGTACGGAGTTTCAAGTGCATCGCCATCGCGCTGTCGTTAATATTATTAAATTTATTTCGAATATTGCCGATGCTACAATTTTTCAATAATAATGCGTTCTACTTGTGCAGTTTACGGTTGTTTGCCAACATCGTACAGCAGTAATAAAGGAGAATTGAGATTTAATCGATTTCCAAAGGATGAGAATCGATTAGTGCCTCCTAACCTATTATGTATACCTACCTAAAGTAATATTATTTCTACAGTAAACAGAATAAAGTATCTATCCGCCGCCACCGTGTGTTTAGGTACTTACTAAAATAAATATTTTAACTTTCCAATGGGTTTTGATACAATTTTCACGTATAATAATAATAATGACATTTTTACTAGATTTTTTAGATAAGTAAGATAAGTAGGTACCTATTGTTGGTATTTTACGAGATAATAAGTACTTAAGATTTGGCGAATCTAAACTTATTTATTACTTTATTATCTAAGAACGTAAGTACTTGCAAAATGTTTTTTGTGACAACCCTAAGCTCTTTTCAATTTCGAAATTGTCGGCATTTAGCATCCACACAAAGGAGTTGGATCACTATCCGTTGTTACATTATGGTAGTACTCGGCGCTTGTGTATTACTAGATGTACAGAATTAATTAATTAATTGAATAAACCATTTTTCTTTCTTTCTTTCTTTCTTTCTTTTTACAGTTATCGCCAATCTTATTGTCCGGCTTGAAGTTAGCAAGAGCTAACTTAAAGCCTGCCGTAAAAATCGCAGAAGTAAAAATAACATACCATCACGCCTGTATTCCCCGAAGGGGTAGGCAGAGACGTAGTAAAGTACATCCACATTTCGCTGGTATGTTTAGGTCCCGTGTAATAGGAGGCGAGAATGAAAAATATTGGACTGAAATAAAAACGAAAGCAAGTCGTTAGGCTATCGTTTCAAATCATTTTAATCCAATGTTTTTATTTCTCCAATTTTTACGGCCGGGTTCAAGTTAGCTTGTGCTAACTTCAAGCCGGACAATATGATTGGCGAGAACTGTACGGACATGGAAGAACCAAAAGAAGTATGCAAAAATCGTAGAGTGGCGGTCGGTAGTTGCTGTAATTTCTAGGATAAATTTTTTAACAGAGCAGTAAGGCTCAAGATAGAAAACAATCAGTAATCTATATATATAAAAATAATTCACTAAATTTGTTGCCAAACTCAAAACTCGAGAACGGCTTAACCGATTTGGCTGATTTCTTTTTTGTTGTGTTTGATGAAGTCTGTGGAAGGTTCTTATTGAGAGAACAGGTAAACGCAGGCGAAGCTGCGCACGGGCCGCTAGTACATTATAATTATTGTTCACAGGTGGTTTGTTCTTGTTTGGCCAGACCAAGCGCACTGGCGAGGCGAACATGTATCCGAAACCGGTGCAGGACCTGAGTGGTGAGACACTTGTTATACTTATTATACTACTCCATTGAATATCACATTAGACAGAAAAATTACGACGAAGATAAGAAGAAAGCACAGTGTTCAATAATGAGGGGGTTACCCTAAACTTTAGTCCTTATTGACCAGTACGTGGGTCTCAGGAATCCTAGGACTCCGTCATGGTCGTGATGAAGGTCTGGAATGTGCCATGATTTATGGGCCAAGCAGGTTTTTAGTCGGTATGAGTAAGATATACCCTGCCGCCTTCCCAGGTGGCGGAGATCCATGAGGATATTCTAAAAAGGTATCCTACAACATTGCCAAACGGCAATAACAGCTGTAGTAGCTATAATAGAGTTAATTGCAGTTCAATTTTACAAGAAAACTTATTTGTAGATAATTATATGATGATTGATTGATTACCTTTTTGTAATCACTATATTATCATGTATTTGCGGACGTTCTCAAAAAAGGCAAGGTTAAGAGTACCCTAAATCGACGAGCATGCATGGAGAGGTTAATGAATATAGATGAAGCGAAAGTGGTGTGCCAGGACCGTAGCAAGTGGAAATCTATAGTATCTGCCTACCCCTATGGAAAACAGGCGTGAAGCCATGTATGTATGTATATTATCATGATCATTTTTCTTCAGCACATAACTTTTAACATTACCATCTTTACTGTTGGTGTTTTTACTTGCGCTAAGTATCTAATTTGGTCATACCATATTAGTCCTGCACATCACAATTTTCTTCAAACAGGACGGGAAAAAATTTATGTCAATATAACTATGAAATCCGAAAAATGTATAATTAAAACCGGCGTTCTCAAGCTACCTCTATATTAGTAGGCCTAGCTGAGAAACCTTGCTTCAATTGTGGACTGAAAAGTTACTTTACCGTACTGCCCTAAGTAATGTGTAATCCCACATATTTTCAAAATTATTATGTTTATTTTTTCTTCACTCGTCAGGTTGGAATATACGTAGCGTTGGTACAAGCAACACTTCAATCGTGATCGCTGCCGACGACTCGCTCGTCGCTTGGGGCGTGTCGCCGACCTACGGAGAACTGGTACTTTTATTATCCATGTTGATAATTTTCTATAGGTCCTGGATTTGATCCCCGGGTCGAGCAGTGTTCTTGGGTTTTCTGGGAAATTCCCAGTAGCAGCTCGGAGTCTAGAATTGTGCCCGGTTGATGGCAATAGGCCCGCCCCCTGTTACATGGGACCTAAACATATCGGCGAAATGTGGGAATTCGGGAAATATAGGCTTGATGGTATGTAATAATTTTATAAATGCGAAATGAATGTCTGTCCTTTTACATGCCTAAACTCCAAAACTGACTTAGATACAATTTGGCTCAGAAGCAGGCTGGTTTTACATACACACTATACATACATGACATAATACTGTGTGCAAATTTTGAACGTTTCTTACATGTAGTATGAACACACTTCCAGGGCACGGGTGACATCAACAAATCCTCGGCGCGGCCCAAGGAGGTGACCCGCATGGACGGGCTCAACATCACGCAGGTCACCATGGGCTACTCCCACACGCTGCTGCTCTGCGACGACGCCGGCGAGGAGGTGAAGGCCAAGCTCGCCTCCATGCCCACCTTCAACCCCTAAGCTCCACACCATCACCCCCCACTGCTGCGCAAACTTACCTACCTCTGGTAAAAGTTGACGCCATTACGTTACGCCACTAGTGGGGCCAGCCCAATAACCCTAAGCTAAGGGACGACATTTGCAAACTGTGATTATTGTTATATTATATTTATTATTGCATTGATATCTACAAACTGCTGAACAATATTTTATACTAATCATTATAGATTAAGCATATTTTGAAGTATTGTTACCTTTAAACACATGCTGTATTAAAATTTAGTTTGAAGAATGTCGCCTCTTAGTTATTTTATCGTTGTTTATTGAGATTGGGTGAATACTGCTCTACCTGCTACATTATTTAAGGATATGATTTTAAGAAGTTTTTGGAGTCGGCTTGGTATCATTTGAATGTAATGTCTGTGTCGCCCTGTTTGTTTTTTAGTTGTTGCGACTGTCAGATTTCTTAAACACAATTACCTGTCAGTTTTTCGCTGAATTCTGTAGGGAACTCGTGCAGGAATTTTCGACCTGGAAATCTGCGTATGTAATATGTATACTTTTTATAATAAGAACAAAACCTAGATCTCAATAAGCAAGCGCATCCATTTAACAATAGCAGGCCTATTGCTGCACTTACTTATATATATGTCCAGTAGATAACATAATTTTTACATGTATTTTTAGATTTTTTATTTATAATTTTATAATAATTCTAACTTGCGAAGACTTTGATTTACTGATTAAACATTTACAGCATTTTTGTTATACCTAGCATAATATATGTACTGAACTATGTGTAACTATGCACAGTTAGATACCAACATTTTTTTAGTTGATTTGTATTATTAACTCCTTATGACTCTTCCACAAATGTTGGTCATTGGCCAGCATTAAATATCGTTTCATACTCCGTCTGTGTCTCGTTCAGCGTTGAACATATTTATTCGCGTCAATTTTAATATATATTTTTTTTCTGAACTTCCAATTTTATATTACATCCTCAATTCAGAGTATCCATCGAATTATTTATTTATTTGTAAGTAATGTAAGATTTTTTAATTATTTTAAGTGGGCACCCGATTTTTTATGTACCTAGAATAATGATTTTTTTCATAAGGTTTCGCATCCCTAATCCAATACGGTCATTATAAAAAACGATTAAACCAGAGGAGATATTTAAAAACCGAATTAGAAAATTATTTTGATTAATTTTATTATAATACGGGTTTCAGCAAAATAAGTATTCTTTAGTTAGTGACGGTATTGGACTAGTGCGCTAATTACTGTCGCTAAAAAATAAGTAGGTCTTAGGAAAATTAATGTTAATAGTATTAAATTATATTTGTATAGATGTCGACATAATGCAAATTTCGTGGGATGTGAAATAGATATTTTTACAGATAAATAATAGTATACAAGGTTACCCGGGAAGGGTATACACGTCAGAGAATTAAAACGGTGCTCGTTTTAGTTCTCTGACGTTAATTCTTTACAATAAGATTCTTTTGTAAATTTCAGGTTTTTTACAAAAAGTGTTGATCTATTTATTTATATCTATACACCACTTATTCATAGTTGCGTCAGAAATACGCCGACAATCTTATCAGTTCTACTTTTGCAGCGCTATTCTAAATGTACGCAATTAGGCATGCGACCATTGATCCGATAAGGCGGGGTTCTAGGGAACAAGTTGCCACCTTGCAATATAACATAGTGTTGAGTTGAACTGAATTTTTTTTAACGAAACTATAGAGACATTGTTTCATTTCTTTCGTCGATTCGAAAGTTTTATTGCCATGAAATGCTCCATTTTAAAGTAAATCAATTAATAGATATCATCCGTCATTTTGTTAGCTGTAAGTTATCGATTAACTCCGACCGCTACATACATTCCCGGACAAGATATTTATGATCAAGGCCTAATTGTTACTATTTCTTTAACTAACACAATTTATAAGCACTGTATAATTAAATGTTGCCGTCTGGCGCGGTATAATAACTGTTTACATGTTCATTATTCAAATGATAACATTTAAGTCAATTAACACCGTTCGGCGTAGATTACCGCCATACATTTTTTTTCGTATCTTTCATATTGATGCAATAAACAAAGATTTACTACGAAGCCGAAGCCATTAAGCGTGTGATATAGTGTTTCCTATATTCCCTGCATGACAATAAAAAAAAAATAACAAGTAACAAGTAAGGCATTGTATCAGTTTTTTATAACGCATTTACTAAAGTTGTTGGTTTTAAGTATTTTAGAATTTGTATTGTGTTCAGCGACTTCCCTGGCTGTCGCAGCACCAGAAAATATCAATAGCATTGGCACTCAAAGTTAGTTTTCTAAGCTCTCCGAACGGCCAAGTATATTCTATATTATTAATGAACCTGCAAACAGATATTTTTGTAACATTAACATTGCCAACGAAACAAAGTTGTCTCGCGAAATTTGTACGGTGTTTGAGAAAGTGTATCAAGTATCGATGTTCCACATCTCTTAAAGAATAAGTGTACTATTATAACCGTAGGCTCTGGGCGCGTTGTTTACTGTTACGAAATGCATGTTTCTGATAACGATAGCAAGTAGCTATATTTCTTATCATCGCGTCAAGAGTCTGAACTGTGACTAACCACCACTTTCTCAGGCCCTGCGGTCACCGCCCACCTCACTTCGATCATTCTAGTATACGATTAAGATAGAACAGTTTGTATGGAGACACAACTTTAAATACATCGTTTCCGAGATTTTCTATTTTACGACTTCTTAGGTTAAGTGTAGGTTTAGTTAAGCGTACTTATTTAAATGTTTGTAAGTCAAGGTGTATGTTCACATTCCCAGGCCCCTTTGCGTTGGACCTTTATTACCCACGCTACTGTTTTGGGCCACAGGTGTCTATAGACTGAATTTTACTCGAACTAGTTTAATGAACAATTGTTAATAAGAAACATACCTTAGGGTGTTACTACACGATCAACAGCGGTCGATGGTGTCCGCTCAATGTCCATCATTTATTACAGACATTGACTCGTCATACGAATGCGGATAATGTCGGTCGTAGGTACTGGTCAAGACACACTGTCGCAGAATCGAGTCCAAGCGAAGCGTCAAGTTATCTAGGACTAGCTCTCCGCCAACGGCTTTGCCCGCGTTGTCTGGGTATTTCTGATAAATTATACCTATTCATTTATTTAGTCAAATTTAGATTAGGAGAAAATTGTAAAACGAAGAGCAAATAAAGAAATATTATTATTATTATAGCTTTACTCGTTAAAGATGTAGCTCTCTAAGAACTTTTCAAATTGGGCCAGTAGTTTCGGAGCCTATTCAATGCAAATAAACAAACAAATAATTCAAATAATATTAATATAGATATGCGCGCATCCCCACGCGTATTTTAGTTGTACTGACGCTTCAATACACGAAGTTGCGCTTCAGTTCGCGCGAATGCGGGCGTACAAATTGGAGTTTTCAGCCCGAAGCTTATTTTTTCTCTCGATAGAAATGTGTGCATCATGTTGTATAGTCAATACGCCATGTAACTTTAACATTGACGCTTCAATCCGCTTCGACTATGTCTTCGTCAGTGTGCCTTGACCCTACATGTATAATACACGAGTTTTGCGCTTTGATCGAACCTCAGAAAGTATGTTCGTATGATAATAACGCAAATATACAATTAAGATTACGCCTATTATTGTGTCAAATGCCATTCATTAAAACAAACCGAATCCGATGTAGTTTTATAAAACACATACAATTTAACAAATAAACTGGCAAAACTATCGCTTTGGTTAAGTATAATATTATTTGTCAATTACGTCACTACTAGTTGTCATAATGATTAAAACAGCTTTATTCTGATCAAAGTGTAAAATTCTTTAGCAAGACGAGAATTGATTATATTTCCACACCTCCACCTCAAGGGTAATCCCAATCTCGCTAAGCGCCTGCCTTTTCTAAGTGATAAGGATAACTTCTAAGGTTGTAACCGAAATGTAGGTATTCAGAGGAATAACAATCTCATTTCCGAACAGGACTAGCAGGTACAAACTTTGTGTCCTTATTACCTTGCCAACCGTGTTTGATAAATAAACCCCTTTTTTGTCAATGTATAACTTTGTTTTATTTCGAAGAGCCATTGCAGAGCACAAATAAATATAATTATGATAAGCTTATCGCGAGATTTACTTTATGTAAAACAAGATTTTATCTAATTCAAGACATATCACAAGTAATTTTAACAAAGGATATCTTGAGGTAAACCTCGCGACAAGGTTCCAAGTATAACATTATATTTTATAATGTAATTAATAATCGATGCGTTTGATTAAATTTCGTTTTTCTTAAGCTACTACTTACTAGCTGTTCCCCGCGGTGTCACTCGCGTTTATCTATTTTCCTAATCCCGTGGGAACTTCCTAAAACCCTTTCTTAGTGGAGGCCTACGTCATAATGTGTGTGCCCAACCCAACACGTGTGTCATGTTCTATGCAATCCTAGTAGGTATTCCGAAGTCTCTCAGAAAGTCATACACAGCGCCCCTCGTGACGAAAACTGTACTATCTTCGTACAGCTTATGCTACCCTAGTACTTTCTACCGGACGGCCCGTCCCAGCTTCACACGGATAGACGTTATTACCACAAACTGCATACAATACAGCTTATGCTACCCTATTACTTTTATCGAACGGCCCGTTCCGACATTACCGAAACCAGCATACAGCGCTACGGTTTCATGTTTGCAACCCGAGCTATTTATGCAGTAAGAGTGATTTTTGGACATGACTGTATACGTAGGGACAGTCGAAATGTTATTATGCAACTTGAATGTTTTGAGACTAAAGGCCTAATTGTGGTAAATAATATCTCTATTAAATATTGTTTTAGTTGTACTACGCAGTAAATAGAACGAAAAAATAAAGTATTTCTCTATCGCAACTCGCAAGCGGTCCCAAAAGGCTTATTTTTTCTTCTTTTCGTGCCAATGGCGAATCAATGTGTCGAGTTAATTTCGTATCAATAAACAAGATTATTTATAGAGTTCGAGCCCAGTAGGAAGCCACCTTAATTGCGGCATCTGTTGCGTTTATCAAGTCCTCGAATGTGCAGGTGCATGTGTGGCTGATCCTGGCTTGGCCTCAGTCGGGGATTTTAATTTTGGTGACGTCAAAATTTAGTCGCTATTTAGTCGAAATTAGTCGCCAAATATCAGATTTAGTCAGTCACCGGTTCAAAAGTTATAAGGGTTTATAGGTGGCCGTGCCAGAGTCAGCCTCCTCAGCTCGGCCACATTTATATCTCGGAAACTAGGGCACCTAGCGAAGATCTGTTTTCTTCCAAATTTAGTCGCTATTTGGTCGAAATTAGTCGCCAAAGATCAGATTTAGTCGGTCACCGGTTCAAAAGTTATAAGGGTTCATTGGTGGCCGTGCCAGAGTCAGCCTCCTACTCTAACCTTTTATTATAAAACATAAAAACAAGAGAGAGAAGTTATCTCTCTCTGAAGTACCTACTTATATCTCACATTAAAATAGGTACACTTTAGATATTTTTCGTAAACTTCGATCTAGCTCTTGGACTATACCTTCAAAATGAAATTCAAAATATCTTCTAAACTAAGACCCGACCAAATCTGAGATTTGACGACTAATTTTGACCAAATAGCGACTAAATCTGGAAGAAAACACAGATCTTCGCTAGGTGCCCTAGTTTCAGAGATATAAATGTGGCCGGAGGCTGACTCTGGCACGGCCACCTATAAACCCTTATAACTTTTGAACCGGTGACCGACTAAGGGCCAATTTCACCGTTCGCATTCAGAACTGAGTTCAATAAAACTAAGTTCTGCTTAATCGAGTTCATATGTTGGTTCTGATCTCGGTTCACGTCTTGCAGATTTCACCGGGTAATTTTTGATCGTGTTTACGAGAACTAAGTTTACTTTGACATAGAATGTAAATATTGTCAGTTCGTGACAGTCATAGACAAATTACGATGCGCTTTGCAGTTAAAAATGGTAAGTTATAATTTTTAAGTGAGATTTGAGATGACTTTAAGGATAGTGAAGTTCGAGTAAATTCAGAGAGTATTAAAATAAAAAAATACAGCTTGTAGGCAATATAATTACGTTGAATAAATATAAATTTCTATGATAGCTCATAGATGTCTTTGTAAACATTTTGTTGGATAGTATCTTCGTAAACGTACGTGTTTCGTTTCCGTTTTATGACACTGGTGGCGCTGTTTCTCTTCTCCATTAAATAATGTCATTTCGCTTCTGCATAATTATTAATTATCGTGTTTTAAGAATTCTAACGAGTTTTATTGAAATACTGCCGAAACCCAATAATATAGACTACTCATATAATTAGAATATCTCTAATAAATTAATTAAATTTTGAATTAGGTTATCTTTTATGGCTTTGACAGGTCTTGATCGCGATCAGATACGTTAAACGTCCAAAATCAGCCTTAACTGAGTTCAGTTTATGTTGGTGAAATGCAAACCTGCGTCCTGAACTCAGTTAACCGCGAGAACTGAGATTAACTTGAATTGATCGCGTTTAATTTAAATGGTGAAATCGGCTCTTAATCTGATATTTGGCGACCTAATTTCGACTAAATTTCGACGTCATCAAAATTAAAATCTCTGATTGCCCCAAGCCAGGGTCAGCCACACCAGGTGCATGGACACTTCGGGCACTCGAGCAAATGAGACATGTCCTGGCCCCACACTCGCACTGGATGATCGACGGATCAATAATCCCCCATTTTGCCAAATTGTGTTTACAGAGGCCTACTTGGGTGCGCAGTCGATTCAGTGCTTTCCATATAGGCCACTGCAGGTCGCGTCCGAGTGGCAGATGTTCCCGAGGTTGGACAAAGTTGGTTGGTGGTGGATACTGTGCTTCCCATAGCTTTTTCTGATATTGGTAGGTTGATCTTGTATGGCTTTTGTGGAGCGAAGAAAACTCCTTCGGCTCTTGAGTCTACCCGGCACTATAGTGTGATTGTAGAGGGGATGTCGGGAATCGGATTCTTGGATTCGTTTCTCAAGCGCACATGCGACTTCCCAAAAGGCTGATACATACCTATTAAACTACCTACTACAGAAGTATGCTGCATACGGCGTCACTGGCTCTCTTCTCTTGGTGTTAAAATCCTATCTTAACTGTTGGTCTTCCTTCAATAAAAAACACCAACCATATTTTTGTGTATTTATTTTGACCCTATAAAAAAGAGTGGTATTTTAGAGACGTGCCATGTCGTCGTCGTCGGCGTCGTGATTTTAATTTGACGTCTATAGACGTCCGTGGTGGTGAAAGGGCTAAAATGATACGCAAAAATAACTACTAAGAAAGTATACTTATTAGAAATTGTTCAAATATCACACATCAATCAGTATTTTGTTTTGAACAATACAATGTACCCGAATACATAGCTTTATGTATGCTAAATGTTACAAAAATGGTAGAATCATACGTCAGCGTGTTGTTTAGACAGAATTGTCATATTATAATCAAATCATATTTCATCAACGTGAAACATGCCAACATTGCCCACATTTTTCAAATAATTTCAATTTTATTACGATTTCTGAGACGTAAGTATTCTTCTTCATCTGGTGTTTTAGCCAACCGCCCACATTAATTTTTGACGCAACTATGGCACGTATGCAGATGACATAAGAACCGGTATAAGAAATATGGTAAAGATGGTATTTACTTAACAAAAGTAAACTATACTATGATAACATGACTGGGCAATGTTACCCTAGTATGTTTTCTCGTTTTCATACATTAAAAGTGGTAGGGTTGACATGGTAAAAAATATTTATTCTGTATTTTTTTCTTTTCTACAAAGAAAAGTAGAATAATGTTTAAATAACTGGTCCTTGTGGAAGTAACTATCAACTAAGATGATAATCATCTTTGAATTTTATGAAATTAATACCATACCATATATAAAAAAGTTAAAATACAAGGTGGGCAATGTTGTCAATCTACGTTGGAACACTATAATATAGTGTTCCAACTTTAGTTTTAAAGATTTTGAGGAATGACACTAACATTAATATACTCTACAGATATTTTCCTATGATATGTTAAAAAGTTAAATAACCTGTGATTTCACCATCTTTCAGAATTTACTTCCAAATTTTCACTAAAATTTGCCCGCAAAAACAGAACCTAACTCGACGAGTTCCAACAAGTTACTAACCGAAGCTAGCAACAAACACGATAGTCAGTTTTGCCGTATATATAATCTAATTTCCACCAAATTCATTTAATATTAAGATATTTTTGCAAATCAAGGATATGCTTATAGATTGTCATTCGGGCAAAGTTTGGTTTGTTGGCAATGTTGGCATATTTCACGGTACAATTTTTAAATGTAACGATCTGAATAGTTGAATAGTAACCATGCTTAAAGCATATTTCGACACACCAGTAACGCGAGTATGTTCCTACCTTAATTCAAAAAAAAATCTAAAGTAATAATTTATACAGTGTCTGCAGCTAATAAAATTTTTTACACACACTAAACTACGACCACAATACGACAATGATTTAAAGTAGGTATACTGTAACATGTGTTACAATAACATAGAAAGCATTTCATTGGTCAAACAAGGTAATGTGAATAGTTACAGATTTTAAGTTATATATTATATGAATATACTTAAGCTAGTCCATCTAAATTTGGTCAGAGATATTTTAAGGACAATTGTAATTCATTGAAAACCAACAAATTTTAGAGCCAACCAAGTGAACTTACTAAGACCATTTGCCAATTCTCAAAAGGGCATTTTTAACTTGCAGTATAATTAGGTATATTATATTATAGGTTATAGGATATTGTATTTTCAAAGAGCTTTATTCTTTGCATTTATTCTTATAATCTAGCGATTATCAAAATCAAGATTGAATATTAATCAATATTTTTTATTGATCTAAATATCTAAACAAAAGAAAGTGTCAGTCACACTTTCTTTGGCTTTCTTTCACTTTTCCCTGGCTTGGCCACCATCAGGGCATTAAAATTTTGATTACATAAGAAAAAGTCGCTAATGTGTCGTAAATTAGTGGCCAAATATCAGAATTATCAAAATTAAAATCCTTTGGCCAAGCCAGGGCCAAACACACAACTACAAAATTATTTTGGCAAATCATTATTATAAATAATGTAAACAAAATAGAGATTCCTCAAGCACCCAGAAAAGTAACACTAGTTCAGATCGGTGGTTAAATTATGTACTTATCATGGTAGACATGACTTACAATCTACGAAGAATCAAGGAGCGAATATTCTGTAATTAGCACAAATCAGTAACGAATAGCTCACTACCTACAAACTACCTAAAGTCTAAAGATTGACTCCTTCGCAAAATATCTACTTGTTGCTGTTTAGATGTAGCGCGTCTTTTACGCATAGACACTGTACCTTGTTTTATTAACATTCTTCAGTATCTCAAAAACTTTGAATCTTTTGCTCAGATAACTGATAAGGGTTATCGGCTACACCAAAACGGTACAAAAAAATTAAGAGAAAAATATAAGAACTGATATTGTGTTTATTTTTTCAAAGGTATACCATTGTCATTATACAAAAGAATAATAATTATAAGTATTTTTATGAGTTGTTCTAGTTAAAAAATATGAGGTATGGGGGGTAAGGTGTATGAGGTGATTCGAGTATAGCAGTAGCAGAGTATAGCTTTTAGTAAAATACGATCTCAACGATATCTGAAATACCTAGTAGGGTAACGGTAAAGATGTGTGGGCCGGTAACTAACTGGAGGGACGCAGATTTGAAGACTGCATGTTCATGATCGATCTCTTAAAATATTTTGAGGTAAATAATACCTTGTGTATGAGTGTTTTTTTTTTCTCGCATAAAAGTTTACAAATTGCTATTTGATCTAAGAGAGGATTATTATAAGGTACCTCTATCTGAACAAAAGATTCCAAATCTTACTCATGCTAAAGAATACATTAGGAAAAAAAAGATACATTTTACGAAGGAGACATTGACACAGAGATTGTGACCTAGGTCACACGCACATAGAACTTACAAATTACAAATAATTATTTACCAACTACGGTTTCATTGCGAAGGCCGCAATTAATAGGAGCCTTGTACCCTCAAAAGCCAAAGGCAAATCGTATTTAAAGAAAATTCGGTTCCTACCGAGAGAGCCCGCGATCGGGGTTTTATGCACCTACAGCTATTATTCAGAGTATAAGCTATCGTACAGATTTCAGCCAAATCCGTTCAGCCGTTGCAGCGAGAAAGAGTAAGGAACTTTTACACATATTAGTAGCATAAAATGTATCGCGTTAATGAACTATATTAAATTGATTGAAATGGCGCCAAAAGATAAATCAAAAATGTGAAAATATAGTATTGTTATTATGTATAAACAAAATTCAAAAAATATCAAGTACACTATTCCAACAGTTTAATAATGGATTAAACGAAATCGAAGACATGAAATTGTCACTATGTGGTCTTATTTAGGCGATTACAAATAAATATGGCTTGTTAATACGTGGGAAATGTATTATATAAAAATATACATGTGTTCCCTTAAATAAAACTAAATTCTATAATATATCTTGCAGTGAACAGCAAAAATCCCGTAATATTATGCACTTAATTGCTTACTTACGAAAGTAAAGCATGTATTTGTATATGGGTTAAATTATAACGAAGGCATTATGGTGATGGCCGTTGTACTTATAAAAAACTACAATTAGAGCCTTATCGCCCTACGAGTTGACCGCCGTTTTTGAGATCGCTCCAAAATACAGTTTGAAAACAAAACTGAACAATTTTGGTACTGTACACCAAGTAAAGTAGTAAGTAGTAAAGTGGTGGTGTTAAACCAAAATGTTTTATTGTTGTTTCAAAATGGAAAATAGTATTAAGATTACTTTGTAATATAAATATTTTTTAATGACTGTTCCCCTGTTATGTGATGTGAGGGTTTGTGTTACAAACGGAATTTTTTCAAATGACTTGAGCACAAGAAAATTTAAATATTGTTATAATAAATCATGTAAATATTTTTTTTTAATTACGAGCAATTTGTCTATAGAAAATTACTATTTTTTAAATGCTACAGCTAATTAAGTATTATTTTATTAATAAATTCTGTTAATAAAGTAATTAGATAATTGAAGTCTTTCAGTCAGTTATTTGTATACATAAAGCTTTTAAAATGTAGGTAACATTGGGAACAGCTCATGTTTTTTAGAAGATCTTCTCTGAAAACAATTTTGATTTTTTATATTCCTAACCTACTTATAGTTTATGTTAAATGGCCTTTCACGCATTAGATGTACTAACAGGTTGTTGTCTAACTAAAAAACATAATATATTGTATAGGTTAATTATTATATAGGAGTAACGCAAGTAAATGCAACAATGGAATGTGACCGCTGGAATGCATATCAAGAAAACATTATATTTATTGTTATATTATATGAAATGAAACTGCTATAGCTACTGAAACCGTAATATTTATTTTAATTATTTCATTTTTTTTAATTAGGCTGATGATGAATGTAAAAATATGATTATTCATTTAAGTACGTTCAGAAGCAACAAATACGAGCAGTATTTTATTTACGGAAGTGACAAATGAAATATGTAACGAGACTCGTGTCGTCGGAATAACTTAAAATTATCGGTCGCGGAGTACATAACAGTTCCGATGATAATATAACTGTGCCTTTATAGTATCTCTGAGCATATTTGCAAGCGGACCGCAATAGTAAATCGTACAACCAAATCTAAAAATTGTTATGGAATAAATGCCCAAACGAAATACTGTTATGGAAAAAATGCCCAAACAAAATACTTTTCTGAGAAAGAATTAACAATTTCGTAAAAATTATCAGACTAGTTGTAGAACTGCTAAGGTAACCAGCATGGTACCAATGGTACTTTAAAACGGATTGTAACAAAATTGTTATTTTCCCGTTAAAAGAGATGACAATCAAAATACGTTTCTGTGAAATTTCAATAATGGTTTTTGTGATTTGTTATCAATAAATAAATTTTAAGATGTATAACAAAACGATTATAGTTTTCGATATTATTCATGTACATTTCCGTCCTACGGAGTGGTGTGGGGATAACCTGGCACAGTTATCAGAATAGTCGGTACTGTAGTATGTTTAATGAAGATTAAAAATAATATTACGAGCGTCACACGATCTTTATACACCTACTTATAAACAATCATCTACGGGTATGGCCTTTAAGAGGCAGACGTTCTTTTAAACGTCTTTTAGTAATATTGATTACGACTAAGATTTAACATTATTCCCTACAGCCTTTCCGGGTAGGCCTCGGTAAAACACGCGTCAATTTGTGACGACTTCTACATATACAGACTATTACACCTATCTACATGTGAGGAATCTACTACTTTGCTTGCTATTTTTCAGAAAAGACCTACCGCAATATATGAAACCGAATCGAATTAAAGAAATTGAAATAAAAAAGTGAAGATAAATCTGATCTACTAGTGGAACCTATGTATGCGGAAAATCTAGTTGGCTTATTCACAAAACGTCTCACACAAAATCTCTACTGGTCCAAAAATGTCGCTCATAATTTCGCTTTAGCAGTAAATACATTGCCTAATGAATAAATTGAAATTGGAAACATTTATCAAATTTTAAACAACCTTTTTTTTTTTAAATTGACTATCTTAATTTTAAGTTCTAACGCGACATTTTGCGAGAGACGTTCTAAGTGGCATGGCGAGAAAGCGTTTTTTTTTTAGAAAATGTAATTCTGCGAGACATGAGAGAGACATTTTACGACCAGTAGACATTTTGCGAGTGGCGTATTGCGATTAAGGCAACTAGTTATCAAGCGTTTGTTACTAATACTGACATAATATTACACACAGTATGCTAAACACTTGGAGGCCTAAGTTATCTCGACAAGTGCATTCCTTAATTATGCAAATTTAGTAAATTCAGTACTTTATTCGGCGAGTCGCTCGAATTGATTAATGGCTAAGTTAACTACAAAACTAAATTTCTTGTTACTACACTAACCAAATCGACTCTTAACAGAATTAACATATTACCTTTAATGTATTAAACAAAGTCGGGTTTGTTACAACACTAACTGCTGGACCTATTTTCATGATCTTTAAACTACTAAAACTAGTAGTCACTAGTAAAACATCCAAAAATTTCACGAAAAAAAAACGGGTCAGGCGACGCGAGCAAAGCTGCAAGAAAAAGCTAGTTAATTATAAAAAATGCGCAACAAAACTACAACTTACGACCCGGCCAGTGTGTTACTTATATTATTCTATAGCTATAGTTCCAAATGCTACCAGAGAATTCCTAATTCACAGAACTGCACGCTTAAACTGACCATAATCCGCCTAATTTTGGTAGAGTTCAAAATGATTTCTTTGATACCTATATATCAATCTATACTAATATTATAAAGAGGAAAGATTTGTTTGTTTGTTTGTTTGTAATGAATAGGCTCCGAAACTACTGGACCGATTTCAAAAATTCTTTCACCTTTGGAAAGCTACATTATCCCCGAGTAACATAGGCTATATATCATCACGCTACGACTAATAGGAGCGGAGTAGTAATGAAAAATGTAGCAAAAACGGGGAAAAAATTATAAGACCACGCGGGCGAAGCCGCTGGCGGGAAGCTAGTATTAGATAAAATTGATTTCTATAAAATGACTATAGCTTCCGAGCTAAAAAAACCACAGCTCGACCGGAGCGTAGTGGTCCCACTTACAACGTGTTGTTTACAGTTCTCACCAAACTTATTATTGTCCGGCTGATCCTGATCCTGGCAACTAGTATCCCTGATTTTGACCACATAATGAACAATTTCTACGGCATTTTATCGTTAGAACAGGTATAAAAAAAGAAAGACCCTTTATAGGAGCTTTTAGTTTTTTTTATGTTGTAATATTAAAGTTGTTAATTTGCATACGTAATAATTTTTAAGACGTGGAAGTTCAAAAGTCGTTTCATCGATATATTCTGTGTGTGTTTGTTACTCTTTCGCGCAAAATCCTACTGAACGGATTTGTATGAATCGTTACATATTACGTACGTATTATAGCTTATACATAAGAATAACACATAGGCTATAAATTTATAAAGATATACAGACAAAGTCTGCTAGTTATAAATATGGCACGGAGAACATCCGCATAAAAAATCCTCACAGCTACGTGAGGATTTTGACACTTCACACAAATGTGTCTGCGTCATTTGGGTTTACAGCGACCCTAGAGACTTTATTTAAGCTCTTTTAATGTAATTAAGTAAGATAATTGTGTGATTTTAGAAATCTAATTTGTTTTATAATTTTTTACTGTTTTTTAAAAAGTTATCAGTCTTTATGTTCCAAAAGTTTAAAGATCAACCTAAAATTAGAACCAAGAAATCTTTTATATCTTGGCACATTTATGGCACTCCACCAAGAACCAGCAGTACTCCCTAACCCCGACTGTCTAATAACATATTACACAACGGATTTTAATACGGTTTTCACAGACATTTAGAGATATTTTTGCGGAAGGTTAGTATATAAGATAATTAATCAATAAAATCAAATTAGTAAGCAGTCTTTTTAACCCCCGACGCAAAAACGACGGGGTGTTATAAGTTTGTCTGTGTGTGGCTGTGTGTGTGTGTGTGTGTGTGTGTGTGTGTGTGTGTGTGTGAGTGTGTGTGTGTGTGTGTGTGTGTGTGTGTGTGTCTGTGGCATCGTAGCTCCCGAACGGATAAACCGATTTTGGTTGTTTTTTTTATTTGAAATGTGAATTAGTCGGGAGTGTTCTTAGCTATGTTTGATCAAAATCGGTCCAAGATGGCCGCCACCACAAAATAGCGAATAACAATTTTTTTCAGAACTCCCTCAGTATGGGTATCAAATGAAAGCTAGGAGAATACTATACACTATGAAAAATTTCAAATCCAAGATGGCCGCCACCACAAAATAGCAAACTACATTTCGTGTCGGGGGTTTTCAAAATTTTTTATTTAGGTTAGGTTATTATAAATCCTAAAAAACGGTTTATAAACTATTTTTAGAATAAAAAGACACGTTCATGACTTGTTGCATATGAATAACAAATTAAGTATTATGAATAAGTAAATTTAGTTATGTTTTTGTGTTTTTGCTTGTTCTAGCTGCAAATATCCTCCTAATATCACAAACACATCCACTCATACAAAACAATGATTATAGAATTTCAACGTTGGAGTAGTGGAAACAGATCTAAAAAGTTTAATCAATGAATAAAACTGTTGTGTGTGTGCTAGCCCTATGACTGAGTCTTGGGATAAGATCTGCTATGAATTACACTAACGCGTGTGTGTGTGTGTATGGTGCCTTCACTCCTATAACCCTTGTAGTGAAGTGATACAATGTGCAGGTTTTTTACATAATTATTAACGATTCGCAACAACTCTGAATGATAATGAAAACCGTAATAAAATCCGCTGCATTGTTTACAAGAACGAAGCGCACAAACCAAAAGCCCCATTTTTTGCACTATACAGTGATAGCGAAGTTGAGATCGGACACTGTTCTCTATAGAACAATTTTTATAATTATATCTCGGCAGAGATCTCGTCCACGATTGTGGTCCAACAGATTTACGACAACGAAACCGGCGAACGATGAGGTTAATTTTTATGAATATTTCACGAGACGTCATGGTATCATTATAATGTTGAGTTATTACAATGTTTGCTCACCATAAAGCACAGCCCCAAGATGGCTTACTATTGATATTTTTATATAGCTTTAAAGCTATTTATATGTTTGTAATTCTTAATAACTTTTACGCTAACACAATGGGTGGGTATTATAGATAGATTATAATGTAACGGGTTTTACAATTTTACGGTGACATATGCGTAGATTTAATTGAGTATTATCCCTATTTACGAATAGGTCGAACTGTTACGAAGAGAATTATAACAATGCAGCGTGGAAACAGACCCTTAACAAAGCTGAAAACTACGATTACTGTACATCAAACAACACACGTAGTAAGTAAAATAATTCCAGCGAAGAAACGAAAGTTTTATTTGCTAAGAAATTCAAAAACATTAGTATATATCCTGCAAGTTGCTAATGGACTGGAACCTACCTGAACCTGAAACCTCCACGTGTCGTCATCCGCCGTACTTGGCGGCTCGTGGTGTTAACTCGTGCTGAGTGCGGCTACGTCATTGTCACGTCACCAAGATGGCCGCCAAGCACATTAACAATTTACGGGGCTTATATATTATTTTTAAAGTTACCAACTACATAGTAAAAATAAGAAATGTTAGGAATGATGGGCTTAGATTATGTAGTTTTCGATTTCGTTAAGGATCAAAAGACACGTACTATTGAGCTTGAGGTGAATAACCGACTAATTGTTCAAGATACTTAAGGACTAAATTTCATCCATAAGCATTTCACACTACGATAACACAAGTGTAACACGAAACAGTTCAAAAATTGTCCAAATTACTATTTTAGGCATGGATACAATTACAATTGCAATAAGTCTAAAAAGGTACCAGAAAACTCATAGTCAACTCCATTCTGCAGCGTATTCCCGTCTTCTAAGAGAGCCATGGGATCCAGGTTCGCAAAATCTATGGATCCGCCTCTGGAGTCACAGTCCGCCGCCTGCTCTTCTACCTCTGGTGGTACGTACAAGGGGCACCCCTCCATCGTACATTGTCCGGGAAGCTCCACAATATGAGTTTCCACTGGAAATGGTGTATTAGCACTTTCTATATTAACTTGAACTTCCAGGTTTTTATCGCAACCTTCCAAATATTCATCGACCGTATCAAACATTTTATCGATAACCATCCCGCCAACAATATCGCATATGTTTGCTTCTACGTCAGCGTCGGTGTCATAGACAACATTAACGTTATCGACGCCGGCGGCCACCGCCTGGCTAGGATGTGGTGTCTCATACAAATATTTGATGCTTAAATCTAAAGATGACGTTTTAAGTAGGGTGTTAGGTTGTGTGCTAGTGCCTGGTTGGACATCTGATGACGTGACGTCGTCTGATGCCGGTGTTGTGCCCTAGGAGGAAGAAGTGGCAAGGCGACGTTTCATGTCATCGGCGACCGCGTTCAACTCCCTTACGGACACGAACGCGTACACTTCAAGCTGTGTTACATCTTTGTTTTTGTATAGATCTGTATCTAATAATTTAAGCGCATGTTCTAAGCACAGAGTAGAATTTCTCGATGTTAGTCCTTTTACCTGTTAGGACAAAAAAAAACAATGATTACCTTTCGACAAACTATCATATTAGCTTATCATTTGCAAAATATGTGCACAAAAATACATATATTGCGGTATAAGTTTGAAGACTTACTTTGGAAAGGAACAGAATGGCCCTGCAATATTCGCACTCGTCGTGGTCACGCACGTTCCAGGTAGCGTTTTGGTTATTACGCCGTGAAGTGTTTACCGACTGTAATAAGGGAAGTGTTGTAAACTGAAGAACCATTGCAATATATCATCGTTATCATCATCAACCCATTAACTGTGTATTGCTTGCTATATTACTTACCTCGCGTATAAATTTTAGTCCTCTCTCTTGTAGCATTTGTCGATTATTTACTTCATCGCGCAATATTTTGTCATATATTGGCTGGACGTCTTTCAGTAACTGAGGCTCCAACCGCGGATCTTTAGCCATGAAATAAATCAGTTGTTCCATAGAAAACATTGTCGGCTCACAGCTATCACGAGCCTCCTGTAAGCAATGAATTTAAATAAGTGCCCGATAGCTGACGTAAAACGCAGCTGGCGTGGGTCAGAACCGAATTTGTAAAGATTTTGTACATTGTGCATATCCTTACAAATCAGGTTTGGCCGGTAAAAGTATTGAATGATTTTCAGCCGAAATTACTGTGTTAATCAAATGTATTTTTTTATTATATTCAGGGTTAGCTAAAGCTGAGTCCCCACTAGGAATATTTTTCGAGCCACATGTGTCCCCGGAGACATCGGGCGATGTCGGTCGACATCGTTTCTCAAGTACTGCTTAATCCACCATCTTCTCTTATTTTTTGTTCTTGATGCATTCATAATTATATAAGCCGCACTGTACAACACCACCTCTTCCGGAGACATGAACTGGGTTCGACTGAACTGATGTGCACGGAGACAAGACATCGGACGACGTGCGGCGATGTAGGGCGACATCGCCCGATGTCTCCGGGGACACATGTCGCTCGACAAATGTTCCTAGTGGGGACTCAGCTAATGGCACTGCTGTTAGCAAAATTCCATTATCAGAATAGACTCACCTTAAAAACGTACGGAAGGTTATTCAGCCATGACGGCGGTGCGAAATATACGCTCTCCGACTCAGTGTATCCCGTGCTGATGCAACAAGTGTAAGATTTAGGAAACGCCAGAATAAACTCTCCTGCCTCCTGCGTTGTGCGGGTCAATGACACGTTGTGCTGACGCAATATCTTAGGTGGTATCATGGCTATATCAGAAGATAACCATAAGCCTTTATTTTGACAAAAAGTGGGGCAAACTGTCTCAACTGCCTTCCTGAAGTTGTCTGTCTGGTGGCTTGGGATGCCATACCTAAAACAGTACATTGTCAGTTAAAGTAAAAAACTATTATTACAACTGTATGACACTGTAAGATTGAATTACATATAAATGATCACAAAACCCTCAGAATTTCAACGTTGGAGCGGCGGAAGATTAATCAATCAATAAAGAAAAAAGTCTCACCAAATGCGGCTTGGTCCGGTATGCCCATATTCTATCCACGGTAGCAAATGTGGATCCTTGTGCCAGCAACTTGTTGAGTAAAGCATCCCAAGGTGTAGAGTGGGCACCGTGACACCCAGAACTGGGCCCAAATACCGTAGCACATTCCGAACATTTTGGCTGAAATTCTGAAATAAGTATCACAATGAGAATAGTTATAAATTGTATAATTAATATTTATTAATCATTAATTTAAAGAGTTTTATAATGCTACCTTTAAATTCCATGGATGACGTCCATAAGGTTCCTTTTTGTTCTTGGTAAATCCGTGTCCTTCTTCACCAGTGTCAATGGCTGCAGTGTGAACACATATGTGTTCCGAGTTCATAATAACTTGATCCCAATACTGCTCCTCTATTTGGTCTAGGGTGGGCGGCTCACCCTCAGAGCGACTTCCGATCATATTTTCGTATGCGTTGGTGGCAATCTACGATGTAAATTAGAATAATGTAGTAATTACTAAGGTAAACTTACTGTTTATAAAAATCGTTGACATTTAATCCGGAGCTGGTTAATGCGACGTAGTAGTTTTGATATAAAACTAATTACCAACAGAGTTAAAAAAAGGAGGAGATTATCAATGCTTTTGTATTTTTTTACGTACCCTCTTGAATTTTGCGCGGTTCATGCTTACACCACTGGTTATGCAATCCTCAGCTTCTTTTAGGGCAATGGCCGTATTTTCATCTTCCGATTCGTCTTCAGATTCTGGAGACAACCCAAGCATACGTTTTTGGTGATGCAGCGGGTTTAAAGCGCGATCCATAAGTTTTTGGTTTTTCTTTTGCCAAGCCTTTTCCACTATCCTCATAATGTCCTGTCGTTCATCTGTGGGCAAAAGGTTTTTTAAAGTGTTGTATTAAAGGTTATGTTCATATAACTTAAAATGACTATTGTAATACAATTTGACATTAAAAATTATACACGTAACATTAGATTTGATGACATATACTACAATATTTGTATTAGATTCGTCTGTTTACTGACAGACTCTCTCCGAAACTATTGGACCGATTTGTTAAATTAACATAGTTATAATTTATGAGAAATACCTAGCGAGCAAAGCCGCTGACGGAAAGCTAGTAACTAATAAATAGGGGACAGTACGCACCGTCGTTCCGCAAAAATTAACTCAATCCTTATAAAATTCGGCATGTCTTGAAATGATCCAAAAACTCAAGTTTGTTATATTTTATACCTTTCGAGTTTTTGGATGGTTAAAAACAAGCAGTGTTTCATCATCTACTGGACTGGTTTTCGTAGATCTTCTGAGAATTCTTCAATAGAAAACTCGTTCTTTTACAGTTATAAAGAAAAACACTACAGTATTCAGGATACGTGGCAGTTAAAAATATCCTAAAGCCCATGGCCACTATTCAAACAAAAAAAATTAAGAGAAACTTGTCACTAAAATCATTAAGCAGATTTTTTTTCCTTTAAACTTAATTTTGGTCATGTTCCATCAGGCCTAGGTTTACCATATTTTTAGGGAAAGTAGTTGGCATTTAGTCATCCCTTACCATAAAAAAAAAACATTTCATACACACCATAATCATACAACAGTAAGAGAAAAAACACCGAAAACCAATAATGAATAATGTCAAATGGACATAATTCAAAAACTATTGAAATCATTGGTTTTGGTGTGCAATAACGAATATTCTATCTATCTATCTATCATTGTTTCTTCTAAAGAACTGAAAATCGGGGAACATTCATGGGGTGATTCGGATGCCCCTTGATTACAAGTTTCTAAATTTTGTCTTTGAACATCACTTCTCCGGCCACCCTGTATAGTAACCTAGTTGTCGTTAAATACGTGCATAATGAAATGGAATATTTTTTCTGCAAATAGTTCTTTCAATGACACTTTTACAATTTAATGTTATAAATTATTTATTTTTTCAAACTAGATAGCGCCGGCAGTTCCTAACTGGCGACTTAATCGAAGAAACCCCGAAACAAACGCAGACAATCATGTTCTCTTAAGTCAAGACAGTATACAGTAGTATAGATATAATTATGTGAGTTTCACCATGCAGGGATCTGTCTGAGAAAGGCCTTTTGCAGAACGAGCCTTATGGCTTTGAGGAGACCAGTTCCTGCCGACACGACGGCACGCACGCACGCATCAGTCAGTATGTAGCTCAACCATGTCGTAGGGAAAACGAAAACTCTACAAACCGTCGCGCGACGATACCTGACCGGCGGCGAGACATTTGTGTCGGCAACATAATAATCTCAAAGCCACCAGACAGTCATGTGTGTGTATAAATAATATGATATAGCCTATAAGTACATGATGCGGTCCCTATATCTACAAAATGTATACTTACGATGTGCCAGTGCGTCATATGACAGCAGGTACTTGACATAAATCTGGTCTAGCCGCCTCTCCACGTTAGGGGTTTTGTTAAACTTCATCTCTTCTGCCACCTTGCCCCACTTCTTTCTATTGATAACCGTTTCAAGACCTCCATTTCTTTGAACGGCGCGGTAGAGTTTCGCCAAGTTCACCTCCACACCTTCGAGCTACAATTACAAAGATAAAGTAAGTTATTTTTCTTTCGAAGGGATATAAAAAACTTCTCTGATTAGAGAGGACAAGGTTTAATTTTTTAGATTCATAAAGCTCTCGGATCGCTTTGTTTAGTACATAAGATGCACCCGGATGGATCGCCTGTAATGTAACGTTACAAAGTCGAGCATTCATCAGTCAGTGAGGGGAACCGAACATTACAGTGCGTAATCTTTAATGATACCATTCGGGCATTACTTCAGTGAGGGAGATTACATTACAAGCGAATGCTCGTCAGTCAGGAGGCAGTAGTGTAACGTAATGCTCAAATTCCAATCTGTTATATTACACTACAGGCGAATGCTCCCGGGGAGGGATCTCCTTTACGTAGAGATAGATTTTTTAATCTAAAGCTGCACATCAAAATCCATTTTCACAGTAAAACGTGTGTAAGTGGTGACGTATGTTTTTACAAAATGGAAATATACTACGAATGTCGTCATTTACATAATTAGTTACGTTTTGTACAGGTTTCTATAACATTGTTTAAAGCAGAATGAAATAAACTTTCACGTATAAAATATTAGAATGGATTTTGCTGAGTCGAAACGTGTGTATAAGCTTAAGCGTGTCATAGTGGGAATAGTTTGGTGAAACATAATTCTGCTAAGTAAAACTTACCAAAGGTGCGCGGGCAAATTGTATTTTCTGCTGTGCAAGACAAAGGCGAATAGCACATAGCTCCCTAGTAGCCGGTCCCCAGCGACTGAATAGACGCGATATATATTGGTTCGCCACAGTGAACCGGAGTTCATCCAGAATTTTACTGGTCGGCTTCCAGTCTGGTGGGGGCACGATTTTGCATATTCCGAATTCAGACGCTTCATCCCAGATCTTCTCGAAATATTTAATGGGATCCTGAAAAAAAATTATAACATATCATTACGCGTGTATCGCCCGCAGGGTTGCGCAGAGGTGTACTACAACCCACGCTTATCCGGTAGTTTTAGGTCTCACATAATAGGTGCGAAGCTATGCAATACCTCGACCACAAAAGGCAGTCATCTAACGTTAGCTGAACTCCTACAAGGGGCAAAAGCAGGACCGTCTCGGGCCGTCTAGGAGCACTTTCACGAGTTTCGGGGCCCTTTTAGAAAGTAAATAATGCGAGTGGTGTCAGTCACCCTTAGCCTGTAGAGTAAGGTGTACTTTGTAAAATTTGGACAGGCGGCGGATTCCCTAGCTAAGCCACCCGTAGTTTAAAATTATATCACCTCACCCAAATTATAAACAATACACAATAAACAACACTGACAATACTTACATTGAATTCCTCGTGGGTAGGCCTGTATACTGGCGCCTCGGACATCTTGCCACCGTCCAGCACTTGGGAGCTACTGCCGCCCGCTGCATTGTCCCCATCTCGCGACGTGGGGTCCAGACACTTGGCGTCTTTTTCTTCTTCCAGGGCTTTTGCTTGTTGATCTACTTCAACCATCATACGGACTTCCGCCTCCACTTCCGCTCGCAGACGGGCCCGAACCTCAGCTTCCATGCGCGATAACTCGACCTGCTTCTGTTCTTCCAAGCGTGATAACTCGGCTCTCTTCTCCGCCTCAATGCGTGATACCTCCGCTACTTTTTCTGCCTCGATTCGAGACACCTCCGCTACCTTTTCTGCTTCGATTCGGGACACTTCTGCCTCTTTCTCCGCCTTGATGATGGCCTGCATCTCTACCGCGTCCTTTAAACGTGCTTCTGCTGCTGCCTGCTTTTGGCGCTTAGCCAGTCTTTTTTCTTCTGCAAGGCGTTGTTCCTCAAGTTTTTCAGGGTCGGGAATAGCATAGTCACTTATCTCGCTGCGCACTGAGGAGATGGTAAGCCTGCGGTCCTTCGACTTGTCATTTAGACTCAGCATTAATGTCTCAATCAGTTGATCGAGAAGATGCTCCTGTTCTTCCAACACAAACTCCTGTTTGTTAATTCGCGCATCACACCGTGGTATTAAACATGCGGACAGTATTTCTTTTCCCAATACCATATGAATCCGTAGCTTCATCATTATACTGGGATGTTTTGGCAAAAGCTCTAAGTACAGATGGGCATTATCGACATCTGTAGTCGTCAAACCGTCGTTTTCGTGATTGGGGCTACTTCTCTGTGGCGGAGGTTCAGAGCCAGTAAGATCAAATTTGACTTGTGTTTTAAGGAGACTACTTAACTTGGTGAGTTTTGCAATCCTTTGGCACGGCTTACATTTGTTGCAACGTGAGTCGAGTTCATCTTTGGGTGCATTCATAACCTCCTGGACGCTGCGCCACAACTTCGCATGACACGGAATCGGCATCCCGTTCTCTAGCACGTCCATTTCCGCTTCCTCCAATTCGTCAGGACGACGTGAATCCGGCGTTATCGAGTCGTTCATCCACCGTCTAATGTTATGCTCGCTATGGTAATAGCTATTAACACTAGCCCTGGTCAAAGCACGCTCCTCCACATTTCTTTGCAAGCCGCTTGGTCCTGCTACGGGTTCTATAATAAGCAAAACGTCATGATTAAAGTAAGTTTTAGGCCGTAAGAGAATAAATGTTTAATTAGTGCCACTACTTTCTTTGAAATACAATGTAGGTAGTCTTTTATCAGTAAGTATAATTATAAAGTACATCACCTATGCATTTTTACATTTATTCTAGAATATTTATTCTAGTCGCAGATTATTGTAATGTGTAGTACAACAATAATAATCTGTGACACTAATAAAAAATTGTGACAAACAGAGATTAATTTACAAAGGGTCACATTTTTTGGAAAAACTCGTATATTTATTTACATATAAGTAAGTGATATGAAATATTTACCGGGAATAACTTCAGGCAGGACAGTGGCAGAGGCTTTCGGTGTGCTAGTGCTACACTTGATGAAGTAAGTCAAGGGCCTATTGTCATCAACAGAGAACTCCGACATCTCCACACAAGGTCTTTTTGGTTTTTGTGCCCTTTGTGGTGTTTCCGTTTGTATTTGCCTTTTTTTTGTAGGTCCATTTTGGGTTTCTTTACTGCCATTTGATTCTAATTTCCGATAATCAAGGCGGCGTGATCGTAGTGACATTAAATGGACACGTTTATACTCTTTCTTCTTCCGTTGTAATTTACGTATTACAGTTTGCGTTACATTTTCCTTTGGCTTCGGACAAGGTTGTGGTTGTTGGTCTTCAGCACCTTCTATACTGGGGGTTATGCCACGCAACCTTTCTACTAACACTATTGGGTGTAGGTGTGTGTGAAGTCCTAAAAGAAATGTCAGCTTAAATTCCAAAAATACTTTTTTGTTTGCTCATAACAGTTACTGCTGAACACAGACTGTGCATAACCAGATTAATTAAATTCATGCACTAAGACAAATAACCCTTTCCAGCTAGGCTTACATGCATGCTAAGATTTTGTCGACAGTTTACTTCGCGGCATGCATTGTAGTACCGGTCTGTATTTACCAGCCGAGATCCAACAAACGCAAGCTTTTAAATTCGCTAACTAGCAGAGTAAAAGTATAGTGAGGGAGCTTGTTTAAGTACTTTAGGGGCTTCTTTCATTATCTACTAGCAAAGTACATTAATTAGTTAAACTTCACAATTAATGCTAATTCGCAAGTAAAATTACAAGTATGTATCTTCTGTCAAGTTACAAACGAAACCAAACCTCCAAACAAAGTAACAACTTAAGGTTTAGGTAAAGTAGTAAATGAAAATTGGAAATAAGATAACCACAGTCCAAATGTGTCAATTTTGTACAATAGATAGATAGATAGATTTTGTATAATTATTGCTTCCAGATAAGGCCTAAAATTGCAAACTTTTACTAATATGAATCGTGGGGAGATCTCAGAGTAATCAGTGTAGTTTAAGGAGCACCACCCTAACAAATGATGCAGTAAGTAAAAGGAAACAAAAACTGGTAAATTCGCTATTGAGACGATTTACAATGTGTCTAAGAGATTCATAAGATGTATATCAAACCTCCTATAATAGAGATGTCGTTTCTATAACTCAGATTATAATCTTAAAAAAAAAACTTATAAAAGTACGAATGAAGACGTAATAAATACACAAAGTAATGACGACCTTAAATGAATTAAAACCGTTAATTAAATCTACCTCAATTGCCCTTAGTTTGGGCATTCGCCTCAATTACAGGTTAGTTTAGCCTTTGGTTAGTGCTACTGGAGCTGTGATCATCGGAAGAGATGGTACTGGTAACTTTAATTGACGATTAGCATACTTAACGCTTGTAGAATGCTGATAGAAGCCCTTTTGGTACAACAGTACTAGCCACCAAATAGTACAATAGGTCACTGGACACATTCCAACAACTTTACAACAACGTCGTCAAGGCTTAGTCGCAAAATGTCGTTTTCGCAAAATGTCTACTGGTAATAAAATGTTTCTTTCTCTTAATGTCGCTTTCGCAGAATGTCTCTTTCTCAAAAGGTCGCTTTCCCATATTGCCTCTTTCGCAAAATGTTGCGATAGTATCATTAACTATTTACTGTTTAAAATTATGTATAGTCGACCATAAAATTTCTTTACCACCCTTAGAGTGAACGTCGTTTGCACATCACAAAACAACATGGTATATTTTTGCTTATAAGACGAAGTGACAGATTGATAAATTTAAATTTATCGGAAGTTTTTGTCATAAGTGGTAAAGCAATTTTATGGTCGACTATACATAAAAAAAAACTAAAACAAAAACAAACTCTTAACTCGGAAACAAATCATAAATATCTTCATTTTGGTACTTTTTACTTCAGTATTACAAATTATACATTTTCATCCATAATTAGAATATAACTTTTTTTATGTAGCCGTTTTTGTTAGCTTAGCGGTCAAAGCGTCTGGTGTACCGAAACAGAAGCTGCAGGTTCGAATCCTGCTCGCCAGCCGATATTTTCCTTCATTAAAAATAACACCATTATATTTTTAATCATTAGAACATTACCATTTATAATACTTAATTTGGATTTGTTAAAATTATAATAAAAAGGTCTATATATATTAAAAATATAATACTACATACAATGTAATGGGAGAAAGTGTCTTAAAATTTGAATTTGTGTTTGTCGTTATATCGTATTTTTTTAAATGTACGTCGATTTGTTTTAGTCAAAATTTGTGTTAATTTATAATACTGGTAAAAAGTACCAAAATGAAGATATTTATGTAATTAATGCTCCACTAGTATCCAGAGACCGAATTATATTGCCTCCTTGCATATAAAACTGGGGTTGATAAAACAGTTCGTAAAGGCTCTTAACAAAGATGGCGAATGTTTTAAATACATTGTAAAAGTGTTTCCAAAATTTAGTAGTGAGAAAATCAAAGGTGGTATTTTCGATGGCCCACAAATCAGGAAGTTGATAGATGATAAAAATTTCATCAACCATATGACAGCTGTCGAGAAATGTGCATGGGAAGAGTTTCTTTGGGTAGTGAGGAATTTTTTGGGCAATAGGAAGTCTGACGGCTACATTCAGCACGTTGAACAGTTGCTGATACACTTCCAGCGGCTTGGATGCAACATGAGTATTAAGTTTCACTACCTTCACAGCCATCTAGACTATTTTCCTGAAAATCTTGGTGACCTAAGCGAGGAACAAGGAGAGCGCTTTCACCAGGATATTCGCACTATGTAGGAGAGGTATCAGGGGTACTGGAATGAACATATGATGGCTGATTATTGTTGGAGCATTCAAAATAGTACTCATAATACATCTCACTCTAGAAAATCCAAAAAAAGGAAATTTTATTCAGAATAAATATATTTAATAACTTTTTTAAACTTAAACTATGTGCATTTTCAATGAAAATCCTGTCACTTCGTAACTCCAAAACTAGAGCTGCTACATAAAAACGGTACATATTTTTTAAATCAGCGTGAAAAAACTATTCAGATTCATGTAAAAAATCTCATGCAATTACTGACATGCTGTTTTCCAGTGTTATAAGTATACAAGGCACATAATTACAACAAACAACATAAATGGCGGATTGCTATATTTTATAGTACATATATAATATATTTTTATCAAATTATCAATCTTGATTAAGTTCTAGTTAAGTTTCAATAAATAAATACATCATTTTCATCATATGGGGCATTTCACGCGAAGCGGGCAGCGAAAAGTATCAGGTTCTGGATTTTGTTTATATTTGGGGTAATTGAACTATAGGTGGAATGAAAAAATGTACCATATTTTTTTTTACTAGCATATTTTTTTTTCAATTATTAAAGAATTGAAAAAAATTCAGGAACCGATTTTTCGAAAGCTATTAATGCAGTTAATAAAATGGATTTAATAATGACTAAATAGTGTTTATGTGAGAACATTAATTGTGTTTCTTGTAGTGATTAAAATTTTAATCTTTTTCTTTTTTTCACATAGTAAACCGGAAGTTAATAATAAAAATCTGTTCTTTTTTCTAACTTCGCATTTTTTAATATTTTTTATTTTTACCTTAAAATATAGATTGTAGTATAGAAATGTTATGTTAGAAAACTTTGAATGGTATCTCGATTAGTTTAGAAGCTAAGTGAACTGAAAATGTATGCACTACTCAGATGGGAAATATTAGGTACTGACGAAGCAAACGAAGAGCAACTTGCAGAAATATCCATCAGACAACTGGTGGGCTTCTGCAAAGCCACTAGGAGATTCGCGACGCCGTGCGCCAGTAACCCATGAAGGGATCCACCAAAATGGGGAACTGGGCGAAATAATCCCAACAAGAGGACTGATCGCCCGCCTGGTGCCTGCAGGCGTCCCCGAAGATAAATAGAATAGGTGAACTGAAGTACCAAGGTGCCGCACGGCGCGCTGTTTTGGGCGGTTTCTTAGTATGGCAATCTTACTCACTACTTATTATAACTAATCAAATATGATTAATAACCATAATTAAATACAAAATTTAATTATTTTGTTATTTTTTTTTTAATTATAACATATTATATGTAATTATTATTTTTCATAAATTAATCAATCAAATAAATATTTTTTCTTTTGATCTTAGGTTGAGCATGTTAAATGCAACAATGAAGTGGTGAAAACTACTTAGATACAACTTATTGTGTATTTTTAACTACTTTACAGTCCGTGGTGTTCCTAGACGATGGTAAAAAGGCGTGGTTTTTTTTTTGTTCTTCGAATGGTGGCAGCGTTTTCAAATCGCGGTTGCAAAAAAAGTCTGTTGATGTATCTCTTCTTTGGAACAATAACAACTGCAGTTTTCGTTAAAGCCATTCTCGCCCAATTATTGCCAGCAATTGAATTTTATAAATATGTTTGAATATAAAGAAGATTTAGCACTGAACCCGAAATTAATTTCCACGAAACGTCACACGGAAAGTGGCCCTGTCATGGTCTTAGCGGAAACCTAAAAAAGAGGCAACCCGTGCAAGCCTTCAAACGCAGACTTACATCAACAGAATTTTTTAGCAACCGCGACTTGAAAACGCTGTCGAGAAAAAACCATTCGAGGAACAAAAAAATACCACGCCTTTTTACCATCGTCTGGGAAAACCACGAACTGTAAAACAAGTAACAAACACAAGTAGTTTGAAAAAAAAACAAGTAGTTTGAAAAAAAAACCCAATAAATTGCACCTAAGTAGTTTTCACCACTTCATTGTTGCATTTAACCTACCAACCTAAGCTCAAAAGAAAAATTTATTTAATTGATTGAATAACTTTTACATATAATATGTAATAAAAATAATTAAATTTTGTACTTAATTATGGTTATTTAACCATATTTGATTAGTTATAATAAGTAGCAAGTAAGACTGCCATACTAAGAAACCACCCAGAACAGCGCGCCGTGCGGCTGGCTCCTTCGTACTTCAGTTCACCTAGCTTCTAAACTAATTGAGATACCATTCAAAGTTTTCTAACATAACATTTCTATATTTTAAGATAAAAATAAAAAATATTAAAAAATGCGAAGTTAGAAAAAAACTGATTTCTATTATTAACTTCCGGTGTACTATGTGAAAAAAAGAAAAAGATTCAAATTTTAATCACTGTACATTTGTACAAGAAACACAATTAATGTTCTCACATAAACACTATTTAGTAATTATTAAATCCATTTTATTAACTGCATTAATAGCTTTCGAAAAATCCGTTCCTAATTTTTTTCCAATTCTTTCAAGTCACATAAAATGGTAACTAGGCTAGTAAAAAAAAATATGGTACATTTTTTCATTTCACCTATAGTTCAATTACCCCAAATATAAACAAAATCCAGAACCTGACACTTTTTTCGCTGCCCGCTTCGCGTGAAATGCCCCATGTGTCATTTTACAAGTTTTAATTAAATCACAAATTTTAAATTAAATTCGTAAAATTCGTAATTTAATTAAAAACTTCGGCGCGCAGTCGAAAGCTTCAGGCGTTTTTTGGATCTAAGCCGAAACTGTGACCGTATCTAGGTTTTCTGGCCGAAAATAAATTTCCTGCAGTCACTTATTACAATAAAAATTGTAAAATGTTTTAACCTACCTATTTTCTTTGGTTTCTTTTTTGAGCAACGTACTGTTTTGTTCTTTCGCGTGCCTAGGATAATGGGATTCGAAACCCACAAACTTTCGTCTAAAATCAGATAGATCAGATTTATCATCCAATTATTCTTGGGATCACAAAAACAATAAACAACTCAAAAAGATGTGTATGATGACACATCTTTTTGAGTTGTTTGGATAAACGTCTTCTCTCACATTTTTACGGTCGTGTTAAAGTTGGTATCGAATAAATAGTTATTGCTAAGTAAAACAATATTTCTTTGGTGCTGTTATATGCAAGAACATAAATAATAATAATAAGTTATGATAACCTAAAGGTGACATTTATTAAAAAACATATCCCAATAACTTTGAAACTCCCAAAAATTGTTACGGTCTATGCGCCAAAAACCCTGCAATTGTGAATACATCGTTCAATGGTATCTATGGATTTAAGGCAGTTAAGGTAATCTTAGCATTTTATTAAGTCAACGTTAATACTCTACTATATTTTTGAGTTTGACTGCCTCGTTGGTCTAGTGGTCCCAAGCGCGATTGCTACGGTAGAGTTTCTGGGTTGGATCCCCGGGTCAAGCAAAGTGTTGTTGGGTTTTCTATGAAATTCCCAATAGCAGGCAATAGGCTCGCCCCTATTACATGGGACCTAAACATACCGGCGAAATGTGGGCGTACATTAGTACGCCTTTGCCTACCCCTTCAGGCTTCAGGGAATACAGGCGTGATGGCATGTTTATATTTTTGAGTGAAATGTTTAAACCTATTTCTTTTTTCTTTTCTGTACTGAGGCATCAAAATAATTCCCGATCCCGTTTTCAGTCGTAAAATAACTAGATTATTTAACTGACAGAATCAGATAATCTTAACCCCGAGAGTAGATAGAGGAATAGATGTGAAAAACAAATTCAATTTTACGAGCTATTATTATTTAACTTGCAATGTATGTATCATGTGTGGTATGTTCGCGACAAATCTTTTGAAGCACTTTTTCTCATCCGATCAAGATGAAATTTCATTGTAGGATGTAAATTCATGGTTATAAAAAATTGTGTATCCTTGATATTTTTTTATTCATTAATTTATTTACTTCAATTAAAATACATGCGTCCGTATGAAACTCAAAACACTTGTAAACCTCATTAGGTTTACAAGTGAGGAAAAAGGCTCATTGACGTCATTCTAAATTAAATATGGCGGACGGCCGACATGGTGGACTACTTAGTTATTTTTAAGCACTCCCATAAATGGGTACGAAATGGAAGTTTGGTAAGAATAAGCTTAAGATAGCGGATTAGTTATTTTTAAACACTTCCATTATGGGTATTACATGGAAGGGTTTTCTAAGAATAGAGAAAAAATAATCTAAGATGCTTTATTCATGCACTTCCAGAGTAGGTTATTAGGCTAGGCACCATAAAAATGAAATGCAGTATGTTCACATTTATATTAGCGAATAGATCGTTCAATTGTACCTAATCTATGCTTTTAGGGTAGTCAAAATAATCTTAGCATTTTAGGGCCGATTTCACCGTTCTCATTAAAAACTGTGTTCAATAAAACTAAGTTCTGCTTAATCGTGTTCATATGTTGATTCTGATCTCGGTTCACGTCTCGCAGATTTCACCGGGTAATTTTTGATCGCGTTTACGAGAACTAAGTTTACTTTGACATAGAATGTAAATGTTGTCAGTTCGTGACAATCATAGACAAATTACGATGCGCTTTGCAGTTAAAAATGGTAAGTTATAATTTTTAAGTGAGATTTGAGATGATTTTGAGGATAGTGAAGTTCGAGTAAATTCAGAGAGTATTAAAATAAAAAAATACAGCTTGTAGGCAATATAATTACGTTGAATAAATATAAATTTCTATGATAGCTCATAGATGTCTTTGTAAACATTTTGTTGGATAGTATCTTCGTAAACGTACGTGTTTTGTTTCCGTTTTATGACACTGGTGGCGCTGTTTCTCTTCTCCATTAAATAATGTCATTCCGCTTCATAATTATTAATTATCGTGTTTTAAGAATTCTAACGAGTTTTATTGAAATACTGCCGAAACCCAATAATATAGACTACTCATATAATTAGAATATCTCTAATAAATTAATTAAATTATGAATTAGGTTATCTTTTATGGCTTTGACAGGTCTTGATCGCGATCAGATACGTTAAACGTCCAAAATCGGGCGTTCAGAATTTAAACTAAGATCAGCCTTAACTGAGTTCAGTTTATGTTGGTGAAATGCAAACCTGCGTCCTGAACTCAGTTAATCGCGAGAACTGAGATTAACTTGAATTGATCGCGTTTAATTTAAATGGTGAAATCGGCTCTAAATTGAACGTTATACTAGAATAAGTACATATTATATTTGAGTAATGAAAAACTAAAATAATGAGTGCGGGACGCAGTGGAGGGGAAACAATACGTCATTTCCAATAATAGCGTCGTTGGGACTGCACAATTGCACATACAAATATCAGTTTTTAATGTCAGTTGTATGTCAGTGGATTTATTTTAACTTTTGAATGGTGTAAATTACTCGATCAAAACTACTGTTTTTTTATTAATTTTACTACTTCATATCTAAATTTTGAGTCTTATTTGTTTACGAGGTTTTTATAAGGTAATTTGTTTCCTTTCAAAATATAAATATGAACACCCTGACGGCGAACAAATACATAATTTAAAACTAGTAGCTAAGATATTTGGATGCGTGACAGCGCTAATAGCATCCTAACAACTTTACATGGGAAACATGATAACCCGTTTCTCGGGCATTGGGTACATACTCATATATCTACCAGGTGCCTGAGACGGCTTTTGTATACCAAATAATAATGTAGTCACAAATAGCCACACCAGAACCTCACTAACATAGTGTAAAGTTTTGTAATACTAACGCAAATATGGATGTAATATTTCCGAAATAAATTATTATTATTATAAAATAATTTAATGTCTTGGATCCAAAATTCTTGTATGCATCTAGACTGGTAAGTGGCTGCCAAGATAAAATTGTATTTGTTTTGTTCACATCTAACAAATTGGCATTAAAATGTTTAGTTAGTAGTAAAATGTGTAATACTATTTTTTAAATAATCATAATAAGCTTCGAGCAACATACAGCGTGGGCAGAAAATTGTGGATCAAATTAAACAGGGCGATAGAAAGAAAGAAAGAAAAAAAGAAACAACTTTTAACATAGTTAAAATATAGTTATAGTTAAAATATAGTTAAAATATAGATAGTTAAAATATAGTTAAAATATAGATAGTTGGGGCTATTTGCATTAAAAAATATCTCTGAGGCTCTAACTTGATTTCCTTAAAAGTTATAACTATTTGAGTGTTTTCTGAAGAAAATACCAAAATTAGAAGTAAATAGGCAATTAGATTAAAATGGGAACCTATTTTAAAACAATAAATGGTTAGACACCATTTGCTTTGCGTTGCTTCTAGGAAATGTATTATCGCTACAAAAGTGCTTTTATGATAGTAGGTACCAAGATTTATGAGTATTGGAACTTTTTTCAATACATCTTACATTACATTACATTTTGGGTTATTTAGAACATCCAACAAATATTTCGTTACGTAAAGCAAATAGACAAATCTGTCGGCCGCGAGCAAACATGTTGCACTCAGCAGACGCGTGCAGTTCCTATACATACAGTCGCATTTGCTTAGTGCCAAAGTTAAAAAAATCACTTTTGTCATAGTCTGGTCACACCTCAGGATACGGCCTGAGTGAGCGCGAGTTCAGTAGGGGTAGGTGAGCACTGTGAGCAGTCAATAGTGTTCTTATCACGACATTTGCATTAATGATATTACTTAGCAATGAAGGATGAGATACAACGCTGCACACCCCGCCCCGCTGCACGCTTGATTTGAACGAACACTCTGGTGGTGGTCGTACCCTTATCAAATTATTTTCAAGACCAGGTTACTATCATCTAGAAAAGAAGGCACCGACCTTGCATGGAGACTACATCCAGTAGATCAGTCACCGAGATCGGATTCATTGTGACATTTCTGGCATCTTGAGCAGCATCACGGCGGTTGTCGTTGGTTGCAGCGACTGCCACAGCGTTCGGGGGCACGTATGCACCCTGCGCGAACTTGCGCTGAGCTTGCACACGACGAGACCGAGGCCTGAAATGTATTGTATTTTAACACCAACGGTAACCACAATAAGTTTTAAAATTACTATTGCACTCAGTAAAAGTTTTCATCAAATATTGACAAATATGATAGTATGATGTATTGCATCATTAAAGCTCAAATTTTTCAACAATTAAAATATCAATTTCTAAAAAAAATATCCTGTTTATCATATTCTTAATTAAACAAATCGTGATCCATAAACTAAGATAATACAAAATTCGCATAAATACTGGTTAGAATAAACAATTTAAGGCCAGCACAAGTTAGGTGCATTGGAGCCCGGGGAAGCATTTTTAAAAAGAGACGTCCTTACAGTGTATTGAGACTGAATATAATCTTATGCTAGCGGTTGCAGGGATTTCTGATTTCCATGGCTTATTTTTTTATTTAATTCGTAATTACTATTCCGGTATATAGTTCGGCGTGTGAAGTGACGGCTGGCGTTGCTATACCGACATAACTCACAGCAGATTACTTTTATAAGTACTTATCAAAATTATAGTTTAGTCATGCCCAAACTCTTATTCAGAAAAAAACAGGACGGTTCCAATATGGACGACCAAATAAAAGCGATCCTACCGTTTTGGGCGCAATTACATCTACCAATAGTCCTTCAAAGCTTCGTATTCATTCAATGACCATAATGTTCACGACTATCAAAAGGGCGCATGACTCCCTATAGTTAACCTTGAATTTGTATAACGTTTTTTTAAAGGACCCTCTCCCTATTGCCAGGCATTCAAAATTATTATTATTTCGCATTCGCATCGCGGCATCTCGCACGGGCGAACAAGCGTCAATAAAACATTTCGCTAATAAGACACTAGGCGCGAGATATGTCAATAATAACGGCTTATTTATAAACCACGCAATGCATTTTGACACAGTTTTCAATAATAGAAAGATAGATAAGGAAGGAAACGTGGAAAGGCTGTGTTTGTATATATAAAACAAAACCCAGTCTCACTATCTCATCTATTAACACATTTGGGCTGAATTTTGGCTACCAGATAGACAGATAGTAGACATTCGCTAAGAACGAATTTTTTAACCGCCCGCAAAGCGTAATGTTAGTAAATAAAGTACTACTAAATAAAATATATTATTTAAAAAAGAAGCACAGTATAAATAGTCAAAAAAAATATAGTACTACTAAATAAAATATATTATTTAAAAAAGAAGCACAGTATAAATAGTCAAAAAAATATTTTTACTATCTTAATATTTCTGGTCATAGTATAAAGTATAAATATTAAATAAAAAAATAAAGTACAAATTAATTGCCAACGATAGAATAAGTTATTTAGTTTAGAAAGCAACATATTAAACACGAATCTTACGCAAATTCCCTCTTATGTAAAGAAAAATTTAAATCGATTTCTATTCATAGTACCTGCAGGGTTTGGATCCTGAAGTTGTACGCCCAAAATTAAATTATTTTCCCACCCAACCAAACAAACATATAGATACACCGTCCTCCCCTAATAAATATGGCTAGACAGAGGGCACCCTACCTATGTCAGTAACCAAATAGAGATGCAGACAGACTTACTAAAGTATACATATATAACGTTAACTGAAATCAAAGGTACCCAAAATCAATATGGCTAGACAGTACCCTATGTAGTCAGTATCCAAAGGAGAGACGTACATGTATATGTAGGTTTCTCATAGAAACAGAGCACATATTTAGGATAAAGGCAGGTAAAGCGAGGGACGGACGGACGAGGGGAAGTTATTGTTGACGGGCAATCATGATAGTCTCGACAGTATATTATTATTATTATACTTTCCGCTGGCGGCTTCGCCCGCGTGGTCCTATTAGTATAACTTTTTCCCCCGTTTTTGCAACATTGCTCCGCTCCTATTAGTAGTAGCGTGATGGTACATAGCCCAAAGCCTATAGCCTTCCCCGATAATTTGGGCTATCTAACACTGAAATAATTTTTCAAATTGGTCTAGTAGTTTCGCTACCTATTGAATACAAACAAACAATCAAATCTTTCCTGAAGTATATATTATATAATAAATATTGCAGAAATCTGTTGGAAGTTCCACAAAAAGTCGTCTCTCGTAAAATCTGCTCTACAAAGAATCTTTTTAAAGATATTTAGGGTTTAAAATAGTTTAAAAGTCTGTTGGAGTTTATAAACTTTATACGCGAATATTCAATTTCGCTGATATAGTATCGAAAATAATTTAATCTTTTGGAAGAAAAATAAGGAAGTGTTTAAACATAATATTTATATAAACGGCAGTTCAAAACAAATAAATTTAAAATCCTGATCAACACAGACTTCACCGTTACAACTTTACATTTTTTTATACGGATATATCCGTCAATGTTTAGGTTTAGGTAAGTTCGGTTAGCAAAGGTTAATTAGTTATTTAGCGAACCCGATTTTATATACTGAAATTCATAAGTTTCATATAAAAGATTGTCTAAATAAAACGTATGAATTACCAGTAATTTCATATAAATAAAATATTTTTTTAAATTAATGAAATATTTTAAATATAATATGTAAAATAAGATGTATAAAAACATCCGTTATTATTAGTATCCCTACGCTAGCCTCACGTCAAGGACTCAACGCGCGCGAGATGTAATCGTGCTATGAAAAATAGTAATATAATTTTTAATTTGAAAATTAATGTATACTGACCTGAAAAATAAACCAATCAAGTAATAATGAATTCTCGAGCGATGGTTCAAAATAGTTTTGAGATATTATGTTACCTTGGTATTAATTAAAAACCTTGTAGTAAGTTCTAGAGAAAAATAGATAATAATTATGACATGAGTAAATGACGCACGCACGGAAAAAGACCTTTCTATTTGCTTTAGGAATAAACCCGTAGAAGAGCTTTACCTACTAATATTAAACTAAAAAAATTAAATAAGTATGGCCTCTTACATGATTGGTTGATCTTCACAAGGGTGCGGGTACTAACGGTTTAACTGTGCCTCTCTGAAGTGTAGACTTTCCAAGATTATACTACTGAGCATGTAAAATCGCGTTAACCGTTAGAAAAATGAAACATCACTTAGAACCTACTTCCTTGTACTTTTTCGTGGGTTGAAATTAAAACACTTGCGTACATCTTCAGAGAGGCACAGTTAACTGCATCACCAACACACTACACGGACGAAACTAGACTGTGATCGCCTCGACATTCGCCCTGCTTTATAGACACGCGACGGAGGGGCTAGTCCCGGCGGAGGGGCTGCTAGTGGGGTGGGGGACCCCACCCCGCTGCGAGCGTTTCTCTTGGTAAATTTCACTGAAAAAAATAATGAACACAAAAGGAACATTTATTTGGCTTATATTTAAGAACATTCTGGGCATCCTACCAGAAAATATACACGTGGCTGGGCTGCAACTTATACGGTACCGCCCGGGCACAAAGAAGTGCTTTTTTACAAGATATATTTGTGGTACATTTAATCTATTCATTGGTACAGCAAGAACAATTTAGGAACATTTAATTGATACGTCTTTATATTACGAAATCGACTGTGGCCGGGCTGCGCCGCAACACGTGTTAAAAAATATAGTATGACAGTAACAATAATTTCTTTGTTTTGAATAGTATGAGTTTATTGCAGTTTGATTTGTGAAGATTAAAAATAAAAACCGTTAGAGCTAAACGACTAAGACTTAAGAGTTGACTCGACAGTCAACACACGGGACGTGTAATTTAAGAGTGTTGCGGCTCAGCCCGGCCACAGTCGATTTCGTAATAGAAGGACGTATCAATTAAATGTTCCTAAATTGTTCTTGCTGTACCAATGAATAGATTAAATATACCACAAATATATCTTGTAAAAAAAACACTTCTTTGTGCCCGGGCGGTACCGCATAAGTTGCAGCCCGGCCACGTGTATATTTTCTGGTAGGATGCCCAGAATGTTCTTAAATATAAGCCAAATAAATGTTCCTGTTGTGTTCTTCATTTTTTTCAGTGAAATTTACCAAGAGAAGCGTTTCTCAAAATATTAACAAATATAAGCGTTAAACATATTTATATTAAAAAACCTTACTAATATTATAAATGGTACGGACGGTAACACTGAATGTCGCGGTTTCACGCCAAAACTACTGAACCAATTTACATGAAATTTGGTACACAGATAGTCTAGAACCTGAGAAAGGACATAGGCTGGCTATAAGGGGTTGAAATAGGGGATGAAAGTTATAAGAAAATATACCTAGACCACTCGGACGAAGCCGCTGGCGGAAAGCTAGTTGCATATATATGCAGTGTTATTTTTTGTCTGTTTGTTAGCGGTTGGCACAGAAACTATTATACAGATTATTTTAATAACTGATTATATCGACTGGCGGACAGGATTCGAACCTGCGTCTTCTGATTAAACACACCAGACGCTATGACTTCTAAGCCACCACGAGTCCTGCTCGCCAAGTCGAAATCTTCGTATTCATTTAATGACCATAATGTGTGACATAATGTTAACGACTATCAAAAGGGCGCATGACTCCCTATAGTTAACCTTGAATTTGTATAACGTATATTTAAAGGACCCTCTCCCTATTGCCAGACATTCAAAATTATTATTATTTTTGTTTGGTTAAAAGACTACATGGGCATTCGCATCGCGGCATCTCGCACGGGCGAACAAGCGTTAATAAAACATTTCGCTAATAAGACATTACGCGAGAGATATGTCAATAATAACGGCTTATTTATAAACCACGCAATGCATTTTGACACAGTTTTCAATAATAGAAAGATAGATAAGGAAGGAAGGAAGCGTGGAAAGGCTGTGTTTGTATATATAAAACAAAACCTAGTCTCACTATCTCATCTATTAACACATTTGGGCTGAATTTTGGCTACCAGATAGACAGATAGTAGACATTCGCTAAGAACGAATTTTTTTTACCGCCCGCAAAGCCTAATGTTAGTAAATAAAGTACTACTAAATAAAATATATTATTTAAAAAAGAAGCACAGTATAAAATATAGTCAAAAAAATATTTTTACTATCTTAATATTTCTGGTCATAGTATAAAGTATAAATATTAAATAAAAAAATAAAGTACAAATTAATTGCCAACGATAGAATAAGTTATTTAGTTTAGAAATCAACATATTAAATACGAATCTTACGCAAATTCCCTCTTATGTAAAGAAAAATTTAAATCGATTTCTATTCATAGTACCTGCAGGGTTTGGATCCTGAAGTTGTACGCCCAAAATTAAATTATTTTCCCACCCAACCAAACAAACGTATAGATACACCGTCCTCCCCTAATAAATATGGCTAGACAGAGGGCACCCTACCTATGTCAGTAACCAAATAGAGATGCAGCCAGACACTTACTTAAGTACACATATATAACGTTAACTGAAATCAAAGGTACCCAAAATCAATATGGCTAGACAGTACCCTATGTAGTCAGTATCCAAAGGAGAGACGTACATGTATATGTAGGTTTCTCATAGAAACAGAGCACATATTAAGGATAAAGGCAGGTAAAGCGAGGGATGGTCGGACGAGGGGAAGTTATTGTTGACGGGCAATCATGATAGTCTCGACAGTATATTATTATTATTATACTTTCCGCCGGCGGCTTCGCCCGCGTGGTCCTATTAGTATAACTTTTTTCCCCCGTTTTTGCAACATTGCTCCGCTTCTATTAGTATTAGCGTGATGGTACATAGCCTACAGCCTTCCCCGATCATTTGGGCTATCTATCTATCTAAAAATGTTGCAAAAACGGGGGAAAAAATTATAAGACCACGCGGGCGAAGCCGCTGGCGGGAAGCTAGTTATTTATATAAACGGCAGTTCAAAACAAATAAATTTAAAATCCTGATCAACATAGACTTCACCGTTACAACATTACATTTTTTTATACGGATATATCCGTCAATGTTTAGGTTTAGGTAAGTTCGGTTAGCTAAGGTTAATTAGTTATTTAGCGAACCCGATTTTCGATACTGAAATTCATAAGTTTCATATAAAAGATTGTCTAAATAAAACGTATGAATTACAACAGTAATTTCATATAAATAAAATATTTTTTTAGTTAATGAAATATTTTAAATATAATATGTAAAATAAGATGTTTAAAAACATCCGTTATTATTAGCATCCCTACGATAGCCTCACGTCAGCGACTCAACGCGCGCGAGATGTAATCGTGCTATGAAAAATAGTAATATAATTTTTAATTTGAAAATTACTGTATACTGACCTGAAAAATAAACCAATCAAGTAATAATGAATTCTCGAGCGATGGTTCAAAATATTTTTGAGATATTATGTTACTTTGGTATTAATTAAAAACCTTGTAGTAAGTTCTAAAGAAAAATAGATAATAATTATGACATGAGTAAATGACGCACGCACGGAAAAAAACCTTTCTATTTGCTTTAGGAATAAACCCGTAGAAGAGCTTTACCTACTAATATTAAATAAAAAAAAATAACTAAGTATGGCCTCTTACATGATTAGTTGATCTTCACAAGGGTGCGGGTACTAACGGTTTAACTGTGCCTCTCTGAAGTGTAGACTTTCCAAGATTATACTACTGAGCATGTAAAATCGCGTTAACCGTTAGAAAAATGAAACATCACTTAGAACCTACTTCCTTGTACTTTTTCGTGGGTTGAAATTAAAACACTTGCGTACATCTTCAGAGAGGCACAGTTAACTGCATCACCAACACACTACACGGACGAAACTAGACTGTGATCGCCTCGACATTCGCCCTGCTTTATAGACACGCGACGGAGGGGCTAGTCCCGGCGGAGGGGCTGCTAGTGGGGTGGGGGACCCCACCCCGCTGCGAGCGTTTCTCTTGGTAAATTTCACTGAAAAAAATAATGAACACAAAAGGAACATTTATTTGGCTTATATTTAAGAACATTCTGGGCATCCTACCAGAAAATATACACGTGGCTGGGCTGCAACTTATACGGTACCGCCCGGCCACAAAGAAGTGCTTTTTTACAAGATATATTTGTGGTACATTTAATCTATTCATTGGTACAGCAAGAACAATTTAGGAACATTTAATTGATACGTCTTTATATTACGAAATCGACTGTGGCCGGGCTGCGCCGCAACACGTGTTAAAAAATATAGTATGACAGTAACAATAATTTCTTTGTTTTGAATAGTATGAGTTTATTGTAAACTGATGCCTATTCACGATAAAGTGAAATACACATTATTAATTGAACAATTCTTTAACGAAAAATTGCAATATTATAATACAAAGCCGAACATGACACTACGCAGCACATACAAAAAACTCATAACACCTAGTTTCACTAATTTTTATGGAAAACTGCGCTTAGCTTATATATAACAATCTACCACAACAGCTAATAAATGATCTAACGCGTAAAAATATAAAATATAAACTTAAAGAATACTTTTTAGGGAAATTGAAGCTTAATAAAAATATATAATCTCAATAGTCAAATCACATAAAAAAACACATGCTGTATATCATTCACAAGGCACAAAATACTAAACTTTAAAGGGTAAACCGATAATGCAGGATGCGAGCGCGATACGTCGTGTTCCTGAACCTACCTGCAGTAATTATTGTATGAATGTCAAGTTGTCGACGGACCCAAGCAGTGTACAGAAAAACCTAACTTGGTTTATGATTACGTACATAATTATAATGTAAAACTAATTTGTGTAAGTAGATAAATAAAAAAAAATTGCAGTTTGATTTGTGAAGATTAAAAATAAAAACCGTTAGAGCTAAACGACTAAGACTTAAGAGTTGACTCGACAACACACGGGACGTGTAATTTAAGAGTGTTGCGGCTCAGCCCGGCCACAGTCGATTTCGTAATAGAAGGACGTATCAATTAAATGTTCCTAAATTGTTCTTGCTGTACCAATGAATAGATTAAATGTACCACAAATATATCTTGTAAAAAAAACACTTCTTTGTGCCCGGGCGGTACCGTATAAGTTGCAGCCCAGCCACGTGTATATTTTCTGGTAGGATGCCCAGAATGTTCTTAAATATAAGCCAAATAAATGTTCCTGTTGTGTTCTTCATTTTTTTCAGTGAAATTTACCAAGAGAAGCGTTTCTCAAAATATTAACAAATATAAGCGTTAAACATATTTATATTAAAAAACCTTACTAATATTATAAATGGTACGGACGGTAACACTGAATGTCGCGGTTTCACGCCAAAACTACTGAACCAATTTACATGAAATTTGGTACACAGATAGTCTAGAACCTGAGAAAGGACATAGGCTGGCTATAAGGGGTTGAAATAGGGGATGAAAGTTATAAGAAAATATACCTAGACCACTCGGACGAAGCCGCTGGCGGAAAGCTAGTTGCATATATATGCAGTGTTATTTTTTGTCTGTTTGTTAGCGGTTGGCACAGAAACTATTATACAGATTATTTTAATAACTGATTATATCGACTGGCGGACAGGATTCGAACCTGCGTCTTCTGATTAAACACACCAGACGCTATGACTTCTAAGCCACCACGAGTCCTACTCGCCAAGTCGAAATCTTCCTTCACACTCTGAACTAACCTTAAGACGTAAAAAAGCCAGGCCCGTTTAGGGGCCCCTACGGGCTAGGGCTCGGCTGGCAATCGCCTGCCTATGTGGCCAGTCCAACACTGGGCGAAATAGTAAGTGAGCGCAAAGGTCGGGTTCAGCACTGTACTTTAATGTCCTTCTGTTCATTTAATCAAAAATAAGTATAATTATTTTGAAACTCACCAGGTTCCTGTATCTTTACCCATTGTGAATTGGGTCACGCAACAAACTAAATAAGATATATCAGATATAAAGACTGATTGATCAATGGCGAACCTGCTGAGGCGCAGTTCTAGAGAGAGTAAAGCCGCTCGAGCACTACGTGAGGGGTTTCGGCTGCGCGCGCAACTCGCGGGCTTGGGGAGGGATACCATTAGCGATCGATCCATGAGCTAAATATAGGATACACAATAGTCGAAGGTAGGGGGATGCGTTGCTAAGTAAGCGTTGCTAGGTTACCAACTCTCCCTGTTTCGCAACAAGCCGTATTCCAGAAACATTATATACAAAATAACTTATTAACCATTGAGACACATTTGTTTCGAGCCTGAACAAGAAGGGTAATATTAATATTATAAGTTAAAAAGTACAAAAACTTCGCGCGCTTAGCGACCAATATGGTATTGTTAATTGCTTTTACTATTAAGTATGTTAATACCAAGACAATATGTAAATAGGAGCCATAAGCATTACTGGTGAGTAGTGTGTGGTCAATGTGGTCATTCTATTTTTGGGATTTTTTATAATAACATTCTCAATAGTTTTTAATTAACCCTATGAGTATGTAGGTACTTCAAAAATATAATTAAATATTACTTAATAAACATAATTGTAACTAGTAAGCAGTGACCGCAAATGTTTTTAAAATATAAGTAACAAAATATCAAAGCCGACTTCTCTTTAAACACAAATGGTATCTATTTCATCATTTGACTTTAGTTAACCTTTTGAACGCCAATCACTTGTATACAAGTTCGAGATTTTCGTGCCCTCAGCGCCACTACTTGATTAGAAGTAATAATAGTATAAAATAAATTTACAACTTTTACAAGACCTTTGATTTATTTACATTTGACATATTTTTAACTGTTTCACACATAATAAGTTCTTGTTTGTTTTATATTCAATGAAAACTAAAACGCCAGAAAATATTTTAATGCCCCCAACGCCAAGTACTTGATATAAAGTAAGCCAGTGATGGGACACGATGAAGACCTCGCTATATTTCATCTCGTCGAAACGATCATAAATATTATTATTGCAAGAAAATTACGTGAATAAATAATATTTTATAAATATTGTAAACTATAAACTACGTTTTATTCACCTTAATCAAGAATAAATAGGTTTTCTAATCATTGTCGATAGTGAAACACCGTTTGAAAAACCCATCCTTACAAAGTGGCTAGTTGTCAGTGCGCACAACGCCACGAACTTGTATAGAAGTAAATCTGTGACGTCATAAGCGGACGGGTTTCAAGGTCATAGTGACTTTGTGGATTTTAGTGTAGTGCAATAAATTACATCTTGCGTTGACGCACGTGTTCTTACAAAAAAAAATTAGTGACGATGAATATGACGAATTATTGCGAGTTTTACAAGGTGTGGAGTCTGAATCAGAATTTGATATAATTACAGAGGACAGTGAATCGGAAGAATATGATTCTGAGATAAATTTAAATAAATTATAGTATTATATCTTAATCTTGTACTGATTAGATAATGCAAATGATAATGATAATGTTTTCTATTAGTTTCTAAAAACAAGAAAAATCATTGCTAGTATTTTGCGACACCTATACCTATACCAATTAAAAAAAAAACTATCATCTGCGTAAAACAGTCACTTACCCTCCATTTTAATTTTAAAAAAACACGTAGAAAACCACGTTTCTAGCTTCTATTGATTGTATTTGGTTCTATTTGTTGTAAGTAAATGAAATAAATTGCATGAATCGGTTGAGGTTATGCACGTGTAACTCGACCACAGTGAATAGAAAAAAGAAAAATACCAGACATCGACATCTAGACATCCTTATTTCAGAAAGGATTTTGACGTGCCTCGAGCGCCAACGACTTGATATGAAGTAGAAGGATTACATTTGGAGACAAATAGGGATGTGCCTTCTAGAACACACGTCTAATAAATTTACAATTCTTTTCTTTTATTATGGTAAATATATCCAGGTTTTCATATTGTTTTTTTGTATAAAATAAAACAAAATATGAAAATACGGTATCAGTTTTTATTTAGCTTCGTAAATTGGTGAATAAACATTAATTTCAACTTATAATATTATTTGTCGATAGGGCATTAACCCCATCCCTAAGTTTTTGTATACATTTGTAGCGTGGCGCTGGAGGACACATCTCGTATTATATAGATGGGCGTCGAAAAGGTTAACACACAGAATTAAAACTGATGCTTGACAACTATAGGACCATTTTATTTGAGAACAAGTGTTGTGATAATTTTAAGTCAATTAAGTATTATTTACTATCTGTGATAATGAATCGTTATGCAAAGCACATATTAAATGTTTGTTAACTTAGTTCTCAATAAGACCATTAGAATTTGGTTTGGTTTAAATGTTTTTAGTGTGGAAAACACCCTGCTAAACTAAACTAAGATCAGTAATGATTTCTCATATTTTATTCTGAGCATACATTAGAATTATTAAAACATCACAGATCATACTAATAATCTTTTAACAGCTAAGTGCATAAGAAAATCATAACTTTTTATACTTAGTCTTCTTAGATAAACACAAGTGTAGCAATTATTTTAGAAGCTAAAAATGAATAACCGGATATTGTATTTCCCCAATGCCTAGGAAACATTGGGAGGTAAAAAAGTGATAAAGATTTCAATTCACTCCAAAACTCATCAAAAAATTACTTTCACTTTTGTATGTGACAAATTATAATTTGGATTAAGAACTTTATCTAGTACAAAAGATGGATCTACTATGGAACAGATATAGTTTTAATGCATGTAACCAACAAGAGGCAAAAGTGGGGACCAGTTTACAAAAAAGTTTAACCTGCCACACTAAGAGCAGTTAAGGCCCCAGTCTAGCAAAATTTGGCAGTTGTCAAATTATTAGCTCATTTTCGCAACGTTTTTTTAAGGAAACGAAGGATATAGTGTCATATATTTTTATCTCGATAGAATATATGTTATATTAGCTTTATCTACGTATTTTTTTCACGTTCCTCTGGTTAGTTTATGTTATATAAATCAGGCGTCAAAGATGGCGCTCTCGCGCCCAACGCCATTTAGAGTCATGTTTGTGCACGTTAATCGGGGTAATCAAGAATAAATTCAAAAATCTACTCAGCGCAAAATTAGCTTAAGATAGTCGTCTTCAAAATGCGCTGAGTAGATTTTTAATTATACCTTTAGTTTTCTTAATCCGAGTGTCATAACATCGTCAAATTTTCCTGTTTTTGGTCCCAAAACAAACGGTTTTTTTCATAATAAAAACTAAAAATATTGATGAAATCATTTGATCAGTTTAAAGTACGTGTATTAAATGACACAACCAATTAAAAAAAAATGTGTACCTGCTTCACAAATATTTTTTATAGTGTTTTCAACAGGCACGGTTTATAAACGAAAATCTCAAGCCAATTTCTTCAGAGGCGGCCAGTCGGTCGTAGCGGTTTCCGATCACGCGCGTTTTATATCCCACAAGCAGTTTAATCGATCGATTGTTTTAAAAAATGTGGTGTGTTTAGGCATTTATTGGACACCTAAACGCTTGGATGTCCGTCTAACTTTATGGTCCCGATTCTTCTATCCCTAGTTAACACCTGGGTACAGAAATAACTCGACGCCATTTTTTACATTAATAACAGACATAGACTGTTTTGTTAGCAGTAAAGTGCGATAGTAACAAGTCTGTTACTATGCTTCATTTACTTGTTACCACTAGGTAACAAGTTTGTTACTATGGTCCGTTAACTTTTTATCATTAGGAAACAAGTTCGTTACTATGGTCCGTTAACTTATTACCACTAGGTAACAAGTTTGTCCGACACCCTAAAATTTACGTATGACCCTCCCCGGTTTGAATCACACAAATTGAATAATTACTAACCTAATATAATTATAATTATCAGCCAAAAGAAGTCCACTGTGCATGTGGAACAAAGGCCTCACCCATAGACTTCCACAAGGACTGGTTATATGTCGCCTGCCTCCAACGACTCCCAGCGACCTTCATCATCATTGAAAACCCACTCCTGTGTTCTCAATGATGATGAAGTCTTGTGTGTTCGGTTTCCGTACTTAGTCCTGCAGTGGACAATTGTCCCAGCTACCGTTATCGGGTCATTAGACCATAGTTAGAAAGTGAGAAAGACGTAGTTTTAAAGTGAGTGTAAAAAGTACTGAAAAGTTGTGCAGTGACCGCCTATGTACGATATATGGACATATTATGATGCGTAGAAGTAGAGAGCCTAGTTACAAGACAGGTTTTGAACATAAATGTGGATGGATATAGTAGAAGAGGAAGACCAAAGAAAATATGAATAGACAGTGTGAGAATGACGACGATGTACGTAAGAAAAAAACAATGCGCCGACCCCAAATGAAGGTGAGGTGGTGCCTATAGGTGTACATACACGAGCTAGATGGACATATGATATACTGGCTGGATGTAAACGATTGAAGGGCAGATCACCCCCCGATTGTCGGTTAATATAGCAGTGGTGTAATAGAGAAGAGGCCCTGACTCAGCAGTGGGTTTTACCGGCTGAATAGATAGATAGATAGATGAATATATTTATAGATAACCCTTGCACGCGGTTTTTCATTTACCCCACTTCATGTGCCCAGGAGAAAAGTCTTTTGATCGATTTTTCGGTGTTAAACATTTCTAATCCCAACTAGGACATGAGCTGTAGCTTTTGAACGGCTGAATAGATTTACATGAAATATGGCTAACAAAAATCCCATTTAATTTAAAAGAAATTTGTAACAGAATTACAAGACTAATCTGTGGAGGGATTTACAAATACAATAAGAGCTGGATTGAGCCGTGGGTTAGTCATTTTGTTGCTGAGCTATAAGCTCAACGGTTCAAACCCGTGTGATCTGGTTCATCTAGCTCATTGAAAGCTGAGTCACACACCTCTGATGATAGCCAGATGGCTATAGCAGTCGTGGAAGTGTATTCTATGTCAAATTCTTACTTCTCGCTCTGAATTTTGCTCTTCCTCTAACCAGTTTAGATCAAGAAATAAAACACAAAGGTCTACTCCAAAGCAAACCATCTCCTGGAACTTGGTCTTATAGTGAATCAATCTCCTTCTTTTTCATGTCTGTTAAAACGAAATTAAAACATTGACTAAAAATATCTACTGTTCCATAAATCATAGTACTTAAATTATTTCAAACGACAGATATTTTTTTTCAGGGTATAATCCCACAGGCCACACTAAGATTACAAGTTATTTTTAATGAAGGAAAAAATCGGCTGGCGGGCAGGATTCGACCCTGCGTCTTCTGGTTCGGTACACCACGGTACACTACAGTTGGTTGGGGCTCGCGGTAGCTTAGTGGTCAAAGCGTCTGATGTACCGAACCAGAAGACGCCGGTTCGAATCCTGGCCGCCAGCCGATTTTTTCCTTCATTAAAAATAACTTGTAATCTTAGTGTGGCCTGTGGGATTATACCCTGAAAAAAAATATCTGTCGTTTGAAATAATTTAAGTACTATGATTTATGGAACAGTAGATATTTTTAGTCAAGGTTTTAATTTCGTTTTAACAGACATGAAAAAGAAGGAGATTGATTCACTATAAGACCAAGTTCCAGGAGATGGTTTGCTTTGGAGTAGACCTTTGTGTTTTATTTCTTGATCTAAACTGGTTAGAGGAAGAGCAAAATTCAGAGCGAGAAGTAAGAATTTGACATAGAATACACTTCCACGACTGCTATAGCCATCTGGCTATCATCAGAGGTGTGTGACTCAGCTTTCAATGAGCTAGATGAACCAGATCACACGGGTTTGAACCGTTGAGCTTATAGCTCAGCAACAAAATGACTAACCCACGGCTCAATCCAGCTCTTATTGTATTTGTAAATCCCTCCACAGATTAGTCTTGTAATTCTGTTACAAATTTCTTTTAAATTAAATGGGATTTTTGTTAGCCATATTTCATGTAAATCTATTCAGCCGTTCAAAAGCTACAGCTCATGTCCTAGTTGGGATTAGAAATGTTTAACACCGAAAAATCGATCAAAAGACTTTTCTCCTGGGCACATGAAGTGGGGTAAATGAAAAACCGCGTGCAAGGGTTATCTATAAATATATTCATCTATCTATCTATCTATTCAGCCGGTAAAACCCACTGCTGAGTCAGGGCCTCTTCTCTATTACACCACTGCTATATTAACCGACAATCGGGGGGTGATCTGCCCTTCAATCGTTTACATCCAGCCAGTATATCATATGTCCATCTAGCTCGTGTATGTACACCTATAGGCACCACCTCACCTTCATTTGGGGTCGGCGCATTGTTTTTTTCTTACGTACATCGTCGTCATTCTCACACTGTCTATTCATATTTTCTTTGGTCTTCCTCTTCTACTATATCCATCCACATTTATGTTCAAAACCTGTCTTGTAACTAGGCTCTCTACTTCTACGCATCATAATATGTCCATATATCGTACATAGGCGGTCACTGCACAACTTTTCAGTACTTTTTACACTCACTTTAAAACTACGTCTTTCTCACTTTCTAACTATGGTCTAATGACCCGATAACGGTAGCTGGGACAATTGTCCACTGCAGGACTAAGTACGGAAACCGAACACACAAGACTTCATCATCATTGAGAACACAGGAGTGGGTTTTCAATGATGATGAAGGTCGCTGGGAGTCGTTGGAGGCAGGCGACATATAACCAGTCCTTGTGGAAGTCTATGGGTGAGGCCTTTGTTCCACATGCACAGTGGACTTCTTTTGGCTGATAATTATAATTATATTAGGTTAGTAATTATTCAATTTGTGTGATTCAAACCGGGGAGGGTCATACGTAAATTTTAGGGTGTCGGACAAACTTGTTACCTAGTGGTAATAAGTTAACGGACCATAGTAACGAACTTGTTTCCTAATGATAAAAAGTTAACGGACCATAGTAACAAACTTGTTACCTAGTGGTAACAAGTAAATGAAGCATAGTAACGGACTTGTTACTATCGCACTTTACTGCTAACAAAACAGTCTATGTCTGTTATTAATGTAAAAAATGGCGTCGAGTTATTTCTGTACCCAGGTGTTAACTAGGGATAGAAGAATCGGGACCATAAAGTTAGACGGACATCCAAGCGTTTAGGTGTCCAATAAATGCCTAAACACACCACATTTTTTAAAACAATCGATCGATTAAACTGCTTGTGGGATATAAAACGCGCGTGATCGGAAACCGCTACGACCGACTGGCCGCCTCTGAAGAAATTGGCTTGAGATTTTCGTTTATAAACCGTGCCTGTTGAAAACACTATAAAAAATATTTGTGAAGCAGGTACACATTTTTTTTTAATTGGTTGTGTCATTTAATACACGTACTTTAAACTGATCAAATGATTTCATCAATATTTTTAGTTTTTATTATGAAAAAAACCGTTTGTTTTGGGACCAAAAACAGGAAAATTTGACGATGTTATGACAATCGGCTGGCGGGCAGGATTCGACCCTGCGTCTTCTGGTTCGGTACACCACGGTACACTACAGTTGGTTGGGGCTCGCGGTAGCTTAGTGGTCAAAGCGTCTGATGTACCGAACCAGAAGACGCCGGTTCGAATCCTGGCCGCCAGCCGATTTTTTCCTTCATTAAAAATAAATATAAATATTTTATTTTGTAAAGTAGAGCATCTTTCATTTCGTAGCACTGCTCTACACTTTGTAATTTACGTATCACAGGATGATACAGAGGGTGCCTCGCGGGGTTCGTGCCCGCGAACTGTCAATATACTGAATTCGTTTGTTATGCACAGCTAGACTGGGGCCTTAAGTACCAAAAAATATGAATAAAACTGTATAAAACACCAGAAATCCAATTAAACAATCACCCGACTGCATAATAACTGAACTATCACTATAGTACTTTGTCCCAGAAGTGGACCACTGTATTTGTACAGTAAGCATCACATATATTAGGATACACAAAGACACAGTGTTCAAAATGATCAGAACAATAAGGAAACTTAACTTTATCTCGGTCTTATAAAGTTTATTTCAGAATGGCAGTTGCAGAGTAGTGTGCTCATTCTGAAATAGTCCTTGTGCCATTGAGATTTAATTTTCTTATTTATTCCAATCATTTTTAACACTTTGTATGTCATCAATATATCCGATGCTGACTATATCATGGGCTGTTTACTCTAACCAGCCCAACTTCCTCCAGAAGATTAGTCTTCAACATCCACAACCAAAGAAACAATTTTGTATATAATTCTGTATTGTTTATAATTTACGACTGAATAAATAGCTTGTCTCAGCCTGCCATACATTTTACAACATTCAAGTAAGTACTTCATTTCCGATATTACCGTTTAAACGACGACGTCTGTGGTCTAGTGGTTCGAGTACCGGACTGCTGATCACGAGGTCGTGGGTTCAATTCCCACAAGACACAAACATTTATTGTAATGAATTTAAGTGTTTGTGTTTGTCTGGGTGTTTCTTATATATTATAAGTATGTATTTACAAAAAAAAAGTATATAAGTATTATATCCATTGTACAAGCTCTGCTTAGTTTGGGACTAGATGGTGCTGTGTAAAATGTCCCAGGATATTTATTTATTTATTTATTTAAACAGTCTTTTTTTTTATTTTTATTTAATAACTGTTTTTATTTCGTACTTTTTAGTTTAAAAACCATCATAGACTCAATAGATGAATCTAACTTAAATGATCATCATTCTAAATGAAAAAATGTATATTCACTCCACACAATAATGCGCATAAAATCCGCCATTATGTTATCAAGATGAATAATAAAACTCTCTTTTTCTTTCTTTATAAGTACTTATAAAACTTTGCTGCCATTTTGTTTTACTGCCTGTACTGAAGCCTGCATTTCCTTAGAATTGTGAGAAACATTCGATGATTTTGCCAATGTCAAGGTTCATCTTCTTCCTAGTCGCTACCTCATGACTGAGTGGCGTGACTATAATGGGCAATGTCAAGGTACGAAATGTTAAAAATGGTCGTATAAACAACTTATTTTTGGCGCCATTTTGTTTTAGTTTTAGCCATTACTATGGCGAAAACGATTACTAAATAATCGATTTTTCCTTATTTTATTGAGATATGAAAATAAACACATGAAATATCCATAATCATGACTTTACTTATCAAAAAATCACAAGTAATGCCAATAATAATCAGCCAGAGTAATTTAATAGTAGTACAGTTCGCGCCAAACTTATTGTCCGGGTTGAAGCTGGCGCTAGCTAACTTTAACCCAGCCGTAAAAATCGGAGAAAGAAAAATACTGGATTAGAATAATTTATAACGACTTGAGCTTTCGTTTTTATTTATTACAATCTAATATTTTTCTTATAAGACAATAGACTTATCCGACAATAAGTTTGGCGCGAACTGTATTATTAGTTGTAATTAATATTTATAAATTAAAACAAAAAACCTTTGATATTTTTATATATATTTTTATATACTATTTGTATGTAAAAAGAAAACTTTCAAAGTTGAAGAAGAAAACAGATTCTGTCTATTATTCAAGTCAGTAAAACCGCCCTTGCCGTAAAATTGTTCAGTAACACAGACAATATGAAGTTTTATTATTTTTATAAACTATTAATTAATAATTAATAAATAATAAATTTAAAATTTCCTGGGACATTTTACACAGCACCATCTAGCCCCAAACTAAGCAGAGCTTGTACTATGGGTACTAGACAATGGATATAATACTTATATACTTTTTTTTGTGAATACATAGGTACTTATAATATATAAGAAACATCCAGACAAACACAAACATTAAATTCATCACATACACATTTGTATTTTGTGGGAATCGAACCCACAACCTCGTGATCAGCAGTCCGGTACTCAAACCCCTAAAACATAGATGTCATCAAAAGTTAATATTCTCTAATAATCCATATTAAGAAGATTTTCGATTTAAAAACTCAATAAAATATTAGTATTGCTTTTTGACAATAGATAATTATGATCATTTATAATAAATGTTTCATTAAAAAAAACGTAAAGACTAATTGATTTCTCCAGTTGTTAGAATACTTCCATTAAACTTTGTTTTAATGTACAGAAGGGATGATAATAACTTCATAAACAAAATGCTGCTGTTAAAAATCGTAAGTTCAAATAAATCGATTTTTTTAAATATAAAACCATCACTTTGCCGCTAAAACAAAATGGCGCCAAAAATAAAATGTATACAAACAGTCATTATCTATTGTACATATGTTTAGCCGCCTTGTAAATAGATGATGCAGATATTTGAGTTTGTTTCATTACCTACTTGGACGACCGACGGGGACAGATCGATTTACATCCCGTAAACCAAGGTTTTTTGAAATCGTGGGTACAACTTTACAAATAAATACCACATGTAGGTATATATATTTATATTTATGAATATACCATTATTTACTTTACGAGTATAGGAACTATATGATTTAGGGATGTTCGATCCAGGGGCTTTGTATCGATATTTCGGATCGTAATGGATCGTAATACATTGTATCGATCCAAGTATCGATCCAATTGATTTGATACGATCTTTTGGATCGATCCAGTATTGAATCAAGAATTTAAAAAAAATTGTAATTTAAACCTTTAAAGTTGATGTAGTAGAGAAATAATAATTTTTTTTACATTGGACAATCGTTGAATGGTAGGGTACGTACAAATTATAATCTTGATAGCCACTCTGGATCTAGGCGATTGTAGATTGTGGCCAATGAGAAAAGACATTCGAAGGGGAACAGACGTTCCTACCCACAGAACAATATTACTGGTTTCTACTACTGACAAACAATGTAGGTTGATTTTTTTATGAAATGATCTAAAATCTCAAGTAATCATGTCAAAATTGTAGGTAGGTATATTGAAAAATATAAGATGTAATAACTACTGATTTAACAGTCCACCGCCAGAGAAATATTTATATTCGTGTAATATGAATAGAGGTGGGTAACTCATTAAAAATACGCGAGCTGCAGATCAGCTCATGACTCAGGTGAGTGAGCTGATTCAATGAATCAGCTCGCAGATCAGCTCAGTTTGTACCTGTACAGGTATATGATTCTACTACGAGCCGCGAGCCGAATTGAGCTGAGAGCCGAATTGAGCCGAATCGAGCCGACTGAGCTGCGGCACTTGCGGCAGTTGACAGTTCGTTTAACTCTGACGAGCCGCGCGACTAGAGATTTTCAATATTATATCGTATTTACTCGAAGTATTCCGATACATTGGTTTAATCGATGTTTTGACAAATATTTATTTGACAATATATCGATGTATTTAGTTATAGAAACATCGAATCTTTGATGTTTTATTTTTTATCGGATCTATTAAAAAAAATCTTGGTCTGATTAATAATTATAATAAAAATGAAATTAAAATTTAACACTACTGATGATATTAATTATGATACGATATATTTATTTACGATAATAATCTTTTAATTTAATAGACAAAAAAAATCCAGAGCTTTTTGAGATACAAATCAATAAAACGTTTCAGAACGAATGCCTCGTTCAAAAACTTACTTTCTGGACTCATTGACTGTCACTGAACAAGCCGTAGATCAGAATCACAGATCAACTCAATCAATTGAATCAATTGACTCATCTGTCTGTGGAGGGATTCAAGGGAGCTGAATTGAGCCGCGCGAGCTAGTCATTTCGTTGCTGAGCTGTAGCTCAACGGCTCAGACCCGTGCGATCTGATTCATTGAGCTGACTCAGAGCTGAGTTACACACCATTAAATATGAAACTGTTTGTTGTTATACATACTTTGGACCCATACCATACTTTGGAGCTAAGGAATGCGGTATTAATATTACGAAGTTACAGATTGCTTATTATTTTAGAATTCAATACAACAAATTTTTCGATCCGATCCTCATGGTATTTGTATCGATCCACCAACGGATCGAAAGCCATTGTATCGATACAAAAATCGGTTGGATCGTATTGCTTTGTATCGATCCACACAAGTAACGGATCGGATCGAACATCCCTAATATGATTATCTTAAATACCAGAAAAATCTATCGCGCGCAAAGCCTACACTTTTTAAAGAGAATTCGCAATAGCAACATTTTCATTTTGGTCATCAAAATAGCAACAGCTAGGGAAAATTTCGCAGGAGATATCCTGTGAAGAACATAATACATAAATAAGAACATTTTTGAGCGTATCCGTAACGAAATGGCACTTCTTAAATTAATGGAATACATTATATCATACGCTAGAGTAAGAATACTTCCGTCATAACAATCAACATCAACAATATTCATACGAAAATGGCGTCGTCATTTCAAAATACAAACAAAATCAATGTAAATCGCTGTAATGGTTACTGCTTATAATTTATACCAAAGTAAAAACAATAATAAAACTACTTACTGCTTCATCTTGTTGTTTATTTTTGCTGAAAACGCGGAACCGCAACTCGAGCGATAAATTACAAAAATATATCTAGACTGGAATAGAAGCGAAGCGAAACTCTGCGGAACACCGGCACTGAACAAAATTAATTAGATAATGTAATTACAACACCGGGGACCGGACCGCAGCCCACGCAGTGTTGCCAACAGTTATACTAGCTTCCCACGCCCAGTGTTGTAAAACCAAGAATCCATTTTTCGGGAGGTTTGCTAGTAAAAAATTGGTAGAATTCGGGAGATTTTAGTAGTAACCTTTACCTATAAATAAAACGAAGATTTACTTACGTATTTACGTTTATTATTAAAGATCTACGGATACGAATCATACCACTTTTTTTAAATCATATTCTTACTGGCGAAAATTACGTATTCTTGTAGAAAATCTACTGACACCACCTATCTGATGACATTTTAGCAATCATATTTTTGGAAATATTAAAACCATAACAGTTATCATTTATCATCTCCAATTATAGACTTGAACGTAACATCATTACCTACTCTAAAAAAAATCATCGTAGGCAATTAGACTCGTATATGATGTCATGTTCAAGTGTTATTATTGTTATGATTGTTTTTTTATTTAATTTTTCATGTTAAGGTGGTCTAGACTATGTATTCTTTGCAAAGTACCTACAATGACTCGCTGCCAATAATCAGTGATTGATTATATGGTCTGAATCCACCACTTGCTAACTTTTCTATTACACACATCATTTAGTAGATGCAGTGCTCTTCTTTAAGTAATGGGGCACTTAGTTATTTAAGTGAGAATGTAATCCTTTTTTGTATCAGTGTATTCATTGTTGAAAAGCCAAATAAATGAATGAATGAATTAACCCTTTGTATAAAGTACAAGTCAATAATTGCTCCGGTGTAAAGGAGATTGCGTTGTTTAGTTTTAATTAAATACCAGTTTTAAACATTGGTGGTAGTGGTAAACGGCCATGGATACAAGCCCTTGAAACATAAATCAAGCTATTTATTTATTTATTGCCCTATGTAGTTTACAGGGAATACAGAGTTAACTTAAACATACATAGACCCTGTAAGGGTGTTGCAAAGCATTCCATAATAGTATTTTAAATACATCTTTGGATTGCACTGTTAAGTTTATACATAAATTAGTAAATACTAAATACTTTTATAATTATTCTTAAATATTTAAAACAGGATACATAAAACTTTTTATTTCTATTAGAACAAAAACTTATCTTCCATAAATTCTTTAATAGTGTAATAACATCTTTCTAACAGTAGTAGCTTCAGTTTTGCTTTGAAGATATTCAGTGTTTCACTATTCTTTATATGATCAAATTTATTGTAAATTTGGATACATCTATAATGCGGGCTATTTCTATACATTTCTATTCTAGGTATTGGTAAGGCTAGTTTATTATTGCGGCGTTTGTTACTTACAAAATTGAACTCACTAATATTTTTCTTTACAAATATAGCTATTTCGAGTATGTATATAGATGGTAGGGTTAAGATTTTTTCTTTAATGAAGAAGCATTTACAGCTTTCTCGGGGTCGGATGTGATATATAATGCGCAAGCATTTCTTTTGGGCAATAAATAGGTCATGGGCATCTGTACTATGCCCCCAAAGGATAATCCCATAACGCAGCCAAGCGTATGCATAAGCATAGTATACGGAGAGGGCACATTTTATATTAGTGTTGGTTTTGAGTACATTTAGATCATATAGGAATTGTGATATTTTATTGTTAATTTTTTCAACATGTTTTTTCCAATTGAGGTGTGTGTATAAGGCATGGAAGTAGTAAGTATACTTAGTATACAATAGGAATGTGCACTTATGAAGGAAAACGGTCTAAGCGAGATAGTTAGGGTGGAGCCACTCATCTCGCTCTATTAGAGTGACCATGATTTTTGTCGTTAAGAGAGACCATGTCAGTTTTATGTTATAAGACAGGATTTGTGAAATTAGTTTATTTTTCTTTCTACTAAAGAAAAATATTTGCAGTAAACATAGGCACTGTTGTTGTAATTGCATCTTGCCATCTGTCGCATAAAAATTGGTAAAAGCGTTGAACTGTTGATCATGAGATAAATATATTTATGTGATAAGCACAAGTGTTTGTGTTGTTCTGGGAGTATGTTATAATAATAATATAAGCCTTTATCCAGACAACTATTGCATTAATTTAACATTGACGACTCTGGTGAGTCGATGACACCGACAACTTGGTCTGTCCCAGCTTTGGCAAAGGCCTCCTCCAATTCTTTCCACTCTCTCCAGTTTACCGCTTTTCTAGTCCATGTTTTCCCGGCTATTGCCTTTATTTCGCCTTCCCACCTTCGAAACTATCTACCTCGTTTCCTCTTTCTATTTCTAGGATACCAAAATACAATATTTTTGTTCCATTTTTCAGTGCCTCTTAATATGTGACCTGTCTTTTCTGTGTTTTCTTATTCTAGTTGTGACGTTTTCTATTTTTGTCCGTTTCCTAATGGTTTTATTGTTGATTTTGTCCAATTTCTTTATATTCAACATGCTTTTCTCCATAGCTGTCTGGCATGTTTCTAGTTTCTTGATTGCGCTTTAGTAAGTGCCCAAGTTTGGGAGTTTCTTATGTATGTACCAAAAAATATGCATTATACCATGTCTAATGCGCTAAAGAGGGCACCACCGAAGTGTAGTGCGCGATGGCGCCCAGACGTCCACTGTCGTCTCAAAAAGTCAACTGGTCGTTCGTAATCATCAATAAATAATTATAGTCGACATAACTAATATTTTTGACTGTCGTCAAAACATACATGTCCTTTTAAAGTCTGACATAATTTGAAAACATTGTCACCCGAAAGGCCACCATTTGTGACGTAAATTTAAATTATATTATTGGTAGACTCGGTCCCGTGTACCGGGATTTTCAGTCTTAGATTTTGCAATAATTAACTTTAAACATAAATACTACCAACATTTTCAACAAAATGAATAATCATGATTATTTAAAGTATAAGTAGGTTGATAGTTTGGTTATTAAAATACATTGATAATAAAACAAAGGCATCTTATAAATAACAAAGCTCGTTTATTAGTGTTTATACGATTTCACTTAAATAATAAAAAAACAAAATAATAAAAAACAACAGTTAAACAGTGAAATAGTTGGAATTTTTCGATACGTCCGGTCTCGTAGACATTTACGTTACCATTGGTGGGTTAAGTTTGTAACCTGTGAGTGGATTACTTTTGACTTTTCTTATCTTTATTTCATAAAAAGATATTTTACGCAGTAGTTTATCTAGCAATGTATAACTCTATAATATTTTTTGGATCAGATACCCTAGCCTCGTGGCAAATCTACTAGACGATTTGAAAATTCTTGTATGGCAATTTATTAAAACGAGACACAATCCCCTACCCTAACCTCTCTATCTGACCGTAACGTATTTCGGTTTAAATATAAAGTTTAATAGATTGCAATAAGGTCGGTTTTACGTTGAGTTGTTGAGCCGAGTACGCATTCCGGATGTAAACGAAGTGTAACGAAGTTTGACATATTAGTTCCATGGTATACTTAGTATACAATTCCGGATGTAAACGAAGTGTAACGAAGTTTGACATATTAGTTCCATGAGTAAGTCTTTAGTATACAATATAAACGAAGTGTAACGAAGTTTGACATATTAGTTCCATGTGGTATGCTGTATTATGGTTCCGAACGGTACGGTTTGTAGTATAGCCAACTTTACCAAACTGAAATAAATAGCAAGTCGATAGAAAAAACTGGAAAAAACAGTAGAAAAACAAATATGTACCGAAACCGTATGTATCGAAAAGGTAGGGATGTGACATCCAACAAAAAAAAACGATTATTAATCAATCGATTATTTTTGTTTTGTAATAAAATTGATTACTAAATAATCGATTTTTATAATAAAAATAATCGATTTTTTCTTATTTTATTGAGATATCAAATTAAAGTAATGCCAGTAATAATAAAAAAAAACGTAAAAAGAAAACTTTCAAATTTGACGAAGAAAACGGATTCAATCCGTTATTTAAGTCGGTAAAACAGTCCTTGCCGTAAATTAGTTCAGTTACACTGACAATATGTAAAGATTGATTAGTGAATCAATCATTAGAAGAAAATAAAACTTTACATATTGTCTTTTTATTGAAATATGAGAGTTAATATTCTCAAAAAATTAATATTAAAACGATTTTCGCTATAAAAACCTAATAAAATATTAATATTGCTTTTTAAAACTTGTAAGAATACTTCCACGAAACTAATAACTTCATAAACAGATGTTGCTGTTAAAAATCACAAGTCAAAATAAATCGATTTTTTTAATCCATTACGAGATTTACATCCCTACGAAAAGGTATCAAAATCGATATTTTTTTCAGATCAATAAACATTTTTTAAGTTGGCTGATATATCGATATTTTTTGAAATTATCAATATCGAAATTGTTTTTTTTTAATATCGATACGATATAATTATATCGATTCTTTTTGCATTTCTGACATCCCTACACTAAAATAAAACGGTTATTATGTGCCGAAAGAAAGACACAGCGTTGAGCTGCGCGTCCACACGGTTGGAATCGGTCAGTACGGAGCGGATGGATTTTATTGCTAGTATGGATTTGTATATGAAAGTGCGTCCACTGGAACGGCATTTGCGCGCCGGAGACCGGAATTTCTGCCGATGACGTCATCCGCAGTGAACATGCCATTCGGCCCGATCACTTCAAGTTCAGACATGACAGACAGTCTCATACAAATCCATACTAGCAATAAAATTCGTCCGCTCCGTACAGAGCAATTCCGACCATGTGGACGCGCAGCTTTAATATGCAACTCGTACTTTCCAGCCAGCGTCATTTTCTTTCTCTTTCTAACACACTAAAGTATTGTTAACTTCGGTAGCTCTCTTTTACTCTCATAACCAATCTATGGAGTATATTATTTAGCTATGGTCCGTTCTGTGATTCTGTCTGTCATTGACAGTTGCTGTCAGACAGAATTCTACAGTCGTCAAAAGTTAGTTTAGTGGCAATGGTCGTCGTCGCGATAGAATAGAAGGGGAGTGTTTTTAATTTCTAGTGATTTTCAGGTCAGTATAGTTGTTACATACCACGATTTGATAGACTCGTGCTTCATTTTAACAATACGATATGTGCGCAAACTATCAGAAGAGTGTAACGATGATTAAATAACGATGGACAGTGTATATTTATTTCTGATCGGATTTATAGAAATAAGTGTCGATTACCAAAACGATTTACACATTTTGAAGACTTTAATTGAGGTAAGGAGTATTAATTATGTCCAGAATGTGGGAGTTTTGTTGATTTTAGTGTATTGTGTCGATAAGATATTAGTACTGTAGGTATTTATTTTATCTAATTTTACTCATCGCGTACATTCACCTATCGTATGTGTTACACTTTCTGAACTCTGTTTCGGTTGTCCTATATACAAATTTAGATACTGACTTTATGTTGTTATTTGTCTGTAACAGAAGCTTATTTTTTGGCGTAAATTTCATCTGCCTCTATTTACGTCTCCATCTGTTATGTTGTTATTACTGCTTCCATTTGTACACAGTCAAAAGACCTAAAATAACACACCCAAACACAAATGCTGGGCTCCATTGCTATTTGGCAAACTCCAAAGTGGAACTTTTATGAATTGGTGAGAGAGCATTCTGTGCACCATAGGTTAGTATGGACAGGATACACTTATCAATAAGTTTCTCATATTCTACTCAAACCTTAATGTGCCTAAGCATTATTGTATATTACTTTTTATTATTGCAGCTTACTCGTTGGGTTGTTCTTCTTCAAGTGTCTTCTTTAATCCTATATGGATGATTTTTGCAAAAAACTGTATAAACATTAGACATAACACTTATTGGTCAATAGTTGCATAAATTCTCTCTGTCTACTTTTTTGTGGATAAGAATTTTGTTGCTCCTTGTTCATTGTGATGGGATGTATTCTGTATCTAGTATAATTTTAATATTAAGTTTTAATCAGTTTGGAACTCTATGCAAAATTTACCCCATTAGAATCCAAGAACCCTATATGAAAAGGTAATATGAATATTCATGCCTAATTTTTATATCCATAGCATGAAACACAAGTTTTTTGCTGTACCTACTTGCGAACCATGGTACATGCATACTCGCATGTACTTCATCCTCTCACTTCTTTTGGCCCATGCAGATTGTAATCTATTTATCTATGAAAAAAAAATCTATGAAGTTTCTTGCCGGCTCTTCTCCATAAGTCCAACTTTTGTGAACCATGCAACTAATTTGACTTTTCGAAATACCTATTTATATATATAGTCTACGATTAGCCCGGTGTGTCCCACTGCTGGGCAAAGGCCTCTCCTTCATTCCTCCATCTGTCTTGGTCTTGGGCTAACTGGGTCCAGTCTGCGCTAAATGTATCAAGGTCTTCACGTCATCTCTTTTTTGGTCTGCCGCGTCGCCGCTGATCGGTCTCAGGGCTTCACTTAGTAGTCATTTGGGCCCACGGATCATTGGACATGAGACAGACAATGTCTGTCCGTCAGCTATTTGGGTTTTGGAGCGCAATGCTGTGTTCTATATGCGATCTGTCCTTTTTACATTAAGTATGCTGCACTCCATCAACCGTTGACAAACCTCGAGCTTGGACTTTTGGGTATTAGTGAGTGACCAAGTCTGTGCGCTGTAAGTTAATATGGGGAGGATACACCTATCCATAAGTTTCCTTTTAATTGATATTGGAAAAGTAGCCTTTATTTCCTTCATAGACCAATAACTCCTCCAGGCATTTTCTGTCCTTCTATTAATTTCTTGTTCTTATATGGACTGGAAGGAAACTATTTGGCCCAAATAGAGGTACTCTTCAACATATTGTATATCCTCGCCATTTACAGCAATTGAGCGCTTGCTGGTGTTAGACATGACTTAGGTCTTTGTCATGTTTATTTTAAGTCCAATCAAGGCTTGCGGTACTTGGGTCTTCAAGCATCTTTTGAAGGCTGAAAATGAAAATAGTACAATGGCGTCGGTGGTCGAGGTTCAATAACTTCGTTCCCCTGACGTCAATGCCCTTTCCTTCCCAACTGGTCGCTAGTCCTAGTCCTGAAGACTTCTTCGAGGGTACTAGTTAAGAGTAACTAGTTTAACGTTTCAAAAGTACATGTTTATGTGGTCTAATTGAAATAAAAATATTTGAATTTGAAAGAGTTTTGGCGACAGAGATCTTGCTTAACACCTTTTGGTAGATATTTGTTGGATCAATTTTTAGATTACAAAGAACGATAGCACGATACGACACGCACACTCATTTAAAGTAATCGAGAAGTACAGGGAACACATCATATGCAGCCCTATGCTTTATAGACTATACAAAAGCAACTGGAGGAAGATGCATTTGAAGTAGGTGCACGGGGGACGAAGTCGCGGGCAAAAGCTGATATTTTATATTAGTTAATGAACCATGAAAGTAATCCTGGCGGCACCTATGTGCCCAGATACTATATTTATTTGGCAGATTCACAGACATTTTTGCTCCCAACTATGGATTGAATTTATTGATGTAAGTTGCTGTCATCTCCTGGGCAGGTTCTGGGAGCTGTCTGTGACTGACTCCTACAGCAAGTAGATATTAGTCGAATTAACCATTATATGACCAGTGATGGCTGTTATTTCTGTCCTTGCCTGATTTTAACTTCGCAGCTATAATATTATAGGTTCCTAATTAATAAAATTTGAGAATTGATAAAATTGTTGATTTCAATTTGAAGATTTACAGGTGTGACAGAATATTCATGCTGCGGGGCTTGGCAGTGAGCCATGTCCCGCGGTATGCACAACATTACACATCCACAGTCCACACAGTTGCACATAAAATGTCACATTTCCGAGATGTTCTTAATTGACTGCTTCGTTGATCTAGCGGTCCCAAGCGTAACTGCTACTCTAGAGGGTTCGATTCCCTGGCTCAGGATTCCCTGGTTGTTGGATTTTTCTGTGAAATTCCCAGTAGCAGCTCGGACTCTGGATTTGTGCCCGGATGATGGCAATAGGCCCGACACCGATTTCATGGGACATTAGTACATCTATGCCAAGCCTTTTGGGGAACACAGGTCTGATAGTATGTATGTTCAATTGAACAATTCAATTGAGTAGTAGAGTTTATCCTTACTTCCTTACTAATATTATAAATGCGAAAGTAACTCTGTCTTTCTGTCTCGCTTTCGCGCCAAAACTACTGAACCGATTTAAATGAAATTTGGTACAGAGATAGTCTAGAGCCTGAGAACGGAAATAGGCTAGGGGCTAGGTAAGGGGTTGAAATAGAGGATGAAAGTTATAAGAAATATTCAGACCACGCGGGCGAATCCGCTGGCGGAAAGCTAGTTGTATATACTTTCATCTTATCGGGTAGCCACAAACTGCAAGTAATCACGACAGTAAGTTATGATATGTACACCTTTATAAAAATTGTATGTTGCGACTTGTCTTTGCGAAAGTGGATCTTATTTTGCGGCGAGTGATTGTGAATGTTAACTTCGTTCTCTTATTCATCTTCGGAATAATACGTGAAATGGTACTCTTTTTTTAATGAGAGAAAATCCCAGACAAAAAAGACAGCTTTTTCGTCTGTTCCCGGACGGAGGGTTCATTCAGTTGAAGATTTATGGTCTCTTACTGTATACTACACGGTGTATCTAATGATTTGGCCTCATCCCCGTGGGTTAGTGTTCTGCTAAAATGCCGAGAAATATAAAGGTCTTGGCTAACTCACTCATTCTGTACGCGTTGCCAATGAATGATCTATTTCTGATTTCATCGATTCAATTATTGTTAAATTTCATCGGCGCGTATTTGAGTCAGCAGTCTGGTAAAGGAGCTTGGAAGTAAGGTCGAAATTTTTGTTTTGATCGCTCATATCTTCATTTTGCCTTATGTGATATTGATGACAGCAATTCTACAGGCATCCAGTCCCACTGCACTTTGTATCCTATCAAAGTTTTTACAAAAGACTTTTTTACTGAGATATACTAGATAAGTTACTGTCTGACACCAAGCAGCATTACTTCAAGATGACGCTGAAACTAAATTAAGCTGAAGACGGCAAAAAACTGCGCAAAAATAATAGAGATTAATGGGTCAGATGGGCAACGGTCACTCATTCAGAAATAAGAGAACTTGGAACCCAAGATCGCGATACCAGCATTTTTGGAATCATTTACAACCTGAGAAGTGTAAAGAATACAGTTTCAATTACCTGTAGGCTGTAACATGTTCTCGTGTTACAATCTCTTAGTTACTGAAAGATTATACTAGGCTGTTGAAATAAGAATCTTAGAAGCCTGTATATAATCTGTATTATGTCCCATATTCACTGCGTACCTTGACTGCGTGGAATGTACTGACAATAGTTATGAATTCTGTCACAATGCATACTGAAATTTTTGTAGTAATGGTTGCAGAAAGCTGCGTCTGGTCTTCTGCACTGACAACTACACTTGAACGCGCGTGTCGTTTTTTTCATATGAGTGTTCGTTCATTATAATGTTGGCAAGGTCTAAAGAGTTTTTATAAATGGTATTTGTACGTATTTATGTAATGGAAACGCTACGCTATATCAGAAGTAGCGGTTTAAGAATTTTTCAAAATTACAGCTGTTTAAGCCCCAGTTGAAGACGTTTGGGATGCGTGTGACGCATCCCAAACGTCTTTTTGAGACAAAAGCCTATGTGATCCTTAATAATTTTATAAAAAAAAACCTTCGCATTTATAAAATAAGTATGGATATTATCATCATCGTCATAAACCCGTATACTGTCCCACTGCTGGGCACAGGTCTTCTCTCAGATGGATATGATACAATCTTTAAATGCTATCAACGCCTACACGAGTGGATGGCAAGTAGAGTCAAGCCAAGTCTTAATTTAAAATCCAATATTCAACACAAGTCCGATTTCGATAGTCCAGAATGTATGACCGTGATTTAATAGGCGGCCTTGATGTGCGGTGTCTGTTCAACATCAAACATATTATGGTGTTTTCATTCCCGACTACTGTTAGCTATAGGCTCGGCTTAAGTACTGTACGCCAGCGCTAGACTACGCATACGCATTCGCGCGGTGTTCACGACATGACTGTGTTACCATTATTTACAAGGCAAATAACGCCTGTCTTCTAATACAGTAGTGTCTTTTTCGCATTTTGTTTAAATCTGAATAATAAAAAGATTTTCTATAATGATCGATTGCTGTTTTTACAAAAAGAGATGATATTGATGTCTTTATAGCATCGATGTATTTCTAATTTTAGCGATGGTGTTTAGGGTTCCGTATTACTAAGCCTCCGCTGTCCGTTCGTCCACCCGTCTGTCTGTCAGCGGGTTGTATCTCATGAACCGTAGTAGGTATGAAACTATTCGTAATTTCTGTTACTAGTGCCACTATAACGACAAATACTTAATGTGCGGGTCCGACTCGCACTTGACCGTTTTTTTAGTACATACTTGCGTATGACGCATTTACTCATCCCACACCAGGCTGGGTGCGCTACAAATTGCATTCTTCCTTCTTATTGAACACTTAAATTACTTCAGCGCCAACTTAATAAGAAAATTGGCGACACACTTGGCGTTAGTCTTTATTAGATTAGGTATGTCCTGTTAATGAGAGGGTACTTTAAAAAGGCTGGTACAAGAGCATATTTTGTGTTTGTATCGTGAGCTTTGTGTGTGGAGCTGCTTGAGATATGAAACTTGTTACAGCTTTCCATCATTGGGATATATTATATATAGCTTCCCGCCAGCGGCTTCGCCCGCGTGATCTTCATAACTTTTCCCCCGTTTTTGCAACATTTTTCATTGCTACACCGCTCCTATTAGTCGTAGCGTGATGGTATATAGCTTTTAACCTTCCCGATAAATGGGCTATCTAACACTGAAAGATTTATTCAAATCGGTCCAGTAGTTTCGGAGCTTATTCAATTCAAAGAAAAATCAATCTTTCTTCTTTATTTATAATATTAAGTAGAGATTAGTATAAATATTTAGATAAATAGATATAGATGACACAGTAGTTAATCGAAAGGTTTCTTCACTTCGGCTAGCGGATTCGTTAATACACGATTGTATATTATAACACGTTTATGAGGTTCGTGTTCATAAAAACACAAAGCACGATTCAAATATTCAAAGTGGGACCCTATTGTGTGTATATATTATGTCTTTACTCCAGTGCACTAAATTGAGCACAAAGTGAACACGATTAATGTAACGCAAATTCACGGAACTTTTATAGCAGTTCATTGAAGCCAGTTTATTACACATTGACTTTATTATCCACGTATGGTTTAGTAACCGTTTTCCGCGTCCTTCCTCATAATATAGCGACGATTATGAACGAATTCTTTGTGTTTTATAAGGCACCGTGTGAATGTTATGTTTATCTTTGCTCAGCCCTTGTGTTATTGTTTCAACTTTGTGTTCTAAATTAGAGTAATGTATGCTTTGTTTACAATGTCGCTATCGTACTGGTTACTCAGGCCTCAATTAATGTTAATCAGTGATTAACCAAGAGGTCGGCTGAGAACACAATTTCGGAAGGATTATGATCTCTTGCAAGTGTTTGGGGATAGCTCAGGATAGAAAAGTGTAGTGAAGTCACAGGGGTGAATAGAAATTGGCAAAATGCAGCTTCTTGACCTATGTAAGCTCTACTAGTAACAGGTACGATTTTTGTGTGATATGCGTCTAAATACCGTTCCCTAAAGTATTTTACTTGCGTACTAAGAATATTAATTTCTTTGCCCGCCAAAGAAAGTTATCGGAAGCCAATTGTAATTCACTGTTGGTCGTGGTATGCCTTACTTTCTTAGCCCCTGTGGGTTTTGGGTCTTATCCGTATGTACATATTCGCTAAGCCGGATGAGCTGGTCGGAAAATTCTCCATTCGCAATTTTTTTACTATTAATGTTATCACCTTGTTTAGCAAAGGCATTTGTGGGATTATCTTTTGTGAGAGTTAATGTGATCAGATGGTAATCTATAGCTGGCATTTGATTGGTAGCCGAATTAGGGATGCACGGGTAAAGATGCGTAAATATTCCAGGTGATAACATCAGTCAATCCGCGTGTAATCTAATACCAGTACATACTTTAGATTTTTATAAAGTAACATGTATTGAGAAGTAACTTAGTGGTGACAGTCTGTAGTAATATGTTTTGGAAAGTGATCGTACCACATTTAACACGTCGACAACTCATCATTCGAGAGGAAAGTGGCCTATTTCTCTTCATTAAAGCTTGCGGCTCGTGGTGGCAAGTAGCTGTCATAGTAGTACGATACGACACAAGTAGTCGGTGGCTCATTTGGCTCGCTCGGTGGCCTCAATACGCGGAGTGGTGCGCCCTGGGAGGTTGGGTCTCTTGTTTTACTGAATCTGGATGTTCGTAGCATTGGGTGCACATTTGACACTATTTTAAAATTGTGAAGTTTTAGTCTTGAGTGTATTTATGAGAAAAGGAGAGATCCAAGTTTAAGTAAATTATTGCATTTGAGTTTTGGACTGTTGAGCTATTTGATGCTAAATTAATATTTGATCATACGCGGTTTAGGAGTTACTATAATGATAATGCCAGAACGTTTTATTGGATCTTAAACTGAGGTATTAAAATACCTTAATATTTTTAAAGACGCAAATGTTCTGTGTTGAAAGCCGTGTTGATAGCAATTTCTTTGATTATTACAATTATACTCTCTACTTATAGAAAAGTTGAGTTACTGTATCCATTGTTTCTGTATTTTTCCATCGCCTTCATTATTTTGGTAATTTGGTTCGTTCAAAATCCAACAACACTGAGACCGTAGCAGTCTTGCTTGGCACCTCTAGACCAACGAGTCAGCCAAACAACGAGACATTTAGTAGATTAAACTTGTATTTACTCGTTCAGAGAAAATATTAACATAAAAAGTCGTACAAAAGCGCATTAAGACGTAAACATTCCAACACTATTATTGAAGCCTGAACAAAAACTTTGACGAAGTGTTACAACGCTCTCGGTTTCGATACACAGCACATGCCACTGTGGTTCCCTTAGTAGACTAATTAATAACGCATTGATACTTACGCATTGAATGCATTCCTACTAATATAATAAAATTGTAACTAGTAAAATTGTAAGATGCAGCCATACTTGGAGACCTTCCGTTTAGATGGTATTCAAATTATTTAATTAAGTAAATTGCTATCGCAGTTGTGACCACGCGGGCAACGTCATAAAAAAAGAATGATATGAATGAAGAATCCGACTAAAACCTTTTTAACCCCCGACGCAAAAACGACGGGGTGTTATAAGTTTTTACGTAGTATATCTGTAACTTGTAGACTAGTATGTGCATTTCGGAATTTACTAGCTTGTCGAACTGCTTGAATAGGAAGTTTCGCAACACTATCATTAATATGGACGTTCCCAGCTCATTCCGTTGCATAATGTGAAAACATAGGGTAGCACGGAATAGTCGGACGCGCAAAGTTTGCGAAATATGTTGGGACATTATAATATGCCATATTGTTAAGGGAAATCACTACGTATTATAAAACAAAGTCCTCCGCCGCGTCTGTCTGTGTTCGCAATAAACTCAAAAACCACTGCACCGATTTTCATGCTGTTTTCACCAATAGATAGAGTGATTCTCTAGGAAGGTTTTAGTATGTAATAATTTATAGTAAATACTTAAACCACGCGGGCGAAGCCGCTGGCGGAAAACTAGTGTTGGACTAATGTGCTTAAATAGTATAATAGGTATTATTTAAAAACATCAGATGACTTGTAGCCCCACACATAATAATAAAGCTAATATTGGTGTTATCACTATCACTCTCAGTATCTACTCATTCCTCCGAACAGATCCCACCGAAATGCTATATCAATTCTTTACCAGGCCTCTAGGCCTTTTCAATTCAATAATAAACAACAATACACTGGTCTGTTTTGAAGAAGACTATAACAAGTTCTTGGGTAACCGCCAAGAACATGTAAATAAAGACGTTAGATATTGATTCGAATAATTCGATTGAAATAATAAGACTGCAAGCTCGGGGACGGGTGCGTCACCCGAGACGTCCATGCCCATATCGACATATTTAAAAAAATATATAATGTCATGTAACCGTTTTACTAAACACATCTCCCCTAATGTTCTTATTCCAGTTGTAGTCCAGTCAGTCTTCCGAATGACGCCCGATGGGTTATCCACGTGGTACCCATAAAAATCTATAGTATTTATTTATTTATACAGCATGGAAGACTTACAGCAAATTAAAATACTATACATTCTTAAACAGTGATCTGACAGCCAATAACAAATCTTCACGTTTAGAATTAGAATATTCATAAAGAAAAACAGTGAACTTACACTAACTAGTAAAAATGAAAGCAATCCTTAGACCAAGTACTGCGACAACTACACTACACATTGGTCTTTGAAAAAATCAAGACTTAGGTATTATATTAGGTATATGCCTAACAAAGAGGTCATTTCTATTATTTTTAAATTCATCGACAACTACGTATATTATACGCCAACTTTATAATTATTTCCTACTAATATTAAAAATGTAAAAGTTTGGATAGATGGATGTTTGTTACTCTTTCACGCAAAAACTACTGAACGAATATGGATGAAATTTGGCACGCAGATAGATTATAGTCTGGAATAACACATAGGCTACTTTTAATCTCGGTAAAATGTATGGTCCCCGTGGGATAGATATGTTTTAAGAAGATGAGTATAGATAATTACGTCGTCAACATAGAATAATATTCTTCTTCTTCTTCTTCGTGTCGATGGTACGATTTTAATATTAAGAAATACTCAGATCACGCGGGCGATGCGCTGGCGAAAAGCTAGTTATAAATGATGCCGAAGCAAAAAGTGCGTGGAGCGAGAATAACTTGCTCTCGTATTCGCATTGGCTACATCTATTTTAAGATAGTGAAACACAAATATATATGTTTTGTAATTATACTCGTCACAATAATATATGATATCTAAGGTTCGTATGGAGTATATTATAATAAACCTACTCGTCTGCGTAAAGTTTCGGTACCAAGGTCAGCATTCAATCACTATGTTTATTAATTACTAGCTTCCCGCCAGCGGCTTCGCCCGCGTGGTCTTATAATTTTTTCCCCGTTTTTGCTACATTTTTCATTACTACTCCGCTCCTATTAGTCGTAGCGTGATGATATATAGCCTATGTTACTCGGGGATAATGTAGCTTTCCAAAGGTGAAAGAATTTTTGAAACCGGTCCAGTAGTTTCGGAGCCTATTCATTACAAACAAACAAACAAATCTTTCCTCTTTATAATATTAGTATAGATCACACCTCTTTAGTAAGTTCCCGTTAAATTACTTGGCAGATAATTGTACCCTTTTTAAATTTATTCGGTTAACGGTTATCCAGAGGTGGAGAAATAAGCCCTAAGAATCATTCACCGTATTCTAACACACTCGGCGCAACCGTTCCATGCTGACGCACGTATGTTTCTGCGCTAATCCAATCAGCCGCTGAAAAGTAAAACGTGTGAATAATAATCTGAAAAACTCACCTTTACGCCGCACAGTCGGGTAAAAAGTGTATGTTTGTACTTTCTACTCTTGTAATGTATATGACATAACCGTGTTGCGGGGAACTCCGTCATACTTTTTTGTGGCTATCTTTATGAGCTGCCTATACGCTACGTGACCACTAGATTTTTTTGGAATTTTTCAACTCGGCCCAGTTGTTTTGGAGCCTATTCAATCAAATTGTTCAAATCGGCCCAGTTGTTTCGGAGCCTATTCAATCAAATTTTTCTTAACAATCAAATTTTTCTTTGTAATATTATATTATCATCAGAATACCACATCTATACTATATAGATGTGGTATTCTTTAGTTTAATAGCTTTAGTGTAATAGTTTAATAAGTACTGTAAAGTTTCATAAAAATTCGTTCAGTACATCTAATAATTACATATTACCGTACCTCATTAATTAGTGATCACTAAATATTTGACTGAATCTGCATTTACGGGTTAACGTTTAATCGAACATCGACCGCAGTGAAAGTATCTGGAGAGATAATTTTATGCGATACGATTGCCTTCTATACGTATTACGTAGTTGTAATCCGCGCCCAGCACGCACTACGTGAACATTAGAATGTATTTTATTCAAATATTTGTTTTTAGCGATGTATGATCGATTCTCGATTCATAGAACTATTTCCATCCAATCGACGTAAAGTGTTGACGTCTTTGTCTTTGATCACTTTTCAGAATAACTTATTTCTTGAAGCTGAAAGTAACATGACAACAGTCGTACTACAAATGTTTTATTTCGAACTAGCTTTCAGCCAGCGGCTATCCCACGGAAACCATTCATTTTACCGGGATAAAAAGTAGCCTATGTGCTATTGCAGATTATAATCTATCTCTGTGCCAAATTTCATCCAGATCCCTTCAGTAGTTTTTGCGTGAAAGAGTAACAAACATCCATCCATCCAAACTTTCACAGTTATAATATTAGTAGGATCTATATTAGCGAATAGGTTAGAGACAGTACTCGCGGCGTAACTTGGCCGGACTGAAGTTAGCCGTTTGGTTACGCAGTACACAACTTATTACCTAAACAATCCATTGCGCATTCAAACGGCCAACTTCAGCCCAGTCAAACTATGGCGCGCGTACTGTACTTTGGAATTGTAGAAAACAAGCTTCACGGCTCCAAATAGTGGATCTTATGTCGACGAATCGACCAGAAACTCCATTAATACTCCTTTTAATCATTAAAAATTGTTTGATTCATGTGAAAATTATGCATTTCTGTCTGTTTGTTGCCCTGTTACCAATAAACCGTTTAACTGATCATCTTGAGGAAGGACAGGCTATTATTTTGTTTCAAAAGGTTGTTTGGAATGTGAGTAAACACGCGGGCAAGCACCTGTATCTAATTAGTAAACAGTTGGCACTAAGTAATTAATTGCACGTGTTAATTCTCGATACCGTAATACTATTGAGTGCAATACCACTTACACATATGCTGGTCGCTCGATTCTACGTGTACAGGATGTGGCTCTGACTCAGCATCTTCATATCATCATCTCGGCCCACTGGAACTGCCTGACTATTTATGGAGACCACACTCATGATAGGTGGATGGCAAACGAGGAAGTACTATTATTAGTATGATCTTGGATCATAAATAATGCGACGTTATACATATAAACGCTACCAACACGCATTAGGACATGTTTTTGGATATGTTATTTCCACATACTTAATATTAGCGACCCGTCTCAGAATCGCAAGGGCATATACTTAGCCTGGGGGGCTACTGGGGCTAGACAAGTTGCATTTTGCCATTCGAATCGACAAACAAAATGTATGGAAATAACACAAGCTTTCGACAAATCGGACTGTCACTAATGTCATTTACATACATTTTGTTTGTCGATTCGAACGTCAAAATGTAACTTGTCTAGCCCCCCTGTACTACTAAGTGATAATATAGCATTGTACTGATGAAAGAATTTTTAAAATCGGTCCAGTATTTTCAGTTAATATATCTACTAATATTATAAAGAGCAATGCTGTTTATAATATTAGTGTAGAAAAGATTTCTATGATGGTTCCGTTTCTTCTGTACTGACTCGCTGGAGTATATAAGTCGCCTAATTCAAATTGATAATGTTAACTGCTTTCATGTGGTAATCAGTCAAAAATAATTTCTTTACTTCTACTTCTTCCATGTTCAACCTACAATTACGACCATGTTCATAAAACAGAACTATTCTGGTGTTTTCTCGTCATTCATATGCGTATCACGACAATATGTAGAGTAATATTTATATGATAATTATCTGCCACTTACCTGATAATGTAGGCGGGATGCATAAATAAATATTAATTCATGGTGAGTTAATCAAGAGAACACACTGTATGACATACACACACATAATTACTACCGAGTGGTCTTATGATTATTTCCCCCGTTTTTGCAACATTGTTCATTGCTCCTCCGCTCCTATTAGTCGTAGCGTGATGATATATAGTCTGTAGCCTTCCCCGATAAATGGGCTATCTAACACTGCAAGAATTTTTCAAATCGGTCCAGTATTTTCAGAGCCTATTCAATACAAACAAACAATCAAATGGTTCTTCTTTATAATATTAGTAGATTTCTTTAGATTAATGACACAATGATTCTGGTTGAGAATGACGCATAAATATTGTGAGGTCTATCATCAGCATTGACGAAACAATTGATGTTTGTCATTGCAGATATTTTTATCAGTTTGATCTAATAATATTGATGCTGCCTTCACAAGGGCAGCGCCTACGTATCGCTTCGGGCGTCACTCCTCGACTCGAGACGTTCCGTCGCCGCGTTGACTGAGAACGACTCATGTCTCGTATGCGTATGACCCGTTTCTGTAGAAACGGGTCACGGGGACGCCAAGCAGTTGACTGCAATAGGCTGGACTACAGTCCAGCCTATTGCAGTCAACTGCTTGGCGTCTATCAACTAGAGATAGAAAGCTAAGTGACAAATATATTGCCACAGTGACCTGAGTGGCTGTGGAACTTCAGCACTCATGTCACAGACCCCTGAGGGGTCCTTGGATCGTTAATAATGTCTGATTGAAAGTCAGTTTTTATTTTCTCTGAAATCCATAAAGTAAACAATGCGATCCTGTTTACTAAGTCGCAGATCAAGCTAACAAATCCAAATGGAGATGACAACGCATGTGTAGACTTTCGATACAGCTAGAGAGAAGTCAGCTTATGATGATGATGATAGTCGTAGTCCAGATTGAATTATAAATATCATTTTCTTATACAAGGTGGAAGGGACATCGACGCACAAACGTCGTGACTAGGTTTCACTCAAGGTCAAAAATAAAATGACCTAGGTCATTCATGTAGAAAATGATCGGTTATTACAGATATTGACATTTTAGAGCGCGCAGTGTATTGCTAAAAACGCGATTATAACGCTCCGCGGTGAATGTTATCCCGCGTGCGATCCGAAATAAATGAAATAATAATCATTTAATTATAAATCTAATTTGATTAGATAGAAATAATGTTTTTTTACACGTTCAAGTAAAAAACACTGCAGAAAAAAAAATGAATTGATGAAAAAAGTTATGGAAAATTTCAACGCAGGGGGTCCAGAATCATGTTCTGAACTCATGATATTCGGATGTGCGTCGATGTCCCTTCCACCTTGTATGTTGTTCAAAATTAAAATACACCGAATGACAAACATTCATCTTTATAAATAAAAATGAATCGCCGAAACGTTTGTAAGCGCATAACTTCCGAACAACTGCACCAAACTGAATAATTCTCTTTTGTTGTGTTCATTATTGTCGGGGCAAGGTGTGTGTGTATTTTTTTTTATCCACCAATATACGCAGGCGATACTGCGCACGGGTCACTCAAGTGTCGGTCAAATCACTCGAGTGTTCTTTAAGAACATACTTTTATAATAAACGGAAAATGAAAGTAAGTAGTTGCTGTTCTTTTACGGATATTCTATTCAAATTGTTTTAATTTGATTGAATAATTTAAATATACAACAAGAGATAGAATAAAAACACAGTAAAAATATTTTATATGCCCTAGTTGTCATGTTACACTAAAGTTCTTATTCATTTAAAGTATATAAAAATATAAGTGAATTTAACTGCTATTAAGAGTTTATTAATTAGTACCAAAGTAAATAATAGCATATTTATGAGATTGGAGAAACTTCGACAGGATAAAACTTCAATATTTTTTCACTTATTTCATTGCATTAATCTTACGCAAAGAAAAAACTTTCTTCCAAATTTATTTCCTTTCCACTGTACTTTCTCAAATTAACACTTTGTAATAATATGTGTACATGTTAATTGGACACAAAAACTCTAATTAGAAGCTTTTGAAAGCAAAGAGCATATTGCACCTTTGAAAAATTTGCTAAACCAAAGTAGACCTAATGTCTGTAGGTAAGAGTTGGATTTAGAATGCGTTGTTGAGCATCTAATAAGTCCAGTGTAACGGTCGGCGCACATTATGCGGGTAATTACTACGCTTTGCATAATCATAATGATTAATATAACGATTCAATTTCTCCGACTTTGCAATACAATTATTTTTTACTTAGGTATATAAATTTTGGTCAATTAAATGACAACGGTTTCATTTGTCCGTGATAAGAAACACAATTCTTACTTTTGTTTATGTGGCCTGCTTAGAATGGCCGGCTTATACTCGTAAAATAATCAAGGACTATACAAACGATACAAATTGACAAATCCAAATACTGAAGCCAGTCTAGATAGCTAGAGTTCCGAACCGAACAGAGGATTTTGTAAAACGGGGGCCTCTTGATTTTCAAACAGAAAAGATCATAGATTATATTATTTTATGTATTATATATTGCAGTGAGTAAGTGTGCGTCTTAGTAAGTTCTCAATTGTTCCTACAATTTACAAAAGGCGAGTTCATGACTAACACACTTACATAGATAAGCAGTATAATCTGAAACGATCGTGTATTACTCATGGCGTTTTCAAATTACAATGTGCTATTTATACTACAAATTCTAGTTTTCATATAGGTCTTAACGAATTGGTATTATTTGATACTGAGACTCGGGTTGTAAAAACTCTATATTCTGTTTCTATTTAAAAGCGAAATACAAACCACTTACTGTTCAATCGCGGTATCTTATAGAGCGCAGGCAACCGCTTAGAAAGGATTTCGGAAATTTCCTACGAAATGGGAAGAATGAGATCAACACAGCTAGTGTAAAATATAAATCGTATGTCTGAAGCCTCACTCTTGCAGACTTGCAAATGAGTTCGATGCACTGTCTTGCAGATAATCGTTGGCATACACTAACAGACTGACCCAAGGAGCAGGGCTGCGTATTGTCTCAATTACAGTATCCGGACTGAGGTCACGATGTCGACGACATTTCCTTATGTGAGGAAGACAAGGGGACTGAATCCTCATGATTGAGTTCCGCGCTTCACAGGATTTGTCTCACCATCTGATAGCCATTTGAAGTTGAAGTTGCTTGGTGATAGTGCGTGTAAAGTTGGTCCTTGTATTTTAGGAAAGAGAAATACTAGCGCGAGCATCATCACAGGCCTCTTATGTCTTCCTGTTCCTACTGTTTGGATGGTATAGGCTCTGTGCTGGACTAGAGATATTTTCTGGCGTAAGGTATAAATGACTATACCTCTACTATAAACTATTATGCTGGCAACACTTGATAGGTGGTGCAGTAAGTTTCCATGACAAGCTCGAAAACAAAAGAGGTCGTCGGATCTTACTGTATGTATCCTCAGTATTCCTTGGATTTCTACCAAATAAACGGCACGCGGTATTTACACTGTGACCAAGACCATCTCTTTTGTCATAATCAAATTTTTTCTTGTTATATCTAACACACCTATACCTAGCTAGCTACTACCCTAGCTTGATATTAGGTCTTGAGGACCTCAATCTACGTCTCGTTTTCCACACAAGTTTCCATTTGTTACTATATTAATATTATCATCAGCCCGGTTGGTCCCACTGCAGGGCAAAGGCCTCCCTACCTTCCTTCCACTCCTCACGGCTTAATGCTTTATGAGCCCAATCTTCTAAATAGGTGTCCAGTTCATCCCGCCATCTTCGCCTGGGCCTCCCGCGTCGTCTTTACTATATTATGTGTACCAATATTTTATTATAATGTAGTCAGTCGTCACTTAATGTGTAGTGCATCTTACTGTTTTGGCACGTAATCTGAAACAAAAATAGAGGGTGATTTTCGTGTCTTGGTGGTGGGGTCGGGTTCACTGATACTCGCAAGCAGTTTCGATGTACTCGTCTAGATTTAGATTTTAGATATTACGTTTATTATTTTGAGTTATGAGGGTATAGATTTAGCGTGTTGCAACTTTGAGTGTAGTGGTGTGTGATTTGCTCCTACAATTCAAAATATCCTCTCCGCTAACGGTTTTAGATGCTATAGTTCTAGAGTACATCGAGTGTTTTATAAGAACACTAGCTTCTTCGCGGTGTTACTCAAGGTCATCTAGTTTTCCCAATCCTGAATCCCAAAATGCAGTAACTTACATGAGTAGGTGACATCACGTCACGATTATTTTACTTTTTAAATTAATATTTTAAAAGTATAGGTCCGGTAAAAAGGATACACATTATATGTAACCAATTTTGATTATAATGGCTTTCTTAAAGGTCGTTATTAAGAGATCGCTGTTAGGGAAAAACAGCCCATTGTTACCATGTTTTAAAACCAGAAAATTGTTCTTTGCCTTAGTTTTTGGTGTGTTATAAAGATATTCTAGCTATTGTATTATATATTTACCAGAGTTGTTATTGTTTATGGATTTCACACGTTTTTTCGTTGTCATAATTATACTTAATAGTAATTATGATTCTGCCTAAATCGAGGTTCTGACGACAAGTGCGCCATCATTTGCACCAGAGTTTTGCGCTATGTATGTACAATGTGAATTTATATTTTTACTATCTTTACTTTTTTACCGCGTGCTCTAGGTATTTCTTATAAATTATTCTTTTTTTTTTCTTTTTTTAACGAGCTTTGTCGCCAAAGCGATCATGCCGCTCGGTAACAATAAACCTTTTTACAAATATTTGACAACTAAGGGGGACCTTATTAAATAATTATCTATACTTAATACATAATATATTATATTCGTATGGTAGTTGGCACACTACCTTTGTTTGAGGTACATTTCAACCAAGTTAATTATTTTTATAATACTGTTATGGTTAAGAGGATGTGAAATAAATTATTCTATTTTGGAAAACAAAAACAAATCTATTCCACGGGAACCATACATTATACTGGGATTAAAGTACCCCTGTGCTATTCCAGACTATAATCTATGTCTGTGCAAAATTTCATCCAGATTCATTTAGTGGTTTTTGCGTGAAAGAGTAACAAACATTCATCCATCCATCTATACAAACGTTTCTTAATTATAATATTATATTTTTATTTTATAACCACGGGTCGATGATATGTGAACGAACCCAACGCATTGCCGGGTGCACTTTGCACTAATATGAGTGTAATAAGCTCATAATAACTAATTATAGACCATGCGTCCGCCAAGCGTATCACTCATGATACAATTATATGATCATGATGTTATGTACTACATTCTTATTATGCGGTGGTGTAAATAACGTCACGTTATCAATGAGCCTGAGATGAAGGCACACTCATGGTACGGCTATCAGGATTCTTTTTTGATACCTTGTCATAGGGTTTCTATTTGCTTTCATTGCTAGACTTGAATGTTGGGAAAATGTAAAAGATAAGATACAATTACTTCATTTATATGGGGACATTTTATAGGGTTAAGTAGCTCTACAAAGTAGCAGTAATGTTGTAGCGATTTGTGGAAAAAACATTTACAGGGGTATCTATCTACTTGTACTCGAGTTTTTAATAAACGTATTTTTTATCTTTTTCAGCCCCATCAAAATGAATAGGGGTGCCCGCGTTGAGCCGACGCCGCCAGAATGTGCGCTGGCGGCCGAAATGTTCGACCACTTTTGTTCGGCCGGCACAATGAAGCAGATCCTGGCTTTACACCGGGAGATCTGCAACACCCTCAATCTCAAGCCGAACAGGTTGCCAGACTTCTACCCGAAGCTCAAGGTGAGTACACGATTCCTTTGTACGGAGATGCAAATCTACCTAGGTATAATCGTCAATCTTTGTGGTATAGTTCGCGTCATGTAAGTTGACTATCGAAGAGGAGAGTGTGTACAGTGCATTAGCGTGCAAAATGTACTAAAAATCTACTACTGCGCATCCGCCATTTTGGCTCAAGATACCGCGGTTGACCAGTTTTCACCTGGGTCAAGGTGCAATCTACAGCACGGATCCATGGACCAATACAAACAAAATATATGAAAATGAGCTTTCAAAATGTCGGGTTTTCATAAATGTGTTCTTGAACAAAATTGTTTTATTCATTCGCCGATTCGAAGGGTAAATTGCAACTTATCTAATCCTTCGGTATTTTATCAGCCTAAAGGATAAAAGGCACTAGGCAGCGTAAGGTCCTTGAGCTATAATAGACGATTACTTAATCACATTGCGGTATTACTACTGACGGCTTCTTCAAATAAAACTACATTTTTCATGGAGTTCTTTAGCTTGCTATTTATAATTCCCATTGGGGCGAAACTATTTCGAATACGTATTGATATCCTCGCGCACGTATCTACTCGTAGCACTTATAGGAAATTTGCTATTTTGATTCCAACGGAATTCTCTGGAATCATACATTACTCTGAAATTCTATATAACACACCACCTTGAAAATTAATATAGCTGCCAAACAATAATCCACCTTAACGCGTAATTATTAAGTTTATTTGTTAGAAACGGCATATATTTTGCAATGCACTTTTAACTTAGAAAGTGATAATTTTAATAATATTGTAGACGAAAGTTTACCAGACCGAGACGTTTGCGAAGCGTGGAGTAACTTTGCTATACTGTGTACCGGTCATACTGCTTTCCATTGCGGAGTAAGCAGGGAGCAGTGTCTCTTCTAAATTTAAATGTTGAAATGAATGAAAGAAGCCAACGTTAGTTATTGGAAGTTTAGATTTTTTTTCCTATTTTTATTGGTATTGTAACATTAGTAAAAAGGTACATAGATAATCACTTTACTAAAAGAATACGCCTTCGTTTCCTCTAGACAAACTGACGACACATAATTTGTCAGAATATTGTAGATTTGTACGTCATTTTCAAATAATCGGCCGAAATATAGAAGATTTCTAATGTATTCTAGCAGATTAATTATTGCAATGTTCAGTCCATAGTAATTTTATCAGTAATTTAAAAATTTTGATATGGGCGTTGACGAGAAGAATTTAGGCTATTAATCGAGTAAGCTAGCCTGGGTGCTTTGGAAAAAATCCCACTCGTTCCAGAACTGCTTAGTCATATACCTCACGAGTCACTTTGTTGCTTACTGACTTATAGTCGGCTTTCCGCAAAACTCTCTCAAAAACATTTCCACGTGGTACACCAATTTAACACTTAGTACGTAGAATTTTATCTAGAACGTCCGTATTTTAGTGGCAGCGAGCCAAAACGTATGCAAGTCACTGTTCGACTACAGTTTGTTACTCTTTCCCGTCTGGAATTTTAATAATACTGTATCGGATGTTGGAGAAATATCTAGCTTCGATTAGAACACGGAATAAATATTCCCATTATATCTATAGTAGTTAATCAGATGTAATATAACAACAACCATTACATTTTTCAAGGACACATGCCGTTGTTGATTCCTACCCATTAAAACAGTTGCTAAGAATCATATTATGTTAAGGTTCTTATGAATTTATTTGACATAGAGGTCTTTGAGGACCGTGGTGGTATTTAAAACTTTTCAGTTTTAGGAAAGAATTTGGTATTTTGTCGCAGTTCTTTTTCCGGAAAACTGAGTCCATAATTGTACAACCATTGTTTAATGTTATATAACTAGCTAAGGATGGATGCAGGCTGCCCAAGACCGGGATGGTTGGCGCGCTTTGGGGGAGGCCTACGTTCAGCAGTGGACGGCAATAGGCTGATATATATATAACCAGCTAAGGATGTCGTTTTAAGAGTATGCTGCAGGCCGCCTCCTGAGTCTGCCCTCCGCGTCAAACAGCCTAATTCAATGACATCATCTCGCAAACAACAAAGTCATTCAATGACCTTAACTCTCAATAAAACTGACCTGAGAACTAGGTACCGAAAACTTAAAAATAAAAACAAAATAATGTATATCCTTCTCGTTGTGTAGGTGGGTTCTGAGTTTCTGACACACAACTGAACCTATAGGAATGTAAAGAATTGGTGCAAACGGACGTTGCAATGTTTACCGAAGAACATTTATGAAAATTAAAGACAATTCACTTATTTTGGTTACTTAGATACTAATATTATAAAGGGGAAAGATTTGATTGTTTGTTTGAATTGAATTGGCTCCGAAACTACTGGACCGATTTGAAAAATTCTTTCACCGTAGAGACGCTACACTATCCCCGGTGACAATGGGTATAATTTATAAGATATACCCAGACCACGCGGGCGAAGCCGCGGGCGGAAATCTAGTTGTAAACAAAAGCCAATTAATTAAGTTAGTTACTGGCAAAGGGTCCATACAACTTGATGCCTCCCGGCTGCCTTTTTGCAAATAGAGTCAAGGTAAAGTAATTTCTGACTCCCGTTACCATCTCACCAATAAAATAAAATAAATAAATAAATATCCTGGGACATTTTTTACACAGCACCATCTAGTCCCAAACTAAGCAGAGCTTGTACTATGGGTACTAGACAATGGATATAATACTTATATACTTTTTTTTTTGTAAATACATACTTATAATATATAAGAAACACCCAGACAAACACAAACACCTAAGTTCATCACATAAATGTTTGTGTCTTGTGGGAATCGAACCCACGACCTCGTGATCAGCAGTCCGGTACTCGAACCACTAGACCGCAGACGTCGTCATATTGACCCCTTGGTAAACCTACTGCTATATTAATACCTCAATTGCAATAATAAAACCCTTATCAAAAGCTTAACGCATCTATATCATTATAATGATACGCACACCAGATTAGGAAACCCTGATCTAAAATTGATGGACGATAAGCGCTGATATCGTTTTTGTGTAGATCCCGCAGCCTATGAGAGCATGAAGATAAGACATGAATTATGGGTAAAGCACAATGACAAGCTTTTCTGAGGAAGTTGAGCGTTAGCCGGACTAATTATGATGTGGATGATGATTATGATTTTTTTACAGAAGTGGTCTAGTAACAGTGGAGAACTGTTAGACAGAATAATGAAAATTAGCAATTAGAAAATTATCTAGAGGTTAAAAGTAAACAAAATAATCTTACTAAAGAAACTTTTCTTAGTTTTTTTTGTAAATTGATGGTTGTTTGATGTTCCTAACATAGCAAAGATTAAACTCGTATGTCAAGACTGAGTCAGAATTGCCTTAGTCCGATAGTCCGAATCTCCCTTAGCTGCTATATACACCAAATGAGACAATACTTCGCCAAGGCTTATAGTTTCTAAAAGGAGTTTATTCAATGAGTTAACAGTGAGTGCTAATACGCTAATAGATAGTTATAACATTTTATATATTATGTAAATCAGATAAGATCATTGCAGTCTATATTTAGACATGGCATGCCCTAACCTATTATATCACCCGTTTCAATTTATAATGCAAACAACCGGTCAGAATCGACTTTATTTTCGGTACTGTTCCTCGAAATCTAGAAATAAGTTTGTGTATACAATAGCACTGAATGGGTTTCGGCTAAGAATAGTCCTTCCCGTCTGGGGGCAAAGTAAAGAACAGGCATATCGAATTGGGAGTCCCATTATCTATAGTACTAGACCGGTCGTCATTTTATCGATTGATACATCATTTGACAGGTTGTAAATATCACCTTATCGTCGCGACAATTTTGTCGATTATATCGTAAACCGTTGCGATTTAAATTTAGAATTGATCGACTGTTAAATTCCGAAGTGACATGACATCCGTTTACGATAATATTATAAAATTTTGAATCACTCTCTAGTGACTAGCCTATTTAAGTTTGACGCTGCAACTGAAAGACAATTTTTTATTTATTTATTATATTTGTAAGAAACAAGTACATGCTACAGCTTATGAACTAACAGTGTCCCACAAAACTGTATAAACAGTTTGACTGTGGGATCAAAATCACATGATTCTATCTACCACAGTGCAATAAAATAAATCTACTGATTTCATCTACTGACTGAGTTATAATATAATTCCTTTGGCTCACATCAATTTCCTGTTCCAAATACGTATAACGATAGGAGTACTATTAGTTCTTGAATTTGATGTGATATTTAATACACATTTAAATTATCTTATTGTCCTCAAAGTTTATATACACACGATTGATATACAACATATTTATTTGTTTCTTTGTCTGCACTTTACCAAGCATTTTGTTAGACAACTATTGTATTCAAAATTAAACCTTGACTCGAAGACTTAAGGTTCATGCTATGATATCTTGAAGATTGCGGATCGCATTCTATATATGTAATGTGTCGATGCAACGCCGCCATGCTAGCGTCACTTGCTTTATTATATTCAAATCACTTCTTTTTCATACATGCGAATGTTTGTATGCTTATTGCTTTGCGAATTTACTGCAATCTTAGTCATAGACATGTACAATGAATACCAGGTATTTGCACCTATGACATGATGACAATAGACTCGACCCGATTACATAGGGCCTACCAGCGAAATGTAACAGTAGGTATGCCTTTGTACAGTTCTCGCCAAACTTATTGTCCGGGTTGAAGTTGGCACGAGCTAACTTTAACTCTTTTATTACAATCTAATATTTTTCTTTCTCCGATTTTTACGGCCGAGTTAAAGTTAGCTAGTGCCAACTTCAACCCGGACAATAAGTTTGGCGAAAACTGTATAATGTATACCATCAGGTGTAATGTGAAATATTATTTCTTGTCATCAGTAATAGTTACTCTCGTCAAGTAACGGATTACAGACACAATGCAACATCTAGTGTTTTATTACCCCATGTGACATATGCGCTTTGATTAGTAAAACTGAAGATTAAGGGCCTGTTTTACCCGCTAAACGCCGCTTAATTAAAAATGGTACAATATTGTGTACAAAATTATCTGCCAAGTAATTTAACGGGAACTTTCCAGGAGGTGTTGAGACAGGTAAACAAAATAATCTGAAAGGATACAAAGGGTATCCTTTTTTTCAGATTATTTTTGCAAATGTGCGAATGTGAATTTATGTATGATGCTGTTAAGGTTATTTTCAAGGAGCTCCGAGTGAATTTTAAGCAGTTGAACAAGTATCTCTTACATTCTTGTGATAATGAACTGTTCAATGTTATCTACGCGGTAAATTTCATGATCTGAAGAAAAGTACTGTTGTCATTCTACCGATTTCTGTGAGTCAACTTGTCAAGGGATCAACGTAAATGATTTTGGGTCTTATGATAATGAATATAGGGTATATACAGGTTAAATGAAATCTTATAAATGTAGTTTAAAAAATCAATACACATAATAAAATTGTAACAGGAATGAATATATGAATTGGATGCAGTGTTCATCGATGTGGAGTCTAACTTAAAATATATGTTCCATAATATATGTACCTATGTATTACAATAATAGTAGGTACACGGAGGAAAAAAAGTGGGTCGCTAGTTGTAAATAAAATAGTTGGATGTTTTACAGAAATTCATCCACAGTAGCACTCTTTGTTTAAGTATAGAATGATCATAAGCCTTTTATTTTTTTCTTCTTTTAAGGTAGGATACACTCTAATATTTTCGGATAAATCAGAAGTTAACACCGAATTTAACAATTTACTGATCTACTCATGCCGTGTTTAAAAGATGAACTAGTCAGCAGGTTGGAAGTCGGCATTGCCAGCTTTTTGGAGATATACGCTTTAGATATACTGTTTATCTGGTTGGGAGGCGTCACATGATCCTCGAAGGTCCTTAGAATGACCACACCCTGTCAGGGTCGTGGCTATAGTGCGTGGGTATTTTATAAATAATAGCATCCCGCCAGCGGCTTCGCCCGCGTGGTCTTGACAACTTTTTTCCCCCGTTTTTGCAACATTTTCCATTGCTGCTCCGCCCCTATTCGTCGTGGCGTGGTGGTATATAACCTATAGCCTTCCCCGATAAATGGGCTAACACTGAAAGAATTTTTCAAATCGGGCCTATAGTTTCGAAACCTATTCAATACAAACAAACAATCAATCAAATCTTTCCTCTTTATTATATTAGTATAGATTATAATTAGATATTGCACTTGTTACTATTTGCGATGGTTTATCTGCAATCACGTTGCGAATTTCTAGAAAACTGTTGTGTACCAATTTTATTGTAATGTTATCGCTAATTACCGGCTTATCTGCTAGATACCGGGCTGATAGATGTTTGATTGAGCTCGCGAATAAGGGCGAAAGTGTGACGTCATTGGCGATTGTTTTTTTTTTTTTTCAAAAATAGGTTTGGAAGCTGTGCAAACTCCTTGACTTCAAATAAACGAAGTTGTTATTTTAAATGCGTGTCTTTCTAATGTCGTTAATTCTTATGTCAGGGTGGTTTCTTTCTTTATGTAAATTGAAGGAGAAGCTTAGAGAATTAACGTTATAACCACAATACAATCCAATAACATTGTCGTGAGAACCTTTACAAATAAAAAAAAATATTTAATAAAAAAAAATACTGTGTGTTTGTTCCGGCTAATCTCTGAAACGGCTGGACCAATAACAACGATTAAAAAAAGAATTGGATACCGCGCAAATAATTACAGCTTATGAACGTGGAAGAAGTCGCGCGAAACAGCTAGTATGTAATATAATAGGTTTGCTTTACACAAAACAAAATAGTAATAATGTAAGCTTCAAGCTATCAAGGACACTGCGAATTCTGACACCGATACATAATGCAATTTATATCCTAAGTATTTTGTTCTAATGTATATTAATGCTGTGCGCAAGGCTGCTTTGTTTGGTTCGAAATAGAGTGCCCTTACTTAGTCAAAAATAATGCATGATATTTTTATTATTAATTACTAGCTGTGCCATCGAGTTATCATAGCGTGATGTTAAATAGCCTCTAACTTTCCTCAAGAATTGGGCTATCAAGTACAAAAAGATTTTCAAATCCGCCTGGAATTTTTATAAATTAGGGCGGCCAAACAAAGACATTTAAACATTTAACCGTTTCGTACCTAATGAATTCTATAGACCTTCAGAATTCCATAGAAAATAACAATATAGCTAGTGGTGGATTTGTAGTCTTGGCCGCTCTAGGCCCCAGTAGTGTAGTAAGTAAAAATTGATCCAGAATTAGTGCATAATACTTAGCTGTTAGTACAGGTTAGTACAGAGGTTTCAGGGATAATTGCACATTTAAACAAGATATTTAAAACGGTTGTTGTCATCAGTGATTTTTTCTCGCGTTAAGCTGCCCCTAATATTTCGGCCCTGGACCCGGTCCATTGGGCCTTAGGGCAAATATGCCATTACAGATAACACTATTCCCAGGAATCGAAGCTAGGACATACGAAGCTACGACCATTGCGAAAATGAGGCAGTCAGTCACCATTTAATAATCATTCGTCGCAGTACATTGTGTAGGTGGAGTTTCACCCAGAGTGTCCGAACAAAAATGAGTCAACATCAACTCGCGACGTAGGCGACACTCGTAAAGCTAAATAATTACTCATAAATCCTTAAGTAATTACTTTTATATAGCTCTGCTACTATATATCTATAAGATATAGCACTGTTTATAAACAAGATGTTTATTATATCAGAATGTTAATAGGTATTTTGTACTCGAGCAATTATCTAATACAGGTGGCATTGTTCTCGGGAAGGTTGACTAACAATTTATTATTGAACACGGCTACATAACGAGCTATATACATTTCCAGTGCTGCCCTCGCATTGTATAGGGTTTTCAATTCCCATACACTGAGAAGTTCGCTTATACCGAAAAAGTATAGCTTAATATGCGTATATACAGTCGTTTTATAAGGAGGTCGTCAAAAACCCATACAACTCAGCCCAAATTTGTACTGGAGGTACATGACAGCTGTCAAGTTAATAGTTTTTACCATGAAATCACTATGAAACTAATAATAATCTGCCGTAATGGCGTGCGTTTGACATTCCAATAGTGACACTGACAGTTTTTACTATGAAATCATTACGAAAAAGTTAATAGTGTGACAAAATGGCGTGATTTTTCTCAAATTAAAAGTTCTTTTTCTCATCCAACATTCAACCAGCGTAATACAGAGTATTTTTTCCAATAAGTGTACCTTCGGTACCTCATTTGGGCCGATTTCGATGACCTCCTTTAGTCTTACTTTAAATTCTGCACCATTGACTAACCCATTTATTCCGTTCAGTTCAAATATGTTTATCCCAAGGTTGCCTGGAAGAAATCACAGCTAGCGATAAGGCCGCCAGTTGTATATTTTAAAAATTGTTTGTGTCCTTTGTGTGTTTTTATTGGTATACAATAAAGAATATATAAATAAATAATACAGTAGTTCCTTACCCGGTGGGAACAGTGCCTCAACCATGAGTTTTTCTCACTAGACTCGCTAGCGACGCGGTAAAATATTTGTATGGGAAACCGTCGCAGCGCCTCTAGCGGTTACCTAAGGAACTAAAATCTGCTATGAGATTACAGCGTTTCGATGCGTAAAAAACCTATCGAAAGCCATTCGATAAAACTCATGGTTGAGGTACGGGACTCTAGATTACTAAAGCCCCCGCTGTCCGTCCATCCGTCCGTCCGTCTATCCGTCATAAGAATAATTGAGTAAATTATAAAAGTAAATGTAAAAATATAACACACCATCCATCCATCATCCATCTAATTTTAATTAATTTCCAAAAAAGAAACGCTCCTCCTCTCTTCTACTTTACTAATACTTTGTTGTGCCCGACAGGGTCCATAATTGACACTTACTGTAACATACCAACACCTGTATACATTATGGAATGCAATAAAAAATTGAATCCCAAAATTCAATTAAATTAGTAAAATAGTATGGAATACTTACATATAATAATAAATAAATAGTAAATAATACAAAATATAATATATTATGAAGTTTCAAAGTTCCTCCTCTCTCCTACATTTGCCGTGCCTGACAAGGCCCACACATGTTTCTTATACCTACTATTGTAACATCTATTTAACTTGTGGAGTGCAATAAATGATTGAGTATTGAGTATTGAATTGAATTGTCAGCGGGCTCTATCTCATGTACCGTAACCGAGTAGAAATCTTCCCAGTTTTTACTTCCAGTGTCACTATAAAGACAAATACAAATTATATTGATACTAAATTAATACGGAACCCTTTATGTGAGAACCCGACGCCCATTTGACCGGTTTTTATTTTAATACGTATATCACACGTCTTTGTTTCACCCTTCACTGTTTTACGTAGATAATTGAATTAATTGTGTGGATTGTCTGCCCTTCAGCGGTCATAGGTGTGACGGCATTTTTTTAATTGGATTAAATTTGGTTATTTTACGCCGCGACGTAGCCTAGAAAGGCAAGGCGCGGTCGCTAGAGGCAGAAAAATGAATTTTGAAAGTTTACATTGGAAAGCGAAGTCATTTTAACTTAGCAGCTGTGGCATGAATGATAATTCGTATGTCAATGAACGAAGCAGTGATAGCCTAGGGGTATGACCAATGGACTGCCAATCAAAGGTCTCGAGTTCCAATCCAAGGCACCTCTAACTTATCGAAATCATGTGCGTAATTATCACTCGCTGTAATGGTGAAAGAAAACATCGTGAGGAAACCTGCATGCCTGAGAGATTTTCTCAACGGCATGTGAAGTTTGCCAACCCGTATTAGGCTAGCGTGGTGGACTATAGCCTAATCTCTCTCATACTGAGAGGAGAACCGTGCCCAGCAGTGGGACAGTATATGGGTGGATGACGAATGAATGAAGCCGGATAAGCCTCTTTGTTTACAGCACCATAGTTCTACGGTACCTACGTATTGATATCTCCACGCATTCCCGAGACAAAGAGATAGCCGGACAACGAAGTGAGTCCCATAATGGTTCGTTTTTCCATTTGAGGTACAGAACCCTAAAAACCAGTAACACAAAAGAATACACAAACTTACTAAAAATAAAAAGTGTAATCATCATGAACCCATTTACTAGTACGAGTTGGCAGAGAACAGACCAAGAAAAATATCTCATGCAGGTTTCCTCACGATGTATCATTCACCATTTATGTACGTGATAATTAATTGTATTCATTGTTGTAATACGAAATCATTAATTACGTCAAAGGTGAATGCTTTGGATTCCACCTCGAGACCTTTAACTTGCTAAATTAATTACAAAAAGTAGAAATGAAAAAATATTACTTCAAAGCTTCGTTGTCAAGTTCCAATGTGTAGTGTTCATATTTGACCAAGCCAGTAACAGCCCGTTCCCACTTGTCGTGTGTCGGGCCCGGATTTTAATCGGATGTTCCAGTGGCAGAGCATTTTATAAATGAAGCTGTTCACACTTATCCGGCACCGATTTATGTGTCGGCGCCGATAAGAAATGTCCGGTGTTTTGCGAGCCCTCTACGCACACACACACTTCGCGGCGCGCAAGCACCTGATTCAAATCAGGGCCTGACACACGAAAAGTGGGAACGACTAGTGAAAGAAAGAAAGAAAATTTTATTTGATACAGTACAATAACATCACTACATAGTATAAAACAAAGTCGCTTTTTCTGTCCCTATATCCCTATGTATGCTTAAATCTTTAAAACTACGCAACAGATTTTGATGCGGTTTTTTAATAGATAGAGTGATTGAAGAGTTTATATGTATGATAACATACCACGCGGGCGAAGCCACTGGCGGGAAGCTAGTTAAAGATAAAATATTAAGAAAATTGTCAGCACTGCATCAAACAGGGTCCCAGTTCAGCTTGTGTCGGGCAGGTTAACCTTAAGGTGTCTACACACTAAAGCCGCCGGCACAAATCGGTGGCATTGTATTTTGCGACATTATCGACGTTATGTTCTTATAAATAAGATCGCAAACACAATGTCATAGAGTTGTGCCGGCGCGTTTGGTGTGTAGAGGCCTTTAAGATTAGTGCGAACAGAGGCGCCGACACATCCGATTAAAATCCGGGCCCGACACACGACAGGCTCTAACAACACCATTTCGATCACTTCACATGTGTATGACCTGTTCGAGTAAAACTGTAACAAAAGCTTCCTGTCAGGCGACCCGCCTTCTCAACTATCTAACAAAACAATAGCCCCAGAAACAATACGTACTTGTATTTCTGTTTTGACACTGCAAGTCGGCAATACTATCAAAGTTATGCTAGTGTCAATATTGATTTATTGACGCCTTGAATTACGCATTATGTTAGTCATAATTAGTAGCACTTGATAAGAAAACTGACTACTTACGGAACCGTTTAGACAAGGGAAGTCTTGCCCGATGACATTAACTTTTTAAAATTCGCAACAATAGAGAAAAAAATATTGCTATGATAGATGAAGGTATATCAGAACATAGCTGCACGCCGTGTGCTTAGAGGGTAAGGCAGAGGCGTAGTACGCTCACAGTTTGCACATGTTTAGGTCCCACATAATAGCTAGGGCTTATTACCATTAACCACACAAATCCACTCTGAGTTGCTACTTAGAAATTAAAAAAGCTAACAATGCTCGACCCAGGAATTGTACCCATGACCTTGAACGTCGCAGACGCGCTTACGGTCACTAGCCAAACGAGGCAGATTTTTCACGAAAAGCAGTGGTACTGTATTAGTATCATATCATATTGTAATAGTACCTACTTCAAGTTGGTTCAGTTCAAAATTCTATAAAGAACGTATGCATTACAAATTACTTCTCTGAGTTTTTACGATTCGTTCCATCTCGGCAGAAGTCCACAGATTTCAGACACCGATACGACGCTATGCGCCATCTAGTATTAAAAAAAACACTGAAACGAAAAGGGCAAGATTCACCCTCTGGGCTTTGTATAGCCGATTAGCCGCTAACCACTGTATAAATAAGAATGCAACGCAATTTGCATTAAATTATCTGCTAATTTAACTATCGGGAAGTTAGTAGGTGGTGAAATAGGGCCTTTCCGTCATTTTCAGTTGATATCGATTCAGACAAAACACTAGACAGTCGTCGTGAAGAATGCATTAGAATGAAGTTTTAGTGGAAGCCACTTCGTGAATTATCGATCGGCATTCGTCTCTCGACTTTACAAGAACACCTGACGAATGCTCCGTCGGAGAATTTTGAAAATCGATACGCGTTTTACTGCTGTTTTATAACAGTTCAATGTCAACGCCTGTATTTCTCGGAGGGCTAGGCAGAAGTGTACTTAATGTACACCCACATTTCACCGGTATGTTAAGGTCCCATGTAATAGGGGGCGAGGCTATTGCCATCAACCGGGCACGAATCCAGACCTCCGAACTGCTACTGGGAATTTCACAGTAACCCAACAACACAGCTCAACCCGGAGATCGAACTCAGGAGCGGACCCACGTAGCAGTCGCGAGCAGTCGCAGTTGGGACCACTAGACCAACAAGGCAGGATAGGCAGTTAGTTTAACTATACTGATATTAAACCGGGCTCAAATTCGGATTATGTGTGTGATTGTGTCTCGGACAGCAAGTAAAGCCTTCGGCCCCGGGTCGGGTTGTCATGCAACAGGCCTGCTTTCAAACTGAATTCTAGGTAGCTGAAATTTAGAAGATCCATTATATTTTATAGGTACTACTTCTAGCATATAAAAGCCAGGTATACACGAAGAACTCATTTTCAACACAGTATAATATTCTTAGTTTCGTGATTTCATTTTTCTTCATTTTGCATCATTATTTTAGCAGTACCGACCCGTGGTAAATAGGATAGGGCGAGACCCAATTTTAGCGTCCTCCTAATAATAATACTTGAGAAAGTTCTAAGAGACACCCTGTTTGGGCGCCTGGAGAAGCCCCTCTGTTCACTCTATGGTAGGGCTGGCCCTGACTATACTTAAACAAAATTATGTCCAACATGATGAAACTCACTAATTGTCTTAATTAAAGAAATAGCTTAGAATTGGAGCCGAGCCGCGTTGTGTAATACCTTGTACTTACTTTTTTATTAGTTGACATGAGATACTATCGTGTGTTCACCGAGGATTTACACTTGACTGAGTATCTGAACTCCTTTTTCCGTCCGCGTTACGCAAGGGCACGAGATCGTAATTGTACAGTCACGTACATAAATATGTATTGCACAAAAATAAACTAAAATTCGAAAGCATTGATCGAAATGACATTGCAAATTTGAAATAGCATCAATATCGTTACAGTAATGGTTCGAAAATATTATGTATGTTACACTACAATTTTAATCAATTTAATTTTAAATTTTAATTAACAAGTGATACATATTTATGCTCGTGACTGTACATGCCTACTGTCATAATTTACTGACCTATTTACAATAGTATCAGTACTTTGAATTGTTACTGACCTAGGCTAACTTCTCATCATTCATCAACAAAAATGTTCCCACCTTTGAGAATACATTAATAAGATTTCATTGTATCGTCTTTTCAGGCAAAGCTAGCAAGTTCATGGAAAGCTCAAGCCCTCTTCAAAAAGTTTGACGCACGAGCGAACCACAAAGTGTACGCCAAAGGCCGGGCGTGCGCCGCCAGCAAAGTGCTGATCATCGGCGCTGGACCCTGCGGCCTTCGAGCAGCTATAGAATGCCAACTTTTAGGAGCCAAAGTTGTAAGTAGTTTCCTATCCTAGTCGGGTCTGAGAGCTCCGAATAGCCAAAGATTGTCAACACGGATGATATAAAGTAGTTGGAAAACATTGGATAGGCTGGTATTCACTGGTATCAGATTCTACAGAACTCCATAACGGGGTAAAATAATGAACCGTACATTGTACTATTATTGTTTAACAACACACTGATGTAATTAATACAAACATATTACAGTTACTTAAACAATTGCATAATTGTTTTGGGTATTAGATGACATCGGTGTCGTTGGTCGCAGTTCTCAGTGCACTAGAACGGTTAGGAGTTGTGTTACTAGCGTGTTCATCGCGACCACAATTTCTTCTTTTGTCCGCGAATGTAAGAAAAAGAATGTATCCTATATCGGCCGGCTTTCTGGCTGTCTATATTATGTCAATAGATAGATAGGCCTGAGGTTCTTCACAAAGAACTGTGGAACTTACTGCCGGAATCCTTATTCCCAGAGACTTATAATTTGGGTGTCTCCAAGACGAGAGTGAATCGGTTTGTTCTAGGCAAGCGCGCTCCATCGTAGGTCACATCGTTGCTTAATATCAGGCGAGTTGTGGTCAAGCGCAAGCCTATCTAAGATGAAAAAGGAAAGAACCTAGGCTAGTTATAAAAATGTGATTGATTTCTAAGATCATATATGACAATCTATAACCATAGAACTAGTTCTTTTAAGGATCTCTGCCAAAAAACTCGGTCATAATTGCCTAGTAAGTATGTGTATGTACGCTGAAGCGAGAATAAATGACTTACCCAATTATAAGACCGCGTCCTTATTAGTTCCAACATAATTATTATAAAACCTTTTTCTTCATAATCCTTTTTTATCACGATTCGCAGGTTGTGATCGAGAAACGTGACCGCATGTCTCGGAACAACGTGCTGCATCTTTGGCCGTTCGTCATCCAGGACCTGAGGGCTCTAGGAGCCAAGAAGTTCTTCGGGAAATTCTGCGCAGGCTCGATAGACCACATCTGCATCAGGCAGCTTCAATGTATACTAATGAAGGTGAGAATACAAAACCTTTTGAAGTATAGACAAGTTGTTATCTATATCTAGTACGTCTGAATTAGAGGCGAGCTAGCCATTTAATAATAGCTGCTTTTCTGCTAATCTTGAATTGAATTACCCTTCAGCTTATCTCCGGTCCCCCTAGGCTCGATTCTAGTCGGGTTTATGAAAATTCCTCCTCTGATTTAAATGGAATCGATACAAAATAATTTCTTGAAAGCATATGTAATTTTCTCGCAATTTGCCTTTGGGCCCAGATAGACTATCTTCGTCTTCGATATCTTCGATTCGTTCTTCGATAGACTATCAATGCTGTCGACCGACGTAACAGATCGAAAGATCCGATAGATATTTATTTGGTCCGTTTTTCACAAATAGCACGTAATGAATTTGATTGCTATAGAACATAGAATCGTCTTTGGCCAACAATATCAGAGAAAGTTTGCAATACAGTTAACGAAGAAAATTATTATCTGTAACAACATTGTGAATGTCCTTTATTAGTTTATTGCAACATGTGACTGTTGGAACAACAATAAAGACAGCTTATCAATCATCAATAACACGAAAATAAATATAATCATCATCTAGTGGGTCTACAGAATAGGCTCATAACTATATCTACTCTACCAACACGCAAAGTCGCTCCCGCTGTATGTACGCTTAAAGCTACGCAACGGATTTTAATGCATTTTTCAAAAGTAAAAAGTAACTATAAACGTTTGTTTCAGGTGGCGTTGTTATTGGGCGTAGAATTACATGAAGGAGTCAGCTTTGAAGAACTCCTAGAGCCAACTGTTGCCGAAAACTCAGAGAGTAAGTCTTCTTATTATCCAGTCAACCGGCCTTCGTGCAGCTGGCTCAACCAGCAAGTGTGACTTTTTTCCATATTCAGCTTGAACATGATTAGGATCTCTGAATCCCCATTTACACAATTGACTCTGTACCAGCAGGCTGGGTACGAAGTCGATTTAACGACTTCCATACTGCTTAATATAATTCTAGCCTTCAATTATAATATATAGATAGAATGTGAAGGATATCTTGTATGACCAGATGCTGCCACTACGGCCTAAGGTAATAAAACAATTCGAGTAAAGCAGTGAACATAATTATAATTTGTGTTAATGAGAGAAAGAAATCATTAACCGTTTGGACGGTTTTGCTTTCTGAGTCCAACTTATTTTATGTATACAGTGCTTGAGAAAATTATAAATTATATTTATTTCTGTATAAATACATCTTTTAAAGACGCTTTTACAAGTCAATGTCTTAATTTTTTTTGTAAAACTAGATGTCGCCAGCATTCCTTAAATGACGATGTCTGAGAAGAAACGCCGAAACAAACTGTCCCCTGTTTCAGAAAAACTGTTATTACATGTGTGGACTTATTTATAACAAAATACCAAAAGAACTCAAAGACTCAGAGAATGGTTGCTGAAAAAACGATTGATATTTGATAATTAGTGATGGACTTTTTGTAATTAATATAATAATATGTATGACTGTATTTGCATGTCCTATCTGTGACTAAGTGCTAGGATACTAAATTACTGTATTAAGACCTTCATTGTACACACACTACAACACTTTTGGCAAATAAATGATTATGATTATGAACTTGGAGAATTATTAAAGCCAAAAAATAGTAGTATTATCTGACATGTGAGTTTTACAATGTAGGGCAAAATCTGAACTGGCCTTTCACAGAAAAAGCCTCGTCAGGTTGGAGTTGACTGACCTGACTGCACGACAGCCCGACCTGTTACAATCTTACTTATCTCGTACTATCGTTTCAGCTCTGGGCTGGAGGGCGCGCGTACTGCCCTCGGACCACGTAGTATCTCAGTACGAGTTCGACGCTCTCCTCGGCGCGGACGGCAAGAGGAACACGCTGCACGGCTTCAAACGCAAGGAGTTCAGAGGGAAACTGGCCATGGCCATCACTGCCAACTTCATCAACAGGCACTCTGAACAAGAAGCTTCGGTTAGTAAACTGAGAGATAAAGTATTAGTAAATTGAGATGATCCTATCAGCCGCACGACATCCACTGGCAAAAACAAAAGCATAGACGAAATAGTATGGAATCCTTTGAGTTTCCATTAAATGTTAAAGTTATCAGTGACCTCACCAGGAGGTTTTCTGTCGATTTTAGTTCGTCAGGCGACCTCTAGAGGGAATTCTATACATAAGAGATGTCTATGTCTACAGCTAACTAAACTCCTGTTTAGGCTAAAGGTTTTTCAAATAAGCCTCAAAAGTTCTCAGGCATTCGATTTTCGTGGCCCATGGTACGCTCGCTACGACCTCGACAGGGCCTAGAGGTCACTTGGAAGCAATCTATAGAAAAGAATAGAGTAGAATATACTTTATTGTACACCAAGAAACAACACAAAGTAAATAAATACTTAAATACTACTCTATACTTAATATTATAAAGCTGAAAGAGTTTGTTTGTTTGGTAGATCTCAGGAACTACTGGTCCGATTTGAAAAATTCTTTCCCCATTAGAAAGCTACATCTTTACCAAGTAACATAGGCTATAATAATAAATATCCAGACTACGCGGGCGACGCTAGTCTATATACATAAAAATAAATCGCTAAATGTGTTGCAAAACTCGAGAACGGCTGAACCGATATGGGTGATTTCTTCTTTATGTGAAGGTTTTTATGGAGAGAAGAAACCTAAAAAATACGAGGAAAAAAAGTAAAAACAACAATTTTCTTTTCCCATACAAACATTACAAACCACTTTGACTCTCAAACATTTGACGTCAATCAAAACAAAACAATGTTAGGAAGAAATAGAAATTATATGCAACCTCTAATATACTTGAAGGCATACCAAAGATAATTCTAAGATAAGTCTGTAGTCTAGTGGTTCGAGTACCGGACTGCTGATCACGAGGTCGTGGGTTCGACTCCCACAGGACACAAATATTTATTTGATGAATATAAGTATTTGTGTTTGTCTGGGTGTTTTCTATGCATAATAAGTATGTATTTACAAAAAAAAGTATAAAAGTATTATATGTATGTGTGTCTTGTGCTGTGTTAAATAAATTTCTTCTCTTTCTTTCTATATCCATTGTCCAAGCTTTGCTTAGTTTAGGACTAGATGGTGCTGTGTAAAATGTCTAAGGATATTTATTATTATTATTATTATTATTAATTCTAACGGCGCAGAGCAAGGTTTGTCGGGACAGCTAGTTATTAAAAAAATCTTTGCAGGTGCCAGAGATCAGTGGCGTCGCGTTCATATTCAACCAGAAGTTCTTCAAGGAGCTGTACGAGGTGACTGGCATCGACCTGGAGAACATAGTGTACTACAAGGACGATACTCACTACTTCGTGATGACCGCTAAGAAGCACAGCCTGCTGGATAAAGGCGTCTTGCTTAACGTGAGTCATACATACCAAAATACCAGTTATTTTAATAAAGGGAAAATCTACTGGCGGGCAGGATTCGAACCTGCCTCTTCTGGTTCGATACACCGGACGCTATGACAGCTAAGCCACCGCTTTTCCCTTCATTAAAATAACTGATAATATTCAGTAGTGGTTGATCTCATTTCGCATGATGTGGTCTCCCTTAATTAAAGAAGTATTTGGCTTGAAGGTCAATTGTAATATTTTTATTAGCATGTAAGGTGTATTCTTTGTCGGAGATCCTAATTAAATAAAATAAAATTAGCACGGAAAATGCTTAAAAAATACAAATAGATACCAAAATACTATCAAGCCGGTATTCTACGATAGGCTAGGTGCGGGGTACTGGTAATCAAAACCTTTTTAATTTATAAAACAAAGTCGGGTTCATTACAACATAACTCAAGAACTGCTAGACCGATTTTCATGTTCTTTAGGATTTTGTTGGATTTGTCTCCCCCGAATAACAGAATAACTATTTAAACATAAGGACATTTTACGAAAATGGGGTGTAACTCGTTCAAACTTGACGCGAGCGAAGCTGTAGGAAAAAGCTAGTAAACCGTAAATTGGGTCTTCTGAACCGATAAGAAAATCCATAGAAACTTTCTATAGAAAAACATGATAACAACGTTATTTATGACAGTATATTAATTATCATCATCATTGGCTCGATGCTGTCCACTGCTGGACCAAGACCACTTCATGCATCTTCCATTCGTATCTGTTCTGGGCTACTCGTGACCATTTCTTTCCCACTACCTTTACTATGTCGTCGCACCATCTAGCCAGGGGTCTACCGACGTTTCTATGTTCAGTCCTCAGACGTAGAAATTGCGTATATGAATACATTAATAATTGTAATATATTAATACTATGTTGAAACTACCTTATTTTTATAATCTAATCCAGAAAGGTTTTGAGTATGAATGTGGTAATAAGGGAAGAGGGAGATCAAAGAAATCATGAATGAACTGTGTGTACATACTAATATAGTATGGAAGATAAAGACATAACTGCGCTCCTATGTGATTATGATCCTTATAGAACGTTATCTATACTAATATTAAAAAGCCGAAGAGTTTGTTTGTTTGGTTGAATCTTAGGAACTACTGGTCTGATTTGAAAAAATCTTTCAGGTTTAGATAGCCCGTTTTTCGAGGAAAGCTATAAGGCTATATATCCTCAAGCTACGACCAATAGGAGCGGAGTATAAATTCTCATCAAAACAGGGGAACATTTATTTATACTTTTATGTACAGTAGCACATAAGTCGGATTTAATGCCATATGGCATTTTATGCCAGTCAACCTTGGTCTAAAATTCAACTTCTATGGGAACGAAGTCGCGAGCAAAGGCTAGTTATACTATAAAACTTTTATAATTTACAGGATTTCGCAGAAGTGTCTCGATTGTTGAGCGTGGAGAACGTAGACAGGGCGGCGTTGATGCGCTACGCACAAGAGGCGGCGCGCTTCTCTACCGACGGCCGACTGCCGCTGCGCGACTTTGCGCTGAACCACTACGGAGAGCCCGACGTCGCACTGTTCGACTTCACCTCCATGTATGCAGCCGAAAACGCTAGTATAGTGAGTATATTACTGCAATTTCGGTGTTACCAATTTAAGAAAAATTAAAAAATGATTTTGTTTAAGAAAAGTTGTGTATTTAATGTCTTTTGGATCGTCCCAGTTTCACAAGGGTGGACAATGGACATTTATTCATAAAAAAGCTTAAGTGTAGCTTATGTTATTCAGTCATAAATAGCATTGAAACTGATAAAAGTATTTTTCAAACTGCTCCAGTCGGATGACTTTTAGAGTTTTCTGGACACGAACATATGCATGCTGTATTCTTATAAAGATAACATACCATCATACTTGTATTCTCCGACAGGCTAAGCAAAGGTGTACCATACACATAGTTTGTCCGACATGTTTGTGTCCCATATAATAGTGGCGAGCCTATTGCCATGAACCGGCCACAACTTCCAAACTCGGAGCTGCTACTGAGAATTTCTTAGAAAGACCCTATAACACTTTTGACTTGAGAATCGAACCCAGCAGTATAGCATAGCAGTTAAGCTTAGGCCAATTCTTCTTAGCGTGTCGATGGCAGGACTACTATGCTAACGAGATTTCCTTCGATGTATTCCTTGATTATGAAGAATATCATAGACAATATTTGTTTCTATCGTCGTAGGTGCTAGAGCGTCATGGTCGTCGCCTGCTCTGCCAGCTCGTCGGTGACAGTCTCCTCGAGCCGTTCTGGCCGACAGGGTCAGGCTGCGCCCGCGGCTTCCTGTCTGCACTGGACGCGGCGTGGGCTGTCCGCGCCTGGGGGCAGAGCCCCGCGCCGCACCCGCTCGAGGTCATAGCCGAACGGGAGTCTATATACAGGCTGTTAGGTGAGTTTGTAATATGTATGACAATATTGGCGGTTTAAAGCCTTCTAGTGTGCGGGGCACATAGCTCGTAGACCTGATGGCCGCTGGGGCAGAAAGGTTCTCGAGTGGAGACCAGACACCGGAAGGCGCAGCGTGGGACGGCCTCCAACGAGATGGACGGATGACCTGATAAAGATCGCTGGAAGTCGTTGGATGCAGGTGGCATATAACCGGTCCTTGTGGACGTCTATGGGGGAGGCCTTTGTTCAGCAGTGGACCTCTGTAGGCTGATATGATGATTGATGATGATGAAAGCCCTCTACACACTAAAGCCGGCACCCCGCCCGCACAACTCAGTGACATTGAGTTTAGGATCTTATTTAAAAGAACAGCGCAGTGACATTGAGTTTGCGATCTTATTTAAAAGAACAGCGCAGTGACATTGAATTTGCGATCTTATTTAAAAGAACAGCGCAGTGACATTGAATTTGCGATCTTATTTAAAAGAACAGCGCAGTGACATTGAATTTGCGATCTTATTTAAAAGAACAGCGCAGTGACATTGAATTTGCGATCTTATTTAAAAGAACAGCGCAGTGACATTGAATTTGCGATCTTATTTAAAAGAACAGCGCAGTGACATTGAAAAGGCACAGTGGCGGCGTAAGACCTAAATTTTATGTGGGCAAAATTCATTTTGCGGGGCCCTCTGCCAGCGCAAGATTTGCATAATTTTTCGGGGCGCGAGGCCCCCTGGGTCGCGAGGCCGTGGGCGGTGGCCCACGTCGCCCACGCCTTACGCCGCCACTGAATAGGCATGATGACAGTAATTAAGAATCACATAAATAATATGTTTAACTGGTTAAATATGTTCAATAGATTTAGAAAAATGTATTTATTTTTACATTTAGGGCGAGATTAATAATTTATTAAGTAAATTAAAACTACAAAATACAGCAGTCCGCCATGTTAAGTTAAACACCCATCAGAGTGAATGACGTCACGACTATGTAAGCATTGTAGACGTCAGTTTATTTCGTATGAACTTGGATGATATCTGCACTTTTAATTGTTTTTACCTGCGTTTTTACGCGTATTTCGTGATTTCCATCGATCAGTTGCCTAGTTTTGTGTTCTCAAAACATGGTGGACCAAGCTATACAAAGGCAGCTCTTATTTATCTAAAGTGAATTTGTTGTTGTTGGGGGAGTTTTGGCGGCAAACAAAGACTTGTTCAGCAGAATTTAGAATAAATACAACAATCTAAAATCTTTATAAACAATAACTCAAAAGTACTAAACTCGTAAAATCACTTTTAATAAAAATAACTTCTTGATATATTAGTATTAATTAATATTAAAGGTTAGGTATGTTCTTAAAATAAAATATTGTTGTAACCTAAAGCGGCTTCCAGACGTTCAGTTTAAACTGAACAGTTAAATCGTACGTGTGTAGGCAAAACTGAGAACTGTTCAGTTGAACTGATCAATTAAATCGTACTCAGTATCATACGATTTAACTTATCAGTTCAACTGATCAGTTAGAACTGTTCAGTTAAAACTGAACGTCTGGAAGCCGCTTTAGGTTGTAACAGATACAAAGGTAGTGACTTATTGATATCATTGTTTTAGATCAACAAAGTTATGTTCATTAACAATTTATGATAAGTAATTCGTTATACAAAGTGGATTTTGAAAGTAAAAACTTACGTCAAAATGATCTTCACAGAAATAAATAGGAGAATTTGGACATATAGCTGTTGGATCTCGCCGTGCAAGATTTAGCCACTCAATTCTATTTTTTTTATAGTGTAGAACGTAAACAAATAGTTTGTTAGGAGTTTTTATTGACGTATGAACGCACACGGGGCTGCACACCACTTATAATCTTTGTTATTCATATTTAACACACAAAATAACTTAAAAAACTGATTTGCTGCTTTCGCTCCCTAGTTAGTGTTTACGACTTACTGTCTATTTACATTGAGGTGACGTCACAAACGACGCCATGACACCGGCGGCCGTTTTGGAGCAACTATTAAATTTTAAATTTTCATTGCATTTTTCGTCTTAATACTTTATTTTCCTGTCGAAAAAATATGTTTTTTCTTAAATATTCGATAATTTGTAATATCATAGAACAGTTTTTAAAAATTAGTCATCATGCCTATTTGCGATCTTATTTAAAAGAACAGCGCAGTGACATTGAATTTGCGATCTTATTTAAAAGAACAGCGTCGCAAAAACAACACTACCGAGTTGTGCCGGTGGCTTTGGTGTGTAGGTAGAGGGCTCGATGGTGTTGAATAAACGGTTTACCCCTTCGGGGCATTCAAGCATCATAGTAAGTTATTTTATCGTCGTGTGGACAATCCAGTTTTAACGGCAGTTTACTTCAACCCATTTACGTCCTATACAAGGTGGAAGGGACATCGACGCACATCCGAATACCATGAGTTCAGTCAGGGGCGTGCACAGAAATTTCAGACTGGGTATGCACAACTAAAATAAAAAACCTTATAAGTATGTAACTACTTAGTTTCAGCCTGTTTCGGTCATAGGCCACCATACCTACTGTTACGCGCGAGGCGGAACGCGCCACCGCAGTGCCATTGGCTTCGCAATTTCGCATGATGTTTGTTGCGACCACTAAGAATTGTTAAACAAGAGATTTATACTAAAAATGCATAGATGATATCCAAAGTGGTGTTTGGAAGGGCCATGAGATCTTTTTATCTTGATTTGTAAACTAAATGCAAGGGAAACTGTAAGATGTATTTGTGTACACAACCTACTAGCCAGGTATAAATTAGGTATCATAAAATGTATGAAAATAACGAGTAGTAGGTATTACCTTATTTTAGTACATTCAATCAATAAAACTTTTCCCCTAAATATACATAAATTACACACTCTTCACTAACACAGGGTCTCACAGGTTAATTTTTCAATTTTTTACTATAAACTCACGAAATAATTATTTATACAATCACTTGCGCACAGAAAATCAATTAAAAGTTCAAAACAAAAACAATAAAAAACAATATGGCGTTAAAAAACTGCTATTGTTACGAAATAATACCATACTATACCTACAATTTAAGTCTACCCTTTACAAGGAACAATTACGCGGTGCCTTTACGGTTTTTCAATTTGTTCGGGTTGCAAATAAGCTATGCTTCCAAAACCCGCACACAGCTAATAGTTTTGTTGTGTAGTACACCGAAAAAGTGTGACTGTGTGCGTGAATTCGCGAGATACATTGTATCAAATCGTATGGTAGCGTAAGCAGGCCTCAGTGGCTCGACCATGAGTTTTTCTCACTAGACTCGCTAGCGACGCCGTAAAATATTTGTATGAAAAACCCTCGCAGTGCCTCTAGCGGTTATGAGATTACAGTGTTTCGATACGTAAAAAACCTATCGAAAGCCATTCGATAGAACTCATGGTTGACGTACAGTACTGCTTATGCTCACGGGTTCTCGGGGAGCCACTTGTGCGAGCCGCGAATTCATCGCCGAATTTGCGGCGGCGAACTAATATTCCAAGTAATTCTAAGAAAAATTAATAGATGGCGCGGAAACCAAATAAGATTATTGATTTTGATTTTGAATAATGTTTGTTATTTATCATTTAGAATTTTAGACTCTAAAATGACAGGGTATGCAGTGCTTATTTGCATGTATGGACCGCACGCCACTGAGTTCAGTACATAATTCTGGACCCCCCTGCGTTGAAAATTTCCGTTTCAATTTTAATTTTTTTTCTGCATACTTTTTAATTGAACGTGTAAAAAACATTATTTCTATCTACCTAAATTAGATTTATAATTAAAAAAATCATTATTTCATTTATTTCGGATCGCGCCTGCGATAACATTCACCGCGGAGCGTTATAATCGCGTTTTTGGCAATACATTGCGCGCTCAAAAATTTCAATATCATTCATTTTATTTTTGTCCTTGAATGAAACCTTGTCACGACATTTGTGCGTCGATGTCCCTTGAACCTTGTATCTATATAATTATCGTACATCGAATAGTAAGTTTTGTATATAATAGTGGTCTCACAATAATAATAGTCATGTTGATGAATAGTCCCACAGCAGCTGTCTGGGTACAGCTGCTAAAACTTGATTGTATTGAATTATAATACTGTAACACTGACTATTGTGGCCAGATGTGCGCAGCTTTGTGCCAATCTTTTATACAACTCGTATGGTAATGAAACCAGTCCCGAAATAATTATAGTATAATAAGAAAATACTTTGTGCCCTTTTTTATCCGAGGACACGGCAAAAAGCCGAAGTAAGGGTTTTATAATAGGGAGTCTATGTATCTTCCTATTTACGTATGTTCCACTACGCCTAAAGTACTCATCTGATTTTGATGAATGAGGTGTCAATCGATTCGTTATTACGGTCCCGCTAACAATGGCTACATATTACAAAAACAAAATCAATACGACGAATGTTACATGCAAAAAAAGACCGATTTTTTTTAAAATTTTTTGCTATCCTATCGAGTGGTATATCAAACGGAAGAGGAAAAAATTCTGAGTTTAGAAATACCTATACTAATATAGTGAAATAGTAAAATTTGTCAGTTTGTTAGTTTGTAATTTTTCGAGGTTTTGAGTGGATATATAGGGGGTAATCTTCGAAATTAATGATGCGATTCTGAAAATAATTGCATTAAAAGACAGCTACATTATCCCCGAGTACTATAAGCTATAAATTATATACCTATCGTATTTTTAAACCGAGCTATCACGGTTTATTTCTAGCTAGTTGGAATAATATGCTGTTTAGAACAGCATTCTTTGCGTTCGCTGCCTAAACGGCTGTACATAAGTGAAAATAATGTACTGCAAAAATGTAGGCCCCTAATAGTTTTACAAAAAAGTCCGCGATACCATATGTCTACCTTTTGTATTTATGTAGATATAGATGCTTTCATGTTTAAAAAACGCATTTTTCTATAAGTACTATAAAAACGACTATTTGAGCCCCAAAATATTAATCCTTATAAAAATATTTGTTTTTACCACCACAAGTACCTAATAGAGATAAAATTTGCACTTTGTAGCATACCATTTGGCTGTACAGTTTATGAGATAATGTAAAATTATTAATGCACGAAATAACGCTGAAACACGCTTTGTGAATTTTACATTGGCACATAGGTCACAATCTGGATAATTACTTAGCTCTGGTAGTGGCTAATTCTTATCTTCAAACCCCCACTGATTTAGCCAGTAATGACCAATCAATTTGCGAACAAATATGAGAGCCCATCTTACCGAAAACACGGATTTGTTTTTCACAATTACTGTGAAATAAAAAAAAATGATTTAGCCAGAAGATTACTTTACATATACTCAGAATCTAAGATAATATTTATGTATAATTTGCTTTGATTTGTAAAGCTTTGGCCTCAATCCCGCCACGGTTGCCGATCCTGTGAAAATCGTATCTACTGATTCCCACAATATACCCTTATAATATCGTCACAATAAAGCAACAACATACCAAATTACCTTTATGCAATAAATTTATTGTCTCGCATTACAGTCAGCATCAAATATATCGGTACGAATGTTTTGTATATCTAAACAACAGAAGAAATTAAACTATCTCAATGTGATAAAGTTTATTTTAGAATGACAGTTGCAGTCCTTGTGCTATTGAGATATAGTTAAATTTTCTCAGTTGGTCTTGATATATCTGATGCAGACTGTACAAAATAAAAATAAAAATGTTTTTTGTAATGAATGCACGTTAGCGTCCACTACAAATAAGCCATTGCTAAGCCGTGTTCCCATTTTCATCAAAAGGAACCGGCCGGGCGTCCTGGGGCCATGGTCACTCTTTTATCTCAATCAGTGTTGCGAAATAATACCTACTACCTACCCTTTGCACATCGTATCAGATCTATACTCACATGCATTAATTCCCAGGGCTTTTGTCGAACCCTAGGCCGTATTATTTAGGACATAATGTATGTTTTTTTAGTAAATATAAGGGGCCAGGTTTATTATTACGTGAAATGTAACACGTGTCGGTCTTTGTATCGTGTTTCATTTGTACTAATTGTATGCGGATTACGATCTAGATTGGCAGCTGCAGGGTTTTTACGCTCCAGAAAATCCACCCTTCGTTTTCTCCTGTGAATAAGATGAACCATCACTCGCAGAGTATATAAACCGAGTGCTTTTGGTAGACAGCTTAGTTAGGAAATAATGATCGAAATCGGGATTTTGTTTCCTTTTTTTGGTAATGTTTGATGATGCCTACGTATCTATAGGAAAAAGATAGTATCTATAGCAGAGAAACGAGAAAATTGGCAAGTTTTAAGCGTAATAATGTAATTGTAATTTTGATAAATCTCAGTTTAACAGAAAACAAGAAATTGATTATACTGGAAATTTATGTTTTAATATCAATTTATTTGTACCTTTTAAATATTAGCATTTTTTTTTCTAAATTGTATGGTGAGAACACGTTTAACACGTTTTACCGATCTGGCAAAAGGGACTAGTATCATATAGTTTCTTGAACACTGGCAGTACACTTATACCGCCTTACTAATATACAAGGTTTAGGCTAGGACTAGATAATCTATGTTTGTCTCTTTCCTATTTCGGTCACTTTAAAATCATCTGAGAGTTATTTCTTATTTTTATTTTTTTTCCTTAATTAAAAATAACTTGTAATCTTAGCATGGAAAATGCTTAAAAAATACAAAAGATAGTCATCTGAGAGTGACAAAACATAGATTAACTACTTCTAGCTTATACCTTGTTTATTATAGTTTGCGTGGAACTAGTTGGCCGCGCCTTAGGTAAGTGAGTGGCGGGACGGAGGGGCGGGGTCGCAGTAACCCGCGGTAATGTCTAACTCCAACATAAATTAGGACAGTGTGCCTTTGACGCAACAGCGATAGTAGATGACCTGGAAAATCTTTAATGCCTATACCTAAATCCATTTTGAGGCGGCAGGGTATGTCGGACTGTTACCGACTAAAACAGCACTTGCCATCACTTGAATATGCGTTATGGGATCAGGGAATGCGGCTATACCCTGCAAGTATAGTCGACCATAAAATTGCTTTACCACTTCTGACAAAAACTTCCGTCCAAATTAAATTTACTAAGGCTCATTATCAATCTGTCACTTGGTCTTGTAAGCAAAAATAGACCTTGTTGTTTTGTGATGTGCAAACGACATTTACTACATGGTTAAGTAATTTTATGATCCACTATACATGCCTGCAAAGCGTACATAATATGTACTTAGCAGACCCCCGTTGCCTTTGATCTCGTCCGTCTGTGTCCTATGTGTATGCAGATACAATATAGCTATGTATAAAGCTACAAATTGAACCCTCCAATGTACTGCGGGGCGATTGTATCCCCCCATTAGTACATAACTTTGTTTGCGTCAATCATCCTTCATCCACCCGTCGGTTTAATTTGATACGCACTATTCATCTCTCTGACAGGGCTTTATTACATTGATTGCTATTCAAATTTGAAATAAGGGGCAGCCAAACTCGAGTGGTTTGTTTACGTTTTGGAGTACCTACATACACTAAGTATAAAAATCTAAGGAGTCTCTTAGGATATTTCGGCGTTTGTCGGTGCCATCTAGTAACAGAAAGTTAAACATATAGCCTGAACTAATGGCCCAGTAAAAGAAACTTAGAGACGTTATTTAACGTTAATGAATCGTTAACAAACAGTGGCTACTACCTATACCTTGGCCTATTTTTCCATATTTGAGTTTGTCTCAGTGTAATAATAGCTAATAATTCATGACTCTATGATTTGTAAAACATTGATTTGTGTGTGTAAAAAAAAAGATTTAAAAGATCGTTTATTCATAGAAATAATATTTACTGCCTCATTAGCCTATAGTCCGTTTTTTAATCTCAGAGACTAGATTGACACATGCAACTGTCAAAATTACAAATAATAATAACAGCTTTTTTGTGTAGGGTTGTACCTACGATACCGGTTTGTTGAAGCGTAACTTTTAGACGAGATTAGCTTAAAACTTTTCTATTCCAAATCATATCATTAAAGCCCAAATTAATTAAAATTGACCGAATGCACAATAAAGTCTATGAAAGGTAAGTCGTCGTAGAGTTTTTAAGTACCAAACGACGTAAAATTACCTACCAAAAAAAAAACTAAGAAAGGCCTTTAATAAATTTAGTCTTATGTTCCAGCGAGGTAAAAAAGTATTAGAAAACTATATAAATCGCTGTAAAAAAGTTTTAGAAGACTATGTTGATTTCGCTGTCGTTATTATTTTAGTCCTGCAAAACTCTACCTAATCCGACTCATGATTATTACGTTTTAAATAAGATCTACTATTTTTTCAGGATAACTCAATATAAAAAACCGACACTTCAATTTATTAGCGATAATTTTCGATAGAGGCACATTACTATTTAAGAAATAGAAAAAACTGGTATCCCACGTAATGTCACTTTAGTCTCTGAGATTAAAAAACAGACTATAGTAGTTTTAAGCGCAACTGCTACGATTGATTAACAAGACGAGCAGTGTTATTAAGATTTTGTATAACTAGCTAACCCGGCAAACGTTGTTTTTCCAAATAGGGGTGGGTCAGCCTTATCATTTAGGGTATGAGAAATCGATGTTGGTCGATTCTCAGACCTACCCAATATGCACACAAAATTTCATACAAATCGGTCCACCCGTTTCGCAGGAGTTTGGTACCAAACACCGCGACACGAGAATTTTATATATTAGATTTTCGGCAACTCGGAGTTTGGATTTGTGCTTGGTTAATGGCAATAGACTCATCCCCTATTACATGGTATTATAAACAAGCCGGCGCACAGTAGGTGTACATTACCGTTAGTATACATCTCTGCCTTTGAAGGAATACAAGCGGATTATTTACTTTCAGCTCAAACGACCCCGGAGAATCTACACCGTGACTTCGGCGCGTACACCCTTGATCCCGGCACTCGGTACCCGAATCTCAATAGGGCAGCAGTGACGCCCCATCGCGTGACGTCATTCTACGACTCTGATGAGCCGCTGCCGCTGGACGCCGCGCCTACGGCCAAGAAGAGACGTAGAGGTCGGTATAACACGTGTATACTCATCAATATTCTTACTTCCTAACTAATATTATAAATGCGAAAGTAACTCTGTCTGCCTGTCGCGCTTTCACGCCAAAACTACTGAACCGATTTAAATGAAATTTGGTACTAATAATGTAGAGCTTGAGAAAGAACATATGCTACTTTTTATGGCTGTAAGGATATGAAAGTTATAAGAAATACCCAGTCCACGCAGGCGAAGCCGCTAGCGGAAAGCTAGTCAGTGGCTAGTACATTATCCTTCTAGCTTAGTAACTTCTAGCTTGAATAGAAGCTACTAGCTTCTATTCCATCATTAGCCGCCACCTTCCTGTCTGATGCGACTGAATACCAGTATTTTACACATCAATATCTGGGCAATCGCGATATTCAACCGATCCACTGGTTGTCAAGATTTTTGGGCTTCCGACTACCACTAACGATTATTGATATAGGTCTTCGTATGACAAACGCGACTGGCTTTACTTTTTAACCATTTGTCCCGTTGTATAATCGACAATATATCGTTCCAAAGAAGCGGAAGTATCAGAAGAAGCTCTAGTCTCATGGGTAGCGTGGTCTGAGCCGGGCATCAGAGCGGCGTCCAGTCCGGCCGCCCTCACGGAGCTGCTGAGGAGGTACCGTCCAGACCTGCTGCCTTCCACCACGGTGCCCAGAGCCGTGTACCATATACTGCAGCAAGAGTTTGGTGAGTGAGGTGATATCTAAAAACAGAACTTTCTCCTTTTTCCATGGTTGTCAATGGTTGAATATTGTACCAAGACGTAAATCTATCCAAATAAAATACAGCTTAAAATAGATAAAAAACTGCTTTTTCTTGCGGAAGGTATGTTGATTGATGAGCTATGTTGGTTATGGGAGATTTTACAAACATAATCCCAATAATGATGTCAATGTCAACGTGCATCTTTTTATATACATAAAATAATTCTTGTTCCATACATTTTGTCGAGTTTGAATAAACATTCATGTTTGGAACAGCAGATTTTTTGCGATTTTAGGGTTGAACCCTGGTAAAAGTTGTTCATAATGACGAGTACAATGACCACTTTAATGGTTTATGGTAATTTAGCTTTGTCAAACTATTCGAATTAAGTTGATCCACTGCTAAAGATTTAAACAGTAACTCTGTTCAGACATTCAATAAATTTCTTCTTTTGTTTATTGTTGAGCAACTAAAATCGAAGTGTATGGACCCGCTATATTTCTCGGTGTATATAAGTCCCGCAAGCTACTAGTGGTCTGGAACCATGTCTAATTAAATTCAAAGTGACGTCATCCGCCGTCCTTGCCGACTAGTGGTGCTAACGCGTACGTCATTTTTACGGCACCAAGATGGCCGCCAGACCCATTATCAATTTTACGGGGCTTATAACATAATATATGATGCACATCCAGGCATAGCTCCATTCTCATCGGGTGGCACGCTGCGCGACGTGCCTGACGCCAAGCTGCGTTCCTACCTCACGCGGGTGTACAACGCGTTCAAGGGCGAAGTGCCCCACGTGCACCACGAGACAGATGTGTTCGATCAGGTACTAGTGTTCTAACCACACTCGGTACAACACCCAAGTCATTAACTTATACTAGTAGAATAAGTCAATGTTACAATAAAATGTATTCTTTTAAATTTTTATTTTATTGCTCAAACTTTGTAAATAGTTGTACCATAATAATTACACAACATACACACGATATTGTTGATATTGAAACTGTACAATTATGACGAAGTGCGACCGGCACCGTTCACGAATATAGACGAATGATTTGTTCATGTTTATTTGTATAATGTCACTTAATATGTCGCTGTATGTTATTAGATCAAACAGAGCATCCAGAAAGAGAAACACATTCGCAACATAGAACATCCAGTTTCTGTTTATGCAAGTAAGTTTTGTTATGTGTTTATGATATTATTCGCAGATTTTGTTTAAGAAAATATTGTAAGTAACCGACTAAAATTTATGTTTAATCTTCTCTCCAGACGCGGCTGACACAGACAAATCTCACTCAAGCTACAGAAAGAAACGGCGCTCGGTGCGTCCCCCACAAGTAAGTAACGACCCCGCCGAGTACATCCGCAAAAAGATTGGCAAACTAGACCTTAACGACATCACACAATTAGCGCGGCTCATAGACGGCCACGACACGGTTACCGACGACGACAGACGAACGGACAAACAGAAAGATTTACAGGAACAAATACTTGCTCTACTTGACCCCGACGAGTCACCCGACCCGACGGTTCTAAGGCAATCGTTAGCGCAGCTTCTCCAAGGATCTACGAGGACGCGAGTTCAAGAACCACAGAAGATGGCACATTTCTTTCAAGAGGAAACAGCCAAGCCTGTGAAGCCGCCGCGACGCCTGAAGGGCCTCGATCTCAACAGCATCAAGGTGCCAGATTTCTCTGACATCTTCGACGATTCGGCCGACACCGACGCCACGGTGGTCAAAGTAGAACCGAAAAAGACTTTCAGTAGGTCGCCTTCGATCGAAAGTGCAAAGAAACTGGCGTATCCGAGGTCTTCGTCTATTGACTGTGGCAAAAAAATCACCAGATCCTCGGAGAGCCCATTACCGCAGAAAGGCAGGCGACTTTCAGACGTAATAGATAGTCAAAGACTTCGTCACTCGCAAAGCCCCGAAGTGAAGCTTCCCTATAAAAGATCAAACTCTATTGGATCTTCTGAAGTAGCAAATACCAAACGTATCGCCCAACTATTTGAGGGTCATAAACGTAGGCACACGCCGAGCCCCGAATCTAGATCGAAACGCTCAGGCTCAATCACGAATCCGGAAATGGCTTTACGTTTACAACGAATGACAGAAATAATTGAAGGCAAACGACGTGACACTCCAAGCCCCGATAGATCTAAAAGAGAATCCATAGGCAACCCTGAAATGGCAGTACGTCGCCAAAAAGTTGTAGATCTCATAAAGCAAGGACAGGGCTTAGGACAAGAGCATAAGCTTCGTCTACCTGAGGTACCGTTACGTCGAAACAGCGACGAAATGACCTTTAGAATGCAGAGAGTGTCTGATATGATGCAAAAGAAAACAGCTGAATCGAAACGACCAAAAGGAGGACGACGAAAAGCTGCACGAGAGATTATGAAGCAAAGGTTTGAGAAGAGTCTGCAAATGTTGGCGGCGGAGCCCCGTCTAGACTTCGCGCCGTCAGCTGACTTGGAGAATGACTATGGACTACAGCAATACCGCGCCAGCGCCCCCGACTTCGACGAGAGAGTGAAGAAGTTGGAAAAGAAGCTGCAGCATTATGTGAGGCGATTGCCGTTGTGTGTCGCATGGAATGATCCGTTTGCGGGGATTGGGGACTTTATTGGGATGAGCGGTTGAGAGCGTGAAGCCCGGCCGAAAATTAAAAATAATTATTCATCATACAAAAACATTCTGTACGAGACAGAGTGCGGGTCATAGTGTCAGATTCGCTCCGAATCGAACAATTCATTTTGTTTGTCAATTCATTTTTTTTGTTTGTCAAATTTTAATTCATTTTGTAGGGATGTTTGATAGTTTACTACCAGTTTTTAGTACTGTTTTTATACGACCGAAATTAGTTTGTTCTTATTTCTAATACGATTTTGCAAAGGGCATAATCAACATTAATAAATATACTCTCATACTTTTCGCTTCTATTATTCATCAACAAAGCAGTTTATTGGTAGGTCAAACTGGTCAAACCCTCTCAATCGCTCTCGACCTTCCTCTTCAAACAACATGATAACCCGCACGTTTTTCAAACAAAACATCGATGGACATGAAATCGTACATAAATAACGTTTTTACTGGATATTAACTGAATATTGTAGTGAATACTGTGTGTGCATGTGGAGGGCGCTGTTGCACTAGCGCTTGACACGAAACAAATGAAGTAACTCTTTATTTGCTACTTTCTGAATAGCCTATATAAATCATCAATTAAGGGCTAGTGCAATGGGCTTCCTATGAGTTCTATTAACTTTCCACTTGTGTTATAAGTTTACACGTTGTTTTAACTAACCGAAGTGTGTTTTTTAAACTAATTGTCCATTTTATTTCTCGGTATTCCTGTAGGTATTATAACGTTACGTCATTGATAAAGAGCAAGAGTATTGTTATTATAAGTAATAGAAAAATAGGTGTAGTCTCTGCCCTAACCACACCAATTGACTTGGACACCAAGAAGAGGGTTCAATAAATTTTCATAGTACTAGACAACAAAGTTGACTTGAAGTGATTACAACGTAGGTAATATATTTGACCTTTGTTCAGCTTGTAGCCAATCTGTGATCAGAGTCATATATGCGGCTAACACCGACGCCATTATACTTAATTATTTGATTTGATTTTACCGTAAAATCCATTTATTGATGTTGATCCGCTCAAGTGTGAAGCACATTTAATAGTTTTCCCCGATGTTGCCTAGTGTTACTAACCAACCAATCACGATACTACAACTTGCCTATCACCCTATAGGAAGAAGGCCGCATTGTGGGCGGTGGCGGCCGCACAGCTGGTGGGGGCGCCCGAGTGGCCCGCTTAGCTGCCGAGCTCAGTGGTACCACTTCCAACTCCTCGACGCCCCGCCCCTCCTCAAAGCCTAAGGACCTGATGCGCTCAGTAGGCAAGATCGAGAGGGACGATTGGAACATGAAGGAGATCGAACGGAAGATCATGGAGAATAGACTCGGCAGGCCTGAGCCCAAGACTGCTGAACGAGTGCCCAAGTGGGATAGGGAACAGGTGAGAATAACAATTTGTGGTTAAAAAATTCACGACAAACAGACTGAAGAAGTAAAATTGCTTACAATAGCTGACACTTGTCATTGTAGATGCTTTCTAGTGTAATAAGATGTTGAGGATGACAACGGGACGATAATTACTTTAATTTTCTTAATAAGTTTTAAGTAATAAAATTATTATTTTACAGTTTTTGGGTCGCCAGCGAAAACTGAAAGAGGGTGAGGGCAATGAAGAAAAATGGGTGGAGATTGACGAGACGTTACATAAGCTGGACCAGAAACTGAAAGATTCTGGCAGACCTGACCAGGGGACCAAGAAGGTAATAAATAGCAGTTGATGCAAATAATCAACTGATGAAGATATAACGTAATTGGATAGTTTCTTGGTACTGTTACTCGATCTAATCCGGTTTGATTTCGCCGATGTCAGGTATTTCTGAAATAACTTCAAAGTTTCAAGAAACATTTCTGTGAACTTTACTTACCTACTTAGTGATCCTTCGTTTAACTTGGCCTCGTATAATCCATCTTTATAGGTTGCAAATTTGGCGACGAAATTCGTGAAAAAGGAGCCAGAAGCCCAAAAACCGAAGTCACCGCCGAAAGTTACGCCCAAGGAAGATGTATGTTATTAGCTTAAATTTTAAGTTTACGTTCATTTTGATTTAAACACATTTTCAACAGTGACCACTATAATTCATCATGGTCCCTCCATCATCCGAAACCACGGAATGAAACTATTGTTCGTACGTACATCCCTATTCTCTTTAGTAAAGATGGTCTACAAATAAGGTCCAGATTTAAAAAAAGCTAGTATCTTTTATGTGATGTTGCATTAGTCTAAATTTAACCTATCCTATTTCTATAGATCTATCTGTTCTTAGGCAAAGAAGAGCTGGCGCGGTCCTGCATTCACAGGAATGCAGTGTGCCGCGTGTGGTACTCGCGTGTTCGCGGCAGAGGGCGTCACCGCCGACGGGCTGCATCTGCACCGCGCATGCTTCCGGTGCGCCGTCTGTAAGGCCGTGCTGCGCCCTGGGTGAGTCTTTTGATAATAAGGATATAGTCATTCTACCTCACGAAGACCATATCTTCAAGACCTGTATATCCTTGACATAAGCTTCAAATTTTAATAATTCATCGACAATTTTTCTTCTTGAGACAGAATGTCTGTACCACTGATAAGATTTTGTTTTACAGTATATTTTGGGAAACTCGTCCTCGTAACCTTTGAACCAGGTATTGCGGTATACGGGCATTCCTTCAAATTGAAAGTCTACCAGATTCATATAGTGTGAATGAATCGTGTCTAGGCGATAAATTGTGGTTTTACAAAGTCAAGGAGGTGGTGGCGTTTGCCAGCTGGGTGTCCTTTGGTGGCCTTTGTACTGCGTAGATAGCTTCTGCGGCTTTTGAGACGACCCAGATATATTTTGTGACCGCATAGTGGATGACAGTGGTCACACTATTGTTTGTTATTCCCTGGCATTGCGAGCATGGGACCGTTGACCGTTATCGCGTTTATCGATCGATAAAGTATTCGGCAATTTGTAAATGAATAGTCTTGACGATTTTTATTGTAAATCGATGAAAATTCTACTATATCTTAGCATAGAACTGGTTTGTCTCGTGCCGACAAATTTAACGATCGTTAAATTCCAACGTTACATGCTCGCACTACATCTCGTCTAAACTCAGGTGGTGGCATTCCCGCAAATAATGAAGGCTTTGAAATTAAATACCTATGTTTAGCAGAAACTGTACATTAGGCCTCTATAAAGTGTATAATAAAACATAAAAATGTAAAGAACTCACACAGCATCAGACCAAGCTTACCATGCTCTTCTAAAATCATTGAAGTAACATGATACCAAATGTCGAGTGGATCAGACTTGTTGAAGTTGCTCTTCATCAACTAGAACGGAGCTGTTTTGAATCATAGCTATAAACATTCTCGATAAAGTCGTCTTTCGAAAAAATAGCTAAATCAAAATCGGTTCATCCGTTTGGCAGCTAATGCTACAGACAGATACACACACAGATACATACACACAGACACACACATTAAACTTATAACACACCTCCGTTTGTGTCGGGGGTAAAAAAAACTACGAGGACAAAAACACTTTGGATTGAGCTGCTCTAAAGAACAGAGTTAGTAATATTATTTAAATTATTTTTATGGACTTTACTTTATGTGACTTACAATACTGTCCCACTGTTGGGCACAGGTTTTTTCAATGCGTATTTTTCCAGTAACTACACAATGGAACGTTACGGCAGCCGTCTGGTATGCCTACGTCACTCGGGCGTCAGTGTGCCAGACGCGGTGGCAGCAGTCACAGCCCTGGCTAATGCCAGGAGCCAGCCACCACCTCCCACCCCTGAGAGGATCAGCCTAGAACTCTCTGACAGCGGGGCTAGGGAGATCGACGAGGATGAATGGACGGACCGGAACTTCCTGGCTTCTGAAACGTCGGGCGCTGGTGGACTTAGGTTAGTAGCGTATACGATCTTGTTGCAGGCTTCCAAGATTCCATGAAGATTAGCACATTTCACCGGGACATAGACCATACCATCATATTTCAGAATTAGAAGTAACTGACTTTTCTACTACTTCTGTGAATTTCGACTGGGCAAAGTGAAATACATCAAAATGCTTAGCTAATATATTAATAAGCCCTGGTGCCCATTTAAGCAAGTTGGTCCTCGCAAATATAGTTCAAGTATCTTTATTTGTAAAATTTATTATTTTAGAAATATAAAATAAATACTTTTATTTTTAAGGTAAGTAATATGCCAACCTAAACAATCGACACAAAATAAATGATTTTCGCCTGTATCAAAGATATTATCAAAAACATAAAACAAAAATCCTGAAAATATCTATACATATTTAGCATAATTTAGCCACACATATTTTGTTGTCTTTCTGTGCTGTCGAATTATCGTAAAGTTAGTGGGTATATAATAAGTCCATATTATAAAACAAAATCCTCCGCCGCGTCTGGCTGTCTGTCTGTTCACGATAAATTAAAAAACTACCGCACCGACTGTTTTCAATCAATGGATAGAGTAGGTTCTCGAGGAAGGTGTTAGTATATAATTTGTCAAGTTTTTGTATACATTGGATAAATTATAAATGGCTACGCGAGTGAAGCCGCTGGCGGAAAGCTAGTATTATAAACTTTCATATTTCCCTCTACGTTATAGTGATGAGGAAGAATCCAGCTCGGACGAGTATACGGATGCTGGGGACAGCGACAACGAGGCGGTCGTGTCTCCCGAGCCACAAATAGCGGCGCCGCGGCCGCAGCACTCCGACCTGTACTTTTCAGACGACTCCTTCGGCTACGACGACTACTCCGACGATGGTGAGGCTCTATTATATATCCTACTAGCGACTTGTCACCTGCCGCTGCGTGGATTAAAACCTTGTCCTGACAGATACGAACACAACAAAATAAAAACCAGACAAATCTGTCGTTTATTTTCATAGATAATGTTAGCGGCAGATTAACGGTAGGTAGGAGGGGCAGGGGGGCAGTCTGCCTCCAGAAGACTTTGAGGTAAAGGTAGCTCTGCAGCTAGATGTTGTTCTTCGTAGATCCTACGTGTTCTCTGAAACAGCCGATGAAAGACTTTCGTTGCTGAAGTTTGTCTTGTGTAGTATTCCCAAATATTCTGCCATTAAATTATTGTGTTCCACTTTGAAAGGCAACGCAAGTTAATAGTTCTGTTCTTTTGGAAGAATACGGGTAGTCAAAAGACGACCGCGGCGAGATCACAGATCCTGTGAGAGCAGTTCTCCGTGATCCTGTCACTATGCAGGGTGATGGTAGTGATTTTAGTCGTTATGCTGGCCATCTGGCCGGAAACCGCGACATAACTGTCCGCTAACCTCGAGTGGGAAACCTGAAGCAGTCTAAATACTGGCTAAATAGGGGACTAACAACGCAATGAATGTCACAATCAAGACAAAAATACAAAACTAAACTTATTCCGAGCTGAGAACCCCACCCCTAATTATACATTTAGTCCGAATTTTTGGTCTAAATGTATATACTGTCATTATATCTGTCTCAGGCGCAGAGTCTTCGGGCAACGAGTCGTGTTCGCGCATGCGTGCGGCGCGCGAGGCTCGGAGGCGCGAGGTGCCCGCGGACGCGCGCCCGCCGACCGACAGCAGCGAGGTACCGCGCTGCTGCGTCGCCTAGCGCTGCGTAGGGAGGTGCGGTATGCGCCGCCCGCCGCCCCGTACCGCCGCTACGATAACATGCATTCAATTACTAGATGACACACATGTTCCTTTGATGTGTACCATACAGATAGGACGGACACAAATAGCCACGACTTACCAAATGCCGCATTAAATGAAACAGAACAGTTGATGTCGTTTGATGTGTAGCGTAGTTGTGTAGGAGAGTAGAAGTTTACGAATATACAAGGAGGGATGGGAACGTTAACTTGAAATAAGGACAGTGCAGGACAATCGTATAGGGACATAAATATCGGTGAGCTTGCATACAGGAACAATAATTGAGACACCGATCCGTTAAGCCAGTACATTAAACACTCAAAAAATATATAATCTAACGGGAATCTTCTATTAGTTTACTAGAAGTCTTCTAGTCGTGCTTTTGACATTTGGTATTAACAATTTAACTTCACTTTTATGTTAAAATTAGTATATTTTTTGCTTAAATTAAAACTGACGGTGGTTCGAGTCCTATCCGAGATGTACTACAGACCTATACCTTTACCTAATACGTCACGTACTATTACGTGTGCAAACGGCATCTGTAAAGGGAGATCAAGAAAGCAAGATGCATTAAGTTACCTTTTCGACGTTCGACTGTTTAGAAGGGTAATAGCAGTATTTCACTTTATACAGTTAATTAAAGTCCCGTTAAATTCGAGACTATTTCAAAAACGACTGCACCGATTTTCAAACCGGTTATCGCCAATATAAAGAGGAATTATCAGGGAAAATAAAATCTATAATTTGTATGAACCGTTGCCAAAACCGGGGCGAGTCGCTAGTGTTACAGTAAAAAAAGATCCTCTTGATAAGCACAAACTGCGTAATTTGTAAGCCTAAACACAAGTTTTCCTCGCATCTGACGCAGAAGCATAAATATTTGCTACTTGCTGACCTAAACACTAAGATGAAGTGAAATCTACTAAATGAGACCTGACTTTCTATTCGCACTGGCTTAACTAGATTAAACAAATAATTATTTTTAGAAACTTCATCATGCCTTTTATACCTGTTTATTTAATTATTGATAGGAAAATCAACAGTATTTAGAATCGTGAATTAACGAATTAATGAGTAGTGCCGATACAAATTATAATCTATACATATAATAAATCTAGTTCCCGTAGCGTTTTAATGATTTTGAAGCGGTTGCAGTCAAATTTTTTTTAATGATGTCACTATTGTGTATCCTCTCTTACAATCTTGATATATCAAACTTGGGGAAATAAGACTATAGTAATTATTACTTTATTTTGGTTCAAAATCAAACGTTTGATTCTACCATTTAATTTTCTGAATATTAAAGATATTAGTTTCTTCTTGTCCTTGTAATGAAAATAGTTTATTTTTTTAATATCATCATGCTTCTATCTTCTGTTAGTCACTGGTTTCTTTAAACACACTGAGGGGCGAAATCCGCGTCTTGAAGATTGTCAATGACTTCTAGTTCTAAATAGCTTTCCAAAGGTATGGAAAACACATTAATATTATTATACAGCTGCTATACTGTTCCAGTCCGATATTTTTCTTCAATTTCATAAACGCAACGGAACTATTTATATACAAATATATACTTCGTAAATTGAATAAGTTTGTTGAATAAAAATTTATCTTCTATTAAAATATACGTCATAAAACAACTGCTACCGATAGACGGTTAGTAGACGCATGCGTCATATCATCACGCTAGATAACAGGGGCGGCGGCAGAGGTGCGGTAAGAGTGTTAGTTTGCCCACACTAACTTCCGTCTGATACTTACTGTTTTATTTTGTATGTTGTGCTATATTTTTTAATCATTTCGTTATAATATAGTTATGATAATAACTGCAGAAATACAAATATAATAATTTTTAATCAGTCAATTATTGATTCAGAATGTGTAAGGTACACTTTTAATTTTTTTTTAAAGATAGAACCCGCGCTAAGGAATATGCCTTGTATCGCAAATATACATCAAATGGAGACAAAGTACACCCAGACTCGCAACAAATATCTGTGGAACACACAAATATTTACCTGGGGTGGGAATCGAACCCATCATACGGGACGCACCAGTAGTGGAGCGGTGTCCACCAAAAATGCAGTCCGACACTATGTTAGTATATACTACAACCCACGACCACTCACTCATGATCATAACTTATAAACACACACACACACACATATATACAAACACAGACATAAATAATTATAATATATACATACAGATACACGCATTAACGCCTGCTTCAACTGCCGTCTCACAACTGACAATTGACAAGGTTGGCGGTCGTCTTTTCGACCTTATTGCTTAGGTAATAAAATCGTAAATGACCCACTGCCAACATACTGTACAACACATGCTTAACATACTGTAAATTATTTGCTATTCACTCGGACAAGGTATTCCATAATTAATTATATTGATTATACTGAATAAAACAGTAAGTCCTTTCAATCGATGGCGCTTTTAAATGTGTTCCGTTTAAATTAATGTTGATATTTTACATTGAAATCATTATAATATAATATTATGTGTTTATTTAACTCTTATTAGCTTATAATATAACAGTTATGTATTATAGCGCACTATGTATATTTACAATATCGTATTATGTAAATAATGTTTATGTTGCTTTTGAGTTCCCTTTTTCATATTTATTTTAAATATCGTTTGGAAATTATGTGACTTTTGGAAAGCATCATTCGGTTTTATTATGAGTAAAACGTATCAAACAAATTAAAATGTAGCAAAATAATACAGTCTCGTCCTTGTAAAGATTCTTTTTGTATTTATTTTTTCATAAACTCGTAAGTTATTGATGGACGTAAATAAAACACAAAAACTTTGTTCATAAATCGATTAACAATGAAAATATCAGAATTTTAATATTGTTTATCTACATCGTTGGATTTCAGATCTGTTGCAAATGAGATAGTCTGTTTAATTGCAATAAAAGAATTCACTAGAAGATGTATTGCCGTCTAGCGACGTTTGAACATGACGTTTCTATGTCACGTATGTTTCCAACGGTATGAAATGTATATAAATATGTATAGTCGTTTGTGACGTAGTTACGCGACGTGATACTGCCATCACCGACGGTAAGTTAGTGTGGTTTGTTTGCGCACCTTTCTACGCATCCTCTTGAGGGCGCTCGCTTTTAACATTCCCTATAGGGTCCTAGACCTTGTATAGACCATACTATAATGAGCTTCAATACAGGTGGAATCTGAAGAGGAGAGCGAGTCTAGTGACGAGGAAGTGTCATCAGCTACGGAAGTTTCTACAGACAGCGAGTTTGCGCGTGAGGAATGCGCTCCGGCGCCCTCCCCGCCCGCCATACTCGTGACGGAGGCTACTACTCCTCCCGCGCCCCCGCCTCCGCCGGAGTACCCGCTCAGCAGGACCCGGTCCGCTGGGGGACTCGCCACTAAACGCGCTCTTGAACTCAAACGACGCTACTTGCTGGGGGAACCTTCGCCCCCAGCAGTCAGAAAGTCTGACTCCACTTCGCAAATAGACACCAAATTTGAAGCCTTCAGATGTAACATCACGGAGTTCCAAAAAATGTTGCATCCCGCGCCAGCACAGACGCAGCAGCCGCAACCACTAAAACCTATAGTCACGTTCCAACTGTCCACCGAAGAAAAGAAATCGCAGCCGATGCCCGATATTATAAAGAATCTCGTTGGTGATGCGCCAGTTGACTTGCTCACCAAAGGCGACTCTCCTCTCATCAAAGACTGGAGGACTGAACCAACGAAGGAAGAGAAGGATCCAGACCTTGATTCAGACTCCTTGTCCGAAGATGATTCGTCTCACACGGAGACTGCCCCCAACCAATCCGTCCCAAGAGTCGAAGTGCACGACGAAGGCGGCGAATTAATACAACTGGATAGTCTCATGCTGATCGATAGTACTGAAGATGAGAAGGCATCTGCCACGGTTACCGCGACTGGCACCACAATACTTGCCGCCGCGGAATCTGAGTCCTCGGAATCCGGTCGTGATGCCACTACCTTAGCGCTCACAGAAACTGAGCTTTCAGACTGGGCGGCGGAAAGCGCCGTTTTAGACGACTGTGGCTTCGACGACAGGGAAGAAAGAAAGCGAAGTAAAAACCCAAGAACGCTGAGCGGCCCTAAACTGATACATGACGCGAAAAACCTTGCTGCGGCGTCCCATGTGTGTGGACGGACCAGCCCAGTCGAAGCGATCGTCTACTCTAACGCTTTAGAACATTTCGAGTTTGCCGACGAAGGCGACCAAGACCCGTCCCTTGAGACTCCCGTAACGCCAAGAAATGAAGGCTACATGGAGTTGGTAGACAATGACTACGACCTTTACTCACCGGTAAACGACCGCTCAATGAACTTCATTGAAAGAAGTTTTTCCGAAACAGTTTTTAGGCCCGTCAGTCAAGAAAACAGCTATAGACATAACTTATGCACGATCGACATAGACCAAATAGAGGACATAGATGCTGACTCGGAACCTTTGGGTTCAAAGTCTCCGCAACTTTTAAAGTCTGTTGAGAATGATGTTAGTGAAAAATCAACGGGCGATAGTTTGCCGAAAAGTGATAGTATCTTAAAGACCGAAAGCATTCACAAGACCGACACAAATAGCATTCAGAGAAGTGACAGTATAAACGCCGAAAACGGCCCAGAACCGAAGATAGAAACTAAAATAGAAACGTTAAGTTTATCAGAAATATCACCGCCATTGGAGAAAGACAAATTAGTTGAGACTGAAAATTCTGAGATTTCACCGCCGCTAGTACCTGACACGCCTAAAGTTAAATACCCTACGCCTATTTCGTTCACTAGTCCATGTACCATGAGGTTATATTCGCCGGCCATTTGCCGTTCAGCGAGCGAGACCTTCAACAGATCCATATCAAGAAGTACGGATTCGCCGACGCGAAGTTTTGAACTCTCTGTATCGATCAATTTAAGTTCTGGCTCGCTGTCGCCGGTTAGTCCACTCCCCTCTCGCGACACGACGGATAAAGTACAAGAAATTAAACGCGAAAGAGAGGAACAAACAGAGGTTGTGAGGAGATTAGTTCTGGAAAGACTGGGAACCGCGCCGAAAGCGGGTCGGAAGTCGGTGAAGAGGCTGCGGGCATCGCCTGCGGCGGTCCCGCCCCCCGTCCCTCCTCCGCCCACGCTGCCAGCGCCGCCCCCGCCGCCGCCGCCGCCTCGCCCTGCACCTCCCCTCATGCCCCTCCCAGTGACGCCTTCCTTCTCAGACCCTGAGCTTGCGCGCGAGAGGAGGAGCAAGAGCATCATGAAAAGCATTTCCAATTACCTGAACCGGAGGCTGGGACCTCGACACAAGGTAGGCACTTTATATGCTATGGAAAAGTGGATAGTGATTTTTTTTTAGTATCGTGGTCACTAGTAGCAATATTATTCTCAGCTGAAATTTCAATAAACATGAAAGAGAGATATCATTTCCCCTATTAAGTAACTCAATAATTTGGTTTCCTAATTATTAAACACAATTGGGAGGATACTAAAATCCTGTAATAATTGTTAATGGAGATGTGGCCACGATAATTTAATTAATCGGACATATTCATAATGTAATTCATTGATGCATATTAAAGTATGTGTAAGCATTTTGCCGCACTACATGAAACATTAGGAAAGTTTAGTATAGAACTGTGTTTTTTATGCAACGATTTTAATTGTACATTTAGAAATAGCCTATAATTAAATATTACTTTACTGACAGAACTTTAAAGTCTAATTTTATTTGTCAATTCAGTTGTAATAAAAAAAGTATTTTTATGCATTAATTGAGTGTGCCTTGTTTCTTAACAATCAATACGATTTAACTTCAAAAACTTTACCCGCATTTCTAATTGTACAAAAAAGCGTCGTTATTGAACTCTGAAATTTCATACTAATTCATAATTATCATCATAAGTACCATCCAAAAGTGTGAATATTGTAAAAATAAAGTAGTCATACAACCCGGGGTTGGTCGTAACAACTTTAGTAAGTAAGTAGGGTGTCCACGATTTGGCAATATAATATGAGACACGGATGGGGGACGTAACCTGTTTGGGCACTGTGTTCCATTGGTGCAGGATTGAAGTAAGGCCTGGGAGTGATCGTAAAGGGTTTATTTCAGTTATTATTATTATATAGCTTTCAAATTACTTTTGATGTATTGCAACTGCATATATCGCAACTACAACCCATAAAAATAGGATTTTTGATATAACAGCAAAATTAGTTTTGACACATTCAGAAGGCTCAAAGTAGATATACACAAGAATTGTCTTTTTTCCCTAAATTCAATTCAACTCAAATAGAGGTTCTATTTTGTTTTATTGATTTTTTTTTTGACTTTTATTGAAATTAAAGTCAGTTCAATATTAATTCCTATGCCATTACTTCAATCCGGCACACAATTATGACCAAAATTTTGACGTAGCCGGACACCTGAGTAGACTAACACCAGTTGAATTTTCAGTCGCTCTCCGACCCGGATCTGCAGTGGCACGTAAGCAAATTACCGTACAGTGTCGTGAGTCGCATGCTGTGTACATCTGTCGCACCAACTTGGTCGTGTAATGTGCGCCCGTACTTGTCTGGCGTTGGATCTTCATGTAAATACCGTTGCATGGTATCAGGGCTTGTGTGCTCAGGGGCTATTGCGTTTATATATTTTAATCTAGTAGTTCTTTTTCTGGGCTTAGTTAAATTTTCGGGATTCGAATGTTTCTGTCTTTATTCTGAGAAGATTTGATGTTTGTGTCGTTCGATTGTGTCTTAAGTATATATTTGGAATGAAGTTATTTATAGGGGACTTGAGACAATCAACTTTTTTTATTTAAATTGAAGTTTTCATGGATTGATATTGATATGAGATTGCTCTATCTATTGATGGTAGGGGCTGGAATTCGCATGTTTTCCGCAACCCAAATAAAACTGCTTTAGCTCACTACAGATCGTATAAACAAACTCCTTGTAACTTTTTTCCAATATATATATATTTTCTAAACGAATTACTTTGATCCAACGTCAACAATTCGTTCTGTGCATCTGTCTGTAAAACGTGTCTGTTGCTGCGTCTGTTGCTTCACCTGTCGCTCTACAGTCTATTACTGCGGTAGTACAATTATACAGCATTATACCTCAATGACCAGAAGTGACGTCATTTGTTCTCATTTGCCCAATTAGTGACAAATTCGTAATATCGATTAATGTCAACTGTTGATATATGGATGATAGTACATGTTATAGCGCTTGTTGACCCAATAAAACACGATTAAATATAAATATGACACCTTGAGCTCAAATAATCGAAGAAAGTGTCCAAAATGTAAAATTGTACTACCGTGGTCCTCAGTTTCAATCAAGTAGAGGTATTTGTGTGTAAATGAATGTGCATGGTAACGCTTATGTTAATAATTGTGCGTATGTTCTCGTAACTTTTGCTTGGAAGAAAGAAGAAGAAGAAGAAAAACAGATAATAATTGAGAACTTTGCTTTATACTTTTAATTATTAGATATTTTTTTTTAATCTTAAATTTGACATTTTGACAGCAGAATTTCTGTAAAATTTGCTTATATTTGTTCTATGTTAGAACAATAGAATCATATCAAAGTTTTTCTGGTATCTGGAAGTAGCAATTTTATTGTTTAGTCTAAGCAAAAGATACTCCTTCTTGTTATGTTGCAACCGCTTGTATGAACGGCTATGTATGTATGTGCCTGTCGCAAAATGTATGAAACATAATTCCAAGTTGATTGGATTTATATTTCAAACACTAACCTCCTATTAAAACTGTAAAGGAAATTTTGTCTTTACTCCACCGCAGTAAGGATTAAAATGGGCTATTATATTTTGATAGGGACTTGTAAAAACTCCAATAATTTTAGGTATATTGATTTCTGACACTTACGCGAATACTAGACATTGAAATAAAACTACTTTTTACAATAATATCAATATTACGCGATAAAATCCGTAAAAAGTAGTTTTATTTCAATTTTAGGTATTGCAATATTATCGTTTAAAACCTACATAGGTATTTCATGTTTTAGTAGGAAAGAGAAATCTTAACGATTTCAATACCTTTTTATATTTCTCCTGCAATTGAAATCCTTTTTAGAAACACTCTATTTTCAATAAGGCTAGTTTCAATTTTCTATACATAACCAGTCTATATACCTCAATATATCTTGGCCAGTATATTTATATACTAAGAACTGGGGTTACAAACCAGTGGCATTGTTTCGGCGTTAACGTATTTCGAAAAAATATGAAATGTATGGGTCTGACTTGCAATAGCTCTATTCCATCGAAGCGTACCTTTATACATACACCTATATGCATACCTTTTTAAACAAATAGCGAGCGTATAGCGAGATAGCGAGGCGCTTTACGGTCGAATATCGCGTAAATCTAGTCACGCAGTAGTAGACAGTGGACTGTTTCTTTTCTTGGTTCGCGTTCGGAACGCCTTCAGTCTGCTGTATTTTAATCAAGGGTCTTTTCAGTTTTCGAGATACGTTACCGGCAGTAGACCACTTCTTGTCTAAATGGCCTCAAATACCAAACGTGTTCTGTCTTCCTGTAGTTTGCTAGATTAACTGTACATAACACAAAGTACTCTCAGTGGTTCAATCCAGGGTTGACTAAAGTCCTGTCCCGCAGGAGCCGCAGACAATGTCCAACGCCCATAAGTCTACCGGGGCACTTCAGGAGGCTCCGCCGGTTCCTCCGCCCCCCGCCAGCTACTGCCCCCCTGTGGAGCATCGACCACATCGAGCGCCAGGTTAGTGACCCAATGAACAGTTTTACAGCTTAACGCGTTATCTCATAGTCGCTGTGTATTGATTCTTGACTAACAACTAACCCTCTTTATACCAAAACGTTCATTCAATGTTTCTTGTTAAAGCGGGTATTATCTGTAGCGCCATCTCACTTTATTACCATTAAATTGTGAGACAGATATTGACAGGTATTGTAAGTCTATTTCTTAAGGAATAATGCCTATAGTTTATAGCTAGGATTTACTAATATCAACATTTCATTCTAAATAGGGACCTTGCGCACCAGACAGGACCATCTGTCACATGCGACTGAACTTAGTTCTGTCATATAAGTCGTGCGCCCTATTTCACTCATGAGCGGGATGTATGTTCGGTTCCTATCTATTACCGTAGACCTAGCTGCGTATAGTCTCACAATCTAATAACTATCAAATCATTAAGCATTATCAGTCGGCTCGCTTGGCTTATCTACTAGTTTGTCTTACATAGCCCATTTAGGGCCTGTTTCACCACCTCTGGATAGCCACTAACTGCCGAATAAATTCAAAAATAGAACAAATTTTTTGTGAAATTATCTGCCAGCTAATTTAACAGAAACTTATCAGTAAGCTGTGAAACAGACCCTAATTAATGACTACGTACACCTACGCTCGATGTATCGTCTATGAACCCGTGGCTAACCTCCACATAACATGTTCACCACACTGCCATCATACTAATTACTAACAGCAGGGCCGAGCTCCGGCAGCGCAGCCGACGTGGATGAACGGGACGCGATGCAGCTCTGGTTTGAAGCCCGGTGGGCAAGGCTCGTTGCCCAGCGGCGGGCAAGGGAAGAGCATCGCGATGAACCCACTGCCCGACGGTTGGCGAGGCTCGAGCGGCGATTGACGCGACCTCTGTCTGGTAAATTGTTCTTAGAAACTCAAGGACCACCCGCTGGATGGCGTAAATGTGGATACCTGACATAATTCTTAATAAACATTATAAAAAGGCCAGTAAGAGAAAAGTATCAAAGATCAATACAAGAATTTTGTATCTATACAAAAAGCTTATGGCCTAAATGAATGCCACTAATATTACGGGTTTTAAACAACTTTAAACCGTTGATAATGGATTCCGAGGTCAAGTGGTAATATTGCGGTTGTCATATTATGACGATTGCATTTATAAGATAACCTATAAGATACATACTTTTTTGTATCACCATATATAATTTAAGCTATCTGAAAAATGTTTTGTGAGATTTTGTGGTACTAACATAACCTTTTATAGGTCACAACAAACTATTGAGAATCTATTTTTATGGCAGATGAAGACATTATGTGTGTGACCGTGATGTATAATGTTTCAGCGGAGCAGCAGGCGGCGACGGTGGCGGAGCTAGTGCAGGTCTCCGCGCAGAGGGACGCGCACCAGGCGCTCATGGCAGCTGACAGGTACACCTACCTCTAATCTCTAAGCGAGTTAGCTCGCTGGTGTTTCTTAGGAACGGCTTGAGTAATTTTCAATGATCAATCAAATATGGCCAGAAATAAGTGGCAGGACGATCTAGACGCATACCGCGAGGACTGGTTCCAGGCGGCATGAGATAAGAGTACATGGAAAGACCTGCAGGAGGGCTTTGCCCAGCAGCGGGACAACAACGGCTAACAAAAAAATGTCGTCCTAACTTATCGGGATAGAGTTTACATTAGTTCACTATTCATCCTCCTATGTCTCCTCGAGCAGATCATTCTATTAGTTTTCATTTTAGTAAATCGTAAGTGGAATAATAATAATTATGACTTGAGAAGGCAACTGGCTGCAACTGGCATCCAAACATATTTTTTATACCCTATGTGTTATTCGTATGTATAAGCTATAATACTGTAAAGTTTCATCAAAATCCGTTCTGTAGTTTTTAACGTGAAAGAGTAACAAACAAACATCCATCTATCCATCTTAAAAACTTTCACATTTATAATATAAGTAGGATGTGTAAGTTATTTAACTTAGTGCGATTATTATTTACTAGTAGTCTTTACACAAGCTGTCGAACTTATAGATGCCACGTAATGAATTGTTAGCCAAAAGACTCTCTTACTACATTGAAAACAAACTCACATTTATGGAAAAATAGGCCAAGATATAGTAGCCACTGTTTTTTAACGATTCATTAACGTTAATTGACGTTTCTGAGGGCGGCCCTAGGTGTATTAATACTAAGTAATTACTCCGTATGTAACATTATCGTAACATGTTTTCCAGGAGGCGAAGTGCCGGCGGCGATTAATGCGTCGGCCACCCCGAGCCGCTCCGGTCTCGATCCGCGTACACACGTAATATTAATAATCCTTTGCTGGCCACTAACGAGAAGTTACGATTTTTTCCTTCAAATCATGTTGACATGAGGTAAGAGAAGTAGATAGACGTAGAGAAATATGCTCTTATTTTTTCGTAAATCAAATTGGTAAATATCGATAATATGCTTGGCATATTATACTGATACATTGACACCAATATACTGCACTGAACCTCCCCGATCATAACAAAATTAAATTATCGAAATAAACGCTCTACTTTGAGATTACTCTAGATAAAAAGTCGTACCTCCGCGTTAAGTACACAGCACTCATTGATACGTTCATTTGCATAGATATAACTTGAATATTATAAATTGAATGCCTATAAAAAAGGTTTTTTATAAATGCAAAGAATATTTTTTTATGCTCATGTCTATGTCAAATGACGTAATCAACAGTAAACAACATTAGTTCATTTTTATTAATTTTAATTAGAACAAATAATATTGTGACTGGACATTGCTGCTATTTTTTTAAGGGACAAAATAATCACATTATATTTTTAGTAACAATTTGCTGTATTTAGCTTAAGTTTAAATTTTTTACCGTCGTCGGCAAAGTCGTTGCGGTTGCTGACGTTGACTGTGTTGGTTAAGAAAGAAGGCAAACAACAACAAAAGTGAACATTTTAAGACTGTGCATGTATATGAAAACAAATCACTTTTATTATATACACAAATTATTATTTTAATCAATAATTTTATAGTTCTCTTTGGTTTTACAATATTTTAAAGAATTTTAAACATTTGACTAGATTTTTTGTACCCATTTTTGGGATTGTTTAATAATGCAAATTATGCAAAAAGTATATTTTATTTTATTGATAGTCTTATAGATCACAGTGAGCGCGTGGCGAAGCGAAAGCGTGCTGAGAAAATCGGTTTCGCATTTATATGCGACTAGAGTAGATAATCCGTATATTACCAATGAATAACGACTCGCCACACGTTCGGTTCGCCACGCGTTCGGTTCGCCACGTGTTCGCTGTGTGTGTGTCCTTTATGAGTGGTCGCGCAAGTGTACCGAGAAAATATACGCGACAGTACGGTTTTCGCATTTGCGACTAGATTAACTCCGTGTATTACAAAATTAAGAATGCCTCGCTACGCGTTCGGTTCGCCACGCGTCCACTGTGCTGGACAAGGCCTTAATCTTCGCATAGAATTGACATTTGTATTCAGAGCTTTATTTTAATATTAGTGTATCATTACCTGAGGTCTGGTACCTTTCTAGAATTGGTGGCGGACGTGGTCACAAAATGTTTCATATACTCTTACTTTTTCATTTTGCTGAAAATATATACATTAAAATATGTTCGTGTATGTTTCATCAGTTACGTATCGTGTCGTTGCGAGTTTTTAATGTTAAAATATTCCATAATATGTAAAAATTGTAAACAACATTGTTTTTGTTGCTGTAAAAACAAACATTAATTGTAATATTTCATTAAATTCACAACAATACGCGACATTTCGAATCTTGAAAACTTAAATATATTTATAGCAAAATGAAAATTGTTGAGTATATAATAATCCAACAAATGGATGCAAACAGTGTGCTAGATATGCCAAATGTTTTAGGTACATGGAGATATTTTTTTATTGTATAGTAGACTAAGTACCTGTAGGTATAGAAAAACGTATTTATAAACGCAGTTTAAAATCTATATACATCACATTTATGTGAAAGAAAGTTTATATTATCTTTCTTATGAATGATTTAAAAGCAATTTTAGGTAATTAATATTAAGCTTGCGTTTATAAATACTTTTCCAGTTTCTATTAAACAAATTGTAAATGGATTTGCTATTGCGCTTGCTGTCAAAGTTACGTGAACTGACAAATCGCTGTCAAGATGACATTGACAGTTTATATCGTACTTGGATTTTTAAACTCGCATCGGATGAAGGTGTGGAGGATTAAAGGTAGATAAGCTGTTTCTAAATATTTATTTAATATTTTATTTGAACAATATATTACTTATACTCATTTTAATTCTTGTTTTTTTTTATTTTCACTTGTGTATTTTACGTTACCTTTTTTTTCGTTTATTACGGTTTTATTTCATGGTAGGTCGGGAGATCGGACAATCATCTCTGAGAAATAGAGGATTTTAACGAGGGTGTATGATTTTTTATTATGTTTCTGCAGCAAAAAGACTACATTGCGTACTATTTATAGAGTTATTAGCGTTGTGCTTGTTTCAGACCACATCAAGATGTGATCATTTTTTATGATTTTATTATAATTTTAACTTTAATCCTACACGCCTCGTCACTGTACTAAACATCTAGGTTATTATCGCAATAATACTAATAATTCTACTTTTATGATAACATAGGTTGCAGGTTCTTATACTCTCGATTGTTTACGCTAAACATATTTTAACATAAGATTAAAATTATCAAAGCTTTGGCAATAATTTTATTATCTGTATTGTCATATCTTTCATACATAGAAGCTGTAGTAACGATTGCTGAGCGTTCAAAATTCTTTCTCAATAAGGCGTTGTTTATATTGTAAATGTGATAAATATTGCTATATTTAAAATCGAAAAGTTCGGTGTAGGCTGATAGCAAAAAATAATCATCAGAAAAATTCTGACGTTTACCGCAAGGTACTAAAGGCTAATACATTTTGTATTAAACCTCTTTGACTCAGAAATTGTGCCATATCGAAAGTCAATTTTACAGGATTACGGGATGGTCTTCTTAAAACTATATTTTATTGGGTTCTACTAGGTATATTTACAGGCAATGCGTATGACATATATGACAATATACAATTTAGGCTAATCAAGATATTTTTACATTAAAACATAAGATTTCCGATTCTTCCCAGTTCAAATTTCTTTAGAGTAGGATCTTTTACTATAGGTAAGCTTTCGAAACATCGTAAGCTTAGTCACGCTTACTTAAGCAATATTTACTGTAGAACGTCTTTAAATATGTAGGTGCGGTTGTTGCGAGTATAATTAAATATAATATTATATATTTATACTGTTAGAATAGGTTATGCAAAGATTTTAAATATTACGAGTGATAGACGAGAAAAAAAAGTAGTTCTAATTTTATACATACATACATAGCTTCACGCCTGTTTCCCATAGGGATAGGCAGAGACTTTAGATGTCCACTTGCTACGATCCTGGCACATCCCTTTCGCTTCGTCTATGTTCATTAACATCCGCATCACATGCTCCTCGGTTTAGGGAGCTCTTAACCTTGCCTTTTTGAGAACGTCCGGTGGTTGTGGTACGTTCGCCGAGGTCGACCCCTTCCATCTCTTCCATTCGTACTCGCCATGTATACTTGTTTAGTCGACATCCGTTCACCCATCCTTTCTAAGTACCCAAACCATCTTAACGTACCTTTCTCAATCCGAGTTACTATAATTATCATCTTTCATGCCACAACGGTCCCTTATCACGCTGTTCCTCACTTTGTCTTTCAAAGTTACCCCACACATACTTCTCAAAGCTCTCATCTCTACGGCATTTATTTTATTTCATTCTTCTTCTGCCATACCCAACTTTCACTACCATACATTAATTTTATTTAGGTAACAAGCCCTTTACGTTTATATACGTTAGCCTGACAAAGACAGAAATCTAAGGAAATCAAAGCTTTTCTATGAAAATGTTCTCGTTATTAAATCTCTGACAACTTGTGATGACGTCGACTTGGCTTTATCGTACAAGACGTTGTGGCTACTCAGGTTTGAATATAATTTGGACATCATTAATTAACTGCCTAGTCAAAGTCTAGTGGTCCGAAGCGCTACTGCTACGCTAGAGAGGTCTTGGGTTTGATTCTGAGGTCGAACAGTGATATTGGGTCCTCAGTAGCAGCTCGGAGTTATGGCAATACTTTCATCATAGTCTTGACTTATTAGAGGCCTTTTTCCAGTCAAGAATAGTTTATCCTTCTGCCCTTGTCGCATTGTATTTATAGTTGGCACAACAAGTCCATTTATTCCTTTGAGACATCATCATTCACTCCTTTTTCTTTTCTTTTCTATCTCCCCAACTCTGCCTCTCCTCTTTTGGTAAATCTCTTTTATGTGAGTATTATCACTAATAGGGAAGAAGTATACTTGAAGTTTGCCTTAAACATCTTTTTCCGCAATCTTTCGTGAATTTCGAGAAAGCCAAGTCGACAAGGTATAAGTTTGACTTTCATATTGCTTCGCTAAAGTATTTTGACGCGCGTTTGAATACAGTCGCGCATTTATAAATTGCAATTACACTCAATATTATAATATGGATTTTTTCACTAGATTTTCAAAGATTTTTTACTATTGCTTGTTATAGACAATCTTAGTACATAGTAATATTATTATTATAGCCCGTTTGTTAAGATTTTTATAACATTTTAACACTGCAAGTACCAGACAAATAATAATTTTACCAATTCCTAAGAAAATATAGATCAATAAATATTATAGATAGGTCAAATGCAAGCCAATAACAAGTTAAAAATACAATAACATTAAAATAGTCAATTTGTTGATAACCGTCTAAATACTATAATAGTTCAAGTTAATACCTAATAAAAAAAACAAAGAAAAATATTAAGACCTTCATTGCAGAAAACTACTTAGCTTATTAAAAAGTGACACTGTGAACTGTGTGAAGTGAACTCCTTCCCACTAAAAACACACTGTCCTTCCCTTGCTCTAACCACGTTCTTGGTATTAATATACACCACGACCCCAAGACTTTAAAACCTGAGATTTTCTTAGAACACCTTTTGTAATATGGGGAATATCTAAAGTATGTTTTGTAACTTTAAAATCGCGCGGTTAATCTCTTTCTAGCTTGTAGTAGATTATTCATATCATATTTAGTAATAACTATAAGCCATTGACTTTTTTCCGCTGTATTAGGGGAAGTCTTTGCAAATTTTATAGAAATCCATTCAGCAGTTTAGGCTTAAAAAGTTTACTGACAGAGCTACTTTCGCGTTCATACTAACTGCACTGGTATGGAATAAAGAAATGTTAGCTACCAGTCTTACCAGATGCGGTGGAATATGAGTGGCTTAGGGCGTTTGTGCACTACAAGGAATTTTACGGTCCGGCAGTACGAAACTTTACGGTCCGATATGGCAGGCCATATAAAATGTATAGGTACTATGTTTGTGCAGTATACGTAATTTTACCGCCCGACATTTTACGTTTCCCCATTCCGGGCCGTCACTGCCTCCGCAGTGATCCGAGAAGTGCACAAGCCAATCATGCCACATCGGACCGTAAAATGTCGGACTATCCGACAGTGAAATTCCTTGTAGTGCACAAACGCTACACCCGACATTACACCCTGGCGACCCAATTTCTAGGGCCGCTTTACTGGATTCTGATACCAGTAACGATTGTTAATAGACTGGGTAATTGTATTATGTATGAGTGATGGTGCAAGCAATTTTAAATATAAGTACCCTCATTGAATGTTAAATGCGCGTTGTCGTAAATATATATTTTATTGTACTAGACACAATGGCAGCAAAATAAATCCCGATATAAAATATTTTATAATAAAGTTTGAGGTAGTTTTACAATCTGTATACATATACTAGCTAAACCCGGTTTCGCTTGGCTGAGGCTCAATCTGATCTGAAATTAATAGGAAAGTAATTTCATCTTCAATATATTAAAAATAAAGAAAAGCGCCATGTCGACTGCAATGCTGTGTAAAAAATTTAAGTCATCCATCGACTACTTTCGAGTTTCCAGACATAAACAAACGGAAACTGAATGTATAACTGCTAACTTTGTAAGAAATTTCCTCAACTGTCTTCTGGTGAAAACCGCATGAAAATCGGCACAGTGGTTTCTGAAATTAGCCCGAACAAACATAAGCGCGACGGGGGACTTTAGTTTATATATTTATAATATTTAGTAAAGAAAATATGCCTATAATCATTCGGAATTATGTATTATCCTGATTGGTAAATGATTTCGAGATTTTTTTTCATAATGTTTTTAGTATTTCTTCTCAACAACACCAGGAAATACTTTAAATTAATTCATAGGATTGTTAAATAACCATATTAATCGGACTCCAACTATTATTACTATTAAATACAGAGGCCTACAAACGGAAACTAGAACGGTGGTCTAATAAAACGTTTACTTTTGACTTTTGTATTTGTAAAATGTTGTAAATACAACTTTACTCGCAATACAATAAGCTTAAATGTTATTAATATGACTGCTTATGCAGTTTACTTTTGTCTTTTTAAAATTATTAATACCCTAATCACGACTTTATGATTTAGAGCCCTTGGATTAGGGTAGACTGGGTAGAGGTTGTCATTTATCGTCTTTTGGTCTTTAACTTCATATAAATTGTACTTCAATTTTGCATAATTTGACTTTGGCGCGCCTTATCACCTGGCGCTAGAGCGACGGTTCTACCCTAAGGCCCGTTGTTTGTATCTACCGATCATTGTGATAACCTTTATGTCATAAAGTTTAAATTTCAATTTAACGGACTTTATGAGATCACTTTTCCAAACAGTGAAGTATTGTTTGGTTTCGTTAACACCTTACCAAGATATGCTTGCTGTAAACTTGCGTACAAGCCAGCTATTACAACTGCGTGATGTCTCCGTGGTAATGAAAAAAAAAAGAGTTTCTGTGTGTGGCTAAAGTTAAGGCAAAGTGTGGACACCGCGCCGTGACATGCATTACCAGAACAAGATCTCTAAGCTATACATTGCTAGGTCAGTCCTTGTATGTAGCCTAACCTAGGAGGCTATTATAGCCTCCTAAGCCATCATATAAAATTTTACTTAGATTGTTTGCACATGAAGTTTGTTTTATCCAATATTTAAAAAGCCTAGAACTATGCACCATATACAAAAACTTTATACTGTAGTAAGTCGAATTAAAAAGAAATAATAAATATACCTAATAGCAATAGCAGATGCCTTGAAACTGGATAGTTATAGAGTTAACAGAAGATATTCATTATATATTGTTATTTACATACATATTTTGAAGTTGAGATTATATTCAATGCAAGGATCAAACAAAGCAATGTACCTCCTTTTGTATGCGTAGTTAATTTGACAAACTAATAAAAAAGTAATATTTATTAGTTATATTTTATTTTATTCCTTCCACGTCTTTACAGGTAAATTTTGGTGAAACAGTTTTTTATCGCTCACTCACTCGGCCTAGCTAGCCCTTAGGCTGTTTATACTATGCTTACCTAGCTTAGCCGAGTGTACCTAGGCTATATATTATGTTACTGGGGCTACTTACCTGTTATATGCGGGTCCTGGGTAAAGGCCCATTTACACGATGCAATATTGCACTTATTATCCAATATCACCACGACGCCACCGCCGTTCATTGACTTACGCGGCAGCGGATGCGCGCTTTTTATGTACTCCCTACTCTCTGGATAGACTAAGGTATTTCATAATGAATCATTAGCTAATGAGGCCCAGTATATACCTAGTGGTTCGAGTACCGGACTGCTGAGCACGAGGTCGTGGGTTCAATTCCCACGGGCCACAAACATTTATTGTGATGAACTTAAGTGTTTGTGTTTGTCTGGGTGTTGCTTATGTATTATAAGTATGTATTTACACAAAAAAGTATATAAGTATTATATCCATTATCTAGTACCCATAGTACATGTTCTGCTTAGTTTGGGACTAGATGGTGTTTAAAATGTCCCAGGATATTTATTTAGTTATTTAGTTTTTCTAGGAATCAGAATCGGAGCGTTTCTAGGTGTGCTTAAGCTACAGTATATTAGAATGAACAAAACTGTTATAAATTATCACAAAGTTTAATACTAGTATGAATTGGAATTACAAAATTACATAATATTTCAATCTTATGGACGATGCATGTAAACAGTTATAATAATTTCGTAGACATTTACAAATCAATTAATGAACAATTGAACATTTTAAGTAAATTCGTTATGACCCACAGTGTTGCCTAATCAGTCTGACACCTTCCCTGTTACATCTTACAATTCGAAGCATTGAGCAATACATTATTAATGTTCGTGAATAATATTTACATAATTAAATAAAATCTAATTACTCGTACATGCAACATAATAAATTAAATTAAAACCGAACTGTGAAACATCTACCTTATGCCTGCCTCTGTGATGGCACATGAGATTACTTCGTTTTTTTTTTCATATTAGGTATCCATTGTCGTATTTGTTAAATTACTTTGTACCATACATAGTAGTTTTTGTAATTGGGAACATTTTATGAGAAGACCATAATGACTACTAATTCTTTGAAAAAAAAGACCATCAGAGTCAGTCAGTCACCATTTACGTCACAGGTATACGCTTCTTTGATAAAGACACGCCATTTTAACTCGTTTAAAATTAAAATTGCATCGATACTAATAACGGATTTTTCACAGGTTCTTCGCTACAAATAATACAAACATATTAAAATAAAAAAGTCAGGAAAATATGAGCAGTCAACAATGATTATCTTCAATCTAATCTTACTTAAATAACTAATATAATATAATTATGTACAATTTTTATTAATCTTAATTAAGGAATGGAATACGAAATATACGCAGAATAATATTAAGAAAAGATCAAGGTAATCATAGTGTAAGCAGAATAGATTATAAAAATCAAATACTGTAGGGATACTGGATGACTGGCTGATGAAGGGTTAAGCAAACCCCATGAAAAATATTTACCACATAGGTACTTATGATACTATGTCAGCTGATCGGTCATTTTATAAATAAACTCCAATTTTTTAATTGTGAATTTCCTAAACTTAAAACAAAAGTGGTTTTGATTGTAGAAAAGGTGTGCCCTTAATCAGCCTTATTCAATCCAGTATGTATATATTAAAAAAATAGATTATTCTTTATTTTTAACATGCATTAAGATATTTTATTTCGTGATGGAGCTCAACTCCTGAAAAAAATAAAAACGTTTGCGACTTGTAAGACCAAAAATAGTGTAAGTTGTTGATATTAAATGAAAACTACATTATGATCAAATCAGTTAACAGGATGGTCTCAAGTCACAGACACATGGATATTTTATATACTTATAATTAGAGAGTAGATAGAGATATTCTCGTCTAAAACTGAAGGCCCCTTCAATAAGCTTACAAAATGGTAGTCACATAAATTGGCCTACATCATCGGGAACGGCTTTCAAATTAGACGATCTCCATGCATTGTAAACTGACGTTTAGTAAATATAAATAATAATTAAAAGTATTGCTATTTGGTTCGTTTTTTAGATCGGCGGCAAAGGATTCCTTTTGTTCTGCCGTCGCGTCATCCCTATACTTTTACATAATAATATTTAATAATAATGCCAAATGGATAACTTTACAATAAGAAAATTAAATTAAATCTGTAAAATTATCTTGTGTCAGTCAAACTAGACACATGTACCTACCGCTTTTGTAGCAAAGTTATTTCAAACGCTCGATAGATATACCGTCTACATTGTTATGGAAATTACAGACTGGTAGGAAGAGTTTCTCGTCTAAAAAGTAAACGCCCCTCCAAGTCGGTCCAGTCTAATGTTTCTTAGCCTGGTGTTCGCTCTCACTACGTTTACAAGTTTCGCTGAGTGAAGGTAGCGAGCGGTACCGCGGCAGGGGTCGGCATACAAAGATGAACAGTTCTAACCTAACCGATACTGTTGAAATTGAGTTACATTAGAAGATCTCTGTGCATTGTAAATAGACGTTTAGTGATTATAATAAGGAAGTGAGGTTCTTCTAAGTTTTGCCAAATGTGCCAATTCACTGATCTCATAAATTATATCCAACCACTAGCCCACTGCTGGGCAAACTCATATTCCAAATAGTTCAATGTATCGACGACACAATATCAGCAGTCTTTTTTAATGTTTTCAGTACCTAGGCTTATGATTATGGTGGGGGCGGTGTGGGGAATGCCAGTCAGGTTGTCGTGGCTCGCGGTGGTGGTGGTGGTGGTGGTGTCGCCTCTTGTCCCTGGAGTGGGGCGCGGGGTAGACGTCGGAGACGACGAGCTCGGAGCCGTCCTTGGGTGCCTCGCGGTCGTGTCTTCGGTGGGCGTGCTTGGCGCCGGCCGCCTCGTGCAGCTCCTCCCAGGCCTGGCGGTAGTATCTGTTCAGGCCGCTCCTGGACTCGGAGGACGAGGAGTCCAGGGAGCCGACGGTGTTGCAGTCAGGCGACACGTGGTGCCTGTACCGCTTGCCGTCGTTGCGCTTCCTGCTAAAATGTTCAATAGTCTGTTTAGTCATTTAATATATTATTATACACTATAGAGTCCCGAGCACAGCTATATAAACACTTACAAAAGCGCTAAAAGGATTTTTTCATGAATGACCGATTGCTTTGTGATAATATCAATGTCACTATAAGTAGTATTATTTCGTAAATACTGTGTTCGTAATATAACAAAAGGTCTATTAATACTTTAGGATAAAATCGATTCACTTTTGTTAGTGTATATACATGTTTTTACTCGTGAAGGACGTGTCAGAAAGTTGGTAACAGAAAACACTGCTAGGACGTCATTCTAATATGTGCTTTATCGTCTTAGCTTTAGGGCTAGTTTCACAACGCAAGTTTCATCTGATAGGTAAAATATAGGAGGTAATGTATTTAGTTAGTAAGCTAATAAACGAATAAATGTAAGATGATTTTGATAGACAACTTAAAACAACAATAATTCAACATTGGGGTCAAAACAACATTTGTGAAAATAGCACTTAAAATATAATATAGTCTAGTTATTATAAATATATAGAGGTTTATTGATAGATTAACTTTGCAGCCTAGGTACATAGTGATTTCCCTAGAAACCAACATAATAGAACCTATTTACTATGTAAAACAAGTTAGAAATATAAGTATATATTATAGGTAGTGCTAACTACATACAAATAAAATAATACCTAGTTTGTGTGACAAGAGAAAAAATAATATTTTTATTTACAGAATACGAATTATGTGCTGTGTAGATTGGTGACAATTTTATACGAGTGTAAATAAATATTAGTGTCGTTTGTACATACAGCTACACATCACGCTATACAGGTCTAGCATAACCTGACCTTTCATTGTACAGGACACCTATACAATACGAGGTCAGCTTATACTGGAAAATATAGCTTGACTGCTTCGTTAAGTGGTCGTAGGCGATGTGACTGCTACGCTGCAGGTCCTGGGTTCCCGACTAAGGGCCGCACTCAGAAACGTCACTTAACCTAATCAATCATTAGCTAATGACACCCAGTATATCTTAGTACACTGACAACAAACTCTAATATGGAAAAATAGGTCAAGATATAGTAGCCACTGTTTGTTAACGATTCATTAAGGTTAAGTGACGTCTCTGACTTGGGGTGTAAAGGTGTTATTGGGTTATTCTATAAAATTCTCAGTAGCAGCTTCTGAGTTGGCAATAGGCTCGCCGTTTGTTGAGTAGGACCTAAAACTTACCGGTGAAATGTTGTTGTACATTAGTTTACTTCTGCCTTCTTCTTTTCTTCTCTATTCGGGGAATACAGGCATGATTGATGGTAAGTCTCTACGTATTTTGTTTTATGTGTATGTATAAATATAGCTTGGTGTTTAGCCGTATGTACCTACATGATATTCTCTAAGTGCTTGACAATACATACCCAACTAATAAATCTTGTAAAAAACGTGAAAAGTAAAAATGTTTTACGTATTTGTCTAGCTGTGTATTTAAGACATTTAACTATTTTCGTGATTGTTTCTTAAAGCTGTGTATTAGATACTTTACACATGACAACATAGCATGACACGTGCTTTCCAAATCCAGGTGCGTATAGCGATGACATGGTGGTTGGTAAAATATAATAAATAAACATTACTTATTAACTCAATAAATACCACTCCAAATAAATAAAAATTTATAGTCTGGACTAATCTGGCAACAGACTAATAAGCGAGAATCAATATCTGAGGACATGTCCAAGTACTTAGTTATAATCAATAATTATGTCATTTATTTTTTATCAAAAAACTCAAAAACTATTCTCAATTCTATTCCGACGAACTGAGAACCTCCTTTTATTGTAGTCGGTTAAAAACAACAGGAACTATAAAAAAATCGACAAACAAACCACTCTATTCATTGTCATACCTACGTCAGTTTCACAAAGAAACAAATGAAACCGGGATCAGAGTTTAGTATGAAAATCCATCCAATTCCCGCGTTAGAACCAACCACTCAGAGACGACGCTAAGCGTAAAGTAACGCGTAAAATAACAATTTGACATAAGGAAGCGTAAGTTTGCACTTAGTTTCGTCTCTGCCTAAGAATACAATTCTGTAAAAGCGCGCCCTCAAAAATCGATTGACGTTTAAATATTGCTGCGATCAGAAAAAGGAAACGCGGGTGGGCAACCACCATGTCAGCGTAGTACCTTAAACAAACGCACTGGCTATAAGGGGTTGGAGAAGTGTCCGGCCCGATGCGTGTGGCGGTGGGTGCGGGCAAACTCGCGCCTCCCCACTTGCTGGTCGGGGAAGGGGAGGGCCAAGAGTGTGTACCACCGGGATGGCAGCTCGCGGACAGCCGGCGGTGGACGCTTAGAACCGCCACTGGTGTACCAATCAGTGATGTAGTGGGTAGTTTTAACTTCGTCTGTCAACGCTCATTTCGCCTGATGGTAAGCGAGGGACTAACCCTTTGAGAAATACACAATGGCCCTAAGGTCGCTAGTGTAAGATTAATATAATAAAGCGCGTAAGCAGTCTTGTAGTACCAACGACTTGTTAAGTCGAAACTGAACTGAGTGTGACACCTCAGAATAAATTAATTAAAAAAAATGTTTACATTTTGTTTCACATTTTGTATCTTTCGTTGCCTGTCAGTAGTATTTATTTCCCTGTCAATTTGAAGTCCCAAAATATATTTTCAAATACCTGTACCTACCGATATAATTTTGTATGGAATCTATCTTTTAAGGTACTACCTGACTGGTGTCTCCCTTCATATTAAACCTATTCATAGTCACCAAAAAGTTAGATCTAAAAATGTACACACTAGAATGTTCTTCCATTTAAAAGTTATTCCGAATTACTTCAAAAATGTAATCCGTTAAAAGCTAAAACATGTGAATTTCTTACCTCCTTATGAGAATGACGATGGTCGTGATGATAGCAATGATGAACACGAGGCCCCCGAAGACGCCGAGTGCGACCACTGCGCCAATGTTGAACCTGGCGCCGACTGGCTCGCGCCTCTCACCGTCCACCGATTGAGGGATGTTCACCCGAGGAGTCTGTTCAGCTCTGATGTTGTTACCGCTGCCGAGGATCTGTAAAAGTTCATCATACCATCACGCCCATATTCCTCGAAGGTGTAGGCAGTGACGTACACTCACATTTCGCTGGTATGTTTAGGTCCCATGTAATAGGCGGCGAGCCTATTGCCATCAACCAGGCACAAATCCTGACTCCGAGCTGCTACTGGGTTTCACAAAAAACTCAAAAACACACACACGACCCGGAGATCGAACCCAGGACCGCTATCGTAGCAGTCGCGCTTGGGACCACGAGACGCCTCGTTGGTTGGACCACTAGTCGCAAAGCAATGTTCATTCTTATCGAATTTTATAAATGTTATGGTATGAGATGTTATGGTCCTATACTCAACCAGTCTAGTGGCTTTAGATGATGAATAGTTGCGGAATGCGGCTGGTTATCAGAAATAAAATATATTTATTATCTGTCTTCAAAAAGTTGCAGCAATAGCTACAAAACTTTCACATAATTTTCACAGAAGTAGGAAAAACATGACTGAATAATCCTCACCTGGTTCTCCCTGGGATGGCTCGCCACGATGATATGTGGAATGTGACTCATTGGTGAATCCTGGTTGTTGTGGTTTCTCTCTGGCGGCCGCTCGTACGTCCTCGTGGTCGGCCGTTCTGTGGTCGTCTTCGGCCGCAGTCTGCGCGGCGGTTCCGCCGTGACGAAGGGAGTAGGGGACGACAACGGGCCAGGTGAAGTTCTTGGTCTCGTCGGGAGCACGAGGCGGGGCGTGGTGGGCGACGGCGTTGGCGGTGGCGGCATCGTGGTCGTCGGTGCTGGACTTGTGGTCGTCGAAGCTGTTGTGGTCGTCGGCCGCTCTTCCACTGTGAATATACATAATTATTCGTTATTTGGAGAATTTTGCCTAAAACTTCGGGGAACACAGGCGTGAAGATTTATTTATGAATTATTTATGTATGGTAATAATATTTGTGCAGAATTAATATACATAATTAGAAAATATGTGTGTTGTGGTGGGATGTGATAAACACTTTTTCCGACAAAGGATTTTAATAGAAAATTCATGGTTAGGAAAACCACACCCTGCCATGGAAGTTACCCAAGTTGCCGTGAAATACTCAGGGCCATTGAACCGATTAGGTACCTAAGTACAGCTTGACTGACAAGCACAGACAAAGGCAGATAATGTGTTTCTCGTATTTCTAAGTGGGCAGCTTATAAATCTATTTGTATTCGGGTAGGTGATACTTTATAACAAAGACGACAAAACGTATTGTCTTTGCTTTATACCCTCGTGTCACCATTAATGGATTTTATTAAAACAGGTGTCAGGTTTCAGGTCAGTCTAGATAGCAACCTATCTAGACTAGAGGTAAATTGATCTATGGAAAAAACATCAACCTTTTTTAACCCCCGATGCAAAAACGACGGGTGTTATAAGTTTGACGTGTCTGTGTCTGTGGCATCGTAGCTCCCGAACGAATGAACCGATTTTGATTTTGTTTTTTTATTTGAAAGGTGAATTAGTCGGGAGTGTTCTTAGCTATGTTTGATGAAAATCGGTCCAAGATGGCCGCCGCCACAAAATAGCGAATTATATATTTTTTCATAACTCCCTCAATATGGGTATCAAATGAAAGGGCTTAACTAGGAGAATACCATACACTATGATAAATTTCAAATCCAAGATGGCCGCCACCACAATATGGCAAAATACATTTCGTGTCGGGGGTTTTCAATATTTTTAATTTAGGTTAGGTTATTTTATGATTAGTGGAAGACGAGCAAGCGGCCCACCTAATGGTAAGTGGTAACCACCGCCCATGGACATCAGCAACGCCAGGGGGAGGAGCTGAGCCACGTAAGGCAAGGCCAAGGCACCACGTAAAACTCCTTCGGCAGTCGGGTAAATAAAGGGAGAAAGTTTTTTCGGAGTCTGTAAATAAAATTTCGATCTAACTACGTGGGGAAGAAAGTTAGGAACAAAGTTGCTAAGTATTCCACGTGGATGAAGTCGCGTGAAAAAGCTTCTATTAACATTGATAATCACGTTCTCGAAAACGGCTTTAAGGATTTCGACGATAGTTGCAAATTTGGGTTACCTAGGTATAAATCTCATTTGGGGCAAAAATCGATTGCTTAATTTTCATCTTTATTTATACTAACATTTCATCATCATAACATACTCACAAAACAAACAAACACCCACACATACACACACGCACTCACGCACACACGCACGCGCACACAATACACACACGCTCGCACACACTTACCCATACGCGCACACACACACATACACACACTCACACCAAATTTTATTTACTTATTTTTATGTCAACAGTCTTTTCTATATCTATATCTATACTTCTATATCTATATCTATACTAATATTATAAAGAGGAAAGATTTGTATTTTTGTATGTAACGAATAAACTCAAAAAGTACTGGACCGATTTGAAAAATTGTTTCCATGTTAGATAGCCCATTTATCGGGGAAGGCTATAGGCTATAGATAGGATATATATCATCACGCTACGACTAATAGGAGCGGAGTAGTAATGAAAAATGTTGCAAAAACGGGGGAAAAAATTATAAGACCACGCGGGCGAAGCCGCTAGCGGGAAGCTAGTTATTAATATTTTCTTTGTATTATCATACAGTACCTATCGACTCCTGAAGAACACATTTGTTAATTCGATCTCAAGGTCTCCACGAGACAGGCTAGTCCTAGTGTGGAGACCACTAGTCAAAATTTTCTTAGGTATATTAAATAAAATAGATATAATTTAATTTTAGTACCTAAAGAAATGTAATAGGAAATAAATGATTATTACCTATTATTATTTATTCATCATTTCACAATACAACATTTCATACTAACATGATAAACAAAAGCACCACCATACAAACACACACACACACACACACACAAGACACCTACATGACATGTATTCACCCACAAACACGTTGGTCTAGTGGTATCAAGGGCGACTGCTACGCTAGAGGTACTGGGTTCGATTCCCGCGTCGTGTAAAGTTTTGGGGTTTTTCTGTGAAATTCCTAGTAGCAGTTTGGAAGTCTGGATTTGTGCCGGATTGATGGCATAGGCTCGCTATCTATTATATGGGACCTAACCATACCAGCGAAGTGTGGGTGTACATTAGTACACGTCTGCCTAACCCTTCGGGGAATACAGGCGTGATAGTATGTTATGTTATGTTATGTAATTATTACGCATAGCACGAGCTAAATGTATGTTGTAGGTATGTAAGGTAAGGTGTCGTATTACACAAAGCATCTAGGAATACCAACTCTAGGGGTCTACTACGTCGCAATTGCAATAAAACTTCGAAGCTTCGAAAAATCAACGACAGTTAGTACCGTACTGCTGCTCACCAGGTCGTGGGTTCGATTCCCACAGGACACAAACGTTTATGTGATGAACTTAAGTGTTTGTGTTTGTCTGGGTGTTTCTTATTTACAAAAAAAGTATATAAGTATTATATCCATTGGATTCCATTGTCTAGGACCCATAGTACAAGCTCTGGTCAGTTTGCGACTAGATGGTTCTGTGTAAAATGTCCAGGATATTTATTAAAAAAACCCACCATTAGGGAAGTATTACTTAATCTATGCCTTCACTTATAGTTTTTGTCTAATAACAAAGTACATACCTACTAAAAACCTTAATTTCCTTCCTAATTCGTAATAGAGGGCACGTCAATGGCGTTAGGTTATTTAAAAATAATATATAACATTAGATTAGGAAGTACCTACGGCAATGTAACACAATAAGTCAAAACTTTTATGGCAGATAAACGGGCGCTCGGACATCCGAAGCTTTCTATTTTTAAAGTGTGTAGTAGCCCTCCTGTCACCGCGACACACGTCACGAGATGAGCCGACGTGTGCGCTACCGCGATGCAGTACGCAAGCGTTATTTACCTTCCCTTTAGATCGCTGTGTACGCCACATAGAGCGCTCGGAACTTTATTTACACAATTCTCAGTAAACACAAAAAATATAACGGTAGGTTCATTCTATAAATAAATGTTGTATGCGAAATATTTCGCAGAAATCGTGATTGCAAAAGTGGGCGGGAGGGGTGTGAGCTTAGGGCTCAACCTACGACGGCGCTTGCGCGGATCCATTTGAAAGTTTCAGTTATCCCCGTCGTGTTATCGGAGTCAGACATTGTCTGGGACTCCTCACAACATTAACTTATACTGGACAAGTGTAATTGTAGTTAGTGATCCGTACTGAATTATCCACCATTTAAATATGGAGGGTTCAGAAAAGGCATCGACGTCAAAGTTGCGGCGACCAAGACTCAACCAACCATCACAAAGACGTGAACTGAAGTTCTCCGTGAGGAAAGTACTTCATCACTTTAGAAGACAAATACCGCCAGACCTCCGCGTCAACAAACTTTCAGCTGTATATACGGCAGGGATCCTGCAGTACCTGACGTCCGAGCTGATCGGATTGGGAGGAGAGGTGGCTAGAACCTCCGGCCACTCGCGTGTGACCCCGCGACATCTTCAACGAGCTATTTTACTGGACACGGAAATGGACAAGTTGGTTAAAGCCACTATTGCTGCTACCGCTGCTAGTGCATCAGATCAATCGGAACCCGCAGCGGGGACTTCTGCATCTACTCCCACCGACGAAGGTGGCGACTCTTGTTCATCTGGTGGTGAATCTGGGAATGACAGCGACTTCGACACTAGTTCAAATTCTGACATATGCAAAGACGATGATGATGATGGTTCTTGTGCTGCCGAATTAGAAAAAGGCGATGTGGGCGAGGGTAGCTTTTCTGCTGCCAAGTTTAAGAAGGGCGTTCGCAGGAGAGTTCGTTCAGCAAGTGCCGAAATTAGGAAGGGATATGCCAGCAAGGATGGTTCTACTGGTGCCAAATTGAAGGGCGTTGGCAAGTCTAGTTCTGTTGCCGGAGTTGGGAAGGGCGCTGACGAGGACGCCAGTTCAGCTGCTGCCAAATTTAAGAAGCGCGTCAGCGGCGAATCTGGATCGAGTGCTGCCGAAATTGAGAAGAGTGCCGGTGCTGTCGGTGGCGAGGCTGGTTCAGCGGACGCTGAGGCTGTAAAGGACTGTGGGGTTAAAGAGTAAATTAAGTATATCTTCTAATTTTATTGTTGTTACTTTAGTTGCTTCAAATCGCCAAAAAGTTTAAAAATAGTCTAAACGTTAAAATACCTTAAAGTTAAAAATGTTGCCAAAATATTATTATTTAATTACCTAACATAACCTAAGACAATAAATGAAAGAAGCGTTTTTCCTGTTAACCATGTACGTAGGTATGTATGAGTGCTGTGTATATAAAGACTACAGGGAACTTTTACGTCCGGGATAAAAATATGTCGATTTAATAATGTTCGTTTGTGGTAAGTCTAATATAGAAACCTGAACAGATTTACTCAAAAAATACTTTTATAATTCGAGAAACCAGACGTATAAACGTCAGTGTTGCGATAGCAACAATCTGTCTGTCATTGTCAATGTCATTGTCTCTAATACAAGACGTCACGTTCAATAATGTCGACTGTAACATGAACATGAACAATGGTGAAAAAATCGATGCTGGAATAATAAGCGTCTATAAATATACATACCATCACGCCTGTATTCCCCGAAGGGGTAGGCAGAGGCGTACTAACGTATTCCCACATTTCGCCGGTATGGTTAACTCCCATGTGAAAGAGGGGGCGAGCCTATTGCCATCAACCGGGCACAATCCCGAACTCCGATTCTGTGAATTTCGCAGTAGCTGCCCGAAGTTTACTTTTTTGTTATTGTTACGAATATCTTAATGGCCATTATTGTTGCTCTGAATAATTACAGTAAATATTTGACCCTTTAACCCTATAGAATAAAAAATAATAAAAAAAAAGTTTCAAGGGCCTGATTTCCCACATTGGGATATCGACTAACCGCCAAAAATAGAACCGCCGATAGAACAAAATTTGTATGAAATTATTTTTCAAGTAATATAACGAGAACTTATCAGATAGTGGTAAAACAGGCACTTATATAATAGTTTGTTTTTAATTACAGATTAAAAAATGCTGCATTCTATTCTTAATCAGTCCGGTTATTATTATATTTCTATTATATTTTTATAAATAGGTAGACATAGATTTACTCACAACAAATATAATTATCGATGGCATCAACCCGGCCCACTCAAAATAATCGACGTGGGGGGAAAAACTACAAACACGAGTACCTACTTACCTGTGTATAGCCAATGTGACATGGATGTTGTTGTATATACTATTGTTGTATTTTCGATATACAAGTAAATAACTTGTGATATTTATTTTAGTGGAGCACAGAAGCCTTTTTAGGCTTCTGGCCTATCCTTCGACTATCGGTATCAATTACCCAGTACCTAATGGTGTTGTGGAGGCCAGATGGCAGTCGCTTAGTATGAAATGCAGCATGCATTGAACCGCATATACTTAGACTATTGTTGGGAAAAAGGTTAGGAAGGAAGGTTAACTGCTTCAATTTGTAGTCATACGTTAAGTCTTTATAAAAACGATATGGAATATAAAAACATTTATGCAAGTTCCCTGGTTGTAATACGTGATAGCTTTATCTATACTAAGTACTTAGTTTGTACTTGATATACATTCTATATACTTAACGACTTTATTATACTTGCCCTAATTGTTGCCAAAACTTTTTTACCCAAAAACATACCTATTGGTACCCACCAAATTGTTAAATTTTTTGGAAATATTGTATTTTCGAAAAAGAAATAAGGTGATATACTCGTATAAGGCTTATATTGTATGCCTATGTTTTTAGATACGTAATATACTTAATATTAACTTCTGATTTTTTTATGTAATATAATTATGGTGTTATTTCATGTCTTAGATATTAATGTCTGTTTTGGCGTTATTCGGTGTAAATAAAATGAGCTTTAAAACTAATTAATTGTACCTATTATTTTGAAAATAAATCCCAGAAAAGCCATCAAACCTCACTGTTTTGGTGTACAGTGTACACCTATGAAACATTTTAAAATGTTATGAATGTACTATACCTACTTAATACTTTTGGTTTGAAGATGAAAAATATCCCTACCTATAGTTTAACACACCCAAATTAAATACACAAAAGGAAAATCGGCAAAAATTTGAAGTAAGTATCTCAAAAGCAAAATCGGCGGCGTGATCCCAGAATAAAAATTAAAAAAAAAACATTTATTTGCCAACAAACAACATTACAATATTAATAAATGTCCTGCGGCTAATCACTTATTTTATTCACATTACACGCACCACGTGCGACAAATACCTATTTTTGTTCCACGAATATTTGTTTCGAGTTTGTGTTTACTTTGTGTCTCTAGGAAATCATTGGGTCAGGTATGCTGCTGCAAATCACTAGCGTAAGTACCTACAAACATTGTGATGTGAGGTGTATCCACTATAAACCAAAACCACAAGGGAACTAACAAGTTACATCTCTAAAACATTTACTCTTTATTTTCATTTATTTATATTCTAGGAACCTCTAACAAGAGACATAGGTACATAAATAGTTTCATAGTCCATCACCACATAATACAGAGAAATGCACTCCCTCAATTATAGGAAGCACACAGCATCCGAATTAAATAGGAGAATTACGTAAAAGCAATAGGTAAGTACTTAAAACGCGTTACTTCCACTGTCTGGCTCAGACAGCGGAAAACAATTTAAACCATATTTTAAATTATAAAAGGATTTATATTAATATCGCTTGGTTTTTAGCTTCAAGTAATTGTAATTTAATTTGAATATCTTCCATTGTGAAAGATGGCGGTTGGAACTTGAGGAATATAAAATGCGGTACTTTAATTAGGCTATAAGAACCTGAATATACAGTACTTAGTTATCTAAACTAGTACGTTAGATGCGGGATTTGTTATTACTTTGAATCGAAAAATAATACTTCTAACAATGTCGGTACCAGACTAGGCAAAGGCAGCCTCCACGGCCACGCGGTGCACGTTTGCTGCGTGGCTTCATATGTTTGACGACGTGGGTCTACGTTCCCCAGCAGCACACGTCAATTCGTGCGTAGCGTGTCCGTGGGTTGCAGTGGAAACCGCTCCATACATTTTCTTGCAAAGCGAAGCTTGACGCACGTGCATAGCTACACCGTGCGTGGCTGCTGAGTTGAGCTGTCTCCGCTAGTCCGCTGTATACATTTAAGGGGTACTTACGCTGACAGTGCGGGGGCGAGTTGTCCCAGAGTCCGGTGGCCAAACAGCTGATCGTCCGCGCCCCCTGCAGCTTGTACCCTGACGAGCAGGTGTACTCCGCCGAAGAGCCGAACACTGAGGCGTTATGGGACAGGGTGACGCGCCCGTTTAGGAGACGCGGTGGCTCCTCACAATACACGACTGGGGAAAGAAAGTATCTTCGTAAATAAGAGTCAGTTATTGTTTTCGATCCATATGGGAGCGAATATGCTCACCGTGGGATGCAGTGTCTCATCTTTAGCAATAATCTCGGCACAAGATAAGCGACGATAAAATTATTTCATGGTCACGTCAGCCCGAACATTTAATAATTATTCCCTGTAACGGTTATATAATTAATCACTACGGCTACTTTAAAAACTTATGAATGCCGAATTTTCGTTTCGAAATAGTTAACTTTCAAGGTTAGGCAAAAAGTTTAACAGATAGGATTATTACGAATATTACCATCTAGCGATCCGCGCTTGCTTCGCTTCGGGTACCTACTATTAATCTCAGGAATAATGCACGTTTCTAACAGTGAAAAAATTTTCAAAATCGGTTCAGTAGATCCAGAGATTACATTTACTCCCTACAACCTCACAAATTCACAAACTTTTACTCTTTATAATATTTGTATAGATTTAAAACAGATATTTGGTTTGCAAAACAAGTTCCAACTAAGTTTGCCGTTGTTGGAAAGCTTCATTTTTACCCGACGACACGGAAAAAAAGCCTAAGTAAGGGTTTCATTGCTCAATAAGTCGGAAATTCCGCTTTCTTTTAGGTAGCAATAATCTTAGTTCATGTTCCTTTTTATAATGTGGTGCAGGTTTGTTAAACTAGTAGAACACATAGGCTGTGCCGACCCCAAATAAATTGGGACAAGGGCAGGAAGGTGACGAAATCCAAACTCCGAACAACTGCCGAGAAATTCATAGAAAAGCCCAATAACACTGCTCGACCTGGGAATCGAACAGCAGTCTTACTTAGGACCACTAGACTAACGAGGCAGCTACCAAAAGCAAATATTATCAACCCATTAATCGTCCCACTGCTGGGCAAGGGCCTCCTATCAGAACGAGACGGGTTAGGTTATAATCCACCACGCTGGCTTACTGCGGGTTGGGAGACTTTACATGCCGTTGAGAAAATCACTCAAGCATGCAGGTTTCATTCACCATTGTAAGCGGGTTATAATTAATTATTAATACGCACAACTAAAACGTTGTGCCCGCTGGATTCAAACTCTAGACAAACGACTTCAACATAAGCAATAGGTAACACCCCATCGTTATTCGCAACGTATCGTACCAATCGTATCGTATCAATCGTACTTGCAAGATAGGCAACAAAGAGTACAAATAAACGCAGCTAAATCGCCCGGCACTCAAGTAAAAATGGGCGTACCTCAGGGTTCTATTCTAGGTCCATTCTTATTTTTAGTATATATAAATGACTTACCTTACATGCTTGATGACAAATCGAAGATAGTGTTATTTGCGGATGACACGTCGTTAATTTTCAAACTAAACAGACGTGTACCAAATACTAAAGATATCAATAACGCGCTTCTTAAGGTCCATGATTGGTTCACAGTTAATAATCTAGTATTAAACGGGCAGAAAACTAAATGTGTAAAGTTTGCTCTACCCAACGTCAGGTGTGTGGAGTGTGACGTTATTTTAAACAGTAACAAGCTTGAGTTTGTCGACCAAACGGTTTTCCTTGGTATCAAGATAGATTCAAAGCTACAATGGGGTCCGCACATTAGGGCTTTAGCAGGACGCCTGAGTTCAGCTGCTTATGCAGTTAGAAAAATCAGACTACTTACAGATATAGCAACCGCAAGACTAGTTTACTTCAGCTACTTTCATAGCATAATGTCTTACGGAATATTGCTATGGGGCCGCGCTGCAGACATAGAATCCGTTTTTATACTGCAGAAGAGAGCTGTTAGAGCCATTTACAATCTACGTAGTCGAGATTCACTTAGGCAACTCTTTAAAGAAATAAATATAATGACAGTGCCTTCTCAGTACATCTATGAGAATATAATGTATGTAAGAAAAAATCTACACCTTTATACAAAAAAAAGTGAACTGCATGATTATAACACTAGATATAAATCAAAATTAATGCAGCCACAGTTTCGTCTAGCTAAGGTTCATACCTCTTTTATGGGGTACTGTGTAAGATTTTACAATAAAATTCCGGACCTAATTTTAAAACTCCCAGAAAATAAATTCAAGAAAATCATTAAATTAACCCTGTGTAGGCAAGCTTATTATAAATTGGAAGATTACCTTTTAGATAAAAATGTATGGGATAGTGCTAGTCCAGCTCCACAGGGTGATACCTCACTAGTCGCCTAACGAGAGAATTTTTATTATACCTTATACAATTTGACATGCTTAAATTATACACATGTTTATTATTATTATTTTTATCTGATGACATTTATTTATTATAATTATTATTTGACATGATGTTTTGTATGACATATAATAATATAGGTACATAATTTTATAAATCGAATTAATATATTAGTTGCATTAAAATAGTGAATTTATAAACTGTGAAGTACGAGTATTCTGCAGTCTGATATTACTTTATGTTTAATATTTATCTAGCTCGGCGGTCTGAGTATGTCATGCTCACTCAAATGTCCTGCTGATGGTGGCGTTGTGTGTCGGGTCGTTTTATTCCCTGCAACATGGTTGAGTCAAACGGCGCCGATACACACGTCATGCTCGTGAACGGGTGCTGTCTGTCGGGACTGGTCAGCTCTTACTGCTTATAGCTATCCTTTTTTTATTTTTTTTAAATAGGTAAGTACTTAATTTTACGTTTCGTGTCTTAATTTTACGTATCGAACTGCACTATCCTCAAAACTAAATGATTACTGTAACCATTTATATATATATATTTTTTTTTTAAAAGAGTGACTATGGAGTTTCTTGCCGGCTCTTCTTCATAAGTCCAACTTTTTGGAACCGTGCAACTAGTTTGACTTTTCGAAAGTACCTATTTATATGGTCTAATTGAAATAAAATATTTGAATTTGAATTTGAATTTGAATTTGAATTTATTGCGGAGAGGGTTGAAAAAAATAAAAAATCAAGATGATTATATTTTAACATCAGTACCGTACACGTGTAAGATTTTAACTCCCTAAACATCGTTAATTGGCCGGCTTACCGGGTTCGTCAAAATGTTTACAATAATTGCCATAGCAACCAAATAACACCGTTGGGGGGTTGCTTGTTTTAGAAAAAGGGACCTTGGAGGGTAAGCAAGTAGAGTGTTTATTGAATGTCTTTAGGGGGTAACCAAAGGTGGTACGCTCCTGGACACGTGTCCATCCATTTATGTTAATAATCTCCACTTAATTAGTAGATATTCTTTGAATCTGCTATATTTACAAACTATACAAGGTGGAAGGGACATAGACGCACATCCGAATACCACGAGTTTGAAATTTTCCGTAACTTTATTCATATTTTTTTTTTCTGCAGATTTTTTTAATTGAACGTTTAAAACATTATTTCTATCAACCCAAATTTGATTTATAATAATCGCGATAACATTTACCGCGGAGCGTTATAATCGCGTTTTTAGCATTACACTGCGCGCTCAAAAATGTCAATATCTGTAATATCCGATCATTTTCTACATGAATGACCTAGGTCATTTTATTTTTGACCTTGAGTGAAACCTTTGAACGACGTTTGTGTGTCGATGTCCCTGCTTCCACATTGTATACATAAAAAAACATATACATAAACATTTACCATCTAGGAAGTCCAAGGCTAAAAAGCAGAGTTGAGATTGCTTAAGAGGGACCATATTACGCTCTAGAATACTCTAGAATTTTGGTTGAGATTGGTTAAGAGGGACTATATTACGCTCTAGAATACTCTAGAATCAATGCTCACCTTCGCATCTGGGTGGTGGTCCATTCCACCTCTCGTCGATATCACAGACGAGGCGGGACCGGCCCACCATCTCGTATCCGGCCTTGCATGAGTATTGCACGTGCGAGAGGTAGGAGACGGTCCCGTTGACTAGTTGATAGGACCCGTGGGGTATCTCCGCAGGGTAGCCGCACACAATGCCTGGATTATGAAGAGTATGGTAAGTTGGATAAGCAATAATAATAGTTGCGAAAGTTTCCGAAAGTTTCCGAAACATTTCTCGTCTTATTTTACTGTTCTGCCCTCGGTCCTCAGTACTGAAATATTAACCAGGAGAATTTTAGCTACGTCACTGGTCGATTTTGAGGTACCGTGTTTGACTGATGTGGTGAATGCGTTGACAATGGCATGTCCCAATACGGTTTTGCGCGTCATCCAAAACTCCCAGAAACAGTGGCACTCGCCGCTCTGCCGTTTGACACGGTTTTTTTAACATTTCACACAGCACCATCTAGCCCCAAACTAAGCAGAGCTTGTACTATGGATATACTACTTATATACTATTTTTTTATAAATACATATTTATAATATATATGAAACACCCAGACAAACACAAACACGTTCATCACATAAATATCTATGTCATGTGGGAATCGAACCCACGACCTCGTGATTAACAGTCCGGTATTCGAATCACTACGCCACAGACGTCGTCATAATACTTAATACAAAGATTACGAATACGTAGTTGTAATACAAAGATCTTCTTTAATAAACTTACGTTTACACACGGGTGGGAATTCATCGTAAAACCCAGTGTCAAGGCAGGTCCTGACCGTGGGTCCCACGAGGAGGTGCCCGTCATCGCACGAGTACTCCACGGAGGCCCCCACCTCGAAGCTGTCGGCCAGCATGGTGGAGTTGGGGGGCTGTTCCGGACGCCCGCATGCCTTCGGTTCTGTGGTGATGATAATTGATAGTGACATAAGTTTTCAATGTTTCTGGATTTCTTCTTCTAGATTCCGCAAAGCAAGAGTACTGTCTACGTTTTCGGCTCATGAATTTCTTATTTTCAGGGTTCCGTACCCGAAGGTCGCTGTCCATCTGTCTGTCTGCCAGGGGGCTATATCTCATAAACCGTAATAGGTAAAGAGTTGATATTTTCTATTTTCACACAGTTTCTATTTCTAGTGCCAAATACAAATTTTATTGATACTAATTAAAAATGCTACGGAACCCTTTGGGTCTGAGTCACACTTGATCAGTTTTATTAGTGTTTTTGCCATAAGATCATTACGTATTAGTTAGAATTGGATTTCTTAATTTTATTTACTAATATTCCTAAGTATCTGGAAGAACGAGCTTGATCAATTTTGTAGGTTGCTTTGTGCGAAGAAAAATGACAACAATATTTTCCAGAATGTGACCACCTCTGATAATTTTAACGAGATTATTGGAGCCAATGTCGAGGCCACGATAACAACAAATATAATTTAACCGGAGGGACGCAGGTTTGAATCCTGCCTGAGATTGTAATTTTTATCAACATGTATTAATAATATTTTGAAGTGAATTGAATGCTAAAATCTAATAATCTCAACAACTATAAAACATGCTATGCATCTTACCGCTAGTTTAAAATATCGTAAAATTTTATCCAGACAATACATAATTATTATGTTGTTATTTTATTTATAATAATATCTAAAATAATATTACTTCCCATATTCGCATAGGTAATATAAATCGTCGATAAATATAATATAATTAAATTGCATAAAATAATACCTACATAGCAGGTGATGTGATATAATTAAATAGGAAATTTATTATTATAATATTAAAGCTTTATAAAGATTAGACCTACATCTATTTATAATATTTAAAGATTAGAGCTACATCTAAAATTAAACGCTAGCATAATTTCAATTGCAATAGCAAAACACGTAATGAGTTCGCATTTGACATCGCATCGCAACCCACCCGGACTCATCCACAAACAGAAATGAGAAGAGTTACAAAGCCACGGCTCATTAAATCAATACTGGCCGACAGACGATACATCATATTAGATACATATATTCGCACAAGCCTAAAACTAATTTACTCTCAGAATATTATGCATAGAGTCTTAAATTGCCCGGCAAAACTTCGTTCAAAAAAGCTGCTAATAAAAGTAGACTTACGGTGTTGGCAGATATAGTTTAGTTTGGATTGGCAGTCGGTGTCTGCCCATAACCACCCCTTGCTGCCGTCGAAGCGGGCGCACCCTTCTCCGCCCCCTGGAGCATTCCAGAAGGACACCGTCACGTCGTTGCCGTTCACCCACTTCCAATTTGCAGGATCTCGAGGGTCTCGCACGGCACCCATCCAATATTGGCTGCTGCTGTCACTTCTGAGGAAGAAAATGGTGGGTGAAGTTGCTGGTTCAATATGGTTGCTGGAAAGAAGCAATGGGCTCGCGAACCTATCTAAGCGAAGTTTTTTGCACCTATAATAAGTTTATCCATGTGCTACATTTCTTTTCCTGTTCAGAATTACGGTTAAAAAAAGTGTTGTCTAATTTGTCACCAATGTGTGGAGTTCCAAGCTGGGACCTTCTTACGTAATTGTTTTTTTTATGTAATTCACTTCTGAAGAGTTTTATTTCTTAAGAAATTCTAAACTAAACTGTAGGAGATAGAAAAAACAATGAATGCAGAGTAGTGCGGAGAATGTGAATTCAAGGAAACAGAAAAGGAAACAATGCAGTACTGGTTCCTTTCTCTTAGTGGGTTAGCCGCCTTCATGAACCATGTCTTTAAAGAGTAAGGAATAGGTATGGGGCATGAGTATCTTTTATGTTGTGCCCAGTACCATTACTGTGGACAATAGAAGATCTCACTGGGCCGAAATGTCGCTAGCTATGCCAGCCCCCGTAACAATAATTGAACGGAAAGAAAAATATACCATCTTTGTTCCTTTCTCTAATTTTTGAGCAAAATTGAAGCAGGACAAATACAGAATTATGGCATTGCAGGAGTTAAAAAAAACGCCATTAAAAAAAAATCTCCAAGAGCGGTCAAAGGATAAAGGGCGTCTAGGGTCGCCCCTATTGCCTTCAAGTTAAGACTTAGTGGCAGGATTTAAAAAAATTAAGTATATTTTTTTAATAACCACCACGACCAACCCATCAAATTCAAATTCGTAGACCATCGATCAGTCATCAAAATATTTTACCTACATTAATATAAAACAGTTGGTTTTAAAAAAATGTTACGGTATTATCTATGACGATGGTAAGAAACCAGATGGTATGACGCTTTTGCCATGGAAAATGGGTAGGCCTTTGGTGTGGGATGCAACTTGTGTTGACACCCTTGCTCCATCCAATCTTTCAAGCTCAGCTGGCTGCGCTGGCGCTGCTACTGCTGCTGCGAAGACTCTCAAACGGCGCAAGTATACTAACTTATCTGGTAGTTATGTATTTGAGCCGTTTGGAGTCGAAACGCTCGGTTCGTGGGGTCCGAGTGCTCGTCTCCTTTTTAAAGAAATTTCAAGGAGACTGGTCGACTCTTCACGTGACCAGAGGGCTGGCTTGTTTCTAGGGGAACGTATAAGCATTGCCATTCAACGTGGCAATGCTGCCAGTCTTCTGGGCACGTTGCCAGACGACAGTGATGCGGAGGAATTCTTCGACGCTTAGTGTAACGGTTTTTTTTTCCTCTGTAGGTGTTTATTATTTTTCTTTTATGTAAATATTTTAATTATGTTATTTAAGTAGATATAAATGTAGAAAATAATTGAATTTAAATAATAAATTATAAAACAAAAAATCAAGTCGACCAAAAACAAAAAATACATTTATTAAATTATTCTGTGATAAAATCTTTTATTTGTACCTACCGTTTCGTAGTTACTATCAAAATATATTTAATAAACAAAAAACAATAAATAGAATAATTATTATTATTAATTATTTAATATTACATATATAAATACATATATATATATAAAATTATTAATTAATACAAGTCGTAAATAAATTAAGAATTAAATTCGCTTGTATTTTGGTGAGGTATGTTACAAAGACAAATTAAAAATATTTTTAATAATATAATAATATAATTTAATTTCTTCCACGAAGAACACTTAATTAAAAAATTACACAATATTTACAAACTTATATGTTCATTTGTGTGGTTTAGGCACCAGTCTCCGGTGCCTAAACCACAGTGTAAATAAATAAACTAAGCCGAACCCCGTATTTCAGATCACCAGGGACTGCCTTTTAAAGGATAGTAGAATAACGTTAAACAACATAATATAATTTTGTAATAAGTGCGTAGAAAAGAAAAAATAATTAGAAAAAAGAGTGTGGAGTGTAGTGTGTGCGTTATGTTTTTATGACGAGAAGATCTTCAGTTTTTGTGTTGTCCAATTTTAATAGCCATTTGGTTATTATTGACTTACACTTCGCTTTGTTGGTATTATAAATACTTAACTCCCTATTCAATTTATTGTAAAGCCTGGCACGTCGAAAGGTATAAAATGTATGTGCAAAACTTCGTGGTGTTGCATATTGCAAAATGTATTCTAGTTGATAATTTAGAGAGATCGAAGGAAGATGAGTCAGCATGCTGACGGAGTACCGTGAAGAGGATACGAGTATAATATGTCTGTCTGTTTTAATGGGGAACTGGGCGAAATAATCCCAACAAGAGGACTGATCGCCCGCCTGGTACCTGCAGGCGTCCCCGAAGATAAATAGAAATAGAATATGTTTGTCTTAATTTCAAGACCTTAGTTTCCTGATACAATGTTGCGGTAGGGAAAAGTCGTAGTTTCAACAGGCTAACCTTAAGAATCAACCTTTGGGCTATTTCTAGTTAGAAATTAGAATACGATCTCAGGCAGGGTTTTAACCTGTGGTACACCGGACCATAGCCACCTACGTTACCGATCCCCTTGCCTGTTATAATGAATTTTATTTTCACATGAGTCTTGAGGTGAGTTCAGTGACATTTATTGGCGACATTATTGTTACTATGTCATTCAACCGACATATCAACAACGTCTACGCAGACTCCAAACCGGTGAGATCGTATTTTTCAAAGTTAGAAGAATGTGTGTGTAAATGTAATAATCATAAATGTATTTGGCATTAAATAATCATTTAATACCAAATACATTTAAGTACATAAAATATTTAATTAGAAAAAATAATAATAAGAAAAACACAGTAAGTATTAACATCAGTACATTGAAACATATTACAAAATTACAAATATGACTGAACTCATAAGATTTGCCGAAATTCGCAGCAAAATATTAATTATGTCTATATATATATATACGCGCCAGCATTATTTTTATGAACAAACAAACATTAAAGATGTATAAATTCGCAAAAATTTCGCACATAGCAATAGCAACAGCAGATATAGTAGTGGCAAATCGATTGCGACCACCCACCGTAGAGGTTAGTGTCTAAATGATGGCTATGTGGTACGCGTCGGCAGTACCAACCGTAAAAAAAAATATACGAGACATAATACCCACATCTCCTACGTGGAGATGTGGGTATTATGTATCGTATAATTTTTTAAACAAACATGGCCGAGGGGCGGACATTCACTCATTTATATTGCCATCAGATCGCATGACGTCAACTGTTTTTGTCTCCTGCTTCTCGTTACTACCCCCGCCCTCTGGCGGTATTACCAGGCATAGAAATGTGTGTTGTCAGTATTTGTATTTATCTAGGAAATATAATTATTAATTATTGTTTCGGTAAGTTTTCTAGTTAACCAGGAATAAAAAATAAACAGTTTTTAATAGTTATAATCATGAAAGCAAGGCGGTTTTGTACACTACAATCAAGTACTTAAAATCAATTAAAATTGATTAAATTTTGTCTTTTACTAGCTGCGATAGCACCATTCCTAACTAAAGTGAGCTTCAGTGGAAATTTTGTCGCAGAACACTAGGTCATCTTCGCGTAGAACTTGGATGTCGCAAGAGATGTCGTTGCTACATAGCTTTCCCGTTGCCAAACACGACAACACGTTGTGGCCAATTGTGTACGCCTCGTGCACTCGAAAATATGACGTATTTACAGGGAAACTACATAAAGAATTAGGAAACAAATCTTAAAAAGTTATGAAAAAGTATTTGACATTTCGAAATTTCTAGCAATTAAGAAAGCTTTGAAATGTTATTTGTATTGAAACTTTGAAGGTTGGGTTTTTGTTCAACTTATTTTATTGTTACAATACAGGCGTTGCGAGTTTGCGACATACTTAGTCAATTTTCTCAAAAAGTTCCTAATGCTTACGTCAAATTAATATAATGTTGCAATGTTGAAATAAGGGGGCTAATTTAGGCCGGTATCGGTAGGGCTAGACGGGACGCTAATTGAATGACGACGTCTGTGGTTTAGTGGTTCTGAGACTGCTGATTGCCGACAAATATTTATGTGTTGGACTTGAGTGTCTGTGCTTGTCTGGGTGTCTATTATATGTATGTATCCATATTATAAGTATGTTTTTACAATAAAAAAAGCATATAAGTATTATATCCACTGTCTAGGACCTGCTACAAGCTCTGCATAGTTTGAGACTAGATGGTGCTGTGTAAAAATGTCCCAGGATATTTATTTAATTTATTAAATTTTTGCAGCCCACATGAAAAAGGCGTACTTAAGTAGGCGCGATGGCACGTAACAATGTGTTATTGTCTTCAATTTATGTATCTTTATATTTCAAGAGGTTATTTCTCCAATAGGGTAAATTTTTAAAATTATAATTATTGATCTAAATCTAAAAGTTCTAGCGAAAAGAAGAATAAAACATTTGTGAGAGAGCATGAACCCTGAACTGCTCTATACCATATACGTTAGAAGGCGCGGTGCGATAAAGAAGATAAAGATACAAATTAAACTATTTTTTTTATTGATTCGTGGTCAATCTGATTCTAATTAATTGCCATTCATCGTGGCAATTCTGCCAGTCTTCTGGGAACGCTACCGGATGACATCGATGGGGAAATACTTTGACGCCTAGGTCTATTTAGGGGTTTATCTTTTATTATTATTATCGTTTTGTAAAGTGTGTAAATATTTAATTAAATAGTTTTAGTATTAATTTAAATTAGATTAGTTTTTCTTTGTGTAATAATTCCAGTTTCTCAAAATGTATAATGTCGATTCTCATTGGCATTTTGGATACAAATCAACAGCTTATAGATATAACATATATTTTTCCGCGTAAAAAGACATGGTAACTTAAGCCGGCACACACGGCGGGGTCTCAGATCCGTTAATGCACAGTGAGTGAGCACGCGCCCTATTATCGCGGGTCTGCGGTGACGCCGGCCGGTCACTTCCTAGTCTTCTTAAAGCCGCGGCGCATATACGTACAGCCGCTTTTATTAAGTCATGGATATGCAATTAGTCATGTTAGCAAAATTTCTCAGGGGTGTAAAGGTCGTCGCCGACATATACACCTCCGCTCCCACCCAATCACAGTATTTACGTTCAATTATGGATGTAGCATAGTGCTCTGTTAGATGTACCTAGGCTACTTTACAGCAACAATACAAAACAGCAGACAGCGCGCGGTAAGCGAGCTAATATTAGAGTAAAGTTCATCTACAGAGCACGATGTAAACTCCACATTTCAATGCTATACTTTGGTTGGGTAAGAGCGTAGTCGTGTAAGTCGGCTACGACCTTAAGCACTACTGCTACGCTAGAGGAGGTACTGTGTTCGATTCCCAAGTTGAGCAAAGTGTTATTGTGTTTATCTATGAAATTCTCACTAGCAGTTTATTCCTACTAAGGACACGGGGAATACAGGCGTGATGGTGTGGTACTTTAATATAAATTAATACGTAACCTAAAGTGTTGACTCTAAAACAATCGACTAATAGGATTAAGGGATGACTGCACGAGATAGGAACGCACACGTCACATGTTTCCATTGACTTATACAAGTATATTACTGGACTGGGCGGACCGCATGTTACAATGACACCCCCGAACTTGGTCTCAAAATGGTCTTTTTTCAACCGAAGTGAACTAGTCCGCGATCGGCTAAAAAACAAACGCCGCGCGATACTAACAAAGATGACGTTAGTTTTTCTGTGTTTGGCGAACGCGTCTGTCAAATGTTCAGAAGGCCCTATCTCAAATTATTTTTAAACAATAAACAAACCGCCTCCAAAAACCACATAGGAACTTTAAAGCAAAGAATCAACATATTTACATTATGATTTCTAACTAATTTTGAGTCTTGATTTTGAGAGTAGAGATTTTGTCTTGTTGAGTGAGAGTATTAAACAGACAATCAACGAAAGTCATATTTGAAATAAATTAGTAGTTTTGGACTCCCGTTTTTAGGACTTCTTTTTTGAAGTCGGTTGAAAAGTATTCAAATCAATGCATGTTTCTGGTCCTGAGCTCGAGTTCTCTCGAATTCCTGTCACATCCTTGCACGAGGACGGTTTGTCTACCAGCAAAGAACACCAATGGTGTCCATTACGCATATTTCCCTCCCGTTACACAGAATGGATGGTAGTTAGTAGTGATAGTTGGAACCGTACCAATGCGTGTAGCATTCACCGTACGGACCGTATCGGATCGCAGCTGGCGGCGAGTACGGGATCCGGCCCGTTGTATTAAATATCTTACTCGTTTCGAAACCGTTACGTCGCTCCGAGAAACGTTTCTCATAATGATTGGATGAGTGGCGGTCTTGATAGGCTTCAAAACCCGAGACGGAATCCTAAATCCTAAATGTTTAAAAACTCTGTTCTATTGTTTCTATGCGTGTTACACTTTCTACGCCTGAACCGCTGAACAAATTTCGATAATATTTGACAAGGAGATTGTATTCTGAGCAGGTGTGAAAATTCTTCGTAATCAGATCAATGGTTTATCAACGCATAAAGAATGATCAAACAAACAAATTATTGAGATGATGATAATGATTGACATGAGCTTTTATCTGCTTTTAAAATATAAACATAGTATAAATTTAAATGTATCTATCAGTGTAAATCTATGGACTATGAATTGTCTGAAACAATTTTTTATTTTAATGGTTATGTTACATAGTGTGTCTACTGTCTAAGACAGATGTAAGCACTATCGATGAAGGAAACGCCATCACTTCGCTAAGTCTATATACCTACTCTTCATACTACTGTTTATATATAAGAAAATGTGACTGACTGACTAGGTAACAGATCTATCCACGACCATTTCAAACCAGTAATCGGATTGTACAGAAATTTGGTCCACAGACTGACAGACAGTTATGGACATGTTTCCATTGACTTATATGAGTATATTACTGGACTGGGCGGACCGCATGTTACAATGACACCCCCGAACTTGGTCTCAAAATGGTCTTCTTTCAACCGAAGTGAACAAACGCGAGATCGGCCAAAAAAAAAAACGCCTGCGGTACTAACAAAGATGACGTTAGTGTTTATGTGTGTGCCGAACGCGTTTGTCAAATTTGACGACATCTGTGGCTCGAGTACCGGACTGCTGATCACGAGGTCGTGGGTTCGATTCCCACAGGACACAAATATTTATGTGATGAACTTAGGTGTTTGTGTTTATCTGGGTGTTTCTTATATATTTTAAGTATGTATTTATAAAAAAAAAGTATAAAAGTATTACATCCATTGTCTAGTACCCATAGTACAAGCTCTGCTTAGTTTGGAATTAGACGATGCTGTGTAAAAATGTCCCAAGATATTTATTTATAATTTTACTAGACACCTTACGTCAGTCTTGGATATTTAATTTTTAATTTTAATACATTACATTCTGATTTAGCGACATCTATCGAGCTACTTAAAAACTTGTACAGAGCGACACATTCTGAATCGCGCAAGAGAAGTTTACCGAGCAACTTATACAGTCGCCCGACATCAACCGTTGCAGCAGTGGCCCGCCAGGCATACAGGGATAACGTTTAAATATAAACAAATCATCACACCTGTTTCCCTAAAGTTTAGGCAGAGGTGTACTAATGTAGTTCGTCGGTATATTATGTTTAGGTCCCATGTAACAGGGGACAGTAGAGGACAAACCTTACCTTACCTTACCATTGACCGACACAAATCCAAACTCCGAAAACCCAATAGCACGCACTGCTCGACCTGGGAATTGCACCCAGGACTTCGGGCGTAGCAGTCGCGATTAGTAGTACTAGGCCACCGAAGCATTTAAATAAAAAAAAAGAAGGACCTATGATTGTCTATATATCTCGCTATTATACGCCGGTCATTCACTTCTATTTTGATACTGTTACATCAAATGAGGCATGGAAAACTGTAGTAAATTGTCACGTAGTCGCTAACTCACCACTTATACACACATGTCGTGAAATTGACGTCAAACTTATATGGTTGTTGGATTGACAGCAGACTGATGGCGTGTGCTCCCATAAAAGGCTTTAGAGTTTAGACGTTATTTGCCACGAATACTTATTGTGAATACTTTAATAACAATAAGATATCTATGTGAAGTGTGTTGCGAGTAGGGATGGAAGTGACGTCAGTGACGAGTAGGGATGGAAGTGAAGTCTGTTGCGAGTAGGGATGGAAGTGAAGTCTGTTGCGAGTAGGGATGGAAGTGACGTCAGTGACGAGTAGGGATGCAAGTGAAGTCTGTTGCGAGTAGGGATGGAAGTGACGTCAGTGACGAGTAGGGCTGGAAGTGAAGTCTGTTGCGAGTAGGGATGGAAGTGACGTCAGTGACGAGTACGGATGGAAGTGACGTCAGTGACGAGTACGGATGGAAGTGACGACAGTGACGAGTAGGAATGGAAGTGACGACAGTGACGAGTCGGGATGGAAGTGACGTCATTGTCAAGTAGGGATGGAAGTGACGACAGTGACGAGTAGGGATGGAAGTGACGGCAGTGACGAGTAGGGATGGAAGTGACGACAGTGACGAGTAGGGATGGAAGTGACGACAGTGACGAGTAGGGATGGAAGTGACGGCAGTGACGAGTAGGGATAGAAGTGACGACAGTGACGAGTAGGGATGGAAGTGACGGCAGTGACGAGTAGGGATGGAAGTGACGACAGTGACGAGTAGGGATGGAAGTGACGACAGTGACGAGTAGGGATGGAAGTGACGACAGTGACGAGTAGGGATGGAAGTGACGTCAGTGACGAGTAGGGATGGAAGTGACGTCAGTGACGAGTAGGGATGGAAGTGACGTCAGTGACGAATATGGATGGAAGTGATGTCAGGCACGAGTACACGAAGTACACAAGAATTCCCGCGCGGTATAAATTCCCAGTACAAGCTGAACTCTTTTTGTAGGAAAAGCCTTTACAATAAGAGGTCAGTCCCTACTGGCAATGTACAGTGTAGAGCACAGTGCAAACCCCGTGCGCACAATTCATTTTAAGTATAAGTCTTCGTTTACGATTGTGGTGTAAATTATTATGAACCATGAACTTCTCGGCTGGCCACTGTTGCAGTTTTACATTACATTGCTAACAAAATCACAGCACAAAACAATTGCACAGGAAACATTCGCTCTTAAGATAAAATTCTAATTCTCTCACCGGTGTCGTCTCCAGAGCTCCCAACTGATGAACCCTTGCAGCGCCGGGTTGCTCTCGTCGACCAGAGTGCCGCCCCGCGACCGGCAAAAGCCGAGCGCATCCCTAAACGAGGCCGGCTGCCGGTCGTAGAATATATAGCATTTGCCGTTGTAGGTCGCCGTGCTGCCCGGAGGCTGATCACGGAACTGCGGGCACCTGTAAATGTGGGCGCTTGTCATTAGCAACTTTTGTATGTGAATATGGAAAAGCTTCCTAAAAATCCCCGACACAAAATAAAAAATTGCATTTTGTTGTTGCATTTTAGATTTGAAAATTATCATAGTTTGTCAGTATTCTACTAGTGAAGCCCTTTAATTTGATACGCATATTGAGGAAGTTGTGAAAAAATATGTAATCCGCCATTTTGTGGCGGCGACCATCTTGGACCGATTTTCATCAGACATAGCTAAGAACACTTCTGACTAGTTCACTTTGCAAATAAAACAAAACAAAATCAACATCAGTTGATCCATTCAGGAGCTACGAGACACACACACACATGACACAGAACCGTCAAAACTACAACACCCGTCGTTTTTGCGTCGGGGCTTAAAAAATTATAACACCCGTCATGTTTGCGTCGGGGGTTAATAAAATAATATAAACCTCTCTATCGGCAGCGCCTGGTCGGTGTATACGAAGGCTTCGCAGATGGATAGCTGGGCCGGCGTGGTCGCTTCGAGGTGCACGCTGACGAAAGCCCCGGGCATTGGCGGGTTGCATGGTAAGAAGAGCGGCTGCCCCTCCTCGAGGTAGCCGGTGAACCGGTTGCAGATGGGGTTGGTGCCGAGGTCCGGCCGGTTATTCCCCACTCGTACCACCACCACGGCTGGGTTGTTTTCCCCTGGAAGAAGACAGACAGTACTTAAATCCTACTTTAGAGTGGGAAAAACCAATAAAAGACAAACAAATTCGACTGGAGCCTGGATAACATGACTGAATGTGCTCCATGGTCTACTGTCAATAAAAAAATGTTTTCCTAGAGATATTAATATAGTAATTGATGACACAAAGTTGATTGATGAATGGGCTTTAAAAGCCATTAAGTAGCTTTAAAAGCCTTTTGTGATGGAGAGCTCTGGTTGTTTTTTTAAACGCCTATTGCTCAATTATATTCCTACTGAACACAGGATTATTTTAGTATACCTACCAGCTCATAATAAATGTATGAGTTAAAAATGATGTAACTAACCCGATTTTGTTTTATATTTAAGATAGTTTACCGCCAGCGTCTTCGCCCGCGTGGTCTTATAAATTTATCCCCCGTTTTGGCAACATTTTTTATTGCTACTCCGCTCCTATTAGTCGTAGCGTGATGGTATATAGCCATAGTCTTCCCCGATAAATGGGCTATCTAACAGAAAGATTTTTTTAATCGGTCCAGTAGTTTCGGAGCCTATTCAATACAAACAAACAATCAAATCTTTCTATAGATTAAGATTATAAAACATGACGCCAGTTTTTTCCGAAGGCTTAAGTAAAGGTGTAGGTGCTAATGAACACCCATAGTTCAAGGGTGTATTTAGTTTATATTCAACAAAACATAATCATCAATTTGTCTAAGTATTAGCAAACAGTGGAATCATTTTAAACTATTTAAAAGCCATTAGCAATCTTCTCAGTGACAATTTGTGAGTTACCGTGGCGAATGTTACGCAATACACTACAATACGTATGCGGAGTGCAACTCGTGCATCTTGAGAATTGCACAAAATACACGTTACACATCTGAAAATAGGTTAATGTTGCGAAACCGTTGAATGACGTTCTCTTTTCAAATAAGTATAGGTAGACTAGCTGTTCCCAGCGGTGTTACTTGCGTTCATACAATTTGTCACAATCCTGTGGAAATTTTCTAAAATACTTTCTTAGTGCACACCACACCTACCTACGTCACCTAAGGAACATAATTTCAAAAAATGTATGGATATGACATTAGTGACAGCCCGACTTGTTGAAAGCTTGTGCCATTTCCATACAATTTGTTTCTATTCGTTGGCGATTCGAATGTCAAATTACAACGTGTCTACAGGCCCATGAAAGCTTCTAAACCGACACAACTATCATAACCATAAAAGCGGGTGTCAGCCCGTAGAAATGACTCGTTCAGTGTGCGGTCTTGCGCTTTCTAACAATGATTTAATCTAAGACGACCCTTGGTACTATCATTACGACGCTTTGACAACGACAGTCGACAGGCATCGCCGGGCGCAAATAACTAGTTTCAAGTGAAAGTAATGCAACAAAATTGCACGAAAGTTACTATTTAAGATATTGCGGAGTGACGACTTGACAGTAACTGGCAATTTTAAACGTGAATAGCTTGTTTTATAATGTTTTTGAGGCTATTTAAGTTATAATTTTGTGAAAAAAAAATTTTTTACATATTACGCGACAAATAAATATGACAAACACATCTCTCGGACTACATACACTCGAATATCGCACTCTGACTAAACACAACACGCTAGTTTGCATCTAGCAATAAAAAACTATAAGACTGGCTTTCTGAGGGTATGTACCTTCGTATAATTGGGTAATTCTGCAGATGTGATTATCAATAATATAGCCTGTTGCTTATGTCATGTAATATAGTTTCAGTACTCACGGCGTAGTTGAAGCGCGGAACTGAAGTTGGCCGTTTGGCCTAACCCTATCCCTATAGGCTATATCATTACTTGATTTATCAATACTAATATTATAAAGAGGAAAGATTTGATTGTTTGTTTGAATTGAATAGGCTCTAAAACTCCGGGAATGATTTGAAAAATTCTTTCACTTTTAGAAAGCTAGGTACGTAAAGTAACATAAGCTATTATTTATAAGAAGTACCCAGACCACGCGAGTTAAGGCACTGGCGGAAAGCTAGATATGTACTTATATTATACGTAACAAATTAAAGCCTGCTTCAGTACCTTAGTTTTATATAATATTATAATCGAAGGGTAATTTAGTTCTAACTAGAAAGCGTCACGGAACTGCTGACCAATCTACTGCAAAATTGTTAACATCAAATTACTTATAAAATAATTCAAAAAGAAAAGTCGTTTTCCGTGTTTTTGCTGGCCGAGTTTGGTCTTATAAAGAGAGGTAACTTTAGTGTTTTAAAAAGGTCAGTTGCGCGTACTACTTTCAACCGGGGTGTGTGTAGATGTTCTTATGTTTGGCCATCTTCTGCTTTATCTAACAGCCTATATTGCTGTAAGTACTAGCTGTAAGTTTTCCTAAAGTAATAAAATAAATAAAATAGAAATATATAGAATAAGTACAGTACGCGCGGAATATCTTGGCCGGAGTGAAGTTGGCCGTTTGAATGCGCAATAGATTTTTTAAGTTATAAATATTGTGTGCTGCGCAACTGAACACTGACAAACAGCTAACTTTAGTCCGGCAAGTTATGTCGCGCGTATGTACGAGTATGCAAAGAATCATAAGTAATATAATTTATGATGATTCTTTCCATCTTTAAATACGCGCGACATAACTTGGCCGGACTATAGTTTCTGCCTACCTCTCTGGGGAAAAGGCGTGGAATACAGTAGGTATGTAAGCCACAGTCTGTTAATCCAAGGTTAACGCTTGTTTACAAAGATTAAGAGATTGTTTCGCGTCCTTTTTGATTACAACGAAGTTCCGTGCGAATTCGGAAGTGCATTGTCTTGTAATGCATTCTTTACAATATGTCCATGATTAATAACATGGTGTATCAAATAATTTACTTCCTAGTTCAGTACCTACTTTGGTGATGTCTAGAGGTGTAGTCGCTCGAACATCGAATTGTATATCTCGAGGTTGATTCCCATAACACAAATATATTGTAGATTATGTGTAAATGTGTTTGTGTGAATTATAAGTCTGTATGTACCTATTTGCAAAAAGCACGAGAAAGAAATGTGTGGAAAGGTTTAGGAGAGGCCTACGCCGCAGAGGCGACTACTACCAATATACACTAATAACTTGATACATAATAGACATTTCATAAATTTACACTCATACACACACATACACAAATTTATATATTTATATATACATACATACATACATACATACACTCACATAAATAAAATAATACATTCATTCATTCATTCTTACACACACACACACACATGCATACATATATGTATTACACAAAATAACAAATAGTTCATAGAAGATAAAGTTTAATGTAGTTTAATTTTTATTATTTCATTTTATTTTATTTGGTAGTAGAAAAATAAAGGCTGTTTTTTTTTTATTTTATTTTTATGTACCTATTTACTCTCTGTATTTCTAGTATCTATAGTACAGGCTCTACTAGAATGATAGATGTTGCTGAATCCACGGCACGCACCTCTGACTTTTCGAAATCATGTGCGTAATTATCACTCGCTTTACAGTGAAGGAAAATATCGTGAGGAAACCTGCATGCCTGAGAGATTTTCTCGACGGCATGTGAAGTCTGCCAACCCGCATTAGGCTAGCGTGGTGGACTATAGTCTAATCCCTCTCATACTGAGGGAAGACCCGTGCTGCGGTATGGTGCTGTATAAAATTTCTGTAAGTAGATTGAAAGAGTAAATATTAATTAAAGCTTCACTCCTGTTAAATAGAAATGTTTTGGCTCAAACTGAACGCCACGCGTATTTGAATCTGAATCGCCTCGACGTGTTTGCTCAATCGAGTAAAATCACATGTGACTACTGAGCATATGGTATTAAGTATATTCGACGTGCACATAATTGTATGTACATACATAACTAAACAAAGAGGTTATCTATCATAGAGAGATGGAAGATTGTGTACGTTTAGCGCCTCGCTGTCACCACGGCGTGTGCGCAAGTGGGTCAGCAGAGACATCTTGATGTGAACGCGAATGAGTTTGTGCTTGCTATGTTCTTGTGAGTCTTGGGTGGTAGCAGATTTTGCAGTGACGCGGGTTCGCTTTCTGGACAGGGTAAAGTATTTTATGGACTAACGGGGACTAACGGATACATAGCATCACATACCATCACGCCTGTATTGAAGGGTTAGGTAAGGTAAGGTAGAGATGCTGCACACCAAATCACTAATAGTTTGCAGTGTGTTTTGGTCGGTCAGTTGGTTATAGCGTCCGGTGTTCGTAACCGAAGGGACCACATACATACATAGCTGTGTACCACATACATACATAGCTTCACGCCTGTTTCCCATAGGGGTAGGCATAGACTATAGCTTTCCACTTACCACAACACGGTTTCCCAAAGTCAAGCCTGACGAGCTGCACCATGTAGGGCTCCAGCAGGTTGACGTACCACCACGGCACGCGCTCGGCTTTGGTGAGCGTGCACGTGTCGGCGCTGAAGGTGCCCGCCGTGCTACCGTCCAGCGCGCGCTGGGGCACGCCGCCGTCGTCCGTGGACGCCTGCATGGGCGCCTTGCCGGCCGCGACGTTGAGCACTGCGAAAAGAAACATGGGTTAAATCGTTGTCCATTTTCTAGTTCCCATAGTACAAGCTCTGCTTAGTTTGGGACTAGATGGTGCTGTGTCCCAGGATATTGATATTTATTTATTGTTTAGCAAAATACAGTAGTTCCCAAAGTATGATTCGAGCGAATATTGGGACTTAGGAAAACAAAAACTGAGTAGGCAAGGTTGAGCGAAGCGAGCTCAGGAATCGGGGCTACCCGACTCGGACAGGTCTTGTTAGGGTCTTGTTCGCTCGCTTTACTCGCTCTCTAGCCCCCGTCATCCCCTTCATGTTAGGTTGCTTCAAACCCTTATTCTTTTAATCTTAACAAGGGCCCTGACGACTGCACATTTATGCTGAATTGTTTGTGTTTGATCTTGACATTTTTCTACCGACTTCAAAAAAAGGAGGAGGATGTTAATTCGACTATGTTTCTCGTTACCTCGTTACTTACGACTGGCTGAACCGATTTTAATGATTCCTTTTTTATTTGATGCTGGTCCTTCCAATGTAGCCACATTTCATGAAAAAACCATAAAGTAAATTTACTTTCCACTATAAATTTATTTTTAAATAAAAAGCAAACCGCCTTATGTGATGAAGATGAAAAATCATCATTAAGATCAAATTTGTTTTTACCAATGATTTTTTTGCTTTTCAATTCCTGGGGGTTTTAACACTAGTGTTGCGATTGTATCCCGCATTACAAAACTTAAAGCAGGGTAGCATTTAAACAGACGTCTGAATGTACCGGCTGTTGTCATTCGGTGACAGGTAACGGGACTAGGGTTGTACGGATGAATTAGCATGTCCCGCTCTAGTGATGTGCTGTCGATAACTGTCGATAATTGCGTAAACCAACGACGCACGAGGATCTAACGGCATTACTTAGCACGATACTGCATTACTTTAGAATATGATATTTATTTTAGCGTTAATGTTTTTGATTTCTGACAATTAGGCGAATACTAGATATTGAAATAAAACTACTTTTTAAGGATTTTATCGCGTTATATTGATAATACATATTTGAATCCCGACGTTCCGGACCCTATTTAAAGCACCCATGGTCATTGGTCACGGGTGACTCACTACTATAACACGGTGACTATAACGATAAAATCCGTAAAAAGTAGTTAATGTTTTTTCTAGTGACTGCCTCGTCAGTCTAGTGGTCCCAAGCGCGACTGTTACGCTAGAGGTCCTCGGTTTGATTCCCGGTTCGAGCAGTGTTGTTGGGTTTTTCTGTCAAATTCCCAGTAGCGGCTCGGAGTCTGGATTTGGTATAGCTTATTTACCTACTCCTGTCACCGCACCCCACGCCCCGGTTGATATGTTTACCGACATCAGTAGGTACTCCGCTGCCTAACCCTACGGCGAATACAAGCGTGAAGGTATGTTATGTATATACATCTGTCCCTTTGACTAAATTTGCGACGATGTATGGCAGTGGGGCAGTAGCTTAGGTCTCGCGCGGTCGAGATGGAAAGTGCGCACCCAACCGGAACACTACCAAATAACTTGTACGATTACCACTAACACTTGTGACTTGAGACGTTTATAGCCAAATATAATAAAATATAGACGCTATGTCCAATACATGTAGAAGAATTTGTATCTGTTTGTACATGAAAATGCAAAAAAATTGTCTTATCATAATATAATTGGCAATATCTTAGATATATTCAAAAATAACCTACGAAACAAATACCATACCATCACGCCTGTATCCCTGAAGGGGAAGGCAGAGGCGTACAAAAGTTGTTGTGTTTTAAATTTTATAGGTTTGAAATATTGTTATCAATAATAATTGTAATCTAACACATGTGACACAATTTTACCCTTACTAGTCCTTTATTATAAATGGGAAAGTAACTCTGTCTGTCTGTTTCGCTTTCACGCCAAAACTGCTGAACTGATTTAGATGAAATTTGGTACACAGATAGTCTAGAGCCTGAGAAAGGACATAGGCTACTTTTTAATGCGAAAAAAGGGCTGTAAGGGGTTGAAATAGGGGATGAAAGTAATAAGAACGCGGGCGAAGGCGCAAGCGGAATGCTAGTTACTTAAATTTAAAAAATCCACCTTATCAATATATAAGAAATCCCTTTGTGAGTATACCAAACCACTGAACACAATTACTTACGTCAGTAAAAGAGTGGCGTGAGGACGCAGAGACTGCTGAGGCTCGACCGTGAGTTTTTCTCACTAGACTCGCTAGCGACGTCGTAAAATATTTGTATGGAAAAATCTCGCAGCGCCTCTTGCGGTTACGTAAAGAACTAAAATCTGCTATGAGATTACAGCGTTTCGATGCGTACGAAACCTATCGAAAGTCATTCGATAGAACTGATGGTTGAGGGGCTGGTCCTTATTACCGGTGCAGCGCGACTGAAACTTACATAACTTAGGGTTTCTAACAGTTATTCTCGAAGTTACAAAAGTAAGTACGAGAATAGATGCTAGAGTAGGTAAGGAAGCATATCAGAGCGCGCCACTAAGAACAATTTTATTTTAAACACCGGACATGAAGACAGCCCATTGTAACTGGTTAATAAATGCTATTTATTACATAACAATACATATTATAAGTTATGCAAGTACTAGTTACCTACTTGCGTAACTTATAATATTTTTATGTAAACACATACAAAGTGTTGTTGTACTAATTGTTTGTAAACACATACAAAGTACTCGGAGGAAACCGGTATTATGATAATTATTATCAAATCATTAGGGGGCGGGGTTCTGTTTCCTTTTTTAAGGCCAATTTTTTTTTTCAATTCATACCAGTTTTCGACCTTTCAGCCTTCTGAGAACGACTCATCCATAGTTCACCGATATGTTCATGTCCCATGTAACAGGGGGCGAACCAGGCACAAATCCTAGCTGCTACTGATAATTCTATCCATGGATGGATGAAAAAAGCTGAAGATCGAGCTCTGTGGCGTTCACTAAAGGATGCCTACGTCCAGCAGTGGACGAATACGGACTGATAATTTCATAGAAAAACCCATCAACACCGCTTGACCCGGAAATCGAACCTAGAACCTAGTCTCTAGCCGTCCGTCCCCTTAAATGCAAATAAATCAATTATGCACTTAAATGCACCTTAACTAAGCTGGGCTTGTACTATGGGTACTAGATAATGGATATAATACTTATATACTTATTTTTTTTTGTAAATACATTCTTGTATATGTAAGAAACACCCAGACAAACACAAATAGCTACGCTCATCACATAAATAATTGTGTTATGTTGTGTATTTGCGAATAGAATCCACGACCTCGTGATCAGCAGTCCTGTACTCGAACCACTAGACCACAGACGTCGTCAAAGTAAATTAGACGTATAAACAATAAAAACATTATAAATAAAATCTAATAAAACAAAACTTAAAAACTCGTTCCGTTAAACTAAATAAGGCTCATTCACGCCAATTTATTTCGCATTATCACTGTAACGAGCTGCAATCAAGTCCACAGTTTTCGCGGTCGTACTCCAACAGGTTGTTTTTGGTAAATCTTACTTTATTATGGTAAAAGTGTTAGTCGCATACCAGTCGCGGAATGAAGAATTATATTGTACTTCTTGATGTTTATGTTTCTCGATAAAAGAAGAAAAGCACCGTCAGCAATATATCTTGAATTATTTTTAACCCCCGACGCAGAAACGACGGGGTGTTATAAGTTTGCCGTGTATGTGTGTGTGTGTGTGTGTGTGTGTCTGTCTGTGGCATCGTAGCTCCCAAACGGATGAACCGATTTTGATTTTGTTTTATTTTATTTGAAAGATGAATTAGTCGGGAGTGTTCTTAGCTATGTTTGATGAAAATCGGTCCAAGATGGCCGCCACCACAAAATAGCGAATTAGATATTTTTTCACACCTCCCTCAATATGGGTATCAAATGAAAGGGCTTAACTAGGAGAATACTATACACTATAAAAAATTTCAAATCCAAGATGGCCGCCAATACAAAATGGCAAATTACATTTCGTGTCCGGGGTTTTCTAGATTTTTAATTTTTAATAATAAAAAGACCATCATTTTGACTGATTCCAGATTCTTCGTGTCTACCTATATAACTTTTTTTTCAGTTTCGCATACAATAAAATAATAAGATTGCTATGGCCCTTCGATTAATATCTTATTGGTTTTACAGAGGTCTAGACAAGCGTAGTGTGGCCAGCCGGCCAGGTGGAGTAACGATTTGCGGAAGACAGTAAAATGTCAGCGACTGGATGAGTAAAACCGAAGATCGGGCTCTGTGGCGTTCACTAGGAGAGGCCTACGTCCAGCAGTGGACAAATACAAGCTGATGATAAGGAGGTTTTTAAATGCTACAAGGGTGGGGTCGTTTTAAGCATTGTTCTTGCAGACATTGAAATCAAATGCATATCTTCTTCTTAGCCTTTTCCCCAACCATGTTAGGGTCGGCTTCCAGTCTAACCACATGCAGATGAATATCAGTATTTTACACGAAGTGACTGCCATCAGACTTCCGCAACCCAATTTCTGGGCAATACTAATATATAGACTGGCTGTCAGGCTTTGTGGGCTTCTGACTACAACTAACGATTGTCATAGGTATTCGTATGGCAACCAAGCATACAATACAATACCTATCATGCTGGTAATTGCGCAGATGTGGATAATTTGGGCTAATGTGTTTTAAATCGTGACTATTCGAAAGGGACAGTGGAGGCGTACTAATGTGGCAAAAGAACTTTCAGCTTTGACGACGTCACGCCCGTGGTTTTAGCGACAGATGTTGCTTTCAACACCCGCTCTCAAGTTCAATGGCTTTTGCAAAGTTGTGGATGTTATTATCTATTAACTAGCTTTCCGCCAGCGCCTTCGCCCGCGTGGCGAAAAACTTGTCAAATTCTATACTAAAACCTTCATCGAGAACAACTCTTTACATTGGTGCATGAAAATCGATGCAGTAGTTTTGAGTTTATTGCGAACAGACAGACAGTCGCGGTGGAGGGGTGAAACTTCGTTCTTATAATATGAAGTGATAAGTATACTGTGGAATTTAGCCGGACATGTCTGCCGCATGATGTCAGATGAGCTGTGGGATAAAAGAACCAACCGAATGGGTCCCTATACCGCGATAGACCAACGCGAAGATGAAGAAACCAGCTTAACTCCTACCGTAGAGACTGGCCCTCATTACCAGAAAACAGAGATGTATGGAAAAGGGAAAGGAGGTCTTTGTTCTGATGTTGACCAATACAGGCTCAATCCTTCATAACATATAGGTAAGTCATCAAGGCAATCACTCCCGTATTCCCCAAAGGGTTAAGTATTACATTCCAAGGCATATTCCTATAACACAGAGTAAATTATGTTAGGGAATGGGCCGGACTGGCAATCCGGTGTAAACCATTCCCTCTAACATATCCTCCACTAGTCATAACTCAAGCATTGCTGATCCACTGTGCTACTCGACCATCGATGATTGAGTAACGGGTTCGATGGCTGCCTGCTAAACTGGTGTTTAGGTTGCGAGGAAGCTGAACGTTGCGCAAGGTGAAATTCTAACACGCTGCTCGTTACTGCTTGTTGCACGCTTTTGCTTCTGTTCAAAACGCAGCCGATTGGTAGATTTTTCCTCGTTCACTGCCCAGCTTGCCCGCACCACTTGCAACACTAGATTAGTGGGCAGCCATCGATCCAGCCTTAGTTCAAGAGTTGGGAGCAAGGTAAAATTCCAACAAGCTGCTCATTGCTGCTTGTTGCCAGCTTTTAATTCTGTTCTAGACGCAGCCGATTGGTAGATTTTTCCTCGTTCACTGCTCAGCTTGCCCGCACCACTCGCAACACTAGTTTAGCGGGCGGCCATTTAACCAGCCTTAGAACAGGAGTTGGGAGCGGGAGCCCAAGCGGCTCGCTCTGTGCCGACACGGGCACCGTTACCGACAAGTTGTGGCACACTTACGTACCGCCGCCGTTACTTAACCATAGGGCTGCACGATACAAATCAATTAGAAAAAACAAAAAAAATGTATTCTGTGTTCTAAGATAGTTAATAAAGCAAACCATATCACTTGTACGTGTGTCGGTCTCATAACTTTCTTCAGTTTCAGACACCAACGTGAATTTAAACAATACAACTACTTTGTACTCTTGGGATTCTAATAATATAATACAATACGATAAGTAAAACTAGTTTTATTTAAGTAATGCAGAATACTTATTCCAGATCAACCAATCAAAATAGTTTCATTTCTAGTCTAAGCTAGATGTGCGGTTCCAAATAATCGTTTTCTATGGAGAAGAATTTTCAAGTCAATGTTTTAGAGGTCTTCCCTACAGGAATTTCTTCTCGGGCGACTTCTGAAAAAAAATCGTCGAAATAAACTCGACATACAAATGGATATCTACATAATATATAAATAATTATAAGGGAACAACGACATAAATCTTTGCGAAAATTATTTCGCAAATTAGTATGGCGTACCGGTGTTGGCAGCCCTACGCGATGCGCCCGCGCCGCCGCCGCCGTGTTTACTATGAACGGTGCTCGTCAATGGCGGCACACGCGTTGTGTTCCACTTTACACTTGTCGCGTGTTATCGCAGCGCTATCCGGACATCTGTCCTACAGTTTTGCCGTCTGCTGCGTCTATACATTGTTTAACAATCATGTTTGCCGTCAAACAAATCTTAAAAACGTTTTTGAAAGAGACTTTTTTCAAAGTTAGTATTTTTTAAATAGACATCGATCTACGGAATCCTTACTATCCTTCCTTCGTTACTAATATTATAAATGCGAAAGTCACTCTGTCTGTCTGTTACGCTTTCATGCCAAAACCACTGAACCGATTTAAATGAAATTTATTACACAGATAGTCTATAGCCTGATAAGGGACATAGGCTACATTTTAATGCGAAAAAAGGGGCGGTAAGGGTTTGAAATAGGAGGGAGAAGCCGCTGGCGGGGACTTAGTACATGGTATACGTAGTATTTTTTCATTATTGAAACTACTGCTTCGTTGGTTTAGTGGGCACGGGTTCGATAAAGTTCGATTCCAAGATCGAGCAGTTTTTGGATTTTTCTATAAAAATCTTAAAATAGCACACATTTTGACTGACGTCTGTCATGTGGCTGGTGGTCGGACTGCTGATCACGAAGTGATCTGGATCTAGAGATCTGGGTTCGATTTTAACAGTGTGTGTGTTAAATATGTGATGATTATAGGTAAGTGTTTGTGTTCGCTTGGTGTTTAAGTAAATGTATTAACAAAAAAGTATTAAGTAGTTATATCCATTGTATGTACCTATAGTACCTGCAAGCTCTGCTTAGATACTAGATGTGCTGTGTAAAATGTCCCAGAATATTTCATAAAATAAAATAAAAACTAGCCAAGTATTCCCCGCGGTTTTACTCGGGTATTTTTAAGTTTTTTTTCCATAAGAACCTTCCTTCCTGAGTGAGATTTCTGTTTTGTTTGATGAAGTCAGGCTTCATCAAACAAAACAGAAATCATCCAAATCGGTTCAGCCGTTCTCGAGTTTTGCGCTTAGACATTTAGCAATTCATTTTTTATATAGATTTATAGATTTTGCAATAAGCTCGCCCCACCACCTAATCACGCTACACGTAATCTTAATCTTACATAAAACTGGACCAAAGAAATTGTATGCAACAACAATATTAATATACTGTACGCAAGAACAATTACAAACGTTCTATATAAATATATAATAATTGTTACATGAACAATTTTTAATGGTTATGTAAAGAAATGCTTTTTTAATAAGAAATTGTTCTTTGCAAGTTTAACAGAACGAATGCTTAAGTAATAACTACGTAATTGTTCATATTTTTTATCTAAAAGCTGGGCCTCAAGTCTGCTATTTTACTAAAACTTCAATAGTGTCTCAATAGTTACCTTGTCACAACACTAGTGTAAGCAATTGTTGGTGAACTAATTTAAATAAATAAATAAATAGTGTGTCGATAGAATAGTTTTACACATTTGGTAGTCTGCTCTTTTTGCTCTGACTAGTGGCGTTCCAGTGACTTTTCATTGAACTACCATTCAACTGTCATAGACGGACAGACAGCTTTTTTAGCCCGGTTGTCAATAATTTACGTCTGTAGTGAATTAATATAAATCAAAATACTAAATAGTAAATGAAATAAGAATACGGAAGCTATTTTAGCGACATCACCGAACACCTTAGGATAGGTAGGATATTGAATATTTTGCAGAATACCCAATTTGTCAAAATCTCAATAGAATCTCAGTAGTGTGTCAGTAGAATATAGCGGAATTGGGGCTCTTGACTGCTGGAGTTTACTCCCTATCTCCACCAATGGAGTAACGGGCCCGTTGAAAGTAGCCCAGACATCGCGTCAGGTTAAACTTTTTCGATGGGCAAAAACACATGGGGAGTGCTGCTGCCAGTCTTCTGGGCATGTTACCAGACGACAGTGATGCGGAGGAATTCTTCCACGCTTAGTTTCGTGGTTTTTTTCTGTAGGTGTATAATATTCTTCTTTATAATTATGTGTATTAAAGTATTATGTAAATAAAAAAACGGGGTCCTATTAAATATTATCCCATTGGGAGTACGTACAACTGTCAAATTGTGTTGTCATTCATTCTTAGTTCGAGCCCGAACGAATCACCCGTCCGTAGATGATACGGAGTAGCAAATGACCGTAACGAAGGCCGAAACTACGGACTTCGTGCTTAGGAAGTAACATTGGATTGGCGAAACGGTGAAGCAATCGATTGCTGATTTAGCGGTTGCAGGTTCGATGCTCGCACGGAACAAATATGTTATTAACTATATGAATATCATATACAAAGTGCGATCAGCTAAGTCAGCGTTTAATAAAAATACCATCACGCCTTTATTTCACGAAGTGTTGGGCAGAGGAGTACTAAAGCAGACCCACAGTTCGCCATGTAATGGGAGCGACCTCAAAGCACCTCGGAAATCGTAGTGAAAGTGGTCCCAATTTAGGCCCCCTGCTCACTCAATCCCGCTAAGGTGTAAAAGAAGTATAGTATATCAATGTAAGCGTACCACGCATACGTGTTAATTGTCCTCATAATCAATAGGACAATGGCCGTCCATCGACGCCTGTGACAATAGGTCGCAATGACATGTGCCATTCAATGGTAATGGCTCGCCTTACCTGTGCCGGAAGTCTTTTGTGCCACACCATTAGTCTTTCTTTAATACTGCGTACTTAACGTAATAGGTGTGAATTGAAAGTTGTCTATAAAAGTTTTCAGTCTTGCGCAATTTGGCAAAATTAATCGCTACATATTATAACAAAGTCTTCCGCCGCAATAAACTCAAAAACTACTGCAACGAATAGGCAATTTTTGTATGTATTGGCTAAAATGGCCACGCGGAGGAGGCTGCTGGTGGAAAGCTAGTTACATATAAATCGAAATAAATTAATAAAAAATTATCTAATAGCTCAACAAAAAAATTTTGTTTATACTAAATCACAATTAAAATTGAAGAAAAAGCATTTAGGCGAAACATCATCATCAACTCATTAAACGTTCCGCTGCTGGGCACGGGTCTCTTCTCAGAATGAGAGGGTCCCCACAGACTACGTCTCTACGTCTGTGGGGACCATCATGTCGCCGAAACTATGCATGAAACGGCTGCAGGGTGTGATTGTGGAACTGTGCCGCAATGTGGAACAATGGTGCACCTCCTATCCTGTCCTTTGTGCCCCACAACATGCAATCAAAGCGACCTCTGCGCTGCCACTGACGATGCTGTGGAAGTAGCGAAGTTTTGGGCACACCAAATTTAATTTTAAAAAGTCCTACACGAAGAAGAAGACCATGTCGCCTAGTGCGGGATGGTAAGACTTCACACGCCGTCGAAAAATCTCTCAGGCATTTTAGGTTTCTACGATCTTTTCATTTACCGTTGTGAGCGAGTGATAATTAATTATTATTAATAGGCAAATGATTACGTAAAGTCAGGTTAGGCCTTAGATTCGAAATCGAATCCTACGGACGACCTTGGCAGTCCAGTGGTACCCCTAGCATATCACATTACGTTCATAAAAGATAAACAGTATGTACAAAATACAATGTTCATTTCTGTTATTTTTAAGAGGAGTACGAAACTGTGCCAAATCATTTATGTATATAAGTGGATCGCTCTAGAGTTCGTATACATGTTAGTATACTTATTATCTAGAAACTATACGGAGGTACGGTGACTGGTCTAAAATATACTATTAATAACATATATCTACTTATCTATGTGTGTAAGATACCGTTAGCACCTTGTGTCGCGCTGCCCACACTATAATTAAACGAGGCGCGTCTATACTCATTAGCAAACACGGAACAACACGAAAATTCCGTTGCCTCAAAAAAATACGCATATTTTTTTTATTAGTGGCCACACTCCGAATTATTAATCATATGCCATCTGTTTGTAGGTCGAAGACCTCATTATAGGGGGTATTCGGGTCACAGGTGAGTCAAGTGTGCGATTTGAATACAAATTATGTGATAAGCGGTAGGTAATCGTGTCAGTTTTATAGAGTCGTGTATAATTAATTTGCACGTTTATACGATACGTTCGGCGTATTGAAAACGATGGAATTCTGCACGACGGGTATTGTGTTCGATATCCGCACGGAACAAATACATGTAAAAACGCTCTTCGGATAGTTCGCGGTTTAGGTGTGTGTCTAATCACACCCACAAAAATGAGAAACTCTAAGGCTGATATTCAGAAACGAGACTCAGCATGAACTTATGCTTCCGTATGTCAAAATCGAGTGCTTACGTTCAAATTTGTATTCAGAGATGTTCGGAACACTGCTTAAACTTCGCGTAAACTATGCTAAGCCTAAGTAGTCAATATCGGTTACTTTAGCTGTCTAAGCAGTGGATCTAGCGCCACCCGGCGGACAAAGCTGTAGTTATTTTTGGTAGTTTGATATATTTTTATTTACTTAGATTTATTAAATAGCTGTTTCATATCATTTTGTTTAGTTTTTTTATAGAATAGATAATATGTCAATGTAAGTAAATATTGTTTGTCAATAAAAACTTTTTATCTTACCATATAACTTTACAATAAATGTGTATGTGGTGCTTTTATTGTGAAACCACATCTACTAAAAAATATTATCATTATTAAAAAAAAGATATTTCTTGGCGAAAATAATAGATGTTAGCGCTGTTTACTGCGATAATGTTGCAACAAAAATAATTTCTATCTCAGATATTGTTGTTTCGCTCACTCTTATGACATTACATATATTGCTATCCTTTATTTATAACAGAGCGTAGGCTAAGTTAAGACGGACGAAGTTTGAGACGTACTATGTTTCTGAATACCACTTTTTAAGATGCGGTAAGCCGATTCTTGTCTTAGACTGATCTAAGCCCGTCTTACATGAATATCTCTGAATGTCAGCCTAAGGCTGACATTCAGAGAAGAGACTTTGCATGAACTTACGCTTCCGTATGTCAAATTGTAATACAAATTTGACTTACGAAAGCCTGTCTTTACGCTGAGCGTCGTCTCTGAGGCTGAGATTCAGAGAAGAGACTCGGCATGAACTTACGCTTCCGTATGTCAAATTGTAATACAAATTTGCTTACGGCTTTACTTTACGCTGAGCATCGTCTCTGAATGTTAGCCTCAATGTTAGCCTAAGTGACTACTAAATATAACCATCAGACAACGTTGTAAAATGAAATGTTGCTATTACATTATCATGTTTTAGCCATTATTGGCTAAATATCCGTAGGAATGTAAACCCCGTTAGATTCGAAATATTATGAACTATAACTTAATTGTATTTGAATGAATTTGATTTGATAATTATTTATTAACACATTAGCTTTCCGCCGGTGGCTTCGCCCACGTGGTCTTATAAATTGTAGCCCATGTTACTCAGGAAAGACATTTTTAAAAACAGTCCAGTAATTTTTGAGATAGCCGTCTCTGGATAGTGGCAAACCGCCGGATAAATTTGAAATTAGAACAAAATTTGTATGAAATTATTGTGTTGAAACATGACCTTAGACAAACATGATGTAGATAATAAGATAATCTAATCATTTTAAAATTATGTGTGCAAGACAGACACAAGAGTGTAGCTGAGAAAACATATTGACACTCTAAACTATTAGTTACGCTGTGATAAGTAACAGCGAAATATAATGATATTATTTAATACAACTTACGTCTTAGATTAAAAGACTTACAAGAACTGATCAACTACGTGTCAAGAGGAACTCGATCGATGTATTTAAAATAAGCTAACAGAAGATAAATGAGTCTGTTTTGGTGATAGTTACAAGAACAAATTCTTTAGTTAATTTAGAAATTAATTCTTCTAATGTAGTAAAATTTAATTCGCTATGTAATAATTTGAGCCTAGTCCGGAAACTTTAGGGCTAGAACATATTGCTAACAATTTACTTATCGCATTATATTTCGGTCCGATTTCGGTATTTTCGATTCTGACATTGTTTGGTCACAGTTCTAACGTAACCTAACCGATTTAGATATGATAAGAGTATGTAATTATTTTCTACCGGTGTTCACATCAATCATAAATCATCTATCGGTGGTCACATTACAACATACAGGGTTACTTGTAATTCGACGTATATTCGCCAGGAGCTGATTGGCGGGCTAAAATGCAACAAATTGAACACCACCTATGTATGGCCGATATTCAATAGTTTTCGAGTGTTTGAATTTTAGGGGATTTTCGATCTTTACCCAAAATTTAATACTAAGTTCCAAATAAAAAAGAAACTACACGTTGAATGGGTACAATTAAAAAATGATATTATAGCTGACACTTCAATTAAGCTATGTACATCATTAAAAGTGCTTCATCCAACAAAATACCTAATTGATGAGCGATTTAAGAATAATATCAACCAATATTTTTATTTAATGCTTCAAAAAATGTAGTTAAGTTAAAAAAAATACTATGACATGAATCGTACAAACAACTAAAAAAACTTCTCTATTCTCTCAGCTTTCCAAAAAGGTATAAAAGTTAATTAAAAGACACTTAATTCATGGCATAGCATGTGTTTGAATCGGCGTGGGGAGAAAAATCTTCGCCTCCATGTTCGGAGTATTTCTTATAATTTATACCCTATGTTACCCGGGCATAGTGTAGCTTCCCAGCGGTGAAAGAATTTTTCAAATCGGTCCAGTAGTTTCGGAGCCTATTCAATTCAAACAAATAAACAAACAAATCTTTCCACTTTTTAATATTAGTAGACAAAGCATTGATAAAAACGTGTAGTTTATGAAAAAATTACACATCTTGTTCGTGCTGGCCACGGAATTGGTTCTCCTCTCCCAATCCATCGGTTTGGATACCTCTCGTCTAGCCACTGCCGGACAGTAAATCGGTAGTGTGCTGGGCAACCATCATGTGGAAACATGAGGTTATTTTTATTTCCTCGGGAATATCCGCCAACAAATCATTGAGGCTGTTTCTAGAAAACTCTTCATAATTTTCGCTGTTCAAATTTTGCGACAAGAAATGGGGGTCAAGAAATCTTAATCAAATCGGTCCCTACTGGACCGATTTAAAAAATGTTTTCACCGTTGGGAAGCTACACTATGCCCGGGCAACATAGAGTATAAATTATAAGAAATACTCCAATCATGGAGGCGAAGCCGTCGGCGGAAAGCTAGTATCTTTTTAACACAAACACAGATGATTTTTCTGCCCGCGCCGATTCAAACGCATGCTATGCCATGAATTAAGTGTCTTTTAATTAACTTTTATACCTTTTTGGAAAGCTGAGAGAATAGGGAAGTTTTTTTAGTTGTTTGTACGATTCATGTCATAGTTTTTTTTTTTAAATAGACTACATTTTTTGAAGCATTAAATAAAAATATTGTTTCGATATTATTCTTAAATCGCTCATCAATTTAGGTATTTTGTTGGATGAAGCACTTTTAATGATGTACGTAGCTTAATTGAAGTGTCAGCTATAATATCACTTTTTAATGGTACCTATTCAATGTGTAGTTTTTTTTTTTATTTGGATGTTAGTGTAAAATTTTGGGTAAATATCGAAAATTCCCTAAAATTCAAATATCTCGAAAACTATTGAACTTCGACCATACATAGGTGGTGTTCAATTTGTTGCATTTTAGCCCGCCAATCAGCTCAGCGGATATACGTCGAATTACAAGTAACCCTGTATAATGGAAAGGAATATACCTGAAATTCAAAGTCAAATATTTTTATCAATTAGACCCAAAAACGTACATTTGAAAAGTCAAAAACTACTTACACAGTTCCAAAAAGTAGGTCTTATTGTAGAAAATTTTCTTCTGTACCTCAACCATTAGTTCTATCGAATTGCTTTCGATAGGTTTTTTACGCATCGAAATGCTGTAATCTAATAGATCTATAGCCAATTTTAGTTCCTTATGTAACCGCCAGAGGCGTTGGAGGGTTTTTCATACAAATATTTTCGGTTCGCCGGTCGTTCGATCGTTGTCGGTTTTTGCGTCCGAGTGGGACTCAAAACGTCCCCAGCGAAGTTGCATCAGTGTGTAGTTACGTCAACCCAAAATTAATAGCCTTATGAGACTAAAGAGTCTATCCTTCTGCGATATCAGGAGGGCAACAAGTCGATATACATTTAAAATAAAGGTCAGAGAGTACCTTAGGAAAAAAATTGTATCTCAGCATTGATATTAAGTAAGTATTTAATTTATGTACGTTTATAAAATATGCTATGTATATATGTATTTGTTATTGTAATTCTATATATTTTAGTTTATCTATGTGTATGTTTTAAGTGGTAGATAATAATTATGTATATTTTTATGTTTTTTGTTAATTTTGTCAAAATGAGCGTTTAATGCATCTACCAAGCTTTGTCTCATCAGCCTATGGTTGACTGGTAGAGAATGCTCATAGCATTAAGTCCGCCACTGTACAAACTTATGCATGAAGTTTTAAATAAATAAATAAATAAAAATAAAGACCGCAGTAACCATTCGTAACTCAACAATCTCCAAGCACATTGACGGCGTATCAGTACCTCGACCATGAGTTTTCTCACAAAACTCACTAGCGACGCCGTAAAATAATAGCATGCAAATCATCCCAACGCCTCTAGCGGTTACGTAAGGAATTAAAATCTGCTATGAGATAACAGCGTTTCGATTCGCAAAAACATATCGAAAGCAATTCGATCGTACTCATGGTTGAGGTACTGATGGGCATAACATAACGGTATGCACAGGTACCTCAGTAGTAATAACTAATATAAGTAATACCTCTTTGACCGTGCTATTCGTAAGTAGAGCGAAGTACCTACACACCACTGCGGGTGCCGCGCTGGCCCGACGCGTGGAATGTCAGACCATTTGATGGATTACTCTTATTACTTGTTATAGATTTCCCATTATATGGCCACGTAAGTTAATCTGCAGATTGTAATAGATTGTTGACAATTTTGGCGTAGTGAAGGAACGAACAGCTTTACTGTGTGACGAGTATGAGAACAAAATATACTTATTCCATTTTCAGAATATGTTGGTCACTGACGCTATTGGTCACGGTTACAGAGCGTGGGTTGGCGAAGTGACTAGTGACGCGAGACGATGTGGATCCCTTGAGAGTAATACAGTAGGATGACACAAAAGCTGTCAGGAACTTGACGAATGGATTATCACCGGAAGTATTGTGGACACCGTTAGACTATAAATCTATCTCGTGAGATTGTAAACTGTCGTTAATTCACAACTTAACGACTGTTTACAATCTCACGAGATAAATTTATAGTCTAACGGTGTGCACCATATTTACAGTTCACGTCAAACTTATTGTCCGGGTTGAAGTTGACACGGGCTAACTTTAACCCGGCCGTAAAAATCGGAGAAATGAAAATATTGAATAAAAATTATATGAAGTGACAGCCTACGACTTGAGCCTTCGTTTTTATTTATTACAATCCTATTATTTTGATTCTCCGATTTTTACGGCCGGGTTAAAGTTAGCTCGTGCCAACTTCAACCCGGACAGTAAGTTTGGCGAGAACTGTACATACACGATGCATGAACCGAGTGAGCGAAGTGAGCTGCAGCGAGGCGGAGACTGAGTGCCAGAACCGAAAATTGCAAGCAGCTCACAATCTTTCGATAGATTAAAATATCGCGAGATAGATTATAAGTAATCTAACGGTATTTTTTTACAATTTTACAATATGAAAAATAAAGTAGCAGCCCTGACGTACGTCCCGTGCTGGTGCGGCGTAGGGCTGCAAACAATTCTAAATTAATAATAATTTATTATCATTATAACTTTTGACAACCAATAGGTATTATTTATAAGAGTTAATATATTTGTAATTATAATAATTTTAATGTTAATAACAGTTTTAAAGTTTGGATTTGTTATTTTCTTATGTCAACCTTTATCTTTTAGCTGGCCACCGATGTCCTCTCATCATGAGACGGCTACATTGCAGCACGATGACCTCGGAGGCGGGTTAAGATTTAACCACTAGGTATTACTTACTAAAAACTAAAGAACATTTGAAAGATGTCTACATGCCGTATACATCAACCGCACAAGTTTATGACAATATAAAAAATACATTTAATCATAAGACTAACAATGCACAATAAGCTAAATTACATTACAATACCGTCGTGCACAACCCTGCTCGCTACCCATGACCCACTTTTACTTTCTTCGTGAAAACACTTCACATGGTTGTGAATGGCATCTAAAAAGCGGAAGATTCTTTGTGATGTACTCTCACAGCTCTCCTCTTAATAGAAAGTATAGTCTATGCCCTTTATTCATATTATTCTATTGAAATATATACGCATATATGATTCGTCACGATTTTTTCGTTGATTAATTAAAATGTTCACCGCTGTGTTGTTGTTTTGTTAAAAAATGAATTATAAAAATTTATTTAACAGGTTATGTGTAACGTTAATTACGTCGTGAGCTAACTGGTGTGTAGTAAACATGAATATATTCTTAATGTTAATTTATATATTAAGACTGCGAACTAGCGACGCGAAAGTTTTCACGCACGCATTGGGTTGGCGCGAAAAAATCTTGTCAAAACACGGCCTAACAAATTGAACTTAATGATATTTTTCAGGATAAAAGCGGCGAAGTCATTGTTTACGTAAATTAAAACGAAAGTAGGCTCTTGTCTAAAAAGTCAGGGATCAGTGGATCAGCTGGATAAACCTGCACTTGCCGCTGTTAAGCAGGGTGACCATCTATGGGTCTAAGGTGAATCTGTTCTTCAAACACGTGCGGTTACCCAGAGATATCCACAAACATCCGAAATTCGATCAAACTGGTTGAAACTTTAGAATACAGTTGTATCTAGAGTAGGTAGTACCGTATTATCTTGATTGAAATAACTAATTGTGAATCGTAAAAAAATTGCACCAACATTGTCAGGGTTAATAAGTTTGAAAAACCATACTTCCAGAGACACCAGTATATTTCATGAAAAAAGATCATCACCACTTACCGCAAAATGGTATGCCATCTGGTGTCCATTTGCCGTTAGTGCCACACGCTCTTCTGGTTGGGCCTAGGAGTTCAAACCCTCGTTCGCAGTCATATGAGGCGATGGTCCCCTCAGTCAGTGCTTCATCGGAGAACGTCACCCTCGAGTGCGCCGGCGCTCCAGGGAAGTGACATGTCGACGCTGACAACCCTGAAATAGAAAGAAAAATAATGTTGTTTAAAACATTTTCTTTTTCAATCGGCATTTTTCCTGAGATTATGAACATGTGAAAATGTCCCATGATTTTCCACTTACAAAAAGAAGGTGCTATAACATTCTATTGACACCAAAAACGCAATCACAAAGTTTTACTCTAGTCCATGTTCTACATTCTCTATGGATATCATGTGTCATCCCATCACGTACAAAATCACGAATCGTACGATATTGAATGTTGGGACATAATGAGAGGCTCAATAACTGCCGAGCACAGTTGGATATGATTGTGAGAACTATGCTACGTATGCCACCAACATAAACCCTATTATCCAGGTGAATTAGTATTTCTAATAAAATATAGTCTTAATAGAAGGACCTAAACCTGGTTCCTAGACTTTGGAAGGAACAGTGACTACCTATATCTTGAGCCTTTGAGACCAACATAATGCAAGATTTACAAATAGAAAATATTACGCACAACTAAAAATTTTTTCTAACTAACAATAAATAAATAAACTAACTAACAATCAACGAGCGAGTTCTTAACGCGCCACTTTTTTTGTCCTCTGAAATCATCTGTCTTCTGTTTAACCTCTTGATACCCCTCGTTTTACTGTACGGAAAATCCGGCGGGGTACGTCGGGCGTACCGACTTAAACGCAGTTGCTTTCTCCTCCTACGTTCGGGGGCATGAAGGTCAAGTCGAGATAACATTTAACACGATCCAACGATAGAAAAAGTAGTGTTACCAGTGCTGCGACGCCTTGTGGAAGCTGTATAAGGAGAGCCATCACAGATCAGGCTCAGTGGCAAGTACCAGGAGTACATCCAGCCTATATCCAGCAGTGGGCTATAACGGGTTGCTGATGATTATAATTTTTGTATGCAGACGATGTTTAAACAACTAACACCGATCGATATGAACGAGACAATTGCCACAGAGCGTGGCCCTCTCTTAGCTCTGCGCCTGGTCGCTTTGGTACTGCTTGTGTCGGCCCTGACCATGCACGTGCGCTCCCTGCGGGTGTTCAGATGGGAGCAGTCTGTGTCCGGTGGAGTCCTCGTCACGTACTTTGTAGCTATGGCAGGGTTGGTGCTATGCGCTGGAGCGGACAGGTGCGGAGGAAGAGCTTTGCAGGTATTTGTTTTTTCAATTTAGAATACTGGCTAGCACCTGTTTGTAAACCGTTACCGCCTTCTTTAAACTTCTTGCTAGGCTAACAAGCAGTTGTATTACGATCTTATATGTAGAATTAGAGTCCTCTAAAGCCACAAAATTAATTCAAAAACATAGCAATCTGCTTGACGGCAGAAATATAATTTATGATGGTATATTTTATGTTAATTATACTGTTTATGACAAGTTGTTTCATGTGGATAAGATCGGATACTCTGTTGAATAGAGCTATGCCATAAGATTCTCATCATCATCATCAACTCGGCCACGGGTCTCCTCTCAGTATGAGAGGGTTAAGCTATAGTCCACCACGCTTGCCTAGTGCGGGTTGGCAAACTTCACACGCCAGCGAGAAAATCTCTCAGGCATGAATTTTTCCTCACGATGTTTTCCTTCTCCTAATACGCTCATGATACGAAAAGTCACCACCGAGTCACGAAAAGTCATCAGTTGAAATTTAATTCAATTAAAACGAGCCCCTGAATTCCTGTCTAGGCTTATTTATGCAGTACCGGGGCAGCTCTTCTCCTGGTTAACGCAGGAGCTATCTGGCACCGCTGGTACACTTCGGGAGAGCTCACACAGGCGGTGGCGGAGCTCCTGTTCGTGCTCGGCGTACCTCTACGACGACATGTCATTATTAAAGTGACGCTGAGTGCTGCCGTTGCTGTAGTCCTCATGCTGGACCTGGTTTTCATTCCTATTATGAGAGCAATTAGCGGTACCTAGATGTTGTTTTATTTGTAAGTAGAACTCGTATTTTAGTGAAGAATTACCAGATAAGTATGGGATATGATTAGAAAATCTCGATCTCGATGTTTTCCTACACTCTTAAGAGAGTGGAGTTAAGTTAAACTATACACCAAGGTTAGCACATACCGTACTCAACCTTATATTTTATAAACCAGAAAAAATTAAGGGGCCATTGTACCTACTCATTTAATCAAGTTCATTGAAATGAAATGATGATTAGGATAAATTAAGCACAGGTGTAATAATCTACCTAAACCCACAGTTCACCTTTATCTTAAGGTCCCATGTAACATGGGGCGAGTCTATTGCCATCAACCGGGCACAACTCTAAAAAAATCATGGAAAATCCCAATAACACTGCTCAACGTGTTTAGTTTTACGAGTATTTCTATACGATCTTTTGTCATCTTTAAGAAGCTTTTTTCTGCTAACATTACGTAACATTACACACTATGCACAATGATTGATTATTCACAATTTGTCACCGACGTCGAGTGACAAATTCCCCAAGCACAGTGGACATTTATTTGTGAAAGCTATCTGACATGGTAGGCTGCGACAAATCGTGGTCGTCTTCATCCGTGAACCATTACGAATAGTCGTCCAAACTTAGCGAAAGCGAAGAAATCCGATCGCGAGCCGATGTTCGCCGATTTTGGAGTCTGTGGCGAAACAGTATATAACCATGGAGTTTCTTGCCGGTTCTTCTCCATAGGAAACGACTAATTTGGAACCGTGCACCTAGTTTCGACATTTCATAACTGCCTGTATAAGGTCTATGTGAAAATAAAACTATTTTGATTTTGATTTGAGTGGTATGGTCCAAGTAGGCAGATAATAACTCGTTGGTTCAGCGCTGGATCTCTGGTTCAATTACGATCTAGTGATGTTCGGATTTTTTTGGATTTTTTGTAGCTTGGAGTAAATATTTGTGTCCGAGCTTTCCGCAACCACCTTCGCCTACGTGGTCTGGGTATTTCTTTCATCATCATCATCATCACTTCAGCCTACTGTTGTCCACTGCTGGACATAAGCCTCCTTCATGGCGCGCCATTTCATGGCATTTCATTTCATTTCATTACATGGGTATTTCTTTAGATTTGTTTAAATAATTTATAGGTAAATTATTTAAACAAATCTATCCCACGGGAATTTTATCGGGATAAAAAGTAGCCGTAGTAGCTAGTAACTTACACATATATATTAGTAGGATTAATGGTTAAAGATATCAACGTAGATAAAAGTCTGTCTGACATTAAGTACCTATCTTTGGCGACGTATCTATAAGTATATCAGAAAACCTGTAAACCCTAACATCAGGTACGTTAGGATACCTAAATCATTTGAAATAGTCATCAGACTTCCTATACACACGAATACTAGAAAACAAGCTTTTTATTTTAAACGTGCACAGAACCCGGGTTTTATCTATACTAATATTATAAAGAAGAAAGATTTTATTGTTTGTTTGTTTGAAACTACTGGACCGATTTGAAATTCTTTCAGTGTTAGATAGCCCATTTATCGGTGAAGGCTGTAGGCTATATACATATACCATCACGCTACATCTAATAGGAGCGGAGTAGCAATGAAAAATGTTGCAAAAACGGGGCAAAAAACTTATCAAGGAAGCTAGTATACATATCGATACAGTTATGTACTGCTTGTACACGCTCAGTTCACTGTTAGGGCCCTGTTTAATAGGGGGCGAGCTTATTGCCCTTAACCGGGAAAAAATCAAAACTACAAGCTGCTACTGAGAATTTCATAGAAAACCCCAATCACACTGCTCGACCTGGGAATAGAACCTAACATCTTCGTATCGGTTTCACTTACAGCCACTCAGCAAATATGGCAATTTGCCCATTCAATCCTACAGTATTAAATTGAATCTAGCAATGCTAAGTACTAGTCCAAATATAGATAATATAAAGATATAGATTATTAACGACGTCTGTGGTTTAGTGGTTCGAATACCTGGTATTGGCACTGCTGATCACGAGGTCGTGGGTTCGATTGCCACAGGACACAAATATTTATGTGACAACTATTTGTGTTTGTCTTAATTAATGTTTCTTTTGTATTATAAGTATGTATTTACAAACAAATAAAAATAAGTATTAAGTCCATTGTCTAGTACCCATAGTACAAGCTCTGCTTAGCTTGGGACTAGATTGGTGCTGTGTGAAATGTCCCAGGATATTTATTTATCATAAATGGCTTACAAAACATAATACAGTAGCCATGTTAATGTGCTCTAAGTACTAAGAGACAGGTGTCACACCCTGCCGCCACCCCATAAATCAATATCCATGGGGTGGACGGGCAGGTAGGCATCTAGGTATAACACCATTGCCATGGAAACGGGGGGGGCAAACGTGTCTAGTCTAGCAGGCTAGATTTAAACGTCGCCATAACAACGGGGAGATAGGGTGGCAGCTTTGATATTGATTCATTAGGTACGCCACCCTACTGCACTTCCTAGTATCGAGCTTGACGACGTCTATGGTTAGAGTACCGGACTGCTGATCACGAGGTCGTGCGTTCAATTCCCACAGGACACAAATATTTATGTGATGAATGTGTTTGTCTGGGTGTTTCGTATGTATTATAAGTATTTACAAAAAAAAAGTATGTATATATTATATTCATTGTCTAGTAGCCAAAGAACAACTGCCAGTTTAAGACTAGGTGCGTAAAATGTCCTTATTTAAAAAAAAATGTGATCACGTACGGGCTCAAATTATATAAATAAATCAAGTTTGAAATTACAATCTTACACGTCCGTCGTACAAAGTCGGGAAGTGTAAAATTAACGGTAGATAATAATAATAATAAAGAAACAGTTGTCTCCGAAACTATTAGCTTGATTATGAAAGCGTGCATGACCTGGCCGGGGCTCAGTTTGCTGGCTGTATGACAGAGAAAATAATCTCGCAACCGTCACACATAGGCACTGTAATGTATATTTTTCACATTAGTATTTAGAAAAAAAATTACTGTGTTTGCTATTTGAAAAAAAATTTAGAAAACCCCCGACACGAAATGTTATTTGTCATTTTGTGGCGGCGGCCATCTTGAATGTGAAATTTAGCATAGTGTATAGTATTCTCCTAGTTAAGCTCTTTCAATTGATACCCATATTGAGGGAGGTTGTGAAAAAATATGTAATTCATTATTTTGTGGCATAGAAAACCCCCAAAAAAACCGCGAAAACCAATAATACAATAAAAAAATAAAAGTAAAAAAAAAAACATTTTGAAAACGAGGACAAAACAAAGGAAGTAAAGAATAAGCAAGTGGTGGTCTGTGGTTTCTGCTTTTCCCTTTAGAAAAAGGTGTCAGCGTATGTGTCAGTGGAAAAATTCTGGCCTAGCATTCAAGAAAAGCAATAGCAAACTGAAATTTCTTTTCTCTTGAAACTTAAGCAACATTGATATGGTCGTTATAGAAATCAGTAAAATAGCTGGGGTTTCAGATTCTTTTGCATTGTATTTGTAGCTGTCTTATTTCAGTATTTTTTTCTGCTTTCTACTTTAGTTTAGGATAAACTATAGTAAATTAGAATATATAACTATCCACGATTAAGCCTAGCCAAGACTCGCAACGCTTTACTCTTAAAATAAATCAGATCTTACTCATCCCAAGAGTTAAGAAAGTCTGCATTATGGTCTAAGAAGATATTAAGTTTTTACTCTCTAAGATTTCTAGGACCTTCCCGTACTTGAAGGGGCTGGAAATGTGCTCAACATCAGTTGTTCAGTTCCTAGCGATCTTAATCCCTTACCCCTTTCGTCTAAGAAGTTTTAATTAGAAGCGACATCGTCAATGGGGACAGATTTCTAGGAGTATCTTAATATTTTTATGATCATCAGCGAATTGTGATGAAAATGAGATAAATACAGTGAGATTTCACCTCTAAAAGCACTAACCTGGCGATCCAATCTATCCTGATAATCTGAGCGTTATAATTATTCAGATCGAACATTTTTATCTCGTCTTGGTGGCGGCACTGCCGTGCTTCTACGTTAATTTATAATTATTTAAATTTGGAATATAAAAACACCTACCTACCACATTCTTTATGACAAGGTCACAGCGGCGCCTTTCTCGAAAACTTTCTACCCCGCGGTCGTTCAACAAAAACGTTAGTGGGTCATGCCACAGGTGGGGTCAATGACACAGTGACTCATCGAGATTAGATCATTTAATTCTCAACAGGGGATCGGGTGAATATAAGAAAAATTTCCGGGGGATCGCCTTGCGAAATTGAAATATTATATGTTTTCTATTGACTTGTTTCTTTTTCTTGTGTCGTGCAGCGTGATGTCTGTCTCATCAAACCGTTAAGCCCAGTCTAAGCTCAGCCCAGACTGATATTTATATTTGTCACTTTCTAATGTTGTCACGCCAGGACAAAATTAGAAATATCGACCTAAGGTCAATAACAAAAGTCTCTGATATACTCATGCGAATCGACCAGCAGAAGTGGAGATGGGCAGGCCACATGATGCGCGATAAAGTGGTGAAGTGGAGCAAGATAATCACAGAATGGTACCCAAGGGATGGGAAAAGAAGACAAGGAAGGCAACACACAGGGTGGGAAGATGAAATAAAATTTACGGCAGGACCAAACTGGAGAAGGGTTGCTCAGGACAGGCAACAGTGGAAATCTTTGGAGGAGGCCTTTGCCAAAGGGCACGCCGAATTAAGAGATTTTTTATAGATACAATTATAAACTTTGCAGTTGTAATTTCTCATTCGGAATAAAGGGCTTTATTATTAATGTTGTCACAAAAGAGACCGGGCTTATATAAATCCTCCTAGAACACCTTTTATAATACCTACGCTATATTTCACAATATGACATCACAATCTCCACAAAGGGTGAGGTGCAGAGGTATACAGTTCAATGGTACTTTTAGGTGTCATGTAATCCTCAACTCAAGACCCCATCAGCCTCAGGCTAAGGCCCCAGGCTCAGACTAAAGCCTCAAAACTGACGCGTCTGTAATCTAGTGGTTCGAGTACCGGACTGCTGATCACGAGGTCGTGGGTTCGATTCCAACAAGACACAAATATTGTGATGAACATGAGTGTTTGTGTTTGTCTGGGTGTTTCTTATATATTATAAGTAATTACAAAAAAAAAGTATTTAAGTATTATATCCATTGTCTAGTACCCATAGTACAAGTTCTGCTTAGTTTGGGACTAAATGGTACTGTGTAAAAATGTCAAAAAAAAAACACCAAATAATAATTTGTTTGCGCTAACTAAGCTAACGGGGCAGTTCATCTCAAAAAAATTGTGTAAGAGTGTTATCAGGAAGTCGGTACTCATTATCTTGTAATCGGTCATTGACCCCTGTGGCTGCAGCCAACAGTGCATTGTTATGAAACAATTTGTTATCGTTATGTACTAATCCTATTAAGCTTTTCTTTAGTGAAATTCTTTGTTCTCGTATCCTGTTTCTAGGTATCTCATTGGTTTAGCTCTCTGGTCGCTAGCGCGCTGAGGTCTTAGATTAGCTTCCAAAGTCAAGAAAAGTTTTACTAGGTTTCTCTTTGAAAATATTGGTAACAATTCTTGGATTTTGGATATGAATTTCTACCACTAGACCAGTACCTAGTTAGTTATTTATAACTGGCTTTCCGCCAGGGGCTTCGCCCGCGTGGTCTTAGGATTTCTTCTAAATTATAGCCTATGCTACCTACTAGGTAAAAACGTAGCTTTCTAATAGTGAAAGAATTTATCAAATTGGTCCAGTAGTTTCGAAATATATTCAATGCAAACAATCAAATCAATCCTCTTTATAATATAAGTAGGTACTTATATTTTATCTTTTGCTCTGTTACCTAAATTACAATGATGTTTATTTTAAAATAACAAATACCCATACCCTGAACAACTATTACCAACATACAAATATTTTCCGTGCGGAAATCAAACCCACAACACACGGCGCAAAAACCAACCGCTAAACCACTACGACGAACGTCCCTGAACTTAGGAACCGTATAAAGTATTTAATTGTTGTTCGCAAAAACTTCCTCTGAATGTTTTAAGCGAGTGTAAGTTTTCGCCTAATTGAACACGTGTTTATTGAGCGAAACGTGCCTTGGCGGCGCGGCGCGTGCCAAGTTCTTAGCCAAGTGCTTAGTTCTTATCGTAAAGAAGTAACAGGTAATTACCAACTTCGGCTTAAAGTCGTCTCTTCAAGCTTGCCATCAGATTTATCAAAAAGAACGTGCAGGAATTGGTCGCAACAATAGGAAAACTATATTCAGACGGACAGACAGACACAAATACATATACAACAAATTACATATCATTACATACCATCACGCCTGTGTTTCCCAAAGGGGTGGGCAGAGGTGTACTAATGTACACCAACATTTCGCCGGTATTTTTACGTCCCATGTAATAGGGGACGAGCCTATTGCCATCAACCGGGCACAAATCCAGACTCCGAGCTGCTACTGGGAATTTCACAGAAAAACCCAACAACACCGCTCGACCCGGGATTCGAACCCAGGACCTCTACCGTAGCAGTCGCGCTTGGGACCACTAGACCAACGACAGGCAGTCAAAAATATAGTATATTTTTATACTATATTTTTATGACAGATGAAGCCGGTGAAGGCATAATATTGGTGAGAAATACGTAGGTACTTATGTAGGTAATTTTCTGAGGCCTAGACGACTAAAGGGACTAAAAGGGACGACCAATGGTTACTGCTCTAAAAACCAACGTAGCCTACGTCAAACAATAGTAATTCTCTTAGCAAGCTGAAGAGGCAGACATAGCTGGTAGAACTGATGGCTGCTGGGTTCAGAAAGGTTCTTGAGTGGAGACCACGCACCGGAAAGCGCAGCGTGGGGACGACCTCCAACGAGATGGACCGACGACCGGTAAAGGTCGCTAGGAGTCGTTGGATGCAGACAACATACGTTGGTCCCGGTGGAAGTCTATGGGGGCCTTTGTTCAGCAGTAGACTCTTATGGCTGATATGATATGATGAATTCTCTTTGCAATCTAAAGTTCAAAACGACCTATAAAATATTGACCGCTGTCAGGTGTTTGTAAATAATTGGTGGAAAGCTAATAAGTACCATACAATAATATCTAGTATATATTCAACGTTTCTCCCGGATTATGATCTAGGTCCAGCGCATATTTCTGGTGATAAACACAGTTTTAGCACTTAATTAAACTGAGTTTCTCTCGGGGTTACGGCCATTCGACCCTAACCCTGCCCTTGCTCGGACCGGTCGCAGTGACCGGGTTATAAGCACAGTTAATATTAATATGCTTTTGGGTTGAATATGAATATACAATTTATATACGGTTTTGATTAACTTTACAATCTTTTATACTATAAAATATTAAAAGAAAGAGGTTTCACAATTTCACAATATAATATTTGATTGCAAAAATACTAACAAAATCTGTTTTAAAACGAAATCTATCAATAAAAATTATAAGGAATAAAAGTTAAATGTTAAAGTTAGGCTAAAAACTTATAAACTTATTCACGAAATATCAGAAAATCCTGGGATTCCGAGTTGCCACCAAAAGCAATGATAGCCTAGTGACATTGGACTGGCAAGTCAAAGGTCTCGAGTTCAAATCCAAAGCACGCAGCTCTGACTTTCCGAAAGCATATATTTCTCACTCCAACAGTGAAGGAAATCATCGTGAGGAAACCTGCACGCCTGAGAGATTTTCTCGACGGCATATGAATTCAGCCAACCCGCACTAAGCTAGCGTAGTGGGCTGTAGCCTAAGCCCTCTCATAGCGTGAGGAGATCCGTGCCCAGCAGTGGGACAACACGGGTTAATGATGATGGACATCCTTGATGACACCTTACTTTACAAATCTGATATTCTGTGGTATGTACTATGAATCAGATGGACATGAAAACTAAACACTCAACAAGAATACTTCCGTGCGACTTCTGAGAAAACTTTCATAGCATGAGTAAGATAATCTTGACGCAATCCCATCAATGTGAAAGCTTGGAGACACTCGAACCATTGCCAACCTTACTACCACAGTATAGAGTTGGAATTCGTTCAGTTTAAACTTTATTCGCTGTTATGAGAAATTTAGATTTTCCCAATGATGTCATTTGTGTCGTTTGTCCCGGTTTGGGATGAAGCAGAGATAGGGTTGATTTTTAAGGCGTTTTGTTTGAACGTTTTATTGGCAATTATTGTTATGATTCAGACTTTTACACTTAAATGTACCTATGCACTTTCTTTTCTTCTACCTGGGGATCCAGAGGTCCTGGGTTCGATTCCCGGGCTGAGCAGTATTGTTGGGTTTTTCTATAAAATTCTCAGTAGCAGCTCGGAGTTTTGATGTTTGCCTGAAAAATGGCAATAGGCTCTCTAATATGGGACCGAAACTTGGCGAACTTTGTGTTAAGGCACTATACCTACCTACCTCTGCCCAACACTTAAAGAATGCGTGATGGTATTAAAATTTACTCTGCTATCATAAAAACCATTCAAAACAGAAACATTTAGAACTAAGAACAGTTGTAACTAATCCGTGGCAGCAATAAGCCATCCCATTTAAATAAATTCCGAATTCCGTAATATGTGAGGTGTTGGCTAGCGGGCGGGTCGCATTCTTGCACCGTTACGAGTCCAATACGCAGTTAGTTGGGTCGTAATCGGGTCGGTGACGAGCCTGTGCGCCCGCGTAGACCGAGGCACGCGATATATCCGTGTTACGTCGATACGAGATCGACAGATGTTACCGTGGTATCGATTCTCGCACGCTATTAATGTTAAACGATAGATCGATAAGTGTGGCTGCATAACTGCTATATATTATAGTATAGTTAATAACTGTCTCCTTGGTCTAGTGGTCCCAAGCGCGACTACTACGCTAGAGGTCCTGGGTTCGATGCAGCAAAGTGTTGTTAGGTTTTCCGTGAAATTCCCAGTAGCAGCTCGGAGTCTGGATTTGTGCTCGGCTGATGGCAATAGACTCACCTTCTCTTACCTGACCTAAACATACCGGCGAAATGTGGGTGTACATTAGTACGCCTCTGCCTACCCCTTCGGGGAATACAGGCGTGATGGTATGTTATAGTTAGTAATAATTGCTACATAAATTGTTGTAGTTATTGTTTGACAGTGTAAAATAGACAGAAATAAGGTAATATTGGGCATGACAATCATCACCAACCCATTAATCGTACCACTGTTGGGCAAGGGCATTCTCTCAAAATTAGGGGGGTTAGGCTATAGTCCAGCATTGGCTAATGCGGGTTGGCAGACATCACATGTCGTCGTGAAAATCGCAACCACGCGGACGAAGTGGTAGGCAAAAGTTAGTTATATAAAACGCAGTTATGTAGCTTTATTGTGTACGGTAATCAACTGCAGTTGGCAGGAAGCAGTGGGCCCATGGTTAACTGTTTGATTAGTTCGTTTAACAGTCAATTTGTCTAACCAACTTGAGTAAATTTAGTACCACGGAACTCTAACTGAAACGCAAGTAATAGGTACCTAGTTATTGTTTTAACCCGGAAGATACTCAGTATTATTATGTACCTAGTATTATTATTGTCTTATCCTAAGTGCTGCTACGCTAGAGGTTCAGTGCCTCGACCATGAGTTTTTCTCACTAGACTCGCTAGCGACGCCGTAAAATATTTGTATGGAAAACCCTCACAGCGCCTCTAGCGGTTACGTAAGGAACTAAAATCTGCTATGAGATTACAGCGTTTCGATGCGTAATAAACCTATCGAAAGCCATTCGATAGAACTCATAGATGAGGGGCTGGTTTCGATTCCTCAGTCGAGCAGTGTCGTAGGGTTTTGCATGTTAAATTCCCAGTAGCAGCTCAGTCTGGCAATAAGCTCGCCCCTATTACATGAGGCCTAAACATACCGGCGAAAAGTCAATGTACATTTAAAAAATAATTAACTTAAAACATATTTCAAAAATAATTTATTATGTACATTTAAAAAAACATTTATTTCAGACTAAGATTTGTAAATCTAGTTATAAAATCTAGTTATACATTAATAGTACACTTCTCTTTCTGCTGAAACCTTTGGGGATATAGGGATACCTTGCTGGGATTGAGGGTTTTTCCGGACAGGCTGTTCAACATCAACCTCATCAGCTATCTCTGACTAATCGACGAATCTATCTGACGTCATGCGTTTCCGTGGGCGTTTACTTTCGTTAATTTTCGCGCACATTACCCATTAGCACAAAAATGGTAAATTCAAACAATGAGTTTCTCGTAACGGACCGTAGATGGCGTCACGAGTTACAAAATAACAGATAACTTCATTAAGATACTTTCACTCGACGTTTCAACAAAATTTACTTTTACTGGTACTCGCGGCTGCGTACAGTCACGAACATAATTAAGTGTACACTAGGTAAAACTCAAAAATACTGGTAATATTTAGTACTCTTAAAGTGAGTACTGGTAGAAATTGTGTTGTATTACGCACATATTTACGAACCATTATTATAGTGACATTGGTGCTATCAAAGTTGCAATACAATCGTTCATTCATAAAAAAATCTATTTAAGTTAGTAGCAGTTTTATAAGTGTTTGAGGATAAGGACAATAGAGGTCGCTACGTCACCTTAAAGCTTGTGGAGTGCAATAAATGTATTGAGTATTGAGTATTAAAGACGTAAGTTTAGAATATGATGGAAGATTTCGACAGGCGAGCGGAGCTTGCGATAGCTTAGCGGTTAAAGCGTCTGGTGTACCGAACCAGAAGACGCAGGTTCGAATACTGCTCGCCAGCCGATTTTTTCCTTAATAAAAAATAAGTAGACATGATGCCAAAGAAGTCTTATAAGTTAGAAATGGGCAATCTAATGGGCGGGCTTACTGTACATAGAAAGCCATACATTTTCAGTACAAACTTATACTTACTTACAAACAGTACTGACTTCTTATTGTATGGAAAAGGTATTATACAAAGCGAAGTCAGAGTTTTACTGGAAAGTTAGCTTGATATTTAGCCGTGTGTACGTGAATGCACCACATTCAGTGCACGGGACCGGGCCGGCACGGGACCGGGCTGGAACGGGATTGAAACGGTTCAGAATCAAAGCCTTTGTTTTTCTGATAGTGTTTCCCTTTGAGTATCTTTGGCGGTCCCTTAAAAGAACTAAAATTCCCCAGTTATCACCCAACAGGACCTGTAAACAAGTTGCATTTTGACTTTTTGACATTCGAATAGAAACAAAACGTATGGAAATGACACAAGCTTTCGACAAATCGGGCTGTCACTAATGTCATTTCCATACATTTTCTTCCTATTCGTTTGTCGATTCGAATGTTAAATTGCAACTTGTCTAGTCCCCCAGAACTGAATATAATCATGTAGATTACTGTAAATCGTGATCTTTCTTCGCACATGCACAATTAGCAAGTTAAGTGTAAATCGCGTTAGCTCGCGAAGATGCAGTAACAAGCTTGTTAGGGTAAGTAAGTACCTACGCATTTTAATATACACGCCAGTGATCCGGTGATTTCTAATTGCCTGTTCGTTTCGCTCTAAAGGAAATTGACGTCTGTCAGTGTGCAAACATCACAGTATGCTATGTACTTAGACTACTCAGGTGGTTTTCTCGTGACTTGAGTGCATTTTCAGCACAAAGAAGGTGTAAGGTTTAACTGCTATGAGTGCAACAGAGGCTTAGCCACGAGCCCCTACAAAAAATATCATTAGTTTCGGAGACAAAGGAACCACGCTCAGTGACATCGCAGCTATTATAATATAGATAGAATAGATTATTTTCTTCTTTTAAAATAATAACTAAATTGGAAAAATATGAAAAGAAAAAGTTTTTTTTTTGAGAATAAAGGAAACTCAATATACTTAGTACCCAATTTTTTGAGATGACTATAATTTCAGCTTTTAACTTGGCTTTTGCAACTGCAAAGTGGACCGTCCTGCCCCAAAAATTTGACGTCCCCATACAAAATATTGAACTATTGAGAACAAAGGAATACTACTAAACGCCATGGACAAAGGGTTTGCAACAAAACTAATATTAATTATATCTAATAGGTAGGTACTAAGGTGTTTTAGAATCACACGCACATCTTCCCAATTTGAACCCAAAATTGAGGTATAAAACTCTCAGAAGCAAACTTTTGTAAGTAACAAATCATCGAAAAAAAAAGCGCCGATTTGTTCCAAACATTTAGGCTTTACGACTTAAGTCTATTTAAGAAGTTTGGAACCTAAATCGCAGCTTAAACTCGCACAGTTCTAGAATTTTTAAAGACAAAGGAGGCACACCCAACTGCTGGATGGTTCCAGTCCTTAAATAGCCTGATCGATGAAATTGCAGCTGCGCGCAGTGCACCGGCCCATCCTCCTAGACGTGACTAGGAGGTGGATCATGCGCACTGGTGCATATTGCACCGATCGATTCAGGTAATGAGGTCCTGGGAGCGTGTTCCGAGAAGCGCCGACTGCATTTCACTGGGCGGCGACCGCGTTATAGAAATTTTCTCCTAGTAAACGAACCTATATTTAAAATTTTGGTGCTACCGCCTTATGTTTGGGCATCCCCAAATTTAGAGTGCATAGAATAATAAGTGATGACAGTCCGGGCATCTTGGTCCAACCTCATCACAAACATCAGTTACCAAAGATATTATGGCCAAATTGACACACGATTTTCACGCTACGATACTTCTATCAATTAATGTATAGATGAATCCCTTCCATACCCCGTTCCCGTTCAATCCATTCATTCCTAGTATTCATTTCTTATTTAAAAGATAGTCGTTCACTCACAAAATGGCGGATACGATTCGCTACCGGTACGAGCCTATTCATTAGATACTTGTGTTATGTGACGTTACCAATTTTACCGCAAGGGGTAAGAGAGAGTTGCACCTCGCCTATCGATCAAGCAAGAAGTTCCTACGTCATTTAAATATAGCTGCCCACAACCGTGAGTACCTTTCCCTCTTTTTTCTTTGTTCGATGACGTAAAGAAAATGTCAACATTCATCCTAGCCGGTAGGTGTTGTAGGTATACTTACTATGTCATTGGGGGCGGCTGAGTATTTTACATAAAGCGGCATGATCTCAGACCTCCACAACCTGGGTTGTTTTGTTTCTGAAGAGTTAAAATAGTTTTAGAGCTTACTGGGCTTCTGGCCACCATTAAGTATTGCCATAGGTATTCGTTTGATAACCGGGATCGACGACTTTACGTGCTCTCCAGTACACCAAGTCTTAATGTGTTAAGAATAGTCGCCTATCCATAAAATGACGGCGGCAAGCAGCTACACCTTGCCGCTCGAGTGATCAGTATAATGGTCTTATCAAACGAAGTACTTACTTAGAATAAAACAGGTCGTAATAAGTAAAACTACCTCGGTAGCCTAGTCTTGAGCGCGACTACGCTCGAAGTCCTCGGTTCGATTCGGAGGTCGAGCAAAGTGATGTTGGGTTTTTTTACGAAATTTTCAGTAGCAAGTCGGGGTTTCGATTTGTGCCCGGTTAATGGCAATAGCCATATATGGGAACTAATCGTACGGTCAGCAACGAAAGTCGTTGAACACGGCGAAAGTTTAAAAACATCACAGTACCAAAACTATTAATTAGATTTTGACTAAGGTAAAATATATAATGGTCCTCTATTATGAGAATTTGTACTGCCTTCAAGGGTCAGTGAATTCTGAATATTAAAGATGTTAAAGCGTTTTGAAGATTTCATAGTGTTCAGCTACTTTCGTTGCTGACTGTACCAGCGAACTGTGGAAGCATGGAAGTACATTAGTACAGTCTCGACCAAAAACATGTATACACTAACAAAAGTGCTAAATCGATTAAAGTATTAATAGAACTTTTGTGATATTACGAACACAATATTTAGGAACCAATACTATAGTGATATTGGTGTTATCACAAGGTTGCAATCGTTCATTCATGAAAAAATCGCTTTAGCACTTTTGTTAGTGTACCTATATACGTTTTCGTACACCCCTTCGGAGAATACAGGCGTGATGGTACTATGTACAATTTTTCCTCAGAGGAGAAAATCCTTGTAGATACTGTGATCTGTCTACTGTGTGGCTCTGATCCTCCACCGTGCTCGGGAACGGTGAAATAAGAAATTTATTAATATTTAGACTTTGTATATTTGGGAGCACTAAATAATTGTACATCACGTTGTGTCTGTGACGCTTCTACTACTAGAACATGCTAAATTTTTTTGTTATATAAATGCTTGACACTAGCTAACTGCCAGCTATATGAACAATACTAGCCTTTGGCCGCGACTAAGTTGATTTTTTTCTCCCATTTTATTGATACTCCGCTCCTATTGATCGTGTCAATGTCGATGTATGATGAATGATGATATATAGCCTTCATCTATCACGGAAAGAATTTTTCAAATCGGACCAGTAGCTCCTGAGATTAGCGCATTCGAACAAACAAATAAACAAATTCTTCAGCTTTTTAATATTAGTGTCGATATTTGTAGCGACCTTCCTATTCTCTACGGGGGGCTAGACAAGTTGCATTTTGACATTCGAATCGACAAACAAAAAGAATGGAAATGACACAAGCTTTCGACAAATCGGGCTGTCACTAATGTCATTTCCATACATTTTGTTTGTCGATTCGAATGTCAAAATGCAATTTGTCTAGCCCCCCAGTAGTACTGACTATACGATATTGGATCCATTTAATTAGCCTAAGTATTTACCGGTCCAGGGACCTTCGTGCGCAATGTAACAACGCCTTGGCATCGCCTAATGACTGCGTTACATACGCGTTTCGACAGTTACCGTTTTCTAAGGGAAGTTGCCCAAGTGCGGCTGACATTCGATCGCGGCTCGATTGTGGTTACGCTCTTATTATGTTTTGGGGCCGACAGGAGGTGAAGCTTAGGTACTTACATATATTATGATAATTTAACATCGAACATGATTATTTATGGAGTGCAATAAAAATATTGAGTATTTAGTATAAGTGACAATCACAGAATCCCTGTATCGATCAGAAGAGGTTCCTATGTCGGACCCCATCTAATGACCATCTACCATTTGGCCTTAGCCTTATTTGATAGTAGGTACGTGGGTATAACATTGACAATGACATTAGGCATTTGTGTGAAGAATACTCCATTGTAACTTGTGATGTCACGCTGTAAGTATACCTATTTGCTAAAAACTTTCACTAACATAGAACTTTTTTTATTCCCACTTTTTACATGACCAAGCGTCTTTCAAATGGAATTCTTTGTAGACTTTTTACATGCAAACAGCGCCAAACCATCACGCCTATGGTCGCTAAAAACTAACTTACTTACATGATTAAATACCATAATTAATCAATATATTTTTTTAATTGATTTAAAAATAAAAATAGTGGTAGCTAGGACAGCTACCACTATTTTTATTTTTAAATCAATTAACTACTGCATTGTATGCGGCTTTATATTTCGGCTCGGGTTTCGGCCAAAACGCTAATGTAGTTTCGGCCGGTCACTAATGCTAATTTGTAAAAAGTCTTATTTCTCTTTCTTTGGTACAGGTAAGTTTTCTTGCGGTTTCCCAACAACCTTGGAATTTAACAAAGTCTAAGGATTCGCGACGTCGTGCCGCGCCGCGTGTTTTTTTAAGAACCTTGAACGAAATGTTAAAGTAAGTTAAACAAATAAACCTGCGCACGTGAGTGAAGCCCAACAATTTTGACCTGTGGCGAGTTTACGAAATTCCTGTTAAAATGTCAGACATATTTGTGTACCTACGCACAAAAACCTTTATGATAAAGGATCGATTATATTATCGTAGGCAGTGTGTCTGTTCAAGAATGTGTTTTTTGCGCTGTTCCCGGATGGCTTTCTGTGTTGATGGACACAAAAAATGAAGCGCTATGTAGCGAGCTGTTTCCTAGTGGAGATGGCGCAATATTTATGTCATGTTGAGGAACCTGTTTTACATACTAAAACCACATGTAACAAACAAATGAAACAAATCGCAAAAAAGTGTACTTATCGACATTTTTGAAGAAAAGCTATACGTTACAATCAATCACAATCACAGCACGATGACAAATATCGGATTAAATAATAAATAAACTAATTTTACCTACGACAAACATTCACGAGGACACACATCTAAGAATTTCACAATAACTCTGTTGATCATCTAGTTTTCGCTGTCTCATGGTATCATTTTCGTTAGGTGCCTACTTATGGCGCTGACCCCCTACGTGCAAGAGTTAGTGATATTACTGGTGATGCTGGCGTCTCTAACGCTGCGGGTGCCTCTTTCTATCTTTTCAATAATACTTCTATATTTATATAATAAATAACCTAAATTAAAATTTAGAAAACCCCCGACACGAAATGTATTTGCCCATTTTGTGGTGGCGGCCATTTTGGATTTGAAATTTATCAAAGTGTATAGTATTCTCCTAGTTAAGCTCTTTCATTTGATACCCATATTGAGGGAGTTGTGAAAAAATATCTAATCCGCTATTTTGTGGCGGCGGCCATCTTGGACCGATTTTCTTCAAACATAGCTAAGAACACTCACGACTAATACACCTTTCAAATAAAAAAACAAAATCAAAATCGGTTCATCCATTCAGAAGCTACGATGCCACAGACACATACACACATACACACACACACACAGACATGTCAAACTTATAACACACCTACGTTTTTACGTCGGGGGTTAAAAAAGATATGATTGTTTAAATTAAATAGGCTCCGAAACTATTAGACCGATTTGAAAAATTCGTTCAACATTCGGAAGCTACCCTATCCTCGGGTTACATAGGGTATAATTGATAAGAAATACCCAGACCACGCGGGCGAAGACAGTTAGCTAGCTATTAAGAATAAAAAAAAATGTTACCCAAGATATCATCAAAATTCGTTATCACGTGTCGTAGCTGAAAGATACAACCTCATTTAGTCACAAACTCGTTTCAAATTTAATTCCCTAGCAACAGGAATCTTTATTATTATTACTTATTTACGCGGTAACAGCGGGTCAGTTGTCTCCACCGGAAGCGAGGGTGCTGCGCACTTCCGGCGCGAACGACCCAAAGCTGGGGACGACGCTACAGTTATGTCACTCTTATATACATCATTATGGCGATGATTCAGCAGTGAATTTCAACTTATCACTTTTTAAAGCCACAAGTGAATTTTGGTAACACTCTTTTTGTTGCTCAAACTACACTTACTGAATTTAATCGCGTACCAAAATCTTTTGACAGTCCAGACGTCTTCATAAAAAGTTTGTTTCTAAGCGTTTCTCACTATGTAGTGACAGTATTTGCCCCCCACAACACTGCTCCTTATGTTTGAGGATTCATGCAACGCAGCCGTGTCTACGTGTCCACTTTTGGTCCTAAGAGACGAAAGTTAAGAATATTCACTAACTATCTTTTTGTATTTTTTTAAGCATTTTCCATGCTAAGATTACAAGTTATTTTTAATGAAGGAAAAAATCGGCGGACGGGCAGGATTCGAACCTGCGCCTTCTGGTTCGGTACACCAGACGCTCTGACCACTAAGCACAGAGCGTCTGGTGTACCGAACCAGAAGGCGCAGGTTCGAATCCTGCCCGTCCGCCGATTTTTTCCTTCATTAAAAATAATATTCACTAAGCTATCACTGTGGTACAATTTTAAATAAACAGAAAAATGGACTGTTAATTCCATATTTTAATTTTTTACGATGAGAATCAATATGTTCCATTTTATAATCTGGTATTACAAAAAAGGTTGTCTGATATTACCGACTATGACAAACGCATACGAAGCAAGGTCCTTTACTGTAAAGCTAGACCTTACGGCCTTACCGAACAAACCGAACACGACCCAGAGATCGATAGAGAAAGTAATGATCGGTATTTCCCATAAAGAGATAGAATAACCAGCACAAAAGCATACGGAAGTCAGTAAGTGAATTAAATAAACCTTCGTACATTACCACTCTGAAATAGACATGCCCAGAACGTCTATGATGTGGATAGGATGGAAATTGAATAGTAACCGGAGACTGGTCATGGTGGTATCGTTGGTCGACCTCCGGCTAGATGGTACGACATCGCAAAGGTTGCGAGGAAGAAATCGATATCGGTAGCCTAGAGACCTGAGCCCAGTCTTAGACAGACTAATCAGACTCATGATGACGATGAAAGCCTATTAAAAAAAAAACTACTTACTTACTACAGAAATGTTTGTCTTAGTATTTGGGAAAAAAGTATTTGTAATATTTGGACGATAGTGACTGTCAAACGGATAGTGCCAGTTAACATAGTGCTAAAAGTTTACAACAGAACGAAACAGTTAAGCAATTAGTATAACAGTATGCATTATATGTTCAATCTTCTTACGAAAGATTTGCGGAACCTGCCCGCGTTATAATTGCTTAAATACTTCAGGGTATTAGGTCCTCATGTCTCAGAGAAAAATCCAGAGGAATCTATTATAATACTAATAGCGGTCTCTTTGGATTTCTACGCGACCATTCCCAGCGCCAATGATGCCATACTAAGAAGGTTTCCTCTGCGACATGGGATTAAACCATGATCCAACACTTGGATCTAAAGCGAATTAAGAGACTAAGTACATCTTAACTTCATGATTTTTTTAAGCGTAGAGGTTTTATCATAATAATTACATACAGCTGGCAATTCGGTCAGAGCGCCCCCGAACCGCTCCCCGAATTCAAGACAAGCCAAAAGATATAATTTTCAGTGAGAATTGAAATACGTTCTTCAAAGAAGTTCTAGAATAAATTTTACTAAATCCATTTATTAACGGTTCATTAGCAAATTATCGTCTTAAACTCCGGCGCTTTACGTATGGAACCATTTTGTCACGGCTGAAAGGGGCCTAATGAACGGTTATCATGGCTCACATCTTGTACATCTGCTGCCGCTCAACAGTGGCGTATAGCGGGAGATTTCTTGTTTGTATACATGCATAATAGCACAAAACAACGTAATGTGGGAGAACAAACTGGGTTACTAGTGTGGATTTAGTATGATTTCATGTAATGTTGCGGTATTTTAATAGAACCTCTTACCGATGGTCTGTTACAATCTACTTGGAGTTAAACAATCTATGATTTTAGTGATACGAAACGAAAATTAAATAGAATATCTTTTGGTCAAGAATGAAGTAACTATTAACATACTTAATCCACCCCTTTCTACTGCTATGTTCCACTGTTTTTAATGGATTATGAGAAGTGTAGAATTGTTAGTTATCGTTTCAATTTAATTATTTAATGGTTTTATATTAATCTAAATTTATATACTCTTTAGTAAATCTTATAAAAGAACTTCAAGACCAGAACTCAGTGATTCCTGGTCCTTTCGCTTGGTCCTGGACCAAAACGAATCGCTTCGGCATACGCGAAGATCATTGGAATATAAGTTGTCTCGTATCTCTTTAGCTTTTGCATGTTTAACATCTAAAACACAATTCTACCCATGTTTCCTAACATTAAAAGCGTTATTTCTAAAGAAATCGAAATACAAACGCGATATTCTCATTTCTCTCAGACACAATCTTAGCAATTTAAAAAGAGAGACGCGAAACAATATTTGACCTACATTACTTGGAAACGAAAGACGGAATGAAAGCAGACTTTACATCAATAAATAAATATGCAGAAACATTTAAGAACATTCTGATATTTTAGGGCTAGAAAAGGACCAAACAGTTTTGAGTTTTAAAGCTTAGAAAAATATTGGTCCTAGTTTGCTGGAATACTTAAAATTCTGAAACTGCTGTTTTCTGTTTTTGTAGTTTTTAATAATGGCGCCTTCAGAACGCCTTATCGAACTGTGAAGTGATATCTTAGATTTTTAGAAAAGACTTCATGCTGGGATCTTGAAGACATCTCTTCTCTTGATCTAGAAAAACATCAACAAAAGAAGAGGAATGGCAAATAACTGAAACTTTTAATTTTAGATGGAAATAAGATCGATGTGTTAAAATTTTAATGGTCTTCTGGCATATTGATCGGGTTTCGATCCTAGAGACCATTTTCTTTCGTCTTTAGATACGGTAGATGTTCAATTGAACCTAATTGGAAAGAGACTTCAAGTAGATAGCTAATATCGTTGTAACCCACAAATTGCACTAACAGTAAGTAAACACGAGATGAAAACTGAGCCTAGTGCAATCATCGAACTCACGTCCCATGAAGTTTGAAACACAAACCGCAGACAGTCACCTGCGACAGGCATCATCGCGACCTCAATACCCATAGGAAATTACCCCACATTCACCATCAACCGAGCGGAAAACCATTGCAAATAACATCCAAATACAAACAATAGTATAACCAAGAGCAACACACAAAAAGTAGAGAAATCTCAATCACAACTCTTACCAAGAAAGTGGTACAGTGAGCACTATGGAAAAATATATAAAAATACTAAAAACCAACCTTGAAGTAGGGAGAGGATAACACAAATATACAGAACATCCATTTTGATAATTCACACTGTAATGATTTTAAACACTCGCGGCGATTTCGTGGGGCGCGCGGTCATGGCGCGTGCAGCGTGGCGGGCTGTCGGAAAGCGACTGAGCGAGCGTCGCGACAACAGGTGCGCGCACGCAGGTACTTTCTTCCCGCCCCCCCGCGGAGCTTTCGCGTGCTGAATAACCAATTTCTGGCGCTCCAGGGTATTCCATACGTGTTTTGAAACACAAAATAATTGGGTTAGTAGGTGTAACTTTGTATTCTAATTACAGTGGATTAAGTTAGATTATAATAGGTATAATGGCGTTTGTTGTAGGCGTTCTTGTAGCTGTAGCGGTAATTTATCATAAATTTACTAGGCTATTAATGCCTTCAAACGATTTGAAGATCTAGTAATCTTACAGAGTTAAGATGATGCATCGTTTAATGAATAAAAGATAAATAACTTTACCTCCTTTTTGTGTTACACCAATACACTTATTATACAATTATATAATAGTATAATCTAATTATATATAACCAGTCTAGAAATTATAATGAAACAAATATTTTATGAAATTCTTCTATTTTTGTCTGACACAAAAATTCAGCGTTGATGTCTTTTGTATGGTGACTAAAAACCACAAAATGGTGATTAAAACGGTCACTCTCCTTTTCGTCTTGCTTATAATTTGACCTACTTCAAAAAAGGAGGAGGTTCTCAACTCGACTGTATTTTTTATATTCGTCCATTGCTGGACGCAGGCTCTTCTAATGAATGCTTATATTTTATTGCAAATACAGTGTGTTACATTTACATAGCTTTAAGTACTTAGTATGTATATTTTTGGTTCATATACTGATTTCTTTTTTAAATTTAATTATTGATCAAAATAAATTAATATATCTTCCGGTACTTATACATATATGATTTTTGGAAGCTAATTATAAACCGTGCTTTCTAAAATTTAATTGAAATAGGTATGTAACATTGATTACCTACATTACTAATTACTTAAATTAGATATTTTTATGCTTGATTTCGTCTATAAGTCAACATCAAAATATTTTGTTACAAGTAAGTGACTGAAAATCCTCCGTCCCCTAGATGGGGTTGAGAGCGTCCACATGACAATGTGTCCCATTTATGATCTTGCCTTGCAGGAATGCCTTGAATTATTTGTTGCTCTTGTGATCACTACACCCCAACGAAGTAGCTCTGCAGAACGTCAACAACAATTAATATTTGGATTAGATAAGCAAGAAAAAGATACAAAATAAAATAAATTGTTAAAACTTACGCGGTGACGAGCTCCGAAAGCTAGTAACCCCCCGGTGCACCGTGAGCAGGGGGTGGTCTGCGTAATAAGAATGGGTGTCCTACTTGAAAACATTTTTAACATTTTTTTAAGAAAAAAAAAACTATTGCATCGATTCTGTTACTGATTCTGAACAAACTACTTTCAGCTTTCGTACTCGTATAAACAAAACTAACGTTGTGTATCATCTCTAATTAGAACCTTTTTATAAATACTCATTAAAATAATTAAATAACTCATATAAATATTATAAATACTCATAATAATAGTATTAAAACCGGTTCTGACCTGCCCCAAAATAAACTTCTCTTACTTATTTATTATTCTGGTAATATTAAAAATAAACTCCAAATCAATCATCGGTCTCGTGGACGCAAGCGCAGCTGCTCAACGCGATGATCCGTTGCTTCGATTGTCAGATCGAGTATGGTATTAGAAACCGGGGATGGTAACCATTCTTAACACATCGAGACCCCTCCGTGCCTCGGAGAGCACGTAAAGCCGTCGGTCCCGGTTGTCATACCTATGACAATGGTTAGTGGTAATCGGCCAAAAAACCTGACAACCAGTCTATCCTTCGAATTTTGGTATTGCCCAGAATGTGGTTGGAGGTCTGATTGCAGTCGCTCCGTGTATAATACAGATATTCAGTCGCATCTGGTTAGACTGGAAGCCGACCCCAACGTGGACCCCAATAGACTCACCCAGTATACCTCATCATTATTATAGGTGTAATATTTAATCTAAGTACAAGGAAAAAAACATATTGGATAAACCATAAACCGTTAAAACAAAACACTACGGTTTTCACAAACCGGTTACCTCATTAACCCACAAACTGAAGCATCGAAAATTTCTTCAAAATAGAAACCAATTTGAAGTGAGAACCGATATTAATTCACTTTCTCGACGGAATCAATTCGATGGAGTTGCGTCACTAGAGATCGTGGCTGTTGCTCGTTTGTACTAATATTATCTTAAATTGGAGTACCATCACGCTGAACCCCGGTGGGTAAGCAGTGTTAGAGAAAAACAGATGACGAACGTAGCATAGTAGTGATATTTTTTTTATACCACTAAGGTACGCAAACCTGCTTACGGGCCGCCTGATGGTAAGAGGTTACCTTGTACGCTTGCACCCTAAAAACCTCTTAGAGGTGTATGGAGGATTCACTGCGCCGACAGTTTAAGGGAATATTCCTCTTGCTGTCAGCGCATCCTTAGAAGGAGCTCTGGCAGCCTTACTCACTGCAGGAACACGACCCACAATAAAGTGTATTATTTGGCTGCAGTATTAGCATATTATATTTTATAAACATTTTAGTAGAAGAAAATACGATCTCAGTCAAGTCTCGGTCTCGAACCTCATCCTCCTAGCCTTTTTCCCAACCATGTTAGGGTCGGCTTGCAGTCTAACCAGATGCGGCTGAATATCAGTATTTTACACGAAGCGACTGCCATCAGACCGCCAACCACATTCTGGGCAATACCGATATTCGAAGGATAGACTGGTTGTCAGGCTTTTTGGACTTTTTTGTCATAGGTTTTCGTATGACAACTGGGACCGACGGCTTTATGTGCTCTCCGAGGCACGGAGGGGTCTCGATGTGTTAAGAATGGTCACCCATCCACAGACTGACCTCGACAAGCATAGTTTAACCTTGCAGATCGATTGATCAGCATTGTTATAACTTAGCCACGAGACCCTCTCGGTCTCGAACCTATCAATCTAATAACAAGCTACTGGAGTTACTGTCTGTGATGTCGAATCTTAATTACCCTACTCTTCTTACTACTAAGATGACGTCAGACGTCAACAATGCCCGAGATGGTATTTTTGTACAACTAAAAATGTATATCTTTTCAAAGATATTTAGCATTTATTAATGCAAAATACGGTAAAAAATAACAAATTTATACATTTTTTATATATAACATTGTTGGACATATTTAGCGGAATGCATAAAAGGCCTCAATTAGCATGCAAACTAAAAACATTATTTAACTAAAATTGTGGAACAAAACAAAACAATTTAGACACAAACGTGAGTAAAATATTATTCCACTTTTTGTTACGCACCTCTAAATATGTCCATTATTGTGTGTCATGAGTAAAGTAGGTATATTATATAAATATAAAAAAAATAAACTAACAACAAAGACCATCACGCGTATTCACCGATAGGTTAGGCAGATGTGTTTCATTCATTTACCAATGAATGTACACCCACAATAATATCCGGTATGTTTAAGTCCCATGTAATAGGAGGCGAGCCTGCCAGCAACCAGACACAAATTTCGACTCCGAGCTGCTACTGGGCATTTCACAGGAAACCCAACAACACTTTGCTCGACCCGGGGATCGAACCCAGGATCTCTAGCGTTGTAGTCGCGCTTGGGACCACTAAACCCACGAGGCAGTCATTATAGCTAATAGTGGCTGCTATATCCTGGTCTATTGTTCAGTATTTTATTGTCAGTATCTATACTAATATAGATAAAAATAAAATTGTGTTTGTTTGTATTGAATAGGCTCCGAAACTACTGGACCGATTTGAAAAATTCTTTCAATGTTAGATAGCCCATTTATCGGGGAAGGCTATAGGCTATATATAATCACGCTACGACTAATAGAAGCGGAGTAGTATTGTAAAATGTTGCAAAAACGGGGGAAAAAATTATAAGATCACGCGGGCGAAGCCGCTGGCGGGAAGCTAGTAAAGATATAAACAGGATTTCTGGGCCTAATTATTCATTACGTTAATTGACGTCTCTAATTGTGAGTTAAGTCGGTTTAGTGTCTGTTCCACCATCTCCCAGTAAGTTCCCGTTAAATTAATTGGCAGATAATTTCATTCAATACTTTATTTATCCGGCGGTGGTAAGTGGCTAACCAGTACCTTTTTTTTTGCGACTGGAAATGCTTTATGCCCCATCACGCCGCCCTGGGGAAGGCGGCGCGGTGTGTGGGACTCCATCCTGAAAAGGACGTATACCCACTAAAACCAGACGGGTGTTCGCATCCTCACCATTCAGCCGGAGTGCGGGAACGTGTTGACATTCTTCCGCGACCCCAGCGGTGGCTAACCAATACCTACGTGAACCATGAGTTCTACTGAATGGCTTTCGATAGGTTTTTACGCATCGAAACGCTGTAATCTCATAGCAGATTTAATTTCTTGCGTAACCGCTAGAGGCTCGCGAGGGTTTTCCATACAAATATTTTACAGCGTAGCTAGCGAGTCTAGTGAGAAAAACTCATGGTCGAGGCACAGAGTGAAACAGGCCCTTAGTTTGTGAAGCTAAGTAAGTAGGTAATACAACATTTCTATTCATAACCATTCTCTAGCCCTAATCTAACGAGCGTCTGATAGTAATCTGAGTTACTATAATCTCCACGCACGCACAAGCAACATAGTTCTATCCCTTCAACATCTTTTATACTTAAGTATTGCTCAAATGCAGGGTTTTCCAACTATAGAGCAGTAGACCAAGCGAGGGTCACTATAGTAAAAGAGTAGTTAAAGAAAAATCTTACTATTCAGTCATTTAATGTCAAGTGCCTTCCAGTTTCACGATACTTTAATTTTACTATCCGTCAGAAATGAACGCATGCTATTGTTTTTCATACAAGTTCTTATCTAACCACTTGAATACTTAACTATAACTACTTGTTTTTTTCTCATTGTACCTACCTTTGTATTTAAACGCTATTAGGGAATGCACACACATGTGACTGTTCTGTATAGAGTGCACACAACAGGCAGTTTATTCAGTAGCTATAAGTTAAAACCTGTAATTGGCCTACTGTTTCTATTTTATTGTTTTTACTTGTTTGTTTGCTGTAGGTTTTCCATGTTAATAAATAAATAACTATTCGAATACATAACTTCGAAAACTTATGCTTCTAGCAGTTTTTTAGTTCCTTTGACATCCGTCGCAGCGCTTATCAGCGTAAATAATTCGAACTCTTTAGATTACGTACTCTATTATTATAGTGACTCGTGTTTGAGCTCCTTACTAATCTCAAAGCAAACGTTATCATCACATTTGCCACATAATTATTATGCTTTAAATCTTAGCTTACTTTCCGTAAAAGGCATTGGAAAACATCTTGGATACTGTCCAAAGAATGTCTTTGAAAACATGTCAGTTGCGTTTACTTTCCACATTTAAATTTTATTTACTACAACATAAACATACACATACCATCACGCCTGTATGCCTCGAAGGGTAAGGCAGTACCTTCTCATGTAGACTCACAGTAGTCGCCTGTGTCAGTCCCATGTAATGGGGCCGAGCCACAAATCTTAACTGCGAACTGCTACTGATAATTATATACAAGAATCCAATAACAACAACTACGGAGCTCTAAAGCAGAGATTTTTTAATTTCCCGAAATTGAGTAAGGCATTAGAGAGAGGTTAGATGCACGCAGGATGAATGCAACCCAATGATGTAGTATTAGTAAGGCAAGGCAGGCAAAAGGCTTCACTACGAAATCGAACATGCCTTAGGCGCCTGTAGGTACTTAAGATAATGACACCTATCTACCACTTAAAAAGTTAAGTACCTATCACCTGAGTGGAATCCCAATGGCAGTGCCCATTTTGACAGCACCTAATGACACTGCGCACCAAAAGTGGTCGAAGTAAAAGCAACTGATATCCGGCACTAAAAGGGTTTAGAAAATGTTTGACATCCATTTTTAGAGGTGTTCCATGTATCGAGGTGTTGTGAAAGAAAGAAATAAGATTTCTTCGACTTCACTTATTTATTACCTGACGATAGTCTTACGTAGGCACTGGGCGTTAATATGTATCTTCCTATTTAAGTATGTTCCGTTACAGCGTCTACTCGTAAAGTACCTAATCACCTAACTTGAACCATACATTTTAACGGAAAAAAGTAGCCTATGTGCTATTCCAGACTATAATCTAACTCTGTGCCAAATTTCATCCAGATCCGTTAAGTAGTTTTTGCGTGAAAGAGTAACAAACATTCATCCATACATCCATATATTCAAACTTTTAAATTTATAATTATTTTTTTTGGGGGGACATTTTTACACAGCGCCATCTAGTCCCAAACTAAGTAAAACTTGTACTATGGATACTAGACAATGGATATAATACTTATATACTTTTTTTTGTAAATACATACTTATTATACATAGGAAACACCCAGACAAACACAAATACTTTTATTCATCATCACAAATATTTGTGTCGTGATCAGCAGTCCGGTACTCGAACCACTAGACCACAGACGTCGTCAATATTAGTAGGAAGGTAAAGATATAAATAATATCTCATTTTCTTGATCAGAGATCTCAGCTCTACCACAGACTAACCGTCTGAGTCCTAATGAACGAAAATACATTAGGTACTTAGACGTTTTTTCATTCATTAGGTCGTAGACCCTGTCTTCAGGCCTCTCTTTTCCACTATGGGCACTGCCCAGGGCCCCCGATGGATAGGGGCCCCCAAGTTCCTGCCAAATCACCAATCGATAACCGATATTTATTACCGAAAAACATAATTAGGTATTTATTTCGAAAAATCTAATGACACAACACGTACTTGCTTATTAGCTGCATGCATGCTTTTGCATGCTCGAAGCTAATATACTTTCGCACGAAAATCGGTCTTCCCGATTTCAGTATGTTTAGAATTTTAAAATTCTTTTTTGTTTAAAAGTGTATATACCACTGGAGTGGTCCGCCCGTCGTGCCGAAGTGGCCTGTAACGCCTATAATACCGATGCCTTTAATACCGAATACAACATCTTTTTTTAAGACCATAATCTCGACGCTTTTAATACCGACGCCTGAATCGACGCTTACAATAATAGAAAGAAAAAGCTTTATTTTTTTTACTCACACAGATAAACAAAATTAAAACACAGAATTAATCGAGGCCTATCAAATACCGACAAAATAACCGACCGACGCCCATAATACGCTTATTATATCGATGCCTATAATACTGACCCCTATAATATCGATGCCTATAATACTGACGCCTATAATATCGGTGCTTATAATGTAGGAGTTTATAATACCGACGCCTATAATATCAGCGCTTATAATGTTGGCGCCTATAATGTCGACGCTTATTATACCGACGCCTTTAATACCGACGCTTATTATAACTTCGCCTCTAATATCGACACCAAAATCACCGACCGATGCCCATAATACTGACACCTATAATTTTGACGCTTATTATATCGGCGCCTATAATGTGGATGCCTATTAATATCGACGGCTATAATACTGCCGCGTCTAATAACGACGCCTTTTATACCCCCACCTATAATATCGACGCCAAAATGACCGAACGACGCCCATAACACCGACGTCTATAATTTCGACGCTTATTATATCGACACCTATAATGTCGACGCTTATAATATCGACGCTTATAATACCGCCGCATATAATATCGACACTTATAATAATCGAGGTTTATAATATCGACGCCTTCAATACCGACGCCTATAACACCGATGCTTATTTGTACCCCCAACTCTTATATCAACGCCAAAATAACCGACTGACGCCCGTAATACCGAAGCCGACGAATATTTCAACGCTTATTATATCGACGCCTATAATGTGGACGCTTATAATAATTGAGACATATAATACTGCCGCTTCTAATACCGACGCCTATTATACCCGCACCTCTAATATCGACCGATGCCTATAATTTCGACGCTTATAATACCGATGCCTACGATACCAACGCTTGTTGTACCCCCACCTCTAATATCGACGCTAAAATAACAGACCGATGCCCATAATACCCGATACAGACGCTTATAAAAATCGATGCCTATAATACTCCCGCTTCTAATTGTGACGTCTATAATACCGAATTACCGACGCCTATTATACTCGTACACCGCCTCTAATAACGACGCCGAAATAAAATTGTTATTATATTACATTTATAATACCATATTTTTTATAACGGCTATAGAAAAACTATTCATGAACAAATTATAGTTTACAGAATGTGGATAGGTAGTCTAGTTTAGGTTTTATGATCATTTTAGTGAGCGCCGGCGAACGCGCTCACGAAAAATTTGCCTAAAAAGTTTGCCTGACTAGACGAAAGATGACGGATGCGTTTCGACCTGAAAAATGGACGTTGATCGAAAGGAACCGACGGACGCCCATAATACCGAAGCCTATAATTTCGACGCTTATAATATCGACGCTTATAATACTGACGCTTATTATATCGACGCCTTTAATACATAAATCTTCCTATTGAATCATGATGCCTTGATGAAAACCGTATCAAAATTCGTAGCATGGTTTAGGAGTTAGCATGTTTATACAGACAGACGGAGAAAGCAACTTTGTAGAAATAAATAATAGAACTTTGCTCATCTACTTAGTTGCTTTGTTTGTTATGACAAAATAGTGCTCTGTCAACAAGGTCATAAGGGCCCTATTATCCTTAATGTGCCCAGGGCCCTCAATGGGTTAAAGACTGCCCTGCCTGTCTTTCTACGCAAGTACGCATGAGGTGTAGGTACTTTTTTGAAGCTTTGCCAGTTGCGTGTATTTAATATTCTCTAAATTAATCACAGTACCATCTAGCGAATTCTAATCAAACTAGAAGGACAAAGTTATCACAAAACAATGTTTTTATCATAGATTTATGGTAGTCATTGTCAGTAGTCTTACGAGGGTTTTACCGGTTTTATCCTACGTAACGGTAGTTAGAACACGTTAACGTTAACACAGGAGTCTTTTTAAGTATTCGTAATTGAACGTAGTATTTCTACATAAAAAATGGAATAAAGGTACGCAGCAGTAAGCGAAATCGGGGTGTGCAGTGCATGATATGGGTGTTGTCGATAATTATTCTATACAATGGCGCCTTGCAGGGTGCAGGTGCCCCTATCAAAAGTAAAAAGTCCTTTTAAAATCAACGTTGTTAAAATTAACCCACTTGCTATCGTGGCGCCACTATAATTTGACGCTTATCATTATAGACACTTCTCGAAGGAGGACCATGATCTCAGTCTAACCATAGTCTAACCGTGGCCGTACAAATCGTGAAAAAAAATATTTTTATCGAACAAATAAAAACGAAAGCTCAAGTAGTAGTAGTAGGCTATCGTTTTGTTTCATTTTAATCCAATAAAATTTATCTCCGATTTTTACGGCCGATTTGAAGTTAGCTCGTGCCAACTTCAAGCTGGTAATGCAGAGCAAGTTCATGTGAATGATGAATGGATGGACCTAAGTATGCGGTTCGATTTGATACATACGTTATTGATTCGAGTTGCTTCAAGAATCGAATGGTTTCGATTTTTTCTGTCAACTTGCCGGATCATTTAAAAGTCCGGATAGACGGGCGAGTAAGTCCGCCGTACTTGAGGCTCGGTGAGCTTGCTCACCCTTGTGTCACCGCAAGACCGGTAGTTATAAAACCACCGAATATGTTCGTCGGGTTGGCAATCTTACTCGGCTGTAACTGTGATGTCATTGCCACGAGCCACAAGTCTGGCAATGATGCCGGGTCTTTTTTAAGACAAACGCCACTAGTCAAAGAAAATTTATCAATTTTGTTATATAAAACAACTTCTTACATTAAAATATTTGATACCTACATACATTTTGCTTATCTGCAAATTTTACTTTCTGATTCTGAAGACATTTTGACATCACAAACTCGATATTTTTCATTTAATAAGAATATTTTTATTGTTTGAATTTGGGCTATCTTAGCGTCTTAACTTGGAAATAAAAAGTCCCTAAAAATTCCATCCCACTCATTTGCCCCTAAATTTGAACCACCTTGGGAACCCTGACCGGTGACAAGCTTAAATACCGCGGTCTTTAAAACCGTGCGTTTGTCTGGCGCTTTACTGTAGTTTATGCTCGCGAATACGTGTTGCGATTTGGACGTGATTTTAATGTCCTAGAACTCGATTGAAACATCAAATCGGTTTCAGCAGTTCAGTTCAGCACATCCCTAAAAAATTGCTTCGTTCCTTTATACTTTAATAATCTTTTATAGGAATAACTTAATACGGAACATTTTTAATATATTGGGTGTGGTTGTTCGGTTGTATGTATAATGTAAAATATTTAGTGCTTTCGTAGTAGACACATATCATATAAGGAATATTCACCGCCCCACATCCTACCTCATACCAGCTGTGAGCTCCCTGTGCCGCCCACCACACCACCCACGGTGCTGGCTGAGCATGCGTACTACGAATAACCTATGCGTAGAATGAAACGCGCAGCGCTGCGGCGCAGCCGAGCTGTCAGATCAATATTTTGCGAAGTGCAATGTGCATGTATTTTGTATATTTAATATCACAGTGGCAGTGTTTTGCGGCCCGGGCCCCAAGCTTCAGTCCTAAAGCGGCTGCCCTGCTAACTGGTCGTGTGCCTTCCTAGCTCCACTAACCTCTCTGCTAAGTTTTTCAAGCAGTAAATAAGACAAGTAATGTCTTCGGGTATGTTCTTCAGCCGTCTCGCGAATATTGTGAAATCTTGATCTACAATGGAACGCGATGGTTTGCCAGAAGACCCTGCGAAGCAGTGGCAGGTTCTTCTATACATAATCGCTTTCGAAGAGAAAAAAATTGACGGTAGGCGGAACGGCTTACTGGACAATTTGATCTATATCTTCAACCATACAGGAATTCGGTAAGTTCATAGTTTTTTTTTATTTTCTAGCGTAGAATGTGGCGATCGATACGGCGCAGGTCAACTAGAATCTAGATCTAGATTAAGAAAGTAGTTCATAAAGGAAGAGAGATGAAGTGTCGATGGAAATTGCTTTTGCTATTGCTATATTTTTTAGTTCTACAAACTTATGGCGACCAAGATTTTTCTCAACTGTGAACACAATGTGTACTATGTACTAAAGCTGCACTTGCGACATGAACTTTTAGTTAAAGTATTTATTCACTATTTTTAAGGATATTATGTTATTATTGTGGATGTTAGATGTTAGAAACACTGATTATAAGTGTAATCAGTGCTGGCTTTAGGGTAGAGCGACCTAGGTGGTCACCCAGAGCACTCGATCAGGGGCGCCCCTTGCATATACAATATACTCACATATAAATTCAAATTCAAAATATTTTATTTCAATTAGACCATATAAATAGGCACTTTTGAATTGTCAAACTAGTTGCACAGTTTCAAAAAGTGGGACTTATGGAGAAGAGCCGGGAAGAAACTCCATAGTTACTCTTTTAAAAAAAATATAGGCGAGTAACAATAAAATGTATATGTGTAATAATAGTGTGAGTATAATGCAGTATGATGTGTATGACAAAAAAAAAGGACAAAAAACAAACAAAAGAACATAGCCATTGCAGTAAGAGCTGACCAGTCCCGACAGACAGCACCCGTTCACCAGCATGACGTGTGTATCGGCGCCGTTTGACTCAACCATGTTGTAGGGAATAAAAAGACCCGACACACAATGCCACTATCAGCAGGACATTTAAGTGAGCATGACAAACTCTACCTCGGGCTGGTTATAATTATATTATACATTAATAGAATAACTAAAGCAACATCAAAGCTGCAGAATACTCATACTGTACAGTTAATAAAGTTCACTTCTCAATAAAAAATGTTACAATAAGACATACATAAAATCACGTAGCATAATTATTGCAATGTCAAATAGGTAATGATAATAATGATGCAAATTAAATGTCAGATTATTGCAATGTCAAGTAATGATATAAATTAAATGGCAGATTAAAAAAAAATCCATAATGAAATCAATAACCTGGTTCATTGGAACATTTCAATCCCAAGCATTTTTGTCATCTATATAATCTTTCACCATGTAGTAACCTTTATGATACAGCTTCTGCTTGACAACCGTCTTAAATTTGTTCATGCTGAGGTTTTGAATATCGCTTGGAATTTTATTGTAAAAGCGTATACATTGGCATTTGAACGAATTACTTATCTTCTGGAGCCTAGTTGAGGGAACAATACATTTTTTTTTCCTGGTATTAATATTATGTGTATCACTACGTTTTTTAAAGAGATTAATATTCTTATGTGCATACAGTAAATTCTCATAAATGTACTGTGATGGAACAGTCATCACATTAATCTCCTTAAATTTATCCCTCAGTAAATATCTGGGACTTAAATTATAAATTGATCGAATAGCTCTCTTCTGCTACACAAAAATAGTTTGTATGTCGGCCGCATTTCCCCACAACAGAATACCGTACGACATCACACTATGAAAATAACTGAAGTAAACCAGACGCGCAGTATCTACGTCAGTTAAGCTACGTATCGTTTTGACTGCGTATGCTGCAGAATTAAGCCTAAGCCTAAAGGGTGCCGGATGTGTGACTCTCCCGGGCTACCCAAATATCTAATACCGCGCCTGGGTATAATCAATGTTATTTTAGTGATAATTACATCACAGTAAATCGAATAAAGAAGATATTGAAATAATGTCGTAAAAAACTTCTAGAACATTCAAAACTACATTGAATGTTGAGAATATAAAAGCAGCTTCATACTTTATATGCGCATTCCATTTACAGCTTCTGAAATATTACGTCATACATTCTAATCTGTTTTACCAGAAGGCACCACCTTACATGATATTAGCATAATTTGCTGACAGTTCCAGTGCAGAATACCTATGCATATACAGTCCACTTATCAAGTGGACTCCATCTCCATCCATCCAGGCCCCCATCCATCTATCCAGGCCCCATCCATCCATCCAGGCCCCATCCATCTATCCAGGCCCCATCCCTCCATGCAGGCCCCATCCATCCAGGTCCTATCCATCCATCCAGGCCCCATCCATCTATCCAGGCCCCATCCCTCCATGCAGGCCCCATCCATCCAGGTCCTATCCATCCATCCAGGCCCATCCATCCATCCAGGCCCCATCCATGCAGACCTCATCCATGCAGGCCCATCCATCCATGCAGGCCCATCAATCCATCCAGGCCCCATCCAACCATGCAGGTCCCATCCATCTATCCAGGCCCCATCCATCCATGCAGACCCCATCCATCCATTCAGACCCATCCATCCAAACAGGGGGCCTGTTTGGATGGATGGATCCATCAAGTCAAAGGTCTAGTAGGCCAAATGAAGTCCAAATGCAAACATGCAACTGATTATTTCTCAAATTATGTGTGTCCTGTCTATCCATATCTATTCTGTCATCCTTAGGCAAGATGTTACAAAATAAACTTATTCAATTGCATTAGTCAATATCTATACATAAATATCAACCTACTCTGCCTACCCCTTCGGGGAATACAGGCGTGATGGTTTGATATATCAATACATAAAATTACAAATACATTATTTTCTAAGCATAGCTTAAAATCTAACAATGTATGAAATTACTGGCACAGCGATATGCAAATTTATTTAAGCTACTTGCTGTTGCCCCCCGATTTCGCTCGCGTTTTAATAAGATTTACATACTTTGATTATGCATTTAGTAAAAAGCTGTTATTTCAACATTACAAACTTCAGTTTTATTTATATGTACCTATAGATTATTAGCTTCTAAGTTTTATGCTGAGCTATTTATGCATTTTTATAATATCTGAGCAAATTCTTTTAAATACTCATATTAGCCCCCATTTAACAGACACATATTCACGGAATGGATGAAACAAATGAAGTTAACCTATGATAAGACGGCTGATGATGAATCCTCGGTAAAAAACGATGACATATCTCTTATATGGCGGAGGCGGGGTAACATCAAGTTCAAACAAGATGCGTTTCAAGAAGCCCACAAGTTATACACAAAGAGTGTGCTTTTTGCTAATAAACAGAGCCCAGTTTACTCTTTAGCGCTGGCAAACCGATCTGCTGCCTCCTTGAGGCTAAGAAATTTCACGGTGCGTATTATTTTTTGGATGTTGTTCATACTGCAGTTGGCGGTAGAAAAGTTGAAATATTTGCGTTGTTTGCAACAATTGAAATGAAGTTCATTGCAATGCAATAAAAAATTTTGCATTGAAGAAAAAAAATTTTTTGAGAGAACATTGCAGTACTTAAATCAACTTTATTTATAATAAAAAAGAAACTAACTCTGCTCACGGCAAAACCTTGAAGTTCTCACAAAAATACGCCAACTGAAGGGCGGGCATTAAATTGTTTTCCTTTTACAGGAATGCTTAACTGATGTGCAGCGGGCTTTGAACCATAACTACCCCGAGGAAAATCTGCATAAACTGTATCTTCGTCGAGCAGAATGCTTCATAGAGCTGGGTCAGAGACAAAATGCTATTGAAGCTATGGAGGACGTGGTTAGCCAAGGAGAAAAAGCAGGACTCACTGGCAAATGTAAAGGTAATATAAAAAAATTTAAACGAAACTAGTTTTCCGCCAGTGACTTCGCCAGCGTGGTCTTCAACTTTCATCCCCTTACAGCATTTTTTATGAATAAAAAGTAGCCTTTGCCCTTTCTCAGGCATTCGATACAGGCTTAATTATGGCTTGATAATGTTTTTAATGTATCTTTTTATTATGAACATGCTTCTTGACACGAGCTTATGTTTACAGCGGAATTCGATAAACAGCTTCAATCACTGAATACTAAATTGGCTGCTCTCAAGTATGAAATCCCGCCGGACGTGCTCAATCTACCAATATTGCATAACGGGGAGAACCCTAACTTTAAGAATGCTAGCAGTTCTGTGGTGCTATCGTAAGTACTAACCTGACTGACATTTTTTAGTAGGATTGTTGTTCTGAATTTTTAATATTTTACAGGTGTCTTTGAATTCATTATAAATTCAATACAGAATAGTTTAGATTCAATCAATGTGATCTATTCATAATCGTCCTTCACGGAAAGCTTATACTCAAAGAAATGTAAGGTGTACTTTTAGCATCGGAGATTTTGCGACTGCGTCGATGCTGCATCACGTTTTGGCGGCGCTCACGCTCAGCGTTCGATCGCAGTATCAAAATCATGCGCTCTCAATGTTGATGCCGAAATTATATGTCAAAGACAATTATGTTTTATTTAGATTCGTCTGCTTGTTCGAAGGATAGATTGAAACTTGTCTGTATCCAGGTTCAAGAAACTTAGACGCTTAGTAAATAACACAGTTTAATTTCTTTAAAAACTCACTTCCAAAAAGATATGTTTCATTTATATTTGAACTGAGTAGGTAAAGAGAGAATTCGTGCGTTTGTAAACATTTTTACAGCAATCAGTTTTACAACAAAAGAAGAAGTGTTGCCCACTCCTTGGGTGTGGCTCATGTCGATCAGTCACCCAAGCAGCCTGTCCTTTTTAGCTAGGGTGCTGCGATATGAGCCCCACTCAGGGTTAGTGACAACTTCCCTTTAACTACTGGAACAAGAAGATTGGAAGGTACACAATTAGAATGTGGTAATCCTCAAAAATCCTCCTTTAGAGCTTGTAGAAACTAAATATAAAAAATAAAAAATCTGTGTTACAAATTTGGCCATGGAAAAGTTAAGGCCATATTTTGGTTGAGGCCCATATCGATAAAGCACCCATACGCCCAGTTTCGTTGCTGCGAAATGGGTGTCATCCAAAGTATGTGACCATTAAGAACGAAGACTGGACCGACCACGTAGATGCAAACGACGCTATTAGAATGAAATTTGGGTAGCCTGTTGATATATGCCCTCAAAAATTAAGATTAGCGCATATTCACACACGCTCTATAAAATATAATGTATATTCACAAATGTTTAATTTAAAAAATGTTAAAATACTCACTTAATGCACAGTAAAAAAATAGCGATTTACCTAAAACAAAGCATATTTTAAATATGCGCTATAAAAATCTGAGCATATTACACATGCTTTATAAAATTCAGAGCATATTCACCTATGCTCTTTATAAAACCGAGCACATTCACTTACGCTTTGTAAAAAAAAGCATATTATTATATAATTATAATTATTATTCTTATTATATAAGAGCATAATATTAACCTATGCTCTATAAAATATAAGAGCATATTAACCTATACTCTTTAAAACATCGAGCACATTCACTTATGCTTTATAAAAAAATAAGAGTATATTAACCTATGCTCTATAAAAAATAAGAGCAGAGTAACCTGTTCTATAAAAATTAATAGCATATTAACCTATGCTCTATAAAAATCGAGCATATTCATCTGTTTTATAAAAAATAAGAGCATATCACTTCTTTACAAGAATAACGTGACATTCATCAAACGTCGTCACGCACGCATCTATGCTCTATAAAAAATAAGAGTGTATTGACCTATGCTTTGTGAAAAAAATAAGAGCATAATCATCTATGCTCTGTTAAAAACCAGAGCATATTCACATATGCTCTATAAAAATCAGAGCATATTTACCTTTGCTTTATAAAAAAATCAGAGCATACCTATGCTTTTCAAAAAAATATTCACCTACGCTTTATTAAAAAAAAACAATATTCACTTATGCTCGAAATCTTTGCACGCTCTTTTTCTCGTGAAATGGGAACTTATCATTTATAAAAGACATGCATGGTTAAATCCTAGCCTTTTACTATGTTCAAATAAAATGTTGCCCACAATTTGTGTCTAAATTGATGTTGACGTAGAAACTTTTATTCATAGCCAAAATGACGTGGTTGGGCGTCACGTGGTCGTGATGGATGAGGTCAAGAGGGGCGATGTACTGTTCTCTGAAGAACCATTCGCGGCTGTACGGCTGCGTGAAGAAGAGATGCCGCATCCGTTCTACTGCGACTACTGCTGCAGTCCTGATTCAGCTATGATTGGGTCCGTACTTCTTTATATTACACCTGGGGACTAAAAAAAAGTTAGATACTGAGTAAATTTTTGTGAAACCGTCTGTTTATTAGTAATTTCCTTAAACAACTGTACTTAAGCTGTTCAAAAATGTAATCATGTTTCAAACGAATTGTGGAAGCTTGTTATTGGCATTTATTTATTTGATTTGTGTACTATTTGTATTTAACTGTAAGTAATAAAACAAAATTAAAATTGGCCGATTCTAAATGTAGCTAGCCTTCTGTAGATATCGAAACTTGCCGCAGTGTGTGTCACAATTCACATGGGGAGAGGTGGCGGGTGGCAGCTACATAAGTTAGTTAATTTCAGCTTAATTTAATATTTAGCAAGCAGCGACGACTTCGTCACTGTTTCTGACGTCGCCTTAAAACTAGCGGAGTGGAAGAGAAATTTTATCTGTATAGCTTAGTTGACTGACATCCGTTATATCAAAATGACAAGTCAATTTTAGCATGCTGTATCGCTGTCGGCGACTGCCACTCTCCATTTGAGCCTAATTCGCTTGTTACTTGATCGTTTTAAGATGCTCCCACACCGAGAGCATTCGCCTGTAATGTAACATTTCGGATACGATTTTGAGCATGATGTTACAAGTATCCAAATATTACAGACATTCCACACTGTAGCGCTCGGTTCTCTCTCATGTAATGCTTGAATTAATCTTACAGGTTGCGCACTGTAATGTTCAGTTCTCCTCACTGACTGGTGAATGCTCGATTCTGTAACGTTACATTTGATAATAATAATAATAATTTTTAATAATAATAATAATTTATTGATTCAAAAGAGTTAATTTTACAAGATAATACACACTACAATATTCCATAAAATTTAAAGGCGATTTATTCCTGTGATGGAGCATCTTTATAGCACAAAATTGTCTGACCCATCAGTTGCTAACCACTTTTGTTATTGATCGTATCCTACTCAAACTTTGAATTCAAAATGGCCGTTGGTTTATGCCAGTTGGATAAACAAAATGCCATTTTGAATTCAAAGTTTGGGTTCCATATTATAATGTAAACTTGTACAGTTTATGCTGTCGCAATCAGGTCATATAATGCATCATTCATTTTTAGGTGTAATGATTGTTCACGCGTGGTGTATTGTGATGAGGGCTGCCACTATCTCGGCCGCGATTTGTACCATCGCTGGGAATGCCCCGGGGTAAAATCTAAAATATTTTCCGTGATTGGGATGGCGCAGCTTGCATTTAGGTATGACTTAAAAACAATATAAGGCTAGGATGTGCCACTCATCAAACTTTATCCAATATCTGACTTTAATGGTTCTGGGTAGTCATCAAATGTCATCCAATGCTTTCGATAAAAGTGACTTTGGGCAAAGAAATTTGACGCGTGGCATACCGCTAATGCATAAAAACATATTTAGAAGTAGTTTTAGAATGAGTTCTGTCTTTAAACAAATTCAAAAATTTTAGGGTCATGCTTAAATATGCTCACCAAGGCTTTCCGAGGCTACCGGAACGCGTTGGGATCCCAACAACGGCGGCCGCCCTAATAGCGGCGTATAGCAATGTTGATAAAATTGACATATACAAAAAAGACACAGTGTCTTTCTATCGCATGTTCAATCTGCAGTCGTGTTTGGGTACTTTAGAGAACGCCGACAGTATTCGGTATGCTTTGGTAAGTCCATTTACTATTCCGTATTGTAATATTACCTGTTCAGTGTTCAAGGTACTTTTCAAACTAAATACTCAAACAAGTATGTACAAGGTTTTAACTTTGACAGTACTGTTTTCGGGTGCTACAAATCTCTTAAATTTTATTTGACTACTAGTTGTATTAATGTCTGTATGAACAGAATTATCTGTGTCAAAGTATTCAGCGACAAACGCCTGAGTGTTACTTATTAATGCATGCGCATTTTTTATAGAAAAACTTTGTTATTTGAATGAATGTCGCCTTTTTTAATCTTGCGGAATATTTCCAGTTTTCATCCGCCGGCTGACTAAAACCCGCGTTTGTTTACCCTTGCCCTATGGTCGGTCCACAATATTACCTGTAGTAGTGATGGGATTCGAGTCCGATTTTGTCATGATTAATTTTGAGAAGTTCTACTCAAGTGAACGAGTCACTGGGGTGGTTTAAAAAAACTCGCTCAAAACTCGTAAAACACTAAGCGTAAACTTACGGTTCCGTGTGTCAAATTGTAATTAGTAATATGTATGTAATATGGAAAGTAAGTTTACGCTGATGTCGTCTCTGAATATTAGCCTTAGTGCACTCGAGACGATATCTTGTTTACTCGATTATTTCGCTCGAGTAAAAAGCGAGTCGAGTCGCATCACTAACCCTGTTGTTCATCAATAACATGCTAACTTATTTTCAGTCGTCCACCATGCTCGTTATGTATCTCGAACAAAACACAAATTTCTTCGATTATTTCTCGGATAGGGTCGGATACCCACTACCTACGAGCGAAATGAAACTCCTGTGCGCTGCGTTAATGTACCGCAGTTTATCCCAACTCATTATTAATGCGCATCTTATGATGGAGCTCAACATAAACCCTCCCACAGAATTACAAAAATTGAAAGACATCGAAGGTTAGTCTGGGTTTATTTTTAAATCTGAAGGAACACATGAATAAGCAAATATAAGTGAACTGAATTTCAATCAGACCTTAACGTCAACAAGAAAACGTTTCATATTAATATATTATAATTTTGTAGCCCCGATCGATCCATGGCGTAGAATAGGAACGGGTATTTATCCATCCGCTTCAATGATGAACCATTCCTGCGAACCGAACATCACAAATTTGTAAGTTGTCTTGAACAATTTTTGTCATTATATAGTTCTCAACGTTTTCAACACCCCCTTTAGGTGTTTGACACATTCAAGTTCATTCATTCATTCAATTCAATATTTGTTCCAATAGCTGTTTCAGATTTGCGATTTACCTTTAGAAATGTAGGTATGATTGTATATTTAAGGTCTCCTCAGTAAATAAAGATAGTAAAGTTCTTAAATAAAAATCCTATCCTTAGCATATTAATGCAAATGCCTTTAAAAACTAGGATCACAATTATCCAACGTACTTTCGTACTAAACAACCCTTCGTTTGGTGTCCAGGTTTTACAAGGGCCGTCTATACGTGAAAGCTATTCGTGAGCTTCCGAGGGGTGCCGAAGTGATGAACTGCTATGGGCCGCATTATGCGCGCCACTCGACGGACGTGCGGCGCGAGGACCTCCGCGTCCAATACGGCTTCAACTGTATGTGTCCCGCTTGCATCGATGAATCCAGAAAGGATTTTGTGGTAAAAGATTAAGAATTACTTTGATAATAATATGTAACAACCAGTATATCTTGAGACATACATAGCTTCAAGCCTAATCCTATTGGGGTAGGTAGAGACTATATTAAAGTACCACAACCAAATTACGGACTTTCTCGATAAAGGCAAGGTTAAGAGCACCCTAACGACGAGCATAGATGAAGCGAAACTGGTGTGCCAGGATCGTAGCAAGTGGAAATCTATAGTCACTGCCTATCTTGAAACCTAATCTTATTATATTTTTCTTATCAACTATAGTTATATTGACAGTAATCAGCTATTTTCTTGTACAGATGTTCTAGCTTCAAATAGACGCGCCTACTAAATATTAGTTTGCCGTCATGCCATATCTGGGAAACGTTGTAAGCGCTGAAATTACTTTTTGAAGTGGGGTAAAAGTTTGAAATTACCAATAAATGGAAATTAAATATCGAATGATGAATGTCTACTATAGTCTGCGCGGAACTTGTTAGCCGCGCCTTAGGTATGTGAGCATGGGACGGCGGGCGAAGTCGGGGGGACGGAGGGGCGGGGGCGCTTGCTTTTGTTCACAGTAACCTGCGCCTCACCCTCGTCCAAACCTGAGGCGCGGCCAACTAGTTCCGCGCGAACTGTAGTGCTGTATATTTCTACCGCATGAAAGTAAAAATACCAGTTACGATGTTCTTTCGGCTCGTTTCATCTGAATCTGGCATTTTCCCATTAGTCGCTGTTTTCGGCGTACTCATGTCCATCATGCAAGGGCCCCGTAACGTGGGCGGGGAGGCGCATGGTCTGTCACCAATGTCCGAACGAGTTCCCGCTGCAACGCGCACAGAACACAGCCGAAACCGCAGACGCAATGCACGCTATAGGTATTGTCACGTTTTATCTATGTAATTCGTTTCAAAACACGCCTGGCGTTTCATATTTTAAATACATCATTTCAACGGAACGTTCAAATGGGGTAAGGGTTGTTATCCGCGAACGATTTCGCGTGTATTTTTTAGCAAATTTAACTCTAGCTTTTGATTTTTTTATCTTTGGCTGTACAGAATGCCTTTTTTAATTCAGCTACTGTTTGACTTCGCTAGGCGTGTTTGGCTGTAATATATTTTCTTGAGTGCATTCAGAACTAAGCTAAGCTGGTAACGCCTCGACAAACACAGGTTCCAGATTGGTGGTTAATGAGCAAAAATATTGAGTAATAATTAATTTACTGCGTAACTGACACACACAGATGTTTTTAAATATTTATGATTAACTAAGTATTACTTAATATGAACAACAAAATTTATTTTATTATTTATATACATACTTAGGTTAAAAAGCGTAGGTACATAGTGGCAGTTACAGAGGACATAAACGTTTATTCAATATTAAAATTAAAATTTAAAACATTTTATTATTTATATTAAACATTATTGTGTAGGTATATTTGTGACCAAACACTTTTGACATCTCTGAGTGTGACTCTCTGAGTGGTAATTTTAATTGTAATAATGTAAGATATTAGTAGGTAGCTGAGTTCGTCTCACCATAGAGTGATTGCCAAGGCCAGAAAGTAATTGATGAAGCTGATGTCTTTTATAGATTGTACATAAAGTGCCTAACTTGATTTAGATAATTAATTTTATACTCGTAAGATAACTCCGGAACATATAAGAGAGGTAAGTGGTTGATTATATATATAACAAGAGCATATAATTAAAACCCGACTGCAAACAAGACAATTTATAAGTAATACACTAAGTAGGCATCTGATCTTATGTTGCTGTGGGGCAGCCCCCAGCAGGGTCAGGCCAGGCCAGGGTCGAAGTGTTGTTGGCTATACCAGCGTATAGCCAACAACACTTCGACCCAATGGTATCTTTTGTGTTGTCGCTCGCATAATAATTTCTTATTCTTCAAAGACGTGGTTTATGAAAACCATTGAAGTCTTCTGGCTTCGGGTATCCGTCTCAAATGAATCATTCGTTTCGTCACTAACGTCAGAATCACGTAGAATGTTTATTTTATTTATTAATTTATTAACCAACTTAATGTACTGCATTGTATATAATGCAGTAAAAGATCCAAAACAATATCCAGGCACACTCTTATGAACAAATATTGTGTTACTTATATAAATTGGGGAAAAAAATGATTATGATTGATTGCATATGCCAAATATAAAAATTAAATTACTTATTGTTGGGGCTTACTTTTATAAAACCTAGTCGCGAACATCTTGCGCTGATATTTTATTGTAAAAAATTATATTTCATCATTATTATACCACATTATTCCATACTAGAGTTTCATTGAGAAATCTGAAGCCTCAACACTTATTTATTATTATTTTTAAATTAAAATATGTAACTTATATACATATTATGTTTGTAATCCCCTTTCAATTTCCTTTATTTTGATACCTTACTCAATAGGTTTGGTCAATTCTATTCCATCCCAAAATCTAATATTTTTAAGACGAATATAACGTATAATGCCATAACTGTCGGAATCCATCCAACAGTTGAGAAGATACATACTAATAAGGAAATTTTCAAACATACATTCCCACAATAAAATACTTTTTTTGGCAGTCGGGTAAAACGTTTGAGTAATTTGATTTGATTTTGAGTACATGATTTGAGAATCTGACTCTGATTTGGCAAGTCATCATCAACCCATTGATTGTTCCTTTGCTGGGCACGGGTCTCAGTATGACAGGAATTGGCAATACCCACCACACTGGCCTAATGCGGGTTGGCGTGGCGAGGATAGGTGTCTGATAAAAAATAAAAAAAATATACAAAATAAAAATAATAATTGGAACAATCTAAATTTCAAATTCTAATAGGCAACTTCCTAGATCACTTTTAGGATTACGTATCCTTAAATTGAACTAGAGAATCCCTTTAAGCACGTTGACTGTAGAAATCACTCATTTGTACTCAACGGAGCACACGAAATCAAAATTACTCAAAAGGGATGGAAATAAATATATAGTCTGATTGGCACAATCTTTTGGAATGTTTTAATATATAAAAATTAAAATACATTCATTTTTAAATCGTTGAGCACCGTTGCCGGATTATTGTACAAATGAGAGCACAATAGCCTGACGTGCTGCACAGAATAGCTCGTCAGGGTAAACTGCAATCATCGTGTTAAATGTCATAATCTATCTGCCAAAATGACAGCTGTCAAAATATTTCTATCCTCTCGTATATGTTCTGCATTAGTTAACTGCAAGCGGTGCCGTAAGAAATTCAAGATAGCAGATTTTTTGTCAGCCTTCCGCAACGGTCTTGCTTACCTGATAACAGGTATGGTATCATTAATATTTACATGAATGTCTTCCCATTTTCCTGTTGCAACTGCTGTTGACTGCTCACCAAGGTATTAAGGTAAAGGTACTCTGAGGTGGGGTCTTTGAAAGCAGGAATATGCCGAAGTACCCAGGTACCTTTTCCTTGTCTAGTCAATTAATCAGTATCTCCTACCATCAGCTTTATACACGGTATTGCTTTAAATATTCATAGTTCCCATACGACGTTTTTATTTGTTTATTTTTATTCTAACATTATTTAGGTATTATTTTATTTCAATATTGTTTTGCGTATCGTATTATAGGTATGTGCTTTAATTTTATCATGTTCTATGCAGGAATAATGTGCTATTTTCTCAATGATTTCGTTGATTTATTTTTGTATAATGCGCTACAGCAAAGCTTAAGTAGATAAAAATCCTATCTACTTTCCTTGTAAGTTACTGAATGTCTGGAATTCTGGCCTTAAGGTGTATACAGAACATTAATTTGAATAGTCAAATCGGGGCTGACAAAGATGGCGATTCTATAATGCGACACAGTTTGTGTCAATAAACACCTTAAGACACGAAAATGGGTGTTAATTTTAAGAAACGTCTACAGAATCCCAGTTAAAGTCATTAAATTAAATGTTTGCATGTGCCCACAATTTTTTTAAGCTCATCGTCAAAACAAAGATAGGGTTGCCAACAAAAAAATAAACCCGATATTTAGTGTTGATATTGCTGAAAAGTCGATAAAAATTATCATATTCAAAGAGTATCAATATTATTTTTGACCCTACAATATAATCTGTATACCCAAACTTTTTCTGAACTACTTAACTTTTGTTTAGCTATGCGCGCGTCATCGCCAGAAGAATCCTGTGAACTGATGATGCGCGCGCATCGTTTGATGCAGCAAGTGTTGTACCGCCATCACAACACGTTGAGGAGAGTTGTCGATGACATGGCCAAGTTATATGCAGCTGTAGGTAAGTTATCCTTTTGTCAAAGGTACATTCTACCAAAGTACTCGGGTACCTTTTCTTTCTGTAGTCAATAATTAAGCAGTATTGTTTTAATCAAGGAAAACAGAAAGAATGGAAATGGCTAAAACAAAATAAAAAAAGTTAACTAGTATTATTATGCAGAAGACCAGAATGTCAGCGAGCAATGCAATTTAATTTTGCTAAACAATCTGTTTCTGTTTCATAGGTGACTACACGAAGGGTATAGAATTAATAAAACAGAACATCCAAAGCTTGGAGTACCAGTACGGATCTTTTAGCGTTGAGGTATGTATTAAGACAGACATGTCACTCATAAATAAGTATAGGAGCCAGCCCTTTGCCAAAAAGCGTAAACTTCGACCTCCTACTATGAATTAAATGTAAACCTTAAATTAAAACCCACGACCTCACATTTAAGTGACGAAAGAATGGAAGTGACCATACTCGATTAATGTTTTAAAAAATGTTATAGAAATAAATCGTAATCAACATTATTTGTTGTAACAGGTAACTAACGAAATAAGGAAGATGGCGAATCTCATGGTGGGGCGCATTATGTCATTTTTGGATAGATCCGATCCAAAGTAAGTTTACATCTTGACCTATACAATCACATCATCAACCCATTAACTTAGGCTATAGTTCACCAGGCTAGTCTAGTGCAGGTTAGCAGACTTCACATGCCATCAAGAAAATCGCTTAGAGATGCAGGTTTCCTCAGGATGTTTTCCTTCACCGTTGTAAGCTAGTAATATTAATTTATTAATACGCACAAGATTACGGAAAGTCAGAGGGGTGTGCCTTTAGATTCGACTCGAGACCTACGACTTGGCAGTCCAGTGGTCATACCTTCCTTAGGGCCTATCCTATCACTTGCTTGACATATACAACGTTACTTAATGGTTTGATTGAACGCTTCCCGGCGTCGCATCCGTTGTCGTTGATACAGCAACAAGCATAACTATATATAATTTTAAAAAACTCCCAACTTTGGAGCCTGACAAAGTTGCAAATACTAACCCTAAAATTTCATGTTTTGGTGTATAAATAATAATTGGGTTGCGGAGGTCTGATGGCAGTGTAAAATCGATCGCTCCGTGTAAAATACTGATATTCAGCCGCATCTGGTTAGACTGGAAGCCGACCCCAACATGGTTGGGAAAAAAGCTAGGAGGATCATGGTGTATAAATGTAGTATACAATATAACAAATACTCTTCGACATAATGTCGCAAGATCTAAATGATGTACTTTTTGAAATACTTCAGTTTTAAGATGTAAAATAAAACGTAGGTTCGATTTCAAAACATATTTAGTATTTTCAAACCAACACTGAATATTAGTGTTACCTCGAAGTTGAGATCATATATACATATTTATGCTTGTTACTGAACATGTAAAATTTTGCATATCCCTGCTCTAAATAAACAAACTTTCGTATTCACGAATCATTTATCCCCACGGAGTGTCTGGACAGGAAACCTATGGGTTTCATGAATGTTTCATGATGACGCTCAATCCTTGTTGCGTATTTAAATCTGCCAAACTATCACAACTAATTATTCTTAGGACCATCGATTCTGCACGTACATTTTCAAGAAATTTTATGTGGATCGATCTATAGCTGTGAATTATTGTCATATTGTCTTCGTTCAGCGTTATTTAAACGTTAGATAAATCAACAAGTGTGATAGATATTGACGAGAGTCGCATTTCCCTAGTGAGCGGCAGCCGGTGCTTATAAGAGAATGGACAAAGGAGACGCTTAAGATAGTCAAGAAGGCCAACCAGCTGATGGAACTCAACTTCGGCACCTGGCCGCAGATGTACAAGTCGCTGAAGTTTAACGAAGACCTCTTGGAGAACATCCTCGCGAGCCCGCGGTTCCACGACCACGCCGACTGTTTTAACGCTCGACTGCAGAACTTGAATATTGTGTAAGCAGTGCTAGGTGCACATTTTAGAGGGCTAAGCCGTGAGGCTTGGGATACACAAGCTATTCACGAGAAAGCATTGATTGTTAAAAACATTTCTGCTTTCTCAAGCATGCTTGTCATATCATGTGTATCCCAGGTCTATAAATATATGGGTGGAGATGGATGGGTAGATAGCCAGATCGAATTTGGTTAATTAGGCAAAATTATGTTAAGATGCGTGAGGACACAGGGTGATGACCTGTATGGAGGTTTTAGAGTAAGTATATGTAATTTCTAGATTTTTACAAAAACAAAAAATATTCTCTTTGATTTTTATCCTTTGAACGCCGCCGCCCGCCGCCGACTTCGAGCAAGGTCGTTGAATAGAATTTGGTTTATCAATCCTATTCTTCGAATTAATTACTGATTTGACTGACAAAATTTTATAAATAATAACGATCCTTTGTCATAATAAAATAATATCTCGGTATTGATAATATTTTTTTAAAACCCGACCTAAAAAAGACGGGGTTTTATAAGTCTTACGTGTATGTATGTGTATATGTGTGTGTTTATGTGGTTGTAAATGTGTGTGTGTGTGTGTGTTTGTGCGTGTGTTTGTGGCATCGTAGCTCTTGACAGAAAAACCAAACATTTCATATTTTTTAGAAATATCTTCTCGGTATTAATAATATTTTTAACCCCCGACCCAAAAAAGACGGCGTTTTATAAGTTTTGATGTGTCTGTGTGTGTGTGTGTATGTGGTTGGTGTTGTAGCATCATAGTTCTTGAACAGAAGAATCGATTTTGTTTTTTTTAAAGGTCGAGAGCGTTGTCATCTATGTTTGATGAAAATCTAAAGATGGCTGCCGCCACAAAATGGCGGATTACATATTTTTTCACAACTCCCTCAACATGGGTATTTAATGAGGGGACTGGTAGAATAATAAACAGATGATAATCAAATCCAAGATGGCCGCCACGACAAAATGACGAATTCCATTTTATTAGCATTTTATGTCTGACGTTTTTTAACATTTTAATTAATATAAGCTAACAAAGTTACGACTTACCACACGGATCTTATTCATATTTACTTTGGCCTTCCTTATAAAGAATGTTTCATGTGAATAAGCATCATCACAGAATTAGTAATTCAAAGAATCACGTTATTTCGAAAACAACAGATCTTTCGTTAGGTGGAATACACGAATCGATCTGAGACCCTTTGTTGTGTTAAGCACGTTGTCGGGAAGACCCTAGTTATTTTCAGTGCGTATTATTATTAAGATGTTGATAAGTTCCGCAAGTTGCTAATGAGCTGGAACCTTGTCTAATTAACCTCAAACTGACGTCACATACCGTACTTGCCGACTAATGGTGATAACGCATACTGAGAGCGGTTACGTCATATTTACGACACCAAGATGGCCGCCAGGCCCATTATCACTTTGCGGCGCTTATACACCAATCCGTCAGTATAACACTATTATGGAGGTGGTAGGGCTCTGTGTGGAGTTCGCCTGGGGAAGTACCACCGCATTGCTAAATATTCTGCCGATAAACAATAATGTCCTAACATTATTGTGTTTCGGTCGGAAGGGCAATGTAGCCAGTTGTAACTAGTCTGCGCGGAACTAGTTGGCCGCGCCTTAGGTATGTGAGCGGCGGGACGTAGGGGCCGGGCGCGCCGTGGGACGACGGGGTGGGGGTGCTTGCTTTCATTCACAGTAACCCGCCGCCTCACCCCCGTCCCTACCTAAGGCGCGGCCAGCTAGTTCCGCGCGGACTATACTGGGCACATGAGACTTAACAACTGAATTCCAAAAATGACAAGCGCATGATACCACTGATCAAGCAATATCAGTGGTATCACGCATTTGTCATTTTCGGACTTCACTTGTTAAATCTCATGTGCCCAGTCTTTAATTAAGCTGTAGTTGCCGCTTACTGTACTTTGTGCTTACTTATGTTTATTTGTCTTTTAAAATAAAAAGTGTAGAGTTTTAGCGCGTGAGACCGCAATTTTTCAAAGAACGCAGATCACATTATTTCATTGCCTCGAACTAAAGTTGGTTGTTTTTTGGTGATCACTTTTGCGTTGTTGATGATAACGGCAGGCGATCGAATGAGAGTGACAATTTGGTCTGATTGGATTTATCTATTTAGTCTCGTTTGGATGGCAACATGATAATGATAGGCATTCCATCAGTGATCATTATTATAACCGGTTAGCAGTAATATTGGTAGTCTAAGTGCGGTCTTACGAAAGAAGAAATCGAGAGGTTTAGGGGCAGTTAGGTCTGAGTGGTATCTAGTCTAGGTTGGTTAAAAATAGTTAGGACTAATAGTTAGGACTCTTGGTAAAAGAGTTGTGGTTGGTTTGGGGGTCAAAAGAATTCTTTAATATATAGCCCTTATTCGGCCCAAAACAATTTCTTTTTAGACTCATTAGGTAAGAAGTGCTAGTAGATGTGTTTTCGGGTGTTCACAGTTCTTGCGTCTAATTAACAACTGCTAATGCATTGAGTGGCAAAGTGGTCTGATCGGCTTTATCTATTTAGTCTCGTTGGGAAGTAACTTATTAGCAGTTGTATGTATAAGATAATGTGGTGTTAATGCGTCTGTGAATACGAAAACACGACATAGTATTGAGGGACATTGGTCCGAATGGAAATTTCTTTCATCTGGCCAGAAAGGGGCTTTCATTTCTTTTAAAGAAAACGGTTGCGTGCGGTCCGAATGGCTTTATATCTCAGTCCCGTCGAAATGAATGAGTCTTTGTAATTCTTTGATGCGAATCGATTGGGCGACGATGACTGATAACTACTTAAATACAACATGGCTATTGAAATGAGTGAGATAGTGGTCTGATTTGCTTTATATATTTAGTCTAGCTGGCTAGAAAATTGTATCAGCAGTTGTATATGGGTAACCTAAAGGTAACGTGATTCGCTGTGAAAATTCTGGATGCCAAAAACGCAAACTTATTTATATTCTTAAACTCGAGAACTGGAAGCTCTACAACTTGAATTTATCCTTTATACCAATAAATTATCCCACACTTCATAAAGTAAAATCCACCTCTTCATTTTTTTGACTGGACTTTCAAAAAGTTCCAACTATTGAGTGGTAGAGCCTAGCTGTAGTCTCCAGTGGACTGCAGCTTGTAAATGGGCTGGCTCGCCCGGGGAAGTACCACGCTCTCACAGAAGACCGAGCGCTAAATAGCAACACTTAGTTGCTGTGTTTCGTGCGGTGAGTGAAGAGTACCGGAAGCCCGTTTCACCTCCCCTCTCATCCCATTCCCCTCAAATCCCCCTTTAAGTACCTACCACTCCCTTAAATCCTACTCCTCTCTATTACCCTCTGCTCTTTATTTCCCCATCTCTACATCCCCTCCTCTATAATTATCCAACCATCTAACGCTGCTCTTTTCTTATTCCCAAACCTAACGCCCTTCCTTGCTTTTTCCCCAACCCTCTAACGTCCTTTCTCTCTAAATCCCCAACCTTCTTACCCCCTTGCTACTTCCCCAACCCTTTAGCACCCCTCTTCTCTAATTTCCCAATCCTTCAGCACCCCCCTTCTCTAATTCCCCAATCCTTTAGCGCCCGTCTTCTCTAATTTCCCAACCCTCTATCGCCCCTCTCTCTTTAATTCCCTAACCCTCTTAACTCCCCAAACCTCAACACCCCTCCTCTAATTCCCCAACCATCTAACGCCCCTCTTCTACAAGTCCCCAACCCTTCTCAATAATTCCCCTACCTTCTCACGTCCTTACTCTAATTCCCTTACCCTCTAACGCCCCTTGATCTTTAACTCTCCAATCCTGCAACACACCTGCTCTCTAATTCCCTTCCTTACTTCCCTTCTGACACCCATTTCTAATTCCCCAACCCTCTCACTCCCGTCCTCTCTAAATTTCCTCTTCTCTAATTCCCTCAAACGCCCGTTTTCTTTAATTCCCCAACCCTTTCAATCCCCTTTCTAATTCTCCAACTCTTCCTCCATTCTAATTCCTCTAATACTTAGCTTATTTCTCTCTATATAGTATTCTTAATACTAGGTATTTGGTTTTTCTTTCTTATACTATGAACATTTTAAATTTATAATGAATGTAAGTTTCTAGTTCGAAATAATAAGTATTGTTAATTGGTTAGGTTTGGCCGCAAATATGGAAAAGGTGGGTATGATTGATTATGTGAACTATTTTTGAGAAGGAATGAAGAGAAAGTAAACAAAATTATCATGAGGAGAAAGGGAGATTTTTGTTACGAGAGAATGTTGAATTTGGTATGAAGCGATTTCGGCGGAAACATGGAAGTGTGGCCAGGGAGACTAGAGTATTTTCCTAAGGTTTATTTTAAAATTAACTACTACATTACATTACTAAACCTTTTTTCTCTTTTTAAGAAGAGCCGAGTGGCAATTTAAAATGCGACGTTCAAAGGAAATTGTCAAATTGATCGTAATTAAGTAGTAGTATTAGATACATGTTTAAAATATATCAACCGAAGATTAGTAGTCATTTTATCTTATAAATGAGGGAAATCCCGAAAATAATTTTAAGTTACTTTCAGAGGGTGTCATTGCAACGTAAAACGTCTGTGTTTACCAGTTTAACACAAATACAATTTGGATAATACTTTTATCTTTTTAAGCAACCTCTGTTGTATTGACAACCTATTACAATATGAAGATCTTTTAAAAGTTTTACAGATGTACTTCTACAATATATAGAAAACCATTCTTAAATTTTGCAGAATATGATCTGATAAATCATAGGTGTACCAGTAGCGTTTTTCACAATATTTTATGATAAGTAGATGTCGTCTGTCGATGTGTTTTAATTTCTTCCATTCTATAATCGTAAACACATTACCTAGTTATAATTAAGTTCGTCTTTTATACCTATTTGTAACTTTAATCGAAAACAATCATTTAAAGCTTACAAGGATTTTACTTTTAATTTTTTAATGTTTTTAGATCGGTGTATTTACAATTTGTCATAATTGATGAAAACTGCATTTATATAGTTTGTGTCTGTATTCAGCTTGGTGTTAGAACAAGAATATACTAACTTATTCTTGTGTTTTGAATGTCTACTTAAAGTCAAATGTTTATCGATAGACGAAGTATACCGTTGAAAATTAATAAACCAGCGGCCTACTGTTAACGCACTGCCAGGTTTAGAATTCTTGATGTTGTGAACTATTATTGTTCTGTTGACAACTCTAAAATTATGGCTCCCGTAAGATCTCTATTGATTCTCATCAGATTTCTAAATCCCTATCGATCTCTTCACATTTCTATGACCCCGTAAGATCTCGTTTGACCCCATTTTATAACTGTTTGACCCCTCTTTACAAAACCTCGCTTAATTAATTTAGAAATAATTTTAATGTGTCTATTACTTATGTATAAATATGTCGCAGGTAATATGAAACCATCAGAAATTCCACTTTGCAACTTATGATAATAAGAGTACTATTCTACGATTACTATTATCTGTTCCTTACCTTCTCTTTAATATTTTCCTATAACTTCTTGCTTCTATTCTATCTCATCCTTTACTTCCTTTTTGCTCTGTTTAAAAGCGTCAGTTCTCCAACTCATATTATCAATGCTCGAAACTTAGGCTTTCAACGTCTTTATAACGTATCATCACACGAGACGCGACATCTGACCACGTGAAACACATGATGAAACTAGGCAGAACGTGGTGTTAGTTATTAAAGCACAAAGGCAAGAAAGGCTTGGAGATGATTATAAGATGCTATGACTGAGAAGTAAACACCGAAATAAGGAATATCGGACGGGCGGCAAGATGGGTTGTAGACTTTGATGCCATCGTGGATCGGACATAGAATAGATTGGGACAGCCAATCACGGAGTTATAGCCCTGCAGTGAAGTCGCTTGAGAAGAACTGTAGAGAAGAAGCAGAGGATAATGATGGAAACACCGAAATCCACATTTTATTACGTAACCTCACATCGCGTGACGCCTCGTAATGTAACGTCGACTGACGTCCTATCAAGTCACATTGCACCCAGACAGACGAGACGTAACGTGGTGTGACAGTTATATAGAACATAAAATCTGGTGTTTGAAACGACGAGGCGTAGATATTGAAGGCTTAGTATGCTCGTATAATACCACACCCCACCTATAATGACATAACCTCACAGTGCGTGACGCCCCGTTCCATAACTTCTATCGACGTCCTATTACGTCACATTGCATCTAGTCAGCAAACGGGACAGAACGTAGTGTGACAGTTATTAGAGCATAATTATATGGTGTTACAACGACTACTAAGGCAGGAGACTGTAAACAGAGTTGCACTGAGAACTATAGATACAAATAGAGTTGAGCTGAACACCTGGCAAGGCTTGGAGATGGATTGTAAAGAGAGCGTGAGAGAGCTATGGCTAAAGACGGCTAAGGAATACTGTCAGATTGGTAAGGTAAGTGGCAGGCTTTGATACCGTCAGTGTAGAGATTGACACAATCAAGAAGAGGCATAACCTCGCAGTGAGTGAAGTCTAGCTGAGTATGGTAATGATGAGAAAGAAAGACCAGAAAAGCTGTGACCGAGAGATGGCTAAGCACTGGAATAAGTAACATCAATCGTCCGGTGGCGAAATGGATGGTGGACTTTGTTGTCATCGCTGATTGAACGTGGATCAGACTGGGAGAGCAGTGTACGAGATTGGCACAAACGAAGAGTGATTCTGAGGATGATGATGAGAACCAGCTTTTATCACATAGCCTCACATCGCGTGACGTCTCGTGGTGTGACGTCGACTGACGTCCAACTACGTTATATTGCGACCAGACAAAAACGAGACAGAACGTGGTGTGACCGCTATTTAGGGACACAATAACTACTAGGTCTTGTGACTACTAGGAGTCTAGGACTAGACTAGGATTGCTTGGGTTAGGTTATACCACACGTCTCAAGTTCACATCGCGAAAGATCTCGTTGCTCGTCGTTTGACGAGTGACATTTAAATGATGTTAAGCACTAAGTTTCGTTTTCATTTTCCTGCGACATAATAACTGTTTCTGTGTCAGCTGATATACCTACTATGTCTTAGTAATTACAATAATGTAACGTATTTTTTGTGTAAATCACACCATTATTATAGTTGCTTAAATAAATCGCTTTCAAAACCCTTATTAGTTTATTTATTGTCTTTACCTAATGTCCTAAGCTTCAAATAAATTTAAAAAATAGTAGGTACCACTCGACTACCTGACCTCATACAAAGCAATCTTTAAAGAGGGAAAATTATGAAAACCTTGTATGAATAATAAGGTTTATGGCGAAATTGGTCACTTTTTTATTAAATATTGCTTCCTATATCTATCCTTAACTGAATCTTCGCCATGACCACACTGATACGCTTGAGACTTAATATAAGTAAGAATAGTTCTGATGACAACACGCAACATAATGGAGACCTAGATGGTCTGATGATGGAAGCGGAAGACAGTCGATAGAACTCTTGCAATAATTCTTTACAGCTTACAGCAGCTACAGTTCACGCCAAACTTATTGTCCGGGTTGAAGTTTGGCACGATATAACTTTAACCCGGCCGTAAAAATCGGAGAAAGAAAAATATTGGCTATAAATGATATCAAGTGACAGCCTACGACTTGAGCTTTCGTTTTTATTTATTACAATCCTCTATTTTTGTTTCTCCAATTTTTACGGCCGCGTCAAAGTTAGCTCGTGCCAACTTCAACCCGGACAATAAGTTTGGCGAGAACAGACTGTACCTGGGTCCTCGTGTTTGGGTCTGCAGTTAAATAGTAGGCAAGTATGTGAGCCTAAAAAAATATTGTTACTATCTCTAAAATTAATATTAACGGCAAATATGTTATCAATCGCCATTTATATCGTAACAAGCTTAACAGGGTTGTCAATGCCGCATTTACCTACTGTTGTCTATAAAATTGTCTATAAAATATAATATCAGACATTAGAGCCACTTGCATACCGATCACTAAACCCGTTTACCGGCCGCCTTGTATACCAATACTCTAGATCATTGACTTCAAGGGCCTGTTTAACTGTCTCTAGATAGCAGCTAACAGCCGGATAAATTAAAAAATCGAACTAATTTATCAGTAAGCTGTGAAACGTCCTTCATATCCTATTGGTTTTTGGGAGCTACGTTTCTTTTTTGTAGTGTTATAACAATAGGTATGTTGTAATGTATCTTTTTTTAAGTGTTACAACAATAGTCAAAATTGGGAGCCGAGAAGCGGAGGGTGTTTTATGAAAATTACAATCTGTACCTATTTATAGCGTTTATTCTTTTTTACATTGCACCTAAGATTAACTTACTTTACAGGATTACAATTAAGCTTAAATACTAAGTTCTGGAATGCCACGGCAGTGTATCAGCCATACTTTCAATATTAAGTACCTGTATTATTAATCTTATTGTTAAAAAATATATGCTGAAGGGGAATTCCCAGAATAAAGACTAGAGAGATGTTCTCCTTTTGGAGAACTTCGTAATTTACATAATTTAAATATACTTAGTAGAAAAATACAAAGTGTTTTATACAATATTATATAGAGCCCAATTGTCCAAACTCTAACACTATTCACTGAGACGTGCTTTATTATTTTATTATCATCTAGAGATTCTAGGGTAAGTATAGGTACCCTTAAAAATCTGATGATGATGCATAGTTAATAATATGTATTACCTAGGTAATGTTTTCAGTAGATGTTATCAATTTAGTAATTCCATAAAAAAAACTTCAACGTAAGACGTAAAATCTACGTTGCCGTGATAACCGCATTTATCAATTTCTTGGCATGGGTAAGTAAGTCAATCATCTTACATAACAAAAAATTGTGTCATTTCCGACCTTTTATTTTATTTATAACCACTAAAGAGTTAGCCTACCTACCAAAATATAATACTGCGATATCTTAATTGCTGAATAGGCTACATTACCCTAAATATACTAAAATAATAGTACATTACATAGGTACATTGGTGAATAAATTGAGTAAAATAAATCAAGTGCCACAAATCCTGAGGAAAGTTTTAGTTTTTATACTAGTATTTAATAAACCTAAATATAGAAAATTTTCTTTGGCATTTTCTTTGGAAAATCGTCAAAATCAGTTCTGAAACTTATTTTAGCAGTATTTATTTTCTACAGCTATAAGACTTATAGCAGATATTTAACCTACATTATTATGTCGAAATATAACTACATTTTACGGATTTTATCGCGTAATTTTACAATAAAGAAATTTTCTTTGGAAAATCGTCAAAATCAGTTCTGAAACTTATTTTAGCTACCAGTTTTTTTTCTACAGCCACCATATATTTTTAATTAACCTACCATCAGCCATTTCCTACATCCTTTCATCTGCTATAAGTCTTACTTAATAATAAGACTTATAGCAGATATTTAGCCTACATTAATTTGTCGAAATATAACTACTTTTTACGGATTTTATCGCGTAATTTTACAATAAAGAAAAACAAGTAAAAAGTAGTTTTATTTCAATGTCTATATTCGCGTAAGTGTCAGAAACCAGTGCCTCGACCATGAGTTTTTCTCACTAGACTCGCTAGCGAAGCCTAAAATATTTGTATTGAAAACCCTCGTACGTAAGGAACTAAAATTGGCTATGAGATTACAGCGTTTCAATGCGTAAAAAACCTATCGAAACAATTCGATAGAACTCATGGTTGAGTAAACATTATTATGTACTTATTACCTCTGACTCAGAGAAGATAATTGGAAATGTTTTAATACATCCAGTAATAAGGATGCATTATCAACCACTTTACAAAAATAGATTTTGTCACACCATATGTTTAAGTTTGCTATGTTCCTAGTGTAAATCGAAATGTAGCTGAAACAAAGATAGTTAAATTATAACTATAAATTATGTCCAACGAGAGTGACCAGGACGAATGTTGTCTTGAGCGTTGAACTTCATCTGGGCCGAAGTGGCGTTTGGTGGTTTGTTCTTTTGCTGGGCCCTGAAAAATAGGACAATACATTTTCCTTGATTGAACAACCCTTCATTAATAGTTCGTTCGGTGGGTCGCGGCCCAGTTAAGTTTGGTAATCATTGGTCTAATTAACAAAATCAACATACAGCTCAGTCAGTTGCAAAATGTCCACTTCACAAAATCTCTATAGGTATGTCTAGGTATAAATATGTAAATACGCAAACCGATCCATACTCTTTGGCCGAGCGCTCGAGGTCCCCGCTGGTTACTGTACTAGTAGTCGCTTTCATTTGTATTTGTTTCCGCAGTTCTGCCCAAGGGTCCTCTAACATTGAAGGCAGTATATAGTCATTTATATTGACCTTGCCTCGATTATAACTATTTTTGTTTGAATTGCCCTGTAATCATACAATAAAATATATTAGAGAACTACTAAACAATTTTGTTTACTACTATAGTAAGGGGGGGGGTGTACTGTCACGAGTAAAGAATTATAAACACTTACTCTTACTCACTTACTTTAGCACTTTCTAAAGCAATTTTTCCATGAATGAACCATCGAAACTTTGAGATAACACCAATGATATATATATATAGTATTTGTTCGTAATACCACAAAAAATCTTTCAGTAGTTTCTTAGGATAAAATCGCTTTTGAATTTTGCCTAGTGTAGGTATACAGTTTTTGCTCGTGCGTGACTGTACATAGCAACATTACTGTCAGTCGTGTCATGTAATACTTTACAAAAAGTCACTTTTGGACAAACTGACTTTGCTAAAGCTGAATGGTAAACAGAAACTTTTCCTACGATATTTGGGCGTCACTATCGACCAAAAGCTGTTGTGGAACTCACCCTTAGTTAACTTAAAAAAAATATAAATTACATAACTAAAAAAAAGCATAAATTGCAAGTAATCGATGGGTAGCAACTGAGGTGTAAACCTTAGAATTGCGCTCTAGTTATACTTTGGGCCGATTATTACTTATTACGTATGCAACTGTGGGATGGCCTATCAGCCATTATACAAAACGTAGACAGCTTGAGAGAACTGCCGGTCTTATTTGCCTCATGTCCAAATGCCCCATAACGGCATCTCTACATGTATTAGTACAAAGGGAGTAGAAAGCCACCATGTAACCGGCAAAATCTGGCTATCCAAAAACATTAAGACACTAGGACTTAATATTGGAAACGCCAATACTTGATGATTGGTAAAAGGCCAGTTACCTTATGTTGCTGGATGTGTAATCTGGTATACCGATGGGTCCAAAATGGGACAGGATGTAGGCTGCGCAATACACGGAGAGTAGCCCAAGTTTAACAACTGTGTAAATTTGGGACAACACGCCTCCATCTTCCAAACAGAAGTATACGCCATCATAGAATGCGGAAGCTAATCTGCAAAAGCACTACATCAACCACACTACATACATAAACTCAGATAGCCAAGCAGCTCTATTGGCACTTAATTCGAATGTCATTCCTTTGAAACTGGCATTGTTGGCAATGATTGTGTCCGTGAACCCGGCACAGCTGGATTGATTAAGACCAGACCATCTATGGTCGAAGTGATACTTTCAAAAACAAACAATAAAAAATAAGCAAAATTTAAAAAAAGAAAAGAAATAAACTCAAGTATTTTCTAAAATTAACAGCATCATCTAAATTAATGATGTTAAAAACTAAATACTCACTCTGTAACGACCTCTCTTATTCCTCCATTGATTATATCCGCCCCTCCAAGAACAAGAACCACTATCAATGGGTTCCTGCATCTCAAAGTATCTTCTTTGTTTGTACTGTTTCCATCTATTATAAACTGGTGGACTCTAGTGTAGGAAAGAAAATCATGAAAAATTGTGATTGTACATAGTATTCATGTAATAACTACTTTTTTATGTGATTAGCAAGAATCACGAATCATCAGTGTACATCTTGCAGAAAAAAAATTCTGCAACAAAATAGGAGTTGAATAATTTTTATCTCCTGAGTGTTTACTGATGCCAAATGGTAATTTCAACTATATTCCAACTAACAAATAAAATAAATAAATAAACCCTGGACATTTTTACACAGCACCATCCAGTCCCAAACTAAGCAGAGCTTGTACTATGGGTACTAGACAATGGATATAATACTTATATACTTTTTTTTTTGTAAATACATACTTATAATATATAAGAAACACCCAGACAAACACAATCACCTAAGTTCATCACATAAATGTTTGTGTGTTGTGGGAATCGAACCCACGACCTTGTGATCAGCAGTCCAGTACTCGAACCACTAGACCACAGACGTCGTCATTTTTTTTTATAATTGTGTTAAATATTGGCAGATATATTTATATATTTTTTTATTCTTCCATCTGCAATCAGCCTTAAGGCTTTAATCAGATTTGCTATTATTATGTTCCATTCATTTTGAGAGTGCACATCCTGTGATATGTACTCTCATATCTTTTATTTTCATCACTTCATTGAGTTTGTCAATTACTTGGAATTCAAATTCAAATAGCACTAACAGGAATGTTTGGTGCTTTTATTCTATTGTGTCCTATGCCAATTATTTCAAAATTCCAAATTCAATAATTAACATTCTAATACAATATTTAACTTTGTAAGTAACACTTCTGTGTATGTTTGGGCTCTTTGCCTGGTAACTGGGATCACAAAGTGTAAAACAAATTTAACTCACCCTCTACTTCAATATGAAGTTTTTTTGTTAATGCATGTATTTATAATAAACACTTGGAGACAAACACATATTCATTTGTGTCCTGTGCACTGGCCCACAGGTGGTAAAAAGTGGAGAAAAAGATTGGATTAACCTTTTGACCGCCAGCGCTTCGCCGTGCCCTCCACGCCAAGCCGACAAATTCAGTTCTTAAGATATATCAATAAAACACGTTAAAGTAATGATTTAATATGTTTATTTTGTATTTTTCTATGATCTGTTTCTTGGCATCTATAGATGTCGGTGGCGCACAGGGCACGCTTGCGCATGGCATCTATACATGCCATTGGCGTTCAAAAGGTTAAAGTTAATAAAAACGACAGAGCACAATCTCAAATAATCTCTCCAACTTCAGCCCAGACAAACTGATTAAAAAACTGTAGTGTATACTCACTTCATCCCCCCCTTGATTATCGCCGCCTGATGAACTACTCGGCACAGGGGCCTCATAATATATATGTTTTTGTTTGCTGTCCTGTATCCATTCCTTACGTACTGGCGGACTCATACGCAGAGGTATGAAGTCCTCAGACATTGTGACAGCGTACCCAAAATACCTACTTAATTTAATACATAAGAAAAATCTAAATTACATTTACACCACACTGCTGACTAGTCCACACTCAAATAATATCAATTCAACAGGACAACAGTCTTCGCTTTTCCTTCATCCTTGTGCAAATGGTTTTTAAATAGCAATTTGTTTGTCGAAGTCGAAACCAAATATCCAGAAAATCAGACGCTCAAACAAGTCAGCTAAACTTCTCTTTAATAAATTATTCATTCTCTTTTCTATTCTGTAATTTTCATAGTTCAAATATTCAAAATTTCAAACAAACCAGTCCTTATTCCACAAGTACAACACAAGCACGCCTTGAGGTCTGTCTGTCAATTAAGCAAAACAAAAACAAACTGACATTGACTATTATTTATTCTGTGGCACTGGTTTGGGTACAGTTCGCGCCAAACTTATTGTCCGGGTTGAAGTTGACACGAGCTAACTTTAACCCGGCCGTAAAAATCGGAGAAAGAAAAATATTGGATAAGAGTAATTTAAAACGACAGATTACGACTTGAGCTTTCGTTTTTAGTTATTACAATCTAATATTTTTCTTTCTCCGATTTTTACGGCCGGGTTAAAGTTAGCTAGCGCCAACTTCAACTCGGACAATAAGTTTAGCGACAACTGTAGTTCGCCTAGTCTTGATTTTTGCCTAATTTCCGTGGTAGCAATTTAAAAAATAAATAAATGGTATATTCATTTTTCGTTAGATATAAGAACAAAAATAAAAAATTTTGGTGCTGTAGGTGCTGTGCTGTTTGGTGGTGCAAAAAAAGTTATGGAGTCCAAAAGTTTTGATCCGACATGGAAATTAGGAATATTACAAGGAAATTATATTCCTATTGCAAGGAAATTAGGAGTAGGTATGTCATGGAAATTATTTTTCACGTATTTATTAACATAAATTTGATCAAATCATCGAATAAATCAACATTACAAGATAACATAGAACGTTGTCGAAATCAAGAGAATGGTTACTTCATTATTATAATACAAACTAACTCAATGAGACAAAAATAATATGACCAGTAATAGGGTTCATGGCGATAGGTTCATCAGGTAAAAAATACTGTCAAATTAATAAAATGGTATATTTATAAGTTTTTTTAAATGTAATTACTTATCATTATAACGTTTTTTAATTCACCAATCATCCAATATGGTTTTCTTTTAAACAGCTTTGGTTAGGAAAACCATATTTGTGAATAATTGATTGAATATTGTTTTAATTATGGCTTGTGAGTTACCTATGAGATATGGTTTGGAAACTACTGAAGGATTGGATGCATTGCTTGGACATGGAGAGGAGGGCAGAAACTGATAATGGTACGATCGAAGCACTACGAAGATTCGGGAAGTAGTAATTTAGTTAAAATATTTGCAGGTACTAGTTTTGCTGATGGTGGGCCACTATTAATAGATCACGCTGGTGATATTAATCAATTACTATCTTTGACTATCTGGCGCTATAGATTGTGCTGACAGTGGTTCATTGTTTGATTCGTGAGGGTTCGGAGGGAGGAAGTATCATCAATATAGGTAGTATCAGTCTTCGAAAGGACGTTAGGTCTCTGTGCGCATGTCACCGTTAGTTTTATCGTTCTGAAGAACTTTTACAAACTGGTGCCTTTTTCACCTTCCTATGCCACCTAGCACTGAAGAGCGTCCTCGGTGCTAGAACACATTCTACGGATCTGCGAGAACTGCTTCTCCAAGATGTTACTATCACACAGATTTCACCCGCGCACGTGTAAGATGTGGAATGGTCTTCCTGCTTTTAAAGGTCTGTAACGAATCAGCAATTCCCCCCGGCGTTGCAGGTGGCCATGCGCAAGGGCACGCCACGGTAGTAGCTATAAGGCCCATCATGGAGGAGTTACGAGTAACTGAAGAGCTGCCATGGCGCTCTTAATTTCCGGCCGAAGTAAGTGCTCTCGGGACTTGGCTATTTTAAAAAGTAACTGTGTCGCGTACTCTGGGAGCCCAACTCTTGGATGTTAACATTGCATGAACTGCCCTGAGGACACCGTCCAGGTGCCGTACACGCTGGAGGTACACACAAGCTTGGGCAGAGCCAGTGTCGCGATCTTATGGCGGCAGTTGGCGGTGATCTCTTGCTTCTGGCTGGATCCCTGGTCAAGAGCAAAAGTGCGTGACTAGCCACCGCCTCGGCAAGCAAGTTGGTCTTACAAAAAAGGTGGCGCCGAGAGAGAGTGAATTTTCCACCTTTCTTCAGATCCACAGTAGATGCACCAAACGCGCAAATAGATACGTTACGGCTTCAAGAACTGTGGCCTGTAGGCAGCTGACTTGTGGAGTCCACCACCTAGCTATGCAATGGTCCCAGTAGAATATCACTGAAAGTTGAATACGGTGCAAGCTCTCGCCCTTTGGAAGGGTCTAGTGAAAGCTGGAGCACAGCTTGTCATGGTCTAAGCGAACCCCATGGCCGTAAATATAAGGAAAGAGGTAGTAAGTGTGGTTTTTAGTCGGAAGGAGTTCCACATACCCTGCGGCTTCCTCAGTTGGCAAGGTAGACGATGAATCAGTATATTTAGTACCCCCAAAAAATAATCTAACTGAAATCTTTATATAGTTAATCATTTTTGTTTTATTTTTGGAATTTTCTGTATGAGCTAATCTATATTTCCCTTGTTTAACTTCCTCCTTGTGCTGTGTCTTCAATCTTCATATTTTTATGCATCCCGACTAGTAAACAATGTCTTTTCTCATATTTTCCTTGGCAATTTATAATTTTCATGTTGATTTTCAGGCCATGGAAAACAGGGAAATTAGTACCAAAGAAATTAGATTTAAGTGAAAAAAACAATTATAGCTACTAAACTATTAACTGCAAATACTGTTGGCTTAAATTGGGTATAGTACAATCAAAGACAATGCATAATTAACAAAAACAAATATGAAAAAGCAATTGTAACTCAAGAAACAACGACCACCGAAATTATGAAATCTTAAAACGAAAGTCCAAGGAGGGACATATTTATGTGCATGGCATGAAATTGAACAGAGATGAGCACGTAGTGTTCCGATAGGTTATCGCGGCTACCATGGACAAGTTGGAAAATGTAACTGCTTATATTTTAAACAAATGTGTTTCTTTAATACAAGTGCCGAACGAACAGCCCACGGAAATTATACTTTGCTTGTGGACAACTACAAATTGACATATAACTTCATACCGCTAATGATTTTATTAAATTAAACGTTATTATTTAACCTTTGTAATCGATAAACCCGAAAAAGCAAAACGGATACCTAAGAAACGCTTCTGAATTCAGATATAATTTTTTAATTAAAAAAAAAACGTGTCGCGGACAGACCAAGGAAATTAGAATTTGGAGGTTTGCATGCCCTAATATTTTTATTATTTATGCTTTTTTATGTTTAACATCAAAACCAAGTCAGAAATAAGGTCCACTTTCATAAAAAAATTGTGCGAGAACGACATAGAGCAATAAAATAGTGTTCGCCTGCCCGGACATGAAAAAAAAACACGATTTTGGCGAATTACCCATTTATGGTTTGGCTTTGGTCGTAGTCCTGGCCGAAAACTGTCTTAAAATAAAATTTCTTGATCTGGTTTTCACCATATAGTTTTTATTACGTTTTCACCAGTTTTCACATAAATAAATATATCTATGGTTTTCGTATCGTCGTATATCGTCTTGTATCGTTTTTTGTGTCACCAGATGGCACAACTATTGAGTGAGGTCCTGCATTAAAAAATTGTTAAAATGCGCGTGAACACTAAGATTAGATTTAAATCATTTTAATACAATAGAACCGCGGCGTAAACATATAGGCCATGCCACAGTGTTGCGCAGTTCCGTTTGGTACGAACAAAAGGGGAACATAAGGTGATTTTTGCTGCAGAATTCACCTTATGTCTCCCTTTTTTCGAACTTAAGTTTCTGGCACTTTTTTTCTTCGCTCCGCTTTTAAATTACTGACATTCATTGACCTGTAACTTATATTTGCCATAATTAATTTGAGTTATTGCCAAATATTCACAATATTTTAATTAGGAATAAACCCGCGTAGTAAACCCATGCCCGTAAGCAATGACATTTGATTTTTCGGAGACCCCACTCTACACATGCGAATTCCTAGGCGATAGCTCCCGTTCTATTAACAATGGTTTACACGGGTTTACATCACGACTCACGAGTAGAGGGAAAGCCGAAGGATTTACATTCTAGCCTATTTGCGTGGCAATGAGCAGGGACATGGGGGAATAAACTGGGAAATGCGAGAATGTAAACAGGTCATTTCCATTGACATGAATGACGGTAGGGCAACCGGCAATAAGAACGGCTGAATGTAAACGCACGGTAATACTTATTGTCAAACTGTTTTTCAACGTTGTAATAACCATGGAACTAGAATGATCTTATCATAGATACCTATTCAATTATATAATACGTGGTATATATCATATATACCTAGACTTAATAAGTCGATATTTCCATGGGCGTACCCAGAGGGGGAACCATGGAACCTGGATGCCCCGTAGATAAAAGTTATAGTAAGATAAAAAAAACCTTTTTCGTGTTGTGTGTAGGACGGAACAAACTTGCCCCCACAAGTTACAATAAGACTGGCAGTGACAAATTGTCAAAATAGAAAAATATTTACTATTTGTTGCTTTGTCAACAATCAGTTGCTACAAAAACGATTTTGTTGCTCAAACCGATCTTACAAAATTGACAACAATGCTAGCTTTACTTTGTTTATTTGTTTTGAAAAAATCGAGAGTGACGAGCTTATAAACACACCGGTCAGAAACTCGCGCGATCCCGGGAATTCCTATTGCCGATTTTGTAGGAGTCATTAACCAAGTTGAGCAACACAATTATTATATTGGATTTTGTTGATTCCCTAAAAATCGAGCGCTAAGCTAGCATGATCGGTTTATAAGAATACCGGTTCGTATACTCATCCAACCGTTACAGTGGCTTATTTACACTAGGGCCAAAAGAGCCATAGCCCGGAGCGCCAGGCTCCAAAGGGCAGCGCTAGCCGCACGGAGGTAGTAAGAAACTAATTGTAATTACCCCCTGTACTAACGTCGCCTGTCCTAAGTGGGTTCCCGCAATTTACGAGCTCACTTTTACATGAGACAACTGGAGGTAGTAACAAAGTAATTGTAATTACCTCTCTAACTAACCTAATCTGTCCAAGGTGGGTGGCTCAAATTTTCGAGCTCGCTACGCTCGCTCCTACATGAGACACCTGGAGGTAGTAGACAAAATAATTGCAGTTACTCTTTAACCCAGCCAGTCCGAGGAGGGTGGCCTCAATTTTCGAGCTCGCTACGCTCGCTTTTACATGAGACACCTGGAAATAGTAAATAAACTAATTGTAGTTACTCTTCTAACCAAGCCTGTCCGAGCTAGGTGGCCAAATTTTCGAGCTCGCTTCGCTCGCTCTTACTGTGTGAGATAACTGGAGGTCTAGTAACTAACTAATTGTAAGTATCCTTCTAACCTAACCTGTCCAAGGTGGGTGGCTCAAGTTTTCGACTCCTCGTTTGCTGACTCTTAGTCATCAATTTTAATTGCTACGTTAAGCAATTTTTTTTCTATTTATAAATCCCGGATAAATCAAGCGTTGAGTTAGCATGACTGGCTTATAAGAATACCGGTTAGAAATTCATCTGATTTACGGTTCTGAGTTTTGTTGATGACTTTTTTTTATACCACTAAGGTGGCAAACAAGTATACGGCCCGCCTGATGGTAAGCGGTTACCATAGCCTATGGACGCTTGCTACACCAGGGGTATCACTCGCGCGTTGCCGACCCGAAAAAGTCTAGGTTATGGAGGATTCACTGCGCCGACAGTTTGAGAAAATATTCCTCTTACTGCCAGCGCAGCGCATCCTTAGAAGGAGCTCTGGCGACGTTACTCACTGCAGGAACACAACACATAACTGCAGTTTTCTGTAAGGTGGAGGTACTTCCACAGACTTTCCGGGCAACAATAATAAATTTCATCATCCGTCATCATCCGACGTCCGGTTCTATTTTTTTATGCTGACTCTTCAGGCGTCAATAACCATTGCAGCGTAGAGGAAGAAAACTATTTTATTTGATTCCAGAAAAAACTAGAGTAGCGTGACCGGTTTATAAAAGGATACCGAGTTTCCGTTAAATATAATACATTTTTAATCGGGTTTGTGATATTAGCGGCTATAATCCGGTGGTGAAACAGGCCCAAGGCCAAGGTATGTGTTTTTTCATGACAAAGGTACCTACTAATTCTGAAACGGCCATGTCCTCCTGACTTGCGAGAGCACCATTGCTCATCTTCAGTTCTTGTCGTTACTTCTCCACGAGTTCGCGCGTTTAGAAATAGTTCTTCTAGTAAAAGAAAAATAGACCAGACGCTTTAGACCACTGCCTGGGTAGCCTGTGATGTCGAATTTCGCACATTCTTATTAATATTAAATTCTCACATACCATAAGAATGAACGTCACGACGTAAAAATCTTACTGTAAGAATCATAAAAGTCGTCAGTTCGTGACGTTGATTCAAATACGAATGACGAAATACTTACACGAAAAAATGATTTTACGATAGAAACGATGCTGTTAAAGCCAAATTAATGTTTTGTAGTTTTGTTAAGCTGTAAAAACCTCAGACCTACGTAATCCACAGTAATACTTGCTGATATTCAGAAACGAGACTCAGCATGAACTTATGCTTCCGTATGTCAAAATCGAGTGCTTACGTTCAAATTTGTATTCAGAGATGTTCGGAACACTGCTTAAACTTCGCGTAAACTATGCTAAGCCTAAGTAGTCAATATCGGTTACTTTAGCTGTCTAAGCAGTGGATCTAGCGCCACCCGGCGGACAAAGCTGTAGTTGTTTTTGGTAGTTTGATATATTTTTATTTACTTAGATTTATTAAATAGCTGTTTCATATCATTTTATTTAGTTTTTTTATAGAATAGATAATATGTCGATGTAAGTAAATATTGTTTGTCAATAAAAACTTTTTATCTTACCATATAACTTTACATTAAATGTGTATGTGGTGCTTTTATTGTGAAACCAAACCTACTTAAAAATATTATCATTAGTCTTAGACTGATCTAAGCCCGTCTTACATGAATATCGAATGTCAGCCTTAGATACAAACATAGGGAAACGAAAATAGACTGGGTTATGGCATCACTTTTATCCCAATTGTCATTTACCAAAGAGAAAAGTCGGTATTTTTATACATGTCTATGGTTCAACAAAGTGAGTAACAGATACACTTTTTTTTTGTCTGATTTTGGCGCCGAATTTGTGCACTTCAAAGTTTCAAAGTATTTTTAATCCGAGTGGCAGAAATTTTCTTGTAAGTATAAATTTTGTCTTAATTTCTTATGTAGACTATATTCTATAATAATGTAATAAACAGCATATAAAACAAAAAAATGTGTTAGTTTTGAGAGTTCAAACTGTGGGAAGTATTTGCCCTCAGGTACCCGTTTACGAAGTGAAAATATTGTCGAGTTCATTGTTTTTCGATACTTACATATTTAAAAATGTATGTAATTCGTTTTAGGAACGTACAAGTTCGAAAATAGTTTATTACTTTTTTTCTTCATTCAGTCGGTTTTTATCGAAAATTATATTATTGGTTTTAGGGACGTACTTACAAGTTCTAAAATGTCTGCGCTGCCCCAGAAAAGGAAAAAATGGTCGGTTATGGATACACATCATCTCCAAGAAATTGTTGATCATTTATCAGATTTGTCCGACATTGATACAGACTCCGAAGATGAGGTACAGAGTAGTTCTTCTAACTTCATTGCTTCATCAATGCAAATTAAGAAACAACTTACTACACCTATATCTGGACCAATTCCAACTACACAGACTGTCACCAAGGGTGTCACTGGAAGATCCTCTGTCAAAATAATAAACAATATTAAACTACCACAACAGTTCACTATACGGTCATCAAACTCGCAAAAATCTGTACTACCAGCAAGTAGTGGCTTAAAAATGATTTCAGTTACTTCAAAGTTGCCTTTGAAAGTACCAAAGAACCTGGCTAAAGATAAAATTATTCCAAATGGCTAAGAATGAAGAAGAAGAATGTTTCATGTTTCACTTTGTCCACAAGTGTTTTAAAAAAAATAATTTTGTTGTCTCTGCCCAGTAAGCAGCTCTGAAGATTTTTTAATTAGAATTTTGTTGTGTCCGTTACTCCAGCCAGATAAAGTTGAAAATGGACTTAATGATGTTGATAATTAGTAACCCAAGCTTATGTAATTGTGCCCAAATTTTTAAATTTGTGAAATTTTTTGAAATATCTAAGGCACAAATTAAAAACTTGGGCACAATTACAGAAGCTTGGGTCACTAATTATCTACATAGTTGAAATGTTCATTTTCAACTTTATCTGGCTGAAGTAATAAGCTGATTAATTTTGTAAACTTATGAGATTATATTTTATTTGATGATTAATTGCATCTTTTATTTCTTTAACCACAACTATACAATATCGCATTATAGATTCGAGTGTCTGTACAGACATATTAAGCATTAAAAAAACGATGGTTTTTATGGCAATAGTGTTTTGACATAATAAATCACACGATTAAATATATAATCTATACTTGTACTAATCTATACTATTATTAAGCTGAAGAGTTTGTTTGGTTGAACGCGCTAATCTCAGGAAATACTGGTCTGATTTGAAAAATTCTTTCAGTGTATAGATAGCCTGTTTAACGAGGAAGTCTATAGGCTATATATCATCACGCTATAATAATAATAATAATAATACATTTATTTCAAGTGCCAGACTCATAATAGTGTTAGTCACAAATTCCTTACATGCTATGTTAGTTAAACACAGATTATATTTTATAAAGTTGAATATAAAACTTCACCGCTGCAGCGTTACAGGTCCAGCTGAAACCCTGCAGCAGTGGTTCACAAATGTGCAGTCTAGCCTGCTAGCAATCATAGACAGGATGCTGTTGGCGCTGACCCGAACCCTATGCACCAGGGATGCACATCGCTTCCGCCTGACCGCATTAAAACAGTCCACACGAGCATCTGCAAATCTATGAGTCGAATATAAATTAAAAATACTGCAAGAACGAGGGAAAATTTCAACTTCTCCGGTAAAGAAGTGGCGGGCAAAGACAAATTATTATAAAGCTGAAGAGTTTGTGCTAAGTTTGTAGAAAAGAAAATTATTTTTGCGTTCGAGGCTATAAAATCAAGCTACAATCAATAGGAGCCGAGCAAATTGGGTGAAACCGCGGGGCATAGCGCCGTGTTACTTAACAACATCTCTGAGATAAGGGGGTTCTGCCAAAAGTATAAAGAGAATAATAGAGATTAGTAATGTAAAATTACAAACAGACATAAAAAATTCTGGAATACCTAGATAAAACCAAAAGTTATTACTAAGTAGTAGTAAGTTACTTTTTGGTCTGAAGGGGGTAAGTAGGGGTTTGGTTTATACGCCTACATTGGCATATAAACCAAACCCCTTTTTTACTTTCCTGTAATTTTGATAGCCAGTGGCTACGCCCGCGTTGTCTTGATAACTTTTTCCCCCGTTTTTTGTAACATTATTCAATTCTACTCCGCTTCTATTAGTCGTGGCGTGATAGTATATAGCCTATATATAGCCTTCCCCGATAAATGGGCTATCTAACACTGAAAGAATTTTTCAAATGGTCCAGTAGTTTCGGAGCCTATTCAATACAACAAACAATCAAATCTTTCCTCTTAATAATATGAGTATAGATGGGTACAATAAGAAATAAATCAATCCGCATGAGGCCATCGTGGTGGACTATAGCCTAACTGGTTTGCAAGTGTACACTTTATACAATGTGAGGGCATTGCATAAAGTGTACCTACACTTGCAAACCAGTGGAAGATTTAAGATGTAAGTGTAAAGGGTTTAAGAATAATCAAGTAATTTTAAATAACTATTTTGGATACGTTAACCATTTATTGACACATTTAACATCTAGTCTAGACAGTGACATGGAATCATTAAATAATATTGTACCTACTGAAGACTGTTGTACTCAAAGAAAAATAAACAAATAATTTATGTACTTGAAACTAAAACGGATTCTAAGTTACCAGTAGGTATTCTGATTTTGCATATTAAATAATTAATCACAAATATTATCTTTTAGTCTAGGTATAGTTTTTTCAATAAATCAAGAAAATTAAACAATTAAACTGAAGTTATTTAATTATTAAACTTATGCAACTTGCACATCAGTGGAAATTTGTAGTGTTGAATATAAATGAAGTGATTAAATTAGTTTTTCAAGATAATTACTGTTTATTGACACATTTAACACCTATAGCCTAAACAGTGACATGGAATTATTAAATAATATTGTACTGAAGACTGACTGCTGTACCTAACTACCCGGCGGAAAATAAACAAATAATTTATGTAACTAAAACGGCTTCTAAGTAATTAATAGTATTCTGATTTTGCAATCAATGCATTTTTAAATACTTAATCTTACACAATTAAATTAAAACTGATGTTAAATTTATAATAATATACTATATCTATTTTTTGCCCGTATTTGTTAGACACATTAGACATAAATTTACTGCAATACATATTTTATGACTAGGTGTAACTTACATAGAACATAGCCGACTGTCTACTGAAGCGTGGCTTCTAGGCGGCTGTGCCTACTTGTGACTTACACAAACACTAAAGAAATCCTGTTTTAATCCTGAATTCTGTGTTCATGTTGCTTTTTAGTCGATTTATCATGATTTCTCGTTACCCAGTGTCATTTTACGATTTATTTCGTAACATCTATAGAGCTACGCTTCCGTAGACTGTGGGCTTAAGGTAGACACATAACATCGAAATTTTATAAATTTTAATTATACTTATCCATCACCTCATCACTTCACCATCATCTCTTCATAACATCCAAAGACATTTTTTTTTAAATATAACATAGTTAACATACTATTATTAGGGACCATTTATCTTTGGGTATGAACTTTATTTTGAATTCATACAATAGGATTAAACATACTTTATGAGAATTCGGGCTGACACAATAACATTTATTTATTTTAAATAGAACGGCCGCGGCCAGAACCTATTCTACTTAGATATATAAAACTAAACTATTTCTGCTCAAAATTCAAACTGTTCAGTGTTTGATACTAAAAGCATTGGGTGTTTTAATTAACTAAGTTACATAAAGCAGTACATCAACACTATTCAATAGAAATATTATAATATGCGAAAACATAGTAAGCGTGGATAGGTCATGTTCAGTGTGGTCTCTTCTTTATATTCTCCGCTGTGGACCCCAGTAACTGCACCGCTGACAGTTGCTGTACATTGCCAAAACTAAGGATGAAGCTTTTGACCATACTTTCTTTTATTTACTGATAAATTCTATGTAAGCGACAAACAAGGGCACTGGCCACCTGATGGTAGGTAAGCGACCACTGCTGCGACAACAGACGAGTTGCTGATGATGAGATGCTTATTAGAAAATTTCTGCTCTTGAAGGGCCGTCGGTCGGCTGTTTTTTTACGATATATGTTTTAATATTTTGATTTTGTGGCATCTGAAAATATAAAATGACATAAATAATTACACGTCGGGGCTTCCCCAAGGGAACAGGCGAACAGAGCACAACGACACGCCAACGGCCAATGTCTCAATGGAACAAATCTAAATTCCACAGGTACGCGGCTGCTGAAAAACTTCTAACAAAAAATTAAGTGACACTGTTCTAATCTAAACCAAATTAGTAATTCGCACTTAGCAGCCGCGCATAACAGGTCAATCATTTGTAAAAAAATTACATCAATAAATCTTTTCACTAGACACTTGTAATTTTGTGTGCAAGGAACTTGAAAAGCAAGCTTTTACTGTGTGATGTTAAGGCCGTTAAGCCTGTGTAGTTAGCCTAAGGTAAATGTGTGTGTTTGTGTGTTGTATGTAGGAGGTTGTCCAAATTTACAGAAACATTGATCAGTAAATCCATAGATTCAGATGTCCCTATGCAATGAAAAATAAATGGAATGCATATGTATCAAAAAGTTGATACATCTGTATAAACTTTTTTATAAACGGAGAAAGGTTCGGTGTTGTCAATAAATATTGAATATTGCTACATGACAGAATACTTTTTTGTAGCTGAAATTGTAGCTAAGGGTGCCCGGTTAATTACCCTTCAAGGCAAAATTTTGAATAACTGTATGCCTAGCCATTTCTGTAAATCACGTTCGGATAAAAAAATAAAACAAAACAAAAAATTCGATACGATTTTCCATTTATCTAGACACTTTTCACAATAATGTTGAACAACTATACAACGAATATTAGCTTAGGTGCAGAATGTAAATTCCGCTAAAATATAAGGTATGTTACAATACTAGTTATCAAAACCAGACGGAAAAGACAAAAGTGGTGCACGTGTGATAGTTGTTCAATGTTATGGATAGTCGAACGCTGCGACGGAATTATGGGGACGTGTGTCCCGTGACATAATCTTGTCGTCGCACTATCTCAGCACGAGATATGCGACATCAAAATAATCGCGCCACTAAATAATCATCTGTTGTTAGCTTAGCAGAAGTACAAAACTAATTATGCGCCTCAAAAACCTCGTTTTCTGATACCAAATATTCTTAATTTCAAACGTATTATCAGCAAAAGCAATAATTTGAAGTTTTCCGCTTAGACAAAAACGACGTGTCGTTTGAAGCGGACCGCGTATGACCACACTGTATTACTGTATTTTAATGACAGTTACAACGTTACTGTTTACTCAGAGTCAAAACGAAATATCGATCGTTTTTAATAAAAATACGTTTAGTGATAACGAAACAATAGGGGCCTGTTTCATCACCTTCTAGTAAGTTAAATTACTTGGCAGTTAATCTAATATTTAAAATTCTCGTGTCGTTTGTTACCAAACTCCTCCGAAACGGCTGGACTGATTTGTAAGAAATTTTGTGTGCAAATCGGGGAGGTCTGAGAATCGGCCAACATCTATTTTTCATACCCCTAAATGATAAGGGCGACCCACCCCTATATGGCAAAACAACGTTTGCCGGGTCAGCTAGTTTCATAAAAATTTTGTTTTATTTTTTAATTTATCCAGAGGTGGTGAATCCTGCCCTCACTCTAATAAAAAATAAAGTAAAATATAATCCGAGGCTGCTGATGATAATAATAGAAAATGTTTAAATATAACTGGGGATAATCTATGTACGATAGCCGCAGTGTAATATTAATTTTGTACTCCTGTCAAGGCTAGTTTGTACCGTACATAGAAGGCCGATACAACTAATAAAACTGTCTGCCAAAAGCTAAATGATAGCTTCTAGCAGTTTTTCTGTATTACTGAAACCATAGATCCTGCGCGAAACTTCCCTAGTTAAACGTTTAGTAGATATTATCAGTATATTATGAAGTAGTAACGGTACTAAAACGGTAATATTTATATAGTTTAACGCTAGAAATGTCTAAAATGTATTATAATAAATAATAGTTAATCGGCCTTCTGGCTCTTGATACAAGACGTTGTGAAATGGTAAACGGGCCTCCAATCATCATTATAACCTCAACAAAAAAAAATGTTACTCCAGGTCATTCAACTTTACATCTTACTTTACCTAAAACTAGTTATAATAACTATTAATATTAATAAAACATCTGCCAAAGTTACTTCTAACTTTCGTACATAAATTAATATTTAATGAAATCGAAAGCATATTAGGAAATATTCCATAATTAAGGATTTTTTATCAAATTACTTGAATCACTAATCAGTAAAAGAAAGGTCCTGCGCCTCATCAGATTTTAGTCTTTAATAAATACTGTAGCCCATATAAAAAAAAATCAAAGGATCTATCGTTTACTACATAATTTGAGTTATCTCCCCACATTATTTATCTAAAAAATAGCATAATATGTAATGTATTATCGTGAGATAACTGTTGTGTGCGTATTAAGTGTACGAACTTTTATGTTTATGACTCCGGAACAAATAGTTTTTTGTGGGACCCGTACAGGAGGAACGCCGCTAAAGCAGCGCGCACCCTACATCTCCACATGGGGCACAGAGCCCTGACAGATCATGGCTGTAATCAGCGGCGGAGACCATGTGCAGTTTACAGATTAACGACGTCATTGAGCCTGTCATTTTAGTCTGTTTAAAATAGATAAATGCCATGTCCGCTTATCTGGTTAATTCGTAAAAGAAGAGGGATTCACAGCAGGTACATTACCGACACATATTCTACTTAGTGTTTTCTTTATAATTACGACTGCGTTCGGTGGCTGAACACATTGGAGACGAAATCTGTGATTAGAGGACTCGAAGGTTTGTTTAATAGTAATTAATGTACTCAACCACCCAATGCTTATAATATTAGTTGACGAGAAGCTGCCGGCTGTGTTCATAGGTAATATTATGCATATGGTCATAAGTAGCATATTGTCTTGTTACCTTTAAGCATAGGCTAACAATTAGCAAATATTTAGTATGTCTATTATGAGCATATGTATGGGTGGCTTGACAGGAAAAATTAAATAACATATTAATATTTTTGAATTGATCAGAACAACCGCGCGATCTGCACTGGTCGCTATGAAAAAGATACCAGAATGCAAATCTATGTACTCACAGTCACTTGCAGCAAAGAGAAAGTTAAGTGAGCCGCCAGCTTCCCGTCCATCACTACAAAATTTTATTTCCGTATTCAAACGGAATGTAATGTTCATGATTTAATTAAATAAGATAAACTGTACATCAATGAGACAAAGAGAGTACGCAATCAAAGTAAATTGCGCGGTCAGTACGGCGACAGGCGGTAGCAAGCGACAACACACTGTGCTGACATCGAACACATAAAGACAAACATCAAATTACTATACGCTGCGACAAACATCAAATTACTGTACCGCGCAATTTTACATTTTTTTTATAAGTTGATTAAGTTTTCAAAGTAATAATTCAAAATTCTGGTTGCGTATTCTCATCTGTAGCCTCAGTTTCATCATTACAATCGATTGCAATATAACTATTTGGTACAATCGACATGTAAACCGACATATCGGCATAGCGTCTAGGTTAATCAACTCAAAACGACATCACCCTCGGTATTGAACTCATGTTCTGTGGTAACATTACTTGTTTTTTATAATGATTTCATCGAACAAACAAGAAGATGACAAGACTTCATCCTATCAAAACAAAACCAAACAGAAACAGTTTTGGTACTTACTGTACCTATAATAATTAGTAGGGAATCTTCACAAGATTGCCACCAGAAACTCATAAACAATCAAATGTACATTTAGTGTACGCGTATTGGAGAGTTATTGTAACAATATCGTCTCCTGTATGGTAGTAATTTTTGTTGATGCCATGCCGATGGTCAGTTGAGACACACGTAAAGATTTAAACTAAACGCAACACTACTTTATCAGTGTAATCATCATCGTCCGGGTCCTCTTCCTCCTCCTGAAAATAAGGTAATAGGAAATAAAAATAAAGGGAGAATTAAATAAATCGTAATGTTATGTTTATTTTCATGCTAGGGGACATAAATAAATGACAGAGTTTAGGTATAAATATTGAAATGAATATAATATATGAATTAATAAAGAATGAAAGTGAAAATGAAAAAAGGTAAATAAAATTACGCACGGCGACTCGGCTGGGCAGCGTTCGGGAAACTTCGGAAAGTCAAAAGTCTTCAACCTGTGTGTATTGTTAGTGATGACGTATATGGCACACAGACGTGGTCACTGACTAGGGGTCTCATAGGAAAGCTCAAGGTCACTCAGCAGGCTATGGATGCTTCGTGTTTCTCTACGCGACCAAATCAGAAACGATGAGATCCGTAGAAGAACTAAAGTTGCCGACATAGCCGAAAGGATTAGTAAGCTGAAGTGGCACTGGGCGGGGCACATGGCTCGTAGAACTGATGTTCGCTGGGGCAGAAAGGTTCTTGGATAGTGACCACGCCTCGGAAAGCGCAGTGTAAAGGTCGTGCCACTGGTAAAGGTAGCTGGGAGTGATTGGATGTAGGCGGCATACAACCAGTCCTAGTGAAAGTCTATGGAAGACGCCTTTGTTCAGCAGTGGACCACTTTTGGCTGATATAATGATGGTGATAATGAAATAAAATTAACGTTTGGTTTGTGTACGATGAGACTACTATTCCTTACTACCCAGCGCACTTATTACACTAGATTATCCGTAACAGATGTGCTTACTAAATGTTAATAAATAACAATTGTTCTATAATTTTCCCAAAATTACAAGTAATAGGCATGATGACTGATTTTGAAAAAGTACTCCACGATGTTTTTACACATCTACTTTATACAAAATAACTCATATTTTTTGAAAAAAATATGATTTTGAAGGTAAAATAGCCTTATAAAAAACACAATTTAAATTCCGCGCTAAAACGCTAGAATAGCAATGGCGTCTATGACGTCGATCTTCTGTAAACACTTGACAAGTGACAATTTACAGTTGAGGTTAAAAGTTTGTTCTGATCATATTTTGATAATATTTTGTGCAATAATCATGAATCATAATGTGTATCTGCCAGACAACCTTATGGTGATGTAGACATAATAAAGTAATAAAAGTAGATGCGCATTAGGCCCTAAAAAAAGTACTCGATACTTTGAAGTATCGCTACTTTTGTTTACATAATTTTATGAGTACGATAATTTTTATTTGACACTATTTATGAGTATAGTATCGATATTTTCGATTCGATATCGTGTCCCTATTTATACGACAGACAGAATACAAAATTAATTGCTCAAAGGCCAAGGAGCCATGACAAAGAATTTACAAACAAAATGAAGATGATATTTGTTTTGAGAAGATTGACGTCACTCGCTTCTGATTGGTGTTCGATCTATCATGGCGGATTGTTTTGCATTTTTATTTTTGCTAAAATAAATATAATCTCACTTATAATCTAAAAACAAGTGTTTATATATGAATCAGTCTGTCATATAAAATTACGTGAAATCGTAATTTCGGTCATTCTTAGTTGGTGTCATCATGCCTATTCTATTTATTTGTTTATATTCGGGGACGCCGGCAGGCACCAGGCTGGCTATCAGTTTTGGGAGTATTTCGCCTAGTTCTCCAAGACAAGTAATTATTGCGCATTTAAATTTTAACAATACTGTGTGCATTGAATATTTCACCTTAAGATTGTAAACTGTAGATAAATTGTGATAAGATGATCAATATACAAGGTGGAAGGGACATCGACGCAGAAACATCGGGACAAGGTTCCACTCAAGGTCAAAAATAAAATGACCTAGGTCATTCATGTAGAAAATGATCAGTTAATACAGATATTAATATTTTTGAGCGCGCAGTGTATTGCTAAATACGCGATTATAATGCTCCGCGGTGAATATTTACGGTGGTTGACTGGTAGAGAATGCCATAAGGCATTAAGTCCGCCTTTTGTACTACTTTGTACATTAAAGTATAAATAAATAAATAAATATTATCCCTCGCACGATCCGAAATAAATAAAACATAGATGTTTTAATTTTAAATTTAATTTAGTTAGATAGAAATAATGGTTTTTAAAAAATTTAAAAATTGATGTAAAATGTTACGGAAAATTTCAACGCAGGGGGGTCCAGAATCATGTACTGAACTCATGGTATTCGGATGTGCGTCGATGTTACTTCCTCCTTGTATGACGCATACATTGACCATCTTTGTACAATCTCAGAACAGAAAAATCATTATTTAAGTTATGAGCAGTATATTGCAGTTCACAATCTTTCAGACAATCTCGCGAGATAGACTATAGTCGGTTTTTACAATTTTAAGGTGATAAATACAAAGCTATGGGTTCCATGGTGGATTTCTACTTATGTATCAACGCTAAGTGAAAAAAAAAGCTTAAAATGTTGTAGAACATAACAGAAAATAATACGCCGTTGTCTATTAATGGATGGGCGTATTATTTCTTTTGAAATGACAGTAAGCGAAACATGTGTACGTTTTTTTCATGAACCATGCTTGAAGTATTCAATAAATATATTGCAAACATACACTAATTTATTATAATTATGTTCATAATTTATTAACAAATTGGGTTTTCAATGAGTTGACCAGCTGACACATATGACTGTAACCCCGCGATCTAGCAATATTTATTAAATTAGCCTGCTATGGTTAGACAGAGGTGTACCTTCACCCTATTTATTATGAATGCCAAAGTATTTTTATATTTTTCTAAAAAACTAAATAACTGTGGGTGTATGGGACGCTTCTGCCTAACTCTTCGGGATACAGATGTGATGTTATGTAAATATGTGGGATGAACTAGACTAACCAAAAAAACTTGTATCTAATTACAACAGACATAGAGAAGTGGGGAGGCTTTTGCCCTGCAATGGGACATTACAGGCTTTCAATAATAATATTATTAAGATTTTCGTATCAGAGATCTGGTCGATTAATGGAATTTATTATATTTTGCCTATGTCCCGCTAATATTCGCCTTATATTATGGCTGCATAGACAGACACAAATTACATTAACAATCAGAACGAACAGCAAAAGGGTTATTTTAAAACCCTGGTTTATCTTAGACCCGTGGTTCTTAACCATTTTAATACCACTTTGATCTTTCAAGAAAACTGATTTTACCCCACTACTAAATTTTAAGAGCTTGCACGTGTGATTTTGCGTAGCTATCTATCATTTATCTAGATAAGGGCCTGTTGGTCCTGTAGAAATATCGTTATACCCCAGATTCGAAACCCAAGCCTGAGACCATCCGTTTTAATAAAGGGTTCAGTGACTAAAATACCTGCTTCATGCATTATTGTTTAAAACAATGAGTGTTTGTGTTTTCAGCAGTGTAACTATTGTTTTCTAGACTGATATAGCATGCCACCGTAACATACAAAAAGCTTTGGAATGAGTGCTTTTTTAGTCTGATATTTTCAGTTGGTATAGAGGAATGGTAGAAGACAATATGACGTCAATATTGAATGATCAACGACATATTTTTTGTTTATGTAATTTTGTAGCCCATGAGCCTTCGAATCGAAGATGAGAATGAGAAGGTACTTACATCAAAGCCGAAGCAGCTGTCGACCTCCTTTTCAAGTTTGATGCTCCGGTCGGCCACATTTATAGGTTCTTTTATTTCATAATCCCTGTCCCTTTGTCCTTCTTCCTCCTCTTCTTCTTCTTCCTCTTCCTCCTCTTCTGTAAGAGAGCGATAGGGGGGAAAGTTATAGAAATACTCAGATCACGCGGGCGAAGCCGCTGGCGGAAAGCTAGTTATTACATTTATGGACGTAACATAGGTGTTCAGCTCACCTGGTTCATCCTCGTCCATGTAGTCGGGCGCGACGACCGCGACCTGCTGCTCGGTGCCGTCCTCCAGCTGGATCACTTCCAGCACCACGTACTGCTGGCCGTCCCCGTCGGCCACCGTCACCAGCTCGCCGCGTTTCAGCTCGTTGTTGCTGAGACCTAGCTTCATCATTTCTGCACCACCTGTGGCCTCGAGGTTGCCGATATCCTGAAGATATGTTATAGTCATTGTTGTAGTTGATTTTGAGGTTATACGAAAAGGAAATCGCAAGCTTATGCATTAAATTTGGATACAAATGATGCTGGATGCTGTGAAGGTTTAATCCATATAAAATTAGTGCATATTTATATGCCTATAATAATCTAATATATAAAACAAAGTCGGGTTTGTTACAACACTTATAACTCGAGAACTGCTGGACCGATTTTCATGATTTTTGATTTGTTGGATTTATTTCCGCCCCGAATATATAACAAAAAAACGGGGTTCAAACTTAGCGCGAGCGAAGCAGCGACAAAGAGCTAGTTAATAATAATTATTACGCAAGATATCATTAGCATGGCAAAAGTACATTTCGCTTTACAACTGTCATTATTTATTTGTTATGGAAGGACTCTAGATAACTCGACTGGACTTGACTTAAAAAAATAAGATTGGTTGTACATAAAGATCTAACAATCGCATCATGGCATAAAGCTTCTGATAATAAAGATACTAAAGAAATTGAATTCATTTCGAATTGTACAAAAACAGCAAAGCAAGCCTGTTCACTGATTTAGTAAACACACAATACAATCGCAAAACGGCGACAGAACTACTTTACAATATAAGACGTCAACGTTTATACCACAATAATTTAAAATATTATTTACAGCATCAAATCTCAGTGACTGCTTTACAATGCACAGCTTATCGACAAGTCTAATAACATGAAACTTGGGGGGTTGCATTATTTGATCATTTTGATCCATGGCAATCAGCATGGTAGTTCGCAGCGTAATCAGCTTATTACGATCTGAGAATATTTAGCTTAGCTTACGCCACGCTTAAAGCTGTATACCGCACGGGCTAGGTAGAGGTGTAGTGATGGTAGGCTGGACACTCCCAGTTCGGTATATTTATGTCCCTAGTAGTAGCCCATAACGGCCTCCAAATCCAAACTCCAGGCCACCATTCAAAGAGAATTTTGGTAAAAAAAACTCCAAATAAAAAGCAAATAAAAGAGGAATTGTTCAATTTGGATCATTTGTTCGGAAGTTATGCTAAAAAAATATAAAATTTAAAGAAATATAATCTTGAATTTTACAAATAAAGCAATGCATTTGATAAACAACTTATGATAAACGCAATATTGTTGGTATAACTAATTAGTAATAGAAATAGGTAGTATCAGGTAGTGTGTATATTACATTATAATATATTATTATACCGTCTGCCTATGCGCATTTTTGAACTACGGAGGTCGCAGTGCAGCATTCATCTTTGGCTATCATAAAAAAAAAACAGCTTTGAACATAATTCGCTACAGAAAAATACACCTTATTTCTTTACAATTACAACAAGACAAAGAGCCACAAATATATATATCCACTTCAGCCCCTCAACCATGAGTTCTGTCGAATGACTTTCGATAGGTTTTTTACGCATCGAAACGCTGTAATCTCATAGCAGATTTTAGTGCCTTATGTAACCGCTAGAGGCGCTGCGAGGGTTTCCCATACAAATAATTTACGGCGTCGCTAGCGAGCCTAGTGAGAAAAACTTATGGTCGAGGCACTGTTATCAAGAATTCTGCTAATGAGGAGATATCAAACCTACCTTGACCAGCTGTCCATCAACGAACTTCACCTTCCTCTGCCTTCCGATCTTAAGAGCGAGGGCGCGCTCATGGTGGCCGGACTCCGGGTCGTGGACCGCGAGGTGGCGGATCAGGTTGCCCTTGTGGGCAAACATGCGGTTGCACTCGTGGCAAGAGTGAGTCTTCTCCTTGGGTGGCTTCGGCACGTAGCTCGGATTGTGGTACAAGTTCTGGTGACGGCGGAGCAGCTGCTTTTGCCTGAGGGGAATTTATGCGTAAGTCCCTTTGTCTTGAGTCTAACATTTGGTTATATTTTGGATATGCTCTTGAACTTCGTCTTTGTGAACTGTCCGCATTATACAATAACCTCGTCGCGACGTCTCGCTGGATATATTTAGTATAAGTTGTTTTCAGTTCGTAATACAAAAAAAAATGTATTGTTTGTGAAACTACGTCAAAAACTATTTTCCCTGAAATGAGAACCCAAGTTAGATAGAAAAATCTAACTATGAAATCCAATGCAACATTATCTATACTAATATTGCTCCTATGATAGTATAGGATAAAAGCACGCCTATCGCTTCCTATAAAACAGTATAACATAATATTTATAATATCTAGTAATAGTTTTACTAACCTGAAAGACTGGTTGCATTGGTCGCAAACAAACGGCTTCTCGTCTGTATGCTTGAGCATGTGCGACTTGAGATGGCGCTGCGTGGTCGACGCATATGGGCACAGGTCGCATTTGAAGCACTTCTCGCCCTCGTGGGTCTGGAATACAGAATCCTGGATAACTTCTATGTCATGGATGAGTTTGCAGGCAAAAATATGCATGCAAAACTTTATATACTTGATATGGGCATCGGAGGAGAATCAGAGCTAAATAGCAATGCATGTTCTGTATTATATTTTCATTTATGTTCAGCAAAATTATCTTTAAGTAAATAAATCCCCCACCACGTCATTCTTGCACCAAATGATTCACGAGGAATATTAAGGTGTACGATAATTAAGATTTTGAGTGAAATGGCTAAAATATGTCGATGATTTTGAAAGTATTAGATAAAATCACAGCGTCTGGGAGTTCCGTGCGAAGCCGGGCCAGGTTGCTATCATCATCATCATCATATCAGCCAAAATAGGTTTACTGCTGAACAAAGGCAGCTAACATTGACAGATTATTATAAAATGATCACACATTATCCCATTGGCTTCTACGTGCACCGGACGAATGCTGCCTGCATCAAACGACTCCCGGCTAGCAATGGCGGCATAGCTCGTAGAACTGATGGCCGCTGGGGCAGAAAGGTTCTCGAATGGAGACCACGCACCGAAAAGCGCAGCGTTGGACGGACTCCAACGAGATGGGTTGCTATAAATAATTATAATACAAAAGCTATAACATACCTTGTTGTGCACCTTGCAGGAGTATCGGTCGGGGAAGGTCTTCCCGCAGCGGCGGCACTTGAGCGGCTTGTCCGACGTGTGCAGCTTCTGGACGTGTATTCGCAGGTCCGTCTTGCGACCGCATTTGGCCGGGCACAACTCGCACGAGTACACGGGTTTTTCCGATACTGGATACATTATAATAGTTAATAATGAGGTTAATACTATGGAAGCTTCCATGAGTATTATTTTAAACCCACTATGTGACGTATTTCAGCTACTGAACACTTAAATCCATTTCCAAAACTAAGCTTTAGAGCATTAATTAGTTACGTGAGAGTCGAAGTCGAAAATAGCAACACCATACGGGAGGTTTTATTACCTCAATCTATGGCTCAGCCACATTTCACAGGAACTGTCGCTAACAATCAATGTCGCAAATAATGCTATCTAACATTGATCTTTCGGGGATAATATAGGGGATGGGAGGGATCTTATATGAAGTTACATAGTTCTTGTATAAACGTTACACATGTGTCAATGTTGAATTGTAGACAGACAGAGAAAATATTTAGCCTGGAGCTCCACCCTTAGATTCTTCTCGGAATGAAAAGGGTTAGGCTAATAGCCCACATGGCACCACACTTGCTTAGTGCAGCTTGGCAGACTTCTCATGCCACAAGTTTCCTTCACAATTTCAAGTCAGAGATCCTTCGACCAGTAACCTTCGATTTCCCAGTCCAATGGTCATAATAGCTTAGTGATTTAATCGAACCTAGATTGGTACAGTAACTTAACTCACCATTGTGGATCAGCCGATGAGCTTTCAGCGAGTTGGACTGCGTGAAGCACATGTTGCAGTGTTCGCATTTGTATGGCTTCTCCCCGGTGTGGGTGCGCAGGTGGCGCTTCAGCTTGAAAGTGTCTGGCGACGCGTATGTGCAGTGGGGGCACTGAGCAAACCATTGAAAGTCAGATTTAAAACATAGATAACATAATGAACAAAATTGTATATACCAAATGTATATTTGGGACATTTTTACACATCACCATCTAGTCCCCAACTAAGCAGACACTAGTAGACAATGGATAAAATACTTAGGTATATAACTTTTTATGTTTATTATAATTTAATATTGTCTCTCCACCACCCTAAGGTTGTTTGGTAGAGAATGCCTAAGGCATTAAGATCGCTTTTGTACGTTATTATTGTACGTAAAGAATTAATAAATATGGGTAATCAAGATACAGGCTTCCCTAGTTTGGGACCACTGGAAAAACTAAGTGAGCAAAGTATATTTTTCTTGCAATAAACAATAATTAACTTCTTTAATAAATAAAAATGAATTGCAAGTCTCGCTAAAACTCGAGAACGGCTGAACCGATTTGGCTAATTTTAGTCTTGATATATACGTGGAAGTCCAGGTTTAAACGGAAAGAAAACTTTAATTGGCGGTACGAAATTCGCTGGGTCAGCTAGTCTTTAATAATATTGTGAATATAGTGCATATTAATTTAGTGTTTGTAGTCACCATCAACAATCACTTGAGTGAGGTCCCATACTCAACCGAAGGGATTGCAATATAATAGAAGGCATTAAGACAGACTACCTGTTGCATACATTTTCCCTTGCATCCCAACTGGTCTATTTTCTATTGTTTTTAGACATTGCCTGTGTTTCCTCAAGATGTTTTTTTTTATAGAAACCTGTTCAGCGGATTAAACAAGTAAATACTTTAGTCATTATATTATACTAGCTTTCTGTCTGCTACTTTGCCAACATGGTCTGGCTGTTTCTAATAAATTATAACCTATGTTATTCGGTTAAGCTGTCGCTTCCTAATGGTAAAATATTTTTTTAGTAGTCCAGGGGGGCTAGTCAAGTTGCCATTTGCCATTCGAATCGACAAACGAATACAAACAAAATGTATGGAAATGACATTAGTGACAGCTCGATTTGTCGAAAGCTTGTGTCATTTCCATACATTTTGATTCCATTCGTTTGTCGATTCGAATGTCCAAATGCAACTTTTCTACATGCCCTGTAGTTTCAGAGCCTATTCAATGCAAACAAACAATCAAATCTTTCCTGTTTATAATATAAGTATGGATGGGTCACCTGGTACGGCCTCTCGCCGGTGTGGCAGCGCACATGCCGACGCAGCTTCGACAGCTCCACGGACGCGTAGTCGCACTCGGAGCACTTGTGCGGCTTCTCGTGAGTGTGCTTGTAGCGCACGTGGCGGACCAGCTCGCCTGGACAACACCGATCAGTTATAAACACCGCAAATTGATAATAAGTCTGGCGGCCATCTTGATGACGTAAAAATGACGTAGCCGCACTCAGTACGCGTTAACAACACTAGCTGGCAAGTACGGCGGATGACGTCACGAGAGGTTAATAGGAAATTACACTCATTTTGGAAAAGTGTCTCATTTTTATCCTAAGGTGACAATAAACCAATAGACGAAATATACACAAAACATTTTAGTCAATCGTTAAACAATTTCACGAAATATCCTTGGGGTTTATTTAATTCACTATTGAAGAGCTGCGGTGAGACAAAGGAGCTACACCTTTACAGAATTAGTGATTACAAGACGACCAGACTGCTCAACAGCAACCAACTGCAACTGCATAAAACTGAATTTAGGAAGTAGCTAAATATACCTCAGTTGAAAATTGGGACCAGGCACTAGCTGCCTGGCATATTGCTGAACTGGGCCATTTGCCGCAGTCTCAATAAGGTAGTACAGTGGTATACTCACCAGATGTAGTAAAAGGGCTGTTGCAGTATTTGCAGACGTGGGGCTTGACGCCGTTGTGCATGTTCACGTGGTTCTGCAGCGAGGCCACGGTCTTGAAGCCGCGCTCGCACACGTTGCACTTGTGCGGACGGTCCTCCGAGTGAGACTTCATGTGACGGAGGAGCAGATAACTGCCCAAACATGTTTAGTTTAGTTATTTTAACGAGTGCCTTAGCGGTCATAGCGTCTGGTGTATTGAACCAGAAGACGCAGGTTCGAGTCCTGCCTGCGAGTCGATTTATTCATTCATTAAAATAACTGGTCATCTTAGCATGGAAAATGCTTAAAAATACAATAAGATTTTTAGTTTAGTTTATTTTTGCTGGGCATTTCCCGCAATAAGCCTAATTGGGCCATAGTGCATATCTCCTAAATCTTCCTACTCCAACCTGCCTAGGCTTTCCCAGAAAGTTAGCAGCCTATTGGCTAAACATGTTATGGTTAGACTTTTGAGCACTATAATTAATAGCACTGGATAAGAACGGTCACTCTATCCCTTCCTAATTTAGAATGCTTCACTGCATTTTGTTGTCTCTAAAACGAGTCAGTGTGCGAACAGAATAAGGCAATCATTTTGTGAAAACTTAACTATATGAACTTAAATAGGTATAGCATATTTTACCTGCTGAAAAGTTACTGAATACTGCCTGCATATTATTAGTAACTGTGCGAGACAGAGGCGGGTCCCTGTTTGATTAGTTAAAGGTAACTTACCGGCGATGACTAGTATAGGAGCAAAAGTTGCAGGTGAAGTGAGGGCGCACGTGCTTCGTCCGCTTCTGAGTAGTCTTGGCCTTCCCCTCAGCAGCCGCCTCCTCCTCTTCCTCCGAAGGTTCCTCGCCGCCTTCCTCCTCGTCGTCGAAGTTATACACGTCTTCATTGCCTTTCTCCCCCTGATCGGCCTGAGATACAACGTCCATATTATCATGTCGAAACAATAATACATCAGGATTTTCTATAATTATGTATATTTTACATAATTATCTAGTTTCTTACCTCGTCCACCTTGAGATCGATGTTGACAACTGGCTTGTTTTCCTCCTGCACAACCAGCACATAGCTGACCTCTCCGTTGCTGGACTCCGAAGGTACCAGAGTGACAGTCTGGAAACTTTCAGCTTCTTGATCACCCATTATCTGTTCAGAATCACTTGCGGGCTCCTAAAATAAAATGGAAATTGGTAAAAGTGCATTTAGTAAAAAAGCAACATTAACTATTTCTGCAATACACACCGCAGTATCCTCATTGACTGGTGAAGAGTCAATGGAGACGAAGTTCTGGTTCGCGCCAGCTTGCTGGTAGTAGTACCTGCCGTGTTCATCTACAAAGTACGTGACGCCAGTATTTTCAGCCTCATCATCCGTCGTTGCTCCGTTCACTTCGAAAAAAAAGAACTTATTAATAAATAATTCACGCTTCACCAATTACTCTTTGGTCAGTAACTTTTACTTTTTATATCTGAAAATGATGTCCGACAAATTCACTATGACTGTAATAGTGTTAGAAATGATAACAATAAGATAAAAATTACTGGCACACCCAATATGGGTTCCGTTATTGTAGGTCTCAATAGATAGAAAATGGTTTCATTTTATTTCAGACTTATTTTAGTATTGGAACTTTACCTGCTATGACTGCAGTTCCTTGATTCAAGTACGACTGCATTAGCGTTTGCTTGGTCTTTTCCTTTTTATCTGGGGGAGGCATATCGGCTTCCTCTGTCAGGCTCTCCTGGCTATCTTCGTTAGACGCGCTATCTTGGCTAACCAGGCTTTCCTTGGCTTGGTTTTCTTCTTGTATTATGTCCTCCTTAGGGGTGACTATAATATATTGTTTTATTTCAATATTATTCTCGTTTTCTTGGTCTGAGGAGCTATCTTGGTCCTCCAGGCTGTCGCGATCAGAATGATTTTCTTGAATTATGTCGCCCTCTTGAGCGACCGGAACGAATTCTTTTATGTCTAATCTTGCCGGATTATCTTTGTCCGCCAGGATCGCTTGGCCTATCGGCGTGTTTTGAATATTTTCGTCCTCTAGCGCTATCGGAACTAAAATTTCTATCTCTAGGTTTTCCTGGTTATCTGGGACCGCCACGATTCCTACAGCTGTCTGCGTTGCTTGAATAATTTCGTCCTCGAAAGGACCAGAGCCAAAAGTTCGATTTCTAGGTTTTCCTATTATCTTGATCCGCGAGAAGCCTTCTTAAATTATTCCGCGCTTTACGATCAATCAGGATGTTTTTTATAATTAAAATGGCCGGCCCATTGCGTTTGCGCGCCGGGCTTACCGCGCTTATGCGCCCTTTTTAATAGTACCTTATCTAGTAATTCAAATAGATTCTCTTTTAATAATAATACCCAAGCAGTGGAATGAATTAAATCTTCGTTTACCAGACGTTTAAAGGTTACCCGGATTCTTTAGAAGTTTTCCTCGAGTTGGAAAATTGGCCTCCCGGCCCAGCTATAAACAAAAAAATACAATTTTAATTAAAAATGTTTTTATTATGTTCAAGGGATAAACTTCGGGTTGCGTTTCATGAGCTTCGCAAGTCACGTGTTGCGGGGAGGCCGCGCTGTTCTAGTTAAAAACTTTTTTATTTCTCATAAAGAAATATACATTTCACTTATCTGAGAAACACTTTACATCTCAAGTAATTATTTACAGTTCTCGCCAAACTTATTGCCCGGGTTTAAGTTGGCACGAGCTAACTTTAACCCGGCCGTAACAAACCATTTTTTTTTCTCTGCGTTTTACAGTCGGCCTAAAGTTATCTCGTACCAATTTCAACCCGGACAATTTTGACAAAGTTTATCAAGAACCGTAGCTTCGACAATCAGAGTAAAATACATAAGTAGGTAAATATAACATGGTTAAAGTTGTGGGTACTCCAAAAACTCATCAAGTCACAACAAACACAAACGCGCTAAAATAATTATTATTTGGGTGCCTGAAGCTAATGGGAGTTTCAATAACCAAACCACGTACCAGAGAAGTTTTAAATTTTAAATGGTTTAAGCCGGCAAACTAGCAGAAGAGCTTTCTGATGATAACATATAGCTGCCAAGGACAGCATGTTCGACCTCATCCCATAGACACGCATCAGGAACGCCTCTGGCTAAGGAGATCTAATATCTTATAAAGACTACGCACGTAAATTGGTCGTTGATTGAATGATTAATTATTTAACATATATGTTTCCCATTGGGGTAGACAGACACTAAAGATTTTCACTTGCTACGCTCCTGCGGCACACTACTTTACTCGAACACATTTTATGAACTGTTTATTAACGTTGTAACTTTGCAATTATTAACAAAAATTTTGTATACATAAAAAACACGTGTACCCTTTACCCTTTGCTACGACTTCCTGGTTGGTAGGGAATAGGGTAGAGAGGAGGTAAACATGTCCGTAAACCCCTCGTAACAAAAAATACCGGGCAAAGCGAAAACATTTCGTAAACAACCCTATATTGCAAATATGTTCAGACTTAGTATTGAGACGTATACAACAATACCCCCATACGACAACATACACGATGAGGTACAGTCAGCACCAAAAGTCGATGAACAGAATCAACTTAACAAAACACCTGTTCACAATAAAATGCCATAAGTTATAGTCGCAACTAGGAAACAAAATAGCCTGTACACCAGAAATTTACAAAAGTCGTTAAACACGAGTATTTCAAAAGTACATGTGCACTAGTATTCCTAAAGTCGCTGTACACCATCAATCCAAATGTCGCTGAACATCATTGTATCAAAAGTCACTAAACAGCAGTAAAGACAAAATTAGGTTAACAATAGTTATTTGTTATACAAGAGTGCAAAGTTGCTTTTTAACCGCGTGCTCAATTTTGATGACCGAGCAAGCGAAGGATTCTAAAATTAAATTAGAATCCTGAGCGTCAGCGAGGGAATTAAAAGAGCACAAGGTGAAAAATCTTTGCACTCGAGTGCAACACGTAACTTTTCATCCCACCTCAGCGAGGAAATGACTAAAAAAAACATTTACAACCACAAGATACTTTTATTTCATTTTAGGTATTAAATACTATATGCATGGGCGTACCCAGGGGGGGGCAGGGGGGGGCAGCTGCCCCCCCCCCCTGGAACTTGGATGCCCGCGTAGATAAAAGTTATAGTAAGACAAAAAACCTTTCTAGTGTTGTGTGTAGGACGGAACAAACTTATCCCCCACAAGTTACATAACACTGGCAGTGACAAATTGTCAAAATAGAACAATATTTACTATTTGTTGCTTTTTGTTAACAATTAGTTGCTACAAAAACGATTTTGTTGCTCAAACCGATCTTACAGAATTGACAACAATGCTAGCTTTACTTAAAGATAGCATAAAAAATAGCTCAATACTATGTAATGAAACAAATAGACCAATGTTTGTTGCTGAAGACCTCATTAAAACAACAATTTAAAAAAAATTCAGTAAAATATAATTCAGTTGTTTGAGGTAGCAATTATTATTGAGCAACAAATCTTTCAAAGATCAGATGAGTTTCCAATCGGTATACTTATAAACCGCTTAAGCTAGCTTAACTTTAATTTTTTTCTTGTTCGAGTGACAAACTGACAATATTGATGCCTGAAAGACATTTTCTTGCTCGACGTGAAAATAGTGATGCCTGAACTCACCAAAAAAAAACCAGAGATTGGATGAATATATCTGACCGGTATTCTTATAAACCGATTATGCTGCGCAAATAATTTATATTGCTTATTTGTTTTGGAAAAATCAAGAGTGACGAGCTCATAAAAATACCGGCCAGAAACTCATGCGATCACCGGAAGATATCCTAGTGCTGATTTTCGAGGCGTCATTAACCAAGTTGACCATCACAATTATTATATTGTATTATATTATATTGTTCCCTAAAAACCGAGCGCTAAGCTAGCATGACCGGTTTATAAGGATACCTGTTGGGATACTCATCCGATCTTTACAGTGGCGTATTTACACTAGGGCCAAAAGAGCCATGGCCCGGACCGCCAGGCTTCGAGGGGCGGCGCTAGCCGCACGGAGTTAGTAAGAAACTAATTGTAACTACCCCTTCACTAACGTCGCCTGTCCTAAGTGGGTTCCCTCAATTTACGAGCTCACTTTTACGTAAGACAACTGGAGGTAGTAACAAACTAATTGTAATTACCACTCTAACCTAACCTGGCGAAGGCGGGGGTGGCTCAAATTTTCGAGCTCGCTTCGCTCGCTCTTACATGAAACTCCTGGTAGTAGACAAACTCATTGTAGTTACTCTTCTAACCCAGCCTGTGCAAGGCGAGTGACCTCAATTTTCGAGCTCCTACGCTCGCTCTTACTTGAGACACCTGGTGGTAGTAAACAAACTAATTGTAGTTAAGTACTCTTCTAACCAAGCCTGTTCGAGGTAGGTGGCCAAATTTTCGAGCTCGCTTTGCTCGCTCTTGCTGTGTGAGATAACTGAAGGTCTAGTAACAATCTAATTGTAATTACCTTTCTAACTTAACCTGTCCAAGGTGGGTCACCCAAGTTTTCGACTTCTCGTTTGCTGACTCTTAGTCATCAATTTTCATTGCTACGTTAAGCAATATTTTTTTCTATTTATAAGTCCCGGAGAAATCAAGCGTTGAGTTAGCATGACTGGCTTATAAGAATACCGGTCAGAAATTCATCCGATTTACGGTTCTGAGTTTTGTTGATGACTTTCCGGGCAACAATAAAAAATTTAATCATCCGTCATCATCCGACGTCCGGTTCTATTTTATGCTGACTCTCAAGGCGTCAATAACCATTGCAGCGTAGAGGAAGAAAACTATTTAGATTTCAGAAAAAAATTGAGTTAAACTAGCATGACCGGATACCGTATAGTCAGAAACTCTAAGAAAAGCTCCTCAAAGATACTCTCCATGCATAAATTTTTATGAATACCGGAAAAATCGAGTGTTGATCCAGCATGACCGGTTGATAATGCATCAGAGTCACCATCAAAATTTAGAACCGGAGATCGGGTGAATTTCTGACCGATATCCCTATATGCGGCCATGCTAGCCAATAATTAAGTAGATCTGCAAATAATTTAACAAAATAATTCGGTTTATCATATTATTTACTCTGATATATTTATGTATAGCTAGCATTGTTGTCGATTTTTCGAGATTGGTTTGAGTATTTTTTTTAAATTCTGCTGAAATTCCACTGCCTCTTTTATGGAGATGAGGGAACGGGGGGGGGGGGGGGTAGAGAAAATTCCCCCTGGGCCAAAAGCTGGGTACGCCCATGACTATATGATAGGTAAGTTTTACAGAATACCTATTCTTTAAATTATAACAAATAATACTAGGTATAATTAAGAGAAATTGAAAGTAACGTTGCTACAATGACTTGAGTGTAATATTTTTGTTAGATATTGTAATGTTGGTGTTAGTGACTTAAAAAAGTACACCAAGAAAGTTCCGGTAGGCTTGTTGAAAAAATATCGATATATCGATATTATTTTTTTAATGTATCGATATTTTTGAGCGATATTTAATATTTCGATATAAAATTCAAAGTATCAAAAAGGTATAAAAATCTAATAAACATCTATAAGTTTTAAGATTATAAAATCCCAAAAAGGAATGCTTTTTTTTTACTAACATCTTTTTAACAAATTATATTTAATGTATTTTTTGTTTTTGGTCGACTTGATTTGTTTTTTTATAATTTGGTTTTTAAGATATATCGCCCATATATCGATATTTTTAAATAAAAATATCAGTATCGATACTGATATTTTCAAAAAATATCAATTCGACATTATCGATACTTTGTTGCGTTTAGACTCGGAACCTAGGGAAGGTTCCAAGTCTGAGTTTTTAACAAATTAAAAAAAAGTTGTATGATAAATTCGGCGCCAGGGGGTTAGGTTAGTTTGTCTCTCTAGAGGATAAAAACGACTTTTGCAGACATATTATAGATTAGTATGATTACTGACAATAAAATATAATTGCTTTGTAAATAAGTATTGAAATAGATATGTACTAACATGTTAACATACATTATTAAGGTCAAGCAAGTACTGTCCCAAAAGTAGCTGAACAACATAAGCGTCAAAAGTATATTAACGCACGACAACATTGAAAATATACTTTGTTAACCTAATTTTGTCTTTACTGCTGTTTAGTGACTTTTGATACAATGATGTTCAGCGACATTTGGATTGATGGTGTACAGCGACTTTAGGAATACTAGTGCACATGTACTTTTGAAATACTCGTGTTTAACGACTTTTGTAAATTTCTGGTGTACAGGCTATTTTGTTTCCTAGTTGCGACTATAACTTATGGCATTTTATTGTGAACAGGTGTTTTGTTAAGTTGATTCTGTTCATCGACTTTTGGTGCTGACTGTACCTATATGAATAACGCCTACGCCATCCGAACGTATAAAATTCATAGGTATTGCTACAGGTTATCTCTACAGAAGGGCTGAAACGCAATAAGTCTATAAATACTTATATGGAGCTAACGATTCTCTGGATCAATAAAGTGGTCCCTCCTACTAAAGACCGGACGGGTAGTTCAAGGTCGATTCGACGACAGATTGAGACAAAACTCGCATTATTGTTTATAATAAAGAGATGGAATGAAATACCTACAATATTAATCAGGTTTAACATTGTAATGATCAGGAAAAATATAATAAAAAGATCTTGTTAATTTGGAACCCTAAAAATGGCGGGTGAAGTTTTATAGGAAAATCGGTTTGTAAAATGTTGTTTGGCATTATCTTTATATTTTTGTTTAAGTTACTTATTTCAAGTATTTTCGCCTTGCAAGCAGAAATAATTTAATAACTAGGTATTTTTTGGCATAAACCTTTACAGGACCCTCTACAATCCACCAAAGATTCATCATAAAATAATCAAGATAAATCATGTAATAAATTGTTTTTTTACCCGACGACACGGCAAAAAGCCGAAGGAAGGATTTTTTAGTATGTATCTTAGATTGAGAAAACTGAAATGTTAGCATTAGCATAGCATTTGCAATGGTAACACTATCAATGAAGTTGAAAAGTTGTAAAGAACACACTAACACGTTTGTGGATGGTTTTTCATAAAGTCATAATGTAGGTAGTGTATAATAAAAATAAAATAAAATAAACTATCTGGCTGACTAAAATAACAACAGAGCCACAACCTTGCAATGTCGCAGAATCGAAACTGGCTGATACTCCTACCACACCCAGAGATAGGAATTAGGGAAACTTCCACCAGATCAATATGAGTTATGCAGGAGGGAAATGGTGTCCAAAATATACTCATAGGACATTATTTTATATCTGAAATACTAATACTCTACTGTAAAACATCCAAGGTTACTTAATGAAGTTTTAACTGATCCCTACAAACACTTTTTGATGGGACAGGATACAGTAAAACAAGATAGCTAAAGTAACTGATATACTGACTAGAAGAAGAACAGAAGTGGAGATAGACTGGCCATATGATCCGAGATCCTTAAGATAAATGGAGCAAAATCGTATAGGACTGGCACCCCAGAGATGGCAAGTGTAATAGAGGTCAACAACATACAAGATGGGAAGATGATCTAAGACTCACAACTGGACACCATTGGAGAAGAGTAGATTGTGATAGAATTCAGTGGAAGATGTTAGAGGAGGTCTATGCCAAGAGGCACACTGAAATACGGGATCTGTAACTGGATCATCATCATCTTCCTGCCCTTGTCCCAATTTATTGGGGGTCGGCGCAGCCTATCCTTTTCCTCCTACTACATTCAATGTCACAAAGAATATTATCAGTATTTATAACTATCCAAACCAGTATTTCAGAATGAAAGGCTTTATTATTATTAACACACTGATTTGATTGTATATTATTAGTTATTACTTTTATATCTTATATGTCCTGCAAAAGCACATCTGGTTTATTATTGAGGTATACTATCTTCTCAATATTCAAGTTTTACCAACCAGTTTAGCTGATGATGATGACTTTAATTCTGTTTGTTTAGACAATTTTCATTTTTATATCAAATTCAGATCATTGAATGATATCTTTGGTTTATCTGTTAAATTATCAGTAGCAGTTTGGATATGTGCCTGGATAATACCAATAGGCTCACCTCCTAATACATTGGACCTAAACATACCAGTGAACTATGGCATATATATGGCTTTATAGCAGTACACTTATGCCTGCCTAACCCAGCAGGAATACAAGTGTGTGTATGAGTGGCTATACCATTTTAAGGGTGCGTTTGCAAATTGACATGGCGGACCGCAGTCTAATACTTCATTACACATTTTTGTGGAATAAAAACATGGGAAAAAATAGATCCAATATGTATTTTTTTTCTGAGACTATTTGTAACATTATGAGCACTCTTGTTGCTACTTTTTTGAGTTGAACATATCTGCTTACATACAATAATTATAAAAAAATGAACTCGAAACCCGACACAATATCGTCAATTTTGGGTTATTATAATTTATATTATTATAAACCAAAATTTTCTAACAATAAATTGCTAGCATTTAAAGATAAAGGAGTAATCTCTTTATGGTAATTATTAGTTACATTTGGTTGAGCTTCATTTAGCCAGTAAATTAATAAACTGCTTATTTTTCTTTCAGATGTCACATTTGCAAACTCACCCTTATAGCTATGACTAGTCTTTTTATGAAATGTTTGTTTATTACCCAAATAAGGTTTTCAGGTAAGAAAAATTGTGAAAATTTATTGTGTTTTTTGTATGATTCATTGAAATTTGAACAGGACAGTATTAAGTGTGTCAATTATGTAAATAAGTAGCTTTTATGTTTATTGCATCTTCAGCAAAGTTAGGGTGTTTTTATAGTCACTGCGCTCAAATATATATGAAGGAGACCATGTACGTAGGGAGGGAAGTGTTTCTGTTGAATCAAATAATGGAGTTTTTTTAAGAAACAATTGTTATTATTAAGTTGACATGATGAGCACATATATATTCTAAACTAGCAAAACGTTGTTTTGCCATATAGGGGTGGGTCATTTTAGGGGGATGAAAAATAGATGTTGGCCGATGCTCATATATACCGGATAAGCACACAAAATTTCATACAAATCGGTCCAGCCGTTTCGGAGGAGTATGGCAACTAAAACTGTGACACGAGAATTTTATATATTAGATATATCATAAAAATATGAATATATAAATGTTTTAATACTGCTAAGGAGGTAAACAAGCATACTGTCCGTCGGTTGGTAAGCAGTTACCATGAATGTTGTGTTTTTCATTATCGCTAGGAGTGCGAATACTTCCCATTGTATGAACCTTCGTCCACGGATTAGAAATTTCCTGAATTGGAGAAACTATTCAATTGGAATACTGCTTTTATCAGTAATTACACAAAATTTTCACATAATCCTTCAGGTTTCACATCACAAAACAAGATAAATAATTACTAAGTAAAATACCACCAGAGATGGCAATGAATTCCAAGCCGCTCAAGCATCAGATACTCAATATCAAACAAGACACATAGTGGAACATAATGTATGATGGTAGGCAACAGCTATATTTCACCTAGGCTGTGTTAAGTAAATATCCAACGATTGTGGCCAAAATTCTTGTATATAAAATTAGTTGTATGAATGTTAACTTACGAAGGCGGTACACTACCCTCAACAATAAAAAATGTTAACTCTTATTATCAATGTTACCTATTCAGTAAGTTTCATCAACATCAAAAACAATCAATGATGATTATGATGATCTGTTTCTTATGTAGTAAAGTCGCATTGTATAGCAGACTGTCTAATGAATTTAATTATTGGATTATTTAAGCATCTCTGCTCAAGAGATTACAGATCAGTTGTGATTGTTTGGTATTATTTTACCTTACTAACATAATATTAGCCGTTTCTGAGTGGGATAATTTTTGCAGAACACGGACCATTATCATATTTCGTCACAATCACGCACGGATTCAATGGATACGAAACTTTTAACCACTTACGTCTTAATTGCTATATTTTATAAGAATAAACAACACAAAATGCTATACCTGTATCTTGAAGGAGCTTCTTTATTTTTCTCAATGAGGGCGTTTCAATCAATTCATTTCAGTAACTCGGTGCGATAGTGACGCCAAAATGGCGGCCGCAAGAAGAACTACAAAGACAAGACAAACCTTCAATATTGTGAAAACTGGGGCTTGGTGTTGCCATACTACGAACGACCATCGACGAGCAGAGTTTAGGTTTAACTATCATTTAATTTTATCTATTCAAATACCTACATAATATAATAAAAAAACCATATTTATGTTAAAGTTGGGTGCGAAATCTATTTGTATCTACTAAAAACTTTATTTTTCTAACGAACTAATGAATTTAAGGGATATCTTTCGAAATTCCAACAATTTGAAAAAAAAATCCCAAATAAAATGTATCACATTGAACTACGAAAATAAAGATAATAAGCAATCAAATTATATAACTTACTGAACCCGATAGTTTGTTTGAACTTACAACTGTACAACATTGTAGGGGGCAACACACGCTTTATAGCGGGAAGTTTAAAAAGGACGAAATGTTTTCGCTATCACCGTATAAAATTATTTTGGAGGATATTTCATATAAAATATCTTTGCCATTGGTAGCAAAATAGCTTAAAATATAGTATTTAGCCTCATTTCGTAGATAAAATCAAATGGAATAAGTAGAGATCAAAACAACATTAAGGTGGTGCGGAAATTATTAACACTTTAAAACATAAAACATTCCTTCAAATAAAATACCTTTAAAATTTTATCTTTTGAATATAAACTGAAATCCATTTAACTTATAAAAGTAAATAATAAAGCACTTTTATTGGCGATAAATAAGCGGAAGGTGACAGTATTGATTTATTTCAGTACCTAAAGTGCGCACCCCTACAGCGCAACCCGATTTTGTTTTGTTGTCGGTGGTTTATTGATTTTCCGCCGGGACACGATACATAGGTATCTATTTCTGTTCCTAGTTCTCAGTGCAGCAGCGTAGGCATACGCGGTGGTGTACTGTGCTTTCTCGTTGATTATTACTTGAACAAAATACCGTTAATTTGTGTCTCAAAATGTCGGAAAATCAATCTCAAGAAGAACCGGTTAATGAAGTTATGCCGGAAACATTCTGTCGTTGCTGGAACGGTGAAGACGAAAAGGAGCCGGGCAATCCAGACTGCACCTGTGGTGAGGAACTTGATATTATAAAATGGCGATGGGAGTTACCCAAACGGGCACCGAGATGGGTAGATCTGTATGAAGACCAGAAACATGTCGTTTTTCATCCACTTTACAGCTCGGGGACTGCAATAGTAAAAGGAAATATTCCTATACAGCACAATGAACATTATTATTGGGAAGTGAAAATGCTGACCCAGCCCTATGGAACGGACATAATGGTGGGCGTCGGTTCGCAAGATCTAGCAGAGTCAGTTCGCGATTTTACATCATTTCTTGGCTCAAACGAAGATTCTTACGGATTGTCTTATACTGGCGCCATTTGCCAAAATCAAACAGTAATTGATGATTGCCCCGGATTTTGCAAGGGCACTATAGTGGGCGTTATGGTTGATATGTTTCATGGCACACTGGAATTTTATCTTAACCGTAAACCTCAAGGAATATCTTTCACTGACTTGCGACGCCATAAGGTATTATTTCCCATGTTGAGCTCAACTGCTGCTCAGTCAGCAATGCGTCTGACTTACGCTTCCTCATGGAAGAACTCCCTGCTGATTAATGCTGCCAAAGTTCTAGCAGCATCTGTCACTGTTAATACCTACTTGAAGGTGATGCCTCCAGGACTCGTGCACACAATGACCACCGAGTTCTGGATTCCGCTGCCTAGCGCAGGTAAACTTCAAGGAAATGATTCGGATTCAACTAAGGCCGTCCGACCAATTAGGACGAAAGTGAAGAACCGGAGATGGTAAGATAGGGCTACAGGCGTCGCAGTGGCGCCTGGTGACCACATTACGCGAAGAGATCAAATAATTGCCAATAATCGAGGCATAATCAGTCCTTTAGTGCTCCTCCACATAATAGATTAATTCGCATGACGTGGTTACATTAGTGTTCAGAAAAAGTGAAAAGTGATACTGAAAATGTTGTTCTTTTAAAGGTCTAACAATGCCCATATGAAAATGAAAGACTGTCAAAAACTAGAATTTAAATTTCTACTTATATATAAGTACGTATTAAATGAATAATCAAATACATCTTGACATAGAAATTATTGTCTAAGACTTTATTGATTATTATTGATAAGTTTACTATTGTTATTGGTGTGATTTGTGTGTAATATTTATATAAACGTCTGTATTGTGGTAAGTGCTGCCACATAGGATAAACATTATAATATAATTGTAGTTATTTTTTGAAGCATCTTATGTACTTCTCATAAACGTGTCCCTAATCAAATAAATTTTTGGATAAACATGTTTTTCTTTGTGACTATTTATGTAACATTATAGTAACTTATGACTATCTATTCTATCGGTACTATTGCACATATTTACCAATAACTATGGTAATTTAAGTAGGTGTAACCTAATTAAAATTATGTATGTACTGTAGTAAGTTTAATATAGGTACATAGGGTTAACATATATAATAATCGTAGTTATTTTTTGGAACAACTATAAGTGTGTACTTCATATTCCTGTTGCATATTTATCAATTTATTAATATTGCGGGAATATTATGACTCAATTATATTGTGTATTGTACAACAAATGAAATTGATGTGTATTATAACTATAAGATTTGTAAAAAAAAATATTTTATCTTTAATAGTGAATGTTGCGATTATTTTTTATGTTTGACGTTGGCAAATTAGCAGATTGGTCATCGCGCCATGGACAGTTGCTACAGCAGAGGAGCTTCTGATGCCATACCACCTGATGAGATCTGTTTCAACCGCCTTTGGAAGAATCCCATGGCATAGCGCAATAGGAAAACCTAAATAGGAAGACTTACATATCTTACCACATCTAAGATGTGGAGAAAACTGCGTGATGATCTATCGTTGATTTGTCGTGCTTAGTGCGGTAATGAAAATAAAGAACGCCTAAAAAGAACAGTCCGTAAAACTTCTAGAATTTTGGGAACATCGACACACGATTTGTGTTGAATGGAGGCAAGACCAATATGAAATGCTACTCCTTATGGGGTCAGACTTAATTATCGCCTCGCTATCGAGCATTTGGGCATTTTCAAGTTTGTTAGAAACCAGCTTCGATTTTCTTTCGACTTCTTCACGCTAAGGACCTGCTCAAAGTGCTCAAGGATGCTCTTTTTAATCAAATTTTCCTTTCGATGTCATTCCGTACAAATAGTATCTACGTGTAAGATAAATTTCGAGGACTAATGCAATGCATTGAAAACTGAGTTGAGAATCCGACTGCAGAGCGCTGATAAACTGAAAGGAAACGATTTGAATACAACATGGATCGCCAACTAATTAGGGCAAAGTTAGAGACGGCATAAAGCTTCAGTCGCCAACGAGATGGAGATGCCATGCCAGTAATGGTGGCAATAAACCCTGCAATGATCACGTAGTGGGCATGAAGTGGATATATTTTATTGTTCAGAATAAGCGAATCGTGATACTTAAAAAAAGGTTTGTTATTTTATAGATCTGAAAATGCCCGTGCGAAAATGTAAGACTGTTGAAAACTAGAATTTATGTATTACCTATAAATATTATGTAATCCAAATATTGCATATTTACTCTCTATAATTATTATCATTATTTCAAATAAGACTACGCTATTAAGTTGTGATTATGTGACCAGTGATAGCCTGGACATGATAATATGATCACTGGAGTTCAGGTGTAGGCATCGAGTTCAAATCAAGGCACACACCTCTGACTTTTCGTAATAATTATCACTCATTTACAACAATGAAGGAAATCAATCAGGCATGCAGGATGCCCAATTGATTTTCTCGACGGTGTGTGAAGGCTGCCAACCTTAAGATTCCCCTCATACTGGGAGGAGATCCGTTCTCAGCAACGGGGCAGTTGGCGATGATGTGTATGACATAATAATTTTATATAGATGTAAAATGTGGTAGGTATATGCTGCCAGCCACGTAGGTTAAACATTTGTATTCATTAAAGTAGGTAATTTTTGAAACAATTATGTGTACTTCATCGTATATAATCCTATTGCATAGCATTACTGGAATATTACTTAATAAATGTGTAAAATATCTCTAGTACTTTTCTTTAAATCCACTAAATATTGCGCGTATTTAATTATTTTCGTAACCTTGTACTTAAGTAATTGTGCTTAATTTAAAAGGAAAGAACATTATTACCAATATATGCCCAACGTAGTATCGAATCGAAAAAGTATGTCATATAGAGGGGACATTGTACACATGGTACAGGTAGTGCCATAAAATACTGTTACCTACACGAAATTAATTAAATAAGTTTTATATTTCATTATACATACATAGCTTCACGCCTGTTTCCCATAAGGGTAGGCAGAGACTTATAGATTTCTACTTGCTACGATCCTGGCACTGGCACACCACTTTCACTACACATAATATGTTCTATTTCATTAGAATGTTATTATAGTATTAAATATTTGTAATTTGAAAAAGGCACTTTATTTTGGCACTCTGTTAATTTTATGTAACTATAATTATCATCATCTATCTTCCTCTTGCCCTTATACCAATATATTTGTTGGGGTCCGCGCAGTAGGTATGTCGTTTTATTCCATACATCTCAATTAGCCGTCATCTCGTCATTCAATGATAATTTTACTATAACTATTTATTGTGATTGAATCATCATGAAAAATCCGTCTTTACAGATTCGTAAATCGTAGCTTTTCCAATTAATAAGCCTTTATTTAAACTAAAGACTGTTCAAATAATAAATCGCGTGACATGAATAGAGCATTAAATTACTGATGATATTTTTGTTAGAGTTAGCTAAGGAAGGCCCTGTTAAAATAATCTTACTTCTTACTAATATTATAAATGTGAAAGTTTGTGAGGATGGATGGATGGATGGATGTTTGTTACTCTTTCACGCAAAAACTACTGAACGAATCTGGATAAAATTTGGCACAGAGATAGATTATAGTCTGGAATAACACATAGGCTACTTTTTATCCCGGTACAATCTATAGTTCCCGTGGGATAGCGGGCGAAGCCGCTGGCGGAAAGCTAGTACTTATATATATTATGAAAGTGTCACTAGCCCATAACATTCAAATATTCAATTATGGTGTTTTTAATTTTCTCATAGAACTATCGATAACTACTTAATCAAGTAATTAAAAGATTTTATTAGTTGAAGTTTGTACCTATTGACATAGGAGTTTACGGTTTTGTTCTGAGGATCATAACAATTTAAAAGGTTTCCGAAATTTTTTTCATGCGAAATCATGAGGAATACTAATATTCAATTATTTATTACTAGGTTCAATGTTTATACATTGCTGGGGCAGTCGCCCTTACGCAATTCAGCTATGTCCTTTTCAAAACTTACCACAGTTTAATTATAATTGAGATATACTAATAAACCCCACATCAAAAATACTGATTGAGCGACAAAATTGCTGACCTCCCTCGCACCCTCTTCTTCTATAGTTCTATACCGGCTCACCGGCTCGTAATCCATTTTAATTGCGTTGTGTGCCCAGTGCTTTTAATGGAAGTAATGGAGGTCAAATAAGGAAGTGTAATATTTGACACTTATTAGTTCCATGGCTAGGCTAGAGTTACGGAAAAAGCGGGAACAAAATTTTACAGTTTCACTTCCGCCATGATGTCAATACCGTTACTTGTTTTAGGTAAAATAAAAAACAACTGAAGCGAAAAGTATTGAAAAGTGCAGCCCGTAAACTGTTAGAATTCCCGCTAAATAAAGTGCAGATGAGAGTTGCCACCATGACCTCTAAACTGTAGGGACTAGGGATACCATATCTGCACATGTTTTGCCTAATTTATGGGTAAAATATTGTTGATAATCATATTTAAGACGAAGATAATTATTTAACCAAGATATAGGTGCCTAAATAAAAACGAAATTATAAAAAGATATGTGTTATTTAATATGTAATGCTCTTCTATTCAAGATCGTTCAGTTGTTCTGGTGTGTAGAATGAATGAACGCACAAACTTGCATTATTAATGTTCAGGCCTTATCGGAAAATTTGTCTTCGTACTGGCAATATTTAGTTCTGCGACAGCAGCACTGCGTCTATAGGACTTCAGTCGTGGGTCGTGGTGGCGCCATAGATATATATATTGAACTCTTGAATTAAACTCCATAGATTTCTTCCCTTTATATTTATAATATTATGAATCTAAAGGTGGCGCGGACTTTATCACACACGTAGAGTCCCCGCCCCCAATGAAGTCTTGTGGCAAAAGCTGGAACTAAATTTGATAGTTCCGCCATGGTGGCGTGCCCTCTATATTCTATATGCTATCGAGTATATTATATCAATTATATATCTATGTATTATATGATATCTTATATATCTATGGTGCTATCATTGCCAACATTGCCTTTGTTATTATTATGGTAACACAAAAGTCATGGAAGTATCACTATGGTTAATTGGTTCCATACGTTTAGTGAACCTATATTGAATATTTGTCGATACAACCCGTTCTTTGTCTACGCAACCCATAGACCGTAGACAGAGAAACCAAAACCGATACTAGGTTGTGCATCTACTTATCGGTAGATGGCGCTAACTCTAACTTTTACATGCAATAAATAAGAATCCTGTGCCCAGCAGTGGGACGGTATAAATAAGGGTTGATGATGAAATGTACCGTCAGTCTCTTGTTATGAATTTTAGATTAACTAGACCAATAACTATGGGTCATTCTAATGATGGCTACCGTTTAATCTCACCAGATGGCGCCATTGTTGATTGAGGTGCTGAAAAGAAGAGTGGCTGTCAAAGTTTGTTAATACGCGCGTGAAAACAAAGTTTACTTACAAGTAAATCCTATTTAACACAATAGAACCGTAGCGTAAACATAAGGATCATGTCACAGTGTTGCGCAGCCGTTTTGTTTGGAAAAAAACTGGACTTCATGACTAGAGATGAGCAATGTGCCCGGTATTTTGGGCATAAATTCAGTTATGCCCTGTAGTGGGGAATTTATTAAGTACATAAAATGGTACACAAGGCGGACTATTCATTCAAGAATTTCCGGCATAAATAAGTTTATTTAGCAACGTGGCATTGAACCCCGCATTTTGGGCTCGGCTAACCGAGCTCAGCTCGCGTGAAAATAGAAAAAACTATAAATATATTTTGCGTGAAAATACTTACGAAGAAAACTTTTCCCAGTTATAAGACCTATCTAGATTATATGTAGGTATGTCCGTTTATTCGGCGTTATACTTATTGCCAGCTATTGTTTAGGTACTACCTACTGTTACTCATGATACAAAAATAAAATACTGGTAAATACTGGTACAAACTTACCGGTATCTTCTTCTAGTGTATCGAGTTGCGTCTATGCAACAAGTAACGTCCAGTCTAAAAAGGCATTTGTTGATTTTGAAACGATTATTTTAATGTGTGAACTGCCTCGTTTATCTAGTGGTAAAGCGACTACAGCTACGCTACGCTAAAGGTCCATGGTTCGATTACCGGGTCGAGTAGTGTTATTGGGTTTTTCCGTGAGATTTATGCCCAGTTGGTGGCAATAGGGTCGCCCCCATTACACGGGACCTAAACACCGGGGAACCGTGGGTGTATATTAGTATCTACACCCTTCGGCGAACTGCAGAATGGATTTGATTGGAAGCAGAAAAAATGTAACCGAGATACTCTACACTACTCGGCCCAGGAATCGAACCCAGGACCTCTAGTTGTACCGTCACTTACTTCTTTATAATTAGTTTATAACATAATGGGCGTCGTTCGATACTTAAAACTTAGAATACGATCAGTTACCTTAACCATGAGTTCTATCGAATGGCTTTCGATAGGTTTTTTACGCATCGAAACGCTGTAATCTCATAGCAGATCTTAGTTCCTTACGTAACCGCTACAGGCGCTGCGAGGGTTTCCCATACAAATATTTGACGGCGTCGCTAGCGAGTCTAGTGTCTAGTCTAGAGAAAAACTTATGGTCGAGCCACCCTGAATTCAACATTTGCTGTAACTACATGAAGTTTTTAAGGGTAAGTTTTTTTGTGACAAGCAGGTCGTCAAGTCAATGTTGAGGGAAAAAGGTGTGTTAAAATTAAATTCAAATACATTTTTTTTACAGCCATTTATTTTTTAAATCATCAGACAATAAATATTGCCGAACACAGTTAAACAAAAATCATTTTTATCACAGTAAAACTTATTTCAATCAATATAACTAATAACAACTAATAAAATTAACACGATGACTGTAAACTGGCCTTAAGAGCCACGCCTGTGGATGTGTATAGTGTACCCGTAGGTATTAAAAAATCAAAATCTCTATCGTATAAAATAATATAGTGGAGAGCTGGCACACTACGGGGCCAATTGACCATTGACAGCCTACAGGGATTAGAAAGAAGGTACAGTTCTCGCCAATCTTATTGTCCGGCTTGAAGATCGCACGAGCTAACTTCAACTCGAGTCATAAAAATCGGAGAAAAATATTTGATTTAAATGATTTAAAACGACAGCCTACGACTTGAGCTTTCGTTTTTATTTATTATAGTCCAATATTTTTCTTTCTCCCATTGTTATGGCCGGGTTTAAGTTAGCTCGTGCCAACTTCAAGCCGGACAATAAGATTGGCGAGAACTCTACATTGCGCGCTTAGCCGGAACGGCCAATTGATCGCTGGAGTGACCGCCGCTTACCGCATCTTGGTAGGAAGTTTCGAGGCCTAGATTTCGGCTACACTACACCCACTATTGCCCTCGTCGTGACCACTAGTGTACGAGGTCCCCTTATTATACGCACAAAAGTAGTACTCCTTTTACTTTCATTTGCAGTATTACTTTTTCCCACCAAAGAACTAAGTTAACCACATGATTCTTTCTCATTTTTGATGTTAAGTTAAATATGATGTTTAGGCAAAGGTTCGAATGTTTTATAAACTTTAAAACCAGTAAACAGTCACCGTGTTGGTATACTGGCGCACAGCAACGTGCAAGAACACAGAAGAAATGCACAGCAGCTTCGATTCGACACAGCATCGATTTTACAAACGGGAATGAAGTCAATAAACAAGAAGATGTGTGACGATTATTTCTCGTTTGTAGAATCGATAATTTAAATAGAGCGAGATAGTCTATTCTACATCCAGGATCCAGACTTACAAAAGTTTGGAAACTGTTGCAGAATTCTCTATATTTACTTCTTTACCAACAAAATTATTCAGAATCAAAAGAAACGTCAACCTTAATTAAAATACGACTACAGTAAAATGAAAAGTCTTTAAAAAACCGTTATTTTTATTCCTTATAAGGAAAATCTTAATCAAATACCAAATTAAACTTAACATTAGGGAGGGTCGTTCACTGCTTGTCATGTAGATCTATGGGCTTAAACCAAGGTATATTAGGAAAAAAGTTCGAATTACAATCTCGGCCTCTTTTTTGTAATAGATGAATCGAACCAATAATATTTTAAAACGGATTCTAATTATGTACGAGTATGAAACAACTGAAGAAGGATTTAATTTTCATTTATTCATCCATTCATAATGCCCCCAAACAAATCATGCCCGAGGATGCAGAGATATGTTTAAACATACCATAAACAGTGCCAGGTTACTAGGCAAGCCCATCGCCTACAGTGTAATAAATCCGAGTAAAAGCTTAAAACAGAAAACAAAAGAACAATAACGTAAGCACTTAATACTAAATTGAGCTTATTAACATTAAGAAGGAACCGCAAGCGGTAAGCAACTACGTCTATGGATTCACCACCTCCTGATACCCCCCAGTAAAATTACTTGGCAGATAATTTCTTAAAAATTTTGTTCAATTTTTGTATTTATCTGGCAGATAGCGGCTATCCAGAGGTGGTGAAACAAGCCCTTAGTTGGCTACTTCTACAACATTGCTAAGGAAATCCGAAATTACCACGGGTTCTGAATATGAATTGATTTTAAGGGAATTGTTGTATGTTTAGTGATTCCTTACCCGTAGTAATTTTCTACGGCAAGTCATAATGTGGTTCACCTAAAGGGCCGTCGCCCTTTTTTAGCCTCCAGGTCCATGGAAAGCACAACGGCCACATGATTGATGGTTGCCGCTGTCAAACTAAGTAGATCTGGTGTCATAATTATTGATTGGTCGCATCTTTAACCAACCATAGTTGTGGCCACTACTTTTTTATTCATGACAAATATAATTTAGTGGTTCGCTTTGTAGGCTACGTTTAGGCTTTCTTTTGCGATACCTCTACCATTGTTGAAGTGTACGTTTCTGCTACGTAATAATGATTTATATATTTGTACTTAAAGTAATTTTTTGATAAAGGTGGTTCTAGCAGATTTTTCCACAAAAAATATGATGTCTTACACATAAAACCCTTTTTATAATTAGGTACATTCCTAATGTGTTGATCTTTACCCAGACAAAACACCATGTTAAACACTACAAACAATTATGTGTACTTTTCAATAAAAGAACTGAGTACCTATGCTGGCAAATAGGTAGGTACCTTGTTCAGGGAGTCAGCATTTCTACCCAACGTGACAATGCAACCAGCCTTATAAATACTCTTGTAGCTGATAGCGATGTGGATGAGATTTTCTATAGGTACAACATAGCTACACTTTTCTTGTAGATCATTCTGTGTACACGTATCATGTTATAGATATAAAGTAATATTAATTACTAGCTAATTAACAATTTATTAATTTGGGTAGAACGAAGACGGTGCGTGTACACGATAACATTTTTACAATATTGTAATTAGTAATTTGATATGTTAAAGTGTTAATAATTGATTAAAAGTTTTTTGACCAGAATAAATCTGACATGCAATGATTTACTTAAAGAGGTCTTATACATTTACAGTAACAGTATAGATAGATGATATAGTATAGATGTAGTATAGTATAGAGTTAGAAGGATCGGAAATTACGACTTCGTAGAGGCACCAATAAGGCGCAGAGATAACCCATAAACAGAGAAAGACAAAGAGAAAGAAAGCATAAAATGTCTGCAATACATTATATACTAATTACTATTAATGACTTAAGTAGCTAAGTTTTATACATATACAAGAAATCAACACAGCATTATAGTGCTGATGATCAACTAATAAGAATAACACTCATGATACTATTGACGAAGTAATTGCAACATTTAAGACAGTGTATTATATACACTGAGTGAGCTTATATATTAAACTTAAAAACAAACGAAAAAACACGCATTTTAACAAATTATCATTATATATTACCTAGTGATAAAGTTTTTGAAACGGTTAAACATTTCAGACGGCAAAAAAATTGTCGGCACGTTTGGGGCAGTGGCTGTGTGACCACCTTTTGCAACCAGCTAAAAAGTGTTTGTAAACGCATGAGAAGAAAACCTTAGTAAAGCATCGATTTAAAAAAAATACAGCGTAAATATCAATTTGATTCTTCTAAACATAGTAGGTAGCGACTGTTTATTATGAATTTGGCACAAATAGTAAGATTAAATTACTCTCAAAAATATGTTAATTGATTTTATTTGTCCTAAAAGTTGAAATGTATAAGTTCCTTTTTTATTATGATAGATTATTTTACGTACGTAATGACTCAAAGACAAAGAGATATGAGAATATAATAATTTCCATAGCTAATGTGGACAATGTTCCTACCTAAAGAAACGGTAATGGTCCCAAAATACCGCCTTGAGGAACTCCGAAGCAGCAGCAGAATCTACGAGTATAATGCGTAGATTGAGTGCAGTTAGTGTTTTTTTTTTAAACCGCAAATTTTCTTTCTTGCTCGCTTTAGAGATAATAACTATTCCCAAGACACCAATTTATTCATAACTATTAACTATTTATCTATAACTTGTTGAAAAAGTCCATAGATAGATTGATGATTTTTAATTCGTAAATATTTCAATATCTACTCTTATTCCTACTAGTACCTACACGTTTATATATTTGTGTTTTTTTTTCACTTTTTCTTTATTTAAAAGATATTTTTTAAATGTTAAAGTTATGTAAGTACCTATTCAAAATTTACGTCACGAATATTTTGCAGATAGTATGTACATTTATCGAACGTTTAAACACCGATATATTTTTGATAACGGAATGTGAAAACCTATTATAAAAATAATCAAAAGATCAATATTTTTTACGCTTTGACACGATATCGAATTCAACAAAAAAAGTCAAACAACAATCTTATAACTAGTACAACTTTAACCATTGAATGATCGTTACATAAGAAAGAGATAATAATTTTAACATTAAAATGTGATATTAGGTCTATACAAAAATTTGTCTACACAATGGTGACGCCAGCGGTACCTATCAATATTATTCAATATAATACCGGAATGATGGTTATTCCTTTTCAAATAATTTGAGAACTCCAAGAGTGGACAGGTTTTCTTATTTTAATAATATAATAATAATAATAAGAAAAACTGTTAACTTAATTTATAAATTAACATACGTTTCGGCTACAAATTAAATATTAACATCGCAATTCTTACAAAGCAGTAAAATCAATGGCACAGAATTATACTAAGTTGTACAAGATAATAATATTTTGATACACATAGATTTTTCTATCATATCTATTTAGTGGAATTAACAAGAAACATAAATAAACAAAATTCCGAGAGACATAGAGAAAAGGACAGATCGCATTGCGCATAGCAGACCAATTTAACATCGTTGCGGCATATACAACAATACAATGGCAAAATCGCAACACAAGAGCAGTTAAGTCAATTCTGCGCAGCAATGAGAAATGTCTTACCGGAGAACTCCGCGGGGCTAACAAAAAAACCAATTAAAACAATAGTTTAACTTTGGAATGAAAAAATCAGTCTCAAATAAAATAATCAGACCATGTTGGTCATTTAGGCTGGTTGTGCGCGTCGCACGTGCGTGCGCATGTGACGCGTGATCATGTCGCGGCGGCACGCTGCGTACGGGCACGTCGGGCAGCGGTACGGCTTCTCGCCGGTGTGCGTGCGCTGGTGGGTGGCCAAGTGGTCGGAGCGCGAGAACACCTGTCCGCACGCTGTGCATGAATACGGCTTGAGTCCGCTGTGCAGCCGAGCATGGCGCGTCAACATATCGGACCTGGCGAACTTCCTAAAGCACACCTCGCATTCATATGCGCGAACGCTCTCAGATTTATTTCGATGACGGGACGCAATATGCTTGATCAACCGATTGTGGATCGTAAACGTTTGCCCGCAGAAGTTGCAGGAAAAAGTCTCCGGTTGTTCGCGGTTTGCTTTAAGGCTGAGGTCCAGGGGGACGTCGTCGTCTTCAGTATTCTGTGGAGTCTTCTGTGAAAGCCAGGGTGGAGTGGGGTAGTTGTTGTTGTTGGTGATTTGGACCGCCAGTTTGTCGAGCAGCTGCGAGAGCCGGTGCCTCTTGTGCTCATTTATGGGGGCATGTGCGGGCGGCAGCGGTTCCATGCTACCTGCCTGCATCGGCGGCATGCTGGGGCCCGCGCCCGCCACCCGGAACTGAGCTGAAGGCCAGCCTACGGACAAACAAACCACGTGTTAATATAAGACCTTAAGGATTTAGCTTAAAACGTTTCAAATTAAAACTATGTTGGGGTTGTCCGCCAGATGTGACTTAACTCAAGAGTTCTATTCATGGAAAGTGCCAATATTAGTATTAAGAAAGTAAATTCAGGTAAACAGTGGTACTGGTAGATATTGGTAGAAGTAGAAGAGTAGTTGACTGCCCAATCAAGTGATCACAATAAAAAACTGTAATCCTATGACATTAAATAGGTAAGGTACAAAAGACATCAATCAAATCAGTAAGTACATAGGCACGTACAATTACAAAATGGCGCATATCCTCTGACGATTGCATGTTAGCGACGTTTTGCATTGTCACTCCAAAGGGTTATTTTGTCGTTAAATAGCTCTATGTAGTGTTAAGTTATCAACGCATCATTATGTAATAGGTACTTAGAATCTCGGTATCTCCATATAGCAGTAATTTTATATACAGGTGGGCCAGAGAAGTGACATCCAAAGACTAAATTTAGATTCCTCTAATAACCAAGGGGTACCCGAAACACATTCCATAAAAAAGTTACTCCTTTGTCACTTTGAATGCAATTTACAGGAAATGTATATTGTGGTATATACCTCGGCTTGTAGTTCAGTGAGTTAACGTTATTTAGTCAGTTGAATTGACCCCAAATGTGAACAGTACAAAGGTCAATATCGGTTTATGTATTAAGTTGTATTGAACTCCAACGGTCCACTGAAGGCAAGCACCTTGGCGTCATGCTTGACCGTAAACTAAAAAGGACTATAAAGAACTTTTTGGTTTGCTGCAAGATCTTCCATCAGTAAAGCGGCAATGGAGGCTTAAGCCAGGGATTCACTAGGGGACAAAGGTCCCACGACATGGTGTCGGCGATATGTCAAGCGGAGCCGGGCGATTTTGCTTGCGACATAGCGCGATGTCCGTAGCGTCTAGACATGTCGAGCGAAGTCCGGCAACGTCGCACCACTTTATCCAACGCTGGCGACACGTGTCGCAAGACATTGTCCCCTAGTGTATCCCTGGCTGAATGATAGGAGATGGTATCGTATCAACCCGTCAGCAGTCGGGCAGGGAACCACTACACTACAGATGTCGTCAAAATGAAACTTTTTAAAATATAAAGTTTGCTCTGGTTCCCATTGTTCTCAGCATACTTTAACCAAATTATATTGAACCAGAATCTCTTTGTGACATGTTCCTGTGCCTGTTGTTCAAAAAATGAACCATCATGCATGTATTCCCCGAAAGCTTTATTATCGTAATGGACACAGTTCGTACAAATACAAACTACTATACTGCTAAGAATTTCCTGAAAAACCCCTGTAAATCTACTCAACTTCGGACTCGGAACCAGAGCTTACGCTCAGAAGCCGCGTTTGTGGTCACTACACCTATGAAGTACAGTTTTAATTTCGTAATGGTTACCCCATTAAATAAAGCTCCGAGATATTTTCCACAAAATGGCAGGTGATATTTTTTAAATGTAGGTAAGTCGGAGGCACGCAAATAATGATAGTGGGGACTTATGCAGCTTTAACGCATCTGTCTTTGAACAAAATTATCCCTCTGCTTCTATTGGTACTAGCTAAGAGAATTTAGACCAATGACATGTCTCAGAAGGGTCGTAAAGGAGCCCCAAGTACAAGGAATGAATTGGCATAACCGTTTTTTTTGTCATAGTGTTGAGAGGCGTCACAGTTTAAATAAAGGGGCGGTGGCCCATTGGATAAAATGAACAGGCATTCCGATTCGAAGCCGATGTTGTTCGAAATCTTCTATATATATATATATACTTGTTAACTACTTATTTCCCGCGGTGTTAATGACGTTCATCCAATGTTTCCAATCCCATGTGAATTTCCACACTTATTTGATCCGCCATTTTAGAAACATTTGTGCAAAATTACTTGTTTCCAACACTGCGGGGACAGCCTTTTCCTTATAAACGAGTATAAATAAGTTTATCAAACCATAGATCTATTAAGATAAACCCCTAAAATGAATATAGTACTTTAAAGAAGAAACGAAATAATACTCTGTTGGATAGCACATGTAATATATAGTAATAGTTATACTTAGAAAAAAAAAACAGTAGTATCTAATATATAATTGTATATATGTATGTATCATTTGCTATGATAGTTATTTAATATTTTTGTTTGCTTTTGTTAGTTATTGTAAGGGTATGTAACAACGACAAGAGGGTTTCTCGCCGTTAAACAATTACGTTTGGTGTGTATACCATGTAATGAAGTACTTTAAGTTGTCATTGTAGAGTAAATGAAAAAAATACAGAAAAAGAAAACCGTGACTGAGCTATCAACACAAAGCTCAAACAATTAAACCACCTACTGATTTCTGACACTTACGCGAATACTAGACATTGAAATAAAACTACTTTAGTGACCATGACCGCTGTAAAGGGTCCGAAACGTCGGGATTAAAATAATATCAATATAACGCGATAAAATCCGTCAAAAGTAGTTTTATTTCAAAACTAGCTTCCCGCCAGCGGCTTCGCCCGCGTGGTCTTATAATTTTTTCCCCCGTTTTTGCATCATTTTTCATTACTACTCCGCTCCTATTAGTCGTAGCGTGATGATATATAGCCTATGTTACTCGGGGATAATGTAGCTTTCCAAAGGTGAAAGAATTTTTGAAATCGGTCCAGTAGTTTCGGAGCCTATTCATTACAAACAAACAAACAAACAAACAAACAAACAAATCTTTCCTCTTTATAATATTAGTATAGATTAAACCACCTATTATAAGCATCATCGGCTAAAAACAGATTTATGAAAATACAACATCTAAAGGGGTTTCAAACTTGACGTTAGTGAAGCCGAGGTCAGAAGCAAGTTGGAATATAAAAACGGGTATAAAAATCAAATAAAAGTTGAAAAGCAAAGCTTTAAAAGATATACCATATGCATTCAAGTACAAAAGTCATAAGCAGGACCTATGAACATGTTAAAAAAATATATAAAATTATGTATCGGCCGCTTTGGAAAACAGGGGAAGCTTTTGTGCGTCCTTTGCATAATGTTGATGAAGATGATAATATTTTACGGATTCCTCCTCCTTGATGTTTAGGAAAGTGTCGATCTTGAATGGAGTCGTGTAGAGTACGTTTTTACAGTAATAAGTAGGCGTGTGTATTGTGTGTCACAATTACGTGGAGTTAAAATAACTGTATTATTATGAATGAATGCCATGCCACAATATTGTTTTCTGATTTACCTACTATCTTCTTTAGTACGTGTTAGTATAATTTTTAACATTGATATTTGTTTTTTTTTACATTTTTAAACTTACGCTACTGTACAAATAAGTTTTATTTCAAGTTCAACGTAAAATAATGATTACTTTTGATAGTGAACCGTTTTTTACATCACCAAAGGACCGTAGACCTACGTTTTAGGTTTTAGTTTCAACCTGATATATCTACGCATGATCCTTGAGAAAAAGAGTACTGATAGACAGAAAGACAGACCGATGGACTGTGAAATTATTCTATAAGGGGTCTATTTTTCCTTTTGAGGTACGGAAGCCTAAAAAGGACACGTTTGTTTATGAAACTTCAATCCATTATCAACACTGCATGAAAAAATATTTTTTTTTAAATATCTAACTCGAGCACGGATGACGGGAGCTTTCATTCAAAAACATGAAATGACAAAAGCATGGATGAAATTTCTACGAAAAAATTGGGTTATCATGAATTTGTTAGTAAAAAATATTGTTGAAATGTTGTTGAATTTGTTAGTAAAAAATATTTTTAAACTACCAGTGAAAATAGAACAGAAAATACTTCGACATTGGTGGAATTTTGCCCAGAACTAGCTTCTCGTGGTCCACCCTGGGTAACGGCTTAAAAAGGCTAAACGTTCTTGACTGTAATCAGTTCACCGAAATTGTATCTACTTATGTATAATGAACCTTCCTTTGCTTTCACTGCGACAATACAGAGGTTTGATTCACGCACGATGAATGATGTACGCAATAAAACTATACTCTGAAGAAATACTGTCTCCTAAACTCCTACAATGCTGAACATAATATCCTTAATTAATCCCTAGTTCCCAATCCCGTGCGAATTTTCCAAATCCTGACATTTTCTATCCTTAAAAATTGGTTAAGTTGTCTGAAGAGTGGAATTATAATCTTTGGAAGAGTTGCACCGTTACGGTTGCACTTGTGCATGTAGACACACCTATAAATAGACTTGAATGATATGTTTTGCTTTTCTTCTCAGAGCTTCATCATAGCCAAAATGTGTCCGTAAAACGATAGTTTTATATGTTATTATTCTGAGAATATGAGTATTGAGATAAGTTTCTCAATGGTCGTTAAGTAAATGACATTTTACACAGCACCATCTAGTTCCAAACTAGATGAGCTTGTACGAATACTTTGGCTCAGTCTACAAAATACGTATATACCTACCTAATTTTTCTGTAAAACCATTTACTATCGCATAGACAAATACAAACACTTATATTCATCAGTGAATCAGTATCAAACAAACCCACGATCTCGTGATCAGCAGTCTGATACTCAAACCACTAGACCACAGACAACTTAAAAGGTACTTTTTTTTCGTTTTCTGTTACTTTTTACGTAGGCTTTATTTATTTTTTAAAGTAGATAATTCTTGAGTTTGTTTTTTGCCTCGTTAGTTTTATAGTCCTAAGCGGGTTCGATTTCCAAGTCGAGAAAAGCGTTATTAGGTTTAGTTTAGGCAGGCAGACCACGGAGGAGATGGCGAGAAGACCTGAATGCCTTCCTGGACAACTGGACAAAGAGCCTAACGAAGAGATAAGGGGAAGAAATAGGAGAAGACCTTAGCTCAGGATTGGGACAATACAGGCTAGATAAGAAAATGTCAGCAGCTCAGAGCTTGAATTTGTGCTCGGTTAATGGCAAGTCTTGCCCCCTATTACATGGAACCTAAAACATACTTACGAACTGTGTGTGTACATTGGTACCCTTGCATAACTGGAAGCACTGACCCCAGCAAGGAATTCCATTTCTTCTTAGCTAAATGTGAAAAAATTTAAGCATACCTCTTCTTGCGGTATTGTAAGCCTTAATTAGTTTTTCCCGACTGAGCAGTGTTACAAACCTCTTTCTTGGCAGGCTCATTATATTGGCCAATGAAAAATCTTTGCTGCAAATTATTAATTTCTAATCGAGTCAGTTTATCAACGCGAAAGAAAATTGTTATTTTGAAATTGGTCCGTTAATTTCCTTTATTGAATTATGCCATTTACGAAATAAGCATTTCAAAAATTTGTCTACTCCACTCTACTGGTCTAGTGCGGTTTGGCAGACTTCACATGCCGTTGAGAAAATCTCTCAGGCATGGTATGCAGGTGAGCACCTTTGTAAGCAAGTGATAATTAATTATTAATACGCACATGATCACGAAAATTCACAGGGCCTTGGATACGAACTTGAGACTTACGACTTGGGAGAGAGACTTCGGGTAGCTTTTCCCGAGACGAGAAAAGCTGCAAGTACTTATCTATCTTGTTTCGAGACGAATGTAATGCTATTGTTATTATAACTTTTTGACATTGGCGGCGACTTTTTAAATTTTGTGTACTTAGGTATTTCTTTTAAGTTAGGTAGCATTTACTCACAACCGCACAATTAGAATAAGTATTGGTTAAAAATATTACATTTTTAGCTTTAAATATGTATTTTCTCAATTCATATGTACGTAGGTATATACTATATATAATTATACGTAGTTATTTTCATGAATTTAGACCATAAAGACAGACTAATACAATTATTATTGACTATAAAAAGCCCACACTTTGCGTTTTAAGAACCTAGGTTATTAAAATTTTCCTCTGTAATTCTACGCCACATACGTTGCAGTGTCAGTTAGCGATGTTTGAGTTGGCAAACTACACAACATGGAGAGATACTCTAAATAGGTACTTACCATGTTTGTAATAACAAGAAACGCATCCGTAACTCTACTATTTCTTGTTAGTTTAAAATGAATTAATACGAGCCGCCAATTATTAAGTACGAACGCCGAGGAATATCTTAAGTCATCTATGAGAACAGTTAATATACTACCGGTAACCAGTCACCATACATGATCCAATAAAAACAATACGTACATATTTCAAGATGTCTTGAATGCAGTTTCCAAAGTTGAAAATCAGATGCATCTACCCAAAACGAGCTTGTGAATCAATCCTATGATATGTATTTTTGATGCACTTAGTTTTAGCACAAGAGTTGCGTGAGTGAACGGTACGTAAGGTCGTCGGGTCGTGCGACCGGTCCAACCGCCCCCGCGCTCGCAAACATTGAACTTTCACACGCGAGACACGTCCGTTATGGTGCGCGTACGGCGGCTGACTGCCGCTCCCTTCCCCGCGCACCTGCGCGTGCGTTCCTCAAAAACATTGCGATTGCGATGCATCCACGCAAACGCATGCGTGTGGGTACCTACCGACCGACCGACATCCGTTAGCTAATAAACATATTAGTCTGTGATTAATACGTTGTTGGCCAATGGCTCCTCTAACTAGGCGTTTGGAACTGGTAGGTACTAATGGAAGAAGTAGGTAGTAGCATGGTAGTAGGTCTAGGTGGTCCAAAACTAACTAGACCCTAGGGTAGCAGCCTTACTTAGGTCCTTATCTTAGGCCGGTAGAATCCTATGTACCTATATCAGGTTCAATCCTCTGTGATCACATAATGTGATGGGTAAATTATAAGTACAGTTCTCGCCAAACTTATTATCCGGGTTGAAGTTGGCACGAGCTAACTTTTTATTAACCCGACCCTAAAAATCGAAGGAAGAGAATTATTGAATTAGAATGATTTAAAACGATAGCCTACGACTTGAACTTACGTTTTAATTTAATACAATTTAATATTTTTCTTTCTCCGATTTTTACGGCTGAGTTCAAGCCAGCTCCAGATAACTTCAACCCGGACAAGAAGTTTGGCGAGAACTGCACCTACGGCGGTGGCGGCTTAAATTATGTAAATAAATCTCGTCATCATCAGCCGAAATACGCATTTGCTGGGAGAGGCTTATTTCGACTCATTTCGACTTATTTGGCATTCCTAAAAGCCCAAACTAGATGTTGTGTGCCAGTGTTGAACTAGGTTTAAAGAACTTAATGTTTGTTCGGGAGGAATATTGCAACTTAATTTTGAAGCAGACATTTTCAACCCATTGAGCTGAAATTATGTAGACACGTTTTGTTTGGAAGACAATGCGTGGTTAATGTGTAACGTCATACTGAATCCAACATGGCGGAACACTCAAGATGGCGAGTATGTAGTTATTTTTATGCACTCTTACAATAGGGGTATCAAATGAAAGGGCTTGCTGAGAATATCTCGAAGATAAAACGACTTCATTCTAAATCCAATATGGCGGACGGCAAAAAGGTTGGGTGTGTATAACAAGATCTATGAACGTGGAAGAAGCTAAATAAGTATGCTGCGGTCTGTAATGTCTGTATTGTCTGCCCTCTCTGCAACTGTTGTTGGAAATCGGCGTGAATGTATCACGTATAATATTAGGTACTCAATTCACGGAGAAATTAGTGGTCATACAAATAAAACAAACATACATACCTACAGTCGAACATAATTAGAACCTCGTCTGTTTTTGCCGATGCCACAGACAGACACACACGCACTTACAGACACGTCAAACTTATACACCCCGTCGTTTTTGCGTCTGGCGTTAAAAATTAATAAAATACAACTCTTTTCGACCGACTTCAAAAAAAGGAGGTTCTCACCTCCTCCTTTTTTTGAAGTCTGTTCAAAAGATACCTCCTCCTTTTTTTGAGGTCGGTTCGACTTGCGGTGCCAAACTACTAATTTAATTTAAATATGACTTTCGTTGATTGTCTGTTTGGCACCGACTCAAAATTAGTTAGAAATCATAATGTAAATATGTTATTTATTGCTTTTTTGTTCCTGTGTTTTTTGGAGGCGGTTTGTTTATACTATTACAAAGATTAGGTAAAACTTAAGTACCAGTAACATTTTGTCATTACTGGTGACCCGGCAAGGCTTCGCACAGCTTTACTAGCTTATAAAACCTTCAACATGTTATTATAAAGCTCTGACAATCACAAAGTACCCTTTTTTAATATATAGATGTAGAGATAGTTAAGACCCAGTAGGTACGGTTCTCGCCAAACTTATTGTCCGGGTTGAAGTTAGCACGAGCTAACTAACGCGGCCGTAAAGTTCGGAGAAAGAAAAATAATTATTGGGTTGTAATAAATAATAACGAAAGCATAGTGTAAACGAAAGCTTAAGTCGTAGGCTGTCGTTTTAAATAAAATTTTTCTTTCTCAGATTTTTACGGCCGATAATTTTGGCGAGAACTGTACCTACCTACTTTCCGATAAAAACTAGTAGAAAGCCCGACTACAGATTACTTTCTAATAAACTTACATACTTCATTATTCTTTACTAATATTATAAAGAGGAAAGATTTGATTGTTTGTTTGTTTGTATTGAATAGGCTCCGAAAGTACTCGACCGATTTGAAAAATTCTTTTAGTGTTAGATAGCCCATTTAGCGGGGAAGGCTATAGGCTATATATCATAACGCTAAGACTAATAGGAGTAGCAATGAAAAATGTTACAAAAACGGGGGGAATAAAACCACGCGGGCGAAACCGCTGGCGGAAAGTTAATCTATACTAATATTATAAAGAGGAAAGATTTGTTTGTTTGTTTGTAATGAATAGGCTCCGAAACTACTGGACCGATTTCAAAAATTCTTTCACCTTTGGAAAGCTACATTATTCCCGAGTAACATAGGCTATACAGGGTGTTTGGTAGAACGTTGAACATACGAAAATGGTGGTTAGTTGGGGTCATCTGCTACCCACTTGGCCCGAATTATTTGACCTTGGCCGCACTGTTTTTTTTTTAATTTCACAGAAAATTACCAGTTTTTTTTAACTTTAAATTCGAATATCTTTACTTGTGACGGGTAAATGTATTTTTTTACATCTTTTTGTACCTTCAAAAGACTAATATCTTCTTTTCCCATTAAAATCTGTACCAAACAATAATTTTATGAGAGTCTGCTACAATTAGACATTAATACAAAACAACATCCTGCCTGTTTTACTCGTCACAAGTAAAGATATTCGAATTTAAAGTTAAAAAAAACTGGTAATTTTCTGTGAAATAAAAAAAAGTAAAAAAAAAACGGTGCGGCCAAGGTCAAATAATTTGGGCCAAGTGGGTAGCAGATGACCCCAACTAACCACCATTTTCGTATGTTCAACGTTCTACCAAACACCCTGTATATCATCACGCTACGACTAATAGGAGCGGAGTGGTAATGAAAAATTTAGCAAAAACGGGGAAAAAATTATAAGACCACGCGGGCGAAGCCGCTGGCGGGAAGCTAGTCATTAATAAAATGTTAAATTTCTTAGCAAAAGAATAATACGATCTAAGGCAGGGTTTGTGTGGCTCGCCCCGCGAACAGTGCTCGCCCCGCGAACAGAAACCATAAGTCGTGGTTTCGATTCGCGGGGCGAGGTCAGCGCAGACCGAGAGCAGCGCAGCGGCGAGCATGTTTTTATAATAGTCGAAAATAAACTTTAAAGCTGTAAATGTAAATGTAAATTGATGTAAAGTGCATAAATGTTTGAACATGACAAAAAAATGCTCGCGCAGTCTCGACGCCTCATGAGCAAATATTTATGCTCTTTATATCTTTAGGTTTTAAAGTTTATTTTCGACTATTATATTAAAAAAATGCTCTCCGCTGCGCTGCTCTTCGTCTGCGCTGACCCTTATAGGGTAGAAGTCGCGCTGACGACGACTAGTATTACCTATAATGAGGCAGTTATTAACAAACAACTATAATTTTATTAATAAACTGCTATAATTAAATTAATAATTTTAATTGTAGTATCATCAAGCGCTTGCACACAGTTTATAAACAAGAAGAGAAGTATTTTATTTTGAACAATAAATTACCTGAAATCGAATATTCTGTAGCAAAAATGACACCTCAAAATTAAAATGAAATCTCCTCGTTAGTTCAGTAGTCGTAAGCGGGACTGTCCTGGGTTCAATACCAAGGACGCGCTAATTGTTATTGTAGTTATCTATGAAATTCTCAGTGGCATCGTGTCTCGGAGTTTATATACAAGGTGGAAGGGACATCGACGCAGAAACGTCGGGACAAAGTTCCACTCAAGGTCAAAAATAAAATGACCTAGGTCATTCATGTAGAAAATGATCGGTTATTTTACAGATATTGACATTTTTGAGCGCGCAGTGTATTGCTAAAAACGCGATTATAACGCTCCGCGGTGAATGTTATCGCGAATCCGAATTAAATGAAATAATGATCATTTAATTATAAATCTAATTTGTGTAGAATGATTTTTTACACGTTCAAGTAAAAAAAAATTGCAGTAAAATTTGAAAAAATGATGTAAAAGTAACGGAAAATTTCAACGCCGGCGGGTCCAGAATCATGTACTGAACTCATGGTATTCAGATGTGCGTCGATGACCCTTCCACCTTGTATGTGTTTGGTTATTATAATTACGCCCACGAACTATTACAATAGACCGGCGAACAGTGGGCGTAATGTACACTAGAGGTCTTGGGTTCAAATACCGAGTCGATCAATACATCTCTGTCTATGCCTTCAGGTAACACAGGCGTAATCTTTCTAATATTATAAATGCGAAAGTAACTCTGTCTGTCGCGATTTTACGCCAAAACTACTGAACCGATATCAATTTGGTACATAGATAGTCTACAGTCTCGGAAAGGACATAGACTACTTTTTAATGCAAAAAAAGGGCTGTAAGGGGTTGAAATAGGGGATGAACGTTATAAGAAGTACCCAGACCTAGACATACCGGTGAATCGTGGCTGTTTAAATTTACACATTAGTACCTACATATCTGCCTCACCCTTCGATGAATACATAAATACATTTTGTGTATTCAACGAAATTATATTAATTTTAGTAACAAAGACATACTCACGCTAACCGTAAATGCTCTTAAAATACATAGTCAAAGGACAAAATACAAATAGACAAATATTCTACAAAATAATTAATAAACAGAAATATATATAATAAGTACTAGCGGCCCGTCCCGGCTTCACACGGGTAGACCTTACTGGAAAAAGCATACGACGCTACGTTCCATGTTTTATGTAATCCTAGTACTTATTCCGAAGTCTCTCAGAACACACAGTCATACACAGCGCCCCCGTGACGAAGACCTTTCTTCGTACAGCTTATGCTACCCTAGTACTTTCCATCGGATTGCTGAAGTTTGTTATCAGCTGTGTGCCCGCCCCCACTTCAAAAATATGGAATTTACGCCCCACGGGAACGGGATAAAAAGTATCCCATGTCTTGGTTCTAAGCTACCTCCCCTACCCCTCCAATTTTCAGCCAAATCGGTTCAGCCGTTCTTGAGTTATAATACTAACACGACTTTCTTTTATATATTATAACTATTTAGCAACCCAACTTGGGTTTCGCCAGTTGAGTCATCATCAACATACTGTCCCACTGCTGGGCACGGGCCTCCTCTCAGTATGAGAGGGATTAGGCCGTAGTCCACCGCGCTGGCCTAATGCGGGTTAGCAGACTTCACATGCCGTCGAGAAAATTTCTCTGGCATGCAGGTTACATCACAATTTTCACGATGTTTTCCTTCACCGTGGGTCCAGTGGGGCCAGTCGGGCAAAGAGAGCAAACACATTTTCACATTACTATCAGTTAGAGTACCCAGAACACACAGAACCCAGTTAAGTGGAAAAAGTTGTTAAAAGTTGTTAAATTAATCAACTCTACGTAGTTCTTTAAAACAGTTAGGGCCGGTTTCATCTCCTCTAGATAGCATAAATTAAAAATGATAAATTAAAAATGACACAAGAAATGGAACAACAACGACGTCTGTGGTCTAGTGGTTTGAGTACCAGACTGCTGATCACGAGGTTGTGGGTGCGATTCCCACAGGACACAAACATTTATCGTGATGAACTTAAGTGTTTGTGTTTGTCTGGGGGTTTCCTATGTATTATAAGTATGTATTTACAAAAAAATAGTATATAAGTATTATATCCATTTTCTAGTACCCATAGTACAAGCTCTGCTTAGATTGGGACTAGATGGTGCTGTGTAAAAAATGTTCCAGGATATTTATTTTATTCGTAATTATCTGCCAAGTAATTTAACAGGAACTTATCAGTAAGCTGTGAAACAGACCCTTGGTGTCATACTGGTCAGCTCTGGCTACGGCTATCTATAAATTTTATTTCAATCTCTTTTATCTTACACATAAAACTGCAATATCCTCAAAACTATTCACGGATAAATTGTCACTATTACTGTATATTTCTTAAAAGACTGTATAAGGAGTCCCTAGTCGGCACTTCTCGATGTCCCACTTTTTGGAACCTTGCAACTAGTTTGACTTTCAAAAGAACCTTTTTATAAAGTCCAATTTAAATAAAATATTTAAATTTTAAAACAATCAAATACTTAGTTTAAATGTTGCCTCGCAAAAATAAGTAGATAATGTATTTTATTTCGCACAACACTAGTAATTAATTAAACATAACATCGATTAACGAGACGTAAATTCCGGTAAACAGTATCACAACACTTGTCGCAGCCGATAAAATAAAAATAAACTTTATAACAAAATAAGAAAAAAAAATTCTGAACAAAAATACCGAACACAAAAAACTTCAAATTCCATCGACTTACTTGCTGTATATGGTCCTTGAATTTTGTATAAAGTGTTCATTTTCATGTTTATATCATAACAACTTTGACACAAAAACATGCGGTGCACCTTGTAAGTTGCCGCGACGCAAATTCGTACTGTCGTAGTACGCGGCGTCCGCGTAGTGCAGCGACGGGAGATGCGTCGCTCTCCAGTACGCGCCAGCGAATGAACTGGGGTCCCGGGCCTAGCAAATCAGTGCAAGGGTGAAAAATCCTGCCCGAGATGCCGCGGCAGATGCAAGCGCTCGCGGAGTCGTGAGAAACCAAGGGGTCACTTACAAAGCTTAAGTGAGTAGGTGTCGTCCTTACTTCGTTTGGTACCTCCCCCAACTAAAATACAAAACTAAAGAAACAAATAATGTCTTTGTAAAAATTTAATTGTAAAATAAAAACTAGATTTTTGCTCTAAAAAGAAGAAAAATAACCAAGAATAAAAATAAATAAATAAAATACATAAGATAAATAAAAAAAAAATATTATTATTATCCTATTATTCCTATAAACATATTTATGTTTATAGGAAAATACAAGTACATACATAATAATAATACAATAATACATTGCAAGTGAAATAAAATGTTTTGGAATAATTTAATAAGTAGTTATCAGACGGACTTTAATGTTGTCGAACAAAGAAGTTTTCTTCATTTGAATAATTTTCTATTAGAAAATTGACTGCCTCGTTGGTGTAGTGGTCCCAAACGCGACTGCTACGCAGAGGTCCTTGGTTCGAATCCCGGTCTGAGCAATGTTGTTGGGTTTTTCTGTGAAACTCCCAGATCTGTCTAGGTTTGTTCCTGGTTGGTGACAATAAGCTCGCCCCCTAGGACCTTAAAACATTTCGGCAAAATGTGGATGTACATTAGTACACCTCTACCTACCCCTTCGGGGAACATAGGCGTGATGGTATGTTTAAAATTCAGGGGGAGGCATCCGCACCAATGCACATGTGTGACAAGATGTATGGATGTGGATGAAGCGAAATAATATGCAAGAAATATGTCTGCCTACCCCTATGTGAAAAATGTTTCATCATCATAATCAGCCCATATACTGTCCCACTGCTGGGCACGGGTCTTCTCTCAGTATGAGAAGGATTAGGCTATAGTCCACCACGCTGGCCTAATGCGGGTTGACAAACTTTACATGTCGTCGAGAAAATCTCTCAGGCGTGCAAGTTACATCACAATTTTCCTTCCTGTGATGAAAAATGTATGTGTAATAAATAAAATAAAAAATACAGTCGAATTGAGAACCTCCTTCTTTTTTGAAGTCGGTTGAAAAGTAATGAACACGAATATAACACAACATAGTGATATTTCAGTATTGCAGATATTATTTCTGTGCATCCGATAGCGGAGTCTAGATTTAATTGTTGCAATTTACTCTGTTACCAGACAAGACTAATTTATTAGTCCAGGAGTCATGGTAATGTGATGCCGGCAATTTGTGGTTTTCGCGCAGTGCTTTGATATCAAATCCTTAGCCTTCCGTTTGGGAGCGCCGTACTCCACTTTATTAGGAGTTATTGCAATTTTTATTTTCATTAATTGAGTGCCAATTACTAATTAATTTTTAGGTATTTATAGTTTCTTTAAATATACTATGTAGTTGTACGGTGTCTCAGAAAATATGGTTTTTTAAGACTCTTACATATATACTCAAAACTTGCTAAGAAGAAGAAAGTACATTCACACAAATTTAAAAAACAATTGTTCTGTACATTTAGTTATGTATGGATAAGCTAATTTTTTTTACGATTTCTAACATAATTTCTAATTGCTTTGCACATAATATCTAAAATTGCTGTGCCCTACAGGGTCCATAATGATTCTTGTCTAATTATAGCACCTTATTGTACATTATGGTATGCAATAAAGAATATGAATATGAATATGAATATGAATATGAAAATAGTTACACATTACTTTTTTAAATTTTAATATAAAAAAACAGGCGTTTAAAAACATGTCCGTATTGTTTTACAAACGTGGTATAAAAATTTCAAAGTATTATATAAAGAATATTGAACTGGCGGATTTCGTAGCAGCTACGCCGTAGCCGGCGCGTAGCTTCCGCGTAGACATGGAACAAATAGAACAAAATCATCATGCTATAATTAGCCGGTATCGTATTATTGGTACAAAGTTGGTTTTCTATTGATTGGTTTTTATATTAGCAACCCGAGTCGGCTTCGTGAGGGTAGCAGACACAATCTCAACAATAATTTCCACAAATCCTTACTAATATCATAATGCAAAAGTAATTCTGTCTGACTGTCTTGCTTTCACAAAACTACTGAACTCATTTAAATAAATTTGGTACGCAGATAGTCTAGAGCCTAAGAAAGGATATGAGAGGCTTTCTAATACGAAAAAAAAGGGCTGTAAGGGGTTGAAATAGGGGATGAAAGTTATAAGAAAGTACCCATCCACCGCTGGCGGAAAGCTAGTGACTTATAAATAGAAAACTTCCTCATATCACTCTGTTTATTGGCGAAAACCGTTTGAAAATCTGTTCGGTAGTTTCTTTGTTTTTCGTGTTGAGACAGACAGACGCAGTAGCGGGGACCTGGTTTTAATAAGTAGATTTGACATTAGGCTCTCTATCGGCAAACTGTGTGTAAGTACCTCTTCAATACATTGTTAAACCGGTACCTAATATTGACCACTGGCCGCAAAGATGATAATGTGGTGTGCCGTCTTACCAACTTGAGCGTATAACCTTTGCTCAACTTGACCCGAAAACTGAGACAACGGACTAACTTCTTGCCGAGACGCCCCCCGGGTCGCGTGAGGGTGGGTTAGGTTAGCAACAGGTTGTCACGTGGTAAACCTACAATTCTACCCATTTCCATTGGCACGTCTGAATTTAAGTGAAGAATTTTACTACCCTGCCTACTGGCCTTTTCCGAACCACGTTGTTGTCGGCTTCCAGTCTAATATCAACAACTTATTTAATGGCAATAAAACCTCTCTATTATAACCCAAAATAAGTTGCCGTTGGTGTACATTAGCACGCCTCTAGCCTTACCGTTCGGAGAGCACTGGGCCTCAAGTCTGCTATTTTATTAACACTTCAATAGTGTCTCAATAGTGTGTGAATAGAATAGTCTTACACATTTGGTAGTCTGCTCTTAATTTAAGACGTGGCATTCCAGTGACTTCCCATTGATGTACAGTCAGCAACAAAAGTAGCTGAACACTATGACATCTTCAAAAAGCTTTAAAATCTTTAATATTCAAAATTCACTGTGCCTTGAAGGCAGTACAAATTATCATAATAGGGGACAATTATGTTTTACCTTAGTCAAAATCTAATGAATAACTAGTGTTGGTACTGTGATGTTTTTAAACTTTCGCCGTGTTCAACGACTTTCGATGCTGACCGTACCATTCTACTGTCATAGACGGACAGATACAGCTTTTGTTAGCCCGGTTGTCAATAATTTACGTCTGTAATGAATTATAATAAATCAAAATACTAAATCTTTCTAATATTATAAATTTTATGTGAAAGTTTGTGAGGATGGATGGATGGATGTTTGTTACTCTTTCACGAAAAAACTACTGAACGGATCTGGATAAAATTTGGCACAGAGATAGATTATAGTCTGGAATAACACATTGGCTACTTTTTATCCCGGTAAAATCTATGGTTCCCGTGGGATAGCGGGCGAAGCCGCTGGCGGAAAGCTAGTAATAAATAAAATAAGAATACAGAAGCCATTTTAGCGGCACTCCACGGAACACTATTGATAGGATATTAAATATTTTGCAGAATACCCAATCTGTCAAAATCTCGATAGAATCTCAGTAGTGTGTCAGTGGAATGGAATTGGGAATTGGGGCCCAGGCGTGGTAGTATCTTTGAATGTAATTATGTTCCTACCTATCTTTGCCGTTATATTTGACCAAGATGTTTCACAAAACTGGCGGGCTGAAAGATCGGATACGCGCTACGGATCTACGACACGGTAGCGCGTTCGATTACTCCCCGGAGCGAACATTTGTTTGTTGTTTTGGGCGTATATAACGTTTTGTTTGTAAACGTATCTAGTTACCTAAGTACATTATAGGAAAAGATCATAGTGCGGCGCAATGGTTTTCGTAATTACAACGCTAAAGATCTACAATTCTACAAGTTGGGTGTTTTCCATGTTTTAAAACTATCGTCTTTTTCAAAGATTTTACTTCTCTCAATTTCATTATGGGCTGTTGAACCTTATTGGTTTATCGCAATTTTTCAGCCGACCAACGATGTCTATGCTATAGTGGTACGAGTGTCGGACTGCTGATCACAAATCACGAGGTCGTGGGTTCGATTCTCACTGAATACAAATAGTTATGTGATGAAAGTAAGGGTCTCTGTTAGTCTAGGTGTGTCGTAGGTAGGTATGTATTACAATTATAAGTTATTTTAATCATGGAAAATATCGACTCGCGGGCAGGATTCGAACCTGCTTTCTTCTGTTTCAATATACCAGACGCTATAATCGCTAAGCCACTGCGAATTCTACTCACGGAGTAGAAATCTTCCTTCACATCCTAAACGACTCAAGGTGGCGTTAGCATAATTATAAGTGTTTATTTACAAAGTATAATTAAGTATTATGATGTAAGCACCTATTATAGCAGCAGCCTTATTATGGTAGCAGCTGGATGCGGAAGGCAGAGGACCGGGAGAAATGGCGCGCCATGAAGGAGGCTTATGTCCAGCAGTGGACATCAGTAGGCTGAAGTGATGAATACAGGGTGGGCATTTACCATTCATTTCATTTACATGACCATTTACAGTGGTTCAAAATTTTAGCAATTTGCAGTTCTCGAATATCATCATCCTTTTAGCCTTTTTCCCAATCATGTTGGGGTCGGCTTCCAGTCTAATCAGATGCGGCTGAATATTAGAATTTTAGACGAAGTAACTGTCATCAGACCTCCGCAACCCACTTTAGCCACGAGCTTCACTGTGAGTGACTTACCGTAATAAACAAATAAATAAACAAAGAAAGAAAGACAGACAGACAGACAGACAGACAGAAAGAAAGAAATAAATAAAAGTTCTATTATGAAATTATGACGTTGGTTTATGAAATTCGACCCCTCCAGGTTACCAATTAAACTTGGCGCGAGTGAAAAGCCACAGGCAAAAATATCATCAGATAAAATAGTTCTCTGATTTGCCATATGATATGAAGTTAATTATTATTCATTAGTAGAAATAATACCTACGCCAATCAATTACGGATCGACAACGCTTCGCCTTGTTACCTCGATTAGAGGCACGTAAGGGCCCTTACACACGACGTATTAAAATCATAATGTAAATATATTATTGTCTTGTCTTGCTTTTTAGTTCTTTTTTGGAGGCGGTTTGTTTTTTGTTTATTTATGGGACCAATCTGTAATCACCAGCTTTCGAATAAAAAAAGAATCATCAAAATCGGTTCACCCAGTCGAAAGTTATGAGGTAACAAATATAAAAAAATACAGTCGAATTGAGAAACTCCTCCTTTTTTGAAGTCGGTTGAAAATTAGCTGGGGACGAGTCTAGTGGTCGCAACCGCAACCGCTACGCTCGACGTCCTGAATATTTTTAATTCCCAATTGAGAATATATTACTTAAGTGCTCAATTACTCAATGTCTTGGGTGCTCTAAAATAGGTGCTAAAACGAAAATACACCAATTTTATTTTATAAAAGGTTGTCTGCAACTGTGCATAGCCCCTTACTACTGCTGAAGCGTATCAGTATCTCCGTCTACGGCATATCGACACGGCTGGCGTGTTTACAAATACAAAATACAAACTCGCTTGTTCTCGTGCTAATATCAGACAAATTCAGTGACAAGACAATGTGGTCGCGACGTATCTCCAAATCCAAACGTTGTCAGATATGAACTGATATTTGTATTGTATTTTTTTTTCTTTCTTTAGGAGTTGTGGGAAAAACGCACTACTGAGTTGAGCCCACATAACTTTAGACGACGTCGCGGGACGAGCTAGGTCTGTATTGGAAGGTTGACCGCAAAAAGCTTAAACCGAGGTGAGTGGAAGGAGGGTAGGTAGGCCTTTGCTCTGCAGTGGGTTATCCCTTATTTAAAAAAAACTGGGTATGGAGCCCTGTAACACAATCCTAGTGCAGGCTCCAGTCTTCACGTAAGCACAACCCTTACAAATACATTAATGCTGTGGAGACTGGAGCCTGCACTGTATTCTTTTGTTTTTTTCTTTTTTATTCTTCTTCTGTTCGTTTTCATTTCATTATATTGTGGTGGGAAAAATTAATTAGACCTAGTTATGCAATTTCGTCGATGTAACTAATAAAATGTCAGTGTGTTTCAATCTTATTGTTGGGGTCGGGTTCAACTGTTACCGGATGCGGCTGAATATCAGTATTTTACTTGCATTTTTTTCAAGTCTAATATCAAACATTCTTAAGGCAGAAGTAAAAAGTTTCAAGAAATAAATTGTCTAATCATTCAACAAAACACACCGAAAAGTCCTGTTAAGGACCGCTTCACTTTCTCAAATCTACAACGGGACTCCGCCACGCGCCCCCTCAAAAAAGAAGCACCCATAACAACAAACGTTACGTCACAGCTGACGTCATACTTTTATATTTTGATCAATTAGCGGCACCTTGAGCGGGTGGCGGCGCAGCCAGGTGCGAGTGCCGACGCATCGTGAGAAAGTCGCATGTTGTGGGGGACACACGGCCACGGCGGGCGGCGAACAACTATTATTATTATAAACCTCTTTGTATTTAATGTAAGTTAGTTGAATGTCCCGTAATTGTGAAGAATTGGCAAGAGGGTGGCAAGAAATAATTATAAGAACCGTAGTGCTTGTTTGCTTTATTTGTGTGTTTGCGTAATATTTTTTAGAAGAGTTTGTGTAAGTTTTGCCTTGTTAAGTACTTTGTTGATAGTTTAGGTTTTACAATTAATTATGTTAGTGGTTTAGTTGACTCAGGCTTATGGACCCTTATGGCGCCTTAAGGACTAGGTTTGACCTAAAGTTTAGGTCAAACATAGCGAGTTTATAAGGCTTTTATCCCTTCAGGAATACAGGTTTGTATGTGTGTCGAGTCGTCGAGCGTAGCGTAGAGTCTCTCTATAAATTGGCCTAAAATTTATGTCAGGGGGAGAATAGAGGGAGCGAGGGGGGATGATGGTGGTATTGGTACCTAAGCATAACGAAATTAGCATATTGTATTCATGTATTGGCAGCTGTTGCCCCTGACCAGAACCTTTATTGGAGTAGGCTCCTGGGCCTACTCCAAAAAAGTGGAGTAGACCAGAAGGTCCAATAAAGTTTATTAAGTTAAGTACTTCATCCATTACACAAAATTTAGGCAGTCTACTTTTTTACCCGACGACACGGCAAAAAGCCGAAGGAAGGGTTTTATATTAGGGAGTCTATGTATCTTCCTATTTACGTATGTTCCACTACAGCGCCTAAAGTACTCATCTGATTTTCATGAATGAGGTGTTATTCGATTCGTAATTATGATCCCGGTAACAATGGCTACATATTAAATAAACGAAATCAATACGACGAATGTTACATGAAAAAAAAATAACGTTTTTTTTTTAATTTTTTGCTATCCTATCGAGTGGTATATCAAACGAAAGAGAACAAAATTCTGAGTTTAGAAATACCTATACTAATATAGTGAAATGGTAAAATTTGTCAGTTTGTTAGTTTGTAATTTTTCGAGGTTTTGAGTGGATATGTTATAAGGGGTAATCTTCGAAATTAATGATGCGATTCTGAAAATAATTGCATTAAAAGATAGCTACATTATCCCCGAGTACTACACGCTATAAATTATATACCTATCGTATTTTTAAGCCGAGCTATCACGGTTTATTTCTAGCTAGTTGGAATAATATGCTGTGTAGAACAGCATTCTTTGCGTTCGCTGCCTAAACGATTGTACATAAGTGAAAATAATGTACTGCAAAAATGTAGGCCCCTAATAGTTCTACAAAAAAATCCGCGATACCATATATCTACCTTTTGTATTTTTGCAGATATAGATGCTTTCATGTTTAAAAAACGCATTTTTTCTATAAGTACTATTTAAACGATTATTTGAGCTCCAAAATATTAATCCTTATAAAAATAAATTATTTTACCACCACAAGTACCTAATAGAGATAAAATTTGCCTTTTTGTAGCATACCATTTGGCTGTACAGTTTATGAGATAATGTAAAATTACTAATGCACGAAATAACGCTGAAACACACTTTGTGAATGTTACATTGGCAATATAGGTCACAATGTGGATAATTAGTTCTGGTAGTGGCTTCTTATCTCCTTGTCATCTTCAAACCCCCACTGACCTAGCCAATAATGACCAACCAATTTGCGAACAAATATGAGAGCCCGTCTTACCGAAAACACGGATCTGTTTTTCACAATTACTGTAAAAAAAAAATGGTTTTGCCTTTAGATATACATACATACTCAAGAATCTAAGCATCCTGATAGTGAATGAAACAAGCACAAACCTACAAAAAGTGTCAAATAAAATTTAAGTTTAAAAAACTACAACCCGCCGACTACGGAAGAAATCAACTGAAAATCATGTAACAAGAACATAATTCCTATGTCACCTTCCTGATAAACAATTTACTGAATTTCAATCAACAATAAAAGGAATTGTGTCCAGTTTGTGGCCATGGTCGCATGCCACTATGCCCTGGGCTTGCAAACTTAAGTATAATATGGGTGGCATGCGATCACGGCTATAATTTGGACACAGCAGTTTCTTTTGTTGTTGATTTCAATTCAGTAAATTGTTTATCAGGGAGGTGACATAGGAATTATGTTCTTGTTACATGATTTTCAGTTGATTTCTTCCGTAGTCGGCGGGTTGTAGTTTTTTAAACTTAAATTTTATTTTCCATTGTTGTACCACTGCTGGGCAAAGGCCAGGTTTTTCCAGGTACTCTTTGCGGCTGAATATACCGTCTTCAGGAATCCGTTGTGTGGCGACACTCAGCTGGATCGGTCCCGGTGGAAGTCTATAGGGGAGGCTTTTGTTTAGCAGTGGACCTCTTTTGGCTCTGGATATGATGAGGTGCTGAAACAGGCCCTTAATTTAATTATTATTATTGGTTGTACGCATCGCCAAACACTGTGTCGCTACGTCTGCGCGCCGTTGTCGTACGATGCGAGACGCGCGGCGCACCCGCCGTCCGCAGGCGCAGGCGCTAGTCGTGACACGAGCCGAACTTTTTGCTCGAAAACTTTTCTCTTCATTGAAATTTGAGTCTTTTTGCCTGTGTGTTGGTATCTGCGCTTGGGGATGTTTGTTTGAATGATAGATAGTTTAAGATAACTCAGAATCTATATTTTATTTTCTACAAATTGTTCTTAACTGTTAAAATGTTATCCTAGATGAATGTTGAATGTTAATGAGCGCACACGACGACGGCGAAATATGCACTAAAATAATTATTACTAATATGTTAGAAGTGCAATGCGGCGGCGAACAATGACCTAATTACCGCATCGCGCATGCTAGAAATTGCTTACTAAGTAAATAAGTGTTCGTACCGAACACTGTGTATAGGCAATATTGCGGCATTATTTAAAATGTTTGTTTGATACTGAAGTTAAGTAGTGAGTAAGTGAAAGAAGTTAAGTATTAGAATAGATACAGTTAAATATTCAAATAGTTAGATAAAGAGTTGTATGAAAAACGATAGCATGAGTTTGTTTCTGACGGATAGTAAAGTTAAAGTACTATTACTATTAGTAAAGTGACTCGTGCTTGAGTCAGTGCTCAAAAATGTATGGACACCGTCCTTAACCTATCATAAGTTCAAAACACAGTGCCCAGTGTTTGCCAATTGAAAATCATTGGCAAACAGTGCAGACAAAACATAAATTCCTTGTTTTGTGAAGCGACTGGTGCCGCTGTTTATTAGTCAGCTATTGTTGGTTTGGACAAAGGACCCTGGAATTTTTATACGCGTAAAATATCTGTTTTCGAGGCTTAACCAAATTAATTTTAAGCTTAGCCTGGGTTTTTTTTTGTTCTAAGGAAGGCTTATAGACTAATAAAATCAATACATGAGCAATATAGAAAAAAAATTTTGCTAATAACAAGCCTCCACCGATAAATTAAAATAAGAAATCGATTAAATATCGCAAGACAGTATATATACATCGGTTTAACATTAGTTGCGTACTTACAATATGACAGATGACTAATATTTATTATATACAGCAACTTGATTGAATAATAGCATGAAGAACCGTCATTCAACTTATTTCAAAATGAATATTCATAGGTAGATGCTACCTTCCTGGCGAAGCAAAATAATATCATAGATTAAATGTACCTAAATAACTACAATATATCTAGATTTTATACTTATAAATAAATTAAAAAACCGCACATATGAAAGACTATAAATACAATACATTTTTGTGCCAATAAATACATTTTCTTTCTTCTTTCTTCCTATAATAGTGCGCTTTTTATCTCAGAGACTAAAGTGACATAAGCGGGCTGCAAGTTCTTTTATAAGAAGTGATGTGCCACTGACGAAAATTGTCGTTAATCAAACATATAACCCCCTTCGGCAGTCGGGTAATATAATCAAGTATGGATTGTTTTTTTATAATAACTTATCTTGAAAAAATGTACTCTAGGTATTTTTGTTCATGGGCCGGAATATGTAGTTATTAACTACCACAAGTTATCAGTTATCTATAAAAAAACAAGTTAACACAAAAAATGTTTCAAGATAATTGACACTCTTATTAATAAGTACTTTTACGTCATTTTGGTATTAATATATTTGCCACGGTTTCGTACAATTTCAATTTATTCTGGTTTTTAATGTAATATAATTATGTAGATAAAAAATAACGATTCAATAAACCGGCATCGTAGATTCAACACTACCTACGCAAAAAAGCTGATATAATTTTATTTTGTAAATTTGACATTTTCATGTGTCTATAAAAACGGACTAAGTACAGCTTTTACCTGCGTACTTATTCCAATCAAAATTAGAAGTCGAAATACCAGTTTATTGTTTTACCTAGCAACATTCATCCCCTATTTCAACCTCTACAACCTGTTTTTTGAGATAAAAGGAAGAAACTACCATTCTGATACAGTCTTAGATTAGGTTTGCTTATTATAACGGGCCAAATTACGCAATTTCACCTCCAACGTCGCAATATCGAGTCACCCCTCAAGTTAAGCATATTATTACCATTACCGGGCGGAGTGCGCGCGCGCAGGTGTTGCTTCACGTGAGAACGCACTCCCCTAGCTTACCAAGAGGGAGTGGGTTCGATTCCCACGCCGTTAACTATCGGTAGCTAAGTCAAGGTTCTGCATTGTTTAGTATGGAGGGTGGCGTAAGGCGTTCTTAGTGGACACCTACGAATACCGTTACTATAATACGGTTATTTTAAATCGAAGCTGGTAACGTTATATTAATTTCAAACTCATAAATCGTTTGTCCTCTAACTTATCTATCTTTTATTTTATAACGTAAGCATCTGCTAAGAAACGGTATAATAGATTTATAATTATTGTTTTTTTTACTCTTATGGCCTTGCGTGTGTGAGTGAGCAACTGTAATGGGTTGTTTTGGTAAAACTGAACATTTCGGTAGGCTACAAAAGAGCCGGTGCCATCCCAGAAAGTTGAATTTGTTTTTATCTTTCTACTGTTACTGACTTGTAAAAGTGTCTTACATTTTTCAGAAATAAATATCTTCTATCATTTATTTATATCATTTCATTAGGGTCTTAATTTGCAGTTATATTAGATATTTCAAATATTTTTTTTATAAACAAATAAGGTCTTTAGCTTAAACACTAGGTAGATAAAATCTAAACTTTATATAGATCGCTACCGGTTTATTTTACCGTTTTTCTAAAGGGGGTGAATAAAATGTGTTTTTTGTCCAAGTATGAATCAAGATTTGTTGTAGCGAAAGCGATGCGAAACGATACCAGTTTCACTAGGTATGCCTGGATAGACGATATCGGCAGATCTATGTATTTTAAAACTACCTTACTATCTACCAACCTTTGGCATGAATATAAATAAGTACCTATATGTATTTTTATATTATATTCATTGTTCTAGTCAAAGACGACAAACTTCAACTAAATACTCGTTTGTTCAAGTGGTCGTCTGCGCGACTGCTACCGTAGAGGCCCAGCGTTCGATCACCGGTTCGACCAAAGTGTGCTTAGGCAATAGTTTTCACCACGCTGGCCTAGTACGGGTTGGCAGACTTCACACGCACGACGGGAAAATCACTAAGGCATGCAGGTTTCCTCACAATGTTTTCCATCACCGACGACTAATGATGTTCTTTCCATTAAGGCCCCAGTCTAGTCTAAACTGCACAAAAAAAAATATTTGACAACGACAACAACAAATATTGAAAAAAAATACGTTGCGAAAATACGCCAATAATTTGACAACTGCGAAATTTTGTTAGACTGGGGCCTTAGAACGTTTAGAGATACCTACTGTTATTGAATTCGCCTAGCTCTGCATTGCCTCGCTTCTCCACTGCGCCTCATACCTTACTCTAGGTGAATATCTGTAGTACCTACGTAGAAGGGTTATAGATATTGTAATTTATTAGGGCGTTGGCAACGCACGTGCGTTCTCAGTGACCCACCCTTAATTTATCAAGAATAATAATAATAAATCATATTCATATTGCGCAGTATCGCAATGTTACCGAAGTTTTATATTGACAAACGATAGAATAGTCGCGAGAGGTTGCTATGCCAACACCTTCTTTCACAAAATCTATCGATTGTCATTGACCTTTGACCGTGAATAGTGATTTTGTTTTCTTCATAGATTTATGTGGGATCAAGTTACTTTCGTTTGTTTGCTTCACTAAGAATACTTAATATTAACGAGTGGTCTTCTTCTTCTTCCTAGCCTTTTCCCAACCATGTTGGGGTCGGCTTCCAGGATACGGCTGAATATCAGTATTTTACACGGAGCGACCGCCATCAGACCTCCGCAACCCAATTTCTGGGCAATACCGATATTCGATGGAAAGACTGGTTGTCATGCTTTTTAGGTTTCTGACTACCACTAACGATTGTCATAGGTGTTCGTATGACAACCGGGACCGACGGTTTTACGTGGTCTCCGAGGCACGGAGGAATCTCGATATGTTAAGAATGGTCACCCATCCACAGACTGACCGCGGCAAGTGTAGCTTAACCTCGCAGATCGGTTGATCAGCGCTGGTACAATTTGGCCACGAGCCCCTCTAGCTCTAACTAGACGTAACATATCATAACATACCATTAACAAAACTATAAAAAACAGAAAACATTAACTGTCTGTTTCCCCATCTAATAAGTTCCCATTATATTATTTATGTTAAAGTTTAATTTCTCTCTTTCTTAAGTTTATTTCAAACCTTCCTAAATAAGGATTAAATAAATGGAGGAAGGATGGTCTAGGTACTAATTTAATAGAAATAAAACACCTTTAACTTGGAAATACGACAGAGTTGCAATGATTACTTAGCAAGCTAAAGGCGGGGCCCATAGCTCGTAGGGCTGATGTCCGCTGGGGCAGAACGGCTCTGAGTGGACACCACGCACCGGAAAGCGCAGCGTGGAACGGCCCCCAACGAGATGGACGGATGATCTGGTAAAGGTCACCGAGACTCGTTGCATGCAGGTGGCAATATAACCGGTTCTTGTGGAAGTCTATGGGGGAGGACTTTTTTTATTTTTTTTTATTGCCTACAGGGGCAGACGAGCAAGTGACCCACCTGATGGTAAGTGGTAACCACCGCCCATGGACAAAGCTGGGGCAAAGCTGAGCCGCCGCCTACTGTGTATGGTAGAAAGCTCTTAGGCCTTTGGCCAGCAAAGGATTGCTTTTGGCTAATATGATGATAATGATGATGATTTTGATATCAAGTCAGTTTTCTCCGAAGGGTCAGGCAGGGGACGCGAGCGCGACCGCTAAACTAGGGTTTCTGGGTTCGATTCCCAGGTCGAGCAGTGTTATTGTATTTTTCTTTATAATTGTCACTAGCATCTCGCAGTTTAGTAAGTTAACGATTATGCTATAGTAGCTACTATTCTTAGTTATGCTGCGGTTTGGTTTTGGTTGTTGACATACACTTCTGCTTAACCTTTCAGGGAATTCTGGCGTGATGGTATATTACGAAGCCTTGATAAAAAAACATTAACGCTTATCGATGTCGTAGGCGCCACTAGACCGTGGGAAAACCTCCTCGCTGTAGGTAAATACTTACTGGTGTAGGTATTAGATATGTACCTATATAATGATATTATTATACCTTCTGTAAAGCCTGTGTGATAATACTTATGTCGACAAACAGTCGTTTTGTAGTTAGTAAAACAGTTTACATAGCGTATCGGCTGTTCGAGAGACTAATATATTTTTGAATATAAATAAATTATTAGAAGCTAAAACTTTGTACCTACCCGTTTTTACGAACATTGCGGACGTAGGAGTATGAAATGTCGCACAATCAGAAGAATAAAGTTTATGCAAAAAAATGGCAGAATTTTTAACCAGTACAGTTATATTTGAAGAATTAACGACTGCTTCATTGGTCTAGTGGTCTAGGTCCTGGGTTCGATTCCCGGGTTGAGCAAAATGTTGTTGGGTTTTTCTGCAAAATTCTCAGTAGCAGCTCGGAGTCTGGATGTGTGCCCAGTGGATGTGGTGGCACAGGCCCTCTATTACATGGGACCTAAACAAACTGACGAACTTTGGGTGTACAAAGTACCTACACCTCTGCCTAGCTCCTCAGGTAATATATAGGTCGAGACAAAGGAAACTTTACTATAACATGCCAATGTTATAGTAGTTAAATTAGTTTTTGTCTAAGAATTGAAATTGAAATTGAAAGGTCATCGAAATCGGCCCAAATGAGGTACCGAAGGTACACCTATTGGAAAAAATACTCTGTATTACGCTGGTTAAAACTGTAGTCGTATTTTTTTTAATGTTGACTGGGGGATGAGAAAAAAACTTATAATTTGAGAAAAGTCATGCCTTTGGCACACTATTATCTTTATCGTAATGATTTCATAGTAAAAACTGTGAGTGTCACCCCTTTACGGCAGATTATTATCAGTTTATTAAAAAAAAAATGATTTCATGGTAAAAACGATCAACTTGAAAGCTGACATGTACCGCCGGAACAATTTGGGCTGAGTTGTATGGGCTTTTGATAACCCCCTTTATTTGGGAAACATTAGTTACAATGGAACTTTACAACATTTGAATGGTAATCGCTGCAGTAGTATAAACAATTGAAAGTAAATGTAAGACATGACTGGGTAATTTAGTGTTGTGACTGCTGACCTAGGTTAAATCAAATCAGCCATTAAATCGATTTCCAAGCAGAGCAGCCGTCCTTGGGTTTTCCAGGAAACTCTTAGTAGCAGACCGGGGAGTGTGGGATTGTTACCCACTAATACCACCCCGGAGGCCACCATCTTGGACACTCTGTTAAGACCACCTTAGAACCATCCTGTGTTAGAAAGAAAGAAAAAGAAAGAAAAATACATTTATTCAGACACACATCCGACAAACACAGAGCTATAATAAGTAGTAATGAGTTATTAACAAAAACTATATTATGCTGTCGGCATGCTTGCCCCGAATGGGTTGCCAGCTCAGCATTATGCTGGGGGTATTTATTACCCAGCGCTGGTTTTCAGTTACTTTAAATGGTTCTCCCCTGACCCTCACTACACGTAACCACTTTGCTGACGTGACCTCTTGGGTCATCTTTCTGAACAATATAACAACTCTGCCTAGTCCCCTATCCCTCTCGTTCACGATGTAGGATGCGCGCGCAATCTTAGGACCGGTGTTACAATTTTCACAAAATTATTACCATTTTCTACCACGCCCCTGAACTGTGGTTGGAGACTGGAGTATATAAATTGTTACCCAGCAGTTCTGGTTTGGGCACGCCTAAGTTCCTCACTGAGGATAAATGTCATCACAGTTTTGGTTATTACCTATCATATGTCACATAGTACACATACCCTAGTACTAATATTGAATTGATTAAAATCATAATAATATTGTCATGTTCCTTGGATACTACAATACAAGTCCCATTCCACCTACCTAAGTTCGTTTATAAATAGGTATAATTATTAGCAGCTTTAACTACTGCAGTTTTGATTAGGGCCATCAACATTTTCTAAGATTTTATCATGAAATTAATTTTAATGTCTTGAATTACTAACAAATTAATAATTGAAGCATTTATTAAACCTATTTACTGATGACAGACAATACAGCGAATATGTTATAGTAGAACTATAAGCACCTAACCCTAATACCTAACATAATATGCTCCAAAGCTTGGGCAGGGTTGAACTGGTGTACAGGTCATGGTATGGAGGTCCCAATGTAATACAAGGCCAATAAACTGTGAACTGCTACTAATAATGGCATAGAAAAATCTAATAACACTGCTCTTTCTGGGAATCGACCCAGCGTGCGGTAATAAACAATTAATTAATTATTTAGGCCAATTATTTTTTTTATAATACTTAGGCGATACATTCCGCGAGAGTAGTATTTATTATTTCAATATGTTAATTAATTCAACAGCCAGCCCTAAACTGATTTTACTTTTTGCGCTTATTACTACGTCTGCGTCGAATCTAAACATAAACTGCGCATGCCTATCTGTCTGTCGGCCACTATTTCTATTATTAATATTATCATACCAGTATTAAAATGATGCTTGAATGAATGATGATGATTTTTATCCTAAGATATCACTATTACTATCACTCTATGCCGAAAACAAATTTTTGCTAGTATTATCTGCTAAGTTTTATATTTTTATTGTATTATTATTATTTATCTATCTTTAACCAGCCTTTGCCCGCAACTTCTTTCTCGTGGAATTTGATGTTTTCCCCCGTTATGGCCATTTTTTTTTATTTATACTCAGCTCCTATTGCTCGTAGCGTGATGATATAATTATAGCCTAAAGCTTTCCTCGTTAAACAGGCTATCTAACACTGAAATCTTTTTTTTAATCGGACCAGTAATTCCTGAGATTAGCGCGTTCAATCAATCAAACAAACAAACTCTTCAGCTTTATCATATTAGTATAGATATAAACAAAGTAGGTTCATTACTACATATATCTTTCACGCTGTAGAATTTCATTGCTGGGCCTAAATCTAAAACAAAATTTCTTTAATATTTATTAATTACCAAAAGTTACTCAAAATGTTCTTATTCTTTATGTGTGTCCATTCGTACTCGTAACTACTCAACGGCTTAACCGATTCAGTTATATGATACCTCATTAGATTCGTCGTGAATCTTGATGGAACGAGTGTCACTGGGTACATGAAATAAAAAAAAATCGCAGTCGGGTTTTTTTATTCATTTATTTTAAATAACGGAAGCAGTTAGTTCTTGCTCTGTGACCAGTATCTAACATAATCTCCTTACTATAAAACCTTATTGTGACGCCATCTAGTGACACAATTTAGAAATGAATCATAAACTTATTTTACTACAGGACGTATGAAAGGGGTTTGAAAATTTTTGAAACGAGAATTATGTGAATCTTTACGAGATTTTTTTATCTGACATTTTTTGTTTATAATTATATTAACGTCACATATCAAAATATAGGTATAGGCGGCACGAGAGGCCAATGTTGTAAAAAAAAATAAAAATGGTGGGACACTATCGAATACCAAAATATTCAAAACCCTTTCTACATTCAAAGTTTCGCCATGATCCTGTCATCGCTTTGTTCTACCACTGTACGTGAATGATCCGTTTCCGTTTCCAGACAAAGATCACAAGTACCCTGCTCAAAGTATATGATAGTAGAAATTATCTATAGTAATATTTGGTAGAAAAATGACTTATATACTTGCAGCATTATTGTAGACGTCAAGCTAAACGTCAAATAAAAGTGCTAAATGGTTGCTTGTGTTAACTTCGCGATCATTCTTTATTGATTTCTCATAGGAATCAAATTGATTTACCCATCAAACTAAACTAAGAGAAATTTTTCACTAAGCTTTCTTCAAAATGTCTGCAAAAGTATTTGAAGCCAAGGAGCATTGCAAGGCGGCGGAGAAATTGTAAGTCATAATAATTCCACAAAACATTGATTTTATTTATTTATTTACTAATTTACTATAATTTCGTAGATTATGAATGTAATTTTATTTAATGGTCCGGGAATTAAAGTTGCTGGGATTGTAAATCGTATCTACAATTATTGCATTTTAATAATAATTGGCTCAATAATCTATTCAATGTTATGTTTCAAAAATGTTTCTGTATGGCTAAAACTTCTCATAAAACGAAACAATGTTTTTATTTCTTAGCAAGTATGGGCCTGGTATAATGTTCAGATCAGAGAGTCTCCTTAGGGGCAGAGTTCAGTTTTTAAGCCAAGCATTTATATATTTAAGTCAGATTGAACATAGTCAATATGGAAAGAAAAAGTTAAAAATTGATTTTTAAAGTGTATCAGTAATAGGTAACTTGATGGGTTAATGCCAAAAATATGTGATTGTTTTACACTAACATCATTTCATGAGGTGAATTAATAAGGTTGTGGAAATAGGGCAACGGCAGGCATGTGTGTTTTGAGTTGTATAAACTATGAAATAGGCCCTAATTGTAAAATAATTAAGTGGAGTGTCTATGTGGAGTCACAACCTACGTAGCTGCGTAATGCTGCACTCTTTGAGATTATTCATTACATGTTGTATTTATTAATGGCCTTAATTTTCCGACCAGCTTGAAGACGTCCCTGCTTCGTTGGAAGCCTGACTATGATTCAGCTGCTGACGAGTATAGCCAAGCGGGTAAGTTTGTTATTGTTATTCATTATACCAATTATTTTTGGTCTTCTTTGTATGCTCTAGAAGGATATAGGCTCTAGTAGTTAAGTCTTTAGGGCGTAATTTGATCGAATCCCAAGTGGCCCAGTGTTTTTCTATAAAATTTTTAGTAGTAGCTAGAAAGATTGGATTAATGCTAGTAGCTCCGCGGGGAACTGCTAGTAAGTATTATTATAAGAGCAGAGGTAAATCTGTTACTTTTTCATGTCTACATTTGAGAAATCTGGCAACGAGATAGATAAATAATAAATCTGGCAAAGATGATCATTGTATGGTATGGTATGGTATGGTATAGCGGGCTGTTTTCCGCAACTCCACGTCAATGCGCGTATTTTGCGTACGGGTGGGGATATTTAATGTCTACTCAAACCACCCTAACTCCTCAAGAAACGCCAGCACATTTCTGATGTTGCTGACGATCTCTCGGAGGGTACTTTTGTTTCCGAACTACTTAGCCCTGTATGTGGCGACCTCAGTACAGTGCAAAAGCACGTGGGCCGCTGTTTCGTCCTCACCCAGGCAGGCATGATCATTGTATTAAAGGCTGATATTCGGAGAACGAAACTAAGCATGAACTTAGGTTTCCGTATGTCAAATTGTAGTACAAATTTGACATAAGAAAGCATTACTTTACGCTTATCGTCATCACTGAATATTAGCCTTAGTATAGTGCAGTTCACAATTTATCGGCAGCTTACAATCTCGGAAGACAGATTATAATCTAAAGGTGTTCACAATCTTACGGTGACATATAGACATTTGAAAATAGTCTTCATAGTATGTGTGGGAAGCTGTGAGCATCAGCTTCAACAACATAAACATACATATTTGTAAAATGTGTATACCGTGCTGCTGCTGCTGTCATAGACGCTGGAGCAGAAAGAATCTAGAAGAGACCATGCACCGGAAAATGCAGCATGGGCCGGCCTCCAACGAGATGGACCGACGACCTTGTAGAGGTCGCTGGGAGTCGTTGGATGCAGGCAGCATACGACCAATCCCTGTGGAAGTCGATGGGGAGGCCTTTGTTCAGCAGTGGAACCCTTTTGGCTGATATGATGATGATTTGATGGATGATTTCGTTAAATTGCAACATCAAATTAAACAGCCCGTGTTACTTAAAAAAAATTCTATCGCCAATTTTGTTACAGCGCAATGTTTTCGCATTGCTCGGGACATGGTGAACTCTAAGGAGTGTCACCTGAAGGCTTCGGAGTACTACAAGAAAAACCGCGCGTTCTTTCACGCTGCGAAGGCTCTGGAGAATGCTATAATTGTTAGCAAGGAAACTGCTACACCTGACCAGGTGAGTTCTTCATCATTGTCATCGTCAACCCATGTCGTCCATTCGTTCCACAGCTGGGCACGGGTTTTCTCTCAGAATTGAGAGGGGTTAGGCTATTAGACCATCACGCTGGGCTAGTGCTGGTTGAGTTCTTACTAAATAAGAAGTAAAATGCTTTATTTTCTCAGCTGTTTAGACAATTTCGATTTCGACATTCATACTCTAATATTCGCTAAATTTTGAAGTGTTTCCCTTATAACTGGGGATATGACTACCAAGTCTTGGGTCTCGAGTTTGAATCCAATGCACGCACCTCTGACTTTTCCAAACTCTATGTGCGTATTAATAATTAAATATCACAGCTTACAACGGTGAACGAAAACACGGTGAGGGAACCTAAGAGATTTTCTTGACCGCCTGTTAAGTCTGTCAATCCCCACTAGGCCACAATGGTGGACTATAGCCTAACCCGGGTCTCCTCTCATTCCGAGAGGAGAACCGTGCCCAGCAGTGGGACGATTAAGCGGTTAATACAAATCAATATCTTTTATTGATTGACGCAACTCTGACTTGATTTGTGACAGAAGTGCAGACAGTTTTAGGGTCCCGTCATGGTCGTGGCGGATTTTTCGGCCCTATCCCCCATGACCATCCATGAAATATGGGGCAAGGGATAACAAGTGTGGTTTTATTCGGTATGAGTCCAAAGTAGCCCGCCGCCTCCCTAGGTGGTAGGGATCCGTGAGGATTTTGCGCACCCCGCCCCAGAGAAAGCAGTCATAGGGTATATTATTTAGGTGGGGATGGAGAGTGGCTTTTGAGAGTTCTGTAATAGATACATTATTTTATTTATTACTTAGTCTGCATTTAAGCGCGGGCGATACTCCTAGGGACTAGAAGATGTGTAGTTTGTGAGGAATCTGTAACGAGCTGCATACATTTAAGTTTTGTTTTATGTAGGTACCAATGCGTTGCGTCGCAGTATTCGCGGCAGACAGAACAACTCATTAAAGTTTCATCACACTTGGGTGAATAGTTTAAGCGTGTAGAGGACAAACTTATATTGATTTTTATGTAGGTATGGAGAAGCAGTGGCGGCGTAAGACCTAAATTTTATGTGGGCAAAATTCATTTTGCGGGGCCCTCTGCCAGCGCAAGATTTGCATAATTTTTCGGGGCGCGAGGCCCCCTGGGTCGCGAGGCCGTAGGCGGTAGCCCACGTCGCCCACGCCTTACGCCGCCACTGTGGAGAAGGTATAAAATAGTAGGTAACCGAAGAAAGTCACCTACAGCGGTGAGCCGGTGACGCGCTTACAAGTTCACTCCTCTCAAATGTCGCGCAATTATGCCCACCCTCACCGCAGCGCAACGCATTGCAAAACTTCGCAAAAGCTTATTGTTAATTGCGGTTCGCATGTGTGCATGTTTCATAGAAACAACATAGAACAAAGTATTGTAGTGTAACTGTGTAATACTTTACTTAGCGAACCAGTAAATCTTTACTAATATCTACTAATATTATAAATGCGAAAGTAGTCAAGCGAGCGAAAGCGAGAGAAAGACAGACAGACAGGGTTGTCTGTCCGTCGCGCTTTCACGCCAAAACTACAGAACCGATTTGAATGAATTTTAGTTTACAGATGGTTTAAAGCCTGAAAAAGGACATAGGCTACTTAGGTTTTTCCAAAAAACGACCTCATGATCAGCAGAACGATACTCGAACCACTAGACCACAGACGAAATGAGCAATGATTATAATTATATTTCCGTTGCTACTAAGAGCCCAAACAACTTTACCTTTTGTCCCATAACCCTCCGTAAAAGCGGTTGTAGTGTAACGACGGGTTGACTATGGGTTTTGTTCAAAATTGGCCTTCAAGAAATCAATTGTCAATAAAAAAAAAACATAACTTACGTAATATTTTACAAGTCCAAATGTGCGTCTTCCTAATGAAGACTGGTGAACATTTCAGAGCAAAGCGTTAGGTAAACGAGTACCAAATTAAATTATTTATTTTTATTTCTAACAACCAACGGCTTCGCCCGCGTGGTCTGGAGATAGTGTAGCTTCCCAACGGCGAAAGAAGTTTTCAATTCCGCCAGGAGTTACGGAGCGTATTCAAGTGTAACAAACAATCATATCTTTTCTTTATCATATTAGCATAGATGTAGGTATTTTATTTTAAAACACTTCGAAGCTTATACATATTAAATATTAAGTAAGATGGGGGAGTGAGAGCTAGAGAAATCTTGTGTCGTAAATCGTCCTTACGTAGGTACTTAATTAATAGCTGCTTTTGAAAAGGCAAAACGTAAGATACACGGTTTAAAAAAGTGGCTTTTATGTAGAAAACCGCCACGAAACTCGATAGATACTGTTATACCAAATAACGTGGTATGAAACTTCTGACCAACCCTACTGATTGTTTTTGGCTTAACATGTATGGTACGAAAGGGTGGCGATACCCTTAGAACAGCCACACGTCCAGACTGAAGCTAAAATATTTTCGAAGTTGCGAGATAGGTACTGATAAACGCTACAAGATCTTCAATGTCATTTCATTATTGCATGTGTCGGCCCGCCCTTGAGAATTTTGCTTCATTTAAATTTATAATTTAATATACCTACATGCTCGTATTTGCCCCATCGTCGCCGGGATGTAAACATCTAATAAATATTCTCCTTTTCATGGCCACAGAAATGTACTCAGATACTTTGTAACTTAATACCTATGTTGTGTTCAGCCCCGAAAGTAAGTATAAATAGGTTACACGTGGAAGATATTTGTTGTTTAATAATTTACTACCTATTAGATATCTTTTAGCAATATAAATAGACGTAACAATTTGTTCCCAGGATAATGTTTTGAGACTGTATTGATTTTAGGACCAGACACCTATTTTTGGCACATCGGTACTCACAAGGCGCTTTGTATAGCGTAAACAAGCCTTTTATTTGAAATCAGTTTCTAAGTAATAATACAATGCTTTTAATGGGCGAGGACAAAGAACGTCTAGATCTATTATAAGTTATTGTTCTTAGTATGAAACCTAAAACTTTTGCTTTGTTCGAATTTTCCCGAAGTGACACCTAGCTAGTATAGATTGTTCTTCTGCCTGCGTAAACAAGTGTGTAGGTAGTATTAGACTTTAATTAAATTTTTATATCACATAAAAATTCTCGGGAAATATTTCATAGGCCTCTAGGGGCAACCAAGGTATTTCATCCGTCCCTGCCTACTCTATTAATTAATTGTTCCTAGTTTTGCTCAGTAGTTTGTTAGCGTTGCTATTGCTTCGGCTACTTTAGTTTAATAACTTGTTTGTATAGACTCATGACCGTTGTCAGACTTCCTACTTAATCGTAATGTAATAACTCTCAGATTATTTGAGAGTTGCTAGGAGTATGTTTACTTGTTGATTACATTTCAATGGTTGCTATTATAATATTATTGTTGGTAACATAAATAACAAGTTTTACTTTTGGAAACATTTTCATACAAATTAAATATTTTTACGGTTTCGACCCTCAAAGGACTTATAGGACTTTGAATGTCTGTCTTTCATCACACCACACACATCACACTATTCCTGAGATTGCGTGGAGATATCAAGTTGAAATTAATACCAAATAATTATGTAGTTGTATGTGGTACACTAATTTTACGGTATAAACAAACCGCTCACGGCGACCCCCCTTCTGTGGGGACGCCTGTACCGACCTCTCATGTCACTGCTATGTAGGCACATTCTACATTAATCAGTGAACAAAATTGACTAATATGGCTCAATGTTTCAATTAAGATGCTCCCGAACAAATCGCGCTTGCTATAATCTGCATTAAATAATAGTTTCTAGCCCACAGTCACCCTTCGAACATGTCTTAGCTCTTGCTGCAAATCAACGATCGTCAGGTGTCGCAGCGATAATAAGACAGCAACAAGATAGTTTCTCGCTCAAGAGCAATGTTGCTGGTTCTCGGTCTAAAAATTTGATTAATGGCACCAGTATCCTGAAATCATCTGTAAACCAGTTGATACAGCAGACTGCCTCAAGAAGAGCTGGGATTTGGAGGTAGATTAAGATATCTTTAAAATGGAATCGATCTCCAGATATACTCTCTGGCGGTGGACTCGGCGAGTCTGTACCAGCAGCACGGTTCCGGAGACAGCGGAGCCAGCGTCTTGGACAAGGCAGCCAAGATCCTCGAGGAGAATTCCCCGGAGCTGGCCGTCAAGCTGTTCCAGCAAGCTGCTGACGTATCCTCTGTAAGTAGACCTGCTCCATAAACCATCCCGCCCTATAAACCGTGTAATTTTTCGTCGGCCTTTTTGTCCGACATCTGTCTCCCTGTCGCCTCAGGTAAAAACCGGAGGATTTATCATATCTAACAAAGGTGTGCAATATCCAATACGGACAATACCCAGTCCAGGATATGAACTGAAGAGTTGCCGAGCCTCAAATATATTTACCGATGTTTCAGACTGAGAGCAGCCAACACCAGGGCTCCGAGTACATCAGCAAGGCATCTCGGATCCTCGTCAAGTTGCAATGGTATGATGAACATCCATTTTAGCTCAATATATTGTTAGTCCTCCCACAAATACCATTAAGAAAAAATAAAAATTATTATTCCCATGACCTTACCTCCCATGTTAGTCCTCTATTTTTTACCCTTAGGAATAAAATGTATTTCAAATTTAAAGGGGACCACCTCAAGGGTATGCCCTTTTAAACAAAATAATGATCAAAATAAATGATAAGACGCGGAGTAATCGTGTAACAAGCGGTAGTAATAGTCGAATTGAAAACCTTGCTATATAGGTTTCCTAAACGGTGGGATTTAAGTGTTGAACTACATCATACTTTCCTTGAGAGAGTTGTAATGCGACTGCAGAATTTACATGAGTGTTAATAGTGTTATAAAATATTGATTTAAGGTATGACCAAGCTGTGGACAGTCTCCGCCGCGAGATCGGCTTCCACCAAGAATCTGGCAACACCGGCGCTATCGGCAGGCTCACTGTCGCCATAGTGCTGGTGCAGCTGGCCAGGGGAGACGCTGTCGCCGCTGAGAAGGCGTACAAGGTGAGTACGTCGTTATGTAGATGTTAAGAGAGGTAGGGCACAGCCATTTATGGCTCAAATCTGAAGGGGAAATAAGGATGCGCAGTGCTGACAGCAAGAGGAATATTCCCTTAAACTGTCGGCGTAGTGAATTCTCCATAAACCTGACCCTAAAAGGTTTTTGCAGGGTCGGCAACGCGTGAGTGACGCTTCGGTGTTATAAACCGTATAAACGTCATTAGGCTGCGTTGTTATTTAGGCTTTAAATACACATACGTACATTCTTAAATTCCAGGAATGGGGCAGCAACTGCGAGGTGGCGGAGATGCAGACGCTCGAGCAGATCCTGCAGGCCTACGACGAGGAGGACCGCGAGTCCGCCAAGCGCGCGCTGGCGAGCCCGTTCATCCGCAACATGGACGTGGAGTACGCCCGGCTGGCGGCCACGGTGCCGCTGCCGGAGGCCATGGAGCCCGCGCCCAGGGCCACCGTGCGGGAGAACGCGGCCCCGTCCTACGTCAGCCCCAATGCCCCGGGGGGCGCTGCAGCCGTATGTTGTTTCTCTTGTAATCATAATGTAATTTTATTTATTATATCATTATTACAACAAAGTCCTGTCTCGGTAAGCTCAAAAACTACTGCACCGATTTTCATGCTGTTTTCACTAATAAGTAGAGTGGTTCACGAGGAAGGTTTTAGTATATAATTTGTCAATATTTTGTATACATTGGCTAAAATATAAATGGCCACGCCGTCGAAGTCTCTGGCGGAAAGCTAGTTTTACTATAAACTTACAGCTAGGTACAAATAAGTTATAACAAATATTCACAAAATAAGGCCGTATAATAAGTTTTCACTATTAGCTTAAAAAACAAATTTAGATAACACTAATTGCCGTAAGAACGCTAAAAGCTCCATAATTATTGTAAATAGTTGGTGCACATTTTTTTAGTGCAGAGGTTCTGGTGTTGAGAATACCATCATTACCATAAAATCACTCGTATGAGTGAAGAGCATGTTACCAAAAAGGTGTTGAAGTGGAATGTGGATGGATATAAGGGAAGAGAAACACTAAAGAAAAGGTGGATGGACTGTGTGAAAAAGGATATGTCTGCAAAGGAATTGAATGACGAGATGACGGCTAATAGAGATAAAAGGTCTATTTTCTAATATACTAGCTTCCCGCACGCGGCTTCGCCCGCGTGGTCTTGATAACTTTTTCCCCCCGATTTTGCAACATTTTGCATTGCTACTCCGCTCCTATTAGTCGTAGCGTGATGGTATATAGCCTATAGACTTCCCAGATAAATGGGCTATCGAACTCTAAAAGATTTTTTAAAATCATTCAGCATCATAGTCGGTGAAATGTTTTCTACTTTGACATGAATATGGTTAACTTAATACTAATCGTAACAAACGCGGCTTAACCATCAGATCAAATATCTAACGTGATTACTGAACCAGCGTAATTATTATTTACAATTTACATAATTTTCTTTATATTACAGCAAGCAAGCCAAGAGTCAGCGACATACACTAAGAAATCCGACGACGAAGACGGATTGTGTTAAATACGAGGTCGTAATGTGTGTTTATTTGGCTGCTGGTACTATTGTTGGTGATAGCGCGATAGTATGGTAATTGATTTAAAACTGACAATTTAAATTTGGATAAAAAAACATTTCGAATGCTGATTTACATGTAGTAACGGCATTGAAGACAACAGAAAATCTGATCTCGAGTTTCAAGGAACTATTTGTGATTTACTGAACTCATATCGCCTATATGGCTTTGGTTTTATGACGTATAAACATGTATTTTATTCTTCATATCCATCTGGAAATTAATTGGTATCAGCCCATGGTCTGATCTTTGTGCTGACCATTGACATGGTATATTATATACAAAATTGTGATCTATCGTGCTATTGCCAACGTTTTATAAATATCTTATTGTCTTTATCCCTATATACAGTCTACGAAGCCTATGTATGCTATGTGTACTTATTTTAATTTGCATAAGTATTTGAAGCATAGGTGGTGGTATCGTTTATTGTCGTCTCCACCCAGTATAAGTAACTAATAATCAAAATATTCATTTAATAATCTCACACCAACTGACTGACAGTTAAACCGATGGGTCTATAAGTGTGATATTTATAAGATGGGATGTTGGGGAATTCCCAAATGATTAAAAAGAGACCGTCGGTAACCCAGTGGGTATATTGCCAGTCTAAGATAAAATAATTGTTTTTATGAACATTTTATTGGTTTTACATGAAATGGTTAGTTATTGTAATTGATTTAAAAGTCACTACTATATTATAAATTTCAATGTAAATTTCCATTCCATAATATCTCAATCTGAATTTACATTCCCGCTTGTGCACTAATCGTCAATTGATTAAACTTTAACAGTTTTACTGATAAATTGTGGCTATTTTAAACCATAAGGTTAATATGCGCAACTGTACTGTAAATTTTTTGACTGTTTACAATATTTAATATAGTCAATTTTTTTTATAGTTGTTATAAGTATTTCTTTATAGCTTTATAATATTGTTTCTATATTTCTTTTTGGATGTTTTTAGTTATTAATACAAAAATCCTCTCGTCGTTTTACAAATAGCTACACTTTACCGGTAATTTGTAACCAGTAATTTTATAATAATATTCATCATAATAGATATAGACTCTTTATAAACAAAACAAGCTTAAATATTACTTGCATTTGTGTGTTGGCAACACTTATTTTATGTTGAGTATTATGTAATACAGTAGGAAATAGAGGCACTTATGGCGCCACCTTCGATATGGCCAATGCTATCCTATTGGCTGAACCGTCTCTCTTATTTTTGCTAATGTCATTAATATTCCATGTTTTGATTGGATGTCGTAGGAAAAGTCGATGGTGCTGACATCTATTTTAGCTTTGCGTTGTCTTCCCCATGAAATCCTGGTTTAGGCTAAAACACTTAAAATGTTGAGTGCTCATACAATTGATAATACCTTGTCTGTTAATGCGTTCTAAATTGTTTTTACCTTGCTTGTATTTTTGGTACGCTTTTAAAAGTCAAAATAATTTATCGTATTATTGAATATTTTGGAAAATATGAATATGTTATGTCCAAATGATGAAATGATTATAAGCGTTATTTCTATGATATCAACTAATTAGTCTCTGCACTGTCATATATCATAGTATTCAAGATGCTTTGTGTTTCTGACAGTGCGTGATACGCGAATGAACACAGGTAAATTCATGATAAATGATATTATTATTTAGGCAAAGATTTTTAAAACTAGATGAACTTTCTAATGATCTATAAGTAGCGTGCCATTGAAAGAATCCCCGCTAGCGTCTGTGTGCGTGAGATATCTTCACGCTATAATATGTATTTATATCAAGTAGACCATCTTTCCTAGACTAGTGACATTCGACGATTTCATTTCGACGAGAACTATAAAAAAAACAATTAGTTTAAATTTCGTGGCGTGTTAACGTTGCGGATTAGCCTTCGGTGGGCTGTGCCTATTTTGTGCTTATATATATTTTATGTAACCGACTGTTATATCAAATTAATGTAGTGAGAATTAGTGATATAAACTTTAGCGCATGTCTGATTCCATTTCATAGGAATTTCATTCACGCTCAAGTACTGCAGCAATTAACGTTTAAAAAAAATATTGCATTGTTTATGTCTAAATTCTAATCGAGTTGCGTTTGCGCTTTGTACATATTAATTTATATTATTTATATTTAAAACATGAACTTTTACTTGAAAATATTTTTACGTTTGGTTTGACATATTTAGATTTATATATTAATATTATAAAAATACGTATGTGTGCGTATATTGTTAAAGATGATAAAATGAATGCACTGTCGATTATTTTCTGGCTTACAATAAATAATTTGTAGTCACCATTTTTCATATTATTATTACGCTGGTTTGCGCAACAAGCAGAACTACTTATAATTAATTTTATATTAGTATTATAGGTTATTGTCATGTATGTTTGCTTGAAATTATTTTAATCGACAGTGTATAGGCTAAGATAAAATGACTTCAAGGCGAAACTACGAGAAAATTGTTGCATTATAAATCGACAGCTAAGTTCCAATAACATACAGAATTTGAATATTGCAGTTGTAGAAAAGATCTTTCTACGTCATACCGCAGTAACATAAGTTTCTTGACAATTGCGTCAATTATTATTGGATATTATAATTATGTCCTGCATAATCGAAAAATGGCCTATTCAAAAAACTGGTTTCGTGACGCGATTACACTTTTAATTTTTCTCATAATTTCGTATTGAATATTTTTAAGAATGAAGTGTCTCTATCATAAGGTTGTTTGGAAAGAAATAAATGTAAAATATAATCAATCTTAATGAAGTTTTAATTACACTAGAATAATATAAAAGTAACTTACACTCTCTATAGGAATTTTTTGACAACTACATATTAAGCGAAACTTATTTGTCATGCATTTTTGATGTGTGCATTATATTTGTTCCCCTTCCAAGTCGAAATTTTCAATTTTCATAATATTTTAATAAAGGTTTTAACAATCTTAAAACAGATCCTGTATTTTAGGAAGTTTATGTGGAATGCCAAATCTAATGTTGCATTTGTTTGATACATATTTAGTAAAAAAAGATGTTCCCAGGAAAGTTCTAAAAAGTGGTTTACAGAAATTAAACTATTTTCAAGTTAAAAAAATTATCGATTCCTTATCTGTCGCATATTTTTTATGTGATAGATTAAGTGAACAGTTATTGAGACAATTTTAAAGAATTTAGCCATTTCACTGTTGTAATATCACCCATTCGGATTACAAACTGGTTTGTGGTAATTTGTCATATTCAACACGTTTAATTTCGCTGCTTCGGGTAAGGTGATCGTTTAAAAAAGTCGTATAGGTACACTACATACACTTATCTTATTAATAATTCAAATAATGCCGCACACTATACCTGTGCATTCAAAGTAACACGCTCTATTTATATGTCAACAATATTACAAACTTACACTAATTTTCTTACTACGAGATCTATCTGTACATTTCCATTATTTGTTTCTTGATCCTTACAATTTATAATATTCTACTTATATAGAACAAGATTTGATATAAAAAACACTAACCTCATTCCTAAAATGTTTATTGTTTATTAGATAAGAACCAGCAGTTTCTATGTCTAGTACAGACAATACATACTAATTTATAATAAAACTTGCATGCTGCCTATCAAATAAAAACCTGAATACCTGATATAAAAAACCCTACTGAAAATAATGTAAATATACTCAAATTTACACAGGAATTGGCTTACATTATAGAACCAAGTTGTTTGAATAAAATACATTTCTCTTATCTTAATTTCTACCATGGATTTTATGCAGTTAGAAGGATGTGTAGCCTTATTTACGTAATTTCATGACGTAGCCGTATTTAAGTTATATGAATATAAAAAGCGATGCTTTGATCGAAACTTCACTGCAACTTCACCAACTGTTTTTAAAATAACGAGAAATAGGGCCTGATTCACCAACTTTGGATAGTTGCCGGATAAATTAAAAAATAGATTTTTTTTTTAATGAAATTACTTTCCAGATAATTTAACGGGAACTTACTTAACTATCAGGAGGTGGTGAGACAGGCCCTTAGGCTACTGTATTATACTGACAAAATAGTTAAACAATTTTAAATGTTTCAATAAGTCTATTGTATTTTCAGTGTCATTCTTCAAGCTCCTTTGATTTTATTTATACAAAAGGAAACAAGTAGGTACTGTGGAGATCAAAGTTTGTAAATCATTTAGTTATTTTCTATTATCTATATTAAAGCAACTACTATCTCTTATTCGATTATATTATAATTATGAGATTAAGGGCGCGTATTTATGATGACACAAAATACTTTTGCGTAGTTAGGTTGCAGCCCTAGATAGCCTCACTTGAAAGGACGATATGAAGAAATACAAGTTATAGTTGGCATCACTATTGCATTGGGTTATACCTGTAATAATAGTTGTAAGTATTGATTAAATAAATGAATAAAATAAAATGTTTGAATAAGTCCTTTCTTATTTTTCTTTCTCGCACAACTCATTCATTTTTTTGTCAGTCCGAACCTCACATACTTCATCTATCTTCCCTTTTATACCTCCCGTAGCTAAACGACATTTTGAAGCTCGCCTTTCGCTGCCTTGGTGTGTGGCAAACATTATTGCCGCAGATATATCCAAGAACATAGCAAATGGTAATGGTTGTATGTGTTTCTGCCCGCCCCCAAAGGATAATGGTGTGAATGTATGTATATTGTAATCATATTTTTAATATAAGCGGAATAGGTACAGATTTAGCTAAACTTTGGAGACTATCTTATCATCATTCTAGCCCTAATACAATCAATATAGATTGGGCAAAAGTATAAGTAGAAGCATGCATACAAAAACAAAATATTATTTTAAGCTTTCAACTATTGGGGTCGGCTCCCATGCTAACAAGATGCGGCTATTTTGAGTTTATTTCGGTCTGGGCCTCCCGAACTGTCGTCTACCATTGTATAGTGATCCACTCGGAACATTTAGCCCACAGGTCGAGATGCGGCCGACGTGTGAACGTGTCCAGCTCAGTTCTACTTCAGCTGGCAGTTTGTTGGCCTATTATGTCAGAGATGTGGGTTTTGCAGTGTACACATTTTTTTATGCGGTCTGCTAGTTTGACTCCCATTACACTGCGCTCCATGGCTCGCTGGCAAATCTTAAAGCCTAGACTGTAGATCAGGGGTCACCTGATGGCGGACCAGACCGTCGCCGCCGACCTTTTATAGGTAAAATGTATTTTTTACTCCAGGGAGTCAAAATTTTACCAAAATTGTTGGCGTGGCACCGAATGCCTCCAGTCAACCGCCGAACTATTTTGTCCAGACCTTAATTAACGTAGGAGCTCGAGATCATCATTCGTCGCGGCGAAAAGGCGCCAATACACGTAGGTTGGCTTTACACTGCGACGGTCGTATTATTTATTAAACGGACCCCAAATGAAAGTAATTGGTGACCCCTGCTGTAGGGCATACAAATTTTAGGCAAATAGAAAGAAACATTAGCATACAGGGTAAGCAAGTGCTTGTAAAAGCTTATTTGAAATAAAAATATTTTCACTTGAACTTTGAACTTGAAACACATGTTTGTAAGAACAAACTGCATAGCAGTCTAACAAGATGCAGCTATTTTGAGGTTATTTCGGTCTGGGTCTCCCGAGCTGTCGTCTACTATTTTATAGTGTCCTCGGTCATTTGAGATGCGGCAGATGTGTGAACATATCCAGCTCAGTTCTACTTCAAGCGACCTTTGCCAGTGATCTGGGTTTTGGAACGCAGCTCCTTGTTTTTTGATGCGGTCTGCTAGTTTGACTCCCATTATACTGCGCTCCAAAGCTCGCTGGCTCAAAACCCCAAGATCAGGAATAGATATCCGTAGGCGTCAAGGGGTCACCAAATGGCGAACACGACCACCGACTTTGTTTTGGGTTAGACATAGTTGGGGGTCAATCGCCTCGAGGGAAACTCTAGTCTAGTAATGGTCTAAATTGGCAATCATTGAGATGTACCATTTTCACGGGCCGTAAATTCAAGAGGTTAAAGTTAAATGTATAGTTTTTGACCACCCAATGGCGGATCGGACCGCCGCCGCCGACCTTTTTTTAGGTTAGACATAATTTTTGACTTCAGGAATTTTTTTGGCCAGGGGACCACCGACCGATTTTTGCGGTCGTTAAATAAACGAAGGAGTGAGATCATGATTCGTCGCGGCGAAAAAGACGTCAATACACGTAGGTTGGCTTTAAAACGCGACGATCGTATTATTTATTAAACGGACCCCAAATGAAAGTAACCCCTGCTGAAGGCTATACAAATATTAGGCAAAAGGAGAGAAACATTAGCATACGGGCTAAGCATCTCTAAACAGTCGAAGGTCATGTTTGTAAGAACAAACTGCACAGCAGTTTAACAAGATGCGGCTATTTTGAGTTTATTTCGGTCTGGGACTCCCGAGCTGTCGTCTACTATTTTATAGTGGACCACTTTGGACATTGTTTAGCCCACAGGTCATTTGAGGTGCAGCAGATGTGTGAACATGTCCAGCTCAGTCCTACTTCAAGCTGGCAGCTTGTAGGCTTGTCATCTGGGTTTTGGAGCGCAGAACGTTATTGTTTTATGCGGTCTGCTGATTTGACTCCCATTATACTGCGCCCTATGGCTCGCTAGCAACCCGCAAGACCCGGAATAGATGACATCTATTGCAAAGCAGGGGTGACCAAATGGTAGACAGGACCGCCAACCTTTTTGTAACTCTGTGCAGCAACCGATTGCTCGACAACAGCTCCAATAGAGCCATCAATTCAACGCGTGACCTGTGGGCCTCTGGGGCTAACGAAAAATATTATAACAGTAGCATACGGGCTAAGCATCTCTAAACAGTTGAGCCATGTTTGTAAGAACAAACTGTTACACAGCACAGCAGTTTAACAAGTTGCGGCTATTTTGGGGTTATTTCCGTCTGGGCCTCCCGAGCTGTCGTCAACAATTAGTGTCGAGTAGTCGAGATGCGGCCGTCGTGTAAACGTGTCCAGCTCAGTTCTACTTCAAGCTGGCGCTTTTTTATGCGGTCTGCTAGTTTGACTCCCATTATACTGCGCTCCATGGCTCGCTGTCAAACTCCAATTGCCGTCTTTGCGCCGTTGGTTGGGATGACGAGAGCGAGTACATACATCCGCCCATTTCCTTTGAGGGTGACAGGCAGGTTACCTTTCATGAGATCTTTCATGGACCAATAGCTTTTCTAGACGTTCTCGGATATTTCAAATTAAGACAATAGAATTAACAAATTTGAAGAATCATATTAGTGATTTTCGAATTCATGTGTCAAATTGCTTTTATAATGATTTGGGTAGGTTCTTGCAGGTTAGGTAAATATACGCTAGCTATTTCGATCTCTGCTGATGACACTTTAGTAAAAATGAGCTACGAACACAGACCTAACACACACTATACCACAGCAGGTATGAACAGCGTAGTTGTGTCTTACAAAGATGAATTCAAATAAAGAAACTTTAAAAGTATCATTACTTAGTTTATAAAAGTCTAGTCAACTGGTTTCTTATATATTATGTTGAATTATCTAGAAATTTTGATATTATTTCAGCTTATTCTGTGGGTGCATTTATGAACACGTTTTACAAGCACAGCGCCAGGACCCGGAATAGATATCTGTGGACCAGGGGTCACTAAATGGCGGAACGAGCCGCCGGACCTTTTTTGGATTAGATAAAGGTTTTGACTCGAGGGAGTCTCCAAAAGTTGACCGGAATTGTTGGTGAGGCGACCCTCTGTGCAGCAACACAAATTAATAAAAAATTCAACGCCTGACCAGTGGGCCGCGGGGGCAAACAGCAAAGATTATAACAGTAGCATACGGGCTAAGCATCTCTTAACATTCGAACCTCATGTTTGTAAGAACAAACTGCACAGCAGTCTACACTCTATATTACACAGTAATAAAATCTATGATTGTATATTCTTATGACTGAACATCGTGTGTATGTAGGGCGCCACCATCGGCGGCACGGATGACGTCGACTCAGGAGGCTGCTCCTTCTCTTTATTATTCTTCGTCTTTCTGAACTGAAAACCATTCTTCCTCAATATCTTCCTGAGCGTTTCCCTTGACCCTTTGAAGTTTATCTCCTCTTTCAATATCTGTAGTAGTTTGTTGATGGTGGGTACCTCTTTTTTGAATGCGTAGAATTCGTGGATTTTTCTCCGGATCACTTGCAGGTCATACTCGTCGACCTCTATCTTGCCTTTCGTCCTGACGCGTTTTTTCGGCGTTTTCTTTAAGGTTTCAGGGTCCAGCAGACCTTGTTCCACTAGTCTTGCTTCTTTGACTATGTTTAACACTGTCCGTTCTGATACTCCTGGAATTATACATCATTTAGGTTAAGTCAAAGTAGTAATCTGTGTGGTAGAAGTATGATGGTTAATAAAACAAGATAGAATTACAACTGGGGTGCATTAAAGAGACCTAAGTCTCTATCAGGTGGCTCATCAGCTATATTGCCGACATAAAGGTCACAGCTCATTAGAGTCACCGCCCGATCAGCACCATCTCTTCGCTCAGCGTCTACTCGTTGCCAGCAGGTGGTGCACGGGTGTACGCCGCGTTATCACCATACAAGTTTATATAAAGAATAGTAACAGCGCGAGGCGAGGTGGTGTGGGTGGGCTGTAATGAGCTGTGACCTTTAACCATAAAAAACTACTATAATAAAGAACTGATATTGGTTTTATATTTTTGACTGTTATTGTTAAAAAATTATGCCCCACTTAAATGGTTTTATATTTATCTTTTGTATTTTCTAAGCATTTTCCATGGTAAGATTACAAGTTATTTTTAATGAAGGTTTTATTTTCGTGTGACTTGTGGGTATTTTGACCACCACAAATCACACAACTGCAACCAATTTAATATTTTTTATTACAATAATTGTTCCTGAGTAATAAGAAGAAGAATAATGCTTAGGACTCTATTATACTTTAGGGTAAACAAAATATAAACATACAACATCTTTCGGAATCAGTTTAAACACGACTCATTTTTAAGGCGACAGTTGTCGAGCCTAATATGCATATTATTATTTATGTAAGCCGTAGCAGCAGTTCGGTTTCGTTCGGAGTTTGGATATTTGCTCGCTTAGCGATAGGCTCGCCCCTATTACATGGAACCTAAACATAGTGGCGAACTGGGACTGAAAATAAGTACTCTGCGTAACCCTTTGGGGAATACTGGCGTGATAGCATGTCATTTTATGTACATTATAATTAGTTCAAGTTTAAATCGCTTGGCATACAGTTGTTGTTTAAAGTTATTGTTTAGCATGGCTTATTCAGCATAGTTAAAATGAATATGCATATATATCACAGTAAAAATCAATTAGTGGCATTAATTTTAAAACCACTTCAACAATATAATACAATTAGTACGAGCTCTGCTTAGTTTGGGACTAGATGGTGCTGTGTGAAATGTTCCATAAAATTTGTTATTATATAACAATAGGGAATTAAGGTTTAAATTGAGTAACGAACTAGCGTAAGTAGCATAGCGGTAGACTGTTTTTTTGGTCTTGTCATACAATAAGGAACTTTCATTAAGAACATAATTATCATTTGCCACTATTCCTTAAAGGGTAATGTTCACTCACAGGTCCCATGTAATTCAAGTAAGCGGTAAGTCATACCGGACACATCTAAACTCCCGAGTGCTATTGAGTATTTCATAGAAATTTCGCTTGACTTGGAAATTAAGTCCAGCACTAGAAGAGCAGTCGCATTTATGACCAATAGACTACTAAGGCAATCAAAGTCGCTTTGGCAATCAGGCCATATAAATAGGTTTTTTTGTAGTCTAAAACCAGTTGCAGTTATTAAAAACATTTGCATAATATATAAGCTGGGCACATGCAACATAACACAATATCTAATGTATAAGTGCATATTGTTAGAGATACTGCAATACCACTTTACTAACACATGCCGTAAGACCCAATATACAACATTATTTTTAATCAATGTTAAGTCAAAGCAGTGTTAGTTACGCAGTATTGCAGTATCCACAATGATATATTACATTGATCAGTCATAATATACATATATAGTGCATTGGTAAATAGTTACAAAAGTACAGATTAAAGGAGATATTTGCTTCACAAATTAAAGTAGGTACCTAATACCTATATACATACATATACCAAGAAACTAAAAATAGCAGTGACATTCTCTTATAAACGAACATAATTATCTTGCTAGCAAAGATATGCATTTTGTATTGTTATATTGCTGTGAATTGAATTGAATTGAACTGTTTTCAGTTCATAAAGTATAAATATTGTACAGCAAAATTTTATATTTCGCTTAGCAATGAAAAGTGGTTACAATGTTTTTTTAAAACAGAATAATCATTGTAAATCGCAAGTATGCATTATTCAAGCGTGCCCAATGAAGTAAACCTACAGTTGACATTATGGAACATAATACCGTAATTTTGAATTTCAAATTCGGATAATATTGAATACTTTGTTGCTTATTCTTTGGAAAACCTTTATGTTTTTCAAAGATTGTAGATAAGAATCTTGGGTACTATACACACATAAATATGACTAGATGGTCTGTGTGATGGCCCACTTTGTATTGGTATAGGTACTGAATGGAAGGTTGTGTGCTGAATGAATAATAAATGTAATATGACAATACACACACACTATTGTATTATGAACAAATGAAATTGTAACAGTAAATAAATAAAATAAATGTTTGGATGGCTGAGTGGATGTTGTTTTACAAAACTTACTAAGCTCTTGCAATCATAAACTATGTTTTTATGCTCTCGTTTCTAATGCTTTAAACTATACAGTGGCTAAATGCAATTAGGTATCTATTTGCAGGCATCTTCTACATGATACACGAGAAGGCAAAAAATGACACTAAATGACATTTACAATACTTTCGCGATATTCAGCGCTAGGGCAAAATTTAACATATAATGCGTGTAAGTCATTAATTTAATAATCATAATGTAATCTAATTATAGTCTAAGCCAAGAATTTAATAGAAAAACATTTGTGTACAAACCTGTAGCCGCCGATACTCTGACGTAAACTTTACTCAGAGGTATTATTGGCACCTGCATGCGTTTTTCCTCATCCATAAATTCTTTAACTTTTAATATTATCTCGCGGACTTCACTCGTGATGTTTTTCGGCATTTTGTAAAGTAATTGTTTGTGATTCTCCAATAAAAACACTGAAACCTCATCTAATGATTTAATGGCCACCTTTGTTTGTCAGCGTGACGTTACAAAGATAATGGTGGGGGTGGCGGTAGGGTGGCGTTTCTAATGTCAGCGCGCAGTGCATCTCTATGGTTTTTTTACGTGTTGCCAACAACATTTAAAAATTTGAACTGGGCAGTACCTACATTGAGTCATCGATCCGAAACGAATCGAGTCGAATTGTGACACTGTGTATGAATAAATATTTATGCAATAATGACCCCATAGTTTAGTTTAGTATATCTGAGCTTTTCCGAACTTAGCCACTTAATTGGGCCATTGTACGTGTAATGACCTGCCAGTAATTTGAATTGATTTTGATAGTTTTTCTATGCTCCCTAAAATCTCTCCTAAAAAATAATGTCCTAAAAACTAATGTCTATCGTTCCATCTGTTTGTTCCGGAAAAGTAATCTCCAAAACGTCTGGAGAACCTATTTTGCCATGTGGTTAAAAGCAAATCTAAACGTGGCTGTCATCTTTTGAATATTTATAAAATTAGATTTATAAAAGGTGTTAAAACCAAAAAAAAATCTAAACTAGAATGGAAAAGAAGTCCCTTTTTGGATGTAATTGTGCGTATTAAATACAACTGGAAGCTCATATTATTGACAAACGAAATCGGCCCAAATGATGTACCGAAGGTACACGTATTGGGAAAAAATCCCCAGATTACGCTGGTTAAAACTCATCGTACTTTTTTTTAATGTTGACTAGGGGATGAGAAAAAATATTTTTAATTTGAGAAAAATCACGCCATTTTGGCACACTATTATCTGTTTCTCAATGATTTCATTGTAAAAACTGTCAACTTGACAGCTATCTGTTGTCAGCGTCAGTTTCGGAATGTCAAACCAACGCCATTAAGGCACAATATTATCAGTTTTATAGTTATTTCATGGTAAAAACTGTTAACTTGACAGCTGTCATGTACCTCCTGGTGGGCTGAGTTGTATGGGCTTTTAATGGAAAATAAAACCTCCTTTGGACAAAATAGGTATTCTGATTAAAAGCCTGTATCACTGCATTCTAGTAAGTTCCAGTTAAATTACTTGGCAAAGTTCTCAGTATTGCTTGGTCTATTTTTTTATTTATCCAGCAGTTACCGGCTATTTCCTAAATAAAAACAGTCGTACAGCCTACAATGGGGTGGGAGCTGGGACCAACCGACCGGGTTAATAATAAAAATAATTCCCTATAAGTATGGAAATTTTATTTATTGGTAATACTGTAATCTGTCTAGCTGTCTATTGTCTATGCAGAATATTATTGGTTATCTGTGGGTCGTAGTCTATCGCCCGCCACCGCGCTACTAGTTCATACTAGTTTATTCTAGTGACGCGCCTTGAGTTTGATTTTTTCCACTCACGCTAGTCACTCGAGATTCTAATTGTGTCCATCACTAGTCCATTCATGATTGGTCGATATGCGTAAATAAGTACTTACTGTTTTTAATATTTACTTCTAAAGTTTCCCCGTGAGCTTTGAGCTTGAGATTTCGTTCTGGCGCGGGTGAAGTTGTAGTGATATATTTTTACAAAACTTTACATAGATACCTACCTATTAAATTAATTTCTATATTCTATGAAGACAGTTTAAATAAAATTGTGCATCTATTCTACATCAATTATTGTATGTAAGTATACGTATCTAACTTCTAAAAACTTAAAGTACCTACCTATAATTATAAAATTAAAGTTTTACGAGGCTTGCATTTCAGTGACTGTCAAATTACAGGTGGCAGGTTAAATGAATAAATTAGTACAATGTACCGAGACAGAAAAATAGCTTGCGAAAAAAGGAGGCGGACCTCTGATGAATCAAGTACCCGCACCTCAAACAGCTCAAGTGATAGCAGTAGTAGCCGACGGTTCATTCAAAACAAAAGGACAAAAATTGTTTTATATCAAGGAATTTCCTTTTTTAATCCCTGGTTCGACAATATTGAATTCTGGTTGAGACATGTAGACAGCACGAGTCGCAATTTTGGTTGGTCCGACCGAGTCAAGCAGTACCAAGCGTTAAGTAAATTAACTAGTTACGCCGAAGAATGGTATAACTGCTACATAAAGACGAAACTCAACTGGTCGACAGTTAAATGGGACGATTGGCGTAAAATTCTGAGCACTACCTTCGCATCTAACAGGAATTTATATGTTTTGCTGCGGTCTGTATTGCTCGCAAGACCTGCCAAAGGCCAATCATTGCTAGAATTTTTCTATATACAAAAAGCCAAAATCATTGCCATGAATCTTCGTTTATCCAAAAACGATTTTATTAACATAATAGTTGGAACTATTGGAGATGAGAAAGTTACTGCGGCTTCACTAGCGGGGCAATTTCAGGAATCGGACGACCTAGAAATGTTTGTACAAGGGATGGTTTACATGGCGCCACAACGCACCAGGGAGAAGCCTCGGAAAGTTCGACGTAAGCGAAGACGGTGCAATCGTTGCGGCAGTCGGGAACACTTAGTGGAGACTTGCCCTGTTACCGGTCGATTGGAGTGTGGGATATGCAAAAGAATTGGTCACATGGAGGTCGCCTGTTGGTTTAAGAACAAATAATACGTTTATTTCAGTCATTTCAACAAATACCTTATACTTAAGTAATTATTAGTTGGGATTTCTTTCCTATCCTTCCTTACAGGGGTTATTTTAAAGCCAAGTAGTTAAACGGAAACCAACTTATGTACCTATTAGAAGGCGTTTAAACAGGCCCGAAAACTCTTTAACTTTCCAAATCAAGTATAACTCAATAGTGAAGTCAAATAATTAATCATTGTAATCAAGTTTGATGTAGGTACCTATTTTCTCTAAGTAGTTCTAGAAGTTTTTGGCTTTAATACTATGTACTTAGTTATTTCATGAATATGTCTTTGACTTTAGTCAAATAGTTTTCTGACGTTCCTCATAGAAATAATAATTTAAGTATTATGGATTGTAGATTTTCTGTTACGTCGGCAGTATGCTCTACTTATATTAGTTTTTGTTCACCCGAAAGCCGAAAGTAGTTTGTTCAGAATCAGTAACAGAATCGATTGCAATGGTTTTTAACCTCTGTTGTATTTTTGTCTGAAAAAAAAAATCCATTTGGACACCCATTTTTATTACGAAATTCGGCGCATACACGTCAATCAATCGCCTGCGCCCGTCCTTAGTTATACTTTGTAAAAACCGCGCGCGCAAAAACCGCTCGCCCTCACGGGGCGCCTAGGGGAATTAGGTACCTACTAACTTTTTTAGTTCGTCACCACGTGTTTTAGTTTTATTATTTGTATTTGTTTCTGACTTTTCAAATCAAATTAAGGTTAGGGTGTTTTGGCTTTAGGGTAAACAAAAACTTATTTTGTATTTCAAAATTATAATGTAGAGCATAGTGCAGACGTCTCTAAAATTTTGACAAATATTGTAACGCAATTGTTATTCCGATGTGTTTCAAACACACCCTTTTCAGTCCAAATATAAAGTTGAATTTGATCGCAAAATATTGCAGTTTGGGCGCCATTAAGCAACTATGTTTCACATATTTTCGTGCCAATGACTGACTTTTGGGGTGAGATTGACTTTTGGGGTGGCAAAAAAATGCAGTTATTTGTATACAAGGGCTAGAGGTGTGTCATACTTAATACTAGAGCGTAGAGATGGCTCTTTGTTTTATTTGAATCGTCTGAAGGGGGTACTGTATATGCACGTGTACATTAACGTACATTATTCTTATTCTGTTTAAGTTAAAAATATCTATTTTCTATGAAGATGCGCACGCCCCAATTCTTATTTCCACACGGATTCATTTTATCACAAATTCGTGTAAGCAGCACTCGATTTAACATGTTAAAGGATGTTTTCAACTATCAAGGTATAAGAAACGATGCTTACAACCATCCATGCCTATTATAGGTTGCTTAATCAATCGAACACATGAAAACGGTGTCTACTCAGAAATCTACCACAAATAACTTTTACAATGGCTGAGATATATATCACAGCCTTTCTCATTCACGAGGTGTACTAGATACACATGTCATGTGCAAAATGAACGGGATTCCGACTCCGGAATTCCACCCGAGTTCTTTGTTCTCAAACAAGAAATTAAGTAAGTACCTACTTTGATTGCTAATATCAAAATAGACGCCACTTGCATGTAATGATAAATGGAAAAACTACGCAATGGCTTTCCGAAATCTCCGAAAGTTGACAAAGAATTTTAGATAACAGAGAATACAATGTCTCACTGTCATTCAGCTCGAAGATCTGACTAGTTACGGGGTACTAGGTGGTAGGTTCCTTTGGGGGTTGACTGGCTCTCGACTACCAAGTCTGTCGTAAAGCACTTTCATGTGTGTTCCGAATTTTGCACGAGAGTGTCAGTAACTCTTCTCGGCTGCTTTGAAGTCAGTAGCGTATTTTAAGGATCGGCGACGCATCAGCAACTGCTATTTGAATTCCTGCTGAATAGAGTAATAATTCTTTTAAACAAGCAACAATGAGTGCTAATACAGGCATCTTTTAGAGGATTGGTTGGGTATAATAATTAGCTTTTATTCTTTATGTTTGGCCTAGCGATGCCACTATCTCTTCCATCACTACGTATTCCTCCGCCGCGTCTGTCTGTTCGCGATATACTTAAAAACTACTACACCGATTTTCATGCTGTTTTCACAAATGGATAGAGTGATTCTCAGGAAAGGTTTTATTGTGTAATTTGTGGGCGAAGCCGCTGCCGGAAAGCTAGTGATATAATAAATTCATCCTCTACCATAGTGTGGAGTGTGGGCGAGACGTGGACTTGTTTTTCGTTTCGGTTTCAGTGGCCGGAAATCCGGGGGAACTATTTCCTAGTCAATCAATTATTTTCCTAGCCATTCAGTTATTTTAATGTGTTAGCGATAATCGCTACTGGATACATATCGAAGTCAATGTTAGTGTAAGTATCCCAATATTGTTATTAGCAATCATTACCTACTATCTAGATGTTTACGTGTTGAATTAATAGTTCATAAGGATTTATGATAAATACAATAACTTGAAAAACATGTATTAGACCATTAAGGTCCCAATTTTATCTTTGTATCTCGCTCTCCTAATAATGTAACCGAAATATGGGCAATGAATCTTTGCAAAAATTGTGCTCATTGTTATCTATTAGATGTTTTTAAGATATCAGGATTGTAAAAAAGCGACTCTCGACATTGTATATTAGTAGGTCAGAGTTTCGCAAACTGATCATCAAAATTGTGTTAGTTTCTGAATTTTTAACAGGAGTTTAAATTAAATATGAGTGTAATAATAGTATTTTTATTTTATTTCCTACATTGGTTGCACCATAGTATAACTACTATGCTGGTGGCGGAGTGCAGAATAGTATATATTACTTGTGTTGTCACTTAATAAACTTTGTTAGTTGTTTGTTATACATAGGGTTCGATTCCCTTACGGAAATATGATCTGTTTAGAATTTAAAGCCTACCTTTGTTGGCTGGCCTTGCAAGCTGAGGGGGTCGTAGGTGGTGCCATTGCTTGAAGTTCTATAGTTGAATTATGTATTGATACTGCGTATCCGAATTAAATTAACCGATTCTAAAAAGCTGCAAAATTTATACTCTGTTCCAGACTGGCTTTTTTGTCATTCTTCTTGACATTTAGCGGCTGACAGCGGCATTTAGAAAACGTTGAAAACATACATTTTAGAAATGAAAATGCATCACCGTGATGAACTATGTGAATCATATTACAACCATTCTTGTGTTATAATACCAGAAAAGGATGTTTTGTACACGGATATTGAAGGCACTGGTTGTCGAACTCGTTTAAGACGGTGGTGGATCGATCTATTTCTACTTTCTTCTACTTGTGACAGATCACAATGTTTCTACTCAAGTTCCCAATCGATGACTATTGATAGGTTCAGACATTTTCGTAAATATCCTCATCGCATTCACCCGATGAGCAAGTTCAGGTGGGTCCTCTTTATACTTGTAAAACTTCATTTACAAAACCAAACCAAGCATGTATCAAAGACGTAGCAACATCTATTATTGTTGCTCTGAGTAAACAATACAATCGCACCGATAAGCTTATTGTGGAAGGTCTAGGGGAGGGCCTATGGCAATTAATCACTCGAATATAGGAACTATAGCTTAAATATGGTTTCCTCTAGCTAGACCTTTGTTCAGCAGTGGACTTCTTTTGGTTGATATGATGATGATCATTCTTGGGACAGAGAGGAGCGTACGTATTGTCACGATATGTTTATTCATAATCGCCCAATGTTGGTAACGATGCAATCCATTTTGCGAAACGATCGACCATCGTTTTTCCAGTACTCGGCGAACTGTGGGGGATACTTATCACCTACGCCTCTGCCTTCTCTTCGGGGAATACAGGTGTGATGGCATGTGGTACATCTTCGTTTTTGCTTAAGCATTCCAATTAACATTTCAGGGGATTGTGGGACTGCCTAATACTGCACGTCTTTATCATGAAAAAGTTTATATTCCGATTCACATCCACGTTCCTATTCGACGAATTGCCGATGTTCTTATTCTACACTGGGGCTCTGTTCGAGCTGATTATCTTTATTGACTTATACGTTAACATGAAGACAGGGTATATCGACGTCAACGCCAAACGAGTCATTCTGAACACCAAAGACTCAATACGACATTTTTGCACCAAGAAACTATTCTTCCACTTCGCGTCAGCATTCCCTATGCATTGGTTCATGTTTCTTAGGTACGGCACCAATATAGACTGCGGCTTGTGTAAAAGCAACAAGTTCATCAGTGCCTTGAAGATTATCAGTGTGTTCAGTTTGTACAGGATTTACGAAATGTCGGCATTTTGGGCTCAGAAACGGAGGTCCCATATGAAGACCCATTTCTTCAGACTCCTAAGGATTGCAGTCCTGGGCACTGTCACCATGTGCCAGCTCTACGATCTGAGTGATGCTGTGATTTTCCTAACATTCTTACATAAGGGCTACGTAGTCCAGACATCAATTATGTCCATTTCAACATCCCTGGTATACAGCAATGATGTATTTAATGTGCAACGTATCAACGACAAGTTCGCCATTTTGGAAATTTCCAGAATCTTCAGATCTTTATTCCTGTTTACGTTTGATCAAAACAAGAGTATATATTACTTGGATATGCTGGCTGTAATAATAGGTCACATAATAACTAAATCGTTTTTCGCTTGGAGTTTATTGGAGGGTTTTTCTTTATTAAATCTGATAATGTATCCGAAGGAGAGGCTTATGAAAGTAAAGACTAATGCTTTAAATTTGGTGGTAGTTCGACAGTTGTCTAATGAGTTTAGAGCAAAGGTAGAACAGTATTTTGACTACAGACCAACAGCACTAAAAATAGTGGAGAAGAAGAGCTTCATCTTCAGAAGCTTGCCAGATATGTTTAAGAAGGAAATCAAGATGGAGTGCTACCTAAAGTTTATGATGAGGATCCCATTTTTCCATAATTGGCCCATACTGGTTTTAGAACAGATTGCTGTCATGTTGGAGAGAGATATATTTTTGAAGAATGATATTGTATCTGAGGTAAGTGTTACCTATCTTTAAATATAATAAAATCCTGAACTTGGATTGTGGGTTAAACAATTAATTATACCTAATGCTTATATACTTTTATTTGTAAATAGTTACTTACACAAAGTGACGATATAGCGATGACGTATAGTACCGGATGGCTGATCACGAGGTCGTGGGTTCGATTCCCACAGGGCACAAATATCGATGAGATGAAGCAGCAATCCATTAAAGTAGGTATGCCTTGGAAAAAGTCACAGAATTCTAGATTTTATTATTTAAACCCTGCAGAGAAAGTAAATGTCAAAGTGTTATCATTCTAGTGCGGCAAGTTGTATACTGGACTTGACCAAATCCATTAGCCGTCCCACGCCAAGAACACACGTTGAATGGGACACCTTACATCCATTGTATGTTGTCTTGTTACTCAAACACGGCAAAATAGTTCCATAGAATTACCTATATGACGAATATTATGAGGACGTCTGTGGTCTAGTGGTTCGAGTACCGGACTGCTGATTACGAGGTCGTGGGTTCGATTCCCACAAGACACAAATATTTATGTGATGAACTAAGTGTTTGTGTTTGTCTGGGTGTTCCTTATATATTATAAGTATGTATTTACAAAAAAATGTATATAATATTATATCCATTGTCTAGTACCCATACTACCCATAGTACAAGGTCTGCTTAGTTTGGGATTAGACGGTGCTGTGTAAAATGTGCCAGGATATTTAATTATAGAATTAATTCACGTAAGGTGTCTATTACTTTCTATCCTAAAGTATAAACAGTGCCTCGACCGTGAGATTTTCTCACTAGACTCGCTAGCGACGCCGTAAAATATTTGTATGGAAAACCCTCGCAGCGTCTCTAGCGGTTACCTAAGGAACTAAAATCTGCTATGAGATTACAGCGTTTCGATGCGTAAAAAACCTATCGAAAGCCATTCGATAGAACTCATGGTTGAGGTTCAGAACTTGGAAAATCGTTTCAGAAAAAACCTTACTAAGTATTATAAATGCAAAAGTAGGTAGGTAACTCGTGTTTGTCTGTCGCGCTTTCATGCCAAAACTACGGTTTCGGTTTAAATGAAATTTCACAGATAGTCTAGAGCCTGAGAAAGGACATGAGCTACTTTTAAATGCAAGAAATGGGCTCTAAGGGGTTGAAATAGGGGATGAAAGTTATAAGAAGTACCCAGACGGGGCGAACCCGCTGGCGCAAAGCTAGTAATAATTTAATTTTATCCTAATAAAAGTATTTCAAGAGATATAACATCAATAAGAGTAATTTCCTCGATATTATTTTACAGACAGCTTGAAAGGGATTTTCAGAAAAATAGTAACCTTACAGGAAAAACACATTGTGCTCCTGTTAAATTATTCAGAGCAAGACGTTAACGTTACGACTTCACTTTTCGTTTTATTTCAGTTTAAAAAAGGCTTCTCTAAATTATTTACATGCCTTTAGATTCGACCGAATAAAAAAATACCTGTTACCTTCAATGCTTTCCGGAACTTTCGTTCAATAAACGTTATTTTATTACAAAGACAGAAAGTCTGCCACGTTGGTCTAGTGGTCCCAAACGCGCTACGCTAGAGGTCCTAGGTTCGATCCCGGGGTCGAGCAGTGTTGTTGGGTTTTCTGTGAAATTCCCAGTAGCAGCTCGGAATCTGGATTTGCGCCCAGTTGATGGCAGGCTCGCCTCCTATTAGATGGGACCTAAACATACCGGCGAAATGTGGTTGTACATTGAGTACGCCTCTGCCTACCCCTTCCGGAAATACAGGCGTGATCGACGCTTAAATTTCAAATATTGTCTTTTAAAAGTATAATTAATTAAACATTATTTGAATAACTTATGTAATACATGAACTTACTTTTTATTTGGAATTCAGGCTTCAGTGCAAAGCTATGGCTTAATGATAGTGGAACACGGCGTCCTAGCGGTGTACTCCGAACAGTACAAAGAGCTCGGCCACCTCATCGATGGAGACTACTTTGGGGAACTATCTCTGGTCACTGACAAGGAGCTCTGCATGTCATACGTGGTAGCCGTGACACATTGTAGCGTAAGTTATTCATTTCATACATCTTCCTAGCCTTTTTATCAACTATGTTGGGGTCGGCTTCCAGTCTAAACAGCGGCTGAATATCAGTATTTTACACGAAGCGGCTGCCATCTTCTTCTTCTTCGAAGTGAAGTGCCTCTCCAATTACTGGAGGTTGGCTGCCATTTTCGAAAACTCCAGGCTGTGCTTCGCGAGATTAAATCAGACCTCTGCAACCCAATTTCTAGGCAATATCGATATTCGAAGGATAGACTGGTTGCCAGGCTTTTTTGGGCTTCTGACTACCACTAACGATTGTCATATGTGTTCGTATGACAACCGGGACCGACGGATTTACGTGCTCTCCGAGGCACGGAGGGGTCTCGATGTGTTAAGAATGATCACCCATTCACAGACTGACCTCGGCAAACGCAGCTTAACCTTGTAGATCAGTGTTGCTATGACTTAGCCACGAGCCCCTCACCGTAAGCCATTTTTTTCCAGCCATTACAAACATCAAAGTTGTTAGTTAAAGTTTTGTCCCTTGTCGGGTTTTTATTTCATTTTAACCGACGAAAAACCGAGGCGGTTGACAAATAAATAATTCAATTTTAAAATAATTATGATCATTATTGATTTTTGGCGTCGCGTCGACTCAGAATTTGTTATTAAGACTATATAATAAAAGGTTTATTTAATTTACACAAAAATTTATCTTTTCTCTTTTTCTTAGATTCTAATACTGGATAAGATGACATTTCGAAGAATAATTATGAAGGATTATCCGCAACTGTACTATAATATGAAATCCGAAATGAAGGCTAGATTCAGTAGTGGCCAAATACAGACTACGAAGTAGCGGTTTGAATTCGAAGCACGCGCGACTCTTTTCAAGCTAGTTTGACATACTCTTACATAAACAGGCCATTTATTAAAAAAAAAACTGGTTTCTGATACGCGAATATTAGACACTTTGAAATGAAACACTTCTTCAGGATTCTATCGCGTTTATTATAATTAAAATCCCGACGTCTCCATAACACAATGAACGCTGCAAAGGGTTCGAAACGTCGGGATTTTAATTATAGTAAACGCGATAGAATCCTGAATCTGTAAATACATTTTCATTTCAAAATATGAAATTCAAATTCAAAAGTCCTAATAAGCTAGTTAGTGATAATTATGATAAGAAAGCCAAGTAGTAGGTCTCGAGTTCAAAGGGCATGGCCTCGATATTGGCAGCGAGGCTGAGTTAGGTACGAGCCGGTAAGTCCTACATACCTTATAAGCTAGTTTACATAGTTGACTTAATTTATAAGATAGTTTTCTAAGGGGTTTTTTAGAGCAATAGAAGCCAAAACAGTTTTTAGATATTTTGTCTGTCTGTCTGTCTGTATGTTTGAAGTCACATCACACAAAAATTGCTGAAACTGTGATGTTGAGTTTTCTACGAAGTATTTCTGTTATTCGAACTGAAAATATAGGCTATAAGTAATAATATACTTGCTCAGTAGTAGTACAGGAGCGAAGCGGGTAAAGTCAAAATAAAAAAATGTAAGTAGATTATAATTATAAACTTTTTTATTATTAAATGGTCCATCCATTAACCAATAAGTTTTACTTTTTAGTAAGATAGTGAATAAAATTATATGTAGTGGTGTTTTGTTTATTTTCTATTATTAAATAATGCAAGGTACTCTTTTCTGGGTTTTATTCATATATAATATATATATATGTAACTTACTTATAATTCAAGTAATTGTAAGTAATTAAAATGTACTACTGAATATGTATATCTGACAATATCTGATCTATCTAGTGACATAGTTACTCGTATTCATTAAGTACCTGAGCGATCAAACTCTGGCTGGTTGAAAATAAAAAACGATCTTCCAAGAAATAAAACTAGTAATTTTTTGTGACTGGCTATTTCGTGTAGCGTACTTAGTTTAAAAAATAATTATACTACCAGCGAAGCGAAAATACTGAAATCAAACTTCGTATGGCTTCGTACGGTTAGATAAAACGTTGAAACTAACAAAACCAACTTTAGCAATCTTGACCAAAAGTAAAATTCTGTTCTCAATTTTAAAATTCGTCCCGTTATACCAATTCAAATTAATAATTAAAAAGCAAATGAAATGAGACAATTTAATGAAAATGAAAATAAAGATAATCTTATGCCCAACGTAAAAAACCACAACCTTATTTCTATGACAAAAAAATTACAATCAAACATTTTGAACTGTATTTAATTAATAAGTACTTATACCTATCTAATTCTATAATTTTTAATTGTATTAAAATAACTTAAAGTGATACCCGTACAGATTGGTCTGAAAAAATTAAACAATTGGAGCGATTAAGAGATAAAATAACTGTGAAGGGTGGAAGGGATAAATGCGCAAGACCAGCCGATAGCTCGTCCGGATAGTCTGTGACTGGCAACTGCTGGACCGTATGACGTATTCCGCTGTGCAGTTGTAGCGTAAAGTAGACTGTTACTTCTTTAGGCTGTCCGTGTATGTTTGCAATGTGCTATATAAAAACCGCTTACCATAAAGAGGGCCACGTGCTTGTTTGCCAGCCTTACAAAACAAAACTAGAGCCAAATAAACATTTTTTTGAAGTTAAAGATGTCTGTACCTTACAAAGCAATATTACTAATCTTTCTTCTTCTTAAACTTCAACAGAATTATTCAAGAAGTTCAATTAATCAGAATCGAGTTGGGAGGATCTCATAATTTTTTCTATGGACATATCTTTGACAGTAATTTCGTTATCTTCAGCATCACTGCGGCGCGCCTGCTTGTTATCATACATTTCTTTCATTTTTGTTTTCATTTCCGTAAAAACCTTTGGATACATCCTCATAAGCTTTCTGAAGCCCCTCTTCTCTAAAATTAGTACCTAAGAAAAAAAGACAGTTGAATTGTGGATCCCCTCCATTTTATCGTGTTGAAAATCCTTCGGCAACTCTCGAAACACAAATAAGCAACGAAATAGAAATATACTTACTGTGCAAGGCGTGACGGCTACCACATAGGACATGCAGACTTCGTTGTCTGTGACCAGGGACAGTTCTCCGAAGTAGTCTCCATCAATCAGGTGGCCTCGTTCCTTGTTGTATTGAGAGTAAACCGCAAGTACTCCATTATCCACTATTATCAAGCCTTCCGCTTGCACCCAAGCCTAAATTTAGAGTACATAAGTTACATGATCTTAACAGTCAGTTTTGCCCTGTTCGATTTCTTGGGTCCAATTTCAAACATAACATTGCAGGCTTGCAGTATGTGGTTGATGGAAAACAGCTTTTTGTTTTGTGAGTGTATTTGTGAGTCTTATTATGCCATTGCCCAAGAATCGAAAGTCCAACAAACAACCAGACAAAAAACATATTAATTTTTTGTCATGAACAAACAGCAGATTATGATTTTTTTGCCAACAAAACGACGATGGCAAACATGGATTTTGGCCGACTGATGGTAAGCGACAATCACAGCCTATAGGAGCTAGCTACACCAGTAGTAACATTAGTGCTTTTGTCATCTAGAACCAGCATGGCAATGTCATCAAGGTTTTCACATAAATAGTGGGGAGCCTTTATAAGGGAAGTGATAAATAAAACTCCTTTTTTCGGATTTTATCGCGTTATATTGATATTATTTTAACCCCGACGTTTCGGACCCTCTACAGCGTCCATGATCACGGGTGACTAAGGTGGTAGGCGTCTTGACGTTTCAATTACTAACAGCTACCCTACATTTTTGATTATGGATTTAACCCTACATTACCCTACATTTACCCTACATTATAGATTCAATTAAATCTGAATCCAACCCTAAAACTGCAAGACCGAAGGATACGGTGAGCTCGTTCTGCGTGAATCGGATTGCCAACAATTAACAAAAATGTAGGGTAGCTGTTAGTAATTGAAACGTCAAGACGCCTGCCACCTTAGTCACCCGTGACCATGGATGCTGTAAAGGGTCCGAAACGTCGGGATTAAAATAATATCAATATAACGCGATAAAATCCGAAAAACGTAGTTTTATTTCAATGTCTAGTATTCGCGTAAGTGTCAGAAATCAGTATACACATAGAAAGACATGAATTCTAAACTACGCAGTGCAATAATACTCACTTCTGCGACGATATCGTTTTTCAAAAATACTTCATTCTTTAGCATTGGGACAATCATTTCTATAAGTGGTAAAGGCAAATTAGTGAAGAATGGGATTCGCATTAGAAGTTTTATGTGACAACTCAGCTTGATTTCGTTTTTCAACACATCTGGTAGTATTCTGTATAGCTCATTCTTCCTTTCTACTATCCTTAGTTGTGACGGCTTGAAATTAAAATACTGGTCCACCTTAGTTCTCAGCTCATCATCAAGCTGACGACATGTCAACAAATTCAAAGCAGCGCTCTTCACTCTCAATATCCTGTCATCCGGATACATTACGCGACTGACTATGGCATAGCATTCTAACAAACTCCAGACATAAAATATATTAGCTAGTATGAAAGCACCTAACGCAGTAATCTTATCCAAATGGTAAACTTTTTCACTGATTCCATAGTTAAATAGATGTAAAGCTTTCAAGATCCTGTTAATGTCATAACAAATATACATGTAATTGGGAATAGCGTTGTCAACAGCGGCGTACCTAAAGCCGGTTCTCATACCTAAAATGGACATATAAACCACGTGTCCATCATCTAAGAACACCAGCAAGGTCACGACGTCAGTCAGATCATAAAACTGCCACATAGTGATTATTCCTATGACACCAATCCTTAAAAATTTGAAGAAATGGAGTTTATTTGCCGAGTGTCGTATCTGAAGCCAATAAGCAGACGTTTCAACAACTCTGAATAAACTGAACACACTGATAATCTTCAGGGCACAGATAAACCTGTTCGTCTTGCACAAACCACAATTCACACTGGACCCATATCTAAGGAACATGAACCAATGCAGAGGCATGGCGGACACGAAGTGTATGAACAATTTGTTGGTGCAGAAGTGGAGAACGGATTTCTTGGTGTCTAATACAACTCGTTTGGCATTAATGTTGATGTATCCAGTCATCAGGTTGATGCATAGGTCGGCAATGAAGATAAGCTCTAAGACAGCTCCGAAGTAAAATAAAGCTATCGGTAGTCCGTCGAATATGAACGAGGACGTGAATCGGAAGAGGATTTTGTTTATTATAAAAATATGGAGTATTAAGAAGTCCCAGAAGTTCCTGAAAAAAAGTTGCATTAATAGGAATAAGCTGGCTAGTATGGGTGGTACATATACCTGGGTTCCTAGCGCGATTACGCGCTACGTTAGAGGCCCTAGATCGAATTCCTGGGTCGAGCAAAGTATTGTTGAGTTTATCAGTAAAATTCCTAGTAGCAGCTCGGAGTCTGGATTTGTGCACGCTTGATGGCAATAAGCTCCGTCCCTATTACGTAGGACCTAAATCTACCAGCGAACTGCATGTTTTACATAAGTACTGCCTTACAGATTAGATAACAGTTGTAAAACAATATTTTGGCTTGGCTTTTGAATTGAATATTGCAGACATTAGCCTTATAACATACCACCACACCTGCATTCCCCAAAGGGGTAGGCAGAGGCGTACTAATGAACACCCACATTTCGCCGGTATGTTTAGGTCCCATATAATAGGGGGTGAGCCTATTGCCATCAACCGGGCACAAATCTAGACTCCGAGCGGCTACTGGGAATTTCACAGAAAATCCAACAACACTTTGCTCGACCAAGGGATCGAACAGGATCTCTAGCGTCGCAGTTGCGCTTGGGACCACTAGACCAACGCGGCAGTCATTAGCCTTATAAAGTAAAAAATGGAGTTGAATATAACAGGTTATTGTGTTATCGATTTATTGGTTTGGAATGACGAGATGACGGCAAATATAGATGGAAGAAAAATACATACTACGCCTACCCCAAGTGAATTGGGATAAGGGCAGGAGGATGATGATTTATTGATTTTCAGAAGCATTCTATCTCTGATTCCATCCAACCATCTGAACTATTACCTGAATTTACTCATCGGATGTATGCGATTTTTGTATTTGCGGAACTGCCTGAATCTCTCAACCCTCATGGCATGGGAACTGTTATAGAACCCTTTAGATCTCTCACACGTGTAGGAGAGTAGGAACAGATCATTCCACCAACGTGACAAGCGGGAACCACACCCTGTACCTATGATATCCGTCTCCAACACATCCTTCTCCGGTATAATAAGACAGGTGTGATAATAATAAGAGTCGTGAAATTCACGTTTCTGAAACATTTCAGAGTACGTATTTTTTTGAGTTATTATTTGCCGAATTCAAAATGTCTCACGCGATGTGACATCATTCTATTTCTTTGTAATCTTTGGTATACATAATTTAATATATGTTCTCTATGTTTTTGAACAGGGATTAAAACCTTTTTATTAAAAAAATCACAGACTTCTATTTAGCATTATTTACATCTAAAAATTTGCGTTAAATTATGTATTTAGTCAATCTTAATGTGCGTCTAAACTATCTTATCCTCTAAAATACTGTTAATACAACTCAGGTTATTTTTAGCATCTACATGACTGCAAGCAGTAAACTCCTAAAATATTTATTTATATTTTAGGAGACTAAACTCCAACGCTACGGAAAATTAATTCTGGCACGGAGCTACCCAACCTGGTATGAAGAAACCCAGGATAGAAAATCCTGGACTGACTTAGAGGCCTTTGCCCAGCAGTGGAACACAAAAGAGGCTACGTAATAAAAATACCACTGTAACCCGTCACTACACGGAGAAAACACTTGGTTGACATTTTCTTAAGTTCTTGCTTAAAATTCATGCAGCGTTATCCATCAAACTAGTAGGTATATCTCCAAAATAAGTTTGCAACATCAACAATTGTCCTGATTTTATTGTTGTGTAAAATAGTTTTATGTTATTCCTTACATGCTCGTCGAGTCGCACACAGAATACTGATACATCGATAATTCGATCACCGTCCAAGAATTGGGTTCCATTTAAGTATTTCGATTTCCTACTCATTTAAATGTAGGTTTCCTCACGGTGTTTTTCTTGATCGTTGTAAGCGAGTGATCAATAAATTAATTCGCACATGATTATGAAAAGTCAGAGGTGGCTTTGGAAACTTCGACTTGGCAATCTCCGGGCTTTTACAAAATGTTTGAAGTAACGGCACGTACTGACGTCGCCATCAATTTAGCGGATATCTCTCAAGATAAACATTAGCACTTCTTACTTATAAAAAATGTATCCATCACTGAGAAGCTGAATCAGTAACACTCCTACATAAATAACGTTTCGGAATCCATTTGAAAAAATCGCGTGTGGTCGCTTTATCAGCAATTCAAGCCAATTTAGAGAATAAAAAAAAAAAACAAACTGAACCATTTGTGTAGTGGTTGTAAGTGTTCGAAGTTTCAACTTTTGCCCGGCAACACACCGCTTACATAGTCTAAACATATCGGCGAACTGTGAGTTTACAATAGTTCGCTTCTAAGGGGCTATTTTACAACCTCAATTACTTGGCAGATAAATTCATACAAATTTTGTTCCATTTTTGGATTTATTTGGCGGTTAGCGGCTATCCAGAGGTGGTGGAACATCCCTTAAATCTTCGGCTCATACCATTGCATTAAATTTGCCATTCATTACATTAAATGTTTTAGGGTTTATTCTCGTGTCCGTATTCTCGTCCATATTCTCGTAACCCGACTGCCGAAGGAAGGTTGTGTGTTTGACGTGTATATACCTACAGTTCTCGCCAAACGTATTGTCCGGGTTGAAGTTGGCATGAGCTAAGTTTAACCCAACTGTAAAAATCAATCAAAAAGGTCACAGGTCATTACAGCCACCCGGCACCCGACCCGCACCGCCTCGCCTCGTGCGGTTAGTATTCTTTAACTCCGTAACTTCACGGGATCACCCCGGGCGTATGCGCGGACAGTGAGTGGAACACTCTGTAACAACTTGCTGGTGTTGCTGCGCATTACTAACGCACGAGTCCCGAGTCCCGAGTAGACTGCACAAGGTTCTCTGGTTGACCATATGACATTTACTGGTGAAAACGCAGCGTTCACCCGTGAACCATTTACTGACAACGAGTGGACGGTGCCGGGAGGTTGTAATCAGCTGTGACCTTATTACCTTATATATTTGAAGTGGGCAACAGTAAATATGAATGCTACCGTGAGAACGAGGACTTTGATTTGTGCCCACAACATAATTATTATTTAGTACTATAAGCTAGTGACTTATTTATTACATAACATAGCGGTAGTTACTTCATAATATTTAAAAGTAAAATGTTTATAATCGTTCGTTCGACGAACGTTTTTATGTTTTTGAAAGGAGAGAAAGTATGAGTAGGTTTCGCATTGAGAATTTCAAGTGTTTACTTATATTTTTTTAGGTCAGATTGACTTACAAACTGACGGACATAGAGGCACTTTTTCTTCCTAGACTTTTCCCAACCATGTTGGGGTCGGCTTACAGTCTAACGAGATATGGTTGAATATCAGTATTTTACATAAAGCGACTGTCACCAGACTTCCGCAACCCAATTTCTGGGCAGTGCTGATATTCCAAGAATACACTGGTTATCAGACTTTTTGGGCTTCTGATTACCACTAACGATTGTCATAGGTATGACAATCGGGACCAACGGCTTTACGTGTCTCATTTCTATAATAAAAAAATGCAACTACTATTCTTTAATTTTAGAAAAAATATTTATAACTATAACTGAAAACCCTGAACCTGACAGAAAGTATTTAATTCCGTAAATATTTTTTTTTGTCTGTCACGATGCCCCTGATTCTTTTTCCAATTTGTAGGTACTTTGTCAAATTAAGAGATGGCGCTAGTAGTAATGTAGTCATACTTTCCTTTCGTTCGTTTTGCTTTATTGGACTTTATGTAAACCGTATAGTATACACCATAATACCGAACGATATTTGGATAAAGAGGAATCTGAAGACCTATTTGTTTCCCTTATTATATTGCGACGACCAATTATTGTTCTTTTTATACTGATTTCTGACACTTACGCGAATACTAGACATTAAAATAAATAACTGAAATATAATTAAAATAATATCAATATAACGCGATAAAATCCGTAAAAAGTAGTTTTATTTATTGTTCTTTTTTTTCAAAAACTTATTTATTATCTTACCTTTCACTCTATGTGAATATAGGTACATCACGCCTATAATGTAGGCAGAAATGTACTAATGTATGCATACAAAATTCACCGGTATGTTTGAGTCCCATGTAATACAGGCACAAATCTAAATTCCGCGCAGCTACTGAGAATTTCATATAAAATAATACTGAAATAGAAGAAAAACAGCAATTCTATTCTGTAGGATCAACTTAGATGTTGCACAGTACAACGTTTTGTAAGTCTTCGCACATTAAATTCAATCTATGCTAATATTAAAAAGCTGAAGAGTTTATTTGTTTGGTTGAAAGCGCTAATCTCAGAAACTACTGGTCTGATTTGCAAAATTCGTTGTGTTGTGTAATATATAATCATTCGAGTGTTAGATAGCCCATTTTTCGAGGAAGACTATAGACTATATATCGTCACGCTACGACAAATATGAGCGGAGCATCAATTAAAAATGTTGCAATAAACGGGGGTAAAATTCAACTTCTACGGGACCGAAGTGAAACGGGCAAAGGCTAGGTTAATATCACAAAGGAAGCATATGACCGGGCTTCTTTAGAGGCTCTTTTGTTTAAAATACTGTAAAAAATGAATACTTGGAAATGCTCTGGCACAGTATAAAGTGAATATATTCTTATTAGGTACTGCTTCTGTAATTTCGTACCTAGTGTTTTTATTTTCAGCTGGAAAGTACCTACCGCTGTTTTTTTAAAGGGAGCCGTCGGCGGAGGGATGTCATGGTGAATATTTCTGATATCAAAGTCATGACAAAAAGGGCATATATTTTTATATTTGTATCAAACTAAGCAGAACTAGTACTATGGGTGCTAGGCAATGGATACTTTACTTTTTTTTGTTGTAAATACATACTTATGATCATACAGGGTTATAAATAAATAAATATCTTGTGACATTTTTACACAGCACCATCTAGTCCCAAACTAAGCAGAGCTTGTACTTTGGGTACTAGACAATGGATATAATACTTATATACTTTTTTTTTGTAAATACATACTTATAATACATAAGAAACACCCAGACAAACACAAATACTTATATTCATTACATAAATATTTGTGTCTGGGAAATCGAACCCACGACCTCGTGATCAGTAGTCCGGTACTCAAACCATTAAACCACAGACGTCGTCAAATTAAAAAAACCAGGTTATAAAAAAACCAGAAACAGAATCAGAAATAGGACACATTAGTAAAGAAAAAAGAAATATTTTTATTATTTAGTTTTTTTTTGTGATTAAAAATATTCTAATAGGATAGAGAGCCTAAAAAGTTAATTACCCCCCATATATTCGGCCGTAGAATCGTAGGCTATCTTTATTTAGGTGTGCCAAAATGATTCAACCTTAATTAACGTAATTCACTTCTTAAACGCTAAACGTTTTACAATACCTAATAACGACAAATAATGAAAACATTTTTTTGTCTATTCCTGATTCTGATTCACAAGGTCAAATATAAGGTATTTTTTATAAGCCTGTATAAGTTAGTATGAGCCCGACATACCTCTCCTGCCTCTCCTGCCTCTCCACCTGGCAGGGATCCATGAGGATATTCCGCACCCCAAAAAGGTTCCGTAACTAATATAGGTATGATTTATAAAGCTACGCTCATTTAGCCTTCTATATATATAAAAAAACACGTATAAAAAACTTTCTCGGCGCTGACACTTGAAACCTAGAGCGAATTTGTTAGAAACCGTTTTCTGGCCATCGATTTATGCTTACCAAACATGAATCAAAAGTCTAAACCTACACCTCTAAACAATGCTGTTGGATGCAAATCGACTTGATAATGTGAAGCGAGGTGTCATACGCATAGCTAAGTGATAGAAATCTTTTTATTACCCGACTGCGGAGTCAAAATGACGACGGTGACTTAATTACGACTATTAGGTAACAACGGTGCCGTATGTCGGGACTGGCGGGCTGTAACAAACATGATGGCAATATGTTTTTGTTATTGAGCCTATTGGAAGGTCTTAATAAGCCATTGATCTTTAAGTTAGGTAGGTTCCACTTCATCGTCAACTCAACCTATTAATCGCCCCAGGATTAGGTTATAGTCCATAATATAATATAGGAACCTTCTCCCTTCTTCCGTTTTGGAACATTGCATTGAAACGCATAAAGCGTTAGCTGATACCTGATCGTAGATAACACGAGTTGGAGTAACTAAATCTGTCCGGGAGTACTTACTTACCTTCTAAATGCATCGTATTCGGCGCATGCACAACGCAGACGCAGTGGTGTGTATTAATTTATAACTATGGCAACACTTACGTAACAGACAGGTGATTGGCGACGTTACGTCAATTATTCACAAAGGGAGATAAAGTGTAAATATATTTACATAAGCTTACATGAATGATTGATGTATTGACAACTTCAATACACATAGCACCATAAAAACTTTAGAAGATGTGATTAATTTGTAGGTTCCGGGTTTCGAATGATTTGGAGAAATTTCCCCGGGATTAGGAAAAAAAAAATTGACGCCGAACATCGCAAGCTACTTACTTAGCGTAAAATGTATGTGAATAATATATTATGATAAAGTTGGTGATGCATATGTAGCGATAGTAATATAGCGATAGCGATAGTAATAGTATGTCAAAATGTAATAAATATAACATGGACATTCCGTACAATGTCGAGCTCGTCTAAGCATTGTATACAATATTTCATGCCTAGACATTTCTGATAATTTATTATGTTACGTTTAGTTAGTTATTTCGATTTATTTTTCTTGAATTAGTTTTAAATTTAATATAGGTAGTTAGTTATTTAGGACCTGTTTCATCAACTCTGGATAATCACAAACTACTTAAATAAAAAAATGAAACATGTGAAACTATATATTTATGTGAAACTATCTATTAGGTAATTTAACGGGAAGTTATCAGAAGGTGGTGAAACAGGGCCTTATTTTTGTAAAAATACATACCTACTATTAATTAAATTGCAAAGAATAAATTAATTTAATTTAACGGCGATAAAACCCCTACCTAGACAATGTAAGCAATGCTAAGCAAAGCTTCTAGGTAACCTAAAGCATAGGTACTCTTATTTCAATTAATAACCTGGTATTTACTTAATTAATTTAAACGTCGTATTGAATTGCACTGCAAACCACGGGCCGGGTATTAATTATGAAATATGATACCATTAAATTGCAGTGTGCGCTGGTAAATTAGTATAATTAGCTCATGCACGGGTTAATATTAGCCACTTTGAAATAGTAGACGATTTGTTTAGTTAGTTTAGGTTATATATACATCTTGTCATACACACGCGCCGGTTGTGAGTACTACGCACCTGACGTTTTTGAAGGAACTATGCAACTATTAGACAACTATAGTTCCGATAATTATGAACAGTCTGTTCGTTCCGATAGATATATTTGATGTTGACTGTACAAAGTTCAATAAAATATTGACCGGCTTACTACGAGACGCGAGTATGTAAATAGAATATAATGACGTGACCGTTACGTATGTCGGTCAGTTGCGCTCAGATTGTGTTACTAGATCGTAATGATATAATTATTAAAGAGGTAACATGTAAGTGTGACGTAATTGTGGTCACAGATAATGTTAATACTTACTGGTGCTATGGCGTGTGCTGCGGAGTAGGGTGGTATGCTAGCAACTCGTCACTTTGATCAATGAGATTGGATGACATTTTCATGACAAATATATGAGCAACACTCTTCAGTTCAGTCAAAAGAAATTGTCTTTTTGTATTTTTTTAAGCATTTGCTATTCATTAACAAACAAAATAAATTGACCAAATCTTCAGCCAAGCTATTGGAGAAATACCACCCTTAAGCTGGAATTAAATTTAACCTGTATAATTATTGTTATCCCTTTCTAACTACTTACCTAAAATTATCGCTTGGATTAGGCGCTGCCTGTTGTTCTGGGGCACCAGTAGACAAGTCAAGTTGCGCAGTCATAAATCTTAAAATGTGCATCAGAATGACATTTACTCTACTCGATTTCTTCCCGGCACCGAGGGAGGGTTGTTGGAAAAAGGCTAGTGACAAACAGCAAACGGGCAACGAAGTGTTCCTCAATCCTTTTTGAGGTAAGAAACCCTAAAAACGATGCTACTAAGTACTAATTTTATTGTAAAATATGTACTCTACTTTTTGTACTCTGAGCATAATTATAAAATTGTTCCTAGACATGAGGAGGTACACTCTCTCGTGTCTTTTGTCAGATTTTACAATGAAGTTTTTATATTACCGACATTTTCCTTTGTACCTTGTACGTTAGAATAAAATTGAAACCGGTCAAGTGTACGCCGTATGGTGCAATTAGTGTTTCATAAAATTTGTTCTTAATACAGACATAATTAAAAAAAAAAAATCTTTGTAGCTGCTCTACCTTCATAATAATAATTATTCAAGATTTCTTTTGTAAATTAAAAGAGAGAAAAAAGCAAGAGTCACATAGTTTTTTGTAACATTTTACACACAATAATTACAAAAGAGATGTGTTAAAAAAAGGAGAGGCAGACTTTTGCCCTGCTGTGAGACTTAACACGATCTATGATAGATATGTTTTGTGTATAATTAATGTGTGTTTTATACTTAATAATTTGACATTCCTGTAATTAATGTACTCAATGCATGCTGCTTTGTCGGCGAAACATGATGTAGTACTTTCACGATATTGATAATACCTTGTGAGTATTTTTTTTGTATGCAGGCGGCATACGACCGGTCCCGGTTGAAGTGTATAGGGGAGGCCTTTGTTCAGCAGTGGGCCTCTTTTGGCTGACATCATGATATTTTCAAAGCAAAATAATAGCAAAATAATTATTTCTATTTCTATTCCAAAAAATATTCCTATTCTATTTCTTTTTCTAGACAGATAGAAAGTTATTATTAGTTTTAGGTTATTACGCCTATAACTGTGTGTATAAATGGCCTAATTACACTGTAAAGGAGTAGATTCCATTGATTTTCAATCAATGAAATAAACTATCACACATTAAAAACTAAATACCTATTATTTGACAATGAATAAGTATCTCAATTCGTTACTTGTATGATTACAAATAAAAAACGTTCAATGATTTACAAACATAGTTTTATTGCACTATTTTAAACACGGAATTTTACAGTTACCATCTAATACAAGTCTGGCCAAATACAATCGTACCCGTGACCTTTAAAAATACTCGTATAATAGTTATGAAATGATTTAATTTCTCTCGTTTCGACAGATTGCATTCATAATTTTTGTATTGCGCGGGCCTAACGCAGATTTAAGTGTTGGATAATTTAGATAACTGAAGGTTAGTGAAACCACAGTAATTGGCCGATTTTATTTTCTTTTTCTAGACGTTTGTTACGTAATTGTAAATTGCGCTGTTCTTGATGTTGTTATGAATGCGTATGGAAAACATACAACTTTTTTTTGACATTTAAGATGGCTATGCTCAGTTTTTTGTGAACATCAATAGGTGATAGTGATGTGGAAGAAAGATTGCATACTCGTACTCATAGGTGTGCCAATCGGGCGTGTGCCTGCCTTTTTTACCCTCGACAAAAATTATCGTATGTTTTTGTCTATCTCATGTTTTTATGGTTCATAGCGATAGTTTTTTGGTCCAATTGAAATAAAACATAAATAAGACTTAGAAAATAGTTTCTCTAATTTTTTTTTACCTCAAAGTCAGTGAGATGAGGTTATTTGAAAGTTCGTATATTATCGTGTTGCGTGTGAGTGGCAACTATGGCCTATTGGACCCACTCTCGTAGATAAACTGATCTGGTAGCTTAAGAGAGGTAGAGCACAGCCGTTTATGGCTCAAATCTGGAGCAGTCCATCTGGGGAAGTACCTCCACCTTACAAAAAACTGCAGCCGAATAACACACTTTATTATGTAATGTGTTCCTGCAGTGAGTGAGGTTGCCGGAGCCCTTCTAAGGAAGCTGTGCTGGCAGCAAAAGGAATATTCCCTCAAACTGTCGGCGCAGTGGTTTCTCCATAGGCCTCCGAGAGGTTTTTAGGGTAGGCAACGCGAGTGATCACCCCTGGTGTTGCCAGCGTCTATAGGCTACGGTGACCGCTTACCATCAGGCGGGCCGTATGCCTGTTGGCCACCTTAGTTGGATAAAAAAAAAGTGTCTCTAGACTCAGCTCTGTAGGTATGTCGGTGGAACTTATGGCTCAATGACATTTATCGCCTGTGCGTCACCATAAGTATGCGCGAATTATGAACCTCACCATCTGTAAGTTCGTACGTCACTCCACCCTTAAAACCTATTTGCAGAAATCAATAATCAATCGTAAGCAATGATCTCTCATTGTACTAATAGCTTAAACAATGGGAGGTCTCTTTATACTGGAAATATGAAGCTTAGTTTGTAGTGATGTGTACAGAATGCATTTCAATCTGCTAAAAGTTTCGAGTAAATAAAAAACAAGGACGTACTGTTTGCAGACCCCGCCGCGGCGGTCTCGGTATTTTCTCAAGCTTCCGTCTGTAAAGTTGGTTGCACAGATTAAAAATAATATTTGCTATAAGTCAGACAACAGTCAACAGGTTCCCTTGTTAGGGTTGCATCTGATGTTTTTCTAAGTTAAATAAGATATATTTTTACTCTATTGGTTTTTTCAACGAGTAAGTATGAGGTATGTCTACAGTTAGTAATTTAATCTATACTTAATATTATAAAGCTGAATAGCTTGTTCGTTTGCGTGTATGTTTGTTTGTTTGGATCAACGCGCTAATCTGAAAACTTACTGGCCCGATTTGAAAAACTCTTTCCTTGTTAGATAGCCTGTTCATCGAGGAAGGCTATAGGCTATATATCATCACGCTACGGTCAAAAGGAGCTGAGTATCAATTAAAAATGTTTGCAAAAACGGGGGGAAAAGTTCAACTTCTACGGGAACTAAGTCGCGGGACAAGGCTTAATTATATGCATATATAGATAGATAAGAATGTAGTATATGACGCCTCTAAATATACAGGGTTAGGCAGGAGTGTACAAATGTACACTCACCGTTCACCAGTAGGTATGTTTTAAGTTAATAAATATAAAAAGATATTGCGTAATCACTTCAGTTAAATTATTTTCTTTTATATATTTTACTGATTTCTTCCTGTTTTGCCCCAGGTTTTCGTCCCACATTCCTAAAAAATCCTGTTTTGCCCCGCGTTATTTTTTATTCCTGTTTCGGGTCACTTTTTAAAATGCTACTTTAGTAGAGTCAGAAAAAAAAGTAAATTACAGCAATCTTATACATAACGATAGCTTAGCCGAGGTTAAAAAATGGAATGAAAGGAGTTCATAAACCTTGAAATTGCGGTACAACTATCTCAGGCTGTCTCAAAAATAGAACGATAAAACTGTCCTTGGGAAACATACCATAAACGGACTACTTAGTAAAATTATCTTGAATCTATGTTCATACATCAAGCTAAAGGTGGAGGAAGCGGCAGGTAAATATTGGAATTGGATGTATAAATAAAATTGTATAACCATTAGATAATAAAGAGTCTTAATTGCTAAATCTTAATCAGAATCACAGATCAGTTACATTAATTATAATGGTTAAAATATAAAACCAGGCCCACTTTCTGTAAAGATCTTTTATTAATATATTTTTTTGTGTATTTATATCCATCGTATAAGATAATAGGTTCGTCTCTTTTGAACCGTATAAAATTTTAATAAATTTTAGTAATGGATGGTAAGCAAATGTTATCTGATTCTTCCATAGTATAAAGAACGCGCTACCCTGAAAGTAATAAATAATGCTCCATTAGGAGAGAAATTTTAAAATTAATGTTTGTAACTAACAAAATGGTAATAACATTTTACTTTAGTAATATATATATATATATATATATATATATATATAACAATCTAAATTATAATAAAACACTGCGATCTCTTACTTAAGAAGTCATACTTCCACAAACACTAATTTTATGTGGTAATTGCTCGTCACCATATTATTACTGTAAATGAAAATGCAATGACATGATTGGTCAGCTTGTTGTGTTTGAGCTAAAAGTGTTGCGGTTCGCAAATCCTATTTTTTTATTTCAGGATTATGACTTTACCTGCTTGTCTAGCAGGCACACACTTTGATGTTTTTTTAAGATATTATTGAGTTGAGTTTTAAAACCAATAATATTACAAGTTGTGTAGTAATATTTAGTTTTTATAAATGTATGTGATTCTAAATTAAACCAAATAAATATGACCAAAGCTATACATAGTTGGTGTTGGTATACTGGGTATAACTAGTAAGTCTAACAACAATAGTATGCAAAAATAATATAAACGTTATGCTAAAGTAGTAGGGTAAAAATAGGCTCCCGTTGCCTTTAATTAAGTATCTAGTATTACAAAACATGTTGAGTTCATAAAACATTGATAAAAATAAGATTAGTTAAAATATGTGTAATGATTTCTATGCTGTCTGTACAAAACATGTTATAAAATACATGAATTACTACTCGAGGCAAATCAAGAACAAAAAGTGGGACAAAACGAGCATAAAATAATATTTTATTCAAAAATATTATTTTCGATACGAAACAGGAATAAAATCTAGGTCAAAATAGGAATTTTTGAGTGGGACGAAAGTCTGTGGGGCAAAACAGGAACAAATCATTTTACTGTGTTTTTAGGTTAAGTAACTAAATATGATGTTGCAACTTTTGAGTGTTGTGTATACCTGTAATTGGCATACGCATTAGATCCTGCACCTCTGTTCTTTATTATGTTTAATGTGTGATGTATTGCTGTTGGTGTACCTAATATAAATAAATAAATAAATAAGTTGCTAATACCTAGTAAAGCTCATTTCTATCTACAAATACTTATAAGTTGAAAATCCAATGAACATTACTTAGAAATCGAACCAGGACCTCAGCAAGTTAGCAACCGTTAGATATCTGTGGCAGTTATAGGGTCACGAGCAACGACAGTCCTTCGATTTTCGCGACCCCAATATGGAGAGTTCAATGACCGGACGCGTGTCGCTATCATCTTTAATACACAATGATCAAGGTCACAGAAACCAGTATGTCTAGACAATTTGCATATCATTTGCAATACAATCATGGAAAATGTTGATTAATTTAATTAAAAAACGAGTATATAATTAAAATGACGTAATTGTGCAGTAGAGAAGCTAAGTTTAACTAAGAAGTATCTTTTACCTACATATTGTACCATTGACTATTAAATCCTACTTTGAATCCGAGTTTGGTGTGAAAATAAAGGGTATTCGCTCTATCTTTATCCATCTATCTATCTATGTGAAGTGTTTACCGCCCGTCCACCTACCGATATTGGACGCCACTGCAATTTTAACTCTACGTCTTGTGTGTTACAGAAAATATTTTAAAAGCACTTTCTCTTAATACACTTCCAATATTTTAATTGGTTACACGTGAAACGTTTTTGATTGCGTATTTTTATTTTCATAAAGGTTTCCGGTTTTTATAAAGGTAACATTTTAATTTTAGTATCGTGTACGGGTTTTTAAAAGGACAGAAAGCTGTGCGAAATTGAAGCTTGGTGTCTCCAAGCTGTTATGTTGGCCACTCTTATTTACTGTGCGGTAATGCGATTTATTTACCCGCGCTATTTTTAACGGAGTGTAGTATTGGTAACATAATAATAATAATCATGAAAGATTCCCACAAAACACAAACATTTATGTGATGAACTTAGGTGTTTGTGTTTGTCTGGGTGTTTCTTATATATTATAAGTATGTATTTACAAAAAATAAGTATATAAGTATTATATCCATTGTCTAGTACCCATAGTACAAGCTCTGCTTAGTTTGGGACTAGACGGTGCTGTGTAAAAATGTCCCAAGATATTTACTTTACTTTACTTTACTTATTTATAATTTGTGCATCACAAACGCGTTCCAATATCATTGACGATTCTTTTCCACCTTTCTTAATATAGAACAATGTCAGTGAGATTGTTTTGTATTAGAAGACGTTTAGCCGCTAACAGCCACTTATTTTCATGTGACAGAGTAGTGTATCAGCAACCCATTAATCATCCCTCTGCTAGGCATGGGTCCCCTCTCAGAATGGGAGGGTTGGGCTATAGTCCACCATGCTGGCCTAGCGTGGGTTGGTAGACCAGTTGAGAAAATCTCTCAGGAATTCAGGTTGCCTCACGGTGTTTTTAAACGTTGTCAGCGAGTGATAAATTAGTTATTCCCTCGCACATGTTAAAGAAAACTCAGAGGTGCGTGCCTTGGTTCGAACTTCGACTTCGAAACCTACGTGGTCCAGTGGTCTTATAGCTAGGCTATCACTGCTCCGAGTCATCATCATCTCATATCAGCCAAAAGAGGTCCACTGCTGAATAAAGGCCTCCTCCATAGACTTCCATAAGGACAGATTATGTGCTGTCTGCATGACCTGCATCTAACGACTCAGCGACCTTTCGAGGCCGATCCAGCGATCTCGCGGGAGGCCGTCCTACGCTGCGCTTTCCGTTGCGTGGTCTCCACTCGAGTTACTGCTCAGAGTGGTGGCAGAAAATTCTATAGATTGTATTACTACAGCAATAGAAATAGACATCATTCATTTGTTTTGGAGTGTATCAAACTAGATAAAGTGTCTCCAAACTCTATCCGATTTTCATAAGAGCCACAAAATTTTGACAATAGTATGGTGGGGTAATTAAACAAGTCTGCAACTGTTAATTTGTGATAAACATTAATTACTTTATAAAAGTTCGTTATTAAATTTTGAGAATACAACCTGAGCCTCAGAAATATGTTTGTAATGTAAAGTTTCTTAACTTTAAAGTCATTCCGCTTCGCTAACTGACTATTGATATCGTCAACCAAACACTACTTACTTTTGATTGAATCTTATCATCATCCACATAATCAAACTATATATGTATACTGTCCCATTGCTGGGCACGGGTCTCCTCTCACTATGAGAGGGATTAGGTAGGACTTTAATAATGCACGTTGGCAGACTTCACATGCCGTTGAGAGAATCTCTCATAATAATCATCATATCGGATAAATAAATTATCCATGCATGTAAAGTCTGTCAACCCCCACTAGGCCAGCGAGGTGGACTAGCCTACCCCTGTCATTCTGAGAGGAGACCCGTGCCGTGTTAAAGAATACAAAAACCGTTTGGATACACGAAACGATACTTGATATTTTGAGACAAACAAGGTCTGTGAATGTAGGTATGTATACATTAATTGAATATAAGCAGCCATTTTAATTACCCAGTAATAGGCATTAATATGTATAACAATAAATTCTAAAATCTCGTAACACTTACTCATTACGTTATGATAACACCAGACTGCAATTAATAATATTTTTTTTAAATAGTGAAATCGTAATTAAATATTACTGTAATAACACTATGCTTGGGTAATATTAATGTCACCGTATAAATTAAGTATCTTTCTAACATTACCGCGCCTGTATTCACTGCCGGCTTAAGTAGAGTAATACCGCTTGACACCGACAGATAACAGGTAACTTGTCATCAACCGGTCACATATCCCGAGATGCTACTGGGATTTTTTCAGAAAAACCCAACAATGCTTTGCTCGGCCCGGGAATCAAACTCGGGACCTGTGGCGCAGCAGTCGCTTACGAGCACTCGACTAATGAAGTGACTAGTCTAGTGTTTATAAATGTTGTAAGTTACAAAGGCACTCGCTTTTTTCACTAGTGGTAAATAGAAACTATAGTTTTCGAGTAGCAAAATCTTACCACCGTTTTTGGCAGATTAAAGTTCGAAGGTTGTATATTAATCCCGAGGAAAATTATATTACAAGAGGATGTTTTTCCCGTCTGAAAACGGATATTATATTCCTATCTACATCAACTTGACGACTGCCTTGTTGGTCTAGTGATCCCAAGCGCGACTGCTACGCGAGGTCTTGGGTTTGATTTCAAGGTCAAGCAAAGTGTTGGTGGGTTTTTCTATAAATTTCCCAATAGTAGCTCGGATTTGTGCCCGGTTGATGGCAATAGGCCATTATATCATGGGACCTAAACATACCGGCAAAATGTGGGTGTACATTAGTACACCTCCGCCTACCCCTTCGGGGAATACAGGCGTGATGGTATGTACCTTGTTAAAGTTCACGCACAATTTAGGACATTAGAACTGTTACTCAGACAAATGGGCTATGCCCAGCCTAGTAGGCTGAATAATTATTACCAAGCGCGCAATCAGAACCGCGGCAGCAACTACAGTTTCCTCCAGTTGCTTTAGACCAGGTCACAAGGAAGCGTTGAAGACAAAACCGGTACAATGTTATGAAATGGATGCCTCGAGTTACATTTTCGAAATGCACCGCTAACTCTGTTTCGTTATATGTTCAAAATATTACTTTATTATAAAAATATGCGTAATATTTGTTTGTTATATTTAGGTAAGTAGATGTGGTAAATACCTATGTTATATTTGTAATAGCATCTTCGGTCTGGTGGTCACAAGTGTGGGTATGAATTACTGACAGAAATATTCCGTAAGTATTAGCTTGAATTTTTTTGCCACTTACATCACTACACCTCTGCCTGAGCCACCTGTGCCTCGATCCACTGTCTTATCTCGAGAGAGATGAGACAGTGGATCAGTAGATGATATTGGCTCAAGACACGATAGTCACTCGAGACACCATATTGGGTCAAGACACGGTATTCACTGGAGGCACCATATTGGCTCAAGACACGATACTCACTCGAGACACCATATTATTGGCTCGAAGCACGATACTCACTCGAGACACCATTTTGGCTCAAAATACGACTTTCACTCGAGACACCATATTGGCTCAAGATACGATTTTCACTCGAGACACCATATTAGCTCAAGACACGATATTGCCTCAAGACACTATATTGGTTCGAAGCACGATACTCATACAAGACACCATAATATTGGTTCGAAGCACGATACTCACTCGAGACACCATATTAGCTCGAGCCGAAATTTAGGCTCGATAATAAACATGTCGTAATGGATCATGGTTCAAGACGACAAAATGCTTTTACTTAATTATGTCACAAAAACATTGTCGTCTTATGAAAATTATGTCACTCCTAGCGTTCATAGATTCGCAATTAAAGCAAAGTTCAAAGATGCAGATACCGAAGCGCCCTGCGAGTGACATTTAAACGAGACAGTGCGGTCAGCTGTTGAAAGGTCGACGATTCATTCAGAACTCGATCCGATGAACTGTTGCAACAGTGCCATAAAACGGTTATATTTCCTTATTGATTGACATCCTTCATGATCATTTTGATTTTTAATAATACGGTATGTGTTATCGTCTTTGTTGTTTCATCATTTTGTATTTTTATGAAGGAAAATATCGATTCGCGGGCGGGAATCGAACCTGCGTCTTCTGGATTATAAAAATCTTAATTCAGGTGTATTGAACCAAAAGACGCCGGTTCGAGTAATGCCCGCGAGTCGATTTTTCCTTCATTAAAATAATGTCTTATTTGTATTTATTTATTTATTTTATTTATTTATTTGAGCAACTTACAAAACATACACTAATTAAATGCTTACAAGTTGCCACGGCATGGTAAAGGACAGTATCATCTAAGAAATAGACATATCTATATTGTGAAAGTGAAAGATAAAAACGAACACAGGATTTAAACCTTTTTTTGGATCTTTTGTGTGTAGGTGATAAATCGTAATCTTACTAAAATATATTTATTTCTATAAATAGGTCTTTTGACGACCTCTACTCATTTTTTTAACTAGATATGACGCCGGTTTAGTTTGTATAGTTCATGAGTGTCGAAACATTCACCACGACCCTGACCGATGCAACCACATGATCCTATTAGAGCAAGGCTTCTCTTCTTTCCTTACTCCCCTAGAACATTTGTTCTACGTTTGTTCATAAACATTTGTATATACATTGAACATTTGTATATACATTGAACATTTGTATATACATTGAACATTTGTATATACATTGAACATTTGTATATACATTGAACATTTGTATATACATTGAACATTTGTATATCGTCTACCGGGGCGCTTTTGGTTTGTATTTGTACATTGGCTACTTTAGCTACCAACAAAGCTACCGGTATCACTTCGCGCTAAGTTTCGACCATCAAGCGGCGATCACAATTGACCTACTAAGGCCACAGTGACATTATACCCACAAACAAATAATAAAAAAAATACTGCCTGCAAAATCGTATTCCTTTTCCATATAGCTCGGGCATAGATACATAAATATCCACATATCACATGATCAAGGAATAAAAAAGAAATTCTTGCACATATAGTACCTATGTGACCAACATTAACATCTTACAAACTCTGCCGAAAGAGGTGCTTTTCTTGAAAATCTCTGAAAGTTAAACCTGGTTTACGAAGACATTCATCAAAATAATGTAAGTATGAGTTTCGTAAAAGAAATTTGATCAAATGGACCAAGATGTTGGACCATTACCAGAGGCATACCATCCAGACAGAGCTAGTTTACATTGATTACCTACTCTCTCCGAGAAAAGCATTGGTTTGCAACGACAGATGGTGATGGAACGACGCGGGTGGTGTAGGACTGGTTAAGGTCGTCGCAGACTTATACGACTCCGCTCCCACCCAACGTGTAGATCCTACACGAGCCGCACAAAACAAAAGTAAAGTAACAACACAAAATAGCGGACAGCGCCCGGTAAGCAAGCGAAAGCTAGAGTAAAGTGCATCTTCAGAACACTAGGTATATTGTTAAGTCCTTAATTGAATAATAATACTTTGGTTGGGTGGGGTAGGGTTGCCAGGTCTTAAAACCGAAAAGTCTGACTGTGTCCGGCTTTATACGGACGCCTGGCAACGCTAGGTGGGAGCGAAGTCGTGTAAGTCGGCTACCAACTTTAGTCGCGCAAGAAACACTAACAACTCAGTAAGTATATGGTTTGTACCAGTAACTTGTCAATTAGGAACTGTAAACTTACTTCCTATCGTCAATATTTATAAATAATTGATGCGGAACTATAAATTACAGAAGGCAGTGTTTTCCTTAAGTTTCTTATTCAATATAGCAAGCTCATGTACTCTTAAACACGTAAGGGAGAGTATACTATCTTACACTCACAGTTATGATTCCAAATAGGGAACAAGACTAGATGCGAAACTGGTCACAAAGTCGTCTAAAACTAAAGCCGATATTGACTAGGTGCTAACTTAGACAAGGCTTAGTTTAAGCTAAGTTTAAGCAGTTTGCGGTTACAATTTCTACGCTCATGTGCCACTCTCATCAATGTTCGTCCTGCGATGGTAATAATGTTGTCCGCCAATCTAACAACTCTATTATAATTGCCAAAGAATAAGACTAGAAGTATTTTTTACTCTGACTATTCTCTTACCAAAAAATCTGTGTCACAAAAAGGTAAAAAAATAAATGATGACGAAATAAAAATAAGCATACCATCACGCCGGTATTCCTCGATGGGTTAGGCAGGTGTAGTAATACGTACTTACCCACAGCTCGCTGGTAAGTTTAGAGCCTATGTAATAGGGTGCGAGCCTAATGTTACTGAGAATAAAATTTTAAAGCAAAACCCAATAACATTTTGCTTGACCTGGGAATCGAACCCAGTACCCCGAGCACAGCAGCCGCCCTTAGGACCACTAGTCCAACGAAGCAGTCAACCATAAACGAGGTACTACCATAAAACAGTTTATTTAGTTAATGAGAAATGAAATAAAAACAGATTAACATCATCCCTATCTCTTAAGATACAGGCAAGTCCTAGTTTAAGGGATAGAGAATTGTGCTAATTATGATAAATTTACATAAATGGTGTCCAATGTTAACAGTGCAATGTGCTCATGTTTTTATGTTTTTTTTTTTTTTTTATTATTATCATCAACCCATTTATTGTCGCACGGCTGGGCACGGATCTCCTCTCAGAATGAGAAAGTTAAGGCCACCAAGCTAACCTATATATTTCATACACCGCCTTCGAGATAATCATTCAGTAGCGCAAATTTTCTCACGATTTTTTCTAATACCATTTCAATTTATTAACGTAAATTGTTGAAAAAAGTATAACGAAACTATAGACACACTTCGAAAAAAAAAAGAAATAAAACACAAGATCATAATAACATCACTATAATAAAAAAAACATTCGCATACAGCATCTCAATTCGCAAGGCAAACACAATACGGACTAAATAATCTTCTTCATGGCTTTAGCGATCACAAGCATGGTTTTTGAGTCGGTCGATTCCCAAAGTAGTTTTCATTAATACTCAGGTGATGGTATTTGGCTCACCTTCAGTTATCATCATCATCATCATCATATCAGCCAAAAGAGGTCCACTGCTGAACATAGGCCTGCCCCATAGACAATTATAAAGAGCCTTAAACATACCCGACAGCAGCCCGTTGCTGCTGTTGGGTACATGAGTATACGTCAGGTTCTCTTCGGGGAATAGGGTAGTAATAGTTGTAGTTTTGTAAACGACAAAAAAATTATCAACGTATAACAATGTTTTTTGTGAATAACGTAACATAAAAATCCGGTGATTATTTTTAACTTCGTCAATTTGTAATATTGAGAGCCCCGTATCACCGCCTCCCGGAAAGTCCTACCAATAATTTTAAATTTATCCGGTGGTTTATTTATTGTTTATAGGCAGTGAATTAGGTCCTAAATATTAGGCCCTATACACATCCAGGTGTATTTCAAAAATTTCTTTGACCTTCTTATCATGCACTACGCAGTAATCGGCTATACTGTGGTAACAAGCTTAGCCGCTCAGGCTATAGGAGAAAAAATATACCTACGTGAGGAAGAGAAAGTGGCAACAGATATTTGCAAATACTGTACAATGTGTTTGTTATGAATTTAATGCATTTGTAGAGCGTATCGGGTTGGTACCGTCCTATATTAAGATCAAAGCTCTTCTGGACCTGCAAATTTGTCAAAGGACCGTTTGCGGATGTGATATCATAAATACAGATGTCAATATGTAATAGTAATGTTAAATTCGACCTGATATACGAAATAAGTTACCTATTGATTATTACGTACAAATTTGATACAAATCTACCTTTATATTTTATGATACATAAGCAAAAAACGCCAGTGAGGTTACTGCATTTTCTTTTCGTTAGATTATTAATAAAGAGTCTAATTAGTATGAAGGACATTAGGGTTAGTTCATTATTATAGAACAAAAGAAACTTTGCCTTAATGATCTGTTTACAGACACACGCTTACCAACTTAACAACGTAATCACATTGACGAATAAGATTATAACTTTTTTTACATACAACCTTAAATTATATTAGATCTACATTGTGGCGTAGTTTTCGCCACATTTATGTGTGTGGTACTACAGATTTATAGAAGACACTTATAGACACAATTAACCTTACTTTGCCACCGCGAAAAAACATAGAACTAAAGAAATGTGGATACCGGTCGCTCTCGATGGCTCACCCCACCTGCGAACACCCCACCAAATTTAAAACTGGCCTTTCTACATACAAACTGAACGTGTGTTCCACCTTTCTAAATTCGCCGGGTGTAACAGGCTAGTAGGGATGGATCAGGGGGCTAGATTATGCAATTATTGGACTTGCAAACCAACGAGTATATAAGCTTGTGGTGCGCTCAGAGGAGTAGAAAGTAAGTCAGTCTTGACACGCCAAGTGTAACACGGAATCAGTCCAGCTAACCAAGCAAGATGTACGCGAAACTCGCTGTGAGTCAAAAAGTTTTTTTCAAAAAGAAAAGTGTCACGGCGCGAAATTAACTGTCAAAATTTTATTTTATTAATAATTTGTTTATGGGCTCGCACAAAAAGTATTTACATGTTCATTTTATGCATTTTGCCAATGTCACATCAGTGTTCCTATTTTAAATTATAACTTGTATTTTTTGTGATTTATCGATTGATTATTTTTTCAGTGAACTGAATTGAAATATTATATCAATGGGCCAACACTGAGCGACTTATTTAGGAGACATACTTATTATTATTTATCCTAAATGTATTTTCTTTAAATATTTACATATTTTTTTACAGCTTATCTCCCTCGTGGTTGCCGTCGTGGTCGCCTCCCCAACCCCCGGCGGTGGCGGACAGTAAGTATTTTAGTTATTTTTTTGCAAAACTAACGTAAACAGAAGCCAGTAGAGGCGACTAATCATGTCACATTTTTATCCCTTTGTACAAACGGAAGGATCATTTACTTTAATGATCGTTTTTCTTTTAAGATACCTTTTGATCTCACAAAGGTTGCAAGCCTCGTTTTTTACTTAGTTACTGTAGCGAAAATCCAATAGATAACAAATAAATAAAATAAAAATAACATAACAGGGCTAAAGCGCTTAATCATGTACTACATCACTTACATAATAATCATTACAATTTGCAAAAAAATAACCACAAAAATTACTGAACGTCATTCTAAGAAAATAAAAACAAAACTCGTTATAAAAAGTTAAGACGCAACTAAACAATTTCAAGTTCAATGACAACAGCAATAAAATTAAAAAACGATAAAATCGTTGTTCTTTTTCTATCATCGTAATTCATTCATTCATCGTACGTTTAAAAAAAAAACCGTTTACATTGTTCGTATTTCGAACGTATTAAAAATAGTTCAGTACCGTTATTGTGTCATTCCGTTGTGTAACAGTCAAGGTCGAGACGTAACGTAATTAGTGCAGGTTCTTGATCGAATTAATGAGTAAATGATAATAATTATATGCAGTGACTCGCGGTAGAAAAAAAACGAAAGACGGGAACGTTTGTTGAAATGTTAGTGTTTGTTAGTGTGTTTATTTAAAGCGTTAAGATATAGGCTAGACAAAAGTTTAGATAAAGGCTTTATAGGAAAGTTAATATTTACAGTAGATTTTAAAAAATAAGCATCTAAGGGCCGCACTCAGAAACGTCAATTAACGTTAATAAATCGTTAACAAACAGTGGCTACTATATCTTGGCCTGTTTTTCCATATTTGAGTTTGTTTTTAGTGTACGCAAAAATTACGCAAAGTGACGTCTCTGAATTCGACAGTCAGACATTTTGTGAATCTTCTATTTTCAAAAAAGTTTAGCTTTTGTGCTATAAAATAAAATAACATCACATCTTAAGACTCACTACAACTTATAGCCCCGCTACGATCTTGATTGATATTTAAAAGTCCGCCGCAGACTATGCAATATACTCATACCAATGTAAATGCATAATATCAATGTCTTCACAAACATTCATACAGCATAGTTCAAAAACTTTTTACAGACGTAATTGCTTAACCAAATTATGCGTTCTGAATACAAAAGAATAAAAGGAAATGTTTGGTATCAATACGTCAGACGATGAAAAGATCAAAAATGTCTCGATATAAAAAAGTCAGAACGCACCGCTCTATTCGATTTAGTTCTCATAGTAAAATCGATTAATTGGCCGTCAATCGGTTTCTGTTAATTAAACTCGCATTCTTACTCGGTAAAACGACGCAATACAATAAAGTAAAATGAAATTTTTATTATAAATCACGAGTGGAGAAGCTCTTCTAATTGCTTATACCGTTTCGCAGTTGGTAAAGTACCTACCTATTTTAATTGGGCCACTGCATCACCGCTTATCATCTCATCTCGAATTCTCGAATACATTTTGCGATTATGAATATAACTAACCGTTCCCCGCGGTGTTACTCGCGTTTATCTATTTATCTTTCTTAATGGATGCCTACGTCATAATATATCTATCTGAAAATCTAAATATCTATATGTGTGCCAAATTTCAGCCCAATCTGTTCATTGGTTTGAGCTGTGCTTTACCTTTTCCTTTTATATACAGAAGATTCGAGATAATAAAGAGAGAGAAAAGATAATCATTTTAGTTATTCTTTTCAGTGATTTAGAATTTCTAAATGATCAATCGAATGTAGCGTTCTTTTGCCATATGTGAACAACGTATGATTTCTTCTTAAGACTATTATTAGTTTTCTTTTCACTATACAAAAGTAATTGTCCGTTGGTATTGGTACACAGAATATAATCCGCCATTGTGTACCAGAACTGTGCAGACAAAGGAGGAAAGGAATAACACACTTAAAAGAACTTTATTTCAGTCTCACTAAAGAGCCGATTGTCGGGAATAAGTTGGAGCTTTGTTGAAAACCGATACAAGTACCTGTTGCGCTCAAATAGAAAATTCTATCGGATACGTTAAACCACTAGTGTATTAACATATGAAATCCAAGACGATTTTGGAGATTAGGCTATTTGAAGATTTTAAGACTGTTGATATAAATGGGATCGTTTTTACCTCAACATAAACATTGTTGAGTAAGTCTTTGTTATGCTTTTGGTGTACAATAAAGATCTCTATTCTATTCTATTGTTGTGAGACACAAAGAGTTTAATGTACTAACAACCTTAAAATAATTGTGTTAGTACTTGGTGCGGTCTTGTTAACTGTCGATATAGAAAAACTAAGCTGCTTCATCATTACATATTATTTGGTTAGTCTAGGGACCATTGTCTTTTTTATAGTAAGCAAACAAATGGATTGCAAAAAGTCTTACGCGCAAATCGTTAAGTTTATATCGTGAAGAGAATGCACAACACAAAACTACCTATATTAATGATAATTTTTTAATTTCCGGTGGTATATAACAAGAAAAATTTACAGCGGACTAACAATCTCAAAATATTATTCATCTTTCAGTTCGTTCCCATTTCCTGTTTAATAACTCGTTCATCTTAACATTCTCTGGAAGAGGCAAAGCTAACGGCTGCACAGACCGACATTGTTACATAATATTAGCTTCTACGTAATGTGTTGCGCAACCAAGGAATCAACGCATCTGTTGATTCACCGATGATCGATAAATAATCCGATTGTATACAAAGTTACGTTACATGTAATATTAATTAGAAAAGTGCAAGTACTTACTTAGTAAAGTTTGTCTGAGCGATTGGTCTGTATTTATTTAAGATATCAGTTCGTAAATAAGTCCTCTTTCGCAGGACAATGGACTGATACAAAGTAAATACAATTTCAAATCAAATATACTTGTGGCGTATACAAATATTGCTACATACGTTTGCAAATAGGTATGCAGTCAAAAGTTATGTTTAGGATAGATATCGACCGTGTACCTCATTATGCGAAACTTATGACAACCTACAAAAATTGCTTGTTAAGGACAACTGACCTTTTTGATCCGTTTTTGATCCGTATTTGGAATAAAACAAGGGTTTGCCTTGTTTTATTCCAAATACGGATCAAAAAGGTCCTTAACAGTATACCGTTAGTTAGTACACCGTCTGTCAATCTTTTCTTTGACCTCAAGATTTTAAAACCTTCACATGACATGGTAGCATTATTTAGTTTGACTTATAAAAGTATAATAAGTACCTACTACCTATATAATATTTCCTTCGCCTCAAATATTCATTCGCTTGTGTCCTTAATAAATATAAAAATAAATTATTTGTTCTTGTTTCTTCAATGCAACATTACTCAAAACACTGTGGCACTTGCATAATGCATGTATATAATTATTAAGTAATTATTGTGAGAAGTTCTTGATTTGTTCAATTATGTAACGAATTAAAAAGAGGTTTTTTTGTACATAAGTATGTACTCAAATGAGCTGGAGTGTTCATGTAATCAAGAGCTCGTTTACAGAGGTTACAGACTCAAATTATATAAATGATTAATGGAATTTAATTTTATCTTTAAAGTTGTATGATTTTATTATGATACTTCTTTATGCGTTTTTATATATCTGCATCTACATCTCATTAATCAAATTAACACAGATTCTTTCTTACTCCGTATTTTTCTTTCTTTGTTATAATTTTAACCTGTAATATTGTAAATTTAAATTTCAATGATTGATTGTACTTAGTCGATTAATGATCTTATGTTTGAATTACCTACATATTTGAATGTTTGCCTCAGTCTTTGGAGGTTCACAGCCGCAAGTCTGCTATTTTATTATGACTAATGAATTCAGCAGTCCATGTGAGTTCATGTAATATATTATGTTAGTATTATAACATGTGTATCACTGTGTAGCGCCTAAACTACTCATGCGATTTTGATGAGGGAAGGCCGAGGTGTCAATCAATTCATTATTATGATCCGGGTGATGTTAGCTCCGTTTAAAATAAAACAAAATCGGATATTATGAACAGTTTTCTCTATTCGATCTGTCAGTATTGGTGTAACATTTAGCGTCTTTCACGACCATTCTGATTTCTTTCATTATTGAAACAACTGACTTGGCTTTAATGATGGACGGTAGTGGTAATACCCTACTTGTTCCCAAGTATCGCAGGCACAGTGAGTTTACACCAAGAAAAGCACTTTAATTGAAACTTGTGAGCGACCGGTTAGCCGTTCTCCGTTATATAAGATACCTTATTCAGTGCATTCCATGTTTCAAGTGCTTGATTTTTTGTCTTAGTCTTTATGGCACTGTTATCAGTAAATGTTTTTGCATTTTTTATGTTTTGATGCTTCAGAAAAGTTTCCATATTACAAATGGATCACAAGCGGCTTCGTCCGTATGGTCTGGATATATCTTATAATTATAGCTTATGTGACTCGGTGCAGATGTAACTTTTTAATGGTAAATTTTTTTTTTCGAATCTGTCCAGTAGTTTTGGAGCCTATTCAATACAAACAAAGAATGAAATCTTTCCTCTTTACTATATAATACTATTATAAGAAGATTATGTCCTCCTTTACAGTGCAATTCACAGATCTTGATATGAAAAATGTGACTGGAATTACTTTTCATAAGTACCTTTTAAGACCTAAAACTTTGATAAAAATATAGAGCTTCAATAAACATCGACAAAATAAAGTACCTATTGTACAATCGTTTGTGAGAGAGTGTTGAGAGTGAATTGAACAATGAATGTTAGTGTAAACGTCTACAGTAAATAATTTGCTATGACATGTTCTTCTTCAAACGAGGCCTAAAAAGAGCTCTCTACCATACACAGTAGGCGGCGGCTCAGCTTTGCCCCTGGCGTTGCTGATGTCCATGGGCGGTGGTTACCACTTACCATCAGGTGGGTCACCTGCTCGTCTGCCACTGTAGGCAATAAAAAAAGGTGTTGGGTATATAATATGTATCTAATCCTTACTAATATTATAAATGTGAAAGTAGCTCTGTCTGTAGGTATGTCTGTCGCGCTTTCACGCCAAATCTTCTAAACCAATTTGGTACACAGATCAGTCTAGACCCTGAGAAAGGACATAGGCTACTTTTTAATGCGAAAAAAGGGCTTTAAGGGGTTGAAATGGGGGATGAAAGTTATAAGAAATACCACACGGGCGAAGCCGCTGGCGGAAAACTAGTATGTAATATTTTCGCTACAAATACTAGTATCAATGTCTACTTTCACAACAAAGCTGCTGTATTCTCACAAAAGCCTTCCCCGTACAGGTCGTCTAAAAACACATTCTATTCAATACAGATGGTATTGAATGGATTGTGTGTATAACTATTGTTTCTTTTTTAGTTTTCTTTTTAAGGTTGGGTTGCTTTGTGACTAAATTTAGTAACCAACTTTCAAAATGAGAAATTCCTTTTGTCTCGCGGCCTATTACCGAGGAACTAAAATCGCCGCAGCGGTCGACGCGGACGCGAAATTTTCTCACAACTACAAACTCCGAATTGCTACTGAGATTAGAAACATCCTTTGCTCGACCTGGGAATCGAACCCAGGACCTCGAGCGTAGCAGGACTATTAGACTATCGAGGCAATTATACTAAAAATAATAATTATTGCCACCGACTTTAATAATTATTACCTGAACAATTGTATTAAAAAATGTGCCTGCAATTATTGCAACCGACTTTAATAATTATTACCTAAACAATTGTATTAAAAAAATGTGCCTGCAATAAGGCTGGTTGCTCAACCGCGACATAAGTAGGAAGGTGTATAATAATATACGTACCTACGTTTTTTATGAAACAATGTACACTTTAGTATGTTTTGCAAGTTGCAAGTCCCCGGTTTCGCTTAGTGATTTTAATAACGAAAGTTATTAATAATATGACATTTGACAAATATGACCGATTTTATCCTTCATTAAAAATAATATGTCATTTTTGATATTGATATGAATAAATTATTAAGTAGTCTGAACAGGCTCCGTCCATTGATATACCAATGTACACCCACAGTTCGCTGTTATGTTTAGGTACCATGAAATAGGGGGCGTCCCTATTGCTATTGCTATCTAGACGTCAATCCAATCTCCGAACTGCTATCGAGAATTTCATAGAAAAACCCAATAACACTGCTTAACCCGGGAATCGAAACCAGTACCACAAAGCAATAAGCACTCCTAACCTAAAAACCCGGTTACCTAATCAATGTAATTCAAAGTTTCCACTTGTCTATTCAAATCATCTTGTGATTACATTACTTGTAACAGGTGAACATTTACGTCACACATACAAAGTCGTCGCACCCCAATTACCGGTTGCATCATACCTTAGAAATGGTGCGTTTCCCTCGTATTATCCACTTTGCGACAAGTATAGGGAAAGCGCGTGATTTGTAAGCATGGTGCACAGTCCGCGCGTGCATTGAGAATTTATTTGAAGTCTTGCAACAAGTTTTTTGTTGAAGTTTATGCAGCTCGTGTGTCCCGGACTTAACTTGTATGGAAATTTGTTCCGGTGTTTATATGTTGGGCTGTAGATGAATAGTGTATTTGACTGGTGTTTAATTTATTAAAGATGGGAGACCTATTGAAATGTAACTAATTATAATTCTTATACTAAAATATAATTAAAATCCAGTAACAAAGTTCTAAGATATAAGCCTTTAAAGTTGATTGACTAGTGATGCATCCCTTCTCCGTAGAGGGGATGCTTTGTCCCTTTCCTGCAATATGAATGTTAGTAAGTATAGAATTTGTATGGCGTACTTAGTTGTGACGTCACAAGTATGTATACTGGGCTCTCTTTTTAGTATAAAATGTAATTTCTTTATTTTCCAACCGATTTTAATTTTGTTTTTACTTTTCGGGCTTTGTTCATGGCCAAATTGTTTTAAGGACTTAAAAATGGGATCAAGACGTGATATTTCAAGATGACAATGGGCAATGTCACTTGTGTTTTTCTCTACAGTTATCGCTTACCACCAAGCGGGCTGTATGCATGTTTATCTTCTTCTATCTGGGCACTAAGTATAACAAACTTAATTTTTTTACAGCCACAAGCACGTCACCATTCACGTGCCTTACAAGATCCACACGATCCACCACCACCACGTCTCCAAAGTCCACGTGCCAGTCCACGTACCGGTTGTCAAAGAAGTACAAGTAATTAAAGAGGTACCGGTAATCCAACACGTACCGGTACCGGTGTACAAACACATACCGGTGCCAGTGGTGAAGCATGTCGAGGTGGAGAAGAAGGTGTACCTGCCCGCGCACGAGGAAAGCCACGGCTGGGAGGGCGAGTCGCTGTCTCACGGCTGGAACTGATCGGATTTACTTGTTTTAGATTTAAGGTAGGTTCTTCTGTGCTATGGTGCCCTGGTACTTTTGCCATGTCATTCGTACGATCCATTGTATTTGTCCCACTGCTGGGCAAAGGCCTCCCACTCCCTCTATCCTGATCTTAGGATAATTGCACTATTTAGTTGTTAATTAAAAGGATTTAATAGTTTAACACGCAGGCCTTGTCGCCCGTTGAAAATATCTCCCAAGAAGTAGGTTCAGTCAGCATCAGATACACAGGCCATACAAAATTTTCAAAATGATCGGAACAACTAAGAAAATTAAACTATATCTCAATGGCACAAGGACTATTTCAGAACGAACACACTACTTAAATGGCAAATGTCATTCTGTCTAATCTATTTTTCGCGTTTTATCATTTCTACTTACAGACTTTACGATGATTCATATTAAAATGAAAATTTATTTTGTTTACAGGATTCTTAGGATAAGCACCACACATCCAGCTGCTATGTTACGAAACTATCCGAAGTTACCCGAAGGTTACCGAAGTTACCAAAACTATTAAATGATAGAAAGATAAAATTCAATGATAAACTTGATATAAAACTATGTACCTACGTTACATACATTACGTGAAAAAGGAAAGAAGAAAACGAAGGCATTAATGTCAAAGAGGCTGTTGATGGCTTTCAGTATACCTATCTACATTATATTTTTATAAATCCGTAAAAATGTGAGACTATATTTCAGTCAGTATATCCCAGGTAATATAGAACTGAAGCTAATTCAAGTTTTGGATTTAGAATAAAATAACAACACTAAATCACTATTCGAAGGAATCACAGAAAAAATCACGTAATTTTATTGTAACGCCAGATGCATAGTATAAATTAAAACATTATAAAGAACTTTTTGGAACAATTGTAATGTAAATCTGTTTTTGAATATGGAATATACGTCAGCTGTAATTTTAATTTTGTAAATATTGTAAAAAGTATGAATTTATAAGGTTGTTAAATAAAAATAACGACTATAAAAATAATCTATAGACACTGTTCATAAAAAATACAGCTTTAACTGTCAGGAATGAAATAGGAACAAATAAAATCTGAAACCCTAGTTGTAATGCAGTTGTAAACCACTCTATTATGTAAGAACCAAAGAGAAATAAATGATGTTATTTTTAATGAATGTTTTTTTTCATCATTTCAAATAAAAATTCCCTTCAGTAGCGTATACTGAAAATGTACAGCTGCATCTGAAATTACTAACTACAAAAATTACGATCCTTTAAATTTATTTGTATTTATTTAATATTTTAAATATTACATAACATTTCATAGCATAACGAAACATAAGTAATTAAAATTTTAATGCAATCATAATAACAAAATAATTTAAAAAATATCAACAACGATTGTGTCCCAGGTAGAGACGGTGGAAATATTAATGCGAGCCAGACGAGATTAGCTGATGAGCATAACAAAAATCATTTCATTACACATGCCATGTTTTTTTCTGTTTACAAAACAACTTTATTTACAACGAATAAAAAAACACATTCTGAAAAAAACTAGCTATATCACAGAGAGTTCAAGATCCGACAAAGTTCGGTAAACGATAATGTATGAAATATCGAACTCAAGGTACTTATGTTTTCATACAAAAAAGAGCTTTATGACAGCTCAGCAGTGAGTTGTGAGGCAGCACCGACATCACCTAATACACCGCAACACATTCGGCTGCAGCATCGCACAGTTGAACAAATCAAGCAAAACTATATCCTGACTCAATATAAATAAAGTTTTACAGTAACGCACTCACGACTCCACTGCCTGCAGCAAATCAGAGTAAAATCGATTCCCATGTAGCTTCAATGGTTGTAACTAATAAAATTCTGTGTTTCCTGACTCAATCCACAGTGTTCCACGTCTCCGCCGAGGGAAAAAATCATTCAACAAGTTCATTTAGTTCTCTGGTGGCATAACAAATGAGTTCGTACGAAGTGAAGGCGACGATACTGGTCAATTGGGCCTTGTATATAGTCACCGTCCAGCCTCTGAACAGGCCCCTCATGCCTTCCTTCTTGTACGCCTTGAATAGACATTCCAATAATCTTGTACATTTCATTAAATTGACGGATTGAGATGGAGTTTGGTACTTCGCACTGGCTTTGTGACTCTGAAAGGAATTTATATGTTGATTTAATGAGTCAGACATGGCTTGAGGATGTTGCTCATGATTCCCAGGTAAAGCTATTGGCATTTCCTAAATAAATAGAAATGTGTGTGTATAGAATTGCCCTATCATATTAGCCTACAGAGGTCCACTGCTGAACAAAAGCCTCCCCCATAGTCTTCCACAAGGACCGGTTATATGCCACCTGCATCCAACGACGTCCAGCGACCTTTATCAGGCCATTTCGTTGGAGGCCGTCCTACGCTGCGCTTTCCGTCTGTGCCTGGTTAAAGGCAATAGGCTCCCCGTCGCTCGAGTTGTATTTTTAATATCAACAACCAGTCTGGCATCACCGCACCTAGTTACATCACTACGCTTTCCTGCTTTGCGGAAAAGAACTTTTTGTCTTACTTGTAGGTATCTGTAAAGTACAGCTTACACACAGTACAAGTACCTACACCTAGTATGTTTTATTAGTTATATGAGTTCCGCAATAATAGTAACTTTTCTTTGGATTATGTTCCAGTTTATCAATCGTACTTTTCTAAATAGTCCCATGTCAAAGCAAAACCTTTATAAATAATTATATGTCCAAAAATAAAATCATGCTTTGGATTTTCAAATAATTTTTGAAATGAATATATTAATTTTACTGGAAATATTATTGCGTATAGTTCAAAATTGAAATAAATTATTTTAAATTGTTCAGACCTTATGAAAAATTACATCTATTTATTTTACACTTCTAAAAACCTCACCCCAACTTGCATTCTCCGTTTGGCCAAATCAAATGGGTATGTTATGGACTTAGCGACGAATCCGGCGGTGGAGCCAGCGATGCTGCTAGCTAGCATGAGGCTTGTGGGCTTGTGGGAGTTACCCTTCACACAGTCGCCGGCTGCACACTTGGGCAAGAAACTCAGCAGCAGCGGCTGGACCAGATTGAATACTGAGAAAGAGATTCCCACTTGTGGACCCATCTGAAAATAAAGGAGGTTATCATCATCAACCCATATACTGTCCCACTGCTGGGCATGGGTCTCCTCTCAGTATGAGAGGGATTAGGCTACAGTCCATCACCTAGTGCGAGTTGGCAGACTTCACACGCTGTCGAGAAAATCTGTCGGTCATACAGGTTTCCTCACGATGTTTTTCTTCACGATAATTACGATGATTTCGAAAAGTCAGAGATGCATGCCTTGGAGACGAACTCGTTTCCTTTGACTTGGTACTGGTAGTGGTTATACCCCTAACAGCTTAGCAAGTCACAGTTAAATAAATTTAAAGATACAAAAATATTTGGGAAATTCTGAAATAACAGTTTTTTTCTGCTGGAATGTACTCGTAAGATTATAATTATTCAGTAGATTTTTACTAAGCTCGTGGCTAAGTTATAGCAACGCTGATCAACCGATCTGCAAGGATAAGGCTCTACGTTTGCCGAGGTCAGTCCGTGGATGGGTGACCTTAAGGGTGGGTGTTCTTAACACATCGAGATCCCTCCGTGCCTCGGAGAGCACGTAACGCCCTACGGCTGTCATAGGTGTTCGTATGACAATCGTTAGTGGTATTCGGAAGCCCAAAAAGCCTAACAACCAGTCTATCCTTCGAATATCGGTATTGCCCAGAAATTGGGTTGCGGAGGTCTGATAGCAGTCGGTTCGTACAAAATACTGATATTCAGCCGCATCTGGTTAGACTGTAAGCCAATCCCATCGTGGTTGGAAAAAAGGCTAGGAAGATGAGTAGATTTTTACTTTATTTTTTTTGGGAAAGGTTCACATGCGGGATTGCTGGGGTTGTTTCAAATTGAACCAATAGTTCCTGATTTTAGCGCGTTAACAACCAAACAAAACAAATTCTTTAGCTTTATAATATTAGTATAGATCTTGTCTTGTCCTTTACCTGTAGCAACGAAGCAGTAAGACCTTCATAGAAAGCGGTGATGCCGCCGTATCTGTACACCATCCTGGCGCCGCCCACGATGCTCCTGTACTGGTCCTTCACGACCATCTGACGCACTCGGATAACTTCCAGTGGTATCACCAGAGCGGTGCACACACAACCGGCCACCACGCCACACGCAAAGTGTTCTATGTGCCTGAAAATCAATTAATTATGAATCCATTTCTGTCTCCTTGGTCTAGCGACTAATCGTGATTTTACACCCTTTAATGTCCAGTTCGCACAATAAAGGGTGTAAAATCCGCAATTTAAAAAAAAAATTTACCAACGAGGTATCATTTATCTAAATCTGTTGAGCCGTTGAGTAGTTACGAGCGGACATAGGAACGGACATACATGCATACATACGCGTCAAACACATAACCCTCCTTCGGCAATCGGGTAAAAATGTTGGACGCTACCCAATGCCAAAAATCATTAAACCCCTTTCAATTATTAAATTTATTGGCCTTCATGAGACCAAAATATATATGTACCTTTTTTACCATATAAAAATCCTTCGATTAAAAATTTGATTTGATGCCCTCTGTCTCCCAGAAAAGGAAAGGCAGAGACTTATGTCGGAGACTCTTAGATTAATAACATACAGATACGAAATAGCGCACCGTAAAGCATGTTAAAAATAATACGCTAAAATCAACGGACCTTCATGATCCCCCCGCCACACGCCACAGAGCGATCGCCGCGTACACACGTCACGAGTTGGTAGCGTAATTACGGCAATTATGACTGTTTGCGCGGTCAAATCCTGCAGGAATCACAGGGCAAAACACAAAAACTGTCTAAACATCACTTTTCACTAGCACGGATTAAAGTTTCGTATGTATTTCTTTGCAAAATGAAAATAAAACGACAAAATAACAAAATGTAAACAATGCGACGCCATAACTGTTCAGTGTTGCCAAGGACTTGAAAAATTTACCCATATTTTAATATTAGTAGATTTGGTAGAAATTATTAAAACAAAAGTAACAGTTCATTTAAAGTAACTTAACACTGTTATTAATTATTGTTAGTGAGTATATTAGAATGTCTATGGTTTTACAGCTTATTAAAGACGACGACTTTTTAATGTATGTTTTACGAGTTAGTTTCATTAGTATGGGCAGCACTGTATATTGAGACCCGGCGATTTTTATAGTGGTAATTTTTTTTTCGCGTAGAATATAGTGTTCTTAGTGTGTTTTGGAAAACCGTAAAACTAGCAAACCCATAGGTTCCGAGAAAGTCGCCAATTTTCTTTCAAGCCTGGTGGGATAGCAGAGTATTAAGGGTCGGGAACATCGCGAAAATAATTAAACTTCAGGATTTATTTTCTCAAAAACTGTGCGGTTGCTAGGTTTGATTGAACTTTTGTGAAGAAGAAGTAGAGTGAGAAGAAGAGTGTAAGAAGAGTTCTACACGAAAAAAAATTAAACCTTCAATCAGCGGGTTCAGTGGAGCCTATATTTTACGGTATGTTCGATCTTGGACCTCAAAATTAGGTTTAAATTAGGTAGGTACTTACTTCTTACTAAAAGGTAAATATAAATATTAGTTTCAAATAACAATGACGCGGAACTCACATACAAAATAAAATTCCGTAATTTTTGGGGTAAACTCTATGCGCTGGTATCACCCGCGTCATGCACACAAGCGCAAATTCGGTAAGTAATACACTCGCGGTGGGCGGTGCTCACTCACACACGAAACTACAAGTGCCATCGCTTCTCTGGCTGCGCTTTACATTGAATTACATATCTGTATGTTATTAATCTAAGCGGAGACTTAACGACTAAAAATACACAAATTAAAAAGCTTTATAGCGCCTATCAAAACTACAAAAGCAATATACTTACACTCAACAACTGAACACACTACTTGTATAGGCGTGTATTTCTTATGGAATGCATAGTTTGAATCTAGTATTATGGTCATTTGGAGAATAAGACCATATTGGCCTTAGGTCGTGAGTTTTTGTATAAGTTTTTCTTTAAAATTCTGATTAGGCGCTTCGTGTTTGGGAATAGGCTTGCCTAAACCTGAACAGACCTGCGAACTGAGGTGTTAACCTTTCTGTGAATACAGCCGTGACGTAGAGAACCCCAATAATACTTTGCTTTACCTGGAAATCAAACCCTCGAGTGTCTCAGTGGCGCTTAGGACCAATATTTTATTTTAGTTATTTCAACTTACTGTAAACTGTCTGGTGTGTCGAATGTTGTCTCTGCGTATCGTGTAGTGAGTTCGTAAACATAAAATTGACTGCTCACTGCTAATATTGAATGCATCTGCAAATTCAAGATTGTACACAGTACAGTATTACTCGTACATTCAATGTCCAGTAAAAGTTCCGGCCTACGCGGAGCTCGTTTGCCGCGTGGGTTCATTTGTTTGACAATCGGAGGGGGGGGGGTATATGGGGCTACGTTTTCAGCGCAGCACACGCTCACGACATAGTAGCGTGCATGGCGTTGAGCTACGTGTACGACATATCCGAGCATGCCACACGTGTGCCAATGACGTCAATACGTGCGTAGCGTGTCCGTGGGTTGCAGTGGTAACGGCTTCATACATTTTCTTGCAAAGCGAAGCTTGCCTTGCTTGGTTCCCACCTTTAGTTTGGGACTAGATGGCTCGCCGTGTAAAATGACCCAAAAATATTTACGAGCATTTACTATAATATACGTTGTCCATAAATAATTTAAATTCAGATCCTGTCCCTATCTGAGCTAAAAACTACACCCAACACAAAAACTACAGTTTTACGTTTCGGTAACTATGAGGCACCTAAATACGCATATACAAGTACTCTGAAAAATGGGCAGAACTTCCCAACGTTGATGCACGAACTATCCACATACAAGTTTGTATGGATGCCTCGTATCTGACTTGAAGACTTCTGTCCAGTTAGTTGGAGGCCTCTCTATATATTTTCTGGCCGTATTGTGTAAGTAGTGCTATATATCAGCCTATTGCCGTCCACTGCTGAACGTAAGCCTCCTCCAAAGACCGCCAACCATCACGGTCTTGGGCAGCTTGCATCCATCCGCTGCCAGCCACCTTCTTCAAATCGTTAGTACATCGTGTCGCAGGGCGTCCTACAATGTGCTTGCCTAAACGCGGTCTCCACTCTAATACTCTAGTACTCATGTATTGTATCAATCAATCAGTGTTTCGTCAAATAGCCCCTAGTCCTCAAGTCCTAAAATTACGCATACATACCTGTCCTAAGCAGTGTCCATGCCAAAAAGCGGTGACGCCTTCTTCGAAGAAAATCCTCTTCGCGATCCTATACACAACATTACTTCTTTTAGGCTTTCTTACGAGTTGCGACCTGATTTTGATCACATCCATTGGCTGCGTGACGAATCTAGTGATAACCCCGGACATGCAACCAGCTAATAATTTTTCCTTTTGACTCATTGAGTCATTTTTCTTGTACCCCACCATGGTATGTTGAACATTGTGATGTGGCCCCAATCTCGTTTGCCTAATTCATTTTATTTAAAGCCACATATTTTCTTAAGTTTCGTTTTAGGTTATGTGTTTGACACTTAGGTAATTTTACGTCACAGATTACATAAACTTTATTTGACAGGATTATGATTGAAGCCTGTTTGTTTCTTCTATTTGAAATATTAATACGGCCCATTAAAAGGAGGTGATATATAGATATAACTTGACTTTGGTTTATTTCTAGCCATTCCCCTTAATTAATTAATTATAAGCAGATAAAAGAAAAAAGACTTGCCATACAAAACAGACAAATTAAAATGGGTGCTAATTAAACAGGCTTCTTTTTAATATCATTATACGCCTCCAAAAATGTATTTTGCCTTCTAAATTACTAAGTCAGCCACAATTAACGAGCATCTAAATAATACTATCTTAGCCACTAGTTATCTTCTATATAAACCACTCTAAATACAACTCAGCATGATGGTTATTTTTTAGCATCTAAATTTGTAACATGTATTCTAACAGTAAACTTCTAAAACACTAGTAGATGATATCAAAAAATATATTTATTCAGTGACCTTGAGGTCCAGGTCAAGTTGCCTTTGGGATCAAGGACAAGTATAGGCAATAGTAATAAGGCGTAGTTGACGGAGCCCCGCTCAGCGGGGCTCCTACTTCCGGGTGGTTTAAAAAAAACCACGATGGCGGGGTCTTGCAGAACCCGTCATCCCCTTCTAACCTAACCTGTCCGAGTCGGGGTGCCCCAAGTTCCGAGCTCGCTACGCTCGCTCTTGCATCCTAAATTTTCCTAGTACAGTAATATTATTGTATTTTGTACCGATTCCTTAGACATCGTTTTTACGACAAACACCTAGTCGGAGACCAGAAACACCAAGACAGACGCTTTTAGCCTTAAATTAGGTGGCAATGTATAAATAAGAAGGACAAGTCACAATAATGGATGATCTTTACTTGACGCTTTCTATAGAATATTTAGTTGGTGTTGTAAAAAAGACGAATTAGTTTATTAGAGGCTGTCATTTTCCCGTTGCTTAAAGGATAATCACGTGTCCAATAAATAATTTTGTGGCTAGACTTATAATTTCCCAATTAAAATTACATAAAAACTTTGTAAACCAATTTAACATTCCCAATAGGGAATATGCGTCTGACTTAAAAAAAGGTCAAATATTTTTTTTTATGAACTTTATCGTTTTAGAATTATATCTATGTAGATATTTTTTTATATTATTCCTTTTTTGATGAGAAAATAATTATTAAAAAGTCCAAAAAAACTGTTGGAAATTCAAATCACTTAAAACGCAACACTATCCGTCAAATGGAATATGACGTCAAAGTCTACTAAATCAGTGTCTGACGTGTCAGTTTTACGTGGTTGTTTGGTTGAGAGAACGTAGACTTTGACGTCACGGCAAGCGCGCCAAAATCGTGGGTGTTTAAAATGCCAATATATGTCTCATAATTTAATAAATTTTTTTGTTACTTAATTTTAGTTTTAAGGCGCTGGAATTTTTTTTACGGCTACATAACGATATAAAGTATCGTTTAAAAAAAAAAAAAAAAAATGTGCATATTCCCTATTAAATTGAAAAAATATTTTGTATACTTCACTTTAAATTCCTTTATTTTGATACCCTTTTCGATAGATTCGGTTACTTTTTATTACTTACATATACGTCTTTTAAGTAAATTTGTTTTTTTATTCAAACACTTATCTAGGACACTTGGGTTTATGGGACGAATTAACGTTACCTTGAGGTAACGGTTCGACAGTTAACTGTCGAAATCCATTCAGCCGTTTTGGAAGATAAATTACACATACAAGATACGCGCGAAACACCCTTCGTTCATCTTGGCAGTCGGGCAACAAGTAAAACTGAGTAAAACCCTTCTAAACCTGAATTTAATTATGGAATCTACACTAACACAGACAACATTGCCTTAGCTCGAAAAAAAAATTAAGTATGCACCCAATTTAACATTACTGTCTGATAAGTTATCAATGAGTTAGATTTGTTTTTGTGATAACATTATCAGCTATATAGGTTATAATACTGACAAATATAAAAAGATGTGTTGAAAACTATTTTGTTATACCACCATCACGCCTGTATGCCCCGATGGGGTAGGCAGAGGCGTACTAATGTACACCCACAGTTCGTCAGTATGTTTAGGTCCCATGTAATAGGGGGCGAGCCTATTGCAATCAACCGGATACAAATCCAGACTCCGAGCTACTGGGAATTTCACGGAAAAACCCAACAAACTGCTCGACCCGGGATTCGAAACCAGGACCTCTAGCGTAGCAGTGGCGCTTGGGACCACTAGACCAACGAGGCAGTTGGTATTACGATAGTTATTAATTTATCAACGTCAATACATCGCTTATATATGGCCACCATTATTACGTCGCAGTCACTTACTAATTATATTCCGTAAGTTTGAAATAAGTCTAGTTTTCCATTTTTGATTCTTTGGTTTTTATCTAATTCTGAAAATTTCGGCCTCCTTGCAATAGCCTAGCTGCCTGCCTAGCTTTTGTAATAAATTAAATCTAGGTATATAAATAGGTATATAAGAAACTGACTGACTGATCGATTAACGGCTAAAATTTAGCACACATTACGAATTTATATTCTACTTTATTCTATGTTAAATCTTAAAAAACTTAATCATAATAATGCAGGCACCGTGTTTATTTATATTATGTCCTCAAAAATTAGAAAAGTAGTCGATTTGAAATTTTTATCAATGTTTCATTTCGAAACAAGTAATATTTCATAAAATGAAATAAAAATCTGAGGTACAGCGAAGCGTTGACGGTAAACTAGTAGTAATACTGTACACTATTTGTACATTAAGAATGAAATAAATAAATAATAAATAGGTACCTATAATTTAAGTTGGCAGCGTTTAGCAAAACTCATTATATTTATAATAGCTTTCCGCCAGCGGCTTCGCCAGCGTGGTCTTGATAACTTATTTTCCCCGTTTTTGCAACATTTATCATTGCTACTCCTATTAGTCGTAGCGTGATGCTATATAGCCTATAGTTTTCCCCAAAAAAAGGCTATCTACAATAATTTCGAAGCCTATACTTTTGCTTTTTATACTTTTTGAAAAAACTTTGCTGTCATTTTTAAAAACTTCTAGTTTCAAACACATACCCGCCACACCGCTAACAAAATTAATTAAATGGCAGTATCGTTTCGGCTGACCAACCATTGTGCTTCGCGAACGTCGCATAGCGCACGCGTATAATTTTTTAATAGATAGGTACTGCAGCTATTAAAATAGTTTAGTTTTAATATGGATGCGAGGACCGAAGATGGTGTATCGAAAGAAGCAAAGGTATGTATGAAATTATTATTGTTATCCCGGTTGGTCCCACTGCAGGGCAAAAACCTCCCTTCATCCACTCCTCAAGGTTTAAAACTTTATGAGCCCAATACTCCAAGTAGGAGTTCCGTTCGTCCCGCCAACTCCGTCTGGGTCTCTCGCGTCGTTTAACGCCAGTGTTGGCTCCATTCTTTACTAAGTCTAGCCGACAAGTAGCTGGCATGCGACACACATACCAACAGTCATTCTATCACATATAGGGGTTCTTATCCTCTTTACAGTATATGAACATACACTTAAAAAGTAATTTAGTTATGACTAGTTTTCCACCTTTAGGCTTCGCCCACGTGATTTGGGTATTTGTTATAACTTTCATGCCCTATTTCCAAACCCTTATAGATTTTTTCTCGCAATAAAAAGTAGTGTACCTATGTCCTTTCTCAAGCTCTAGACTATCTCTGTACCAAATTTCATTTAAATCGGTTCAGTAGTTTTGGCGTGAAAGCGCGACGGATAGAGTCACTTTTGCTTTTATTATAGTTAGAATTATGTAAATGTACATCATAATAACATCTACAATAATATATGTACTACAAAGAGTAACTGTTAAACTTAATAACTAAATAAACGTAAACATAGTAAACGAACAAAATCCCAATTTAAAAGTAAAGAAAACTTCCATTAAAAACCAAAAAGCTCCTCCGCATCGCTGTATTGGAACAATACCTACCCAGAAGCTCTGCATTTATTTACTACAAGTAACCAGACACATTATGGCTACCAATACATTGAAACTTATCCTTTGTAGTAGTAGCTGAGTAGATAATTAGAATTTGTATGACCATAAAAGTATAGTACCCATTGCAGCCTGTCTGTCTGTGATCTTGGCCAGAATATGCTCCAGGTGATTCACTACTAATAATACGTTCAATTTGAGCATAATAACTGTTTTAAACGAAACTATCGACTTTTGTGATACAAAAGACGGCGACACCTGATCGAAGTTTGCTTGTTATTAGAATTAATTAATAGTTTCTCATGTATCCGCTGGAGGCGCTATCCACGTTTTCTATACAACATATTTGACAGATTCAGTAACCACTAGCAAAATAGTATGTAGTTCGTAATTAATCTAAGTATGTGATATGTCCTAGTTTTTTATATTTATTTTCATCTTTTTTTTCCAATTATTATAATAATTACAGGGTCTTATAAACTACTTGAATAATATAATTAAAATATTTACATAAAAGAAAAATGATAATTATACACCTACATTGGAAAAAATAAATTAAACTTAAAAAAAATACCGTTACACTAAGCGTCGAAGAATTCCTCCGCATCACTGTCGTCTGGCAACGTGCCCAGAAGACTGGCAGCATTGCCACGTTGAATGGCAATGCTTATACGTTCCCCTAGAAACAAGCCAGCCCTCTGGTCAAGTGAAGAGTCGACCAGTCTCCTTGATATTTCTATTAGTATATCCATTCAATGGTTGTCTGTAAGAAATTGTTTTTAGCAATAAGACCGCTAATTGAACCTACTGCTTGTTTTTTTAGCTTCCCGCCAGCGGCACACGTGGTCTTGAAGACATTTTCCCCCCGTTTTTGCAACATTTTTCATTGCTACTGCGCTCCTAATTGTCGTAACATTGAAATAATTTTTCAAATCTGTCCAGTAGTTTCGGAGCCTATTCAATACACACAAACAATCAAATCTTTCCTCTATAATATTAGTATAAGTAGAAGGTACTAATATTTTTGTGAGTTGGATCGATCAACAAAGATCATTAATTATAATTTAAGTTGAATTTGTTTGGCACTTACTCAAAGTTTGTAAGAAAGACTAAAAAGTTAACTTTTCGCTTTTTAGTTATACTTTTTTCGTCGGTTTGTTATTTTTTGTTAAAAAATTGTTATATAAATAGAAGACAGGCTTGCGTTTTACGACTATATCGGTAGACGGACGGTGTGGTCAACGATGGAGCATCAGCATTCGTGAGTATAGGTTGAATATAGAGTACAATACGGAATGTCGACGCACAAAATATCGATCTATCATAATTATACCGGTGCAGTGGCGCAGTACCGTTTGTCTGGTTATCCGATGATGAAATGTAATACACACTCACCAAATTGCTATGGAGTTGTCAGAGAGAGATGACGCTCTACAGGGTAAATAGCACCATCTCTCTCTATCGTAAACTAAACTGTGTACGGCTGCAGGGAAGGCTACTGATACAATGATTGGTCAATTTGCTTCAAAGCTAATAGTGCTTGCTTGCTAGAACTGTAATATCCGTTCTATCTTATTGGCCGCCAGTGTAATTATGTACAACGTCAATATTGACATTAAGGTCGTGTACCTACGGCATGCTAAGCTATAATATCTATTAAATTTAGTATGACAGTAACAATAATTTCTTTGTTGTGAATAATATGAGACTGTTGCAGTCCTTTGGTGTGTAAGGATAAAAAAATAAAAAAAGGAAAATAGCCATAGCAGTAAGAGCTGACCAGTCCCGACAGACAGCACCCGTTGACGAGCATGACGTGTGTCGGCGCCATTTGACTGTTGTAAGGAATAAAATATCATGTAATATAGGGTGAGTCTATTGCCATTAAACTAATCATCCTAACTCCGGGATTGTGAGAACTTGACTAGGGAATGAACCCTAGGTCCTCACGCTTAGCAGTCGCGAATTTAAGCACCTAAACCGAGTACCGATACTAACGTGACAGAAAAAGATTATAACTTTTGGAAAGTAATGCTTTTATTCTTTTTTTATATCACTAAGGTGGCAAACAAGCATACGGCCCGCCTGATGGTAAGCGATTACCGTAGCGTATGGACGCTTCCAATACTAGGGACATCACTCGCGCGTTGCCAACCTTGTAAAAATTCACTCTTCTATTATGTACGTTGCAATTTTAAACAAGTCCTTTTCGAAAGAGTCCCTGTCAACCCATCACCTCTGTCTGGGTTTGCCGCGTTAAAAAAGAACTAAATTGACAAATATATCATTGCATATCCCACAATCGCACAGCTATTAATACAACACATACACTATTTGATTACATTACACTGGCGGCCGTGCCTCGACTTAATTACTCTAACCAAATTGATCACTATATTTTGGTCGTAAAATAATTAAGTGTTGTAACAACAAAAGAGTTATAACAACTAATAGCTTTTTGTATTGTCTTTATAGTATACGGAAGATGGGTTAATAATATTGGTCCGTTCTGTATTTTATAGTACAACATTTTTGTTGAGTTTATCACATAAATATTATTCGAGAAATGGTTTAGGTTTTTTAATATTTAAAAAAATTGGGTCAGTCAGGAATATTTTACGCCAAGATGTGCATGCATCTTGCACATCTAAGACCCTAGATTTTCTTCTTTTCATTATGATTACGATTAGCTCGGTGTGTCCCACTGTTGGGCAAAGAGGCCAGCGTTGGTCTGCTTTACCCAAATCCTTTTCGTTTTGAAAGAAGACCCGTGTCCAGCTGTAGAACAAGATTGATGATGACAAACAATTTTTTAAGCATTTTTCATGCTAATTTTACCAGTAATTATTACCAGTTATTTTAATGAAGGAAAATATCGATCGGCGTGCAGGACTCGAACCTCGCGGTGGGTGTATTTAACCAGAATACGAAGACGCAGGTCCTGCTCACCAGTCAATTTACTAGTTCGGTTGATGTTATCTATACACATACAAATACATACATAGCTTCACGCCTGTTTCCCATAGGGGTAGGCAGAGACTAAAGATTTCCACTTGCTACGATCCTGGCACACCACTTTCGCTTCATCTATGTTCATTTACCTTGATGTTATCTGTGTTTAAATCATTAAATTAAAATCTATTTTTTCAACAGTCATCTTCATCTAGATATAGTAAATCAGTCAAGCCAAGAACTCCGGGCTCCTGCTCGCCCCGCCTGCTGCCACCCATCTATGGAGACGCCGCCAGCTGTTCCGGTAAGCAGAGCCTATAACATATCATCGCGCAGAACATAAGATGAAACGACTGTATTTCTGAACTTCGAAGTTCAAAATGTCGATGTACGGTATCAATAAAGTTCATAAGTGCGAATTACGTTAGTTAGAAAGTACGTTATGCCGACAAACTTGGAAGAGAAACTAGCAGTTTGTAACTTTGTTGATAATAATTTTGTGTCCTGAAAAATGCTGTGCTATTTAAAATTAAATGGAATTAGTTTGGGTCGGTACCCAATGTAATTGCAATAGGCTCGCCCTCTTGTACAGTTTAGATCATAGGCTCCTTTTTTTCTAGAGCTTAGAAGATTATTTACCGTCTGTCGCGAATCTGAAACATTCAGTCTATTCTATTTAAATTTGTTATAGCTCTTCTTCTTCTTATACTTGTCGGTGCAGCATCTTCCACCGCTCTCTGTTGAGAGCCAACTCCTTGACCTCCTTATACGTCACTACTTTCAGTTTGTACTTAATATATCTTTCCTTCTATATTTATTTTTGTATGAATTTGTCATGGCATATGAGGTGGCCTATCATTTTATCCTTTCCGGTCCCTATGATTTTTAGTAACTGCATTTTTTCTTATCTATCTCAACGCCTCCTAATTTTTCTTAAAGTTCTCCTAATTCTTCTACCGCCCCCCTGGATGTCTCAAATGCCCATAAAGAGAACGCCCACGCTTACTTTGAGAACCTATGGTTAAGATAAAGAATGTTCATCTATCAGCATTTGGACTGATATTATTTTCTAAACTTTTTCCTTCTTCTCTTAGGAAACCACATGTCGGTATGTCGATCTCCAAAAGAGGAAAAGAGCTGGTCGCGGTTCCATAGTGGGTGCCGCCAGAAACAATCTATCTACCTAGACTGGACATCAGTTAGGACCGAAAAGAGGAGTGCAGGTGGGGTTGGAAACATCTTAAAAAACAGAACACCACCACAATATGCTAGATTGTAGTGGTGGGTAGGTACATTTACAAACTCATTATGGTCGTGGTGAATTGTTCCTGATCCCATGGCATCATGAGTTCGACATACCCTGCCACCTGGGTTACGGGGATCCATGAGGATTTTCCGGAACAACTACGTAGGTCATACAAATATTATTTTGTTCAGTGCGGGAGACAAAATTGCGTCACATGCCGCTCAAGCCCGTGCTCAGTCAATTATTATCAAGGGCTCGAAAAATCCAATGGATGCCGCTTGAGTAAAGCCGAAACGTGTGGAACTGGTATTATTTAGGAAGAAGTAAAATAAAATTCACTTAATTTGATGTACGAATCTTAAATGGATGCTTCATTAATCGAATATGAACATTTATTGTATTTACTTGAAAAGCTTATTATGGCAACTGTATTTTGTATCAAATATATACACTTAAAAAAAATATTTTTTTAGGTACCATTCAGAAGCGAAGCAAGGCACGTTCTGTGACGTCATTTAAAGGTAACTTTTGCAGGTCTAGGGATTTTGAAAGGGTTTTTTTTTTAAAAATGAGTTTAAAATTTTAAATATTTATTTGTAAGTTTGTGACTTTCTCCAAGTTGTTGTGGCATATAATGCTTTAAATAAAATATTGCAAACAGACGCAGAAGAACATGAGGTAGCGGCCTTTTTGGAAAACAACAAGGAATTTCTTGACTCTTATATAATCGAGCGAGTTCCTACAGAGTTACTAGAGAAATGGCTGATGAAGAAATTGCAGAAAAACTATGTAAGTAACTCATGATGATGATGTAAGTAACTTCAGGTGAAAATTGTTGATGAAAGTTTTTAAGTGTAAATATGGATGCATATGAAAGAGAAGAAAAGAGAATTTACTTTAAAATTATTTATCTAATCTCTAATGTCTAAATAACTTTATTAATTTTTACATGCTGTAGCAGATTATATTTTGATAGATATTTCGAAAAATAAATTATATATAAAAAAAAAGATTTGCATTTTAATAGACCGTGCAAAAGTGTGGCAAAATAAAGTGAATGAATTCTATGGAAGAAAGTAGAAGTAAGATGAAGGCTAGCTATTTATTCTCCATCTGTAATGGAGAATAAATATTGGGGTCATTTTACACAATACCATCTAGTTCCAAACTAATCAGAGCTCTAATGGATATAATACCTGTATGCTTTTGTTGTGAATTGATACTTATAATAAAGTACCTTTGAAAATAAAGTACTAAAGACACCACTTAAATTGTGAAAATATATAGATAGTACGTAGTAGTAGTAGTAGATAGTAGACTGTAGATTAAGACTACTTTGTAATATTTTTGTAGGTTGTCCCTTCAACGTCCAGGCAATTGATGAAATGTAAAAAGACTGTTCAATTGTGTAAAAAGGAAATTTTTACGGTAAGCCAATTATTCATTATTTATGCCATAACCTAATAAAAGTAAACTTTAACCATATAAAAACCATAACAGATGTTTTATCTAAATTAAAGTATTCACTACTTTACTAAGACTTACTTATTCAAAACTTTTTTATTCCACGTTTCCAGGACCTCTTGAGGGTACTGAATGATGATTCAAATGAGCATTCCGTGCTATGGGAGCTGGCGACCTACATAACCAGCTCAGTTGGCGTAGACGCGTATCGAGTCTACAAGCTGTACCCAGACCATCCTAGTTTTGTGCAGTTCTTTGCGATGGACTCGAAGGTAGGTAAAATATGTAGGTATAATACATTGTGTACTTGTATAAATATCGCCATTTTCTTTTTATTATCACACTTCTGTCCAAGTAAACTTACGCTCAGTTGGTTACCATAAACTTAAACCGAATTAATCAACCAACAGCACTCCTCATTTTTTAGGGATGTCTGACCTGCAGGTAGCTTGGCAAATTAGCAATCCCTTAATTTGATAGGAGACCAGTACCCTGCATTTAACCAGTAATTATTGGAATGTGTTTATATCTGTGGAGGTGTTACTTTCCAATGTGGTGATCAGAATCAACTTTGAGTGGTCGTGTATTTATTTCTAAATAACCTTCAACCTATTTTGTTCCTCAGCCATCTCGTAACGGGATCAGGAGTCTGGTTCGTGCATACGCCGATCAGGTGGGCTTGGTCCTCGAAGTAGCTAAAAGTGGGAGATGTCGGCGCGTATCCCGAGCTGATGACTCAACGAGGTTTCCAGAGACGCCCGTCACGCTGTTTAGATCTTTGGGGAAAAACGTGGTAAGATTAGGAAAAGAAGACGAGGAATTCCTTTACAGCTACCACGGGTTAGAATATAAGTCTTCACTGACATTTAGATTGTCATATCGTAAGTAGCAAGACATCTGAGTTGAGTGGTAGAATCGTTTGGTAATGTACGGGCTGGCCACCAACCAGTCACGCCAGTCTGTCTTAGAAAGCACTTTTGTTAGTGTTCCAACTTTTGGCCGCGAGAGCCAATCCTCAGGCTTTTTTGGGCCGTAACGCGTCTATAGATAACTGGAATTGCAGGTGTCCATAGGTTGCGATGACTACTTACCACCTAATGGGTCATCTTCTCGTAACTAAGATCATAGTAAAAACAGCTAAGCAGATTACACAATCTCATATTTTCAATAAATTCGATTTTAGAAACAAGCAAACCATGTTATGTACCAGCCGATACTGACGAAGAATGGAAGGACGGCGTATGTCATAGAGATGTGGCGAGCCAAGGAGAGGTTCAAAGACATTGATGAGGAGATCAGCTCCAACTTCCTGGTGCTTGGAAGCCTGGCACTGCATTACTGCAACCTGTATTTAGACAAGAAGAGGGAGAGAAATATGTCGGATTTTCTTCTAGACGTTGTTAAGTAAGTAGTATTACGAGAATAATGATAATATGAGGTCGTGAAACGATAAAACAAATTTTTGTTAGGGTGGTTCTTCACTACAAAGTTTACTTTGAAGGTCTGTAACGTTATTTCGCCGCACCGACATATTTGATTTTCTACTTTCAGAGCAATATTCGAAGAAATGGTTTCCCTCGACCAGCTAATCAAGAGGATCTTGGAGTTCGCCCAGCGTCTGGTAAATGCAGATCGTGCTTCCCTCTTTCTCGTGGATTACAGAAACTACGAGCTAGTTTCCACAGTCTTTGACTTGAAGTTCGAACCAGGTCATGATCGAGATATGGAGAAGAAAGAGATTAGGATGCCGATAAATCGAGGAATTGCTGGGCATGTGGCCCTATCAGGAGAGACAATGAATATCCCTGATGCGTATTCTGATTATAGATTTAACAGGTGACATTTTCACTATACTACGTAATTACTTATTTGTAATTTTTCCATTGTCAGCAATGATCTGACAATCTCTTAGATGCAATTCACTATGAGGGCCACTCATAAATAGTGTACCAATTTTTATTAGTTTAGAACCGGTTTGTGAAATTTTTCTTATGTTAGTAAATGCTGTAACTTTCAGTACGACTAATTAGAACAATGTCGTAAATAATATTGATTATAATCATGCAATAATTTATTGATTTCAGGGAGGTCGACGAGGCTACAGGTTACAAGACAGTCAGCATCCTCTGTATGCCAATCAAAGTCGAAGGCAGAGTGATCGGAGTAGTTCAGATGGTCAACAAGCGAAATGATGACAATTTCGGGCATGAAGACGAGGTTGCCTTCGAAATATTCTCCACATTCTTCGGGCTAGCCCTTCATCACGCCAGACTTTACGACCGTATCATGAGGAAAGAACAGAAATATAGAGTAGCCTTAGAAGTGTTGAGCTACCATAATACTTGTAAGGAAAACGAGGTCATGGTCATGTTGAGTGACAATAACCCTATCAATGTCGAACTGAACGATTTCTATCTCGACCCTTTCAAGTTCAATGAGTTCGAGAAATGCAAATCGGTCATTAAGATGTTCAGCCATCTTTTTGATTTAGCAAGCTTCGATATCAGCACGTTGACCAGATTTGTTCTGACGGTGAAGAAAAACTATAGGACAGTTCCGTACCATAATTTCGATCATGGATGGACAGTTGCTCATTCAATGTACGTTATACTGAAAAATGATCATCGGAAGCGCTTCAATTATAAAATGGTGAGTGTTTTAGCAGACTAGCTAACAGCATAAAGTGACCTGGTGAATTATGATGATGATGAATTCATATGTATAACGTATTCATATGGTGGACAACGTCTGCCATCTAGGGAACTGTTGATCACGAGTCAGTGGGCCGATTCCCACAAGAGACAAATATGTATGTGTTTGTGTTTCTTATTGTAATTACAAAAAAAATGTATCCATGGTACAAGCTCTACTCAGTTTGGAAGGTGCTGTGTAAAATATGCCTATTATTAAAAAATAATAATTTGAAGTAGGTAAGGTAAGCAATTTTCTATAGAAAGTCGCCTTTTCAGCCCTGCATCTGGGTTGAAGTGATTTTGTAGACGCAAAATAGAGTATTTTCACAAGGAGCTGTCGTTAATTAGTTGCAAATTCAATATGCAACGTGGAGTAGGCCGGAAGGCAACAAGTCACTAGCTGTGAGCGTAGTATGAAAACATACTAGTACGCTAAAGAATTAGGTAGCTAAGGTATAATGTACACAATTCACTGGTTTATTTAAGTCTGATATGGGAGCGAGCCTATTGCCATTAATTTGGGTAAAACCAAATTTCGAGCTGCCACTGAAAATCTTTAAAAGAAGAAGAAGAAGATTTGGGAACCCAGAATCTTAAGGACCACTAGACTAAAGAGGCTGGACTATCCCAACTTTCAGCGTTTGGCTCTGTTCGTGGCGTGTCTCTGCCATGACTTGGACCATCGCGGCTACACGAACAAGTACATGAGCGAGATCGCCTCCCCCCTCGCCGCTATGTACACGACCTCGACCCTGGAACACCATCACTTCAACATAACTGTCACCATACTGCAACAGGTAACTGTATCATTGTAATTGTCTGACGTCTGTGGTCTAGTGGTTCGAGTACCGAATTGCTGATCACGATTACAAGTGTTTGTGTTTGTGTGGTTGTTTCCTATGTATTACTCGTATAAAAAAGTATATTAAAGCTAGTTTCGAAAATAGGCAGAGCTTAACTCTGCTTATTTTTGCGACTAGATAACAGGGGATGAGCCTATTGCTATTAATCAAGCACAAATCTGAACTCCACGCCGAGGACTATAGGCTTATCACCCAGGACACCCGTGACTGCCCAGCAGTGGGACTGCTGGGCAGTCACGGGTGAGAGAGTATTATGGGTTGATGAAGTTATTATTATATTACTTATTTTTAATACATACTAATAATATTCTCACGCATCTTTTAAATGAAAAAAAAAATAGCTTTTAGATAGAGAATGCATAAATATGCTGCTCTCTAATAGATTTCGCTTACGTCATCTTGAGACGAAAATTTAGAATGTGAAGGAAGATTTCGACTTGGCGAGTAGGACTTGCGGTGGTTTAGTGGTCATAGCGTCTGGTGTAACGCAGCTTAGAGTCCTGCCTGCTGGTCGATATTTTCCTTCATTAAAATATCTAGTAATCTTAGCATTGAAACTCCTTTAAAAATCCAAAAAGATAAACGTTTAGCTGTCTTTTCCCAGGATGGCCACAACATATTCTCTCACATTTCAAGCGAGGATTACAAGGAGATCCTGGGGTACATCAAGCACTGCATTCTCGCGACAGACCTGGCGGCATTCTTTCCCAACTTGGCTAAGATAAAACAGCTCCATGAAGGCGATCTGCCCGAGTTCAACTGGGATTTGCATAGCCACAGGTATAAGGTCCATAAGGATAGGCAAAAATTACACAAGCTTCCTTTAGCTTCCTCCACGCTCATACATCTTGTCATTCAGACGCGCTGGTTGCGAGTACTAAGCACCTGACTTTTTGAAGCTCATCATTATAAAAAGTACCTATGTAAAGTATAGAAGTAGGTACGGCATAAGCTGGTACTTTAACATACGATAAAAAATGAGTTGATGATGATGATGATGAAATTAGATATTTATACATTATGTCAATATATGCCTATACCTATATGTCTAAATATCTCATTTCCGAGGAAAACAAAACTACATTCAGATTATATCTGTACTCTTTGGAGTTACTCCTAATCATGAAGTCACAGACACATTAATCCCATAAGCGAAGACCCAAGAGATTCGGATGTATTTTATTTGTTCTATCTGCGATCCAAACAGGTGAAAGTAATACTGAACAAATTCACTTTGCGATTATTATTTAATGAATAAAGCCTAATATCCTAATCCCTAATATTGTTGCACTGGCGATTTAGCGATAGCCGTATCGCGATTCAGTGATTCAGTGATCTCTGCGTACGGTCACGTAATCACAAACATGTTTTCTTGCTTCTTTATTCTTTCATCAACACATACAACGACAGCCATAGATCTTTGCACCCTAATGTTGTTGCACTGGCGATTTAGCGATAGCCGTATCGCGATTCAGTGATTCAGTGATCTCTGCGTACGGTCACGTAATCACAAACATGTTTTCTTGCTTATTTATTCTTTTATCAACACATACAACGACAGCCATAGATCTTTGCACCGTAATGTTGTTGCACTGGCGATTTAGCGATAACCCTATAACAATGATGCATCGCGATTCAGCGGATCTCTGCGTATACTCACGTAATCACAAATATGTTTTCTTGCTTCTTTATTCTTTCATCAACGCATACAACGACAGCCATAGATCTTTGCACCCTAATGTTGTTGCACTGGCGATTTAGCGCTAGCCCTATAACGATGATGCATCGCGATTCAGCTGATCTCTACATACAGTACAAACATAATTATGGCGTATTTGCTTCTTTATTCATACGACAGCCATAAAATTTTACGTTTAAGATTTTTCTTACCTACCTTACCTTACCTTACCTTTTCACTAATGCAGCTTCAGGTACTATAACCATTGAATTATTGCCGTAGAGAGTTAGCCATGGCGATTTCCATGACTGCTGCGGATCTGTCAGCATCCGCCAAACCTTGGGACATTCAGATAAAGACCGTGAAGGTCATCTTTGAGGAGTTCTACGACCAGGGAGACAAGGAAAGAGCCGCAGGGAGAGAACCTATCCCCATGATGGATAGAAACAAGCCCGATGAACAGCCTTCCAGCCAGGTAATCATCAAAGAATGGCGTCGAACATATAAGTACCTATATTTTTTTCAACAGAACTTTATTTTGAGCCTGCCTAATCGATGGTTATACTAAATAAATCAGTCCAATAATTACAGTAACTTCACTGCAATCTGTAAATCCATTCAGGGCAAACGGTCATGTAAACAGAGAGAATTCGAAGGCATTCAAGAATTATATGCATATATTACCTATATTATACATACATAACATAGCGTATTCACCAAACCCTTCGGTGAATATGATGTGTATAATATCATGTACTATTTTTATGGATATTTTAAATAACTTTGATATACTTACTGTTGCTGCGAATAAATGTCATTAATTAATTCATGAAAACATTGTTTTGTTATCAACAGATAAACTGCAAATGTTTACGAGTACTTAAAAGATACAAAAAGACAATTAAAATAGCAGACAATATGATGTTATGTCTTCATATGTCTTCATACGTCATATCAAAAGTTTCTTGTTGCGACCTTTAAAAGGAGAAACGGCGGAGGTTCTATAATATACGAGCTCATTAGTGACAAAGAAAATCAATATTTTTATCAGATGAAAAGATTGTTTTGATATCCACAGAAAAACAGTTTGTCTCTTTAATTACGGTTGTTAATGAAACACGTGAACCGGGAAAATAGTTTTATTTACGAATAGAAGATAAAAAGGACAGAAAATCAACTAATAAAAACATGAGAATATACGAAGGAGGTTCTATATTCGTTTGTTTTTGTAAGATATCCGGCCGTACATCACAATTGTTACACATGTGGGCAACCCTACACGTGTAATAATTGTTTAGAAAGACTAAACAATTATTACACGTGTTAGAATTCAATTCCTCACTGCCACTATCGTAAGTGGTGAGAAAAAATCTGACTTACTCCGTGGTTTGGAATCTTTGCATATTTCAAAAGAAACATATTTGTCGAAATTATCCTTTGAAATGAAGAGATACTAGACTACTAAATACTATACTACTGATAGCTATATGGGAATTATTTTTTGTTATATTCCAGGTTGGATTCCTCAGTCAGATATGCATAGCATGCTACAGTATGTTATACCGAATACTGCCGAACACTAGACCTATGTATGCCATGGCTTTGAAAAACTTAGAGCGTTGGAAGGCAAGAGCAGACAAGATTGTCAGAAAACTATCTAAAACAGATACCAAGCTAGAGAAAAGTTCTGACAAAGATTCAGAAACAACTGATGTTATAGATGATTTAGAAGACGAAATTCTTAAACTCGAGATTAAAGAAGAGATAGTACCTGTAGTGGACGTGGTACATGACTCCTTGTCTTGGAACGAAGATGAGGATGAAATAACAGAGAATGAGATGACGAGGGGTGGAATCTGGAAGGACATAGATGGAGCTACCTGGATTGATGAAGAAGGAGTTGTTGTCAGTGGGAATGCTATAAAAGCTATCAAGCAAGAAAATCGAGGGAAACAATGAAAGATGAGAAGTGAACATTTTCAAATATCACAGTGTACCGATTATACCTACATGATATAGTTGAAATTGTAGCTAGTAGTATGACATTCACAATTAAAATAATATGGAATCCAGTGTTTTAATTCCGTGCCTCGGAGAGCACGTAAAGCCGTCAGTGCCGGTTGTAAGACACCTATGACAATCGTTAGTGGTAGTTAGAAACCCAAAAAGCCTGACAACCAGTCTTTCTTTCGAATATCGGTATTGCCCAGAAATTGAGTTGCGGAGGTCTGATGGCAGTCGCTACGTGTAAAATACTGATATTCAGCTGCATTCTGGTTAGACTGGAAGCCGACCCTAATATGGTTGGGGAAAGCCTAGGGGGAAGATAGGAACAACAGTCAACAGTTATTGAATTGATTAGTTAATCAATTCAATAACTGTAGATAAGATATTAATCTAACTAGATTAATATCTTATTAATCTAACTAGATTAATATCTTATCTATGTATATTAAAAGGACGTGTGCGTGAGTGTAATCTTGTATCTATAAGATAATCTTCTCTGCGATCTTGTTTGACGGTGAGGTTGTCACTGTTAGTTGGCTAGCCAGCGTCTCTGCCCTCTTTACATACCATCCCGCCTGTATTCCCCGAAAGGGTAAACAGAGTAGGTAGAGGTGTCCTAATGTGGGTTTACAGTTCGTCAGTACCTATGTTTAAGTCCCATGTAATTAAGGACGAGCCCAATGCCACAACCGAGCACAAAACAAACTGCGAGCAGCTACTGAGAATTGCACAGGAAAACCCAATTACACGACCTGGCAATGGAACCCAGGACTTCGAGCGTACAAATTTAATGAAACCACGTGCAACCGATTTTCCTTCAAGAAATCAAGAAAAAAATACTATGTACAATTTTTTAATCATCATAAATATTTATTTACATTGTTATAAAGTATTTATTCATTTAAGAAGAAAGTATTTTCCAGTATGACTCCTACTTAACAATAAATTAAAAACACCAACAACTTAACTTTAGGTCAACTTGTGAATCCAAAATTTTCCAAAATTTTCTGAATACAAAATTATCGTTTCCTTGTAAAAGATTCATTCATACCATTGACAATGTTAGATAGAATAGATTATATCCATTGGTTGTATTATCCTAAAGTTATTCCACTTTTACCAACGTCTTGACCTTTTACGTCGTAGAATGTCATGAAGAAGCTGAAATAGATATAATTTTTATTAGTTATTGTATTTTGCATTAACAAATGCTTCATCATCAGCTTGTATTCGTCCACTGCTGGACGTAGGCCTCTCCTAGTGAGCGCCACAGAGCCCGATCCTCGGTTTTTCACATTCGTCACTGCCAACTGCCTTCCACAAGTAGTCACTCCACCTGGCCGGCGGGCGTCCCACATTACGCTTGTCTAGACGATGCTTAAAGATTAGAAATTTCAGCGAAAGAAAAATAATCTCAGACAGAATTCAAACCTACGTCCCTTTTTTCTCCGAGTCTTTATGCCTCTCTCAAAGTCTCAAACGCCCACAACGGATCATTATCGCCCACGGGATCGTTGAGGGTCAAATAAAAGACACTGTTTATATTCTTATAAACTATTTTCTGTTTAGGTATTAAATCGAATCGAAATAGCTTCAAAAGAGTGTACAATTTTAAATCATATTTTTAATCATACTTAGTTTGTATTTCTCGCCCCCATATGCCTTTCATTAGTTCGATGCATTGAATTTGCACCTGAATATTTCATCAATGGGATGCCATAGTAAACAACCCACAGGCGGAATTCATGCGCAATGTTTCAATCAAATTGTGAAATAGTCTTTTGGTGGGTGGGTGGGTGTTTCGGAAATCAGTAGCAATTTCAAAGAGCGTAAATTAAAACTGATTCGGACATGTAGAACGTGCGATACAATAAGCGAATGGAATGCAGTAGGATTGCAAGCTCATTAAAATAGTAGCGTTGGGTGATCCGCGCCTTCATTTGTCGCTACCTATTTTCCATTTGCACTGCTTTGTGTCGGTGCATTCTACCATACTTGAATTTAAGCCGCTTATTGATGTAAATATGATGTTCATTGCATACTAAACCATGTACCTATGCAGGGTATAGTATAGGTATTTATTAATGTGTCTACACGTACATTTTTATCCACCTATTTTAAATTCCATGGAGAGGCTAATCCAAACAAATCCAAACTGTTACTGAGATTATTTTTTAAACATGATATTTTGCTCCTCCTGTGAATCAAATACAAGACCGCGCTTGCGACTAGATCATGAGATAGTTTTGCATAATTCAACATAAAAAAGATTATACAAAAATTAAGAATATTTACCGATGCTTGTCAATTCCAAGTTCCTTTTCAATAAATGCGGTGACTTCTTTTATGATTACTTTGTTTTCGGACAACCCTAAGTGGCCTATAGACTCCAGGGTTGCCACCGCAGCGGGCGACGTCGAATCCCCGCCAAACGTGAGCATTACGTCGCCCGAGATCACACAGATGAATTTCTGTATAAATACAATAATTGATGTTTATTATTTGCAGGCATAGAATAAATGATTTTACGACCTAGGGAATATAGGTCAGTATTCTTTGGTTGTGACTAGTTTTGCATAATTAATTTAATTTTAATAGCAATGTCCGAATTATTCAATGTGGAAACACTCACGGTAAAGTGTATAATAATAAGCTTACGCCACGCCACGCCAGTAAGTGACGCTTAGGTGACGTGATTGGAACCTAGTGACGTCATCCACAGTATATCATTGATATGTTTATTTTTACACTTACTTGCTTCTATAATAAAGCAATCTTGAATTAATAATGTTATACAGTTTACTTTTTCAAGTAAATAGCTGGAGAACGCGAGATAATAAAATAATTGGACTGGTAAATAAAAAAAAACCATTAAATTATCTAATCTATCTCACTAGAATGAAAACTGTCACACATTGTGATCACAGTCTTACGAATATTAGACGTCAATTTATGGCAACACTCATTTTGGTGTCGGCGGGTCTTGGCAAGAAAACACATGGCGTATTTTTATGTTTTATACCATGGAAAACCTGACCTGACGCTGACGTTATTCAAAATAACGACTTTTAAATCCACTTTTTATCTAGTAGTGTATAAAAAAGTAAATTTAAAGTCGTTATTTTGAATAAACGTCAGATCTAATTATAAATAAATGGAATGAAGTTAGGTTCCTAGCCCATATTTTACCTCGTCATTTTCCTCACAGCTGCATGTGCTTGTGGAGAGACAAGTGGTATTTTAATAATGTTCTCTACACAATTATGCGAAACACATACTAAAGATATTGACTATTAAAGTTAGGGTGTGGAATTCGAAGCACTCGTGCGCGAGGAGTCAATAGCTGGAAATACTGCGTACACTTTCAGGTATTTACCAAGTTTCCAGTCAATCCTTTACACTACGCTGTACACGTACTTAGCAGATTTAAACGGAGAAGTTATTTATAAAATTCAGTGTTAGAGTGCATACAATTTTATAGGTAGCAAAACTAGCACTTGGCGCGGAAGTGTATCGCTTATAGGTTCATGCTATATTAATAGACTTAAAAAAAAGTTTGGTTCTCAATTTGTCTGCAAAGCGCATTATCATTATGTTCCTGTGGGGTCGGCGCAGCCTATCCTTTTCTTCCATTCATCCCCGTTAGCCGTCACGAGCTCATTCAATCCCTTTTCCTTGTCTGCAAAGCGCATATAGTTACATAATTGTATAATTATGTGTACAAATTGGTACATATATCTACTAGTGTAGGTTCCTGCCCGTACAACGTTCTGCTTAAAGAACCGTCTGACCATTTCTATCTGGTAGATTGGTTCCTTAAGCCCCCGTTACACTAGGAGAGTTTCATATGCGTGTATCGCCCTACAAATACGCCGGGCGAGTCTCGCCTTCGACACTCGAATCCGATTATCGCATGAGTGATACGGTTACGATGATCGCATAAGTGACAGTTTTGGTTATAGTGTAAATACCATAGGAGAGAATCGCATGGAGAGGTTCGCATACGATTTTTCGGCGCTCGCATTCGAAAAATACTCCTAGTGTAAGGGGGCGTCCATAAATTACGTGAGGTGTTTTTTTAAACTTTCTATCCCTCCCTCCCCCCCTGGTGAGATGTCGTCAGATTTTATTCAACCCCCTCCCCCATCCCCCAATCTCACGTGAGATTTTTCAAAATGTGGGTTTCTTTACGTAAGAATTACCGTTTACCCGTTGGATTGTTATTGTAAGAAATGCTTCGTGCTTTTATTTACAACTAGTTAAGACTAGTAATCAATATTGCTGAAAGTTTAATTATAAGTGTAATAAAAATAGTATATTTTTTTTGTTTCAATGAGAAAAAAAATTGCGTGATATTTGCCGAGACCCCCCTCTCTCTAACGTAAGATTAGATGAGATTTGACTCGACGCCCTCCCCCCCTTAAACATCTCACGTATTTTATGAACGCCCCCTAACGGCGACTTTAGGATATCGGATTGGGTTTAAAGAAAGAAAAAAATATATACATACATAGATACCATCACGCCAGTATTCCCGGATTTAAGCAGCGATGTATTAACGTAGACCCATATTTCGCCGGTATATTTCGGTCCTATGTAATAGAGGGCGAGTCGAGAACAAATCCAAACTTCTAATTGCAAAGAGCCTGAGAGCCTCAAGCAGTCGCGCTTTCGACCACTAATTTTACAAGGCAGTTGAAAAGTATGAAAGTACTTATACAATTTGTGTAAGTTAATTGTAAATTTATTTTTAATTTGTATTGGTTTTCCGAAAAATAAATAACACAAAAGTGCAACACAGTAATCTGTGTATCGAAAATGTAATTTTAAACGATCAAGAATTTTATCGGTAATGAGTTGTTCCCGAGAAACGTGCCAATTAACGAGCAACGAGGTGCTCAAAATTATTACGCTCCGTTAAAATGATATGGGAATTCCATTTTGGAAGTATATTTATTTTACACTAGCTTTTACCCTCACGTTGAAATGGAAAGAATATAATAACAAACTATGATCTGTAGTCTCTATCGGTCTACATAAAACGGAGAGGTTAAGCTATCTCAAGATCTATTCAACACTTATACAACATTCAAGTAGTTTTTGTGGCAACGTAAACGGACAATAATTCCAAAAATCACTTTTTTGGGTATCCGTGACGTTTAAGTACTTTAACTGACTTATTTTTTTAAATATGTTCAATATACAGACACAGTTCATTTGTTTTTTGTTGTTGTTAATACTGGTCGTAAAATGTCCCTTTGGCAAAATGTCTCTTTTGCAAAATGTCTCTTCCTCAAAATGTCGCGTTCTCATATTGCCTCTTTCGCAAAATGTCGCGATAGATATAATTATGTAGGTACTTACATAAAAAAATTAAAATCAGTATTATTAACTATTTACTGTATATAATAATGTAGGTACATAAAAAATAAATATAAAAATCAAACTAAAATTTGAGTTATTAAAGGGAACAAATCATACGTTGAGTCGGAAAAAATATCACATAGGTTTATAAATGTAAGGACCTGTTTCACCACCTCTGGATAGACGCTAACTGCCGAATAAATTAAAATAAGGAACCTAATTTGTATGAAATTATCTGTCAGCAAATTTACAGGGAACTTATCAGTATGCTGTGAAACAAACAAGCCCTCATTGTTCCTTATTTTAGATCTCCGGTTACCGCTAGATTATTTCCACATAAAATCAGAGACGGGAGCGTGTATCATTCACAAGGTTCCCGGTAGTGGTTGTGGGGGTTAAATTTGCAGAATAGAAACGTACACGAGGTTGGTCATTTATATATATATTATATATACATATAATAGCGTATAGCTGTCCACTGCTGGGCTCTCCCAAAGACCTCTTAATCTACATTAAATTCAAATTGGCACAAAATTTTAGCGATTTCAGCCGTAGGTCAAAATTCTAGAAACATAATCCATTATTTTGAAAGCATCGACTTGCGAAAATTGAAAAAAAAAGGCACTATTTTTGTTATTTTGGCCCAGGTCAGCTAAAATCGCTACCTACTATCGATAAATATATTATCAGTGGGTACTTACCTCAACTGGTTTATTCACAACTTTTGACAACAACGGTAGAATTTTATTAACAAAATCACACGGAATACTGCATCTCGGTAAATTGGTTAAAATTTTTAAACAAGGCATTTTCGACGGTGAATTTATTTTGAGTTAAAGAAACAACTGATTGCCGCGCCACTACCAGTGATGACTGATAAAATTGTTATCAGTTCGTATTACTTCAAGTGCACAGGTTTATCAGTCATTATTCAGGGTCATATTAATTACTTCACTAGTCTAGTGGACGTAACTGCGACTGCCGAATTATAGGTTTGATTCCCTGGCCGAGTAAGGTTATTTCTGGAAATAGTCCGGCAAAACAAGTAATTTTTAGAGCGAGTCTTTAGCTCATTATGACGATCCTATCATAAAATACGCATCCTTTCTTCCTTGCTAATATTATAAATGCGAAAATATCTCTGTCTGTCTGTCGCGCTTTCACGCTAAAACTACTGAACCGATTTAAATTAAACTGGTACACAGACTGGTCTAGAGCCTGAAAAAGGAAATAGGCTACTTTTTAATGCGAAAAAGGGCTGTAAGGGGTTGAAATAGGGGATGAAAGTTATATGGAATGCCCAGACCATGCAGGCGTAGCCTCTGGCGGAAAGCTAGTTACTTATATACTTTCCAACCACAGCAAAATTTCATTTCAATCTCTTCGAACCTTTTTTTCAATGTTTCTCAAGTAAATCCATTCCTATCAAAATGTATTTATAACTAGAAATTATGAATTTTCTGATTTTTCCCGTAAATTATGCTGTTTTTCTTTGCTTCTTGCCAAATTTCATGTTTTAAAACTCTACAAGTACTTCCCCGTAGAGTTTTTCTTAAAGCACCAAGGGACCATAGACCTACGTATTTGGTATTAGTTTCAACGTGATATTCTTTTATTTCAACGCATTTGTGAGTAAAAGGGTGCTAACAGACAGATAGAACAAAGTGATCCTGTATGGTCCTTTTGAGGAACGGACCCCTAAAAACAAATCTGTATGAACAACAAAACATTTTAACTGTACTCTGAAACTAAACAGAAAACAGAGTTGTATACCAATATAGAGCACAAACAAGCTCCCTAAAATCGCGACTAAAATGCATGCAAACAATAGCTAGAATTTAAAAATTGTTCGTTATACGAGTAGTTAGAATTATTTTTTATATGGAGAGCAAAATTGAAAAAGTTACCAGGAATATTAATTCAAAAATGAAAAATATGAATGTCCTTTTTTTTGGGACCTTGCATGACTTATTTACGTCGGTAATATTGTCTGTCGGACCTGTTAGTTACGTGAAAAACGTTTTACATTGTACATTGCTTCTACTTTGTTCGAGGAATCCTTTCTTCAAAGCCAGTCTTTGAGAAATAAGTACATAATTACCTATACAATGTGCACTGTACCATAATCTACGTATAATATCAACATACGCACTTTAAGGAGGGCGATATACACTGGATTTAAGATAAGTACCTATTTTTAGGTAAAACAATGTTAAATCATTTTATTCACATAATCGGACAATGCTTTCACGAACAATTCGACCCTACTAACATTCATATTAAAATAATGACTTGTTAAGAGTAAAAAATTAGCCGTAGGAGATCAAAATGCAATGTAGGTAACGAATAATAAATTATTAAATATTTTTACGGTACGCGTTTTGTCTGAATATAGACACTGACATTTGACAGATGTCATACGAATAGTGATGCAATTAATTATACCTACACTTTGACATTGTTAGAATTGTCGATATCGGCACCAATTGCCATAAATAAATAACAAGAAGAATTATACCTAAACCGGTACTGTTTTTTACTATTAGACGTCGACCTACAATTATCTGAATCAATAGAAGTAATACATCTCTTAGTTATTAGTCAAAGGAAAGAAAACACGCTAAGCAATATTCATAATTATGTAGTATCTATTTTTAACAAAAATTTGCTACTTACTTACGATTCTAGTAGGCTGCACAGCTGTTCAGTAAACCATTTTGTATGTGACATTTAACTTAAATAAAATTAGTATGAAAACAAACAAACTTTGTACCGACAACAAATTCGTTTTACTTCTCTATAAAAGTCATTCGAAAAGTGACGCTGACTGACCGTCATATGGAACACAGGTATTTTTTAAGTGATTGATAGTGATTCTATGTTTTTCGCGATGAAAGTTTTCTCTTACTGATAATAACAGTATAGTGCTCTGAAATCTGAAATCTTTCTGACGCCACAGTGGAAAGCTTTATGGTGAAAAATTTCCTGTACCTGTATATCTCTTTTCCGAAGGGAAAAATCCGAAACTTTATTACAAATAACATTTAACAGGTAGGCGAATCCAATTATTCGGAAATGTTACAGAATTCATATTCGTTACAACACTACAGTATAAAAATATAATTACTATTGTCTTTGTGCTACAATATATAAGTTAAATGAGGTTTTATTTGTTTGAGGTTTTATTTATTTAACAAATTGGTTTTATAGAATATGCTTTTGTCAAAGGGAACTGTAATAATTTTTCAGTATTTATAATCTAAGTACTATTTTGATTGGGTAACAAAATGTTTTCAAGAATTCATGTAGTCATCTTCAACTTTTTAAAACACTGTTGGGTACTGGTGGTCTTTTAGAATAAGAATAATTATAGGCTATAGTCTATTACGTTTAACTAGTGCGGGTTAATACAAAGAATCAAAGGGGACAAGAAAAGAAAAAAAACTTTCCTATGAACAAAAATATCTATCTAGATTTCATCTGAGCTCTGTGTCCTAAGTAGAAAAATCCAGCTGTCGCTCAACTCTCGCGACGGCAGACCCATCATAGAATTTTCCTTTTAAATCGGAGACGTAAACAATTTTTCTTTGTTTACAAACAACACTATAACAATAGAGATCAGAGACTGACCGTCAGACAAAAGCTGCATTAGGGTTGTCACTTAAACCAGACGGGGGTTTAAGTTACACGTATTTCATCCTACGCACATTAGATGAGAGGCATTGTTTTATTAGATCTAGGGGGGCTAGTTCAAGAAGGGGTGAGTGCTATCCTTTGCCGTCTCAATCCAGTTTCTGCCTGCAATTGCTACCTCGTGCATGGTCGTTCTCGACCTCTATTTACTTGTAGTCCCTTCTATGTTGTTGTATAACTCTCGCAAGTTGATAATGGGCTTGAACCTTGTCTAATTAACCTTAAAGTGACGTCATCCGCCGTACTTGTCGGCTAGTCGTGCTAACGCGTACTGAGAGCGGTTACGTCATTTTTACGTCACCAAGATGGCCGCCAGGCACATTATTAATTTGCGGGGCTAGTAGTAGATGACCATCTTCCGTCGTGTATCTTGGTAGATGGCCAGCCTCCAGCCCATTCCCATTTTAATGACTGCGTAAAAAAATAAATATACCCATAAGGTATATTTATTTTTTTGCGAATGTCGATAGCTTGCACTCTGTCTCTTAATGTGATTTTTAGGCAGCTTCTCTCTATCGCTCGTTGTGTGGCTTGAATATCCGTCTAGGACTATTTATCGAAGGACCATGCTTGGCAGTATCGCCGAGTCTATAATAATTTACTTTAATTTCATTCTCCTTCATAAGTCCCACTTTTTTTAACCCTACAACTACATAGTTTGTCTTTTCAAAAGTGCCTATTTATGTATGTTGGTCTATTTTAAATAATATTTTGTGTTTTACTATTTTAACATAAGTTAACTGTGCTTCATTGTCTGTTAAGTGAAGCTTGTCTGAGCTTAGAATAAGAGGGTTTGTTGCCAAACAAATCGATTCTCCAACAACCTTGAACTTCGGGCCATTCATTATATTACCCTAGTTACCTTGACTCGAGGTATCAGTGTCGCGAGGGAGAAGCCCTCGACGTAGGGACGAGACGCCCTGTGGCGGGCCCTTGACGAGAGGAAGTTTTAGCATCATTTATATTTATATCAGGTTCATTGAACCGTAACTAACTTTCAAGGTGAATATCGTGTCTAATGTGAGTCGAATTCCTTTCTTATTCACATTGTATAGGTGTTGAAGTTGCTAAAACCCAGCAACTCAATTTCTGTGCAATATCAATATCGACATCGACAATAAGTTGTTAGGTTTATTAGCATTCTGACTACCTCTAACGCTCTCTGAGGCACTGGTAATTCTTCCACAAACTGAGAGATCGATTGGTCAACCAACCACGTCCAATGACAATTCTGGGACTAAGTGCGGAAACCAAAGACATTCACAGAAGTGGGTTTCCATTATAGTAGTGATTGGTCAACAAACACTGCGAGCGCAAAACATAATATATAAAAGATGGTCTAAGTTAAACCCAGAATAAAACTTTAATCATCACTTCCTAGCACAGCAATTACTGAGATGGTTTCCTTGCTACACATAATATTATTAAGTTAAATTTAAGCTAAGTTTAAGCTTAAGTTTTTTTATGTATATTTATTGTGTTATGTACTATGAAGGTTATGTGTGGCAAAATGAATGGTTTAAATGGTTTTAGTATGACAAATAGCGATGGGCTATTTTAAAACCGGGGTTTTTCTTAAAACATCTTTTTGCAATAACGGTCTTTATGTCTACACTACTAAGCCAATAAAACGATATTTTATAACATGTTAAGTATGGCCTTTACACGCACAAATGCACTTAATATCAAAACGATTTTCAAAGGTTATGGAAATTTATAAGGACGCTAATGCCTGAGTGCACTCACACGATTTTCGAATTTTCAATTGTCAAAGAAATTTATTGAAAAATATGGAAGCTGCTTTGATCCACGTAGGGTTGTGTATCATATCATGTTTTAGAATGAAACTCCTTTTCCACAAATACAACAGCAGGATATTAGAGATGGTAAGGTTACAAGGGAAGTGTGTTGTGGGAAGTGTTGGCTGGGATGAAAAAGATTCACTTATCCGCGCCATCATCATCATCATCGCAGCCAAATGAGGTCCACTGCTGGCCAAAGGCCTCCCTCATAGACGTCCAGCGGGACAGGTCGTATGTCGCCTGCATCCAACGACTCCCAGCGACCTTTACGCTTACCGCCAACCCTAAGTAAATTAGGATGACGGCGGGTGTCTAAATATTCAGGATATATGGCAATGCGGTCGTAGCTACGCCACTCTCACTCTTAAAAAAACAGGATATCGAGTGTCACCACAAAGGGCCTAGTTGAAAACCAGCGTCGGGTTAACCTGCCCGACACATGCTGAACTGGGACCGTTTGACGCAGTGCCGACAATTATGAAATATTTTTTTCTTAATTGTTATTGTACTGTATCAAATAAAATTTTCTTTCTTTATTTCTTTCTTTCTTTATTTCTTTCTTTCTGTCTTTATCTTTCTTTCTTTCTTTCTGTCTTTATTTATTTTTCTATCTTTATTTCTTTCTTTCTGTCTTTATCTTTCTTTCTTTCTTTCTGTCTTTATTTATTTTTCTTTCTGTCTTTATTTTTCTTTCTTTCTTTCTTTCTTTCTTTCTTTCTTTCTTGGCTAGGCTACTGAGCTGCTAGGCTATCGAGACTGCTAGGCTAACGAGATAGTCAGGAACCTATGTATGTATACAAATCGTCAACATGATTTATGAATGTTATAATACATTTTTTATGTAACGATGCCACGAGATTGAGCCTAATGTTACACAATAAATCGTTAATCTCTGATGGGCGGTGTGGGTATGTAGCTTTGCATGCGCCGGCGCAAGTTACGGGTTTGATTCACAAGTTTGAGAAAGTGTATAATATATTTAAAAAATATTGTTAACTATCGGGTTTTATGCGGCTGCCAGCTATAAAATAGTGAACGAACGAATTTAAATTAAATATTTTAACATTTTACATGCTTCTTTGGAGTATTAAGCTATATAGCTTATCGCAATTAACAATAGTTAATCACGAACTAGCTGACCTGGCGAACTTCATACCGCAAATAAAAATTATCTATTTTATATTTTCTTACCTTTTAACTTATATCCAAACGTCTTGTCAATAGCTAATCTAGCTAAGAATAAATGAATATCCATAGATTATACAATTACTTTTTAAACCTAGGATAAATAAATACACTACCTATACAATAAACACCTACAAAATATTTTATGGTTCCTTGGACTTCGAATTTCAATGAAATTTCATAATCAAAATTATATCGGTTTAGCCGTTCTTGAGTTTTTGTGAGACTAATAAACGTCAATTCATTTTTATTTATTTAGATTTATAAAAAATCTAGCGATCTACCTCGGCTTCGCACGGGTCCAATGTAAATTCTTCGTAATGTACAACCTTAGTCTTGAACCACTTCTATAAATTGCTTAAAACTGCATTAAAACCCGTTGTTTAGTTTAAAATAAGTAATGGATGGATGGATGGATGCCGCAATCAATGATGGCTTCCTACTGGGCTCAAACTATAAATAACACGATTTACCATTGACAAGAATAAGAAGTTTAAAATATTTAAGCGCGCAAACAACGGGAGCAATTTTGTTTTAAACTATATATTATAATAAGTGAATATTTATTTGCCTATATCTACGTGGGTAGGTATGTATGTCATGTAATATAATAGCTTTCAAAGGAAGCAAAATATTCACGTTTTTATTTTAACAGTAGTAATCTCGCTCTCATCAAAGCAGCTCGGAAGTACAAACATGACTCTTCAAAATAAATATAAAACATGATACAAAAAAGTTTACGCCTGTCAAATATTTTTTAGCAATCAGTAAGTTGATGAATTTTACTTATTGCTACAAAATATTTGTTAGGCGTTATTTTTTATCGTAGGAATGAATTTTAGTGTAGTTACTTTTCTAGATACACTCACGCCTTTCTCCCACAGGGGTAGGCAGAAACTAGAGACTCTTGCATACTTCTTTTGCTTCCTCCACGTTCATAAATTCAAATTCAAATCATTTATTTGCAATAAATACGGTACATAGAATGGTGTTACATGAAAATACATGCTATAGCAGGTGTTACATGAATATAGCATGCAAATTTTACTTTAATACTATTAGGAATTATGGCCGAATATATTATTACATTTAAAAAAATCCAGGAACTTAAGATACATTCAGGCAACGAGGTTACGCTTAAAATATAATACATCTCATAATACTACTCCGAATAATTTAAAATTCGTAAAAAATACATCTTATCATAAGTACAGTTCGCGCCAAACTTATTGTCCGGGTTGAAGTTGGCGCTAGCTAACTTTAACCCAGCCGTAAAAATCGGAGAAAGAAAAATATTGGATTAGAATAATTTATAACGACAGATTACGAATTGAGCTTTCGTTTTTATTTATAACAATCTAATATTTTTCTTTCTCCGATTTTTACGGCCGGGTTAAAGTTAACTAACGCCAACTTCAACCCGGACAATAAGTTTGGCGCGAACTATACTACTAGTTCCACACACCTGACCTATATAAATGTGCTCACTAATAAGGTCGATAAGTCTTTCTAGGGCGGCCCTCCCTGTGCTTCCCCTGACATTTGCCTCCTAAATGAAATTATCTGCCAAGTAATTTAACAGGAACTTATCAGAATGTAGGGAAACAGGCCTTAATACTATTAGGTACCTACTCGCCGTTGATAACTTGGTGTATAGGTTTTGGATCGCTTTCGGATTTTACATAGAAAACAAAAATGTATGAGTTGCCAATATCTTAAACAATAAAGGTGGCTGTAACTCTACCATGAGTTTTATCAAATTGTTTCGATAGGTTTTTTACGCATCGAAACGCTGTAATCTCATAGTTTTAGTTCCTTATGTAATTGCTAGAGGCGCTGCGAGGGTTTTCCAAACAAATATTTTACGTTGTCGCTAGAGAATTGAGTGAGAAAAACTCATGGTCGAGGCACAGAACCAACCGCTCCTTAATGTTGCAATCTTTCGAATCGAGTCGAGTCGAGTCTATGTCTGACTAGCGCACCGAGGCTTTCGTGCAAACTTGAAAGAAGATAGTCTGTCCATCAAGGGAATCGAGTCTGGAAGATTTTAGTTTCGTGTCAGTTTGTAGACCGAATCAAACCCTGGGTTTACGACCTACCTAACTAAAGAAGTAATTTACAATTATTAGAATATCTATCATTATAGCGTCTAAAGGTCTCTATTTATTTATGATATTTCTAGTTGCCATTTATGGAGATAAGAAATATCTTATTGATTTTCAGAAAAATGTTTTAGGTATCAAATTATACTACCTAATTACCTATTACCTAAAACATTTTTCTGAAAATCCATTTTGTGATAAACGCAATAAAAACGAATATTCGAATGTTTCGCAATTAAGAATATCAATTTCCAAACCAACTACGGGCTGAATGAAACTGAAATATGAGGATAGTTTTGAATTTGCAAGGTTTCGCCTTCGCCTCGCGAATTTATAACTTGTTGATAGTCCGGCTCTCTGTTTGCGGTATTTCATCGCTGGATACAGCGAAACACTAATTGAGATTGATAAATCTCAATTTGTTTTTACCGCAGTATTATTTTACTCCTCGGAATGAGTGCAGTTGTATGTTGCACGTACATATTTAAACTAGCTGTTCCCCGCGGTGCTACTCACGTTCATCTATTTTCCCAATCACGTGGGAATTTCCCAAAAGCCTTTCTTTATTCTTATATATATCGATGGATGGATGATGGATCGATCAATAATGGCTAACTACATTATTTTTCATGAAAGGCAGGTAGTAAGTATTTAATTTGATTGCAATTATATTTGAGACACGGAGAGTTTCCTATTTGTTAAAAAATTACACAAATCCATAAACTGACGGCAGTAAGCAGTGGCGTAGCACGGGTCACTAGCACCCGGTGCGGGTCCCGAATTTGCCGACCTTTCACTTTTTAAATGAACAATAAAAAAATGTAGGACATGATAAAACTAAACTGAAAGTAAAGTCAATAAGTTTCCTAAATAATAGTTATTGGAGAACGTTGCATAACAATGCAGCATAGATTTATGGGAACAACATCAAAAAATTTACGAGATTTCTGACTACCAGTGAAATGCCGCCCCCGCCAAAATGCCGCCCCTGCCAAAGTGCCGCCCGGTGCCGACCGCACCCGCCGCCCTCCCTCCCATGCTACGCCACTGGCAGTAAGCTCCGGTTATGATGATGAAATTATATTTATTTCTAGTTAATAGATCATTTTACAAGTCCTAACATTTTTTTAATAAGTAATTTTAAAATAAACGGCCTCTGAGAAGTGAGACCGAAACAAAATCAGAGAATCATGTTCTCTTAAAGTCCAGACAATCATAGTATATATTCATGATTGCAGTGTAAAATGTTAAATACACGAGCCCCTATAATACAAGGCCAAAATAATTAACACCTATAATATCAGGTAACGCGACAAAAAAGTAAGTATATAAAAGACACACGATAATTTTATCTCTATAGATTATATCACTTAATTTGACACAAGAACAATGGACAATGTTTAAAGTTTTAATTGTTAACGTGTTTAATATGATTTGTGGATAATTTTCAGTAATGTATGACGACAAGTAAGTCTTCCTGTTGTATTTTTAGCATACCATTTAATTACGATTGTGTTCCGTAAAAGTGAATGAAAAAACCGGTCAAGCGCGAGTCGGACATGGGTTTCGTACCATTTTTAATTAATATTAATAAAATTAGTATAAATAAATACTGAAATTTCATATACGTCCCGTATCTCATGAATCGTGATTATGTAAAGAGTTGAAATTTGACAGACAGACGGACGGACGGACTATCGGATGGACAGCGGAGGCTTAGTAATAATAGGGTCACGTTGGACCCGGGTACTGAACTCTCCACCACACCACACCACTCCAATGCAACTTATAGTATAGTGCTGTAAGCTATAGGAACTGGTGTACTGTGGGTGTGTACATCATTAGTACACCTCTGTTTAACCCTTCGGGGAATACAAGCTTGATGGTATGTTATGTTAATTATTATTTGTTAAATATTTGACCGAATACCCTGATAACGAAATTGCTACAAAGAATTTTATAGAAAACCTAATAAAATTTTCGCGATCCGGGAATTGAACGCATAGCCTCTAGTTAGCAGTCACGTTACGATTACAAAACCAATTACTGAGCTCGTGATACATAACCCAAATACTAATTAAATATTGCATTATAATGAACAAATTATGTCAATCCATATAATCAGTGGAATCTAGAAAACTGCTCGACCGTATTCTATAGAACTTTCACTTGAAGATTACTCCTTCCTGGTTAGCATCACGCTTGCCACTTATGGGGGTCAACGCTTGTTTAAAAGGCAGGATTTCCTGTGGAAACCAGTCGTCGCTCACGTCTTACTTGGCCTATGACCTTAGGGTCTTTGTGAAAGGCAGGATTATTCAATTGAGACTGGATTGTTTACATTATACCTAGATAAATATAAAGAAAGAAACTGACTGACCGACTGACTCAATCAACGCAAAGCTGAGTGTACTAAGAAAGGGATTTTGGGAAATTCCCATGTGTTTGGGACAAATTGGATGAACGCGAGTGACACCATGGAGAACAGACTAGTTAGGTATTATAGTTTCTTCCTGTTTCTCCTTGTTTTAGAGTTTCGTCCCGCATTAAACATATTTGAGCTATATTTTATTCCTGTTTCGTCTCGATTTATTATTTTATTTTTGTTGTGATCCACTTTTTGTACCTGATTTGTATCGAGTAGTGAGTAAGGTAATGTATTTTACAGCATGTTTTGTACTAGCAGCTTATAAATATTTTAACTTATCCTCTCTTTTTATTACAAGCTTTTATTTAACTTGCTTTGTTAGTATGTTTAGATCAAAATTTTATCTGTAGCTCGCATATTTTTGATGAGTTAACTAATATAGTCACAGAAAAGAAGGTCATCAAAAGTCCATACAACTCAGCCCAAATTGTACCGGCGGTACACGTCAGCTGTCAAGTTGATAGTTTTTAACATGTTTTTACCATGAAATCACTACAAAACTGATAATAATCTGCCGCAATGGCATGCGGTTGACATTCCGAAACTGACACTGACAGTTTTTACTATGAAATCATTACTAAAAAGATAATAGTGAGCCAAAGTGGCATGATTTTTCTCAAATTAAGTTTTTTCTCATCATTAAAAAAAAGTACGACTACAGTTTTAACCAGCGTAATACAGAGTATTTTTTCCAATAGTTGTACCTTCGGTACCTCATTTGGACCGATTTCGATGACCTCCTTTCAGGAAAACACAAAGGCTACGGCTAATGGTTAATTAATATTCAGAAACGATCGGCCCTGATCAATTCTGATGAGACCAGACTTCGGATAGGCGACTGGTCACTGGAGCACTGGAGTATTGGAGTTTTACTAAGCCGTTACCACTTACCAAGCAACAGCTATTACAAAAATATTACAGAATTGCAATGCGCCACGCGGTACAGACGGAGTATGCTACATGTACAATTTAAGCTAATTCGCGAACGGAGCTCATAAAATCCATGTAACGAAACCATATCGACTTCTAATTCGACGCCAACACCATCTAGTTAGGCATTTCGCAACTTTGCCTATAACAAATTAAATTCTAAATTTAAATTATTTGTTTTCAAATGATGAAACTTTGCTCCGTTTGATTAGTTATTTATGTGTTTTGTTTTTCTATAGTAAAGTTGTGTTAAATTAATTAATAAGTTAATACCACCGTATTAATTGGTACCTAGGTTCCACAACTTTTCGTTTTCAAAAGTTTTACTGACGATGAATCTGCGTTCTTTTTTAACCGACGAAAAACCGTAGGACCTCCTGTTCGACTGTTCATAAAATATTTTTATGATCAATATTCGATTGAACGATTAATTCTCAAATCAAACAGTGTTTGGTCGCGAACTTCCTCGTAGCTCGATAGATGGCAGTGTACCGCCGGCTAGATCGCGGTGTTAAGATTCTCCGCGGATAGTATATAAGACAACGGTTATGATTTTCGCGCTTTTAGATTTTTTTTACTGTATGGAGGCAGCGGTGCTTTGTCTTGTTAAAGTTTTGAGACTGTCTGAGTCAAAAACTATATCGTCAGACTAAAAAAATACGTCGATTTATGTTTCCTTTTCTTTGACAGTTATTCGGTAGTTTAACACAGAAGGTGATTGGGATTTTCTACTACATTCTCAGATACAGTTCACATGCATTTTTAAGTTTAACCCCCGACCGACGCAAAAACGTCAGGTGTTATAAGATGTGTGTTTGTGTCTGTCTATCTGTGGCATCGCGTAGCTCCCGAACGGATGAACCGATTTTTATTTTATTTTTTTTGTTTGAAAGGTCAATTAATCAGGAGTGTTCTTAGCTGTTTATATAAAAATAAGCCCAAGATGGCCGCCGCCACAGAATGGCAGATTACATATTTTTTCACAACTTCCTCAACATGGGTATCAAATTAAAGGGCTTGACTAGTAGAATACTTATACTATGATACATTTCAAATCCAAGATGGCCACCACAAAATGTCGAATTTAATTTTTTTTTCATTGTGTCGGGGTACTTATTTAAAAAAAATTAATTTAGTTATAATGTGGTTATAGGCTTGCCCTCTTGTTATACAAGCGACCCGCGAACCATGGTGTACTAGTACATTATCTCATGGCAATGGCTTATTTGTTTTTTGAGGGCATGAGTCCGAGATACCCTGCCTCCCACAGAAAACCGGATGGTGACACGGCGACAATGGCGAGGTGATCACCTCATAAATAATTCTGCAGTTGCTGTAAGGATAGTTAGCGTCCTTGTACTCGCGTAATAGTATGTTTAAATCATTAGTCATTTGATTAAGTAATCACCGATGACAAACATGCTTACACAATTATGATTAACAAATTTTTAGACCGCCTCAATTTATATTTACTTATTTCAATGTGTTAAATCATCCAAAAAATAATCATCTTGCATCACATCGAATTATATTTGAATAATGGGAGAAAATAGGACGGATTGGACGTACGTACGTACGTATTGGGTTCGAAACTCGAAAAGTTGCATTTTGAATTTGACATTCGAATCCACAAACGAATAGAAACAAAATGTATTGACGTTGACAGCCCGACTTGTCAAAAGCTTGTGTCATTTCCATGCATTTTGTTTCTATTCGTTTTTCGATTCGAATGTTAAATTGCAACTGGTTCCGCCATCGCCAGTATCTGTCTAAAACTGTGAGGATTGGAAGGATGGTACGGAACAATTTATCACGTATTTTTTTCATTTGCTCAAAATATACAAATCAGCATTATACAACATGTATCAAAGGAATATCCTAGGAATAGATAGAGGGGGCTCAAAACAACAATACCTATAGATAACAACAACAGTAATAACAATAAAGTTATTGAGTTTTGAGTTATGATACTAGATGAACTAATATATCCACATTTTAGAATGATCTTTTGAAAAGCAATATTTGTAGATCAAATTGACATTGAAATGGCGATACTATTGCTTTCAAAGCTCAGGAGTTGAGTGATTCAATTATGACCGCGAGTCATGTAGGTACCATAAATTTCATCTATCGAGAATGTAAGCGAGTTGTAAGTAAGTGATAATAGCACCGAATATAGAGCACAAACGCGTTAAAGTGAATTCAAATTTGGATGTGGTTCCAAATTTGAATTCACTCATTCATTCTCATTGTCGATTTGGCCTTCTTACTAACATTTTTGACACACATGATTGTAAAAGAAGTTTCTATGTCATTTGGAACCTCTTTACCATATTTTAGACCAGCGCTAAATTGGGTACAAGTGTGGCCCAAAGCTAGTGAATTCCGTATTCCCTATTAGACCCATGACCCTTACTATTATTGTTCTTTTTTAATTTAAGAGCTCAGCTAGCAATCGAAACTGTTTCCTCCACTTGTTCTATTGAACTTCATCTAGCATTCAAAAAACACTTTATTTGTGCGTGAAGGTTACTAACAGAACAGTTCCATTAAGGCCTTAACAACAGTGAAATGCCCAAATTCTTGGGTATTCAATTAAGATTGTTTCAATAACTGTTCATTTAATCTGTACACAAAAAATATATGTGATAGATAAGGATTCGATAAATTTTTTCACTTGAAAAAAATTGTAATTCCGCCAACCACTTTTTGGAAAAAAAATCACCAAAGACTACCTATTTTTGTCAGAATTTTCAAATTGTTTGCTAAACGGCTGAAGCTACTTACTTCGCTTTTTCATACAAAAATAGGTCTTCAAAATATCAATGTTTTCACTTGAAAGTATTATTTTTATTTTGCATTTTACTAGTCAAAATATTCATTTTCCTCGAAATTGAGTCTATCCATGCGAGCGTTCCCTGCTCCTTCACCCGCGCAGTCCGTCTCCGGACGTTGTCGAGGGTGGACCGCGCGTCGGTGTTTGAGCGACTATTTTAAAATACATTTTAAGTTTTGAAGGCTTTATACTTATTGATAAATATTTATATTAACAGAAATGCTTAGTTTAGTTAATATTTATATATTGCTGGCTGTAAATATTTTTTTCTAAACAAATTCATTTTTTAAGTGCATAAAGAGTAAGATTGCAGAGTGGTAGATCTGATATGTATTGCTCCGCACTTTAGGCATAAAAATATTACTACGCCACTCGCCTTGTTGGCGACTGGCTGGCAACAGTTCTGTTTTTGATAGTTTTTATTTTTGATATTTGATTGTATTGTTTTTTGTGCTGTCAGTCCGTTATTGTGAAATAAAATACTTCCAGTGCTACTAAATTTCTCTTAAATTACCACCATAGTTTGATTTTCTTCATCAGTCCACTTCTCTCACGAACACGCCTTATTCTTATTTAAAAGTAATTTTTTATATCTTTTTGTATTTTTTAAGCATTTTCCATGCTAAGATTACAAGTTATTTTTAATGAAGGAAAAAATCGGCTGGCGTTCAGGATTCGAACCTGCGTCTTCTGGTTCGGTACACCAGACGCTTTAACCGCTAAGCTATCGCGAGCCCCGCTCGCCTGTCAAAGTAATTTTATAGTTACTTACCGCAGGTACTTATCGTAAATGTTTATCGAGTTTTGATTTATTTAGGTATGGTTATTCAAAAAACCACATAGGCATTAATTGTAAAGGTAAATAAGGGTATCAAATCCTAATGTTCCTTAGATGGGATTACAAAAATTGCATTATTTCTTTAATCCAATACGGGGGACATATTTTTGAAATTTTGAATTATGATATAGGTATCAAATTCAAGGTTCTTTAGGGAGCTGATTATGAAAATAAGCTTTATTCTAAAATTTAAGATGGCGGATATTGTTTTTTTATTTTTTATGATATTTTAAGATTCTTCAGGGCGCTGATGATTATGATTATAATATAATATTGATATCAAATTCGTGGTTTCTTGGGATGCTGATTACGAAAATGGCATAAGTTTTTGAATATAAAATGGCGGACATTATTTTTTAATTTAGTATGATATGGATATTAAAGATGAATGTATATACTAGAATAGATTAAAGGACTAGGTATTTAACGAGATCATGTAGTACCTATTCCATCTTTTAAAATACTCGATCCTCCTAGACTCACTGTGACTATGGGTACGCGGCATCCGAGGCCCGCTCGAATTAAGCAACGCGGCGCGGCGAAGCGCGGTACAGTCATTTAAATTTGAACCATATTTCTATGCACATAAAAGTAACGCGACGCGGTACTTGTGTCGTGCAAGAATATACTGTCTTTTTTAATTACACTAATAGTATTTTCGCCGTAAGATGATATGCCTGACAGTTCTCATTTTAAAACCCCTGACGCAAAAACGACGGGGTGTTGTGTGTGTGTGTGTGTGTGTGTATGTGTGTCTGTCTGTGGCATCGTAGCTCCCGAATTTTGAATTAGTAGTAGGTTTTTTTATTTGAAAGGTGAATTAGTCGGGAGTTTTCTTAGCTATGTTTGATGAAAATTGGTCCAAGATGGCCGCCGCCACAAAATAGTGAATTAGATATTTTTTCACAACTCCCTCATTATGGGTATCAAATGAAAGGGCTTAACTAGTAGAATATAATGTACTATAGAACATTTCAAATCCAAGATGGCCGCCACCACAAAATGGCAAATTATATTTCGTGTCGGTGGTTTTCAAATTTTTTATCCTTGCCGCGCATACTACTTTAAACTAATCTATACTAATAATATTATAAGATTTGATTGTTTGTTTGTTTGTATTGAATAGGCTTCGAAACTACTAGACCGATTTGAAAAAAAAATCTTTCAGTGTTAGATAGCCCATTTATCGGGGAAGGCTATAGGCTATATAATTATCATCACGTTATGACTAATAGGAGCGGAGTAGTAATGAAAAATGATACAAAAACGGGGAAAAAATTATAAGACCACGCGGGCTAGCTAGGCTAGTAATAAATAAACTGGTGTAGTGTCCTACCTACAGTTTAATTATTTAAAGTACCGTTTTTATATTATGCCCGATAATCGTCCTTTTTAATTGTTATTAGTTTATATATCAATAAATAATGATATTATTTAATATGTAATTAAATTAATATAATAATAATGTTATAATATAATAAATAACAAAATGTTTTAATAATTTTGTGTGAACAGCTAAATTTATTTTGTATAAAATAAATATGACATTGGTAAATGAACACACAATAGCTTTTATATAATATAATAATTTGCAGATATCAATAATTGTCTGTTACGCACAAACAGATTTTTGTATTAGTAGTTAGCTCATCACTAATGAGGCGCGTGACAAAACGTCCGGCCGGCCGCAGTGGCGGTACATCGAAATACAACGGCGCGGTGCCAGCGCCGGTACCCACATTGTAGGATACTGAGCTACATGGTGGCGTTCGGCGAGTTGAGTTAGTCTGTTTAATCTGCTGTACCCCGCCGCTTACAGCGTGTTTATTGTTATAATTCTCGGATGCGACTTGTATACTTATAAACCGTACCTACCTAACCAGTATTTTGTATGCATATTCGGCTGTGTAATTGTGTGCTAAGACTTAGTGTAAAACATACGTAATACTTATGTGTTAATAAACTTTGAAAGTGAGTGGCTGAAACTTTTATTTGGTTCTCTGAACTACACATCATCTACACACTCACTTCACTGGCAAAAAAATAAAAAACATATTATTAAATTAAACATAAAAGCCGACTGCGTTAAACTAATGCTAAAACGGTACTAACTAAAAATCTAAAAGCAAGCTCTATATAGGTAATATCGGAAATGAAGTACTTCACGTTACGTCATGTCACCAATAAGAAAACATACTTATCTTACACACAATAATTGAAAGTATCGATTTAGTCACTTAATACCGTGCACATGACGTGACTCTCAGTGATGCTTAAACATAATAGGCAGTATTCCAAATAATACCACTTATTCTCTCTGCGACTCTAATCTTTGAACTATTCAAATCCGTGTGTAAGCAGTACGGAGCGTCTCGAGCGAGATGGCGAATTTTTCAAATTAGCTCCATTTCCTCAAGGTCATTCACGTGGGTTAAGGCCTTAATAAACCGGGTACAGCCAGAATGTTAAAAAAGGGCATTTCTTATGGAACCCGTACCTATATAAAGCAAGCTAATGTAATATGAATCAGGTCTGCAGTGCACTCTGCTGTTCCTTCAACCCTAATTGACAGTCGCCACAAAAGTGACTATCGGTATGGAAATTTATAAAACTTCTAAGTGGAATAAAATGGAGTTCAATTTAGCAACAAAGTGCAGTTTAATTTGCGAATTGAAATAGGATACTTTGAGAGATATCTTTTGTATTTTTTTTAGCTTTTCCATGCTAAAATAACTACTTTGAGTGATGTCAATGTGCGATTGAGTTTTGTGTAGGTATTCGTGAAAATAGCGTGCATTTGCGATTGTTTCTTTGTTAGTTCTTGGAGTTATAACGAACTTTGTTTGATTGAAGACTGCCTCGTTGACCTAGTGGTCCCAAGAACAACTACTACGCTAAAGGGCTCGATTTCTGGGTCGAGCAAAGTGTTATTTTTTTGTGAAATTCCCAGTAGCAGCTTGGAGTCAGGATTTGTGCCCGGTTGGTGGCAATAGGCTCGCCCCCTAGGGACTTAAACATACCGGCAAACTGTTAGTATACAGTAGTATATCTCTGCCTAGCCTTCCGGCATATGCAGCTCAACGATAAGTGATTTTTATTTCTACAATAAAAAGAAAAAGTTCATTCACGTTTCATTGTTCTTGAAATTTGACAAGTTTATAATATTATCATCATTACCTTATCATCATCATCAAATGGCCCCCTGCTGAAGAAATTCCTCCCCTACCTATACAGAGATTTTGACATTCAAATCGACAAACGAATAGAAACGAAATGTATGGAAATGACACAAGCTTTCGACAAATAGAGCCGTCACTAATGTCATTTCTATACATTTTGTTTCTATTCGTTTGTCGATTTGAATGTCAAATTGTCTAGGATCCGTTATAATGCTGCCTACATACAACGATTACTTAATTTGTGAACAAGTACAAGTAGTTCGGTAGTGGTACCTTACAAAATAATGTCTTTTTCGTGCGGTTTTGAACCTTACCACCCGTATCATAAGAGATTGATCTGATAACATGTCGAAATGAGAGTTAAGATGTCATTTTACGTATTACGTAATATGTTCATTATTTCAAAATGCAATTATGTAATAAATATTATTATATAACATACCATGAACTATGTGAAGGGGGCTCGTGGCTAAGTTACAATTTCGCTGATCAAACGATTCTCCAATATTTTTTTTTATGAAATTCGACTGTCGACTTGGTCTTTTGTGCCCGGTTAGTGGCCATAGGCTTGCCCATTTTTACTAGTCTAAACATACTGGAACGAACTGTGGGAATAGGTACCTACCCCCTTAGGGGAATACATGCGTGATGGTATGATATTTCGTTGATAAAATCCTTAGCGTCTTAATTTGCTGACAAATGGCTTTAGAGTGATATAAATGGAAAAGAGAAACAAATTAACACCCTTTATAGGTACGTAATTTTAAGTAAGGTGATAAAACCCTTCCTTCGGCTTTTTGCCGTGTCGTCGGGTAATAAATAAAATAATTACGGGCGACGATGACGTTTGTGGTCTAGTGGTTAGAGTTTGTGTTATCTGGGTGTTTCTTATGTGTTGTAAGTATACATATATTTACAAAAAATCATATAAGCATTATATCCATTGTCTGGTAGCCATAGATGTTCGACCTACTATGCTTATAAACTTTTTGGGATTTATTGGGACTAGGGGATGTGGTGTAAAATGTCTCAAAACATTTATTTATTTCATAATTAAGTCTGATTAAATGTACCTAATTTGATCATGCAGTGGACTACATAATTATTATAATATTATATTCAAAGTTGAAGTGAACTAAAATAAAACACTACCTTTATTAATAACTCGTATATTACCTAAACTTAACACAAAACAAACTTGTACTTTACATCGGCCGGGACTCGAATCAAGTCCCGACAGTCTTCCACTTTTACCAACATGAACACAAAAAAAAAATCTCAACAAAAATATATCTTATTTTGGTGATCTACTTTTTGTTGTACAAAATTGTTTATATTATCATTTAAAATATTAGCTTGTTTTTTTTTTCAACTGACAAAAATGCATAATTTATGATTATGATAAATAAAATATCGTAATCATAAATAATGTGAATTTTAATATTTTTTTTCAGTGCTTATTTCAATTGAAGTCATTTTTGATCAGAAGAAAAATCATCTTACCTATGTCTTTCAACAGACATAGTAATAACAATTAAAAAAATAGCCTCTTCATTATTCTAGAAAAAAAATTCTAGAATTTCTAGAACGTTCATCTAAGTTGGTTGTATATTTAAGTACTTAGGCCATGGGATCGAGCCCATTGTCGGAACAAAACAATAGGTTTCAAGACGGAAGTGCACTGTTTCAATGTATAAAACTATTACGTAAAAATCACTTATCATGGCGCACGCAAAGCTAAGTACAATTCGCATCGCAAAGGAATAAAGTTTTTTGGACACTCGCTATAGAAAAGTAATTACCTTCGCGTACGCCCTGCCCTTATAAAAAAATATTTACAAAAATTGGTATATGACGGTAACAAATAGTTAACAAATGACTAAAAAAATATGTACAAGGAAGATTTTTACCTAATCTTAGTCCCATCCATGATGTTCGTGGTGAATTGGTACCCAGACTTTTTGCCAGACAGGTTTCCATACCTTCTTCCATGCTGGCACTTCAATGGTCTTCCATACAGGTACCTGAACTTGCTTCCATTTCTCTACCCAGATCTTCTTCTGGACTGGTACCCAGATTTCCTTTTTGATCGTTTTCCAGATTTGAACTTTCTCTTCTACCCATTCTTGTTTCTTTTCTGTCACCCAGGCTTGCTTTTTCTCTGTTCTCCAGATTTGTTTCCATTCCTCTTTCCATTCTAGCTTCTTTTCGGTGACCCATTCCTGTTTGTGTTCTGTCTTCCAGATTTTCTTCCATACTGGCTTCCAGATCATCTTCTTCCTCCACAGATCGTGGCTGGTGTACTCCCATCCGTGGGGGTCCTTGCCCAGGTACTTCTCGCCGGGTACGCCTTCTTTAACCCATTCCGGGACGTAAATTTGTTTCCACGCAGGTACCTGTACTTCCTTAGTGTGTGGGACTTGGATTTCTTTCCAAACTGGTTTCCATACTTTTTTCCAGTCGGGAACCTGAACTTCTTTCCAGATCGGCACCTGCGCTTCCTTCCAGATAGGTTTCTGTACTACTTTCCATGCAGGCACTTGCTCTTCTTTCCACTGTTGAACTTTCTCGGTTTTCCATGCTGGTACTTTTTCTTTTTTCCATTCAGTTTTCCAGACCAGTTTCTTTTCTGTTTTCCAGATTTGTTTCCATTCTTCCTTCCATACGAGTTTCTTCTTCCACACTCCCTCCGGTGGTGGGGAGTGCCAACCTCCAGGGGAGCGTTTTTCCCTGGATAACTCGGTGTCCTTGGCCGTCTCCTGGATAGGCACGGCCAGTGATGCGGCGCATGCCAGCAGCACCCAAATCTGGAACAAACAAAACAGTTTTATCTTCCAAAACTATGTTTCACTTTCCAACAATTAAAATTAAATACGCGTAAACGCTCCGAGAATACACCGGTTTCACTTTTCTGAATAATTTAAGGTTTCATTGTGTGTAACGCATCTAATTATTAGTAGTGGGTTTTAATAACATAACGCCTATATTCCCCACTATATTTTAGTCAAATATAATAGGGGGCGAGCCTATTGTCATAACCAGAACATAGACTCCAAACTCCGAGTCTGAGAATATAATATAAAAACCCAATAATAAATTTGCACTATTTGGGAATCGTACCCAGGACCGCGTAGCATCACTAGACTATTGTTTAATGAACTTTACACCTAATGTGCAACCGTGCAACTAAATAGTTTTATTTTCAAAGAACATATTTAAATGGTCTCATTGAAAAACAAAATACTATGTTAATTTAAATGTTGCTATCAATTTAATGAATGAATTCATTCATTATAAATTTCACGTGCACATTATAATATAGTTATTTAATATGTTCATGTTCACATAGGCACAAAGATACCTACTTTTATTCAATAAAAGATATCTAATTGTGATTAAGCTATAAATGTAATGCAATAGAATTTAAATGTTGTTGTTACTATGCGTATCATTGGTAACTTTAGAAATCGGTTTTGAGCTTTCATCGGTTAAAGTTGCGTTTGCGCACCGAACATGAATGATAGGCTGTTACGTATGAGTAAGTGTTATTTAACGAGGCACGGGTCAATTGTCCGGATACAGGTACCAATTATTTGTAAACCACGATAATGTTTATGTAAACATTTTTTTAATTTTAATTGGCCGGCACAAATTGTAATCGATTATAGATATCTACGATACTATATCGATAAACTATATTGATCAGTTTTATTTATTTTATCGATCAATATAACATGTAATTGCGAGTCCGAATTATTAATTGTTTAAAAAAAAACACAATTTTCAGATAATTTTAAAATTTAGAAAAATGCGTAATTTTCAGATAATTTTCCCGAGAGCTTTAACGAACACTTTTAACATATATATAAACATTTTGCACTTAATTTTTTTATTATAAAAAACATCACTGAATGTGTCACTTGACGCACTGCACCCACCGTTAAAGTCAGCGTCCTCATTTTGATATGATGCCCGCCGCGACTGACGATGCTGCGCCCGCGCACGTTTTTATTAACAGGCCCCTCTCTTGATCCTCATACGGCCGTGATGCGATGTTAAGTGTCGAAGGGGAGGGTTCGGCATCTAACGCGGGTCGCTGCGTACGCGTAACTTAATTTGTTTTGGTTTTGTTATCGTGCGAATACGGCTGTTGCGAATTTTTTTTGTTATGATTTGCGAAGTGTGTTTTTTGTTGTGATGATTTTGAACTTGCAACTACTAAGATTACTTCTTGTGTACGGATATAACGTAGTTCAGACGGGCAATTGTAGTTATATTTTTTTGAAATAACTCACAAAAGTCAACGTAAATGTTCAATTTAGATCTAGGGACAGTAAAAAACTAGTCATGGTCACATTTTTAAATGTTTCTTGATATCATTAGCATCTAAGATAGGAGTATTTTAAGTTTCTGTTTCACCACCTCTCGATAGTCGCTAACCGACAGATAAATTTAAAATGGTACAATATTTGTATGAAATTATCTGATAAGTAATTTAACGGGAACAAGGAGGTTGTGAAATGGACCTTTAGTTTTTTTTCTACATAAATCCTTATTTTGATTTTCGAATCAGTAATGCGTTTTAATAATGGTGTTAAATTTTTTAATAAAATAATATATACGGCTATAGTACGACTGCCTTATATTTTGTCTGTGGTCTAGGGGTTTGAGTGTCGGACAGCTGATCATGAGGTCGTAGATTCGATTCCTATTGTACACAATTATTTATGTGATGAACATATGTGTATTTCAACAAAAAAAGTATATAAAAAATCTCCTAGAACGCATAGCACAAGCTCTGCTTACTTTGAAACTAGATGGTGCTGTGTTAAATGTCTGTCTAATCCGTTTGAATATTTAAATTTAAAATTGAAGTTTTTTTGGAATCTATCATTTATTTCGTACTTATTTTGGCAGATAGATGGAGTTGTGCAATTTCAATTGTTTCCTGAATCGCGGTCTTAAGTTTCTCCGGGAGTTGATGACCTCTCGCGATTCGTGTCAATAAATTGTCTTTCTCTGAAGAAGTTTCTGTTTTACTTTTATATCAATTTTATATACGTTTCTGTGATGTATTTATTTATTTCTTGTGATCTCCACTCGAAAGTTATAGTTCAACGCTAAACATGCGGATATTTTGCTAAAGGGTGAGGCTCCTTTATTTCGTCTGAGCTTAAAATGAGCTTATTTAGAGGGTGAAGTGGCGTTTCATAAGCTTCCTCTTCACATATACGAATGGTCCTTCAATTAAATTCATATATTCATATTCTGGTTCCTAAAAGATTAACTGCAGTCTATTAGACACGCAGAACCTTAGTAGAATTTATGGAATGCTCCAATATAATTAGTTTAATCTCTTTTCAAGTGGGGAACATAGGTAGAATACCAAAAGCGTGCAAAGCATTTTGTAGACGAATCCTCTCATTAATTTTCCCTAAAACACTCAACATACTTAAGCTTATTGCGAATAATTCTACTTGTTTGTTTGCTCAAATTTTGTAAAGAAAATGTGCAATTTTTAATCTAAATCGTATTTTCTCTCCATTACGACTCATTATTTGCAGATGAATTAAGTATACATAAAAAAGCGCAATGCCTTCTTTAAAAATCCGTATTGTTAAAATTGTGAATTTTTTCGAAATAAGCAAGAAAAAACTTTACATTCACAATCTGCCTTGAAGTATCCCCATATTCATCCGACGCATGACTCAAATTCAAATTCAAATATTTTATTTATATTTTTTTAAATATGTATCTTGTTTGTATTTGTGTGTGTGTTTTAATAGTATTATTTATTATTTATGTAATCATTTAATTATTAATCATAGCATTGTTATATTGTTATATGTATAGCTAATGTCTGAAATAAATAATTTGAATTGAATTGAATTTCAATTAGACCATATAAGTAGGAATCGTGCAACTAATTTGACTTTTCAGAAGTGAAAAGTCAAATTAGTTGCACGATTCCAAATCCTTTATAGTTCTTTCATTTTACGAAGACTCGTAAATCAATTAATTTGAACTCTATGCTGGTGACAGTATCACGGACAGTCATAAAATGAACTCAAAGTACAGACGCTCAAGGTCACTGGGTAGCCTTAATTAGTAGATTATCTTCATGGAAACCCCCCTGTGGGGTGGCGTATTGTTCACATTGGCAGAGGGTAAACGTAGGTGTATTTTGATACGAATAAGCCAAATTTCATTTCGCACCTACTGATTTTCGTTTCTACTTTTTAATGATGCCACTATTAATAATTGCCGCTTTACCCACGTGGCAGGTTATCCACAGGCCAAAAATAGTATATCTAACATACCATCACGCCTGTATTCACAAAGGGTTAGGCAGTAGTGTACTAATGTACACCTACTGTTTGCCGGTAGGTATATCTAGGTTAAATTCTCGAGAATTTTGTCATCAACAGGGCACAAATCCAGACTCCGAGCAGCTACTGAGAATTTTACAGAAAAACCTGTTGAAACCTTACCTTCCCCGATAAATGGGGTATATAACACTGAAAGAATTTTTCAAATCGGTCCAGTAGTTTCGGTGGCTATTCAATACAAACAAACAACAAACAAATATTTCCTCTTTAGAATATCAGTATAGATAACAAGAGTATCCTGCAATCACTACACCAGCTGTTGTTTAAGGAAGACACTATTGTTCTTCCTATTTATCTTCGGCTCTGTTTCCCATTAAATATAACTCGAGTTGTAAAAGTTTGCCAATTAAAATCACTTTGCAGTTTTGCACAATAAACTAACTTATAAAACAAAGTATTTTCCAAGATGTAACACGAGACAACAATAACAACACGATAATGTATACTTTTCTTCTTCCAAGCCTTTTCCGAACCATATTTTACTATCTATAGTTTATTATATAAGTGTCTTAGCTGTAAGTTTTCGAAAGTTGTAAAATAAAATAAAATAAAATAAAATATTGGGGTCGGCTTCCAGTCTAACCAGGATGCGGCTGAATATCAGTATTTTACACGAAGCGACTGCCATCAGACCTCCGCAACCCAATTTCTGGGCAATACCGATATTCGACGGAAAGACTGATTGTCATGCTTTTTAGGTTTCTGACTACCACTAACGATTGTCATAGGTGTTCGTATGACAACCGGGACCGACGGCTTTACGTGCTCTCCGAGGCACGGAGGGGTCTCGATATATTAAGAAAGGTCACCCATCCACAGACTGACCGCGGCAACTGTAGTTTAACCGTGCAGATCGGTTGATCAGCGTTGGTACAACTTGGCCACGAGCCCCCTCACGATAATGTATACGTAGGTATAATAAATATATACGCCTTTTTCCCACAGGAGTAGGCAGAAACTAGAGATCGTCGCTTGCTATTCTTGCATAAGTATTTCTTTACGATAGCTACCTCCACATAAATAATGAATATTCAAATATAAAAGTTAAGTTTTGTGCCTGCCTAGTTGGTCGTTCAAAGTTCATTTGTTTGTATTTCAAACTAGCTTCCCGCCAGCGGCTTCGCCCGCGCGGTCTTATAATTTTTTCCCCGTTTTTGCTACATTTTTCATTACTACTCCGCTCCTATTAGTCGTAGCGTGATGATACATAGCCTATGTTACTCGGGGATAATGTAGCTTTCCAAAGGTGAAAGAATTTTTGAAATCGGTCCAGTAGTTTCGGAGCCTATTCATTACAAACAAACAAACAAACAAATCTTTCCTCTTTATAATATTAGTATAGATATAGATAAGCTTTTACAAGCATTTATGAAATGTTACATGATTCTAGGTGCACGGTTCCAAAAAGTTGATCCTATGGAGAAGAATCCGACAAGAAACTCCATGGACACTCTTTTAAAATAAGAGCTGTTACAATTTTTTCACTGGTACAATAACATATTCAGATAGCAGGATGTGTGGATATTCGGTCGCAATCGCAACTCCTACGCTAGTGGTCCTGGGGTTCGATTTCCGGGCCGAACTCTTGTTTTTTTTGTGATATTTCCAGTAGCAGCTTGGAATCTGGATTTGTGTCCAGTTGTTGACAATGTTCTCCGTATTGATGGGACCGAAACATACCGGGCAAACTGTGGGTGTATCTACAGCAGACATCTACCTACCGCTTGGGGGAATACACGCGTGATGGTACGTCTTGTGCGGCATTGGCACTTTTTACAGGAACTGCATGGTCCACGCATTCATATAATGGTTTAAAATTGAATTTTAATGAGGTTATATTTAAACCAAACAGTTGGTTGAAACAATGCAGTTGTAATACTCGATACTGACTTAATTGTGTTCTTTGATCTCGGCACAATGCAACCAGATTAGTTGGTGTATGTGAGCAAAAACATGTATACACTAACAAAAGTGCAACAGCGATTTTCTCGTAAAGTACTAATAAATAATAATAAAATACTACTACTACTGCTACTACGTACTAATAATAATAACCTAAATTAAAAATTTAGAAAACCCCCGACACGAAATGTATTTTGCCATTTTGTGGTGGCGGCCATCTTGGATTTGAAATTTATCATAGTGTATAGTATTCTCCTAGCTAAGCCCTTTCATTTGATACCCATATTGAGGGAGTTGTGAAAAAATATATAATTCGCTATTTTGTGGCTGCGGCCATCTTGAGCCGATTTTCATCAAACATAGCTAAGAACACTCCCCACTAATTCACCTTTCAAATAAAAAAACAAAATCAAAATCGGTTCATCCGTTCGGGAGCTACGATGCCACAGACACACACACACACACACACACACACAGACACACACACACACACAGAAACGTCAAACTTATAACACCCCGTCGTTTTTGCGTCGGGGGATAAAAAAAACGTAAAAGTAATAATAAAATGGAATTTTATGGTAACTAGTGCTTCCTCTCACCTACATTGCTGTGCCCGACGGGGTCCATAATGAACGAATTATTGAACTGTCTACTACCTAATTACTTACATTGTGGAATGCAATAAATATTGAGTATTGAGTTATAGAAATTTTGTGATTTTACGAACACAGTATTGACGGACCAATGGTGTTATCTCAAAGTTGCAATCGTTCATTCATGGATGTAAGCCTCTCCTAGTGAACGCTACAGAGCCCGATCTTCAGCTTTCCTCAAATTTTCCCTAGGCAAGCCTGCCTTCCGCAAGTCGTTCCCCACCTGGCCGTGTTGGTAGGTATTTCTTTTTGTTTTTACTTAGCCGTTACTTTCTATGTACTCTTATCGTATTATACGTTCTCGCGGTATGCGTCTAGGCGGCGCTTAGGTACTGTCTGCAGGCACCCATTGTTTGGAGACTTGCCCAGCGGTCGCTGTACGGCTGACATGACCAGCCCAATCCCATTTAAGCTTAGCTGCCTTTTGTGCCCACGTCCACTATGCCTGTTTTAGAACGCAGCGCGCCGTTCCTTATTTTATCTGCTCTTGACGTCCAGAACAGCGTGCTTCATTGCTCTTTGGTAAACTCTAAAGCACAAAAGTTCTTTTTGTGAATCGGTGAGAGACCAGTTCTGTGCACCGTAGGTTAGTATGGGCAAGATGCACATATCGATGTGTTTTCGCTTCAGTGAAATTTAGGTATTAGGTGTGAATTATTAGTAAGTATTTTTTTTATTGCCTACAGTGGCAGACGAGCAGGCGACTTGATGTCGTGTTGTAAGTGGTAACCGCCGCCCATGGACATGCTGATGTCGGCGACAGAGCTGAGCCGCCGCCTACTGCGTGTAGTAGAGAGCTCAATCTTTATTTATCTCAGACTAGCTTTCGTGTATAACTAAATTATAACCTATGTTACTCGGTAAAAATGTAGCTTTCTTTGGTGAAAGAATTTTTCAAATCGGTCCAATAGTTTCGGAGCCTAATTCAGTAGAAACAAAAAAAAACAATCTCATCAATATTCTTCTTTATAATATTAGATAGAGTAGATATAGCTGATCGTTAACATTAACATACCTACATAACACACAATACCGTCTGTGTCCTAGAATGTACCCCAACAGTTCGTGCACAGTTGTACAGTTCTCGCCAAACTTATTGTCCGGGTTAAAGTTGGCGCTAGCTAAATTTAACCCGGCCGTAAAAATCGGGAAAAAGGCAAATTATATTGTTATGAATAAAACCGAAAACTCAAGTCGTAATCTGTCGTTTCAAATTATTCTAATCCAATATTTTTCTTTCTCCGATTTTTAAGGCTGGGTTAAAGTTAGCTCGTGCCAACTTCAACCCGGACAATAAGTTTGGCGAGAACTGTACACCAACATATTCAGATCCCATGTATACTTATTTATCTGCAATAGTTTAAAAAATAAAACAAGAACTAGTGTTCTATGAAGAACTTGCACATTATACTAGCAAGCCAAAACAGGCCTTTATTGAGATCTACAAACGAAATTCAACCTTAGTAAACCGACTTCCCATACTCTTACAATAAATTTCGTTCACAACTCACGGGTAGCCACCCCCACATTTTAAGCGCATTTCCACCCAACAGATGGCTTTACGTACTAAGTCGGTGAGATTTAATATTATTCTCACATGCAGTTCCGCTAATTATTACCGTGAATTATTATTTAAGTCTAAATCTGGCGGATCCAAGTAATATAAATTTGTTGTTTATTATATGACACAATCTATCATTAATTCTACTTACCTAGGCAAATTAATTGGGAGGCCAAACATTCTAGTTCTCTCTAAATAAACCGCACATTGAAATAGCCACACGAACTTTAATGAACACTCGTGTCTACCCCAATTTGTGTACTAAGCAAATGAATGGATGCAAATTAAGTACGCCCTTTGATATTATTATCATATCGTGACTTGTGCAGTCTATTTCATTTCTACGTAATTCCAAAAAGGATTAGTTTGATGTTCAGCAATGCTATTTACTTACTTAATCACTTTATGAATAGCTGTTTATTATAACTGCGCATACTGGACTGGCGTAACTGAAACTAATTAAGGAATTTTGGCCTGTTTGTTAGGGGTTCCCGTGATTCCACTATGCGGAAGGTGGCAAGGGTGGCGGATTTAGTCGGTATGCTGGCCACCTGGCCAGAGAGCCCGACATAGTCTTGACCTCTTTGTTGTATGTAGGATTATAGACCCTCAAAAAGGCCAGATCATTATTGTTGGTTTTTGGTTATTATTTTTCTATTTCTACGAGCAAAAGCTAGTTCCAAATACAATTGTTGGAGTTACAAAAATAATAACAAACAAAAGTTTTAATCTTATTATATGTTACCTATATACCTTGCCGTCAACAATTGTTCAATCACGTTGACTATTAGCGCATCATTTGTATACGTCTTATCTGTGGGATTTATATATTAACGTTATGAAAATTACAAGTATTGTATCATATTGTTATAATGAAACTGAAAGATGTTAGATATTTAAATTAGTCTTTTAAATAATAAATATTTTCTTCTATCGACATTTCTATTTCTTAGTCCCCACACTATGCGAGTGATAGGAGATATCGTAGGTGCGCTTCGTGGAATAGGAAATTAATTATTTTAAATATTTAATTTGAAGCCCACCTACGGGTGGGCTAAGTGGAATACTTTAGGTGGGCTTCGTCTGGGTGTGCTTCGTTTGGGTGTGCTTCGTGGAATACCTCCACGAAGTCATGTACGATATTATTAATGATCTACTATAACTACCTACATTAAGTATTAAAAGTTGAGGCTGTAATTGAGTGATTAACAGTTAGCGATTTTCTGTCATACAATTTTTTTTTGACAAAATGATTTTATTCAGTAACCTCCCACCATCGTTGTTTTTAAATATGGCTCCAATGAAATAATTATGTTAGACTAGCTTCCCGCCAGCGGGAAATCCGTTGCGTAGTTAGTTAAAGATTTAAGCATACATCGGGATATAGGGACAGAGAATGCGACTTTGTTTTATACTATGTAGTGATATACCTACCATAGTATTTTACCCGGAGAAAACTAAAAATGTCTGGGGTTCAAATAAAAAATACCTATAAGAATTAGCTAATTTCAAAGTTTAAGGAACACAATAACAAAAAATCATACATCGTACCTACTTGAATTCTTCTGAATTCATTCTTCTGAATGCAAAGAATTTAAATTCCCATTTACATTGCCGAACCGTATAATATGGTAGTTCACATAAATCATACAATTACATAAATGAGTGAGAAAACATTATGTATGAAAGTTTCGGCGCAGCGTATGACTTTAAAATCTCATGAATCTCCTCGTTTATTTAAGAGCTGGTTTGCGTAATTATACCTCCGTTTTCGTACGATTTTTTGTTTTTTTTTTTCAACCGAAGATTTACCGGAGGAGGTTCTTAATTGGAGTATTATGTTTATTATACGATTACTCTGTCAATTGTGTACCGATTTTGATGATTCTTTCTTTGAAAAGCGAAAAATTTAATAAATCTTTATAAATGAGTCAGAGCCAATTTAAATTCAATTAAAAAATATTATCTTCGTTGATTGTTTGTCAAAATGAGTAAGAGTAAGAGCCTGTTTCACGACCTCCTGATATGTTTCCGATAAATTACTTGACAGATAATAATAATAATCAACCCATGTACTGTCCCACGGCTGGGTGCAGGTCTCCTCTCAATAAGAGAGAGACTTGACGGATAATTTGTATTATTTTTTCCATATTTAAATTTATCCGTCAGTTAGCGGCTATCCAGAGGTTATGTTTTGATGATGATGTGGTAGTGAAACAGGCTCTATAGGTTTTATAAAGTTTTAAGGCCTTAACCCACGTGAATGACCTTGAGGAAATGGAGCTAATTTGAAAAAGTCGCCATCTCGCTCGAGACGCTCCGTACTGCTTACACACGGATTTGAATAGTTCAAAGATTAGAGTCGCAGAGAGAATAAGTGGTATTATTTGGAATACTGCCTATTATGTTTAAGCATCACTGAGAGTCACGTCATGTGCACGGTATTAAGTGACTAAATCGATACTTTCAATTATTGTGTGTAAGATAAGTATGTTTTCTTATTGGTGACATGACGTAACGTGAAGTACTTCATTTCCGATATTACCTATATAGAGCTTGCTTTTAGATTTTTAGTTAGTACCGTTTTAGCATTAGTTTAACGCAGTCGGCTTTTATGTTTAATTTAATAATATGTTTTTTATTTTTTTGCCAGTGAAGTGAGTGTGTAGATGATGTGTAGTTCAGAGAACCAAATAAAAGTTTCAGCCACTCACTTTCAAAGTTTATTAACACATAAGTATTACGTATGTTTTACACTAAGTCTTAGCGCACAATTATACAGCCGAATATGCATACAAAATACTGGTTAGGTACGGTTTATAAGTATACAAGTCGCATCCGAGAATTATAACAATAAACGCGCTGTAAGCGGCGGGGTACAGCAGACTAAACGGACTAACTCAACTCGCCGAACGCCACCATGTAGCTCAGTATCCTACAATGTGGGTACCGGCGCTGGCACCGCGCCGTTGTATTTCGATGTACCGCCACTGCGGCCGGCCGGACGTTTTGTCACGCGCCTCATTAGTGATGAGCTAACTACTAATACAAAAATCTGTTTGTGCGTAACAGACAATTATTGATATCTGCAAATTATTATATTATATAAAAGCTATTGTGTGTTCATTTACCAATGTCATATTTATTTTATACAAAATAAATTTAGCTGTTCACACAAAATTATTAAAACATTTTGTTATTTATTATATTATAACATTATTATTATATTAATTTAATTACATATTAAATAATATCATTATTTATTGATATATAAACTAATAACAATTAAAAAGGACGATTATCGGGCATAATATAAAAACGGTACTTTAAATAATTAAACTTGGGACATTTTTTTTTTTATCTTGGGACATTTTTTTACACAACACCATCTAGTCCCAAACTAAGCAGAGCTTGTACTATGGGTACTAGACAATGGATATGGGTACTGTAGGTAGGACACTACACCAGTTTATTTATTACTAGCTTTCCGCCAGCGGCTTCGCCCGCGTGGTCTTATAATTTTTTCCCCGTTTTTGTATCATTTTTCATTACTACTCCGCTCCTATTAGTCATAACGTGATGATAATTATATAGCCTATAGCCTTCCCCGATAAATGGGCTATCTAACACTGAAAGATTTTTTTTTCAAATCGGTCTAGTAGTTTCGAAGCCTATTCAATACAAACAAACAAACAATCAAATCTTATAATATTATTAGTATAGATTAGTTTAAAGTAGTATGCGCGGCAAGGATAAAAAATTTGAAAACCACCGACACGAAATATAATTTGCCATTTTGTGGTGGCGGCCATCTTGGATTTGAAATGTTCTATAGTACATTATATTCTACTAGTTAAGCCCTTTCATTTGATACCCATAATGAGGGAGTTGTGAAAAAATATCTAATTCGCTATTTTGTGGCGGCGGCCATCTTGGACCAATTTTCATCAAACATAGCTAAGAAAACTCCCGACTAATTCACCTTGCAAATAAAAAAACCTACTACTAATTCAAAATTCGGGAGCTACGACAGACACACATACACACACACACACACACACACACACACAACACCCCGTCGTTTTTGCGTCAGGGATTTTAAAATGAGAACTGTCAGGCATATCATCTTACGGCGAAAATACTATTAGTGTAATTAAAAAAGACAGTATATTCTTGCACGACACAAGTGCCGCGTCGCGTTACTTTTATGTGCATAGAAATATGGTTCAAATTTAAATGACTGTACCGCGCTTCGCCGCGCCGCGTTGCTCAATTCGAGCGGGCCTCGGATGCCGCGTACCCATAGTCACAGTGAGTCTAGGAGGATCGAGTATTTTAAAAGATAGGTACTACATGGTCTCGTTAAATACCTAGTCCTTTAATCTATTCTAGTATATACATTCATCTTTAATATCCATATCATACTAAATTAAAAAATAATGTCCGCCATTTTATATTCAAAAACTTATGCCATTTTCGTAATCAGCATCCCAAGAAACCACGAATTTGATATCAATATTATATTATAATCATAATCATCAGCGCCCTGAAGAATCTTAAAATATCATAAAAAATAAAAAAACAATATCCGCCATCTTAAATTTTAGAATAAAGCTTATTTTCATAATCAGCTCCCTAAAGAACCTTGAATCTGATACCTATATCATAATTCAAAATTTCAAAAATATGTTCGCCGTATTGGATTAAAGAAATAATGCAATTTTTGTAATCCCATTTCCCTAAGGAACATTAGGATTTGATACCCTTATTTACCTTTACAATTAATGCCTATGTGGTTTTGAATAACCATACCTAAATAAATCAAAACTCGATAAACATTTACGATAAGTACCTGCGGTAAGTAACTATAAAATTACTTTGACAGGCGAGCGGGGCTCGCGATAGCTTAGCGGTTAAAGCGTCTGGTGTACCGAACCAGAAGACGCAGGTTCGAATCCTGAACGCCAGCCGATTTTTTCCTTCATTAAAAATAACTTGTAATCTTAGCATGGAAAATGCTTAAAAAATACAAAAAGATATAAAAAATAACTTTTAAATAAGAATAAGGCGTGTTCGTGAGAGAAGTGGACTGATGAAGAAAATCAAACTATGGTGGTTATTTAAGAGAAATTTAGTAGCACTGGAAGTATTTTATTTCACAATAACGGACTGACAGCACAAAAAACAATACAATCAAATATCAAAAATAAAAACTATCAAAAACAGAACTGTTGCCAGCCAGTCGCCAACAAGGCGAGTGGCGTAGTAATATTTTTATGCCTAAAGTGCGGAGCAATACATATCAGATCTACCACTCTGCAATCTTACTCTTTATGCACTTAAAAAATGAATTTGTTTAGAAAAAAATATTTACAGCCAGCAATATATAAATATTAACTAAACTAAGCATTTCTGTTAATATAAATATTTATCAATAAGTATAAAGCCTTCAAAACTTAAAATGTATTTTAAAATAGTCGCTCAAACACCGACGCGCGGTCCACCCTCGACAACGTCCGGAGACGGACTGCGCGGGTGAAGGAGCAGGGAACGCTCGCATGGATAGACTCAATTTCGAGGAAAATGAATATTTTGACTAGTAAAATGCAAAATAAAAATAATACTTTCAAGTGAAAACATTGATATTTTGAAGACCTATTTTTGTATGAAAAAGCGAAGTAAGTAGCTTCAGCCGTTTAGCAAACAATTTGAAAATTCTGACAAAAATAGGTAGTCTTTGGTGATTTTTTTTCCAAAAAGTGGTTGGCGGAATTTCAATTTTTTTCAAGTGAAAAAATTTATCGAATCCTTATCTATCACATATATTTTTTTTGTACAGATTAAATGAACAGTTATTGAAACAATCTTAATTGAATACCCAAGAATTTGGGCATTTCACTGTTGTTAAGGCCTTAAGTAAAAATAAATGACACCAACAGATAACTTTACATTGTGAACTTGTAGTTCATGAAAGCGTGAACGGTGAGTGTTGTTTTTAGGTAGTTGACGGGTTATTCCGCGTCATTTAGTACCTATCAGACATTAGATCTACTTAACTACTTAAACTAGGTAACTAACGTTAACCCTTTGACCGCCACGCTCGGCTATACTCGACAAATCAGATCGTGCTCACGACGCTTTCGTCGGCAAATGTCGACAAAAATATAACTATTATCATAAGCGTGGAGCAGGGAACTATTTTTTTCTTTATTAACGTGGCGGTCAAAGGGATAACAGAAGGTACAAGTTTTTGTTTTTACAACATTACCAACACATCACGCCTGTGTACACTGATGGGTTATGCAGACGTGTATCTATTTTACACACAGTTCGCAAGTATGTTTAGGTGCTATATGACGCGAGCCTATCCCCATCAACCGGGCACAAAATAATACACATTTCGAGCTGCTATTGAGAATTTCATAGAATACCCCAATAATGCTGCTCTAGTACTCTACTTGGGTATCCAACCCAGGACTTCGATAGCAGTCACATTACGACCACTATATGCTAACGAGGCAGTTATTTTTACAGCACAATGATAAATTATAATTATCACTGTATTAGAAGAATATTTTTGTCTCAGAAATTCAATCAATGACAAATCAATATTTCCATTGTATAACGTATACGACAGTAAAATAATTCCACACATTACACCATGCACACACATGCTCCAAGGCGACTGTTACTCAAAAATGAATAATTCAAGTCAAGCGCGCGGCATCTCTTATGTTCTAAATAGTTTGTATTACAAAACAAAATGATTTGATTCAAATGCTCGACAATCAGCCGGCTTGAACTTGGCCCACATCGTCGCACGTGGTCGAACAATATGTAAGGAATTTCTAATAGGATTGCGTTTTTTTCCGGTGAGTTTTATGGCGAAGTGCGAGTGCTAATGAATATTCAAGGAAACAGTACGGTTTGTTCGCCGCGTACGCCTTTTGTTTTGAGAGCACACTAGGCCAACATGCTTGCTTTAAAATAATTTAACTAACGCGTATCTCTTCCTGTATATATATAGAACGTTAGTTTTTGTTTACCCTAAAGATGAAACACCTCAACTTCAATTTGATTTGAAAGTCAAGAAAAAAAATCTAAATAAAACAAATATTAGAACTCATGTGGTGACAAGCTCCTAAAGTTAGTAATTGCGAGGGGTCGGGTGCGAAGTAGCTAAGCGCCGCCGGACAAAGCAGGTGAGTAATTGATTTTCGTAATAAAATGCGTGTCCAACATCAAAAATTTATTGGGACAAAATATGGTACTTAGCCTAAGTTAAATACCGTTACTTATTTTGAAAAAACTACTTTCGGCTTTCGGGTAAACAAAACCTAACGTTGTATAACCTGTTTAAAAAAGGAAAAATGACTCACTGACTGATCTGTCAACATGCACAGCTCAAACCCTGATCGGATTGGACTGGAATTTAGGAATATTCCCGTTTGACCACCAGTTTTTAGACCACCCAATACATTAAGAACTATTCTCAAATGGGAATATAAAAACTGTTGCTGAAAAATAGGTTTTCAAACGGGATTACTCCGAGGCACACAGATATTATTCAAATTCAAATTCAAATATTTTATTTCAATTAGACCATATAAATAGGTACTTTCGAAAAGTCAAACTAGTTGCACGGTTCCAAAAAGTTGGACTTATGGAGAAGAGCCGGCAAGAAACTCCATAGTCACTCTTTTAAAAAAAAAATGTATAAATGGTTACAGTAATAATTTAGTTTTGAGGATAGTGCAGTCCGATACGTAAAATTAAAGAGTACCTACCTATTAAAATAAAAAAAGATAGCTATAAGCAGTAAGAGCTGACCAGTCCTGCCTTCCCAATAATTAATTTATTTAACTGGCTACATTTCCCTCCAAACTGGAAAACAGCAATGTAAGCACATTGATTTAAAGACTTTCAATGTACGTATTTATGAAATAACTTATAAAAGTATACAAGTCTCAAATAATTAATTCATATAAAAAAAAAAAATTTAGGGTTATATCATATTTAACATTCCATCGATTTTCGAATTGCCTACAATTTATCTTAACAATATTTGACTTTTTTTGTAGAATGCATTAAATATTTACGCCATTTGAAATCGGAACCCAAGACGGCAACACTAAATTGAAATACGAACCGTGTCACTGCGACGTCTAATAAAAGATTTACTGAGATGAAAAAGTGAGAGATTTTTTTAATGGCATATAAAGAGGTTCTGCGGTTAACGGTAGATAAATAAACAAATAGATCTGCGGCTTAAAACATACCATCACGCCTGTATTTCCCGAAGGGTTAGACAGAGGTGTACTACAGTGCCCCATGTCCCATCTTGCCCCACATGTCCTATTTATTGCGTGAAGTTCTTACGGTCGCGTCGATAAACGCAGTCCGCGTTGCTGAGTTTTGGGCCGGATATTCGGAAAAGTAAATATTCTGGGACATTTTACACATCACCATCTAGTCCCAAACTAAGCAGAGCTTGTACTATGGGTACTAGACAATAGATATAATACTAATATATTTTTTTTCGTAAATACATACTTATAATACATAGGAAACACCCAGACAAACACAAACATTTATATTTAACATATAAACATTTGTGTCCTGTGGGAATCAAACCCACGACTTCATGATCAGCAGTCCGTTACTGGACCCACAGACGTCGTCAAAAAAAAAGTGTGAGCTTATTATACCTATCTTTATATTTATTACACGCTAAGAAGAAGAATGTATACCCCCAGAGTTCGCTGGCACTCTGGCAATCAACCATAAATCCAGATCCCGAGCTGCTACTAGGAATTGCAAATAAAAAAATGCAACATCTATTGTTTGCCTGGCTAAGCTACCGCGAGTCCTACACGCCAAGTCGATATCTTCCTTCACATTCTAAATTTACGTGAAACGCGGTGAATTTCTCTGCGGTGCGGCGTCTGGTGTAACCAGAAGACGCAGTTTCGAGTCCTGCCCGCGAGTAGTTTTTTCCTAGTAATCTTAGCATGGAAAATACTACGCACCGGAAAGCGCAGTGTGAGACGACCTCCAACGAGATGGACCGACGACCTGGTAAAGGTCGCTGGGAGTCGTTGGATGCAGGCGGCATACGACCGGTCCCGGTGGACGTCTCTGGAGGAGGCCTATGTTCAGTAGTGGACCTCTTTTGGCTGATATGATGATGATTCGCATGGAAAATGGTTAAAAAAATACAAATATAAAATTGTATCATACAAAATTGTTGTTTATCCATTGCTAAAGCGGTGCATTCAGCAAGTATCGAGGGTCGCAGATACCTGTCGGTCGGCATAGCAACCGGCGCGGCGCCGACGGACGCGTCTCTCACGCCCAGCATGCCTCGTATTCTCTATTGATTTTATTTATTGGAAAACACCTTCCTCATGCTGAACTTTTCCACTGTATCGTGCATGCGTTTATAAATACAAACCTGGAATAACACAGAAAAGTAGTGAGCCTAGTTATAAAAAAAAACAATTATAGCCTAGTGATAATCCACGACGTCTGTGGTCTAGTGGTTCGACTACCGAACTGCTGATCACGAGGTCGTGGGTTCGATTCCCACAGGGCACAAACATTTATTGTGATGAACATAAGTGTTCGTGTTCGTCTGGATGTTTCTTATCTACACTAATATTATAAAGAGGAAAGATTTGTATTTTTGTATGTAACGAATAAACTCAAAAAGTACTGGACCGATTTGAAAAATTATTTCCATGTAAGATAGCCCATTTATCGGGGAAGGCTATAGGCTATATATCATCACGCTACGACTAATAGGAGCGGAGTAGTAATGAAAAATGTTGCAAAAACGGGGGAAAAAATTATAAGCCCACGCGGGTGAAGCCGCTGGCGGGAAGCTAGTGTATTATAAGTATAACGCTCGAGCCGTGGGGTCCGAGTGCTCGCCTCCTATTTAGAGACCTTGCAAAAAGACTTATCGACGCTACTCGTGACCATAGGGGTGGATTATTTTTGGGCCAAAGAATCAGCATTGCCATTCAACGTGGCAATGCTGCCAGTCTTCTGGGCACGTTACCAGATGACAGCGATGAGGAGTACTTTGACGTCTAGGTGCGGAAATTTTGGTTTTTATTCTTATTTATTATTTTGTTAATATTAGTACCTATACATATAAAATATTTGTCTTTAGTGAATAAATTACTTTACAAAAAGTAGTAGTATATAAGTATTATATCCATTATCTAGTACCCATAGTACAAGCTTTGCTTAGTTTGGGACTAGATGGTGCTGTGTAAAAATGTCCCAGGATAATGTTTTTTTTTAAATCGATATGACCATTTGGACATCTAAGTCAAAGGTTCGAATGCAAGACACGCACCTCTGACTTTTCGAAAAGATATACAAGGTGGAAGCGACATCGGCGCACAAACGTCGTGACAAGGTTTCACTCAAGGTCAAAAATAAAATGACCTAGGTTGTTCATGTAGAAAATGATCGGTTATTACAGATATTGTTATTTTTGAGCGGGCAGTGTATTGCTAAAAACGCGATTAAAACGCTCCGCGGTAAATGGTATGGCGCGCGCGATGCGAATTAAATGAAATAATGATCATTTAATTATAAATCTAATTTGAGTAGACAGAAATAATGTTTTTTTTACACGTTCAAATTAAAATGACTGCAGTAAAAATTGATGTAAAAAGTTACGAAAAATTTCAACGCAGGGGGGTCCAGAATCATGTTCTGAACTCATGGTATTCAGATGTGCGACGATGTCCCTTCTACCTTGTATATTTTATATGCGTATTATCACTCGCTTTAACAGTGAAGGAAAACATCGTCAGAGAAAAATATCTAAGTATTTTTTTTATATCTTGGTACATTTTTACACAGCACCATCTAGTCCCAAACTAAGTAGAGCTTGTACTATGGGTACTAGACAATGGATATAATACTTATACACTTTTCTTCTTTTTGTAAATACATACTTATAATACATATGAAACACCCTGACAAACACAAATACTTATATTTGATTTGAAAGATTTTAAAAAAAGTTTTTTGCAGAAATAAATATCATTTTCATTTCAGCAACTACTGTCATATAAAGAATTCCAATCATCATCAGTCATCATAAAAGTAGAAACTGACAGCCTGATCGATCAACGTACCTACAGCTGAAATCGCTAAATGGATTGGGCTGAATGTACATAGTTGTTATGACGTAGGCATGCACTATGGGAAGGGAACTTTTGGAAAATTCCGAGCAAAACTGCGAGGAACAGCTAAGGACTAATACAAGTAATAAAAAGTAACAAAGCAAAGTCTGGGTATTTCTTATAACTTCCATCCCCTATTTCAACCACTTACAGCCCTTTTTTCGCATTTAAAAGTAGTTTATGTCCTTTCTCAGGCTCTAGATTATCTGTCCACCAAGTATCTGTATACCAAATTTATGTGGTGTGAGCGCGATAGACAGGCAGACAGACAGAGTTACTTTCGAATTTATAATATTATTAGTAAGGATTAATAATTGTGAAAAGTAAAACTAATTAATTGCATGGTTCCAAAAATGTTATTAACTCCGTGCTAATTCCAATTGTTTGAATAAACTTATATTTGTTTTCTTTACCGAACCCATACACCTTTGTTTAAAGCCAGGGATACAATAGGGGACTAATGTACTGCGACATACAAGGTGGAAGGAACATCAAAAAAATGTTGAAATTTTCCGTAACATTTTCATCAATTTTTCAATTTTTTCTGCAGTTTTTTTTACTTCAGTCCGGTACTCGAACCACTTAACAGTCACAATAATTTTGCTCTGAATAGTTTTGACGCTGATGCAGTTGGATGTATTAGATTAAAGATATTAAGGTTATAAAGACTAAGGTACTTTGACGCCTAGGTGCGGTTTTTTTTTATTGAATTTGTACATTATTGTTAAGTATGTGTGCGTGTGTCTACGCACCACTAAGTACAAATGCAATAAACGTGAGTAAAAGGTTATAAAGATAGCCAAAAATATAGTTTTATGTTTGAATAATTCGTAACGGTGTCAGTTAATTCGTTGCTGGCATACCAGAGTAGCGTGACGTATTTATGTGCGTGCAGAATGTTCGGTATTTACTCGTATCAAAACAAGTATGGTAGCGTTCACGTAATCAAATATCGCATGTGAATCAATGGGATGACCACTTGTATGTACATGACGAAGGGAAAGTGTGTAATTACGATAATTTGTGTGTTATCGTAAACGCCGTCCCAGAAAAGGTTCCCATATCATGTATTTATATAGTTATCATTTTTTTTAATTAACGACTCATAGGAGGCGTTAATTAAAAAAAATGAAATCAATACGTATGTATACCCATAGTTCGTCGGTATGTTTAGGTCCCATGTAATGGGGGCGAGCCTATTACCATTAATCGGGCCAATTCCAAACACCGAGCTGCTACTTTGATTTTCATATTCAGACCCATTACGAAGAAGTTACATGCAAAAATCGCAATAAGAAATTTCTGTCCAAAATGTAAATCAATCAATGCTGCTGACCTGGTGGTAATCGAATAAAATACCTGTAGCATAGCAGTCACGCTTACGATCACTACGTTAACGACGCAGCTAATAGAACTTCGTACAAAAAAAATAAAAATAATGAGCTAGTTATTAACTGTATTAAATCTAGTGCATTCCCCATATGAATAAGTACAAAAAGGTACTTTCCACCCCTGCGCAACGAATTCAAAAAGTTCTAATATCTCGCACCCCTAACTTTGTAGTCGTAATATTCGCTGTCTATAAAACAAGGGTCAACACGCAAACAAACAAGACATCAATAACATCAATAGAAACAGTGCATGCGTATGGACAACGACAACCCTAATTGTTTACGCACACATTCGCAAGTGTACACACACGTCATTTTGTCTATGTAGTTGTGAGTATTAGGGGTGTGAATTTTTTAGACAGCTTCCGTACTAGGGATGAAGCTCTGTTTTGTGGCGGATTTTACAACGTAGAATAAACGGATATAAAGTTCACTAAAGGCCTGTTCACTTCTGGATATTCGCTGACCGGATAAATAAAAAAATGGATCATTTGTATCAATTTATCTATCACATAATTGAATGGGAACTTATGGGAGGTGTTCGTATCTGAAGAGTAATTATTTGTATATAGTAAGCGAAAGCGAAATTATAATTGATTTATTTTTTATGTATGTGTACAAGATCATGCGAGATAATAATATAAAATGCAATGTACACAATATGGACAACCCTGCCTTCCATACTAGGTAGTAGGTACTCGTTCATACATTGTAAAGTACCAATTAGGAAAAAGATCGAATGTTTCTCTTATACACTTCAATTTATAAAGTGGGATTTTATCGTTTCTTATAAAATGTATTTTTATACATTTTGCGAAAATCTTCTTAATGTTCTGATAAAGATTATAATGAAACATTCCCGAGAATTGTTTACAAAGGCAGGTATTTTTCGAGATTGGATCCCTCGAATTAAGTCTTCAAATAAAAAATATGCAAAATATTATGTAAAGGCCATTTCGTAGCTTTCAAGGAATTCAATTTTTTTATATTATCATCCTAAATTTAGATACGTTTATTTCGACTGTATGTATTGTCATTACATAGCATACCCGCACGCCCGTAGTCCCCAAAAGGTTGGGCAGTTCAATATGTTTAGGTGCCATGTAGTAGAGGGCAAGTCAAGTGGATTTGTGCCCAAATCCAAACACCGAGTTGCTACTGATAATTATGGTCAAATTTCAAGTCCGGGCGAACTCTATATGGTTTTTAATACCATTTTTCATCTTCCATGGATCGATGCTGCGCTTATTACTTTGCACCACGGAAGCAATGATAGCGCTGGGTCATCGGCATGGTACAACCTAGTAAAATAACTTCATACATTACATTGAAGAGCCTCGGGCTTGGAGAAAGTTCACTGAGAACTTAGACAACCTTCCCGTATACGCGCTCATCTGTTATGCAGTCATTTTACTATACCATACCCACTTACACCACTTTATGGGTTTTAATGAGAAGCTTTCATATAAAATACACCTTTAGAGCAATCAAAATAATTATAATACCATAGCTAGTTATTTTATTGAATCCGAAATTATCATTGTATTACTTTCGCATTTATAATAATAATTTTCGTAAAGATGATACTTTAATCATCAATTATTATGATATATAAATGCGAAAGTAACTCTGTTTGTCTGTCTGTCTGTCGCGCTTTCACGCGAAAACTACTGAACCGATTTAAATAAAATTTGGTACAGAGATAGTCTAGAGCCTGCGAATGGACATAGGCTACTTTTTAATGCGAAAAAGGTCTGTAAGGGGTTGAAATAGGGGATGTACGTTATAAATACCCGGACCACGCGGGCGAAATACGGTTTAATATGTAATCAATAGGAACAGAACCGGAATTTTAAACTCTAGGTAATGGCCAATCTCTGTTTAACACCTAGAAATCACGCGGAATGTTATGTAATGCAATTGTACGCACAATACGCAAATTACACAACGCCGAAAGTTAATGCGTACATGGTGTTGATTGAAACACGCTTTACGTATCAATTAAAATGTGCCTGTTAATTGAAATGTTATTATAGTTTACATAGGAATGTATGGCGGAAAGTAGATAGCTGTAGGGGTGCGAAGTTCACCGAGGATTTATGATTACATAAGGTTCGCGAACACGAGGGTGTGTAAACTCTGCCAAACAGGTCCAGAACAAGCTGAACTCTCATTGTGCGAAAAGGCTGCACAATGTGAGGTCAGTTTACATCGGCATAGTATGCAGTAGGTACACGATTTAAATGATCTCTTAGCGTGGCGATGACAAATAAAATAAAAATATATCATGGCCGGCACCGTTAGAGCGAGTGATTTAATTATCACATTATGACATTTTAATTACGCCTACCTACCTTCTTAGTCACCCGTGACCATGACGCTGTAAAGGGTCCGAAACGTCCGGATTAAAAAAATCAATATAACGCGATAAAATCCGTAAAAAGTAGTTTTATTTCACTATAGATATGTTGAAACAAAGCAGTTGTACTACTCGATACTGATAGTTAATTTTGTTCTTTGATCTCGGCACAATGCAGCCAGATTTGGTGTGTATGTATGTACACTGTACAGTCACGAGCAAAAACATGTAGGGGAGGTGGGGCAGATTGATACGGCTGATTTTTTCGCCGCTGAAAAAAATAGAGAAAAAGATAGTCATTGCAAAAAAAACTATTTTTCCGGGTCGAGAATGTATCTGGGTACAAAAGTAGGTAGACATTTGTCTACAAAAAAGCACGTAATTTTTTATGACGCTTTTTCTGAAAAATGGGTTTCTTACCTATATTATCTTTATAACTATGTGCCCTGTGTATCAATGTCCAGCTTCCCTCTACCTATACCTTGTCAAAGGTGCTAAATTGATTTTCTCCTAAAGTAGGTACTAATACATAGAACTTTTGTGATATTACGATCTCAGTATTTATGATCCAATCCCATTGCAAGTTTGAGATAACACCAATGTCACTATAGTAGACATTGGTGCTATCTCAAAGTTGCAATTGCAATCGTTCATTCATGAAAAATTAGCAGGCTGTGCTCGTGACTGTACATACCAGAGATGGATGTTGCAAAATGGCGCTAAATCATTTACTTTCGTCCTCAAAGCGATTGAGGCTTTTATTTTTATAGTTTATTGATGCATTTAATTGAAATACGCACGAGTATAATTATGTTCTTTGAGGCACACAGGACGATATCGGAAATTGCAACGTTATTTCTTACCATTTATTTTTGCGATATTTGGTTACTATGTTTGCACTAGTATCAAACGGAATATTTATCCTTGTTCGCGTATTTATGTTTATTTGTATTTAACTTTACCGGGAATGTAAGGAACTCAATCCATTATATCGTACCTCCTATGATCGTGCTAGCTGTACTTGCGTCGATAAATATATTCCCAATCCTTTGAGAATTTCTCAAAATGCTTTCTTAGAGAATACTTACGTCAAAATAACTATGCCAAATTTCCACGCAATCCGTTCAGTAGTTTGATTTGTGCGTTGATAGATAAGTCAGTCAGTCACCTTTTCCTTTGTAGGTACCTTTTTTGATGCGGAATATCCTCATGGACACCTGGGAAGGCGGCAGGATAAGTCGGACTGATATAGCACTTGCCATCATTTGCGTCTATCCTATAATGTTCCTGATCCTATGATCATGACGCAAAGGGATGTCCCTTTGCGTCATGACCATGGGATCAGGAACATATACTACAACCACCGCCCATGGACATCAGCAACGCCAGGGGGAGGAGCTGAGCCACCGCCTACTGTGTATGGTAGAGAGCTCTTTTTAGGCCTCGTTTGAAGAAGAACATGTCATAGCACACGGGAAACACCGCAGCAGGTAGTACATTCCAGAGCTTGATAGTACGGGGTCGGAATGATCTTTGGAAGCGGACTGTGCTGGATGAGATCGGTTCCAGGTAGTACGGGTGGACTCTACTGCGATGTAATAAGATGTGACAAGCATACGGGTCGCAGAGGCAACCGCTACCCTATAGTTTTTATTATAATAAGATGGCATGTGACAAGCTTATGGGTCCCTAAGACAACCGCTGACTATAGTTTTTATCTTAAAAATTACTGCTGCACCCTTTTGCATAATACCTTAGGGAAAGAAGACTGCTATAACAATTTATCGTCAGTAGTGTGTCCTGTAAGTTAACAATTGACGCTTTTGAAATGTGGTGCTGGCGCCGTTTATTAGGTCCCATAGACGGCACACCGCACAAATGACTCGGTTCTTAAAGAACTAAAGATCGGCAGAGCTCAACGACTGTCATTAACCTACCTACAGCGCATAGTGAAGAATTTTGGCCACATTGCCCGTAGAAATCACGATAACCTAGAGCGTTTGATGGTCACAGGAAGAGTCGAGGAAAAAAGATCTAGAGGCCGGAGCGCGAAGCGTTGGACGGATCAGATAACCGACTACCTGGAGATACCCGTCAGCGTCGGACTACATCAAGCGGCTGATCGCAAGAAATGGAGACATACAGTCGAAAGACTGAAACAGAGTCACGATCCTCAGCAGTGAGGGAACGACTAAGAAATCCTGAAACGTTACAGTGTATTGGTTAGAAACCATAACCTCTATTTGTTTTGGATACGTTTAATACGCTTTACATCAAAGCGGTCCATGTAGTTTATCAGGAACTACTATATATTATTTTCTTTTGAAGATATTTGTATAATTATGAAAAATGTCGAGTTAAATTGGCGAAGGCAATTACATTTATGAATACCGGCAATATTATTGCTTCCTTTGCGATCCGCATTCGAAATAAAATTAAAAAGGGTGATTTTACACGGAAACATTTTAATTGGCATGAAACAATAACTGTTCATTTGTAAAACTGTTCATTAAATAGTGACGCACGATGACGCATTAAAAAAAATAGTGAGACGAATTGAAAAGAATAATATGCTGAAATATTGGCTGAAATGGTTTAAGCATGTTGAAAGATGGAATGAAAGATGATTAACAGGAGGGATTTGTCAGAGAGAGTTTCTCAGGCCTGCCTATGAAAAACCCACTTCCAGCTATGGGAGAGTTAGAATATATGGGTTGCTGAATTCTGTCTAAAGTTTTATCTAGTATTAAAGTAAATCTAAGAAATAGTAAAAATAGGAAATAATAATAATTATTAATATTATAAGGATGTTTGTTCGAGGTTGAAGGCAGGCGCCGTTTTCTTCCAGGATAGTCCATAGCTGTATTCCAATAGTGCAGTTATGGATTAACTCAGATCGGTGCCACATTTCACATTAGATCAAAGCTCTCCAAGGGCCTCTTCGCGTTGGACCTGTGTCCCCGCGCAAACCTTCCAAAGGACCGGATGTTCTACCTCACAGGAGGCATGCCGTGAGATCCAAAAGAGGATATAAATAATAATAATATTTTATTCTAATTATTAATAGAGTAATAATAATCTCATTCTTGGAGGAGAGTTGGGGTCTCTCGGTCTCGTAACGACAAAAAACTGTGCGGGACTGTAGGACCCATATTCTGTGAGGGCTACATGACCCGTAAATATGTTTAGCTCGTGACATTTGACCAACCCACCAAGCTATCGGTGCTGCAACGATCAAGAAAGTCGGCAAAACTGGTCAATCATGATATTCTGTATCCCGGAAAACACTTTACCGATTATCTTAACGCTTGCTATTCAAGTCAGCGGCAGTCACTAAGTGCGTTACATAATAACATTATGCACCTGTCATTTCCTACATGGCGACACTTGCAAACACATTACATGATTTGTGGACGCAGTCGGGTAAATTACCCTATCGTAGATTTAATCTGAATATTTTAAAGTTTATACTGGTAAACAAACAGACGAGTACCTATAGTACCTATAGTACCTATAGTACAGTTCTCGCCAAACTTATTGTCCGGGTTGAAGTTGGCACGAGCTAACTTTAACCCGGCCGTAAAAATCGAAGAAAGAAAAATATCGGATTAAAATTATCTATAACGATAGCCCAACCCGGACAATAAGTTTGGCGATAACTATACGTAGTCATGGTCACCCATGGACACTTGTGCATCAAAGACGTTGCTGATTCGTTGACAACTCTTAAAAGTAAGTCTACTGAGTGCAAAACAACTCACACACTTCGCCGCTGACGCTCGCCGTGAGAGGACGTACCGCTCGCGCTGCGCTCTCCCACTCTGTCCGTCTCGCTACGCCCCGTCGTAGTGCCTCGCAGTCGACCCGACTGCAACCCTTTTGATCAAAAGTTGCCTTTTTCAAGGCGGCGGCTGATTTTCTGTCTTTACCAAGTCACGGTTCGCTCGCGTTTTTAGACCCCTTCAGGGTAAAATCCACAGTTTCGTGGTCCTCGGTGGAAACCATCCGGTGCCAACGAAACCGAGTGGGGTGTGGACCCGATACACCCGCTGCGCCCCTTCTGGGCAAAGCATATATCGGAAGGAGCTAGGACCACCGGCCTTGGGGGGTCTCCTAGTCGACCCTAGCTCTAACCCCGTTCTCTTCCAGCTCCTCTAGTACTTAGGTACTAGAGCATAGGAACCCGTTCGCACAATAAGATTGGCGACGGGAGACACTCTAGGGCACACTACAGGTACTCACGCCTCCCTGCCTATACCCGGCAGGGAGGGTTCACTCACCCACACAACCCCGGGCTTATCCAACCCAGGGACGATAGTAGTAGGATACTTTTCTTATAATAATTCGCCCCCAATTTCCCTCTCAGGCATCTCCTCAAGATGTCTGAAGCCCTATTTTTAACATTCCTCAACGAGGTCCTCCTAAAGGACCCCGATTTTGTAGCCAAATATGGCTCCAAGCTCCCGCGTGAGCTAGTCCGCCGCCCCGCCCGCGCTCCCATCCCCGATAGCCCGGCCTCGCCGGACCCAGATGTCCCTTACACCCATAAGGGACACCTGCGCGAACAATACAATTCTCCGAAAAGCCCGGAGAATTATTACGACCCGGATTCCCCGAAACCGAACCATAATATCGAGAACAATAGGTTCGCGTCCCTATTGTCCGATTCAGAGAATGCCGACGCACGTGCGTCGACTTCTCAGTCACCGCCCCCTCCCAAACCGGCGCCGATGGATACATCGGCACCGAGCGACCATGAGTCTGAGTCGTCCCTCTCGGACTCAAGCTCTAGCTCTGAAGCCTCAGACGGTTTCACTCCCGTTACGGGAAAAAAACGGCCCCGCAAAAACAAGGCCAACTCAACCGCCCCCTCCAAGGCTCCCAGGACCGATACGGTCAACACAGCTCCAGCCCCTCCCCTCCCCAATACCTCGTCGCAGGTCAACCCCTCCCCCGCCCCTCGCCCCCAGCCCTCGCAGTCTTCCGCGACTGCCCCCAAGAAGGGCAAAGCCCCACCCCCCGTCATTGTCCATGACAAAGAGTCATGGGTAAATATTTCCAAGGCCTGCGTTGATCGCAAGATCAACTACACCCAGGCCAGGACAATACTGGAGGGTATTAAAGTTATCCTCCCCTCCCCCACCGACTTCAGAGGCTTTACCAGCCTCTTAACCGAGCGTAAGGTGAATTATCACACCTATACGCTCGCATCTGAAAAACCCCTCCGTGTAATCATCCGAGGTATCCCCAAGGAGATAGACACGGAGGACATCCTTAGCGACCTTAAGTCGCAAGACATTCCCGCCCTCGAGATCCATCGCATGCACGGTGGCCGCGGAGCCACAAAATATAACATGGTGCTCGCGATCATCGAGCAATCCGAGGCTGCTAAAGCCATTTTTAATATCCGCTCCGTCTGCCACTTGTCCGGCATTCGGATCGAAAAACCCCATAAGGGGGGTCCGATCGGGCAATGCCACAATTGCCAACTTTATGGTCACTCTGCCCGCAATTGTCACGCAAAATCCCGGTGCGTGAAATGCTTAGGCAATCACGCTACCGCAGACTGCAGTCGTCCCAAGGACAGGACGCTCTGCACAGAGCCACCCAGCTGCGTTCTGTGCGGTGAACAAGGCCATCCAGCCAACTACCGAGGCTGCCCAAAAGCCCCAAAAATCCCTCGCAAGCATGCAAATCGTGCCTCTGCTAAACTCCTGAGGGAAAGCCCCTCGGCGGCCCTCCCAAACCGCCTCAGCCCCCAAAGGCCCTCGCCATGGAACGCACTGAACCATCAGCAAGCGTTCCCGCCCCTAAAAACGCCACAACATGTGGCCAACATCCCACCCCTTATGGGTATTCCTTCCCGCGCACCGGCCTCCCAGGCCACCATCGTGGGAACATCCCAAGCCCACCCGGCCGAGCCCGCAAAGGTCTCTCGACCTGCACCCGCGCCTATGCCCGCGCAACCCCCCTTGTCTGACTGGGACACCTGTCATAAGGCGTTCAACCTCGTTCCCTACGAACGTATAACAAATATGGCCAACGCCCTCAGAGCCAATGAGGGCAACGGTCAAGCCATCTTTGAAATTATAGTGAAGAATGCTGATATAATGCATGCATTCACCAGTGCTTCTTTTACAAATGGCGGTAAATAAAGGCAGAACCAAACCCCGGTCCCTTAAAATAGGTTTTTTCAATGCAAACAGCATGCATGGTCAACGCGATGAGATCGCCACCTTCCTCCGCGATCATCAAATAGACATATTCCTGATACAGGAGACCTACCTCAAACCCTCCAAGAGAAACCCTGGTATTGCAAACTATCACATAGTGCGTAATGACAGGACTCGTTCTCGAGGAGGTGGTACTCTCATATATTACAAAAGGTCCCTGTACTGCATCCCTATGGATCCCCCAACCCTCGAGCATATTGAGACCTCGATATGTCGAGTAGGCATGACCGGACACCAACCGATCACCATCGTATCGGCATATATCCCACCTGGCAATGCTAGGCTTCACCTCCGCCCCGACCTTGAAACCCTCCTAGGCTTAGGTGACTCAGTTATCATAGCTGGAGATCTTAACGCGAAAAATATCGCGTGGAACAGCCACTCGAACAACCAGAGAGGCAGAGAGCTGGATAATCTGAGCACCTTGCTTAACTATGACATAGTCGCCCCAATGACGCCCACCCACTTTCCCGCTGACGTAAACCACCGACCTGACGTACTCGACATAGCCCTCTTAAAGAACGTGAACCTAGGTTTGCGCTCCTTGGAGACGCTACAAGAGCTCGACTCCGACCACCGACCTGTGGTCATCAAACTAGGCCCTAGGACAGATCCCTTAGACCCAGGTCAGCCCGCTCCAACAAAGGTGATAACGGACTGGAGTAAACTCGAGGAACGCCTTAAGTCGACTTCATCCGTTCACCTGGACGCCATCCCCGACTCATTACTGTCAGTAGCCGACGCGACGGGCGCGATTGACTCCCTCACTGGTCACGTACAATCCGTGTTGAACGAATGTTCGCGACAGATTCCAGAGGAATTTGATGACCGCTGGAATCTGCCGGAGGATGTGCGAAGGCTGATGACGGAGAAAAACGCGGCTATCAGAGCGTACGATAGTTTTCCCTGCGAGCCGAACCGCACTCACATGCGCAACTTACAGCGCGCTGTAAAGGAACGCATAAGTGAGCTGCGCGAGGCCCGCTGGGACAACTTGCTGAAGGACCTGGAGCCCACCCACCAGGCCTTCTGGCATCTGACTAGGAAACTCAAATCCGACCAAGTTTCCACCATGCCCCCTCTGAATCGACCAAACCAAAGGCCGGCCTTTGACGATGACGAAAAATCCGAATGCCTAGCAGACAGTCTAGAGGCACAATGCTCGCCCAGCACTCTACCTGTAGACCAGGCCCACCTAGACGAGGTGAACGCCGAAGTCGAACGTAGAGTCACCCTCTCTCTATCCCCCGATAATCTTACGGCCCCAGTAAGTCCCGCCCCCTCCTCCCGCCCTGACCCCGACCCAGACGACTCCGTCCCTCCTGTCACTGTGGACGAAGTCCAGAAAATCATTAAGAATTTACGACCCAGGAAAGCCCCCGGATCAGACGGCATCACCAACAAGGTGGTAAAGCTCTTCCCCGCCCACCTCATTATTCTAATGACCGCCATTTTCAATGCGGCTCTAAAAAATAACATCTTCCCACAATCGTGGAAAGAAGCCACCGTCATCGGTATCCCCAAGCCCGGCAAACCCAGGACTGAGCCGTCCAGTTATCGCCCCATAAGTCTTCTTAATGTCCTAGGGAAGATTTATGAGCGTCTAATCTATGCCCGACTAAAGGACTTTGCCGAATCCCACAATCTCATTCCCGACGAGCAGTTTGGCTTTCGAACCAAACACTCTTGCATCCACCAAGTGCATCGCATAGTCGAACATATCAGCGCTGGTTTCCAACGCGGTATGACGACTGGCATGCTTTTCTTCGACGTGGCGAAAGCCTTTGACAAAGTCTGGCACAATGGCTTGATATACAAGCTGTATTCCTTCAATGTGCCGGATCGTCTCGTGCTCATCATTCGAGACTTCTTGTCAAACCGCACCTTTCGCTATCGCATTGAGGGTGGTACGCTATCGTCCCCTCATCCTATCCGAGCCGGGGTCCCTCAGGGCTCCGTGCTCTCTCCGCTCCTTTTCACGCTGTACACCAGCGATATTCCCAAGAGCTCAAAGTCACAGCTGGCCCTATTCGCTGACGATACGGCCATCTATTATTCCGGCATTAGCCTAACAAATATCACCAAAGTCCTCCAAGCCTCGGTCACTGCCCTCGGAAAGTGGTTCAGGAAATGGAGAATTGAGGTGAATCCCTCCAAGAGTGCAGCGGTTCTCTTCCACAAGAGTTCCAATCTTTCCACTCAAGTCCAACCCATCTCCCTATTCGGCCAACGGATCCCTTGGGAACCGAAAGCCAAATACCTGGGCGTGATTCTCGATCACCGACTCTCGTTCCGAGAGCACATAAAAACGGTGCGCTCGCGCGCCGCTTTCGCTCTCGGCCGCCTACACGGCATACTCAATGCGCGCAGTAAACTCTCCCTTAAATACAAGGTGAGAATTTACTTGATGTGTATTCGCCCCATCATGACCTATGCGAGCGTCGTATTCGCTCACATTGAAAGTCCCGCAATCCATAGGATGCAGACCCTCCAAAACCGTTTTATGCGCAAAGCCACGGGCGCCCCGTGGTTCGTGCGCAATAGGGACCTCCACCTCGACCTAAAACTGCCTACCATCAAGCAGTACATGAAACGCGCCTCCAAGCGTTATTTCGATCAGGCCCCCCTCCACCCAAACCGCCTAGTAGTCAGTAGCGTAGACTACAAACCCTCTCTGATAAGTAGAGTGCGCCGCCCAAGGCACGCACTCACTTACCCTGACGACCCGATTACCGTAGCACAAGAAGCACTCAAACAGGCTCGACGCCATCCGATTTACCGTCCTCGCCGGCGAGGCCCGTCGCGAAGACCCCGAAACGGTACCCCTCCCCGTCCCTTGCTCGAGCCGGCCCGCGCCGAGCCAGTAGTTTTAAATTCGTCCCTAAATAATTTCAACCCAGATCCAGCTGTCCCTAGCTGTCCCCCCAGCAACGCCCTAAGCCGAGGTCCGAGTCCCGTTAGGGGACGCCCTTAGCTGCGGTTGCTTAGTTTATAAGTGTCCATGGCTGGAGGCACAAAAGGTGCCTCGCCACCAAGCCCGGTTAAGATTCTAAAGCTCCTGAGCTAGAATCTACATCCGTCATAAAAAAAAAAAAAAAAAAAAAGCAAAACAACAGTCCGAGGGAACGCTCCCATGCGTAGAAACCCGACCTCACACAAAGGTACTAACAACGACACATAAAGTCAACGTATCAATATAAATTGGTTTTTGTATCCTACTTCCTATCCTATTCTACTAATATTATAAATGTGAAAGTTTGTGAGGATGGATGGATGTTTGTTACTCTTTCACGCAAAAACTACTGAACGGATCTGGATGAAATTTGGCACAGAGATAGAACATAGTCTGGAATAACACATAGGCTACTTTTTATCCCGGTAAAATGTATGGTTCCCGTGGTATAGCGGGCAAAGCCGCTGGCGGAAAGCTAGTAATACATAAGTAAAATACCACCACCAATTATTCATCACAAGATCATGATCATCATCATCATAGCAGCCAAAAGAGGTCCATTGCTGAACAAAGGCCTCCCCCATAGACTTCCATCAGGACAGGTCGTATGCCACCTGCATCCAACGACTCCCAGCGACCTTTACCAGTTGTCGGTCCATCTAGTTGGAGGCCGCGTCCCACACTGCACTTTCCGGTGCGTGGTATCCACTCAAAAACCTTTCTGCCCCGGCAGCCACTGCCACTTCAGCTTGCTTTTCGGCTAAGACGGTCACTTTAGTTCTTCTACGGATCTCCTCATTTCTGATTTGGTCGCGTAGAGAAACACGAAGCTTGGCTCTCTGTCACAAGATACCTACACAGCTTAAAATTCAAGCGAGTCAAGGTCATAGCTGATTCCCAAAAAAATTGTGACACTTTCGAACATTTGAATAAAGTACCGTTGTGGGTGTAAGTGGGAGTGTGTGTTCACCCGGCTACCGTATTGTTTGGAATTATGAAACTTTTGCTGCGATAGTGTCATCATCGTGGTCGAATCGAATGTTTACTATGGTGCCCTAATTCTAAAAAAAATCTGGGACAGAAGAAGAAAAATACGATCTTACGTAGGATTAGAACCTGCGTCCCTCTAGTTCAGTACACCAGACGCTTTAGTCAACTAAGTTACAGTAGGGTAGGGAGACCGGGGCAAGATGGGATACTTAAGAGAAAAAACGTCATAATATAAAAAGCAAACTGTTTATTAAAAATCTGTTACAACAAAAGCAACACTTGCAGTCTTAGTTAACATAAATATAACCTTTTGTGGCGCTAAATCAAATTATTTTTTTGGCAAATAGGAATTAAATGGCACATGTCAAATATCATGCCCATGATCGGGGCAAACTGGGAAACACATTTTAATCTGGTTGGAAACGTTCACATATATGTGCCTCTTCATCATCATCGTCTACACCTGCGCAGTAATTATAATACCATAGAACTGCAAACAAAAAATAAAATTATAACATAAAATAAGTGTTGAACCTTCACATAAACAGAGACAGGTGGTGCCTAGTTTAGGCCCCATTGCTACATCTAAATTATCTTCCAACAGCTTACCTTTTAAATGTTTACCTTTGTACTGTGTCTAACTAGGTATGCGTTTATTAAAGTAAATTATTATTATTATTAGGTATATGAGGCAAAACCTATCCCATTATGCCCCGACCCTTTTGCCCCAACAGACATATTTTGCAAAAGTGACAACAGTTCTAGCTTTGAAAATTTTTCTGTGAAAATCTAAATTCGTTACATTACACTAATACAAGAAATATTATGTTGTAAAATATTACAATAGCACTGATACATACCTTGGTGCACATCGATTCAAAACGGAAAACTACGTAAAAATCCTCCAAATAAGTGTTTTTTTTGAGAAAAAAATAAGTGTAGAAAACGTAGTAACATGCTCGGGCCGCTAGGACTCGTGTGACGCGACTGAACATCGCGCGAATGATGCTATGTTAGGCTCTGTTGTGTTCACCAGTCATGCACAATAGCACATTGCCCGTCCTGCCCCCAGCTTTGTGTTGCCCCGGTCTCCCTTACCTTTATTGTACAAAAAATACTTTGGTTATGAAGAAAACACCCAGCAGTCAAGTTTAAAAAATCCTCGAAACAAATTGAAAGGAGGTCATCAAAAGCCCAACTCAGCCCAAATTTGTATCTGAGGTACATGACAGCTGTCAAGTTGACAGTTTTTACCATGAAATCGCTTTGTAACCGTTAATAATGTGCCATAATGGCGTCCGTTTGACATTCCGAAACTGACACGCACAGCACCCACAGTTTTTACTATAAAAACACTATGAAACTGATAAAACTGTGTGTCAAAATGGCGTGCGTAATTTCAAATCAAAAGTATTTTTTTCTCATACCCTAGTGAGCATAATAAAAAGTACGACTGGTAGTTTAACCAGTGTAATACAGGGTATTTTTTCCAACAAGTGTACCTTCGGTACATCAGTTGGGCAGATTTTGTTGACAGCAGGATTTTGCAGGTTGAAATCTAATAAATTCGAAGTGGCTGGTAAGGGGTTGAATGAATGCAAATTGAATCGTCTTGTATATTTTATACATAAATAGAACCAAAATTAATATATAATTACTTTTAATTTAATTTAGGAGCCGAAATTAAGGATAGCATAATCTTTGTTTTTCAAATCTTTGAAGCTCGGTAGAACCCTGAAAGTCTTATTTTATTTTGAATATTATTTTGGTACCTAATCTACAATCAATTACGCAACTTTCGAGAGGTATTGCGTTCCATAAAAAATATTTCTGGACACCGTACTGTAAAAGTCAATGGGGGAGGCCTTTGTTCAGCCGTGGACCTATTTTGGCTTATATGATGATGATTGTAACAACAACACCATACAAGACAAAATCATAAGCTGCATATTCAAAATCCGAGCTACTACTGAGAATTTCATAATAAAAAAAAAAAACATTATCACTGTTTGATTAGACCAATGAGCGTAAATTAAAAATCAATAATTATTTTTATTTATTTATTTATTTATTTATTTATACTTTTATGTACACTAGCACATAAGGCGGACTTAATGCCGTATGGCATTCTATGCCAGTCAACCTTTGGGTGATAAATAATTATCAGGTGATAAAGAAAAAATCTGTTGTTCGTTAACTGTTAAATCGCCGGTGAGTTTGCTCCCCTATTGTTGCCGTGAAATCCATTAAAGCGCGTAGCCTGTTGTCCCCGGGATCATCTCTGGGGTTGAGTGCGCTGCATTGGGCGGGGGTTATCTCTACACGAGCAACAAGGCGCGAGATATCTTCTGTCTCGTTCCAGCTTTCATTGTTGTAATCAAATGCTCGCTTGTTATTTTAATTGCCGAATCTCTCCCGCTTCCTCCCATTGGCCGGACAGGAGAATTTTTCGGTTGGCTTAGGTACATTAGATTAATTGGGCCCACTTACGCTAATATTTTTGGTTATTAGAGGGGCGATCCGATTGCCAATTAGACTGCTACTTAAAATTTCTATAGAAATAACCTTATCTAATCACACCTTGTCTTATCCGGGAATAGAACACAGGATGTCACTGAACCGGCGACTGCTTGACCAATTATCTTACTATCACTTTGTATCCACAAAACTTTTTTATAATGCATTAAAATGTATGAAAATAAATGCATTTAATACATAATGGGGAATATTAGGTATTATCATTATGATTTTAAATATAACGTTCCAGAAACTAAAATAGGTTTAAAGCTACCGGTTGGTCCTTGGTCCTGAGCCCCGGAGAAAGGCACCTCCTAACAATACTATTCGTGTCCAGGAATAGATCTTACTCTCACTTAAAAAACGTGCAAAAAAAACTATAAATATCTAAAATATTTTTGGACATTTTACACAGCACAATCTCTACTCCTAAACTAAGCAGAGCTTGTCCTATGGGTACTAGATAATGGATATAATACTTAGGTATATATTTTTTTATTACTTATAATACATAAGAAACACCCAGACAAACACATTTACAATCATCACATAAATATTTGTGACCTGTAGTAATTAAACCCACGACCTCGTGATCAGCAGTTCGGTACTCGAACTACTAGACCAGAGACGTTTTTAATGTTACACAAGTGTTCCAAATTCAAAGAATTAACACACAGGGCGTTCCCCGGTCGTTGCAGATGGGAGGCATAAGCGCTTTGTCCAAGGGTGACGCCAGCATATTTCGGGAGAACGTACTATGAGCGTTGGGGGAGGGGTACCCCCCTTCAGGATGGATACGCCCATTTCTACATACCCGCTCTCTATCCGGAATATATTACTACCCCTAAAAACAAACAGTTTCAGCGTTGGCCGTAGCTTTGAAACTTCATAAAACGTAGCGTTCTGTTTGAAGCTAACTCAGTATCGCAAACGATTTATCGAATGTTTGCGATCGAACTTTTGTAAGCTGTGGACTGTCGGACTGTCATGTCATCACGCCTGTATTCCCAGAAGGGGTAGGCAGAGGTGTACTAATTGTACACCCACATTTCCCTGGCGTGTTTAGGTCCCATGTAATAAGGGGCGAGATTATTGCCATCAATCGGGCGCATAGCCGGACTCCGAGATGCTACTGGGAATTTCACAGAAAACCCCAACAACACTGCTCGACCCGGGATTCGAACCCAGGACCTGTAGCGTAGCAGTCGCGCTTGGGTCTACTAGACCAACGAGGCAGTAGTAGTTGGGATGTCGTAGGCGCAACGCATGCTAGCTACTCATTTGCTCAACATTAGCTACGCTATATGATTCATCAGTACGTTTGTACGCCACTGAACTCAATCATTCAAATCAAAGATACGATTGGATAGGGTAGGTTTACTCGCGAGAAACTAGTAGACGAGCCACCTGATGTGAGACCTGCAACACCAGAAGCAAGCTGGAGTCTCGGGAACCTACAGCGGGAATTGGCTCTCATGCCCAAATCTCGGAAAACGTTTGCGTCAGACCCCAAAAGTTGGAGTATTCCCGTTTGAGCAACTGTATTTAGAACACCAATGCACATCCAATTCTCAAATGGGAATATATTAAGTGCTCAATGCATTGGTGCTATAAAAAAGTGCTCAATTCATTGGTGCTCCCACAAGGTACCTACAGAGTACCGAGCAAATAATGCTTAGCAGCACTTTGTCACTGTCTGCAAAATTAATCCACCAATGAACATACAGAGAAGTTAAACCAATGCTTCGGCCACACTATAGCAAACAGGCAAGGCAATCATATCCATACTATTATTGTAAATGCTAAATTAAAATATAACTAAACGACATGAAAACAAGATTGAAATTTCAAAAACTGATCGTAGCTACAAAAACAAAACGAAACAAAAGCTTGCGCCCATTGTATTCGAGATTTCAACTTTGATGTCTTTGAATTAAGTTATACTATGGTCCGTCGCTTAAAAATCCCTCGCAGTGCTATCTTGCCAATGTAGTGGCTCGTTACTACTAAACCGAAATTTTGTAAGAATACAGATTGACACTCCCCTTTACCACTTACGATCTACTACCACTACCACTAGCTACTACCCACCCTAACGTTGTTCATAGCCCGAGTCTATTTACGGGGACTCACTTAGCTACTGTTGCTTTTATAAGTTCCTTCTAGCTGCAAGAGTGATCCAGCTTTCGAGGAATGTATTCTATTTTATTTCTTGTTTAAATGTATAAATTATGATAATAATTATTAACATTTACTTATATTTAATTATTTATTATAATATATATATTAGGTATTCTTATTAGTATAAGGTTGTAGGTTAAAAGCTGCACCGTCCGAATGCAGATGTCATAATGTCGACGCCGGCTGTCGCTGAAAACCAGTAAATCTGTGACAGAGTGAGGATCTTTATATGTTACTGTGGGGTTTTTTTTCGTTTCGTTTTTCAATGGGTTCCTATTTCCGTCCTAGTGACAATGTATTAATGTATATTTTCGTAGATATAACTACTTATATCGTGCAAACACAAGATTTGTGATAATAAACATAATATAGCGTGAATAAGTTCTGGTAATGTGTTTAAAATCTCTCAGATTTTATTATTTCAATTATGGAAATTGGAGCAATTTGGAGAATATTTTTACGTATTTTTGTACTATCACATTGTCAGCCCGGACACACCATAGAAACATAGTATCAATCCCTACTACACCTACGTGAACAAGATGATGTTTTGACACGCAAATGTATTTGTTTACAAGTAGTGTGTGGATGTGGCGCATACATCGCATAAGTGTATATTACTTCTGTCTATGATTCCAATGTATGTGTGTGTCTTTACAAATAAATTTATTTTCGTTCTTTCTTTCTTTCTTATGCAAGGAAATAGAGGTAGAGGCTGATCAAGTACTACGGGTTAAGATGAATCTGTGGCAATCGCAAGCAGGCATATAATATTATTGTATCATATCGTATATATCGTATCATAGTTAACAATTAAAAATTTCAAAGAGTATCCATGGAGTTTCTTGCCGGTTCTTCTCTATAGGAAACGACTAATTTGGAAACGTGCACCTTTGACATTTCATAAGAGCCTGTATAAGGTTTTTATGAAAATAAATCTATGTTTTTGATTTTCATTAGAAATGAATGCACGATATGGGTGCTTGTATGACTATTTTTTTTTTGTCAGGACAATGTACGCGGCGACGTAGCACTATGGGACAGGACACTAGTATTTGAATGAACAAAACTTTTTTGGTAAACACTCGCTTTGATTCGATTTGTCGACGCATGGGAGGGCGGCGTGGATGACGACTGACGTTATCTTTTTTTAAAACCTCTGTCGCATGCCCTTTGGCATTTTTTAGGGTACCACCTTTTTAAAAAAAGTGTGTGAGCCAATAAAACTTCTGTTGTGTGCTGAAAATATTCGTTTGGTGTATTGTTCTTTGTTTACAAAGGTCCAAAAACTAAATCCAATATGCTCTATATTGGATTTAGTTTTTTGACATTTATTCGTCACCGGTCCATTAATTTACGACGTCTGTGGTCTAGTGGTTCGATTTCCACAGGACAAACATTTATGTAATGAACTTAAGTGTTTGTGTTTTTCTGGGTGATTCTTATGTATTATAAGTATATATTTACAAAAAAAAGTATATAAGTAATATATTAATTATCTCGTACCCATACTACAAGCTCTGCTTAGTTTGAGACACAGCACCATTTGGTGCTGTGTAAAATGTCCCAGGATATAAAAAAAGGCAGACCGAAAAAGCTGCCGCAGAATCCATTAAAAATATTGGAAAATTCAGTGCTTGAAATACTATATAGGGCTGTCCGAACATATGACAGATTATGTTCGCTCACACAGTAATACTCACGCCATCTTTGTAAGGCAACCGTCACACTAGGAGAGTTTCGTATGCGTGTATCGCGCTACAAATACTTGCTTGTACTGTAACCAGTGCATGCGGCGAGTCTCGCACTCGAACCCGATTATCGCATAAGTGATACGGTTACGACTATCGCATAATTGACAGTTTTGGTCACAGTGAGAGTATCGCATGGAGAGTTTCGCATACGATAATCGCATACGATTTTTCGCCGCTCGCATAAGATAAATAGCCCGGTATAATAGTGTAACGATGACTTTAGTATCGCATGGCATTTGTATTTTAGCCGCGGACTAATTGAAATGAAATGATATTTATTCTGCAAATGGATCTTTTCAGACACTTTCACAAGTCAATGTTTTGCGATTTTGTGCTAGATGGCGTCGGCATTTCCTAACTGATGACCTCTGAGAAGAAACGCCGAAACAAACTCAGAGAATCATGTTCTCTTTTAAAGTCCAGACATAGTTTTTTTTTAGTTCACTTCGGTTTAGAGTAATCCATTTTGGGACCAAGATTGAGGGTGTTATTGTGACATGTAGTCCGCCCAGTCCTTACGCAGTAAAATATAAGTCAATGGAAACATTCATTTCCTCTGCGTAAAACGGCTTTGTAATAGCATGAATGCAGCAAATAAAGAAATAAAGAAAGATAGATAATTTATTTCAGTCTGCAAGAAGTGAGACTAAGGGCCTGCTTCACTACGTTTAGATAGTAAAGTATATATCTATAGTAGTATTTTTAATGAAGAAAAAAATCTGCTGGCGAGCAGGATTCGAACCTGCGTCTTCTGGTTCGACACCAGACGCTTTGACCTCTCAGTTTGAGAGGGATAAGGCTTTAATAACCCACTACGATAGCCTAATGCGGGTTGGCAGACTTCACATGCCGTCGAGAAAATCTCTCAGGCATGCAGGTTTCCTAGCGATGTTTTCCTTTACCGTTAAAGCGAGTGAATTACGCGCAGAGGTTCGTGCCTTGGACGCGAACTCGAGACTTGGCAGTCCAGTGGTTATTTCCCTAGACTATCACTGCTTGATTTGGTTGGTTCGCAATAGGGTGTTATATAGTGGTATGTTCGTGTTTTTTGTATCGTTGTTTTGTTACAAGTAAATGTTCAAATCTAAAGTTAAAAGCATTTTTGTTTTATAAAAATAGGGACATTTTAAACAACACCATCTCTGGTCTAACTAAGCAGACCTGTTCTATGGGTAGTAGACTTTTTTTTGTACATAATTATAATACAGAAGAAACACTCAGCCAAACACAAACACTTATAATCATCATATTAATATTTAGTATCCTATGGGAATCGAACCAACCCACCCACGATCTCGTAACCAACAGTCTGGTACTCGAACCACTAGAACACAGACGTCGTGTAATTTGATATTTTCTTATGTCCAAACGTCTTTGAATATCGTCAAAATCCTTGTAACAAAAGTGAAAACTATATATTATATATACTCGTATTGGTCGACGTCCTACACAGCTATTAACTAAATCGTGCACCGTAATTACTGCTGACCCCCATTAACGTGGTCGTAATCGTAAAGGCGATTTTGTTTTGCTATCGACATAACTTTCTATTTCTATTACAAGTTAATACAACCTGTTGCAGATTGAATCACAAAAGAACATGCCATCACGACTTAATTCCCCAAAAGGTTAGGTAGAGATGTAATAATGTACACTCAGAGTTTGCCGCTATGTTTAGGTCCCATGTAATATGGGGCGAGCCGATTGCCATTAACCGGGCATAAATCCAAACTCCGAGCTGTTACTGAATTTCATAAAAAACCCATTCATACTTTGCTCGGCCCGGGAATCAAACCCGGGACCTCAAGCACAAGTTATCCCAAGTAGTATAACTCGCATTATTTGACCAGTAATTTCACTGCCTATATTATTCTGCCTACCTTTTACATTATTACTTAGCAACTAAACATTTATGTAAGTACATAATGTTAAAGAGAAAAGACTTGTATTTATTTTTGTATTTTGAGTATAATAAATAAACTCGATAACTACTCAACCGACTTAAAAAAAGTTTTTTCTACATTATTTAGAATGATATATATATATATATCTATACTGAGAAGATAGCTATACTAAGAAATATATTACTAATAAAATGTAATATCAAATTTTTACTTATATTCGCAATAAAATTATTGATTGTTATATTTCTGCGAAGTCGGTAGGGGCTGCTAAGTATATATACATATAGCTATGAATGTGAGACCGAATTGGTTTGGATGTATAATACCGACCTTCCAGGAAAAACACCCAGACGAACACCTTGCTCCTGAAGTATTCTTCGAATAGTGATATTTCTGATTCCTTGGTAGCTGCCCGGGAGGAGGTAGGTTTTCAACAGGCAAAAGAGGGTTTCGGATTTGTTCGGCCGTTTGATAGTAGATAATTTTCGCGTGAGATATTTTATTTTACAACGAATTACTATATATTTCAGCTTTATCCGCTCAGTGGTTTGAGTTTTCCGTTGATAGATCAGTTAGGCCGGCCTCACACATCCAGAAAGCCCAGAATTCCATACAAAGTAATGATCGATCTGAGATTATCATAATCTGAAAAAATCTGAATGTGTGTGGTAAACAATTTAATAACTTTGTATGGAATTCTGGGCTTTCTCAATTAATAATCTGAATTCAGATTACAAAAGTTCCGGATGTGTGAGTCTAGCCTTGGTCAGTCACTTTTTTCTTTTACTTAGTATAATTATCTGATGCGTAATTTAACATTTCAATCGGTTACAGAAAATAGTCCTCAAATAGTACTTATATAGAGTACTTCTAGGGATGTAAGTATTATGGTGTGAATATACAAGGTGGAAGGGACATCGACTCACATCCGACTACCATGAGTTCAGGACATGATTCTGGGCCCCCCTGCGTTGAAATTTTCCATAATTTTTTTCATGAATTTTTCATTTTATTTTGCAGTTTTTTTTACTTGAATATGTAAAAAACATTATTACTATCTACCCAAATTAGATTTAAAATTATAAAAATGTTATTTAATTTATTTCGGATCGCGCGTGCGATAATATTAAGCGCGGAGCGTTGTAATCGCGTTTTTAGCAATACATTCCGCGCTCAAAAATGAGAATATCTGTAATAAACGATCATTTTCTACATGAATTACCTAGGTCATTTTATTTTTGACCTTGAGTGAAACCTTGTCACGACGTTTGTGCGTCGATGTCCCTTCCACCTTGTATTATATAATAGATTATATTATATGTGAATATAAATATGTCGTCTTACAGTCGTCATGTATACGGTTTAATATAAAACGTTTAATGTTTCAAATGTTCAAGCATTTTGTGCAATAATGTTTTGTAGACTTTTTAAAATTTAAAATGGATGTATACACATTTTTTTCCTGGCACGGGCAAATACTTTATAAATAATACTGGTATTATAAAACTGCTATATTATAACACAATCTTGAATTATGTGTATATTTTCTTGACCATTATTCAGACAGCAGTAGGTAGCGATGACATTAGAAATTGTTGGAGTATGATTAATGTTGGCACGGCTATGTCCTTAAGTGGTTTGAACAAGTCGCTGGTATTTTGAGGTCGCGGAGATTCACCAGTCTATCTTGAACTTTGATCGCGACGCTGTCAAAATTATAATTATATATGAAGAATGGAGGGACACCTAACAATCGCGACAATATTTTGTCGACGCTTCTGTCGCGTGTCTTCGAAAAGGGAAAGTACACCATTTTGCTACTCGTAACATAATTTTACTATAATAAACGTTATGAAATTATAAATATAATAATGTCAGCGACTCAAAATATAAAAGATTTTCTTATTTGACGTACAATTATGCAGTTTTAAGCTTCTTGTATACCTTAGAAAGTGCAGAACAAAACAGTGAACACAATAATTGACTTATTGTCACGACTGGCGCGTATTACCGAATTGGTGCTCGATTTTTTGACGTAAGTATACCGGTATAGGCCATTTTCCAGCTGATTGCAATAGGATAATTGATGGATCGTTTGTTTGATTGATGATTCATTTTGCAGCAGTTCACTTTGAAGTATGTTTCAGGCGTTGGGTTGTCTAAACGCGACGTCTACGTTCGAGACCTTGGGTTCGTTTCCCAAATCGGGCGAAGTATTTATTTTATTTCAAAGAAAACCTCAATAACAGAGGATTTGTGTCCGGTTTATGGCAATAAGCTCGCTCTCTACATTGGATCTGAATACCGGCGGAATATGGGTGTATATTGCACTGCCTAGAGTCTAGAATATAAAACTGAAGCTGTTTTCCCTAGTTACATAAATAATTTCACCATGACTCAAACAAGACTGGACGGTACGTACAAATTGTTTGAATTGCAAACATTTCAAAGACCGGTTACTCGCTCGTTTGATTTAAAAAGATAAGAATATTGATGTATTGCCAGTATTTTTGAAGTAGGTAGCAGTAGTACTCGTATAGATAAGAAAAAGTGATGTAACTAAGTTGTGATTTATATTTGCATGCAGTGAGTAGTTTGAATCAATGTTATTTTTATTATCATCAGCGCAGTACCTCGTCCATAAGATTTTCTCACTAAACTCGCTACTGACGCCGTAAAATAATTGTATGGAAATTTCTCCAACTCTCTGTATATTTTCTCTAGTGAGAAAAACTCTTTGTCGAGGCATTGACTCACAAGATACTGCGCTGTTAGTTTAAATAATAAAAATCTTAACAATTTTGAAACTTGGGAATATAAATACATTTAGTAATAACTAACAATAATTATTTCGAGGACGTGTAACCTACTTTTCGATTGCGTGTGCACAAAAATTATAATAATATCGTAAAAATATGATCAATTTCATCAAATTGTCGGTCCGACCGCAACAGAGGTAAGCGGGTCAGAGGTAATTATAGAAGAGTATATATGCAAGTGACGATGTTTGTGATTTATGTGCGATACACACTTTTACTACGCTGATCAACAGATCTGCAAGGTTAAGCTACACTTGCCGCGGTCAGTCTGTGGATGGGTGACCATTCTTAACATATCGAGACCCCTCCGTACCCCGGAGAGCACGTAAAGCCGTCGGTCCCGGTTGTCATACGAACACCTATGACAATCGTTAGTGGTAGTCAGAAGCGTAAAATCCTGACAACCAGTCTATCCTTTTAATATCGGTAGTACCCAGAAATTGGGTTGCGCAGATCTGATGGCAGTCGCTCCGTGTACTGTGTAAAATACTGATATTCAGCCTCATCCTGGTTAGACTGGAAGCCGACCCTAACATGGTTGGAAAAAGCTAGGAAAAAGAACGGTCGGTTTCGGTTTGATGTCCTATTTTTAGAGCATCTATTTTTTTATTTCCATTTAAGAATATATCTATTGGGTACCCTAAAAACAGGTGCTTCAGCGGGAATACTAAATTTTTTGGGTTCTGTACCGCAAAAGGAAAAAAGTTTGGAAAAAAATTCGTTCAGAAGAAATATAAATATCTATAATAATAATATTTTTGGGGACATTTTTACACAGCACCATCTAGTCCCAAATTAAGCAGAGCTTGTACTATGGGTACTAGACAATGGATATAATACTTATATACTTTTTTTTTGTAAATGCATACTTATTATACACAGGAAACACCCAGACAAATACAAATACTTATATTCATCATCACATAAATATTTGTGTCCTGTGGGAATCGAACCCACGCTCGTGATCAGCAGTCCGGTACTCGAACCACTAGACCATAGACGTCAAGTAGTCAAATATCATATAACCATTGCTATTTTAGGAAAATAGTAAAGTATTTTTTCTTTGATTATTGAAATTTAATTATAAAGTTACCCTAGCAGTTGTCGCCCACTACAACACTAAGATCATGTGTACCATTGGCAAAACAAACATAATTTTGTTGGGTTTTTGGGTTTAAGATATTCTCAGTAAGGATTTGTGCCCAGTTGATGGGGACCAAAACATACTTGGCGAATAAATATGGATGTACAAGTACATCTCTGCATAACCTTTTTCGTATAACAGGCGTAAAGGTCTGTTACGCTAAGCTACCTCAAAAATACGGCGCGTGTGTATGACAAGATGTATTGAACGAGGAAGAAGCTAAAAAAGTCTGCAAGAATCGTACTTAGCAAGTGGCTGTCTTTAGTTCCTGCCTACCCCTGTGAGAAAAAAGCATGAGTATATTTGTATGTACAAGGAGTTATGTAATATACCCAAGAGAACTATGTACCGTCTAAAGTTTAAATTGTAGTATCTATGGCGTTATGTAATGGTATATTTTACGTGTTATTGCTATGGGTATGTTTCTTTATGGTTTTTACGCCGCTTCTATCATGGCATCATTAAAATAAGTTACGGTAAATTGAATGTACGCTAATCACTGCGTGAAACTAGTTGGCTGCGCCTTAGGTATGTGAGCGGCGGGACGGAGGCGCGGGGTCGCCTGCGCGCGGTAGGACCGAGGGGTAGAGGCGCTCGCTTTTTAACCCCCGACGGAAAAACGAAGGGGTGTTATGTTCACTGTAACCCGCCGCCTCACCCAATATAGACAGTTCCTAGGACCAGGGTTGTTCGTCTGTCTAGGGCTCTAGGTTCTCTTCTCTGAGTAATACCAGTTATTTTAGTGAAAGAAAATATCAACTGGCGGGCAGCATTCGAAACTGTGTCTTCTGGTTAAATACACAATACATCAGACGTTATGACCTTTAACCCACCGCCAGTCCTACTACTCGCCCAGTCAAAATTTTCTTTCACATTCTAAATTTACGCGGTGACGCGGTCATAACGTCTGCCGGGCTAACATGCACGCCGCGAGAACATTTTGTCTACGCTTATGTCGTGCTTTTGTTTCGTTTTCGCACAAGAAAGAGCGAGACAAAAGAGTAGACAAAATTTTGTCGTGGCGCGCATGTTAGCCTGGCTGGTGTATTAACCAGAAGACGCAGATTCGAATCCTACCCGCTAGTTGATTTTTTCCTTTATTAAAATAACTGGTATTATCTTAGCATGAAAAATATGCAAAAATATACAAAAACTTAAAGTTATTGAAAGTATTATTATAACGTTATGGTAAAAAGTCAAGTTATATGATGGAAGTGAAGTTCAGAGCATGGGATTCCCATCTGCAATGCGCGCGCGCATCCGTGTACTCAGCCATTATCTCCATGGATTGGTAAAATGATTGTCGTACATTCAATTTACTGTTATATCTGTGTAATAATAGGCTGCTCTCAGAATGAGAGGGTTTAGGCTTCAGTCCACCATGCTAGCCTAATGGGGGTTGGCAGACCTCACATGCCGTCGAGAAAATCTCACAGGCATGCAGGTTTCCCTGCGATGTTTTCCAGTGATAATAATTACGCACATGATTTCGAAATGTCTGAGGCGCGTGCCTTGGGTTCGGACTCGAGACCTTTGATTTAGCAGTCCAGTGGTGATACCCCTAGGCTATCACTGTAAAATCTACAAATCATCAATAGTTAACAAATAAAGTTAACGACTTTCGTATTTTGATATTATTTGAATAGACATAAATCATAATGTCAATAATGTTATGTTTGTTATTATATTTATAAAATTTGTTAGTCGGTATGTTACCAATTCTATCTGTAGCAAGCAAATCTATTGATTGACTTGATATAGGAACTGGACCGTTAAAGACATAAGATTGACATCAGCAACGCGCTCCGAGCAATATTGGAGCTACCAATGTATTCCGATTCTGATTACTAACAGTCACTGTGTCTGACGTTACACTGAAGTACGGTGATGGGCACTTGGATTATATAGGTACTGTTATTGACAAGCATGTAGTATATAAAGGTGACTTAACGATTTTGTTAAATCTGTCGTCAGTCCCAGTCCAAACAAAGTCTTCTCTTTCTTTCTTACATGTTTGTTTTATTAGACAGGTATATTCTGTGACTGATATTGTTTAGACTTTCTAAATCTTTACCCATTATTTTAAAGGTACTCGTGAATGCGAATTGTGCGTGCTACCCTTCGGGAATACACTTTGTTTGGCCTGGGAATTGGACCTCGGATATTGCAGCGCCACTGGCGACACAAGACCAGTTAGGTAGTCACACACACAAGAATGAAATGTATCAGAAAAGTGAAATTGTGCCCGAAAATAATCTGTCACTTTGTATGCACTGAGTGTATGACTGGACAGATATTAATGAGACTCTCGCAAAGAGAAACTGAGGAAACAGTTACTTAAGTAGTTAAATAAGAAATAAGTGTATCACAAACACGTCTTACGATTTTAAATAACTATTTAGCAAAAGATAAAAGCGTACTTGAATGTCATTTTTATTTGTACGCCTCTACCTAACCTTTGGATGATAGCTAGTTTAATGGTTATGTTCATAATTATTGTCTCTTTGTATCACAATCTCACGTTCTTAAAGTAATATTTTTGGGTTACTTTATACCGAAGTTTCGATCAAGCTGGTGGAAACAAAAAAAAACTTCTGAATATTATGTAATCATGAATTACTTCTATGTTTTTATTTTGAACAGATGATGGGGGCCATAAGTCACACCTTTTTTGGGATCTTCATAAATTTATTCTAGAGCCGAATTTTAGAGATCTCTGTAGGAACCCTGACTCAGGGGGCCTGACGGCTGAGTCCGCTTTTGAGTCAGATCAGAATAATCCTCTGCCTAACTCTACAAGGCGCATCATCATCAAGGAGAACCCACTCCTGTGTGGGTTCGGTTTCCGCACTTAGTCCTGCAGCGGACCATTGTACGTGAGCCGAAGGGCTGTTATTCTAACCAGCCCAACTCCCTCCAGAAGCAGATTAGTCTTCCCGGCCCCCTCAGTGTGTCCGCTACAGATCTTGGTAATCCTAGGGTGCGCCTGTGCATTCAAGCTGCACGTGTGCGAGGCACTCTCATGGTATGTATTATAATACCTACTATTGTAATGGTAAATGACGTAGACTAGACCATAGAAGACTGTGTTCTAAACGTATGTTGTAAGGGGACTACGTGTTTGGAGTATAGTAATATAAAATGGGCACGTAACGTTCACAAACCATTCATAAATAATAAAATATGCGCATGAGTCACTAATGAACCGGACCTATAGTGCCTTGATGTGCGTGCGCACGCTGCGCACCCGGATAATTATGTTAACGCTATGACATGCAAATCATGGCAATTTTCGCTTTTAAGATTTTTTATTAATTTAGTATCCATAAATCAAAATGAAAAAGATAGGCTGTGCCCTCAAATAGATGGGTACAAGGGCAGGAAGACCATGATGATGATGATGAGTATCCATAAATCTTTTTAAATAAAAAAGATGTAGCTTTCTAATGATGAAAGAACTTCTGAAATCCGTCCAGTAGTATTTGGTTTACTCAGTACAAACATACAAAAAAACGGTCACAAAAATACAAACATAACAAAATACGAACACACAAAAATACAAACATAACAAAATACGAACACACAAAAATACAAACATAACAAAATACGAACACACAAAAATACAAATCTGTTCTCTTTATAATATCTATTAAAATAGATTACTTGAATGACTGTTATGTTTTTTGTTTTGTTCGTATCTTCGTAATAGTCAGGAAGAAAAATACATTTGGTTAAATAAATTAAAATAAGTAAGAGTAATTTTCGGCTAACTATGCTACCGAGGTCTCTGTTTGTAATAACAGCTGTTTTTGTTGGTCAGTCACTGTATGTGGTCGGGGGTTATGACCGTTAACAGATATGTTAGGTATATACCTAGCCTTTTCTCAACAACGTGTGAGTCGACTCCAAGTCTGCACATCTCTGTATAATAAGCTTTGAAAACATACCAATAGAGTTGATTTTTCTGTAGTCAATAAGCCATATTGGTTGAAGTTTAAAATGTTTGAATAAGCTTTGGACATAAATGGCTTGCCATTGATGGATATTTCACAGAGTACGCAAGTTTCTAACGGTGCTAATAGTCATAATACATTTGCATGTTTAACATTTCTTTGTCAAAACATCAACTGCAATAGTTACTCAATACATGGCTAATAATATAGCTAAATATTATAAAGTAACAAATTATAAACAAACAACAAAGTAAAAATTATATGATAAAAAATATAAGGTATTTTGTTTTACACCCCTGATGACTGCCACGTGACTTCAAACTCACGTTTTGAAAAGGAAGGATTTTGATCGCATTTTACCACCCCATTTTCATTCCTGTTTTTTTAAGTTTTTTCCCCATTTCAAACAAAAGAGGCTACACACAAAAACATTTTGTTTATGTAACGGAACCCTTATTCTTACGCAAATAAGAGTTACCTAAAACAGCCTGTACTTAAAGTTTTGTGTACGACAAAAGACATTGGCAGTGGTGACGAGTTTTCGTTCTTATGCTGTTATGATAAGGGTCAAATGAGGTAAATCGTTGAGATAAACGATTGCACATAGTACACAATAGATAAGTATGGCTGGCTTGAGTTCGTGGCTTCTTTGAGCCCTTTATAGAATGCTTCCCGCCAACGGCTTCGTCCGAGTGATCTTGATAACTTTTTCCCCATTGCTACTCCGCTCCTATTAGTCCTAGCGTGATGGTATATAGCCTATAACCATCCCCGATAAATGGGCTGTCAACACTGATAGTGTGAAAAACTTTTTCAAATCGGTCCAGTAGTTTCGGACCCTATTCAATTAAAAAAAACAATCAAATCTTTCCTCTTTATAATATAAGTATAGATTAGGGTTCCATCGGCAGGCCCTAATATCCCAAATGCTATCCCAAATAATGATTTTGATAAGGATCTTGGAAGTCCCTATTCGATTCGTTGTACAAGATGTAATTAGGTATGTGAATCGCGTCTAAATTGCCACTATAATATCATGACAGAATCGCGACCGACTCACTGCAGGAGCGAACACGCTGTGTATATGACGCTATAGACCAATTCATGGAATTTATAAAACATCACCTTACCCATGACTTGCATTTTAGCGTGTTGTTTGTATTTCTAAATGGCATGTGTCGATTAAGCCGTTGCTTAACACAAATATCACACGAAGAATGACATTCATTACTAACACTCGATTCTCGTGTGCCTACCTATATATTTTCTCAACAAACCATGTGAAGTTTGCCAAATCACACCAGACCAGCATGGTAACTGGTAGCTAAACTAAATTCTAAGAGGAGACTCGTTCTGTAAGTAGAAATAAATTAGAATACGGGAGTAAAAAGTACTCCGGCGGCAGCGCGGTGGACTGAAATTAGTTTTTTTTATATAATTATTTTCCTCTTAAGGGTGCGTTTACGTGGCGGCGAACCGCTGTCTAATAGTTCATTACACATTTTTATTCTATAAAAATGTATGGAAAAAGAAGACTCGATTCGTATTTTTTTTTCTGAGTCTATTTGTAACATTTTGAGAACCTTTTTGAGTTGATTGTCTTTTTTTTTTTTTTTTTTTTTTTTTTTTTAATGATTATGTCTGTTTACTTATAAATGAATTTATGTTATCAAATATGAGAAAACATTTCCTAAATTCAACATGATATCGTAAATTCTGTGTGATGTGGCAACGGAAAAGAGGTCACCAAAATCTGCCCAAATCACGTACCAAAGGTACACTTATTGGAAAAAATACCCTGTATGTATGACGCTGGTTAAAAATCTAGTGGCACTTTTTTATGCTTACTAAGGAATGAGGAAAAATAACTTTTAATTTGAAAAAATGCACGCCATTAAGGCAGTTTCATAGTGATTTCATGGTAAAAACTGTCAACTTGACAGCTGTCATGTACGTCAGGTACAAATTTGGGCTGAGTTGTATGGGCTTTTGATAACCTCTTTTTATTGTTACAATTAAATCAAAATTTTCTAACGACAAATTGCTACCATTCAAAGAAGAATAAGTAATCTCTCTGAGGTAATTATTAGTTACATTTGGCTGATTTAATTTGGCCGCAAAATGTATCGATCGAAATCTGATTATTATTTTCTTCAGATTCTGTCCGATTTTCAAACGCACAGAGCTAGAACATCTCTGCTGAGTTCATCTACGTACAAGCACTAATGATACAACTGGTGTTGAAAATTGATCAAATTGCAGTTTTACTTCTTCGGGGAATACTGGTGTAACTATGAAATTACTATTTACGCTTTACTAGGGTGACTAAGCGCATTTTTGCGCTGGTTGCGTCGAATGATGACATTATGATTCACTGGCACCTCACTTAACAGTCCTTGCATGGAACTTTTTAAATGTTGCGTAAAACTGGACATTGAAATTTGATATTTTTCTTAAATCACCGTTGAGTTCATCTGAGGTAGGTATGATTAATGGCAAACTTATGATAGAAATAATAATTAGGGACATAATATTATTGTAATAATAATTATTGTAAAAATTATAATAATAATTAGGGACATAATATTATTGTAATAATAATTATTGTAAAAATTATAATAATAATTAGGGACATAATATTATTGTAAAAATAATTACCTATAGATATGTAGATATAGATGTACCATGTTTCGAGCAAATAAACCATTTCATTTCAAACCATTTCATTTCATTTCATTTCATTTCATTTCATTTCATTTCATTTCATTTCAACTTTATTGAAACATATAATTGCAAAATTATGATCTATTTTTACAACGGAACGTGCAGCACAAATAACATATAACATCTTATTTACCACCACCATATCTCGCAAATAAATGTTCTTATTCTTATCTTATTCTAGTATCGCTTTGACATTTGGTCTCTAAGCAATATAATATTGTGCCCACAATTTACACAATATTGTTTTTCGGTTGTTCCGGTTACTACCTCGTTGGTGTAGTGGTCCCTAGCGCGACTGCTACGCTAGACGTCATGGTTCGATCCCCGGGTCGAGCAATGTTGTTGGGTTTTTCTGTAAAATTCCCAATAGCAGCTCGGAGTCTGGATTTGTGCCCGGTTGACGGCACAATCATACCGGCGAAATGTGGGTGTACCTACATTAGTACGCCTCTGCCTACCCCTTCGGAGAATACAGGCGTGATGGTATGTTTTGTGTTCTGGTTTGAAGGGTAAATATAGCCAGGGAAATTCGCTGTCTCGAGATGACAATGTTCTAGTATTAATACTGTTGTTGCTGGCATTAAATATCTCTCAAGCCGCAGGTATTTCCATGATGTTGTCAATCTCTGTTTTAGTAAAAGTGATGATTATTATGACGCTATAGGCTCGCCCCCTCTTACATGGGACCAAAACATACTGGCAAACTGTAGCTGTACATTAGTACACCTCTCGTAACCCTTCGAGAAATATTGCCGTGATGGTAGGTATGTTTTATTACACCTATTATTACTTAACTATGTTTTCTCAAGAAAAGGAGGTCATAAAAAGCCCATACAACTCAGCCCAAATTTGTACCGGAGGTACATGACAGCTGTCAAGTTGATAGTTTTTACCATGAAATCACTATGGTAAACTGCCGTAATTGACCGTAATGGCGTGCGTTTGACATTCCGAAACTGACACTGACAGTTTTTACCATGAAATCATTACGAAACAGATAAAAGTGAGCCAAAATGGCGTGATTTTTCCCATCCCCCAGTCAACATTAAAAAAAGTACGACCAGTTTTAACCAGCGTAATACAGAGTATTTTTTAGTAGTACGGTACATAACTTGAGACAATTTCGATGACCTCCTTTTGTCTAATACCTACTTATGCGCGTTACAATTAGTATTATAAAGAAGAAAGATTTCAGTTGTTATTTTTTTCTTTGTTACAATTTAACTCAAAAACTAAGAACTCGACCGATTTTAAAAGTTCTTTGACCATTAGATAGATACATCTTTACGGAGTTACTGTAGCCAGGGGCTTAGCCCGCTTCTAGGTATTTCTTATAAATTATTCTATGTTGACGACGTAATTATCTCTCTCTCTCTATACTTCTTCTTAAATCAAATCTATCCCACGGGAACCATACACTTTACCGGTATAAAGAGTAGCCTATGTGCTATTCTAATATATATAATCTATCTCTGTTCCAATTTCATCCAGATCCGTTCAGTAGTCTTTGAGTGAAAGAGTAACAAAGAAACATCCATCCAAACTCACATTTATAATATTATTAGTAGGATACCCAGAGCATGCGGGCGAACCCGCTGGCTGAAAGCTAGTTTATATTATATAAATATCTCTGGAGGTAAACACGTACGAGGTGACACGGAATTACTACGGGTTCTACCGACCTAAATGTTATTTTATTAGGATTAACTAAAAATGACCGAGAGCTAAAATGGCCATTTTTAGCAATCTTTTTCAAAATAACATTTTATTTTCAATACAATATAGGTACTTAAGACTCTGATGAAGATTTTATTAGAGAAGAATATTGACCACATCATCACATAAAATCAGGTGAGGCAGTGGTTAAACCTAAGCATAATCAAACATAATTTATAAATAACAAATAAGTGCGATAGTTTGGATATGTCGAGAGTTTTCATGAACGATGACTAATATATATCTTAGGACATACCGGGGGGAGGGGATGCCCTAGAAAGACATACACCGACCGACCTTAATGGTCCTTCAAAAAGGTCAGACTCGCAACTGAGATGTGTGTCTGACAAATGTGGATAAAACAAATTTGTGCATGAATCCGTAGCAAGTAGCCCCCCCTTTCGTTTCTGCATCACGCAAAAAAGGCGCATGTCATGTATGCATGTTTTAATTTCTTTCCAAATATTTTCGTAATAGGTGCATGGTGATGATTTGTACACAAAAAGTACTAGGAGCTCATAAAATCATAGACACTTCGTCGGCCTTCGATATTTTGCAACGAAAGCATCTTGAAGTGTGTTCTCTACTGGAAGTAGTATCGTAATAGTGATGCTTATTCAATAAGACTCTCGTTATTTTTTTGTGTAGGTACTTGTACTTTTGTGAAGCAATAGTTCGTTCCAATATTTGGTGAGTACTGTTTGCATAACGTGGGGTTTTCAGGGTTTTTATTGGCTTTAAAGATTTATTTAAAAAATATCGTTCAAATCTAGACTCATACTTGTTGTCTGAAATTGGTTGCACAGTAGAAAATTCCACGGTAAAGACGAGATCGTAAATTTTAGCAATCATGATTACTTATTTTAACACAAAACCATGCTTTTAGATTAGGGATGTAGGATAATTAATTAATACATAATTAATTAATACATAATAACCTAATACTTTTTTTATGAGAGGTAGGGCACAGCCATTTATGGCTCATATCTGGAGCAGCCCATCTGGGGAAGTACCTCTACCTTACAGAAAACTGCAGCCAAATAACACACTATTATATACATTATTATTATACATTCCACATATTTTCTGAATGGTCTGACAGATCTGTTTTTTTTTATTTTATTGTTTAGGCTTATTAACAGTCGTTACAATAGGTTTATCACAGTATACATTCAATTAAATTTATCATATATCTAATTGCACAACCAATTAAAGATAAACACCACATGCATACTATAAATGTTATACGTTTTCTGGTGAGGAAACAAGAAAATTTAACTCGGTATATTTAGGTCCCATTATAATAATAGCCCTCCAAACTTGGTGCTGGTACTCAGAACTCAGAAGAAAAACCCAATCACACTGCAGTCTCGACCTGAGGACCTCAGTGGCGCTTGGGACCAGTAAATCAATGAGCCAGTCAAATTGAATAAGAAGTACTTAATTCGCACTGTCAGAGAAAAGCATTGCAGAAGAATGCAAGTCAGTCTAAAAGATACAAAGCCAGATAATCGAAACCTCACTACAGTCAAGACACGCAGTTGATTATCTCGTTTGTAATACTTACTACTACGTACACACGAGTAAGTGTCATTATATCACCCGTTGCAGAGAAAGTGGCATTCAGATCGAGTTACTTGTTACCGTTTTTGACCTTATGGCCGGTTTTTGGAAACGAATTTGGTGCTGCCACAATTTTTGTGTTGCATCATGAGTGCGTGTGTTATTTTAATGAAGTGTATTGTTATTTAACATGACATAATGCCTTCAGTTATTTGGGGTTAAGTGACACAATTGTAGAGATTTTTTCTCAGTATGACATTTAAAAGAATTGGTTTAGTCTTTTTTATGTTTATGACAAAATCGTATCGATACATTTGCGTTGATGTTCGAATAATTTCTATTATCATTATACAAAGAAATAGTAAGTTCATCATAATAATTATCTATACTAATATTATAAAGCCGAATAGTTTGTTTGTTTGAAAAATTATTTTAGTGTTAGATAGCCTGTTTAACGAGGAAGGCTATATAGGTAATGTATGGAAATGACATTAGTGACAGCTCGATTTGCCGAAAGCTTGTGTCATTTCCATACATTGTGTTTCTATTCGTTTGTCGATTCGAATTTCAAATTGCAACTTGTCTGCAGGCCCAGATGCGGCTGAGTATCAATATTTTAGGTCTTTTGTGTGGCAGAGAATACAACCTTGTCTAAGACATTAAGACCTCCTTTGTACGTAATTAAGAGAGGTGGGGCACAGCCATTTATGGCTCAAATCTGGAGCAGCCCATCTGGGGAAGTACCTCCACCTTACAGAAAACAGCAGCCAAATAACACACTTTATAATGTGTTGTGTTCCTGCAGTGAGTAAGGTCGCCGGAGCTCCTTCTGAGGATGCGCTGCGCTGGCAGTAAGAGGAATATTCCCTCAAATTGTCGGCGCAGTTAATCCTCCATAAACCTCTAAAAGGTTTTTCGGGTCGGCAACGCGCGAGTGATACCCCTGGTGTTGCAAGCGTCTATAGGCTACGGTAACCGCTTACCATCAGGCGGGCCGTATGTTTGTTTGCCACCTTAGTGGTATAAAAAAAATACTGTACATTATGCCATAATAAATAATAAAACCTTATCTGTGAAGTATTTGTTTCTGTTTAAGAAAAAGACGCTACAGGATGAGTATTGACGTCCTTCTCACACTTATTAATTCGACAGCAAATCTAACTGGTTTCAATTCAATGTATTTCTATGACAATGTTTGAGCTAAAAGTAACGCTTGGGTGCTAAACGGTGACCAATAAACACCAATGACTGGTTATTATTGGTTGTTTGCAATGAAAGTCAGATTCAATGTAAGTAGGTATCTAGTAGGATAATTTTCTTTAAAAGGCATTAAGCACCTATGTTTAGAGCATCGGTTTTAAAATTCCCATTTGAGAATATATTAAGTGCTAAAAATAAAGAATACTCCGATTTTGGGGATGCTGTGGCCTCTATTGAAGACTCTAAGTAGTTGAATGTGCAGTGTATTCCTTGTATTTTATGTTTGATAAGCTTGCGTTAAAAATCTACCTCACCTAAGTGAGGATTAATCTATTCACTCATGACTTTTAAGACCATATCATCACTACGCTTTTCTGTCTGTCCGTCCGTATGTATGCAACTACGCAACGGATTTCGAAGCGGTTTTTTTGAATAAATAACACTTTTTTAATAATAAAACTTCCTTTTGAATGGTTTATATGTATATATAAACCATTCAAGATGAAGTTTTATACTCTATCTATTAAATCTCTATCTATTTAATTATCTACTGATAAACACATTTTTGCGCTTACATTGCAAACGCTGTCGCTACCACAGTATTGTAAGAAAGAAAAGAAAAGATTAATATTTTTTATAAAAAAAAATATATTATATAATATATAATCGCTGGCGCGAAGCTTGTATAATGAAAAATGCAATAAGGGCTTGTTATTTTCATGTGTAAATTGAGTAAAGTGAGCTTTGTGCCTTTGACAGTGGTTAATGTTACAGAGTGATAGACGCTTTATGAGAGCGGCAGGCGACCGGACGTGGCAAACGACACTTTTTTAATTATGCCTGCGACGCTCGGTCAAAGTGCAAAGACGTCAATAAAGTTGCAATAATGTCAGTTGGGAGCATCGGAGAAAATATTTTTTGAGTGATGGTTTTGAAATACAACAAACATATGCCTGTATAGGGCTAAGCAGAGGTGTAGGTACTAATGTACACACACATTTCACCGGTATATTTAGGTCCCATGTAAGGGCGAGCTTATTGTCATAAGCCGGGCACAAAGCCAGACCCCGAGCTGCTTCTGGGAATCAGTCTGAACTGACGCTTTGCAAACTGGATATGGATATCGGAGACGACTGGGTTCTGTACCGAAAATATTCAGAAACTAACACCGTTTAAGGACTCTAAGCTGTTCTATTCATTACATATCTGGCTGCCTCCTTAGCAACGCCCTAAACTGAGGTCCATCAAGGGGCGCCCTTAGCTGCGTGGGGTAACTGGCGTTCATATTTTTTTCCCACTCCCTTTAAATTTTTCCAAAATCTAATATTAGCGGATGCCTACGTCATAAAAACTATAATATGTGTGCCTTTCAATGCTAAAGTGCCCAATCAGTGGTTTGAGCTATGAATAGATTCATCAGTCAATTAGCCAGACATTCAGTCATCTTGTTCATAGGCTTGCCCATTATTACTAGTCTAAACATACTGAAACGAACTGTGGGAATAAGTACATTAGTAAACTGACGACGTCTGTGATCTAGTGGTTCGAGTACCGGATTGCTGATCACGAGGTTGTGGGTTCGATTCCCACAAGACACAAACATTTATGTGATGAACTTAGGTGTTTGTGTTTGTCTGGGTGTTTCTTATATATTATAAGTATGTATTTACGAAAACAAGTATATAAGTATTACATCCATTGTCTAGTACCCATAGTACAAGCTCTGCTTAGTTTGGGACTGTGATGGTGCTGTGTAAAATGTCCACAAAATATTATTATTATTAGTATATTATTTATACTGAAGATTACCAGGGGGCTAAAGAAATTTCAATTTGTCATTCGATTCGACAAAAGATTAGAAAGAAAATGTATGAAAATGACACAAGCTTTCGACAAATCGGGCTGTCACTAATGTAATTTCCCTACATTTTGTTTCTATTTCGAATGTCAGTTTGCAACTTGTCTAGGTCCCCTATAGTCCAATGTCTTATGTTACATAACTCCTGTGTACACGATATATTTAATCAAAGCTTCCCTACAGACGATAAACTACCGTTGACACAACCACTTTTCGTAGATGTCATAAAGAACATAACAATAAGAGTGTTTTTTTTTCTGTTTGCCTCGGCTTTCGAATCTCCGCGGGCGGTCACTCGGATCGTCGCCTATAATCATGTCAAGGTTCTAATGTTTTTCACTGGTCTTACGTATAATAACAACGCCGGAATGTTTATGTAGGTATATCAGCATTTTTTTGAAGAGAATGGTAATTTCCCCAGATAATATTAAAGTGATAATGTATTTTAAAGGAGTGTTAGAATTATTATTCTCCCTTACACCCACTTTTTGGAACTGTGCAAGTTTTAGAATTTTCAAAGTTAAACTGGTACTAATTTTAATAGTTTTATTTTTACTATCCAATATTCAAATCGTAGTTCTAGGCATTCTTTTTGAGATTTCATGATAAGTCATTATTTCTGTGTATTTTGATTTACAAGTTGAGTCAACTCGTCAATGATCATAATGCGATGATTACCTTGATTGATGACCTTTAATCATCATGGTCCATCCTCCTAGTCAAGATATCCGAAGGATGAACTGGGTTTAACACTGTGTTGTTTGAAGGATCGACCAATTTTGACCATTCAACCAACATGACATTTCAGTCTAAAACTGCACATAAAAAATAATATTGAAAAATCTTTTCGCAGTTCCACTGTACGTACGTTCTCAATTACATTTCGTCAACATTTACAACGAGATCAAAGGCATTATACACCATTTATTAATAATGGCTTTTATTTCAATCATAAAACTTAGCTCGTTTTAGAACTGTAAGACTGACAACGACTCTTATGCCAAACTTTCCTTTAACTAAACCTAAAAAACGAATATTAATAAGAGACAGTGACATATCAATTCCATTGTTCTAAAAAAATCTTATAAAAAAGCAAGCAAACCCGCGTTGAAAACCCAGTGTCCTACAGTAGGGTCATAAAAGCATATTCAATATTAGTTAGACAAATATTTATCGTAGTAGTCTGTTAGTAAAGTTTGCGCTGTGGCTACGTTTCACACGTCGCGAAGGTCACACTCGTCAAACACAACACACTACTTGCGCTTACATCGTTTTATGACGTTTCTTGTACAACCAGTGGCTGGGTTGTGGTTCTGTTACAGTCGGCAGATGGGCAGGTGAACCCCTCAAAGGTAAGTAGTCAACGCCGGCTACAGACACCTGCAATACCAGAGGGGTCGCTGCCTGCTTCTTCTTCAACTGCCTCTCCAATTACTGAAAGTTGGCCATCAACTCCGAATATTCATATTCTCTTTCCTTGGCGAGGTAAAATAGTTCAGCATCACTCGTGATTCCGGTCCATTCGCGAATGTTCCTCAACCAGGATCCAACACCGCGGTTTCTGGCTACTTTGCCCATAATTACAAGTTAAAGCTAGGCTAGGCTAGCTAGCTGACGCGTTATAGGCTATAAGCTAAGCCAACTGCGAAGCAACCGGAGCGGGCACAGATCCGAACTCAGAGTTTTTACTGAGAATTTTAAAGAAAAACCCGACAGAACTGTTTGACCTGGAAACCCAGGACCTTAAGCGTATTATTCGCAGTTACGACCAGTAGGCTAATAAAGCAGTCAATCCTACAATAAAGATTATTCTATCTACCTATCTCTCTATCCTATCCAATGATATAATAATTATACTTAATAACCTAACCCTAAATTAAAAAATTTGAAAACCCCCGACAAGAAATGTGCCATTTTATGGTGGCGGCCATCTTGGATTTGAAATTTATCATAGTGTATTCTCCTAGTTAAGCCCTTTCTTTTGATACCCTTACCTAATGAGGGTGTTATGAAAAAATATGTAATCCGCTATTTTGTAGCGGCGGCCATCTTGAAACATAGCTAAGAACACTCCCGACTAATTCAACTTTCAAATAAAAAACAAAATCAAAATCGGTCCATCCGTTCGGGAGCTACGATGCTACAGACAGACACACACACACACACAGACACGTCCAACTTATAACACCCCGTCGTTTTTGCGTCGGGGGTTAAAAAGAGGAGGACACGATATGTCGCCATCAAAAGTGTTCCCCTAATTTTAATGTAATTAGGTACATGGCCGGGAGACAACTGTTTGAAGCTATTTTTATAAATCTTGTGGTCTTTGTATCTCTGCTCTCCCGCATTAGCAAAGCTAATGCTAAACCTAATGGCATGTTTAATTATGGGGATGCATCGCGCGCGACTTAATTTTAAATGTAATTTTCTATGAAGATGGCGTACATTACTAGTTACTAGGAACTAGTTGGCCGCGCCTTAGGCAGGGACGGGGGGAGGCGGCGGGTTACTGTGAATAAAAACAAGCGCCCCCGCCCCTCCGTCCCACCGCACACAGGCGACCCCGCCCCACCGTCCCGCCGCTCACATACCTAAGGCGCGGCCAAATAGTTCTGCGCGGCCATAATAACATATCATTGTATCAATCTATCTGTATATCTATCTATCCTTCTATCCTATCTATCGATGAGTTCAGCATCTATTTACTTAGAATTATTCCTGCCTATTAGCGTAAATATTGTATAGCTGACACTCGAAACTAGTGACTGCACGCACATATGACGTAACACACAAGTAGGCTTATGCTGTGGTGTTGGGTAACACATAAATACCATTATTACTATGTGGTCTACGATCCGTTTGTATTAATATCACGACGCGAGTATCGCCGCAGAATTATAAAATACTCTCAATGGTCAACACTTTCTACTGGGTGAGTTTTGAATCAATTTAATTACAGTATTTGGTACTTTACGTTACAATGGAAACTATCTCAATGACAACAATATCTCTCGCGACATAAAGTAATCATCATGTGATGAAATTACAAAATGTTCCTTTCTTCGCTGTCGCACAACGAAGGTCTGTATAAAAATACAATAAATTATACGTAGACTCCACGTTAAGCGATAAAAACTGTTCTATATTTTTCACAACAAAACTAATTTTTACATTTCTTGTTAGTGGTGTTAAACTATAAAAGAACATTTGCAAAGAGTTCCGAAACTCAAATAATTTTACACCATTAAATATTTAGATTTATAAATGTAGATAAAAAGATTAAAAATGATCACGATGACAGATGTCAAAACGGGCCTCCTATTTATGCCGATGGTAATTGTCTTGACAATAAGATGATATTGACAAGCTGTCATTAAAGCAATTGTCGGATAAAAACGGTAAATTTCGATAATGAGCCAATTTCGACGTTTCCATAATATTTGATGCTCGCACCACAGGTGATCCGTATGTGTGTTGTATGCTATAAAAAACAATAAACACAGCCATATTTAACTAAGTGTTATGCCATTCTAATTTACATAAGTAATGTTATTTCATCGTTATGAAGTAACAATTATTATACATGTTTTCCTAGATCCACAGTTTGTGTGGGAAGATAATTATTATTAACCATTTTGGGTTTTTTTCACTAGGCCAGTGCAAATATTTTTGAATTTGGAAAGTGTTTTAGCTAAGCGTCGAGTGCTCCGGCCCCAATCTGTTATAAGTTAGGGTTCCGCAACTCAAAAGGACCCCTTATATTATTATTAGTTCGTTGTCGAATATTCTGCAGCTAATCAATAATGTGCTCACATGATTATGTTTCTGTTTTAAGGGCAATGTAAATCGTGAAATTGCTTGGTAAATGCAGACGTATCTACTACGGACTATCCTATCCTGTATAGGATAGTCCCTTGTTATTCATCTAATTACAATAAAAAAACTGCATTGTTGACTGCCTCGTTGGTGTAGTGGTCTCAAGCGTGACTGCTACGCTAGAGGCCTTGGCTTCGATCCCCGGGTTGTTGAAAGTGAGAGTGATGAAAGTGTTGTTGGGTTTTCTGTGAAATTCCCAGTAGCAGCTGGGAGTCTGTATTTGTGCCCGGTTGATGGCAATAGGCCTCTGCTGATGATGATGTGATGGTATGTGTGTAATAGTGAAAGTGCTGGACAAATGAAGATGACAATTACTGCAGCTGTTGCAAGCGTGTTAGAGGCGAGAGGCGTACTTGTTTTTCGTCTAATTAAAATAAAAAAACTAGGCTCCTCCTTAATTTCCACTAGAACCAAAAACAAATCTTACTTTTCCTCTTCCAAGATATCGCTATATGTAAGATTCTACATATTGCTTCAAGGACAACAAAAAAATTGACATGGACGCCTAAAGCAGATTGCAATCCGGCTATTGTTGCGTCCGAAGCATGGCAAAACAATAAATTTTGCATAACATTTACCAAAACTGCTTTCACGTGATCTCAAGAATTCGACGCACCCATACAACAACAGTTTTGTAAGAATAAGATTATACGGTGACCAAGAATATTCATATATCTGATTTGAATATAAAATCATATTAATGAAATATGCATAAGTAATGTGGCGCCAATATATTGTGTGAGAGTCACCTTTGAACTTTGTTTGATATACATAATGTTAATACGGATTTGTATATTCTATATATTTCAGACGACGAGTTCTCTCGCGCAAGGTCATCCTCATCATCTTCCTAGCCTTTTCCCAACCATGTTGGGGTCGGGTTCCAGTCTAACCAGCGGCTGATTATCCGTATTTTACACGAAGCGATTGAAAGAAAGAACAGTAAGGTTCTCGAGTGGAGACCACGCAGCGGAAAGCGCGTCGTGGGACGGCCTCCAACGAGATGGACCGCTGACCTGGTAAAGGTAGCTGGAAGTCGTTGCATGCAGGCAGCATGCGTCCGGTCCCTGTGGAAGTCAATGGTGGAGGCCTTTGTTCAGCAGTGGACCTCTTTTGGCTGACATGATGATGATTACTGCCATCAGACTTCCGCATCACAATTTCTGGGCAATACCAATATTCGAAGGATAGAATGGTTGTCAGGCTTTTTGGGCTTCTGACTACCATTAACGATTGTCATAGATGTTCGTATGACAACCGGGAGCGACGGCTTTACGTGCTCTCCGAGGCACTGAGGGGTCTCGATTTGTGAATGGTCACCCATCCACAGAGTGACCTTGGCAGACGCAGCTTAAGCTTGCAGATCGGTTGATCAGCGTTGCTATAACTTAGCCACGAGCCCCTCAATAGGTAATATAAGTATTATTATATTGTGTATGGAGCCTATCATGTGCGTAATTATCACTCGCTTTAATGGTGAAGGAAAAAATTTTGAGGAAACCTGCATTTATGAGAGATTTTTTCTGTCAACACGCATTAGGCCAGCGTGGTGGACTATAGCCTAATCCCTCTCATACTGAGCGGAGACCCATGCCCAGCAGTAAGACAGTATAAGGGTTAATGAAATTTATATACCTAATATAAACAATCTTCTATGCTTTAAACCAGCGCTGGGTAATAAATACCCCCAGCATAATGCTGAGCTGGCAACCCATTCGGGGCAAGCATGCCGACAGCAGAATATAGTTTTTTGTTGGTAACTCATTACTACTTATTAGCTCTGTGTTTGTCGGATGTGTGTCTGAATAAATGTATTTTTCTTTCTTTTCGTTCTTTCTTTGTGGACTTTTCCCTTAATTAAAATAACTGATAACATAAACATTTACAAATGTATCACTATATTTAAATTTTAAATCCTTTTTATAAAATACCAACAGGAACACTGCTATCTGCTATTTTGACTGGTTGTTACAAAATTAAATCTACTTTTAAGATAATAGCGGAAGCCACCAACCAAGTAGCCGTGGAGGGATCGTGTACCTGCGCTTGCGTCGCTGCCCGCTGACGGCCCCGAAAGTTATATACCGTGAAAAAAATCCATTACCAGTATTACCACGTTTACCACGTTTCCGAAAGACGAACGTGTGAACACACTAGTACTATGAAATTTTCACAAAAAAATTATAAACTCATAGGGCTGCGCTCAGTGACGTCACTCCTAATGATTCATTAGCTAATAGTCACCCATTATATCTGAGTGCACTCACAAAAAAATCAAATATGGAAAATTAGGCCAATATATAGAAGGTGGAAGGGACATCGACGCACATCCGAATACCATGAGTCCAGTACATGATTCTGGACCCCCCTAAGTTGAAATTTTCCGTAACTTTTTTTATAAATTTTTCAATCTTCTCTGCAGTTTTTTTACTTGAACTTGTACCTAAAAGAAACATTTTTTTACCAAACCCAAATTAGATAGATATATAATTAATAAATCATTATTTCATTTATTTTCGAATCGCGCGAGCGATATCATTTACCGCGGAGCGTTATAATCGCGTTATAATATGTGTAATAACCGATCATTTTCTACATTAATGAGCTAGGTCATTTTATTTTTGACCTTGAGTAAAACCTTGTCACGACGTTTGTGCGTCGATGTCCCTTCCACCTTGTATAGCAGTTACTCTTTGTAAACGATTCATTAACTTTAAGTGACGTCTCTGAGTTGGGGCCATAGTGTTTTGTTTTTGTATAAACAACAATAATTCTATCTCACCCATATTCTATCATTTTATACCTTTATGTCTTATATATATGTTCAAATTCCAGATAGAAGAAATATATTGCCTACGGATATGACCACTGGACTGCCAAGTCGTAGGTTTCGAGTTCGAATCCAAGGCTTTTGAACCTTTGACTTTTTGTAATCATGTTTATCACTCGCTTACAACGGTGAAGGAAACCTGCATGCCTGAGGGATTATTACTGGTTTATTAATGTTGTAGGTAGCTGTGTCCTCCATGCCGGCAGAGTTATGAGCAACAGTTAAGTATCAAAATAAACTTTACGTATTTAACGGATTTCAGTTAAAATTGACGTATCTCCTATCTGCAAGATGTTTTTTTTATAAATTTTCCTAGGACATTTTACACAGCACCATCTAGTCCCACACTAAGCAGAGCTTGTACTATGAGTACTAGACAATGGATATAATATTTATGCACACAGCCAAACACAAACACTTAAGTTTATCGCATAAATATTTGTGTCTTGTGGGAATCGAGCCCACGGCCTCGGGATCAGACGTCGTCGTTTTCGCTCACAGTTAACGCGAGTGAGGATCAATTTCTAATCTGCACATGCATTCTAACCTGTCAAAGTTGCGTGCCGTGCATTTGAACTCGGACCACCGTGAATCGGCTCGTGCGCATCGTCTGCTGCACTAACGCAGAATTGAAAACAAAAAAACATACAAGGTGGAAGGCACATCGACGCACATCCGAATACTATGAGTTCAGTACATGCTGTACATGATCCAGGCGAACCCCCCTGCGTTGAAATTTTCCGTATCTTTTTTCATAAATTTTTCAGCATTTTCTTTCTGCATTTTTTTTACTTGAACATGTAAAAAAACATACCCATACCCCAATTAGATTTATAACTAAAAAAAACATTATTTCATTTATTTCGGATCGCGCGTGCGATACTTATACTGCGGAGCGTTATTATCGCGTTTTTAGCAATACACTGCGCGCTCAAATATGTCAATATCTGTAATAACCGATCATTTTCTCCATGAATGACTGAGGTCATTTTATTTTTGACCTTGAGTGAAACCTTGTCACGACGTTTGTGCGTCGACCTTGTACATATATTATTCCCATTTCTGTTGATGTGAAAAAATTATTCTCGACTAATTCGATTGAAGTAAGAAGCGTCTAATTTATTTATTTTGAAGTCATCGCCGAATAAACAACCAACGCAGATCATAAAATTGTATTAAAATGTAATAACCTCTCACTTTAATAAAAATGTCCTTGGAGTTTCTTTCCGTGGGTATCATTATTTTATACGATTTCATTTGATTTGACGACGTCTGTGGTCTAGTGGTTCGAGTACCGGATTGCTGATCACGAGGTCGTGGGTTCGATTCCCACAAGACACAAACATTTATGTGATGAACTTAGCTGTTTGTGTTTGTCTGGGTGTTTCTTATATATTATAAGTATGTATTTACAACAAAAAAGTATATAAGTATTATATCCATTGTCTAGTACCCATAGTACAAGCTCTGCTTAGTTTGGGACTGGATGGTGTTGTGTAAAAATGTCCCAAGATATTTATTATTATTATTATTTTATTTTTATTTATTATAAGCCCACACATGACACATGTTTCTTTTTTATTGTGAAGTCGGGTTAGGGAGTAGTAGCTCAATAGGCGCTAATATAGTTACTTAAATTAGAAACATACAATTTTAAAGTATTATACGCATCAATTTACATTAAACCAACATAACATTTTAATCTTAACCCATAACACAATGAGAAATGCAACAAGATGTTTAAATATTCAATACGAATACGAAATATGTGTACTAATTTGAAAATTCTGGTTCTATGCCAAACAATTTTAGACTTTAAGTCACTAAAAACAAAATCAAATCTATAATGTATATAGAAACCTGAAGCTTTATAGCTAGAATACAGAATATGTAACCTTATGATGTGGAAATAAAATTAATTTTCTTCTAACATATTGTAATCGTTTGGTTTTAACGATGTTTTAAATGATGTTTGATAATTTAAATTTGATATTGAGAGAATAGAAAAACAAAGTATTGATTACAAGTACGATAGGTTACTATTGTTAATAGCTATATCTCTATGTATATATAAAAGGAGAAGGTGATTGACTGATGTATCAACACACAGCTAAATTCAAATTCAAATTCAATATTTTATTGCAATCCATAATGGACATACAAATAAACAGATGGTAAGTTTAAAGCTAAGGATCAATTATGGACCCTGTAGGGCACAGCAAAATTTAAGTATAAGAGAGGGAGATGTACTTATACATATTTTAATATTAATTGAATAGTTGCGTTTAAATTACATTTTCTAACTATAGTTTATACATTGCACTATTTATTTTTAAAAATTACCTATTGAAATATTATTATTTTGTATAATTATATATAATTATAATATTTATTATTTTAAGAAATCAAGTTTAAATTATTGTTTTTGGTATTATAATGATTGCACTTATTTTATTTTTAATATAATATATTTACCGTTTTGTATTTTATTGGTTGATTGTTTTTATTTCTTTTTATTACCACTGAACATTATTTTTAAAACTGAACGGATTGGGCTGAAATCTTAGTAATCTGAAGTATCTATTAATATTATAAATGTGAAAGTTAGTAAGGATGGATGGATGTTTGTTACTCTTTCACGCAGTAGCTACAAAACGAATTTTGATGAAACTTGACAGTATTATAGCTTAAACGTCAGAATAACACAGGATATAAAAAGTATTTTAGGATGGGAGTGAAGCTGCTGGTAACATTGCACTGTTTATATTCTATCAAACAAGGCAGGTTAGAACACAAAAGTTACACACGAGCTAAAATAACATCACAACAAACGCCAATCCGCTAGTATATATAAAAAAAAAACAATTTTTTGAATAGGATTGAAACTTGAAAAGGCCGTATCCATGTTCAATGAAATATCGGAACAAACCATATTGGATCAGCTTTAAAAAGCCGTGCACACAATTAATATTGTTGATCACGCCACTGCACTAATTGGCCTGCACTCCGTACGCATAAATATCACGTGGGTATTTCCAGAATTCCAGCCAGTGTTTTGTCTACACTGTCGCAGTCATCATTTGGTTTCTGATTGGGTACTATTGTATGGACGCCAACAGTACGTTTCACGCATGACGACTGGAGAGATACCAACGGTACAACAAACTGAATTATCACCCTGATTTTACGTCAGCGATCTTCCTCTTTTGTCTCGTAACTATGATGATGAATGGAGATTAACGAAATAACTAAGAGACGAGAACGTATGGAAGAGTTGGAAATGGCCGACCTTGGCGAACGTACCACAGTCAAAGTGCACCAAAAAAGGTCAAATTAGGTACTACTAATCTGGCCTTTTTTGGCGCACTTTGGTGTTGTTCCATCCCATTGTACCTTAAACCGATGATCCTGCATACGGTTAATACATGAGCTTAGTTAAAGTAAGCTTAGTTCAAGAAGAAGTGTCGTCGTACACTGAAACTGTGGGAAGGAACATCGACGCACAAACGTCGTGACAAGGTTTCACACAAGGTCAAAAATAAAATGACCTAGGTCATTCATGTAGAAAATGATCGGTTATTACAGATGCTGACATTTTTGAGCGCGCAGTGTATTGCTAAAAACGTGATTATAACGCTCCGCTGTGAATGATATCGCACGTGCGATCCGAAATAAATGAAACAATGATTTTTTTATTATAAATCTAATTTGGTTAGATAGAAATAATGTTTTTTTTACACGTTCAAGTAAAAAAAACTGCAAAAAAAATTAAAAATTTATGAAAAAGGCACAGAAAATTTCAACGCAGGGGGGTCCAGGATTCTCATTGAACAACTCATTGTAGAACTCATTGTATTCAGATGTGCGTCGATGTCCCTTTCACCTTGTATAGTGTTTAGTCGTGTTTCAGGAAGGCAAACATAATTTAATAAGATAAAAGAAAAATGTCTGACTGACTGAGTGATCTATCAAGGCATAGCTCTTATACCTACTAGTGAACGGACAGATAGGTGAAAGGATGTAGGCATACGCTATGACAAGATTTTGGGGAATTCCCACAAGAGTGGGAATAACTAGATGCCCGCGGGTAACACAGCGGGAATTTTATCGGGGTATTAAACGCACATCAAATATACTGTCACATAATACATAAATTAAACCTGCATCAAAATAACTGATCGGTAATCAATAAAAATACTGATTGCACAATATTATATTAAATATCTAATTTTTCTTTTCCAAAAAACATGAACACCATTTGAATCGATATGTGGTCACAGTTCTAACCTAAGTTAAACGATATCTGTATTGGAATATTTCTGTGCAATTAGTAATTTTGTCGCTCAATCTGTGTTTTTGATGTGCGGTTTAAATTATACCTTAGTAGTACTTTCAGCCAGCGGCTTCGCCCGCGTCTGAGTATTTCTTATAACTTACATCGCCTATTTCAACCCCTTACAGAGATTTTTCCGCGATAAAAAGTAGCCTATGTCCTTTCTCAGGCTCTATACTATCTCTGAACCAAATTTCATTTAAATCGGTTCAGTAGTTTTGGCGTGAAAGCGAGACAGAGAGACAGAGTTACTTTCGCATTTATAATATTAGTGAGGTTTCAAGGCCTGTTTCACCAACTCCCAGAAAATAGGTTTCCGTTAATTTACTTGGCAGATAATTGCATGCAAAATTTGTTCGATTTTTTTATTTATCTGGCGGTTAGCGGCGAAACAGGCCCCTAATAATATAAAAAAATGCCAAAGTTATTGAAATGCATTTGGCATTAAATTCGTAATTAATTCTTAGTCTTCATCGCCCGGAACACGGCAGGGTAAGAAGCGGAACACATAAATAAAAATCTGGTAGAACAATAGTTCATAATGCATGCGGCCTTCTCTGCGTGACTCATATGCTCTACCATTGTTTGATTAGGGGTTAAAGGCAACGGTTGTTTTGCGCGGCCGAGCGCAATTTCATTTACATGCATATTCGTTTGATGGAATCATTGTTTTGACGGCACTATTGGACGTGCTCGAAATAACTATTAATAGGACAGTCCGAATATATGACAGACGTGTTCGCCATACATACACAGAAACACTAACGCCATCTTTGTTAGTATCGGGTGGAATTTGTTTTTTAGCCGATCGCGGACTAGTTCACTTCAGTTTAGAGAAGACCATTGTTGGACCAAGTTCATACGCAGTATAAAATACCGAAGGAATGAATTCAGTTTCTGTTGGTTGGTTGGTTCAGCTAACGTAGCTGGCCATTTTGTTAATTTTTAAGGTAGGTCATAAGCCCGTTGTGGTCACGGTCATGTTTTAGATCCCATGGCCATGCATGACATATAAGAATGCAATTGTGGTATTTAGTCGGTAGGAATCCAAAGTATCATTTTCCGTTCCCCGAATACAAAAAGGGTGAGGAAGAAGAAGATTAAACTGTAGGTATTCCCTGCTAAAGCTGCTAAAGCAGAGCTGCTAATTTAATGTTAGTTGGTGCATTAGGGCCCCATGGAATAAAATAGGGCGAGTTTTTTAATGCAGGGCATATAAATGAGAATTTAGTAAAAATAATTAAAAATTAATAAACACAGAACTATAAAAAAAAACAAATGAAATTCATAATAAGTTTTGTTTAATTGCTCCTCTCTCTTCTTTTAATAAAGTTATTCAAGTTGACGTCGACTCTAAATTAAAAATTAACTCTAAGCGCATTAAATCATATAAATGTGTCGACATATTTACAAACGGATGACACAAACATGAGCTTTGAATTAATTTACGATTTATTAGTCGACAATTAATTTAATCGTTACAAGTTAATCGAGATATAAATCTTCGGCAGTTTAAAGTTACATAATTAAACGATCGACGAAAAAAGGTATCTAATAAATAATGAATTACCCTAAATGAGTACGAAAGGGATAAATAAGCTCTATATAATCATATCTCTCTCATATTTCTCATCATCAGAAATATGATGATTGATGTATACAAAAAGGTCATTAAATTTCAGATTTCACCCTACATTGTAAAACTCATTGATTACTACTTACTATTGCCCTGGTTTTAATAGGAACCACGATTCTCTAAATTGGTTGAATTTTATGGCCGCTGTGAATGCCGCGTAAAATAAACTGCACCTTTAATAACATGTCGATATACCTGATAATGTCAAATTAACGGAAGCCGTTTAGAATCACAACGTAAGACGGGTCTTATGTGGGCCTTTAATTATAACTCTGCGAATATTTTAACTGTAAACTTCAATTTGAAAAGCAAAGAATCGATTTTTGTGTAGCATCTCTATTATTGGTTTCTAGAAAAGTGTTTTTTTTATGCAGAATGAATTAATCTTTCAAGCTATCCTAAGCCAATATAATATTTTAATTACGAGAAAACTTAATCTGCAGTTGAAGGATAAGCTTCTTAACAACTTTCTTGGAACTTGCTATACTGGAAATTGCGTGTTTACGATCGAATCTATTGTCTTGTCTCAACCGCCTTGTTGGATTATTAGTCGAATCTATTATATTATCTATTATAGCTTGAATTACTGAGGTTAATGTTTGGATTTGTTGGTCGGCAAATGAGCAGACATCTCATATGGTGGTATGTTATCATCGCAACACATGAATACCTACAACACCAGCGCCGTTGCTGATGCGTGGTCGATGGAAGACAATACCGACCGCAACCGAGTTTAGGAATTGGTTCTCATGCACGACATTCGGACCACGTAAAAGGGTGCCAAAAGGGCGTAAGGGTGCAAGTAGTGATAGCCCATGGGTATGATCACTGGACTGTCACGTCAAAGGTCTCGAGTTCGAATCCAAGGCACGCAACTCTGACTTTTCGAAATCATGTGCGTAATTATCACTCGCTTTAACCGTGAAGGAAAGAATCGTGAGGAAACCTGCATGCCGGAGAGATTTTCTCGACGGCATGTAAAGTCTGGTAACCCACATTAGGCCAGCCTAATCCCTCTCATACTGAGAGGTGACCCGCGCCCAGCTGTTGGATAGTATATGGGTTGATGATCAAAAGGGTGCCAGTAAAACCTCAAGAGATCCTACCGCCGAGCAAGAGAGAGAGAGAGAGAGAGCATATTTTTTCTCGTCTTTTACAAGATGCCGATTTAAAAGATAGTGAGGAATTGTATTGTAACACGGGGGAGTCGTGGCTGCTATATACCTAGGCAGTAACTTGTCCAATATGATATGGGACTTTTTCCTAAAATAACATAACAGCAAATTGAGGGTGTACCTGCAATAATAAGCAAAAGGGAACTTATCAGGGATTAGTAAAACAGGTCCTAAACGATGCCAGCAAAATGTGGGTGTATACATGTACAGTCAGGAGCAAAAACATGTATACACTAACAAAAGTGCAAAATTAATGTTCTCCTCAAAGTACTATTAGAACTTTTGTGAAATTACGAACACAATGTTTATGAACCAATACTACATAAAGTGACATCAGTGCCACGACCATGAGTTTTTTTCGCTAGACTCGCTAGCGACGCCGTAAAATATTTGTATGGAAAACTCTCGCAGCGCCTCTAGCGGTTACGTAAAGAACTAAAATCTGCTATGAAATTACAGCGTTTCGATGCGTAAAAAACCTATCGAAAGGCATTTGATAGAACTCATGGTTGAGGTACAGTATTATTGATCACAGAGTTGCAATCGTTCATTCATGTAAAAATCGCTTTAGCCCTTTTGTAAGTCTATATATGGTTTTGATCGTGATTGTACACGACTAATTTTATATTATCTTCGTATTACTTGCATAATACCATTTTGCAAAATAATTTGAAAAGCACAGACGGATCACCAGTTCGCAATCCGAACTTCAAAAGACAAGAAAATCAATGTCGAAATCAAAATTATCTAATTAACTTTTATAATCATTGTATAAATTTGTGTGTTTTCGTAATTTACAATCTAATTCCAAATACCAGTATTGTATGAACAATACCGGTATATTTCCCAATTACGGAGGTCAAAAGGAGTGTAATGTAGTTTTGCATAAATAGTGGGAGCGGCGAATTATGGTGTTGACTGGCGTAGTGATTGCACGACAAAGGATCCCTGGTTCAGTACCTGTGCGGGACAAATAGATTTTTTTATAGAAAAAGAACGGAATTATAGCCCGTATGCTATACGGTTGCCGAGGTCTGATGGTAACTACCGTAGCTAGTAAAAATAAATCCTCCTCTCTTCTAAAATTGTTGTGCCCTACAGGGTCCTTAATGATGCTTGTCTAATTACACCACCTTATTGTACATTATGGTAGGTAATAATGAATATGAATATGAATAATATGAATAGTTGTTTAGTAACCCATTAACTGTCTCCTGGCACGGTTCTCCTTACAGAATGACAGGGATTAGGCTATAGTCCACCACGCTGGGCTAGTGCGGAATAGCAGACTTTACGACCCATCGAGAAAATCTCTCAGGCATGTTGGTTTTCTCACGATATTTCACTTCACCGTTGTAAGCAAGTGATAATTAATTATTAAGACGCACATGATTCATAAAAGTCACAGGTGCGTGCCTTGGATTCAAACTTGGCAGTCCAGTGGTGAAGTGGTCCATACCATCACGCCTGTATTCCCCGAAGGGGTAGGCAGAGGCGTACTAATGTACACCCACATTTCGCCAAAAAGATTTAGGTCCCATGTAATAGGCGGTGAGCCTATTGACATCAACCGGGCACAAATACAGACTCCGAGCTGCTACTAGGAATTTCACAAAAAAAAACAATAGCACTGCTCGAACCGGGGATCGAACCCACGACCTCTAGCGTAGCAGTCGCGCTTGGAACCACTAGACGAGGCCGTCAAGTCGTACTTAAGTAATATATGGTATTTACGCAAGACTAAAATATATAAACATAATATATCTGATTGTTTGTGCCTAACTAAAATTACAAATATTTGTACGCCCACAGTGGCAGAATATGCTTAAACATAATATACCCCTGTAAGACCCATTCTACCTACCATATTCTAACAAATAAATGATTTGATTTGATTTAAAAAAGCCCAAACTTATAAGGAAAACTTGACCCTAACTGCAGCATTTATGGCGAAATCATAGGGCCTATATTTTCGACAGCCATGACCTTGAAGACGGCTGTCAATTGTCATTCAAGACAAATACGAAAGCGTAGCTCGTACGCTATTAGAATCCCAGAATTAAAATATTAAAAAACCAAGCCACATATTTTAGTGTAACCCAACATATTATCACGCCTATGTTCCCTTTGGGGTTAGGCAGAGGTGTACAAATGTACACTTCCAGCAACAAAAAAAAAAGTATATAAGTATTATATCCATTGTCTAGTACCCATAGTACAAGCTCTGCTTAGTTTGGGACTAGATGATGCTGTGTAAAAATGTCCCCAAAATATAAAAATAAAAACTAACCGGTCATGTATAGGTGACGCTGCTAATAACCGGGAAGAGAAGTAAGGAGCTATTTTTTATTTTATTTTATTAATAAGTAGTACAACCACATCATACATATTGTTACAATTGTTATGCTAATGTTACAGAATATTTTAGTTTGAGGAGTTGAAACGTATTTGAAGGGGTTTGAACCCAAGATCTCTATCGTAGCAGTTGCGCGTAAAATCACTTCACACATGATTTAAATCATAATCATCAACCAATATACTGTCCCGGGCAGGCACGGGTCTCCTCTCAGTATGAGAAGGATTAGGCTATAGTTCACCACACTATCCTAATGCGGGTTGGCAGACTTGACATGCCGTCGAGAAAATCTCTCAGGCATGCATGTTTCCTTACGATGCTTTTCTTCACCGCTAAAGCGTGTGGTAATTACATTCATTTATTTATTTATTTTACTTTAAATACAACGGTCTAGGACCAATTACAGTAATTAAAGACACGACTTTCATTAATCTTTCTCACAGAACTCCTGGCATACCGACAATATATTATTATCTTCGATTCATGATTTCGAAAAGTCAGAAATGCGTGCCTTGGATTCGAGACCTTTGATTTGGCAGTACGGTGGTTAGGCTGATCCCCTACGCTATCACTGCTTTTCTTAATTTTCACACGTCGCCGGCGAGATAATCTCTCAGGCATGCAGGTTTTCTCACGATGATTTTCGAGAGATTACGCACATGATTTAGAAAAGTCAGCGGTGCGTGCCTTGGATTCGAGACCTTTGACTTGGCAGTCCAGTGGTCATACCCTTAGGCTACCACTCTGTTTCTTCACTGATCTATAAATATCTCAGGTATGCAGGTAACACAGATAACGTACAAGATTTACTAATAGCATAGTTAGTGAAATCAATACGGCAGTTAAGCTAAAGGCCAATTGCGCTGTCGTCCCCCATTGCACACTCGGACTCCCGTAAAAGACCCATAAAATAAATGATATACTACCAAACCATGTTGTAAGCAACGCGCATGTACATTTAAATAGGCTTCGACCTGTCCTATGACGTAAGGACGTTGCGGTAACTTTTCCTGCTTAAATACCTACCTACATAGGTGACAATACACATACATATATGTACAGTCGTGGAATGAAAAGGTTATTTTATACAACAACCGGGGCCTGTAGACAAGTTGCATTTTAACATTCGAATCGACAAACGAATAGAAACAAAATGTATGAAAATGACACAAGCTCTCGACAAATTGGAATGTCACTAATGTCATTTCCGTACATTTTGTTTCTATTCGTTCGTCGATTCAAATGTCAAATTGCTTGTCTAGGCCCCCAGTATTCACACGAAGTACAATCATTCGAAGTAAACAAATATTTTCATATTTTTCTATACTTAAATTGGGAGGTGGGTAGCGTCTTCAAGAGCCAATTAGCAATAAAAAGAAAACATAATCGGCTTGTTATTTTGTTGAAAATATAATATTATCTTAAAAATAATAAATCATGGTAATTTTATTGTTCTTAGAAAAGCGTCGGAAAAATTAAGCTGATAGGTACCTAAAGCTTGCAAAAAATATTAATATCTTTACAATAACGATCGAGGATTAATTTTTCTTCTCAGACGTTTTGTTTATTTAGAGAAAACAATTGAAGCTTCCTATAATTCCTACTAAAAAAATAAAACAGAATGCGTTATTATTAACCGACGATAAAAAAATGAGGAGGTTGTTAAGTCGACGAGTATATTTTTTTTATGATTAGAATTATGTGGTACTTGGTAATAAATAACCTTTTATGTATTTGAACTACTCAGGGTGGATCACACACCATCAACCCTGTAATACCCAAGGGTTAGGTAGAGGTGAACTGAAGTACACCCGCTAGTCCTTATACGCGTCCTTCATACTTCACTGGAGGAACGCAGGTTCGAAGCCTGTCTAAAAGAAATATCTTTAAAGAAATTTTGAATTTGTTAAAGCCAAATTACAACAAAAGAAACTTGTTAACACTTAACTTGATAATTTGACATTTAAGTAAACATTTTACGATGCAAAATATCTTAGAAATTGCCAGCCCTATTAATGCAAAACTATTTTAATCCTTATTCTAATAAAAATAAAGTTTTAACTTCGTGTCAATAACTACATCAACATTTTTGCTGTTGAGTGAAAAATCAATAATATTGCGCTAATAATTCTATACCATGTCATATTGATGTTTGTGAGATGGTTCCGTATGCTGATTTTATGGTTTATGTTTGTAACGGGCAAATTGATCCACTTGATGGGATAGTAGTAATCGCCCCCAATGGATGCTTGCAACACTAGAGGCATTGTTAGTGCGTTGCTAGCGTGCTGGGTCTGTATCAAGCCGAGAGACAATTACCTAAAAGAGAAGAGAGCCCTACCTATCCGCAATTTGCGGAAAGATTTGGCAATAATTTAAATCCAGTTTCTCTTGCCGCACTCTAGTAATTTTCCTGTATCATGAGTATGTTTATCAAAACACACACATAGCAGTAGGCCACACAAGTGTTTGCACAGATTTTGATTTGATTTGTAACGTTACAACTTCCCAGAGTACCGTTAAGTCGGTCTTGTCGACTAATCTACTAAAAAAAATGCATTATGAGAGCAAGTTTCTTTTACACATAAGCTATTTCCAATATATGTAGAACCTCATTGCACGAAAAGCGTATGATTAGTTTATACCTACTAGAAATGTAAAGCCGTGTGTTAATCTTTTTAAATTTTAATTTAAGTTATTAACGGAACCCTAAATAACACAGTAATCAAAATCACGTGAGCAATTCAATTGGTTGAAACTCAATCAAAACATGTTTATAATAACGTTGGCAATACTTTTACCAAATATTTAATTGGTGTTACTCAACACTATATGGCTATGTAAAGATCTCGTCTGCGTTCCTGAACGCGATGTCTCAGGGTTGTGTGAAAGCGTCGAATTATCTATAAAAATATTTAGGTGTGTGTTTACAAAAAGCCGTCGGTCCCGGTTGTCATTTAAACACCTTTGACAATCGTTAGTGGTAGTCAGAAGCCTAAAAAGCCTGACAACCAGTCTTTCCTTCGAATATCGGTATTGCCTAGAAATTGGGTTGCGGAGGTTTGATGGCAGTCGCTCCGTGTAAAATACTGATATTCAGCCGCATCTGGTTAGACTGGAAGCCGACCCCAACGTGGTTGGGAAAAGGCTAGGAGGAAGGAGAAGGAGGAAGAATGTGTTTACATATAAACCAAATGAAAGAATTTTCGGTTCAGTAGATGCAGGGAGTACCCCCTACAACCTCACAAACTTACAAACTTCACTTCTTTATAATATTAGTTTAAATCCTACTAATATTATAAATGTGAAAGTTTGTGAGGATGGATGGATGGATGTTTGTTACTGTTTCACGCAAAAACTACTGAACGGATCTGGATGAAATTTGGCACAGAGATAGATTACTAGGCTACTTTTTATCCGTGTAAAATGTATGGTTCCCGTGGGATAGCGGGCGAAGCCGCTGGCGGAAATTATAATTTTAAACGTTTCTTAGACTTATTTTTTTAACACCTTCATGTTAATCATTAGTTAAGTAAACACCTTTTTATTGTTTAAAAGGCTATATACCGTTATTATCGGATAAGACCCAAGAGTGTGGGTTCTTACACAATAAAACCACCCTGGTGGCTACCATCAGTACATGGAGGGGAGGGGGGGTTTATTTCCTCTTAAAAGACCACCCCTGAACCCCCCTGTCCTGCCTGTTAGATCATATCCATGCCTACTGGGCGGGGTCATAGCTGGCGCGAAGCCTTTGTGGAATTGTATCTGCATTTCAAAGGGACACTGTGTCCATCATGACAATATGTATTTAGTATGAAATCGTATATCAAAGCGAAATTCTAACAAACAGTATTAATATCAAAGGACTGCAGTTGTGTCAAAGATTATATTTTTTTTTGGATAGGTAAGGTTTATTAAATGCTTGCGCTCTATTTGTGAATGAGCTTAGAGTTCCGATTTAGGCCCGATTAATGAAATTACGATCGCCTGTTTTAAATGGGACTAAAAATCGGTCATGAGCGTGTCAGACCCGCACATAAAGGGTTCCGTACCATTTTTAAAAACAAACCGCTTTCAGAAACACTTAAAGTGGAATGGGTAGAATTTAAACGCACATCAAAAAACTGTTTGAGCACCAAAACTTGCACATCTAAATAAAAAAGGTCATCAAAAGCCACACTATAACTCAGCCCAAATTTGTACCGGAGGTACATGACAGCGGTCAAGTTGACAGTTTTTATCATGAAATAAGTAATTAAGAAGCAGATAATATTGTGCCACATTGGCGTGCGTTTGTCATTCCGAAACTGACACTGACAGCAGATAGCTATCAAAATAACAGTTTTTACTATGAAATCATTAAGAAACATATATAATAGTGTGCCAAAATGGCGGGATTTTTCTCAAATTAAAGTTATTTTTTTACATCCATAAATACCATCACCAGTGAAATACAGGTTATTTTTTCCAATACGTGTACCTTCAGTAAATCATTTGGGCCGATTGCGATGACCTCCTTATAGTTGCATCTAAAAGTAAGTCATCTGTAAGTATGTATTTACAAAAAAGAGTATAATATAAGTATTTTATCCATTGTCTAGTTCACACAGCATAAGCTTATCTTATTTTATTTTGAAGTGCGGTTTATTATAACTCAAGTGAAACGGTGGTATACATTATCTGCCGAATCCTTTAGGGTATAAAGGTATGATGAAAGTGAGATTACAAATCCTATCCAATTTAAATCCTCCCTATATACATAGATGCCATATCTACTTACTTCATACATGCCAGATTATGAAACCCATGTACTAAAGCGTAACGCGTATTCGGGGAACATATTCTGTACTAATGAATTACTATGAAAGCCAGCAAAATGAACTGTGCAACATTTAATTCTCGTGTTGGAAATTAAAAAAGAATACCTGAACAAAAACTCAAAGGTAAAAAAAAAACAGTGCGCGGATTCCGTAGTTGCAGTATCTCTACAACGCTGTGTTTAAAAAAAACATAGTCTCCGTCTTTAGATGAACTTAAATAGTTATCTGATAAAATTAGAAGGTAGTTAAGGCAGAGCACGTTAGGAGACCATTTTAGTACAGAGTTGAGTAGACAGCATATTTAAACGTCCTAGTTGTCATGCGAATACCTACGACAATAGTTATTGGTAGGTAGTCAGAATCCCAGAAACAATCACTTTATCCCTTAGGATAATAAGCATAGCCCACAAATGAATTTGTCGAGATCTGACGAAAATTTTCTTCGAGTGAAATACCGGTATTCAGATTTTTTAAATTTGTTGCGGAACCCTATATAACCCAGTTCATCAAAACTGTCTCTCTGTGTTGTTTCGCTACAGTTATTTTTTGTTTACATTTAATCTGAAATTTTTTGGTCAAATGAATTGCTTCAGTTTTTGTATTATTTTAATTATCGCGTATGCCGTGTATACAGCATGATCTTTGGGCTAAAAATTGTATTCGAATAAAACAAGACTGATTTATTTATTTTATTCAAAGATAATATTTGTTGGCGGGTACACGGGTCACGGACGACGTTTCCAAAGTTACTGGACGGTGCAGTTGATGTAACTTAATATTTAACTACCTTTTAAATACATCACTGCCTAAAATGACGCAAATCCTTTGTTATGCTTTCTCTAATAGGCTGTGAACATAAAAACAAATTTCGCTGTATGCTTTCTTTCTAACTATTTAGTTATTCTATAGGTACCTACTATTGTTATAAAGATGAAAGATTTGTATTTTGTATGTTTTGTAACGAATAAACTAAACTAAAATACTGGACCAATTTCAATAATTCTTTCATCATTAGCATGCTACTTTATCTCTAAGTAACATAGGCTCGCAGTGAAGCGACGCCGGGTCGCTAATTAAACAAAAAGGTTTATTTTATATTTCGCTTTTCAGTCTTCATTTATCAAGAATCTAAGTGTCAAAATTACGACTTCCGAAGTCGTCAAATATTATCGTACATTGGAAACAAATTAGCTATATAAAAAATATACATAATAATGTCTTTTTATACGCCCAATTTGCTCTATGGAAAGCATATAAGGAGGTATATGTGGTTGAATCGTTTTTATTAAAGGTTTCATCTTTAAGATTGTTCACACTAAAGGCTGAGCCATTAATTAATACATCAGATATACAGCGTCATGCAATGACATTATAAATAGTTAAAAAATACCAAAAAGTAAAATGTTATTTATATAAGACTAGCAGTGAAGTAAATAGCAGTGGTCTGAGTATTTCTTATAATTTTCATCCCCTATTTCAACGGCCCCCCATAGAGCCTTTTTTACGCATAAAAAAGTAGCCCATGTCCTTTCTCAGACTTGACTATCTGTGTACCAAATTTCATTTAAATCGGTTCAGTAGTTTTGGCGTGAAATCGCGACATACATACAGACAGACAGAGTTATTTTCGCATTTATAATAATAGTAAGGATAATATTACTCATTCTAACTTTTTTATTTATTTATTATGTTGAAAATCCGTTCGTCGGCTGACAGTGTATGTTGCACTCATAACGACTAAAAACCACACTTCCATGTCCCAATATTTATTTATCCTTATTAATATCTATATTTATTTATTTATTGCATTATGTAGTTTACAAGAAATACAGATTAACTTAAACATACATAGACCCTGTAAGGGTGTTGCAAAGCATTCGTTAATATTACTTATACAGCTTTGATTTGCAGTTAGATTTATACATAAACTAGCGACCCGCCCCGGCTTCGCATGGGTTTGGATTTCTTGTATTTTCTGTACTATAATATGTATGTATTTTACATATAAACCTTCTTCTTCAATCACTCTATCTATTAAAAAAACCGCATCAAAATCCGTTGCGTAGTTTTAAAGATTTAAGCATACATAGGGACAGATAAAGCGACTTTGTTTTATACTATTTAGTGATAAGTAAACACTTATTCTTAAATATTTAAAACAAAGGTAGATACATAAATCTTTAAATCTAAGTACTTCTATTCTATACAAGTGTAAACTTACCATTAACGGAGCTGAAAACTATTAATACTTTACATCAAATAGGACTCGTTGAGTGTAAAAATAATCGCGGGGACAAAACTAGCATTTTTTGCAACGCGTTTGTGTGTTTCGATTAAAATTCATTGTGATTTGTAATTTTAAGGCCTTATTTATTAAAAAATAGGTATCTAAAATTATTTTCGGAAGTAAGTTTAGTAAACAACATTATAAATTAATTAATTTACATTAAAAAGTGGACAAAAGCCACCTGTATGTTTTAATAAAAAAATCTGGGGACGTTTTTAAACAGCACCATCTAATCCCAAACTAAGCAGAGCTTGTACTTTAGGTACTAGACAATCGATATAATACTTAAATTATACGTAATTTTTTTGTAAATATTTACTTATTATACACAAGAAACAGACGAACACAAACACAACATATTCATCACATAAATATTTGTGTCCTGTGAGAAACGAACACACGGCTTCGTGATCAACAGAGCGGTACTCGAACCACTAGACCACAGATCTCGTCAATTACTGTATCTTCTTTTATAGCCTTATCCGCAATAGCCTACAGTGTGCTACCAACTTTACTAATCACAGTATTATTTGATCTGACGTTTAACCGCAGGCATCTAGTGGTTAACCGCAAAACGCTTGTCATTAAATTGCTCTCAACTGTTGGTAATGATACTTCACTGAACACAAATCAATAAAAAAAACGTCTATCATCATCCTTGTTAACTTATTGGTCCTAAGCGCAACTGCTATGCTCGAGGTCTTGGGTTAAATTTCCAGGTGGAGCAGTGTTTTACAAGTTGGAAAATATCCAAACTCGCTCTATTCAAGTATAAGGTAGAAGGGACATCGACGCTGAAACGTCGTGACAAGGTTTCACTCAAGGTCAAAAATAAAATGACCTAGGTCATTCATGTAAAAAATAATTAGTTATTACAGATATTTAATTGTCATTTTTGTGCGCGCAGTGTATTGCTAAAAACTTGAAAGAAGGGGAACTCGAAAGGGAACACTGCAGAAAAAAAATAAAAATTGAAAATGAAAAAAGTTACAGTAAATTTCAACGCAGGGAAGTCCAGAATCATGTTCTTAACTCATGGTATTCGGATGTGCGTCGATGTCCCATCCACCTTGTATAAAAAAACTTACAAAATATTGTTTTGTTTTTCCATAGTGAAATAAAATACAGAACATCTCATTGTCCGCGCTATCGCGCATTACATAACTACGTAGGCTGGCACGTATCTGATGAAACTCTCTCCGTGCGCCAGTCGGCTAATTGGGACCAAACAATGTATAATGGTACCATTAACACAATTTTTCCGCTTAGGATTCGGTACGACTTACCTTACATAAACACATTATAGTGGGAATATTTAATGGAAACTATCAAATGCTAACAGAAAAAATATAAGGAAAACCTCTGCAGGGATTGCTTCAAAAGAGGTTATAGATGAGTTCGAAATAAGATAATAAGAATAAAAACACCATAAATAAAATATTTTAATGTTTATTAAAATATTTTAATGTATACTTTTTTAATGGGTAATCAATTGGAAATTATGCTAAACCCTCTTCCTCTCTCCTAATTTTGCTGTGCCCGACAGGGTACAGAATGATCTAAGTTATCTATAGTCCACCTTTATAAAACATTATGGAATGCAATAAAGTATTGGGTATTGAGGTTTTTACAGGCTCGGCAACGCAACGTGAGTGATGCTTCGGTTTTATAAACGCCTCTACGCTGGTAACCGCGTATATCATCAAGCTGGCCACATGCTTGTTTGCCACCCTTGCGGTATAAAAAAACAATATCGTTGCTCAAAAAAATTTTTTTTTAATTCGTCTGTTTTTATGCCTGTCTCATCCGTTATATTGATTTTGTTTATAAAAAAAAGTAGCCATTGTTACCGGGACCATAACAAAAAATCGATTGACACCTTATTCATAAAAATTAGATGAGTACTTTGGGCGCTGTTGTGGAACATACGTAAATAGCAAAATAAGACATCCTTGGTTTTAACGTCAACAAAATTATATGATCACCTAATCCTTCCATTTCCTATCCACTACGTTCTCTGCTGACTCCGCATTTCCATGTAGGATAAAGATACAATACGTAATGTCAATAGGCCCGCCAGGCGCCCCCGTTAACCCGCGAGATCACCTCAATGCACGACCCGGCCATTGAACCCACGACCTTTGTAAAGAAAGTCGTTTTATGTAACCAGTGCGAAGCGCGGGCGCATGACTTGTTACAAGCAACATACATTTGTAATATATGCGCCATAACTTTTATATCTTAAACTACTGGACAGATTTAGATGCAGTTTTTTTTTAAGGAAGAAATGTACATATATCCTTTAAGTATTAGATGGTAGGTAACATGTTTTAATTAATGATTGCCACCGGGAAGTAATAATTAATCTGTCTGTATTATTATTAAATTATACTCTCCGAATGCGAGAATTAAGTGTAAAAGAATTTCTGTATTCCGTAAAAACTCAAGGCTTAAAACATTACAATGTAAATTTTATATTGTTGATAGATGTTTTAAAATAAAAAATGATATTACTCATTTTTTAAACACAGCTGGAAGCCCACGCGAGTATACCGTTAACTCCATTTAAATCTGACAAGTAATTTTCGAGATACGTGCACATACAAATACGCGTCACAAAAAACGCTTCGCAACATAAATCACGCAAGGTCGTCAAGTCTGACCGGTTGGTAATGAGGTATTATGACAAACAGCGTCAGATTTAAACACGGGGAGAGTGCATCTGTAATTCTGTATGTCATTGTCCTCATTGCGATATTAATTTGATTTATGTTCACTAGAGTAGCAACCTCGATAAGTTTTACTTTTTTATATCGTCAAATAACTTTCAGATACAATATACAAAAATCTATTATTAGATATATAAATATACTAGTGACGCAGCTTCGTCTGCGATTCTCGGTGGATTAAAAAATATAATTATGTAATGTTCATACCGACAGCAGTGCCACTTATTGGGTGCAATTGTGTTTTCTTTGAAATATGCATACACAATTTCAACCAAATCGGTCCAGGCGTTCAGGAGGATTTAGGTGACACATGTACAGAAGAATTATATAATACTAGCTTTCCGCCAGCGGCTTCGCCCGCGTTGTGTGGGTATTTCTTTTAAGTTTCATCCCCTAATTCAACCCCTTCCTTTTTTCGCATTAAAAAGAAGCCTATGTAAGTACATAGCTGGTACAGATAATTTGGTACAGAGCTAGTCTAGATCCTGAGAAAGTTCTCAGGTATCTGTGTAACAAAATTTCATTTAAATCAGGTCAGTAGTTTTGGCGTATAAGCGCGACAGACAGACAGACAGAGTTACTTTCGCATTTATAATATTAGTAACGATAATTGTGTGCGCTAGCTGACATGTTTCCTTCTGTTGATTGATTGCTCACAGAAATTTTGTTGCGATTTCCAGTAAAAACATTAAGAGACAGCGAAGGGCGGTGTGTTTTGGGGGCTGTCTCTATTTGAAATGTAAAAATGACCTTCAAAAAAACTCTTGAATTATTTATAATGTGTTCTCGGGCGCCGGGCGCCTAGCTGACTAGAAAACTATTGAGGTTCCCCATTCTTACTTTATTGTTCGAAAGTTATAGTTCTGACGAAATAGCTTTGTGTGTTTGTAGATGGTCGTTGCAAGCGTCCGCGCAGGTAAAGTCACTTAGAAAAAATTTTTACACCAATAACCACACCTCACCTTAGGAGAATAAAGGCGTTATGTTTGTCGGTATGTTAAGATCCCATGTAATAGGGGTGACCCTGTTGCCATCAACCGGGCACAAACCGAAACTCCAAGCTGCTGCTGGGAATTTAAAAGACCCAAGAACACTTGAATTTCATTTGAATTTTATCTGTGGGCATTTAAATAAAAGCTTGCCCTGAGTTTCAAAATAGAAATCAGTATAGCTTTTTTATCAGTAAATAAATACCTTATCTTGGACGACAAACCAGGTATAAATTTTAATCTCATACCCCAAATGTGAATACAACACTCATACAATTTGCTAAGAGATTCGCTCACACAGTATTACACTCAATGTTAAATAATAGACATTTAAAATATTAAAAACCCAATAATAATGGGGACGATTTTTCACTTCTGACATATTCATAAAACTTCTCAGCATTTAACACACAAAGTGATTGCCAAACAAAATTTCTGCAAAGAAACCAACCATTTGTTTTCTATCGCAAATTGATCGATTACACATCTCGGTATAATCTTGTTTTTTAATCGATTAGAAATCTTAGTTCGGTCACTCGTCACTCGCTTCCTACTCGTATATCTTTATGTTCCCACAATTATCATGAACACAAAGATTATTCGTAATTAATGCAGAATTGACACATGAATCAAGATAATTGTTGCTGCAATTTTATTATTCCCGCTTAATAGTGTAAGTACCTACTTCCAGGAAATAACTCAAAAGAAAAAGAAATACAATTTTGAAGGATCTGTAAAAAGAAAATATTCTTGAAAACTATTTCTTTACCTTTGAGGAAGAACTGCGCAACCCAATATATGGGCAATACCAAAATCCCAAGGATGAACTGGTTAGTGAGGTTTTACAGGACAGTTGGCTTAGCATGCTCTGCGAGGGAGTCTGTTGCCCATCCTTAGATTGAACATGGCAAGCACACATTAAACTTAAAAACTGATTGATCAGAATTCTTACTTCTTAGCCCTTCAAAAAGGTACTCCGGAAGGTGGTAGGTCTACGCTGCTGAACTTTGTCTAGGGTGGTACCTACCACAACATTGGGGCTTAATTCTGTAGCTATGCAATAATGTGCTATTATGTAGTATGTCCATTTTAAAGTGCAATGTAGTAAGACTCAACAACTGAGGTCTCAAGAGGACAACGACCTTGTCATACTAAAGAAGACAAGTTGCAATTTGACATTCGAATCGAAAAAGAAAATCTATGGAAATGACACAAGCGTTCGATAAATCGGGCTGTCACTAATGTCATTTCCATACATTTTGTTTCTATTCGTGCGTCAATTCGAATGTCAAATTGCAACTTGTCTAGGCCCCATAATGTTGCTGGCGTTTATAGGCAGCGATTGTCGCGTAGCGTGGGCGCATAATTAATTTTCTATCTATTCGGTGGTCGATTCGAATGTCAAATTGCAACTTGTCTATGCCCCTGTTGTTGCTGGTGTTTCTAGACTGTGGTTGTCGCGTACCGTGGGCGTAATGCTTGCATCGTTGGCGGTGATGCAACTTGCATCTTACTACATATATAATAAAAAAACTATATATAAAATAAATATCTTGAGACATTTTTATACAGCACCATCTAGTCCCAAACTAAGCAGAGCTTGTACTATGGGTACTAGACAATGGATATAATACTTATATACTTTTTATTTTTTTGTAAATACATACTTATAATATATAAGAAACACCCAGACAAACACAAACACCTAAGTTCATCGCATAAATATTTGTGTCTTGTCGAACCCACGACCTCGTGATCAGCAGTCCGGTCCTCGAACCACCACCACAGACGTCGTCAAAATATAATTATGTCAAACCGCATTTCTTCCGGAAATTACCAGTTCCGCATCTGATACATCTAATCTTTGTCTGTCGCGTGGGAACCTTATGTACTTGAACTTACTTTCGATTTGTATGTCTTCCGACGTTCCGACAATGATGGGAAACTGAAGTCATCCTCAAACCATTTGCATTGTTGGTGTAAGTTAGTGATTTGAGCAGATTACCGGTTTGAGTGAAACTGTATTATGGTAAACATGGTTTAATGAGAATTATAATGATAATGTTGCACAAACACACAAAAGCGCACACTTCACGCACAGGTTTTACCATAACAACAACTTCTTTTTATTATTATTTTACTTTATCTACCTACCTGTAACATCTGTATCCTATCATTAGTTGAATCATGTAATTAGGGAAGGAACTGTTTTCTGAGATACGGCCTAGTTCAGCAGACAGGGCTTCTATGTATTTGTGACTTTAATGGATTACAATAAAAAAATATTATTATTATTAATGTTTCCCCGAAGAATTAGGCAGAGTTGTACGGTGTACATACCAATATATAGGTATACCCATAGTTTGTGTGCATGCTTGTCCCATGTAATAGAGGGTGACTCAGTGCCCTCCTCCATACTTCCATTACATAAGAAAGGAGTTTGTACGAAACTGGGAATAAAAATATCATATGCTAGAAAAAATCTACAGTTCTTGCTTATATTATTGTCCGGCTTGAAGTTGCTACGAGCTAAATACGTTACCACTTCGCAGTTATTTAGTTACTATACATCGCTTCCAAATGCGCACGTGCTTTTACGCCAGTGTAGAAGCACTTTATAATTATTTTACATACAGTGGACATAATAATATCATGACTCCATTATCTTTAAAACTCAAATTTTAGTCCTAAAGCACACAATCAATTAGATTCATTGTGTCACTATGCAGGTAGATATTTAATTAAACGAAATTGCAATTTAGTTACCTATTATTTTTATTTAATATTTCTGTTTATACAGGGTTACAGGTTAAGTCGACCTAGATCCGTTAAGGGCGTGTAGTACCCATCTTTTCTGACATATTTCACTATAGAACACCCTTCCCCAAACCTAAGCGTTTTCAAGAAAATCGACATTTAAATTTAATTTTTTACTAACTTTTTTAACTTTCAATCGTTCAGAACAAAGTATTTAGTTAACCTACGTAGGATTATGGTTATTAAATTCATAGAGCATCTTAATTCGCATGTAAAAAATCAATAATAATAATTATAAGATGCACTAACTTCAAAATATTGTAATTAATAGCAAAAAATCGGCAATTTTTATTAAAAAAATTAAATGACGATTTTCTTGAAAACGTTTAGGTTTGGGGTAGGGTGTTCTATAGTGAAATATGTCAGAAAAGATGGGTACTACACGCCCTTAACGGATCTAGGTCGACTTAACCTGTAACCCTGTATATTTTATTGCCACTTACTTTTTAGTAAGTACATTTCGTACATGAGAATGTTGTTTCACCTATTATTAGCAACTGTATAAACGCATAACTCATTTCTAGCTTCTGTTACCTGTTGTTATTTAGTATACAGAAGGTGTTGGTGTACCAAAAAATATCCCTACTAAAATACACAATGTCAACTCGCTTCTGTATCGTTAAAGGTAACCCTTAAGAAGTCGGATGCAATTATAGATAACTAGGTTGCGACCTAGTTACCTATAATTGCATCGCGACCGCAATCCTTAGGGGGTAAATAGGTAACAGGGGTGCAACTTTAATTTAAATAAAATAGTGTCTCTACTATTATAGTCTGCGCGGAACTCGTTGGCCGCGCCATAGGTGTTTGAGCGGCAGGACGGAGGGGCGGGGGCGCTTGCTTTTGTTCACAGTAACAAGCCGCATCATCCCCGTCCATACCTAAGGCGCGGCCAACTAGTTCCGCGTGGACTATAGGTATGTCTTTTTATTCGTTTATTATAGGCCTACGCTTAGCCACCAGCTCTTGACACTGCGATCTACGATAGATCGCGCTTACCTAGTATAGAATAAGCCGAAACCGTACATCAATACTCAATACTCAATACTCAATATATTTATTGCACACACCACAAGTTAAATAGATGTTACATTAGATGTTAATTAGATCTTCTTCAGAGAGTACACCTCTCCCTATCCGTCCGAAATTACGGTCGTGATGGTATGGCAGGTATGTTAAGTTTTGTTATGTGTATTTCAGGACAAAATAAGAACAGTTTGGTTGGGTACGAAGACTTTATTTAACTTTTCAAAGCTACATTCTACAGAATAATTAGACACATAGAATAATTTAACCAAACAATATATTTTTTACCTAAAAGCCTCAAATTGGGCTATATATTAAACATATTATAGACTACTTATATAGGAAGTACCTATTTTAAATAATTTGTTTAACATCAATTACACAATCATTTTTTGGATGACCGAAATACATAAACACAAGTATACCTATTAGGAAGTGTACTTCTTAATATACTTGTGTTTATGAGCTTACAATTACACATTTTTTGGATTAAGTTTAATATAATAATTAATTAATTATATATATTAATTATAATAATTAATTTCTAATCTAAGAATTATTAACTAGACTAGAGATAAAACACTCATTTATTTATTTATTTGGTATACTTAGGTAAATATTGAAAGTTAAATTTTATAGTCAGAACCTGAATTGAAAACTGTAATCTTATCGACGTGTTTTAGATTGCAGTGTTCAAATAGAAGAGTCGTATAGGAACACCGAGGACCTCCTGCCGATTCCTCAACCTATTAATAAATTTTCGGGAGCTGTTCAGTCTATATTGAACTGCCAAACACCCGATATCCAACAGCGGCCCATCATATTCCTCCGCCCAGTCCAACAACTCCCTTAACACTTCAGCTTTGTCTAGCTGGAAAATGTCACTATTGGACATCTCGGCTACAACTCTCGGCACGCGTCCTTGGTGCATCTTGAATAGTTTCTCAAAACATTGGTCATAAAATTCCCAATTCTCGTGTATAAGTACAGTCTCAGGAAAACCAAATTCTTGAAATAGTGATGCAATACAATTTTCCAAGCTGGCTTGGTTACAGGGGGGTTTGAGAATTTTCAGCTGCATGAAGTTCGAGTAGTCGTCTTTGTATACCAGGACACTCCGCCGGTGAGGGTCGAAAATGCCGCCTGCTTCATGTGGTTCTATCAAGAATAGGCGCCATACGCCATTGCCCGGCACTGAAGGTACGAGACCAGGTTCCGGGTTACATATAACGCAGGACTATAACACCCACGGCACGCATGCACGGGGCAGCAGGTATTTCTGGCTGAGGATACAGTACGTAAGCCGAGCGTCCCCATGATTGCACATAACGTGTGCTTCGTAAATGACGTCGAATGCCTCAGCCACAGGTACCACTTCCAGATACTTTGTAACTTTAAAATACATCTTCGGTGAGTCTTGATTTTCCGGAATAATGGGCAGAAGCGGTGCTGCGGTGGCTGGTGTCTGATATTGCCGACTAACTAATAATTGGTCGACTTCTACCTGCAAGGTATTCCCTTGCTCCCGGACTTTTTCTAAGTATAAGTTTTTTGCGGCGGAGATATTGTCCGCGTCCATGTTTCGTAGCGTAGAGTTCGTGCGGGATACGAAGCGGGAGCGACACAGCGAACGGGGCGCGTGGCGTCGTGCGGACTGAGCGAGGGACCGATGCCGGAACACAGCGCAAAGGTTCTGTGTGGGCCGCTCTGCGCAGGACAAAAATTCAGTAAGGGCGGATACAAATTTTCCTCTATGTATATAAGGAAAGTTGAGTTATATTCAGTTCTTCGTAAACCTTATTTTATGTAAAACAGAGCCGGGTTAGTTACACCATTTATCACTCAAGAACTCATATTTTTTATCTTTGCTTTGTTGGATTTGTCACCGCCCCATATAACAACAGAATAAATTTTGACAACGTCTGTGGTCTAGTGGGTCGAGTACCGGACTCTTGCCGTAGGTTCGATTTCCACAGGAATGTGTTTGTCTAGTTGTTTCATTATAAACATTTATAAAAAAAAAAACTAAGTATTATATCCATTGTGCAGTACCCATATTACAACAAGCTCTGCTTAGTTTGAGACTAGATAGTGCTTTGTAAAATGTCCCCAATATATTTGTATTTACCCTACTAATAGTATATTATTTATATATGAAAGTTTGTGAGGATGGGTGGATGTAGGTGTGGATGGATGTTTGTTACTATTTCACCCTTTTTTTCAGAAACATATTAAGTACTGTGCCCTAGATATATAAAAATATTATAGTTACGCCAGGCGCCCGCGTGGTCTTTTTCCCCCATTTTTGCAGCATTTACAATTGATACTCCGCTCCTATTAGTCGTAGCTGTGATGGTGTATAACCTATTATAGTCTTCCCTGATAAATGGGCTATCTAACACTGAAAGATTTTATGTAATCAATCCAGGAGTTTCGGAGCCTATTCAATACAAGCAAACAAACAATCAAATATTTCCTCTTTATAATATTAGTATAGAAGTATAGCTTAATCACTCTCATACTGAGAGGAGACCCGTGGGACAGTATATGGGTTGATTATTATTATAATTATTTATAGAAGTATAGACTAGCTTTCCGCCAGCGGCTTCGCCCGCGTGGTCTAGGTATTTCTTATAACTTTCATCCCTTATTTCAACCCCTTACATACCTTTTTTTTGCAATAAAAAGAAGCCTATGTCCTTTCTCAGGCTCTAAACTATCTCTGTCCAAATTTCATTTAAATCGGTTCAGTAGTTTTGGCGTGAAAGCGCGACAGACAGACAGAGTTACTTTCCCATTAATATTATTAAGTAAGGAAAAGAAACACCCACCCACATAAATCAAATCATGTATCAAATCAATCATGCATGACCACAGACGTCATCATGCATGTGAATGCACTGTCAAGGTTCTTCAAAATATCGTTTTATTAGACCAAATATTGTTTTTTCCGCGGCTTTACTCAAGCTAAGTTTGAATTTAATTTTCTATTTCTTTACGTGCTTAGCGAATGCCTACTGATTAATAACTATATGGTTTGAGATATGTGTTTATAGACTGATGGCAGTCATGTTTTCTTTTACATGAACAGTTTTTCACATTCATCACATTCTAAATTATTCGAAACTACAAAATATGATGACTAATGATTTGTTTAATTGACTAATATATGAAATCATTCATCTGTTCTGCGAAACTAATTAAGTAAATGATTGATTCCACCCATCAATTATATCGTATCATTTTCAAAATACAGGTTCCAACAATCAACAAGATTGCGTGAGCTTAGCTTTAAGCTCGAATTAGTCATGCAAAATGAGCCAAGTTCGGCTATATTTATATAATACGTCACGTTGTGCATTTTGAGCTTAAAAATAAAAATTAAGCTATATTTCTAATTATTTTTATTGTAATTCCCAAAATTGATGTAGAAATTACTCAAAAGTAATTAATTAAAGGGTGAATGAACCACAATTATGCTAGATATGAATCCCACAAGCTTATTTTAAGACACGTGATGCATAAATTCAGCATATTACCTACAGCTTATTTCTGAGAAAAGAAAGAAAAATAATAATAAATTAACCATAAAAGCAAAGTAAATGAGAATAATTATGTCAGGCAGCTGTAATTATTGGCGAGAGAGTAGTAAGTAGCACGGTACGGTAATATTTGGTATAACATCATTGAAATCAATCGCATTAGCATGACTGCTGGTGTTGCTATGTCCAAGACCGACGATGACTATTTAATTTACCATCAGGTGTCTCATTGGCTCATTTGCATGCTCATTTGCAGACAGTACAGTTATTTAAAATAGCAGTTATTTCGTCACACGTCATGGGGACACTGAAAATCAGCGCAGTAGCGACTCAATACGCTGCCGCATTACGCAGAGTGGGGACCTTATTGTTATAAACAACGGCGACGTACTATTATTGTTTGTTTAGTGTAACCATTTTGTTTTACCTATACCTGTCTTATATTGTATGTACATGTCGCTGTTTTTGTAACAATAAAATCTTTCTTTCTTTCTACATACAAACCTTTATATAAAAGTATGTTTCTTAAATATTTATAAAAAAGTAAGTAAGTAAGGTAAGTATTATATTCCTTTTCTAGTACTAGTAAGCTCTGCTTAGTTTGGGACTAGATGGTGCTGTACAAAATGTCCCATAACATTTATTTATAATTTATATAAACAATAAAGACAGTTAAACAAAAGCAAAATTTGATAAAAAGCTCACCAAAACCTTTAAGAATATACAGATAACTTTAAGCATTTGTAACCGTAACCTCTAGGAAGAAACCATAATTTGAGTGTGATTTGTTCATTTGTGTTGTTGTTGTAAATCTATATTAATATTATAAAGAGGAAAGATTTGTATTTTTGTATGTAACGAATAAACTCAAAAAGTACTGGACCGATTTGAAAAAATATAGGCTATATATCATCACACTACGACTAATAGGAGCGGAGTAGTAATGAAAAATGTTGCAAAAACGGGTGAAAAAATTATAAGACCACGCGGGCGAAGCCGCTGGCGGGAAGCTATGTTGTTATATAAAGGATGTGATATGTAAAATTATTTATATTGCGTTCTGTTCTACTGGAACTTATCTTACGCCAGATGACTTGGCAGGTCCACTGCCGCGTACCGTAAACTAGTAGCAAACTTTGCATTTAATCCTCCACGAGACGTGGTACTCCAGCAAGATTTTGCAATCGAGATAACGACGTAAATTTATATTTCTATCAACAATACAGATACAACGGAATAGAATTGTATTTTACTGATCTCTGTGTTCACTGGCCCGTACGAGAGGACGGCTAACAGCCTCTCACTCCTAGTAAGTTCCTGTTTTAATACTTGGCAGATAATTTCAAACAAAGTTTGTTCAATTTTTTTATTGATTTGGACGAGTAGTGGCTAACTCGACATGGTGTTAAAGGGCCTTAGGCCGGCCTCACAGATTCGGATATTTAATAAATGTAATAAATGTGTGGTAAACAATTACTTTGTATGGAATAATAATCTGAATACAGATTATGAAAATTCACCTGTCCTGTGGGAGAAAAGATAACCAGTTATTTCAAGTGTTTTTACAATTCAAAGCTATATATAATAGTGGGAGACATCATTAGGTTGATAGTGTTTTAAATGCTCTTGTTACATACATAAATATTATCCCGCCTGTCTCCTATTGGGGTAGGCAAAGACTATCAGATTTCCACTTGCTACGGTCCTGGCACCACTCACCACTTTCCAATGCTCTTGTTAACATTTCCTAAACAATTAAATCGCTTATTGTAGACAGTAAGTAGTAATTTTCAGCTGTGCGTTGATCGATCAGTCTTCCAGTTTCTACTTTTATAGGTATAAGATTATGAAGTTTAATCAGTTTTTTTTTAAAGTTTCAGATTTTTTTAAAAGAGTGCTAGTTACGTGAAGGAATAGAGAGGGAGATAGAAGGAGACCTCAGTGAGTGAGACAAATTACGAGATGGCTGGAATACGCTGAAGGTGCTGGTTTACAGTACCAACATAGCCGAAAGGATTAGCAAGCTGAAGTGGCAGCGGGCAAGGCAGCTTGTAGAACTGATGGCTACTGAGGCAGAAAGGATCTCGAGTGAAGACCACGCGCAACGAGATGGACCGACGACCTGCCAGGCTAACATGCGCGCCACGACAAAATTTTGTCTACTCTTTTGTCTCGCTCTTTCTTGTGCGAAAACGAAACAAAAGCACGACATAAGCGTAGACAAAATGTTCTCGCGGCGTGCATGTTAGCCCGGCTGGTAATGGTAATTTTCTCACTACATTGAAGTAGTGAGAGTTCTTTTAAGGAAACATCCAATTAAGACACGGCACATAATAAACGACTGCTCGACGACTAGACGCAACGATAGGTTGCGACTTGCGGCTGACAATTATTTTAACTTTAGTTCAAATCCCCGCACGATTGTCGCGGAGTTGTTGAGACAACGATGAAAATAGAATACTCGCCGAGTTGCCGCGATATGTTGCGAAGTGTGCGTATATTGAAATACTATCTAGGGTTATAGTGCGGAAAATCATCCTCTACTAGGGGATGCGGCTAACCTTCCCCTGTTCTAAGTCTCTACTACGGAAGGCGGCATGGTATGTGGGAATGAAACTGACTAACCACTTTGGGCACTGAGCCCATTTAGCGCAACCGCGATGCACACATTAATATGCCATTGAGTAGGTATATTTTTTTTTTCTTTCTTGTTGTTTTTGTGGCTTTTATTATTTAAAATGTGTGTCTTGTGCTGTGTTAAATTTCTTTCTTCTTTTTACTTACATTCCCTTGTTCTATATACGGGGTTATATTAACTTTTTCTGCTGATTTTCGGCTTTCATAAGAGTAGGCAGGTAGACGACTTGCGAAACTTGCGAACTTGAGAACTTGCAAGCTTGCGGAACTTGCAAACTTACGAACTTGCAAACTTGAGAACTTGCGGAACTTGTGAACTTGCAAACTTGACAACGTGCGGAACATGAAAACTTGCGAACTTGCGAACTTGCGAACTTGCGAACTTGCGAACTTGCGAACTTGCGAACTTGCGAACTTGCGAACTTGCGAACTTGCGAACTTGCGAACTTGCGAACTTGCGAACTTGCGAACTTGCGAACTTGCGAACTTGCGAACTTGCGAACTTGCGAACTTGCGAACTTGCGAACTTGCGAACTTGCGAACTTGCGAACTTGCGAACTTGCGAACTTGCGAACTTGCGAACTTGCGAACTTGCGAACTTGCGAACTTGCGAACTTGCGAACTTGCGAACTTGCGAACTTGCGAACTTGCGAACTTGCGAACTTGCGAACTTGCGAACTTGCGAACTTCCGAACTTGCGAACTTGCGGAACATGCAAACTTGCGAAATTTGCGAATTTACGAACTTGCGGAAATAGCCTAGGTGCTATTTCCACACGAGAGCTCGCTTGCTTGAGCTTAATTATTCTTTCACGCCTTTTGATAAATAGCTTTATAACTAATCTAAATTCCTGCACATCTCGCTGTGTGACTAATTCTACTAATAGATTGTGAATGCTCTTATATAAAACGAAAGAGGAAAGAAATATTATACTGTAATGTATATGTCAGGTAACAAATATAATATAAATATTTATAAGGGTTTGTTTCACCACCTGTGGATAGCTGCTAACCACAGGATAAATTAAAAAATGGAACAAAATGTGTAAGAATTTATCTGCCAAGTAATTTAACGGGAACTTTTACGAAGTGTTGTAACACGCCCATAATGTTTTAACTATGTTGTAAAACTATTAGAAACTATGAAATCAATCACGAATAATTCCACCAATAATAATTGATGCGGTAAACATGATTTGCAAGACTAGTCGGGGACCGCGGTTTCGTAAAAGAACTAACTGTTTTTTAGTTCCCCGCGGTTTTACTCGCGTTTATCCAATTGTACCCCCTATGGAATGGAATTTCCCAAAATCCTATCTACACCTCACCTCACCTAAGGAATAGTTATGAAAAATTTCATACTTCTAGACCCGGGGGTTTCAGCTGTGCGTTGATCGATCAGTCAGTGAATCAGTCTTCCAGTTTCTACTTTTATAGGTATAAGATTATGAAGATTAATCAGTTTTTTTAGAAGTTTCAGTTTTTTTAAAAGAGTGCTGGTTACGTGAACGAATAGAGAGGGAGATAGAAGGAGACCTCAGTGAGTGAGACAAAATACGAGATGGCTGGAATACGCTGAAGGTGCTGGTTTACAGTACCGACATAGCCGAAAGGATTAGCAAGCTGAAGTGGCAGCGGGCAAGGCACATAGCTTGTAGAACTGATGGCTGCTGAGGCAGAAAGGATTTCGAGTGAAGACCACGCGCAACGAGATGGACCGACGACCTGGTAATGGTCACTGGGAGTCTTGGATGCAGGCGATATACGACCGGTCCCTTTACCAGGCCTTTGCTCAGCAGTGGATTGCTTTTGGCTGATGATATTTTTTTATACCACTTAGGTGGCAAACAATCATACGGCCCGCCTGATGGTAAGCAGTTATCGTAGCCTATGGACGCTTGCAACATCAGGGGTAATCACACACGATACTGACCCTGTAAAAAAAACGTTATGTATGTGTATTTAATCTGATACTTACCGTTCAATGAACAAACAGAATATGTGAATTAGAAACCATATTGTTTAAGATGACGTAACATCGGAATGCAACCGGCAAACATATCTTACTATGCCAACATTTGGCCATCTTATTTATGCATCGCTATAATATTTTTTTATTGATAAGTACAATGGATGTTGGTCACCAACATTTGTACACAATTATGTTTGTGTATTGTCGGAATAATACCAGCAGTGAAAGCCATGTGTAGAATCAATTCGAGTTATTGAACGCTTAATTTGTAATCTTTGATCGATTGTGAGAAATTCAACGATTTATGTTATTTTGGAGTTTTATTTGATCGAACGAATCTATGGTCAATATGGTATGTTATACATAATATTATGCATTAAAGCGACCATTAGAGTAACTCTCGACCGCAAAAGTGAAACCATGGTCCGAACATTGAACTGACGATATCAATCGATAAAAAAATGTCGTATGACATTTTTATTGAAGATTTTATAAGCCATAGCTTAGCATGGTACATGCTACCGGTTAGGATAATAACATTTTAACCAAAAATAAAACCGACGAAACGTACCTGATAAGAGTAAAGTAAAAAAATATACCTTTTCAGTCCCAATTGCAACATAAAAATTATCTTATCTAATTAACAAATTTTAGGTAGAGGATAAGTAATTATCTGCTTAGTATTTTAAGGGGAACTGATCAGTAAGCTGTAGTCAGGCCCTTAATATTATATTTTTTTAGGTAATGTCACTTTTGACGATTATGTAGTGAGCCACCGGGCCGATTACAATCATGTCATTAAACTGTAATTCTGAGGTTGTCCCGCCCGCGAACACGAGCGCCTTTGTTAAAAGTGCCGATTTCACTTTCACCGAGAGGTCACGAAGACGCGCTTAAGGATCATAGATAGTCGTGGGCGTATGGAATCTAACCGCTTTATTATACAATTTTGTAGTAACAAGCAGCCTATAGACGATAGCAACACCAGGGGGGCTAGACAAGTTGCAAGTTGTTTTGGCAAACAAAATGTATGTACATAAATGACATTAGTGACAGCCCGATTTGTCGAAAGGTTGTGACATTTCCATACATTTTGTTAGTCGATTCGAATGTCAAAATGCAATTTGTCTAGCCCCCCAGTAGTGTCACTGGTGCGTTGTCGTCTTAAAACCTCAGTTGTTAAGTTAGTGTTATAAGCCCAGTAATTTGATTGGTTTTTTGCGGGTCAACATGGTTCGATTTTAGTGGATCAACATTATTTTGTTGTTCACATTGACTTATATATTACTGCGTGAGGACGGGGCGGACCGCATGTCACAATAACACCTCCGACTTGGTCACAAAATGGGACCAAGTCGGACTCCGGTCGGAGTTCTCTAAACCGAAGTGAACTAGTCCGTGATCGGCTAAAATACAAATGCCATGAGATACCTACTAACAAAGATGGCATGAGTGTTTTTGTATTTATGGCGAAAGCGTCTGTCAAATGTTCGGTGGCTATAACTTTAGTATCTTAGAAGTTACTGCGAACCAAGATAACCAATTAAACATAAATACTAACAACAATGACTATAAACTATTAAAAAGAAAATAATAATGAAACGCTATATGTTGGAAGAAGGCTGTCTGCATTGCTACGTTGGATGCCAATGCTGATTCTCTGACCAAAGTAGAGGCCAGCTTGTAAAATATAGGTCAAAAGACACGTGAAGCGTCGATGAGGCGTTTGGCAATACATGGCATTTTAAGATAAGAAGAAATTGATTGAAAGTCTGTTGAGACGGTTCAAATCGAATGTGATTTTGTGCGACCTTGATTTTTGCGAACAGTTGATCAACTAAAATTGAGCCATGTGAACCCGCTATTAGCGGCAGATTATTCTGTTCTTATATGGCCTGTTTCCACCATTGGATTCCCCTAACGGCCTGATAAATTAAATAATGAAAAAAAAACGTCATAAAAAGTTATCTACGTAATACATACATAGCTTCACGCCTGTTTCCCATAGGGGTAGGCAGAGACTATAGATTTCCAAAAGTTATCTACCAAATAATTTTACAGGAACTTACTAGGAGATCATTGTCATTGCTTACTTTATTTGCTTTTTTATTGTTTATGTTTGTAAACAAGCCAATCAGTAGTCATTACCACACATAGAGAACTGTAACACCGGAGGACCTGCTGATGCATTGTCCAATCTTAAGAGTAACCTAACATATCGAGAGGGGAAACTTAATTTTACACTTATATTTTTGTTTTTTTTTTTGCCAAATAAGTCAATTTAGTATTGACAGACATCAACATGAAGACTTTAAATTATGTGAAAGGACGCCACTGTGGATCTTTCCTCGAATGTCAGCTGTCATTCACGAGTTGTCAATGTCAGTTAGCTGTCACCCGCATTTATAGGTTGCTGAGGCAGATTGAAGGATCAGCATAGTTGTTAACGAATACTTCCACCAATATAATTATAATTGCAAATAATTAGTGACATCTAACATATTTTATTACAATAGATGTATTGTGCATTTATGCTCTATATAATTAATTAATATTTAGCAAAACATCCGGAGTATCTAATTACCCAGTGTTTTTCTGTATCAACAGGATGTTGTTATTCCAGCTACATGAACATTATCCTGGCAATCATTGTCTTTGTAACAGGTTAACAGGTCTACCCTATTTTCGCGTCTTTACAGGATGTAGTTATTTCACTTGACTGAGCATTTTCTGGCAAAATATGTTAAGTAATATCCTTTCAATAATTAATTAGAGAAAAGTAAGTTACATATCGCCTTCTTGCTTAATTAGAGAAAACAGGATGTTGTTAACAAGTTGAGAAATCAAGCATTAAAATAGTTATATTATTATAGTCTACAAAAGAGAGTAAGAGCCCAATATTTTGGGGATCATCTCCGCACCCTTGTTTGGGGTGTGGCGAATCATCTACATCAAAAAAAGAGATATATCATCACGCCGGTATTACTCGAAGGGTGAGGTATTAGTGTACTAATAACTACGAGTAACTACCAATAAATACCAGTATGCTTACGTCCAATGTAATAGGGGGCATCGTATTGCCATCAACCGAGCGCAAATCCAGACGCCGAGCTGCTACCGGGAAATTTGACAAAAAAATCCCAACGACACTGCTTGACACGGGTATGTAGCAGTAACTACATTCCAAGACCAACGAGGCAGTCAAAAATACAAATCATTTCGTAATACCCTCATGACTTTTATTGAATATATTTACCTTACATACATAAGTAAGTTAGTTTTAGTTAGTCTCTTATTGTTGGTGGCAACACTATACGTTTTGTCTATTGCAGTCGATTTTCATGTTGTTGTCACATCTTGTAATTCATGCATTTGTTTTTTTTTTGTAATAAACGAACTTACAGAATTCTTACTCCAATATTTCATTATATAAGCCCTAATCCCAATAAACAAAAGCCGCTCAAGGTTTCCCAAAGAGTTTGAAAATGAAGAGATGGCCACCAAGCTAGCCTTAAATGGAACTCGACTGGAAATATCTGCGGCATGTCTGATGAGTTGGAGGTCAGTAAAGAAGCTGCGGCTTTCGGAAGTCGTCCATTATACGGAAGACTCGTAACTTGTGACGTAACACTGAGGGTATTACTGTACACGTTGACACAAAACTGTTTGTACAGGTAATAGTATAATAATGTGGAATAATACTAGCTAAAACTACCCACACTTCGCAGTGCCAATCAATCTTCTTTGTTAGATAAACTTAGATAGCCTTTGACATTCTAAGACGATAGTAATTATTAAGTGCTTGTTTCATCACCTCGCGCAATAAGTTTCAGATAAATTACCTGGCAAATAATTTTGTACATATTTTGTTATTTTTTTAATTTATCCGGCAGTTAGGGGCTATCCGGAGGTAGTGAAACGGGGCTTAGTCTCTTTACCCTAGTAATTCACGGACTACATTACCGTTTTTACCGAAACGTAATAATTGTAGCACAGTACTTGCAGCAGAATATGTAGCAAAAAACTTTTAATAAAGAGCTATTAAGGACGCACTGTTTAACAAGGGAAAATGGGAACCACTTTCTGAAAAATGGTTGCTCGTTACTTTTAATCGAAGCCTTTGTTCTTGCAGGAATAATTACAAGAGACCTGTAGCCTTCAAAGAAATATTATGCACACGTAGAGCTGCTACTGAGGATTTCATAGGAAAACGTACTAACACTGCTCGACCTGAGAATCGAAAAGGGTAAGCTAAAGAGGCAGTACATCCAAATTTACTACAAAGAATTTGACTTTATTCGACTAGGATTTCAAGCAATATTTTTTTTATCATCGTCATCAACCCATATACTGTCCCACTGCTGGGCACGGGTCTCCTCTCAACATGAGAGGGTTTAGGCTATAGTCCACCACACTACCCTAATGCGGGTTGGTAGACTTCACATGCCGTAAAAAAAATCTTCCAGGCACGCAGGTTTCCTCATGATGCTTTCCTCTCGTTATAGCGAGTGATAATTACGCATGAGTTCGAAAAGTCAGCGGTGCGTGTCTTGGATTCGAGACCTTTGACTTGGCAGTCCAGTAGTCATACCCCTGTGCTATCATACTTTTAAGATAAAAAATTGTGTGATATCTATCACCTGTGTGTAAGGAAGTGTACATCTGTAATCTAAGCAGCGTCGATGAGGAGAAATTGTGCGAACGACGTGAATGGAATCAACATTACATGCAGTTGATGCTGAGTGGCGCAAGCCATGAGCGATAGCGGGAAAATAATACTTTATTTCCTCTTTCTTATATAATCGAGCATACATGAGGAGGTTGAAGAAAGGGGGACAAGCCAGTAGCTTGAAATTCGTCTACAAATAATATAAATCCAAATCCAGCTCTCCTTAGCTGCCTAGCAAGGTCCAAGTCCCGTTAGGGGACGCCCTTAGCTGCTATTGCTTAGTTTATAAGGGTTTCCCTGGCTGGAGGCATTCGGTGCCTCGCTATCAAGTCCGATTAGGTTTTTAAAACTCCCTCGAGCCAAAAACTACGACAGACCTAAAAAAAGGAGGTGTTTAAACCCCATTACATCTTATACTCATAATTATGAACAATTTTACTCTATGCTAATCCACACATTTTGTCAAGTTCATCAAAGTCAGGCCAAATGATGTACCGAAGATACACGTATTGGTAAAAATACCCTAGATTATGCTGGTTAATACTCCAGCCGTACCTTTTTTAATGTTGACTGGGGGACGAGATAAATAACTTTTAATTTGAGAAAAATCACGCCATTTTGGCAAACTATTATTAGTTTCATAGTATTTTTATAGTAAAAACTGTCAACTTGACAGCTATCTGCTGTCAGTGTCAGTTTCGGAATGTTCAACGCACGCCATTACGGCACATTATTATCAGTTTCATAGTGATTATATGGTAAAAATTGACAGCTGTCATATACCTCCGGTACAAAGGGCTGAGTTGTATTTGCTTTTTATGACCTCCTTTGAAGAATAGCTAGCGAGTACTTAGCTTTGTTTTCCATCTAAACTCTAAATATTTCAACTTGGACACTAAGATGGATTCCTTGATGCGTACTTACGCAATGCATTCAAGATTCTAAGTCGAGTTTACGCAACTAGCCGGCGGCAGCAACGGTTTTATACTACAATACCAAATTTTAACAAGCTCACAATAATATGCGTAGGTATCTTAGGCTAATATTCAGAAACGACGCTAAGCGTAAATTAACGCTTCCTTATGTCAAATTTGTACTAAAATTTGATATACGGAAGCCTAATTTCATGCTTGTCCATCTATATGCATATATATATATACCATCCTTAGGTATTACACTCAATTGACTAGTTCCAAATACTAGATATAAAATACTGATGCAAAAAAAAACAAAAACATTTAGTGTTTTCTTATCACAAAACATACTTTAGAAAATGTCTGCGCTTTGTACTGAACTCCGCAACCTATCATTTGCCCGGTCAAACGTCAATTTATTTCGCCTATCTGGGCTTTTAGGTCTGACAGCTCATAAGCTTTTTTCTTATTTAGCCATTATCGTCCTACTACAGGGCAAAGGCCTCCCTACCCTCCTTCCACCCATTTCTGCGGCCAATAATTCCAATATACATCTAGCTCGTCCCGCCATCTAATTTTAGACGTTGTGTGGACTCCACTCAATAGTGCGCCTTGCGGTCTTGCCCACAACTCGTACAACATGTTTAATCAATATTTTAATTGAAATTCGTCAATGCAGAAGTTATGACGACACAGCAATAGCAACATAGAATAATTCACTGAAGCCTGTAAACCTGAAGGATTAAATCAAGTTTAATCTACAAGACAATGGAACCCGTTAGCATCCGTTGACCGGGAAATTGATTAAATTGGCCCGGATTGAACGCCACGATATTGAAAGTCAAGAGCTTACAACCGAAAGTGATTGAAGATTTTGACAGGTGCACGGTAGACCAAATTCCTCTTATCCTAACAACTAGTAATCATCAAGCTGAATTTCATAACATAACCTTCCCAATGGCGCGACATTCGAATTGTTCCGATACCAAAAAGAGAAAGCACCTCAAATAACGATTTTAAGTTACGTCCAATTTCTTTAATCTCATGTGTCTGTAAGATTTTACATACTATGATAACGAAGCGCTTGGAGTGGTATGTGGAAAAGAACGGAATTCTACCATCATATACTACAGGATTCAGGAAGGGGCAATCATGTTATGAAAATCTAGTCCGTCTTGTTACACAAATTCAAATAGGTTTCTCGAATAATATTCCAACACTCGCATGTTTTGTGGATATCGAGAATGCATATAATAATATATTAATTAATGAATTGATAATTAGTCTCGATGATATAGGGGTGGGAAAAAGAATTTGTTTATATACATGGAATTTTTTGGGAGAAAGACGTTTAAAAATTAAGGATGATACGGAGGAGAATAAAAGTTTTATTCGGTATACTAGCAAGGGCCTTGCACAGGGCGACCCTATGTCTCCCATACTTTTTAATATAGCTACAATCAAAATCAGTAGTAATATAAACAATATCTTCATTTGTCAATACGCAGATGATTTTGCATTGTATTCTTGTAACAGAAATTTGGCAGAAAGCGTACATAATATTCAAAATGCACTCAATACTATGGTTACCATACTTAATCAATTAGGATTAACGTTATCTACTAATAAAACAAAATTGTGTCTATTTAGCAGGGGACGCAAAAAGCTTGAGCCACAAGTCATAATTAATGACAACCCCCTCGAATCAGTAATGTCATATAAATATTTGGGTATTTGGCTTGACAGTTGTTTAAGATGGGGTAAACAAACAAATGAGTGTTATCAGAAGACACAAAAACATCTTAACCTACTTAAAATTCTAGCAGGGTCAACATGGGGTGTGCATCCCAAGCATTTACGTAAACTTTACTTATCATTAGTTAGAAGTAGAATGGACTACGGTTCCTTTTTATACGACAATAGTTGTAAAACCAATACGTGTCGATTAGATAAAGTGCAGAACCAAGCATTACGCATTATAGGTGGATTCATACGAACCACACCAATACATGTAATGGAGTCGGAACTTGGCGTGCCTCCTCTGCATATACGCAGGAAATATTTAGCATGTAAATTTTGTTTAAAATCTCTCTCTCTGTCTAACAACGTAAATATAGCCTTGCTTTCCGAACTCAGTTCTTCTTGTAATAATAGTTACTGGTACAGGAAAAAAATACCATTACTTGTTGAGATTTTTAACTTAGTGAAAAATGAGGTCGTGTCATCGACATCACCATTGAAGATGTTCTCTCTTAAAACTTGGATGTCTAATATAAATATAAATAATGTAATAGATTTTAACCTAAATTGTCTGGTTGACGCAAAAACTAATCATGACCCTAACATTCTCAAAAACAATGTTACCTCCGAGTTAAAGGAAAAATATTATGGTTGGTGTGTAATATTTACGGATGGCTCAAAGAGTGCTAGTGGTCGTGGTGCTGCATTTTATGACCCTCATACAACTAATATTTCATTTAATAACTGTTTTAAAACTCCTTATGAACTTTCAATTATGTCGATGGAACTCATAGCAATCTTAGAAGCTCTTCGTTATGCACGTTCAGTTCAGCTAGATAAAGTACTTATTTGTACTGATAGCAAAAGTGCTTTATATCACTTGGCTCGATGCGCCTCTGGTCGCAGAGGTACATCGATAGCCTATGAAATCCTCTCTGAATTATATGAAAACAATTTGAAAGGCATCCAACTGAAGATGCAATGGGTTCCATCACACATTGGCATCAGAGGCAACGAGGAGGCTGACATGTTGGCCAAAAAGGCAGCTGTAGATGGACAAGAGGTTCACTTTAAGCCAGACTATACAGAGTTGTTACCTAAATATAAAAAACACTGCCTCATCAACTGGAAAGAATATTTCAATGAGAGGTCTTTACTAAAAGGGATTTGGTACAACACGATACAATGCGAGCCTCCTCGTATCCCTTGGATCATTGATACTAAGTTAAGTAGACAATTAACTGTAACAGCATTACGTCTGAGATCCGGACACGTACCATTAAACAAGTTTGCTTTTATGATGAGAAAATCTAACTCCCCAAATTGCGCTTTATGCGGTGTAGAGGAAGACGTGCATCATTTGTTGATGGAATGTGTCCGTTATCAGACGCACCGAGCGTCCCTGATGAGAACCCTTAATTTGAGTAGGTTAAGTATAGGTATGTTTAATGATTTACTATCGAAACCTTCATCTGAAGTTTTTTCGTTAATTTGAAAGTAGAATTAAGTGTGTATATGTATTAGTGATAGTATTGTTCCTTTAGGTTATGATGGAATTGGCATGTACATTAATGTATAAAAATTCCTTAAATAAAGAGAAAAAAAAATAAAAATAAAAAAATAACATAACATACCATCAGGAACCAATGTACACTCACAGTCTGCCGGAATTTAGGTAATAGAGGGCGAGCCAAATCCAACCAAATCAAACCAGTAAATTAATTCTTTGCCATTGTATCTGTTTTCAGATAGCTACGAACAGCTTGAAAGTCTTTAAGTCATGGGTAAATAGGTTACGTAAAACGCAAGGCTAATATCATTTAAAAACTTTGCTCGACCCGGGGATTGAACCCAGGACCTCGAGCGCTTAGGACCGGTAGGCGAACAAGGCAGTTCATATTCCAACCAACTACACACTATTACGCCTACGCTATTACGTCTTGTGGACTTGACTCTGTGTGTAATAACTCAATAATGACAACCGGTCATATTTTCGGTACATGATAAGTATTTTTTATCGTAAATAATGATCTTTTTGTTTGACAGTAGTTAAATTAACACTTTCCAAGATGACGTAATTGGAATTGGTATTGTTTCCCATTAATATCTGACCTCGGGCGCTGTCGGGTTGGATATTCGTACACGTATATATACGACGATCGCGATTCATGGAATGTAACTGTGGCATTGTTCAATTCAATTTAGTTTATGTATACCTAGTATAGTATAAGTAATAATATGCAGTTATAAATGACCACTGGTACCTATTTATGAAACGCTCAGTATCAGTTCGGAGTTTGAATTTGTGCCCGGTTATTGGCAATAGGGTCGCTCCCTAAAGTGAGACCTGACCAGATTGTCCGGAACCCATAGTACAAGCTCTGTTTCGTGTGGGGCTAGGTGGTAAAATGTCCCAGCAAAAATAAAAAATGTATAAAACCCCCGACACGATATGTAATTTTCCATTTTGTGGTGGCGGCCATCTGATTTGAAATTTATTATAGTGTATAGTATTTTCCTAGTTAAGCCCTTTCATTTGATACCCATATTGAGGTAGTTGTGAAAAAATATGTTATTTGCTATTTTGTAGCGGCGGCCATCTTGGACCGATTTTCATCAAACATAGCTAAGAACACTCCCGACTAATTCACCTTTCAAATAAAAAAGACAAAATCAAAATCGGTTCATCCGTTTCGGAGCTACGATGCCACAGACAGACGCACACACACACACACACACACATTAGTACCCATAAAATGTAGTTAATAGGTAGTATAAGGCTAAATTGTTAAAAGAGCAGATCGCCTACAAACTGTTGAGCAGTTTGGCGATGGAAAATTTGTTTACTCTGTACTACATAAGTGAAAAATAAACAATAAACATAGACACGTAAAACTTATAACACCCCGTCGTTTTTGCGTCGGGGGTTAAAAATATATAATTATATTTTTAAGTCAAATATAATCTCAATATATTCAACATACAAGCAGCTATTACAATTACTGTAGGTACCTACCCACCCACAATTATGGGCTATGCCCTTATTTGTGACCAGTGGTACCCATCTTGGTCAACAACAATGGATTACATAATACTTTCCGAAAGGGCAGTGAGTTGGAAACCCGGGCGAAACAATGCGTGTGATGAGTATAATTATGGTACTGGCGTTATGCGTGATTAACAATGACTTACAGACAGACGGAATTGTTTACTCTATTGAGTAATACTGTGGTTATGACATCGCAAAAAAAATCGTTTTTTTAAATCAAAAAAACAAGGTAAACAAGTATACGGCCTGCTTGATGGTAAGTGGTTACCATCCATACCATGGCCTATGAACGCTTGGAACACCATAGGGCGTTGCCGACCCGAAAAACCTCTTAGTGGTTCATGGAGAATTCACTTTGACAGTTTGAGGGAATATTCCTCTAGCTGCCAGCGCAACGCATCCTTAGAAGGACCTCTGGCGACCTTACTCACTGCAGAAACACAACACACAATAAAGTGTGTTATTTGGCTGCAGTTTTCTATAAGATGGAGGTAGTTTCCCAGATGGGCTGCTCCAAATTTGAGCCAGAAATGGCTGTGCCCTACCTCTCTTAAAAAACTTTAAGAAATATGCTTATGTTGATATATAAAAATGCACCTCCTCTGGATAGCCGCTAACTGCCGAATTTTCAAAAATGGAACAACATTTTGTATTGTATGAAATTATCTGCCAACTAATTTAACGGGAACTTAAATTAGTAATTCATGAAACAGCCGCTAATAATATAAAATTGCCTTTAAAAATGCAGTTCCGTAAACAAATTCTATCATTACAACATGTTCAGAAAACTACCCGACCCATGAAGGTATTATTGGGTATCGATATTAGATAACATTTATGTAAGTAATCCTTTTCATTTTACAAATAAAAAAAAGCAAATATAAGTAAATATTTTTTTATAAATCAAGGAAACTTAGGTTCATAGCTACAAGGGCGATCGTCACTCTTGCTAAATATACCACGGTAGGTGATAGTGTTGTCACATTCAAGAAAACTGCTACATTTTGGTTGATTTTTGTACTTGAAAGTCGTGCATTCAAACCTTCATTAACAGCCTTACTTTTATGAATATTTTATTTTATTTGGTACTGTGATCAGGATACCTTAAATTCCCTTTCCGATCAGACAGGGGTTTTTTAACATTATTGTATAAAAATACATATATTCTATTCTACACAATTTTCTAGTTTAAATTCACTGTTACATGACGTTGTTGAGTACCTACCGGTCACCGTGCAATGTTTAATCGTCACAAAGGGAAAATGTACTGTTCAAAGGTAGGTAGGTACCAATAAATTAGATCACCCTTTTGTGCGAGTATTCTGCAGCTTTGACACGAATTTCTCGTTGAAAATGGATACCTGTTTCATTGCCTGGACGTCCTTTGTATATGACAGTCCGGTTTTATTCGATTACTGTGACATTTTTGGCGAGGCAATTGTGTACGTACTCGTAACTTGCAGGAATCCTACTAAATGAAAGTTTGGATGAATGAATGGATGGATGGATATTAATAAATCTTTTGAATTTGAATAGTTACTCAATCACGCCAGAATGACTGAACGGATCTGGAAATTTGGCACAGAGATAGATTATAGCAAAGTCTGGAATAGCACATATTTTATGCTACTTTTTATCCCGGCAGAATGTACGGTTCCCATGGGATAGATGTTTCAACAATTTATTAAAAATATCCAGACAACGTGGGCGAAGCCGCTGGCGGAAAGCTAGCTGATAATAATATTATGTACCTAGCTGAACTGTGGTTTTGACCATGGCAGTACCAAGTCGAAGTTCTCGATTAAGGGTCTGAAATAATAAAATTGATCGTTCTTACCTTAAATATTGGTGCATTTTATGATATTCTGGCTGATCCAATCTTTGGTGTACCTAGGTACATCTAGTACTTATGCTTTATTTTTGCTTAAGTAACAAATAAAACTAAAATCGTAATAGGCTCACCCCCTATTGCATGATACCTAAACATAAACGCGAACTGAAAACTGAAACTGTTTCGATAGGTTTTTACGCATCAAAACCCTGTAATCTTATAACCGATTTTAGTTCCATACGTAACCCATAGAGGCGTTGTAGGCGATTTCCATACAAATTCTTTCGGCGTCTAGAAAAGAATCAAAAGTAATACGACTGTTTAATAATTCAATAGGGTGAAAATATGAGACGCTTATCCGCTACTTAAGGAAAAAAAAAACCGGTTTGACGAAGAACGAAGACAGGTGAAGAACATTCTCACATTTACAAAATGATGGCAAGTGACATAATTCAAAATCAGGATATTCAAGCTAAGTAGAGACCATTGTCACGTAAATAATAAATTATGTTTATGATATTCATTATTTACCCACGGTGTATTTCCATAAACAAAATGTCTATAGAGAAAGTGATTATTGGACGTTTATTAAATTAACGTAAGTATCTAATTAACTTTTTGTATTTTTTTAAGCATTTTCTATGCCAAGATTACCTGTTATTTTAATTAAGGAAGCATTCATTGATTTTCAATAGATGTCGTTACGTCAGTTTAGAATGTAAAGAAAGATTTGGAATTGTCGAGCAGGACTCGCGGTGGCTTAGCGGTCATAGCGTCTGGTGTACTGAAACAGAAGACGCAAGTTCGAATCCTGCCCGCCAGTCGAGTTTTTTCTTCATTAAAATAACCAGTATACAATTATTTTTTGAAAACCCCATCGGCGGCCATCTTGGATTTGAAATTTATCATAGTGTATAGTATTCTCCTAGTTAAGCCCTTTCATTTGATACCCATATTGAGGGAGTTGTAAAAAAATATGTAATTCGATATTTTCTGGCGGCGGCCATCATGGACCGATTTTCATCAAACATAGCTAAGAACACTCCCGACTAATTCACCTTTCAAATAAAAAAAATCAAAATCAAAATCGGGAGCTACGATGCCACAGGCAGCTACACACACACACAAACACGTCAAACTTATAACGTATATTTTTTAGTAAGTATACTTTATAATTATAAAGAAAAAAAATTGTAAGTGTCTACAGTCAAAAGAGTAATATTCAGTGACGACATTAAGCCGAGCGTGTTAAACGCGTCTCTTTACGCTTAGCAGTGTCTCTGAATGTAGCCTTATTTTTTTCGAATGCGTCAAATCTTTTTTCTTTCTTAACTTGTAGCTTGTAAGTAAACAGTTTTTCTAAATGTTGAACCAGCGTCTAATAGCGATAGTAGGTAATTGACTCTTCCCCTTAAAGCAATCAGGTACGATAAAAACATCTACATCGTCGAAATATGTAATGATACGGAGATCGATAACGTTATTAATTTTCGATTTAAGTGTTCTAATTTTAAACTAATAAGCGTACGCCCACCGAAGTGCTTTATTTTCGGGAAACCTTTTTCCCCAAATAAGCGGCAAAGGCGCTTTTCAAAAATCCTATAATAAGCATATTATGACGTACGTTGTTCGATACTGACTATAATTACGTCGCCTACGCTTAGTATCCGTGGCGATCGTCACGTGGCGTGTTTGTAATACATAGTTACACAAAGCAACAGCACACAGACGCTTCGTAACGCTACTCGCCGCGACCCCTAATGTGCACTGTCTCACATTAATATGTTTCGATGTATTCAAAATCCGCCAGACACCATCGTCACCTCGCCCCGCAACACGTCTGATGTATTTATAGAGTAAACCTCTACAGCTCCTCTTAAAGGAATAGGTGTTCATTAAAGGAATAAATGATGAAAGCACAGTTCGCCAAACGAGCCAAACATTGTCCGGCTTGTACTTGGCACGAGCTAACTTCAACCCGGCCGTAAAAATCGGAGAGAAAAAGAATGGATTAAAAATAAATTAAAAAATTTAGAAATCCCCCGACATGAAATGTAATTTGCAATTTTTTGCAATTTTCTCCGATTTCTACGGCCGGGTTGAAGTTAGGTCGTGCCAAATCAAGTCGGAAAATAAGTTTGGCAAGAATTGTAACAGTAGTAATATATTATATCTATGAAGTGCATTATTCGATTCTCAGCTTGATCAGTGTTACCTATTCTTTTTCTGACGAAATTCTCAGTAGCAAACTATGAAGGTACGATTTGTGCCCGGTAAATGGCTCGCTGCCTTTACATGAAAGCAAAATTTCAATATTAAATTCATTGCTTTTGTATAAAAATATTACCGAGCCCATATGATTTTAAATTCCTTTTTTGACGTCTGTGGTCTAGTGGTTCGAGTACCGGACTGCTGATCACAGGATCGTTGGTTCGATTCCCACAGGACACAAATATTTATGTGATGAATATAAGTATTTGTGTTTGTCTGGGTGTTTCTTATGTATTATAAGTATGTATTTACAAAAAAAAGTATACATATAAGTATTATATCCATTGTCTAGTACCCATAGTACAAGCTTTGCTTAGTTTGGGACTAAATGGTGCTGTGTAAAATTGTACCAAAAAAAAAATTTTGAAACATTAATTTTAAATCCTTTTGAAACAGTTTGAGCACTGAGTCGTACCGAATAGTATTTTATTAATTTTACTGTACCGAAAAGCACAAACTATAGCCACGTGAATAGCACCTGAGCTGCGGTCATTCCCCTCTTGCTGTGTGGGAGACGAGCCGCCCGGGATAATAGTTAGTACCGGGAAATCAGTGTACCTACGCTGGGCGCTGGCGCGTGGCGCGGCGATCGATTTAATCCCTTGCATTCAATGTTTCAAATTACAATGTACAGTTTCAAAATTAGTACCTACGAAATATTTTATTCGGGCAGTAATTTATGACAGCTAAGGGATATTATGAACACTGTTCCACTGAACTGCCAATTCGTAAGTCTCAAGTTGGATTGGATTCGATCAAAGTAGACCTTGATAAAAGATAGATCTTTTGGTAATCGTACGCGTAATAATAATTATGACTCACTTACAACGGTGAAAGAAAATATCGTGAGGAAATCTACATGCCTTATAAATTTTCTCTTCATAAAAATGTACACCAATTTATTTGTTGAAGCTTTCAGAGCAGCTTTAATAATAATAGCAATAAATAAATAAAAATCTTGGGACATTTTTACACAGCACTATCTAGTCCCAAACTAATCAGAGCTTGTACTATGGGTACTAGACAATGAATACATTTTTTTACGTAAGTTGTTTTAAGCTAGATGTAAGTGGTTGGCTCATAGGTTATTACAGTTATTTACATTTTTGAGCGCGCAGTGTATTGCTAAAAACGCGATTATAACGCTCCGCGATGAATGTTACCGCGCGCGCGATCTGAAATAAATGAAATAATGATTTATTAATTATAAATCTAATTTGGGTAGATAGAAATAATTCTTTTTTAGACTGTAAAAAAAACTGCAGAAAAGAATTGAAAAAATTATGAAGAAAGTTACGGAAAATTTCAACGCAGGGGGTCCAGAATTATGTACTGAACTCATGGTATTCGGATGTGCGGCGATGTCCCTTCCATCTTGTATAATATTTTAATTATACCTACTCAATGGCATATTATACATATTATAGTGCCTCGCGGCTGCGCCAAATAGGCCCAGTTCAGTATTTAGTCAGGACTCAGGCCACAAGGGCTTGACGCTGATTTTCAACTGAGCCATTGTGAGGTGTCACAGATAAAATAGAGGCGTGTTAATAAATAAGTTATCTAATAAATAAATAAATAATTCATAAAATACAGGCTAAAATTAAATAGATCATTATAAATATGGTCATAAAAAAAATTATAACAGTTGACTGGTAGAGAATGCCATAAGGCATTAAGTCCGCCTTTTGTACTACTTTGTACATTAAAGTATAAATAAATAAATAAATAAATAATAAAAATGACAGATTTGCGGCGTCATCGTCGCCTTGCTGCAGAGTAGCAATAACCAAACCATTTTGCGAAAGCGACATTTTGCGACTAAGCCCTTGTTACTAGCGACGCAGAGGATCTTTTTGTATCCCCCGACGTAAAAACGACGGGGTGTTATAAGTTTGACGTGTCGGTGTGTGTGTGTGTCTGTCTGTGGCATCATCTCCCGACAGCGATTTTGATATTGTTTTTTTTTATTTGAAAGGTGAATTATTAGTCGGGAGTGTTCTTAGCCATGTTTGATGAAAATCGGTCCAAGATGGCCGCCGCCACTAAATCGCGGATTACATATTTTTTCACACCTCCCTCAATATGGGTATCGAATGAAATTGAAAGGGCTTAACTAGTAGAATACTAAACACTATGAAAAATTTCAAATACAAGATGGCAGCCACCACAAAATAGCAAAATACATTTCGTGTCGGGGGTTTTATAAATTTTTAATTTAGGTTAGGTTATTACTAGCAGTGTCCCGGGTGTTACTCGCGTTCATAATTCGCAATCTCATGCCAAATGTATGCCCATTGGGGTTTGGGAATGGGGTGGTAATCCCTAAGTTCAGGCTAATCCGTTCAGTGGTTTGGGCTGTGCGCTGATAGATTAGTCAGTCACTTTTTCCGTTTAACCTATACTTAATATTATAAAGAGGAAAGATTTGATTGTTTGTTTGAGTTGAATAGGCTCCAATACTACTGGAACGATTTGAAAAATTCTTTCCACATCTTTATCGAGCAACATAGGCTATACAATTTATAAGACTGTATTATTCTTTCATGACCTCTGGATTAATCGCCGGATAAATTAAAAATAGCACATTTGTAAGAAATTATATGCCAAGTTATTTTTAGGGAACTTATCTGGAGGTGTTGAAACAGGTCCCAAATATTCTTAGCTACTTATCTAGCTGTTAAAATGGAGATAGCTATAATAATTACCTAGAATTTTTTTTAGTTTTATGTCCAGAGATGTATTTTTAGACGTAACATTCAGCCGATTACAATGAAACTTTGTTTGGTAGGTATATATTATTATAATTATCTATAATGATCTCCTGTGAAAGCACCTGGTTGACAACGAGGTCGTGGGTTCGATTTCCACGATGAAGCACTGCTTAGTTTGGGATTTAATGTTCCAAAAATATACATAAAAAATATATTTGCTCAAAAATAAAATACTTAAAAAGAAGTGTTGCAACGCACACATCGCATCGTCTCAAATATAAAACCACAATACAAATAATAATTTATATTATTTATCAATCATTATTAGAAAACCGTACAAATAATTAAGTGAGTAGGTACTTAGGTACTTACTTAATCATGTGTTCGAAAATGAAACATGTTGCATTTGACTTTGATCTGTTTATAATAACATTTTAATAGGACGACTGTTAATAATTTTAAGCAGGGTATTTATTCAAGTACCCATCGCTTATCCCGAAGCTTTCGTCTCGCAGGGGCGCAGAGAAACATGTTAAACGTAATTGACGTTTTTGTTGTTTTTTTACCTATCTATTTATCAAGGTAAGGGGGATTGGTGATATATAGCTGGGTACTGACTTAGCAGTGTTGCATGTAACGTATCAGTTACTGTATCAACCTGCAAGTGGGTACGGCTCGTCCACGGTCCACCGCGTATCTAGCTACGAGCTGCCGGAGACGCCTTTGTGTTCGCAGTGATACCGCCACTCGGCGGGTCACTGCGAGCTTACAGCGCTCCACGCGCGAGCGGTTCGCAGCGGGCTCGTGCCTACGTACTCACTTGATACCGTATCTGATACATTACATGCTACACTGCTAAGTGAGTACTCAGCTTATGGGATACCAATGCAATGCTTTTAACTCAATGATGGTACGGCACGGTCTCTTCAACATTTTCTAATAAAACTAATAGAACTTTTTATCGAAATTGTCCGAGTTGATTTATTAATCGTGGGTTTCTGTTATAAAATAAATACCTAATATCACTTACAGCAATACTATATATAACACAAAACAATGAAACTAATCCAATAGGTACCTACTTATTTCAACTAAGAAACTGTAATGTGAAATACTGTTCTCTTTTTCTTACACTCAACAATATATATTTTTCACTTGAATGATTTAACACGAGAAAATGAACGTTTAAAATAACTTGAAGTACAGGTAATCGGATAGACGGGTGGGTTTGTTATTTATCTAGTAAATACAATTTCTCCTTCGAGACGATACACTGCATTACGTCTAAATGCTTGACGTAGCAGAATTAATTTGAAAGGCGCTTTATGTCAAAATATTAACAAGTGAATGACATGTGGTAAGTACCTATAGACAGTGTGATCATCGGGTTGGACTGAGTTATTTTATTTTTATCTTAGTTTCATAAAGTATATTATAGAAATGTGAAAGTACTTCTGTTTGGGCGATGTTCCTTCACGCTGGAACACCCAAAGGGTTTGGCTGCGATTAGTAATATCAAATCAATTGAAATCAAATATTTAATTTGCCATAAGTGTTGGTACAGTCTACGGTCTTATTATTATAAGCACAAATTAATTAGCGGCTAAAATTAAATAAAAATATTGAATAATATTTGTATAAATTTATCTGCCAAGTAATTTAACGGGTTCGATTTCCAGGTCGAGCAATGTTATTAATAAAATTTTCAGTAGCAGCTCGGAGTTTGAGTTGTGTGGTTAATAGCAATAGGGTCGTCCCCATTACATGGGACCTAAAGATATCGGTGAATAATTAGGCGAATCCTAAGAAATACAGGCATGATAAAAAAGTTTAAGTAATTACTGGTAACACGTCGGGAAGAATTACTGCACGTACAATTTTTTTTTACTTTTATTAGTTCATCCTTTCGTATCAACCATTTTCCATGCTAAGATACCTACGTCTAATAAGAAACTTACCTATGTCACCTTGAGCCTTAAATTTAGAATATAAAGAAGAGAAGATTTTGAGCTGGTGAGTGGCTTAGAGGTCATAGCGTCCGGTGTATATAACCACACAGGTATGAATCCTGCCCGCAAGTCGGTGTTTTCCTTCATTAAAATAACTTTTAGAAGTTTACTAGCTCTCCGCCAGCGAATTGGCCCGCTATCCCACGGGAACCATACATTTTACCGGAATAAAAAGTAGCCTATGTGCTATTCCAGACTATACTCTGTCTTTGTGCCAAATTTCATCCATATCCCTTTATTAGTTTTTGCGTGAAAGAGTAACAAACATCCATCCATAGATCCATCCATTATATTAGTAGGATTTTGAACATAAGTCCAAACCAATATTGTATGAAGCGTGTCGCCGATAAGTCGGGAGAATAATGTGACGTACGTCTTTTGCGGCGAACGTCAGTACGCAAGGCTTAGCAACGTGACTTTCTTCCAACCGTACGTCACTTCAAAAACTCCAATTGTTTAGGGTACTTTCAAACTTCGCAATAGGACTATACTTTGTACGCTATAAAAAGTGTATAAGGCTTCACTTGCGTGTTCACTTGTTTGTTTAAATCTTGCGAAATTTTCCCTCTTAAAAAATATTTTTATTGAATACAATTTTCGTTACTTGCGCTTTTGCTGTAGAAGGTAAGAGCAGGTAAGAGTAATAAGGTAAGAGGTCAAACATATTTCCTCAAATATCATTGTCTTACCTACAATGCCTTTATTTGTTTTCGGGTGGTATAAGATTGGGGAGTATTAGATTCTTATAATAATAATAATAATAAATTTTATTTGTGTAAATGTGGTTTACATAGCTGTTAAGAAAGAGTATAAGTTCGGCACATTTGTCATCTTAAGTCTATGACATACAAATATAAAGCGGGTACACAATACAATATTAAATTCAGTTTACTAATATTAATTAGGTGTTAAATTACACTTTGCATTTTAAGTATTCCTCTACAGAGTAAAAACAATTCAGACAGCCATCTACGCAATTGACGGACACCTTGACGTAAATGATTAAAAACCTTTCTATTATTAATTAATTATTAATTTCTTACCTTCTCAGGTGTTACCACCGAAGTGGCAACCATCAGCACATGGAGATGGGGCACTGTTTCCCCGTAAAAGACCTTTCCAGAGGCTTCCTGTATGACTGGTAGCCCTGGAGATTGTTCATTTCACCTACTAACAGGTACCTACTTAATTTTTCAGTGGGTCTTAGTTTGTGTTTTACATAAATCTACACCCACCTTATTATGCTAGCTCATGTTCTCCAACAATTTGTACTTGACATTCTAGATCCACCAGTTTAAGACCAAAGTACTTATTTTTTCTAAATCAAATTTAATACACAAAAAAACAGCACACACACCAAAAGCAAAATAGTTGGTCCCCTAGTTGCGCTATCGTAATACAATTAGTGCCTTGGGCGCGCCAGGATTATTTTCAGGGAGGTACTTACATTTGCATAAACACATTTTTACTATTAAAACTAATATAAAACAACAGATTTTGCCTCATCAACTATTTCACCACCATATAATTATGTACGTCTAAAAATAAAAAAAGACGTGTGGCGATCGGAGACTGCCCCGGTAAAGCTATTGCATAGCATTTTTTATCAACTTATGCAATTATAATTATTTATTTATTTTATTAATTTTATTAATTTACACAAAAAAAACACACACACACACACACACACACACCGCTGTACCGGTCGGAGTGGGGGGTGTTAGGTTTTTTTCGTTACGGAATTTCTGGATTCGGTCCACGCTCAAGGCCCGCGATAAAAGCTATGCAATAGCTTAAAAAACTCTTAAACTACCTAATGTTTCCCGCCATTGTTCACGACAAAACGTACCTAGCCTTAGTCCTTCTCCGAAGTCTTAACTCTTTATTTTCTAGTGAAAGGGCGGTGTGAGTGCATCCCCTTGCACTGATCTGCCGGCGCCCCATGATTAGTGCACAAATTTGATAAGCCCGATCCCTCGCCGGCTCGCAGATTCAAAAGTCTGGGGCTTATTAAACCTGACGTAAGTCTCTGATAGGGTCCGCGTGTCGTATTGTATTCGACGTAGTAAAGGTTTCATTGTAATTTATTAAGTGTTACTGGCGTTCATTGATTTCGAGGGCGAGCCTAATGCCATTATCCGTGCATAAATCCTAAGTCCGAGCTAGTGAGGATTTCACAGGAATTTGGCGCTTATTAGGACCATTAGTCTAACGAGGCATTTTTCAGATTAAGTTTTAATATACCTATTATATATTATCCTTTTATTATATTTATTTATTATTGTGATTCATGAACAGAGGACATTTTGGTTCCTTGTTCCACACCTTATACGCAAGTATATCACGGTCACAGTATAAAAGCGGCGGCTCCCTACGTGCTCTTGCTCCCGATAGCAAAACTAGCGGTGCACGGTGGATGGGAGTAATACCTAGCATGCAGTTATTGATTAGGCTCTTAGTTGGATCGGCTTGTCAATTTATAAGCCGATTAAACTAAAGCAATTGCTTTGAGTGTTGTCAAAATAGATGTTTTGTTCCCGTGGAATTTAGAATGTGTTTTAGACGCCAGGTTAGCTAAAACAGAACTGTTATCGTTAAGGACTTCTTTGGCATATACCCAAAGTTGCGAACCCCCTTTAATTACGTGTATTTCTGTGTTTTTATTACGAAACAATTACGCCAATCGACATACAAATATTTACGAACAATACATAATATAATAATATATACTCCGACAAAATGTCGTAAATGATATTATATTTTTAATATACGAGTAAGTACGTAGTTCAGCTTGAATATTAACTAAATGTTATTTTTTTTTATTTTGCATCATAAAGGACAATTTGCCAAAGAGTGAAACAGGCAATACTGTACACTATGACTGCTTTTGTTCTTGAAATCAAATTTCCAGAAGATCAACTGAAACTGGACAATGAACGTATTGAACGGGAACCCAATTTTAAACTAAATAAAAAATGATAACATTCCCGAACTTTCTGTGAGTAGTTTGACGAAATGAAAAATTACAGAAAGCTATGTGGAAAAGACCATGAAGAATTAATCATCACGCTCTTTAATGGTAAAAAGGAGGTTATCAAAATAAGCCCAAATGATGTACCGAAGGTACACTTATTGGAAAAAATACCCGGTATTACGCTGGTTAAAACTCTAGTCGTACTATTTTTTGTGCTTACTAGGAGATGAGAAAAAAATGTTTTAATTTGAAAAACCGCACGCTATTTTGACACATGATAAATTCTCAGTTTCGTAGTGTGTCAAGCTATCTGCTGTCAGTGTTAGTTTCGGAATGTCAAACGCACGCCACTATGGCACAATTAACATTTATAGTGTCTAGTTACCATTCCCATACACACGTTTCTTCCTATCCACTTTGACATTGGCAGAATTGTCGACATCGGCACAAATTGCCATAAAGAAAAAAGAAGAAGAAGAAGAACATTTATAGTGATTTCATGGTAAAAACTGACAACTTGACAGCTGTCATGTAACTTTGGGCTGAGGGCTTTAGATGACCTTCTTTAAACTGCGTATAAGATTTTGTCGACGGGGCGTGACGTGTTATGTAGTCCAACTTGAAAGTGGCTTAGGTGCTGTAGCTTTAACTACCCCTATGGGAAGACGGCGAAAAAAAGGAGTTGCGGGGGCTAAGGATGAATAAATAACTCGTCTTACCTATTATTTGTTTTTATCTTTAAAAAAAGTTGTAATGTCATATCGTGTGTGACTGTGTTCCCTGACACCTACAACGTGGGCCTTTTCAAGGCCTGAGTCAATGGGCATCCTATGGGTAGACGCGGTCCATTTTAGACCGCATCTGCACTTATCATCAGCTAAGATTGCGGTCAAGCGCAAACCCATCAACGATAAAAAAAATCGTGTGAAATGTTATACTTACAAGCGCCTTATATTTTGAATCGCATGTTGCAGGAAGTCCGATTGACTTATATTTTTTGCAGGGGTTTGGTAACGCATAAACGTTCTTTTATTTTACTGCCCCACATGCAAACACTGTTACATTTGATTGCAATTGCATACCCTTTCCCAGAAAGTCACGAAGCCGCACTTTGTAAGGGGATTATTATTGCACTGATATCAAATTTCTGTGTCCTAGGGCTATTTGATTTACGTAGGCGGTACTGGAAAGCCTTTGATGGACAATTTGGACACATCATAGAGCATAGAGACCTCTGCAGTAGTCAACCGTATCAATGTACACATTCGTTATTATTTGTAGTGTGGTACAAGTTAATTTTGAATGTTCGAGCGATTTCGTTTCGCGCTACGGTTTCAGTACTTGAACAAATATACAAACGGGCGCAGCTTTGCTGGGACCCGATGTTTTTAAATATAAATTTCATTTTAAATCGAAATTGGTGCAGTCGATAGGATTTTTTTTATTTTTAATTCATCATCTTCCTTCCCTTGTTCCAATTTATTTGGGGTAATTTCAATTTATTCAATTTCTTCAATTTATTTATTTGGCGCAGTATATCCTTTTCTTCCATTCATCCCTGATAGCCGTCACTAACTCACTCAATCCCTTTTCCATCATTCTTTTAGTCAAATGCGTTTCATCCTTCCCCATCACGGGTACCCATACCAAGATAAACGATTTCCCTTCAACTTATTCTTCACTGGCGCCACTTTCAAACTCATTCATTCATTTTTATTAAAGAATATATACATTTTTGTGAAAGAATCGTAGTTTCTGTAACTTCCTGGGTAAAGCATCTACTGTAGTTACTTCGGAGCCCTATTGATGTCACACACGTGTCCGTCAGCCTATCGTCTGTAACACAGATTTTACAGTCAAACGGTTGGTAACTACAATCTTTAATTTTCCACAGTAAAGCACGGACTAAAGAATTTCTTACGCTGTTGTTACAAGCATATTGTTGACACAAAGCCATACAAATGTCAAGTTTTTAGCTGGGGTGTCATTGTTTACAGCTTGTGGAGTTGAAAAATACTGTTTTTTTGTTTAAAAAAATATTTGAAAGCAATAAGGAACAAGAAGCCACAAAAATATATTTACGAAATTTCTTTCCAAATAATTTTTTACTTCCTAGTGACATAAAAACTTGAAAATTCGTGATCACGTTTACTATTGTGTATATTTTACCAAAAAAATACCCACGGACAAATCAGTTTTTTTCTCTCCCTGGAGATTCGCTCATTTCTCCTATTACAATACGATTTCTGAGGGAATTAAGGCTAATATTCAGAGACGACGCTAAGCTTAAAGTAACGCTTCTTTATGTCAAATTTGTACTACAATTTGACATACGGAAGCCTAAGTTCATGCTTAGTTTCGTCTCTGAATATCAGCCTAAGATTTCGATTTTGCGCTCTAAAACACACCTATATCCTCCTTCTTGCATTCCTCAATGCTGAAGGTCGTGTCCCTAGTAGTCACTATTTTTATCAGCTTGGTTGATCACAGTTCAGGGCAAAGGCCTCCCTACCCGCCTTCCACTCCTCACGGCTTGAAGCCGTGTCCAGTTCATCCCGCCACCTCCGTCTGGGTCTCCCGCGTCGTCTAACGCCTTGGATTCCACTCTGTGCTAAAGTCTAGCCTACAAGTTGCCGCCATGCGCACACATGTCCGGCTCAGTTCCACTTCAGGAGCTTTCTAACCAACGTCAGCAATTCGAGTTTTGGAACGGAGCAATACTATTTCGTAGTGGCAATAAGTTTTTTTAAATTTTCACCAGACTTTCTTGCAATGTGACTAAAGTATAGAATCCTACGTAAGCGTAGGTGGATAGTTCACGGTACGTATGGATAGATAGGTAACCTTGTTAGGCCGCCGCAAGGTTACCTAGCTATCTCCTTTAATATTTAAATGTTCGGCGAGTTCTCAAGTCACAAAGCCTCTCCATCCAAGTCGGTACAATTAAAAACAAAAGTTAAATAATTAAACCTCACCTCATTAGTCTAGTGGTCGTGTGTGACTGCTATGCTAGAGGTTTTAGATTCGATTACCAGGTAGAGCAAATGGTTACTGAGTTTTTCTATTAAATGTTCACCAGTAGCTCGAAGTTAGGTTATCCCACTGTGTGGTATCGACACTCTGGCGAAAAAAGGCAAGGTTAAGAGCACCGACGAGAATGCATGGGGAGGTTGATGAACATAGATGAAGCGTAAGTGGTGTGCCAGGATCGTCGCAAGTGGAAATCTCTGCCTACCCCTATGGGAAACAGGCGTGAAGCTATGATGATGATGGTTTACACTGATAGTATGTTAAAGTAAAGGTATACAATGTAATTCTGAATAGTGACACACGTGGAATATTGTATTGAATGCAGTCAATGCAAGTAGGTACTTCAAAAATAGATATCGATAGAATCTCAGGGCACGACCATCGCCCCTGGAATATGAATATTGGTTTTCAGAATCCTGATAAGTGAGCGATATTACATCTACAAAGGCAATTGGAACGCTACTCAGTACACAGAATATTACTCAATCACTGAAATAAGTATTTGAAGAGGAATGAAATCAACAGATAAATTGAAATAGGTAGTGAACATTTTAAAAGATTTTTATACTTATTACAATGTGGAGTAGACATAAGGAAATTGCTGGAGTGACTCGAGAATAGAATCTAATACCTCTAGCTTAGCAGCTCACGGAGATTATACTAGTACTAGCTTCCCGCCAGCGGCTTCGCCCGCGTGGTTTTGATAACTTTTTCCCCCGTTTTTGCAACAGAGCCTAAAACCAACAGTCAAATCTTTTCTCTTTATAATATAGGTAAGCATAGAAAAATATTAAAAGCTACAAAAAATACGATCTCATGCAGGATTCGAACGTGCGTACAGGTTAAGTAAAACGTACGGTTTAGACAACTAAGCTATCGAGACCAATGCATTTATGCTGTCAAAGGTCATCGAAATCGGCCCAAATGATCTACCTAGAGGTAAACACGTATTGGAAAAAATACCCTGTATGACGCTGATTAAAACTCTAGTCGTACTTTTTTAATGTTTACTGGGAGATGAGAAAAATAACTTTTAATTTGAGAAAAATCACGCCATTTTGGCACACTATTGTCTGTTTCGTAATGATTTCATAGTAAAAACTGTCAGTGTCAGTTTTGGCAAACGCACTCCATTACGGCAGATTAGTGTCAGTTTCATAGTGATTTCATGGTAAAAACTATCAACTTGACAGCTGTCATGTACCTCCAGTACAAATTTGGGCTGGGTTGTATGGGCTTTTGCTTCCATATTCTACGTCTTATGATTACGTCAGCAATTCTCTGGCAGAACTGTACAAGTACGCAATTCCTGTTGAATAAGCATTTCAAAAAGTTTTACACAATAACGAAACCCTTCACAATTCAAAAGTTAGAAGGAAAAAAATAAAAATGTCACGTTATTTTTTAAAGTATTGCCACACCACAAAGTATTACAAAACTTCTAAAAAGTTCCACTTCAATGTAAAGCCAGTTATTCAAAGTACCAACCTTACAGTTTAGTGACGAAACGAGGAAAATTTATAGAGCTTCAGTTTCACCATTTTCAATGACGGCATATACTTCAAAAATATAAGGAAAATTCTTGCAAAACAACCTCTGTGTACCTACATTATCCGTAAACACCAAAGACTATAGTGTATATACTGTATGGTAAACACACATCTGTTTCGCAAAAACCTACCTACCTACTTACCTACTTAGATCAACCGATCAGCAAGGTTGAGCTACGTTTGACGCGGTCTGTGGAAGAGGACAGGAACCCCAAAAAGCCTGACAACTAGTCTATCCTTCGAATATCGGTATTGCCTAGAAATTCGATTGGTTACCATACATTTTATCAAATAAATCTGGATATTTTCATATTATTATTTATTTATTTACAGCAATTAGTTTTTAGTTAGTAAAGTCTTTTTGTTTTATTTTAATCTGAACTGAATAACCAGACATAATGGAGTTCTGTCCACCTAAAAAAAATCCAATATTTCCGATTTTTCAGGCAGCTTCTGATTTTTTCCCTAAAATTTTTATACCTTAAATGGAATGAAAAAGAGGAGAGGCGAAGACTTGCCCAACTACTATAAACTGAGTTTTATATGTTTTAGATACTGCGACAGATTTTCCAGCTACTTTTAATGAACTTATTTTGCTGAACTACAATTACTTTAGACCATACGACAAAGCAGTACTATCGGAACCTAAACCGTGACATCTGGGGAGCTGTCGTCACGTATATTTAGCTATAGTTATACGTAGTAAATAATCAAAGGGAACAGCACTAAAATATTCTATCTATATAATAAAAATGAATCTCCGAAATGCTTGGAGTCAAACTAGTTGCACGGTTCTAAAAAGTGGGACTTATGGGGAAGAGCCGACAAGAAACTTCATAGTCACTCTAACCACTCACTCCATTTTAAAAGAAAAAGTGTCATCTTGTTTAAAAAAAGTAGAATATAAAATAGAGACACAATAATTTAAGTAAGTATTTTGAGATTTTTCTGAAGCGTACCATCACGCCTGTATTTCCCGAAGGGTTGGGCAGATAGCAGCTTGCATATTTAGGTCCAATGTAAGCGGGAAAGCCAAATCGAAACTCAGAGGTGTTACGAACAATTTCATAAAAAAAACATTGATTTATTAAATAAGGGCCGTTCGGCGTTCGAACATTTGACAGACGCGGTCGCCATACACATAAACAGTAACGCCATCTTTGTTAGTATCGCATGGCATTTTTTTTTATCTGATCGCGAACTGGTTCACTGGAGACCATTTTGAGACTAAGTTCGGGGATGTCATTGTGACATGCGGTCCGCCCAGTCCTTACGCAGAAAGTAATATAATACCTAAGTCAATGAAAAAACCAATACCACTACTCGGTTTTCTAACTTGGAGGTCCTACCTACGAGGTCGATTATCATGTCCACTTGGCCAAATGGCCAGTCAACTGACATACAATCATGACAATATTAAATGAATTTAATTGACAAAATACTTACACTCGATCCCAACGTATTTAGGTATCTCGAAGGCTACATGGGTTTAAACTATGTACTATATGGGTATTTTCAAGGCCAAAGTGATTGGCCATCTACGACCACAACTAGGTACACTTATCATCGGGTGAAATTGTGGTCAAGCACCAACCCATCCATGATATAAAAACTTGCATCGAACCTCTTTATTTTAAATGTGTGAAGAAATATCCAAACGATCTGCTACAAGAGTCACAATGCTCGTTAAAATGTAGGCCTGACATTAGGAACAATTTAATTGTATGCGATTTCTTCACAATAACAACAATTATAAATTTATGCCAGAGCCCAAGGAAGATATTTGAAAGGGAAGAGAAAAGCTTTTTGCATGGGTTAAATAAAGTCTTTAGTCACGTTTCTAGATTATTTTCTCAAGCTTGTGTATCATCCTTAAATTATTGTATCAGATGTCATTGTAAAAAAACAAAAATTTAAAAGAGTAACCATGGAGTTTCTTGCCGGTTCTTCTTTATATGAAACGACTAATTTGGAACTGTGCACCTAGTTTCGACATTTCATAAGTCCTGTATAAGATCTATGTTAAAATAAAACTATTTTGTTTTTTTGTTGTTTTTTTTTATTCAAAGCAGCTGATATAAAAATACCTTTTTACAATATATACAAAGACACGATACGTAAACAAAAGTGCATCTGAAGTGCGTACATATAATCAAGAACACAAACCAAAGTGGATATTGAAAAAACGGAAAGATAAAGATGCATATAACATATTTGTACCCAGGCATAAATTGAAAATATTATAGATGACAGAAGTAATTTGTAGCCTGAAGGAATTGCATTTAATAGATAAGATTTCAAGCAACAAGCTGAATCTCATAAACCTCTTCAATCAGCCACAGTCATGAATCTCAGATCTCCTGACAATGAGCAGGACACTGCTGCAAGGTTTCAATAATTTGTAAGGTACTCGAAATAAACGTATTATTATTAATACTGTGCTATTACTATAGTATATCAATATAAGACAAAAGTCTTGATGATTTTCATTCACTCTTCATAGCTGGAGGCTATTTGGGCCCAATGTCTGTAGGTAGGACACTAGTTTGTCCCGCCATGAGCCATTCGCGTTGTCTAGCACTTGGACTGTGGACTCCATTCTGGGCCTATAGACAAGTTGCATTTTGACATTCGAATCGACAAACGAATATAAAGAAAAATGTATGGAAATGACACAAACTTTCGACAAATCGGGCTGTCTACTAACGTCATTTCTGTCGTTTATCAATTCGAATAATATATTACAACTTGTCAAAGGTACTCCACAAATCTTTGTAAGTACTAGTACAATTGGAGTGGATATTTCATTTACGTAACCTAGTTTCGTTATAACGTCGAGTATAAATTCATCGCACGACCGCTCTCGCTCGCTGTTCGAGCGCTACTGGCGAGTAGAGTTGTGTAACTCAGCTCTGAGTCAGCTCAATGATTCAGATCGCACAGGTTTGAGCCATTGAGCTACAGCTCAGCAACAAAATGACTAGCTCACGGCTCAATTCAGCTCCTGTTGTACTTGTGAATCCCTCCAATCCAATTCTCCTAGAAAGAATAATTATTCTGTTCTAATGCATTAAAATAATAATTTATTTATATGTATCCAATAAATCAATTTGTAAAGAAATAATATAAAATGTCTAGTTGGCAGATTTACACGAACTGTTGCAGCTCAGCAGCTCATTCGGCTCGATTCGGCGCGTGGCTCGCGAGAGTCGTAAACTGAACCGGTTCAAATTGAGCTGATCTGCGAGCTGATTCATTGAATCAGCTCACTCACCTGAGTCATGAGCTGATCTGCAGCTCGCGTATTTTTGATGAGTTACCCCCTCTACTGGCGATATTGCACTACACCCCATTCCCGTCGCGTCCTCCAGTACATTGTAATAATATAAACACCGTAAGTGATGCTATCTTAACATCAATGGGTAGGTACTTGGAAAAAAGCTAGGCTGATGATGATGATTATATACGGCTTATGCCTGATGACTTTATTTTACCAAAAGAATACCGTATTGTTATTATTATCAGTACAGATTGTCACTGTAATCCAAAGACCCTGTTATTTTTTTCCACTCATCTTTCTTCCACTTTTTGGCCTGATGTCTGTGTGCCTCTTGCGTATTTTATCGCCTTGTGGACTCCACACTGTGGTAGCACAGGTGGTATTCTTCGAATCGTTGCGTTTGAGAAATAAGTGCACAAATTAATACACTTATGCTTATGCCTTTATCTCATAGAACTATTCCATTTATATTATTTTAGTCAAAAAAGATCGAAATCTATGAATTGGAGTGGATGTTTCGTATACGTAATAGTTTTGTTTTAACGTCATGTACAGATTCGTCGCACGACCGCTCTCGCTCGCTGTTCGAGCGCTACTGGTGAGAAAACACCCCATTTCAGTATTTTGTAATACAAACGCCGCAAGTGACGCTATCTTCACATTCCTGTGTAGTACTTGGGAAAAAGCTAGGCTGATGATGATGCTGATATTTGGCTGATGACTTTATTTTAACAAAATAATACCGTATTGTTATTATTATCAGTTCAGTTTGTCACTGTAATCCAATGGCCTTGTAGTTTTCTTCAACTCCTCATGGTTAAAGGCTTTTTGGGCCCGATGTCTGTGTGCCTCTCACGTCGTTTATCACTCTGTGGCAGCCCTCGAATCGTTGTGTTTGAGAAATAAGTGCACAAATACACTTATGCCTATGCCTTTATCGCATAGAACTATGCCATTTATATTATTTTAGTCAAAAAAGCACCGGAATCTATGAATTGGAGTGGATGTTTCGTATACGTAATAGTTTGGTTATAACGTCATGTACAGATTCGTCGCACGACCGCTCTCGCTCGCTGTTCGAGCGCTACTGGTGAGATTGCACACCATTCCCGTCGCGTCCTCCGAAAATTTGTGATACAAACGCCGCAAGTGATGCAAACTTCACATCTGTGGGTACTTGGAAAATAGCTGATGATGATGATTATATGGCCGAAGACTTTATTTTGAACAAAGTAATACTGTATATTTGTTATTATTATCAGTTCGGTCTGTAACTGTAATCTGAAGGCCTGGTTGTTTTCTTCCACTCCTCACGGTTAAAGGGTTTTTGGGCCCAATGTCTGTCGTAGGAGTTCAGTTTCACTTTAATGTACATCTGGGCCACTCGTATCGCATTATACACAGACCACCTGATAGTCTATGATATCCCTTAAATAGTTAAAAGTACACTATGTCTTTGTCCTATAGGGCTAAGCAATGTAGGCAAAAAGATCACCGGAATCAATGAATTGGCGTGGATATTTTTTATACGTAATAGTTTGGTTGAACGTCATGTACAAATTCGTCGCACAACCGCTCTCGCTCGCTGTTCGAGCGCTACTGGTGAGATTGCACCGCATTCCCGTCGCGTCCTTTACGTCGTCGTCTTACGTCCAGTACTTTGTGATGTCAACTCCGAAGTGATGATAATTTACATCCCTGCGTACTAAAAAAAGGCTAGGGTGGTTTCTTGTATCATAGATATACCAATAACCTTATGCCCAACTTATAGTATATAAGTGTTTGTATCCTGAGAGCGAGTCATAATAATATTGGTGTCATGTCGTTCCCAGCTTCATAAGTTGAAGCTTTCAACTTAAAATTAGAAAGTTCCTTTAGCTTTAAAGGTATGACCATTTTTTTTACTTTGTCAGGCTTTGGAAAAAGGACAAGAGGATAAGGATGAGGATGAATAACTTAGAGTACTTAGATTTCATTTAGTTTATAACAGAACCCAATAGCAATATATTAGAAAGAACACTCTATACGCGTTTAGAAATCTTTATTTTTAACAAAGTCATACTGTACGATTATTGTTACTATCATTCCAGTTTGAAAAATTAAAGCCTTGATGTTCCTCCTGGTGGAGGGCTCGTTGTCTGTAGTAGTAGTTTTGTGTGTCCTGCCATTTCTGTCAGAGCCTTTCGCGTCGTTTATCGCCTAGTTGACTTCATTCTGTGACTACTTTACCTCGCAAATCACTGTAAGTGCTTGAGAAATAAGTGAACTTTCGCCTTTGATGCATAGAGCTAGGCCATTTATACTAGTTTAGCCGAAGACATAAATTGGAGTAGAGCTTTCGTATCCGTAATAGTTTGGTTTTAACGTCATGTATAAATTCGTCACACGACCGCTCTCGCTCGCTGTTCGAGCGGTACTACTGAGGATTCACCCCCTCCCGATGTGTTTTTCCATACTTAGGAGTAAAAACGTCGTAAGTAATGCTTACTTCATATCCTTGGGTATTAAAAAGGGTTAGTCTGACTAGGTGACGTTGTACTAGTTGATTTTGATTTCGACTCATATGAGTAGCGTATTGAATCATTAGCTAATAGAGACCCATTATATCTTAGTACACTGACAACAAACTCAAAGATGGCAAAATAGGCCAAGATATAGAAGCTACTGAAGCTAATGATTCAATAACGTTAAGTGACGTCTCTGAGTTCGACGAAAAGTGTGTTAAGTTGTTCCTTACTTCATAAGATGAAATGTTCAGCTTGAGGTTAAATAGTTTCTTTAGCTTAAAAGGAATTACCACTTTTACCCCTGACCTGAATCCAATGGACTATCGTCGAACCTCAAATTTATTCTTAGTGTTTGACAAAATACTCAAACGATCAACGATAAAAGACTGAACACACTAGAACTAGACAATACTGTGAAATTAATATTGAAATTAAATAACTCTTAAAAAACAGGACGGGTATTGTGGGTATTTTCATACAAACCATTAATATCAGAGCACAAGGAAGATGTTTTAAGGAGTATAAGCTTTTTGCATCTTTATTATCAACAAAGCAATACTGTATGTAAGTTTGTTATTATTATCACTCCAGTTTGTCTCTTCAGGACGAAGGGATTGATATTCTTCTTCCACTCCTCATGGTTGAAGGCTTTTTTGGACCCAATATCTGTTATAGGAATGGTTTTCTATAACAGACATTGGGTCCCAAATTTAATCCAAGTCCAATTGGGTTTGTCTCGTTATCTCCATATGGGTCACTCAAGTAGTCCTTATGCACTCCACTTAGTGGTTACTTTAGCCTTCAAATCGTTGTGAGTACTTGAGAAATAAGTGCATAAAATTCTCTTACGCCTTTATCGCATAGGGTTGGGCCCTGTTTATTATTGTAGACAAAAATATTGCCGAATACATAAATTAGAGTGGATATTTCGTATACGTAATAGTTTGAATGAAAGGTCACATACATGTCAGACGCACAACCGTTTTCGCTCGCTGTTCGAGCGTTACTGCCGAGTGCTACCGAGCATCTACCGAGGTTTCACCCCACTCCCGCCGCGTATTGCTAAACTCTGTAGTATAAACGGCGTAAGTGATGCTACCTCTTGTATCACTTATGCCTTTTGCAGTATTGTCTATATTGCGACCGTCGTCGCTAAATTAGTTTCTTCAACCTGTTGAATTCGGTTCATTAATCATTCCCACGTGTGTTGCATTTCTTATCCTGTTCATCAAGATGGCTTGTTTAGTGTTTAGATCTGCGTTTGTCTGGATTTTATGTACTTTAGCTGGAACCTTTACATATGAACAGAATCCTCGACCTTTGCAATTAGTTTAATTGTGGAGTCAACCTAAATTTGATTTAGTCTATCCTTTAATTATCCTCATGAGTGTCTTTTCAGTGTTCTGTTATAGGTTCTATGGCCATAGTCCCCAGTAATGCTTCTTGGCACGGATTTAGAGTCATGTCCCATAAAACTGGGTTGAGTTACCCAACCCCCAGCACACTTTGTGCCCGCCCCAAAAAGAAACGTTCTCGGAGATTTCTATTCATCGTCTTACTTGTTCATTTTAGTATACTTTCCTCTTTAGAACACGGAGACTTGGTAAAATGACTTTTAAGTCATCCTGATCTGTTTTATTGAGTTTATGGTGTAAGGAATTTAGCCTGGTATTCATGATTGTGTCCATTGTAGTGACTAAAAGTACATCATTACTAGGAGAGTTATTAAGATTTTTTATTTGTAAGTATTGGGAAATGCGTAAGTAGTGACGCGTGGGTCCGCTTTACTTCAAAGGTCAGTTTAAATTCGACGTGCGAACACTTCGGACCACCCTTAAGTTCTACTGATTTTACACTATCGGTAAGTGGATAATTATAATGACACTGTAACTGGCTTTATTGAGCTCTACTAGCACATTCAATCTCATTAAAGCTGGCTTTATTTTATTTTTATTTTATTTTATTTTATTAGGATCTCCGACAAAGAATACACCTTACATGCTAATAAAAATATTACAATTGACCTTCAAGCCAAGTGCTTCTTTAATTATGGGAGATCACATCATGCGAAATGAGATCAACCACTACTTAATATAAACGAAAACAATGAGATCAAACTTTAAAATTAAATCAGCTTAAATAAATATGTATATGTATAAATATGTATATATTATATGCTTAAGTATCAAAACAAAATATTCTTAAGATTTTGAGGTGTCCAAATTGTTTAAATATTTAAATATTGTTAAGTTGAACTAAAATATTAATTTTAAATTTACCTAGGGAGTTATAAAAGATGTCCATGTCTTCCGAGGAGCCCGACATTGCATTGTATAGTTGGGACATTCTAACGATTGGAGCATGTTTACCTAAATTAGTTCGGAATTGTGGAGCTTTGAGTAATGAGCAGGGATAGCGAGGAATTCTAGAAGGCACATTAATACATATCTTTCCTAAAAGATCCGGACAGTCAATTCCGGAATTTAGAAGTTTAAATAGAAATGTGAGGTCAAAAATAGTACGGCGAGATTTTAGAGACATGAGCTTAAAGTATCTTAGTCTGTCTTCATAAGATCTAGTGATATTTCTTATTCTAAAGCGATATGCTAAATTGCGGACTAGTCTTTTTTGTATCCTTTCAATTCGATCCACATGGACTTGGTATGACGGATTCCAAACCGTGCTGCAGTATTCCAAATGGCTTCGCACGTAGCTATTATATAATTATAAGGATTGTGGTCGATGGTTTTTTAAACTCTTTGGAAGATCGTAGTACAAATCCAAGTGCCCGGTAAGCGGTACTAAGCATTTTGTCGATATGGTCCGAAAAACGTAATCGACTATCCAGATGAACACCTAAATCCCTGATCACGGTAAGTTCTGTGAGTGTAGTGCCTTGAATATTGTAAGTTGATGGAATTGGTTTTCTTTTTCTGGTGAACTTTATATGGTAACATTTATTACAATTTAGGTACATTTTATTAGATGTACACCATCGGCTTAAGTTGTCTACGTCAGACTGCAGCAATTGGATATCAGATTCACTAGCAATAACACGAGTTAACTTCAAGTCATCGGCGAAAAGGTAAGGCGTAGAGTATCTAAATATATTTGGCAAGTCGTTGATGAAGATATTAAAGAACAATGGCCCTAAATTTGAACCTTGTGGTACTCCAGAAGTCGCAAGATAAGGGTCGGACTCTTCACCATCCACAACAACTAAAGATGGTCTGGTGTCAAGGTACGATCTACACCAGCTTAAAGTATTGAGCTCTACAAGCTTATTTAAGCCAGTTACAGCGTGGAAAGCGGTGTAGGAAGCTTGGTTTCTCAGTCTCTGGAGAGACTGCTTAAATGAGTGACAATACGGTGGAACATTTGAACCCTGAAATGTTGTTACATATACGACGTTTCATTTCGTTTCCTTTCCTGGGCCTGAGGGGCCTTACAACTTGTCTAGGCCCCTTGTAGTTCCACATAGTTTTATTTTGTGTATCATGCGCATACGATAGATCTAGTCAAAATCCACACAAAATCCCAATTAATTTGTGGTCAGCAGTCGGCACAGTGAATCATTTTCTTTAATACACTTTATTAGCAAAAATATTATTTTGAAGAAAAACGTTTTGTATAAATAAATTGATTTTTATTGATTCATATTCAGCGTCTTTATTAAATATGACACGGATAGGAATTAAGAGCTTATTTATAATAATAGAAAAGCAAAATAACTCTTGGTCACTGATTAATCATGAAATCACAAAAACTGTATGGACTACAAACTTGAAATTTAGGATGGAGGTTCTCTATAAGCATCCGCTAGGAAAATATTTTGGGAAACTCCAACGGGATTGAGAATAACTGAATGAACGCTGGTAGCACCGCGGGGCACAGCTAGTTATATTAAGACCTCGTAGAATTCCTTAGCAATTTTACATATCATTATTATCATCATAACACAAACAAAGTTGAGCAAAGGCTTCCACAAGGAACGGTTATTTTACATATCTATACTAATATTATAAAGAGGAAAGATTTGTTTGTTTGTTTGTTTGTATTGAATAGGCTCCGAACCTACTGGACCGATTTGAAAAAATCTTTCAGTGTTAGATAGCCCATTTATCGAGGAAGGCTATAGGCTATATACCATCACGCTACGACTAATAGCAGCGGGGTAGCAATGAAATATGTTGCAAAAACGGGGGAAAAAGTTATCAAGACCACGCGGGCGAAGCCGCTGGCGGGAAGCTAGTTAATAATAATTCAATACGGACATTTAGGAATTTTTGAGCAATTTAATTTTTTTAATTATCACTAAATAAGTATTTAAAGCAAGGTAGCATGCGTCCGGTCCCTGCGAAAGTCAATGGGGGAGGCCTTTGTTCAGCATTGGACCTCTTTTGGCTGATATGATGATGATGATGATGAAGTATTTAAAAAAATAGGCGACGAATTTTAATTATTATAATAAAATATATTTATATTACCAACACAAAAAGGAAGGCCTATGAGAAAAAGATATTATAATTCTTAAGAATAATTATTGATTGTTTAATTTCAAATAAATTTTCTCGCTTTCTTTCATCTTCCATTCACAATAAGTTTAGATTATGTTTGATAAAGCAATAATTATTATCAATTTGTCCAACAAATATTAGTTTTCCCTCATTCAAAATGCAATAATTATGTTTATTAAAACACTTAATCGTTATAGAATAATTAATAACAATGATATCAAATTTACGGAAGCCTAATTTTTAAGTACGAGTATACAGTAGGCCAAAAAGAATGCCGTCGGCAAACCTAAGCTCGGGCACCATACCAAAAAACAATATATTTACTAACTTTAAAAACAATATATCTAATTAAAATACTTGTGATATTATTTAGTACGTAATTTTATTGTTGTAATAATAAATTAGGATTTTTTTTAATGTAGGTATCGTAGATTGATTGATGTGCCGACGGAAAAAGTAAGTGCGACTCTAATAAAAAACATATATAAATATAACTTTTTTTGAGTACTAGTTATCTCTTTTTTATATAAAATAAAGTAAATCGTTTTTATTTTCCTATTCCTTACAAAATAAAACAGATATCTTAAAAAAATTAAAGTTCGTCAAAATAAAGAAATATTTTTAGTAAGGGAAATTCCATTTTCACGTTTCTAGATTATTATTTTAAGATATTTTAATTTTATATTGCAATCTGCAATTTTTTCTTTTAATTTTTCCATACCTGGCGAGTTCGCGCGAAGCGCTAAGTTCAAAATTTTCCAATTTTTTTGCTTAAATCTTTTTTTTTATTGCTTTTTCTTATGTTACACTAATTGAAATAAGGCGGAACACTATTTTTATAGTATTTTTCGCATTTATAAAATAATTTTAGTAAAATCCTTTGTGTCCATAAGGTTCAAAATCGATTAGCACGAAACAACTAGAAACGCAGTGCATGGGCGTTTATAAGGATGGGTGGGGGGAATTGGGAGGGGGGTAGAATAGGGTATTTCGTGAGCGAAAATCTCCCCGAAACAGGGTAATTTTGAATTGACGTAGGGACACGGACGATAGCCATGACTGCAGCCAGTAAGAGTAAGAGAAAAGTGCTATGATTCTTAAGGTGGCAAAACAACTGAGTAACTCTTTCCCTCCATTTGATATCATCTTACCTTTGTAGCAACTGTTTTGGGGTTGGTTTTCAGTGTAACTAGACGTGGCTGAATATAGGAGGTTGATGAGATATAAATAAAGATGGAAAGGTTGGTATGTTGTATACCAGGCCTAAGGCTGAATGTGCGAAGTTCGACACGAACTTTTTTTGATAGTACTGGTCGTAATAGATCTGATTTCATTGCGCATGGATTAGCTGAAGAAATGGCGGGATGCTGCATAGAATAAAATGATCTACGTTTTTTTTCGCCATGTTTGTGCCTTGCCATCACGCTTGTATACCCCGAACGGTTAGGCAATAGAGATTGACGAAACAAGTATACATGGAGAGTACGAATGGAAGAGTCCGAAGGGGTTGACCTCGGCGAACGTACCACAACTAAATTGCAAATGTTCTCAAAACAGACAAGGTTAAGAGTACCCTAAACCGACGAGCATGCCTTGGGAGGTTGATGGGCACAGATGAAGCGAAGGTGGTGTGCCAGGATCCTTGCAATTGAACATCTGTAGTGTCTGCCTACCCCTATGGAAAACAGGCGTGATGTTATGTATGTACGTATGTAAAACGCAATGAATTGTAACGTACCTACCTAAATAAAGAAACATTTATAACGTCATAATAAGGAAAATTTACAAATATGAAACATGATTATTTAAATTAATCATTGCAAGTAGTGTTGGCAGCAATATAGGTATATTCATTCAAGTTTGCTTGAATAACCTATCGTAGATTATTTATATACCACTAAGGTGGCAGAAAAGTATACGGCCTGCCTGATGGTAAGCGGTTACCATAGCCTATGGACTCTTGCAACACCAGAGGTATCTCTCACGCGTTACCGACTCTAAAAACCTCATAGAGGTTTATGGAGGATTCAGTACGCCGAAAGTTTAAGGGAATATTCCTCTTGCTGCCAGCGCAGCACATCCTTAGAAGAAGCTCTGGCGACCTTACTCACTGCAGGAACACAACACACAATAAACTGTGTTATTTGACTGCAGTTTTCTGTAAGGTGGAGGTACTTCCCCAGATAGGCTGCTCCAGATTTGAGCCATTAATGGCTGTACCCAAGCTTTTTCTAATTAGCATATATAATAGAAAAACAAGTGACTTATTGTTTCGGTTTCCTCACGATGTTTTCCTTCAGCTATAGAGCGAGTGGATAATCTATTTTTGGAACATACTTTTTACACAGCACCCTCTTCTAGTCCCAAACTAAGCAGATCTTGTACTATGGATACTAGACTATAATATATTAATACACACCCAGACAAGCACAAACACTATATTCATCATATAAATATTTGTGTCCTGTGGGAATCGAACCCACGACCTCGTACTATATACAATTGCCAGAGCTCCTTCTAAGGATGCGCTACGCTGGCAGCAAGAAGAACATGCCCATATACTGTCGACGTAGTGAATCCTCCATAAAACTCAAAGAGGTTTTTGCAGGGTCGGCAACGTGTGAGTGACGCTTGGGTGTTGCAAACGTTTATAGGCTGCGGTAACCACTGCCATCAAACGGGCTTGTTTGGCACCCTAGTGGTATAAAAAAAAAATTGGGATTGAACCTGGCGGTCCTCACCTCTAGCGTAGCACTGGCGCTTAGGACCACTTGAACAATGGGGCAGTCAATTAGAATTATAAATTATGATAATTAGGAACGAATGAAATCATAGTGCCGAGTAACCGCTGTAACTGTTTAGTAAACATCATCGGTCTATTTCTACACCAAAAGAAAAAACTTCTTACAATGTACCTACATACCTAATCAGCTCTGAAATCGGGGAAATTTAAAAACTGGGGAAATTTTGCATTGGTACGTGCCAATCCAAAGGACACCTTCCCACAGTCGCCACCCTACCGACTGCGCATGCGCGATGTTCCCCCTGGCCACCCCCAGACTATATAAGCTTCCGCAACCTGGATGGGGATCACACTGGATGAGAAGACTTGGAAGAAGAATCAAATCAGTACCCAGTGACCGCGGTCGGCAAAGCAGTAGTCGCCTGTGCCTCACACAGAGCGGTCGCGACGCGTTCCTCCGCGTTTCTCTAGTTCATTTGGCAAAATAAAAATATTAGCCTCTTTCCGAAGAATGAACTATAATTTCCTAAAATAAACCCGGTTCCGTCGCGATTCAAATATGTGATTCATGTTCGGCGACATCAGATTACGGTAAGTTTTATTTTATGTTTTTGTTGAATTTTTCCCCTTTGTTATTTTGTTTTCGTTTCCGTATGATTTCTTTGAGGTTATAGTTTTTTCTTTGCGAATTTTCCTCGCCCGTTCCTCGGTTTTTTATTTAAAATCCGGAATTCTGTCTTGTATTTAGTTATGCATTCGAAATTTATTATAATTTTCAAGTTTCGTCTTAATTTTTATTTTTTTATCCATCTTTTTGCGATTGTCCCTAAGTATTCCTTTTATATTTTCTCTGCGAACTGCCAATAATTTTCAGGAAATGCGGAAATTGTGAAAATAAATTTTGCCGTCGCAGTTTTGTTAATTTATTCTGAGCGAAAATTAAATTAATTTATTTTTCCTTTTAAATCAAAATTCTTCTGCAAATGCTATCAGCGAAATAATTATTAAATGGCTGGCGGCTTAATATCGCGCTAATAGGTTTCTATTTTGTCTGAGCGTATATTTTATAACAACGCATAAACTTATAGTAAAAAGAAATCCAGGATATAATATACAAAATATTATTTCAAAGTGAAAAAATAAATACTTTCACAATTTCCGTATATTTCGCGAATTTGTGGATTTACAGGTTTTTCAGCGAGAAAATATTTCCTTCGATGGAGATATAATTTTATCATTTTGACTACCTACATTAGCCAAGGAACAAGCAATTTAAACATATCGTCGGCTACAGCACGGAAATACGCCAACGCGATTGCGATTTTTAATATATAAATTAGGCGAAGATATCAGCGAAGATTGCGATTTTTTTTGTGAAAACGAGAATTCCGTGAACGAGAAAGTTAATGCTTGAGATGAGAAAAATTTTGCCCATCTCAAATATCGGCTCGGCTTGCAAATAGATAAAAAAATTACTTAACAATAAAACGCGATTTTTTTTAAACAAAAAAAACTGCATGAAAATACTTAATTAAAACGCGATTTGAATGAGTAAAATAATAAAAAAATGTGAAAGTAAATAATCGGAGATAATCATTATTATAATGAATGAATAATAAATTATTATTTAATAAAAAAAATATTTATTAATTATGAAAAAGTTAATTGTAGTTAATAATTATTAATAATGATAATAATTATCATTATTAATAATGTTAATAATTATCTTAATGATAATTAATAATGGTAATTAATAATAATTATAAATAATAACGATAATAATAACGATAATAATTATCATTATTAATAATGTTAATAATTATCTTAATGATAATTAATAATGGTAATTAATAATTATTTTTCATAATTAATCATGAACTAATTTCATAATTAATTATTATTATTGATAATAACAATTATTATTATTATTGATAATAATTATAAATAGTATTATTATTAATAATAATAATTATTATTTATAATAATAATAATTAATAATAATAATAGTTATTAATAATTATTATTATTATTAGTAATTAACTTAATAATTATTAATTAACTATTTTCATAATTAATAATGATCTCTTTTCATAATTGATAATCAATTATTTTCATAATTAATAATGTACTATTTTCATAATTAATTATTAACCATTTTGAAAATGAAAATGTAAAAAAATACAAAATGATAATAATTACGAATCAATAATTATAATGAATTATTGAATAAATAATAATTATAATGAATTAATTATTGAATCAATAATTATAGGTAATCAATTATTCATTTTTACAATTAATTATGAAAGTATAGTAAGAAAGCATTTTTATTATTATTAACATATTTATTTATTAATAATTATTAATTAATCTGCTATCACTTCGGGTCAGACTCACTTGAGTTGGTTCTGATTCTGACTTAGCGTTTTACTCACTTGAGTTGGTTCTGACTTAGCGGTTTACTCATTTGAGTTGGTTCTGACTTAGCGGTTTACTCACTTGAGCTGGTTCTGACTTAGCGGTTTACTCACTTGAGTTGGTTCTGACTTAACGTTTTACTCATTTGAGTTGGTTCTCACTTAATGTTTTACTCATTTGAGTTGGTTCTCATGAGTTTTTTCTAACTTAACTGTATTCATGCTAGGTCTGTTGTCAGCTAGGGTCAGATTTCCTTGACTTGGTACTGACTTAGCAGCTTACATGTTAGATTTGTCATCACTTAGGGTCAGACTCACTTAAGTTAGTTCTGACTTAGGCTAATATTAGCCTTAGAGTCTGAATCACTTGTGTTTATACTAATTTAGGATTCTTGCCAAGTCTGTTACAATTAGAGCCTTATAACTTAAGTTTGTTCTGACTTAGCGTCTTATTCACGTGAACTGGTTCGGACTTAGCGGCACTCATGATAGGTCTATTATCAGTTAGGGTCAGGCTCACTTGAGTTGTTTGTGACTTAGACTCTGAATAAGTTATTTTTAATGAAGGAAAATAATGAATATGTTGTTTATTCTGACTGAGGATTCATGCCAAGTCTGTTACAGTTAGTAGGTACTGACCCAGCATCTTGCTCACTTATGAGGCGATTTTGACTTACTTGCATTCGTGCTAGTTTGATATTAGTTAGTGTCTGACTAACTTGAGCTTATTCTGAAATAACATCTGGCTCACTTGGGTTTTTTAACATAGCTCCATTCATGCTAAGTCTTTTGTCAGATATGGTCAGACTCACTTGAGTTGGTACTGACGAAGAGTCTTACTCAGTTGACTTGATTCTGACTTAGCGTCTGACTTACTTCAGTTTTTATGACATAACTTCTTTCTCACTTGAGTTTATTCTGACTTTAGATTCATGCTAGGTATGTTACAGTTAAGATCTCTTCACTAGAGTTAGTTCTGACTTATCGTCTTACTCACTTGAGTTGATTCCGACTTAGCTGCATTCATACTAGGTCTATTATCGGTTAGCCTCCGACGCACATAAATTAGTTCTGTTAAAGTGTTTGCTGTGCAATGTTATTCTAAACACACTTTTAATGTTAAAGAGTTACAAACATCCATCCATCCTCACAAACATTCACATTTTTATAATATTAGTAGGATTGTTAAGTACTGCCTCATTGGTCAAGCCTTAATCTTAAGAGCAGAGTCTTATTGGGTTTTCCAATTAAATTCTCAGTAGCAGCTAAGAGTTTGGATCTGTAACCCATTAATATGTCTATAATAAACACTCGTGGATGTATATCAGAACACCTCTGCCTATCCATCCAAGGAATACAGGCGTGATAGTATGTCTGTTATGTTACTTTGTTACTCACTTGAATACATTCTAAGTTTGCCGCATTCATTCTTGAACTGTTTTGACTTGACAATTTCTCACGCGACTTGATAATGACTTAGTTTATTATTATGCTGTTATTCTTGACCATCTCTTTGTAATTAGTTTGTTTTATCGGCGACTCAATAACTACTATTGGAAACATTATTATGAAAGAGGAAAATGTGTATGATCAATAATGATCATTGTCTTTCCTTGTTTTAATGTCGTCATTATTTGAATGATTTTTTTTACGTACAGACTAAGGGAATTTCCCAAAATCGTGCACACCCACGTCACTTAAGGAACATTAATTTGTGAAATAGGCTTCTAGACCGAGCGGTTTCGTTGTCGTTTATCGATCAACCAGCGAATCAGTCTATTAGTTTTTCTTTTATAGTTATACTTATAGATAGGTATTCACCCTGATTTCAGTTTTAGAAAAGGCTATGCCTAAAATATTTTGACTAAAAATCGAATGTGAAAAATAATTCAAACTTTGCACAAAACACATCATATCAGAAAACCTATTACCTGATATTAAAATGACTTAGTTCCAGAACATAAATTTAAAACAAAAGACATCCAACTGTTGTAACAATATCAAAAGCAATTTGCATCGATTAATTGAAACTGACCTGTCAGTTACGTGAATAAGACACAAACACCGAGTGATGAATGTACTAGAAACAATTTGATAAACTCGAGACGAGCTCCACGACCATGATCTTTAGGCTGCGGACACAAAGTCAGCGGGAGCGGCAAACGCCGTACGACCGGTGCCCGCACGTCTGTTGTGCATTTTATTTTTTGTTTTTTAATTCATCAGCATCTTCCTGCCCTTGTCCCAATTTATTTGGAGTCGGCGCAGTCTACCCTTTTCTTCCATGCATCCCTATTAACCATCACCTGCTCATTCAATCCCTTTTCCATCATATCGACCTTAACACAATCCATCCATCTTTGGCCTTGCTCTATCTTCCCTCTCTCTATTCTCTCTATTATTTTTTTATTAAGATGTTGTCATCCCTGTTTAGACATTTCTTTTGCGAACCTAGACATTGATTTCTAGTAACACAACACTACGCCGCGCCCTCTAGCGCGGCGCCGCTACCGCTGAATCCGTCTCCGTAGCCTTCAAGTAGTAGATTGTCCGCTTACACCTTTGTTGTCTATACAAAACACGGCTACTGTACCAGTGAACAAATCACCTATAACTTGATGATTTTACAAACTAGGCCCAATTCCCGGGTTGAGCTGTGTTGTTGGGTTTTAGTGTGATATTTTCAGTCGCTGCCAGGGGTCTGGATTTATGCCCGGTTGATGTCAATTAGCTCGCCCCCTATTCCATGGGACTTAGGCTAACATTCAGAGACGATGCTCAGCGTAAAGTAAGGCTTCCGTATGTCAAATTTGTATTACAATTTGACATACGGGAGCATAAGTTCATGTTGAGTCTCGTTTCTGAATATCAGCCTTAAACATACCGGCAAACTGAGAGTGTATCGCAGTATACCTCTGAGTACAAGGTACACTAGACTAAAATAAAAAATATGACATCTGTCTCGGCTGGGAATTCAACTCACGATACTCGTTGCAATAATAGTAACTACTACAATGTTTCGATGGAGCGCAACAACTTTGGTATTAAAATATTTGCTCGACGACTTTGCGCTCTAAAATTTTAATTGCTGGCGTAACTTAAACGGGCGTTTGGGCTCGTCATGTACTTTACACGTTCGACAATTTGGACTAAATAAAATTACCACTAAGTGGGGCCCTGACACCAATAATCGGCGTCGCAAACAAAAAGAAAGATGGCGAGATGATATCCACTCACATTACACAGATTGGGTTCAATTGGCACAAGTTCAAGGTATACAGCGACAAGGGGGATCATAAGATACTTATTTATGTAAATCTAAGGGCGTGGGGGCTAGGGCCGCACTAAGAGTGACCTAATGAATCATTAGCTAATGAGACCCTTATACTGACAACAAATTCAAATATGAAAAATAGGCCAAGATATAGTAGCCACTGTTTGTTAACGATTCATTAAGGTTAAGTTACGTCTCTGAGTTGGGGCCCTAGACAAATTACAATTCGAGAATAAAGACTAGAAACAAAATGTATGGAAATGACATTAGTGACAGCCCGACTCGAAAGCTTAGATCGAGCAAAGTTAAGCTCGGGGTCTGGATTTTGATTGTGCTTGGTTAATGGCAATAGGCTCGCCTCCGTGGGACCTAATCATACCGGCGAACTGTGAGTGTACTATTGGGACATCTGCCTAACCTTTCGGAGAATACAGGCGTAATGGTATGGTATGTTAAAAAATAAAAACATCAAATTTGAACCTTGGAACAGTTTGCTTATTGATACGTACTGAATCGAAGGTTGAATTAATGTGCGGGTTCATTAACTGTGCACAAAAAACCCCAAGCATTGAATATTTTATTTATCATACTAGGAAAATATAAATAAGTATAATTTATATTGATAATTGTTAATTGAAATTGCTACAAATACGATCCTGGGTTCGATTCCTAGGTCAAGCAGTGTTAAATGGATTTTCTATGAAATTCGTTAGCAGCTTTGTGTTTGAATCTGGGACCATTATACAGATCTAAACATACCAGTAAGGTAGCCTATGTACTACCTCTTGCATTTGATCGAAATCCGTCCTACAGTTTAGATGTGAAAACATAACAGACGAACAGACAGACTTGCTTCACGTTTATGTAATTATCACTGATGAATTGCCCATCACTTAATAATAACAACATGATTCATTGCACTGCCATAAACTGTATATAAAACGCATTTTTCGTGAACATATAATTAGAAACTTGTTTACAAGTTAAATAATAACGAAATCTACATTTGTTTGCTTGTTTATAACCTGACAGTAAACAAATCAATGAACTTCATGCAGTTTTCCTGTTTTAAATATTTTATGCACAAAGTAATTTCTGAAATTGTATTATAATGAAATTGTCATAATATTGGGCAGTATCTCCATCACCTTCATACAAATTAAGCACTTTCCTAAGATAAGGCATCTTGATTTCTGACACTTACGCGAATACTAGACATTGAAATAAAACTACTTTTTACGGATTTTATCGCGTTATATTGATATTATTTTTATCGCGTTATATTGATGTTAGTAATTAAAACTTCAAGACGCCTACCACCTTAGTCACCCGTGACCATGGACGCTGTAAAGGGTCCGAAACGTTGGGATTAAAATAATATCAATATAACGTGATAAAATCCGTAAAAAGTAGTTTTATTTCAATAAGGCATCTTACCAAGAGACGTTTTTCCGGTATCAGTAAGGCATTTTCTGGTAAACGCGGGGAATTTTCCCGTGTAAACGAGGCATTTTCTGGGGCACAAATCAGTATATTTTGCACTTTATTACTAAATCCTATTTTTTTAATGTATCTAGTTAAGTTACCTATCAGAAACTTGTCATTAAGAAGTTTCTATTCTGTTATATAAAAGTATTTTTCTATAGAATACATTGCGGTAATAACTTTGAAAAATTAAAAAACGCACCAAAACTAATTTGCGTTGTAATCGATGTTAGACTATGGGCCGCACTCAGAAACGTAAAATAACGTTAGTGAATCAACCAACAATCACCCAAAAACCGTTTAACCGCAACGTTTAGTTTATGCAATAATGCAGTTGTCGTATGAACCAAACTGAACGCGTTCTTTTAGTTTACACGGCGTTGTCCTTACCAAGAGGAAACCGATAATAATTTACGAGCCAATCACTGTTCTTTTACAAGTCCATTACACAAAATGAGTAATTAAAACAGAAAAATTAGTCTCACATTCTATAGTAATTGCCCGCCATTTCGGCCAGTCATTTTAAATCTCAGCAATCTCTTACATGGTCCATTGTTGTGACAACATTGTCGATATTTAATAATAATAAGGCTGTACAATAGAATCATCTTTGCTATCAGTTTCAAACTATCTTAGGTACGTTTGCTAACATAATAAAAAATAAATTCTCCTCGTTGCTAGACTGCCTCGTTGGTCTAGTGGTCCCAAATGTGACTACTACGCTAGAGGTCCTAGGGTTCGAATCCCGGGTCGAGCAAAGTGTTGTTGGGTTTTTCCGTGAAATTTCCAGTAGTGAAATTTCCAAAGTGTTGTTGGGTTTTTCCGTGAAATTTCCAGCAGCTCGGAGTTTTGATTTGTGCCCAGTTGATGGCAAATATACTGCTGAAATGTGGGTGTACATTAGTACGCCTCTGCCTATCCCTTCGGGGAATACCAGCGTGATGCTATGTATATAAAAAATAAAACGTCTTCGATTTTCGCGGTCGATGCTCAGTCACCTCATCAAATAATCATACTGTATTTTAACTACCTCTGTTCCTTGGTGCCACCTGCATTATATTATATTTTTCCGTTTGTCGTGAGATTTAAAAAAAAGGACGTCAAGTCAAGGACGCACAGAAAATTTTTGTACCAAAACACATGACAAAATAATAAACCAGTCACTATAAATTAGTAAAAGTAAATCAGTAATGTCTTGTGGTGTAGTTTGCGGGATATTTTGTAATAAAGGGTGAGCCTATTGCCATAATTCAGGCACACATGTAATCTAATATATTAGGTACTTATCTATACTAAGTAACAAACAATTTATAAAGAGGAAAGGTTTGTTTGTTTGCATTGAATTGGCTCCAAAAATACGTACCGATTTGTAAATTTTTTTCATCATTAGTAAGCTACATCTTTACAGTGTACCTAAAGGGCTATAACTCACAAGAAAGTAACGACCCGCCCCGGCTTCGCATGGATTTAAATTGCTTGTATTCTGTACTATAATATGTATGTATTATACATGTAAACCTTCCTCTTCAATCACTCTATCTATTAAAAAAAACCGCATCAAAATCCGTTGCATAGTTTTAAAGATTTAAGTATACATAGGGATATAGGGACAGAGAAAGCAACTTTTTTGATACCCAGACAGCTGGCAGAAAACTAGTGATTTCATAAATCTCAGACCCCTATGCTCTACCTAGTACTTTAAACTCAGTAGCTGCAAATAACAATTCCATTTACAAGTTACATTCACAAGTTTTCATATGAACTGACCTGTATTTTTTTTATTATTAGTAGAATCGATCAAACAATTTCTTGCAAGTTGTCGTGAAACATGAAAACCTACTAACTACAGCTACTTCAGCTATCTATAAGTATGTGGCATTAATATTATATAAGTAACATGATTGTATTATACGTGAACCATCTTGTTAAACCAGTATTTCTTTGTTACAACCAATGTTTAACTACGACATTAACCACGCGTGGTTTTCCTCGGAATAATAGGTAGAGGAATAGGTACTTTCCGAGGTAACAAGCTATAGTTTTACAGTTTAAGCTGACCTGGCATTGTATAGGCTTTCTGTGTAATGAGAGGCCAGCATTTTTCTAGCGACTGTCATTAGAAATCCCAAACCAATAGTAATATCCATATTCGAAGGATAGAATGGTTATCAGGCTTTTTGGGCTTCTGAATGCAACAAATAATCGTTTAATTTAATCGAATGACAACCGGGGGGCTAGATAAGTTACTTCTACATTCGAATCGTCAAACAAAATGTATGGAAATAACATTAGTGACAGCCCAATTTGTCGAAAGCTTGTGTCATTTCCATACACTTTGTTTGTCGATTCGAATGTCAAAATGGGACTTGTCTAGCCCCCCAGGATAGCTATACGTTCAAGGCATTGAGAGATCACGATGTGTTGAATGGTCACCACCCAGAATGCAGCAGCTGCTTAACCTAGCAAATTGATGACCTATCTTAGCCGTAAAGAAAATTATAAACATACCTTCACGCCTGTGTTCTCCGAAGGGATACGCAGTAGTAGGTTAGATAAGGTAGGTTTGCCATCCAAACGAAATGAATGGTAAAATAATAATTGTTGTAATAAATTTAATTGCTCCTAAAATAGAAGAACTACCAGATAAGCGAAGGGAAAAAGTAGCTAAATCTACTGAACTTTCACCATGGAAAATATTTCATGAAAGGGGTGGGTAAACTCTTCATCCTTTTCCTGCTTCATTTTTTTTTAATCCAGTTCGAAGCTGCTACTGAGAATTTCATAGAAACACACTTTATTTTTAATGAAGGAAAATATCGGCTGGCGAGCAGAATTCGAACCTGCGTCTTCTGGTTCGGTACACCGGACGCTTTAACCACTAAGCTACCGCGAGAACCACTCGCCAGTCGAAATCTTCCTTGTCATTATTGAAGCATTCACAATAGATGTCGCTACGTCACCTTTAAGACGTAACTTAAAATGTGAAAAATGAAAATTGAAATAACTTGTAATCTTAGCATGGAAAATGCTTAAAAAAATACAAAAAGATAGAAACACACTTTCCTCGATCCAAAGGTAGTAAGTAAATAACTGGTATATACTTCTGATCCTGCTCCGTGTATATACAAACATTCGAGCACATTCGATCATGACGTCACGTCATTGTTACGAAACGCAGGTGTCTACGCATTGTTTAAATTGATCACTTGTTTAACACGTTATACGTAAAAGATAATAGTTGTCGTCTTAGTGGATCTTGCCAACCCTATGTCTGCTGAAGACGTGAAACTCTGAACTGTATCTGTACCTGTAACTGTATATAATATTTAACTTAACTGGGAGCCTAGACAAGTTGCAATTTGACATTCGAATCGACAAACGAATGGACACAAAATGTATGTAAATGACATTAGTGACAGCCCGATTTGTCGGAAGTTTGTGTCCTTTCCATACATTTTGTTTGTCGATTCGAATGTCAAAATGAAACTTGTCTGGGGGGCTAGACAAGTTGCATTTTGACATTCGAATCGACAAACAAAATGTATGTAAATGACATTAGTGACAGCCCGATTTGTCGGAAGTTTGTGTCCTTTCCATACATTTTGTTTGTCGATTCGAATGTCAAAATGAAACTTGTCTGGGGGGCTAGACAAGTTGCATTTTGACATTCGAATCGACAAACAAAATGTATGTAAATGACATTAGTGACAGCCCGATTTGTCGGAAGTTTGTGTCCTTTCCATACATTTTGTTTGTCGATTCGAATGTCAAAATGAAACTTGTCTGGGGGGCTAGACAAGTTGCATTTTGACATTCGAATCGACAAACAAAATGTATGTAAATGACATTAGTGACAGCCCGATTTGTCGGAAGTTTGTGTCATTTCCATACATTTTGTTTGTCGATTCGAATGTCAAAATGCAACTTGTCTAGCCCCCCTGGCCCCTCTGCCTCGCTAACCACGACTGCAATGCTCGAGAGTTCGATTCCCAGTAGTACCTCGGAGTTAAGATCTGTGCCTAAAAGTAAAATACTTGTTGGAGTTTAGATTTGTGACCGGTTAATGGCAATAGGCTCGCCCCCTTAGGACCTAAACATTATGGCGAACTGTGGGTGTACATTAGTACACCTCTTTTCTCCGCCCTTTCCATAGGCCATGGGGCCTAATATACCTGCGAAATGTAGGTGTACATTAGTACACCTCTGCCTACCCCATCGGGGAATACAGGCGTGATGATATGCCTACGTCATGATACTTATGTGTATGCCAAATTCTAGCCCAGTCCATTCAGTGGATTGAGCTGTGCGTTGTTACATCACTCAGTGAGTCGGTCAGTCAGTCAGTCACCTTACCTCTTCTATACCAATAATTATTATAAAGAGGAAAGATTTGATTGTTTGTTTGTATTGAATAGGCTTCGGAACTACTAGACCGATTTGAAAAAAAATCTTTCAGTATTAGATAACCCATATATCGGGCAAAGCTATAGGCTATATACCATCACGTTACGACTAATAGGAGCGGAGTAGCAATGAAAAATGTGGAAAAAACGAGGGAATAATTCATAAGACTACGCGGGCGAAGCCGCTGGCGGAAAGCTAGTACATAATACACATTATGGTATTAATACAGATTATGGTATTAATACGAGGTGGTTACTAAGCCAGATATAATTGCGATAATTGTTTGTAACTATGAAACTCAAATTAGACTTGTTTATGTAGAATGGGAGGAACGTTCAATTAAATACAAACATTAGCAAGCGTTGCACATTAAACAAGATAGGTGTTACCTTCAGATTTTCTATAAACTCAGCTCGACCAGTAATAGCTGAAAGTACTGTATGTGCAGGTATCGAAATTTCAACGATAATATAAACATTCATTTTGTAATTTAGTGCCATAAGAATAATTACTCTAAGGACCTAGTGTTTGTCATTTCTAAGTGAATTGTATTCTATTATTGAGAAATAAATGTCTTAAACCATATTTAGTCTCTATTTTAGTGGCATTTTGCCGAATTTTTATAAGTTCTATAATCAGATGTTAAAAGCGACCTTTTTCCTAGCCTCTTCCCAACCACGTTGGGGTCGGCTTCCAGTCTAGCCAGATGCGGCTGAACACGAAGCGACTGCCATCAGACCTCCGCAACCCAACTTCTGGGCAGTGCTGATATTCGAAGGATAGACTGGTTGTCAGGCTTTTTGGACTTCTGACTACCACTATCGATTGTCATAGATGTTCGTATGACAACGAGAACGGTCAGTCATCCACAGACTGACCGCGGCAAGTGCAGCTTAATCTTGAAGTTCGGTTGATCAGCGTTATAACTTAACTACGAGCCACTCTTTGATAAGCGACCATTAAAACATATATAGTCATCATCATCATTTATAAACCAAAAGAGGTCTACTGCTGAACAAAGGCCTTGTCCATAGACTTCCAAGATTTTATCAGTGATTTCAATGCCATAGACGACGTTCAAGTTGCAGACCATGATGAGTACAAAGACGCTACAAACATTTCTAAAAAATCTGCTTAGGTACTCAGTTGTTTTTTCCAATTAGTTACTAAATTGCCATTCATTAAGTTTCCAATAACATTGATTACATATTTTAGATGACGTTTAAAATACCGATAATGGAATCACTATCAGGAAAACACTCTTTTAATACAACTTTATATAATTGCCATCATAATTATGTCCTATTTCACTCATAAGTATTAATTTATTTTATAATATATTATCCAACCATCGCTTTGTGTTCGGGTTATCATCAATGGAGCTTTCATGTAGGTACCGCCGGATGACAGTAATTGTGTAGTCTGAATCAACCAACGTAACGCTTATTACTTCTGTCAGGACAAATATATGTAGTTACTTGCACATTATAGGAACAGACAAAATTATAACTCTAAATTGCAAGTGATCCATGAAAATACCATACATAGATGAAATAATAGGGATGTACGCAAGGACTATTTTATTGATTTGCAATTGAAGAAAAGAAAGAATTAAATTGGTACAATGAAATCTTATAATTCTAATAATTTCAAAGAAAAATGGATGAGCGGATTATATCCTACGAGTAGGGGATTAATATTAATTAATATGGGTTTCCCAGGACACTAGTAATAATGAATCTTAAACTTTCATAGTGTTTTTTTGCATTAACAAATGCTAGATTTCTTAGAAAAGATGTAAATATTTTAGTTGAAGATAAGTACTATCTCAGTCCGCGTTATTGTGTCTCAGTAGCTTAATTGCCTAAAGCGTCCAGTGTACACACAAGATCGTACTATTCTTTTACTAAAAATATTTATTAAATATTATCTTAATAGACTTTTTTAAAGTTCTTGTCAAATAAGACAGGTAAAATCAGTACTTAAATACTAAAAAAAAAACTGTTTCAAAAATACAGTTTACGATCACATAAAAATTGCACAGTACCATCGTATATACGAATAATTATAGTCTACGTCGATTTAATTGCTATAACTTCAATATTAATTGTAGGAAAAGACAGTTGTTTCAATGTATGCAGGGCTCAGTCATTTCTTAGTAGCCGAAGGCATAAGTTCGTACGTCGAAAATTAAAATAATACTTAATATTTGCACTGTGGATTTTAAAAGTTTGAACAAAATGTCTACTTTCGAAGAAATTACCGTATTGCTTATTGTATTTCTGATTGCAATTGGCTTTGATTACAGACTTATCATTATTTTAGTGCTCATATTTACAAGGTGCTTAGCCAGATTATTCTGAAATTTCTTGTAGTTTTTTCACTGCAACAGCAACGTTCAGTCGACTCTTAATGCTTTTGTTATTATTATGTGCAATTTTAAAACGGTGCCTAAGAGTATATCGTCGCTACTTTTGGTAAGTCATGGTTACATTGAAACTATCAAACTTTGGTTAACTAGGTTTTATGTTTAATTTTGAACTGAACTGAATTTTGAAAAACACCCATATTACTTACAAGTATTTGTTACGCATCGTAATCAAGAAATTCGTTGTTTCCTGTTACATTTTGATAGATTATCAGGTATGACATATGAATTAAGTAAGGTAGTTGTGATGGCTAATGGAGCAGTATTGAAGTGTTTTTTTCGCGAGCTCTAATATATTTTAATTTAGTATCACTCAAAATAAAAACACGTTGAAGTTATGGGAACAAATATTTTGTTTTCCTTTTAGACCAATTCTTTCATAATGTACTTTTAAGCCCCTCTCTTTCGGTCAGTTTACTTTAGATTGTTCATCGCAAATGAATTCCGTTTCTTATATTAGGTATAAGTTTGATTAGGTTTACTTTTGATCTCACTTTGAGCCCCTTTTTTAATCCCGCATTTTTCTTAATACTGTGATAAATTAGTCTGCTCGCTACTCTATCTGAACTTAATGAAACTAGTTTCAATTCAATATTAATTTCTGAAAGGATGACGGTAACAGAGAAAGAAGAACAAGTTTCTTGCCTTTCATATAAACTTTCAAAGGAAATGCCAGAACGTTACTTAGAGATTGAAATTAGGTACTAAAACTTCGAGATACTCTAGTCTTAGAATTCATCTACTGAGAGGTTCTTTAGGTTTCATATCTGTAAGTTTATTTACTTAGAAATAAGTTCTTGTGACATGAACACATTTGGCGAGAAAACATAATTAATAATAGTACCTAATACTCTCGCGGCTGTACAAAGAACTCCATTTCTTTCTTAACTTTAATGTTTCATTATACTAATAGACCGTTAAAGTAGTTACTTTTTTAAGTCAACCCCCAAACTGTTGTACGATTACGAGTAACTGAATAGCTAATAGCAACTAATGCTATCTACGACGCTTGCGAAACTGCGCGCACTTGCAAATCCTTATTTCCTTACAAATATTATAAATGCGAAACTAACTCTACCTGTCTGTCGCGCTTTCAGGCCAAAACTAGTGACCCTTTGTTTTGGTTAAGTCCTCCTTTGATTTATGGGAAAAATATTTACTCGATTTAAATTTTTTTTAAACCTACATATTTATTTTTGCTACCTTTTTGAGTTGAACATGTCTACTTACATGAATGAAATGAATTTATGTTAGGTATAGAATATAAGAAAAATGATCCTAAACTCAACACGATGACGTAAATTTTTTAGTTATTTGATTTTAAAGTCTGTCGCTAATCGTGAAGAACTCTAATTGGCTTTACGACACAATATATTGTAAAAAAAAATACTCTATTTTATAGCTGTTGGTTTTCCAAATTAAATTAGTTAATAAAAATTTCTGTGAAGCGGCATCGGAAATTTATTTTTTACAATATTATAAACCATATTTTTGTAACAATAAATCGCTACCGTTTAAAGATGAAGGAGTAATCTCACTGTGGTATTAGTTATATTTGGTTGAGTTTCATTTAACCGGAAAATGGACCGAAAAACTGCTTATTTTTCCTTCAGATTATGTCAGATTTGTGAACGCACCCTTAAGTAAAGATTTACCAAATCTTTTCTTTTTATCTATACTATAATATTTATACATATTTTAAAGAGGAAAGATTTGATTGTATGTTTGTTTGTATTGAATAGGCTCCGAAACTACTGCACCGATATGAAAAATTCTTACAGTGTTAGATAGCCCATTTATCGCGGAAGGCTATAGGCTACATACCATTACGCTATGAGTAGTAGGAGCGGAGTAGCAATGAAAAATGTTGCAACAACGGTGGAAAAATTTATAAGACCACGCGGACGAAACCGCTAGCCGTAAGCTAGTCGTTTATATTTTCTCTAATACGTTTCTTTTCGTCTAGGTTCAGAATGCCTCAGTCACCAACAACGGTGGTGCGCGCATTGAGCAGCATCGTGCTCGCACCGAGAAAGAAGATAGCTGCCTGTCTCCTCATGCTGCTGTTTGCTGTCTTCACCATCATCATCTTCACAACTGCTAACGGTAGGTTGTAGTTTATTAGATAAATTAAATATTTTACTCCTTAAAAATAGGGTAGTGGACTGTATTTACTGACTTTGAAATAGAGCCGATTAACAAAAACGAAAATTAAAATCGGTTCAGAATTTTAATTTTATGATAGAAAGAGTATTAATGACTACGAGTATACTGGCATTTGACGTCAGATAATATTGAGACAAATTTAATGGATACACTTGATACTGATAGTTTTGCGGGAAAATAAACAAATAAATAAAAAACCTTATTTCAAGACCCAGATTACAGATACAATGCAAAAGCTATGGTTTTATGGACCGTAGATTATACGCAAATTGCTGATTAAAACTTTATTTATCGATTAAAATTATTGTTTCAATAAACAATTATTAGAAATTTTAATTATTTTTCTCTATGCCTGTTGTCTTAAACAAAGTCGGATTAGTTATAAAGAAATCAAGACCGGCTGGACCTATTTTTACGGTCTTTATATATCAGCCTATTGCCGTCAACTACTAAACTTAGGCCAAAAGAGATTCATTACGGTCTTTGCTTTACGAAAAATATTTTTTACTAAAGGGGTCTAACAGGGTTTCAAGCTCGGCATGAGAAAAGCTGCTGGCAAACCTAGTTTTAAATAAATCAAATACCAGTCCATTACCCTATTCAATTATATCTCAAATTATTCGGGATTTTTCTATCTATTGCGGGTTAAAAAAATTGTGGACAACTCACAGCTAATATTGTAGCAATCTTCTTGTAGAATTTTATTTACCATAGTTTATTTATGTAACAAGAATGATCCATCAAAAGTATTTAAACCTACACCTATGTATATACAAGGTGGAAGGGACATCGACGCACATCCGAATACCATGAGTTCAGTACATGATTTTGGAACCCCCTGCGTTGAAATTTTCGGTAACTTTTTTCATCAATTTTTCAATTTTTTCTGCAGTCTTTTTTACTTGAATGTGTAAAAAACATTATTTCTATCTACCCAAATTAGATTTATAATAAAAAAACATTATTTCATTTATTTCGGATCGTGTGCGCGATAACATTCACCGCGGAGCGTTATGATCGCGTTTTTAGCAACACACTGCGCGCTCAAAAATGTCAATATCTGTAATAACCGATCATTTTCTACATGAATGACCTAGGTCATTTTATTTTTGATCTTCAGTGAAACCTTGCACCGACGTTTGTGCGTCGGTCCCTTCCACCTTGTATGAAATCTATTACAACTAGCTTTTTAAATGCAATACCACACACTACATAATCACGAAATTAGTTTCATAAAAACTGTAGACATTTGTTAAGTAAAGATTTTGGGGAATTCCCCACGGGATTGAGAAGTAGATGAACACGCCAGTATGTTCAAATGCTTTTGATTAGTAAGTAGCTATAGTATTAGCATATACAGCCACTGTATATTTCCTCTTGTAGTTCTTGCCGTTGCCAGTGGGTCCTTGAGTGACAAATAACAAACATTACTAAAAAAATAACTTCAACAATATTTTAGTTTTCGAACTATTTACTTACGAGATTCAAATTAACATTTAATCTGGCTGCGTTCATAATAAATTAGATAATTTTAAAATTTATATAACAAATGGTAAATGCTTTTCACACAATACGCACTTTTATTCATTCATTTTCATTCATAATTTAGCCACACTTACAAAATATCGGTTACTGCGCATTAGCGCCGCCATTTTCAAATATTATCTGGTCTTGATAGAGAAGTATAGGGTTACGCAACGAAGTTTATTAAAATTACTATTGAAAATTTACTCACATAACCCGTTCTGAAATTTTATAAAGGGAGTCATGTTACTATATTGTGCAGTGTCTGTAAAATCCCCCTTGTTATTAATTTAACAGTAATGAATGGAAGCCAGTTTTGAATGTACCTAATTCATTTTATGTAACATATTTGAGATGACCCTTCGTATATTTTTTCCTACAAAATATTATTAGACCTCAATAGCGATAATAATTTGACATTCAAAATGGCTGCCTCGTTGGTATTGTGGTCCCAAGATGGTGCTACGCTAGAGGTCCTGAATTCAATTCTCGCGTCGAGCAGTGTATTTGTGAAATTCTGAGTAGCAGCTTGAAGGAATTGTGCTCGGATGACGGCAATAGGCTCCCCCATAGTACATGGGAACTCAACATACTCGAACTGTGGGTGTATCTACATTAGAACACCTCTGTCTAATCCTTTGGGAAATACGGGTTTGATGGTATGATATGTTATTCAAAACGTGTTTTTTTTGCGAATCACGAGAACTGGTTCAGCATGCCATTCAATTCCAGGAGAAGCTGATTTCTCATTGAACGGAGATATTAAGAAATATCTAAAATGATTTTTGGAATAAATTTAGTGTAATTTCGAGCCTAATCAAAAATCCGAACTGCTACATAATAACATTTTGCTCAACCCAGTACTCGAATGCAACGAAACGTTCGCGACAGTATACATGACCAAGAAATGTATGGCTTTACTCTGGTAAAGCCACAAAACCATAAAAGCTATTATAGCCTTTTTAATTACATAGAACGTTATCAATGAATACCAACCCAACGGTTTTAAAAGAAAACAAAGAAAACATTTCTTTACCGTATTTCATAATGACATTGCAACTTTCCGCCAAGAAACCCTTAATTATTTTATTTGTTTGCACATGTCACCCCATACCTTGCAGTGTAAACTTTTTCTTTTGTCGATACCGTACGATATAAATAACCTAACCTAAATTAAAAATATAGAAAACCCCCTACACGAAATGTAATTTGCCATTTTGTGGTGGCGGCCATCTTGGATTTAAAATTTGTCATAGTGTATAGTTTTCTCCTAATTAAGCCCTTTCATTTGATACCCATATTGAGGGAGACCCATATTGAGGGAGTTGTGAAAAAGTATGATATTCGCTATTTTGCAGCGGCGGCCATCTTGGGCCGATTTTCATCAAACATAGCTAAGAACACTCCCGACTAATTCGCCTTTCAAATAAAAAAAACAAAATCAAAATCGGTTCATCCGTTAGAGAGCTACGATGCTAAAGACAGACACACACACACACAGGGGTTATTAAAAAACGTGTACAGTCAAGGACTAAAAAATATTGTATCACTACATTAGCTCCAACACGGTTCACTGTAGTAATAGAGACCGTAATCGTATCGAGTTCGAATTATTTTAGGAACATTGATAAGCGCTGCGGCGGATGTCAAGGGAACTAAAAAATTGCCGGCGTAAGTTTTCGAAGTATTAGAATAGTTATAAATAGTTAAGTATTCAAGTAATTAGATAACAACTTGTATGAAAAACGATAGCATGAGTTCGATTCTGACGCATAAGTAAAGTTAAAGTTTCGTGAAACTTGAAGGCTGGCTATCGTTAACAAAAAGTTAGGTGTTTCGTTAATTACTCTGTTACCACACTATCTAAAGTAAGTTTAAATGTGTTTGAAAAGGAAAGCCTTAGAAATTTATAGTTATAGATAGTTCCCCCATCCCCGTTCCACTATCGGACGAGCAGAACTACGGCAAGCCACCGCTACATGGTGGAAGTGCCTAAATCTCACACTCAGCGTTTTACCTCGACATACATAGTGCGTACTGTTTTATTGTGGAACTCGCTGCCGGAATCTTAGTTCCCCGAGATTTACAATTTAGGTGTCTAGATGAGAGTGAATAGGTTTCTTCCAGGCGCTCCATCGTAGACCACATCGTTGCTTAACATCAAGCGAATTGTGGTCAAGCGCAATTCCCAAGATAAAAAAAAACACATACATCTCACTCATACATCGACCTCATCCTCCAAAAAGGTCCGGTGAGTAGTAGGCGCAATCGGCGCGTGTGTATGACATGATGTATGATCGTGGACGAAGCAAAAGAAACATGTCAGATTCGTAGCATAGCATTCTGTAGTTTGGGAGTGAATGTATGTACACTTACGAGCAAAACATGTGTATACACTTACATCATCATCTTCCTGTCCTTGTCCCAATTTATTTGGGGTCGGCGCAGCCTATCCTTTTCTTCCATTCATCCCTATTAGCCGTCACCAGCTCATTCACTCCCTTTTCCATCATATCAACCTTAACACAATCCATCCATCTTTTCTTTGGCCTTCCTCTATTCCTCCGTCCTTCTACATTCAATGTCATCACACTTTTAGTCATGTATACACTTATAAAAGGGCTAAAGCGATTTTTTTATGAATAGAACGATTGCAAGTTTGTGATAGCACAGATGTTACTATAGTATTGGTAAATACTGTGTTCATTATATCACAAAATTTCTATTAGTACTTTAGGATAAAATCGATTTAACACTTTTGTTAGTGTATACATATTTTGCTCGGGGCTGTGTTTGAAATTTTTAATAATTGATTACCAATACTGTTTATTAACATTTCATAAGTTGATGTAGCTAATTATAACATAATTAATAAATATTATGAGGAGTTGAATGATTGCCAAGTATTTTGCCGTAAAGCTAATAATGTGCTAATATTTATATGTTCTGGTTGAAGGCCAATAGCCAGTGATATTCCTGATAACCTACATATACATCTATACAAATAAATAAAATTGATATGTATCTGTCTGTTGTTTCAAATTAACAGTTTTTCACTAAACGCATATACAAGTATCTATGGTACGTACATAAAAAACATAAATTTATTTAAAGTTTTTATCTGTCTGTTTGTGTCAGATTTCTTTCTTGACTATGTTGGTGAATTTCATTGTTTGTGATGAACCTATGAGAATTTGTGATTATTCTCAGTAAAATTTACAATCTAGATATGAATTATTCAAGTAAGACTGACAATAAGAGTCATTTGATGGGTAATATTATTCCACTCCTGACCTCTCCTCATGTCAGTTCAAAGACACGGCTCCTCTATCAGATTAGCTCTTTACACTTGAAGTGTTATGCAAATCAAAGAGCTTGCCCCTTAGTGCCAAGAACTATCTGTGCGATCTGATGCTCTTATTAGATAATATGCTGCATCTTCCCACTAATATTATAAAGGTAGCAGGTTTGGATGGATGAATGGATGGATGGATATTTGATAATCAATCACAACGAACCGCTGCACGGATCTGAATGAAAATTGGCACAGAGATAGATTGTAGTCTGGACTAGCATATAGGCTTTTTATCTCGATAAAATGTATGTAATAAATGTAGGATAGATTTGTTTTAATAATTCATTAGAAATAACCAGACCACGCGGGTGAAGCCGTTAGCGTAAAGCTAGTTTATATATGAACGTAACATAACATACCATCACGGTAATATTCCCCAAAGGGTTTGGCGTGTACTTAATGTACATCCACATTTCGCCGGTATGTTTAAGTCCGCATGTAATAGGTGGCGAGCGAGCCTATTGCCACCAACCGGGCACAAATCCAGAATCCTAGCTGCTACTGGGAATTTTACAGAAAAACCAAACAACTGAGGGCTGCGGTAATTGTCCTCAGTTGTCTGGTACTATAAAAATGTTCAAAATAAGTTTAAGTAATCTACAGATAGTTTCCTAAATCTACAATAATATTATAAAGAGGTCCAGTTGTCAAGTTTGTGAGTTTTTTTGTACTTAGGTAGGTCTTTAATGCGTGGAAATCAGGTGGTTTGTTGGACGCCTATATACACCAGTTGGATAATGAAGGTTGTGGATGATGATGATGATGGAAGGTCATTGGCAGTGCAGCCGCCATACATAGCCCTAGTTTTGATCCCCCCCCAATATTTTAAAAGTTAGAAGTTTAAATATATTGGAAGGAGGTCATCACTAAGGTTAGTGTTAAACTTCTCCCATAGTGCAGCAAAATCTTCGAGAACACAACTATTTGATAGATTATATTTAAATTTTGCTTAAATTAACAAGTTCTGTTACTTAGTTAGTATCTATTAAAAATTAAACTATGTCTTTTTTTGATAAGTTATTAAATACGGTAAAATTTTTAAACCTTGACCTAAGATTGTATATATACAGTTGCAGTCAACATCAGCTACATGCCACCAATCATTTGTAATGAGAAAATAAATGGATTTTTTTATCAGATACTTATATCTAGACATCTCACAGTCTTGTAATACTATACATTTAATATTGTATATATTTAGTGCGATTGCCAAGTCAATCTGTTTTTTTTTAATATAGTAGAATTGGGATTACATGGATCTTATCACTTTTTACGGTAGAAGAACTGAGTTGTGAGGCTTGGTTTTTTTTACAAGCTATGTTTTTGATGGGATCTCATTTCTTTTTGTAGATGGTCCTACTTTTTTATTTTCCGGTAACTTCTACTTCTTGAATACCAACAACGGATTTTCTCAAAGCCCACTCTCTGTCTTATCTATATACACCTATTATTCTATTATTACATATACAGGTACACTGATTCATTCACTGCAAATGTTATAAGCAGTTATATGCAGTTGGTGTATCTAAAAACTGGATCGAAATTGCAAAATATTTGAGTTTTCCCTTTATTTATACACTAAACACTAATTGTATTCCAAATTTGAAGCTTCTATGTCTGCTAGAAATGCCTTAGAGTTTTGATGATCGGTCATTCAGTGAGTTACAAAATTAAGAAACTTTGACTAATTATAATTCTTGGTATGTATTGTATTTATACAATGCCTGCCTGGTTTCTGAAAATTCATGCTTCTGGTTTCATCCACAACGAAGTTATAGGGGGTCGAAAATGGCCTGAACTGATTGAGACCTTCGAGATTGAAATAGAGTTTAAAGTCTTCAGTAGTTTAGATAAACGTTTGTTCCGATATTTGATGCTGACTGTACAACTTCTTTCATTCAGTATGGTCTGGCGTCATCAAGGTGATATGACGTCGCGTCGCAGCCCTAGCGTTTATTGGGAGAGACCAATATGATTCCTTTGATTATTTATTGATATTGATTATCCTAGAATAGTATCTACCAATTTATTTGAATTCGATAATAAGTATAATTAGATACTACATTATTCTACGAAGAAATCTATGTAATTTACTGTATTTATATATATTAATACTACTACTACTGTCATTTATATTTATGTAATTTACTAACAAAGTTATAATAAAATTCTCAATTCTCTTTACAAGTCTTTACTACTAAAGAGCCCTATGTACTTTATTGTACTATATAAATGTATCTACCTACAGACTGTCATTTATATGCCTTTATTTAATAAAGTTATAATTATTACTTTAATCAATTAAGTAAGGGGTACCGTATAATATTTATTTGCAATTATTTATAAGTAATTAGTCTATATTTACTAAATGTTGCTTCATAATGTGTTATTAACGGCGAAACAGTTCTAGAATTTTGGTATATAATTTTTAGGGCTTTTACATATAGTATTTATTTTCTTGTCATTAATAATATATATTGTATTTATATTTACAAAATAATGTTCACTATCTATATTTGGAAGCAACAAAAAATCACTCATCCATCTTTATAATTATTGTATAATTAATGGATATTATATTTTCTTGTTTTATAAGTAACAATTTAAAAAACGTAATACAGTATTTATACAGTATACTTACATAAAATTCATAAGTGGATTATAATTACATCCTATATTGTATCGACGAGAAGAAAATACTTTTTGGAAAACAAATACTTTTGCTGTGATTTTAAGCTTTACATTTGAGAAATGTTGATGTATCTATTTTTTCAAATTTCCCATTATCACTGTTTTTATATATATATTTTTATTTTATACGTTATAAAAGACTATAACTGATTTTGTAAGTGCAGAGGTAGGCATATGACGTCACGATGGGATCACATCGGGATGACGTCGAGCTGACATGAAAAATCTTAAAAAAGCCCAGGCAATAATTTTTTTTTTGGATTTTTCATAACACAATTGTAAAACACAAAGAAAAATACATTCGCTTGGGTTTTGAACCTACCAAAAAACCGGAGGAGTTTCGCAATTCAACTGTATGACTGTTTTTTTTTTGCAATGAGTGATGTTACGCGATTTCTCAGTCAACTGTGGACCGATTTAGAAAATTCTTTTTATGTTTGGAAGAGTACCACGATGGTATCATTTAAATTGGTTATATAAATTCCATCCCTAAGGGTAGTAAAATAGGGGATGATTGTTTTCTGAATTATTAAAAATACATACAATACGCAATATTTAAAAAAACCCTGTCCGATCCGAAAGGGGTATACAGGTATCTCAATCACATTACCAAATAAAATTAAATATAAAAAAAGTAAGGCTGGTAATGAAATTATAAATTAATGGTTTTTTTTTACAAAAATAACCCAAATGTGACAACACTATTACCTGCCGTGGTACTATATTTGGCACCTGTGACGATTGCCCATGTAGCTAGGAATCTAAGTTTCCTTGTTTCATAAAAAAAAAAAAACTTTTAATAATAATAATAATATTTCCCTGAAGCCCTGACCACCGATAGCTTGGACTCTGTTCCCGATACCGGTGGGTTACTAATATTTTTTATTTTTAAATGTTTTTATATTTTCTGTTTTTTATAAAAAATTCTTTCTTTCAGCCAGCGGCTTTCTGGCTTTCAGCCAGCGGCTTGGGCCGCTTGGTCTTATAAATTTGTCCCCCGTTAGCGTAATATATAGCCTACAGCCTTCAACGATAAATGGGCTATCTAACGCTGAAAGAATTTTTCAAATTGATCTAGTAGTTTCGAAGTCTATTCAATATAAACAAACAAACCCGTAGACACAAGTAGTACATTATGGGCTTAAATGCTGCTTTATAAGTGCTCTACGGTGTATCAGTTTTAAAATGGTTGTAAATAAGTTTAGGGCTCTTGAATATAATATTTAATTCAATATAATATAGATAGATAGAAGATAGATAGAATATTCTTTATTGTACACCAGAGGAGAAATTAAAATAAACATTTCAGACGTAACTTAAGAGTACAATAATAATTGGCGGTCTTATCGCTAAATGCAATTTCTTACAGACAACCATAGGATGGACAAGAGTCGTGTAAAAATGGATAACGGGCGGTTGAGGGTGTACTTACATAATAAATATAAACTTAAATACATAATATATATCACTACATAGTATAAAACAAAGTCGCTTCCGCCGTCTGTCTGTCCCTATGTATGCTTAGATCTTTAAAACTACGCAACGGATTTTGATGCGGTTGTTGTTAATAGATAGAGTGATTCTTAAGGAAGGTTTATATGTATAATAACCAGTGATCGGCGTAGGTAGTGCTATTTTCGGTCAATGACCCTGAATGATTATGTTAATATGGACATGTCCCGGGATTTTCGGGGTTCACGGGAATATTTTTCGGAATGTTGATGTAAATGAAGTTATACTGTTAAAGATACCATGAATATGCACTGCGTCATATCAGGCTACTTATTTCTGGTTTAACTGGTCCTGCACAGTGCTGTTTGCCATATTACTTGCTGGTATTGACCAGCAAGTAATATGGCAAACAGCACCTACCTATTGAGGTAGGTCTGATTATACCCGAAACAGGTGGCATGATATGTCGTCATGTGTACAACTACAATTACTTTACAATTGCTCGTCAATGTGATATAAATTAGTATGTAACATGGATTTAGACGGCATATCCATGTTCAGTTAACGGTCACTAATTCCCGTGAATAGCACTACCTACGCCGATCTCTGATAATAACATACCACACGGGCGAAGCCGCTGGCGGGAAGCTAGTTATAGATATATAAATACCATAAACATATTTTATTATACAATACAACAATATATCTAGTAACAATTTAATTATAATTAGCTAGGTAATGTTCAATGTTAAGTGTTATGTAATGTTTAGTAATGTTCAGTGTTTGTGCACGTCTCACAGAGACCAGCAGTGCATTCTTTTCATTAATTATAATATATTTTACTTATATTTACAAAAATACATTTGGAATCTATGTATACAGGAATACTTTTTATTCAGTGCGCAAACTTCGTCAATTGAAACTTAAACGACTTTTATTAAACACCAATTTGTTATTTTGATATGTCTTAGTACAATTAATGGTCAAAGTTATCGATAACGAAAGATGTTTACTTTGAAACTGATTTTATGTTTACTCGCTAGCGCACGGCAAAGCGCGCGCGCCTTAGTACCTACCTACATCAACAGCTGTGCGCTCGTTCGATCCGCCCGCGTAAGTATGGCGCGCGGCGACTATCTGAATAGATAAGTGTCCATATTTTGCTGATTACAAGCCGGATAAAAATTAAAAAAAAAGTTTTTAAATAATAATGGGAATGTGTTCTATTACTGATACTGAACTACCAAAACTTTTTTGCGCACTGCTTAAAAAGTATTCCTGTATATGGAAGCAACTAAATATAAGTCTTTCACTACAAATATAAATTATATTTTCATGTTTTATAAAAAAAATAAAAAAATAACGTAATATATTATTTATACAGTATATTTACATGAAATTCATAAGTGGATTATAATTACATTTTATATTGTATCGAAGAGAAAAAAAAATACTACTTTTTGGAAAACAAATACTTTGGCGGTGATTTTAAGCTTTACATTTGAGAAATGCTTGATGTATCTTGTATTGTTTTAAAGTCCCCGCTATCAGTGTTTTTATATGTACATTTTTTTACGTTATATATAACAGACTATAACTGATTTTGTAAGAGCATGGATGACGTCAGGCTGACATGAAAAATCTTAAAATAACCCAGGCATATATTCTTTTTCTTTTGGACTTTACTTATTACAAGTGTAACGTCCTAAGAAAAAAAACAAATGCTTGGGTTTTTAAACTACGAAAAAAACTGGAGGAGGTTCTCAATTCGACTGTAGGTATGTTTTTTTTATGTATTTTACGCGATTTGTCAGTCAATTGTGGACTGATTTTTTTATTTCTTTTCTTGTTTGAAAGGGTATACCCCCGAGGTTGTTCCATAAAAAATTCATTGAAATTTGTCGAGCGGTTTAAAATAAAATCAAAAAAATAATTAAAAAGTTGTATACAATATTATTTTATGTTTTTCTCCGAAACCTCGCTGTCATATTAGGGCAGTGCGTTTAGTTGGCCTCCCCATATTACATAATAGCAATTAAACAAAATACTATCTAAGTACTTATATACCACTCAAACTTTTAAAATAAATTATTTTTAAACAAAGAACAAACCGCCTCGAAAAAGCACCTATAGTCTGTTTTTTAATCTCAGAGACCCATAGATTGACACATGCAAATGTCAAAATTACAAATAATGATACCAGTTTTTTTGTGTAGTGCTGTGCCTACGATACCGGTTTGTTGAATCGTAACTTTTAGACGATTAGCTTAAGTTTTCTATTCCAAATCGTATCATTAAAGCCCAAATTAATTGAAATTGTCCCAATGCACAAAAACGTCTATGAAAGGTATGTATGTCGTAGAGTTTTTAAGTTACAAATGACGTAAAATTACCTACCAAAAAAAAACTAAGAAAGAACTATGATATATTTAGTCTTGTGTTCCAACGAGGTAGAAAAGTATTAGAAAACTATAGCAATCGAAGTAAAAAAGTTTTAGAATACTATGTCGATTTCGTTGTCGTTATTTAATTCTTAAAAACCCTACCTTTTCCGACCCATGGTTATTTATTACGTTTGAAATAAGACCTACAATTTTTCAGGATAACTCAATATAAAAAAACCGATACTTCAATTTATTAGCGACAATTTTCGATAGTGGCGCATCACTATTTAAGAAATGCAAAAAACTGGTATCCCATGTAATGTCACTTTAGTGTCTGAGATTGAAAAACGGACTATAGGAACTAAAATGCAAAAAATAACAGGTACATATTCTTTACATTATGATTTCTAACTTGGAGACGGTGCCAAGCTAAGCTAATTTGATCTAAATATTTATTTATTTATTTATTGCAACAACTTAAACACTATCATAACAGGTTTTACCCTAATGCTACAGCTAAGACCTAAAACTTAAAACTAATTATAAAACTATGTATTTACAATAATAAAATGGGGACCTACGAATAAAAAACAATAAAATAAAATTATTCATATTCATATTCATATTATTTATTTGCATTCCACAATGTAGACTTAGGTGGTAGATACAGTGCTTAAAGCTACATTACATTACATTAAATTACTAATACAACATAACATACCTAACTAATCTATCATAATGTTATTACTTATAAATATATATTATTATAATTTAAGAATTATTTTGCTTTTAGCATAATATTATAAATAGTAATACCCTTGCGAATTCACTCCAATTAACTGTAAACACATCAATTTTAGTTTGAAGTTCATTTATGGTATGGATAGCTCTGGTAAGGGGCGCCTTGGCGAGCAGCAAATATGACTTTCGTTGACTGTCTGTTTGGTACCGACTTGGTTTTAACTCTGTCTTTCGCGGTTTCAATCCAATACTCCTGAACAGATTTTCACTAAATGCATAATTATGTATGTAATCGAAAACATAATTATTTAATTTTATTTTAAGCTACCATTTAGTTATATTAATGACGGAAAAAATCTACTGCCCGCCAGTATATTTTTTCTTTCGCAAAGTTCAATATATTTGTTCCACCAGACCAGTGTAACCCGAAGACGCAAGTTCCAATCCTGCACGCCAGTCAATTATTTCCTTCATTAAATTAATAACTGTATTATCTTAGCATGGAAAATGTTAAAAAATACAAGAATATAATTACTTTTTAGTCAGATTCAACAATAGAACTGTTTTAGAATAATCATTACATATTAGTACATAATTTATACATTTTTCACATACTTTATGAACTGAATAAGACAATCAGCGGTGCAACGCGAACTAATAAACTACACTTGAAGACCACATTTGCACGGATTGGCGCCTTACTTATTTTTAATGCTTGGTGTACAATAACAATCACAATTTTCATGCCCATTACCTTTGCTAAGATGTAAACCTAGATGGTGTACAATGGGTGTTCTTATTTACTCCCTCCTAAAGAAAAAAATATATATCTATGGACAACAGTTTTGTAAGTTATTTTAATGAAGAAAAAATCTACTGGTGGGCAGGAGGGGGTTAAATACACCAGACGCTATGACCACTTTTCCAGTCGAAATCGTCCTTTACATTCTAAATTTACGTCTCAAGATGAAGTTGTATTTAACCAGAAGATCCAGATTCGAGTGCTGCCCGCCAGTCGATTTTAGCATGGAAAATACTATCAAAAATTAATAAGAATGATAATATTTTTTTTTAATTTAAAAAAAAGTACTACTAAAAATCTAAAAACAAGCTCTGTGATGTTGGAAAATGTATTGCAGGCGGGACAAGCAAAGAAACAATTTTGTTTATGAAGCTTGTCCCGCCTGCAATACATTTTCCAACATCACAGAGCTTGTTTTTATTAGATTTTTAGTTAGTACTTTTTAAGCAGTCGGGTTTTTTTGTTTCATTTAATAATTGATTTTATTTCCTTCTTTTTAGTTTATAAATCATCATAGAATAACTACATAGACCCTAAATGATAATTTAAAATGTATATTGATACAACTTAAGATCATTTTCAAAATCAGGTCGCACATTAAAGCGTATAAAATCCGTCATAATTATATATATATTTATAATTTCATGTACCCAGTGACACTTCTGCCATCAAGACGAATCTAATGAGGTGTCATTTATCTAAATCGGTTGAGCCGTTGAGTAGTTACGACCGGACATAGGAACGGACATACATACATACATACATACATACGCGTCAAACACATAACCCTCCTCCTTCGGCAGTCGGGTAAAAATACCCCACCACCACCTGATTCATTTCTGAGCAAGCTTATCCTCACTTTTAATCGCCAATTCTATTAAAATAGCGCTTGTATTGTACAGCAAAATATATGACGTTTTGGGGGTGATATGGTTTACGCCATTGTCATCATTACGAATACGAGTCTGCTTGATTTCTTGTTTGTGTGCATTTTTGAGAAACATTGTATAATTGACTTACAAAACTGCAAATGGTGTAGTATGTACATATAATAGTATACAGTATATATACAGTCGTCAAAAAGGTTCTAATATAATCATCAATTTACGTTCATCCTGAAATAATGTTTATTGTAGTACATACACTATTTAAGGGTGAGCTGGAACAAGTGATTATCGTAACAACGCAGAGAAACATACCAGTTTATTAGATATTCTTATACTGAGTACATTTTTAATAGCTATGTATATTCATATGTAACATGACTTTTAGGCCAGTTTCGCTCGCTACCTCTGTTCAGCCGCTAACCGGCAGATAAATTTCAAAAAAAAAAACAATATTTGTACGATTGTATCTTCCAAGTAATTTATCGAGAACTTATCAAGAGATCGTGAAACTGGCCTTCAGTATTTGAAATGGCATTTACTTTATATATTAAGGTATTAATAGTAGGTAAACTTAAGGCGAGGCATTGACAAACTATGAATCTGAAATCGGACCCCCGCACCGCGCCATCCGCTTACACCCCGCAAATACTTCGTGGTTTGCGATCGTAGGCTCGCGCTGTGGAACAGAGACGTCATAGAGTCGCGCTTACTATCTTTATTTTTGTTGCAAGAATATTAATTTGAACAATTATTTTGTGTAATGTTAAATGGATATTTTAAGGGGTTATTCCCAGAGGTCAATTAAGTATGTCTGCGTTTTAAAAATGGATGTAGGGACGTGGTACTAAGGAGCTACTATAGTACGGTAGTAGTTGTATGCTAGTCCCGGTAATGTCTACCCGTGTGAAGTCGGGACGGACCCCTAGGAATTAAAAATTACATAATTAAAATATTATGTACCTAATATTAAATGTATATTTTAAGATTTCTAATTAAAGGTAACATTTCAAAATAGCATGCTAATAAATTGATAAGTCGATAATATAAAATGGTTTACAATTTTCATGGTTGTCATACTGCTGCTATCTACAAAAGATTCTTAAACAAAAATTATAAAATTCTAAATATGGCAACACATACAGTCGTTTCTGGAGCTCATAACTGAGTTATGAGCCGTTTTGTGTGATGATGTGCGTGTATAATTATACTGGTGACCATTTTTAAGATACCGAGACCCCTCCGTGCCTCGGTGAGCACGTCGTAAAGCGCTCTTTCCCTGTTGTCAAGGGCTAGATTCCTACAAGACACAAATATGTGTGATGAAAATAATGGTTTGTGTTGGTCTGGGTATTTCTTAAGTATTTATAAATATATATAAAAAAACTATTTAAGTATTATTTCTATTGTCTAGTGCTCTACTAATTTTGGGACTGATGGTGCTGTATAAAATGTCCCCTAACGAACGAACGAATACAGACAACTATGACAATCGTTAGTGGTGGTCAAAAGCCCAAGAAAGCCTGACAACTTCGAATATCCTTCGAATATTGGTACTGCTCAGAAATTTAGAAGCATAATATGTCTGACTGCAGTCACTTCGTGTTCGTGTAAAATATTGGTATTCTGCGGCATTGGTTACATTGGAAGCCTATACCTACATAATTGAGAAAAAGCTAAGACGATGATCATTCAGTCGTTTTATGTAATCAGTCACAAAGCCAAGCTTAGGATGTACTAGGTACATCCTAAGGTTGGGTTTGTAGGTAGGTAATAATTTGATGGCAAATGGTTCACCACCTCTTACATAGGGCCTACACATACCAGCAAACTTTTAGTTACATTAGTATATCTCAGTTTATCGCCATAGCCCTTGACGAATACAGGCGCGGATGTTATATTATGTTAAGTAATATATGAAAATTGGTGTCGGTATTCGGTATTTTTTCTTCCTATGTAAACCAGAATAAGACAAAATGGTCTACCATTCCTATTAGGATCACACAACTAGGGCTAGGGCTAACGTTTGGTCCGGTCTTAACCAACTTTCGTCCAGGCAGAGCTCGCAAGCCCAGGTACTTACTTGTACCTTCTAGTTTATATTATTATTTATTAGCGAGTAACGACCTGCCCAGCTTTGCACAGACAGCAGAGCATATAGGTATGCATTAATTTTTTTAACCGACGAAGAACCGGAGCAGGTTTCATATTCGTCTGTATATTCATAATTGTATATGTTTTTACTACCCTTGAAATGAACCCTTTCAAATTTTTACTTGAGAACCGATTGTGATGAAACTTAGCACAGTTATGTAGTCCTAATGACCTTACAACATAATGGACATCTAAAGGTGACCTGATGATGGAGACGGAAGACAGTCTAAGAAAACCCTCAATGGTTTAAAGATAGACCACATTAAATAATGTAACCATTTAAAAAAATATTAGAATGGGTATAGTAAGCTATTTTTAAAAGATACACTTATGGTATCGGGAACTTTTTTATAGGCCTATCAAAAAGGAACCATTCTACCATACATTATTTTTTTATATCTCAAAGGGATAAGGCAGCATTTTCCATTAAAGTTCCCAGTCGCTTAGTTTTTTAGATTTAATTTTGTTCTTTTTTTTACGTTATTGTATGTTGATTTATAGACCTGGTTACCTGAAATACATTGAAAATATATTAAATGTGATAATATTTTTTTATATTCGCATAAGTCCAAAGACGACTCCATTTAGCTTTGTTCTATTTTACCGATTGTCAATTTATAAAGTCCAGTCTAATAAGCATTTACATTGTATAGGCTTCCCGTACGCTGAAAGGTCAGTTTATACTGGTCGTGGGAGCTCATCTGACACAGACCTGGCGCTGATAACAGTCCGTGGCGGACTGACAGGAGGCATTCTCCATACAAAAACAAGTGCAAACTAGCTTATAGTGGAAAGTCGTATGCGCCAAAACGGTTTTTCTCGTTTAAAATCTAATCTAAAATGTATTTAAAAAAATCCAATTACCATTTCAAAGAGTCTGTTGAAACTTATCTATAGTAAAAATTTGAAGATTTAAATCCGTTCCGTTTCTTCATAAAATGCGAATCCATGTTTTTGAAGAGCTGTCTTCAAAATTTTTTTCTCTGCAGTAAAGTTTAACCGATCGTGTTTCTGTACTACAAATTTATAGCTAAAGACATGAATAATGACATATGTAAAAATCAGATCCGTATGTTTTGTAATGGCTGAGAAATATAAAGATCCATGACCCCCAAATCTTCAATGCGTCGTCTTAATGTACACCATTATTTTTAGACAGAAGGCATATTGTAACTTGCATTGAAATCGTTACAGGAGTTTTCGAGAATGTGATTTACTTTATTTTATTTATGATGCAGCAGTGATAGAATAACCTAATCTAGACTACTATCTACTAATTTTGTTTTCTAGAACATTCTTAACGAGAGGACTAGTTATAAGCTTGCCCACAAGCTTTTTTACCTTTATATGAATGAGCCGATTGAGGTGCTTAGCAGCATCAGGGTTTGTTGTTGTATAGATGGTGTTTGTGTTGATATCACTTACGCGGATGACATGGCGCTGCTGAGTGCCTCAGTCTGCGGTTTTATAAGGATGATTGGACTAATGTGAAGAGTATGCCAAATGACCCGGTCTGAACAATTTACGTGTACAAATCGAAAACATTACTATTTAAAAATACATACTAATATAAATAATACATTTAAACTACTATTTAGTTATTTAACTGAAGGAATAGATCGACTTTCGCAGTGTTCTTGTTTGTATTTAACCAGAAGGCGCAGTTTCGAATCCCGACCGCCAGTCAATTATGTCCTTTATTAAAATAACTTATTATGCATGGAAAATGCTAAAAAATATAAAAACATAAGTACTATTTAGTAAGATTCAACAATAGTAGCACAAATGTTCTAAAATAATCATTACATATTAGTATATTATATAATTGTTTAAATACTTTATGAACTGAATAAGACAATCAGCGGTGCAACGCAAAGTAACAAACTACACTACACTTGAGGACCACATTTGCACGGATTGGCGCCTTACTTATTTTTAATGCTTGGTGTACAATAACAATCAATTTAAAACTAAGTGAGTAGCTAAGCGTGCAATACACACAATCAAGCAAAATCAAAACCACATCCACGAACAAATGCTGCAACCACACTCTCAAAAGGTTTTGGCTGGTAATAACAAAACCTATCATTTAAGTTAGAGGATTTACTGAGGTTATCTGTTATTAGCTTTTAAAGCCTGAATTCACGAACATACAAAATTATTTTTAACCCCCGACGCAAAAACGACGGGGTGTTATAAGTTTGACGTGTCTGTGTGTGTGTGTGTGTGTCTATCTGTGGCATCCTAGCTCCCGAACGCATAAACCGATTTAGATTTTGTTTTTTTTTATTTGAAAGGTGAAGAATTACATTTTTTTTCACCATCTCCCTCAATATGGGTATCAAATGAAAGGGCTTTACTAAGAGAATACTATACACTATAGTAAATTTCAAATCCAAGATGGCCGCCACCACAAAATTCCAAATTACATTTCGTGTCGGGGGTTTTCTAAATTTTTAATTTAGGTTAGGTTATTACTGCACTAATCAAAATTCAAAAGCGATTTTCCCCTAAACTACTGATAGTAATTTTGTGGTATTACGAACGTCGTATTTACGAACCAATACTACAGTGACATTGGTGTTATCTCAAAGTTTCGGTCGTTCATTCATGAAAAATTCGCTTTAGCACTTTTGTAAGTGTTTATATATCTTTACTGTTGACTGTACATTATGGGTTTAATACACCTTCTCCCATTATAGGCGATATATTTCATTGGAAGATATTTTTGACTGCCTACTGAAGTGATAACAGTATGGACTCCCATTTATAAGTACAACATTATTGTATTGATGGGGTAAACTATAATTAAGTATAAAATAAAAGTATAATGATTCACTTTTTGACATAGGTAAACTTTTTAAAATCAATTATTTATTTCTAATACAGTCTCTTTCTCTCGCCGTGTGGTTCCCGGCAGAGTAGAATTGGACCACTCCCTATCTTCCCGGGATGTCGTAAAAGGCGACTAAGGGATAAAGGAGACTAATATCTCGTCTCCTACAGACTTGATGACGGGCAGCAGCGTCATCCGGACAAAGTTGCATTTAACTGCGGTCACCAACCCGCCTGCCCAGCGGAGTGACTATGGGCAAATCCCAACATGGAAGGCAGCCAAACGAAACGGCCCCCAGTTCCCGGTAGCCCCGCTGATGATGAAAATCGGTCCAAGATGGCCGCCGCCACAAAATAGCGGATTACATATTTTTTCACAACTCCCTCAATATGGGTATCAAATGAAAGGGCTTGACTAGTAGAATACTATGCACTATGATAAATTTCAAAATGGCAAATTACATTTCGTGTCGGGGGTTTTCTAAATTTTTAATTTAGGTTATATAATAGCTTTCCGCCAGTGGCTTGGCCCGCGTGGTCTTATAAATTTTACCCCCGTTTTTGCATTATTTTTAATTGCTTCTCCACTCCTATTATTCTTAGCGTGATGATATATAGCCTATAGTCTCACCGATAAATGGGCTATTTAACGCTGAAGGATCTTTCTAATTGTTCCAGTAGCTTCGAAGCTGTTCGATTATTTTAATACCCATAACGCCATCTATAGACGTCTAGACTAAACAAAGTAAATATAGTTCTTAGTACAACCACAACCCACTAGATGTCATTATATTGTATTGTAGATCTTGTCGATAATATAGTAGATAAAACAGTGACGCAAGATGGCCATTCCTTTTTACATTATACTTTGTGAAGCATCATCCACCACGTCGTTTTATTTCTCGAAACAGAAGCCTATTCAATATAAACAAACAAACGTAGTTTTTTTTTATTTTTATTTAGTATTCACAAAATCCACAGCTCTTAAAGATAACGTATCACAAATCAACCATCTTACAGCCAATTACGGATTTACAATTTCTACCTAAACTTATAAATAGAGATAAATTTATTAAGAATAGATAGATAAACACTTAAAAGTACAGATAGAATTACACAATTATTACAATATTATCTTGACTACATTATGGGTACACCTCCTCGAAGGACGTTTACTTATTTGGAAGATATTTATGTATTAAAAGAAATAGGTACTTCATTGCCACCGCGTCTGAGTCTGTCAGCCTCCTCACTTTTGGAAAGCACCGATTATTCTGCACTACCCTAAACTAGTTCTTATATTGTCGTACATAAGACTAGTGAAGGGTGCTACAGAATTACGTATAATATCTTCACAACGATCACAACTATTAATTTAGTTTTCTTGTTTTGTGTGTATTTTTTATTATTACGATATTCCTGATAATGTGTGTCACGTAGGTTCTAATTAATACATACTACGACAGATCTTAAATCATTTGAAATGAAATAATTATGATACACGTAAAGATTATTTTCAAAATCAGCCCGCACATAAAATCCGCCATTTTGATTTTTTTAATCTAATCGAATCTAATGTTGTATCATTTCTCTAAATCGGTTGAGCTGTCGAGCGGACATAGGAACGGACATACATACATACACGTCAAACACATAACCCTCCAAAGTAAAAATGCAGTCGGGTAAAAATAGTTTAATCTTGGGCCGTTTTTTGTATAGTAAGATAAAACTGTATGGGCCTGTTGTACCACCTCTGGATAGCCGCTAACCGCCAGATAAAATTGAAAAATGAAACAAAATATGCATAAAATTATTTGCCAAGTAATTTATCGGGAACTTATCAGAGAGTGGTGAAACAGGCCATATAAATGTCTAATAAATTAAGTTATAAACACACGTAGATATAAGTGTCAAGATAGTGACTACAAAATGTAAATAACGCGCCTGTATTTATCGAAGGGTTAAGAGCGGCTTCCCCCGCGTGGTGTGACTGAAACACACAACATCCATCCAAACTTTCACATTTTTAGTGTTAGTAAGATTTGTGTTTGGGGTACATTAATAACTAGTTTACAGAAAATAAGTGGATAGCTATTCGTAAAAGTTAGTCATCAAGAGGATGGAGTGACTTGCAGAAGGCATCTGCCAGCGACTGAAAGACGAAAGCCGAAGATCGGGCTCTGTGGCGTTCACTAGGAGAGGCCTACGTCCAGCAGTGGACAAATACAGGCTGATGATGCTGAGACATCACATCGTTGCATTGGAAAATGAAGAGATACACATCGACAGAGAAATGCTGCAACTGCTTTACGACATCGGCATTGACTTGAATCTCACAATTGAAGTCACAACCACTTTCCAGAGTGCAGACAGCAGCCAGTGGAGCGAAGTCATTTGCTGTTGGATTTCTGCTTCTTCCAGTCATCGCTGCATTGAAAACTCTAGCAAAATCATGTCCACAAAACGACACTGCAACTGCACTTACAGATCTTTACTATTGGAATGGTTACATTAAGTAGAATTGAGGTAGTTTGACTATTTATGTACCCATTGCTCTAGTGAAGACCTGTCTTTTCATGCTACTGCTTTTCATGCCCATTACCTTTGCTAAGATGTAAATCTAGATGGTGTACAATGGGTGTTCTTATTTACTCCCTCCTAAAGAAAAAAATAATATCTATGGACAAAAGTTTTGTAAGTTATTTTAATGAAGAAAAAATCGACTGGTGGGCAGGTGGGGGTTAAATACACCAGACGCTATGACCACTTTTCCAGTCGAAATCGTCCTTCACATTCTAAATTTACGTCTCAAGATGAAGTTGTATTTAACCAGAAGATCCAGATTCGAGTGCTGCCCGCCAGTCGATTTTAGCATGGAAAATACTATCAAAAATTAATAAGAATGATAATATTTTTTTAATTTAAAAAAAAGTACAACTAAAAATCTAAAAACAAGCTCTGTGATGTTGGAAAATGTATTGCAGGCGGGACAAGCAAAGAAACAATTTTGTTTATGAACGAACAGCTTGTCCCGCCTGCAATACATTTTCCAACATCACAGAGCTTGTTTTTAGATTTTTAGTAGTACTTTTTACGCAGTCGGGTTTTTTTGTTTCATTTAATAATTGATTTTATTTCCTTCTTTTTAGTTTATAAATCATCATAGAATGACTACATAGATCCTAAATGATAATTTAAAATGTATATTGATACAACTTAAGATCATTTTCAAAATCAGGTCGCACATTAAAGCGTATAAAATCCGTCATATATATATATTTATAATTTCATGTACCCAGTGACACTTCTGCCATCAAGACGAATCTAATGAGGTGTCATTTATCTAAATCGGTTGAGCCGTTGAGTAGTTACGACCGGACATAGGAACGGACATACATACATACATACATACATACGCGTCAAACACATAACCCTCCTCCTTCGGCAGTCGGGTAAAAATACCCCACCACCACCCGATTCATTTCTGAGCAAGCTTATCCTCACTTTTAATCGCCAATTCTATTAAAATAGCGCTTGTATTGTACAGCAAAATATATGACGTTTTGGGGGTGATATGGTTTACGCCATTGTCATCATTACGAATACGAGTCTGCTTGATTTCTTGTTTGTGTGCATTTTTGAGAAACATTGTATAATTGACTTACAAAACTGCAAATGGTGTAGTATGTACATATAATAGTATACAGTATATATACAGTCGTCAAAAAGGTTCTAATATAATCATCAATTTACGTTCATCCTGAAATAATGTTTATTGTAGTATATACACTATTTAAGGATGACCTGGAACAAGTGATTATAGTAACAACGAAGAGAAACATACTAGTTTATTAGATTTTCTTATATTGTGTACATTTTAATAGACATTTATGTAAGATGACTTTTAGGCTAGTTTCGCCACCTCTGAACACCCGCTAACCGGCAGATAAATTTCAAAAAAAAAAACAATATTTGTACGATTGTATCTTCCAAGTAATTTATCGAGAACTTATCAAGAGATCGTGAAACTGGCCTTCAGTATTTGAAATGGCATTTACTTTATATATTAAGGTATTAATAGTAGGTAAACTTAATGTACACCATTATTTTTAGACAGAAGGCATATTGTAACTTGCATTGAAATCGTTACAGGAGTTTTCGAGAATGTGATTTATTTTATTTTATTTATGATGCAGCAGTGATAGCCTAACCTAATCTAGACTACTATCTACTAATTTTGTTTTCTAGAACATTCTTAACGAGAGGACTAGTTATAAGATTGCCCACAAGCTTTTTTACCTTTATATGAATGAGCCGATTGAGGTGCTTAGCAGCATCAGGGTTTGTTGTTGTATAGATGGTGTTTGTGTTGATATCACTTACGCGGATGACATGGCGCTGCTGAGTGCCTCAGTCTGCGGTTTTATAAGGATGATTGGACTAATGTGAAGAGTATGCCAAATGACCCGGTCTGAACAATTTACGTGTACAAATCGAAAACATTACTATTTAAAAATACATACTAATATAAATAATACATTTAAACTACTATTTAGTTATTTAACTGAAGGAATAGATTGACTTTCGCAGTGTTCTTGTTTGTATTTAACCAGAAGGCGCAGTTTCGAATCCCGACCGCCAGTCAATTATGTCCTTTATTAAAATAACTTATTATGCATGGAAAATGCTAAAAAATAGAAAAACATAAGTACTATTTAGTAAGATTCAACAATAGTAGCACAAATGTTCTAAAATAATCATTACATATTAGTATATTATATAATTGTTTAAATACTTTATGAACTGAATAAGACAATCAGCGGTGCAACGCAAAGTAACAAACTACAATACACTTGAGGACCACATTTGCACGGATTGGCGCCTTACTTATTTTTAATGCTTGGTGTACAATAACAATCAATTTAAAACTAAGTGTGTAGCTAAGCGTGCCGTCAAGCAAAATCAAAACCACATCCATGAACAAATGCTGCAACCACACTCTCAAAAGGTTTTGGCTGGTAATAACAAAACCTATCATTTAAGTTAGAGGATTTACTGAGGTTATCTGTTATTAGCTTTTAAAGCCTGAATTCACGAACATACAAAATTATTTTTAACCCCCGACGCAAAAACGACGGGGTGTTATAAGTTTGACGTGTCTGTGTGTGTGTGTGTGTGTCTATCTGTGGCATCCTAGCTCCCGAACGCATAAACCGATTTAGATTTTGTTTTTTTTTATTTGAAAGGTGAATTTATTAGTCGGGAGTGTTCTTAGCGATGTTTGATGAAATTCGGCCCAAGATGGCCGCCGCCACAAAATAGCGAATTACATTTTTTTTCACCATCTCCCTCAATATGGGTATCAAATGAAAGGGCTTTACTAAGAGAATACTATACACTATAGTAAATTTCAAATCCAAGATGGCCGCCACCACAAAATTGCAAATTACATTTCGTGTCAGGGGTTTTCTAAATTTTTAATTTAGGTTAGGTTCGCCTTCCCCAGGGCGGCGTGACGGTGCATAAAGCATTTCCAGACGCAAAAAAAAGAAGGTTATTACTGCACTAATCAAAATTCAAAAGCGATTTTCCCCTAAACTACTGATAGTAATTTTGTGGTATTACGAACGTCGTATTTACGAACCAATACTATAGTGACATTGGTGTTATCTCAAAGTTTCGGTCGTTCATTCATGAAAAATTGACTCTAGCACTTTCGTAAGTGTTTATATATATTTACTCATTAATGTACATTATGGGTTTAATACACCTTCTCCCATTAAAGGCGATATATTTCATTGGAAGATATTTTTGTATTAAAAGAAATACCTCATAGGCACCGCGTCTGTCTGTCAGCCTCCTCACTTTTGCATCGATTATTCTGTGTCACCCTAAACTAGTCCTTATATTGTAGAACAGAAGACTATTGAAGGATGCCGCAGAATTACGTGTATATCATCAAAACCAACACCAATACATCGTGTTTTGTGTGCATTCACATGCATGCGTTTGGTAAATACTTATAAGAAATGATTTACAACACTGTTATTATTGAGATATTGTGATGTTTATGTGTGCAATTTAGTAATCAAACATGTTCTAAATTAATACATTACCTATCTTAGAAAGTAACATAAAAATTGGGCCGGTCTTACATAGTAAATTAAGACTGTATGTCTTTTAAATTAAGCAAAGGTGTATTAATGTACACCGACATTTCGCTGGTATAGTTAGGTTCCATGAAAAGGGGCGAGCCTATTACTATTAACTAGGCACAAATTAGAACTCCAAATCCTTTTATTTATTTTTAACTAGCTTTCCGCTAACGGCTTCCCGGGTGTGGTCTGGGTATTATTTTAAAAGATTCTCTGTTGACGCCGTTATTGTCTACACTCATCTTCTTAAAACAAATCTATCCCATGCCAACCATACATTTTACCGTAATAAAAAGTTGCCTGTGTACTATTCCAAAATATAATCTATATCTGCGTCTAAATGATATCCAGATCCATTCAATAGTTTTTGCGTGAAAGAGTAACAAACATCAATTAAAACTTTCATACTTATTTGTAATATTAGTAGGATTTGTGCTCGGGATACTTTTATAACTAGCTTATAGAAAATAAGTGGATAGCTATTCGTAAAAGTTAGTCATCAAGAGGATGGAGTGACTTGCAGAAGGCATCTGCCAGCGACTGAAAGACGAAAGCCGAAGATCGGGCTCTGTGGCGTTCACTACGAGAGGCCTACGTCCAGCAGTGGACGAATACAAGCTGATGATGAGGAGTCACCACATCTTTGCATTGGAAAATGAAGAAATACACATCTACAAAGAAATGCTTCAACTGCATCCCGAAATTGGCATTGTCTTAAATCAAACAACTGAAGTCAAAGCCACTTTTGAGAGTGCAGGCGGTGGATTTCTGCTTCTTCTAGTCATCGCTGCATTGGAAACTCTAGCAAAATCATGTCCACGAAACGATACTGCAACTGCACCTAGAGGTCTTGACTGGTATATGGTTATATTAGGTAGTAGTGAGGTAATTTTACTCATAATGTCCAAATTCCTTCTCATGTCCATTGCCTTTGCTAAGATGTGCATCTCGAGGTTGTGGTATGGCTGGTTTACAAGGTGGAAGGGACATCGACACATATCCGAATACCATGAGTTCAGTACATGAGTCTAGACGAGTACGTTTTTAATTTTTTTCCAATATTTTTTACTTGAACGTGCAAAAAAACATTATTTATATGTACAGAAATTAGATTTATAATTAAAAAAACATTATTTCAAATATTTCGAATCGCGCGCGCGGTAACATTCACCGCGGACCGTTATAATCGCGTTTTTAGTAATACACTACGCGCTCAAATATGTCAATATTTGTAATAACCGATAATTTTATACATGAATGACCTAGGTCATTTTATTTTTGACCTTGAATGAAACCTTGTCACGACGTTTGTACGTCGATATCCCTTCCACCTTGTATACCTCCTCCCTCTTAAGAAGTATCTTTACATCTATGAATGAAATTTCAATAATTTAAAAAATACACTAAGTATCTCCACTTTTTCACATCTAAGCAAGCTTATTTAATCGTTTATTCTGTATTACCCTAAAATAGCAAAATATAGGACGTTTTGAGGGTGTCATAGTTTACGCGATTGTTATCACAAACAATATAAGTCTGCTTGATTTCTTGTTTGTGTGCGTTTTTGAGAAATATTTAAGTACCTATTTGACTTAAAAACTGTAAATGGTGTGCTATCATAAGGTAAATAATAGTTTTCATTTATCATATTTGTTATAATTATCGGTTTTATTTACAAAATCGGTCCATGTGTTCGGGAGCTACGATGACACAGACACACCATAGACCCTTGAAACTTATAATACCCCGTCGGTTTTGTGTGTGTGTGGAGGGTTAAAAACAATTATTAATATGATATTCATGACAATGTTTATGTGTGACTCAAAAAGGTTTTATATTAATCATCAATTCTTGTTTGCCCTGAAATAGTGCTTTTTGTAGTACATACACTATTTGAGGGTGACCTGGAAGACGTGATTATTGTAACAACGAAGACAATTAGATTTTCTTATATTGTATACATTTTTAATAAATATTTATGTAATTATGACTTTTAGGCCCGTTTCACCATCTCTAGTCAGCCGCTACCGGTCAGATAAATATTAATTTTTTTTTTAAATATTATGATTTTATCTGCCAAGTAATTTAACGGGAACTTATCAAGAGATAGTGAAACTAGCCCTCAACATCTGAAAAGGCATTTACTTTATACATATACTAGCTTTCCGCCATATGCTTCGCCTGCGTGGTCTTATAAATGTTTTCCCCCGTTTTTGCAATATGTTTCATTGATACTCCGCTACAATTAACCGTAGCGCGATGATATATAGCCTATAAACCTTCCCCGATAAATGGGGTATCTAACACTGAAAGAATTTTTCGAATCGGTCCAGTACTTTCGGAGCCTTTCAAACAAACAAATAAACAATCAAATCTTTCCTCTTTACAATATAAGTATAGATTAAGGTATTAATAGTTAACGTTAGGTTAACGTAACGTTAGGTTATACGTAAGTAATTAAAAAAATATGTATTATATATAAAATTATATATATAATATAGTAATATGTATCTACTATATAAAAATAAGTCGGGTTTTCCTTCCTGACGCTATAACTCCAGAACGCACGAACCGATTTCCACGGTTTTGCATTCGTTGGAAAGGTCTCGGGCTCCGTGAGATTTATAGCAAAGAAAATTCAGGAAAAATTATAAATAGGTACTATGAAACTAGTAATAGTGTGCCAAAATGGCATGTTATGTAGGTTTACCAAAGTTGTGAAAAAATATGAGACCCGTACCCAGCAGTGGGACCCATTAACGGTCGAAGATTGTAAAAATATGTGTAAAATATATTTAAAAGCACTTTACTCATCTTTAGTAAACCCGAATGTAGATAGGCCTTTTTAGTCAATACTGTTCTTCTGCAGGGTGTCCCGTAAGTAGTGGACCAACTATTTTTTGTTATAGAGGGAACTATTATCCAAGAAAAACAATAAAGTTTGTTGTCCTAGGTCTTGTAGTTTTGAAGTTTTGTACCTATTGCGGTGAAATTGTTGGACTATGAAAACGAAATTAAAATTTATACAATATTACAATTTGAAAAAATCCCTCTATCGCCCACGCCCGGTCCACTACTTACGGGACATTCTGTGTATTCTACAGATTTTTTCATAATAATCTTTGAAATAGTTTTTAGATGTGTTTTTAACAACTGGTGTATACAAGAGTACTCTATATCGATAAATAAATATAAAAAGATATAGTAGAGAGTACTCTTAATAATTGTACACCAGTTCTTTTATTTTATTAAGTATATTAAGCTGTGCTTTGTCCACAGCCCGCTTTCAACGTGAGGACCAAATGGAGGAGATGATTGCTGGTATGAAGTCACACCTTCAATTCCTGGAATCTCAATACAGGGGCAGACAAGAAGACATTGTCTCTTTACAGGTAACTTACAAAATATATACTTCATAAATGAATATACAAAATGCAAAGAAAAGGGTTCTTATTTATCAAGTGCGCGGATTCTTTTATTCCTTCATAGCTATATTATTTTTGCCAATTTACACAAATTCTCCATTTTACACTTAAACCTTCCTTGTGAATAAATAAATAAATAATAATAAATATCATGGGACATTTTTGCACAGTATCTAGTCCCAAAATAAGCAGAGCTTATAATATGGGTACTTGACAATGGATATAATACTAATATACTTTTTACTTATTTACTTTTCGTAAATACGTACTTATATATTATAAGAAACACCCAGACAAACACTTAAGTTCAAATAAATGTTTGTGTCCTGTGGGAATCGAACCCACGACCCGTTCTCAAATCACTAGACCACAGACGTCGTTAAAATCACTCTATCCATTGGTGAATACCGAAAGGAAATCCGTCCTGTTGTTTTTGAGTTTTCCGCGTTCAATTGTATAACAATTGATGTTTATATATAGATACCCTTTCCTTTGCACATTATATGTCTGATAAGAGATACTAATTGTATATTAGTTACAAAACCCCTTTAACAGACGATGGTATTCTCTCTCAATGAAACTAACGTATCAAATCAGGGGCAGAGCAACCGAACTTCTGCAAAGTAAGGATACATTTGTGTTAATACATTGTATCTTTGTAGCATGAAGTACATTTTTAACCCTCGACGCAAATACCACGGAGTGTTATAAGTTTGACGTGTCTGTGTGTGTGTATGGCTTCGTTGCTCCTGTACGGATGAACCGATTTTTATTTCGTTTTTTTGTTTGAAATGTGAATTTGTCGGGAGTGAGCTATTTTTGATGTAAATCGGCCCAATATGAATCCTATGTATAATCTAGCCCCCATGAATCGTTAACTAACAGTGGCTACTATATCTTGGCCTATTATGCCATCTTTGATTTTGTTGTCACTGTACTAAGATCTGGGTCTCTATTAGCTAATGATTCATGACTCTAAGTGACGTATCTGACTTCAACAATAAGTGATATAAATTAATGTGTGGAAAACAATGTACTTATTTTTTTTTATTTTAGGCGAAAATGCTCGCAGATCGCCGCAACACCACCGCAAGTCATATGACTACAGATTTACCACCAAATACTCTGACTCCAGAAATAGTCACCCTCCTGAAGAATATCACTGGTAAGTTTTTTAATAATTACTACCTACTTTATAATAATAAGCAGTTAATGATAGCCTAGGGGCACACCTGTGACACTCCATACAAACTTTCCGATACCGCTCACACTACAATACCAAATGTCAAACTTGTCAAAATTACGTTTGTACACGTGCAAATGTGTGCGTGACGGTGCGTAGGGTTTATTGGCAGTCCGGCAAGAACACCGGCAGAATGCGGGGAACCTGAGGTATCTGACGTTAGGGAGGGGCGCTGAGTGACCAGTCTGTTATTATTTATTCTGTGCTAGGGGTATGACCACGTGTCTGCCTTGTATTCGAATCCTAATAGCCGACTATAGCTTAATCTCTCTCATAGTGAGAGGAAACCGGTGCCCAGCGAGTTGATGACGATTTGGACCAAACTGAATAACTAATGAAAACAATACAACTTAATATCACAGACATTGTATTGCGAAATAATCTGTAAATAATTTGCGCTTATTAGGATAACATAGAAAGTGAGCACCATGTTGGGGTCGGCTTCCAGTCTAACCAGATGCGACTGAATATCAGTATTTTACACGAAGCGATCAGTATTTTGCCAGCAGATCTCCGCGACCCAATTTGTGGGCAATACCTACCAATATTCTAAGGATAGACTGGTTGTCATGTTTTTTGGGCTTCTGACGATAAAAAGCGAGAATTTTATACTGTACAATAACTGTCTCGATAGCGTAAAGAAAAGAAAGAACAAAGAAAATAAATTTATTTCTGCCACACAGAGTAAAAACACAAGCTTAAATAACAAAAATCAAGTAAAAAAGAAATATCTTCACTTGTTCAATAAACTGTAGAGCTTATAATCTATGGTTTTAACAAAATCTATTCTATATTAAACATAAACACAACGAAATGCCAACTTAGCTATTTTGTAGCTAGATCTAGCTATTTTTCACGCTGACAGCAACATTTTTTAAAAAGTTTGTAGCTAGAAAATAAGGTACATACTTTTCTTTTGTGCGACTATTAATACACTTGAAATCCTGGGCTTCATTCCCTGGTCGATCAAAGCGACATTGAATTTTTCTATAAAATTCTCAGAGTTTGAAATTGGTGCCTGGTTATTGAAAATAGGCTCGCCCCCATTGGACGTAAACATACCGCTAAACTGTAGGAGTATATTAATTCACCTCTACCTTAACCCAAATGGGAATCCAGGCGTGATAATAATGTTTAGAACATTACAACATTTTAATACAAGGTAGTGCAGGGAATTTGTCGTGTATTGCCGTAGGGAGTAATTTTCGAAGCCAGGCTATGAATAATTCAATTATGGCCTCTGCTATCCTGGAATTTCAGCGTGCAGTTTAAAACGACACCTACTCAACACCTATGATCATGATACATCGAGGTCAGATTATTTCTAAACTCATTATTGCTACTCAAAATTCAAAATTCAAAATTCAAAATATTTTATTTCAATTAGACCATATAAATAGGTACTTTTGAAACGTTAAATTAGTTGCACGGTTCCAAAAAAAGTGGGTCTTATGGAGAAGAGCTGGAAAGAAACTCCATAGATACTCTTTTTAAAAAAATATGTGTGGTAACAGTATGTTATTCATATACAATGTGTTAAGAAAACCCTATCCGACCCGTGAAGGTGTTATTAGATATCGATATTAGATTACATTTTTATGCAATCCTTTTCAGTTTTAAAATAAAAAAATATTCCGAATACCTACATAATTATAAGTAATATTTTTTTAATAAAACAATGTAACTTAGATACATAGCTACAGGGGTAATCATCACAGGTGCCAAATATACCACGGCAGGTGATAGTGTTGTTACAATCAAGAAAAATTGCTAGATTTTGGGTAATTTTGGTAATTTTTGTACAAAAATCGTGAATTTAAAACTTCATTAACTGCCTTACTTTTATAATTGCTTTATTTTATTTGATAATGTTATTGGGATTCCTACCTTCGTGGGATACCCCTTTCGGGTCGGACAGGGTTTTTAACATATTATATATACTTCTTTACATGATTACGAAAAGTCAGCGACGCGTGCCTTGGATTCAAACTCGGGACCTACAACTTGGCAGTCCAGTGGTCACATCCCTAAGCTATCATTGCTTTTTTATATAAATAATGTATTAACTATATTTTTGACGATGTCTAGACGTTGTGGTTCTAGTATCGGACTTCTGATCGCGAAGCCGTGGGTACGATTCCTACTGTGTTGACTGTTTGTCTGTGCTGGTGTTTGTCTGATTGTTTCTATAATTACTTCGAAAAATATATACTTAAGTACTAGTTACTCCCGCTGCTTCACTCGCACTAAGTTTGAACCCCCATTACACCCTCACCTTCCCCCTAATTCCAACTTTTCTTTTCATAAGAACCTTTCTCAGCCTTCATCAAACACCACAGAAATAATAATACAAATCAGCCAAATCGGTTTAACCGTTCTCGAGTTTTTCGCTTAGCAACACACCAGCAGTACCTATAGGACAAGCTATGCTCAATTTGGGACTGAGGTGCTGTGTAATGAAAAAAAAACAAATATATATACTGAAGTGTTTTGTTAGTATGAAAACTGTTTCATTGCCACTTGCCACACGCTTCGCTAATGAATCCAACCCATTACGTGTACTAATTTAATTATCACGCTATTGTAAGGGGTCACAACTAAATTAAATTGCGGGCAAATATGTATAAAGTAAATGTCATGAGTGACACTATATTTTTTATACTAATGACGAAATCCATATTCACATGTCGTCGTTTCAATATTTCAGACTGATTAATATACCTTACTAATGATTGTTTTGGGTATGTTATTCGGCAAAGATGTAGCTTTCTAATGTTGTACGAATTATTCAAATCGGTCCAGTAGTTTCGGGGCCTATTCATTGCAAACAAACAAACAATCAAATCTTTCCTCTTTATAATATTAGTTTATATAGTTTATTAAATATAAATATACACGATATTTAGTATATTTATATAATGTACGAATTCATTAAAAAATATAAAAAATAAACCAAAATTTCCGCACCTAGGCGTCAAAGTACTCCCATCGCTGTCATCTGATAACGTGCCCAGAAGACTGGCAGGATTGCCACATTGAATGGCAATGCTGATTCTCTGGCCCAATATACACGTTATAAGAAGTCAGAAGTCCGTGCTGTGTATTTGAACTCAAGGCCTATGACTATGGTCATAGTATCGCGCGGCTATGAATCGAACCCAGAACCTCGAGCGTAGTAGTCGCGTTTAGGACTACTAGCTTAACGAGGTAGTAATAATAGGAATAATAAAAAAAGAAAGGAAATAGTGAAGTATAAGCAACTGATTAAATTTTTATAATTTTTATCTTTCAGTAGTTTTTGATTGATGACCATTCCGATGATTTTAGTAGTAGATTTTTTTCAGTCATTTCATCAATCCTAATCAAATACTGTTTTGACTATTAATTTATGTATTTTTTTACAAAATACTCGCAAAATCCAACTTATACAGATTATTTAGCAATGTTGTCTTATATCAACTGCAATAATTGAACCAAATGCAAACTACACAAAATTATCTTTTTGTATTTTTAAAGTTTTTTCAATGCTAAGATTACCAGTTTTTCTTAAAGAATGGAAAAGTCTTGGGGAGTAGGACTCTGTAGCTTAGCGTATTTAACCAGAAGACAATTCGAGACGTTCGAGTCCTGCCCACCAGTCGATTTTTTTTTCATTTTATTTCTGAGTTAGATTTTCTCTGGACTATTTTGACATCAAATCCTATTTATCATCAGGAACAAAAGCGGCATCCGGTATCCACACCAAGAATCTCCAACAACTGAGAACTCCCTTCGTGTACCAGCTTCTGCCGCACCTCATGAATGACCCGCACAGCTTGAAACCAGCTTACCACATGAGAGGACGAAGGTCGTTCTCTGATATAGTTATAGGAGTACCTACAGTGAAGCGAGATAAAGAGAGCTATTTAACAGTCACCCTGACGGTAAATACCTTTATGATTTCTGACCTCATTTTCGTGATTATAGAGTTGATGGCTGTTAGGGCATAAAGTTTCTACAGCTTTACGGCCCCGAATCGTGGGACCGACAACCTGGTAAAGGTTGCTGGGAGACGTTGGATGCAGGCAGCTTAGAACCGGCCCTTATGGAAGTATATGAAGGAGGCCTATATTCAGCAGTGGAATACTTTTCTCTAGTATTATAATTATGATGTTAAATTGATGCAACTTGAAGCTACCAGCTAAAGTGAACTAACTGCAAGATCCTGGAACCACTTAAGATATAATAAAAGCTCAAATATGATTTTATGAGATTCCAGCAAGCTTTAGCTTCCCTGTAATTAAACAATGACCTTCTAAAGAATACTCGTTAACTGCTTAGTGGCAGAATGTGGCAATGTGGTTAAAACCGCATGGGAAAAATAGAAAGCACACCTCTCCATCTAAAAAGTTCTTTCATCTGAATTTATTTTCGATGTTTAAATTTTCACAGCACCTCGTGAGTGGATTAACACAGGCAGACATCAACAATACCCTCATAGTCGTCATGATCGGCGATGTAGATCTCGAGTACGTCATCACAACGGCAAGGCAGATAGAAACATTGTAAGTACTACATCACCATATTATGATATAGCTGCTTATATTACCGAAAGGTTAGGCAAAATTGTATTGATATATCGCCACTTTCACGGTAGATTCTATGCAAGCCTATAGCCAGTAAAGATCTTCTGAAATTACTGGAGTTAAGTATTAGATAAGTATAATACTTTTCTCGATCTGGAAGTCCAAATTCTGACCTAGAAGTCAGCAGCCGCACTCATGACAGTTAAATCAAGTGAAGTAGTTTAAGAAGTCACTCACAATGTGACTTCGTTTTTCTTTAGTCTTCATCATAAAATAATACTTATTTCTAAAATCTTCTGAACAGGTTTCCAAAGTACGTCGATCAAGGCCTTATAGAAGTTATATCACCATCAGCAGCTTACTATCCGAACTTCGATTCCTTGCCTGTGACCCTAGGGGACTCCCACAAACGCGTCAAATGGAGGACTAAGCAGAACTTGGATAACATTTACCTTATGGCCTATGCACAGTCCAAAGGTACTTTCTATTTGATGCTCGAAGATGACGTCATTGCTAAGAAGAATTACGTCCAGGTAAGATCGATAAAACTTTTAATGACTATACCGTGGCTAGATTTTTACTAAGAGCACTTAATCTTAGGCATTAACAAGAGAAAATTTCGGCTTTACAATTAAGAGCACTTACAGTCTTTGTGGAAAGAATAAGCTAAGCGTAGTTTCCGCTGTCGTCACTCAGGATAATCATATAAATCATAGAAAAAAACATGGGTAGAAAAATTATAACAAGTGATTGACTTATGCATCCTGCAAAACCTAGCTTCGCTGTTGGCTTATTTCATTAACCTTGAATGATATTATGACTTTCAATTTATATAATTAGAATTACAAATCCATTTTCAATTCCATTAAAACAACAATATCAGATGACTCTATGACGATAGAATATTACGGTAATCATGTTGAAACATGATTATGAAACATGAAACGTAATATTCTATCGCCATAGAGTCAGTATCAGTAGCTTAGTGATGATTTTGAAATATATGATTGTCCAGTGCATCTTGGGTGGTCAGTCTGTCATATCTTACTAAATAAATTCTTTCATCGTCTTCCAGGAGATCAAGAAATTTACAGCTGCTACCACTGTCTCCAACCCACGCTGGTTCTTCATCGAGTATTGTCATGTCGGAGGCATTGGCAAACTGTTCCGATCGGCAGAACTAATACACTTCATCACCTACGTACAGCTGTTCTACAACAATATGCCCATCGACTGGTTACTTGAAAGTTACTTGGCGGATCGAGTATGCACTATTGAAAAATTCAGTGTAAGTATTTTTAGGGATTTTTTTAGGTTTTTTGGTCCAGTAATTAGAGATACAGAAAAAACCTATCTCAGGCAGGTTTCAAGATTGCTTCCATTTGGTTAAGCTAACGAAACCACTTGTATAAATGCCAAATTCAATAAAAAATACCTAACTTATTATTGATATTGAGTACGTGCAGTAAAAAGTAAACCATAGAAGTTGATTTTATAATCATTTCAGAAAAAATGTGGAGAAGCTAAGGAGAAAATTCGGCCGAAATTTAAATCATCTTTATTCCAACATATTGGACTTTACTCTTCATTAAAGGGAAAAATACAGAAAATAAAGGTACGTCTAAAAGCATTGTAAAATATTTATCTATACTATAAAATTGGCAGCAGTTAAATTGGAATTGGAAGCAGGTAAATGGATTGGTAATCAACATGATGATTAGGATGGTACAATTCCAGTAATCAACGACCAGTTAACCAAATTTCTTTTATCCAGTTGTAGTTTCAAATACTATAAGGATAATTTTAACATTTTCAGGACACTCACTTCGGGGCTGTGCCTACATACTACCCTCACACAACAAATCCACCTCTACATACCCTCAAGACGGACATTCAGGAGCATTCAGGTCATACATTGAAAAGAGCATATTCCGGGCAGACATTTTTCTGGGGCGAAAAGCCCAAGAAGGGAAATGTGGTAGAATTTTGGTTTGAAGAGCCAACATACTTAATTCAGTAAGTGTTTCATTTCTTTAAATTCCAATTTTCAATCCAGGCTCAATTTAACCACTTACTTAAATTTTTCAACTATTAGAAGCGAGAAAGATATTGGTAAAAAGTTCTGAACTATCGGTCGATTTTTGCTAAGTTACGATCATTTTTCCATCACTATGAGAATGCATAATTATATGATGTTAGAAATAATAAGACACTTGATATAATATCCTCGTACAATAACTGTGATGTATAAATCAATCGGTATCTGATATCTCATCACTGACATGCCGGAACATTTTACTGGTGACAAAATTGTAATGTTAAAAATACCGTTTACAGCTACACATTTCGCAGTGGGAATGTTGAACATGTGTCAGATAAGTTCTATCACACTACAGTGGAAGTTCTACCAGCTCATTTCCACAGCCATGTTAACTTTACAACTATTGGAAGTTTCGACGAGTTTGGCTTGGCAGAGGGAGATTTGAAACTGGGAACCATCGCGGCCATCAGGCTGAGAGTTAATAAGAACAGCAAGTTCTGGGTCATTCTGAGTGAGGTAAGTTTAATTATAAGGATGATAATGTATGGGTTTATGTACAAAATATTTTAACAAAAATTAAATACAGATTTAACAACAAATTAAAAAACATCAGCGCTGTTCCCTAAGTTCTATACAATAATTTTATGTTATTGCATTAGAAGCAGTGATAGCCTAGGGATATGACCACGGGACTGCCAAAGGTCTCGAGTTCGAATCCAAGGCACGCACCTCTGACTTCGAAATCATGTGCGTAATTATCACTCGCTTTAACGGTGAAGGAAAACATCGTGAGGAAACTTGCATGCCTGAGAGATATTCTCGACGGTATATGAAGTTTGCCAACCCGAATTAGGCCAGCGTGGTGGACTATGGCCTAATCCCTCTCATACTGAGAGAAGACCCGTGCTCAGCAGTGGGACAGTTAATGGGTTGATGATGATGATGATTAGAAGTATGATATCAACAAAATGGCATTAATTTTGTTGATTTACAATTAAATTCCAGATCAACCATAAGTTTCAGTAGCCTTAAATTTCTGGGTTCGATACCCACTACTTGGCAAACGCAGCGTACCCTTATCGATTGTTCAGCGCAGGTATTAGCTACCAGTTCTTTCATTCATTCTCTTCATATTATTCTCACCATAACGTCATTATATTTATTTGTTACAATGAAATTTAAAACTAACACTTTTATTATTTTTATTTCAGATTAACCTGAAACAGTACGAACGCCCAGAAACGAGGTGACAGATGACAGAAAAACGTTGGGAGCGAATTCTGCGCAACAAGGTCACCTCTTAATTAATCAGTACAAGGTAGGAGTAGGGAGTATGATATAACACTATAATCTAGAATGTAAGAGCTGTAATTCATATAAATAAATTAATTTTTTTATTATGATACTAAAACTTATGAGAACCAAGAATGTGTAACAATCTCTTCATATTATTATATTCTATTTGATCGATGTGTTGTTTATAATTATTGATAATTAATAGGTAATATTTGCTTCTAAACATAATTCTTAAACTTTATCTTAACTTATGCATACTTCTAACTGATTTTATATCAGAAATAGGTCTATGTCTTCCATGTCTGTGGGTGTGGTTAAAGTTGCCACTCTTGCGGAGAGTAGTTTTTAGTTAATGCTATTTTGATGGATAGTATTTCTTTTAAAGCCCTAAGCGATGCTATCCTCAGTTGGTATTGACGCTTTGCTTCTTCAATTTGGATTAACTCCATTATAAATGTTCTTCGTAATATGTAAAGGTTTTTATCTCGTTTTATAGTGTTAACGGCACTATCGGAATTTTGATCACGTATCAAATGCAGTGTGGTATTATTATAACTTCTTCCCTCTTTCCATCTTTTGGGAACAATAAAGTATAAATTTGATATTTAAATGTATTTTTTCATGAAAAGACGATAGTGAGTTTTCGTAGGCTAGAATAAAAATTGAACAATATTTATTCTAAGTATATTTAGTAGTATTTGTAAGAGGTTAGTTCGCGTTTTTTTTCTTCTTTTCTATTGAAATTATCTTTTAGATATCTTTATATTGCAAAGTCTTTATGTAACTTCACAGATTTTTATTGTGTAGGTTGAATTGCTTGGAAAGTTTTACCTTAATCCTGGTGCTGATAATGTGATGGCTTTGCAAACACGACTGTTGTATTCAAATTAATAACCGTAGTATACTGCGACTTATAATGAAGCTATAGCCGTTTAAAGTAAATTACTATGGTTATGTGATTTTTGACAATATGACGCCTTTTTCGCGTAGATACGGCTAGGAACTAGGAATGGGGTGAGATATTGGACTTGATAGGATAATGTAAATTACGATTTAGATTATGTTACGTCAAGTCGAGTACCAGGTATTTGTATTTAAAGTATGATAGGGGTTTATGAATGAATTTCATTAAGTTAATGTCAGTTTTTTAATTTTTTACATATTTATTTATTATATTCACCTGAATCGACGTGAAATATAAAATAATATTATTTTCAAATGCTTCTTATCTTTATGATTATTATGCATTTTATCAATGTAATGTTATACTTAATGATAAGATAATTATTAATAGGTACATAATAACTTTATTAAATACTAGCTTCCCGCCAGCGGCTTCGCCCGCGTAGTCTTATAATTTTTTCCCCGTTTTTGCTACATTTTTCATTACTACTCCGCTCCTATTAGTCGTAGCGTGATGATATATAGCCTATGTTACTCGGGGATAATGTAGCTTTCCAAAGGTGAAAGAATTTTTGAAATCGGTCCAGTAGTTTCGGAGCCTATTCATTACAAACAAACAAACAAACAAACAAACAAATCTTTCCTCTTTATAATATTAGTATAGATAATATAATAGTATAGAAGTATAGATTTAATCATGAATAATCTAAACTAATAAGTAAATATAACATAACACCCCGCCTGTATACCCTGAAGGGCTGGCAGAGGTTTAGTAATGTACACCCATATTTTGCCTTCATGTTTAGGTCCCATGTCATAGAGGGCGAGCCCATTGCCATCAACCGAGCACAAATACATCCAAAAACACTGGTCGACCCGCGATTCGAACCCAGAACCTCTAAACTAGCAGTCGCACTTGGGACCACTAGACCAACGAGGCTACGTTATCCAAAACGTAGCCCGGTAAAGTTGAAGAAATTTTTCACTTTTAAATGTAATAATACATAGAAAACTATATTTTTCCATAAAACAATAAAAAGAACATAAAAAATATAAAAATAATAATAAGGATAAATTAGTACCTACTCAAAATTTATATGTTGGTATGTGCTTTTGCACATCAAGCCGCTAAATCAAGTAAAAGTGCCCAAAAGGTGCCAATGAAATAAAAAAAACATTATCTAACCTCATTTCAATCATTATTTGGAGTTAAGCGCGACCCATCAATTTCTGGTACCTTCAGATTGTTGTCGTATTCAGGCTGACTTCATAAGTAGTGTTGTTCTGAAATTCTTCTATTGTCTCCTTTCATGGTTTTTGTCTGATTCAATAAGTATATTTTTTTTCTAAATTATACTAAACTAAACCTTTGTTCGCGTGGAACTGCTTTTTATTAACCTCATTCATGATCATGATAACAGATAGATAGTGGTTTCGTCTACATCGAATAGAATTAACTAATGTAGGTAATAATAATTAATTAAATTAACACTCTAGGTTAAATTGGTCATTCATCCTAATATTAAAAGATTTTAATGTAATGAAAACATTAAATAATAATAAATTGCAAGATAATATTACTACATAAAGTGTGATTGATAAACACAGCTTAGTGCGGGTGATTTACTGTATTTTTTTAAATCCAACAATTATTAATTAATTTATTAATTTAATTGTTACTTTATAATGAAAAGAATAGTATTCAAAATGGTATACCTGAAACCTACCTGGTTAAATGTTACGGTATAAAATAAAAACGTTTATTTGTTTGTATTTTTTAAATATTTATTATTTTTGTTTTAAAATACATTCTTGTAAAGTATTGTTTGCCTTACCTTCAGCGCGTACATAAATGTATATAAATATCATATTTGAAATTAATAACAATAGAAAGGATTAAAGGTATTCTAAACAAACTGCTACTCCGCGTACCTATATTCACCAAATACCTCGCTAGTCTAGTAACGTTAGGAGCTAAAGGCGTACTAATAATGTACCTACTATTCTCCAGTATTGATCCATGTTATTGTCATAAACTCGTAAACTTATAAGAATATAACCTGTTTATGACATAATCCAAAAACCTAGTGACTCTTTGCAATTCAACCAACAACCTCGAAAAAATTAAAAGCAGCATAAAAGCTTATTGGAATACTATAAAGTCAATCCTTATATTTTTCTCAATTGCCTACTCATCCTTGTTTTGGAAAAAAATATTATATTCCCCTCAATTTTTGAACTATAGATATTCAAGGTAGATATTCTTTTTTTTATTTGTATATTTTGTTAAGAATCAATCGCTTTTTTGCCATAAACATTATTTTTATATAATGCATTCTTTTAAATCTTCCTTTTGATATTATTCATGGTGGTAAAATCATATATTTAAATAAGTTTTAAATCAATTCATATTTTTTAATTAACATACAATTTTTTAAAAGCCCTAAACATAAAAATATTTTTTAGATTTTTTGATGACATTTTCTAGTTTTGTGTGAATGAATGAAATAATTTAATAGTTATTGATGAAGTCGGAGTTAGCATTATGAAATTGTATTCTAGTGTAGATTATAATTATTTCTAGTTCTGTCGCCAAACATTGACCTACATATTTATAGTCTGTGTACTTGAAATTAGGATAAAAGAAATATAAAAGTCTAAACTCATTGAGAGAAGTCTAGTATACATCACTCTTATCAAATCCAAGCCATTCCGTAGTTGTGAATAATAATTATTGAAGTAAATACATTCGATTTATAAGCACTAGGTAGTAATAATATTATATACGTAGATTTATATATTGAAATATACATGGCAGGCACTATTCATATAATATAATATACTAATATAATCACTAAGTCCCCCCGTAGGTATATACTGCATATTTATGCACTCGTAAAATTTAAAACCACGCATTATTAAATTCATTAATCTATATATACATATATATATGTGACCACTACTTACTATTTACTACTAAGTAGGTATAATGAAAAAATCTTCGTCTCTAAGTTAGTTAGGAAGGCAGGTTTAAATCTCAAGTTTAACTTTAGGTAATCTTTAACTTGATAGTTAATAACTTATACTATTAATAATATAGTTAACTTTATGTGTATATTTCTTCTATTTGGTAATATATTGTATTTTTATTGAGCTTCATTGGATCTCATAATAATAAAGTGTATCGTCGATGCACATTTTCTTAATATTATGAAGTATAGTTATAGTTATATGTATGTAATACTTGTGGACATAATATTAAGGCGCAACCATTGGTCTGGAGAACCCTCGACTTCCAGTACTCAGAACTCATGTATTATGATGAAAATTAGGAAGGTAGCCTCAATGAGAAACACCATATTCGATAGCTAAAGCGGCTGAAACCGGAATACATTTATAACCGGAATACCTATTATTTATAACCTAACTTTCCGCCAGCGGCTTCGCCCGCGTGGTCTTGATAAAATTTTTCTTCCGTTTTTTTCATTTACCTTGTCTTGATCTTGATAACATTTTTCATTGCTACTCCGATCCGTTGTAGCGTGTTGGTTTATAGCCTTCCCTGATAAATGGGCTATCTAAGACTAAAAGAATTTTTCAAATCGGTCCAGTAGTTTCGGAGCCTATTCAATTGAAACAAACCATCAAATCTTTCCTCTTTATAGTATTAGTATAGATTATTATTATTATTACTATAGTATATGTAGAAGTATAAATATACCTAGACTTGAAGTGACATTGACTGCTGGATATATGGTGTCTATAACTTGTTAAATAAGTTTTTTAATGGACATCACGTAATGATCAAACATTTCGATTATATTAATTTTTGTTAATATAATCGAAATGTAAAAAAAAAATAACCACTTAAACAGGATTTATAATTTGCAATTTTGCAACTTCAAGTGCACAGTTTTTAAAACCAAATTTCAGTAATAGCCGATTAGGAAACTACAATTTATGTGTAGAAGTAAAAAAAAGTTGGTGTGCATTTGGAGAAAAGCTTTACTTAGATAAGTAAGAGGATTTAATCCCGAGTAGTTTAGTTTTAAAGTAGGTATAAAATAATTATAAAATAATTATAAATAACTTTACAGAGCTGTGAATGGATAAGTGTATGCTATATAATCTTTTCGGGCTGCAAGCACAGAAAGTCTTGATTAATTAAAAATAACTATTAATTAATCTTATTAGGTAAAAATATGTCTATCTAATAATGCACTTAAAAACTAAGGACTTTAGATTGAGGACTTTTGATCATGCAATAGGCTATCCAGTCAACTTTAAAGCTTAAAATTTTGATGTAGCGAAGTTGTCCTTTTGACCAAATCGTGTAAGTGTTGCTCTTCACTGAATTACCCTAAGCATTAATATAGTTATTGAAATACCTACTACATTATATTCCAATATGTCTGCACTTTCCAAAGCCACATTATTTTGTCTGCTTCATCCATTTATATATTTCGTTCTCATCAACAGATTCTACACTGTAAGTGTAAAACCTTGTGTCTTACAGAGTAAAAATAACCATACATGTGAATCCAATCTGACATTTTATGGATACAACTTTATTTTTATTTATTTTTTATACCATCACGCCTGTATTCCCCGAAGGGGTAGGGAGAGGCGTACTAATGTACCCCACATTTCGCCGGTATGTTTAAGTCCCATGTAATAAGGGCGAGCCTATTGCCATCAATCGGGCACAAATACAGACTCTGAGCTGCTCAGCTGCTTCACAGAATTTCTCAGTAAAACCTAACAACACTGCTCGAACCCAGGGGGGCTAGACAAGTTGCATTTTGACATTCGAATTGACAAACAAAATTTATGGAAATTGCTCAAGCTTTCGACAAATCGAGCTGTCATTAATGTCATTTACATACATTTTGTTTGTCGATTCGAATGTCAAAATGCAACTTGTCTAGCCCCCCAGGATAGCAATCGCGCTTGGGACCACTAGACCAATGAGGCAGACGATAATGTCAGTGCAAAAACTACAGCAATAGACAATATTCTATTCTTTTATATGCTACAACTGCAATTGTTATCGTACTGTGTTTTTCTTTTTCATAATGTTGATTTGAACTTTTTTATTACTTCAGTTAACTTGCGTTATTCTGGTCTTCACAATCCCCTTAGAATTTACATCTAATTGTAAAGTTTAAATGTCAGTTAAAATTAATAGCTATTCAATGTTTCCCAAGTATATTGAAATACTAATGAAAAGAAAATTATGCTCAAACAAATTATACAACATCTATTTTGGCGTACTTCAGCTTTTTTCTTTAAATACTGGCGTACCTAGGTATCTTTATATATAAAATAATGAATAAGTTTCCTACCCACTTTTTACTTCCTTATGAATTGATTTATATCAAGTCCCTTTTTGTGAATACACCCTTGGACGAACCTTCCTACCAAATTTCAACTTTGTAAGACATAATTTCTGAGATTTAATTGTTGTGAAATGGTTTGGTTGGTTCCTCTCATGCTACCGCTACAGTTGATCCTTTGTCATGTAACTGTGCATGAGAGTGGGGTGCAAGGGGAAAGCGGGCGACATCTAGTTTTCCCAAAAGTCAACCTCACCTGCGCGCGGTGCGCCCCGCCACAGACTGACGAGGCTCTGACGACCGACAGATGGCGGTATATCCATAAAATCAGTCAGCACTATCATCCCGACCGATCACCAAGTACTGTGTTTGCTTCAAAGCAAAACTGTACTTGGTCGGTACTGTTCTTGGTCATCGGTAGCTGGCTCATCTGAAACTAAGCCACCACCTTTTAAGGCTTGTTTCCCAAAGGTCTACATTGCTACCTGAGTAGGCCGCATCAAATGCCGGAACATGACATCATCCCTATTTACCAGATATCTTTTGATATCTTCATGTTTTGCTATCGTATTTTATCAGCTTCTTACATTTGTCCCAATTTATTTGGGGTCGGCGCAGCTTATCCTTTTTTCCATTCATCCCTGCTCATTCAATCCCTTTTCAATCCATCCATACTTTATTTGGTTTTCCTCTATCCCCTCATCCCTCGTCACATGCGTTTCATCCCTCCTGATTACGTGCCCATACCAAGACAAACGATTCCCCTTCAACTTATCCGCCACTGGCGCCACTTTCGAACTATAACTATATACAATAGGTATCTACTGTCTTCATTTATTATTGTGTTCTCTGTTTAACAACTGAATACTCGTATTTTTGGGGGTTTACCGGCAGCATGCAATTTATTGTCCTCATCTATTTTAAACCGTAAGGTTTTTTTAACTTATTTAATTTCAGTGTTATTATTTTTTAATACCATAGATTCGCGTTACATAATTTTATGGGTTTTGTCTTTTGCTTTTATAGTTTTTAGTTTATAAATCATACCATATTCATGTGAATTCTGTTCGTCTTCCTATTTCTCCCTGGTATAGAGTAAAGCAACAGTGTGAGCTGTTGCGTTATTCTAGTTACTAATATTTCAAAGTACACAGCCTTGCGGAAAAGTACCAATATTGGCCATGCTTCCGTGTTTTAATGTTTGCCAATTACTAATCACGCACAAGTGAAATTTCTATTTCACTTCGTATATAAATATGACGTGAAATGTTGATTTTACATTTTAAGTAAAGCAGACTTAGAATAATAACCAACTGCGCTGTTTCTAAATATGGATTTTGTTCTGCTATAAATTACATTTGTGCTATTCTTCAATACATGTCACGCATTACATTTTTGATTTTAGTTTCTTTATTTTTATTTAAAAGGGGTGTAAGGGGGAAACGTGAGATATCTAGTTTCTTCAATGGCCATCCTCTCCTGCTCGTGGTGCATCCTGCTGCAAACTGACGAGGCTCTGGCGTCAAAAATTTAATTCCACAACAATTATAATAATAGTTTCATTTGACTGTTTTTTGTCAAAAGATAACATTTTCCTAGTTTTATATTTTGAACAAAAAATTAGCAAATCAAATCAGCAATATGGCAAAATAAGTAAATGAATGAAAAAAAAAAACACGCAACAGATGAGAAATCAATCAGTGTTGATGTAACTTTGTCATAGCAATGTACAATCAAAAAATGTTCTTTCAAAAAGCCCTCTGCGACAGTTCTTTGTAAATTTTTGTAATTTTAGTATTCGAAATACGTAAATGTATGCCAGCCCTTAAGTATTCCGCCGGTGGCGACAGCAGCGTCACCGGCGTGGGAGGGCTGGAGCTGCTGATCACGAAGCTAGCAGCTTACATAAACTTCGTGATTTATTTGTTTTTTGTTTGCTTGTATTTGTTGCTAAGTTTTGTAGACTCATTAGCAATAATATTATTAGTCTTTACTTTGATAGGACAACATTTACACCAGTGGCTACACTGATTAATTTGTTAATATTTTTTGTAATTTTTAATTTGCTGTTAATCTTCCCTGTGCCATATTTTATGAAATGATATTGTTGAATTAATATTTTCATTAATTTACTTATTTTGCCTTAACGCTGATTTGATTTGCAATTTTTTTTATGGAAAAATCAAAATTCGGAAATGTTACCTTTTGTCGAAAGCCAGTCAAATGAAACTATTTTTTACAGATTCTATCGCGTTATACTGCTATTGAACCCAGTTTTTAATACTTGTATCATCACAAAGCTCAAGATCTATCCAACCATGATGTCATAGACAACTTCAGAATTTAATATTATATCTATATTATGTGATAAAATCCGTAAGAAGTAATTCAATTTTAGTAAACGTTAGAAATGATTGAGAATGAGTAAAAAAAATTACGGTTTGCTCGGGTTAATGTATGGTTTACAGTTCCTATCGACGAACTAAAGTCGAAAATCCAATGAATCACGAAGTTCCTTTAAGATATTATCTTCTTGATCAGCAGCTCCAGCATTCTCATGCCGCTGACGCAGCTGCCGCCACCGGCGAAATGCTTATGGACTGATATAAATTTTTGACCAATTAAGAATACTAAAAAAATCTAAAATGCCTAAAAATTCAGTTGTGTTACAAAATACTTAAATTTTCAAAGTACAAAGAACTCGCACAGGGTGCTTTCTGATTGAAAATGATTGATTATTGAAATTTATTGATAGGTAGTAAAGAATTCTTGTATAGCCAAACAAGTCCAGAGCTGTTATATTGTCCAAGTTTGGCAATGGACTGGTTTTCAATGAACTCGGATGGATGGATGGATGGATGGATCACAATATCGGTTTGTTTTCTAGGAAAACCTTAGATGACACCCAAGACATATTTCTTGTTGTACAAGAGAAATGTACTGGGCATTGCCTAATTTGTTCCTAGAAAACAAACGGATGTTGTCCTCCATCTATCTAATGTCGATACCCACAACATCTAGCTTGTACTAACAAGCCCAATATCTTGGGTATCGTCTAAGGTATTGCTAAAATCATCTATCCATCCATCCGTGATCATTGAGAACAAGTCCGTAGCTAAACCTGGATAATATAACAACAATGGACTTGTTTAGCTTTATAATAATTCTTTACTACTTAACAATCATTTTCAATAATCAGATATTTTCAATTAAAAAGCACCCTGTGACAGTTCTTTCTACTTTATAAATTCAAGTAGTTTTTATCACAACTGAATTTTTAGGCATTTTGGATTATTTTTGTATTCTAAATTCGTCAAAAATTTATACCAGGCCATAAGCAATTGGCCAGTGGCACCAGCAGTGTCAGCGGCGTGGGAGGGCAGGAGCTGTTGATCACGAAAATAATAGCTTGAAGAAACTTCGTGATTCTGTTGGTTTTACGATTTTAGTCCGTCGATGTGGACAGTGAACCGTAGATTCACGCGAGCAAAACCGTTATTTATTTATTGATTCCTATTCATTTCTAACACTTACTAAAACAAAATTACTTCTTAAGGATTTTATCGCTTTACATAGATATAATAGTACATTTTGTTGTTTCCCATCGCATCAAGGTTGGACAGATGTTGGGCTTCTTGATGTTATAAGTATGAAAAGCTGGGCTTTAATACAGTATAATGCGATAGAACCAGTAAAAAGTAGTTTATTTGACTGGCTTTTGTCACAACATTTCCAATTATTATTGTTTTGATAAAAAAAATAGCAAAAATAATCAGCAGTATGGCAAATTAAGCAAATTAATGAAGAAATAAATTTGAACACTTCCATTCCATTATAATTTAGCATAGATAAGGTTTAGAACAAATTAAAAAATATTAACAAATCAATCAGTTTAACCACTGGTGTAACCGGTGTCAAAGCATACCTAAATATCTAAATATTTTGTTCTGCTATAAATTATATTTCTTTCGTCCTACTTCACTGTGCTATTCTTCAATACATGTCACGCATTACATTTTTGATTTTAGTTTCTTTATTTTTATTTAAAAGGGGTGTAAGGGGGAATCGTGAGATATCTAGTTTCTTCTATGGCCATCCTCTCCTGCTCGTGGTGCATCCTGCTGCAAACTGACGAGGCTCTGGCGTCAAAAATTTAATTCCACAACAATTATAATAATAATAGTTTCATTTGACTGTTTTTTGTCAAAAGATAACATTTTCCTAGTTTTATATTTTGAACACATGAAACATTAGCAAATCAAATCAGCAATATGGCAAAATAAGTAAATGAATGAAAAAAAACATGCAACAGATGAGAAATCAATCAGTGTTGATGTAACTTTGTCATAGCAATGTACAATCAAAAATGTTCTTTCAAAAAGCCCTCTGCGACAGTTCTTTGTAAATTTTTGTAATTTTAGTATTCTAAATACGTAAATGTGTGCCAGCCCTTAAGTATTCCGCCGGTGACGGCAGCAGCGTCACCGGCGTGGGAGGGCTGGAGCTGCTGATCACGAAGCTAGCAGCTTACATAAACTTCGTGATTTATTTGTTTTTTGTTTGCTTGTATTTGTTGCTAAGTTTTGTAGACTCATTAGCAATAATATTATTAGTCTTTACTTTGATAGGACAACATTTACACCAGTGGCTACACTGACTGTAATTTTTAATTTGCTGTTAATCTTCCCTGTGCCATATTTTATGAAATGATATTGTTGAATTAATATTTTCTATAATTTACTTATTTTGCCTTAACGCTGATTTGATTTGCAATTTTGTTTATGGAAAAATCAAAATTCGGAAATGTTACCTTTTGTCGAAAGCCAGTCAAATGAAACTATTTTTTACAGATTCTATCGCGTTATACTGCTATTGAACCCAGTTTTTAATACTTGTATCATCACGAAGCTCAAGATCTATCCAACCACGATGTCATAGACAACTTCAGAATTTAATATTATATCAATATAATGTGATAAAATCCGTAAGAAGTAATTCAATTTTAGTAAGCGTTAGAAATGATTGAGAATTAGTAAAAAAAATACGGTTTGCTCGCGTTAATGTATGGTTTACAGTTCCTATCGACGAACTAAAGTCGAAAATCCAATGAATCACGAAGTTCCTTTAAGATATTATCTTCTTGATCAGCAGCTCCAGCATTCTCATGCCGCTGACGCAGCTGCCGCCACCGGCGAAATGCTTATGGACTGATATAAATTTTTGACCAATTAAGAATACTAAAAAAATCTAAAATGCCTAAAAATTCAGTTGTGTTACAAAATACTTAAATTTTCAAAGTACAAAGAACTCGCACAGGGTGCTTTCTGATTGAAAATGATTGATTATTGAAATTTATTGATAGGTAGTAAAGAATTCTTGTATAGCCAAACAAGTCCAGAGCTGTTATATTGTCCAAGTTTGGCAATGGACTGGTTTTCAATGAACTCGGATGGATGGATGGATGGATGGATCACAATATCGGTTTGTTTTCTAGGAAAACCTTAGATGACACCCAAGACATATTTCTTGTTGTACAAGAGAAATGTACTGGGCATTGCCTAATTTGTTCCTAGAAAACAAACGGATGTTGTCCTCCATCTATCTAATGTCGATACCCACAACATCTAGCTTGTACTAACAAGCCCAATATCTTGGGTATCGTCTAAGGTATTGCTAAAATCATCTATCCATCCATCCGTGATCATTGAGAACAAGTCCGTAGCTAAACCTGGATAATATAACAACAATGGACTTGTTTAGCTTTATAATAATTCTTTACTACTTAACAATCATTTTCAATAATCAGATATTTTCAATTAAAAAGCACCCTGTGACAGTTCTTTCTACTTTATAAATTCAAGTAGTTTTTATCACAACTGAATTTTTAGGCATTTTGGATTATTTTTGTATTCTAAATTCGTCAAAAATTTATACCAGGCCATAAGCAATTGGCCAGTGGCACCAGCAGTGTCAGCGGCGTGGGAGGGCAGGAGCTGTTGATCACGAAAATAATAGCTTGAAGAAACTTCGTGATTCTGTTGGTTTTACGATTTTAGTCCGTCGATGTGGACAGTGATCCGTAGATTCACGCGAGCAAAACCGTTATTTATTTATTGATTCCTATTCATTTCTAACACTTACTAAAACAAAATTACTTCTTAAGGATTTTATCGCTTTACATAGATATAATAGTACATTTTGTTGTTTCCTATCGCATCAAGGTTGGACAGATGTTGGGCTTCTTGATGTTATAAGTATGAAAAGCTGGGCTTTAATACAGTATAATGCGATAGAACCAGTAAAAAGTAGTTTATTTGACTGGCTTTTGTCAACAGATAACATTTCCAATTATTATGGTTTTGATAAAAAAAATAGCAAAAATAATCAGCAGTATGGCAAATTAAGCAAATTAATGAAGAAATAAATTTGAACACTTCCATTCCATTATAATTTAGCATAGAGAAGGTTTAGAACAAATTAAAACATATTAACAAATCAATCAGTTTAACCACTGGTGTAACCGGTGTCAAAGCATACCTAAATATCTAAATATTTTGTTCTGCTATAAATTACATTTCTTTCATCCTACTTCACTGTGCTATTCTTCAATACATGTCACGCATTATATTTTTGATTTTAGTTTCTTTATTTTTATTTAAAAGGGGTGTAAGGGGGAAACGTGAGATATCTAGTTTCTTCAATGGCCATCCTCTCCTGCTCGTGGTGCATCCTGCTGCAAACTGACGAGGCTCTGGCGTCAAAAATTTAATTCCACAACAATTATAATAATAATAGTTTCATTTGACTGTTTTTTGTCAAAAGATAACATTTTCCTAGTTTTATATTTTGAACAAAAAATTAGAAAATCAAATCAGCAATATGGCAAAATAAGTAAATGAATGAAAAAAAAAACATGCAACAGATGAGAAATCAATCAGTGTTGATGTAACTTTGTCATAGCAATGTACAATCAAAAATGTTCTTTCAAAAAGCCCACTGCAACAGTTCTTTGTACTTTGTAAATTTTTGTAATTTTAGTATTCTAAATTCGTAAATGTATGCCAGCCCTTAAGTATTCCGCCGGTGGCGACAGCAGCGTCACCGGCGTGGGAGGGCTGGAGCTGCTGATCACGAAGCTAGCAGCTTACATAAACTTCGTGATTTATTTGTTTTTTGTTTGCTTGTATTTGTTGCTAAGTTTTGTAGACTCATTAGCAATAATATTATTAGTCCTTACTTTGATAGGACAACATTTACACCAGTGGCTACACTGACTGTAATTTTTAATTTGCTGTTAATCTTCCCTGTGCCATATTTTATGAAATGATATTGTTGAATTAATATTTTCTATAATTTACTTATTTTGCCTTAACGCTGATTTGATTTGCAATTTTGTTTATGGAAAAATCAAAATTCGGAAATGTTACCTTTTGTCGAAAGCCAGTCAAATGAAACTATTTTTTACAGATTCTATCGCGTTATACTGCTATTGAACCCAGTTTTTAATACTTGTATCATCAGGAAGCTCAAGATCTATCCAACCATGACGTCATAGACAACTTCAGAATTTAATATGATATCTATAAAATGCGATAAAAGCTATAAGAAGTAATTTAATTTTAGTAAGTGTTAGAAATGATTGAGAATTAGTAAAAAAAATACGGTTTGCTCGCGTTAATGTATGGTTTACAGTTCCTATCGACGAACTAAAGTCGAAAATCCAATGAATCACGAAGTTCCTTTAAGATATTATCCTCTTGATCAGCAGCTCCAGCATTCTCATGCCGCTGACGCAGCTGCCGCCACCGGCGAAATGCTTATGGACTGATATAAATTTTTGACCAATTAAGAATACAAAAAAAATCTAAAATGCCTAAAAATTCAGTTGTGTTATAAAATACTTGAATTAACAAAGTACATAGAACTCGCACAGAGTGCTTTCTGATTGAAAATGATTGATTATTGAAATTTATTGATAGGTAGTAAAGAATTCTTGTATAGCCAAACAAGTCCAGAGCTGTTATATTGTCCAAGTTTGGCAATGGACTGGTTTTCAATGAACTCGGATGGATGGATGGATGGATGGATCACAATATCGGTTTGTTTTCTAGGAAAACCTTAGATGACACCCAAGACATATTTCTTGTTGTACAAGAGAAATGTACTGGGCATTGCCTAATTTGTTCCTAGAAAACAAACGGATGTTGTCCTCCATCTATCTAATGTCGATACCCACAACATCTAGCTTGTATGCATTTATTTGCATCTAGCTTGTACAAGCCCAATATCTTGGGTATCGTCTAAGGTATTGCTAAAATCATCTATCCATCCATCCGTGATCATTAAGAACAAGTCCGTAGCTAAACCTGGATAATATAACAACAATGGACTTGTTTAGCTTTATAATAATTCTTTACTACTTAACAATCATTTTCAATAATCAGATATTTTCAATTAAAAAGCACCCTGTGACAGTTCTTTCTACTTTATAAATTCAAGTAGTTTTTATCACAACTGAATTTTTAGGCATTTTGGATTATTTTAGTATTCTAAATTCGTCAAAAATTTATACCAGGCCATAAGCAATTGGCCAGTGGCACCAGCAGTGTCAGCGGCGTGGGAGGGCAGGAGCTGTTGATCACGAAAATAATAGCTTGAAGAAACTTCGTGATTCTTTTGGTTTTACGATTTTAGTCCGTCGATGTGGACAGTGATCCGTAGATTCACGCGAGCAAAACCGTTATTTATTTATTGATTCCTATTCATTTCTAACACTTACTAAAACAAAATTACTTCTTAAGGATTTTAACGCTTTACATAGATATAATAGTACATTTTCTTGTTTCCTATCGCGTCAAGGTTGGACAGATGTTGGGCTTCTTGATGTTATAAGTATGAAAAGCTGGGCTTTAATACAGTATAATGCGATAGAACCAGTAAAAAGTAGTTTATTTGACTGGCTTTTGTCAACAGATAACATTTCCAATTATTATGGTTTTGATAAAAAAAATAGCAAAAATAATCAGCAGTATGGCTGATTAAGCAAATTAATGAAGAAATAAATTTGAATACGTCCATTCCATTATAATTCAGCACAGGGAAGGTATAGAAAAAATTAAAAAATATAAAACTATTAACAAATCAATCAGCTTAACCACTGGTGTAACCGGTTTCAAAGCATAGTAAAAACAAATAATATTGTCAATGATCTTGTAAATCGGATCAATTAATGACGATCTCTGTTTCACAAACGTAGGAAATAAATCATAAAAAGATTTTCAATTTTCAATTTATTAGATAAAAGTCACTTTATTAGAAACACGTCCTACAGTTTACAATATACTCGTAATAATGTTATCATAGTTTCAATTTCAAATTTCAGCAAACACATTCCTGATTCATTGTACGTGTAAATTTGAATTAATTTTTATAAATTGTGTACTAATGGCCAAACTAGCCGAGAACACAATTTATGCATAATTTAATCAAGCAATTTCACCTACCTGCTGAGGCAGTCTGCTCTCTCACTTTCAGAGAACTTGATTCCACAGGCATTGTAACCCATTGATCCCTTCGGGGTGATCGTGGAACCTTGGACAAAGTAATTCGGTTGAGGCCTCACTTAGGCCGGATTCATCACCTCTTACAATTCACTTTCCCGGTGGTGGGGGCAGGATCGTATTTTGCTCCGTCCCCCCACGGGGGAGTAATAGTAGAGTGAAGAGATTTTGTATTTTTGGCTTCAATATTATCACGCGTTTTTATTTTCAATAAAGATATCAAAAACTCACATAAACCATTAGCACAGCACCTGTAACTAATTCACCGACCATCAAGGTCAATCTATTTTCTATTAAATCTAGCACATTACTTTTGGTTTCAAATCTACCTTTATTTTGGTCAGAGGATCGGTATTGCCATACAACGTGGCAATGCAGCCAGCCTTCTGGGTACCCTTTTAGATGATAGCGATGCGGAGGAGCTTTTTGATGCATTATTGTAAGTTATTTTTTCCCCCTTTAAATAGTTGTTTTATTTTGCAAAGATTTAGAAACAGATTATTAGATTTTATTATTTATAATCTTTCATATCACAGTATAATTGTTTGAAATTTGAATTATATTTACTCTTATTATTCACCAGTCCTACAGTTCCGTGCCGGTGTCGGCAGCAGCGTCACCGGCGGTGTAGGATGAGTACTGCTGATCACCAAGACTCTGTCCTTGGTGATATTTTGGTTTCTGTCTTATGCTCTTCTTTCTGTATTATCTATCAGGACTAAGAAGGTAGTGAAATTATAAAATTTATAAGGATTGCTCAAGCAATCGAAATAAAGATTATAACTCCACTACCGCTTAATACGAGAGATGGGATTATTTTACTACCTAAGTTTTTCTATGATTAGCTTAAATTATCAGAGGCCTTGTATCTTTTAAGAAACGGTTCATACACGAACCAAGATTTGCCCCACGATCACTCTTCCCGCCGTGGGTATTGTAAAACGAACGGGAACTGACAGGTGGATAAAACAGAATCCATCTGTTGACTGATAACATCTCAGTATTTAGTCCCTCTTCAGCTTAGTGCTGCACTGACTTGTGGGATTAGATCCAGATTCACCAACGGACATGCTCTGTTACAATAAAGAGATCATCAAGCCACCACGTGGATAGCTTAGCACTAAAGAGCAGGCCCGCGTCTAACACCCAATATGTTATACACAACCACACAACGCTGTGGCGTGAGTAGGCATGCTCTAGATTGCCGTGTTTATATTCACTGGAGCTTGATGGTTATTACATTTTGCTTGAGCATCGATTATTATTTGCCCTTAGTTGCATGGAAGCCACATATTCGTGGCTCCCGTTTTTGATAAGATCTGAGGAAACAGATCTTGTCGTGAGAAGTTGAGATTTACCTCTGCGTAATAACTTGAACCGGGGGATGGTGCGCGAAGTCACCCTGGTTTCCATCACACCTGGACGTTTTAATAAGTTGTTTATTGTTTGTAATTTGAAGCGTAAGAAGCAGCGAAACCTACCGTAGGTAAATGCTGTCATGCCTCTGAAGTAGTTGATAAGAGCTTTGTTTGCTTACTTCTGACGTCCAAAAGCTAATACTTTGATTTTGAATATCATCATTTAATAGATAAAAATGTTATTCTAAAAACCAATTTGATCGTTTTTTTTATTAAGTATGTTCATAAATTGTGTCGGATCTTTATTGCATATTTACTTTTCAACTGTAACTGGAAGTTAAATGTCTTGATGAGCGGGACATTGGACCTGTTGGACGTGCAGGAGAATACAAATGGAGCTTAAAATAATATTGTTAATGCTGTGGGCTTTCATAACATCTCATCGTCCCAAATACTAAGGTACACGAGATTAATTCTGATAACAGACGGTTTTTTGTATCACTGTTTGGGCCCATGTCTAACATTGGACATTTGGGATATTATGAACGACTGCTCAACGAGCCACTAAAATAGCTTGCTCTTTCTTAACATCTCGTTGATATACTGTTGCTTGTCAAAGATCTTGCTAATTACCAAGCTATCTCGTGGATCAAAGAGACCCACAGTGTGGTAGGAACTTTATACTTACCAGTCCTACAGTTCCGTGCCGGTGTCGGGCAGCAGCGTCACTGGCGGTGTAGGATGAGTACTGCTGATCACCAAGACTCTGTCCTTGGTGATATTTTGGTTTCTGTCTTATGCTCTTCTTTCTATTTTATCCATCAGGACTAAGAGGGTAGTGAAATTATTATATTTATCCAGATTGCTCAGGCAATTGGAATAAAAAATATATTTCACTACCGCTTATTACGAGAGACGGGGACTATATTATAATTTAGGTTTTCTATAATAGCCTTCAGGAAATCTCACATTATTATAATGGCGGACTCTTTACTTCTCTATATGTTTCTGTTTGTACCAGTTCTTTATTTTTCAATTTTACAGTTTCACACCGAAAAAAATAAATTATATTTGTTTCAAAAGGCTACTAAAATATTTGGATTATTTTCCAGTCCTACTGTTTCATGCCGGTGTCGGCAGCAGCGTCACCGGCGGTGTAGGATGAGTACTGCTGATCACCAAGACTCTGTCCTTGGTGATATTTTTGTTTCTGTCTTATGCTCTTCTTTCTGTTTTATCCATCAGGACTAAGAGGGTAGTGAAATTATAATATTTATCCGGATTGCACAGGCAATCGTAATAAAAAATATTATTTCACTACCGCTTACACGAGAGATGGGATTATCTTTTAACCTAGGTTTATCTTAGACCAGCTTATATTACCAGAGACCTTGTGTCTGTTCATACACGAACCGGGTTTTGCCCCACGATCACTCTTCCCGCCGTGGGTATTGTAAAACGAACGGGAACTGACAGGTGGATAAAACAGAATCCATCTGTTGACTGATAACATCTCAGTATTTAGTCCCTCTTCAGCTTAGTGCTGAACTGACTTGTGGGATTAGATCCAGATTCACCAACGGACATGCTCTGTTACAATAAAGAGATCATCAAGCCACCACGTGGATAGCTTAGCACTAAAGAGCAGGCCCGCGTCTAACACCCAATATGTTATACACAACCACACAACGCTGTGGCGTGAGTAGGCATGCTCTAGATTGCCGTGTTTATATTCACTGGAGCTTGATGGTTATTACATTTTGCTTGAGCATCGATTATTATTTGCCCTTAGTTGCATGGAAGCCACATATTCGTGGCTCCCGTTTTTGATAAGATCTGAGGAAACAGATCTTGTCATGAGAAGTTGAGATTTACCTCTGAGTAATAACTTGAACCGGGGGATGGTGCGCGAAGTCACCCTGGTTTCCATCACACCTGGACGTTTTAATAAGTTGTTTATTGTTTGTAATTTGAAGCGTAAGAAGCAGCGAAACCTACCGTAGGTAAATGCTGTCATGCCTCTGAAGTAGTTGATAAGAGCTTTGTTTGCTTACTTCTGACGTCCAAAAGCTAATACTTTGATTTTGAATATCATCATTTAATAGATAAAAATGTTATTCTAAAAACCAATTTGATCGTTTTTTTTATTAAGTATGTTCATAAATTGTGTCGGATCTTTATTGCATATTTACTTTTCAACTGTAACTGGAAGTTAAATGTCTTGATGAGCGGGACATTGGACCTGTTGGACGTGCAGGAGAATACAAATGGAGCTTAAAATAATATTGTTAATGCTGTGGGCTTTCATAACATCTCATCGTCCCAAATACTAAGGTACACGAGATTAATTCTGATAACAGACGGTTTTTTGTATCACTGTTTGGGCCCATGTCTAAAATTGGACATTTGGGATATTATGAACGACTGCTCAACGAGCCACTTAAATAGCTTGCACTGACTTAACATCTTGTTTAATATACTGCTTTTTGTCAAAGATCTTACTAATTACCAAGCTATCTCGTTGATCAAAGAGACCTGCAGTGTGGTAGGACCGAACGCTTGAAGCTTTGGTTCCTCAACAAACTCACCATGTGACTTAAGGTACATGAAGTTACATGGTCCCACGACCACACTCCCCGCCGTGGGTGTCGAAAGACAAGGGAATCTATGTATGATAAAAAAATAAACCATATTTTGTGCCAACAGAATTCACAAAAGTTGGTTTATATTTTTCCTTAATACTCACCAGACCAACAGTACCTTGTCGGTGTTGGGTAGCAGCGTCACCGGTGGTATAGGATTAGTACTGCTGATCACCAAGACTCTGTCCTTGGTGATATTTTTGTTTTGTCTTATGCTCTTCTCTCCGTTTAATATTCAAATATTATCCATCAGGGCCAATATTACCTTAAACAATCAGGATAATATATTATCATAATTTTCCTACCCCTTAATACGAAAGATTGAATACTGAGTTAAAATCTAAAGTAAAAAAGTTCCAGCACTTCATAAAGAAGAAATGGCACTGTTTTATTTCTAAGGTTTTTCTTAGACCGACTGGTGTCTGTTAAGACACGGATCATACACGAACCGGGATTTGCCCCACGATCACTCTTCCCGCCGTGGGTATTGTAAAACGAACGAACAAACGAACGGGAACTCACAGGTGGATAAAACAGAATCCATCTGTTGACTGATAACATCTCAGTATTTAGTCCCTCTTCAGCTTAGTGCTGAACTGACTTGTGGGATGAGATCCAGATTCACCAACGGACATGCTCTGTTACAATAAAGAGATCATCAAGCCACCACGTGGAAAGCTTAGTGGTCACTAGAGAGCAGGCCCACGTGTAACACCCAATATGTTATACAAAGCTGTGGCGTGAGTAGGTATGCTCTAGATTGCCATGTTTATATTCACTGGAGCTTAATGGTTATTACATTTTGCTTGAGCTTCGATTATTATTTGCTTTTATTTGCTTGGAAGCCACATATTCGTGGCTCCTGTTTTTGATAAGATCTGAGGAAACAGATCTTGTCGTGAGAAGCGGAGATTTACCTCTGAGTAATAACTTGAACCGGGGGATGATGCGCGAAGTCACCCTGGTTTCCATCACACCTGGACGTTTTAATAAGTTTTTTTATTTAAATTCGATGCGCGTGCGGCACTGGAACATAGTATCTAGAGTGTGTTTAACTGCAGTTCCTATGATATTTCAAGTTGATTAATAAGTGTGAACCCCGTCTGTTCTGCTTCGGGCACCAAAAAAGTTTCTATTAACACCCTTACGTTTGGACGACTCTTTTTTTCTAAAGTTTGCTTTCTTTTATAATTATGTACATGAAATTTTTTATAGACTGTTATAGACTGAAAATGATTTAAATGATAAAATACGTGGTGCAACTTCTTGATTGATTTGAAATTCGAACAATGTATCTTGCAGAAGCATACGTCTAGAACTACTGATTTTGTTAATACCGTGGGTTTTCATGCTGTCTTCCTAAATACTTAGGTACAAGAGATTATCCCAGCGAGATAGCTGGTTTTTTGTATCAATGTTTGGGTTTTTGTCCAATATTGGACATGTCGGATAGTATGCACAGTTCAGCAAGCTACCTTAAAAAACTGCTCTCAAGAAACTTTCAAGGCAGTATAACATCTTTTAAAGTACTGTGGAATTAACAAACATCTTTATATTACACAGCTAAAACCTTGTTGAACATAGAAGCCCGCGGTGTGGTAGGAACCGGATGCTATAGGCGTTTGGTGCCACCACAAACCTGTGACCTTATCCGATCTGGGTTACATGGTCCCACGACCACACTCCCCGCCGTGGGTGTCGAAAGACTAGGGGATCTGTCAGATAGATGGATGACAACATCTATTTGTTTTAAGTTTTAACTTTTCGTCATATTATTTGCTAACTGAAAAGTAACAACGTTTACCTACTTCTTAGATCAGATTTACCCAATTTATAATATTTCTTCTTATTATGCAAAAATTTTACTCGACACTTTTTACTTAAAATTTTAAGCTAAGTTGACTGGATAATCTTCTTATTTTACTGCTATTCTTTGTTCTATAATACAATTTGCTTGCGTACATGATCATAATCAACCTATATTAGTTCTCTGATTTCATCACTTTTTGGTTTAACCAGTCCTACAGTTCCGTGCCGGTGTCGGGCAGCAGCGTCACCGGCGGTGTAGGATGAGTACTGCTGATCACCAAGACTCTATCCTTGGTGATATTTTGGTTTCTGTCTTATGCTCTTCTTTCTATTTCTTTGTATCTTCTACAATTCTTTATTTTATTACTATTTCAACAATCTCTTTCTCTATTTTCATATCTCTATTTATTTTAACTTAGCATCTCCTCTTACTTCGATGTCTTCTTTCATTTGTTTATCTATAATGTTCTTATTTTTTTTTCCAATCATCCATCATCATCATTCATTTCACTTCGCGCATCATAGTTTTAATTATAACTTGGTATAGATCTGTCTGTCACAAAGGGTTCCGGTTTTAAGCCGCTTGTGGTTATTGAAAAGGATTGGTTACTTACAAAAATTTGTGAGTTTGCTTAAAGGTTTATTCGATTGGTATTATAATAAGTTTTTATCTGAGTTACTAATTGGAACAAAAGTTGGATTTAATTTTTCTTTGGGTAGGGAGGTAATGCATATATTGAGTTTGTTTATATCTGATGTGCTTATGAGATAGGAATGATTTCAATTCACATATAAAATAAATATTCCAAAGATGTATTAGGTTGTGTTTGTATTTATATTTTTAGAGTACTTTTTTGTTTGGTGGTGACAGGCTAGATTTAAATCGAGCATTAATGGACCTAGCTATATATTCCTTTTTCTTAGTAATAGCTTAGGCCACGGAGACCGACATGCTTCTGCCATCTATAGGTATTGTATTCAGTGAAACCAAAGTTATTTAAAGGTACATTTTAAGTTAGTGCTATTTAATATACGTTAATTTATGATACTGTAAGTTTTAGGTTATTCTAAAATAATTTCTTAAACTATCAATGGACCTGTAATGTGACTGTCTCAGTTAAAATCGTTGGCAGAAACTGCTTGTCGACGATTTTAGTTATGATTATACGTAATACTGATGTTTGTTGACCATGCGGGTGTACCAGGAAGGCAGTAGGAATGACCGGTCTATAGAAAAAAGTCTACTTATGTAGTAAGTCTACTTATGAAGACGAGCAGGCTTCAATTCCTTTTGAATGAAGCTTCTCATAAAACCCACCAATTATCGAGATAATGTCTGTCTCCAATTATATCTTGTGGCCGAATAGTATTAATCTAACACTATAAGTGCGCACACGGACTTTATTAAGATCTTTGAAAAGCCTTTATCAGGTGCGATGCAATTATTTCGACCATTGAGTTGGCGAAGTCAACATGCAGTCCGCCCGTTCGCACTTATTGTAATTTTTGTAATTCTCTTATTAATCATACAGAGTGACATAATTTTTTATATTATCACTAAGGCTTTGAATGAAATGCATTGCGTGCAAAGTAATACGACCGAGGGTTTTTGTTAAAAGATAACGCAATGGAACTCTAAGAAATACAGTGCGCGATAACGATGGAAGTTTCTTTTAAAATTATTTTAATTTCGAAATTCTTAGATGTGCCAATAGCACAGCAGCCGCTGTCAAATTCAGCCCAAAATAATTTTAGATTGCAGTACCTCGACCTAATTTTTTTGACACTGTTATAACGATTAAGCCAAGGTAAACTTCCAAATTAAATAGATATAAGAAAGTAGGCTATTTTGGATTGTCCTCGGAAAACATCTAAGATTGGTACCAAGTAAAATGGAAGTTTTTCTTTGAGTTCTATTGTGTTTGGATAATGAAGTGTGTTTGATTTTGCTGTTGAGACGGCGCAATGAATTATTGTCTACATTGTATTAGTGTTAACTGAAAATTGTGTATCCTCTTTAGTTTTAAAATGTATCCATGTATTTCATCTTTCATTAAAATTCATTCATCCCAAATTGTTGTTTTAATATCTCCCCTAAAAATCTCATTGTGTACAAATGTACACCTCTGAAATCGTTGTTTTATTAATCTCCTTAGTAATATTATTGTGTACTAAGTAACATGCTAAGTGCATTGCCGAGTCAACAGATGCAGTAGCATCGACTTGACAGAAGTTACTGTCATCGAGGTGACAGATGTCAGTGTCATCGATATGATATATGTCAATGTCATCAATTTACAAGGAGTACATCAATATTACAGCCTTGACAGATACACTAATACAATTCGTGGCCGTGTGGCGGGAAGAAAAGTAAAGGAATTAAAAGAAAAAGCTAATCATGTCGTTTTATTTATTTTATACCATTCATTTGGTTACAAATTACATTTACATTAATGTTGGACATTTAGATACAGTAAGAGTAACTATGCCTTTCTGAAGAGATACTTTCTAACGACCATGCAGATACAATCGCTTAAAAAAGTGTATTGTGCCAAAGTATCGAAAGTTATTACAAGCAAGCTGGCATTGAGTGCGGGACACTCGACAGAGCGACAATCCCGCTCCTCTGACCACTCATGCGCCCTGCGATAAATCGCTTTTATCGTAAACTTCACTATTACGCAGCCACAGTACTTAAAACTTCAGAGAGGCACAGTTAGATTAATTGTATTGTAATACTTAAATCTAGGTGAGCCAGAAAATACTAAACTACATTTACAATTACATCGGTATATTAATGACCCCACAGAATGAGGAGTCACTCAAACAAAATAATGCTGTCAATTATTCCAGTTCCGAAAATCTAAAGTCTGCTGGCAGGAAATAGGTACGCTCTTATAACTCCCAGTAGGAAGATTCAGTGCTTGGATCAGCACAGTGAGACATACACACATACGTGAAAAATAAATCCGCTTTAATACCGACTCTGCATTCACTAGCTCTAATGATGCTCAAACATCGTTAATTGGTCTTTAAAAGGGCCGTAGTTCTATAATACTTGAGCTTTTATAAGCTAATAGTTTATAAGAGAAACGTTGAAGTTATCGAAAGAAGTTATCGAGCTATGTTTGTTCAGTTTACTTAACACTTACACAACCGTCATATAAGACCACATCGATAATTTTTATCAAATAGATTTGGCAGCACTTGTTTTACAACAAACCTATTAGGCCCAGTGACATATACGCCACCAAGACTACACGCAGCATAGATGAGGATGATGTAATGGAGGTGTGGAGTGACTAGAATGGACAAAATAAGGTACGAGAATATTAGAGGAAGTTTGAAAGTGGCGCCAGTGCTGCAGTGGCGGATAAGTTGAATCGTTTGTCTTGTTATGGGCACATGATGAGCAGGGATAATACGCATGTGAGGGATAGAGGAAGGCCAAAGAAAAGGTGGATGGATTGTGTTAAGGTCGATATGACGAAAAGATTAGCAAGCTGAAGTGGCACTGAGCGGGACACATAGCTCGTAGAACTGATAGCCGCTGGGGCAGAAAGTTTCTCGAGTGGAGACCACGTTGGATGCAGGCAGCGTACGTCCAGTCCCTGTGGAAGTCAATTGGGGAGGCTTTGTTCAGCAGTGGACCTCTTTTGGCTGATATGGTGATGATGATGATATGAGGATATGATGAAAAAGGGAATGAGAATCTGACGGCTAACAGGGATGAATGGAAGACGACGCAGCCAATCCTTGGCTGTGACGACCCCAAATAAATTGGGCAGAATTCAAAATTACTTTAATCCCTGGGCCAAATAAGCTTGATGAATAATATATCGACACTTTATCATAAAAATTTCAAGATTCCCCTAAAATGAAAATGTTTTACAAATATGTAATCACAACCTTAATCCCAAGGAGTGAAGCATTATATCATAAGAATACAGCATTTAATTAATTAATAGCTTTCTTAGGTAGCTGTGAACACAGTTTCTTTTGTTAGGCCTCAGTTACACAGGTTTGTAGATCTTTCTTACAAAGCACTGTATGCACACGTATGTATTTCGTGAGGATCGATTTTAGATGATTTGGAGAGTCAATAATAATTAATTCAAATTGTCTATACATATAATATATATTTTTTCTTTTGAAATTAGTACCTATATATTATTATCACGACCTTTTCTTATAATACGAATAACAATGGAATGGTTTTAGTTTGAGCACGCGTGATTTTTTTTGAGTATTGTTATTGAAGCTTTAGCAAAACAAAACAGAGGATTACAAAAGACTCCAGCGTTTCAGAGTCCATACATAATTTAATTACATTATTAATTAGTATTTCTGCGAAATACCTACTTATATTTGATTTATATTTACATCAGTCGGTTTGCCAATTTTACGGTAGTCTCGACTGTGAAGTTCAATTCATTCTGGTCTTACGCATATTAGGTAAAATAATGTTATATATTTTTACTCTGGATTAGTAATTGCTGCTATACCGTCCTCTATCGATAGCCTGTTGGTAGAATATCGACATCTGTTTTGGTGCGATACTCTTGGTAAGCAGGAATAATATTATCGATAATATTGCCAGTCAATATTGCATAATCTATCTATATATTGATAGTATCGATAGTTTATGCAATATTGAGGACCAATACGATAGTATTGATTCTATTGACAGAAAACCCGTTTCCCATGATCGATTTTATCGTTGCTATCGATGGGAATATCGATTGAGTAGTTGATTTTGGCGTTTTACTATCGATTGTAAAACTATCGATATTTCGGCAACACTATTCTGGATGACAGTCGTACGGTTGATACCAGCGCCATCTAGTTAGTGATGCGTAGTTTTATTCAACCATCACGATCATACGTTGTTTATCCCAATACCACACAGATGTCGTTGTCCTTACTTTTTGTATTTATTTATTTTATATTCGCTTGGCGTATGAAAAAGAAAAATACTGCTGATGTAATTAATGTAAATCATTGTATTTTCCTGAAGATATACATTTTCTACATACAACTATACTATGGGTGTTCAAAAAACTGCACAAATATACTAAATAGCATAACATACAATTTCATCTACTTATTTGCGGTGGACCAAACCGCCTATTTGGCACCCTTAGATGTAAAGTAAGGAACATACAAGTGTTGCCAGAAAAGTCCTAATATGAGCAGACATTTACTTTACTTCCATTTACCTACTATGATATATTATATCCTTTAATCTATGATTGTATACCTACTATACATATAATAAATATAGTTCAAATACGTCTACAACATCAATAATACAAACAAGAACAGTTCACAAACAACGATAACTTTAAAACCGTCTAATATCTCAAAATTGGCAAATCTAGGTACTACAAATCTGAAATCGAAACATGTAGGTAACAAGAAATAAACACAGTACAGTTACAATACAGTTCAATTCTTACAGTAGAAATACAATGATGATTACAGTGACAGAAAGAATCAATTAGAGACAGATGTTTTGCGTGAATAGTAAGACGGAAGAGACAAATAAATTCAACAGATCTGTCCCCGCCTGTACAGCTATAGATATTTAACGTGAGCTTTCGAGGTCCTTCCTCTTTAACATAGTTATAAAACTCGGAAAATAAATTATACACTATGGGCGTTGCTGCTAGTTCTTACTAAGATCGCAGATATCATCCTACCCTTGGTACTATTAGTGCTTTAAAGGGAGCTGCAGATGGAGTAGCCCCGTCTACGTGATCTAAAGAAGGCATAGGTTCACCAGGAGCCGGCAAGAAAGAGAACCGCTGCAGCATCGTTGTAGTAAATATAAAGATGTTGCATTTAGCTAAAACGTCACCCATACATCGATGCTTGGCTAGACCAAATGGAAAATAGTGATCTGGCAAACAGATTTTCCCCTCGGATAGAAATCGTTCCGGTTTGAAAGCATACGGTTCTGGATACATTTCTTCGTCCATCAAGATGTTCGTGAAATTGCTGAGCACCATCGTATCCTGAAAACAGAAGACAGAAGGTAATGTATACAACGGTAAGTATAAACCTAATCAGCTTGATATCTTCTGCAATAAAATTACACAACATTTATGTTTGCAATTACTGATTTGACATACATATTAATTTATCTTTTCGTCGTAAGAGAATTCCTGTCTCAACCTTCTATAAACTAATATGGTTCCTTGTTGACCAAGTTATTAGCAAGATTATAGAAATTCTCATTGACAGATAAATCAGAAGAATTTAATTAAAATTCATTATAGTAGTGTATGGTGCCAGCCAGCCAGGTGAAGTGACGACTTGAAGAAGGTAGCTGTCAGCAACTGGATGAAAGAGCTAAAGGTCCAGCTCTGCGGCGTTAACTAAGAGGCCTTCGTCCGGCAGTGAATGAATACGGGCTAATGATAATGATGATAATGAATTATGAGGTGTTGTGACTAACATTGAGACAAATAATGAGTAGGATTTATTAACATAGGACATAGATGACCATTAGAAGTATGCATGTAGTGGGTGAGTGAGTGAGTGTCTATAAAAATAAAAGCAAAATCTGTTTCTTACTTCTGGTATATTATATCCAGCCAGCGTGGTATCTCTCAGAGCTCGGTGAGGCACGCCAAAGGTTCGCCCCATAAAATGCCGTATGCATTCGTGGACCACAGCCTCGTTGTACGGCATACTGAAAATGAAGCAGTGAATTTATATTAATAACCTTCTGCTAAGTAAAATTTATGAACATGTTCATAATAATAATATACAATACAATGCAATACAATAAGACAACTTACTTAGGGCGGTCATCCAAGCTGGGCATCCTATCATTACCGACAACTCTTTCAATCTCTTCCTGAGCTTTTTTCTGAACTTCTTGTTCTCTAACCAGGTAACTGAAGCAGAAGCTCATACTCTTGCTTGTCGTCTCCGTGCCAGCCATGAACATGTCCATGCACATGGCCACAAGTTGACCTTCAGAATAAGTGTCAATTTCACCTTTCTCTGATAGAACTCTTATGTATACATCCATGAAGTCTCTGTCCTCCTGACTGACATTAAATCTGTCTTTATGTCTTGCCAACTCGTCTCGAAGAAACTTCCAGATCCTTTTATGCGTCCTGATAAAATCTTTGTATCCTGAGAGCGTAGGTGTAAGAATACTGAGGATAGGAAAGTGGCTGAAGAGAGTTCCAACCATGTCGACGGCAGCAAATAAGTCAAAAAGAAGATTTTGGAGTACCTTCATTTGTGGATCAGTAGGTTTATATCTGATCCCCGCCATCATAGTCCACAGAGTGTTTAAAATGTAAACATTAAAGAAATTATGCAACTGAAGAACAGCAGTTTTGTCATCGTTGCCATCTATGATTTCGAAGACGTCAGATACCATATGCCCGGCTTCTGAACGAGCGATGTCCTCCATCCCTCGCCTACCAAAGCCAAATTCCTTCAAATGCCGTATAAGGAACCTTCTCTGTTCTTTCCACAACTCTCCGTCAGTTAAAAGAACTCCACGCCTTTCTCCCCAGGTCCTTGTTTGATAGAAGATGCCTTTCGGTCTACCATCTATATCTTCGTTAAAAAGCATCTCTTTGTTAGCTTCCAGGCTGTTAACCATAACAATTCTATCTTTTCCGATTCTAAGTCCGAGCAGGGAGCCATCTTTTGAATATGCTAAGGAGAGTTCCTTGACGGCTTTGTATAGGTAGCCAGTTTTTTCCCGAAGTTTGTAGACCTCACTGGCACAACCAAGGATGGGAACCCATTTAGGGCCGGGTGGAAACTTCTTGGGCTTATGAGTATCATAGTATAGGTACAAGCAGACCGCTAGCACGATTGTTAGCGCTGCCAACCACATCTGTAAAGAAAGAAAGTTGTCTTGAGAAAATCATAATTACACCACTAAAGATTTGTCTAGCCCTACTTTGTGCAAAATAACAGAGTTAAAAAAGAAATTTGCTTTGTAGAAACTTACAAACGGACAAAAATTCTAAAAAAGTGATTGTTTGGCTTCTGTTGATAATGTACAGTCATGAACAAAGATATTGTGTTAACACTTACAGAAGTGCTTAAGCGATTTTTTCATGTATGAACGATTGCAACTTTGTGATAACACAATGTCACTATAGTATTGGTTCGTAAATACTGTGTTCGGTAATATCACAAAAGTTCTATTAGTACTTTAGGTGAAAATCGCTTTAGCACTTTTGTTATGTGTACATGTTTTTGCTCGTGACTGTACAGACGGCCTGCTACAATTTTATTATACGTTTAAAGGAGAATATAAGAGACAATATTATACGGTTATCATATACGATTAGATTCGCACCTAAATACCAATCGCCAGCAGGCCAATGCCTATGTAATAGCACCAACCAAGTGTATCAAGCAAACAGTGCGTAACATGTTATGTTCGAGTTACGAGTATGTACGCTAGCGTGTCCACATATAAGTATATATTATCGAAGTATCAAGTGTTAATGAAAGGGAAATGGGTGCCGAAGATTTCCTAACTCCAAAGACATTAAAATTTATTTTTAATAAAGGAAAAAATCGACTGGCGGGCAGGATTCCAATCTGCGTCTTCTGGTTCGGTACACCAGACGCTATGACTGCTAAGCCACCGCGAGTGCTGCTCGCTAACTCGAAATCTTCCTTCACATTCTAAACTTACGCCCTCTATTACGTAATCTACGTAAGGACTAAGGAACTAGTGCCATCTTTGAAACACGGCTAAAACTCTTTAATTTATTCTCGAGATGGTACAAGTGGCTTATTTTGCTAGTTTATCCAAATGCTATAATTATTTCTTGGATAGCTTGAAATAAGATACAATAATTACAAAAAAGACAGTACAAAAAATATGAAATTAAAATTAAATATCTTCAGTCCCAAAAATGTAATAGCTTGGTACCTATCATACTTAATTATTACCTCTAATTTTGAGAAATAATTCCGACTAAAATCAGACTTCTTGATTAATATTTTCCTCCACAAGCATAAAATGTTTACAGTGCCACCTAACATTTACCCCTGTAAACTGTAAGCTTAAAGCTCGCTTTACGAGGAACTAAGGCACGGTTGTACTTCCAACTTAGTTACGTTGAGCATCAATAGATGGCGGTAGTTTTGTTTAATTATATTTCTGAAGAAAATGTAAATGAAGTAATGTTAGTGAGCAGCAAGTACTATAATCTAAATTATCCAAGCCAATGTTTACTATCCCGTCATGGTCTTAGTAAATGTTCCTGATCCCATTGCCATGACATGTATTTCAAGTCTAGCTGTATCCTATTTATATTTTAAAATATAATCTGTAATATATTTCGCAAAAATTTCTAGATTGTTTTCTCATATTGTAAGTATCTATATTATTATAAAATAAATAAATAAATAAACCCTGGTCATTTTTACACAGCACCTTCCAGTCCCAAACTAAGCAGAGTACTACTATGGGTACTAGACAATGGATATAATATAATTACTTTTTTTATAAATACATACTTATTATATATAAGAAACACCCAGACAAACACAAACACCTAAGTTCATCACATAAATGTTTGTATTGTAGCAGATATCATTGTAAAAAAACAAAATTTAAAAGAGTAACCATGGAGTTTCTTGCCGGTTCTTCTCCATAGGAAACGACTAATTTGGAACCGTGCACCTAGTTTCGACATTTCATAAGTGCCTGCATAAGGTCTATGTGAAAATAAAACTATTTTGATTTTGATTTTGACATAAACAGGGGAAATGGTGACAAATGCGGTTTTTAGTGGATATGAGCCCGACATACCTTGCCGCCAGGCTGCGAGGAATCATGAGGATTTTCCGCACGTAAAAAAGGCTTAAAGCTGTAGCTTAGCGTGCCCTAGTGGCGTGCCCTAGTTCCTACTAAAGCGAGTTTTAAGCTTACAGTAAAGGCGTAATCTAAATCATCAGGTCAATGTACTGCCGATACGTTTTTAGGTTCCATTTTTCAGGGATGATCCATTGCCATTATTTATAGAATATGGGAAAATGTGCATCAGTGAGAATAGTTAATCGTTTGTTAAAACCTTCGATCAATAATAGTTGAAACTCAGTATCAATTGCACACATAAACACGTTGGCACTGCATAGTCATTTTGAAATCTTTTTTATGTGTATATACAAAAATGAGGAAAACCTTTATTGTAAAGAAAACTAAGCTGTGAAACAGGCATTTGAAAAAAGAAAGAATTCAATGGGTGTTTCCATTGATAATGTTTAGCAGATTGCTACGTCACGATAACAGTCAGTCGATAGGTACCTGATATGCACACAAAATTACATACAAATAGGTCCAGCCCTTTCGGAAGAGTTTGGTTAAGAACACTGCGACACAAGAATTATATAAGGTGGAAGGGACATCGACCCACAAACGTCGTGACAAGGTTTCGGTCAAGATCAAAAATAAAATGACCCAGGTCATTCATGTTAATGTAGAAAATGATCGGTTATTACAGATATTGAAATTTTTTCGCGTCAGTGTTATCGCGCGTGCGAGCCGAAACAAATGAAATAATGATTTTTCATTATAAATCTAATTTGGGTAGATAGAAATAATGATTTTTTACACGTTCAAGTAAAAAAACCGCAGAAAAAATTAAAAATTGATGAAAAAAGTTACGGAAAATTTCAGCGCAGGGGGGTCCAGACTCATGGTATTCGAATATGTGTCATGTCCCTTTCACCTTGTATAAATATATTAGATGTACATTGTACCTACATAGAAGAAGACTGGCGGACCCGGTAGACAGACGTTGTCATGCCACAGAACTGGTCTGGTAAATTAAAAAAAAATCAATCTGGACCTCCAACACAACGCCACCAACAACTAAAAAGAGCTAATAATAATTAGACGTAATTCTGTCGTAGTCCTGAATTCCATTCCCAGGTCGACCAGTCTCATTGAGCTTTTCAATGAAATTTTCAGCTTGGAGTTTGGATTTGTGCTCAGTCAAAGACAATAGGCCTGTCCCATATATGGGACATAAATATACCTGGGGAATATTAGTACACCTATGCAACGTGATATGATATCGCGATAATTTTCAGATTGTGAAAATGGGACGCCTTCTTTTCAAAATGTCGCACTGTGTCGTTCGGCTACTGTAACTTATATCTATGCCACACAAATATTTGATCCGCGTGGGAACTTAACACACTGTTCGCAACAAAAGCAATTCGCTAAGCAATAATATCAATTCTGTCTCCAACAGTAGCTATTCGAGACTAAATTGGTGAAGCAAAAATGTATATAAAATATCTGTACAAAAATACAAAAGTAAAACTTATTTAATCGTAATTTTAGAAATATACAAGATTATACATATTGCATTTTCCTTAAAAAGTATGACACAAGGCCAATTTCAAGTTTCAAACGGGCTAATTTTGCCTTATGTGATATATTTATTATGTGTATGATATATTTGCCTTATGAGGATAATATTATTACCTACTGCATAATTTTTAAGAATGATTATGATAAAGGTTGTGACATCCACGCCCAAAGACCAAAACCTTCTCATCGAGCTCATAAAGAATCGTTAAGTGATAAAAATTTAAAAGATTGTTTATTTTTTAAACTCATTTTAAATAGTAAAATAATAAAACTTGAAAATAAATTTTAGAGAGAATTGAAAAATAATGAATGAAAAAAAGGAAAGAAACAACGAAAGGCAATAATTATAATCTATGGCAAGGGGCAGATTTTCAAAATTTAGGAAAATTTTGTTTAACTTGAAGTGAACGTAAAATTTTGTAGAACATTATGCATCGGAAGATATAACGACGTCACGCATTACGTCGTCTTATTTACTAGACATCCTGTATAAAATCAAAAACTGACAACTAACTAAACTGATTATGATGAAACTTTGGTAAGTTGTTGTGTAGGGCCGGAAAAGGTTCCTAATAAAGGCATTGTGCCGCATGCGCAATCGGGCATTATAATAGCTATTTTTAGATCGGGGAAAAATGTTTTCGCATAAGTTTAAACTTGGAATTAAGGCTAATATTCAGAGACGATGCTAAGCATAAACTCAGGCTTCCGTATGTCAAATTGTCATACAAATTTGACATACGGAAGCATAAGTTCATGTTGAGTCTCGTTTCTGAATATCAGCCTCAATCTCTTTGGCTGATAAATTTGTACCTGGTTATTTAAGATGTCATTAAATAAAAAAATCAAAAAAGAAAGAAATCAGTAAAACTTTTTCCCCGACCTATCTATACCTTTGTTGGGAAGCGGATTTTATTTCTTATAATTTTATTATGCTGTTTACTAATTTATGTTCCTCTTTCTTGAAAATTCCAAAAAATCTGAAATAGCTTCTTTATATGGGATTTCTGTATGATTCATTGAAATTCAGACAAGATGATGTCTGTCGGAGTTTGCTAATAAGAAATAAACAATATAAGTAGGTACTTACAATAAAATCAAATTGTGGACGCAAACTGTAAACACTAATTTTATTCTATGCTCAGTATGCTCACTTAACCAGCTTAATTCTAAACGAGCGCATAGCTGACATTACAAATCCGAAATATATTTAAATTTGAACCGATATCTAACATTCGCCGGGGAAAATTTTGTTATGTATTAAGTTATTTACCTTTTGCGTCGGTGTACAAGCTTTCACTGCACAGTGAACAGGTCTGGACGCAGTTTAAACGGTCCCTACTACATAACACTGCAACGGTGCAATGGACGCGTTTACACCGAAGCGTAATACCTACTTTAGAACTATTTACTCCATTGTTAGGCCAGAGGTCCTAAGCGTGACTGCTATGAATTCTCGAAGTCCTGTTTTTCCCCTTTATTATAGAAAAGGGTTTGGTCATAAAGTGAGCATGTCACTCCGAAGTCCTGTGTTATGTTTCATCGGGCAAAATTCTATTGGGCATTCTATCAAATTCTCAGTAGCAGCTCAGAGTATGGATTTGTGTGTGTTAATGGTGTAGCGACATCTAACGCGCTACATAAGAATCGCGCAAGTGAATTTACCGTGCAACTTGCATAAATACAACCGCCCGACATCAACCGTCGGGCAGTGGCCCGCCAGGCATAACACCCGCCTGGTCGGAGGATCCTCCCTTTGGTGCGAGGGACAACACACCTCGTCCTTCCTCAATGGCAATAGGCTCGCCTCATAACACATTAGTTCACTGTGACTGTACATTTTATGACTTGTATATCTGTAAACCAAAATTGCCAGCGTCAATTTCGCTTAGCACAAGATTGGGAGAAGTTTGCTGAGCTGACAGCCAACCTCCAGTAGGTAATGGAGAGGCACACGAAGAAGAGGATAGAACTGTGCCATCAATTTAGCCTTTCGAACAGCCATACAAGAGGGTTGCAGGTAGAACTAGAAAAGACGGACGAATATTCATATTTATGCTGATATTTTGACCGGAATGATTTGTGCCTGGCAATAGGATCACCCAGTATTACATGGACACCTTAACGAACCGGTGAACTATGGGTGTCCATCAATACTTCTGTACCTAACCCTTCGGGCAAATGATCAGTATCAAATAGTAGATCATTTGCGATCAGGAGGGAGAGAAAAAGAAAACCCTTCGGGCACACAACCCAGGAGTGTTGCCAATGATGTTACGTTTAGTTCTTATTGTTAAATTTTTACAAATATATGTTATGCGTCAGACGGACGAAAAATAATTACATTTTCTTTCTCCTTTCAACAGGCGTGGTGATATTTACTTTTACGTTACGCGTTGGTGTAAATGAGGGCCAGTGCCGTTTGGACGCGGATGCTAATGCTGCATATTGCCAAGCGTGAGTATCTACATAATAATATACCTATATACACAGTGCATGCAGCTGTAGTGTAGTGTATCTTGTAATGTCGACCACTCAGGTCGGTACTACAGAGGAATTCTGATACCTACTTAAAAATGGATCAGTTTTGTCTATTTATCTATACTAATATTATAAAGAGGAAAGATTTGTTTGTTTGTTTGTTTGTTTGTAATGAATAGGCTCTGAAACTACTGGACCGATTTCAAAAATTCTTTCACCTTTGGAAAGCTACATTATCCCCGAGTAACATAGGCTATATATCATCACGCTACGACTAATAGGAGCGGAGTAGTAATGAAAAATGTAGCAAAAACGGGGAAAAAATTATAAGACCACGCGGGCGAAGCCGCTGGCGGGAAGCTAGTAATTATTATAAAGTAGGTAAGACTGATTTCATCTAAGTTGACTGACTGAATGACTGATCGTAAATCAAAGGATGGAATTTTGCACAAAATGTTTCTTAAATGACGTAAGTGCGCACTAAGAAACGATTTTAGTAAATTCCCACGAATTTGGGAAAAAATTAATGGAACATGAGCGTTCTGCTGTTCTTGTATTAAAACACAACCATAAAAAAATACTAGTAAGTATGCAACCCGCTTGATGATAATGACGACGCAAAAACAGTTGATAAAAAGGTGCAATGTAGGATTCTATGTAGCTGGTCTCATATCTGGGAAAACTAGTTTTCTCCGTATTTTCACACAAAAAAATATTTTGATAATTCATTTTCTCTATTTTCACAGGAGCAGTGCCTACTTCGTCACCCAATTATTTTTTTAAACATCATGGGATTAGTAACTATTTGTGTTATTACTAGGAATTAGCATGAATGCCATTGAATACGGTTGTAAAATGTATGAAAGATAACATTTATTCGACTCAAATTATTTGAAGGTACATAATGCATACCAACATAATATCTACTATTAGTCTCGATTACCTACATAATTTCATAGTGAATGCCCTTAAGCCTTAGTGTAATTAATGAGTAACAATTGTTGTAGCGTAGCGCCTGGTCGTTTTTATGAGCAGTGAGTAGCGATTGATATTATTCAGTAAGACATGAGCTTAAGGCGTTTAGAAAAAATCCATTAAAAATTATAATAAAACTAGCTTTCCGCCAGCGGCTTCGCCGGCGTGCTCTGGGTATTTCTTATAACTTCCATCCCCTATTACAACCCCTTACAGCCCTTTTTTTACATTAAAAAGTAGCCTGTGTTCTTTCAATTTTTATTTAAATCACAATTTATCAGCAGTTTAGCTAGTGGATAAGGTGAAATAGGTCCAATATAACACAAGGCTATTGCCATTATCCAGCAAAAAACTAATCTCTGACCAACTCCTAAGAATTTCATAGAATATCCCAATAACAATGTTTGACCTGGGCATCCAATCCAAGACATCTAGCGTAGCAGTCGTGCTAACGACCACTAAACTACAATGGTAGTTATAAGTAGCAAGCAATAAAATAAAACGATGCTAAGCGCCTGATCATTTTGAAGAGCAAACAGATGTCCGATAGCGCTTCGCTAAGGTCAAAACATGAAGGCGTTTAATTATTATTTATTGTTTATACAATTAGACTTTTTTATTCGTAAAATCTCTTAGGTGGGTGGTTCGTGGTGAAAATGAGCTTAAGTATGTGTATTCTAAGAGACTGAAGACCTGGTAAAGGTCACTAGGAGTTGTTGGATGCATGCGACTGATCCCCGTGGAAGTATATGGGGGAGGCCTTTATTCAGCAGTGTACCTTTTTTGGGTAATATGATGATGATTTGAAGTGACACCAGACCACAAAGTCTTCGTATCATTATGACTTGCATAAATATCTTACCTATCTCATAAATTATTATCGTGCTACGGGTCGTTGAGCTCCGTATTAATTGTTTGACGACGTCTGTGGTCTAGTGGTTCGATTACCGGACTGCTGATCACGAGGTCGTGGGTTCGATTCCCACAAGACACAAACATTTATGTGATGAACTTAGGTGTTTGTGTTTGTCTGGGTGTTTCTTATATATTATAAGTATATATTTACAAAAAAAAGTATATAAGTATTATATCCATTGTCTAGTACCCATAGTACAAGCTCTGCTTAGTTTGGGACTAGATGGTGCTGTGTAAAAATGTCCCAAGATATTTATATTTATATTTATTTATTTATATTTATATTTAACTACACATGACTGATATAGGTATTATGCATGCCGTCAGTTAGGACTGGTGATGCTGCTACCTATATGGCTTTCATCATAAAAGGAGCTCAGGTTTTGACCAACATAAGCTAAGCTACCTAAACTAAACTAAGCAGTAATAGCCTGAGGCTAATATTCAGAGACGACGCTAAGCGTAGCCTTACGCTTCCGTATGTCAAATTGTAATACAAATTTGACATACGGAAGCGTAAGGCTATGCTTAGCGTCGTCTCTACTTAGACTTAGGCTGATATTCAGAAACGAGACTCAACATGAACTTATGCTTCCGTATGTCAAAATCGAGTGCTTACGTTCAAATTTGTATTCAGAGATGTTCGGAACACTGCTTAAACTTCGCGTAAACTATGCTAAGCCTAAGTAGTCAATATCGGTTACTATAGCTGTCTAAGCAGTGGATCTAGCGCCACCCGCCGGACAAAGCTGTAGTTATTTTTGGTAGTTTGATATATTTTTATTTACTTAGATTTATTAAATAGCTGTTTCATGTCATTTTATATTGTTTTTTTTATAGAATAGATAATATGCCGATGTAAGTAAATATTGTTTGTCAATAAAAACTTTTTATCTTACCATATAACTTTACATTAAATGTGTTTGTGGTGCTTTTATTGTGAAATCACATCTACTTAAAAATATTATCATTATTATAAAAAAGATATTTCTTGGCGAAAATAGTAGATGTTAGCGCTGTTTACTGTGACAATGTTGCAACAAAAACAATTTCTTTCTCAGATATTGTTGTTTCGCTCACTCTTATGACATTACATATATTGCTATCCTTTATTTATAACACAGCGTAGGCTAAGTTAAGACGGACGAAGTTTGTCCGTACTATGTTTCTGAATAAGACCACTTTTTAAGATGCGGTAAGCCGATTCTTGTCTTAGACTGATCTAAGCCAGTCTTACATGAATATCTCTGAATGTCAGCCTTAGCGTCGACTTTAGACTTAGCGTTGTCTCTGAATATTAGCCTAAGAGTAACCATGGAATTTCTTGCCAGTTCTTCTCCATAGGATACGACTAATTCTACTAACTACTACTAATTCTACTCCTTTGTTGCCCCGAGGCCTCCACACCTCTAAATCCGGCTCTGATTTAGGCACGGACATAACAGTCGAGAATCGTCCCGGATTGGGCATCGTACCAGTTGAGGGATATAAATAAACAAATCTTTGTTCTGTTTTTTAAATTTCTACCTACATAGGGTTGAAAGGTATTACTTATAAACTGCTCGGTGGTCTAGTGGTTCTAAGCGCGACTGCTACGCTAGAGGTCCTGGGTTCAATTCCCGGGTCGAGCAAAGTGTTGTTGGGTTTTCTGTGAAATTCCCAGTAGCAGCTCGGAGTCTGGATTTGTGCCCGGTTGATGGCAATAGGTTCGTTCCCTATTACATGGGACCTACCAGCGAAATGTGGGTGTCCATTAGTACGCCTCTGCCTACCCCTTCGGGGAATACAGGCGTGATGGTATTTACTTATAAAGCACTTTGTCATGCAAGTATAACTGCAGGTTAAATCTAATAAATTATAAAAGAACGATATGGAAAGCTAATAAAATTACTTGGCGATAGTTTGGCCTCATTTCCCGACATCTATAAACTGTTATCAGCAATTACTACGGTTCCTGATTAGATAAAACGCTTGCAAACATACGACCACTTAAAATGGATCTTGAGATCATGTAACTTATACGAAAAGAGAGTTACACTTACACTGGTTATTTAGGAATAATTGCATGTTTTCTGTATCACAAATTCTTATAATTATGTCACGACTCGGGTTGGCGTAGGTTAGTTTTTAGGAAAAAGGAAAGCTGTATGGGATCGAAAGAATTATCATCATCAACCCAACTGTCCCACTGCTAGGCCTCGGGTCCCCTCTCAGTATGAAAGGGCTTAGGCTACAGTCCACCACGCTAGCCTAATGCGAGTTGGCAGACTTCACATGCCGTCGAGAAAATCTCTCAGGCATACAGGTTTCCTCACGATATTTTCCTTCACTGCGAGTGATAATTACGCACATGATTTCGAAAATTCAAGGCATGCCATGGATTCGAACTCGAGACTTTTGACTTGGCAGTCCAGTGGTTATACCCCAAGGCTTTCACTGCTTCTCGTTCGAAATAATATTTAAGGCAAACGAGCTCGCCGCAGATCATATTTGCGCTGGAGCGACCAAATAAAGGCTACAATACACCGTCCGCCTTATTAATGCACCAAAAAGGTAGCAGTGCTTGAAGAATTGCGACGGATGGTCAAGTGTGCAATTAGTACACCACAACCACTCTGACAAGAGTGTATCGACGAAGAAGAAGAATATAGGATTCGTTGTCCGCCCGTCACCACCATCACCAGGATCATCCGTTCAATCCTTACTCCAAGCCGCTACTGTGAACCTCATGAAATAATCCAGTTAAACTACAGGACGTGAGTATCAAGCACACCAGGTACATTTTTCTCTTAAATGTAAGTACTTATGACCTGTTTTACCACCTCTGGATAGCTGCTAACTGCCGGATAAATTAAAAAAAAAGGAACAAAATTTGTGTGACATTATCTGCCAAGTAATTTACCGGGAACTTATCAGGAGCTGGTGAAACAGGCCCTTGTAGATATAAGTCCGGTGGTTATGTCAACAACTCATGAGAAAGCATTATGTCAAAATACTTGGAACAAAAAACATGACAACTGTCCAGTTTTAAGTTTTAAAACATCCTATTCACTGTCTGACTTTTTATACTATGAATATTTTTTGTCGGAAGTAGGCACGCTTTAATCGCACCTTCTTAAGGCTACTGATAAATGTTGTACAAATTACAAACGATATAGGAGTAAAAGCAGTGAACGACATGTGAGTGTAGTCATGATCATCCACGCATTTTTACTATACCTTTGCAGGACATGGGTTTCCTCTCAGCATCAGCATGAGAGGCTAAAAGTCTAAGACGCTAGCCTACTACGGATGTGCAAACTTCACACGCCATTGAGAAAATATCTAAAACGCAGGCGCAGGTTTCCTCAGATGAATTGGAAAACTCATCTGAGGAAAGAGGTGCGTAGCTTGTATTGGAACTCGAGATTTTTAACAATGGTCATTTATAATGAAGTTATGACTGCGTTCTAGCTAGTGTATAGTGACTAGTGCGACATAAATTTATTTATTTACTACCTGACCCGCACAACTTTATCTGCGCTAAATCGGTTATTACCGGTTCCTATTGTATTTAAAAATAAGTCTATAGCACTCAGGGATAATATACCTTTATAACAGTGAAAGAATTTTTTAAATCGGATCAGCTGTACGGTAAGCTCCGACCCCGAACATCCAAACTCACAAACATCACATCTTTTGATGATATTAGTGCAGATTTTTTTAATAAACTAATGCAACCTACTACAACAATGTGTAATTGTGGGTATAATGTAAATAAAATCTACTACAAAATAAATAAATATGAAGTTTTCTCAACTTATAAAGATATTACCTACATAATTAAAAATTCGAACCGTCTAACGATCAGTGAACAGACGGCTTTATCAGAAAAAGTTATGCAAATTACTCAACCGGGTGACCTTGTCTGTTTTTTGTCAAAATAACGAATGTTGAGTTTAAACTCCAATACCGATTGTTTTGTTCTTTAACTATGATTATGTATTTGTTCGGTCGGTTAGATTTTTTGTATAGGTACACAAGGATTAAGACGTGTAGCATGTTTCTTAGAAACAAAAATCCAATCTGCCTAGTCGTCCAACCAAGACTGCTAAGTCCAGGGCTCGATTCCCATGTCGATGCATCATCATGATCATCCTCTTGTCCTTTGTCTTTTTCTTCCATTTATCTCTATTAGCCATCATCTCATCATTCAACTCCTTTGTGGTCAGATCCTTACTCACACAGTCCATTCATCTTTTCTTTGGTCTTCCTCTTTTCTTATATCCATCCACATTCATGTTCAAAACCTTTCAGGTCGAGCACATTGATTTTTTAATTCTCAGGGCCATAAATCGGGCTCAAATCTAATCCTCACCTCAGAACACACACAAAACTAAAGATAAGAAAAAAAAAAAAATTACAAGTTTTCGGGGATTTACATACATATAGTAACGAACTAAATAATTTAACGGAAATAAATGAGTATTTCCGTTATTGATTTCTGTAGGTACATATAAAAAACTAGCTTCCCGCCAGTGGCTTCGCCCGCGTGGTCTTATAATTTTTTCCCCGTTTTTGCTACATTTTTCATTACTACTCCGCTCCTATTAGTCGTAGCGTGATGATATATAGCCTATGTTACTCGGGGATAATGTAGCTTTCCAAAGGTGAAAGAATTTTTGAAATCGGTCCAGTAGTTTCGGAGCCTATTCATTACAAACAAACAAACAAACAAACAAACAAATCTTTCCTCTTTATAATATTAGTATAGATATAAAAATATAAAACGTATTATTATTCCATTTATTCATATTTTCACATACTTTTTAATTTTTTAAATATTTTACTATAAATACATTAATAAAATTATTATTAGTAAAACTATAGATTTTTCTGCAACGCTAGCATACTAGCACAGTCACAAGAAATTTCAGGAAAACACTAAGGCTACGGCTAATCTATTATAAAGAGAAAAGATTTGATTGTTTGTTTGTATTGAATAAGCTCCGAAACTACTGGACCGATTTAAAAAAATCTTTCAGTGTTAGATAGCCCATTTATCGGGGAAGGCTATAAGGCTATAATTATATCATCACGCTATGACTAATAGGAGCGGAGTAGTAATTAAAAATTTTAAAAAATCGGGGAAAAGAAATATAAGACCACGCGGGCGAAACCGCTGGCGGAAAGCTAGTGGTTAATATATTCAGAAACGACCTGAGAAACGTAAACTTTATATTACTTATCGGATTCGGCTCTGATCATTTCTGTGCCTCGACCATGAGTTTTTGTCACTAGACTCGCTAGCGACGCGGTAAAATATTTGTATGGAAAACTCTCGCAGCGCCTCTAGCGGTTACGTAAAGAACTAAAACCTGCTATGGGATTACAGCGTTTCGATGCGTAAAAAACCTATCGAAAGTCATTCGATAGAACTCATGGTTGATATGAATTAGGTATTTCTTAATTAATAATTTACGTAATTGTATGTTATCTCTACAATTCAAATAATTTGTATTTCCTTATAAAATGTATAAATAAATAGTCAATAGTATAAATGTTAATATTAAATAGTGTATAATAAGTTCCACACAAGCACAAATTTCATAGCAAATGTAATAATGTTGTATTATTTGACAATAATAGTTGTAGTTCTACTCAAATAATTTTATGTAAGTACTTAGTTGCTTTAATTTTGCATGCCCACAATGAGGGTGAAATATGTCCTGTACTATATCGTAACTTAACATCTTGTATACCTACCATATTTCAAGCAATAAATGATTTGATTTGATTTGATTTGATTTGACGTACTGATGAGACCAGATTTCGGATAAGCGCCTGGACTGGACTTCTGGAGTAATGGGGTCATATTAAGCCGTTGCCACTTACCAAGCAACAGCTATTTCAAAAATATAACAGTATTGCAACGCGGTTCGCGGTTCGCGATGCAGACGAAACCATATCGACTTCTAATTCGACGCCAACACCATCTAGTTAGGCATTTCGCAACTTTGTCTAATACAAATAAAATTCTAAATTTAAATTATTTAGTTTCAAATGATGAAACTTTGCTCCGTTTGATTAGTAATTTATGTGTTTTGTTGTTAAATTAATTAATAGGTTAGTACCACCGTATTAATTGGTAGGTACCACAACTTTTCGTTTCCAATGTATATTTTTTTACTGAGGATGAACTTGCCTTCTTTTTTAACCGACTAAAAACCGGAGGACTTTCTGTTCGACTGTTCATAAAATATTTTTTCGATCAATATTCGATTAATCGATATTCAATTCTCAAATTAGTTTAGTCGCGAGCTTCCTCGAAGCTCGATAGATGGCGTTTTACCGCCGGCTAGATCGCGGTGTTAAGATTCTCCGCGGATAGTTTATAGGTAAGTATTATATTCATTGTCTAGTATCCATAGCACAAGCTCTACTTAGTTTGCGACTAGATGGTGTTTTGGACGTCCCAGGATATTTATTACTAGCCATTTCCCGCAACTTCGTTCCCGTACTTAGTAGTGGAAATTTTTCCCAAGTTTTTGCAACATTTTTAATTGATACTCCGCTTCTATTGGTTGTAGCGTGATGATATACGCCTTCCTCGATAACCGGGCTATCTAACACTGAAATAATTTTTCAAATCGGATTTGTAGTTCCTGAGATTAGCGCCTTCAACCAAGTAAACAAACAAACAAAATCTTCAAGTTTATAATATTAGTATAGATTATTATTTTACGATTTGTACTACGCTCATACCCATATCTTCGTTTAAAAAATATTGCCAACGGTACCAAATACCAATCTAATTTTCAACCCTAGAATTGCGACTGTTGTTTTGTTTCTACCGCCTCGGAACAACAATCTGACGACCTGTGATCAGGTTACCTAACGCCGCGGCGTGTTAATGTGCCTCGGGCATTCTTTTCTAGCTCGAACGTTGCCATAATTAAGGGGGTTAGGATGTATCCCTAAATGATAGGGACACAGTCATTTTTGGCGTGATGTTTTGAAAAGAGATGATAGATAAAACACACGCGTCTAATCAAATACTTACAAAAAAATTTTGGAACAAAAGCTTAACAACCATCCCTAACATCCAAAACAGGTGGATTTTCAAATGTAATGTTCAAATACCGACAACAGCGCCACCTATCGGATCCAATTATGTTTGAGTCCCGTAAGTCAGGAACCCATAGATATTATAGGTACAGTCAGCAACGAAAGTAGCTGAACACTATGAAATCTTCAAAACGCTTTAACATCTTTAATATTCAGAATTCACTGACTCTTGAAGGCAGTACAAATTCTCATAATAGAGGACAATTATATATTTTACCTTAGTCAAAATCTAATGAATAGTTTTGGTACTGTGATGTTTTTAAACTTTCGTCGTGTTCAACGACTTTCGTTGCTGACTGTACATACAAAATTTCAACCAAATCGGTCCAGCCGTTTAGAGGATTACTTGTGACAAACACACGTATCTACTCAAGAATTATATAATGGAACCTATATTTTAAGCTAGACATTATTTTGGTTAAAATTGCGTTCAATTCCATGTACCTAACTATCAACATACAGTCAGACAGACAACATAAATCCTATAAACTGGTAAGTATGTTGGCTTCTATTGCTAGTTTTAATAACTATAATGTACCTACAGACATCATCTTGTCAATTATTTATTATACATACCTAGTGAATATGTGAATGTATCAAATAAGCTGCCATTTAAAACCATGCTTTGTTCGTTTTTGAACGCTCGTGCGAGGAATTAGCTCATGAAAAGGGTTTATTGTGCACAGACAGTTGGAAAGTATATAATATTATTAGTAACCCCTCTAGTGTTTCGGACAAAACTTTAGAGATCGTTGCAAAGTTTGCATCGAGCTGCAACATAAAAAAAATGGCTGAAGTTTTTATCTCCCGACTAGTTTGACTGGTGATTTTTCTCCCGGAATCGGTTGCTATTATTATAACAAAATAATCTATACAAATAAATAAAAATCTTCGTTAAAAAATAAGTGTTTGTAATTTAAAAATAACTGCTTTTCACTAAATGCAAATGAAAGTAGGTATAGACAGTATTTACACCAATAAATCAATTTTTAAAATCTTTGTCTGTCTGTCTGTTTGTTCCGGCTAATCTACGGCTCGACCGGTTTTGACGGAACTTTCTTTCGCTAATGTTGTAAGGAGACACATAGGCTACTTTTATTTTAGAAATTTTAATAAAAAAAATATTATCGCTAAGCTACCCAACTCGAAAATCTTACGTCTTAAGGTGATGTAGCGACATCTATTGTGAATTCTGAAATCGAACCAAAAGACTAAGGTTCGAATCCTGCCCACCAGCCGATTTTTTCCTTCATTATAAATAAAATTTGTCTTTTTTATTTTCACCCGAGCAGAGCTTGTTTACACGAAATTTCAATTTCGCATTTCATGGGACGTACTTATAATCAAAATCATGCATCACATTAATTAAATATATTAAAATGTATCAACTAAATAACGTGCCGCTATTAATACAAAATCTGTAGAATTTATTCCACTGTATTTCCTGTAATCGGATTCAGCTACAATTTCCTCGTACGCGTAGTCAGTAAACAAGAGATCATTTATAATATTTATAATTATTATGATTATTTTATTTAAGTTATTAATTTTTGTGGTATCGAACCTTATTATAACTTATATAAATAAATAGGCATTTTTTATAGTATTAAAACCTTCCGTGGACCTTATGGAACATACAAATAACCTAACCTAAATTAAAAATTTAGAAAAGCCCCGACACGAAATGTTATTTTCCATTTTGTGGTGGCAGCCATCTTGGATTTGAAATTATCATAGTGTATTCTCCTAGTTGAGCCCTTTCATTTGATACCCATATTGAGGGAGTTGTAAAAAAATATGCAATTCACTATTTTGTGGCAGCGGCCATCTTGGACCGATTTTCATCAAAAATAGCTAAGAACACTCCCGACTTATTCACCTTTCAAATAAAAAAATCAAAATCAAAATCGGTTCATCCGTTCGGGAGCTACGATGCCACAGACACACACACACACACACTCACACACACAATCACACACACACACACACACACACACATACACACACACACCCACACACACATACACACACACACACACACACACACACACACACACACACACACACACACACAGACACGTCAAACTTATAACACCCCGTCGTTTTTCGTCGGGGTGCCGAAATTAGCTGAATTGGTCCAGCCATTCTTGAGTTATGCGCTTGCCAACATTAATTTTCATTTATACAATAGAAGATAAGAGTCGTGGTCTTTGTTACCCAGCTCAATTCAGCCCAATTTTGTGTACATATCTGAGAATCGGCCAACTTTTATTTATCATAACCCTAAATGATAAGGGTGACCCACCCCTATATGGCAAAACAACGTTGCCGGGTCAGCTAGTAATATTAATAATTATGTTTTTTATACATTATCATTAAGTATGTATTTACAAAAAAATATAACGGCGCAAATGTAAATTCCGAGCCGCTACTGAGAATTTTATAGAAAACCCCTGTAACACCTTGCTCGACCTGGGAATTGAACCCTCGAGGGTAGCAGTCGCGCTTAGGAGCACTAGGCTGAAGCAGTTGTAAATCATTGCTTGCGCACTAATTCTCTAAAGTACTAAACGTGCTCTCCAGAGAGATCTCGTTGTACACAGAACAGTGGACCGTCAAACGTGATCCCGGCACGTGCGGCGTAGGCACTTAAACGATCCGTCCACAAGTAAAAAAATATTAAAAAAGTTCTGCTACTGGAACACCTGTGCCTCAACCATGAATTTTTCTCAAACGACTCGCTAGCGACGCTGTAAAATATTTCTATGGAAAACTCTCGCAGCGCCTCTAGCGGTCACATAAGGAGCTAAAATCTACTATGAGATTACAGCGTTTCGATGCGTAAAAAACCTATCGAAAGCCATTCGATAGAACTCACGGTTGAGGTACTGTACTGCCACGCGTGTATTCCGTAGAACCCGTGTATTTTCAAGGCTTCGACAAACAGAACGCGTTCTAGCGCGTAGTGCGTGTCAGACTAGTCGCGCTATGGAACTAGGTGACCAGTGCCTGATTTCACGATAAATATGATTTGGTAGACAGATAGTCTAGAGCCTGAGAAAGGACATAGGCTACTTTTTAATGCGAATAAAGGGCTGAAAGTGTAACCAGATCGCGCGAGCGAAGCCGCTGGCGGAAAGCTAGTAATTAAATAAATTAACTAACTTTCACAAGTCTGGTGGGACTTCAAGATTTTAATTCAACAATTTCAACTGCCTTGTAACCTAGTGGACGTTAGTAAGACTGCGACGGTCGAGTTTCTGGGTTCTATAACCAGGTTGATCCAAATCTTATAAGGTTTCTTTATTAAATTATGAATAGCTGCTTGGAATTTGGATCCTGTTGTTTAGCAATAGAGCAATAGACTTGACATCTTTTATATGAGACCTAAACATCCCGGCGAACTGTGGAAGTACATTAATACACCTCTGTATAACTCTTCGGGGAACACAGGCGTGATGGTATGTTTGTGATGAGAAACTTGCGTGATGTATATTATTACATACATACATACATAGCTTCACGCCTGTTTCCCGTAGGGGTAGGCAGACACTATAGATTTCCACACATTTCCATTTAGATTATACTCGCGATTTTCACATTTCACTATCGTCGCTTTATATTTGTCGAGTACTACTCAAACATGCCTGGTATCCAATTTATTTATTCTGCCTTTAACGTCCACCCTCTATCAGTTGCCATAATACCGTTGCACCTATAGGTATTAAAACAAGCAGATTAATTGATTTCCGTGCCCCAATCAAAAAGTTTCAACGGAAACTGTACCTTGTTACTAGGGTGCAAAGTTACAATTATCTTGATTTGATATCAAATAGGGACTAGTGTAGTGCTTCATAAAATATAAATTCGGCTATCACTAGGGACGGCCGAATTGATCGCGATTATTGCATGCATCGGTGTATGGATAATTTGTTTGTGAAACACATGATGCTTGTTAATCAGTGCGCTGATTATTACGCTTCGATTTTCTGGCATTAATTAATGAACCTATATTAATAAAATGATGATTTCGTAGAAAAAGATTGATAACATGAAATAATATTGCTTCGCCAGTATGTAACTAATGGCGATTTGTTGTTTAGCGTAGATTGGCATCTGGGGGGCTAGACCAGTTGAATTTGACATTCTAATCGACAAACTAATAGAAAGAAAATGTATAGGAATGACATTAGTGACAGCCCGGCTTGTCCAAAGCTTGTGTCATTTACATACATTTTCTTTCTATTAGTTTGTCGATTTTAATGTCAAAGTGCAACTTGTCCACAGGCCCTGTGTCAATGGCTGTCGGTTCGATATCAGACGGTATTATGGTATGACCTTACTAAGCAGTTCCAAGTCTGGGTGTAATGAAAGCACTCACGATGCAGAGGAAAACCAAAAAATAAAAGCAAACAATTGACTTAACCCTTGTTAGAATCAAATTTCTTATTGCCATTCAGATTGGCATCTCGCAAGGGGTGAGAAAATATCTGACTTGCTCGGTGGAGTTTGACAGGCATACTTCTACCCGCACCCTTACGTCTATTATGAAGCACCTTTATGTGTTCCGACTTTAGTTGTAATGCGAGAGAGCCGAGTTACTTTGCCGTCGGTAGGGGCTTTTAAGGCCGGTAACTCAATACCAGCAACGTCTTTCGTGTTGCATTGTGGATAGTCTTCTGTCTTCTGCTTCCCCTTATTCACGGCCATCGGATTCAAAATCCGAACTCCGAGCAGAGAATTGAAATGATGAAATGAAATGAAAAGATATTTATTTCTGCAAATAGATGTTTTCAGATCCTTTTACAAGTCAATGGTTTGCAGTTTTATGGAAGATGGCTTCGGCATTTCCTAACTGACGACCTCTGGGACGAAACACCGAAACAAACTCAGAGAATCATGGTCTCTTTTAATGTCCAGACATAGTTTTTTTTTGTATCAAATATGTAAATGCCACAAAGTAAGACTTTTGAGGAAAGAGCAGCCTTGAGTCTATCTTGGCAGATATGCAGATTTGAAGAGATGCAGATTGCATAGAAAAATACAATAAAACAATGCTGGACCTGGAAATCAAACTCACCTAGACCTAGGGCTAACAAGGCAGTGCAGTATTTCTTTCACAAATTATATATTGTTATGTACCAGTCTTTGTTAGCAATAATTTGGCCTCATTCTGCCGCGGCCGTCTCAAGTTTGTGGCGACATTACTTCGGACGCGAGGTTTTGTTGCAGAAGTTTTGCCTTCAAAGTCAAAGTCAGAATAATTTATTTAAGATAGACTAATAAATAAGCACTTTTTGAACGTACATTTTAGGCAGCACCAAACCCCCGCCGTTCTTTGCTAACTAGTATTTTTGCTGGGAACAAGCTGGCAATTCACCCACAATTATTCGCCGGCAAGTACGTTTAGGAGACAAGCCTATTGTAATAATATATTGGGACATTTATAATAATACTAGCTTTCCGCCAGCGGTTTCACCCGTTATCCCACGGGAACCATACATTTTACCGGGATAAAACGCCTATGTGCTATTCCAGACTATAATCTATCTCTGTGCCAAATTTTATCCAGATCCGTTCAGTAGTTTTTACGTGAAAGAGTAACAAACATCCATCCATCCATCCATCCTCACAAACTTTCACATTTAAGGATAATATTAGTAGGATCTTGAGACATTTTCTTTACACTGCACCATCTAGTCCCAAACTAAGCAGAGCTTGTACTATGGGTACTAGACAATGGATATAATACTTATATACTTTTTTTTGTAAATATATACTTATATATAAGAAACACCCAGACAAACACAAACACCTAAGTTTATCACATAAATGTTTATGTCTTGTGGGAATCGAACCCTCGACCTCGTGATCAGCAGTCCGGTACCCGAAAATGAAACTGAAATTCTTAGGTATATTCATTCAACTTTATATTTATTTTATAATTCTTCTGTGGCTGTTTATGTGATTGAACTACTCTACTGCTACTTCGTGTGCATTTGAATGGGTGCCTGAATGGTTTAGATTCACAATTGGACCGGCCAGATGGCGCTGCGATCAAGTTTGGATAGGAAAACGTCTGTCCGGTCAGCTTGCCTCCTCCTTTTTGAAATCGGTTTAAAATGACAGCACTGCGGAAACATAGAAAGAAACTATACAGTAACTAATAAATACCACAAATGATGCAACTAACAATAAACAAATAAGGATTCCGGCGGCCATCTTGGCCCGATTTTCATCAAACCTACCTAAGATCACTTGACTAATTCACTATTCCAACAACAAAAAAACATAATCAAAATCGGCTTATCGATGCCACACACGCACACAGGCACGTCAAACTTATAGCACCCCGTCGTTTTTGCGTCGGGGATTAAAATTGGTATTATGCAGTCTCTGATGTACGCATTACTCTGCGCACTGGCATGCGACCGTTACTCGCGTCGCGCGGCGCGCGGCGTCCATTCACGCTACGAGTAGGTTTATAGTACGCACTACGCGCACCGCGCTTCCTGGCCGGCCAGTTCGGGAGCTCGCCGTTGTTTTTACGTAAATAAACATGACAGAGGGGCATAATAGGATCTGATCAACCGATCCATAAGGTTAAGCTACGCTTGCCACGGTCAGAATGTGGATGGGTGACCATGCTTAAAATACCTAGACCTAGTTGTTGGACTGGTCCAGGTTGTTATACGAAATTACGAACACATATGACAATCGTTAGTGGGAATTGAAGATCGAATCCAAGATTTCAAGCACAACAGTTTCATAGGCAGACAAAGTCGACTGAGTATTATGACAATGTTTTGTACTTGGTACATGTATCGGTTAGCAGTTGTGCGCAAGCGCATTAAACTATCAATTCACGCCCTATTGTTATGGTTACAGCATTTCCGGGATAGACAACCACAATGGTTGTGGGAACTCGCCTTTTGTTTTTATTTATAAAAAAGAGATGCTCTAATGTTGTACCTACCTACTTGTATTTCGACTATGCAGAGGGTGAATAGTATTCTGCCTGCGGCGTCAAATATTCGGCAGCAAAACTACAGTACAGCAGAATACTACTTGTGTATCAATATATTTTAATCATATTAAAAATAATATTTCAAACATAATTATGTAGTTTCACATATTTCAATTATTTGTTAAATTAAAGATAATATCGAACCCTTAATTTGCGTGAAGTTTTGCTTATAAAGGCAATGAAACCATAATTGTCGATTATTAATTAATATTCACATTTGACTTTGGTTTGCCGAATATTCGGCCGAAAATAAATACCAAATATTAATTTCGATATAGGTAAGTTCAGAAATAAATATAGGAATATCAGAAATAAATAAAAAAATAGGTAAGTTCATAATATGAACGTAGACGAAGCGAAAGTGGTGTGCCAGGATCGTAGCAAGTGGAAATCTATAGTCTCTGCCTACCCCTATGGGAAACAGGCGTGAAGCATGTAGATCAAGCGTGAATGTATGTCTGTATGTATAGGTAAGTGAAATCAGAAAAACCTCACAACAAAGATTGCCCTTTTGGCATTTGCTTAGTATTCATTTTTTTTCTGATTGTGTCAATAAATGCATCTTTCTTCGTTTCTTTCTTTCTAACGGGACACGCATTACTTATTGGCAAAACCAAGATATTTATTTTCTTTACCATGTCCTTGAGCTACATTCCCGTTCTTGAGTGAGTGCACACCCTAAGTGCTTGCTTGCACCGTTGCAATCCGGTATAATCAATTATTCCCACGATTTTTTTTTAGATTTAAATTTGTTAAAAGGGTGACGTTTTAAACTGACACTGGCTAGTATAAAAAAAACTGTCAAGTGTAAGTACTGATTACGTCATTTTAGGCAAAGGTGTTGTAATATACACAAACAGTTCGCCAGCATGTTTAGGAACCATTTAAAGGGCGAGCCTATTGCCATCAACATAAATACTCCAAGCTGCTATCGGGTGGTTCACAGATAAACTCGACAACACTTTATTAAACTCAATAATTCTTTGATAAGCCTGGGAATAGAACCCGGTTCCTCTAATGTAGCAGTCGCACAACGCACTTGGAGCCACTAAAACAATGAGGTAGTCAACAGTGTTAGTTAATTCAATTCAATTTTTCAATTTTAATTCATTTAATTCGGACAAATTTATCCATATGTATGTTAGTATAGGCTTATATTTATATGTTAGTACCTATACATAATATTTAAACTTACAAAAATCACAAAATTCTACGCCCAATTCCAGGACTCCGAGGATACAAAGTGCGTGTGCACCCAATTTCCAAGAATAGGGCTATAAATTTTATTAATAAAATAATATAGGAATTTGTTGTGTATTTTTGTTTACTTGAATAACCTGTTTTATCAGTCTAGTGGTTGTAAACTCGTGAACACAACTGCTACGCTAGAAGTCTCGGATTCGATTCCCAGGTGGAGCAAAGTATTTTTGAGGTTTTCTATAAAATTGTCAGTACCAGCTCGGAGTTTGGATTTGTAATAGTCGCAATAGACTTGTCCCTATTATTATGGGACCTGAATATACCGGCGCACTAGTTCTAGCATATTAGTACACCTCTGCCTAATCCTTCTGTGATTAAGGTCGTGATGGTATTTATGCTTTAGTTACGTAAAATTACATTATGACCACTGGACTGCCAAGTCAACGGTCTCGAGTTCGAATCCAAGGCACGCACCTCTGTCTTTTCGAAATCATGTGTGTAATTAACGGTGAAGGAAAACATCGTGAGGAAACCTGCATGCCTGAGAGATTTTCTCGATGGCATGTAAAGTCTGCCAACCCGCATTAGGCTAGCGTGGCGGACTATAGCCTAATCTCTCTCATACTGAGAGGAGACCCGTGCCCAGCAGTGGGACAATATATGGGTTGAATATTATTGCGTAAAATTGGGGGCGTTGTCTCACTAAAAAGGTTTAAAAATTAATACCTATTCAAATATAGCGTTAAATATCGTCCAAAACGAAAATATCCAATTAAATGGTATTTATTTTGAAATCACATACGCCTGGCACTATGTTATTTATTGAAGTGGGACTGTATAATATTAAATTAAACCCAATCATATTATTGTGATTGTACTCAAAATGATCAAAATTACTCACGAATTTAATAAATTATTACGAATAGGTACCTTAATTAATAAACAAATCAGTGTTGATGTGATTTTGACTCGTAATTGCCACTTACATTAATTAACTTTGCATTTATTTATAAAATACTAGTCGTCAAACCTAGTTTTACTCGCAATTCTAAAATTTTCTTAGTACTAGTAGCCTAGACTGCCTCGTTGGTTTAGTGGCCCCAAGCCGGAATGCTACGCTGGAGGTCCGTTCGAATCCCGAGTCGAGCAAAGTGTTGTTGTGTTTTTCTGTGAAATTCCCAGTAGCAGCTCGGAGTCTGGATTTGTGCCCGGTTGAAGGCAATAGGCAAATAGGCTCGCCACCTATTACATGGGACCTGAACATACCGGCGAAACGTGGGTGTACATTAGTACAACTCTGCCTACCCCTTCGGGGAATACAGGCGTGATGGTATGTTTTGTCTAGTAGCCTAGTCCTTCCTGAATCTATCTCTTTCTCAAATTTTATTTAAATCTATCGAGCTGTTTTGGTAAAGGGATTTTCGATATCGAGCATCTCCTACAAGAAATTATTAATTGACGTTTTAGCACAAACCATCGCGCCTGAGGGTAGACGACGAACCATGGTGTACTAATCTACACGATGGTTCGCGGGTAGCTTGTGTACCCAGAAGGGCGAGCCTACAATCACATCATAACTAAATTAAAAATCCCCCGACACAAAATGAAAAAATAATGTAGGTATGTCGCCATATTGTGGCGGCCATCTTGGATTAGAAATTTATCATAGTGTAAGTATACTACTAGTCAAGCCCTTTAATTTGATACCCATATTGAGTGAGTTGTGAAAAAATATGTATCCATCCATCCATCTTGGATCGATTTTCATATAAACATAGCTAAGAACACTCCCGATTAATTCACGCACTCCCGGTTCATCCATTCGGGAGCTACGATGCTACAGATAGACACACACACACACACACACACGCACAGACACATCAATCTTTTAATCACCCGAAACCCGAAAATGTATCCCGTGAATAAAATCTTTTAAATTATAACCGTTGTCTTATAAACTTTTATTTGTAAATACATACTTAATATATATTGACAAACACAAACACTTAAGTTCCTTACATAAATATTTTGTTGAATCAAACCCACAACCTCGTGATCAGCAGTCCGTATTCAAACCACTAGACTATAGACGTCGTCTAATGTCGTAAAAAATCAATACCTACGACAATTTTCGATAAGTAGAATAAATGCTGTGAAAAAATGCGACTCTTGCGAATTATACTGCAATATCGATAAAATTTTAAGGTCAACGATTCTATCGCGCCGTCCGCACTACGATTTTATTTGCAGGATTTCAACTCGATTAAAATCAACCGATCTGCAATGTTAATCGTAGGAACACGGGTTCTAACCCAGTTTGCGATAGGTAATATTACCTTCGCTAAAATGTACTTCTAATTTATCACAACGGAATTCAAAGAAAATGCGTGGGTTATTCTCAGATTTTTGCCGAGTTACTAAAGGAGCAGAAATATATTCGCAAAAAGAACTACTTTTCTATGAATGGAATTTATTCTTGTTCACACAATCACATTGTTATAATGTAAGACTATTTAACTTATCATTTTCTGAATGAATAACAACTAAGTACATAAAAGTTTTTAATTTTGATACTTAGACTTATAATACAAAGAAATATAGAATAAAAATTAGGTAGAGACTTTTTTGAGGAGTTTTCTATGGTTGTGGAACTATCAAGCCTGTATTCCCCGAAGGGTTGGACGGAAATGTATGTACCTATGTACACCCATAGTTCGGCGGTATGTTAACGTCCATATTACGGCGACGTCTGTGGTCTAGTGGTTCAAGTACTGGACTGCTGATCACGAGGTCGTGGGTTCAATTCCCACAAGACACAAACATTTATGTGATGAACTTAGGTGTTTGTGTTTGTCTGGGTATTTCTTATATATTATAAGTATGTATTTAGAAAAAAAAAGTATATAAGTATTATATCCATTGTCTAGTACCCGTAGTACAAGCTCTGCTTAGTTTGGGACTGGATGGTGCTGTGTAAAAATGTCCAGGGTTTATTTATTTATTTATATTATGTTATTGGGGATGAGCCTATTGTCGAATTACACTGCCGTACAGTTTGCGCTTACGACCGTGTTACACTTTGCATTTTAAATCCTCCTACAGAGTCAAAACAATTTTCACGTCACCATCTACGCAATTGTTTTCTAAACTTATTAATGAGTAACTGGCGAACAAATTGAGGTAAATGATTAAAAATACGCACCGACATAGCATAACTATTTCGGCAGCATACGTCATTGTAATACGTGGCCAATGTAGTACGTGGTTGTGTAAAAATTCTTTATAGGGGAAAGTGCAAGTCGATCTGGGTACCGTGTATTAAAACAAGAATCTTTTAAGAATGTAAAAAAGTCAGGATTAGATTTCACAAACATATATATTTGTAATATAATATTATAAGCATGGCACGGTTAGTAACACCTGTTTTTTTCTTGCATACATCGCTATTAGCCGTCATCTCATCATTCAACTCCTGCGTGGTCATATTCTTTCTCACACAGTCCATCCATCTTTTCTTTCGTCTTCCTCTTCCCTTATATCAATCCACATTCATGCTCAAAACCTTTTTGGTAACATGCACTTCTACGTATCACTTGTCCATACCACGATAAGGGGTTAACTTTGGTTAACTAACTTTGGGTAATATTGTTTGTGGATAAACATGTTTGCCGAACTGAAAGCTCAATTTCAGAGCCAAGCCGAAGACGGCTAGCCTTTCGGGTTTCTGATGATTACCGCTATCGATTAAATGATGGGAGGTCGTATAATAACCTGGACGACTGTGCCTTTAGGTGTTCTCCAAGGTTGGCACGGCTCTGGAAATATTAAGAACTAAGTAGCTCTCCGCCAGCGGCTTTGCCCGCGTGGTTTGGGTAACTTTCATCCCCTATTTTAACCCCGTCACAGCACTCCCCCCACACAGCCCTTTTTCGCATTAAAAGTAGCCTATGTCCTTTCTCAGGCTTTAGGCTATTTGTGTACCTAATTTCATTTAAATCAGTTCAGTAGTTTTGGCTTGAAAGCGGGACAGATATACAGACAGACAGAGTTACTTTCGCATTTATAATATTATTAAGTTAAGATGGTCATCCATCCACAGACTGGCCGCGGCAAGAGGCTTTAGCCAAATAAGCTACCGAAATTCTGCTTGGAGAAATGGATGGTGATTGGCGTAGATCACGTCACCGTAATAATAGTTCTGTAAAACCAATAATTTGATAGCTATTCCCTTTTTATATGGGACATAGACATACCAGCTTATCCTTCGGGGAATACAGGCGAGAAGATATGTTAATAATACTTATTTTGTTTATAGTGAAACGTTTCACTGAATAAATTATGAAGTGATCAATACTGAAACGCGTAGATTGAAGATATTATTCTTTATTCAACCGCAAAGCCGTTTCATTCGAGCGACTATACTCGTCCATTGTTACATACCATCACGCCTGTATTGCCCAAAGGGTTGGGCAGAGGTATGCTACTGTACACAAACAGTTCGCCTGTATGTTTAGGTCCCATGTCATAGGGGGCGAGCCTATTGCCACCACCCGGCACAAATCCAGACTCCGAGCTGCTACTGGGAATTTCACAGAAAAACCCAACAACACCTTGCTTGACTGGGGAATCGAAGCCGGGACCGCTAACGTAGCAGTCGCGCTTAGGACCTAAGCTAATGAGTTATTACATACGAATAATTAGTTCTGTCAAACCGTGCTCGAAAGCAAATTGCTCAGTCACTACGCAAGACGCTAAATAACTTGTGGTTCAAATCAAATTGCTACTCGATTTAACTGCATAACATCGTTCGTGGTTTTCGTGTGGACCGATTCCTGGAAATCAGATAGGATTTCGTGAAATTAATACATTATTTTGTACTAGCTTTCCGCCAGCGGCTTTGCCCGCTATCCCACGGGAACTATTCATTTTACCGGGATAAAAAGTAGCCTATGTGCTGTTCCAGACTATGTTCTATCTCTGTGCCAAATTTCATCCAGATTCATTCAGTAGTTTTTGCGTGAAAGACTCACACACATCCATCCAGCCATCGACGACGTCTGTGGTTTAGTGGTTCGAGTACCAGACTGCTGATCACGAGGTCGTGGGTTCGATTCCCACAGGACACAAATATTTATGTGATGAATATAAGTATTTTTGTTTCTCTGGGTGTTTCCTATGTATAATAAGTATGTATTTACAAAAAAAAGTATATAAGTATTATATCCATTGTCTAGTACCCATAGTAAAAGCTCTGCTTAGGTGCTGTGTAAAAAATGTCCCAAGATATTTATTTATTTATTTATACATACAAACTTTCACATTTATAATATTAGTAAGACTACTAGTCTACAACAGGTTGCAAGCCCGCCTAGTGCAGGAATATTTTGAACTTACGCCCGCACGAAATTATTTGACTAGCATTTCTGTGCTAGACGGGAATTAATTTATCGATAACCGCTCTTCACTCTTCGCTGCCAATCAAATAGGTTGAAAACGCTATAACTACTGCGATAAACGATCAAAACTTTGTCTACGAGTTTATTTCTTATACTATCACGCCTTTGTTCTTCGAAGGGTTAGGCAGATGTGATTCACCACCAATACAATACAATGTACGACTGCTTTGTTGGTCTAATGGTCCCAAGTGGGACTGCTTCGCTAGAGGTTCTGAGTTCAATTCCCGGGTCGAACAGTGTTGTTAGGTTTTTATGTGAAATTCGTCAATAGAAATCTTAGAGATTTTGGATAACTTCGTAATGGGTTGAGCAAGGTATATCAAATAGGATTAATAAAGAATTGAAAATGATATAATTGCTGTCGGTTTTGTCTAAGGAACGAAAATAGATTGAGTTATGAAAAGCAGTGTAGAATGATACTTGATAAGATGATACCGGAACAACCCGTTTTTCTGCCACCCTTTTGGTATAAAAAAAGAAGTTGATACTACGCAAGAATGTGCATGTCCCGTTTTGTAACATTTATTAACGGCATAAGCTATTTCTGTTCCAATTTTCAACTAAATCCATTCAACGGTTAGGAGAAACAAATATGCAAACTTGTTTTTTTGTTATGGTTTCGTTCGTGTGAGACTGGATTAAATATTTTCTCTTTCAAACAGATAAACAACTAAGTAATTAAGGAGAGTAGGATACAGTGGATTTTAATTTAAAGTCATTGTGTGTGGTATTCTTCATCTTCTTTTGTGAGACATTTTAATTTTATTTGTATACCTACCCGCAGTTCGCAAACGTAGTTTGTAAACGTTGCAACTTTATGTGAAAATGTCACTGCGTATAAATGTTATAATGCTATGATTTAATTAAACTTGCAACAGAATTGGTATCGATATAATTAGGAAAATGTAAATAGAACGCAGTATTCACCAAATCGGCGTGTAGTTTTCATTATTAACATAATAATTTATCATACTAATCACGCTTGTATTTCACAAGGGGATATGCAGAGGTGTACTAAAATGTACATTTATATTTCGCTGGTATGTTTACCTGAGTTCGGGCACAAATCTAAACGCCACATTGCTACTGGGAAGTTTTAAATACAAAAAAACAACACTGTGCTCGGCCGGGAATCGAACCCAGGACTTCGTACTCAGCAGTTGCGCTTACGACCACTATTTTATAGACTAATGAGGTAGTGATAAGATCTTTTTTTACCATTTCTTTATTTACAGTAATCTTTTTTTTTTAATGAGTGTTTATTAGATATGGAGTTTCTTGCCGGCTCTTCTCTTTAAGTCCCACTTTTTGGAACCGTGCAAGTAGTTTGACTTTTCAAAAGTGCCTGTTTATATGGTTTAAATAAAATTAAATATTTTTAATTTGAATCATGGGATATTTGGGGTTAAACCTAAATTTGGAAGTGGTAGTATTTCAATAACAGAAACACCACAGCTTTCTTAACACAAGTAAATTAAACATATTAGACATGAAATTATTGATCCTATAGTCCGGTTTTATCCCGTTCACAAAAATTTGACAGTGACATGTAATAACTGTAAATCTGGAGGACTTGTTTTACTACTCACGATTCCCGGTTGATCACGACCAGGATAAAAAAGAAAAAATATATAATATTAGATGCCGTCTCTGTCTGTTTCATACGCTTTGGTTGGCGTGTCGGCTGGCGCGCGGGGGAGGGGCACTTGTGTGTTCATTGCTAGCCACAGTCGTTTTTGAGCCGCGTAAGGGGCACGTCGTGCCGCGTCTTGTTTTATTTCGATCGGCATTACATGCAAGCGTGATGGACGTACTGCCAAGTGGCAACTTATTCCGTGAGCTGCAGGATGTCACCGACACCGGCTACTTCGAGTGGAAGCTGTCGCTGGAGGACTACTGGCAACAGGTGAGAGCTGCGCGACTTACTGTAGTAGTCCCCACAGCATGCTATGCGAGCGATATGGCTGAACGCGACTGCTAAACAATTCGGGTGACAGCATAAAATGGTTCTCGGGTCGCGCCTGCGTATAGTCAGCGGTCGATCTTCACAATAAACCTGAGATATCCGTAAGCTTTAAGGCTTTGCGTAATATAAATCGTTTGTGGGTAGTGTGTTACTAGTGCGGTAACGCCATGACTAAAAATAAATATAACGGACAAGTTGGGCCTGATAAATACTTGCTGGAAGTGTGGTTCAGATTGTGAAAGAGTTTGAACAACTTTTCGTGTAGTTGTGCAAGAGTACGAGGAAGTTTTGAACTGTTACGTTATGTCGAACGAAGGGACAACGTTCACTCTCTTTGGGGCATCAATCGATATTTCAGATTCACTTTCCTCCTACCTACAAATAATAATTTATTCAACACCACATTCCTCTGCGGTGATTTAAAAAGTTTGTTTACGTTGTAAACTTGTGTTTTTGTATTGTGTTGATATCTGTGTATTTTTATCTGAGTTCTGTGTTTATGTTACTGCTATCATTCGACGATGCAGCGGCGACGGTTAAAACTACAAAACTTTTTTTTGTGTATCTATCTACTTAGTTATATTTTTGTTACATATTTTTACATTTTATTTGAAGGTAACAAGACTTATTTTTGGTCATAGATATAAAGACCTGTGTACACGAGCCGGCCGTTTACGCGTTTTCACTAGGCATTGGGAATAATATACCTATTGTTTGTTAAATTAAATATTTATTTACCCTCGTCTTAGAAACATATTTTTTATTTTCTACGTTTTATGGCTAAAATTCAAGGCTTTTTTTTGGATTTTTAGTTAGTACTTTTACACAATCGGGTTTTTTTGAACAGATCCTAAATGATCATTTAAAATGAAAAATGATAGAGAAAACTGAAGATGATTTTTTTTCTCTGAGAACAATATGTACCCAGAGACACTCGTTCCATCGAGGCGAATCTAATGACGTATCATTTATCAATATCCGTCCAGCCGTTATGTAGTTACGAGCGGACATAAGAACGGACAAAATATATACATGCATACATACCGGTCAATCACAACCCTCCTTCGGCAGTCGGATTAAAAAAATAACAAAAATACAGCACTTCAATACCCCTAATCGGATTAAAACTCTTCACAAAGGCACATCGCACTTTTATAATAACTTTGTTTCATGGCGGGGACACAAAGCTGACTTTATATAAAAGTGTGAAACTTTTTCCAACGATGCCAGAAGTTATGAAAAAATAAAACTGCAAATGTAAAATACATACAGTTTGCATTTTACTTGAACTATGAGTGTAAAATTAAAAAAGCGACACAAACTAGAGTTCATAGAAAAAGATGAAACCGCTTTATAACCTTAGGGTGTTATTCTAGGTTTAGCTCTTCAAACTGCATGTCACAAACTTGAATTAAAACACTAACATTTTGATGACTGCATGTATGCAAACAACATTCAATTCGTAAATTAAATTAAATTATAAATATTGGACAAGTTATTGGACATACAAATGGTTACATTTTTGAGGTCGGTTATGAAAATGGTCACGTGCATGCTTAGAGCAAAAATTCTTATGACGATTTCAGCTTCTCAAGAGGATGTCCATACATTAAAATCGTGATTAGGCTGGCAATCTGTTGATCTGTTGGCCCTTTTCGGCCTTCTGGTAATGGCTAAAATATAGCTTTTGGGAAATCATAATATGATTCACCGTTAAAAATGGCTATGGAGTTACCACAGCTTCTATAGACTTGCTAAAATGGCCAAATGAACTATGGATCATGCTATTTTCGGGTAAGTATTATGTTTAGCGTACGCAAACGGACGTCATTGACGAAACTCGTGGTCAAACGAATATATAAAGTCAAATATAAATCCCGCAAAGGTTTTCGGAGGCTTATCCGCAAGGCTTTCCTGTCCAATATACGATAAATATAAAAAAATCTGCCTACCTCTGCCTCATCTGGCAACCTTACGATGTAGGTCAAAATATGATGTATATAGAAGTTTTTTGCAGACGTACCATATTTTAATCTAGTATCTAGTATTTCTCCTAATATCACATAAAACAAATTTCTAAACTGTAATAAATATGTAGATATAATTAGTAACTGGGTGGCAAACGAAACCAATGCAGAAAGAATTGCAGAAATTGAAATTATTGCAATTGCAATAATTGAAAAAATAGACTTGCAATTCTGCAAATCTTCTGAAAGTGGTATTGGCCAGTGCCACTACGCCAATTGAATGAAAAAGTTCAGTAACTTTGTTTTATCTCACTCCACTTTTTTGACAAAAACTTTATGAGGAGATAATGTTTATAATGTCTGGACGTGATGATGGAAAAATGTCGGTAACCGAAAGGTAGATGCTGCCGTCTCAACATTTGGTTTTATGCTTTCGTCACCTATCACTGTGGAGAGGAGAAACCTATTTTTAAAATTCGAGAGGTACGCGGCTATATTGTGCACTAAATTATTAAGCTTTATGCTGTATGTTGTACACAGTAGCTAGGCTGTAAATAAAAAAAAATCTAATATGGGTACGGGTGACGGATAAGTTGAAGGGGAATCGTGTGTCTTGGTATGGGCACGTGATGCAGAGGGATGAAACGCATGTGACTAAAAGAGTAATGACATCGAATGTCGAAGGACGGGATAGAGGAAAGCCAAAGAAAAGATGGATGGTGTGTGATAAGATGATGGAAAAGGGATTGAATGAGCATGTGACGCTTAACAGGGATGAATGGAAGAAAAGGATAGGCTGCGCCGATCCCAAATAAACTGGTATAAGGGCAGGAAGATGATGGTCCTGGCTCCAGCCACCCGGTGCCTCGCCACCAAGCCCGGTTAAGTTTCTAAAGCTCCTTGAGCTAAAACCTACATCCGACAAAAAATTAAAGAAGATAATTATGATGATGGGTATCTAAAATCTATATGCTTACTAGCTTTCCGCCAGCGGCTTCGCCCGCGTGGTCTTGATAACCTTTTTTACCCGCTTTCCTGTTGAAAATTTTTTTGAATTTTCTTTGCTATAAGCCTCACGGAGCCCGAGACCTTTCCAACGAATGCTAAACCGTGGAAATCGGTTCGTGCGTTCTGGAGTTATAGCGTCAGGAAGGAAAACCCGACTTATTTTTATATAGTAGATTAGTGACAAGCACGGTTGTCATGGAGAAGCGTGTCATGACATATTTTTTCACAAGCGTTTCTAACATCAATACCATAAGGATAACTTATATTAGAGTTTCCGTTATATTAGCTGGCACTTATTTCATACAAACTTTGTTCCAATTTTGAATTTATTTGGCAGTTAGCGGCTATCCAGAGGTTGTGTAACAGGCGCTAATACTTTTAGACCATACATAGATATAGGTAGATTATCGCAGGTCATACTATGACTGCCAGTACCTATTAATTTCTGTGAATTATTTAATACTGTTATCTAGAATTTATCTTTATTATACTGTTACTCAATCTTATCGCATTTACGTTGAAATGCACTACATTTTCAGCACGATTGAATAAAGTGCTCTTGGGGAAATCATAATTATTATATCTTAGCAAATATAGAATTAATTTTATACATTGTTAATTTGTTTTACTAATTGCCAGTAATGGGAATAAATGGGTTATTTATACTACCGCAATAACTCCAATATTTTGATATAGGGTAACTCGTAAAAAAAAAATAAACGTCGTTAAGTTTTGCAATATGGCAACATTTGCATAAAAAACGATGTTGTTAATTAATAAGTATAATAAAGTATATTGAATAAAAAGGCTTAATGGGTAAATATAGAATATTCAATATACGCATTTTCATATTTATTCGTTCATATTAATAAATTATTGACTGATTAATTAATTACTCAGTGGAACTTTTAACTAAAAAAAAAGAATAACTATCGTCCATATATTTTGAGTTACTAACTCCAACTTTTAGTTGACTATGGGCCGTGTGTGTACGCACTTACAGTAGCGGAAACCCGATGTAAACATAGTTATTTTTAAACTCTGTTTATAGGTAAATAGTATTGTTTTGTGTGCACTCGGCTGCGTTGTGTTTACGGTGTATTACTGTTAGCGGGTCGGCAGAATTCCAAGATTTTGGTGTTGGCAGTTGGTATGAAATAATGTGTGATTCATCGAAAATAAAAATATTCGTTTGTGAATTTGACTAGGTATTAGATTTTATCTGCCTTGCATAGTTTCAATAAAATAAAAATTATGCACATTTATATGATACATTATGTACCATTTCTTTCTGTAAAAAGGTAGTTATAAAAACATCTTTAAAGGTAAAAACTGGACTAACTAGTTTTAAGTAAATTTTAAACGAGATGGCGCTGGAATTTCCTATCTGACAACCTCTGAGGACGCTAAAACTGCTGTCTGTGGTCTATTGGTTCGAGTACCAGACTGTTGACTACGCCTGTTGATTCGCATAATTTTTTTATTTATGTCATGTTTGTGTCTGGTTCTTACACAAGTAAGTATTATAACTACCTAAGTATACATATATTTGCAACAAAAAAATGATTTTCCCAGAGCACGAACTCTGTTTAGTTTGGGAATCGATGGTCCTGTGTAAAATGTAAAAATACCGCTTCTGTTTTACTACTACTTACAATTACATACACAAGATGACGTCCGTACACGTGTCAATGTGTGCGTAATGTGCGCTAAACTGGTTTAGGAGACAACAAATACAGTGTTAGGTTATGAAGAGGACAAATACTCGTATCGTAATACGAGTAAACACTCACACTGTGTATCAGCAGACGCTATTGTCTGTGACGAGAAGTTCCAAACATACCCGACGTAAATATCAACAGCGGGTAACAAGCATTAATTACTACTGAACGAATGTGCCGCCAGGGATACTACATTAAGCGATCGTAGATCGATGATATCGGTGTCTACTAGACGAGTTACAATTTGACATTCGAATCGACATGAGGGGCTCGTGGCTTAGTTATAGCAACGCTGATCAACTGATCTGCATGATTAAGCTGCGCTTGTCAAGGTCAGTCTGTGGATGGATGACCATTCTTAACACATTGAGACCCCTCTGTGCCTCGGAGAGCACGTAAAGCCGTCGGTCCCGCTTGTCATACGAACACCTATAACAATCGTTAGTAGAAGTCAGAAGTACAAAAAGTCTGACAACCAGTCTATCCTTCGATATTGGTATTGCCCAGAAATTGGGTTGCGGAGGTCTGATGGCGGTCGCTTCGTGTAAAATACTGATATTGAGCCGCATCTGGTTAGACTGGAAGCCGACCCCAACCTGATTGGGAAACAGGCTAAGAGGATGATGAATCGACTAAACAAAACATACCATACCATCACGCCTATATTTCCAGGGGGTAGGCAGAGGCGTACTGATGTACACCCACATTTCGCTGGTATGCTTAGGTCCCATGTAATAAAGTAACAAATCAAACTACGAGTACTCACAATCAAACACTGCTTTTTTTCCATAACAGTTGCAATTTTAACCAATTTTATTTAAGCAATTTTTTAGCATTTTTCCAAAAAAATGGGACGGTTCAAATCAACAACTATGTAGTACAGAAATTTGTACAAATAACAGTAGAATAGGAGTTACGCTGTATTTGCGCGGAATGCGTTTTACGTTCCAGTGACTGGTTGAATGTGTGTTACATTCATTCGGAAGCTAAACGCATCGGAGTGAATGCGTCGTACGAAAATGCAGCTCCGATTATTCAAATTTTATGAAACAATACACATTTTGTACGGGTTTTGGAGTAAAGGTGAATAAACCTAGTGATAAGCAATAGGACTGCCAAGTCAAAGGTCATGAAATAGAATTCACAACTCTTACAGTTCGCGAAAGAAAAATATTAGATTGTAATAAATAAAAACGAAAGCTCAAGTCGTAATCTGTCGTTTTAAATTATTCTAATCCAATATTTTCCTTTCTCCGATTTTTACGGCCAGGTTAAAGTTAGCTAGCGCCAACTTCAACCCGGATATTAAGTTTGGCGAGAACCGTACTTTTAAAATCATGACTAACTTAATAAAGCCATCTCCGTCTCTTGCTCGAGACGGCCCGGGCCGAGCCAGTAGCTTTAAATTCGTCCCTAACTAATTCAAACCCAGATCCAGCTGTCCCTAGCTGCTCCAGGAAAGCCCTAAGCCGAGTCCGAGGTCCGACTCCCGTTGCTCAGTTTATAAGTACCTATGTTCCTCACTGGAAGCATTCGGTGCCTCGCCACCCAGGTCAGTTAATTTTTAAAAGACTTGCTGCAGTATAGTGTATGTAAAACTAGATTTAGGGAGCTACATGTTAGCATGTAAGGAGTTGGGGATCCTAATAAAATAAAAATAAAAACTTATTAAAAAATACTGTCCTACTGTTAGTGGCTCAGAAGCATACAAACACATAGCCATAGTTGCTAGCAGTCCGGTCAATTAAAGATAATTCGTGGCAATTAGTAATTAAGATCATTTTAGAGGTGTACACGGTACGCTCGCGATGGTCCATTTGAATTTAGAACACGTTGCTGAATTTATTTCCCGTATTCACGAACAATACTTCCATAAGAAGTGGGACAAAACTCTAATTACGGCTCTGTTATTGTTCCTCAAATTGAAGCGTGTGTTTTGTCGCGATGTGAGACCTCATAGTTATGTTTGAGAATACGGGTGTATGTAGGGTTGCCAGGTCGCCAAACCTAATAGCCGGACAGACCAGCCAGTTTGGCCAGACATTTGGGTAAAAAGGCCGGACACCCTTACGGCGACCGACAGTCGACTCGCCTGCGCTCGGCCACACTCAACGCTCGCTCGTCTGCGAAATGCAAAAAGCCTTACAAAAGTCAGAAAGCGAAAGCGTTATTTTGGTCGGACACGAAATCAAAAAGCCTATCTCCGTCCGCCCGGCCTTATCCGGACGCCTGGCAACAACTTGTTCGAAGTCTGCCCGTACTAGGTCACAGTGGTGACCTAACCCTACTCATTCTGGAAGCTGACGCAAGTATTTTAAACATACCATCACGCCAGTATTCCCTGAATTCTCCTATATTTAAGTTCCATGAGCAATTGCAACACAAATTCAAACTTCGAGCTGCTACTGAGAATTTCACTGAGTTCATTGACCTCTGCTTAACCCTTCTCAGAATACAGATCGTCCATTACACGATTATAAGCTCAAGCAAACAAAGCTAAACTGTACGTGAACAGCAGTTCAGAATTGTTAGAGGTATTTCGAAGCTAGGCACCAGTTACGCGGGCGTTGATGCGATTACGTTGATCACGGTTACGTTGATACCACAGGAACACTATACAGGAATATCCAGAAAACTCGCTTCGGACAGCGTAAACGATTTTATAGATCATAGACAAACTAGGGCCTGCAGACAAGTTGAAATTTAACATGCGAATCGCGAAACGAATAGAAAGAAAATATAATATATGGAATTGACATGACTGACAGCCCGATTTGTCGAAAGTTGGTGGTCAATGTCAAATTGCAACTTGTCTAGCCCCCCAGTATAGATTAATATCGATAATATTTAACATACTCGTAATAATATGGTATTGTAACATTCTGTATGTTAGATCACCAACAATGTACCAAAAATATTGTGTCAAAATGATTATAATTTTGATTTTATATTTGTAAGTCTTCCTTAGCTTACTATTCAGAACCGTGCTTTCATATGTCTGGGGGTCGAATCCCGACTCGTCATATTGAAAAAAAGTTTATTAATAAAAAAGGTCTTTTAATTTGTCGCTCATGTACAACTCTGCTTAATCCTTTAGGGAACATTAGTGTGATGGTATGAATTAAAGAAAACTTTTGTATAAATCAACCAACGGGACTGCTGATCACGAGGCCGTGGGTTCGATTACCACAGGACACAAACATTTATTATGATAAATTTAAGTATTTGTGTTGGTCTGGGTGTTTCCTATGTATTATAAGTATGTATTTACAAAAAAAAAGTATATAAGTATTATATCCATTGTCTTAGTACCCATAGTACAAGCTCTGCTTAGTTTGGGACTAGATGGTGCTGTGTAAAAATGTCCCAGGATATTTATTATCTATTTATTATTATTAACTGCTCTAAATATTATGACAGGATTTAAATTTCTAACTACTACTGTCAGACTGTTCATAGTTTCTGACAGTCATTTGTTTTAAGGTAAAATCTCCGCTTACCTTAAAATTATGACTCCTCGGGCCTCATACAGAAACGTTACTTAGCATAATGAATCATTAGCTAATAGAGACCAAGTATATCTTACTACACTGACAACAAACTCAAATATGGAAAAATAAACCAAGATATAGTAGTCACTGTTTGTTAACGATTCATTAACGTTAATTGGCGTTTCTGAGTACGGGCCTTCGCTCCGAACTTAGGCACATAGCGAGGCAGTACAGTTAACTGCATTTGCGGTACCGATTATTCCGAACCGCACGGCCTAAACTTTAGGGCTGTCACTTAAAGTAACATACACGGAAACACACGGAGTACTCGGTTCGCTCATTACTAATTAGACCTACATATCGTCAAAATTAATGTTGACTTAATAGATAATACGATTAGTTACTGATGCGCTGTGTGTTATTTAATTATTACCTAACCTAAATTAAAAATTTAGAAAACCCCCGACAAGAAATGTTATATGGTATAGTGTATGGTATTCTTCTAGTTAAGCCCTTTCATTTGATACCCATATTGAGGGAGTTGTGAAAAAATATGTTATTCGCTATAATGTAGCGGCGGCCATCTTGGACCGATTTTCATCGAACACTAGCTAAGAACACTCCCGACTAAGTCACCTTTCAAATAAAAAAAAACTAAATCAAAATCGGATCATCCGTTCGGGAGCTACGATGCCACAGACAGACACACACACACACACACATACACACACACAGACACGTCACGTCACGTCACGACAAGATAATAATATGTTTTTGATAGCATCTACTATTTCAACCATAGGGAACAAGTCGCCGTCACAGGTCACAGCCTGATAAAGAAAGAAATCAAATCGAATCGAGATTGAAATGTTTGTAAGTAAATGTTCCACATTCCTCACTCTTTTTGAGTCTACGATTGAAATGACTATAGGTAGGTTTATACTTTGATGAATGGAATTTTTAATAAGCTTCCCGCTTTGATAACTAAACTTCTGAAGAAAAATATCATGATTCATCCGTCAAAAACAAAATTTCGCTACAAAGTGGTTTGGGGTGGGCGGCCTTTAAAGAAAAAAACAGTGCCTCCCTCCATTTTGGCTACAGGGGTGGTTTTCGTGGGTTTGAATCCCACACACCCCGATAACCGATAACCTTTTAAAGGTTTCCGCTACACCAAAAAAGGTAATTATATTTTAGCGATTCTTCTGTTATCTTATTGATAGAAATATAAACTTTTTGCTGCTACAATTAAAAAAAAAAGCCTTGGGCAACGATCCCACCTTACATTTAATAGCCGCGTTTGTGGACTAGACCATTGGAGGTAGACTGTGTAAAAGAATAAATATGATACTTAGATGAAGTGATGACGAAACGATGGTAATAAATATCCAGTATATGCGGGCCCCTCATTGTTTGCAACGCCAATGAAATGGGAGGTCCACTTATAGTGGAATACGTAGTTGGTTAGTTGGTTAAGATTTTTGCTCCGTGACGTTAAACCTAGCGTCAAAATAAACAATTACCTAGTTGATTAGTCTAGACTTTAGTGTGCCTAAATATACAGATTCAATCTGTACCAAGGCATCTGCGCGTCATGTATCAGCATAGGTAGCTATATACTATAAGTAATCAGCTGTTAATAATAGCTATAGCTCAGAGAAAGGTCAAGAGTCTATAGACAAGTTGCATTTTGACATTCGAATAAAACAAAGTTTATGGAAATGACACAAGCTTTCGACAAATCGGGCTGTCACTAATGTCATTTCCATACATTTTGTTTCTATTCGTTTGTCGATTCGTATGTCAAAATGCAACTTGTCTAGGCCACCAGGTTTGAGCTGATTTGAGCAATCGGATGCTGTGAAATCGTTCTTCGAATTTTTGTTCTTGAAATTAGAAGCTCGATGGTTCCGCTACGTTTAGGATACGACCTATATAATAGGGGGTCACCATATTGCCATGGAATAAATGCTAACTTCGAAATCATATATGAGAATTTTAATAAGAGAGAAGAAAATCCTAATAATACTGTTAAACCCGGTGATCAAACTAAACTTTAGCGTACAGCTACAACCTAATGAAGCAACCATTAATTAGGCACAAGTATACAATGTGTATGCAAATTAAAAAGGAGTTCAAATTACTAATTATGTAGAAAAAGTAGGTGCGTCCGACATACCCTGCCGCGTCCCCAGGCGGGCGATTTATGAGGATTTTGTGACCCAAATATATATTACTAGGCGTTGGCCGTGGCTTCACTCGCATCCTAAAAGATTGTATTATATCCTATATGCTCAGCTCCCACTACTGGTCCGATTCGATACCGGAATCGAAAAAATCTTTCAGTGTTAGATAGCCCGTTTACCGAGGAAGGCTATATGCTATATATTATCACGCTACCATCAATAGGAGCTAAGTATCAATTAAAAATGTTGCAAAAACGGGGTAAAATTCAACTTCTACGGAACCGAAGTCTAGTTTCATGATTTTATTAAAATCCGTTCTATAGTTTTTGCGTGAAAGAGAAACAAACAAGTATACATCTACTAAGAGCAGTGATAGCCTAGGAGAATGATCACTGGACTGCCAAGTCAAAGGTCTTGAGCTCAAATCCAAGACACGCACCTCTGACTTTTCGAAATCATGTACGTAATTATCACTCGCTTTACGCTGAAGGAAAACATCGTGAGGTAACCTGCATGCCTGAGAGATTTTCTCAATGACATGTGAAGTCTGCCAACCCGCATTAGGCCAGCGTGGTGGACTATAGCCTAAATCCTTCTCATACTGAGAGGAGACCCTTGCCCAGCAGTAAGACAGCTAATGGGTTGATGATAATGACACAGCTACCATTCCTCACAAACTTTCACATTTATAATTATGTAGGATAGTATTTTCGGCTGTTTCACTGTTATGATATAATAATATAGAGAAACAACATTTATGTGTATATACGTCTACCAGCTGATTACTGCTATCTATTCGATAACAGCTGATAGGAACGGAAAGCGAATATTTTTCACAACGACGATAAGTGTTGTTGATATAGACACTATCACAGTATGCGTTGCAATAATAAATAATAATAAACTGGTGTACATCTATAAATACAGTATGATGTAACATACACGTCATTATTCCTTGAAGGATTGGCGGATACGGAGCTAATCCTACTGATATTAATGTGAATGATTGCTTGGAAGTACCTCCCCCTAAACTAGTAGAATACGCTGCCCAAGGTTCGCACTCATGAATATCTATGGAGTTACTTCTCCAAGAGCGGTTACCCACAACATTCGATCCAAATCCGTGAAAATACATCCTCTTCATCATATCAGCAGAAAAAGGGGTCCACTGCTAAACAAAGGCCTCTCCCATTGACTTCCGCAGGGACCGGACGCATGCTACCCGCATCCAACGACTTCCAGCGACCTTTACCAGGTCATACCGTCCGTCCGACCGTGAAAATACGGTCCGGTGTAACTTATAGGGCAATCGGATGATAGGTGTAGGATCTTGTGCGTAGATAATTCTACGACTACTTACGCACGAGTGCGTAACTGCTCTAAAGACCTGTTTGGAACCGTCGTAGTTTTTGACAATTAAAAGTGTCTACCTGTAATAGTCTATTAAACTCCCACGACACACTCAAACAGCCGTCTCATCTACGGTCCTCGCTGACGAGGCCTATCGCGAACTCCCCTAATGGTAACCCCTTACTATTAGTCGAAATAATCTCAACAGGAGACTTGAGATTGTGTAATTATTATGATTAAAAAAAGAGTAATATAATTATTCGTTGCATCTGTTTTATTCAATCATTTAATGCTGGTTAAATGCTACAGTTAATCAGTTATATTTTTATCGCATCTATTGATTTACTTCATGCAACGTTAACCATAGGCCGGGCAGAAAAGTTCAGTGGGCCGAAGATTGAGCCTCCCTGACGTACCCAAGTACTTGATAGAACAGCACACTTCAATGATTTCTATACACATATTATGTGTAGCTGTGTGCTATTTATATTCAGTAAAAACAAAAACAAATGAACTTCCCTAAGGAAAGAACACCACGACAGTGAATGACTATAACGAATGGTGTATAAAATAAATATTCGTTTTTAAAACTGGCCATTTGAAATTTTTTTAAAAAAAGAATATTATTTTTTTTCCTTATGTGCCAGTGTAGGTACATAAAAGTATAAATAAGTAAATATTTTTGGTAGAATAGATTTCGGATGATTTTATAGCCATCTGTATAACCTAAATATATCCAAGTCCCGATTTAATTGCAATTTCATAAAAATAAAATGACCTTAGTGACAATTCCATAAAAAGGCACAATTTTGATTGCATTTAAAGTTTGTTTCTCTTCAAGAGAATATCATTTGGCATTTTTTATCACTATGGCTAGATTTCAGAGAGCTACGGATGAAAAATGGTCACATGTAATAAAAAATTGGTATCCAATACATAAAAAAAGAAGGAAGGGAAAGAAACTCCATTTAAAAGATGGAGTGACGACATCGTTCAAATAGCCGGAAATTTATGGGCCAGATGGGCAAAAGATGGAGCCATCTAGAACGGTTTGGAGGAGGCTTGAGGCCTACACCTTACACCTCACCTACGGCTTACACCTAACAATACTAACATAATCTAAGTATAAAACTAACAAATCAACAAATAAGTATACCACACAAAGCAAAACAATTTATGAACTACATGTAAGGGATAAAATAAAGCTAAAATAAAAAAATGGCTAGATTCGATGACTTTTTAAATATCTGAATTCTCATTTATACGACTTCTTCTACATATTTTTTAAGTTGTGGGAAAGGGATAGCACTATTCGATCTGTATATCGGCATCCCTCTCTTTCTCAACACGTTGTGGTACGTTACGGCCTCACTTCGGAGATCTTGTTTGAGTATTAATAGTACTATGAAGACGAGCATTGCTCACGCGCATAAACAATTTCGTACTACTGTAACTTCATTGTGGTGCTTAACTACAATGTTCCACAGCAGATGAGTCAGTAATACTGAACACTGATTCACTGTCCGCGCATGTCATAAGATAAACATTTCATGTATTGATGTCCTGCGCAATGTCAAATAAAGGATAAACGAAGCCTACTAATGAATTAATGATGGATGCTTGATACTTTAAGCAGCAAGGCCTGGATGAATTTGGCTGCTATACTTAATAATATTATGAAGAAGAAAGATTTGATTGTTTGTTTGTAATGAATAGGCTCCGGAACTACTTGACCGATTTGAAAAATTCTTTCAGTTTTAGATAGCCCATTTATCGGGGAAGGCTATAGGCTATATATAATCACGCTACGACTAATAAAAGCGGAGTAGCAATGGAAATGTTGCAAAAACGGAGAAAAAGTTATCAAGACCACGCGGGCGAAGCCGCTGGCGGGAAGCTAGTTTCTAATATAGAGGGCTGTCACTAATGTCATTTCTATACATTTTGTTTCTCTTCGTTTGTCGATTCGAAGGTCAAATTGTAACTTGTTAGGCCACCTGGCACTAAATGCTCAACCAGCTGGACATGCAATCCACGAAATAATTTTGTCGGCGATTATCACAGGCCATAACTATGGCTGGAAACGAGATGACACGACGACATAATTTTATCAGCAGAGATCTCAAGACAACAAATTCTGTGTACAACCCAACAATAATCCGCAATTTAAAGTTGCACAGAACAAATAATTCCTACTGGAACTTTAATTAGTGATTCGTCCATCGGCTGGCGTTTAATTAACCTATTTCCGCTGTGTTATGCCAACACTGAGAAGAGGGTCATAGAATAAAAAATTAACAGAAGTTACATTGCATGAAAAATACACACGGGTGCAAACAATGAGTCACTGTTTGACTGATAAAATCATTGCGTGCGTGTAGAATAGGGTTACCACACTGACCACGATTTGATTGATAGGTCGATTTGACGTCTATGGTTCTTGTGGTAATAATAATTTAAAGTGTTATACAAGTGTCTTTTTTCCACCGTAAGTTTTCTGTATCTACACTAAACTCGCTAGTGACGCCGTAAAATATTTGTATGGAAAACCCTCAAAAGTCCATAGCGGTTACGTAAGAAACTAAAATCGGCTAAGAGATTACAGCGTTTCGATGCGTAAAAAACCTATCAAAAGCCATTCGATAGAACTCATGGTTGAGGTTCGGATTATACCTAAGGATAGTTGTACAACTATTGGTTTCTTTGATTACCTTTTAGTTTTTTTACGTTCCTTTTTATGTCCAACTTCAAGGCAAAAAAAAAAAATACGATGATTTTTGTAGCGCAACTGTATATCTTGATGTCGCCATGTGTACAAAGTAGATCTGCTGTTTGTTTTTCTACGTCATCAGAATCTAGGTCGGTGCCTATGTAGGTACCTAACTTTTTAAAATCATGCTGAGTTTTAAACTAGGATAGTTTTTGAAGACAGAGCGTGGGAATAATGGATTGAATTTATATTAGATTTGTTTTACATTGTTTTTATTAAAATTTTTGCGTTTTTGGAAACATGATTACGAAATGAATTCGTATACTAATGGCATAAATGATTGAAATACCTTTATTATGGATAATAATTTGTAAAAAAAATAAGGTGTCATTGGACTTTCCCAAACCCGTTGGAAATTCCCAAAATCCTTAGTAGAACAATTTAATATACCTAGTAACATTTGTGCAAAATTTTATCGTTTTAGACTCAGGCAATTATCTAAAATATACCTAGTTATAAATATTAGCCTGTAAATAGCCTGTAGGTCATTCTGATGTACAAACAAAAACAGTTAATCCGTTCATTAGTTTTTGCGTGAAAGAGTAACACACATTCATACATCCTGACACACTTTTACATTTATGTTAATATTCTAAAGCTGAAGAGTTTGTATGTTTGGTTGAACGCGCTAATCTCAGGAACTACTGGTCCGATGTGCAAAATTCACTGTTAGATAGCCTGTTTAATGAGGAAGGTTATAGGCTATATATCATCACGCTACGACCAATAGGAGCGGAGTATCAATTAAAAATGTTGCAAAAATTGGGGAAAAATTCAACTTTTACCGGAACCCGACTAATTAATCCAACAAATAAAAAAAAACAAAATCCAAATCAGTTTATCGATCGAGCTACGATGGCACACACACACACACACACAGACACGTCAAACTTATAACACCCAGTCGTTTTTGCGTCGGAGGTTAAAAAACATTCGTTACATTTTTATAAAAAGAATAAAGTAGGTACTACTCTTATATTTTAAATAATATGTTCGTTTATTAATACACTACATCAATTCGGAACACAATCCCAAATTAACGGACATAGTAAATTGGTTCTGCATTTTCCGCATTGAATAAAAATGAAAAATAAAATTTCATTTCAAGCAGAATTGGTTTCATTCGAAAAACAGAATATATGCAACATTAAAGTCAAACAATTTTATTGTAAAATAAAAGTCATTCACACGAACGTGTGTGCATAGAATGCCAAAAATATTGGTTCGTATTTTTGAAAATGGAATATGTACCTACGCTTTTAGTGAAATCTTTTTTAAAAGGAACTGTGAAACGCTCTCTATCAATTTGATTTTTTAAATGTTTTACTGGCATACGAGCAATGTTGTTTATGTGTATCTTTTGGCCCATAACGAAAACTACTCTTTTCACCTGAATACCGAAGGTATGTGTTTGACCCGTATGTATGTCCGTTCCTATGTCCGCTCATAACTACTTAAAGGCTCGACGGATTTTGATAGCTGATACGTCATTGGATTCGCCTTGCTGCCACGAGTGTCACTAGGTACATAATATTCTTAGAAAATTAAAATGGCGGCTTTTATGCGCTTTAATTTGCGAACTGAAAAAGCCTTGAAAATTATTTTTAGTTTTCTCTTATCATTTTTCATTTCGAACGATCATTTAGGATCTAGGTTATTGAGTGAATCTTTGATGATATAAAAAAACTAAAAAAGTATGAAATGAAATAAAAGTAATGAAACAAAAAGCCTGAGTGCATTAAAAATACTAACTAAAAATAAGAAACGACTTGAATATTGGAAAATGTACCTAAATGTAAAGCTATTCGTTCAGTCTCAATTAGAAAAAGTATAAAAAAACTGTTTCTTTGTTTGTCCTTCCTGCAATACACATTCCAAAATTCAAGGCTTGTTTTTGGATTTTTAGTTAGTACTTTTAAAGCAGTCGGGTTTTTGTTTCATTTAATATTTTTTCTCTTTCTCATTATTCCGCTCATGATCGTAGACGCATAAATGCTGTTTTTAATTGGCATGAGTCTGAAACACTGCTTGTTTCTCTGGCATTAGATGATCTATGAGCAACTAGGGGCGTAGTTTTAAGCTTCTTAAGAGTAAATTTATGCTTTATGTATAATATTGTTTGTTCGCGTTCTCTAATACCTAAAGAGATTACGAGATTATACGTGATAATTCTGGCAAAAAAAGGTTTCTCAGTATTTTCATATTAGTACAAAGCAACAAACAAACTCAGATCCACGAAATACCTAGACGTTTTATGTATTTGACCTAAGTAGAGCTCAGCCGATGTACGATTTATCCGATAAAAATGGAATATGTAGTTATCTAAAATATTTTTTTAAAGAATTTAATACAAGGTGGAAGGGACATCGATGCACAAACGTCGTAACAAGGTTTCACTCATAGTCAAAAATAAGATGGCCTAGGTCATTCACGTAGAAAATGATCGGTTATTACAGATATTGACATTTTTGACTTGAGATTGAAACGCGATTATAACGCTCCGCGGTGAATGTTATCCCACGCGCGATCCGAAATAAATTTCGTACCTAACGGGTCCAACTGTGTTTTCTAACCATCCAGGAACCCATTGAAATATACGACTACAACCACTACATACAACATTTCAACCGAATTGGTCCAGTCGTTTAGGAAGAGTTAGGTAACAAACCCACGTTCACAAAAATTATAATATAATATATTAAGATACCTACTATTGCCAATTATGTGTTTAAACTACATCAATGCAACATTTTTTTAAATATTTTTGTCACTATAGATGCGTCATGCATGCGGGCAATGTTATTATAAGGGGCCAGGCGACCCCTCAATCGTGCGTCTCACTTTCTTTACTCACGCAACTTGACGACGTCTGTGGTGTAGTGGTTCGAGTACCGGACTGCTGATCACAAGTTCGTGGATTCGATTCCCACAGGACAATATTTATGTGATGAATGAAAAAAGTATTTGTGTTTGTCTGGGTGTTTCTTATATAAAACAAGTATTTACAAAAAAAAAGTATATTGTAAGTATTATATCTATTGTCTAGTATCCATAGTGCGGACTCTGCTTAGTTTGGGATTTGATAGTGATGTGTAAAATGTCCAAAAATATTTATTTATTTATTTAAATAATCTATACTTCTCTACTAAAATTATAAAGAGGAAACATTTGATTGTTTGTTTGCATTAAAAACGCTCCGAGACTACTGGACCGATTTTAAAAATTCTTTCACCATTAGAAAGCTACGTCTTTCTTTATCGAGTAACATAGGTTATAACTTATAAGAAATACGCCGACTACGCGTGCGCTATAGAAAGAATGAAAAATAATTTCTTTATCATTTTTATGGCCTTCGAGAAGAAACAACAAACGAGAATGATGGCCTCTTTTGAAGTCTAGACATAAATTAGTTATTACCATACTGATTTTACAATGTAAGGCAAAATCTGAAATGTCCTTTTGAAGTCACTTTTTAACTTTTCATGTCGATTTAATTTGGTCAATTGTCGATTCTGAACTGCAGCGTACATCAATCCATTTTCGTATTAATAAACTTCTATTGGATAATAGAGCGCATTCGAAACACTCTATTAAGTTACAAAAGAGATTATCTATTGAACAGTCGACATACAAAGTCTGGTTCAATGTACCTAAGGGTCTTATATTTTTGTTATCAGCTTTTCCCCATGCAATGTAGGTAATATTCTTTTTAGAGAGATTCAAAAGTGTACCATCACGCCTGCATTCCCCTAAGGGATAGGCAGAGTTTTATTATGAACGATTTAAAATTATAATGTGAGGGCCTGTAGGTATAACAATATAAAATATAAATCAATAAATATTTTTAGACATTTTGCACAGCACCAGCTAGTTCCAATCTAAGCAGAGCTTGTACTATGGGTACTAGACAATAGATATAATATTTTTATGTTTATGTAATACATATAACATACACGATATTTTTTAATATGAAAAACAATAATAGTTCACTACAGATTTTGATGATTGATAGACTTTGTTCGTGATATATTGCGCCTGCGTAGTATATGCTTCACAGATTTAAAAATACAATCATTGGGAACACAACACCTAGCCCAAATTATATTTATTAATTGGGTCAGATAAGATTGTCTCACTATAACAGACAAGGTAAGCCTTCCAAAAGGAGAAATAATCTAAATCATCGAAATAACGTGAACGTCACTCGGAAAAAAATCTTCTTAATTTCGTAATAATGTAAAAAGTTTTTATATTATTCAAAAGTAAATCAACACCTATGCAGATCAGCGATAGCCCAGAATTACTACGGAGAGATTACTCCTTCATCTTTAAATGGTAGCTAGCTAATTATGGTTAGAAAATTTTGGTATTCTTGTAAAAATTTAATTTTCGATGCCACTTCACATCAAACTGACGATATCGTCTTGAGTTTAGGAACATTTTTCTTATATTTTAGAGCCTGTTTCACCACCTTTGGATAGACGCTAACCGCCGGATAAATTCGAAAATGGAACATAAAGGACGTCATCAAAAGCCCACTTAGTCCAAACTTAGTCCAAATTTGTACCGGAGTTACATGCCAGCTGTCAAGTTGATAGTTTTTACCATAAAATCACTATAAAACTGCTAATAATCTACCTAATTCGCCGTAATGGCGTGCATTTGACATTCCGAAACTGACACTGACAGTTTTTACTATGAAATAATTACGAAACAGATAAAAGTGTTCCAAAATGGCGTGATTTTTTTGTCATCCCCCAGTCAACATTCAAAAAAGTACGACTAGAGTTTTAACCAGCGTAATACAGAGTATTTTTCATCATTTCGTTGATCTCCTTTGTATGAAATTATCTGCCAGCTAATTTAATGGGAACGTAACTGTAAGCTGTGAAAAAGAACCTTAATAACATAAATATATTTAATAAACTGTATTTAAACTGGCTCGTTGGTGTAGTGGTCCCAAGCGCGACTGCTACTCCCTACATGAGACCTAAACACCAGCGAAATGTGGGTGTACATTAGTACGCCTCTGTCTACCCCTTCGGGGAATACAGGCGTGATAGTATGTTGGTATGGTAAGTATTTTAGAGTACTGTATGTATTGATGCAAAAATGAAAATGCAAATGCAACTGAAAAACAAAACGAAAGTGGGTCATGGACACTGCAATGATGGAAGTGTGCAAATGTGCTTGTTACGTGAACATTTTGTTGTAGGTACCTACTTACGTCACGTGTCAAGTGCAAATATGCGACAGTACGACTCGCTTCAGGCCTGTCTGAGTCTGGTCAACAAATATCATGTTATTTTTAACATACTGTTATACTATTATTATTTATTTTATTTTTTATTTCTTAGGATGCGCTGCGCTGGCAGTAAGAGGAATATTCCCTCAAACTGTCGGCGCAGTGAAACCTCCATAAACCTCTATGAGGATCTTCGGGTCGGCAACGCGCGAGTGATACCCCTGGTGTTGCAAGCGTCCATAGGCTATGGTAATCGCTTACCATCAGGCGGGCCGTTCGCTTGTTTGCCACCTTAGTGGTATAAAAATAATACGAAAAATAGGAGCGGGGTATCAGTAAAAAATCTTGCAATAATGAAAAAATAAAAACAACTTCTACGGGAACGAAGTCACGCTAGTATTTAATAAGTACAACCTCTAGTTCGCAGTCTCACACGCACCCTAGGTCTTTTCTGCCTCAGGATGCAATCTGTCTCATCGCAAAATCTATTCAGGTACATACCGTCAGACAGAATTACTATTGCATTTATAGGTAATCTTATTATGGATAAGATTAATTTTGCTATCTTGGCTCAAAGGACCAACAGCGGTTTCGTTACATAGTGTAATTACGAGCCTGTGAGGTAGTAAAGGCTCCGAAGGCTGCATCCTAATGTCAAAGGACGTCGAAGCTTTGTAAATATATATATATATATAACTTAAATAAATATTAGTCATCTGTGTATGTTGGCGTTTTGCAACGATCTGACTCATCGCGACGTGATACCTGCCATATTGTTTTGAGGTCATAAAATAGGTTGTATATGGAAAATCTTCATCTTTTATACATTATTGGCGAGCGACTCTCAAGACCTCCGTTTGCTTGCGACATCGCAGCGTATTTGTTTTTAGCCCAGACTCAATTCAATTATCTCTTACTGCCTGAAACTTGTTATTCTTACGTTAACGTAAAGTGTACACTGTTATGAACAGTGCAGTGCAGAACAGTGATATGTATTGCAAGAAGTTCACAAGTATCGGAGTATATATATACCTATGCTGTTTTGTGCTGTTGTCGTCGTTGACGTCACCATATTATAACTAATCGATCGATCTCATTACATTAATAATTAGCGCATTCAACCAAGCAAACAAATAAACACACTCTTCAGCTTACTGATTTCTGACACTTACGCGAATACTAGACATTGAAATAAAACTACTTTTTACGGATTTTATCGCGTTATATTTATATTATTTTAATCCCGACGTTTCCCGATAAAATCCGTAAAAAGTAGTTTTATTTTATTTCACTCTTCAGCTTTATAATATTTAGTATAGATAACCTTGTATGTGTTTGATAATTTAGGCATTTTACAGTAACACAGATTAGATCGGAACTATATTTAGAACGATTTTAGTGTAGATGTTAGTATCGACATTAAAATCAATCAATGCTAATTGTTTAAATTTAAAATAGTCTATTCCTTTGTGAAGTACGCTGGCAGTTAAGCTCTTTTTTAGTTAAATTTATGGGGTTATCTGACATATCTATATCTTCTAATACTTACAATATATACAAAAATGACAGGTTTGTTACAACACTTATAACTCGAGAACTGCTGGGCCGATTTTCATGGTTTTCGATTTGTTGGATTTGTCTCCGTCCCGAATAACAAATAATACGGGCATCAAACTTGACGCGAGCGAACCGCGTGAAAAAGCTTGTAGGGTTTTAACGGCCAAGGTAATCATCAAAATGTGTGACATATTATCGTTCCAATAAAGATTACTTCATGTTTCTTTTTGTTTGTATGCAGGTAAGACTCGACTGCAGAATCTTCTGTGGGTAAGCAAAAATATAGTTTTAGTTGAAGTTGCATGCTACCCAGCTATCCCCAATACATTAATTTTAAAATAGGTACCTAGTTATTCTAATAGTAGAAATACAACTTTCAGGTACCCGTATTTTTTTATTTTTCATATTGAAGTACTCTTTTTTAAAACATGTTAACATGTATTTATTGTATTTTGACATGTTGCACGTTATTATTTCTTTTCAGAAAAATAGCATGGAACTGAACACAAAAATTAATAACATGAATAACTGCTAAAAGGAAAATCGAACTTTTATTTTACAAAAATTATTAAGCCCACGAGAATGACATCAACCGTGTAAAACTCTTTTTTCACCAGTTACGAAATAATACTGGCCAGACTTTGAATCAATACATTTTTAATCTTGAAATCTTTGACACATAGCACAATTTCGATAGCGTCACGATGACAGATGATCTTGTACTAAAAGAATGCATTTAAAAAGTTGGCATAGTGCTGCGCCGACCTTGTCGATTCGACATGCAGTTTTGATAGTAAGAACGGTATATGACTAACCGATGACCATGAAGGCATGAAACGATTTTGTTTTAAGATACTTGTGTCCGTTACCGAAGCGATAAACAATATTATGATACTATTTTTACTTGTGAGCGGTTGGGTAAATATAATTATGCTTGTTTCAATATTAAATGTTCTGTTATTCCAATGATTTTGGTAGAAATTTTGTGGATATCTATTACGTTAAAAATATAATAGGTATGCATTTTTGCCACAAATTATTTCAATGTTATGTTAAATTTCGATCTGTTTATTACATTGTACCTACAATATGAAAGATGTTTACACTTTTAAGTAAATGGAATGTATTACGATTAAATACCTAATAATATGGATTCATTTTTAGTAGATACAATACTTATATTTTACTCCCAAATTTTCAGAAAATTAAAAATAATTTAAATATTTTTGTTATTGTTGTGTGTAGGTACCAATTTACACATTTAAAAATATAACATGGCAATTAATATGAAGAATTGCAAAACTTAATACTATTTTTCACAGCGTATTAATCTCTACGAAAGATGCACTCAATGTTTATATTATATAGAATACGTTAGTGTTTACTGAGAAGACTCGAGATACGCGAGGTGCGTGAGAACGAATCACAGAAAAAGAATTATATCGTTCCACGTTTGCATCTCAAGGCGAGGCGAAGATTTTCTCACAGAGCGTCCTCATTAGAAGTATTCAGTCCAATGGCACTTGCTTTCAAATATTGAATATTTAGCATTAATATAAATTTTACGCTATCTTACTTAAAGTCTCCCTAACTTTTCCCAATTGTTGTAATCGACTTTCTGTCTAACCAGACGTGGCTGAATATCAATATTTTACATTGCCATCAGACCCCTGAAAGCCCAAGTTTTTCGGTTTCCCAAGTATTGTCAACGAGATTAGTAGCTTTACGTGCGTTCTAAGACTTAGACGTAGGGGTCTCGATGTATTCTGGAAAAATCTATTTGTAAACAAGGGTCAAGCGCAGTTTTTATTGGAGGTCCATTGATCTCCACATTTTTTATGCTCGGTGTAGAATTAAAAAAAAAACGCGCAATCGATATGACATTAAACAAAGCAAAAATAAATAAATTTATTTAAAAAACACACAAAAATCAATAATATTCCAAAACACTGTAGTGTCCCGCGTCACAGTAGCCAGAAAATAGAAGATGCTTCACGTTCCTTCCTCTGCCATAGTCGTTCGTTTTTGGGCAACTGTCCCTGTGAATTTTGAAGGTGTATTCTGGGTACAGTTCACTGATGCAGTGCAGTTCCACGTGGCCAGCGTACTCTCCATCTGTTGACATCAATCTTCGATAGTCTGATGCACTGTGCATGTGGAATCCGTACGATCGATCGCCAATGATGAAGTCCTTATACCGATTCCAATGCTCCACTATGCGTTCCACAACTCTCAATCGAATCTCTCTATGCCTGTCTTGAGTACCGTACATACTATAAGAAACGGAACGGAATAAACAATTCCCGTCGCCTCGTATCGATATTACTCTTCTAGCCATCCTCTTTCTTCTCTTTTTCTTAGGCGAATTTCTCTTTGATTTTCTCCGATCGATTCTTCGGTATCGACTCATTGGTCATGTTGCACATCACTAGTTGTTGTCAAAGATGGCAGGTGAAAAATATTTTTGCGGAAGCCGGCTTGTTTTGAGTCTCGATAAATATAGATACTATGGCGAATAAGTTTAAACGATTAAAGAATTTATTTATTTTTAAAATTAGAAAATATACGTTATAAATTTCGCGGCCATATTTAAATCGTATCACGGGTCATCTGATTTTGACAGTTGTGTTGTTTTCTTTACTTTTCGGCAAATTTATTTGTGGTCAGTCTTTGGAAATGATTGATAATTGACAGTGATTCATAAAATCTGTCATAGTTTCAAAATGTGAACGGAAATTACGCCAATCATGAAAACGAAAGGAGGAAAATGTCGGAACGTTTTATGACACATATATTATCGAAGCTAGTTTCTATACTTATTAGCTGCACTAAAATAACTGTACTTAACTAGTACTTTGTGCGAACACCAAAAGTTACACGCAGACTCTGTGTCACTCGTAGGGAATTAGTCACTGGTTATGTCAATTGTATTTTAGACTTCGTCCTATCATTTGAAGAGGACTTGAGAGCTCAGACTGCAATTCGGCTTAAAATTCTATTTCAACTTTCATGCGACGCAGTCTGGAATTACTGCTGTCTGACCTCAGTAACCCTCAGGAGACACGGTTCGACCACCCGCAGCAGTAATCCTATAATAGCGACTCAGCAAATCAAAACGTTTTGTGCCACGTTTTGATTTGCGAGCATGTGGAAAATGAGAATTGATTTTACTTCACACACGGGATACACAGTCTACATTGATTCGTTAATATATTATTTAAACATCTAAAAGGTAAGTCTTTTTGAATACCTACGTAAAACGTTTTCTTATTTACTTTCCTTCCATCTGAAAGGTCGGCCTTCAGATTACCATACAGACTACTTATTGTACCGGTAATAAACGAATAGTCGTACCTTCTATAATAAAATATTCAAAGAGAAAATATTCTCGCAGCCTACGCAGACGTCGTCTATTATGCTCGGCCGTCTCTATTAAATAATGGAACGTTACGCCATAATGGTGTAACAAGTATCAAAGCCATTTGAATCAGACGCTTCGTGTGAATGAACTTTGCTGTCAATGTCATCCGCGAAACTGGTCGATAAGTTTGACAGTGACCTACCGAATAGTGATAGTGGTTCGGCGTTCTTCGGTAGACTCCGGTATCGCTCGGCGCGCTAGGTTTTAAGGGGAAAACTTCGTTATTTAATTATTTTTTTAATATAAATTAAATATTTTTTTTAACGAGAACTTAAAATATTTTTTTATTCTTTATAAAAATCTTAGTATAGAATATACCTATCTGTTTTCATTTGCAAGTTTATTACCTAGAACAATTAAAAAAAAAAATACATTTTACATTACATATTACTTATTTTGTTCAGTTTTTAATGTAATTTACAAGTAAGACTACATTTTCCGCTACGATAAATATTAAACTGAGTTAAAAGCTGGCGGTTTCACCTTAACCACTTTAGATCAGTCGGGTCGCGTTCGGGAGTCGGGGCTCGGGGAGATTCGGTAGCCCGAGCTCTTAAGAATTTATGTTTACTCATAAAACAGTGAAATTCGATGTAAGTATTTCATGAACGTTGTAGAAGAAATTTCAAGTATCGTAAAGGACTATGGATACACCTTTAATAATCACCATTAGAATTTTACCTTAATTGCTGACCAGGAAATAATAATTTTATAATATTATTTTTTTACATTTTTACATACCTAACACGATCTAGTCCTTAAGCAGAGCTCCTACTAGACACTGTGGACTAGACAATGGATTTTATACTCATAAACCTTTTTTTTTGTAAATACATACTTATTAGACAAACACAAACACTTATATTCATCACATAAATATTAGTGTCCTATTAGAATGGAACCCACGACCTCGTGATCAGCAGTCCTACAGACCACAGTCGTCGTATAAAAAAAATATTTTAACTTAAAATTGATCACAGAGTAGAAACGCTTCTCCAAAAATAATGATGAAGTATTTCCATGGACCCCAAACCGGTAGAATTCCGTCTCTCTCAAGCGCAATGGGTCAGAAAGGGACGGAGAACATCGACCGTACCTACGCTTCTGATTCAACGATGAGGTAATGTCTGGTAATACCGTTCGCTCCCCAATTTTCTGTGGTCTCAGCTTGTTAATACGGGGTAAGGAGTATTCTAGGTCAATGAGAATGAGCTTGTAGGGAAATATTAAGACTTTACGCAGTGAAGAAGATCGAGAAAATGTATCTACAGATACTTGCGCTTATTATAGAGCGCCAGTTGCTACGATTCCTCCACACATCTATTGCTTCGTCCACGTTCAAAAATATTGTCGTAAACTCGCAGGTTGCAATTACTATAGACCTAACTTTTTTGAACCCATAAGATTGGGGAACCCTTTTCCCGACTGCCGCTGACATCTACCTTATAAATTCCTTTTGGTAATCATTTTTCGAATACTCTATCAATATACTTGTATGATACTAGCTGTCCCGGCAAACGTTGTTTTGCCATATAGGGGTGGGTCATTTTAGGGGGATGAAAAATAGATGTTGGCCGATTCTCATAGATACCGGATAAGCACACAAAATTTCATACAAATCGGTCCAGCCGTTTCGGAGGAGTATGGCAACTAAAACTGTGACACGAGAATTTTATATATTAGATTATGGCCAAAATCTATATCTATACTAATATTATAAAACAGAAAAATTTAATTGTTGGTTTGTATTGAATAGCATGAATCTAACTAAAACTAAACTATTGGCTATAGACTAAAGGACTACGCTACGACCAATAGGAGCGGAGTAGCAATTTTTTTTTTGCAAAAATGGGGGAAATAATTTATCAAGACCACGCGGGCTACTGTTTGGCAAAAAAATTGTAAAAATGTTCTTTAAGGTTGGCAAAAGAGTTGTAGGTAAAAATGTTCTTTAAGGTTGGCAAAAGAGTTGTAAAAATGTTCTTTACGATTGGCAAAAGAGATGTAGGTAAAAATGTTCTTTAAGGTTGGCAAAAGAGTTGTAGGTAAAAATGTTCTTTAAGGTTGGCAAAAGAGTTGTTGGTAAAAATGTTCTTTAAGGTTGGCAAAAGAGTTGTTGGTAAAAACGTTCTTTAAGGTTGGCAAAAGAGTTGTAGGTAAAATGTTTTTTAAGGTTGGCAAAAGAGTTGTAGGTAAAAATGTTCTTTAAGGTTGGCAAAAGTGTTGTTGGTAACAATGTTCTTTAAGGTTGGCAATGTCAAAAGAGTTGTGAAAATCTATTGTAGTTGGCAAAAGAATTATGAAAATTTCTACAATGGTTGGCAAAAAATTGTGAGAAGTTCCAATGTGGCTGGCAAAACTTTGGCTTTGATTTACATAACATTTTCGATGACAACATATATTCAACATAAAGGCATTCCACACTATGCGTCATCGCTTTTAAATATTAATATATTTTGTCCGTTGGTATGTATAAAAACTTTGGATGAAAAAGACTTACTTTATTTTTATCATTTTGTTTCTCATGGAAGTGATTGTGGGTTGATAAAAAAAACCCCACTCGAAAGCCTTGGCATTTAACGCTTAAAATAATTTACACCTGATCTATCCATTTCTTTAAGATAACATTATTTATACTAGTGTATAAATAATGTATAATATTACATATCTCTCGAAAAACGGTGTCCTGCCTCAACTGAATAGCAGCACACCCTTTTTTATTTATATTTTTAAGTGGGGGAAATGCGCTTTTGTATACCGTATCCCCTATCGGGGATAAGGGACGGTTATGTCGGGCTCCCCGGCTAGGTGGCCAGCACCTCACCACGACCACTACCGCCTTCCGCAAAGTAGCGGAATCACGGGAATCGCACTCGCATGATCCGTCATCTCGCGGACTTCCGCTGTTGAACCCCACAACCTACTGAGTTCAATTGTGAATATAAAGCATACAGGGACCCACTCAAACACATACAAAAATCATTCCACTCTCAACAATCACGATGCAGACTCTGGTGATGAGTTTTTTTGGGAATTATAATAATAATAATAAATAATATCCTGGGACATTTTTACACAGCACCATCTAGTCCCAAACTAAGCAGAGCTTGTACTGTGGGTACTAGACAATGGATATAATACTAATAAATCCTTTTTTTTGTAAATACGTACCTATAATATATAAGAAACACCCCAATTTCCCAATTGGAAATTTTTCTCAAATTAAATATTCCGCAATGTCTAAAGACCGGTTTTTGTATGACCTAAACATGGCCGCTCACAAATGATAAATAAACTATAATTAATAGATTCTTTAATAACACTAATTAACACTGAATGAGAATTCCGTCCGAATAAAAGCCGATCTAACATAGCATTCAAGAAGAATTGCCACAGCAATATGCCCGTAACGTGTACCTGACATACGGACGTCCCAATTACGGTTTGTAGGATATAGCCTGAAGCCCAATCCCGGTCTAAGTCTACAACGCGCGTGAACGGTTCACCAACGCGAAGGAATTAGCTGGAGGGCAATTGGACGTTTGCACGTCGGGTTTATGGCATCGGTACTCCCTAACCTTTTGGAGGAGACTGTTTGTTTATCGTTGCCAACCTGATTTGGTAACGCAGTGTCACGTTATTGAATATTATTTCTTACTACTTACTAACGTTCCGCCACCGGCTTCGCCCGCGTGTTTTGGGTATTTCTTATAAGTTTCATCCCCTATTTCCACCCATTACGGCCCTTTTTTCGCACTGAAAAGTAGAATATGTCCTTTCTCAGGCTAAGCTCTAGACTATCTGTAAACGAAAGACAGACAGACAGACAGAGTAACTTTCGCATTTGTAATATTAGTAAGGAATAAGGATTATAAACAGGTAACGTTTGTGAGTTTGGGTCTCCTACTCGTAAATCAATTTTAAAAATTCTTTCACTGTAAGGTACATTATCCCTGATATATATACTATAGCTTACTTTTTACATAAAATCATAATAATAGTAACCGAAGGAACGAATCCGAACGAAGCACTTCTATTTTACAAACGAATAACTACGACAAATCACTGACAGTTCTCCAACCAATGTGTAGTGATGTCATAACATACATATGCAGAGATAACACTCACGCGCACATGTGACGGGCGATTGCGCAATGGCATTGACCTTGAAATGAATAGATGGAGACACTTGCTATTTCTTTACACTTTCTCTTTTGTATATTTGTGAGATTTCTTCAAATCATTACAAATTCGCAATAATTTCAGTAAAAAATCGATCTGTAAGTTTGTTGAGCATGTTGCGGTCAGTCTGTGGATGGGTGACCATCGAATTTGAAAGCGAACAGCGGGAGTTGCCGGCGCCGGTTGTCATAAAAACACCTATGATATTAATATAATCATTTGATCAGCGGCCCAAAATTTCTGAAAATTTGTTTATAAACATATTTATTTTTTCCAGCCCGGTTGCCTCTTTAGCATAGTAGTTGGTCCTAGGCGCAACTGCGGCCTGGGGTCTTGGTTTCGATTACCAGGTCGGGCAGTGTTATGAGTGTAACAAACATTTAAATATTTTTAATATGACGTGTAGTTTATGTACGTATAAATAGGTATAAAAAGCAAGAAGTTAAACTTTCCTTTTTTCTTTCAAGAAAGTGAAACCACTAGGTCTAGAACCATGAAATTATGCATATATGTTCCTTATATGACGTAAATGTGCACTGTGCACTAAGAAAGGATTTTGGTATATTTCTCACGGGATTGGAAAAAAATGGCGCGCGTTACACCGTGGAGAACACACGTATTGCTTGTATTTTATAACAGTACGTCAACCATGAGTTCTATCAAATGGCTTTCGATAGGTTTTTTACGCATCGAAACGCTGTAATCTCATATACAATTTTAGTTCCTTACGTAACCGCTAGAGGCGCTGTGAGGGTTTTCCATACAAATATTTTACGGCGTCGCTAGCGAGTCTAGTGAGAAAAACTCATGGTCGAGGCACAGGCTGCTACAGTGTGATGCTCCTTATTATAAAATGTATCCGCCTGCGGCTTAGCCCGCGTCGTCTTGTTTTCCCCCGTTTATGCAACATTTTTCATTGCTACTCCTCTCCTATTAGTCGTAGCATGATGTTATATAGCCTATAGCCTTCCCCAATAAATGGGCTATCTAACACTCAAATAATTTTTCAAATCGGTCCGGTAGTTTCGGAGCCTATTGCAAACAAACAAGCAAACAAATCTTTCTTCTTTATAATATTTTATAAAATTTACATGGTTGAAACTAATATGAAGCTGAGGTATTTATAATCCCAACTCCCGGTACATCACAGTAACTAAGATTTGCGCACTTCGGCAGAATCAATAATTGCTAAATTGCTTGGTTTACCAATCAGGTTTCTAGGTCTCCAGCAAGGAAACCAAGGCGACCTATTTGTAGCATGTGAGCTTAATCGATAGGTGACTCATAAAGGCTCCTGTATTCAATGTAGGCCATAGATATACTTTTTATGACTTTGATAGACGAGTTCATTCACCCATGACAACGAAGGTACATTATATTTTTTTTATTTTACCGGTCTGAATTGCACTTGACCGCTTTTCAATTTATCAGACTATTTCTCACACTATTTCTATTCACACTATTTCTCGAATGCGAGGGGCGAAAAATCATATGCGATTATCGTATGTGAAACTCTCTCCATGCAATACTCTCCTATGGTATTTACACTATAACCAAAACTGTCACTTATGCGATTATCGTAACAGTATCACTCATGCGATAATCGGATTCGAGTGTCGAAGGCGAGACTCGCCCCATGCACGGGTTACACTTCAGGCAAGTATTTGTAGGGCGATACATGCATACGAAACTCTCCTAGTGTAAGGGACGCTTAAGGGCCGCACTCAGAAACGTCAATACACGTTAATGAATCGTTAACAAACTTGAGTTTGTTATCGGTGTACTAAGATTATACTGGGTCTCTATTAGCTAATGATTCATTAGGTTAAGTGACTTCTCCGAGTTCGACAGTCATGTAGCAACTGTGAACTCGCAAAGGTGATTATATAATTTTATGTACTATTTATAAACTCGCTGCGAGCCGGGGTCAGGTGTCTGTCGTGAAAAGTTTTGAATGAACATGAATGAATGAATGTACGCCAACATAAACGTAGACAGGTTTTATAAAAGGCAACACTCATACAATAGATGAATGAACTTAATTATATTTACCAGTTAGAAAATAAACCGTTCCGTGATTTGAAAATAAATTGTGAAACTCTATGTAAACGATAAACATACCATCACGCCTGTATTCCCCGAAGGGTTCGACAGAGCTGTTATATTATACACACAAAGTTCGACGGGACATTTAGGTCTCATGTAAGCCTATTGCCAATTACCGGCCACAAATCCAGCCTCCAAAGCCATTGTACCTCAGGGCCTGTAGACAAGTTGCAATTTGACATTCGAATTGACAAACGGTTATAAAAAAAATTAAGGTAATGACACAACATTTTGACAAATCGGGCTGTCACTTATGTCATTTTCATACATTTTCTTTCTCTTTGATTGTCAATTCGAATGTCAAATTGCAACTCGTCTAGCCCCCGCACAGAATAAGTAATAACAGAACGGCCACTCTCCGCCCCTCCCTAACGTCAGATACCTCAGGTCCCCCGCATTCTGCCGGTGTTCTTGCCGGACTGCCAACAAACCCTACGCACCTTCACGCACACATTTGCACGTGTACAAGCGTAATTTTGACAAGTTTGACATTTGGTATTGTAGTGTGCAGCGGTATCGGAAAGTTTGTATGGAGTGTCACAGGTGTACCCCCAGCCCCAGTACGCATCTGCCTAATCCGTAGTGGTATATAGGCGTGATGGTATGCTATATTTATTCCATTTACCGCAATATTACGATACGCAAGTACCGCGTACATTTACGATAGCTAAATGCATGTACATAAACTGCTATTGAATTGTACTTATACGCATTTTCCGATGCGGTCAATGACCTTATTGACGTTCGTACCACTTCACATTATTAGATTAATAATAAATTTCTTTATACAGATAACTAAGATCCAATTTGTTAGTAAATACTATAAAGACTTACACCTATGTTAGTATAGTGACACGAATATTTATTTATTTAATTTAATTTATCATCTTCCTAACCATCATTTTTAAAATTGGCGAGGTGACATCCTCCCCTATTATTTTAAGGATGCTGTTTAGGATGATTAGTGGTTGTTTAGTTTAATACCCAAATTCGAGTCGAGTCGGTCGATATAAGGTCGAATAAGTAATCGTCTCATACATAATATTATAAATATACTGGCGAATTGGTATTAATACACCTCTGCCTAACCGATAAAATCCGTAATCAGTAGTGCTATTTCGATTCAATAAATTTATCGCACGAGATGTCTCGAGGTCGTATTACATAATAGACGCTCAATTAGCGAGTTGTTAATGAAGTATACGAATGGTGTGGCTAGCAAACTAATGAGGAGTATAGCCAGTGCATCTATCCACACCTAGTGCTCATCACATAGCAATTAATAATTAATCCAACTCATTACTGTAATCCCACCCGTTACTGTAATTCAAAACATTAACTGTAATTCAACCCATTCTTGAAAATTTCTGCTGTGGACATGTGATGTGTAGAATTTATTAGAAGACTTGCTACCAGAAAGGTTTTGGGTATGATTGTGAATGGATTTGAAAGTCTCCCTGTTCACAAATGAGATGGATGGACTGTGTGAGAAAGGATAAATGGCTACCAAGGAAGTTGAAGTGGATGACCAGATGACGGCTGGTAAAGATGTGGAAGAAAAAGACTACTAAGATTGTTTGCGGCTTACTTGCGCCAAGGTTAATTTTAGGGTGCAAGCTTTTTTTTTATACCACTAAGGTGGCAAACAAGCATACAGCCCGCCTGATGGTAAGCGGTTACCATAGTTTATGGACGCTTGCAACACCGGAGGTATCACTCGCGCGTTGCTCACCCTAAAACCTAAACCTCTAAGCTGTCTTAAGATTGTGAACCTTAAGCCTATATTCTTTGGTTCTGACACCGTTTTGTTTGGTTAGAGCTCACAGTTCTAGTCTAACCAAACCGAAACAAGCATGATCAATGTTTGAATTTATTGACAGTTTAAAATCTTGAAAATCAGAAGTAAAGTTGGAAAAATAAAAACCATTTTACTTCGCCCTGAAGTGGAAGTTTCTGCTAGATAAGCTATCTACAATCAAACCGACAAGTTAACATGAAATTTTGCACTGGAATTCCATTAACGTAGTTTAGCATAATGACGGGATTTACAGGAAATTGCCACGGCATCAGGGCACCTACACAGGTAGGTACAATAAGTTGAATCCTTTATCGTTCAAAAGGGAATTTCAGTGCTTATATCTGTGAAACGCAGCTTCATAGTCTGTTCCGCTAGTTCTTACAGACAAAAGCTCTTAACCGTATAAAACTTCAACATCCGAACGTCGGAAGTCAGAGAGGAATTCCAAATTCGCTTCCTCCAAGCGTCCCCGTTCCGAAACTAGATTCCAACTTCTAGAATAGTCGACACTAAACTTTTTGTTTACCCTTTGTACTCTGGTTTAACGGATGTGTGGAGTCTAGGACTAAATCATATTATATCCTCTCTACTAGCCTCGAAATTTAATCGTAAATAAAACTCGTACTTGCATTCAAATCTTATTTTTATTTACTGATTTCTGACACTTACGCGAATACTAGACATTGAAATAAAACTACTTTTTACGGATTTTATCGCGTTATATTGATATTATTTTATTTTAATCAAATTATTGCTAACAATTAACAAAAATGTAGGGTAGCTGTTAGTAATTGAAACGTCAAGACGCCTACCACCTTAGTCACCCGTGACCATGGACGCTGTAAAGGGTCCGAAACGTCGGGATTAAAATAAAATAATATCAATATAACGCGATAAAATCCGTAAAAAGTAGTTTTATTTCAATTATTTTTAATTTCTTTACTACAAAATTCCTCTTTCTAAAAGTAGAAAACCGTATAAAAATCGGTAGTTTCTAAGATATGGGTATTTTTGTTTTCTTAAATGCGTTTCTTCGCAGTGTGCAGTTTCGTAATCAGCATTTATGAAACGTTGAATTATTCTAGATGCACGGTTCCAAAAAGTTGGTCCTATGGAGAAGAATCCGACAAGAAACTTTATGGTCCGCCAAGAAACTCCCGTGGACACTCTTAAAGTTAGAGTTCCTAATTTTGTTTACTGGTGTACTATTGCGATAACAGAATGTGTAGATTTTAATCACCAATAGAAAGGGGCAGAATGAGATATGAAAATTTATCTTTGAAAGTCAGGCTGTAATTAAGGAAAGCCTGTACAAGTTGCGTAGGTATTAATCATCTTGAATTCTCCTGTAATTAATTTACAATTTCCATATTGGATTTCAAATTGCGGCAGCATTAGTTCGACTCTGAAATCCGACACATGCAAGACGGTAAACGTTACTTCGAATAGTTCTCGGAATATTAGCTTCAAACGGTTCAGTAGGTGAACAGTATTATGACGTCACACCAAGGACCCTCCCTCCATCCCTAATTCCCTATAATTGTAGAATAGATAATAACTAGATTGTATACTAATTATTATGTAAACTTCTGCATATGATTTTATGCGAAGTGACTAAATCCCAGGTTTGATTCTTGGGCTGTGTTGTCGGGATTTTTGTGAAATTCCAAGTAGCAGGTTAGAGTTTGAATTTGAGCGTGGTTGATGGGAATAGGCTCATCTATTGCATGGGACCTAAAGATACTGATCTGTGACCTTTCTGCAATATCGGCCATCACTTCTACGAGTTATGAGTCCCGCCACTTCCACTTTATACTATAAACCTATTTTACATTTCTCAGATTTCTAAGTGCTCTCTAGCAATTTTGCGTCGACGTTCAACGGAAGTAAGAGCAGCTTAACCTCCCACGACGATATGCGCTTGTTATTTGTAATTTTCTGAGTACTTTACATTATTTTGTATAAAATCTGCCATAATATTTCATTCATGACGTTTATATTTCATTCAGTGAGTTGATTTTATAGAAAAGTATCAGTGCTTTTCCCGAAATTCACATAAATATATAAATATTATAAAAATAAATTCACGTAAAAACACGTATTAAAATTTTCCAGCTATTTTTAGTGAAGAATTCCCCTTATCCTATTCTTCCTATTAAATGAGTAATATTTGTATATACAAACATATAAGTACCTATATACAAAAAAAACTATATGAGTATATTTTGTAAACATGTTCTCGAAAAGGCTCTAAAAATTTCAATGATAGTTGCAATAAAGGGATTCACTGGGGCGAAAAATTGATCTAGCTAGGTCTTATATCTGGCAACATTATATTTCTCTATTTTCACCTGATACCAATACCTACCTGTCTCGCCTAGGAACATAGGCGAACGCGAATGTGTGTATCTGACGACGCATTAAAGATTTAGGCGTCAGGGATCTCAATATTTCTCAGCCATTACAAAACATACGAAATTGATATTTACTTATATCATTAATCATGTCTTTAGCTACTTTGTAATACTGAAACACGATTGTGTGTTTGTAGTTGTAAAGCATATCGGGTTTGCAAGTAATAAAAAAACTTGTTACTAAATTCTGCTTAACTGCATAATTAATTTAGTGGTCAACGGGTCCCAAGGTATTTTTTTTTATTCTGGTAAATCACTCTCATTTATGCCAGCGAACGTCGGATAAACAAACTGGCGAAGTACGGAACTTAAATTAATATTACGTCGGTGTGGAGTGCTCTTTATATGTATGCATACCCACACACACATGCAGAAGCAGTCCGATACAGTATCAGTATTTTCATTTTAAAACCAATTTTTCATTTCAATTCAAGTTGTTTGTTACAATTATCAAAAGTCTGCTTCACAAAGGTTTGCCTAGAACTTAATCTGGGCTGAAAATGTTTTTCTAGAAAGCCTGGCAATATAGAGTTTTATATTTCCTAGTAAATGGTTAAGCTTTCTCCTGTGTAATGCTATAGAAAATAAACTCATAGTCTTATCTTTGTAGCGTCTTTTGTAAACTACTTTTTCCAGGAACAGAAAACAGGGTTGTGAGGATGGATGGATGTTTGTTACTCTTTCACGCAAAAACTACTGAACGGTTTCTATTGAAACTTTACAGTATTGTAGCTTATACATCAGAATAACGTATAGGGTATAAATCAATCTTTTACGATCCGAGTAAAACCATACCATCATACCAACCAAACCGCATAATTATTTTATCATACGAATTAATGTCGACAATAACATCACGCCTGTTTCATTCAAGGGTTAGACAGACGTTTACACTGTTTACCTATGTTTACGTCCCATACTACGGAGCAAGGCTATTGCCAATAACCTGGCAAAAATCCAGCTGTTATTTAGAATTTCACAGATAAACCCACACTTAGCTCGAACTAGGAATCGAACCCATGACCGCTAGCGTAGCGTAGCAGTCGCTCTTAGGACCACAAGACTAACTAAATATCCTTTGGGGAGCTCCATTATTTGTTTATGTACACACTGAAGATAACCTAACCTAAATTGAAAATTTAGAAAATCCCCGATACGAAATGCAATTTGCTATTTTGTGGTGGCGGCCATCTTGGATTTGCAATTTATCATTATAATATAGCATTCTCCTAGTTAAGCCCTTTCATTTGATACGAACATGATACATGTTGAGGGAGTTGTGAAAAAATATGTAATTCGCTATTTTGTGGCGGCGGCCATCTTGGGCCGATTTTTATTAAACATGAACACTCCCGACTAAATCACCTTTCAAATAAAAAAACAAAGTCAAAATCGGTTCATCCGTTCGGGAGCTACGATGCCACACACACACACACACGCACACACACACACACGTCAAACTTATAACACCCGTCGTTTTTGCGTCGGGGTTTAAAAATAGAATATCATAGACAGTTAGGAATATTGTATCGATAATCGATATACATGTAACAAATCGATATTTGTTACAGGATTTTGCTACAATTTTTCAGCTCTCGGAATTTAGACTAGAAAAGTTGGAGGTCGGGTTATGTGGCGTTTACTAGGAGGGGCCTTAGTCCAGCGTAGACAGAAGCAAAAAAAAAACACAGCCTAAAAAGTTAAGTCTCAAATCAAACAAACATCCAATAAGTAAATAGTAAACAAAATAGTCCCGCCCTATATTTCCACGAGAATTAGGTTACAGTCAAGAGTACCTACTAACCTCACTGAAACTGAGATTAATCTGATATAAATTACCCTTGGCATTGCATCTGACGAGATCGCAAGCGCTTCCGATTCCTAGAATTGGTTCAATGAATCTGTTTGAGAGATCAATTGAACTAATTAAATAAGAGAAACTCGATACATATAATTCACTCGCTTTCACTGGCATTGATTTTCTTGTTAGTTTATAAGGTCAAAGCTTTTCTTTGAAGTCGGGGTAGAATGTATCATGACATAATATGGGGCTGCAATGATAGGGTATGACCACTGGACTGCCAAGTCAAAGGTCTCGAGTCCGAATCCAAGGCACGCACCTCTGACTTCGAAATCATGTGCGTAATTATCACTCGCTTTAACGGTAAAGGAATCATCGTGAGGAAACCTGCATGACTGAGAGATTTTCTTGACCGCAAGTGAAGTCTGCCAACTCGCATTGGGATATCGTCGTGGACTATAGCCTAACCTATCTCATACTGAGAGGAGACCCGTGCCGGACAGTGTAAGTGATAAATATACTTAGTTTAGTTCAATGCAATGCGATTCAATTCTTTTATTTACGATAAAAATCTATCTTCACACGAGAACACAGAACTGTCGGTGTTAATGAAACCTGCCGGGCTAACATGCACGCCGCGTCAAAATGTTGTCTACTCTTTTGTCTCGCTCTTTCTTGTGCGAAAACTAAACAAAAGCACGACATAAGCGTCGACAAAATGTTCTCGCGGCGTGCATGTTAGCCCGGCTGCGGCGGGGTGGCATCGGCAGTCGTAGCTTCCCGTACACGAAACGTGAAACTACCGCGTGGAATCTCATTGAATAGTGCACTCTAAAGTTTAGAGGAGATGGTTCAATTTCCGTAGTATGGTACGTAATATCAATTTATGTAAGTGCTTCAGAACAGATTGTTCAAAGCGGCCATTTATTACTTTCTAACCCGCGAAAAGATGCGTTGTTTTTTTCTTTGTCACAAGCATAAAGGACATAAAATTATAAAAATGTATTTTAGCTTAGAGGATTTCTAACAACAGCGAGTGATATTCTTTTAAAAAAATGACAGTTACAAGTTGATTCAATGTAATTACTCGTAAATCTAAGCTTTTTACTCATATACGAAGACGGTGACATTACCGAATGTGTATGGATATAAGAGGAAGACTCAAGAAAAGATGGATGTACTGTGTGAGAAAGAATACGATCACAAATGAGTAATTGAATGACGAGATGACAGATATCAGAGATGTATGGAAGAAAGAGACATACTGCGCCGACCCCAATTGGGATGAGGGCAAGAGGACGATGACGAATTCTAACGATAAAACTGAGTATCATTTTCAAATAAATTCGAGATGATTATTAAAATTTTTCGTCATTTTAAAACGAAAGCACCCGTCCCTTAGAACAAGTTCTGTGTTGCGGGACTTGACGAACAATTAATGGACACCAAAGTACCCCTAGTCTCGAAACAACTACACAAATATTTCTCCCGGTACTGAGGTGAACCGAGACTCGGAGTAAATACCGATAATGTCGAGGTGACGACCTAAAGCGTTACAACATGCGGACTATGGTCAAAACATTAACCCGCATTTCGTATGAATCGATCGGTACAGACAATAACCCCCCATCACCGCCGAGACTCTCGTACATAATTGATAATTCAATTTCACACGGCGAGGGTCAAAGACTGTCAAAGCCTGGTAGCGCAAACGCCTGATTAATTGGTTAATTCTACATGTACGAGACATGACGTGTTCCACTTACGTAATGCAATATGGTTCTGCATTCAGCGGGTTATTACAGATTACCTGTATACGCCGAAGGGTTTTTCATCATTAACCCATATACTGTCTCACTGCTGGGCACTGGTCTCCTCTCAGTATGAGAGGGATTCAGCTATAGTCCACCACGCTGGCCTAATGCGGGTTAGCAGACTTCACATGCCGACGAGAAATTTTTTCAAGCATGCAGATTTCCTCATGTTTTCATTCATCGTTAATGCGAGTGATAATTACGGATATGATTTCGATAAGTTACAGGCGCGTGCCTTGGAACTCAAGACCTTTGACTTGGCAGTCAAATGGTTATACGTGATAATTTAGACATTGGACGTTGTGTGTCAGTTTTAGAAGAATACCATTGTCATTTACGATGGCATATTTTGACCATTTTGATAGTTAATCTAAATTCTTTATTGATTTAACATATCTTTATTGATTTGACATTCAAGATAAAAATGCTATTCTACTACGAGGATTACTTTCGTGTTCCGTTAAAGTAATGTAAACATTAGCTTTGAAATAAAACTTTACACGGTTTAAAGTCGACACGGTTCGCGCAGTTGCTTTTCCAGAGTGGAAATAGTAAATTTATTGATCATACAGAGGTAAAATATTACAATGATAACTTACAAAATAATTAGGAGGTAAATACAGTGTTAGGTGCTTGTACCAGGATGAACATGTGTTACATGCGGGATAAGCTCGCCAGTCGCCTCTTACAAAACTTGGGCAAACTGTGTATACATTAGTATATTACTGCCCAGCCCTTCGGGGAATATAGGCGTGATGGTACGTTAAAACTTTTCTGCCACCAAATTTAATGAACGTCCAGTTACGTTCCTTTTCACGGCGCCTTTTATTATATTATACCGTTGACGGGTTTGACGGTAGTGGTTACGTATGCCGAAAAATAATTCAATTAATTCCCACACATCCCGCGTAACGTGGTTATTGACAACAGCGCGAGTGAATTACCGAGAACCCGCGATGGTAACGCAAAAAGGATGGTAATATTTTTGGCTGGTAATATTTTTTGGTTATTGAGAGTATTGAAACTGGCTGACGTACTACGTTAGATACACTTAATTACGGTCGTTCGTATCAACGAGGTTTGTGATTTTATTTTCCAGTTAAATACAAATTGATTAACGGTCGAATGTACCGTGGAAATTCATAAATTTGTATGTGAAAGTGAGGTAACAATATCTAAGTAACTTTTTTCTAAACTTCATCAACCCATGTACTGTCCCACTGCTGGGCACGGGTCTCCTCTTAACTTCTTAATTTTGAGTCAATTTAAATAGATATAATAATTATGATCTCCGTTGATTGATTGTTTGGTATCGACTCAAAAATAGGTCATGTAATTGTAATTAAACCCAAGGAATCACTTTTGGAGGCTACTACCGTGTCTACCTCTTTTCAACTACATATGAGATAATGATATTTACCCAATAAAATTAGGTATATCTTATTTTCTCTACAGAGTTATGATAAAATTATCACTCTCGTATATACAACATTGCAATCACTGTGAGTGTTAATATCGGACAAGGGTGGGCGTTGGATTACCCAACCCCCTCCCACAAACGGGAGGCGAGTATCTCAAGAGATTATAATTCGATAGCCTGTACAGAAGAGGCAACTAGAGGGTATTTGAATTAATTCATTTCAATTGCAAATACTTATTACTAGCGACCCGCAGGCATAGCTTTACCTGCTTTTCCTGATGGATTAATCTTAGATACATAAAAACGTTATCCTGACAATAATGAACACTTAAAAAGAACATAACAAATCAAGAATTATCCAATTTGGTGCACTTGTTCGGAAGTTATGCATACATGTCATTTGTTAATAAATAATTATTATAGTTAATAATAATAATAATAATATTGAGGTTGTCGACATGTGGGAGGTGAGTTCGGCGATCATTGTACCGATCGTTGTGTCTGCCAATGGCTTAATAGCCAAGAGTCTCGACCAACATCTAAGGAGGCTCTCGTTGAGTGGCTGGATCAAAGGCTTAATACAGAAAGCGGTACTCCTAGATACGGCACGTATTGTTAGGAGGTTCCTTTCCCTGGAGCCCTGACCACCGGTAGCTTGGACTCTGTTCCCGATGCCGGTGGGCTACTATTTTTTATATTTTTAAATGTTTTTATATTTACTGCTTTTTATAAAAATATAAAAATACAAATAATGTGTATGAAAGTAAATAAAGAGAATAATAATATGGATACGTGCGGTACTCCTAGATACGGCACGTATTGTTAGGAGGTTCCTTTCCCTGGAGCCCTGACCACCGGTAGCTTGGACTCTGTTCCCGATACCTACTACTACTACTTTTATATTTTCTGTTTTTTTTTATAAAAAAATATTTACAAATAAAAATTATGTGTATAAGGATAAATAAAGGAAATAATAATACAACCTACTTACGCTTACGCTTTTTTTAAATCTGAACTTATTTTTAATATTAGTTTGAGTAAAGAATACATAGCATTGGTCGGCCATTGGTGTAAAGTATATAAAGTGGAAAGACGAAAGTTATGGACTAGCAATTAATTTTAAAAATTAGCCCTTTCTTTACTGATTTAGATATGATTTAAGTCCAAAAAAAATAACATTAATACATTTTGTTTGTGGAATAGGTAGACCTAGCGCCTGGAAGTAGCCAGTGTCGATATGGCGTGCCATTTTGGGCCATCTTGTACAACCGTTCTGAATCTGATACAATTGTAATATCAAACAGGATATAGATATCTAGATTGACAACGGAATGCCATTTCCAGAACCCAATTACGAGCTCACCTCAGGTGCGAAGCTATTGTGTGTGTGGTAAAGATAATTGACATAGTCAATCAAATGTATGGGTTTACATACAGATATGCGGTGTAGTTGGCGGTGACGTTGCATCGATCTTCAGCTTGGAAGTGATTCGGTGATTGGCCGAGCGTCTTACAGAAAATATAACCTAAACTAAATTAAAAATTTAGAAAGCCCCCGACACGAAATTTAATTTGCCATTTTGTGGTGGCGGCCATCTTGGAGTTGACATTTATCGTAGTATTCTCCTAGTTTAGCCCTTTCATTTGATACCCATATTGAGGGAGTTGTGAAAAAATATGTAATCCGGTAATTTGTGACGACGGCGAAAAAAAAGAAAATCTAAATCGGTTCATCCGTTCAGGAGCTACGATGCCACAGACACACACACACACACACACAGACACGTCAAACTTATAGCATCCCGTCGTTTTAGCGGCGGGGGTTAACATGTACAGTATCTCAACCATGAGTTCTATCGAAAGGCTTTCGATAGGTTTTTTACGCATCGAAATACTGTTATCTCATAGCAAATTTTAGTTCCTTACGTAACCGCTAGAGGCACTGCGAGGGCTTTCCATACAAATATTTTACGCCGTCGCTAGCGAGTCTAATGAGAAAAACTCATGGTCGAGGGCCAGTTCTCGCCAATCTTTTTGACCAGCTTAATGTTGGCACGAGCTAATTTCAACACGGCGGTAAATATCGGTGAAAGAAAAATATTGGACTTTAGTAAATAAAAACGAAAGCCCAAGTCGTAGGCTGTCGTTCTAAAATCATTTTAATCTAATAATTTTGAAGTAAGCTTTAATTTAATAGCTTTAAATTACTTCAAAATTATTTGATAATAATAAAATATAATTAATAAATTAGAGAATAAGTTATTCCGCCATTTTATATACAGAGGATATACGATAGGGCCTAAAATGCGTTTGCGCAGTGACGTAGTCGGGACGGTGAAACATCAAGCGGTATCAATGTCAGCTGTCGGCACCATTTAAAGTCATGATTAATGTCAATTACTGGTTCAAAGATCACAATTATATTACTAGTGACTAATGGTGGGTTGTCCTGACCTGATTATTCATCTTCTGTAAACATAAAGAGAAAAGGTGACTGATCAATCAACGCGCAGCTCAAACCACTCAATGGATTGGCACCAGCTTTGCCAGAAGTCCGGATCTGGGCGGGACAGGTTCAGTCCCTCTTTTTGGGAGTAACTCGACAGTGCGTGCAGCGTGTACTGAGAAACCGCGGGGGAGGGGGTTGGTGTCACAGACAAGTGTGGACTGGCTGCCTAGCTTTCTATGAATATTTCTGCTACCTATTATCACGTAAACGTAATATACACTCAAATATAAGATACATAAATATTCAGAAACTTCGATTATATGCGTTTCTTTACTATGTCCTGCTTCTTTCACTCAAAAAGTTCCTAAATCCCGACTTGGCAGAAAAGACTGGCAATGCTGATTGACACACCTATTGTTAATATGACGTATGCATCCGCTAAGAAAGGATTTTGGGATATTCCCTGGGGATTGGGAATTTGGTGAACGCGAGGATGTTATATTACTTATAAACAGCACACGACATCATTATATACGACGTCTGTGGTCTAGTGGTTCGAGAACCGGACTGCTGATCACGAGGTGGTCGGTTCGATTCCCACAGGACACATTATATGTATTTAGGTGATGAACTTAAGAGTTTGTGTGTGATATGTTTCTTATATGATATAAGTATGTATTTACGAAAAAAAGGTATATAAGTATTATATCCATTGTCTAGTATCCATAGTACAAGCTCTGCTTAGTTTGGGAATAGATGGTGCTGTGTAAAATATGCCAGGGTATTTGTTTTTATATTTTACAGAATAATATCACATCAATAATAGTGTTTATTATGTAACAGTAACATTTAAAAGAAGGACACTTCAAGAAGGTTCTATTTGTGGACCTTTTGACAGAATATTAAAGCTTTTTGCGTATTCAGAGAACATGTGGGACGCGCTCGTCTCATCTGGGGGCGGTTCTATTGAGTGGGCTTTGAAAAACCGACAACAAAGCCGACCTATTCCGACCGATTGCCAATAATAGACGAATCCGTCCCGTATTTCTAGGTCATCATCAACCCATTAACTGTCTCGCTCTGGGTACGGGTCTCCTCTCAGTATGAGAGGCATTCAGCTATAGTCCACCACGCTGGCCTAATGCGGGTTGGCAGACATCACATGCCGTCGAGAAAATCTCTCAGGCATGCAGGTTTCCTTCACCGTTAAAGCGAGAGATAATTACGCACATGATTTCGAAAAGTCAGAAATGCGTGTCTTGGATTTGAAGTCGAGTGATCATTGTCCTAGGCTTGGCTCCGTTTCTAGGTAGGATTCGAAAAATATATTCTTAAGGCATGTTCCACTACCTCTTTTTTTTTTTTTTTTATGACGGATGTAGATTCTAGCTCAGGAGCTTTAGAATCTTAACCGGGCTTGGTGGCGAGGCACCTTTTGTGCCTCCAGCCATGGACACTTATAAACTAAGCAACAGCAGCTAAGGGCGTCCCCTAACGGGACTCGGACCTCGGCTTAGGGCGTTGCTGGGGGGACAGCTAGGGACAGCTGGATCTGGGTTAAAATTATTTAGGGACGAATTTAAAACTACTGGCTCGGCGCGGGCCGGCTCGAGCAAGGGACGGGGAGGGGTATCGTTTCGGGGTCTTCGCGACGGGCCTCGCCGGCGAGGACGGTAAATCGGATGGCGTCGAGCCTGTTTAAGTGCTTCTTGTTGTGCTACGGTAATCGGGTCGTCAGGGTAAGTGAGTGCGTGCCTTGGGCGGCGCACTCTACTTATCAGAGAAGGTTTGTAGTCTACGCTACTGACTACTAGGCGGTTTGGGTGGAGGGGTGCCTGATCGAAATAACGCTTGGAGGCGCGTTTCATGTACTGCTTGATGGTAGGCAGTTTTAGGTCGAGGTGGAAACCACTACCTCGTAGTAAGTTTCTGTTAAATTATTTGGCAGATAATTTCATACACATTTTGTTTCATTTTTTAATTTATCCAGCGGTTAGCAGGCTCTCGAATTTTTTTTGTTGAAACAAGGCCCTTAATAATCTAATAAAAGTATAATTATAAAAAATCAAGAGTTTATTTTGTGTCGGTAACTTATAGGACTGCCTCGTGCGCCAAGCGCGACTGCTAAGATCCTGGGTTCGATTCACGGGTCAAGCAAAATGTTATTTGTGTTTTTCTGTGAAATTCCCAGTAGCACTTCGAAATCTGGATTCGTGCCTGGTTGAAGGCAATAGGCTCGTTATGTGACATCGGACCTAAACTTACCGGCAAACTGTGCCTAATACTTCGGAGAAAATGATTGAGGAAAAATAGTTTCGTTACGGATTTTATCGCTCCAATAATTGATATATTCATCAATTATTGTCTAATTGTGTAATCGCAAATAGTGTTATGGCAAGTCAAACGTCCGGTTCGACTGTCTCTTTGTTCGGCTCGGGGCTCCTAATTGAATGCGGGTGCCGCTTGTCGGATCAAGTACTGTATTGTGTACCTATTGTCTTTGTATGTCACTGATGTCTCTAAATATGTTTAGTAGAGGCAATGCTGAATGGATCATACATACAATTCTCGCCAATCTTATTGTCCGGCATGGTAACAAAACCGGTTGTTGATTTTGTCTGGGTGTTTCTTATATGTTATAATTACGTTTTTATGAAAAAGTACATTATCTTATATTATATTCTATCTATAGTGACATATGTAGCGACTAGACAATACCGATATATGAACCAGACCCATCTCTTGTTGAAAACCAGCGCCAGGCATTCATCTGGCTTATGCTGAACCAGCGCCGTTTCAGCGCAATTTATATTAGGGTAAGTAGTTATAAGCAGTATTTAAGGTACAAAAAAAATTGTGCTGATGAAATCATTTTTCTTTCTATATAGTACAAGCTCTGCTTACTTTGGGACTAGGAGGTGCTCTGTTAAAACTTAAACTGTCCTAAAATATTAAAAATGTATGAGCCTATTCAAAAGGTATAGATATTACAGTATTCGATTTTGAAATACTGCTTTAAAATAAGGTCGATAAACTTTTGTAGAAATTTCCTCTTAGGAAAGAAAGAGAAAAGAAATGTTTATTTTGTATCCCCCGGCCCAGATAACACGGTGACCCCAAGATTCAGTCTCAATTTTGATCGAGTGGGGTGCCAATTAGCAGAGCTGGGAGCGAGTTAGTGGCAATCGTGGCAGGTCGTGACCTCCCTGGTCTCCGGTGACTCACCGATAAAAACGTGCGTCTTGAATGAAACTCTTGAAAAAGTTCTTAATCAATGAACATGTGTACGTGTTTCCATGTCGGGGTGCGATGAGAATCCTACCAATATTATAAACCCCCGACGAAAAAACGACGGGGAGTTATAAGTTTGACGTGTCTGTGTGTGTGTGTATGTGTGTATGTGTGTGTGTGTGTCTGTGGCATCGTAGCTCCCGAACGGATGGACCGATTTTGATTTTGTTTTTTTTTTATTTAAAACGTGAATTAGTCGGGAGTGTTCTTAGCTATGTTTGATGAAAATCGGTCTAAAATGTCCGCCGCTACAAAATAGCGGTTTAAATATTTTGGAATAAATGGAAGGGCTTAACTAGGAGAACACTATACATAACTATACACTATGATAAATTTCAAATCCAAGATGGCCGCCACTACAAAATGGCAAATTACATTTCGTGTCAGGGGTTTTCAAAATTTTTTATTTAGGTTAGGCTATAAATGTGAAAGTTTGGATGGATGGATGTTTGGTACTCAATCACGCCAGAATCTGGATAAAATTTGACACAGAGATAGATTATAGTCTGGAATAGCACAAAGGCTACTTTTAACTATGATATGCTATTGTCATTAACTGGCCAAAAATCCAAACTCCAAGCTGCTATAGATAAACTGCTCACCCTGAGAATTGAACCCAGGACCTTGACCTTAACCTGACCAGTTGAATTGAAACATAAAAAACATAAATCTACATACAGTCAAACAAAGAAACTCCTTCAATATTCCGTCGGTATAAAGGACGTTCATAAATATCATTTCAATACATTACGTTCCTCTGTGCGTCAATGCAAAGGTTCCATTGCAATTTGTCTCGTATCCGACGGCCAGAATAGTATAGAAGTTAACTCGGTAGGTACTAGTTTATTTATTTATTTAGGATTAAATAGAACGGCCGAAGCCAATTACACTATTTAAATATGTACAGTTTAGTTTAACCCAGTCAGGCATTCTTCTCGCAAAAATTCAAGCATTCTAGTGTTCATTTTAATATCGGATCTGTAACTTTTTTCAAATGGAAAGCAAACACCCTAAATACTATCAGGAGAATGGTTAAAATCTATCATAATTTTGTATTATTCTTTGCAATAATTTATATGATATTCTGGCTGATCTTGATTCAAATTTAATCCTTAAATCCGCATACAAACTGAAGCTGAATAATAATAAATATCGTGGGTATTTTACACAGCACCATCTAGTCCCAAACTAAGCAGGGCTTGTACTATGGGTACTAGACAATGAATATAATACTTATATACTTTTTTTTGTAAATACATACTTATAATACATAGGAAACAGACAAACACAAACATTTATATTCATCACATAAATATTTGTGGCTTGTGGGAATCGAACCCACGACCTCGTGATCAGCAGTCCGGTACTCGAACCACTAGACCACAGACGTCGTCAAAATGATTGAATGAAATACTCTGTGAAAATGTAAAATATAGATACCTAGTGTTATTTTGCTTACATAATAGCCCAATTGACTTTCAAAACCCATTCACGTAAAATTATTGACCGCATTCTCGATGTTTCTTCGAGTACCTAATTATGATTACACGTAGGTACTATCTTAGTACTATATCTCTGCAAAGATATCGACACCTTGTAAAGATAAACGATTGTAAACAAAATAAAAAGATTATCAAATGCATGAGTCAAAGCGACGATATTGAGGTATTACGTACTAGTACTAGGCACGCTGGTTCGATATAAATTTAAAGGAGGGTAAATAAATTCAGGTATGTACCAAATATAAATGTGTAAAAAATATTGTTGCGATCTAAATTCGTACCTATCATTAATGCCATAAGTGTCACTTTTGTATCACTTCTTTTGGTAATAATGCCCCTCCGTACATCGATAACGACGATAAACATTTTTCTTCCGTTATTTTGTGCAATAATTTATCAGTCGATATTTTTTAGTACTTTTAGTAAGACTTATTTGTATTTAATTAAAATAGGAGTACGTAGGGGTTATTAAACCATTGTCTAGTACATTATACCTATATGTAGGTATGTATGTAGAAAGGTAGATAACACAAGTTGCCAGCTACAATCGTAGTTCAGTTCAAAATGGGTCAATAAACTAGTATGCAATTTACAGACTCCAGCAACGCAATTGTTTATGCGATCGATATTAATGCATATAGTATCTCCACGCCCAACTGATGGGCACAGATCTCCTTTCAGAATTAGAAGGGTTGTTACGTCACACGCAACCCCAAGATAATCTCTCAGGTAGAGAGGTTTACTTACGATATCATCTTTCACCGTTTAAGCGCGTAATTATTAACAAAACATATTAAGTGATAGCCTAGGGGAATGGCCACTGGACTGCCAAGTCAAAGGTCTCGAGTTCAAATCCAAGGCCTCCTTTGACTTTTCGAAATCATGTGCGTAAATATCACTCGCTTTAACGGTGAAGGAAATCATCGTGAGGAAACCTGCATGCCTGAAAGATTTTCTCGACGGCATGTGAAGTCTGCCAACCGGCTTTAGGCCAGCGTGATAGACTATGGCCTAATCCCTCTCATACTGAGAGGAGACCCGTGCATTTAGTATAGAAAAATTCTATCACTTTCCCTACAAAAATCGATTTTTATTAGGTACTAGATGTAGCTGTGGCATGCATTGCAATACATATATTTGTGGTCAGGAACCTTTCCGGTTGTATGCAGAACAACAACCCAAAATTTCATTATAATCTGACGAATAGTTTAGGAGTGGAGAAATCAAACATAGAGATATAATTTTCTGTAAACAAGATTTGTAAATATTTTATTTTATTCCATTAATTAAATGGAGTTTCTCAGAATCAGTAAACATTGTTTGCAAAATTTTATGCTACATGAAACAGGACAGGTATTTATTGAAAGATAATTTCTTGATATCTGAAATTGATATCGACAAACAAGAATAAAACCAATTGAGTAACATTTTAAAATAAACTGTGTCAAATAAATTGTTTGCCAGATAAATAATTGACAGTAAAAGTATGCTTCAGTAGAAATAAATATTTTTTTCTTTTTGATAAACGTTGTATTATTAATTATTATTATTTGGTATTTTGTCTTGTGTTTGTAACTGTCAGAATTAACGTTTCTTTCTTTCTGAGGCAAACGCGCTCAGTATGGATTCATGGAATATTGACTACCCTTATAGGAAGACTATAACTAGACTTATAAGAACAACTACAGGTCCCTTTAACAACCTTCCTACAATATTATGGTGTTAAAATAAAGGCACTTACCGAAAAGACGTCCGTTGAAGGCAGCGATGAGCCGATGACAATGATGAAGCGTAGAAACGAAAGATGAAGTTGATGATGGCGATGATTTGAGGAGCTGCTTAGAATCTCCTGTGTCGGTGTGTGGTACGAACGTAATCAGAGTAAGAAAACATTATGTGGCTCAAGCACACGTTGCCGGGCCTGCCGACTGGAGGCCTTTTCTTTTTTTCAGATCGTAACTGACGCCAGTAGTTGCAAATGCTATTCACAAACCGGCGAAAGTTATTGCGACCTTTGGCAGTTTCAGGAACTGCTGGTTCCTCAATGGAATCTTCATCAATTTCCATAGCTTCTATGAGGTTTACGGTTTCGTCGCTCATTGTTTCAAGATCTGTGGACAAAGAGAAGTAATTGGTTGATTTGAAATTTTAAAAGGGTACTTAGCGTAAATGTCTTCTCGACGTTTCTTTCTTTGAGGTGAGGATTCAAATGGAAGAAAAATGGAAACAATCAGTAGTCCTCTTGGTGAGTAGAATTTTAACTGACATTAAGCTGATTGAGAGACATAATTATATAGTCCAGGTGTAACGTTACACTTTCTTTTTTAAACCTTTGTTTAATAATTTTAATCGATGCCACCACATTAATTAGGGAGACATTTTCTTCATTGTGAGCGTGTAATCTCACTTTTGGCCAAATACATATCTCTTGTACGTTGTAAGGCTTGCTATGGAAAATAGCGGAATCAAGTTCACTATTCCGGTGGAAAGGAACTTTCCAAACCTTTAAACAAGAAACTGATACTCCTCTAAAATTCACATAAACCCCATAAAATTTAAAGTAGATACTAAAATGCAATAGAAATAGATTTTTACTGGTGGTACTAAAACAACATGTGACGCTGTGCCACTTGAATAGAAACGTTAAAAATGCCAATAAAATAGTATTAGCGACGCAACGCCATTTTGTTTATGCTGGTCATGTCTTTGGGTATTTTTATAGGCATATTTCGGGGGTATTTTAGAGGTAATATGTTCCATTATTGTAAGTTACTGGAGCCGCTTCGGTAAAAGAAAAATTGCTTCATAATGTTTACAAAAATGAAATTATTATATTTGTTCTACACAATTTATATTTAATACAAAATTCTTCTAGAATTTTTCCAATTTATATAAGCTTAGAACTCAGACTTTTTTATTGTAAGATCATAATATTATATAAGCTTATAGAATCTTTTTTTACGTTTTTAAACCAGACGTCTGCAAAGTATTGCAGGGAATCAAAGCTTTTTAAATAGGTATTGAAAAATGTATAGGTATGATTATTTGATTTTATCGGCGAAATGTTTCTTTGAGTTTAGAAGTATTTTTTTAATTTATATTTACGCGCAGCTTTATTCTTGACTGCTTTATTGGTCGCGTGGTTTAAACAGGGCTACTAAGCGTGTTCAATTCTCATGTCGTCATAGAAAAACCTAATACTTAGCTAGCTAAGTATGGATGTTCGATCCGATGCGATACTTGTGTGGATCGATACAATGGAATACGATCCAACCGATTTTTGTATCGATACAATGGCATTCGATCCGTTAGTGGATCGATACAAATACCATGAGGATCGGATCGAAAAAAATGTTGTATTAAATTCTAAAATAATAAACAATCTGTAACCTTAATATTTATTCGTAATGTTAATACCGCATTCCTTAGCTCCAAAATATGGTTTATAACAACAAACAGGTTCATATTACACTAATATAAATATTTCTCTGGCGGTGGACTGTTAAATCAGTAGTTATATTATCTTATATTTTTCAATATACCTTCAATTTTGGCATGATTACTTGATATTATAGATAATTTCATAAAAAAAATAACCAAGCCCTACGTTACGTACGTTTCTCAGTTGTAGAAATTACAAGTAATATTGTTCTGTGGGTAGAAACGTCTGCGCCCTTCGAAAGTCTTTTCTTGTTGACCACCCACTTTAAATAAAATCTACAATCACCAAGATTCTTATCTACCCTACCATTCAAAGATTGGCCAATGTAAAAAAAAATATTTCTCTACTACTAAAACTTAAAGCTTCAAATTACAACATATTTAACATTTTTTAAATTTTTATTTTTAATGAAGGAAAAAATCGCTGGCGGGCAGGATTTTTACCTTCATTGAAAAAAAACTTGTAATCTTAGCATGGAAAATGCTTAAATAAATACAAAAAGATATTTTTAAAATTGTTGATACGATACTGGATCGATCCAAAAAATCGTATCATATCAATCGGATCGATACTTGGATCGATACACTGTATAACGATCCATTATGATCCGGAATATCGATACAAAGCCCCTGGATCGAACATCCCTATAGCTAAGTATTATGTAAAAAAATCTGAGTAGCAGTTTTAATTTAGATTTGTGCCCGGTAAATAGCAATAGGCTCTGTGAATGGGACCTAACAATATAACGACGAACTCGAAGGAGTACATTTCCACCTCTAGGATACCGGCATGACATAATTATCTGCAAATTAAGTCTTTAAATTCCTGTTTCACCAACTTTGGATCGCCGCTAATCGCTGGATAAATTCAGAAATAGAACAAAATTTATAGGCCCTATATTTCACACAGAGGCGGGACTTACTGTCACTTATTGTGATCTATTTTTGTCTTAAGTACTGTAATTAGCTACGTTGAATATTTTATAGGGTTGAAGTTCCATCCATATCTACTAAGTAGCTTTCTAGTACAATTGCACAAACAAAATGATACGTGTTTATCAATGTTTACTTAAATGGTATGCGTTTATAAAAAGTAATAGTAATATAATGTATGTATGTAGATTTGTACAACATTTTAGTCAAATTTTATTCAGTTTTGAATACATTATTGTAATAATATCTACTTATTCTCAATCTTAGGTCTTGTTATGCCAAGTATATCTTTTCTTGCTTATAAGTATGTCTGTTTGTCACTAATATTTTGTCGTCGACAGCTAATCACCTGACCTCTTGGCACCGGAAGAGTACCTGTCGTAAATACATTATTATTTTGAGGGCAACACCCAAATTAGGCAAATAACATTGTAGGGAAACAAAAGGATCTAATGGACACCGGACAGTAATGTCAATCGGAATTGAGTGCTTTCTTGACTTGTTTATTATTAACTGATCTGGAGCTATTGTGTTCCACGGATATTAATCAAAGAGGTTGTATTAGTGTATAGTGTGCCTATGTCTGCCTGTGTGTGCTTATAATTTCTATTATTCACGATACTTGTATCAATACCTCTGGATAGCCGCTAACTACCGAATACATAAAAAAATGGAACAAAATGTTTATGAAATTATCTGCTAGCTAATTTATCGGCAACTATCAGTAAGCTGTGTACCCTTAGACATTATAAGGCTGGGAGTGTTAATGACAAAATTTCATTTGTAATCTTAGGAATTATCTGTGACCATCTTATACGCATAGTCTCAATAAAAATGAGTTGTATTTCTGCAAAAGACTAAACCGGGAGCCTAGACAAGTTGCAATTTGACATTCAAATCGACAAACGAAACGAAACAAATCTATTGAAATAATGCTAGCAAACTTTCGACATAGCGGGCTGTCACTAATGTCATATCCATACATTTCCTTTCTATTCGTTTGTCGATTTGAATGTCAAATAAAAAATTTTTTAGACCCCCGTACTATACATTATCGATAAGTAGAATACTCACAGAACACCTTCACAACTCACAATCACACAAATCTTTCTGTGTTCTGAATCATCAACCCATATACTGTCCCACTGCTGGGCACGGGTCTCCTCTCAGTATGAGAGGGATTAGGCTATAGTCCACCACGCTAGCCTAATACGGGTTGGCAGACTTCACATGCCGTCGAGAAAATCTCTCTGGCATGCAGGTTTTCTCACGATGTTTTCCTTCACCGTTAAAGCGAGTGATAATTACGCACATGATTTCGAAAAGTTTGTGGTATAAATCATGGAATTTGCCACTATCACACGTGGTCATTAGACGTAGAGAAATACATTAGATGTTTGTGTTATAACGGTACCAATGTTTATCATATTAAAGGTGCATATAAACAAAGCCAGATGCATATTACATTACCGTCGTAATATTGTTTTGTTTATCATAGGCAGGTTTATTCTATTCGAAATCATTGTTATTTCATATTTGAATTATGTATTTTATCCTTGTGATATTTTGATGTGTATATATAGACAAATTGGTAGGTAGTTATAGATTTCAGGATTGAACATAGCTTTTATTCAAATATCAATCAATCGGACATAAATCTAAACTCAGAACTGCTGCTGAGAATTGACACGATACGAAGTTTACGGAAAGTGAAACATTAGAATAATTAAACAAGATTTACCTAGTTTTTAATACCTAAGCATTATTTATTTTAGATATTGCTAGATTATTATACACTAGCGACCCGCCCCGGCTTGGCATGGGTTTGAATTTCTTGCATTTTCTTTGCTATAATATTATGTATGTATTATACATATAAACCTTCCTCTTTAATCACTCTATCTATTAAAAAAAACCGCATCAAAATCCGTTGCGTAGTTTAAAAAATTTAAGCATACATAGGGATATAGGGACAGAGAAAGCGACTTTGTTTTATAAGTACTATGTAGTGATGATAAAGCCTAGACCGTTATCTTGGGCGGTCCGCAATATTAGATTTTTATTACTTTCGTATTCTTCTCTTGCTGCAAAAGCTTCAAATCCTTCCATTTGATATCCATAGGTAGCAGGGGTATTTTAAAAACAACTTACAAAATAACCAGTCCGCCATCTTAAGCTGTCCGCCATATTGGATTTAGAATGACATCCCTTAGCTAGCCATAAATGTTTATCCAAACTAAACGTGTACAAAAAAGTTCAACTCAATCGGTTTAAGATATTAATCTGCTTCAAAATTGAGCTGTTAGATAGATATATACATACATATTATTGTATACATAACATACACTGTAAGTTAAATAAAATCTTGTAATAAGCAGTGTCTGGATGTCATCCGGTGCGTCGCTACTCTCTTCCTGATGTCATTTCGCCTCGATGAGTCCTTTATTATACTTACAGAATATTGGAGCTGTCGACTTCGAGAACTCTTGTATACAAGTATTTTTGTTAAGTAAGTAAGTCTGTTATCCTGTCTTAATAATATTATAAATGTGAAATGTAAATGTAGATATGTATGAATACAATAAAAAATTAAAACATTATATACTTGACAAAATATAGACATAGAATAGAAAAATGCAATTGCAACTAAAACCTTAATATAATTAAATATTTCTTTAGAAATAATTTAGATAATACTAAACAATACTGTTATTGGCTACCATCCCTTTTATGAGTCATTAGCTTAGCTACCCATGGCCGAACTATTGTTATATCTCTATTTTTAAATATTTATGTAAAATATTACTATGCTCATAAGTGAACTGTAATGTTCTTGAGAAATAAAGTTCTTTAAACCAAATATTTGTTACTCTTTCATGCAAAAATTTGATGAAACTTTACAATATTATTCCTAATACATCAGAATAACATACAAATAAATACAGAATAATATATAAATAGGCTTGTAGCGACATCTATCAATCTACATAAGAATTTATTCTATTAGCATGAAAAATGCTTAAAAAATACAAAAAGATAACTTTGAACTTTCCCGTAGGAACTTTGAATTATTCTATATCACCATTTCAACTATCAGCCAAATCGTTTCAGCCATTTTGCCGTAAAAGAGCAACAAATATCCAAACTTACAAATACAAAATTTCACTTATAATATTAGTAAGATAGTCACACAAACAAATATTTTTTGGATAAATTTCTTTAGCAATAAAAATATCAATACTCGATACAATGAGTAGGAAGTAGAAGTAACGTCGTGAGCGACACGGATGCGTGCTGTAGTCATGTCGTATCCGTTCCTACAATATTATTTCCCATTGCTGTTTGTAGATGTTTTTGCTCGCAGCTTTTGGGCATCTGCTAGATATCGACATAGTTATGTAGAGTATTCTTTATTGTATACCAAACAAATTATGATAGGACACAAATATAATAAAAGTAGTTACAATTTAGTGATGTGACAAATTAATAACGTCACCTACTCGGCTTGGGAATCGATCCTAGGACCTCTAGCGTAACAGTCGCGCTTACGACCACTCGGCCAATAAAGTAGATATTTAAAACTAATTAAATATGTAAAGAATTAGGCATACCGTGCCCTACAAATTCATTCAAACATCTAGACTCTTTGCCCACCTCATTCGAGTTATAAATGCATGAAGTTATAAAATCGTTTCTTTTGTTTTAGGTAAGCTGAACTTGTAATCTTGAATAGTCAAGCTCGAGCCACGATATTCCGTCTACCGTCAATTAACGGAAAGCGTTCCTAGGAACTGCTATTTAATCTTCAAAGGATATTGAACCAGGTGGGATTTCAGGTATGTAAAACATATTGGCATTAATGAGATTGTGTAATTACCTATTTGTTAAATTATTTTTATGAATTCTTGTTATATTATCATTTTACAAAAAATCTAGAGAAACCAACGTTGTCTTGTCCGAACTCAATTGCAGCAATGTCTACCGGGTCCAATTGCACCAATTACACACGAAAAATTGCATCAAAATCAATACAACTATTAAGAAGGAGTTCGCTGACATACGCGCAAATAACTTAGAACATAGCATAATACCACACTTGTATTCGCTGAAGGATTAGTTAGAGGTATACATACACACATATATACCTGCCCGAAACATGCTGAACTGGGACCCCGTTTGATGCAGTGCTGACAATTATGTAATGTTTTCTTAATATTTTATCTTTAATGTTATTGTGTTATTGTACTGTATCAAATAAAACTTTCTTTCTTTCTTTCTACACTTATAGTTTGCACTCATAGGTTAAGTGCAGGACCCAAGGAGGTTGTCACCTCCTTGGGTCCTGAACTTAACCTTAAAATATTTGGGTTTTAACGTCTTTGCTACCAGCGGTTTCTTCTCAGCGTCGGGAAAGTAAGTGTTTATTTTGAACGTGTAGTCTACGCCTCAAAATTAGGTTCAACTTTTACTGCGAACATAAAACATAATATAAAATACTTTTCAGGTATAAAATATGAATAGTAATAATTTTGTGCCTTAGTAAAATGCTTGTGTTTCTTGCGATTTTATTTTGTAAGTAAAAATATATTCAATTTTACTACACGACTCATTAGTGTGTCAAAGTTGTTATTTAATGGATTTTACTTTGAAGTAAATCAATTCGCTGTACTTATATCTTTATGGGGTGATAGAATTGAGTGAATTGAGTGGGTGGATAGTGCCGCGCTTCCAAATATTTCGTCTATAATTTATGTTAGAATCTTTGAAAACAAGATAGGAAAATAGTCTGACAGTTTGTTTTCTTTAGATTAGGCAGATCATTTGCTATATATTATCGATAGATCAATACCACCTATAAGGTTTTCATCCAATGAAAAACAATGTTCTAAAAATATTGTTTACAAACTCAAATCTTAGATGCAATACGATCAAGACTAGAAATTATTGGCCCATACCGATGTTTACTTAAGTCGTTTCAAACGAGGCAATAATATTTGCAGCAGTGAGCTCCACGAAATCAAAGTTAGACGTTATTTAACGAAATCATTAGTTCGAGTTGTCGAAGCGAAAATATCCAAGTATTGCCTTTTAGAAAATCCAGACATTCTATTAGTTTTATAATTTCTTTTGCTCGTTGGCTGTTATAGCGTTAGGCGTTACTTACTAACAATAATATAAATACAGTAGAATAAATAAATAGTTGCTTCAAGATCACTCGAAGCAAATACAATTTATTTTGGTACCTATTTCGGTACAATTATTCCATTAATTGGTTTGTAATTCGTGATGTAGATACAGTTGTTTTTAAGGTATACTTAAATTATTTTTCTAGTATTCAGTAGCTGTGATAGCCTTGTTATATTATGACCCTTGTTAGATCATCTATAGGTCACAAGTTCTGAGCCCAAGCTCTTCTATCCCTGACTTTAAAATTATATTATACATCATACCTACTATTAACAATAAAACGGTGAAGGAAATATTTAAGTACTGGGTGTGCCAAAGCTTCGGGCTAACTTAGTACTTTTTAACCACACTGACTCCACCTCTTGCTTTTATTTCCTTATCAGTAGCTAAAATACTCGATTCTAACCGATCCCTAATTTCCTATGCAGATACTATATATGATGCTGCCGGAGATATACCAAACTCAATCTTGTTCGAAGTCGTCCCTAACCAAATGCGAGAGACGGAAAATATTGAAAACTCCACAGAAAGTGAAGAAGTTAGTCTAGGCAATGACACTGTTTTGTTTGACACATTCCTTAGCGTTTTATTAGAAGTATCTACAGAACAACTCAAGAACGTACGATCCAATGTAATGAATAATTATGATCTGTATCGTGCTGATATAACGGATGTCAAAAAAGCCTTCAATAATATAGAAGAGAAATATACGGAGATCATAAATACTAAACTAAAGAATATAATGGACTCCAGATCAGTTAATATAACAGATAATTTTATGTTAGATTTTATGGATGTCTCCAATTTTATACTTGAAAAAGTATTGAGGTACCACATAAAAAACGTGAAGGGGAAAATGATGGCACAGACAAAATGGTACCGACAGACGTTGAAAGAGAAAATTTTGAGGCAACAGGCAAAAATTTCATTTAATTACATAGAAAACAGTATCTGTGACACTTTACAAGTTTGCAGGGATCGATACTATTATAGTGACTATTTGATTGATTGGTTACGAACATTAATGAACGTTGGATCGCGGGATTTGAAACGATTTTTCGTGCCAGTTACAGAGGTATTGGAAAAGCATAAATATTTTATCAAATCCAATATAAAATTTCGACAAACCATCAAATACATTATAAACGCCGAAGCTATCGTTAAGAGAGATACTTTGGATTTCATGGATGAGATTTTGACGAATCCCGATACAGTTTTGAAATTAGCACCGAATGCTTTAAAACCAAGTGTGACATTACTGCGTGAATTATTTAGCCTTATTGATGGTGTCTACGATGTCAACGACCAGAATATAGAACAGTTAGAGAATATAACTGAAATGTTAAGAGATTGGATCGATGGCAAAAGCTTTGATATTCATAAAGTACTAAACGCAATCGTGGAAAACATGAAGATAAATTTAAAGATATGGCCTTTAGATATTCAGAGCAAAATTTACTACGTGTGGTCTGAAATTATAGTGTTATAAATAAAAATGTTTAATAGATTTTTTATGTGAGTTGTTGAGATTTGTTTATATTAAAACATAAAATCTAAAGTTGATTGTGTTTCCGGTCGTTTCCGATACAGCGTGAGAGTACACGATTTTTCTAGCAACAATATCATTGTATAACTTTTTTATATACAAAATTGAATTTTCAGCTTATTAAGCTATTATCACCTGGCAGGACTAAAGAATATTTTGCAGAGGCACGTCATGTAATGACATTAATAATTGCATTACGTGGCGCTCGCTGGTGAAGCGTTTAATTTTGTTTGGAGAGTCTCTTGTATATTCTGTTGGAAAGGTGATCAGAATAGCTAAAATGCTTGTTTATTTTTAATAACAGGAGTGTCTGATAGCTAGTTTTAATATTAAATCTTAATTCAGGCACTTAAGAGATAGTATGGGACAAAATACCTATTTTCTGCTTACAGCGCTCAGGAGGGGTGATTGTCGTATAAAAATGAAAACCAACGCCATATAACAAATTTTTGAAATTGCGTATTGACGTTGTATTGTTAATTAACTGTTCTACCTTTTCACATATATTCACTGCTACCTTTTTTATATTATGTTTGTGATAGATTAGATTAGACAAACTGCATAGATATATATAATTCTAGGTAATAAATAAACCCCTGTCAATTCATACCAAATGATTATTGGGTGCTATTCCGCGACGATAAACTGTCACACAGTTTGGTGGGTTTATTTACTTTGTAAAATGTGTTCAATTCAATATATATTTTAATTATTAATTATTATTATTACAACAGTTATGATTTCGTAAGCTTTTGTGTTTACCACAAAAGCTTACGAAATCACGACTGTTGCCCGACAAGCAAATTTGAATTCACTATCTACATCATTTATGGTAGAGAATGTTTCAGCAAATCCTACTATACGATAAATTATCCGTGTGTCATATGCGATGTCAGCTGAAGGTGATATACGCAAACGCAAAATAAACTTTGGAAAAAAAGTTTCGTAAAACTTGTTGACATTTATGCTTATCCTTTATTAAATGAATCTCGTACAGTTTAACTTGGAATTGTCAGAGGCTGTGAGTCATCGTGACATCTGTTGTGTCTGCGACTCATATCTTTAATATTATTCGCTACAGTGAGTGTAAGCAGAGATCCATGTATCAATGCCAACTTTTTCTGCCACTGTATTGGGGTAAGCAGAGTGGAATCATACATGAGATATATACAAGTGATCGTGTATCTTTCTTCTTAGGTCTGAAGTCGGCTTAATTTCAGTGCCTGTATGTTTAGGTCCCATGCAATAGAGGACCAACCGCGCACACATCCAGATTCCGAGCGCTGGCAATCTCACAAAAAAATCAACTACACTGCTAGACCCGAGAATCGAACTTAGAACCTCTAACGTAGCAGTCGCGCTTACGACTACTAGACCAATGGCAGTATGACAACAGTTACCTACTGTGTTTTTTGAAGTGGGTTTTTTGCCAAGAATAAAGAATATCAACCAACTAAGTATCGAGGTTTGCCCTACAAAGGAACCGTACATTTAACTAGTTCAAACATAGATCGATCTATATTTCTCTATAAGTGAAACCGTACCGACCAGGGACAGAACACGTGTATGCTTTCTCATCGCTATAAATAGTAACAATTTCCCATAATATGGGAAACAATGGGTGATCTCACCGCTAAAGTTTTCAGTGTTATCCAACGATTCTATCCAGCGAAACAGTTATGAAGTTAATAACACGTATAATAACGTGTGTTATTATTGTTATGTAAACTTGTAAAGATGGGGGTTTAGCTAACGAACTAACGAAGGACTGCCGGGTAAAGTTCTCGCAATATGTACACCATTTTCCTGTTTCTATCTCCGTTACTATTTGTGGTACATTGCTGATTTGTATCCTGTCATAATTTCTAGACATACGCTAGGAATGATAGGGTTTTGCTGCAGAAAGTTAAAGTAAAGCTAAAGTGTTTGTTCTGCTGTTTCTTAATATGTACCTATTTACAACAAAAAAATATAAGTATTATATTCGTTGCCTATAAGTACCCATAGTACAAGCTCCACTTAGTTTGGGACTAGATAGTGCTGTGTAAAATGTCCCAGAATATTTAATTTAATTTAATCTATGTACATATAATAATTGTATCCGACCGAAGTCTGTACATTAAAGATATTGAAAAATAACCCTCCATAAAAACTAATAGATTTCAGAATTTTTGTCATTACTCGCATCACGCAAAAACTACTCGATGAAATTGAATACAGTGAAGGTACACTGTATTCAATTTCATCGAGTAGTTTTTAAAGATGTAACTTAAAATAAAGGCTACATTATATTACATAATAATAGTACCTTAGGTTGCTAGTAATTAATAATCGCGGGGACAGGAAAAAACATTCAAAAGAGAAATAATTTAACCATCACCTATCGTGCGTCCAAAATATATTTGTTATTTGGGAAGTGATGTGGCCTGCAGGCTAATATTCGTAGTGCGTAGTAGAACTTCGTAGTAAGAAGTACGAGTTCGTAGTACCCAGTATAACTACATTCTTGTAGATAGCGTTACGTTAAATAATATTCCATACAACCAGGTGGGGTTAGACAAGTTGTAATTTGACATTCGAATCGACAAACGAATAGAAACGAAATGTATGTAAATGACATTAGTGACAGCCCGACTTGTCGAAAGCTTGTGTCATTTCCATACATTTTGTTTGTCGATTCGAATGTCAAAATGCAACTTGTCTAGGCCCCCTGGGGACAAGTTGACAAGATGAATGAACGTGGGGAAAACAAAAGAAGTACCTATGCAAGGTGTAGCAAGTGCCCGTCTCTAGTTTCTACCTACGCCAATAAGAAAAGGCGTGACTTTATATACGGGCAAGGGTTCTTCATTATGCTAACTTCCAAACACTCGCTTTACTGATGTAGGTACCAATAAACTCCGCCATTGAAAACTAATATAGGCACTATACAAACACGTAGCTTAAACTAGCCAAAATAAAATCAAACATACTTGCATGAAAACAGAATTTAAATTTGCCTGCACCTCGGTTCCTAGTCAAATCACGTTCGCAGCGTACAATAGCGACCATTTGTATGTATGTATGTACATGTGTGGAATGTGTTCCATACATCCATTGTATGATATGATTCAGTCAACTCAGTGGTAATTGCTACCGTCGTTATTGGTGGAGGGAGTCGATGCCCTTTTAGATAAAGATTTGGTGGTATAATACATACATATATAACTTCACGGGTGTTTCCCATAGGGGTAGGCAGAGACTATAGCTTTCCACTTGCTACGATCCTGGCACACCATTTTCGCTTCATCTATGTTCATGAACCTCCCCATGCATGCTCGGTTTTGGGGTGGTATTTTAGAATTATAAAACTAATATGGCAGAGTTAAAAATATTGACATCTGTGGTCCAGTGCTTCGAGGTACCGGACTGCTGATCACGAGGTCATGGATTTAATTGTCACAGGACACGGATGAACTTAAGTGTGGTCTTTGTTTGGGTGTTTTTAATATACTAGGCTTCGCCCGCATTATCTGGGTATTTTTTATAACTCGTACTGTAACTGTACTCGGTAGAGGTGAAATATTTTTTTAAAACGGTCTCGTAATTTCGAAGCCTATTCAATGCAAACAATCAAATCTTTCGTCTTTATAATATTATTATAGATATACATTATTATAAGTAAATATGTACTTATAATGCAAAGTATATAAGTATTATAACCATTGTCAAGTATCTATATTACAAGGTCTTGCAAGCAAGATTCAGTTTAGGACTAGATGGTGCTATGTAAAAATGCCTAATCCTTTATAAAGGATTTTTTTGACTGACTGACTGATCTATTAGTCACAGCTCAAAACATTAAACGGTTTGGCACAGCAGTACATATCTGCATAACCCTTCGAAGAATACAGGCGTGATGGTTATGTCATCCATCTATTGATTCAAATAGGACGAAGGCGCTCAAATCTGCCTCAATACCTCATTTATTGTCAGTGTGTATCGTACGGGCGCTTCTATATTTAGCAATTGGACATGAATGAATGTACCTAATATTACGATTGTTATGTAATAATCTCAAGAGGAACATTCACACTGTTCAAAGATCATATCTTTGTATGAAGTTATTTTAGGTGACCTATTTTAGGAAACCTATGTGTCAAATTTCAAGTTAATATAGCCTTTAGTTTCTAATATCGTGTTTTCGTATTAGTATTACTTGCGTTCATCCGATTATTCCCAATCCTGGAGGGAATTTCCCAAAACCCTTTCCTAATGCACACCTACGTCATCTAAAAAATATTTGTGAAAAATTTCATGCTTCTAGACCCAGCGGTTTCTTCTGTGCGTGCATCGATCAGTCGGTAAAACAGTCTCTCAATTCCTCTTTTTATATAGATATAGATTTTATCAAACACATTATATTAATTTACATTACATTAACTCAAACATCTGGTGATCCAATAAAAAAACCATTCAAAATCAAGCCCAAAATGGCAGTTATTAATAAAGCATCTATAAATAAAATAATAGTAGTGTTTTTGCATTCAAACTTGTATAGCGACATTCCTATAAGCCGTGGTTACGTCATCGGACACTTGCCGGTAAAGCTGCTTATACACGGGCGACTAGACACAATTTGGCACGAGCCTCGGCTAACGTAATGGTCGATTATTGAACTCGTATCGCAAACGGCGAGGTTGGGGTAGCCATGATTGCATTTTGTTTTTGGAATTTATCGCGGCGGTTGACGTAGAAAAAAAAGAAAGAAGAAGTATTTGTTTTTCGTTCGTCTGACGAACAACAACCCATTCCATACACTTAATAAAATTCTAGGGAACTAAAAATAATGTGATATTATGAAAAAAATAATATGAATGGCAACACTGATCGACCCCGGGATTCGAATGCAAGACCTCTTGCGTAGAAGTTGCTCTTGGGACACAAACTAGGCAGCTAACTTAAAGCTACCAACATAATAAATGAAAATAATAATATATGATTATGTACATGGAAATCACAATATATGTGTACAATACTATACATAGTAAAAAAACTTTTTCGTTCGGAAAATTCAGCAGGACAGATACAATTTCAAATTAAATTAGTGAAACAAGCTTAAAAAAGAGGGTGTGCGCCATTTCGGTATGGAAAATTAGGTCAAAGCTCAGCTCAATACTGCGATATCACAGGCACAGCATACAACACCACAGCGTGGATTTCTGTTTCTGGTTTTCTGCGTACGACATGAACACGGGCGGAAATCCAGACTCTAATGCTCACATTAAGACTGCGATATACGCCGTTGACCTTGCTCGAGTGGGCGTTCCCGATGAAAAACACCGCGCGCGCTGCCGCACCCCCTGGCACTGACTACGCGTTGCACTCACACATTGACTGGGCGCCCGACTGCCGTTTAGACTAGGGTTGTCTACATTTTTCGGCCGATTAAATTAATAATTTTAAATATTATAGTTTTTTATACGGAATGATAAAAAGGTTTGTTTGCTTGTTATTATTATCAGTGTTAGACTTTCAGATAATATATGATATCAATTGACAGTTTAAAGGCATGGCATAAAATGTTTTGGAGTTCTTTAAAAAAACACTTGTATTGAATTTATAATACCTCTACTGATAGAAATGTTTTCGTTGAATAGTATTTTTTCTATAAGAAATTTAGATATGATACTGAAGGAACCTTTTGCTTATTATTTATTTATTGCACGGAAAACTTACAGTTAATTAAAAGCTAAGTAGCAGCAACTTGGTCAGCTGATAGCCGATAACAAGTTTTTGCTTATAGATATATTTTGTTTTTTCTAACTAATTAGAAAAAACAAAATGTGTAGGCAAAAAACAAGCAAGTACCTACTATTAACAGATTTTGTAATAATAACTCTTAATTATTTACTTAAAATTATTTTTTTACGTTTAACTCGCAAATCGCGAGACCTACCCCTCTTGTCGAGTCTTGCCTAAAACTTCAGTTCAGTGCGGGACGAGACACTAAGCTGAATGGACCTGCGACACTTTTCTTTGTAAATCGAAGTACTTACATACTCGTAGTTTCGTAATACTTGCATCGCTTTTTAGTAATCATATAATGGGGTTATTTTTGTGTGTCTGTGTACATAATAATATTTAATATTAGCGTGTATTGGTGTACATAAATTATTTAAATATACTTAGTCGTTATTGTAATTGTAATAAAGTAATTCTGTGCGTTATAATTATGTTTATTTATATTATCAAAATGGATGACAAAAGAAAATGTAAAAAACATAATTCGAAATTAAAGACTCAAGAGGACAATACAAAGGGTAAAATGGTAAATGGGTACGTTTCTAATCTATATATTTTTAAGATTTGATAACAATAGGCATAACCCAAATGGCTAACTCATATAGTGTGCGTAGACCATACTTCTTATATTTATACACTTGCCTATAGTTACAGTAAATCTAATTTACCTAGCTATCTGTCAATATTGCCGGAGGCCGTAGGTACCGCTGGCATCGCGTGCCCCGTGGAGGTATATTATAATGTCTAAAGGATATTTTTTATACTATGCGCAATTTTTTTCAAAATAAATGTCAATTTCATAATCAACACCCCTAGAAACCTCGAAATTGATACCCATGTCATATTAATAGAAAAATAATAATGTCCGCCATCTTGAATTTCAAAATAAATGGCAATTTCATAATCAAAACCCCAAGAAACCTCGAAATTGATACCCATGTAATATTAATGAAAAAATTATGATGTCCGCCATCTTGAATTTCAAAATAAATGGCAATTTCATAATCAACACCCCAAGAAACCTCGAAATTGATACCCATGTCATATTAATGAAAAAATAATAATGTCCGCCATCTTGGATTCCAAAATAAATGGCAATTTCGTAATCAACACACCAAGAAACCTCGAAATTGATACCCATGTCACAGTTTTGGAAAAAAAATGTCCGCCATCTTGGATTTCAAAATAAATGTCAATTTCGTAATCAACACCTCAAGAAACCTCGAAATTGATACCCATGTCAATTATGACAAAAAAAATGATGTCCACCATCTTGGATTTCAAAACAAATGGCAATTTCGTAATCAACACCCCAAAAAACCTCGAAATTGATACCCATATCATTTAATGAAAAACATAAGTAGGTTCGCCATTATTTTACATTATAAAGTTAAAATCAATAGGTACCTATAATTTAAAAAATAATTGCATATTAACACGCAAGGTAACATTGTACTTGAACTTAGTTAAAAATTAAAATAGTATCCCGAGCTGCTAAAATTTTGTTTTGTAGCTAGCACCGTGCTCACCCTATCAAAACATTGTAAGATTTACACACACTGATAAACCCTTTATACTACTACTAATACACAAAAGTATCGAGTATGTAGCTCCATTTTGCGGAAAAAAGTGGCACAGGTCCGTTCAGCACGGCGCCTCGTCCCGCACTAAAGTATTGGGCGACAGAGGGGCTGCTCAGGGAACTTGCGAGTATCGATTACGTAAAAAAATCATATAAAATTATTAAAAAAGTTTTTCAAAAAAGTGAGCCGAGAGTACTCTCGGCATAGTACTATTTAATATTCTGATGGATTAAAAAAAATCCTACAGTTCATAGTTTAAAAGAAAAAAGGTTGTAACGAAGAAAACGGAGGCTACTTTGGTCATTTATTTTTAATACTTCAAATGTTTTTTTTAAAAATCTGGCCCGAGACGCACTTGCTCTGTATCGTGTAGATTAACATATATTTTTTTTGGATTTTTTCCGATAAAGATTAGGGAGAAAAAACGTTTTAATGTACCTCCAAAACGCGCAATCCACGTATGTCGCCGCCTTAATTAATTGTCTACTAGCTACGGTTTCTCGAGGTATTTTTCTTTTAAGTATTTATTTATTAGGTACTAGCTTTACGCCAGCGGCTTCGCCCGCTTGGTCTGGATATTTCCTAAAATTATCCTATATTGACGATGTTATTGTTTATAGTCATCTTCTTACAACATCCCACGGGAACTATACATTTTACCGGGATAAAAAGCAGCCTATTTATTTATTTATTTATATTATATTTGTACACCGAATAAAATACATAAGTTACTAAAATATACAATGGGTGGCCTTATCGCAGACTGCGATCTCTTCCAGGCAACCTTAGGATGCACATAATCAGAACAGAACAAAAAATGCGGTGCCTATGTTTTATTCCAAACTATAAGTAATCTATATCTGTGTCAAATTGCATCCAGATCCGTTCACCCGTTCTGGCGTGATTTAGTAACAAATATCCATCCATCCATCCAAATTTCACATTTATAATATTAGGAGGATTTAGGCCATTTTTTTATTTAGGTACCTAAACTGATTATATTGGCTCTACTTCGTCTAGTGGTCGTAAGCATATGACTACTATGCTACACGTCCTGGGTTCCATTCCTGGGACGAGCAGTGTTGTTACGTTTTTCAACAACAATTTCTGAAAATCTGCCTTTGAAGCAACTAATTATCATTTAATTTCTAACGCAGGGATCAATGTGACACTACACGCTAGAGCGATATTAAGTTCTTCTATGCTAGCTGTCAGACAAATCGATATTGTGTCTACAGCCTAACAAACTCATAAAATATTTAGGGTATTGAACAACGACGCGACTCCTTGTCTATTCATTGCGGACATTTTACTAAAATGCCTGAATTTTCGTGCTTCTCTTGAATTTTGTGTAATGGGCAAACTAGCGTATTAAATGTTTACGTTATTCAACATTTTGCCATCACTTTGAAGTTTGAATTAAAGCTAGACTTAATTGCCGATGCAGTTCGGAATTAATAAAGCATTTAAGTACTTTTAAACGTGTTTTTAACAAACCAATTTACGGAAAAGAATATTGCTTTACTACTTGTAATCGAGTAAATTAAATTCCATGGTACAGTATTTTTTTTTATACCACTAAGGTGGCAAACAAGCATACGGCCCGCCTGATGGTAAGCGGTTACCATAGCCTATGGACGCTTGCAACACCAGGGGTATCACTCGCGCGTTGCCGACCCGAAAAACCTCTTAGAGGTTTATGGAGGATTGATTCACTGCGCCGACAATTTGAGGGAATATTCCTCTTACTGCCAGCGCAGCGCATCCTTAGAAGAAGCTCTGGCAACCTTACTCACTGCAGGAACACAACACACAATAAAGTGTGTTATTTGGCTGCAGTTTTCTGTAAGGTGGATGTACTTCCCCAGATGGGCTGCTCCAGATTTGGGCCATAAATAGCTGTGCCCTACCTCTCTTTATAATAAACATACCTACATAAAGCATGTGCGTAAAGCTTCACCTACCTACCTATAGTCCTGTCTATAGTATCTGCCTACCCCTATGGGAAACAGGCATGAAGCTATGTATGTACGTATGTACCTATCTACTGCGATCCATGGGCACGCTACGCATGAAATGATGTCATTCGCACACGCGTGGCTTGCTCGGTTAAGGCAACCCCGTAGCTCAACGACATACACGCTGTGTAAGTTCGTGTATAGCGTGTGCTATAGTGGAAAAGTAGACCCACGTTGTCATTCAAATGAACCCACGCAACAAAAATGCAGCGTGGGATTTTCGCCCTTTATGACTTTGCGGGCCAAACAAAAATCGGTCATGTTTGTGTGATGTTTAAGTATTTACGGTATTCTTACCTACTGCCGATACCTATTAAGTCGTATCTTTACGCATGGCTTGCCATATGCAAATCCAAGCGTTAGCTGCAGACGGTGACGCATATATGTAGGTTTTAAGACCATGGCCATCGCAATTTGTGGCTTTTTTTTATACATTCCTGCGTAATATGTTATTAAATTGTATATGCAACCTTTTATACCACGAAGGTGGCAAGCAAGCATGAGGCCCGTTTGATGGTAGACGGTGGACAGACTATGGACGTTTATAACACCGAAGCGTCACTCACGCGTCGCGTCGTCGGCCATGCAAAAACTAGGTTTAAGGAGGATTTACTGCGACAACAGTTTAAGGGAATGTTCCTCTTGCTGCCAGCGCAGCGCATCCTTTGAAGGAGCTCTGGCAACCTTACTCACTGCAGGAACACACACTACAGTGTTTTATTAGGCTGCAGTTTTCTGTAAAGTTGAGGTACTTCCCCAGACGGGCAACTTCAGATTTCAGCAATAGATTGCTGTGCCCGACCTCTCTTAAAACACCGTTTGTTTACAATCTATCTCGCGACATGACAAACTGTTTTTGTTGTTTGGTATTTTGTGTTGTGTGCCGACTGTTAGAATAAACTTTATTTACTCGTATTTCTAGAGAAATACCAAGAATACCTCTCTCATTAAAATAACTCCTTTGTATAGGTAACATTTTTCTAACATTTATAAATAGAGACTCCCTGTAAGCGTAAATTGATACCACAACCATAGTACGATATTATTACAGAGTACGCTAGCATAAAAAATGTAAACAAACAATTATGAGGTAAATGAACTGGGTTGCTGCGTGGGTTCCTCTCTACGTTATCGTTATCTAGTGACATAAAGGACTTAACTATTGTCTCATATCGTCCTTTGTGCTTTGGCTATTCAATAGCGCTATAATTCCTTTCCTTTCCTTTCTTCACAAGCGACCTAGAAAAACATAAGACGATCTTATTTCTGGGCGTGTAGACTGCATTTTGACATTCGAATCGATAGACGAATAGTAACAGTGTATGGAAATGAGAATGACACAAGCTTTCGACAAATCGGGCTGTCACTAATGACCTTTTTTAAGAACCAGGGGGGCTAAACAAGTTGCATTTTGACATTCGAATCGACAAACAAAATGTATGGAAATGACACAAGCTAACGACAAATCGGGCTGTCACTAATGTCATTTCGATATACATATATTTGTTTGTCGATTCGAATGTCAAAATGCATCTTGTCTGCCCGCCCCCCCTGTTATTTTTTCATATAAATAAAAATCAATTATTTTTGCGTACTAGGTGTGAACGCGTAATTTTAAACGCATACGCATATTTTATCATCAAAAAGAACCATTGCGATTGAAATATTTGCAGGATAATACTTTTATTTTTTGCGCGGCGAATGTGTTTCGTTTCATACTTTACACATATTGCGTTTTTAAATTTTAAAACTCGTTATTTACTGTGAAATATTATCAAAAATGTTTCTTTTTCGGATAACAGTTCAGTGGATCTCAATATTATAAATTTATTTACGTAGAAAAGTTAAAGTTGCCTGTATTCCCACGAAGGGTTAAGCAGAGGAGTACCACAGTTCGCCGGTATCCAGTCTAGTTAGGTTTCATGTAATAGGGCGCGAGCCTATTGCCATCAACCGGGCAAAATTCCATTCACAAATCCAGATTCCTAGAAGTTACTGGGAATTTCACATTTGCTCGACCAGAATAAAGGCGAAGGACTAGCGTAAATTAATCTCTGAATCGGCTGGATAAAATGAACGCGAGTAGCACCGCGAGGAGCAGCTAGTTTAAAAAAAAAATAACTTAGTTCCAGTAGAGCATCTTATCGAGCGATTCGCTTCGTATTCTCACAAAATCACAACAGCAAATAATTTCCACTTAAATTTCTCAAGTATTTTCATAAAGTGTGCAAACTAACAGTTAAGTATACGGTCTATATAAACGTCTAATGGTTTTGCTAGAACTGAATTGGTTAAGCTTAACTTCTACAACAACTGTTTCGAGTTGCTCGTGGATTAAGTATAATTAAATTACAGAATTTCATTACAGAAAATGTGATTTAGTATTTTATATTATTAATTTTATAATATTTAATTGATTACTATTAGGACCTGTTTCACAGCTTAATGATAAGTTCCCGTTAAATTAGCTGGTAGATACTTTCATACAATTCTATTTTAATTTTCTTAGCGGCTATCCAGAAGTGGTGTAACAACCCCTTAATGTCTAATTAATATACAAATTTAAAAAATTTAAAGTCTATAATATAAGTTTAAACAGACAGATTTTACCTATGCGCTTATATTTTAGTACATACTCTACTTAGGAGAAGAGATGCGGTAACAACCCCCACGCGTCGTGGTGGGATCTATGTCTATACGTTGCGGGATCCCTAATTATCTGCCTTTTCTAGAAGATTATATTTGAAAGAGCAATTTAAATATTAGCATTTATGAGCATCATAATTTTACAATCAGATTACAGAGAGACTTCCCCCAGAACAGCCCAATTGGTAATATAGCGTGAAAATTAATAAACCTTCTGCAGGATCCAATAATTTCGACGTATCGTATTCGTAAAAGTAATTTAAATCTGTAATGTTTTTTTGGAATTATCTCAAGTTCAATAATTTTATTGGTTCAAAATATCTGTAGTGCTTTTTGTAAATATTAATAAGATATTTTTTTTGTATAAGAAGGAATTTGCTGAATGATGCGTTGGAAATAATTCATGCTCGGCCCGAGGTACTATTTAATTATGCATTTATGCAATCAGGTCAGAAATAAAATTGTTTCATTTTCTGTGCATCTGATTCAAACTCAATCAATGCCTACAAATAAGTTGCAATCGACAAACAAATATAAACAAAACATATGAAAATATTAGAGGTTTGTGTGGACTTGTCAAACTTTTGTGTACAATTTTTTTTCATTAATGTCATTTTCATTGACGTCGTTTCGGATAATTCATTTATTTGAAGATTTTGCAACTAGTTTACAAGCCCGAGGTCACCATGTAACCCGTAGGCTGCTACTTATAAATCAATAAATCGAACAGAGAAATGAAACACTCAAGCTATAACCCCCGCGCCGCTGGGTGTTACACCGTATGTCATTTGCGTGCCATCCCCACATACGTGACACGACCGCTTAATACAAATAGCATTCCTCGTAGTGTTGCATTAATTATTGATATAAATGTCGCCAGATTGTCTTGGCGATGGCTTTATTTGTTCTGCGGTAGGAGGGTTAACCCGTGGGCCATGAACAAGAAACTTCTACCGAATTTTGCTGTATGCGTCCAGCGTCAGTCTCAACCGACAGTTTTGTCGAATATAGTTTGGACTCAGGGGCAATAAATTGTATATTTATTACCTAGGCCCTAGACAATAAATTGAATATTATTATATGTAGACAGTAAATTGTAAAAATATATTTACGTTTAACTATCGTAATTTTATAATTCGCAAATAATCGAATAGTGCAGTTGCACATTTCAATTAATTTAATTTATTAAGTAAATTGCAACCCCAACCCACACACGTGAAGGGTTAAAATCCGATACCTATTTGAATAAAAGCACTCAACAAAATTGAATTCAATTATTCCAATAAATTCCGCTGAATCATTTATAATTCAATCTGCTTTTGCAATTTGATTTCAGTAATAGCTGTCTAGATTAATTTGCGATTGATTGCGATGATTTACTTTAAGTGCCATATTATTTCAAAATATATTCATATTTAATATAAGTTAAATGCTGAGTACCTACCTAAGCTTCTTGATGTTTCTCTACGCGACTAAATCAGAAATGAGGAGATCCGTAGAAGGACCAAAGTAACCGACATACTAGAAAGGATTAGCAGCAGAAAGGTCCTCGAGCGGAGACCACGCACCGAAACCGCAGCGTGGGACGGCCTCCAATGAGATGGACCGATGAAGTGGTAAAGGTCACTGGGAGTCGTTGGGTGCCGGCGGCATACCGGTCCCTGTGGAAGTACCTGGAGTGTCGACAGTGTTTGTTGTCATATGAACATTAGAAGTACCTACCCTAGTCAGAAGCCCTAAGCCCTAACAACCACATAAATATCTTGGGACATTGGGACATTTTTTACACAGCACCATCTAGTCCCAAACTAAGCAGAGCTTGTACTATGGGTACTAGACAATGGATATAATACTTATATACTTTTGTTTTTTTTTGTAATACATCGTCAGTATTTCCCAGAAATTGGGTTACGGATTAATTTCGTTTCGTTTCCAACATAGGTGAATGTTACTGGAATTTACGATTAGGATTATCTAGTTACGTTCTTTAGATTTGTGACCGGTATTTGTTAATAGATTTGCCCTCTGTTATTTGGGAGAAACGTATCAGTGATCTGTTTGTGTATAATTGAATGGCAACTTTCTTGGAATATTCTGTTGTATTTATTTATTATTTTGCCGTAACTGCCTAGTGATCCTAATTGCGACTGCTACGCTCGAGGTCCTTGGTATGATTCCCAGGTCGTGCAAAGTGTTATTAGGTTATTCTATGAAATTCTCAGTAGCAGCTCCGAGTTTGAAGTTGTGCCCGGTTAATGGCTCGCCCCCAGTTACATGAAACCTAAATATACCGACGAACTGTTGGTGTACATAAGTACACCTCTGAGGGAGTACAGGCGTGATTCCCGTGAAGTTTAAATGAGTTCACGAAAAATGGTTGATTAATTTTGACGAGATATTTATTTTCGTGCATGCAGCGGGAAAGGGTTGATATTTGTTTTTAATTATTACTCACATACATATTTTCGTATTGCTTCAAAGCACTCATAAATACAATATTTATTCATAAAAGATTTCTTGGAGTTACTCGTATGTAGGTATTTATTTTTGGTAGTAATTTAAATGATATTGGCAGAAAATACACCATTTTTCATAATAAAATATCGTTTAATTAAAAAACGATCACGCCTTCCAGGCGAAAACCTGAAAACCCCCGACACGAAATGTAATTTGCCATTTTGTGATGGCGGCCATCTTGGATTTGAAATTTATCATAGTATTCTCCTTGCTAAGCAGTTGTGAAAAAATATGTAATCCGCTAATTTGTAGGGGCAGCCATTTGGACCGATTTTCATCAAACATAGCTAAGAACACTCCCGATTAATTCACCTTTCAAATAAAAAAAACAAAATCAAAATCGGTTCATCCGTTCGGGAGCTACGATGCCACACACACACACAAACGCCCGTCGTTTTTGCGTCGGGGGTTAAAAATACATGGATCAACTTTAGCATCCTATAAATGGGTATTAATTTCAAAGAGATATCATAATTTACTCTGCCTCCCACGTAATACGTATTCTTAGTTACCTACAGCAAGAATAGAAATAACATTGTTTTATGTTGTTTAATTTTCCCAATTAATCTGGAAAAATAAATAACACCTGTTTATAAATAGCTTGAGCGGATGTCTCGTTAGATGTGGGAGTCGGATGTTTATCGAAATGAAACCTTTTGTTATCAGTTTATTAGAATTATTTATAACCTTTATTGGAATCCGATTGGATTTTGTTTTTATTAATTGGAAATGTATAACAGTTGACACGCTCTTTATTCTATTAGTGGGAACGTTCGTTTCTATGATTGGCCTTTCAAAACATTTTCCAACATTCAAGTTATTACTTAGACAAGACAAACAGTAGCAGGTAACACCAGTGATATGCAATCGCGTGTCGTCATCTTGGGACTTAAGTTGTCTTATTTAATAAATTATCCTTACTAATATTATAAATGCGAAAGTAACTGTATCTGTCTGTCTGTCGCGCTTTCACGCCAAAACTACTGAACCGATTTAAATGAAATTTGGTACACAGATAGTCTAGAGCCTGAAAAAGGACATAGACTTTTTAATGCGAAAAAAGGGCTTTAAGGGGTTGAAATAGGGGATGCAAGTTACAAGAAATATCCAGTTTTTGGTAACTTAGTGACATTAGCATTGTGTAAATGTAAAGGCGAAGTTACTGGTCCCTATTTACAGTTAGCACTAGTCAAATAAATTTCATTAAATTTAACCTGTAATATCTCCGACTACTACGTAGGTAGGTTCAAAAAACTCGCGATTGAAAACTTAAAAATATCCTCTACTGTGATTATGAGCTAGTGGAAAATTCATAGATAGGTACATAAAAAAATGCTATGCTATGCTTTGCAAACTGTCAAAACTATGTTATTAAAAAACTATTTTATTTTATTTAAATACAATTTCTGCTTAAATACTGATTTTTAAATGTTAACTGGTGTCTCATGGTACCAAATAAATTCTAAACTATTTTCTTTTTTCTTTCTATTTTGTGGCGTTTCGAAATTTAAACTGGATTAAAAATTGGATTAGTCGGGATTTGGTCTTGACACGCGTTGGACATCAATTATTGATTTCTGGGTAACGGATTTCCGAACGCACTGAAAAAGGCGGCGAGTGTAAGCGGGAAACATACCGAACTAACTACTCTGTCTAACCTGTACATACCAAGCGTGATGATACCCATGTTATTTATTTATTTGTTACTATCGCAATGTTGTTAACATGGGTACTATAACGCACCTTTATCGGAACATTTTAACCCCATTCCACTCCCTACGAATACACACATTATATTAACAACCTACTTATGTGAACACACTTAGAAAAATATAAAAGTAGCCCATATTAATTATGGCCCATTAACCCATAGCATTGACCTATTTTCCGCTCCCCTGAATGCCGAACCTCACCCTGTCATGAGTCCGATCGATAGACAGAGAAAAAAGTATGCCCGCTCTATACAGCGTAACGGTGTTATGTTCAAAATTCGAATTTCGTGTAATCAGTGCGTCAACTGTTTCGTTCTAAATTTGAATCATTTTATTTAAAATTACAAAAATAACGGCCTGTTCTACAATCTCCTGATAAGTTGACGTTAGGTATATTACTTGGCAGATTATTTCGTAATTTCGATTCAATTTTGAATTTATCCGGCGGTTAGCGAATATCCAGAGGTGGTTAAATAGGCCCCTAAGTTTACGTTAACTAGGTCTGCTTAGTTAACGTGAACTTAGGGGGCCAGGGGGGACAGATAATATAAAAAATGAAATAAATTTTTTATAAAATTATCTGTAATTTTAGCGGCTTTCAGCGGCTATGCAGATGTGGTGAAACAGGCCCTTAGAATGACTCGATAAAAAAATAAAATAAAGTAAAAATATTTCTTAAAAGCAAGCAGGTAAATAATTGGTAATAAATAAAATACAAAGAAATGAAAACAAAACATTTATTGAACTACACAAAACATATTTGGTAAAAAAATAAAGTTAAACATACAATAAAAAAGAAAGTTTAACAAACAAACCAAATATGCATAGTTAATTGCCTTTTTCCCACAAAAAAGCCCGGTGTTTGTCATGCATGCGGCACATCGGTGATTCGCTGGATAACGATCGTGTGAATTGGTGTACTGTTCTTGTTGTCCTATAATTATACAAAAAAACGTTTAAACATTTGTCTTTTTGTTTTTTTAAGCATTTTCCACGCTTAGATTACCAGTTATTGTTACATCTTTCCTCTCCAGTTCTCTATGGTTCTTAATAATTGTCTTTTCTCGTCTTACCTATTATTTTAATGAAGGGAAAAATCGACTGGCGAACAGGACTTGTGGACAGGTGTGTGTGTGGTGGCTTAGCGGTCTTAGCGTCTTGTGTATTTAACCAGAAGACTCAGGCTCGAGTCCTGCCCGCTAGTCGATATTTACCTTCAGTAAATTATTAAGAACAGTTATTAAGAACAATAGAGAACTGGAGAGGAAAGATATTTGGCCACTTGATACGACACGACAGCTTCTTTAAACCCATACTAGAAAGGAAAATTGAAGGAAAAAGAGGAAGGGGAAGACCCAGATGAAGTTTTATAGAGCAAGTGAAGGAAAAAGTGAGGAGCGAGTCGTATCAAGAGGTAAAACGTAAGGCAGAAGATCGAGAACAGTGGCGATTGCTCCACCGACAAGAGCTGAGCTCTTAAATTTAAGAAGAAGAAATAATATGTATATTTCTTTAAATTACGGTCTTCGAAGGGGTGGGCAGAGGTTTACTATTACAAAATATATAATAATAATTAACTAGGTTTTGCCCGCGTCTTCGGCAGCGTGGAGTTAGGAATTTTGAACCTGTTTCCCGTAGGAACTTTGAATTTTTCGGGATTAAAATGTAGCCTATATCCTAATCCAATGTATAAGCCATCACCATTTCAACTTTCAGCCAAATCGGTTCACCCGTTTTGCCGTGAAAGAGGAACAAATATCCAAATTTACAAACTTTCTTCTTTATAATATTAGATAGATGTAGGTACAGCTATATAATGTACTCTGTGTGTAGGTCCCCTGTAATAGGGGGCGAGCTTATTGCCATTACCAAACTCCGGGCCGTTAGTGAGAATTTCATTGAAAACCCCAATTATACTTCACTCAATCTGGGAATCCAAACCAGTCTTACATAAGAGCTTTTATTACTAGACGGCTGAGGTAAAAGAAATATAATTTTATTATTAAGTAAGTACAATTTATTTCGTGATTTTCTATTTCATTTTCTATGAACGACCTTTATAGAAAATTTGACGTACCTATCTGTAAAGTATGACGCACTTGTTTATCGGAATCGGTTTAGTAATTACATTGACTAAGAATGTTAAGAATACTCAAAGATAATAATTATCTTAAATTATTACTGGTTTAATCACTTTACGACTCGCATTAGTAATTAGTAGCCGTCGGTCACTGACGGTTTTCGTCGTAAAATGTAAACGTTTTTTTTTAAGTTTACGTTTTTTTTTATTTAAGTATAGATAAACTACGTCAGGCGCGGTTGAAAGATTTTGTTTAGAAGAATAAAAACCCGGTGTCATTTTTAAAGGACACCGGAATTCAGGAATACATGACACTGAAATTTCCAGGCACAGGTGCATGCTCAACAATGCTTTTCACAAAGAAATTTGTGAAAAGCATTTTCTTTTTTATTCCACGTCTCTTTCACCAAGTCAAAGGGAAAACAAAACAGCCAATCACAAGCCATAGACACCTAGTAAGATAGAATAGAAAAAAAGAAGTTTTTTATGCCAGCCAGCCTATGACATTGATCCTGCGTGGAACAAACCTCTTTATCCAGATTTTTCAGCCAGTTGACGGCGGCGGGTGTATACTTGTGATATGCTAATTATTATTAACTAGTAATCCTACTACGGGTACTATTATTTTAATTTTATGTTAAAAGTAGTTTTTAGCACTCAGGGAAAATGTACCTTTCTAACAGTGAAAGAATTCATTAACTACATGCAAACTCATTGACTATATTCTATCTCTGTGCCAAATTTCATCCAGGGCCTGTAGACATGTTGAAAGAAAGATAGAAAGAAACTATATTTATTCATAAAGGACACATGAATACTGAACGAGGATGATAAATGTAATAACAATTTTTTAGTAAGTACCCAAGTCACCCTCACAAAACGATTCAGTCTCAGCATAATGCCGAATTGCCAGTTACGGCAAATCGACGCTGATCTTCCGAATGAAGTTGCATTTTTTTGTTTCTATTCGTTTGTCGATTCAAATGTTAAATTGCAACTTTTCTGTTCAAATCATACATCCATCCATCCAAACTTTCCCATTTATAATATTAGTAGAATTTTCACTTGTCCATGATAAAACCTATTTCCGTGTGCCTTCCTAATACCGACATACGTATCTATTAAAGTAAATGACCACAAATGGTATATTTAGGTTTGCACCATAAAAACAGTTTTGATAATTATCCAAACTGTGTAAAGAGGTATCACGGTCCACGTACGATACACCACACTACCCAGTACCCACCACCGTAACACCAAACTATTGTCATCCGTCGAACCAAGGTCTGACGTCAGAAACCCTTTGAAAACGTACCTACATTGTTTGAACGCATACCACAGGCATATTACCGTAATACCCCAGTAATTATCACTGGTGCTAACGCTTGCGGTAGGGTTGTCAAGTAATTTAATTAAACATAATATAAATATTATGACGCCTACGGAGCTGTTACTGAGAATTTCAAAGAAAATTCGTGTACACTTCGCTCTACCTGGCATTTAAAGTAAAGATCTAAAGAGTAGCAGTTTGGAGATTATATTTGTGTGTGGTAAAGATCCTAATTAGGCTCGTCACCTTTTTTATGGGATCTAAACACATTTGCGCCACTCAAGTAACCTGGGGTTAATTTTCACGTCGGTCCAAGTGCTGTTGAGTTTGTCTGTGTCTTCTGCAAGGTTAATGGCATTAGTCTCGGCCCCTATTACATTGGTCCTAAACATTCCGGCAAACTATGGTTGTACAAGTCATGATAACAAAAACAAAGTATTATATTTAGTTCAGTCTACATTTTAAAAGCATGCCAACCCTAAGTCATGTAAACTGTATACATTAAAAGCGTACCTATGAATGTGTATGTACATGAGTTTTAGTTAGCGATGAGTAACCGAGAAGGCATGAGTCAGAGATAGCCAATGTAAACATAGTAATGATTTGTTTTGTTTGTTTATGCCTAATACCGGCCTCTGTGAGGACTCGGGTGTATACGGAATCGATTATACCCTTCGGCAATCTTCGTGTTTACAAATAGCCGAATAATATTTTGAGGGGAGGAAAGTTACCAAGGAAAAGGTGGATGGATTGTGGATTCGTAATGATAGCCCGTAGCTAAGTTGTAACTACGCGTATCGATCCATATGCAGGCAAAGCTACAAAAACAAAAAACAGGTTAAAAATAACATTTTAATTTATACGTTTAAACGTTGCCACTTATGTTGTACGCATGTGAAGTTTTGTAACAGAAATTCTCTCTCAAAAGCGTCCGAAAATTGAGTGGAATCTAGTTACGTGGTGTTACACAGGCAGCAGTTGATTGCTCTTTAATTAAAACAAACAACAGTTGAATCAAACATCAGTTTGGAGAATATAAACTAAGTCGTTTATTTAAACTACCTACATTTAAAATATCAGTGTTCCATGGCTGGCAGCTAAGTCATCTAACTGTTAGGTTAAGCTGCACTAGCAGCGCTCAGTTTAGAGATGGGTGACCGTTATCACATTGAAATCGTTGAGCATCGAAGCATACATATATTCGTGTATACAATTCGCCGGTATATGTAGGTCCCACGTAGGCTTATTGCCAACAATTATTGTAATTTCTCAGAAAAAAAACAAAATTCGTTCTTGATCCGGGATTCGAACCCAGGACTTGTAGCGTAGCAGTCACTGTAAGGTTGATTGCCGCAGCCGTATAGAGAGTTTGTCATTGCTCGTGCGGGAGTTTAAAAAAAAACGTTGCATAAAACACTGTTACTATTATTTCATCTTTTTGTCCAGATATTTTAATTAATAATTTATTTTCTTGTTACAGGTAAACACTGGATTTATTTCTAGTAGAAAATAATGTATGAAAAGCAGCTGAGCGGTAATTATGGCTTAATTACTTTGTGTAACCTTTGCTTTGCGTTATTATATCACTTCTGTGTACAGAATGCTTCTACGGAGGCGACTTTTCATTTATAACTCGTACCGTTATATTTTTTTCTAGCTGTAAAAGGTTTTACCGCAAAAATGTTTGATATTTATAGAAATTTGTGTTCGACCACAACATAACAAAACAATTGTTTTCAAAAGAGGTCATCGAAATGTAAACGTATTGGAAAAAATACTCTGTACTACTCTGGTTAAAACTGTAGACATACTTTTTTAATGTTGACTGGGGGTGAGAAAAATAACTTTTAATTTGAGAAAAATCACGCCATTTTGGTACACTATTATCTGTTTCGTAATGATTTCATAGTAAAAACTGTCAGTGTCAGTTTCGGAATGTCAAACGCACGCCATTACGGCCAATTACGGTAGATTAATATCAGTTTCATAGTGGTTTCATGGTAAAAACTATCAACTTGACAGCTGTCATGTACCTCCGGTACAAATTTGGGCTGAGTTGTATGGGCTTTTGATGACCTTTTTTTTACATAAGTACCACTTATGTAAACCTTCCCAATCCTCATGGCTTAAGGCTTTATGTGCAATTTTTTTTAAATAAGTGTCGTTAGTCCCGATGTTTGAAGGAGAGCAGAAAGGGCTTTGCGTGCAGTGTGACCTGCGCTCCCCAGTGGACGACAAGTAGCGCTACCTACCAACCCCAATTGTGTTTTCAAACTATCCAGAAACCCATTGAATTTGAAATATGAAAACCTACAAAATTTCAACGAAACCGGTCCAGTTAGGAAGAGTTAGATGACAAACAGACGTAGGTACAGAAGAATTATGCTATTATTAAATTACATTGCTTCACATAATATGTTCACTAATTAATCCCATAAAAGTTTTATTTTTTTAACGTAACATGGTGAAAATTTAATAGATAAACAGTTACTTTCGCAATTAAAATATTAGTTATATTTAGTAAATAGTTATCACACTATATTGCATTTTCTAGTAACAACGGAAAAGGATGAAAATAAAATGATTCTAAGATCCGCTTTTGCTTTTAATGAGATAGTTAATAACACAAAGAGGTGCCCTGTAATGAGTACCTGGAAGAAAATGAGAGAACCTTTGCCCGCCAAACAAAAAGCAACTATAATAACAAAATGTTAAGTGGTACTTCATTAAAGTTCAGTCTTTCTGAGAAAGGAGTTAAGACTCATTATTGTTTGAAAACATTTAGTATCGGGGCTCAATATAAAGCTTCCAATAATTAAACACTCGGCAAAAGGCACTTCACTGTACTTCTGACATGCCGCACTCGTTTCCAATTTTGTTTACCAAATATATTTTTCGTGGGAATTTTTTCGCAGCCTTTTAGATAGAAAAAATTAAATATGGCAACATTATTATGATTCTGACATTTGGATTTTTGTTAATAAAAACAAATGGAATAAGAAATAGTGAGGCTACATATATAAACATACAATACATTTAATTGAGTCAGAAAGTATTATTGTAAGTTTAAAATTATATTATATTCACACATACACACACACTCGCACACACACACACACACACACAGACACACAGACACAGACACACAGACACATGCATGCCATGCAACTCAAACGCATTTTTGTATTTTGTAAATCATTTCTACTCTCAAGTAATTACGCCATTTTCCCGCAGGGGTATTTATTTTACACACATAAACCATCACCGTTGCTACGATTCTGGGTTTTTGTTTTGCTTCCTACACATTCATACATCTTGTCATACACGCGCGCCGGTTGCGAGTACAACTGACCTTTTTGATGCACCTCACCAATAAATCTTCCTACTCAATTTATATACCAACGTAATTTACTTTCAAAATCAAAATAGTTATATAATAAAATGTCGAATCTAGGTGCACGGTTCCAAATTAATAGTTTCCTTTGGAGCAGAAAAGGTAAGAAACTCCATAGTTACTCTTTTAAATTTAGAAGTAGTAGTGGTAGTAGTTCTTGACAATTATATTTGATGCAATAATAAATGGGATACTTATATAAATATGAGAACAATCAAGAAAATGGTTGCGAAATATATTACCTACATATAAAATTTTAAAGATAAATAAAAAACAGCTAGCTTTAAAGATAAGGTACTAAGGTATTACTTGGTAACGATAAAAATTTTATATACGGTAATCAGTAGGTATAGCTATCGCCCAGTTATGTTAGTTGACCGATATACGTTTTTTTAATATTAGGATAGAATAGAATAGAAATACTCTAAGGTCAAAGTCAAATATTTTATTTCAATTAGACCATATCAATAGGTACTTTCGGATTGTCAAACTAGTTGCACGGTTCCAAAAAGTTGATCTGATGGAGAAGAGCCGGCAAGAAACTCTATAGACACTCCTTTCAAAAAAATGTTGGTTACAATATTATTATTTTATTTACAATCTGGTTTTGGATAGCCACTCTTTATTGTACACTAAAGAAAAACATGCATTTTAAAACATACAAAGGGCGGCCTTATCGCGATCAGCGATAGTGGTGCCTATAAGTAGAAATAAATAGACTGAAACCAATTGTTTTATGAAACCTAAATACCTATACTTTATAGTCAACAGTTTCAATAAAATTTGTAAAATAAAAATAAATTCATTCTCCTAGCCTTTCTCCCAACCATGTCGGGGTCGGCTTCCAGTCTAACTAGATGTGGCTGAATATCAATATTTTACGCGGAGCGACTGTCATCAGACCTCCGCAACCCAATTTCTGGGCAATACCGATATTCGAAGGATAGATTGGTTGTCAGGCTTTCTGGGCTTCTGACTAACACTAAAGATTGTCATAGGTGTTCGTATGACAACCGGGACCGACGGCTTTACGTGCTCTTCGAGGCACGGAGGGGTCTCATTGTGTTAAGAATGGTCACCCTCCACAGACTGACCGCGGCAAGGGTAGCTTAACCTTGCAGATCAGTTGATCAGCGTAGTTATAACTTAGCTACGAGTCCCTAAAAAAAAATTACCTAATAACAAAAATCAACTAAGTACTAACATTACACAATTGCCCTGTTCATTTTAGTAATTGCTACATAATATTAACATTATCATCTATGTAAGCTACATACCTATATAAAAAAAAATTTTTTTTGGGGACATTTTTACACAGCACCATCTAGTCCCAAACTAAGCAGGGCTTCTACTATGGGTATTAGACTGGATATAATACCTTATATACTTTTTTTTTGTAAATACATACTTATTATACATAGGAAACACTCAGACAAACACAAATACTTTTTTATTTTTTTATTTATTTATTAAGGTAGGAAAACCAACAGCTACAAAATGTATCATAAAGAAATAGAATAAGCATTAGGAAGCCAATTACAGGTTTTCACGGGTAGTAGTGGAGATTACTACTGAAATTCAATGAACACTCAATAGCAGACCATTACGACGATTATTTAAAAATACAATACAGACTTAGCTATTAAAAAACTTAAGGTTCATCATCGCTCTCACCTTTGAGCCATTTGTTAAAACGGATCAAGAGAGAATTCTTTGCATATTTTATTAAAATCACTGCTTGCTCGCACAATACTTATATTCATCATCACATAAATATTTGTGTCTTGTGGGAATCGAACCCACGACCTCGTGATCAGCTATCCGGTACACCACTAGACCACAGACGTCGTCAAAAACAAAAAAAAATAACAAAAACCAACTAAGTACTTACTAAAATAACAAAATTTACCTGTACATTATAGTGGCCACATTCATATAGGTAGGCTACATATAAATAATAACGTCAAATGTCGATATCCGATAGTCGAGATTATTAATAACAACGGTAACTCACATCACTACGTAGCGAAATCGATGTAATCAAGCTCATCAATTATTGGACGTGGTGGTGTACAGTGACGTGTCAATATTGTCGACATGATTGTTTATGTCACCGTGATACGGGGAACATTTTCCGAGTAAAGTTTAGTACCAAGAAATAAATCATACCATCAAGCCTGTATTCGCCCAACGGTTATGCAGAGACATAACATTTTACACAGAAACAAAAGGTAGCCTTTCCTTTCTCAGTATGCCTTTTATCGAAACTTGTGCCTTGATGAGTTTTCGCTAGCGACGTCGTAAAATATTTGTATGGAAAACCCTCGCAGCGCCTCTAGCGGTTACGTAAGGAACTAAAATCTGCTATGAGATTACAGCGTTTCGATGCGTAAAAAACCTATCGAAAGCCATTTGATAGAACTCATGGTTGAGGTACTGTTAAGCGGTTTAGGAGTGAAAGAGTTACAGACAGACATATTATGTTGTACTAACTCTTCCGTGCGATGTTACCCGCGCTCATCAAATTTTTTAAACTACTAAAATTTCTAAAATAAATGTAGCCGAGATTACTTCTTACAAAATTAGCTATCTGCGAGTGGAGGTCCCGTCAAAATAGGTCCAACCGTTTAGGAGATTAGCCGGAACAAACCAACAGACGAAAACTTTAAAATTTTATTTTTTACCGTATACATTTTAATAAGCATTTAGTGAAAATCTGTTAATTTGAATTTACAAACAGACACTTGAATTTTATTTATTTGTATAGATGTATATATTTTATAGAAGATTAAATCAAAGACAACGGAAGACATAGACATTGGGACAAGCCTAGAACCATGATGTAGAAACATTTTCTTTAAAAACACACGTTCTTTCATAACTTATAAAATGACCTTGAATTTCTTCACAACAATATCCGTAACATAATAACATATTATTAAAGTGACGTGATATAAAAATGATTCACTTCCACGATTTCATTCAGTAAGTATATTAATATCTCGGAAACAATGACTCACCTTCAACCAACTGATTGGAGGATGTATGAAGCACATAATAGATATTTTTATAAACGTGTGATAAGAGCCAACCCGCATTAGGCTAGCGTGGTGGCCTAATAGCCTAATCCCTCTCATACTGAGAGGAGACCCGTGCCCAGCAGTGGGACAGTATATGGATTGATTATAATAAGAGATAATTATAAAATGTGATAGACTTTAGAATCTTATCTGCTTTCTTTTTTTTAATATATTTATCTCAGGTGAACTTCGGAACAAGCCCCGTGTTGCTTAATAACGGCCACAGAAACTACACCCATACTCGTAACAGATAGTTATAAATCACATAAATGCCTGTGGCAGGAATCAAACTCGCGACACATCCACACTTCCAAACTAATGTTATTGCAAAAGTAATTATGTCTGTCTGTTATGTTTTTACACCTAAATCGCTAAACAGATTTCGATTAAAATTTACAGAGATCGATTCCTTCATAAGCTATTGTTTGTCATTGTCACTAAAGAGCAAGCGCCAAAAACAAAAGCTACCATTTTGCTCACCTAAATGTGTATGTGTGGGTATTTCTTATGTATTATATATAAGTATGTATGTATTTATACATCTATGAGTTAGCATTGAAAATATCGAAGTTAAAAAAACGGAAAGCCTTAAAACTATTAAATTTCTTGACAGTTCTTAGAAAATGCCTTTGCAAACGAAAGCATAGTAAAATGGAAGTAAATGACAACAGGCTAGGGAGGAAGAGGGGGTGACTTACAAAAGTAGGGGGAGGTAGACGGATCACACGGCTGTTTTGCAAAAAGTAGCTTCATATTGAACGAAGTTTTCAATTTCAAAGGAGCATCGAAGCATTCAATGAGTTTCTATTTTTCTTTCCAGACAAGTTTTTGTACTTGCGTCGTTAAAGTCAAGAGAAAAAGTCATTGAACAGTCAGATTTTTCTTTTACTTTTATTCTTTCATTTGAACTAGTGTGCGCCCCTACTTTTAGTTTAGAATTAGACTTTATTTATTATAAACTAGCGACATGCGTTTCTCTGTTTTTGAATTTTCTCGTATTTTTTTAGTTTTTTCTCTACACAAGAACCTGCCCCAGACTTCATCAAACACAACAAAAAAAAATATACAGCCGAATTGAGAACCTCCTCTTTTTTTTAAAGTCGGTTGAAAATAGAAATCAGCCAAATAAGTTCAGCCGTTTTCGAGTTTTGCGCTTAGCAAACATTTAGTGATACCTTTTCATATATAGACTGGATGAACGCGGGGAACCGCTTGTATAATACCTATACTATACTCACGAGAGACTATTGATGTTGATATTGTGTGGAGAACATTTTCACATCAAGATCAAAATTCTCACTACAGTAGCTTAATTTACTTTACTAGTTTTTACTAGTACAACCAGCCATTGCTAATTACTCGTAGCAGGGCCATAGTACAAGCGTTCTTTTGTTTTGATGTTAGTTCATGTACTTCTTCCCGTAGTACTGTTTCGTTTATGTTGATTAACGCATGTTAATTCCCGAGGCTAAAGGCCAATTTCACCACCTCCTGATAAAGTGCCCGTTAAATTACTTGGCAGAAATTTCTTTTTCAATCTATACTTAATATTATATAGCTGAAGAGTTTGTTTGGTTGAACGCGCTAATATCAGGAACTACTGGTCCGATTTAAAAAATTCTGTCATTATTAGATAGCCTCTTTAACGAGGAAGGCTATAGGCTATATATCATCACGGTACGACCAATAGGAGCTGAATATAAATTAAAAATGTTGCATAAGCGGGGGAACAAAATCAACTTCTAGGGCTACGAAGTCGCAGGCAAAAGCTAGCTTTTTATATTATCTGGCGGTTAGTGGCTATTTAGAGGGGGTGAAACGGGCCCTAATTCTTCTTATGTATATAGCTTCACGCTTGTTTCTTATTGGGGTAGGCAGAGACTATAGATTTCCACTTGCTACGATCTTGGTACAGCACTTTCGCTTCGCCTTAATTTAGCTACTCATTCTTCCCTATCTTTGTATCTTAATCCGTAAGTTTGCATGTAAAATAAAAATAAAATAAAATAAATCTATGCTCATAAACATCCCCATGCATGCTTATCGGTTTACGGTTTCGAACTTTCGGTGTCAATTTATTTTAAAAAAACCATCGAAAATCTAATTATTGACCACACTGTATTTCATGAACTCATGGTAATACCCCTAAATCCCATCTTAAGAAACTTGCTTATATTCCAGATTCTATCATTGCATATTATTAATAACATAGTTTCAACAAACCATCGTCACCTACATACCATCTAAAGGGTCGATTTTCCTTATATATCTTTCTCGCTCTAGCACAAGTACGTCTATCCCTTTCTCTCGCGCGGTTACAGACTTTAAATGAAGTTGAAGGGGTCATAACATACAGTAAACTAGTCTTTTCCCGTTGCGGTGCTCGAATAATATGGAAGTTTACACATCTACTAATTTAGCTGTCTGCATAGGAACTTTTTTGTTATAATATATCGACAAACAAACATAATTATGGTGCGCCTGATAATAAGCGACAACCGTCGACCGTCACAGGCACTCGCGCTTTGCTGACAGTTTTTTTTTTAAATGGTGCCATTTTCACACAGCACCATCTAGTCCCAAACTAAGCAGAGCTTATTCTATGGGTCCTAGAAAATGGATAATATACTTAATACTTATTATACATAAGAAACACCTAGACAAATACAAATACTTATATTCGTCACATAAATATTTGTGTTCTGTGGTAATCGAACCCACGACCGATCAGCAGTCCGGTACTCGAACCATAAGACCACAGACGTCGTCTCGACATTTGGCAAGATTGGTTTAATAAGCAAGCACTTAGGGTAGGTACCTTTTGTATAAAAAGATTAGGTATTGTTAAGTTAATTGATCGTTGTGGCATCAACAGCGCCGCTGAAATGTGGGACTAGAGAAAATGTTTAGAAATAACACAAGCTTTCGACAAGTCGGGCTGTCATTAATGTCATTTCCATACATATTCTTTCTAATCGTTTGTTGATTCAAATGTCAAATTGCGACTTGTCTACAAGTCTAGGGGCCTAGACAAGTTGCAATTTGACCTTCGAATCGACAAATGAATAGAAACAAAATGTATGGAAATGACATTAGTGACAGCCCAATTTGTCAAAAGTTTGTGTCACATACATATGTTACATTTTGTTTGTCGATTCGAATGTCAAAATGCAACTTGTCTAGCCCCCCTGTTACGTCTCGGGAAGGATAGACTGTAAAACGGCGGGGTACAGCTAGTTATGTAATAATACCTTCTGCCTGTGTTACGATGCAAGCAAAATATTATCCGGATAATCTGGGATTACCATATCGAATGCACTTTGTCCATTGAGGTATAACAGTTTGGATAGTTTAGTGCAATACCTACTTAACTTGACGACCTCGGCTTCTGAGCCACCTTTTACGGGTTCGATCCGCGAACAAGAAAATGAAATGATATTTATTTCTGAAAATACTCTTTAGAACTCTCAGCCCTCATTCAGAGGCGACGCTAAGAGTAAACTTTGTATGTCTTTGTATTACAATTTGACACACGGAAGCGTTACTTTACGCTTAGCGTCGTCTCTGAATATTAGCCTGAATGTTTTCGGGTTTTGTACTAGATGGCGTCGACGACGAAACACCGAAACGAACACTTTCTTTAGTCTAGACGTAGTATTTTTAGTAGAAAACTATTGCTTTATGACAAAAAGTTACAACTATTTACTAGTGACTATTTATCTCCCGTGGTTTTACTTGCCAAAGGCGGCGATGTACCGAAGGTACACTTATTGGAAAAAATACCCTGTATTACGCTGGTTAAAACTCTAGTTGTACTTTTTTTAAGACCCCCGTCAACAATAAAAAAGTACTCTCTCATCGTCTCGTCACTCGTCATATCCCCCCGGATGAGAAAAAAAACTTTTTATTTGAGAAAAATCATGCCATTTTGGCACACTATTATCTGTATCGTAATGATTTCATAGTAAAAACCGTCAGTGTCAGTTTCGGAATGTCAAACAAAAGCCATTACGGCAGATAATTATCAGTTTCATAGTGATTTCATGGTAAAAACCACGTAAAAACTATCAACTTGACAGCTGACATGTACCTCCGGTACCAATTTGGGCTGAGTTGTATGGGCTTTTGATGACCTTCTTTAAATAAATCTGTTAAGTGGTTCAGGTATACAAATGACTTAGGGCCTGTTGCACCGCCTTTGGATAGCCGCTAACTCAAAATCAAAATCAAAATAGTTTTATTTTCACATAGACCTTATGCGGGCACTTATGAAATGTCGAAACTAGGTGCAACTGCCAAATAAATTTAAAAATGGAACACAATTTGTATGAAATTATCTGCCAGCTGCATCTCAGCATCTTTTGTATTTGTTTCGTTAAAGATCGTTTGTTACATACGAATTTTCAACGTGAACTATTGACACACAATAGGACAAAAGAAAAACCTTTTCCCGGTCTACGCTTTTCATCTCCGCATTACGCCGGGATTAAAACGGCGAGAAATAAACACCGACCATCCACCGGGAATGCAGACACAAATTCAAAGGCTGATTGCGTGCTTGTTTACTTCCCGGAAAAACCGGCCAAGTGCGAGTAAGTCGCCAGAACTGAGGATTCCCGACTTCCCGATTTATTTATATGTAGTAGTAAAAATGAAGCATTCCCGTGTGTGCAATGGTTTTTGAGCATCAAGGCATTGAGCACTTAATATATTCCCATTTAAGAATATAATTTGATGAAATGCATTGTTGCTCTAACGGGAATACTTCGTTTCAATCAGTAAAATGCAAAATTAATTTAATCTATTAATCCAATACATGAAGTATGATAATGGCTTGGGAATTTCATCTTCCCGCTATCCTAGCGTGGTGGTAATGGTTCAAAGTCCGACTGCTACGCTAGAGGTCTGGGGTCCATTTCCGGGTTGAGCAGTGTTGTTGGGTTATTCTGTGAAATTCCCAGTAGCAGCTCCCAACTGGCAGTCTAGATTTGTGCCGGTTAATGGGAATAGGCTCGCCCCCTATTACACTGGACCTAAGAATACCGGCGAAATGTGGGTGTACATTATTTAGTAAACGTCGCGTGATGGAATGTAAAAAATCTGTCATTTAAGAAAACACTAAGGGTTCTTCATTTTTCGGGCGGCTTATCCCTAAAAAGAGAGGATAATCGAATCCACGTTGCCTAAACTGATCCCCTCAACGGTCTCCACGCAGATGTGAGAATGTTCATGATGTTGTGTTTGTATTGTTGATTCGTTTAGTACCTAGTGTACCTACTGGTGCTTTTTTTCGCCAATTTGGAATTCTGGCTACAAAACCGGGTTGTTTTTTTTAAGGGCCCTTAAGTCACGAAAAGAAAAACAACTCGGTTTTCAACGCTGTTCCAACTGTTTCAATTCAGGAGCGAATTAGTGTCGACCATACAAATAGATGAAAAAATACATTTTTTTAAGCTGTGCGTGTACAGTCTTTAGCAAAAACATGTATACACTAACAAAAGTCCTAAATCGATTTTCTCTTAAAGTAGTAGTAATAGGTATATGTTTTGTGATATTACAAACACAGTATTTACGCACCAATATAGTGACTTTGGTATTATCACAAAGTTGCAACCGTTCATTCATGAAAAAATCGTTTAAGCCCTTTTTTAAGTGTTCAAGTTCAAGTTCTTTATTGCGTTTATGTGTATATTTAGGTGTTACATAGATGTTAGGATCAACATGAACATTTTTCTTACTAGACTCGCTAGCGACGCCGTAAAATATTTGTATGGAAAACTCTCGCAGCGCCTCTAGCGGTTACGTAAGGAACTAACATCTGCTTTGAGATTACAGCGTTTTCACGCAAAAAAAAAAACCTATGGATAGTCATTCGATAAAACTCATGGTTGAGGTACTGGTAGGGAGACATGGAAAGGCAAGTGTTGGCTGTGCTGGTGACTATACATTGGTACACATCTGTCTACCCCTTCGGAGAATACAGGCAATTCAGGAATAGGCCATCTATTTCGGAATTTAGTATTTCGAATTTCGAATTTCGAATAAGGTAAGATTCGAATCAAGCGAGCGGTCCGTTTCGTCAATCAGTTTCAATATTGACCCGTAAATTGGTTTTCACAGGCGTTAGCCAAATTGGTACTCAAACAAGCCTGAGTGACAGTCGTGTCAATGGATTTCCTGAACATTTCCGGCTCGGATATTCCTGGAACAGAAGCCTTTACGGCCTTCTGGTTCTATTTTTATTTTATTTACTACTAGTGACATGTGCGCAGCTTCACTATCTCGATGGACTAAAAAAAATACACACACCTTGCCCCGACAATAATGAACACAACAAAAAAAGAATTATTAAATTTGGTGCATTTGTTCGTAAGTTATGAGGGGCTCGTGGCAAAGTTATAGCAACGCTGATCAACCGATCTGCAAGGTTAAGGTGCGCTTGCCGAGGTCAGTCTGTGGATGGGTGACCATTCTTAACACATGTCTTGGAGAACACGTAAAGCCGTCGGTCCCGGTTGTCATACAAACACGAATGACAAGCGTTAGTGGCAGTTAGAAGCCCAAAAAGTGTGCCAACCTTTGAATATCGGTATTGCCCAGAAATTGGGTTGCAGGTGTTTCGTGTAAAATACTGATATTCAGCCGCATCTGGTTAGACTGGAAGCCGACCCCAACATGATTGGGCAAAAGGCTAAGAGGAGAGGTTCCTAAGTTACCGCGAACATAGTCATTTCGGCGATTCATTTTTATTTATATAGATTTGTTTGCGGCTGTAATGTCACTACAACCTTAGTAGATTTAGTGAGGTCTAAATATAGAGTTCACCGTCAAACCCTGCGGCTGACACAAACTGCAGATTTTGCTTAGGGGTGAGCTCTTTTATTTCATCTGGGCTCAAGATATTATGTTTCTCTAGATGAGCACTGAGCTTGTGTATCAACGATCCACATTCCACCAGAAGGTGGAGTGGTGTTTCATCAGCCTCCTCACAGCGTCAGCAGCATTAGGTTGAACATGTGCTGGTTAAGGCAGCTAGCTCTATGATTGATGAAATAAAATTTTAACAGGCAAGGGTACCAATGGTTTAAAAACCTCCAAAAGTGCGCCATAGTGAATATAAGGCATAACTAACATAGTTAACTATTACTATAAATTATTCTAACTATTCAAATGTGCAGTCAAGTAGTGATAACAAAATGAATGTGCAGATGTTTTACAACTTGGTTAAAAAAAACAATACCTACTTCGGATTGATTTCGGAACCCGATCCAGGCTATATCTCCAAAAGTAGCCCAGTTATAACGACCCATTAAAACAAGTGTCAGGTTCAAATTTTCGGATGAGTAAAGCACATCGGGAGTACGTAACGTAACGTTTCGAGTCGATATTCGATCGATCGAGCGGAGGTCGAGAATCGAGGAATTTCAAATTGGCGAGGAATTGAATGAAGATTTTGCTCCGCTTTGCTTGTATAGCCGCTGGGGTGAAATCATTCTATTGGGGTGAAGTGATTCTACTGGGGTGGAGTGATTCTACTGGGGTGGACTGATTCTGTTAGGGTGGAGTGGTTCTAGTCACTGAGTTAGTTTCATATTGTACTAAAATTTTCAGAAGTGGTGTAAGCATAAGAAATTATATTAGACGACGTCTGTGGTCTAGTGGTTCGAGTACCGGACTGCTGATCACGAGGTCGTGGGTTCGATTCCCACAAGACACAAATATTGATGTGATGAACTTAAGTGTTTGTGTTTGTCTGGGTGTTTCTTATATATTATAAGTATGTATTTACAAAAAAAAGTATATAAGTATTATATCCATTGTCTAGTATCCATAGTACAAGCTCTGCTTAGTTTGGAACTAGATGGTGCTGTGTAAAATGTTCCAGGATATTTATTTATTTATTTATTATTATTTATATAAAATATAATGAAATATATAAAATAAGTAAGGTGCCTTATTAGTGTAGTGATTGTAAGCGTGAATGCTATGTTTAGGTCTTGGCTTTAATTCCCAGGGTTTCTAGTGTTTTGGAGTTTTTTTAAAACGACGAGGTGTTTTAAGTTTGTGTGTGCGTTGCGTAGCTCTAGCTCCTGAACGGATGAACTGATTTTGATTTTATTTTTTGTTTAAAGGGTTAGTTAGTCGACTGTTCTTAGCTACGTTTGATGAAAATCGGTTAATTTTTTTTTTATTTGGGTCGGGGATTTTTTATAATTTTAATCTATAAAATTCTCAAAAGCAGAGGTAGTAAAAGGGCAGTAAAAGGGCAAACTGGTGCCTAACCCGCTGATGGTATGTAAAATAATAATGGTACAGCAATCTGGAATCAAAATAAACGATCAGAAATATCTGAATCTCCGGCCGGCAACCGAGAAATTTTCTTCCGGCGTTTAAAAATAAGAGTTACACACGGTTCGGGCGATTCGCGTTCCTATGGCCCCGTTTCGTCCGTTTTCGTGCAATAAACCCAGTCAGTACCGAAGTATTTTTAGATCCGACGCTATGCCCGAAAGCAAACCATGCCGGCACATCCAACTTAGAGGGGTGGATGCGGCAATATATAACAACAAAATATTTTAAAGGCTAAAGTTTCTACAGGTCTCGTCAAACTCGAGTTAACTTCAACCCGTCCCTAAAAATCGAAGAAAGAAAAATATTGAATTATAATTAGGTATTTAAAACGACAGCTTACGGCTTGAGCTGCCGTTTCTATTTATTGCACTCCAACATTTTTCTTTCTGCGATTTTTTAGGCCGGGTTGAAGTTAGCTTGTGCCAACTTGAAGCCTGACAATAAGTTTGGCAATAAGAACTGTAAGTTTGCATGTTAGATAGATATGTAGAATATTCTTTATTGCACACCAAATCCAATGTAAAGAACAGTTTTAGAAGCAATAAGTGGCACAATGGGCGGTCTTATCGCTAATAGCGATTTCTTACAGACAACCTTGTTTGTTGCTCTTTCACGGCAAAACAGGTGAACCGATTTGGCTAAAAGTTAAAATAGTGATGACTTATTTATTTATTTGATACAGGAAAACCAACAGCTATGCCAAAAAATTGAATATCTAGCTTAAGCTAAATATAGCTAAAGCTTATATACCTTGTATTAGAACATAGGCTACATTTTAATTACGAAAAATTCAATATTTCTACAGGAAACCGGTTAAAAGTTCCTAAACTCCACGCGAGCAAGGCCGGGAAAAACTAGTTTGTTATATAATTATGTATGTCACTGTGAAATTGTTAATACCGTTAGATTATAATTTAACTAGCAGGATTGTAAACTGTCAACATAAACTGAAGGAGAATTTGACCAACGGTGGTCACAACCTGTAGTATTAATATGAATCTGTCTCTTAAGATACAGGTTACCCTAGTTTAAGAGGCAGGAGTTCCAATTATTGTGTACAGATTCTGCAGCATTCCTTATAATTACTTATGTAAAGTACTTATCTACCAACCTATGTGCAATACATACTACAACCATTTGTAAACCAGCAATCTGTATTTTTTGAGTAAATAAATTATTATTATTATTAATCATACTATGATTCAACGAAAATGGACTTTTTATTCATTAAATACCTACTTGGGGAACTTCCCCTTCAATTCACTAAGTACATAATATAGTAGTTTAGCGCCGTGTCATACCTAGCTGACATCGTCAACAGTGTATAAAAACGTGAAACATCAATTAAATTTAATTGACCGTTTCGTACAGAAAAACATAACCCATACAATTTTTTTGCTCACCGTCTGTCGCGCAACACTCAACGGAAGTCCTCTTTGTAATTAAACCATTTGTTAACCATTAACCGAACAGTTAAGTAATCGCTACCACCTTAACCGTAACCTTGAAACGTCATTCGCGTCAAACATAACATGTGGCGCCATCTGCGACGACATTATCGAATCCTGACTCGCGCAAACGCAACTTGCACGTCTTGCATCTTTGGCTAGACTGCTGGGCCACTTATACTAGTACTTGTTACAAAAATTTATATTATGTAGTAGCTTCCAATAAAATTTAAATTTCTTGGAAAAGAACGGGTAGACTTTTGATTCAAAATCTAAGATATGATCTAAAGTTTTTGAGTAATCATTATAGGTACAAATTGGTAGAAATTAAATTTGAACTTTGTTACATATCAGATTAAGTTCATAATTTCAAATTCTATGTAAATGAATATGACTGCAGATGATCTTGAGGGCCTGTTTCACCACTTCTGGATAGCCGCTAACCTCCGAATAAATTCAAAAATGGAACAAAATTTTAATGAAATTATCTGCCAAGTAACTTAACTGCAACTTACTAGTAACATGTTGCAAAACGGGGAAAATGTTATCAAGAACACGTGGGCGAAGCCGCTGTCGGAAAGCTAGTGTTAGATAATAGTGGACCTGCCCCAGGACCTGAGGTATTTTGTATTGTTTATAAAAAAACTGAATTTGCATATAAATTAAAAGCTGCTGTAAGCGCTGCAGCTCATCTAGCAGGTGAGTGGGAGGAATTGATTACCACCGTAAACTAACGTAGGACAGTCTTTGTTGTGCTAATTTGTATTTGGAATTGAGTTTCATAAGTCCCAGCCCACCCGGGGCTTCGAACGCGTGATAACCTTCTTTAACTTTTTAAAATCAGCTATTCCATGTGTTTATAACGTGTATTATGACAAAATGTCTTACATGGATTTGTCTCCATAATCCCACTAACATTATAATTATGTGAACGTTTGTATGTTTCTCTTTTTGTATTTTTTTAAGCATTTTCCATGCTAAGATTAAGATGGATGGATATTTGTTACTCAATCACGCTAAAACGGCTGAACGGATCTAGATGAGATTTGGCACAGAGATAGACTATAGTCTAGAATAGCACATAGGCTAATGTATGGTTCCCGTGGGATAGATTTTTTTTATTAATTTATTCGAAATACTCAGACCAGGCGGGTGATGCCGCTGGCGGAAAGGTTTATCATGTCTCATTGTATTTGAGATCACGTAACATGTCCTCATCTTCCATTTAGTCCTTGAAAAGCTCGGAGTTTGGATTTGTGCATGGTTTAATGCCAATACGCCCCAACAAATTTAAAAAAAAATTACGCCGTAAATTACGTGACTTGTCAGAGATATTGAAATACCTTCTCCAATTTCTTCTTGACTTATTGTTTCTCGTCATATCAATTCAAATGTTTAATACTCGCGTACCCTTGAGAAGCGTTCTGGTAATCAGTTCCAGTTTCCGTTTTGAAGTTCTTCGTTTAAATTATCGTTCATAACATGTTTGAATGCTGAAGAGGAGTTTCGAAATCTTTGTACATTACTAGCGACAGGCCAGAATAGAGGTTTGTAATACCTGTCCAAGTCCATTGTCCATCCAAAGTTCGCATGTAAGTAAGTACCTATATATAAGTGCTCAAGTAAAGCGGGAGTCGTTAGGTACTCGTTTAAATTATCGTTCTTAACAGGAATATCTACACTAATATTATAAAGAGGAAAGATTTGTATTTTTGTATGTAACGAATAAACTCAAAAAGTACTGGACCGATTTGAAACATTCTTTCCATGTTTGATAGCCCATTTATCGGGGAAGGCTATAGGCTATATATCATCACGCTACGACTAATAGGAGCGGAGTAGTAATGAAAAATGTTGCAAAAACGGGGGAAAAAATTATAAGACCACGTGGGTGAAGCCGTTGGCGGGAAGCTAGTTCGTTATAAAAACAAATAGATTCTTCTTAAATATGAGAGAACAATTTAATAAATGTAGACCAATCTAAGATAACAAATATAAAGTCGCAAAATGCCGCTTATTTGTATCACAATAAAGATCATTAACTCATTTTCTACGACTCGTAACGGTGTTATCACAAAGAAACCTACTTCAGAGAAAGGTTCATATAAAATAATCCGATTAAGCTGTATAGGTACATTCTCTGGTTAAATCATTAAGAACAACCCTACCCCGGCTTGAGATCAATATATTTTCTATTGTGTCCATAATTTTTTACTCGACCGGTTAACCAACTTTTTGAAGAAGAATTTGTTTGGTTTCACTTCTGAAAGATTTAAAAAAAAGTTTTTTCTTTGTACAATTTTCTTGTATTATTATGTAAGTGATTTATTGTAACCAGTGATGAAACACTCTCGGCTAAAGGGCTGCTAGCTCGAAGTGCTAACAATGCCTATCAATCGTGCTTGCTACGGCCAATAAATGGATGGGTGGTCATTCTTATCACATCGACGCCCCTCCGTGTCTTGGAGAGCACGGAAGTAGAAAGAAGCTTAAAAAACCTGGCAAAAACTTTATTCATAGGATGCCAAAAAAATCGGCATTTGTCATATTTATGATGGCGTATGCTTCGAAATTAGGGTCAGCAACGCGCGAGAGAGATACCCCTGGTATTGCAAGCTTCCATAGGCTACGGTAACCGCTTACCATCAGGCGGGCCATATGCTTGTTTGCCACCATAATGGTATCCAAATAAATACTGATAAAGTGTATGGTTAAATTAGAATTGGTTTTTAAAAATCACGCATAATGTCACCGAGAACACAGAAGTAGGTACTAGAGAACTAAGTATTGTACACCCACAAGCTTACCGATATGTTCAGGTCCCATAAGTAGGCCGAACCTATTGCCATGGATCTAACAATCTAAGAATCTCCCGAGCTGCTACCTCAAAACTATTATAAAGCCACTGCACAACGTTGAATTCGAACACTTGAACAATCATGGGGGCTAGACAAGTTGCATATTGATATTCGAATCGACAAACAAAATGTATGTAAATGACATTAGTGACAGCCCGATTTGTCGAAAGCTTGTGTCATTTACATACATTTTGTTTGTCGATTCGAATGTCAAAATGCGACTTGTCTAGCCCCCCATAACATCTAGAGCATTTACCTAACGATTTTGTTATGTCATGATACCTGGACTGCCAAGTGGCCTAAGACTTGGCAGTCCAGGTAATGGTATGTACGTTTTTAGTATACTTTAACGTGAGTATTATGGTAAAAATAATTATTAGAGTATTTGTCGTTCGAGCGTATGGCACCCGTGGGTTGCAGCTGAAAATCGGCATTCGGTGGTATTCCCTATCACTGCTGACATTATGCTGAGCTGTGGCCCTTTTGGCACAATGACTAGGTAGTTATATTGTTAACTTTATTTTTCTGCTATTTTAAGTGACCTTCTCGTTTTTGTGCCAATAAATACATTTTAATAATTATCAACCCATATATTGTCCCACTGCTGGGCACGGGTCTCCTCAGTATGAGAGTGATTAGGCTATAGTCTACCACGCTAGCCTAATGCGGGTTGGCAGACTTCACATGCCGTCGAGAAAATCTCTCAGGCATGCAGGTTTCCTAACGATGTTTTCCTTCACCGTTAAAGTGAGTGATAATTTAATTACGCACATGATTTCGAAAAGTCAGAGGTGCGTGCCTTCGATTCGAACTCGAGACCTTTGACTTGGCAGTCCAGGTACTCGAGACCTATCTCGAGTTCGAATCCAATGCACACACCTCTGACCTTACATGTCATCATGATGTCATCATGAATCATGATTGTGTGTATTAAATAAATTATCTGCAGGAACACAACACACAATTAAGTGTGTTATTTGGCTGTAGTTTTCTGTAAGGTGGAGGTACTTCACCAGATTGGCTTAACTATGGCAATGGGTACTTTTTAAATAAACTCTATATTAACTAACAAAGTTTCAATTAGATAGAAGGTAGGGGCCTGCTCAAGATGCCTCTTGAAGTATTCTTGTTACCGCGGCTATACTGTTCTAATTAGCTAACTTCCAAGTCTTCCATATCATAACTTTCAACTACTCCAACAGTTTGTAACGATAACTTCGGTAACAGTTTTCCGATTAAGAATACTAGGTTTCTACTTCACAATAAAATATAAACAACTAATTAATACTTCGAATTCGTAAGGAATCGTGGTGGACTAATATGCATATCTCTTTTCCTTCTGAAGAGAAACTACTTAACTGACATTCTGATAGCCTCGACAACTATCAAAGGGACATGACTAGAAAACCTACTTAGTTGCTGTCACAAAAAATGTAACACGACTCTAAGGCTGAGATTCAGAGAAGAGACTCAGCATGAACTTACGCTTCCGTATGTCAAATTGTCATACTTCAAAGACATACGGAAGCATAAGTTCATGTTGAGTCTCGTTTCTGAATATCAGCCTAAGGTTAATATTCAGAGACGACGCTAAGCGTAGACTATAGTCCGCGCGGAACTAGTTGGCCGTACCTTGGGTAGGGACGGTGGTGAGGCGGCGAGTTATTGTGAACGAAACAAGCGCCCCCGCCCCTCCGACCCTGGCTCACATACCTAAGGCGCGGCCAATTAGTTCCAGACTATAATGCTTCCGTATGTCAAGTTTGTATTACAATTTGACATACGGAAGCGTAAGTTTATGCTTAGCATCGTTTCTGAATATTAGCCTATGTAAACAAGGTTAATTACCCCGTATAGGTGTTACGGTAACCTATTATTGGACACCGTGGGGACAATTGACAAGTTCACTTGACAAGACACGGAATAATACACCGCATTAGTTGCTAGAGTGGATATGGTAAATTGATTGTGTTACTTGAAACAATAGAGACTAATTCTATTATTATTTGGCCTCCTTTTTTCATTATAGTCTAAAGAAAATGATATTATTATTATTAATGATATTATTATTAATAATAATAATAATTAAAGTATTATATTGTTCGCTGAAAAGCACATCAGTTGAGAATGGCCGGAATGATATGATTAGGTACGTACCCATGTTTTTTCTAAATCCGATTCTAAGTCCAAATCCGAATAAAAAAGGTATCTGGTAAAAGTTACTTGTGTGTCATAAGTTTAAGCAATAAATCTTTTAAATATAAATACAGTTTATATAAATACAATTAAGTATAAATACAGTTCTCACCTTGGTCTAGTGGTCCCAGCGTGACTGCTACGCTAAAGGTCCTGGGTTCGAATTCTATTTATTGGTCTTTGGTTTTTCTGTAAAATTCCCAGTAGCAACTCGGAGCCTGGATTTCTGCCCCGTTGATGGCAATAGGCTCGCCCCTATAACATGGGACCTAAACATACCAGTAAAATGTGAATGTAAGTTAGTACATCTCTGTCTAACCCTTCTTGAAATACAGGCGTGATGGTATACTAGGCTATATATGTACAAAGGTGATCTTAATGCCTTAAGCATTTACAACCAAACAACCTTGGTGGTTAGTTGGTTATGAAGATACGAACATGGTAGATATACGTACAGTAATTATGTGAGAGATTAAAAAAATACATACATTTTCAACCGACTTCAAAAAAAGGAGGAAGTTCTCAATTCGACTGTATTTTATTTTTATGTTTGTTACCTCAGAACATTCGACAGGGTGGATCGATTTTGATGATTCTTGTAATTCGATGTGCCAAACTACTAATTGAATTTAAATATGACTTTCGTTGATTGTCTGTTTGGCACCGAATCAAAATTAGTTAGGAATCATAATGTAAATATGTAATTTTTTGCTTTTTAGTTCCTATGTGTTTTTTGGAGGCGGTTTGTTTTTTGTTTAAAAATAATAGAAAATAAACTAAGTATTATTTCTATTGAATAATTTCGGTAACATTATTGCTTTAACTGTTCACAATTCAATCAATTTCATTGGTTCGTGAGTTTCAAAGCATCGACGTTTATCAAAATATTAACGCAGTATTTTCGTCGCGAAATGCAATACCGACCTTGACGCTTCATTCGTAAGTGGGTGACGATTAGTCGGTAGTTAAGAATATGACAGACTGGCAGACAAATCGCTGCGACAGATATAACGTGCGGACATAAATGTCTACCATGAAACGATGTCGCTTGAAAAACAAGAGATAGTTATTGTTATGACGTACGCATCCGAAGATAGGATTTTATCGATGAACGCAAGTAACTCATACGAGCAACATCTATCATCGATATATATTATATACATACATAACATATCTTCACGCCTATTTCCCGTAGAGGTGCAGACAGATTTCAACTTGCTACGATCCTGGCACACCACTTTCGCTTCGTCTATGTTCATAAACCAATTAATCAATCGATATACCTATTTGATTTTGAATGTTATTTTTTTGTGTAACAGTTATTTTGACGACGTCTGTGGTCTAGTGGTTCGAGTACCGGACTGCTGATCACGAGGTCGTAGGTTCGATTCCTACAGGACACAAATATTTATGTGATGAACTTCAGTGTCTGTTTGTCTGGGTGTTTCTCATAATTATAAGTATGTATTCACAAAAAAACGTACATAAGTATTATATTATCATGGTGTAGTACCCAATGTACCCATAGTACAAGCTCTGCTAAGTTTAAGACTAGATCGTGCTGTCTAAAAATGTCCCCGGATATAAAAAAAACGTAACAGTGATAGTTGGTAAATATGTTCTTTCACTTAAAGCGATGACCTATTTTCTTTTGTAAAAGGTAGTTCGTGCTATCCACTGCGAGTCTGCGACAGATGTTTACGTGTTCCCATCGTGAAATGCAGTGTTGATCTTGTTTTAAGTGCTAGGCGATGAGTGGGTGGGGTGCGACACCGCTTTTAAGTGGTTCCGATAGATGCTACTTAATATTCCTTTTTGTAATCTGAGTGACAGATTTATTTGTTGATTTTAAGAGTGAATGAAAAAGATTTGTTTAACTTTAAGCTACTTGCTAAGGGATATGGTAAATAATATTCATTTGGCTATACTTTAATTCACTTATGATAACTAAAAATTTCAGTAACTATTTATCTACATTGTTTAGTTTTTTAATTAAAAATATACTACCTCAATGTACGCCCTACATTTCAATTTTTATTAATTATACTTATAGTTTTTAATAATATAAATAAAGAAAACATTAACGGCGTGTTTCACAGCTTATTGATAAGTTCCCGTTTAATTTAGCTGCCAGATAACTTTATACATATTTTGTTCAATCCAGAGGTGGCGAAATAGGCCGTTATTATTTATTTCAGGCCCTTAGAATATCAAAATATTTTTGTAATGGAATTTATTTAGCTATAGATTTTTATTTTATGGTACTCGTTTAATTATTTTTTAATTTTCAAATCACAGCGTTACGTTGTTCGATGTGCATGCGCTGTTAGCACTCGTGTGAATGGTGCGAATATTTTCGTCCTGTCTCGCCGAGAGCTGCGCGTGACCTATGATTAGTCAGGGTTGCCGCATCATAACTTCAAACGATATAATATAAAGGCAAAGTAGGTTATTTAATTTCGTCTTGGCATTTCAGAATGATTTACATGTAGGGATCAGTCATTGAATAAAATGCATCATGGTAGGTACTTAATATAATATTCATTCACTAATAAAATTTTAATCTTTTAGTCTATTCTTTTGCTCTGTAGGTACTTTTATAAGTTACCGTTAACATAATTATCATAAATATCAGATTACAAGTTAATTTGTGACAACCTGAAAGATTCCCTGAAAGAAATCGCAGCCAGCGATAAGGCCGCCCATTGTAGGAATTATAATACCTACATAATTTTTGTACTTATTTAATGTAACACTTGGTGTACAATAAAGTATATAAATAAATAAATATCCTGGGACATTTTAGACCATCTAGTCCCAAACTAAGCAGAGCTTGTACTATGGGTACTAGACAATGGATATAATACTTATATACCTTTTTTTTGTAAATACATACTTATAATACATAAGAAACACCCAGACAAATACAAACACTTAAGTATATCACATAAATATTTGTGTCCTGTGGGAATCGAACCCACTACCCCGGGATCAGCAGTTCGGTACCCGAATCACTAGACCACAGACGTCGTCAATATATAAATAAATAACCTCGAATAGTTAGATTAATTCTGTGTGCAGTCGCACTGGCCGATCCTGTATTGCCCAAGTTCAAGTTACAACATTCCAATCCCCACAATAAGTCAACAATATCTATGTATAGGTATTCGACAACCCTAGTGAGTTTACACCGCCATATTGCGTGACTCACCGACAGGAATACGCGATAACAACGCGTCCTTATGATTGAGTGCGCTTTTAGTTGTTTTAAAATTGTTTATACACTAGGATATCACTTGTAATGTTATAGAAAAAAAAAAGAGAATTAAATAAATTTCGGGAATATTTCATTATTAAGTTCCCCTTAAATTACTTGGCAGATAACTTTACACAAATTTTGTTACATTTTTTAATTTATCCATCGGTTAGTGGCTATCCGGAGATAGTAAAACAGGCCCCAAATTTACTCTACTTTACGAATTTAATTGAAAATACTAATGTGGTTAATAGGATCATATGGAATACGATAGCACATTAATTTGTAGGTTAATTAATGTATCAGCCACTGTTTATTATGTTCGATAGCTACAATTACGCTGTAATTACGGTTTAGTTACAAATGTATTTATTTTTATGGTACTCCAACGATTGATTCACTTAATACATAGGCACATAGCATTAAAAAAAACATTGAAGACAGGGTAAATTTGTCAGTTACAGGAGTACACAGCAGTTATATATAGATTATTACAAGTTAATTATAAATACTTATGCAAAAGTGAAAAGAAAACTTGTGTGAAAAGTGAAAAAACACTTTTTTTATGTAAGAATGCTTTATTTATTTATGTTATTCTTTATTGTACACCAGAAATACAAATAGACAATAACTTTATATACTTAACTAAGAACATGTACAATGGGCGGCCTTATCAATTAAAGCGATTTCTTCCAGGCAACCAAAGTGATATGAGCACTGGACTAGAAAAACTTATTGTTCTACTGACCAACATCAAACAAGACGCGTGAAGGTACATCATGTACACATACGAGATATCATGCTACACGAACCTGCATCTTCTGGTTAAATACACCAGACGCTATGACCACTGAGCCCCCGTGAGTCCTACTCGCCAAGTCGAAATCTTCCTTCACAACATCTCAAGGTAACGGACTTCCCGTCACCTTGATATATTTTTTAACTCTATGACGTATGCTTTTCCTAACTGATGATCCCTCAGAAAAAACGCCGCAATAAACTCAGAAAATCATGGAATATGGTGTGTGTGTGTGTGTGATTTATACTATGCAGGGTATCTGACCTTTTGAAGAAAGAGCCGTTAAGCAGTTATCATCAACCCACTAACCCGCCGCCTCACCCCCGTCCCTGCCTATGGCGCGGCCAACCAGTTCCGCGCGGTATAAGGCTTGCATGCTTATTGGTTCCACTGCTAGGCACGGGTCTCCTCTCAGTATGAGAGTTTCAGGTTTAGATTCACCACGCTACCCTAATGCGGGTTGGTAGACTTCACATGCCGTCAAGAACTCTCAGGCATTCATGATCCCGCACGATGTTATCCCTCACCCATAATTACGCATATGATTTTGAAAAGTCATAGGTGTGCCGTGGACTGAGCAGTCCAGTACCTCAACCATGAGTTCTATCGAATGGCTTTCGATAGATTTTCTACGCATCGAAACGCTGTAATCACATAGCAGATTTTAGTTCCTTACGTAACCGCTAGAGGCGCTGCGATGGTTTTCCATACAAATCTTTTACGGCGTCGCTAGCGAGTCTAGTAAGAGAAACTCATGGTCGAGGAACAGTAGTCATTCCCCTATCGCTGCATTGTATAGCTCAACCATAATCTAGAGAAATGAATGCAGGGCTTATGGGCAGACCCAGCATTCATTTTATTTCAGACCCTTATTCCATCGGCATAGCGGTGATATTCGTACTGCATCAGTGTGGTATGATGTGATGTCGTGTATATCTACTTATAACCTCAAACAACATGATCTTCATTCTAAACTCTGTATGTTCATACAATGCACAGTAAAATTATCACCAATTACCGCACCACTACAAAACGGTTTCTAAACTCATGACCTCTTAGCATAAAATCGGTTAAACGCCAGTGAAATCGATTTTCAGTGATTCGTCGGAAAAAAGTGTCGAGTTTTTGTCCACTCAAGTTATTGTAGCATGAACACAATGAAGTCTTTTGTCCGCCACTCTAACGATGAGCACAGTGCGACAAATTTGAAAAGATGTGGAAAAAATAATTAGAGCACATAGTGTGTTATTGTTTTACGAAACAGGTTAATTGTTACATTTATGCGATAACATTTTATTATTGTTGTTAACATAAAAAAATTAGCCACTGTAACTGTTGTTATGCCAAAGAATGAGATATGAGTTACACAAACACTGTGAATATCCTATGGATTCCCAATTTGCGTGCCTATGCAAAATATCGAATTATGCGAACTAGCGACTTCGCCGCTTCAGCTGTGTACTTTTGCTTTGGATTTCAAAAATAAATATTTCATACAAACCGTGTCTTGACATTTTCGAATACAAGTTGGTAAATCTTAAAAAGATCGCCGAAGCGCAAAGGTTCTCTTCATCCTAATAACTCGTAATTATAAAAATAAATTATTTATTTACCTCTCATTTACTCTCATTACTTTCGACATGAACTCGTGATATTTGGTTTATCTATAATACCCTTTACACAATTTAACATCTGTAGTATAATCTAGTTAGTTTAGTGAGGAAAAGTCGCTATAGAATATGTGAAATATTTTGTACTAGCTTTTTGCCAGTGCTTTCGCCAGCTATCTCACAGGAACCATACATTTTACCGAAATAAAAAGTAACTCATGTGCTATTTCAGACTATAATCTACCTCTGTGCCAAATTTGATCCAGATCCGTTCTGTAGTTTTTGCGTGAAAAAGTAACAAACATCCATCCATCCATCTATCCATCCATCCATCTAAACTTTCACATTTGTAATATTAGTAGGATTACAAACACGGCTAGCACCTCTAGCAGTGACTTGATAAAGTAGGTTCTCTTAGATACAGAATATTTGACATCTTTCACTATATTCAACAATAAAAAGAGGTAAATTAATATTGAATGCTACATTATGTGTCAAAGATGGACTTATTTAAATATTAAGTCCATCTTTGACACATAATAATTATTAGTACTCCGTACAAAGCTGTCACTCTCGGCCATTCCTTCGTAGATGACCATTTTCACGTAATACGAATTTACCATCAATCATTTGGTTTCGAAACTGAATACAATTGCGGCTGCCCTGCTACATTTACATCGACTCGATGCGACTGCGGACTAACCAATATTTGTTTTATACGGAAATCATCTATACGACCCATTGCGCAATAACCGTTCTCGTACGGTGACTATCGCGTTGCCACTCGTCAAATAGAATTTCAATACCGAGTATACACAATTCCAGCCCCAATGGGAACATAATATTCGAATATGTACTCAATTTAAAACATTAACAACCCAAAATGCAAATTGCATAAATTCATTACAACTGTCCAAAAAACATAGTTTAGGGGTATATATATAGGGGTATATACATAGGGGTTTTGACGGCGCTAAATTGACTGTGGGTCTTGTTATCGATTTTTGAAACTCCATTGCCATTGCTTCGGTAAATTTTATGAAATTGCCCTGCCTGAATTGAGTTAATTTTTTTAACCTGTCAGAGCTTACTTCAATTATTTTTCGGAAGATTTTCTGTGTAAAAAAAAATATTGTAATAGAATTTTAACTAAGTATTCCAGTATTCCATTCAATGTTGGTAGCAGACAGTCACTGTTACAGCCTTTGGTAACTTGATTTACTTGCTTTATAGAAACAGTAGACACTAATAGCATTTTGCTAATAGTGTCTGTCCAAAAGCAAAGCCGGAGGAATTCAATTTAAACGGAGTCTTCGCCCCTGGTGGGTTGCGGTTGAACATCAATTCATATCTTCACAAAACCGTTCCCAAAAATCAATCAATTCTGACAAATGCGTTTGCAGAATTGCATTCCATATTCAATCAAACTTGCATAGAGATTCATAACCTAGTGCGGCTAGTGATGGCCGTTTTGAAGGGAACCTTTTTGGATCTATTTAATTCACTATTAAATGGATGAAATAGAAAATGGCAATGGTTTTGCAAAGAAAGTTGTTCAAATGAAAAAGTTGAATCCATAGATTTTATTAGACTTTCCAGGGAGAAGGAAGATATTCTTTAGCGAAGGGACTTATATCCTAAGAAGCTTCCACGGTAAGAAGTGAAAAAAATTATGAGGTCTTAATTTAGAAGTAACATACTATCGCGCCTGTATGCCTGTAGGGTTAGGCAGACATATATCGATGTACACTCACATTTCACCCGAATAAATCGAAACTCCGTAAATAATGCTTAAGCAGTTAAGTCCGCCAATGAACGGTTTGTGTTGCATAAAGCTTAAATGTATTAAAATTATTCAAAATATATAAATTGGTTCACGCGATCATTTAATAAACCCTTTGTCACATTTTCTTTCACACTAAGACTACATTTTTCTCAATAAAGAAGGTGTTCGCTTCCATTTCTCCCTACAAAAGCAAAACTAACGGTACCGTCTGTAATTGCATTGGTTTCACTCAAAGCTCGCGCCGGGACAGGCGGGGTAAAGGTTACAATAACGTGGCTACCATCAGGTTGGCTTCGTATTTCAAACACAATAGCTCTTCAAATAGAGCGAAATATGAAGCGATACCGAACAAGTTTCGTTGGGAAAAAAAACATTTAAAACGGTTTGTGTTATGTTGGTTGTTCACTTTACCTTGAATAATGGCGGTTAGAAAATAATAAATAATAATAATAAATATCCTGGGACATTTTACACAGCACCATCTAGTCCCAAACTAAGCAGAGCTTGTACTATGGGTACTAGATAATGGATATAATACTTATATACTTTTTGTTTTGTAAATACATACTTATAATACATAGGAAACACCCAGACAAACACAAACATTTATATTCATCACATAAATATTTGTGTCTTGTGGGAATCGAACCCACGACCTCGTGATCAGCAGTTCGGTACTCGAACCACTAGACCACAGACGTCGTCAAAAAAAAAGAAAACATACCATCACGCCTGTATTCCCCGAAGGGTTCAGAGACATACTAATGTACGTATAGTTTGCCGGTATGATGAGCCTATTGATCCAAACTGAGTTGTTACTGAGAATTTCACAGCAAAACCTAGCAACTGCTCAATCTTGGAATCGAGCTTACAATCGCTAGTCTAATGAGGTAATTAGAGACCAACATTATTATACTGTTTTGGATTAGGCTCTTTGTACCAAGTAACATGGTTAAGAAGTCTGATTGCTATTCAAATTATGTGAAGGTAACAGCAAAATAATATACCTACGCTCTTGTTTTTCTTTTCGCAAAAGATCGAAAGAATGCAATGATATCGATAGTGTATACAGGGTAACGATTGAATTACCACAAGGGGGGCTAAACAAGATGCATTTTGACATTCGAATCGACAAACAAAATGTATGTAAATGACATTAGTGACAGCCGATTTGTCGAAAGCTTGTGTCATTTCCATACATTTTTTTTGTCGATTCGAATGTCAAAATGCAATTGGTCTAGCCCCCACTGCTTCAACGTAGTGTGGTATTAGTAACGTAATTATTATAACATGTTTCAAAATATGATTACACTTAAATTGACTTACGTGGCAGCGAACGCGCGCTTTTTATGGACTCGCTACCTCGGAATAGATAGACATATACCTAGTATAGCTACAATAAGTTCGACGTCCGCGCTATGTCTTTGCATACGAAATTAAAGGGATTGTAAATCATCTGCTAGAAGGATGCAAGTAATTAAATTCCCATCCTGTCCCATCCAATCTAATTCCATCCCATCCAATTTTTTGATTTGTGGAAAACAGTATAACAAAAGTATATTAAAAAATAAAAAATATATTAAATATAGAAATGTGAGCGTATTACACGGAATAAATTCAATATTTTTTGCCTATCTCCCTTTAATTAACGTCGGAACTTATACAGAATTATATATTATATTTCTCCATGTAGCATACATTTATTATTTTAAAATAGCATCGGTAATTAGTCCCGAGTATACTTTCAAAGCAGAAAATCCTTCTCCTTTTGAGCTGAGCCTCCGGAGCTAATGAATTTTGTAATTAAAAAAAATAATCTGGATTTTGCGACTGCACTGAGACTGTATGGAAAGTGAAATTGAATGTTTTTAGAACTAGACCGAGATAGATGGAGGAATAAGAGGGAAACCTACCCAGCAGTGAGACACACTGGGCTAATCGTAATAATCTTTAGGCAAAAATTGCGATATTAGAGTGCATTATTTTTTTTTATATCTAAGACTGTAATTTTGCACTGATAATTTCAATTATAGCTAAACATTGGTTTCACAAACTGACCTCTAAAGCCAGTGAACTAATTTATTTGAAGAAGCATACTTTACTGACAAGGTTCAGTGGTTATCTGACCGAGTTCTTCACATTTTTGCATTGAACTTGCTTCACCGGAGCTAATTACTTCGTTAGCGCAATAACATAGGTCAGCGTAGCGTTCGAATGCTAAATTTTACTTAGAAGCCTCCACGGTCAAAAGACTAAGGGCCACACCACGATTAGAACTAACTTATTGTATTTAGACTAAGAGAGAGAACAAAATTTTACTAGATGTTTTTATTAAAAAAATGTGTTGTGCATTAGAATAATTTAATTATCACCAAAAAATACCTACATAAATTATCAATTTTGTCCGCAGCAGTAACATAGTGCATAACATTAGCACAGTGTTACAATTCACATAACACTAAGCCGATAGGATTTCTCTGGAGCGTGGAAACATAGCTAGAAACTGAGAAAGGCGGTTGAGAAAGTTACTCATGCGCAACGGTAAGACGCCGCTAGTAGTGTAGCCAGGCGCTAGGAAAACGGGACACTTGTTTAGAAATTTTCCCGACTAGATTTCATTGTTATTTTGCACACTATACTATTTAACTCTGGAGCTCGCGGTCACGTTATAATTACTCTGATCAACCGACCGTAAGGTCAAGCTGCGCATGCCGCGGTCACTTTGTGGATGGGTGACCACTCTTAACTCGTTGACACCCCTGTCTCGGAGAGCACGTAAAACCTAAAACCGTCGGTTCCGGTTGTCATACGAAATTTTATGAATACCGTTTGTGGTATTAAGAAGAAGCCTAAAAAGCCTAACAACCAGTATCCTTTGAAATAGAAGTGCGAAGGTCTGGTGAGTCGCTTCGTATAGAATAATTATCAACTGTGTCGGGCTATACTGGAAGTCGACCCCAACATAGGATAAAGAACATTATGACGCTTCACGCTACCATATTTATCTATGTGTATAATTATAAAACCTTCAAGAACTTTATGTACGTAGCACTCACAACCCGCACGTGTGTATTATAAGATTTAGGAACATGAACGAAACAAAAAAATATGCAAGAATACTTGCATATGTTTATGCAAGAATACTTGCATATTTTTATGCAAGAATACTTGCATATTTTTATGCAAGAATACTTGCATACTACTTTCTGTAGACTCTACCTACCAGAAACTAATGTAGGTACTAACTTACTTACTTTTTTGTACTGCTTACAAATCTCATAATGCATAATTTTTCGGTTCTGGCATTGTTTAATCACAGTACTAACCTAAACTAATTGATACAAAGATGATCCATGTATGTAAGTATGGTGTAAGTTCACAATTAATCGACAGTTTACAATCTCACGAGATAGATTATAATCTAACGTTGTCCAGAATCTTACGGTGAAATAATATATAAAACATTTTATGCCGCAGTGCGAATTCGTTAGGGCTATATTAGCTACCGCGGCTAGTGTAAAATACCGAATGTCTAACTTAATAATTTTCACTGAACAGAAGAAAAACCGCACACACTCGGTTTTCGAAACCCAAAACGTCAGCAATTAAAACGTGTATCTGAAATGGCCTTAATATGGCGAATTTTAACATAATTTTATGAAATTTTACTGCGAATTTGTTGGAGCGTGGGATTTCAAAATGCAAATGCGAATTCATGAAATATCTGTGTTGTAATGGTATTCGAATTTTGCGAAACGCGTATTGTATTTTACGATTTTTTTGGTTGATATTTTTATTTGTTCGTTTGTTATTTATTTATAAATTTCAATTGCTGTAATCAAGCTTTGTTCTATTTTATATTTGGCGTATACTATTAATAGGGAATTTTAAAATTAGTTATACTGATTGTTGGATTGATTGTACTGAATTAAAGGTACCTACGTACTTAATACCTTTATTAGGTACCTATCCATTTGGGTTTTAAACCATGTTATTATAATGTGGCTAATAGTGACTATGTATGTTATTTCTGTGGTAACTAGAAATACTTGTTTCAAAGCAGCACAGCAGACTACGGTTTTGACTTCACTACTGAAACTACTTACGAGCGTCCGCGACGAGTTTGTAATTTTATATACAAAAACGGAAACCTCACTTAACCCTTCTCATTTTGAGAGGAGTCCCTTAACAATGAGATAGTAAGCTTTTAAAAAATCCATGACAACATCATCATGACAACATCATTCCTCCTTTAAACTGCGTTTCTCTAGAAATTTTCTGCTTCACACAACAAAACTATGGAATAAACTATGGCCTTCAGTATTTCCGGACCAATGCGACTTCAACAAATGCGTATACTCCCTTTTAAAATACCGGCAACATATTTGTGATTCCTCTGGTGTTGGCGACTCGTCATGCGATTCGTATGCTGGTTATTCCATAAAAAAATTATTACAATAATTTACTTGTGTATATACTGTTTTCAACTCAAAACCTGGTCATCACGCATCACATTTGTATGATAGTGCTGCCCCCATATATTTTCCCGGCGGCTTCCCCCACTTTATTACACATGCGAGACGATGCGCGTGAGTCGATTCGCACATTGGACGTGCAACGCGGTTGAAGATTGACGATTAATTATTATAAAACCTAGTACCCCTTATAACACCGGCTTAGGCTAGGAGTGGTTAATCCATGTTTCGTCTCTTTAGTATTTAGGTCACTTTAAAATCATCTGACAGTGACAAACATGGATTAACTACTCCTTGTCTAAACCGTGTTTATTAAGAATGGGGACTTCTTTATACGTGTTTATTCATGGATTTTCTTATGGTTTTCACCAATAGAAAGAAGGAGTATCTTGTAAAGTTACGATAAATATAATAAATAAAATTATTAATAATACAATTTTCCACTTACGTAAAGAATAAACAATGTTCCATCTCAAAAAAATACAAGTTTTAGAGATTCGTATAGAGATTTCCTAGAAATACCAGTCAAAGTGAAATATCTATGCCTGAAATGCCCCGTTAAAAATTATTTCCTTTGACAGTTTGTAATATATATCGAATTGAAAATGTTGTCCATTGTGCAAGGTTTGAATATTTCCGGTTCTTATATTTCGTATCGAAACGTATGGATTCCTAGTACCCGGATATTGAAAAATTCCAATTTACTGCTGGTTATTGGATTTGTTCAATCCTTTATCAAAGGGAACTTTGATGTGACCAACAATGTCATAAGATTGGTGTGCTTATTATAGGTATTCAGAGAACTAGGGCCTTTTTCACCATCTCTGGATAACCGGTCCCTGTCGGATAAATTTTTTAAATCTTTAATGTATGAAAACGAGAAAAAATACCAGGGTAACATTGCCCAGTCATTTTAGTACGAGACTTATCATTATATTGTTTACATTTATTAAGTAAACGCCATCTTTACCATAATTCTTATACCGGTTCTTATGCCATCTGCATACGTGCCATAGTTGCGTCAAAAATCAATGTGGGCAAAGTTAGCTAAAACACCAGATAACTTTGCCCGCCAATGAAATCGAACAAATATTTAATAAAATGTTGATTACCAGTTAATTTAGCTATACTAACACATGCACATGATCTTACAGTTGTAGTTGACGAATAAAAATACTTACGTCTCATAGAAAAATCGTAGGAAAATTGAAATTATTCGAAAAATGTGGGCAATTTGGCATGTTTCACGGTACGAAATGTCATAATCACAATGTCAATGGATCGGAATTGTTTTCAAGACTGGTTGTGATTCCAAGATTGAGCTTGGTGTAATTAGGTGTTTCTATGAAAAAAGCCTTAGCCTCGAATATATCCATCTTTTCTTTGATCTCCATCTTAGAGTACAAGCAAATGAATCACGTTTAATTGACAAGACTGACGCCAAAGAATTATGCACGTACGCCGAACAATTTCCTTCTACGGACTTCCAATGAATTAAAAAGTTGACTCATACAATAATTTATGTATTATATTTATAACACTAGTAACTAGGCGAGTGAACTGAGCACGGCTGATATGCGTGCCATGAGCAATTTTGTCGTCGGTTATCTTGTTCCGGAACTATGGCTGGAGGCGAGATAAAGCGACGACAAAATTATTTCGAAGCTGCATGTCTAGCTATTTTGTGTGCAAGTTTAGTTTGTTAGTTTTTGAATTCCCGTGGAATTTGTGCCCAATTTATTGCAATAGGCTCGCCCCCTACTACATGGGATGATGGGACCTAAACATACTGGCGAATTAACAGAGATATCACTTAACCACGATCCTGTGTGTAAATGTTCAGGGGGGCCAGACAAGTTGCATTTTGACATTCGAATCGACAAACAAAATGTGTGTAAATGACATTAGTGACAGCCGGATTTGTCGAAAGCTTCTGTCATTTCCATACATTTTGTTTGTCGATTCGAATGTCAAAATGCAACTTGTCTAGCCCCCCTGAGTACCTTACCTAAGTCCTCAGTACATTTTTCGAAATTTTTCTGTAAATGAATTAATTTTATTGGTATTGCGGCCATTCAAGCGTTCTAAGACACTTACAAGTTAATGTTTTACGTAGGTAATGTTCGTCATACGTCGGCATTTCCTAACTAGCAATCTCTGAGAAGAAACGCCGAAACAAACTCAGAGAATCACGGTCCCTTTTAAAGTCCAGCCACAGTATTTGTATTTAAGTATCAAATATGAGTGCCACAATCTCAATATATGACAATGTCTGCAATGACCTTTTGAGGAAAGATCCAAAGCAGCTTTAAGTTGATCTATCTTGGCAGACGGCAAGCATGAATCACCTACACTCTTCAAGGTTCAGTAAAATAGCATACATTGGCTTACTTTAATGCTTTGCAAAAACCAAGACAAATGAAGAATCGATTGACGTAAAATCAGATGAGTCCTTCGTAAATAGCAAAACTACCTAAATCTCTTCTTCCTAGCTTTGTGAATTGTCGGATAAAAAGTATCAAAAATACCGAATCTAAATCTAAAACAATTGCCTATCAAGACATCAATCATAAAAAAAGCTAACAATGAATGATTCAATCATTCAAATCGCATTTTTTATCCAACCATACTATTATGGGTTAATCTGGCCAACTTACTTTGAGAACGCAAAACTTTTTGCTAAGCTATTCTTAACCTTATAGTGCAAGCGTAAAGTTTAGACTAAAATTGTCGTAGGTTAAATGTAAGTTTGTACTAGAGTTCTACCGTTAGCCGAGGCTTCGCTTAGTACTTGTAACCTTGAGTGAGTTCGTTGCCCTCGTGTTTGTACTAACCTACCATTGAATGGAGTATTAAAGGGCTCTAGATGCGTTGTAACGATATAATAGTACATTGAAAAGTATTATTAACTTTTGAACAGGTTTTTATAGTAACTGCGTCGTTAATATAGTGGTCCTAAGTTCGATTGCTACGCTAAAGGTTCCAGGTTCGATTCCCAAGCAGAGCAAAGTGTTTTTTTTATGAAATTCTCAGTGGCAGCTCGGAGCTTGGGGTGTGTGGCCTGCTATTACCAAAATAATAACTCAATATAAAACAACCGATACTTGATTTTACCAACGACTAGTTTCGATAGTGGCACAGCACTATTTAAGAAATGCAAAAAGCTGTCATCCCACGTTATGTCACTTTAGTCTCTGAGATTAAAAAACCGGACTATAGTTCGGGAGTGTCATTATGACATGCCCAGTCCTTACGCAGCCCATAATTAATGTATAATGATTATCATATAATTTGTTCTCCTAATGTGACTGACTGAGTGACTGATTAACTGATTTATCAGCGCACATCTCGAGACACTGAACGGGCAGACATATAGCTATTACCTAAGAGAGGATTTTGCGAATTTCCCACAGGATTTGGAAAGTAACTAGTAGTATGGTCGTAGCATTTACGTCAGTAGTGGCATCTAATCTTCTCAATACGCGCTGAGTGTACTTTAAGTTGGCTTCAGTGAAACTAAATCATCTCTCTAAGGGATTAGCTACCACCCTCTATTATGCAAACTTTGAATTTGTATTCACCCAGAGCGTCACAGGCTTAGTCAAAATATAATTATTATTATAGCAATAAGCATTTTACAAAGATCTTTCTAAAAATCAAACAATATTGCAGTAACTTAAGAACAAAACATATTAAAATCTACAAAATAAATAAAGTAAAGTAAATAAAAGAAGTTAAATAACACTTTATATATATCTGTACCAATAAAATCTTTGTCCACCCAATCGCAAACAGATAGCCTGTCGGATTAAAATCCAAGAGATTATTTAATGCGCCCAGAGTGCGAGAAATTGGTGACTTAGGACGTGCTGTTTACCATACGGCATGGGGGGACGGTAAACAGCCTGTGTTCCTTGCCTTTTGAGGGAGCGGTGAAAAAAAATGTATTAAGTACTTCATTTTGTAGCGGCGGCCATCTTGAACCGAATTTTATCAAATATAGCTAAGAACACTTCCGACTAATTTCACCTTTCAAACAAAAAAAAAACATCAGGAAATCGGTTCATCCGTTTGGAAGCTACGATGCCACAGACAGACATTGTAATTTTAAAGTAAGAAACCGAAACCTAACAGAATCCTCATTTCCAGACATGCTACGAGATGGAGAGGTATCTTCGGGAGGAGCCGCGGAAGCGCCGCGACCCTCCCGAGGAGGAGGAGTGGGCCCGTTCGTCGTGCACCCCGCCATCGCCGCCCGCGTCACCTCCAGCGCCCCAGCCCACCCCCACCGCGACCTTCACATTCGTCACCACAGTAAAGTGCGAGCTGCCGAGCGACTCCGATGAACCGAGGGGTATGTTTGCAGCGAGTAGGTGTCTCACACCTCTTAAGTAACAGGAACTTAGAGGTTTCCTCTCTTGTTATTCTTTATTTGCATTTTTTATGCAGCCAGATCTTATCTTATATATAAAATTCTCGTGTCACAATGTTCGTTCCCGTACTCCTCCGAAACGGTTGGACCGATTTGTATGAAATTTTGTGTGCATATCGGGTAGGTCTGAGAATCGGCCAACATCTATTTTTATACCCCTAAATGATAAGGGTGACCCACCCCTTTATGGCAAAATAACGTTTGCTGGGTCAGCTAGTAAACATAAAAAAAATTGCGAAAGAAAAATACGAGCTCACGCAAGCTTCGAATCTGAGTTACTCTCTGAACACGAAGTCCGTAGTTTCGGCCTTCGTTGCAGGCCCGTCCGAAAGTAGCCCAGACATAAGGATCCGTAACGGTAAAATTTTTCGGATGGGTAAAAACGCATCGGGTATAGGGTATTACTGTCAAAATGGTGTACTGGTAAATTGTGTTGTCCTCCATTCTTAGTTCGGGACCCCGGATGAATCACCGGTCCGGAATCAATACTTACACACTAAGGGGTCTAGTCACTAAGCACGAAGTTCGTAATATCGGCCCTCGTTACGGTCGTATCCTACTCCGTATCACTTGTTTTTTTAATCTTCTAGTCGGACTATAGGTACATAGGTAATGTTATACGGCTTAAAGCTATGTAGGCGCCCCAAACTCGCCCCTAACTGAGTTACCGTTTATTAGGCAACCCTTGCGTAGCGCCCCTAACACATCCCCCACCCCCTAGAGGACTCACGGCTCTACGACTCATTCCATCGCGACAATGTGAATCATGTATTTTGAGACAGCTTTGATGCAAAATTGTTCTGACATATTTTGAACCCTTTTACTTCATATCTTTTCGAAAGTAGATTGTGATATAAAATTAGTTATATAGGAAGTTAGTTTTCCTGCGAATGTGTACGCGTGGGGACTAAGACAAAGTGGTTAGGTATACATGAACAGTTGAACCGATTTTTAAGCTCCTTGATTTCTGGATTTGTCTTCGCTTTGAATAGCAGAAAAACTAAAAAAAAATATTATACTTTTCCAGGGTCTATTTATCTATCTCAGTACCAAATTAAATTAGTATGACAGCTATGTTAATAGGGGTATGCAACAAAAATACTTTTAGTCCTTTATTAGTTGTACCCTAACGTTCGGTCATTCAACAGCTTTAAAAGCTTTTTATTTTACTTTGGGCCAGTTCCCTCAACCCTATACTAACACGACCAAAACTATTTCCAGATGAGACGCTGAGTCCACTGCCAGTACTCGTGCCGCACGTCACGCACGTGGTGGCACGCCGCGTGCACGCGCCGCGTCCACATGCGCACACGCACGCCACTGATCCACGCCGGCGAGTGCACCGGTGCGAGTTCCCGGCTTGCGACAAAGTCTACACGAAGAGCTCGCATCTCAAAGCGCACAAGCGAACGCATACTGGTCAGTATTACTTTTTCAAGCTTTCAAAACTTAATGTCAGTACAGAAGCCGTATTATGAAGCTTTAGAGCCATCGTCTTTTCAGTACGAGAGAGAGATGGAGCTATCAATGCCAGATAGCTCCCTCTCTCTCTCGCATTGGAACAACGATGGGTCTAATGCTTCATAATACCTGCCCCAGTCACCATAAGATAACAAATATCGTATGTACCATCGCAGAACACATCGTTTCTTAACCTCAATCGAATTGTGGTCAAGCGCAAACCTATCTAAGATTTTAAAAAATACTGTCCAAAATTTATCTTTTATCTTTTGCTTAAATAAATAGAAAAGGAAAAGGTGTCTTGACTGACTAATCTATCAATTATGCTGAAATTTAGCAGACAGAGAGTTACTATGACGTAAGCATCCGCTAAGATAGGATTTTAGGAAATTCCCTACGGGATTGTACGCGAGTGACACTATGTACACTTGCACTTTTGAACTCACAAAGAAGAGTCACTGTTGTCGCGAATAACGTTGCCAGTTGTCCAACTACTGCACCATCCTAACTAATATAAAAATGCGAAAGTACTCTGTCTGTCTGTCGCGCTTTCACGCTAAAATTACTGAACTGAACTGAATTTAAATGAAGTTTGGTACACAGATAGTCTAGAACCTGAGGAAGGACATAGGCTGGCGAAAAAAGGGCTGTAAGGAATCGAAATAGGGGATGAATTATAATAAATGGTAAATATCCTGGGACATTTTTACACAGCACCATCTAGTCCCAAACTAAGCAGATCTTGCACTATGGGTACTAGATGGATATAATACTTATATACTGTTTTTGTAAATATATACGTATAATAACCTACATAAGAAACACCCAGACAAACAAAAACACTTGAATTCATCATAATAAATGTTTGTGTCCTGTGGGAATCGAACCCACGACCTCGTGATCAGTAGTCTGGTACTCGAACCACTAGACCACAGACGTCGTCAATGAAAGTTTTATGAATTACCCAGGCCACGCGGGCGACGCCGCTGGCGGAAAGTTATTAATAATATAAAACTATATAAAAAGAAAAGGTCCTATTTGTTTATTTTCTAGATATACACGCTCGAATTTCGCCATCGTGCGACACAAATATCCGTTTCTGTATTACAAATAAGGACAGGAACTTCCTGTTCTTATTTGTAATACAGACATACGATAGATACTTTTTCTACACAAAATACCGGTACATAGAAATGTCAGGTACTTTTGGGATTTTGTACATTACTTTTTTTTTTCAAATCTACTCAGGAAACCATATCAGAAATCACCAAACGACGGACCAGTCTGAATACGGACTGTTGGCTTTGTCGTCCTATTTTGTAACAGTATTTCATTACTAGAAGTTAATCTGATATTATAAAAATGATAGTAATTCAAATATTATATTTCAACAAAAAACAAACCGCCTCCAAAATCACAGGAATCAAAAAGCATAAAAATAGCAGTACATGTTTACATTATGATTTTTAACTAATTTGGAGTCGGTGCCAAACAGACAATCAACGAAAATCATATTTAAATTAACTTAGTAGTTTGGGACCGTCTCCATAGCTTTTGAATTAAAAAAAGAATCATCAAAATCGGTTCACCCAGTCGAACCGTTCTGAGGTAATAAACATAAGAAAACATACAGTCGAATTGAGAACCACCTCCTTTTTTTGAAGTCAGTTGAAAAATATGCTTCTACTTAAAAGGACCTGCTTAAAAAGTGGGTGTTATGGATAAGAGCCGGGAAGAAGACTCCATAGACACTCCTTAAAAAAATAAATGGTAGGTTACTAACAATACCTAGCTGTGAAGAGTTTTAAGAGGCTAAGTTTGATATTGTAAGTTTTAACGATATAAAAAAGATAGCCATATCCTAGTCGTTTATCAAAAGACCTGCAGTCTTTATTATTTCATAAAACGGACTCATGGTAAAACTGATGGATTACTCCGTTCTGTCCCCCTTGGTCCGTCCCATCGGGGGGACAGTTTGGAAAAAAGAGTTCGATCTGTCCCCTTGTGAGCAAAGAGGGGACAGATCGAATATATTAACTCGCTTGATTTGTTTGGTATCACTGCTGTAAACGGTTAAGGAAAACATTGCGATGAAACCTGCATGCCTAGCGTGTGAAATCAAAAGCATAGTGCTCAGATAGCGGTCTGTATTAATTTATTATTTTTCCGTGTTATTGTTTAATGATTTCGTCTTTGTGACAGTATAACCTTGGAATACACTTTAAGTTTTCTCTTTACTACATACCTACTTATAAAATAAAGTCCTCCACCGCGTCTGTCTATTCGCAATAAACTCAAAAACTACTGCACCGATTGTCATGCTGTTTTCACCAAGGAAGGTTTTGTTATAGAATTTTTCAAGTTTTTGTATATACTGGTTGAAATGTAAATATAAATGTTAATAAATCAGCTACTCTTATTCAAATAGAAGGGGAGTGCCCACTGTGTCTAGTAGTGTCCCGCTGTTTCTACGCCTAATGCTGTTTCCAGCAGTAGATACCTACAGTGATTTAAGAGGAAGGTTTATAATGTATATTATATTATATTATAGGTGAGAAAGCAGAGAAATTCAAAACCTGTGCGAAGCCGGGGCGGGTTGCTAGTATAAAATTATTTGCAATCTAGTTTATTGCCTGAAATCTAGTACATAATACCTAGTTACATTTTTTGATATTCGTAACTTTAGCAAGTCTCTTCCTACCTTGTATATAATAAATAGGTAGCTTTTACTCGACCGTGTAAACTTTTAATATGTCTTATAACTACTCGTACATAATATCTAAATCTCAATCAAAATGGAATGGATATATTATAAAGTTTATCAGAAATTGCCCTATCTATCCATAAAACATTCTAATTCTGTGACCAAAAAAGCATGTATCAACCGTTTTATTACTTTTAGGAAATACACAATTATTTTTCGAAGTATATTCACACATGATTCACAAATTTTAGTCCGAGTTTTGTTTTTTGACGAAGTAGGTCAAGGAAATTTTATGTTACGTGTAATGCCATCTATTCGTCACAAGTGAAACTAATCGGCATACTGACTGAGGGCACGAGAACAAACGTGAAGCAAACTTGAGATTTAACGCCATCTATCGTATGTTTTGAAACTTGGTAACAGCGTTTTAGCGTGATGGTTTGAAATTATAGACGGCGTTGCAATAGAACATGCAAACATCACCCCTGAATTGATTCCAAACAACTGATGTAGAGGGCGCTGGTAACGAAAATAGTTTTAGAAATTAAATACAAATATTACTACCCCTTTCGCACCACCTAGCGGTTACCCTTTAAACTACTTGATTTCAACAAACTGATGTAGAGGGCGTTAGTACCAAACATTTTTCAGAAATTAAATATTAGTCCCCTTTTCGCACCACCTAGCGGTCACCCTTTAAACTACAATGTTACTTCAAACTAGACACCTGAATACAATGAATTAGCTTAGACATGTTGATGAAGATGGCGCTGGCGTAGCATCAGTACTATTTTTCGGGACACTAGGCACAGATACGGCGACACTGTGGTACGGCGCCATTACAACATACAGCACTGACGACCGTGCTTACAGGCGGCAAATCAAATGTCTGTAGGCACGGTGTGTGTACAGTCGCGAGCAAAAACATGTATACACTATACACTAACAAAAATGATAAGGATTTTTCATGAATGATTACGATGTCACTAGTATTTTGGTTCGTAAACTAAATACTATAGACAGGGATCCGTAATTTTTTAAACCAAAAAAAGAATAGTAGAATGGAACCCATTGGAAAAGGAAGAGAATATAACAAAAATCAAAGGAAAAATAATTTACGGGCGATCTGAGGTCGGGAAATGGATGGGGGTGAGTTTTCAAGGGTAAAATCAGGTTTATTTCAATTTCTGGCAAAACTACAAGTCCTATGGAAAAAAGTAAGTGACAAAGTTGTAGGTAATAAAAAAATCTACAACTTTTGTATTTACATTTTCCAAATTTATGTGAAAAATTCAAATAACTAAGTTTTTGGTTCTTCATTTTTATCTTCTCTAAAAAAAGGTGAAAACACCTTCTTGTGTCCCAAACAAACTGTATTTTTTTGTCAATATAATAATAATTAGCACCGTGAAAAAGTTCGTTTTTTGGAGATGATAAAACAACCAAAAAAAATGTTATTTGGATTTTGTCCATAAATTTTGAGGTTATGTGAAAAATGTGTAGATGTTTTATTACTTACAACTTTGTCTAGTATTTAATAGGTATTCAATTTGGCAAATAATTTAAAAGGAATTGGTCCAACCAGTAATATGGCAAAGATACCGTGACTGTTATTTATCAAGCCTGACGCAGTATATTACGCTTTTCGTATTAGATTGGCATTTAGGTTATATATTTTGTCGAATTATCGTCTAATTTGACCCTATCTGCTCTCCTATGCATGTCAAGTGTCAATTGCAATAACTAACGCGACTCTTTAAATTTTTTCAGGCGAGAAGCCGTACAAATGCTCTTGGGAAGGCTGCGAGTGGCGGTTCGCTCGTTCAGATGAACTGACCCGGCACTACCGCAAGCACACGGGCGCCAAGCCGTTCCGCTGCCGCCACTGCGAGCGCTGCTTCTCCCGCTCCGACCACTTGGCGCTGCATGCCAAGCGCCACACGTAGCCCGCGGCCCCCCCAGCGGCCCGCACCGCCCGCGCGCCGCAGCGCAAGCGCAAGTAAATGCGCGCCCTTTATTTAAAACGTATGTGATTCCGTTTATAGGTTGTCGTGAGTTGTGAACACGGAATTGAATGTGATGAGTTCGTGTCAAGCCAAAGAATGCCGCTACACCGTAGCCGAGTCAGCACTCATTACACCTAATGCTTTAAAGTTATTTTTTTTTAGTTTACGTGAGTTTTTTTCGGGAAAAATCTCTTGATGTTTCGGCAATTATCGTTACGGTTCTTTGTTGCTAAGAGTTCGATTTATAGCCGTTGTGTATTATGTAATTTTTTGAGCTTCTTGTATTATGGGCCGTCGCCTAGCGATGGCGTGTGTGTGCCATGAGTGGGGGGTGTGCGCTCCCCACATGCATTTCAATCGCGGTCATATTATTTATTGTGAAGTTCGGCTAATGATCCCACCGACGCCGAGCACGACCTTTATTATTTTAGGCTTAGTGCGTCGCGTTACCTGATGTTTTGTCGACAAGGCGGATCAGTCGACGCTCCTGTATCCTCTGTTGAATAAACATTGGTAAAACAACCGATGTAATTCAACAGAGGCGTTTCAATCGACTGGTCCGTGGTCTTGACGCAGATTCGTATGTTTATTTTGTCTATTATAATCAGTAGTTTTTAAGCTTCCTCTTGTACTCTTTCATTCCGATGTTGTGCGGTAACTGGCCTTTAATCCGTTAGTTTTAAGGTATATTTTGTCTGCACTTTGTTTTATTGTGCCGTTACACACATAGCGTAAACAAGTTTTTAGCCTACAGGGAGGGTAACATCTATAGTACATAATTTTTTTGTATTTTTGTATTGTGAGAACGCTAAGTGTGTAGAGGCCTAAAGTTGATTCTGGGGCGGTGACAACGTACGATTGATGGCGTTCTACGTGTGTTCAGTCTTGATCTCAGTAATATACAAGAACAACACTATTTCTAAGCCGTCATTGATCGCTGCTGATGTCGCCTACCTAAACACAGTCGCTACTTTTATGTATTACTTAATATTTGAAGGGTGGTTGCAAAATAGTGTCTCGTCTTCTACGAACGTAACCAAACTTGATGCGTAACTCCACCTTCTATCGTTTTGTTAAACGACAAGTTTATTTTTTTATATATTTTTTATTATACATATATTTTGTTGCAGGCAACATTTTGTGCTTGTTCATCCACCACGATAAATTAAGTTACTAAACACACTTACTACTTTGACGACACTATGACACTCTGCAAAGTCACATACCAAAATTGCAACTCTGCAGTAACTAAAAGACTCTGCAAAGCTAATTACGCAAGTTGTTATACTACCTTGTAATGTAACTTCGGAATTAGCTAATAAGTGTGAACAACGACTGTTAACAATAATGAACTGCCGTAATATTTTAATGTAGGATGTTGTTGATTCGTCAGTAACTGTGCATTACTTATATCCCGGGGCCAATTTTTTAGTCTTCCCCTTGGATAAGTTCTATAAATTACACAGTAATAATATTTATTTGTATAATTATGCAGAGCTAGCACACGCACCTAAAACGATATAATCAGCCAAATACTATGTAAGTATCTAAATATTATAGAAAATATAAATTTAAATGTAGGCAAATATATGAAATTTGACTGATAAGATTGAGGAATTAATATTTTGAACGGCCGAATAAAACAAATATATTATTTTATGTTTCGATTATAAATAGTTCAATCAGTCATAGTTGTGAAGTTGAAATGAACACGCTTATATTTAAACACGAACAAATATAAAGTAAGATATGGGAAAGAAGATATTACATCGACAACTTTGGCGCGTGTGAAAATACTTCAACTTAGGACCCTAGCACACAAACCAACTCTGCATTCTCAATTACAGTCGGTTATTTTTATCATAAGGTTTCGTCGTACCATGCACTTATTATATTATTAGATTTCATTATAGTTATGCTACGTCATGTTTTACGTTTTTATTCTTAAACCATTTATTTTTAACAAATAACAAAAACAAAACACTACACGCGTGTCGGCGAACTTAGAAATTAAATTTTTGAAATCTCAATTTTTTTAAACCTTTATAGTATTTTTTTTATATATTTTGCAGTTGTCAAAATGATTAATGATGAAAGTATTTGTTGCTTTGTTTTGACAGTGTAGAAAAACATAATTACGTGATCAATAGCAATTTAAGTTTTATGATTAAAGTAATTAAGCCTTCCTTATTTGGAGAGGTACTTACTATGAAGAATAAGATGATTAAAGTAAATAATAATACAAGTAATAGACGGGACTCACGAACAACTCCCATATTGACAATGTCCGTATATAACTTTTAATATGTTTTGGAATTTCTGGACTAATTAATCAATTTTTAAATACTTCTTAACAACTTATCAATACCTACAATTTTTTTAAATCAAATTTGACACTAGCAAAATTATAGTCGATTGCCACAAAGAAAAAGTAAACTGGCACGCTATGGATATTTTAGATAAAGGACAGTTTTATATATTTAAAATAGAATAAAATTTTCGATAAATATAAAAATGAACATTAATTTCACATTCACTTTGGTCTAACCAAAATCTTAAAAATGTTTCTAACTTTCCAAGAAAGTTAGATTCTTCATAATATGTCATTAAAAAATTGCTATTGAGTACACCTAATTACAAAGCGCGGGCATGTACAGGGGGTTTTATAATGCATTTTAGTCACTTTGAAATATAATTACAGGTTGATGTAAAATTTGCTCTGAAGCAACATTTGCGGTCTTTGAGCTTTGGACCTGTATAGGCCTTTAGTCAGAGGGTTAGGCTATATACGTAAAATGAAGTACTAGCTGTACGAATTTAGGTTTTGAAAATCATACATATACTAAAATGAAGAATATACCGTGTAGGTATTGCATTTTTTTCCTAGATCAATTTTAAGTGAATAGTATCCGTGAATAATTCATAGACGTAAGAAATAAAAAAACAAAAATAAAATAATGTGATTCATAAATTTATTAAACTGTATTAAAAATGATAAAGTTAGGAATAAATGTTGTGTATGGTATGAATACCGCTTAATGAATGGTATATGTGTATTAGGGTTATATGCACGATGGCTGGTAAAATGCATATATTTAGATTCGTAGTTATTATAATAATAATATATTGATAGGTACATGTTACCCGCTGCGACGAACACCTCTGCAATTTAGTATGAACTATGGCGCTGGTTTTTACAAATTTGTATTTAGTTTAAGAAACAGGCATATGAGACTTTGACTTAGTACCTTTAATAAAAAAAAATTGAGCTTTCAAAACTTTTCTAATTTTGCCTAACTTAAATTATTTTGAATTCTTCCCGGCGGGTACCTATTTCACCACAAAGGATTCCATATAAATGTCAAACTATTTCATAGTTATACTAGAAAAAAAGTAATATATAACCGAACTATACTTACAAGTGTCTAATATACTTACATATAGGTATATATATGTATATATATATAATAGATATTAAAATGTTGTCTTTCATATTGCGGCTGTGTTAGAATCAACTGGTATGAACTTACACCACTGAATCGGGAAACCGTTTACAATACAAAACTAGTATTTAAGTCTCATATTTCGTGTTGATTGAACTATATTTTAATTTATATTTGCTCTTATAGACACAGGTATGTGCACGGAATTATTTTTCTCTAAACACTTTACCCTATTGGCTAGATTTTAACAGTCATAAATCGACTAGGTAGCTAGTTACGAACTGGCTGTTCAGCAGTGAGCAATTTCCCGCTCTCACTAAAATGCTCATAAAACCTAAACTAGAGCAACTATCCACATTCTGTTAACTATAGTATTTTCTTTAATTTTTTTTCTATTGCTGTATAAAAAAAATATTGTTGCATTGCATTCAAAATTCAATAATCTATGCTCGAAAACTTTTCTTTGAAACGAGTAAAAAAACTTAAAGTCAATGTTACTATTTTACAATTAAATAAAGTCTCACATAGAGTTCTAATCTGATCCCATGAAATTCTCCCTAAAAGTTCATCACTCTTTTATTAATTTTGTTCCTCATTCATTAATCTCAACCTCTGTATCTCTGGTGCTATTTTCAATAGATTCAATAGTCCATAAACTCCGGGCAATGATATCTGGCTGAAACTATATAAATGGTGTTGTGTTATTATCTATTTTATTTAATATAACTGCAGTGTTTTATATATAAATGTAGTGCAGGAAAGTTTCAAAGATTCAAACTTGCAATGCCTTGCAATGTCTGTTCTTATCCTGCTAACTAATATATCACTACCCTGGTAGTACCCTGGTAGTGATATATTAGTGCGCCAGTGTAAGAACTCCCTACAGTTCATAATTATAACCCCCTTGCTAATTCACCGTCTCGCTGTTTTCAAAGCAGCTGCCAGATCTTTGTTATACTTGTATGACCTTGTACTTTTGACCCCTTTAATTTAAAATGCATCACAAATGATATCTTTATTCAATGTGTTCCCATTTTGTATACACTACAATAACAAGTCTGAGATGTAACTACAGATACTCTCAGTAAATATATGATTCAACGGTTAAGAAGACCATATTCTAGGTACGTTTTGTAGTCAATTCGGGTAATTTTGTATGAAGATAGTTTTGTGCACATTCCTGTACCTATTCAATTGTTTTATAGGTAGGTACACGGCAATATCGGTAGATTTTAAGTCATCTTACTTTTATTGAACTTTTTGTTTAGGATAAATTGACAATCACAACTTGTAATTTTTTTAATTTATCTCTTAAATTAGGTGTTTTTTTTTATTATTTCTACACAGACGGACAATAATATAAAACTGTATATTGGCAAGTTATATAGGTGGAACTTAAGTTATAGGTATAAAAAGTAATATCGGATGAATTTGACGCGTTTTTTGGGAATTTTAAAACGGTCCTTGTAGCTCACAACTACAAATTATTATAGTTTATGAAAAAATTGCAACGAAACTCATATTTTGAGTCACTTACTTTAATTTTACACTGTGAAATACAATGTTCCATCACAGGCACACACTGGCAAATATGACGGTCTTGCGACTGGGACCTAAACTTGCAAATATTTTCTTAAAATATCAACACTTTTACGTTTTAAATTAAAGAACCGTACATAGAAAATTGTTTTATCTAACTAAAATAATGTAATAGTTGGCCTTTTCCTAAAGTACTATGTTATTATATTATTAGTAGACCCTGCCGACTCTTAGTTGATGTGAGCCCACTAAGAGTTAGCCCGGGTCTGGGAAATCAATAGCGCGGGCTATCTAATATATGCTCGCGGAAAAGGACCAACCCCAACCAAGGAACGATGCAACGCCGCGAAAGCGCCGCCTGGTGCCACCAACGCGGAACTAAAATGAGCACTAAATTTGAATTTTGGATTTTGTTTTGTGAATGTGTTCAGTTTGTATGACAATTTATGTTGTCATGGTTGCGATGGTACACTGCTTTAATAATATAATAAGATATTGCCATATATTAGTACCTACTTTAAGTTTATTTGCTTGCAAGATGCCTCTGACGATTGCAGATTTATGGATTATTTTAGTGTCGTTTGTTTTTTCAAATTCAGTTAAATAATACTGAGTTAGTACATTCCATTGGGTTCCCGATTCGGTAAGAAATTTGAATATCATGTAGGTAATACTAATTGTAAGAACTTTTGGACTTATGACCGACTGTTGGGTTACATACATAGAAATATATCTTCTATAGTTTAGTTATCAAACATATTTACCTCATATTTTATAATGAGCATAACTTTTAAGATTTATATGAAGTGAATTGCATTTTAATAATCCTAAGCAAATTACAATAGTTTCAGTGTTTCTATAAGCTTTTTCAATACCTATTTTAAATCCATAGGTAATTAAATGTAAGATAATAATTTAGCTTTTTTAACATTTAAAGTAATATTATCCTACTAAAATAAGTACATCTAGGGCCCGTTTCACCACTGGATAGCCGCTAACTGTTAGATAAATTCAATAATAAAACAACATTTCTATGAAATTATATGCCAGCTAATTTGACTAACCAATATTCTGTGAAACTGGCCCTTAAACTCCAGTAATGGTTGTCCTTATTAAGTGTAAAATAGTTTTATTGTTTACACTCAATAAGAATAAAATTTTAGGATAAAATTATGGTGACAAAGGTTGTAATAGCGAATGAAATTCAAAATTAGAATAAAATCATTCATATACAACGATTTAAGGGAGAATTTTTAATTAAATTGTAAAAAAGCTTTAAGATACCTACTTACACTGCAATATAATTAATTTCACTTACCTGAGTTCACTAGGTAAGAGGTACCTAAAAGAAAAAAATAATTAAATATCCACAGTCGGTTATAAACATATTGTATTAAAATACTTGTCATTAATAATTATAGTGACGTCTCTATTAAAAACGTCATTATTGCCAAATTGCGTCACCGTTATGATGTTCGGGAAAGCTGCGCCATTTTGTACCAGTCCGACTATCCAGAATTAATATTTGTGATATTGAGGTGTACCCGGCCACAATTATGATAGTGGGCTCAAACTGTATATGTTAAATTAATAATTGTTTTAAATAAATTATTAAGGAACACACATCACAATATTGTTACCTTGTAGCATAAAAAATGTATAAGCTTTAAATTTTCTTGAACAATAAGGGCCTGTTCACCACCTATGGATAGCTGCTAACCGCATGATAAATTCTAAAATAGAAAAAATATTGTATGAAATTATCTGTTAGTTAATTTAACGGGAAGTTATCAGGACATAGTGATACAGACCCTTAATCTTGTTCTGTGGTTGTAATTTGCTACAATTATTTACAAAACAGGTCCTGTTCAAATATCTGTGTAAATCTTATTTGTTAGAAACTGTTATTTAATGAGTACAAGACAAAATCAACGATTGGCGAAATTTGATTGTTTTCTCTTTACATATACAATACTTCAGAACTCATTTCGCTTGAAATAATATGTAAAACTATTGTGGCAGATAAGACTTACTCTTTTGTTGTCAAACGGGCCTAAATATTGGGCAGATAACAAGTTTGTAAAACTATATAGTCCAGATATAGCTTAGACTAATCCTATCCCAAAGTGTTGTCTGCTGTGTGGAAGTTAATGTGAGAATCTTTTGTATTATTCTAAATAATAATAAATTATTATTGTTTGTTAAGATGTTTAGCTAAAATAATTGTTTTGCACGCTTGAGAACGAGTTTAGATGAATGTTAAAATGTCTTTTTGTAAGTTATTATCATTAAGTGAGTATTGCAAAATTTAAATTTTATAAACTGTGAGTTAATTTGTAGCTAAAACAAATTTCTTGTAGGTAAATTTGATGAATCTGGATAGTCATTTATTATAAATTCAAAAACAATATCAGTTATTTGTAAAAAGGCGCAGTTTTTATTTATTATATATACTATTATTTAAAATCTTGTAGTTTATAACAGTACTGGCACTTATATTTCCATAGAGCCGGCTCCTGTATATAAACTAAACATAGTGACTAATCATAAATATTTACAAATGTAAAACACGAATAATAATAATAATTTAGATAATTATTATTATTATTTATCTTTTTTCCTTTCTGATGTATGTACGGTAGGTCCCTACAGTGGACGGTACGTTTAGAATACAACACATTTTTTATTATTAAATATTTCTTATATGTGGAGATAAAGAAGTTTTATTTGTATTTTTTAACATCGCCACATACATTTTCGCCATATTTTCGAATAGAAACCTGAATAATTCGCATTGCCAATTAAAACAGAAGTATTTCGCATATATAAATCGCTAAATTATGCACTTACAATAATAAAAAGATTTCTATCCTGCAGCAAGTGACACGAACTACGCACCTTTAAAAACTGAGCAATTATTTTGTGCAATACTGTTTTTGTTTCACTGTCACAACAAATAGAAAAACAAATGGATATAGATAAATTTCAGCTGAGTAACAAGTGGATGTCGTCACTTCCAACAAGCAATATCCGCTAACAATGACAGAATTCCCGGGGGTTTAAGCTGGATGCTATTTTTAGATACGACCTACAAACTATTGATTTTGGAATGCACTTCACAGTTTACATAGGTACTCACTTAGCTTATATTTTACTTACCTGCGAACGCTGGGGGTTTCAAACACGGGTGGTAAATTGGAAACAGTTAATCAGCTCCAGCAATCAACAATTTATTTTCTCTGCCTGCACATATAATATCAAATTATTACCAAAAATGGCAATATATTGCTGTGCTTTCATGCACGTAGGTGTAGGCAAAGTGAGCTTACAGGCTATATAACATTGATAGAGCCGGCTAGACATGTAGCATAACGAAACGCACTCGATAGTAGAATCGAGAATTTATTACCTTTTTCACCTGTTGAACGTCCCTTGATGGTTTTTCGTTTAGTGAAAACGAGAACGATTGTATACTTTTCGTGATTTATGTTTTAAATACCTGTTGAATTATTGGTTTAATGAATATTGGTACAAAAAAAAATATTCGGTAAAATTTCTGTTTATTTTTGGTATTTTAAGTCTTGATTAATTTACAAAAAGACTACGATCTCGATATTTTTGTGTTCACTCGTTAAAAAAGAAATCTTTGACGAATAAAGATCAGAAAAAAAATACCTGTCTTCTTTTTTATAGCGCTTTAAGACAGTGGTATTAACAATAAAAAGGACTTTGCGTTACGAAACTTATTGAGCTTTGGCTGTTGCTACAAATACTACGTAAAAGGTAAGTAAGTATTAAGAAACTGTAAGTATAACATAATTATATCGAGTTACAAAAAGCTCAAAAAAAAACTTTATAAAACAAAATATCATTTGATATTATTTCTAAGGACCTATTTTTATTAACAGGGTGAGTTTACAGTGCTTATATAGAATAAAAATTAAAAAGAGAACACATTCACTGATTAATCACTCAATAAAACCCTATAGACTGAATTTTGGCACGTAGGTTGCTTAAAAAGAGTTTCATGATCATTTAAAAGATTTTTTTTTTAATTCCGGGATTGCTAAAATCAGGAAAATACGAGCAGCACCTCGTGGCACAGCTAGTCTTGGAGATATCAACCCCATCACACAAGTGAAAACGATTGGAATTGCTCCGATTCACTACGATAGAAACACTGTCGCCACCGTCGCTTCGCGCCATTTTGTTTTCTCCCTGGTCACACCGAGCTAAAGAAAGCTTAAAGCCTTTATATCAAACGATTATTTACTTACAGACTGCAATAAATGATTGTTAAGCGTTTTATTGTAAGTGTTTCATTATAGATTAAGATTATTTTCTAATTACAAATTGATTTTATTGTAGGTAAGGGTTATAAAAGGTACTCGTGGAGGATAACCGACGTTACAACACTAACTTACCGATTACTTCTATGACAGATTCATGTTGAGATGTTGGTATCGAATAAATACGGTATCAAAATATTCTTTATTTATTGTGTGATTTTGACAGGATCATTTATGAATAGGTAATTTATGAGTTATTATGAAAATGAGCCTAAAGAAATCAATTTTGTACCTAGTCACGACTACCTGTTAAAACTTTGGACACTATTTTTTTTTGTTTGTTGAGAAACAGAGAACTTGGGAGCCATTTCTCAAAGCCACTTCTAACATTATCTGTAAGTGGAATTAACATATTCCAGTCTCTCTGTAGGACCAATCTTTGTAAAACGTGTCCAGCTCATCTTGCCATCTCTGTCTTTACCCGCTTTGGTGTTAGTTACCACTTAATAACTTCCCCAAGAGCTGCAGGCACCGGGGCACTGTCAGGGCGATTGATAGTCCAAAATATACCCGCCCAGTTTCGCTTCGGCGTAGCAGCTTTCTGACTAGCTGAATAGCTACATTCTAACCTAACCTATAAGATTCATAACCAGAATAATGTAGGGTGGTTACATCGCAATCGGTAGTTGGATATAAAAAATTCTGTTAAAAAAATAAGTTTTGACTTACTACCAAAAATGTACAGAATCGAGAACAAAATCGCGTAGGCATTACTACGATCTCGTAGCAATCGTAGCGCGGCGTGGAGCGTGGAGCTACGGCGTAGCCAGATGTTGTCGCACGTTTCCGAACACCTTTGTAGGACAGTGACAGGCATATATCGCTGTCTCATCGCAGCTTACGTCACTGAGCTTGACAGAGAGGAGCGCGATTATCGATTGTTAATTATTATTGTGAAAAACAAACCTCCAAATTATCGTTTTGTTTTTGCAAAACTAAAGCTTGGGCTTCAATATCTAATTTTAGTATTACAAAGGCTATTGTTGAATCTGTCTAAACTAAGATTATACTAGTTACTTAACTGTTCTTTAAGATACGTGTTATCTTTTTAAGGTGGCCAGAGAATATTTAGAAATACATTAAAGTAATATTTGATAATATTTGATTATAAATAAATAGCTAACAGTTTTGCGATTATATTGCTTGAGCAGATTTGTCATGTTCTTTATGGCTTTTTTGTTTTTTTGATGCGGAAAGTCCTCACGGATATCTGCCACTTAAGGGGCGGCAGGGTTTGTCGGATATAATACGGACTAAAAATCGCATTTTCCTTCCCTTGCCCTATATGTCATGGGCATGGGATCAGTTACAATCACCACGACGATGACTAAAGGCTAGGTATACCATATTTTTAGGGAAGGTATTTATCATTGTAGTCCTAACTTGCCATAAAACATTCATAAACATACAAAAGTAAAAGAAAAAATCAACAATCATTGAAATCAGCGTATCTTCTAAGATTCTGAAAAGCGCGGAACATTATATAATGGGGATGAATTGTATGTTCTATTCTATTCTATTTATCTTCGGGGACGCCTGCAGGCACTAGGCGGGCGATCAGTCCTCTTGTTGGGATTATTTCGCCCAGTTCCCTATTTTTGGTGGATCCCTTCATGGGTTACAGGCGCTCAGCGTCGCGAATCTTCTGATTGCTTTGCAGAAGCCCAACAGTTGTATGATTGATATTTCTGCAAGTTGCCTAGTCTGCCAGACATGCTTTATTTTCCAAAGGATGGAAAGTAGGGCTTCGGGTACTCCTCATGGGTACCTTAAATACCAGCATAGTTGCTAAGTTGGTAGAGTGACTATTTAACAGATACCATTATTGTATAGATGTTTCTAGAAGCATGTACATATTATTTTTGATACATTCTTCTTCCTAGCTTTTTCCCAACCATATTGGGGTCGGCTTCCAGTCTAACCAGGATGCGGCTGAATATCAGTATTTTACACGGAGCGACCGCCATCAGACCTCCGCAACCCAATTTCTGGACAATACTGATATTCGATGGAAAGCCTGGTTGTCATGCTTTTTTAGGTTTCTGACTACCAATAACGATTGTCATAGGTGTTCGTATGACAACAGGGCTTTACGTGCTCTCCAAGGCACGGAGGGGTCTCGATATGTTAAGAATGGCCACCCATCCACAGAGTGACCGCGGCAAGTGTAGCTTAACCTTGCAGATCGGTTGATCAGAGACTATCTGAGGATACAATATAGAAAAGATATCCAAGAAGGCCAATCCTATCCAATCCAATCCAATATCCTATCCTCCTTTATTCTTCTTATTGTACTGGGTCTGTGATAGCAGATCAGTGGATGCTCACTGCTACATTCATTGTGGATATTAATTTGTAGGTAACAAGTGTGGATGGAGCAGACAAGTGCTAGAGTGGAGACCACGTTAAGGCAAGCGTAGTGTAGGACGCCCTGCGACACGATGGACCGACAATTTAAAGAAGGTAGCTGGCACCGGATGGATGCGAGCAGCTCAGGACCGGGATGGTTGGCGCTGTTTGGAGGAGGCCTACGTTCAGCAGTTGACGGCATAGGCTGATATATATAAATGTGTGATGGTTGTAAATCCAACTCCAGGATCCGTAGTAGAAAAACTAATAATTATATGTGACAAGATTTTTATTTTCAATTCACATAATCATTGGCGTTATTACAATACAAACAGATGTTTCGTATGGCAGAATGATGAGTGGTGAAATCTTTGTGCAAAGGAGACTTGATGACTGACGTCTGGATTGACGGGCAGCCCACGGGACTTATTCATTTATTAATAAACTAGCCTTTGCCCGTGAATTCATTCCCGTAGAAGATGATTTTTTCCACCATTTTTGCAACATTTTTAATTTATACCCAGCTCATTTTGCCTATAGCCTTCCTCGTTAAACATGCTATCTAAAACTGAAAGAATTCATTCAAATCGGGCCAATAGTTGCTGAGCTTATTGTGTTACACCAACCAAACAAACAAACTCTTTAGCTTTATAATATTAGTATAGATAATTACTCGAATTCCTCTGAGAGCATTAAACCAGATATCCACTCTATGTATGGACTAATTGGCGCATATGCTTCCATCACCATAGTTTCTTTTATTCCGAATGACATCACGCCGATAATCTTACCATCATATATTAAAGGACCACCAGAGTCTCCTTTCAAAGGCCGCTGCATCTTCTTAGAGCACTTCGGGCTAATGCATATTATATATTTCCCAATTTCCTTCATTTCGGGATCACAAGGCGAGATCACCGCTTCACCAACTTGTAGTGGTCTCATGTTGTCATCTCCTGGTTTGTTTGTGACGCCACCACCCACGTACGTCACCGGCAGCCCTATCATCGTCGTGTGATCGACGGCTGATATTCCTCCATAACTATTCAGAGTTATCTTTTGCGTATGCAGCAAGCTTATGTCATTGTCGGTTACTCCATTGCCATCAAGCGAAAAATTTATGCGAAATGATGGGTGTATATATTTTTTCAATACTTTGGAATATAAATTTTTAGATAATAATACTTCTAGTGGAACCGTGTGATTGCCGTACCAAATTAAGTATACTGGGAATTTTATTGCTACGCAATGTGCAGCAGTAAGCGTCCACTGATCTGCTATCACAGACCCGGTACAATATCTGGATGCGCGAGGGCCGTTTTTGCCCTTAAAGGCGAAGAATAAAGTAACTGCATAAGGATATTGGCCTTCTTCAATATCTTCTCCATGTTGTACCCTCAGATTATAATCTGTGTTAATTTGTCCAGATACATTTTTTATTATGCAAAGTATCAAATATAATGTGTACATGCCTATAGAAATATCTATACAATATAATATATTACTGAACGTGCAAGATTAACAATATTTATGACATTTTCATTTTACTATCAGTTTTAAAATTGAATTGCATTATAAATAATAAAATATTTTACATCATATAACTATTTGATAAAACATACATGTTATAATAATATATACACTCACGTTTTTCTGCCACAAGGGGTAAGCAGACGACAGGCATAAAACAACGCCTGTATTCCCCAAAGGGATGAATGGAAGAAAAGGATAGGCTGCACCGTCATCATCATCATCATATCATCCATTGCTGAACAAAGGTCTCAACCATTGACTTCCACAGGGGCCGGACGTATGCTGCCTGCATCCAGCCACCTTTACCAGGTCAATCTCGTTGGAGGCCGTCCCACGCTGCGCTTTCCGGTGCGCCGACCCCAAATAAATTGGGACAAGGGCAGGAAGATGATGGTTCCCCAGGTTCAAAGGGTTAGGTCGAGATCTGCTGTACACCTAATCTTAATAATAATTTCCCATTTTTTAGTACGTTTCTACGTCTTTTCATTTAATTTCGGGCATCATTATTGCATGGTCGTTTTCTCGTTAATTTAGTGCCGTCTAGCTCTTCAATAAGCAGATCTTTTAGCGATTTGACTCTACTTAAGGCCACACAGATCTTGTTTGATCAGCAGCGAAAAGATTTTAGAGTGACAATGACATAGTAAACTACCTACCATTTTGTTTACTTTGCTATAGTCTGCGCGGAGCTCCTCCGACAGAGCTCCTTCTAAGGATGCGCTGCGCTGGCAGCAAGAGGAATATTACCTCCGGCGCAGTGAATCCTCCATAAACCTCTAAGAGGTTTTTTGGGTGGGCAACGCGGGAGTGATACCCCTGGTGTTGCAAGGGTCCATAGGCTATGGTAACCGCTTACCATCAGTTCGTATGCTTGTTTGCCACCTTAGTAGTATAAACTAGTTGGCTGGACTATAACCCATCAACATCATGTTGTCATTGACTTGTACAATAACAGTCGTACGCCACTTGAACCCAACGACTGCAAGCCCAGCATAATATAATTGGCAGCATCCTTCGTTCATCATTTAGCTGAAAATTGCAGGTTTGAGTTGATAAGGTGAATGTATGTTCTTCTTTTTAGCGTGTCGATGGCAGATAATAATAGTTCACGTTGTGGTCTCACACTTGTCTGGCCTAAAACACTGCAACGACCGACGTGTGCAGTTAACGGGACATGTGGGGCAAGATGGAAGATTGGTCATTTTCTGCGGTGATACGCCGCATGCACACTGAAGGGCAGAAGCCTCTGTGAACCGCTATTTGTGGAGGTTGTCTTTACAACGACCGACCTGGGTTCGGAGCCTGTTCAGGCTTAATGTATGTTAAGGTGATCGTAATTATGTTAGTTTTAAACATTTGTTAAGTTTTATTGAGCTACTGCACCATACTTATATACATTGATCAACTTTGTATCGGTTAGGTTAAGTTAGAATCTGTAACCATACAATGAAGTCAGCCAGAACCGAAAAATAATGCGTCCAATTGTAAGCAATACGATGTTACGGTTCACATTTTTTTGACAGTGAACAATCTCGCGAGAATCTAACGGTTTTTACAATTTATTGGTGACATATACAACATTTCATGTCCGTTCTGCTAGTCATTGAAGAGTTCCAGCGACAGGGAACTTGCAGCAATATTCTAGAACAATCAGCTATCATAACGAAATTCGTACACAACATCTTGTGTTTGTACTGTTGACCGATGAAGAGTTCCTTAAATCTGGAGCTAATCCTGGATATCGATTCAGGACACGCTTACCGTAATGCATTGTCATTGAAACTGAACCAACATGTGCAATTTCAGATCAATCAGATGAGGAATAATCGGTTAAAAACTAGATACCTACCGATAGACATGGGAACAAATAAAAGCATAAATATTGTATTTTTTCTCTATTATTAAGTACAAATGCTTATTTCTGTATATTTAACAAAAACAATATCAATTAAAACTACTTGTTCAATTGTAAATAATTTACGTTGATGACGTTACAGGTATCTTTTTGTATTTTTTTTAAGCATTTTCATCGGCTATCGGGCAGGATCCTGCCCGCCCGCCAACCGATTTTTTCCTTCATTAAAAATAACTTGTAATCTTAGCATGGAAAATACTTAAAAATATACAATAAGATAGTTAATAGGTAAGGTGGCATCATACGACATCGAACTAGCTGTAAAGTTAGTCGTGTCGGTTGTGAAGCATTCACAATAGATATCGCTACGTCACCTTTAAGACGTAAATTAGAATGTGAAGAATGATTTCGACTGGCGAGCGGGGCTCGCGGTGGCTGAGTGGTCAGAGCGTCTGTTGTACCGAACCAGAAGACGCAGGGACGTTACAGGTGTTATACGGATATATTGATGGTGTTTCCTTTTGATTTCGGTGTTCTGTTTCTGATTTGAATTCTTTGAATATAATTACGTAATATAGTATGTGGCTACTTCACAATCCTCACAAAAATTTTAAATGCGAAAGTAACTGTGTCTATCGCGCTTTCACGTCAAAACTACCGAACCTATTTAAATGAAATTTGGTAAAGAGATAGTCTAGAGTCTGAGAAAGGACGCAGGACTACTTTTTAATGTGAAAGGGCTGTATGGGGTTGAAATAGGGGATGAAATTTATAGGAAATACCCAGTCCATGCGGGCGGAAAGCTAGTTTAAAATATAACAAGATATTTTAGGAATAAGCTAGATGATGAAACTTATAAGGAGTTCTTGTTATTGTCATCTTCAGGATTCATTTTTAGCCCTGATTATAGTGCTATTACATCCACGTGAGCATAGCCTCGAGCAAAAGCTAGAGTTGTTATTGGGAATTTCACAGAAAACCCAACAACACTTTTTTTTCTACTTCTTTTTACAAGCGTTTAAAGTCGGTTGGATAAGTGGGTGGGGATAGAATATGGGTCTTTGTCCCATTCCCGCAAAACGACTGTGGTGGTTAAGAATTTGTATGGCTACTGGCGAGTGATATCACATCTTTCTAGCATAACATTAAAATGCTTATAACTTCCTTATTTTTGCATTCATAAAAGTTTTGCTCTAATTGTGCCGTTATCAAAAACACAACCAATAAAATAAATAGATTAGTCTTCCGAGTGAATTATGGCATGCAACCAATCTAAATATGGACTAGTTGGCGTATATGCATTCACCACAATATCAAGGTTTCCAAAGGACAGTACGCCGATGATCTTACCATCAAATACCAAAGGCCCACCGGAGTCTCCAAACCAGGGCTGCTGCATTTTGTTAGAGCACTTCGGGCTAATGCATATTATATATTTCCCACTTTCCTTCATTTCAGCATCGCATGTAGAGATCACAGCTTCACCAACTTGTAGTGGTCTCAGCTCGTCATCTCCAGGTTTGTTCGTTTCGCCACCACCCACGTACTTCACCGGCAGCCCTATCATCGTCGTGTGGTCGACGGCTGATATGCTTCCATAACTTTTAAAAGTTATCTTTTGCGTATGTAGCAAGCATATGTCATTGACAGTAATATGAAAGTATTCATTTTCTGACCGGCGATAACTTTGATGTGTAAATATTTTCAATACTTCAGAGTATAGTTTTGTAAGTAATGGTGAAACGGTGAACCGGTCGTACCAAACGAGTAACTCTTGAGTCTTCCTGTTTTCGGCGCAGTGTCCAGCTGTTAGTGTCCATTGTTCCGCTATGACAGACGCAGTACACCATCTTACAAAAACATCTTTGTCATCGCCGTTCTTAAATATCCTCAATATGGTGACTGCGTATGGATAATCGTCTTTGTTCATACGGTTTCCGTAGACAACCCTCAGATACTTATCTTTGGAGTGGATTGTTCCAAACAGTCTAGTTATTATACAAATAATAGGAACGAATGTGTACATTCTTTTAGAATATCCTTTACAGATGAGTATTTAACTACATAAAATGACTCTATTCAATTACTTATTTATATAAATAATTATGTCGTTATATCTAGTTTGTAATAAGGTTTTTACTTATTGTCTACGTAGGTTCTGTAGGCGAACCACGATTCTATACTGAGGGGCAATATTGTGTCTTGGTGGGTGCACTGCAGTACACTTAGACTGTTCTCAGTTTCATGCTATCGAATCATTTATTGCAAGTCATAAAATATACCTATTATATTATTTATACCGTAATCGTAAATGTACCGTTTTATGAGCGGGTTTTTCCGTTTTTATTTAAGAAACGAAGCAAAGCAGCAATGACGCGTCGTAGTAGGATAAAGGTAAGAATACTAGATCATTTACTTGATGTTTTATGGCCAGATTTATTAAATCTCTCGATTATTTTTCCTATATTTTTTTAAGATTTTGTCATAGTACTAGGGAAAACAATCGAAAGATTTTAATTCAAAAGGTTATTTAATTTCAATGTGTGTCTACTTATATGCAAGGCACTCGATAATCCGGTTCCAACTTCCAATGTTATTGCTTATTTCTAAATATTATTTCATCAATTCTGCAAATTTATTTATTGTATTATTTTAGCATAATAAATTACATGCTTTATTTGCTAGGACTTTTTAATTCGAAAAACAAAAATGTTTTTACCCACTTAATTATTCGTTTTGTTGCAACGTAAAATATATTCTCTCTTTTACAGATTGGCTGCATTGATATTTAAAAAAATGAATTTAATACATAAATTAAGTAATATAGGCACAATTTGTTATTTATTTAAATGAGTAGAATATAGATAGAATATATGTAGAATATTTTTAGAATATTGTTACTTAGGTAAATAAAGTATAAAGCCATATAGTTAAGAAAATATAAAATTTGATAAAATTTTCTAGAAATAATAGTTTTAGAAGCGTGAACATGTATTTATTAGTTAGTTACTATCAATGCAATAATGGTGTGCTCACATGCCCGCAATGCTCGCCGACCTTCTCAAAGAAGATTGGCTACTGCAGTCATATGAGAGAACATCAGTGACAACTATCCACACGGAGTTGAAGTAGTCGCTGTGACCGAAATCGGTCTGGAGGTCATCATCATCGTCATCACTATCAATGCGATATCAAAGAAGGTGAGTGACCATACGTCGTCACCTTATTCAATAAATAGAAAAACAGTTACGGATATGACGTAATCAGATTGCGTAGCGGGTCTGTGATAGCGGAGCAGTGGACACTGACTGCTGCACACTGCGTCTATGACGAGATAACTCCAGAAATGCTTGTTTGGTACGGAATTTTGTCGATTTTACCATTCGATACAAAATTGAAAATATGTATACATATCGTAACGTTTTATAATTTATAGTAAGGATTGTAAAACCTATAATAACAATAACTTGTACCATTACAACAAGATCAATTTTAAAGACCCGTGGAAGGTTATCAGCCGTCGACCACACGACGATGATAGGGCTGCCGGTGACTTACGTGGTTGATGGCTATACTAACAAACCAGGAGGTGACCAGCTGAGACCGCTGCGGGTTGGTGAAGCTGCTATCTCTACATGTGATACTTCAAGGAAGAAAAATGGTACAGATCATCGGCGCGTTGTCCTTTGGAACTGATAACAATATAGCGGTGGGTGAATAGTGCGCCAGCTAGTCTGTATATAGGATGGCAATAATATTGCGTAATGCACTCGGAAGAATACTTTTTTATATCGGAACTAGTTGTCGTGCGTGGTAGATAGGCGGAAACTGCTGAAGCTAGCCCCTGATGATTTTCAGTGAATATGTGTCATTTGTCACTAGGCATGCTTGGCCAATAAGCAAAATTACACAAAGCCATTGCAAGACTGCTGAAATGACTACTAGGATTAAGTTAGTTACATGATTATCTTGAATAAAATAAACCAGTTTAAAAATCAAATTGTTTTTTTACTACCTCGTTACTCAAGTGGTTGTAAGCGCGATTGCGTTGTTGTCATAAAAACTACCTATATAAAAAAAAAACCCCCGACTTACCGACCGTAATTTGCCGCTTTGTGGTGGCGGCCATCTTAGATTTGAAATTTATCATAGTGTATAGTATTCTACTAGTTAAGCCCTTTCATATACCCATGTTGAGGGAGTTGTAAAAAAATATGTAATCCGCTATTTCGTGGCGGCGGCCATCTTGGACCAATTTTCATTAAACATAATAATTAATTTACTATAATCACTAATATAGTTTATAAGAAAATGTGCTAACAATATATGGATCAATTTATCTGAATTAAAATGATTATTATTATTATTATAGCTAAGAACACTCCCGACTAGTTCACCTTTCAAATAAAAAACAACAAAATCAAAATCAATTTATGTGTTCGGGACTACGATGTCACACACACACACACACACACAGACACGTCAAACTTAAAACACCCCGCCGTTTTTGCGTCGGGGGTTAAAAATGATGAGAAGGATGAAAACAGTTTCTTTTATTTAGCCAGTATTGTCCCAATCCAGAGCAAAGGCCTTCTCTATTTATTCCACTTAACTCTTTGCTGTGTCCAGTTCTCAAGGAAGACAATATCCAGGTCATCTCATTTCCTCCGTGTTCTGCTATGTTTCTAGTACCATTGTCTTTGGGCTCTCGTTCTGTACAATTATAGAAGCTCACGCTTCATCGCCGCATGCGCCAGAAATGGCCTGCCCAGCTCCATTTAAGTTTTGCAGCCTTTTAAACCACATCGGTAATTTGGGTTTTGGAGCGTCAGGACAGAATTCCGAACATAAATTGTTAACTTTCTATTTGTTTTTTAAAGTATTATCCATGCAAAAACTACCAGCTGTTTGAATGAAGGAAAATTTCTACTGGCGGGCAGGACTGAAACCTCTAAGCCACCACGAGTTCTACTCACTAAGTCGGAATCTTCCTTCACATTTTTTTTATGCAACTAAGGTGGCAAACTAGCATACGGCCCGCCTGATGGTAAGCGGTTACCATAGCCTATGGACGCTTGCAACACCAGGGGTATCACTCGCGCGTTGCCGACCCAAAAAACCTCTAAGAGGTTTATGGAGCATTCACTGCGCCGACAGTTTGACGGAATATTCCTTTAGCTGCCCGCGCAGCGCATCTTTAGAAGGAGTTCTGGGAACCTTACTCACTGCAGGAATACAACACACAATAAAGTGTGTTATTATTTGGCTGCAGTTTTCTGTAAGGTGGAGGTACTGCCCCAGATGGGCTGCTCCAGATTTGAGCAATAAATGGCTGTGTTCAATACATTCTAAATTTACGTGTCAAAGTGACGTAAGCGACATTTATTGGAAAGCAAATTTAATGCTTACTGACACGACTCACTTTAATAGTTCGATGTCGTACGAAGCCACCTTACCTATATACTATCTTTTTGTATTTTTTATTATTTTGAGGACCTCCCGGGATAAACCGATTTTGATTTTGGGATTTCCGGGAATGTTCTTAGCTATGTTTTATGAAAATCGGTTCAAGATGGCCGCCGGCATATAATAAAGAAATAAAATAAAATAAAAATCCTTATATTTCTTGCAAGCAGTGTTTACATCAATCTTAAACTAATTATTGTAATTATACAGGGTGTTTGGCGCATGGACCGACACAATTTTTTGGGAGATAGGGCGGGTCATTTGCTAGGTTTCAGCCCTAGAAGCTAAGTCCTAAGTGTCAGGGTCATTGGGATATGATTTTTTAAGTTTTCTTTGGTAGTCAGTTAGTCACCCAAAATTTCACCTCAAGGTCATCATAACTTTTTGTTTTTAGGTGTAGCAACACCAAAGAAGTGTTATATTACTCATAAATGTGTATTTATTCGATGTGAATCATGACTTCATAACATTGATTTCTATAAAATGACTTCCGAGCTCCCAAAGTCCATGGCACTTAGGAGTTAACTTCTTGGGCTGAAACCTAGCAAATGACCCGCCCTATCTCTCAAAAAATTGTGTCGGTCCATGCGCCAAACACCCTGTATAATGATTTTTTCTTCTAATGTTGTTTTTTTTTTATACTGCAAGACCCCTCTACAGGTGAAGGCCTCCTCCAAAGATATTTCGACCTCTCTTGACTGGGCTGTTTGTACCCAGTTTGTTCCAGCTATCTTTTTTATTTCGTCTTCCCATCTAGCCGCGTAGGGTCTCCCCGTCTTTCGTTTTCCTTGTGGGCCTATCCATACCGTTCCCTTTTTCGTCCACCTCTGATCTTGTAGGCGCGCTACATGCCCGGCCTATTTCCATTTCAATGCTAGAGCTTGTTGTTGTTGATGTTGCTAGCCCATCCCTAGATTTCGTTATCTCTCTGATTTTTGTATGTCTTATCTTTTGACTCTTTTTTACATTTAGCAAACTGCGCTCAATACCTCGTTGGCACGTTACTAACTTGCTTCTTATTTTGTTATCATATTTTCATGTTTAGCATGCATAATATAATAGGCAAAGCAAAAGGCAAGTGTTCAGTAGTTTTGTTTTAATATTACTACTGTACTTTTAAATATCACTTTTAAACTCCAATATTTGATCCATGTAAGCTGTGTTCTGTTGTTGCTGTTATCTTCTGTTTGGAACAGCACCAAACAGGAGATAACAGCAGACAGAGTGCCTCTTAAATACACAGAACAATACGTATATCTTGGTAAGCAAATAGGCTTCGACCGAACAAATAACGACTTAGAAGTAGAACGCAGAACACAGCTTACATGGATCAAATATTGGAGTTTAAAAGAAACAATAGTAATATTAAAACAAAACTACTGAACACTTGCCTTTTGCTATGCCTACGTCATTAGCTTTGTTTTAGATAGATTCATTTCTAGACCTACACTCTTAAGTACTTACTTGGTTCAGCGAAACAATCATAATTTGTAATTCTAAAGCTGACTCAGATAGCAGTACTAAATCATCTGCAAACCGTAAATGGCTTAAATACTCGTTATTTATCTTAATGCCATATCTCGTCCAGTCGAGTTGGCTAATTGTTGATTCCAGTAAAGCTATAAACAGCTTTGGAGACACTGGGTCTCCCTGTCTCACCCCTCTTTTTACGGGAAACCATGCTCTACTGGTTGGCTTGTTCCAGTGTCCTGCTAATTCTTTGATTTATTATTAAGGAAAATAACTTGTAAATACATGGTAACAAACTTATTGGCCTATAATTGTTGATGTCGTTTAGATCTCCTTTTTTGTAGATAAGTATTACGTCGGATTCTAACAATTGAGTGGGTGTCTCTCCAGTTTCTAAAATGTAGTTGAACAGATTTGTCAAAGGTAAGGCCAATGTTTTGGAGCCAATTATTAATGCTTCGTTCATAATGTTGTCTGAACCTGGGCTTTTATCTGTTTTTAGTCTTAACAATGAGAGACTCTTGAGACTTCATTTTCTTCAATATAAGTTATCTCGTTCGTGTTGCTTGTCTCGAAAGTACCTTGGTTCCCGATGCTGTAGTTGTAATTTGTCCGCGTTCTTACACAGTGTAGGTTCTTGTAAAAATCTGTAGCTATCGAAATTACATCGCTGCGGTTGTGTGATTTTATACCGTAACTACGTCCATCGATCCAGAATTTGTTTGTCCTCATTTCTTTAAAAGCTTTTTAGCGCCTCCTGTTTGGTTCAGATGTTTGTTAATAGTGTTAGATCTGTGGTTAGCATATAATACATTTACTTGTTAGCTTGTAGAGGGCAGAGAGTTCGTTTTTCATTCCACGGGTTTTGTTATTTATATTTTGAAGTTCTTGTCTTCTTTTCAGCAACCCTGAAGTACGTTGTGACAAATGTTGTGTCAAATGTCGATGTTTTACAGGGTTTCTGCGCCACGCGAGCGGTCAGCAGGCTTTTGGAAATGACTTCAATTAGGTTGTTGTAGTTCTTTTGTAAGTCTGCGTTTTCTTGCCAGTTCAATAAGCCTTGAGATTGGTATGAGATGAGACATTCTTTGTATTTATTTGGATATTTCTTCTTCTTTTTAATGATGCGTTTTGATTTTTATATTGACTTCTACTTTTCTTTGAGTGTATTAGTGTTACTGTGGCTCTTACGGATCTATGGTCGGAAGAAAATATAACTAAGTTTTTCTATATTTTGAAATATATTGTGGTCTGTTAGATAAAATGAAATCGATTTCATTTTTCATCTGGGGATATCCAGGTCCACCTGTTTTTAATTTTTTTCTTGAATAAAGTATTTAAATTGCTAATTTGTTTTCCAGAGCAAAATCTATTTGCCCTCTTTTATTTCTCGCTCCATATCCGTTCAGTTTCGTGATAAGATATTCTTCTTATCTTGGCTGTTTTGGCGTTTAGGTCTCCCATCAGAATGTACAATTTGTGTGCTGCAATTATTGCCGTGTTAACTGTGTTGTAGAAAAAATCAATTTCTTCCTCGGTTGCTTTTTCTGTAGGTGCATAGACCTGTATGACAGAAGATACAGTTCGCGTATTGTTCAAATTTATTTCCAGTGCGTGTTATTTCACACAAACCAATTACATCATATTTCACATCCTTTAGTGCATCATTTAATTCGAGTAGTCGTTCGTAAGATGATAATGATCTGACGTTGTAAGTCATTTTATATAACTTGTTTGTAGGGTGTGTAGGGTTATTTTGTAATTTTTTTGGAGGGTTTTGGTCGTTACCTTCCACGGTGACCAGCCAGATTGGAATATGTGTTTCGGTCGTTTGAGTTCTTATTTTCATATTTTCCACGTGAGAGGAGGGGATTAGTTGCTACATTTTGTTTTCCAGGTTTTGTGCTGCCGCCGCCGTGTTGTTTGAATTTTTTGTACTAAAAAAGTTCAATATTCCTGGTTTTACTGGCCCCTCAGATATACTATACAGTTTTATTCTTTTTATTGGCCTGCATTTTGTTTTCCTCGCTGGGGATATTTTCTGGAGATTTCGAAAGCATTTTTTTGTTGGTGGTGGATGAATTTTTCTTAAGAATTGTTATCTTGTCGTATTTAATAATTACCGAGTTCCCTTTCTCTTTTTCAATTCTAACTTGTTCTTGTAGTTCTATCATTTTCTTTAAGACGTAGTCTGGGTAATCGTCTGTAATATAGTACACAGTATGTCTATTTTTATACCAAGTGTTACCATAGGCATGATGACTGATTTTCAAAAACTGTCCTATGATGTTCCAAATTTTCTAATATTTGAGAAAAAACATATCTTTTCGACAGAAAAAGAAAATATTTACAGGAAAAATGCATTTTTTTTATTGTAATATTAAATTTAATATTCGCTCCAAAACGGCCGCCGGTGTCATGGCGTCGTTTGTGACGTCACTTAAATGTAAATAGACCGCAAGCCGTGATCACTACCTAGGAAGCGAAAGCAGCAAATCAGTTATTTAAGTTATTTTGTGTGTTAAATATGAATAATAAAGTTTATAAGTGGTGTGCAACCCCTCAGTGCGTTTATACGTCAATAAAAACTTCTAACAAACTATTTGTTTACGTTTCACGCAACAAAAAAAAATTTGAGTTAGAGTTATAGAGATGTACTAATGTTCGCCCGTAGTTTGTCGGTATGTTTAGGTCCCATGTAATAGGGGGCGGGCCTATCACCCAGGCACACATTCAGACTCCGAGCTGCTAACGTGCATTTCACAGAAAAACCTAACAACACTATTTGCTCTAGCCGGGAATCGAACCCAGTACCTCTTACGTACCAGTCGTGCTTCGGACTACTAGACCAACGAGGCAGTCAGCATGTCAATATTGGGTAAATCGATTTACTTTACCGTATCGTTACGCAAGAGAAAATTGTGTTGTTAGTAGTGTACCTAGCTGTTAACAAATCTTTATTGCTATAATATTAAAATGATTGAATGGCTACTAATAAATTTACATCACATAAAAAAAATCGTACATTTCATTTATTCAAATAATATTTGAACTCACTTAGTCACTCGATGCTCGGAGTATAAAATGTTTCGTATTATAACCACTCTCATTTTGTTAATTTCAAGCGGCGCTACAGTGAGAAGAAAACCATTGAGGTCAAATTTTAGAGTTCACTATGGTCGCGATATTAAACCAGGAGAATATCCATACGCGGTGATATTAATGGTAATGTTAGAAAATGAATATGATGAGGTTAAAGCATACAGATTGTGTACCGCGTCTGTGATAACGGAGGAGTGGACTCTGACTGCCGCACATTGCGTTCCTAATGTAGTAATTCGACGTCTAACAATATATGTTTGGTACGACAACTTTACAGTTTCTCCCTTACAGACAAAATTGTATTCCAAAGTACAGAAAATATTTATTCATCCATCTTATACGCAAAATAACAACAAAGTCTTTGCTTATCTCAATAATGATATAAGCTTATTGCGCACGCAAAGAATTAACATAAAAAAATATGGAAGTTTATCAGCCGTCGACCACACCACAATGTTAGGGCTGCCGGTGACGTACGTGGGTGGTGGCGGCACGAAGAAATCAGGAGATGATAATATGAGACCACTACAAGTTGGTGAAGCGATTATCTCTAAATGTGATTCTTCAATGAAGGAGCAAAGTAAATACATAGTATGCCTTAGCCCGAAATGTTCTAATAATTTGGAACGGCCTTGGTATGGGGACTCCGGTGGTCCTATGGTATATGATGGTAAGATCATGGGCGTGTGTTCATTCGGAATTGATGGTGACATAGTGTTAGATGCATATACGCCTACTAGTCCGTATTTAGATTGGTTGCATAGCATAGTGCACTCGGAAGAGTAATTTTTGGTTGATGGTTTTGGCAGCGGAAGCGGCGACCAGCGATGAGCGAAGACCAGTCTCTTAGTCTGATGTTTAAAAATATATGGTCTGTTAATTTGATGGTTAATATGATGTCAATCCTGACAAATACCATGTTGTGGCTTGGCCCGTGCAATAGACACAGACTCTTTCAAACAGGAACTCGAAAATATTTACTGCATCGCCAAGAGATTATCAGCTGTAATTATGATAGTGCCCACACATATAAATAAGAAAACGTTAAATGTGAAAAAAGTAAAACGTTACTTAATCCTGTACAAGTATAGAAAAATAAAGGAAATGCAAAATGATACATTTATTTGAGACAGATAAGTAATAATTTCAAATCCATAGTTCATCCTATAAAGACAGAATATTTTTTTAAAACCCGACAAGTGTGAGTGACTCGAACGCAAGTCACGACGATTCGAGTCTGGAAGATCCTTGGCAACTTTTTAGGTGTTTTCATTTTCCCCCTAAATTATTTCAAACTTTTTATATCCTACCTGTCATTCTGATAAGCTGTACTGTAATGTTAAAACAATGTTAAGAACAGAAATACTGTAATGTTAAGAACAGAAATACAACGCCGTGTGCCTCTCTGAAACCTGGATAACGGAACAGCAACGCCCTTACATACAAATCTCCGGTTATGAGATCGCCACAGCCTACTGCCGACATCAACGTAAAGGAGGCGGTGTCGCAATCCTACTACCCACAGGAACCCAATTCACAGAAAAACCTGAATTTAATTATTTGTCTGTAGAATACGTAATTGAATGCTGCGCAATAGAACTGAAGCCTAATATTCTACTTATTAATGTGTATCGGGCAGATCGTAACATAGACTTATTTTTTAAGTACATCGAATTATTACTAGCGAAACTAAAATCGCATCACTTTAAAAAACACATAATCATAGGGGGAGACTTTAATATAAACGAAAATGAAAAATCAAAAAATTACAAAAAACTAATAGCAGCTATGTATGAATACAACTTGCACCAAATAGTTGATAAACCAACTACCCCTACGACCTCCTCATGTATAGACCTTATTTTTACTAATAATAAATATTTCTCAATATTCTGTTGAAGACCAAGGAATATCCGACCATAGATGTCTTAGCTACAGTTTTTCCAACTACTCCCAGACCCAAAAGCCGATCTATAAATACATACGCCCAATAAACAACCCAAAGCACATAATGCAACTCAAACTTGAACTAAAGAAAATATATTGGGTAAATATTTAGGATATTTACCCAATATATTTTCTTTAGTTTTCTGTGAATTGGGTTCCTGTGGGTAGTAGGATTGCGACACCGCCTCCTTTACGTTGATGTCGGCAGTAGGCTGTGGCGATCTCATAACCGAACCAAATAATTATGTAAATACGAACTATAATATATTCGATGACACATTAAATGATCTCATAATTACAACAATACATATAAAACGAGTTAAAATAACAGATAACAGAAACAACAACAAATGGATAACGAACGGTATAAAAATCTCCACTAAACATAAAAGACTATTGAAAATATTATAATAAATATAAATCAAAAAGCCTACCTTTAAAAATCACTACAAACGATTCTCTAAAATATTAAAACAATGCATTAAAACATTAAAGAAATACAACTTTTCACGAGATATGGAGAAATCAAAAAATAAAATCAAAAAAATGTGGGATATCATAAAAAATTTCACACAAAAACGGAGCAAAAACAATATAAAAAACCTACAGCTAGACATAAATAACTCCTTGATACAATGTCCTTATGACGTCGCCGACACCTTCAACAATTACTTTGCATCAGTAGGAAAACCGTTAACGCAAAGCATAAACAGCGCTCATACAATTAGTAGCAGCCATACAGTCATCTCTCCCGCCGTAAACTCTATGTTTCTTGCTCCAGTTACAGACATCGAAATAAACAACATAATCACAAACATACCTAGCAAACACAGCTGTGACATTGACGGGATACCCCCACCTTAGTAAAAACCTGTGCAAATGAACGAATTATACATTTAACATTTTTAATTAACCAATCGATTTCAGAAAAAACATTCCCATCCCGACTAAAAACTGCAATCATTAAACCTATACTAAAGAAAGGCGGCAAATCAAAAGACCCTAGTCAGTACAGACCTATAGCTGTTCTCCCAGCATTCTCAAAAATCAAAAAGCAATGGCGGACCGTATGTGTAAATTCTTAGAAAAATTTAACATCCTCAATACACACCAATTTGGCTTCCGGAAAAATCGATCCACTACCCTAGCGGTGTATCACTATACCCAAGAAATTCTCACTTATATCAGAGATAAAAACTTTGCAATCGGCCTTCTGCTGGATATGACCAAAGCCTATGATAAAGTGTCTCATGAAATCTTACTCACAAAATTAGAAGGGGTAGGCATCAGAGGGGATGCGCTGGAGTGGATGAAGTCTTACCTCACGGATAGGCAACAGTGTGTACAGGTCGAACATTTAGATAGCAACACTCGAGAAATCCAAAGTGTCCGATCTAACACCATCATCACAAACTGGTCCATACCACAGGGAAGTGTCATAGGTTGTATTCTCTTCCTCGTTTACATTAACGACCTCCCTAAAATATGTAACCAACTATGTGTAATGTTCGCCGATGATATTTCAATCCTCTTTAAACCCCCGAAGACCATAGATTACAACGTCTTAATAGACACCTACAATACAGTAAAACTCTGGCTACATAACCATAATCTAGAAGTAAATAATAAGAAAACAAAAATAATACAATTTAAACCTTATCAAAACAAAGTATAAATTTAAACCCAATAACACAAAACATCAACATTGATGAAGTAGATTATTTTACATTATTAGGAGTAACCTTAGACACACACCTCAATTGGAAAAAACATGTTGAAAAAATTTATAATAAAATATCACAATTCCTATATGGTCTAAATGTACTCAAAACTAACACTGATATAAAATGTGCCCTCTCCGTATACTACGCTTATGCATACGCTTGGCTGCGTTATGGGATTATCCTTTGGGGGCATAGTACAAATATCCATGATCTATTTATTGCCCAAAAGAAATGCTTGCGCATTATATATAACATCCGACCGCGAGAAAGCTGTAAACCCTTCTTCATTAAAGAAAAAATCTTAACCCTACCATCTATATACATACTCGAAATAGCTATATTTGTAAAGAAAAATATTAGTGAGTTCAATTTTGTAAGTAACAAACGCCGCAATAATAAACTAGCATTACCAATACCTAGAATAGAAATGTATAGAAATAGCCCGCATTATAGATGTATCCTTTACAATAAATTACCTGATTATATAAAGAATAGTGAAACACTGAATATATTCAAAGCGAAACTAAAGCTACTACTGTTAGAGAGATGTTATTACACTATTAAAGATTTTATGGAAGAGAAGTTTTTGTCCTAACAGATATAAAAAGTTATACCTGCATAAAGTTTTATGTATCCTGTTTTAAATATTTAACAATAATTATAAAAGTATTTAGTATTTACTCATTTATGTATAAACTTAACAGTGCAAACCAAAGATGTATAAATACTATTATGGAATGCTTTGCAACACCCTTACAGGGTCTATATATGTTTAAGTTAACTCTATATGTCCTGTAAACTACATAGTACAATAAATAAATAAAAAAAGTAATGTCAAAAGTATAAAAAGCTACATTGTTTTTTTTTGTGATTGTCATTAATCCCTAATGGAGAAAGAAGAATACCATTCACTGTTTTAAAATTTTTCAAGTTACTTAGTCCTGTATAACAATATCTTGTATCATAGCATACTTAATGCTGTTGTTGCCCGTTGTTTCTTTTCGTCTCCTACCCCGCGCTAATTCATGAACAACTTGAAGACTAATGGAACTAATGCATCCCCTGCGTGTTACAACATAACATAACGTACTATTCTATTCTATTCTGAGCTTCCATCATGCCTGCCTTCCCCGAAGGGTGTAGGTCCCAAGAAATAGGGGGCGACCTATTGCCATCACCCAAGCACACATCCAGACTCCGAGCTGCTACCGGAATATCACAGACATACCCAGCAATACTTTGCTCTATCCGGGAATCGAACCCAGGATCTCTTACGTAGCAGTCGGGCTTCGGACTACCAGACCAACGAGGCAGTCGGCGTGTCAATATTGTGTAAATACAATTACTTTTATCGTATCGTTACGCAAGAGAAAATTGTGTTGTTAGTAGTGTACCTAGCTGTTAACAAATCTTTATTGCTATAATATTATTATTATTAAATGGTTTAAATTTACATCACATAAAAAAAATTGTACATTTCATTTATTAGTCTCTCGATGCTCGGAGTATACAATGTTTCGTATTATAACCACTCTCTTTTTGTTAATTTCAAGCGGCGCTACAGTGAGAAGAAAACCATTGAGGTCAAATTTTAGAGTTCACTATGGTCGCGATATTAAACCAGGAGAATATCCATACGCGGTGTTATTAATGGTAATGTTAGAAAATGAATATGATGAGGTTGAAACATACAGATTCTGTAGCGCGTCTATGATTGCGGAGGAGTGGACACTGACTGCCGCTCATTGCATCTATGATAGAGTAAATCAACCTAACTATGTTTGGTACGACAACTTTACAGTTTCTCCCTTAGTGACAAAATTGTATTCCAAAGTACAGAAAATATTTATTCATCCATCATTTAAAAAATATGAATTTGATATTGAATCAGACGTAAACTATAATCGTACTGATAATGACATAAGCTTATTGCGTACGGAAAGAATTAACGTCAAAAGTTATGGAAGTTTATCAGCCATTGACCACACGACGATGTTAGGGCTGCCGGTGACGTACGTGGGTGGTGGCGACACTAACAAACCTGGAGATGACGAGCTGAGACCACTACAAGTTGGTGAAGCGATTATCTCTAAATGTGATTCTTCAATGAAGGAGCAAAGTAAATACATAGTATGCCTTAGCCCGAAATGTTCTAAGAATTTGGAACGGCCTTGGTATGGGGACTCCGGTGGTCCTATGGTATATGATGGTAAGATCATGGGCGTGTGTTCATTCGGAATTGATGGTGACATAGTGTTTGAAGCATATACGCCTACTAGTCCGTATTTAGATTGGTTGCATAGCATAGTGCACTCGGAAGAATAATTTTTGGTTGATGCTTTTGGCAGCGGAAGCGGCGACCAGCGATGAGCGAAGACCAGTCTCTTAGTCTGATGTTTAAAAATATATGGTCTGTTAATTTAATGGTTAATATTACGTCAATCCTGACAGATACCATGGTGTGGCTTGGCCCGTGCAATAGACAAAGACTCTTTCAAACAGGAACTCGAAAATGTTTACTGCATCGCCAAGAGAACATCAGCTGTAATTATGATAGTGCCCACACATATAAATAACAAAACGTTAAATGTAAAAAAAATAAAAAAAGTTACTTAATACTGTACAAGTATAGAAAAATAAAGGAAATGCTCAATGATACATTTATTTCAGACAGATAAGTAATCATTTTAAATCCATACTTTATCCTATAAAGACAGAATACATTTCTAAAACCCGACAAGTGTGAGTGACTCGAGCACAAGTCACGACGATTCGAGTCTGGAAGATCTTTGGCAACTTTTTAGGTGTTTTTATTTTCCCCTAAATTATTTCAAACTTTTTATATCCTACCTGTCATTCTGATAAGCTGTACTGTAAAGTTAAACAAGTAATATCAGAAGTATACAATTCTCCATTACGGATTAATGACAATCACAAAAAAAGCAATGCATTGCTTTTTTTGTGATTGTCATTAATCCCTAGTGGAGAAAGAAGAATACCATTCACTGTTTTTAAATTTTTCAAGTTACTTAGTCCTGTATAACAATATCTTGTATCATAGCATACTTAATGCTGTTGTTGCCCGTTGTTTCTTTTCGTCTCCTACCCCGCGCTAATTCATGAACAACTTGAAGACTAATGGAACTAATGCATTCCATGAAATAGGGGGCGACCTATTGCCATCACCCAGGCACACATCCAGACTCCGAACTGCTACCGGGAATATCACAGACATACCCAGCAATACTTTGCTCTATCCGGGAATCGAACCCAGGACCTCTTACGTAGCAGTCGGGCTTCGGAGTACCAGACCAACGAGGCAGTCGGCGTGTCAATATTGTGTAAATACAATTACTTTTATCGTATCGTTACGCAAGAGAAAATTGTGTTGTTAGTAGTGTACCTAGCTGTTAACAAATCTTTATTGCTATAATAATAAAATGATTGAATAGTTACTATAATTCACATCTAGAGATGGGCAGGCCGGTAAAAATGGGTAGGAAATACAAAAATACCCAGTTTTACCGGGTATTTTTTTTAAATACCGGGTAAAAATTAAGTTAGATGGTAATTTCATTTGATTGATAATAAATAACATCGAATTCGACTAGCTCGCGGGGCTCGCGGTGGCTTAGTGGTCAAAGCGTCTGGTGTACCGAACCAGAAGACGCAGGTTCGAATCCTGCCCGCCAGCCGATTTTTTCCTTCATCAAAAATAACTTATAAATAACATGTTAGCGTATGTTTTCAAATGTTTGTACTAGTATTTAACCAATAATATTTTGATAAAAAACAAACCACAATGACAATAAAAATAACAGCGCACATGAACTTTTTTATTATGTCATCACTGGTAAAGGCGGAAACCCACCCAGTGCACGAATTTACACAGGATGCATGGCGTTGAGCTATGTGGGCGCCGTATCCGAGCAAACCACGCGTGTATCATGATGTCAATTCCTGCGTAGCGTGTCCGTGGGTTGCAGTTACAGCTCCATACGTTTCCTTGCAAAACTAAGATTGGTGCACATGCGTAGCCTCTCCGTGTTTCCGCCTTTCCACACATTGGTTGAAGACTTTTGTCTTAGGCACTATGGTATTGTTGACGAAAACACGTTGTGAAGTTGCCCGAACGCTGCCCAACCGAGTCGGATTCGATGAGTGACCTCTTTCTCAAAGTTGGACCTACCTTTTTTTATTGGGTGGGAAAATACAAAAAGGTTGAGCAATAAGCCTGGCCTCCCTGTGTCCGTCGATGGTGTGAACGATCCTGTAGGAATTGCTCAAGGAACATTTTAGGATAAATTCACCACTGGATCCCTGCGTGCCTGGGCCTGATGCTGTTGATCATGGTGTACTAGGAACAATATTTACAGCCAAAGACATTTGAAGTGTCTTGAACACGATGTCTAGAGGCAAGTCTCCGGGTCACGATGGTCTCAGCATCGAGCATCTCAGGTTCGCAGGCCCTCATTTACCAAGAGTGTTGGCAATGTTCTTTAATTTTTGTGTGAGTTATTCGTATGTGCCTCATTAAAACGATTGTAGTACCTATAATTAAAAATAAAACGGGTGATATTTCAGACTTAAAGAACTACAGGCCCGTTTCTCTAGCTACAGTGATTTCGAAAGTGCTTGACAGCCTGCTAAACAAACAACTTAATAACTATGTCCAATTGCACGATAATCAGTTTGGATGTCGACACGGACTGTCTACTGAGAGTGCCATCTTGTCTTTAAAGTGGGCTGTCAGGTACTACGCAGATTGTAAAACTGATACGCATGCTTGCTTCCTCGACCTGTCCAGGGCGTTTGATCTGGTCTCATACAGTATTCTCTGGAGGAAGTTGGAGAAAGCTGGAGTTCCTCATGAGCTAATAAGCACTTTCAAATCCTGGTATGGGGGCCAGATCAATCAGGTGAAGTGGGACGGGGCTTTGTCAGAGCCGTACAGGTTGGAGTGTGGGGTGAGGCAGGGGGGGCTAGCTCATCGACGCTCTTCAATCTGTACGTCAATGAGTTAATCGAGGCGCTCAGCAGGGAGCGCGCAGGCTGTTACATCGATGGAGTTTGTGTGAATAACATCAGTTATGCCGACGATATGGCGCTGCTGAGCGCCTCGGTATGCGGTCTTAGGAGGTTGGTGGCCATCTGTGAGGATTATGCGAAGCTTCACGGATTGGTCTACAACGTCACTAAAAGTGAGGTCATGGTCTTTGGTGTTAGTCGATGTCCTGAAAGTATACCACCAATTAGGTTGAATGGAGTACCATTAAAGAGGGTGTATACATTCAAATACTTAGGGCATTTTATTGACTGCCGACCTCAGGGACGATGATGATATAGAAAGGGAACGAAGGGCGCTGTCGGTTAGGGCCAATATGATAGCTCGCAGGTTCGCACGTTGTTCTATAGAAATTAAAAAAACCTTATTTCGTGCATATTGCACTTCCTTTTACACGTGCAGCCTGTGGGTTATGTACACTCAAAAATCGTACAGCGCCCTTCGTATCCAGTATAATAATGCTTTCCGGGTGTTGATGGGGCTGCCTCGTTTCTGTAGTGCATCAGGGATGTTTGCTGAAGCTCGCGTCGATTGTTTTTACACTACGATGTGAAAAAGATGCTCCTCCCTGGTGCGCCGTGTGCGGGCCAGCCCCAACATTATACTGCGATGTATCGCGAGCAGACTGGATTGCTTGTGTGTGAATCGGTGCTGCAAGCTTTCTGCTTCGGTATTGAGCTTGTAGCAGGGATTTACATAATATATTTTGCAGCTCATCTAGGTTAGCTTTTAGTGTAGAAATACTTAACATCGTTATTAAGATATATTGTTACTAACATTTTGAGTCCAAGTTACTTGTAAATAAATTATAAATAAATCAAATAATAAGCGAAAATTTCAATACAAATTGAAAGAAGTTAAGTATATTGGACACATTTTTAGGGCATGAAGATTGATCCAGATAGAATAAAAGCAACACTGAATATTAAAAGTCCTAATAATAAGAAAGAATTTCAGTTTTTTTTAGGTATGATTAATTACTTAAGAAAATTTGTATGTAATCTGGCAGAACTAGCTTCACCATTGCAAACTTTATTAAGAGTAAACGCGGTTCATCTTAGACCACATCTAGGCACACTTACCATCACGTGAGATTTTGGTCAGGCGCTAATCTATTCAAGATAAAAAATAACAATTCAGTATTATTCCTTGTCTAATAAAATGCATTAGATATGTTGTGCATTTTTTAAGATCAAAACTGCCCTTTACAGCCTATCATTAAAATTAATAAAAAAAAAAATATAATATAAAAATATAATATAAAAAAATAAAAATATCAGAGAAATAAAAAGCGGGGGCACCATGGTTGGCGGGCCGTTAGACCTTCCCAAAGACAAGGTCTAAAAAACTGGCGATGTAAAATCAGCGAAATTGAAAAAACAAGACACCGAAATTCGTTGCTTTTTTGTTGCTAATTAGTTGCTAGAAAATTATTTTTTTTGCTTTAACCGATCGCAAAAAATCGGCAATGACGCTAACTTTTCAATAAGATAGCGTGGAAATCACTGGATGTGGGCTGATCGATCAAGCGAATGGAATGGATGGAAGATGGGGATGATCTCCAAAGACATGTTTGATAGCGGTCAGCAGGCGCGGGGTGTACCTGTACTGTGTAGACTATTGCTAAATCATAATTTAATCAATCCATACAGCCTACCCCACATTTGTATCACACATTACATTCTATTGCATTGACTCTCAACACGTTGAGAGAATGAATGAAAGGCGACTAACAAAAGGAAATTATAAAGTGAATGTCAGTGGTAGTGCCGGGGGTTACGTCCTAGAAAGACATGCACTAACCTCGGTGAGGTCGGTGTACATAGTACTCGCAACCGGCGCGTGTGGGGAACGTGGAAAGCAAAAGAAGTATGTAAGGATCATAGCAAGTTGCCTTCAATTGTTTCTGCCTACCCTCATGGAAAAAGGCATGAGTGTATATATGTATGTGTTAAAATTATTATAAGGATTTATGAGTATTACTTTCAGTGGGTAGGTAAGTCATATGGATTGTGTAACAATACAATAAAATATTTTATGCACTTAAGAAATAAAATTTATATTGTTTTGATTAGTTTTCTTTTTCTTTACAACATAATATCTACACTAGTTTCTTCAAGGCAGCCAGTCCATAGAACCATAAGTTGCATGTAAGTAAATAAATAATAATAAATATCCTGGGACATTTTACACAGCACCATCTAGTCCCAAACTAAGCAGAGCTTGTACTATGGGTACTAGACAATGGATATAATACCTATATACTTTTTTTTATAATACATAGGAAACACCCAGACAAACACAAACATTTATATTCATCACATAAATATTTGTGTCTTGTGGGAATCGAACCCACAACCTCGTGATCAGCAGTCCGGTACTCGAACCACTAGACCACAGACGTCTGCGAAGTATAGTTTTCACGTTTTTTTATATATTTTACCTATATATTACGCATTTACGCATGCAATTATTAAAGATTCTGCTTGTTTCCAGCATGTAGGGTTAAGGGCAGAATGAGATATTGTGCGTCGTGTTAAAATAACTAACAGATTCCTTACAATTTCACAGTAACAAGACCAAAGGACACGGTGAGTTCATCTTGCTTGAATTGAATTCATTTATTAGCAAAAAAACTGTAAAAATTGCGGTCGCAAGAAGTACCGTTTAATGCCCAGGTTGGATCCAGGTTGAGGTTCCAGGAGGTTGGGCGATAATATGCGATCGGAGTTTGAATTTGTGCCCGCTCACAGCAATATGACGTAGGATACGTCATATAATGAGACAGAGAACTACGAACTACGAACTACCTGTAAAGTTAGTCGTGTCGGTTGTGAAGCATTCACAATAGATGTCTCTACGTCACCTAGACGTAAATTAGAATGTGAAGGAAGATTTCGACTGGCGAGCGGGGCTCGCGGTAGCACAGCGGTAAAAAGCGTCTGGTGTACCGAAGCAGAAGACGCAGGTTCGAATCCTGCCCGCCAGCCGATTTTTTCTTTCATTATAAAATATTACAATATTATTAGATATTTTATCTTCAGAATAACGCAGTTCAATTTTTGAGATTAATTCAATTCAATAAATAAACAGAAAAACGACCAAGCATGTAAGAACTGACCAGCCTCCAAGCATGACTTGTGTATCGACGTCGTTCGACTCAACCATGTTGCAGGGAATAAAATGAACCAACCAGCAATGCCACCATCAACAGGACATTTAAGAAGGCTTGGCACGGCCGAAACTCATGGAACTTACGTAACTGTTCTCGTGTCTTTATTGTCAATGATATAAACTACTTATATTATTTATATACCTAATGTCATTGTTTATAATATAGTCATGTAGGTACTGATTTCAAACATTTACGTGAATATTAGGCATTGAAATGTCTCAAGCAACAATGTACCACGATACAATAGTATCCATAGTTTTCTTTAAAATTATTCTTATACAATTTGAGACACATTTTATTTTTAAACAAAAATGTTTAGTTACAGCCGCATTAGCAAATGTTACAAACATTTTATTATTACTGTTTGAAATAGAAGTCTGTGCAAAACTATTAGAACTCTTGAGTTCTGAGTGTGATACAGACAACACAATGACAAATGTAAGGCAAGCTATTATTCCGTTTGGTACACGCGTCGAACTAGTTCCGATATCAAAAAAGTATTCTTCCGAGTGCATTACGCAATATTATTGCCATCCTATATACAGACTAGCTGGCGCACTATTCACCCACTGCTATATTGTTATCAGTTCCAAAGGACAACGCGCCGATGATCTGTACCACTTTTCTTCCTTGAAGTATCACATGTAGAGATAGCAGCTTCACCAACCTGCAGCGGGCTCAGCTGGTCATCGCCTGGTTTGTTAGTATAGCCACCACCCACGTACGTCACAGGCAGCCCTATCATCGTCGTGTGGTCGACGGCTGATAACCTTCCACGGGTCCATAGAGTTATCTTGTGGGTAAGCAACAAGCTATCGTCATTGTCGATTCTACGATCCTTTATATAAATTACAGAGCGATACGACATGGACGCATATTTTCAATATTTTAGAATATATTATAATTTTGTAACCAATGGTGAAATCGTGAAAATTCCGTACCAAACAAGCATTTCTGGAGTCATCTCGTCATAGACGCAGTGTGCAGCAGTCAGTGTCCACTGCTCCGCTATCACAGACCCGCGAGACAATCTGATTACGTCATATGTGTAACTGTTCTTCTAGCTATTGAATAAGGCGACTACGTATGGGTACTCGCCTTCTTTAATATCTTTTACAGTCACCACAGTTATCCTTCAAATTATAATTTACATGATGAAGTTTTCAGTACTTCCCTAATACTCGTGTTGAGGTTAGCGAAAATAATAAGTACATGTACACGCTTCTAGTTTTATGTTTAGAAATATTTAAACATTAAGGCTAAAGTAAGTTTATGGCTTTATACTTTTAAGTGTGTAAAAGTATTGTAATAACACCTATACTTATTTAAATAAACAATCAATTGTATATATTACTGTTTCTTTTATTTAAAATATATCAATACGGTCGTTCTGTAAAAGCGAAAACATAGACACATCAAGACAGCCCGATAATATAGACAAGTAAATGATCAAACCTTTATTTTACTTATACCTGTTATCAGAGCGCTCCAGAACTCAGATCGCCGACGTTGGTCAAAAAGCCGCAAGCTTGAAATGGAACTGGGCTGGTCACATCTGCCGCATGTCGGACGAGTTGTGAGCAAAACGTATTACCGAGTGGAGCCCATACAACGTTAGACGACGTCGCGGTAGGCCCAAAAGGAGATGGCGGGACGAGCTAGACCTTTACTGGAAGGATTGGCCGCAGATAGCCCTTATTCGTGACGAGTGGAAGGCGGGTAGGGAGGCCTTTGCCCCCTTTGCCCTGCAGTGGGACGATAACGGCTGATAATGAAATGAATATTAATAATAAACACCTGTTACGTTTAGGCAGTGACATTGTAGTCATCTTGAGACCTCAGTATCGTATTCTCTTTTGCCCGTTTTCTTTTTTCGAGGTAAATAAAAAAATATAGGTAAGTATGAAAAAATATTTATTAAGTGTTCTTTTCCTACCTATACAAAAATGTTATTGGACGGTGTCATCTATTTGCTACAATGACTTTTAAACTGCAGCTTATCTTGTGCATGGCGACAGATTCAGAGGTCCAGCATCTGAATGACCATGGCTTCCGTTAAGAGTTCTGAAAGAGAAATCTTTATAATTATGACAAGTTTTGTACAATAAAGCTTTAGCGACTAAGAGAATATTTGGCCATAAACCCACCCAAGCAAACTGCGGTTCTGCCGCCAAAAGTTCAGGCTAAAGATGATACAAGCCTGGACGGTACACTATTGTTTCGAGTGCATTACATCGTAAATCCAATCTATATATGGATGGATCGGCGTATAGCCAGCTCGAGCTATAACATCGCTTTCAATACCATAAGAACATATACCGATAATCTTGCCGTCGTACATCAGAGGCCCACCGGAGTCACCGTACCAAGGCCGCAACAATCTTTCGGAACACTTCGGTGTAATACAAATAGCAGACTTCGATTTACTTCTCATTTCCACATCACAAGTAATGACAGCTCCTTCGCCATATTGCAATGGCTTGAGAGCGTCATTCGGAGAGTATTTCAAATTCGTATATCCACCACCAACAAACGTCACAGGAAGCCCTATCATCGACGCACTGTCTACAGACAACAGTCTCGCGTAACTTTTCAAATGAATCTTGTGATATACGCGAAATAAACTTATATCGTTGTCGACTATTAGATCCACTCTTCCACCTTCTGTGGTTAAACAACGATATGAAGGGTGTCTGATAATTTGGGACACCTGAGAGAGGAGTTGCGTTGTTATTGGCGATTCCGTGAAGTTGCTGTACCAGACATAGCAAGAATGACATTCGCAGTGGCCAGCGGTCAGTCCCCATTCTTCAGTGATCATAAAGCCCGTGCATATTCGGAACACTTGCATTGACCAAAAGAAGGATAAAATGATGACGAAAGAATACTCATCCGTGGGGATGTCTTGGCCGCCGAGGATTCGAAGCTGTGTTTCCTTGCGTCGAGTGGTGGTATACGTGTGCTTTGCAACAACAATGAATATACAACAAAATATTTCAAACAGTTTTAACATGTTTGCAGGTTAACGAGTTCTCCAGTAAATAGTTATGTAACGTATATTATCATAACATTTTTATACCAAGTGCTTTTTTAAACATATTGTATATTTTTGAATATACTATTAAATATAAATATAAATATAGTAATAAAATGTAACCAGCCCCAATGTATTACATAATGAATTAGAGCTGAATTCAAATATTGGCTTCATAATAATAGCAACTGCAATCCACCGCGGTTTTTCTCGTTGAAAAATTGTAAGTAGTACCTACTTATCTTCTTAGATATTAGACACAAAAAATAAAAAATAAATTACTTAGTAACAAAAAAAATTACCCACGAAAAAATTACTGTAGGTAAAGTGTTTTTTTCTCTCGATAAATAATTTTGAGTCAAACAAATTCAATTTCAATATTTTGTATAGTCTTCGATGATTAATTATTTGTGACCGACTTTAGTGCTTATTATTTTTTGGTTTTCAGTTTCTTTTTTCTTTTTATTTCTTTTAGTTGTCACTCCATTATTTACTTCAAGTTCAAGTTTAAATTGTTTTTATTTCAAATAAGCTTTTGCAAGCATTTATGAAACGTTACCAACATGATTCTGGTTGCACGGTTCCAAAAAGTTGATTTTATGGAGAAGAACCGACAAGAAACTCCATGGACATTCTTTTAAAATAAGAGCTGTTATATTTTTAACTGGTTTATCTAATTTTTCAATCATTTTGGTCTTAACACAATCAATCTATATTTTCCTCGGTCTCTCTCTATCATATTTGCATCACTTATCTAATCACATTCATTTGATCCCTTCTCACCGCTCATGTGTTTATATTCAAGACAAACGATTCCCATCCAACTTTTCTGGCAGTGGCGCCACTTTCAGTCACACTAATTTACTCGTTTCTTATTTTATGTATTCTGGTTACTCCACACATCCACATTAGACACACACATAATTAATAAACAAAAGTGGCTGTGATTTTGTCCCGAGCCGTTTTCAACCGACTTCAAAAAAGGAGGAGGTTCTCAATTCGACTGTATTTTTTTACTGTACTTTCGATTGGGTGAACCGATTTTTATGATTCTTTTTATATTTGAAAACTAGTGCTTCCAGATTGGTTCCACAATTTTTTTATAGAAATCCTGTGAGCGGTTTTAAAAAATCGACGAAAGTAAAAAAAAAAAAAATTGTAAAAACGTACCTAGATGTTATTTTGGTTTTCTCAGAAACCTCGCTGTTAGTGCCGGTCAGTGCGTTTAGTTGGCCTCCCCATATAATATAATATGTACAAATCAAAATAGGTACATCTATATTCCACTAAAACTCTCAAAATAAATTATTTTTAAACAAAAAACAAACCGCCTCCAAAAACACCTAGGAAAAAGCAAAAATAACATGTACATATTTACATTATGATTTCTAACTAATTTGGAGACGGTGCCAAACTATTAATTTAATATGACTTTCGTTGATGTCTGTTTGGCACCACCTCCAAATGCCTCCAAAAAAAAGTTCATAATGAAAATGTTCACTATGCCATGCAGGACCTTTAAAAATTAAAAAATCCAATATTTGTGGTCAAACATGTTCAAACAAAATATTAAATTCGATTGGTGCTGCACACTAAGCCTCCAATCCACAAATTACATGATATACACGTATTTCTTTACGTGTCATAATCCAGTATTTCTATTTAGATAACCTACAATAAATCATGTCCTTTGTTTAGGTGAGGTTAGCGACACAGAGACAGATCCTAAAGGCAAATATTGATTGACGCCTAACCGGGACGCCACACTTGTTACTAAACGTAAAAAAAAACAAATTAATTACTTCAAATACTGTCAGACACTATTACATCGACAAACGAACAAACAAAACAATTAATAATATAAAATAATCAACTATGGATCTGATTTTAATTTTAAAATGAAATAAAAAATACTTTAAATTAATTACGGATTGATTTTAATGTATTTTCACTGGTTCACTAAACTTTAACGAAACATGAAATCATACCAAGTCCATACCGAATATCGATTGACATCATACATACCTGCGCTACGCTAGGTATGTATGTTTAGTCTTTATGTTTCTAGTGCTTATACACCCTAACATGTCAATTTGGTCCGCTCTCGGCCAGATTGACACGTAGAGTGTGCTCTGTGGGAGGATTCGAGCTAGGTCATTAAGCGGAGGAGAATTTTAACACCGCGATTCAGAAATTATTACTGAGTGTAGTATTGCCATCTATAGCAGTTATCAGCAACTAAGGGGTGAAAGGGGTGAATCTTGAAAGTACAGCCTGAATGTTTGTGTGCCGTGTTTACTTTTATTGTGGATAGATGGCGCTGAGTGTAGCGTATTACTAAATTGTCGTACCTAAAATGAATCTTTTATTGAATTTATTTATTAGGTTTTTTACGCTTTCTTTCAATATACATTTTTTATTTTAAAGTTCTACTGCTGTTTGCATTATAGTTTCTATATTTTATTGTTTTAACAATATTAATTTTAAATACGTAATGTTTTATGTGGTATTTTTCATGTTACTTTTAGGCATCTGTTAACTGGAGGTAGCTTGTTAACATAAAATAGTAGTAAATGCTTAGTTATTTTCTAGTATGAAGCACAATTATTATTCTTCAAAAGGTGACCTTGGTCTCGCCTTAAAATATTATATGGTAGATTATTATTATTTAGTACCTAATGCTCATATTTAGCTGTGACTAGAGTCAATCGTATTTGTGAAAGAAAGAAAGAAAAAAATTTATTGACACAGTCCCAAAGCACACAAATATAGAAATAGTAGGTATAGCAAAAATATTCTTGGTTAGGTTTGTATGATAAATCATGTTTATTTCTGAAGTAGTTAATTTAAAGTGATGCTTCCAAATATAATGTTTGCGGATTTCCTCACTAGATGGTGCTGGCGATATCAACATTGATATCACAATATCAAGGTAGAAGTGTACTTTTTGCACATAAATGTGTGCAAAAACTACACTTCTACCTTGATATTGTATGTTACACATACCGATGAACTGTATGCAGTATGTGTAGGCTTATAGGGTGAGCCTATTGCAACTAACAGGATATAGATCGAAATTCAAAACTATTGAGAATTTCAAAAAAAAACAATAACACTTTCCATAACTATTATTTGATACGTCCAGGAGAAAGTGCATAAGCTTTACAAGAAATTAAGCTTCTATTATAAAATATCTATGTCAAGTTTTACCACCTCTGGATAACTGCCGGATAAATAAAAGAATTGAATGAAATAGGTACCTAGGTATATCAAATTATATGCCAAGTAATTAAAAAGGAACCATTACCTAATAAAATTAATATTAAAAAAAGCAATAAATAAATAACCTTCTAAGTTCAACGATTTTTTTTTCTCTTAGGTAGGTGTATATAATTGTGTTTTAAATAAATTACTAAGTTAGTTATTTACATATTTTTTTATGGGAAATGATTAAAAAATACATAAAGATACACTAATATCTTGTAAGCAACATCAATGCAATACATTTTTAGATTATGATGATGAAAAAAGCCCACAATATTAACATACAATGTAGACACTCAATACGATGCGCTAGATAACAAGCCGCACCAACTCAGAAATAAGTTACATGCTTAGAACAAGTTGGTCGTACTTACTCGATTGTTAACGCCGACTAGACTAAGTTTATATTGGGAAACTTAGATACAACTTAGACCTCGGTAAGCGTTAATTTATATAGATGACATTATCAGCAAGCTTACAAACTTGGAGAGGTTAGTTAGAGATGTTCCCTTAAAACAGGCTACCTCCTAACCTTTTTGCCAACTATATTGTGGTCGGCTTCCAGCCTAATTAGATGCGGCTGAATATCAGTATTTTACACGAAGCGACTGCCATCAGACCAAGAATAGACTGGTTGTCAGGCTTTTTGGCCTTCTTACTACCACTAACGATTGTCATAGTTGTCAGAGGTGTTCGTATGACAACTGAGACTATCCTTCGAATATTGGTATTGCCCAGAAATTGGGTTGCGGAGGTCTGATGGCAGTCGCTTCGTGTAAAATACTGATATTCAGCCGCATCTGGTTAAACTGGAAGCCGACCTCAACATGGTTAGGAAAAAGGCTAGGAGGATGATGAATACCTGATATCAAGGCGATTATCGTAATAACTATAACAAAAGAGTAATTACGAAAAATACGCACGGAAATCTAGCATGTGCTGCTGCCGACGCCAAGTTAATATTAAAATAAAAATAAAGCGTAAAGCTGTGGCGGCTGTGTGGAGGGCCTGAGGGGTTTGAGTTCAGTTCCCAGATATTTCTATTACATTTATAGTAGCAGCTCCGAATTTACATTTCGTGCCCCAGAGATGGAAATAGGTTTGCCCCTATTACATGGGTGGGCCCCCCAAACATAGCGGCAAACTGTGTGTGGGTATTAGTACACCTCTGCCTAGCCCTTCGAGGAATATAGGCGTAATAGTATAACTGTAGCTCTTGAGGTAAACTTTTCTTAAAAAAATCCTCTGATCAATCACATAATACGTCGCCCGTAGGCACCGCAGCCAGACTCTAGTTAACGTTGGCGTGACAGGCCGATTGGCACAAGATTAATCGTCCGTTAGCCAGTGGAAGTAACTCACTGCGCACTGGCTGTTATTAATTCTACTTAGTTTAAGAGAATGGTAGAACCAAGCCTTGATTACATGCGCCTGTATTCCCCAAAGGGTTTATAGAGAAGTGTATTAATGTATACTTATAGTTTTTCGGTATATTTAGGTCCCTATCCATTGACAGCGGTGTTCAGCAGTGGACCACTTTTGGCTGACATGACATGATCCATTGAAACAGTAAGTAAATTTATTGTAACTCCACAAAACGGGAGGACTCTGGCTTCTGCAACATAGTATATCTACTAGCGCAGGAGTCAGGAAATTCTTTAATAATGTACCCAGTCCTGGATTTGTCAATGGGTCGTATAGGCTGCGGCCTAGGGGTGCCAGCGTCGTAGGGGCATATTTCAGAGGACGCTCACTCGATTTCAGAGGATAAAGGTCAAACAAACATTGTTTTCTCATGGTTTATTATAAAAAAATATCAACCCATATACTGTCCCACTGCTGGGCACGGGTCTCCTCTCAGTATGAGATGGATTAGGCTGTAGTCCACCATGCTAGCCTAATGCAGGTTGGCAGACTTCACAAGCCGTCGTGAAAATCTCTCAGGCATGCAAGTTTCCTCACGATGTTTTCCTTCACCGTTAAAGCGAGTGATATTTACGCACATGATTTTGAAGTCAGAGGTGCATGCCTTGGATTTGAACTCGAGACCTTTGACTTGGCAGTCCAGTGGTAATCCCCCTAGGCTATCACTGCTTTTCTTTTACTGATACGTTAAATCCCTATAGAAACTGATTCCTATCGAAAATTATCAATTCTATGTACCTACCTATTGTTACTGTATGTACCTATGTTATTTTCTAGATTTGTTATTATTTTATTAGTATTATTATGTAATAGGACACAAATCCAGACCGAGGTGCTGCTGTTAAATTCATAGAAAAACACAATAACATTTTGCTCGAACTGCGAATCTGTTCAACCTTGAACATGGTCACTAGCAACAGCAGTGCAGCATCAGCGACATACTTTCGTTCCGTACACCGACACACCGTCAGCGCTAAGAAGTGACCTACTAGATATTCGCTTCATCGACTCAATACACATACAACACACATGTAAATAGGCATCAATGTGTATTGACCACATAATCTGTATAAAATAAGAATAATAATTGTAATAAAGTAGTCATCAAGTTGGAGCCGAGTTTGATTCATCTTCCGTTACTGTGTTCCCTCACTGTGGCCAAGACACCTTTAGCCGCAAGCAATCCTATGAGTCTGTGGGATTGGCAGTGAAAATCATTTCTGTGTACATTGCACTACGTACACAAACCCTATTCCTACCCAAATTCCGTCTGTTACCATAGGTCTCCTTGTAACAGACTTCCTTCTGGTAAATTGGTATGGTTTGTATGGTAGGTCAGGAACTAAGGTATTTAGGGTATCGCGATAGGGCTAGGTCGAGTCAGTAGAGTCTTAGGTAATTCACGGTACCAGGCTCAATTGGTTTGAACGTAGCCACACTGTGCAGACCAGGACGTAAAAGCCAGAGTCCCGGTGCGTACAGAATCAAACCAGAACCTTCAGCGTAACAGTCGTTCTTTGGATCACCAAACTAAAGCCTAAAAAATTTAAAAAATCTTGTAATAAATCATGTATTTATTTAATTACTACGGATCCACCAATTACAGTAACTAAAAAAAAACTAAATTTATTAATTATTTTTTATCATCATCTTCTTATTATATTAAACAAAGTCGGGTTTGTTAAAACACATATTATGTATATCGAGAACTACTCGACAGATTTTCATGAGCTTTGAGTTTGTTGTCTCCACCACGACTAACAGAATACCTATTAAAACTGGGTTCAATCTTAACGCGAGTGAAGCTGCGGAAAAAACTACTTATTTTAATAAATTCGGCCGCGTCAAAAGTTATACCTAAACCCTAAATAAAATAGGAAAATTCTTATCGTCTCCAAGGAGGAAATTCATCAAGGGAGGGAGCCTCTTATCTCATCTGACGTCTGACCTTAGAGAAGATAATAAGACCTTTTTGAACTCAACATAAATGGGAAAGTACTTGAAAAATTGCGTCGTTTTTTTTGGTAAAAGGATATCTGGGGGCGCGGCAGTGCCCCCGCCAAGTCGAACAAAAAAGCGGCACTACCGTATCATCCTTTTCTTACAGCAGTTCAGGCCATTTTTATCCCCTATAAATTCGTTGTGGATAAAACTAGATAATTATTCTTATAAGATATTCTTTGATTTTGCGTCCAATAGATCAGAATGAATTTGATTAAACATAATGATTAAAAAAGAAAAAATGTTACTGTCTCACTATCTTTTTTTAAAAGAGTGACTATGGAGTTTCTTGCCGGTTCTTCTCCATAAGTCCTACTTTTTTGGAACCGAGCAACTAGTTTGACTGTTCAAAAGTGCCTATTTATATGGTCTATTTGAAATAAAATATTTTGAATTTGAATTTGATAACTTTAAAATTTCTGAAGAGTTTAAAAAGCATACCTATCATAAAACTGGTCAAGTGCGAGTCGGACCTGCAGAAAGGGTTTCGAGTTCCGTACTATTTATAATGGTATTAAAAAGCATTAATAATTATTAATGCTTTAATTATTATAATAATTAATGCTTTTTAATACCATTAAAAATAGTTATTTTTAGTTTTAGTTTATTATTTTTTTGTTAAAACCTATGTAATAATGGTTAACCAGCTAAACGCACTACTGTTAACGACATTATCATCTATGTATATATTTTTTAGATAGGTATGATTTTTTAAAATTGCTCGCCCGATTTCGATAAAATTTATGTGGGACCATCTCTGAAGTTTTGTCTACCAACAAAAATCATCAACATTGGTCCTCAATTGACGCGTATTAACCTAAATATAATAAACACACAATCAACAAGAACTAAGAATCTAGACTAGAAATAAAAACTGAAAATTTCAACTGTCTACCTATTACGGTTCATGAGACGACGCACTGACAGACAGACGGACGGTCGGAGAGACGGACGGACAGCCTAATTGATACCCTTCCGAACCCTAAAAATATGGTACCTTATCATTTTGGCCTTAAATGATGTTAGTATTCACTAAATATCCCTCCTTATGTAACACTTGCAGACCCAGAATACTCAAGTCCGTCAAGTTATGACTTATTACTTGGCGCAGACATATTTTGGGATTTGTTGGGTGAAAAAAGGATTCGCCTAGGTCCAGTAATTGTCCAGTTTTGCACGAAACTAAGTTTGGATATATTGTATCCGGGCCAATTGGGCAACTAAATTCATTACATGTGTCATGTAATTTGTCACAGTTCGACAAAATTCAAGAACTGTCGGCTAGTAATTCGAATACAGTTAATTTGTGTGAGCACGAGCAATACAAGACGTTAGGTTTGAAGTGGTCACGATCACTGGATTCAGTACAATCTCACGAAAACAGTGATGTTGTCGACTATTTTTGAAGTTCTCGACCCACTAGGGCTTCTAAGTATTTTTATTATCGAAGGTAAGATCCTTCTTCAGAAACTCTGGCTGAATAAGTTAGACTGGGATAGTCCATTATTCCAAGAAATACTTAAGCCATAGCTTAAATTTATAAACTAGTTAGCTTGTCTTAATAATATAAGTATTCCACGTCATGTTATTTGCGATAGTCCATTAAACATACAATGTCATGTTTTCTGTGACTCTTTAAAAGACGCATACGGTGCGTGTATATTCGTTAGGTCTACCAATGCAAATGGTCGCGTTTTAGTACGACTGTTGTGCTCAAAAACGCGAGTTGCACCAATTAAAGTTGTAACAATACCGCGTCTCGAACTGTGCGGTGCTAAAGTCACAGCAAAACCAGCTCAACCGATAATCAGAAATTTACCTGAGTAGCGTCTCCAAGCAGGCTATCCATTCCAAACTACTGGCATGGATTACGCAGGTCCTGTTTTAGTACTTAATAAAAGAGGTCGTGGTTGTAAGACTGAGAAGGTTTATGTAGCTATATTTGTTTATTTTACCACAAAATGTGTTCATTTTGAGCTAGTTAGTTCTTTATGCAAGGACCCTTTTCATCAACATTACGTCGTTTCATCGCTAGGCGCTCAAAGCCCTCAACACTTATGTCCGATAATGGGACTCAATTCGTAGGTGCGCGAAATTAACTTTATAAGTTTCTCAACACAAACAACGATTTTTTCGCCAAAAATATGGCTGATGAAGACGTGGATTTTAAATTTATACCAGCATACGCACCACATATGGGCGGTTTATGGGAAGCAGGTGTGAAATCAGTTAAATCTCACTTGCAACGAGTATTAGGTACCGCTCATTTAGTTTTCGAAGATCTTTACACTGTTTTAGTACAGATCTAAGCAATTTTAAACTCGCGTCCCCTGACACCTTTATCGACAGACCCACATGATCTAACGCCGTTGACCCCAGCCGGGCTAACATGCGCAGCGTGAAATAAGTTTCTCGTCGCCGTATCTCTTCCCAAAACGAGATATTGCTCTATGTCTTCCGTTGCTAACATGGCAGTGCAAGCTACTCGTCTCGTTCTGTCAAAATTCGACTTCAACCGGACTTCGTGACAATTTGTCGACGAACACTAACATGCCACCATATTTTTTTCGAATCTTGACACTTCTACATGAATTGTTTGTCGTCGGTAATTTCCATCGACGACTTGAGACGAGAAAGCACTAAAATGTGAAAAACCACCGTCATCGAGCCATCACCGCGATTTTTAACATAAAAAATATGGCGGTGAATAATAAAGACGTTATATACTTAAGCTAACTTTCCGCCAGCGGCTTCGCTGCGTGGTCTGGGTATTCCTTATAACTTTCATCCCCTATTTCAACCCCTTACAGTCAGTTTTTTCAAGCCTATGTCAAGCCTTTCTCAGGCTCTAGACTATCTGTATACCAAATTTCATTTAAATCGATTCAGTAGATTTGGCGTGAAAGCGCGACAGACAGACCGACAGAGCTACTTTCGCATTTATAATATTAGTAAGGATGTTACTAAGGAAAGGTGTAGCTCCCTAATGGTGTAAGAAATTTTGAAATTGGTCCTGTAGTTTTTGAGTTTACTCATTACAAACATACAAAAATACGAACCTTTTCTCTTTATAATATTAGTATAGATATTTAGGAGAGGCGAAGTATATCTAAACGACGTCGAATGACTCATACAATATAATTCTTTATAATTTTATTATATATTAAAAATTAAAATCTAGGTACTACATCTACAAATTATAATACATTTAATTCGAAGTAGGAATGAATGCAGCATGAAAGCTGCATCGCCAGCTTTTCCATCGCCTTGCTTAATTCTGTTTTATTTGTGTTGTTATGATACAATCCCACTTCCACACACGACAAAATCAGCGCAAAAGAACAAGCGACATTTGTAATCCGTTTCATCTTAGGGACAGTTAATTTCAGTCACTGTGGCTGATCACCACTGCGAATATGATGTATGATGATCACGAAACCTAATTAAAATAACTAGATTTCAATTTATTATTAAAAAATTTAAACTTTGATAAGTTGACATTATGAAAATGTCCAACTGACAATTAATATTTTTTTATAAATCGTAAATATAAGTAGAGGTGGGACGTAAAATCGAACGAATGAAAGGGAAATGTGCCGATGTTGATACTTTAAAAATCACAACGTTTTTCATATATGGTTACATCGGTTTATCGTCCGCAGAAAACGAATTCACGACGAGATATTTTCTCTCTCATGGGGTGCATGTTAGCTATATCGACAAATGTGACATGTAGACAATTTTTGACGTTTTAAACGAGAATTATATCGCGGTGCGCCATGTTAGCCCGGCATGACACTTCTTGGTAGGACGACCAATGACTGCTTTGCCAACGCCAATGGTTTAGAATATTAACCAAAATAGACTTACACAATTTGAAAGATTGGAGCAACTGCGACAACATTTCTGGGTCAGGTGGAGTAAAGAATTTATCGCCGAACTTCAGAATCGCCCCAAATGGCGTTTAAGTAAAGGTGATCAAATACAAGAAGGAACTTTAGTCCTCATTAAAGAAGAAAATAGGATCGTTACGAAATATCAAACGAATTCGGATCTTTAACGATTGTCATCTATGTCGAGACTTCATATACTGGTGTAATGATTAAAAAATACGTATATTTTTTTCTATTTCTATAAATATGTGAAGTGGACTGTGTGTATCTGCATTCTGCAGTGTCTGCGTAAGCCTTTGGGAAATGAAATACAGACGCAATGGTTTATGTAGAGATTATTTTATAAACCCTTCAAACGCCAAGATATCGATATACCCATTCTGAATGGCTTCTACAGACCCCGCCGGGGATTACAAGCGAGGAGATAATAGAAAGGGCTTAGATAAAGGAACACATGACAGCAAAGAACCATTCAACGTTGAATGTAAGACTTTGAGGCAGTATAAACACCTCCAGGAGAAGTCAACACTAGGGTCCGTGATTGGTGAAGGGATCTTTTCCCATATAATCTTTATGACGGTTACCAAGGGGTTTTTATGGCAATTGATATTCGACAATTTGACATTTGACAAAATCTATGGCAAATGACACACTATATCTACGTGAACGAAGCCACAGAAAAAAGCGAGTAATAGGTAGGTACATAATTATAATAAACAATACTAATAATAACAAATAAAATAGTTTTAGGTTAAATCAGTTTAAATTATAGAACTATATTTCATAATAAGGGGTGTATGTTCGTGATAAATAGTACACCATTGCTCGATAGATGGCGTTGTTCCACCCTCTGAATCGCGCTATGGTTTCGTTACACGAGAATGGTCTATACCCTCTGCGTTGCCGGTCCAAAGTAAGACTGAGTCGGAACTCATAAGACTGAGACCTATGACTCAAATTCTTTAAAAAACGATATTAAGATATTTTTGGCATTCCCTGGATATACTGTGGTCCTATACACCACGCCAGGGATTTATTGATACTTAACAAATTAGGGTTACACATATTATATTATATTATGTATACCTTACGGTATAAGTGTTTATTGTTAATATTAATACAATATGACACTAAAACCCTAAGATAAAATAATAATAAGGAAGTGTGTGATTTCAAAATGCCTAAAATACAGGCGCAATTTAGGGTTGTTTCAAAGTTCGTTACGAATACAATTCTTCAAAGACGGCTTTTGTCTAGAATTCTAATAGAAAGATAAAATTCCTTTTCTAACAGAAGTTAGAACAGATATTTTATCTTTTTAAACTTAATACCACATTTTAATTATTTAATTTTACAATTTTACATTTAATTTTTAATTTTGTACCACAGTTTTTAAGATATATTTTATTATATAATTATATTTCGTAACTCAACAAGACCATACATCGTTATGTAATTCCGTAAAACGTCGAATTTATTTTAGTTCACAAATGTTAACCAGGTGGCGCTGTCAGATTTTCGTCAATTTCTGAATGGCGATGTTAAAATTCTCAGTCTTGTGTGGTTTTATTATTACTATCTATGCTAGTGGTGCCTGTGTGATGAACCAGTGTTCAGTGTGTTCACACAGCATTATCATGATCGTGCCGAACGTCACGAATCGGAGAAAGAAAAATATTGGACTAGAATGATTTAAAAGGACAGCTTACGACTTGAGCTTTCGTTTTTATTTATTACTAACTAATATTATATTATGTAGTAGTATTATATATAATATTTTTCTTTCTTCGATTTTAACGGTCGGGTTAAAGTTAGCTCGTGCTATGTAAGGGTGGCATGTGTGGTTTTGGCCATTTCTAGTCCAACATACCTAACCTGCTGGCTCCCAAGATGGTTCATCCGTGAAGTCCAAATTCTAATATCTGACGACGTCTGTGGTCTAGTGATTCGAACCTACGACCTCGATTCGATTCCCACAGGAAACAAATATTTATGTGATGATTATTATAAAGTTTGTGTTTGTCTGGGTGTTTGTTATGTATTATAAGAAAGTATTTACAAAAGGAAGTATATAATTATTATGTACATTGTCTACCAACACCCTACGTTAGTGGTAGTCAGAAGCCTAAAAAACCTAGCAGCCTAGAAATTGGGTTGCGGAGGTCTGATGGGCAGTCGCTCCGTGTAAAATACTGATATTCAGCCGCATCCTGGTAAGATTGGAAGCCGACCCCCACATGGTTGGGAAAAGGCTAGGAGGAAGATTGTCTATTACCCATAGTGCAAGTCATGCTTAGTTGCTGTGTAAAATGTCCCAAATATATATTTATTTAATGTGAATTTTATTGGCCGCAGCAACGCGTGGCAGCTTTACTTAAGGGCTAGACAAGAAAACAAAAAGAATGGAAATGACATTAGTGACAACCCGACTTATCGAAAGCTTGTGTAATTTCCATACATTTTGTTTCTATTCATTTGTCGATTCTATGTCAAAATGCAACATGCATGCATGTCTACAGGCCCTGGTGTATTGTGATCGCCGCTGAATTGTTCACCAGTGAATCCTGCGGCTGACACAAACTGCAGGATTTGTTTGGCTCATCCTTTATTTCATCTGGGTGTATAATGTGTTTCCTGCAGGAAAAGCCCAGTCCCGAAGGGACTACTACTTAGTAGGTAAATTAATAAAATTCTAACTGACCGATGCATTTAGAGTATGCACACTCGTGCAACGTCCGTACGTTGTTCCAAGGAAAAACAAGGAAAACAAAAAACAAGGTAAAACAAGGAAATGACATTAGTGACAGCCCGATTTGTCGAAAGGTGTCATTGTGTGTGTGTGTGTCATTTCCATACATTTTGTTTGTCGATTCGAATGTCAAATACAACTTGTCTAGCCCCCCTGGGTGTTTGTCTACACTAATATTATAAAGAGTTAAGATTTGATTGGTTTGTATTAATAATAATAATAATATAGTTTATTTGCACAAACATGCGTATATATTCACGAATAAGGAATCGTGGGTATGCAAGATCACACAAAATAATAGGTCCGACATGTTTGCCATATGTCATAACATGCAAATTTTTTAAATTTAAGTTTTCAATACAAATTATTTTATACAACATTAATTTTATCTGTGAATAATTCTAATGATTATGTAAATAAATATGTTACATTGAAGATTCCATTAAAAAATAGTTGACATTATAATAGGCTATTTCTGTTAAAAATGACTTTATTTTATTTTTTAAATGTACTTCACTGAGTTCCTTCCAGTGCTTAGGTAACTTATTGTAAATAACTGGGGCCATGCAGAAAACACTTTTGCGCATAAGTGCAGTCCTAGAAACATGTAGGCAAATTTTACTATTATCCCGTCTATTTCGGGGAACTAAGTCGGCCTGTCGCGGAAATAAATTCGGTTGGTTTTAACAAATGTTACAGTTTCTAAAATGTACAGGCATGGCAACGTCAATATCTTATATCGGATGAAGTATGGTATTGAACAAGCTCCGAAACTACTGGACCGAAATGAACAATTCTTTCAGCGTTAGATACCCCATTTAACGGGAAAGGCTATAGGCTATATATAATCACGCTACGACTAATAGGAGCGTAGTAGCAATAAAAAATGTTGCAAACACGGGGGAAATAAGTTATCATGACCAAGCGGGCGAAGCCGCTGGCAGGAAGCTAGTGTATTATAAAAAAGTTTTTCTTATGATATACAAACTCTCGAAAAAAAATTGACCCAAAGAAAGATAGATAATACCTCGCGAGTTGAATGTGTAGTTTGGCGTCCACGTGCGCCTATTTAGGGGTGTTTGGTGTACATTTTGTATATAATATATATATTTTACTCGATAGCATGTTTTTGTACACACAGTCAACAAGAACTGAGAATCTAGACTAGAAATAAAAACTGAAAATTTCAACTGTCTACCTATTACGGTTCATGAGATACGACGCACTGACAGACAGACGGACGGACGGAGAGACGGACGGACAGCCTAATTAATACCCTTCGGAACCCTAAAAATATGGTACTTTATCATTTTGGCCTTAAATGATGTTAGTATAAGTGTGATGTTGTCATCAAAATGACGGCAGACAAGAAGAAGGATGGAAAAGCATTGTACATACTCTACATTGCCTATAATTTTGCCTAGTCTCAGAAAAATATATTTCTCATAACATACATCGAATTGGCATAGAATAACATAGAATTGGTTTATAGTCTGATGCACATGACAACTACGGTGTACATAGCACTTATAAATAGTTAGCTTTGTGAGTAACGATGAAAAGAATCAGACATTTAAACAGTATTAAAAAAAAGAACTAAAAGAGAGGTAATGCGAAAACAACCATTGTACATTTAAAATTAATTATTTAAATATTAATTATTACTTTTTATTGGGACGAGCTACCAAGCTGCCAGTGTTGAATTTTATAATAGTATATAGGTTTATAATAGTATTATCCGAGCTATCGTCTCTTTCGAGACGAATCACTCTCCAAAATAATATTTATTATATTAATATTATTTTATACTCTATTGAGTATGAAGCTAACCCTCGGATATCTAACCCTCTAGCTGCACTGCGCGCAAATAATCAGCAATTAAGTACAACAAATTGCAGCACCCATTGTTGCACATAATTTTTCTCCTTTTTATGTTTTACTGCACGCTGCCCCACTAATTGATTTAGTAGCAGCGAGCCCAGATACCGCTGGGTCAGGGTCGCAGGGTCGCAGGTTTGATTTCTGGGTCGGCTCTAACCTACTCCGTTTTTCTGTTAGAAAATTCAGAGTACCTGCCCTTTGTCACGGTGCATAGTATAGCTTAGTTACTCCACTGAGCGCGTGTATTTTTAATTAAGGAATATTTTAGCTTGGCAATCAATGTTAGCAATTACTTTGTAATGGTCTTTGGTAGTGACACATGATTTAATTCCTCTTTTATGTTGCAGATGCAAGTGCAAGCAGAGGCAGCAAAAGTGCAGGCTAGTGCATCAAATATCTACGCGCCGTCGCTGATACCTAATAGTTGTTATTGTTAGGCTAAAAAATAATAAATCATTTATAAATACATAATGTTTTATTTTGATACGTAATTGGTTGAAAATAAAGGTTTATTGTGATCACTGTTTAAAATATGTCTTCTACGAATGCATTCTACTGTTCTGATTGTTGGCCTTCTGGCTAGCATGTTGGCTCTGTAGGTCCTGTAATAGAAACGTAGAGTTAATTGCGAGTAACATCAAAATACTATAGGATCTTGATTAAAATTAAACCAAGGATAAGTAGACGTTAATGCAAAACAACTCGCAAATGCAGTGCAAATGCTAATAGTTATACTTACAGACAAAATTAAAATAAAGGAAGATAGGTACTTACTTAGGATTCAAAAGTACATATGACCGTGAGGCTGCTGTCTTTAGCGTAGTTATTCTGCTAATCTATAGAGCTTGAGTGAGTCCGTCTTCTTCCAAAGGTAGGATTTTTATAATCTCGCACATTCCTTGCTATTTACCAACGCTACACTGTTTGGTGTTGATGTCAATTTACAAACTTATCCCAAACTATTATTTTAAAGTGAATATTGTAAGGATATCATGCAGTCGGCATTACACAATCCCTGAAAAAGGATTTATCACTTATTTTCACTATAAACCATAATAAATGCGATGTGAAAAATCGTAAGCCTAGCACGCTGTCAAATTTCCTCGCTGAGATATCAACCGAACTCGTAAAATTGACAATTAAATTCGGTCGATACCGATATCGGAAGTTCCGACACAAGAGACTACCAAAATTCGTTAAAATATGATTAGAATCAAACGAATTCGGATCTTTAACGATCGTCATCTATGTCGAGACTTCATACACTGGTGTAATAATTAAAAAATACGTATATTTTTTTCTATTTCTATAATTATGTGAAGTGGACTGTGGGTATCTGCATTCTGCAGTGTTTGTGTAAGCCTTTGGGAAATGAAATACAGACGCAATGGTTTATGTAGAGATTATTTTATACACCCTTCAAACGCCAAGATATCGATATACCCATTCTGAATGGCTTCTACAGACCCCGCCGGGGATCACAAGCGAGGAGATAATAGAAAGGGCTTAGATAAAGGAACACATGACAGCAAAGAACCATTCAACGTTGAATGTAAGACTTTGAGGCAGTATAAACACCTCCAGGAGAAGTCAACACTAGGATCCGTGATTGGTGAAGGGATCTTTTCCCATATAATCTTTATGACGGTTACCGAGGTGTTTTTATGGCAATTGATATTCGACAATTTGACATTTAACAAAATCTATGGCAAATGACACATTATATCTACGTAAACGAAGCCACAGAAAAAAGCGAGTAATAGGTAGGTACATAATTATAATAAACAATACTAATAATAACAAATAAAATAGTTTTAGGTTAAATCAGTTTAAATTATAGAACTATATTTCATAATAAGGGGTGTATGTTCGTGATAAATAGTACACCATTGCTCGATAGATGGCGTTGTTCCACCCTCTGAATCGCGCTATGGTTTCGTTACACGAGAATGGTCTATACCCTCTGCGTTGCCGGTCCAAAGTAAGACTGAGTCGGAACTCATAAGACTGAGACCTATGACTCAAATTCTTTAAAAAACGATATTAAGATATTTTTGGCATTCCCTGGATATACTGTGGTCCTATACACCACGCCAGGGATTTATTGATACTTAACAAATTAGGGTTACACATATTATATTATATTATGTATACCTTACGGTATAAGTGTTTATTGTTAATATTAATACAATATGACACTAAAACCCTAAGATAAAATAATAATAAGGAAGTGTGTGATTTCAAAATGCCTAAAATACAGGCGCAATTTAGGGTTGTTTCAAAGTTCGTTACAAATACAATTCTTCAAAGACGGCTTTTGTCTAGAATTCTAATAGAAAGATAAAATTCCTTTTCTAACAGAAGTTAGAACAGTGCCTCGACCATGAGTTTTTCTCACTAGACTCGCTAGCGACGCCGTAAATTATTTGTATGGAAAACCCTCGCAGCGCCTCTAGCGGTTACGTAAGGAACTAAAATCTGCTATGAGATTACAGCGTTTCGATGCGTAAATAACCTATCGAAAGTCATTCGATAGAACTCAAGGTTGAGGGGCAGATATTTTATCTTTTTAAATTTAATACCACATTTTAATTATTTAATTTTACAATTTTACATTTAATTTTTAATTTTGTACCACATATTTTATTATATAATTATATTTCGTAACTCAACAAGACCATACATCGTTATGTAATTCCGTAAAACGTCGAATTTATTTTAGTTCACAAATGTTAACAAGGTGGCGCTGTCAGATTTTCGTCAATTTCTGAATGGTGATGTTAAGATTCTCCGTCTTGTGTGGTTTTATTACTACTATCTATGCTAGTGGTGCTTGTGTGATGAACCAGTGTTCAGTGTGTTCACACAGCATTATCATGATCGTGCCGAACGTCACGAATCGGAGAAAGAAAAATATTGGACTAGAATGATTTAAAAGGACAGCTTACGACTTGAGCTTTCGTTTTTATTTATTACTAACTAATATTATATTATGTAGTAGTATTATATATAATATTTTTCTTTCTTCGATTTTAACGGTCGGGTTAAAGTTAGCTCGTGCTATGTAAGGGTGGCATGTGTGGTTTTGGCCATTTCTAGTCCAACATACCTAACCTGCTGTCTCCCAAGATGGTTCATCCGTGAAGTCCAAATTCTAATATCTGACGACGTCTGTGGTCTAGTGATTCGAACCTACGACCTCGATTCGATTCCCACAGGAAACAAATATTTATGTGATGATTATTATAAAGTTTGTGTTTGTCTGGGTGTTTGTTATGTATTATAAGAAAGTATTTACAAAAGGAAGTATATAATTATTATGTACATTGTCTACCAACACCCTACGTTAGTGGTAGTCAGAAGCCTAAAAAACCTAGCAGCCTAGAAATTGGGTTGCGGAGGTCTGATGGGCAGTCGCTCCGTGTAAAATACTGATATTCAGCCGCATCCTGGTAAGATTGGAAGCCGACCCCCACATGGTTGGGAAAAGGCTAGGAGGAAGATTGTCTATTACCCATAGTGCAAGTCATGCTTAGTTGCTGTGTAAAATGTCCCAAATATATATTTATTTAATGTGAATTTTATTGGCCGCAGCAACGCGTGGCAGCTTTACTTAAGGGCTAGACAAGAAAACAAAATGAATGGAAATGACATTAGTGACAACCCGACTTATCGAAAGCTTGTGTAATTTTTTAATGTTAAGGTGCAGACTGACCTGGGAGTTAAGATCACTGAAGACCTAAAGTGGGAAGAGCATATCACAACAATCGCCAAGAAAGCTAAAAGTCTTATCTACCTTGTTAGGAAAGCTTTTGGTATACTGACACCAGAAATGATGCTCCAGATACATAAAACATTCATTAGGCCCATGCTTGAGTATGCATTTCAAGTCTGGAACCCCTACTTTGTCAAAGACATTGCACTCCTGGAGAAAGTACAGCGCAGCTTTACAAAAATACCACGACTACTTAAACGACGACCGTACAATGAGCGCTTAGAAATTTTGAAGCTCACAACTTTAAAAGACCGAAGAGACCGTGGAGATCTAATTGAAACATACAAGATCTTAAATGGACATTACGACATCAAAGACTTCGACAAACTGTTCACACGTAACGACAACATCCAACACAGAGGCCATCACCTTAAGCTCTGCCGCAGACTGTCAAATAATAACCCACACAAACACTTCATAAGCAACCGCATAGTTAAAGCGTGGAACAAATTACCAAAGGACGTAATTGCAGCCCAAAATGTGAACCAATTTAAAAATAGACTGGACAAACACCTCAGCTCCAAAACCGTAATTAGCCGTGAATAGCAGGATACAGGCTACTATCAGTTGTCTCAACTGCCTGTCTGTTAACAATAATAATAATAATAATAATAATAATTTCCATACATTTTGTTTCTATTCATTTGTCGATTCTATGTCAAAATGCATCATGCATGCATGTCTACAGGCCCTAGTGTATTGTGATCGCCGCTGAATTGTTCACCAGTGAATCCTGCGGCTGACACAAACTGCAGGATTTGTTTGGGGGTTGCACATCCTTTATTTCATCTGGGTGTATAATGTGTTTCCTGCAGGAAAAGCCCAGTCCCGAAGGGACTACTACTTAGTAGGTAAATTAATAAAATTCTAACTGACCGATGCATTTACAGTATGCACACTCGTGCAACGTCCGTACGTTGTTCCAAGGAAAAACAAGGAAAACAAAAAACAAGGTAAAACAAGGAAATGACATTAGTGACAGCCCGATTTGTCGAAAGGTGTCATTGTGTGTGTGTCATTTCCATACATTTTGTTTGTCGATTCGAATGTCAAATGCAACTTGTCTAGCCCCCTTGGGTGTTTGTCTACACTAATATTATAAAGAGTTAAGATTTGATTGGTTTGTATTAATAATAATAATAATATAGTTTATTTGCACAAACATGCGTATATATTCACGAATAAGGAATCGTGGGTATGCAAGATCACACAAAATAATAGGTCCGACATGTTTGCCATATGTCATGGCATGCAAATTTTTTAAATTTACCAGTTTTCAATACAAATTATTTTATACAACATTAATTTTATCTGTGAATAATTCTAATGATTATGTAAATAAATATGTTACATTGAAGATTCCATTAAAAAATAGTTGACATTATAATAGGCTTTTTCTGTTAAAAATGACTTTATTTTATTTTTTAAATGTACTTCACTGAGTTCCTTCCAGTGCTTAGGTAACTTATTGTAAATAACTGGGGCCATGCAGAAAATACTTTTGCGCATAAGTGCAGTCCTAGAAACATGTAGGCAAATTTTACTATCATCCCCTCTATTTCGGGGAACTAAGTCGGCCTGTCGCGGAAATAAATTCGGATTGGTTTTAACAAATGTTACAGTTTCTAAAATGTACAGGCATGGCAACGTCAATATCTTATATCGGATGAAGTATGGTATTGAATAAGCTCCGAAACTACTGGACCGAAATGAACAATTCTTTCAGCGTTAGATACCCCATTTAACGGGAAAGGCTATAGGCTATATATAATCACGCTACGACTAATAGGAGCGTAGTAGCAATAAAAAATGTTGCAAACACGGGGGAAAAAGTTATCATGACCAAGCGGGCGAAGCCGCTGGCAGGAAGCTAGTGTATTATAAAAAAGTTTTTCTTATGATATAAAAACTCTCCAAAAAAAATTGACCCAAAGAAAGATAGATAATACCTCGCGAGTTGAATGTGTAGTTTGGCGTCCACGTGCGCCTATTTAGGGGTGTTTGGTGTACATTTTGTATATAATATATATATTTTACTCGATAGCATGTTTTTGTACACACAGTCAACAAGAACTGAGAATCTAGATTAGAAATAAAAACTGAAAATTTCAACTGTCTACCTATTACGGTTCATGAGATACGACGCACTGACAGACAGACGGACGGACGGAGAGACGGACGGACAGCCTAATTGATACCCTTCGGAACCCTAAAAATATGGTACTTTATCATTTTGGCCTTAAATGATGTAAGTATGATGATGTTGTCATCAAAATGACGGCAGACAAGAAGAAGGATGGAAAAGCATTGTACATACTCTACATTGCCTATAATTTTGCCTAGTCTCAGAAAAATATATCTCTCATAACATACATCGAATTGGCATAGAATAACATAGAATTGGTTTATAGTCTGATGCACATGACAACTACGGTGTACATAGCACTTATAAATAGTTAGCTTTGTGAGTAACGATGAAAAGAATCAGACATTTAAACAGTATTAAAAAAAATAACTAAAAGAGAGGTAATGCGAAAACAACCATTGTACATTTAAAATTAATTATTTAAATATTAACTATTACTTTTTATTGGGACGAGCTACCAAGCTGCCAGTGTTGAATTTTATAATAGTATATAGGTTTATAATAGTATTATCCGAGCTATCGTCTCTTTCGAGACGAATCACTCTCCAAAATAATATTTATTATATTAATATTATTTTATACTCTATTGAGTATGAAGCTAACCCTCGGATATCTAACCCTCTAGCTGCACTGCGTGCAAATAAAGTACAACAAATTGCAGCACCCATTGTTGCACATAATTTTTCTCCTTTTTATGTTTTACTGCACGCTGCCCCACTAATTGATTTAGTAGCAGCGAGCCCAGATACCGCTGGGTCAGGGTCGCAGGGTCGCAGGTTTGATTTCTGGGTCGGCTCTAACCTACTCCGTTTTTCTGTTAGAAAATTCAGAGTACCTGCCCTTTGTCACGGTGCATAGTATAGCTTAGTTACTCCACTGAGCGCGTGTATTTTTAATTAAGGAATATTTTAGCTTGGCAATCAATGTTAGCAATTACTTTGTAATGGTCTTTGGTAGTGACACATGATTTAATTCCTCTTTTATGTTGCAGATGCAAGTGCAAGCAGAGGCAGCAAAAGTGCAGGCTAGTGCATCAAATATCTACGCGCCGTCGCTGATACCTAATAGTTGTTATTGTTAGGCTAAAAAATAATAAATCATTTATAAATACGTAATGTTTTATTTTGATACGTAATTGGTTGAAAATAAAGGTTTATTGTGATCACTGTTTAAAATATGTCTTCTACGAATGCATTCTACTGTTCTGATTGTTGGCCTTCTGGCTAGCATGTTGGCTCTGTAGGTCCTGTAATAGAAACGTAGAGTTAATTGCGAGTAACATCAAAATACTATAGGATCTTGATTAAAATTAAACCAAGGATAAGTAGACGTTAATGCAAAACAACTCGCAAATGCAGTGCAAATGCTAATAGTTATACTTACAGACAAAATTAAAATAAAGGAAGATAGGTACTTACTTAGGATTCAAAAGTACATATGACCGTGAGGCTGCTGTCTTTAGCGTAGTTATTCTGCTAATCTATAGAGCTTGAGTGAGTCCGTCTTCTTCCAAAGGTAGGATTTTTATAATCTCGCACATTCCTTGCTATTTACCAACGCTACACTGTTTGGTGTTGATGTCAATTTACAAACTTATCCCAAACTATTATTTTAAAGTGAATATTGTAAGGATATCATGCAGTCGGCATTACACAATCCCTGAAAAAGGATTTATCACTTATTTTCACTATAAACCATAATAAATGCGATGTGAAAAATCGTAAGCCTAGCACGCTGTCAAATTTCCTCGCTGAGATATCAACCGAACTCGTAAAATTGACAATTAAATTCGGTCGATACCGATATCGGAAGTTCCGACACAAGAGACTACCAAAATTCTTTAAAATATGATTAGAATCAAACGAATTCGGATCTTTAACGATCGTCATCTATGTCGAGACTTCATACACTGGTGTAATAATTAAAAAATACGTATATTTTTTTCTATTTCTATAAATATGTGAAGTGGACTGTGGGTATCTGCATTCTGCAGTGTCTGCGTAAGCCTTTGGGAAATGAAATACAGACGCAATGGTTTATGTAGAGATTATTTTATAAACCCTTCAAACGCCAAGATCTTTTCCCATATAATCTTTATGACGGTTACCGAGGGGTTTTTATGGCAATTGATATTCGACAATTTGACATTTGACAAAATCTATGGCAAATGACACACTAAATCTACGTGAGCGAAGTCTGTGGCTTCGTTCACGCAGATATAGTGTGAATATAGTGTGATGTAGTGTGTAAAAAGCGAGTAATAGGTAGGTACATAATTATAATATATATTATGTTATTATTAGTATTGTTTATATATAATAAACAATACTAATAATAACAAATAAAATAGTTTTAGGTTAAATCAGATTAAATTATAGAACTATATTTCATAATAAGGGGTGTATGTTCGTGATAAATAGTACACCATTGCTCGATAGATGGCGTTGTTCCACCCTCTGAATCGCGCTATGGTTTCGTTACACGAGAATGGTCTATACCCTCTGCGTTGCCGCTCCCAAGTAAGACTGAGTCGGAACTCATAAGACTGAGACCTAAGACTCAAATTCTTTAAAAAACGATAGTAAGATATTTTTGGCATTCCCTGGATATACTGTGGTACTATACACCACGCCAGGGATTTATTGATACTTAACAAATTAGGGTTACACATATTATTATGTTATACTAGCTTTTTGCCCGCGACTTCGTCCGCGTGGAATAGTTACTTTGTTCAATATGAACTTTCATCCCCTATTTCACACCTACATAGGTCGAAATTTATTAATTATTTTGCCCGCGGCTTCGCTCGCGTTAAGAAGTATTAGTAATAATTAGGTATATTTATTGCGGCTTTAGTTTTGTTTAGCGTGTGTAAAAAACTCAAACAAACTAATACATTTACATCCTCCATCATCGCTTATTTTTATTGAATTTATCAAAATCCTATTTAAGCGGACGTCTTCATCATAGCAGCTCCAATCTTTAATTTCAGTTCAATCAGTCGAAAATCTAAGATGATTTATAAAAACTTTCATTCCCTATTTTATCCCCTTAGGGGTGGAATTTATCAAAATCTTTTCTTAGGGGATGCCTACGTCATAGAAGCTATATGCATGCAAAGTCTCAGCCCGATCGGTTTAAAATTGACAAAGTTTCATACAAACTTTCATCCCCTATTTTATCCCCATGCGAAAACAACCATTGTACATTTAAAATTAATTATTTAAATATTAATTATTACTTTTTATTGGGACGAGCTACCAAGCTGCCAGTGTTGAATTTTATAATAGTTTATAGGTTTATAATAGTATTATCCGAGCTATCACCTCTTTCGAGACGAATCACCCTCCCAAAAATGTTTATTATGGTAAGTACATATAACAGAGTATGAAGCGTTTGGAACGTCTTTAAAGCTTGTGAACGAAACCATAGCGACTTCTAATTCGACGCCAGCACCATCTAGTTAGGAATTTCGCAACTTTCCTTGAAATCAGGTAAATTCTAAATTTAAACTTGTTTGGTTTTAATACACGGAAACATTTATTTTAAGCTTATTCAATTTAAATTAGTGCTGAAAATCTATATAGGTATTATTAGTCGAAGTTATATTTTTTTTTTAAATTTCTGTATAGAGGTGTGGACACCGCAACGCCTCTAGCGGAGGGCGCGGAAAACCCACAGTGTTTTGTTTTTCTATAATAGTAGTTCAGGGGGGCTTGACAAGTTGCATTTTGACATTCGAATCGATAAACAAAATGTATGTAAATGACATTAGTGACAACCCGGTTTGTCGAAAGCTTGTGTGATTTCCATACATTTTGTTTGTCGATTCAAATGTCAAAATGCAACTTGTCTAGCCCCCCAGTTGTGTTTATAATTAAAAGATCACTCGTTTCCCATTTCATACTTATGTTTCGTACTTATGTTTTAGTGTCGACGAACTCATAAGTATTTTCTTTTATGTTCCCCGTCATGTTACTCGCGATCATCTATTTTTTCCAATCCCGTGAGAATTTCCCATAATCTTTTCTTAGTGGATGCCTACGTCATAATTTCTATCTTTGTGTCAAATTTCAGCGCAGTTCATTTAGTGGTTTGATCTGTGCATTAATACATTAGTCAATGACCTTTTCCTATACAGAAAAATATTAACAAACACTGGGGGCCTAGATAAGTTGCAATTTGACACTCGAATCGACAAACGAATAGAAACAAAATGTATGGAAATGACAATAGTGACAGTCCGATTTGTCGAAAGTTTGTGTCATTTCCATACATTTTGTTTCTATTCGTCTGTCGATTCAAATCTCAAAATAAAACTTGTCTACAGGCCTCGATCTAGACTCAGCGGTTTCAGCTATGCCTTGATCAATCAGTCAGTCATTCAGTGTCGTCGAATAATAAAATGAAGGCTATACATATATTATTTTTGTGTGCTGCTATGCTCGAAGTGCTGGCTTAGATACCCAACTCACGCAAAGTATTTCTATGATTATTGTATAATCATATCGATAAACTGTGGATGTACCTATATTTGTATACCTCTGTCTTCAGTGAATATTGGGGTGATAGTATGTATGTCATCTCTCTCATCATTAGCTGCAAGTTTTCTAAAGTTAAATATGATGACATTGTTTGCAGGCTATAAGCAAAACCCACTCCGTATCTGGAGAACTATAGTGCAGAGATATAAACGACCTGTCGTACAACGCAACCCATTCCACTGTTCTCGTTCAAAATTAATCACCCATTCATCAATCACCGACAGCGGCGAAGTTCCACTGGAAATCAATCAACGAGTGCTATCGATAACGAGTATTCACGCAAGCCAGTAATTTGGGGGCTGTTGTGTATCAATTTGATGCTGATTAAAATTTGTGCACACGCGATTATAGGAACTTTAGTTATTACGCAGAGAAGCTGTTTTGGCTGAAATTGTTGTGGTTTAAAGGAAACAACCCGTTGTGGTATGGGATAAGGTCACAGCTCATTATAGCGACTTGGCAACCGCACCGCCTCGCCTCGTGTGGTTACTATTCTTTATATGAACTTGTATGGGTGTGCGCTCATCACATCAACTCCGGATCGCCTCGGACATATGCCATCTACGCGTGGATGGCGAGTGGACCACTCACGGATGTCGGATGGACACGCTATCGGTGGTCGGTGTCAACTCGCTGTTCACATGCTTGCCTTGCGTTGGTATGAGTCCCGAGTACGAGAACACGTGCGGTCGTCTAGTTGACCATGCGACGTTTACTGCTGATAGCGCGGCGTCCACCCGTGAACCATTAGCTGACAACGAGTGGACGCCGAGTGACTAGTCAGTGCGGGTCGGGTCGGTATTGAAATAATTACCCCGAATATTGAAATAATTACCCCGGATATTGAAATATGTAGATATCCCGGATATTGAAATAGTTACCCCAAATATTGAAATAATTATCCCAGATCTTGTAATCGTTAACCCGGACCTGTTAAACCTGAAAGTGCTTTTTTCACTTTTTAAGAACATCTATGGTATCAGCTAGTATTACAAAATTTAGGAATTATTGTATGTCGTCTTCTTCTAACAACACTCGACCTGCACGCCGTGACAGAATTTTGTCATCCCTTTATCTCGTTTCCACCAATTGTTTCGAAACGAGATCAGCGACGACAAAATTATTTCTTGGTGCGCATGTTGGGCATGGAGGTCGTCTTTATAACTCGCATGCGTTCATTACTCACATACACAAATACCATCACGTCCTTATTTGTTTATTTATTTACAGCGACAATCTATTCTATGGACAGTGGCACAGAAGCATTCTTTTAGCTAGCATGCCGTTTACATAATTTTTCCCCTGCAATGTTCTATATTAAGTTCACTTTGTGATACTTAATGCGCGGCTCAACGAGGCGTCGACTAAAAAGGTAGCGAAATGCATAATTTTTAGGGCAGTGCCGCCAGACACTTGGGGGTAAAGAGCCCCGTATCACATTACTTATTCACGTGGAACAAAGTGCAGTTTAAGGTAAACACACACATACAAAATTGTTTTGCTTTAATTTTCTTGAATAATTATTGTGAAGGTATTCATTCATACATCTATACTATAATATTATAAAGAGGAAAGATTTGATTAATTGTCTTGAATAGGCACCGAAACTACTGGCCCGATTTGAAAATTCTTTCAGTTTTAGATAGCCCTTTTATCGGAGAAGGCTATAGGCTATATATCATCACCCTACGACTAATAGGAGAGGAGTAACAATGACAACTGTTGCAAAAATGTGGAAAAAAAGTAATAAAGACACCGCGGGCGAAGCCGCTGGCAGGAAGTTAGTATATGTATCAAATAAAAATAGTATATCATCGACGAACAGTGGAGGCTTAGTAATAGGGTACGGCACCCGGCACAATTATCGGTAAATTGTAGAGGCGTTTCCTATGGAATTCTAGGTTCGTCCCTTATTACATGAGACTGGAATTTTAAGAGAGGAAGGGCACAGCCATTTATAGCTCAAATCTGGAGCAGCCCATCTGCAACCAAGGTGGAGTACCTCACAGAAACTGCAGCCAAATAACACACTATTGTTTATTGTGTTCCTGCAGTGAGTAAGGTTGCCTATTCCCTCAAACTGTCGGAGCAGTGAATCCTCCAGAAACGTATAAGAGGTTTTTACGGTCAGCGACGCTCGAGTGATACCCCTGATGTTGCAAGCGTCCATAGGCTACGGTAACCGCTTGCCATCACGCGGGCCGTTTGCCACATTAGTGGTATAAAAAAAATCGTAGCTTCAAACTGCGGGTGTACACTAATACTTCTGCCAACCCTTCAGTGGATACATTCGTGATCGTTTTCCAGGTGCAAGATGAGTACCTTGCGAGCACGGAAATGAACATGTAGTAAGTACATGTATGAACTTACCTTTATGCTTTACATAAAACCTCTACAGGATTTTCGTTGAAATTGAAATTTACCTCAAGTTACCCTTTTTCGCGTAACTTATAATTTAGGTTCTGTTGTGGACAACGAAGTGAACTTTTATCATCATCATCATATTAGCCAAAAGAGTACCACTGTAGAAGAAAGGCCTCCCCGATACAATCATATTGGATACAAGGGCTAGTCCTACGCCGCCTGTATCCAACGAATACCAGTGACTTTTACCAGGTCGTCGATCAAACTGTTATTACCAGCTCGGAGTTTGGTTGTGTGGCGGTCAATGACGATTAATTTATTTTTAATTTAAATAGAATGACTGAAGCCAATTATACTATTTAAATATAATAATAATTATCTTTTTGTATTTTTCTAAGCATTTTCCATGCTAAGATTACAAGTTATTTTTCATGAAGGAAAAAATAATAATATGGCCCCACGTTGGGCGCCAATATAGGAGTTGTGGTTGTGATAAATTAAAGGCACCTTTGCAGTACTGTGAATTTATTTCAATTCTCCACAATGTTTACAAAATGGTTTTGCACTTTATTTATGTAACTACAATCCTACAGTAAAAATTAAGAAGGACACGTGGTATCGCAACTTAATCTTCCTATACACACTCTTAAAGACTGTTAGGCTATCGAATAAGAGGTGCTTACTGAATACGAATGGACTGCGGGGCTATCGCACTTGGATCCGTCTAGTTAGCGAATGAATTCTGGTACGCCTCTGCTGGGTTTATATAGTCGCCGCGTGAAGTAGTTGTCGCTTGTACGATGACACGGTGACTGGTTCTTTGTATGTGTGCGTGCGCCAGCGGTGATGCGTCATTGTATTGAGTTGTTTAGTACTTGGTTTGTTACAATAATATATTTATTTAACACATTCATACATTCTTCTCACAAAAAATCATACATTCCGACAGTATCAACTTCCATTCATTCGCAAACATATCGAAATCTGTGTTTCAGTTCAGGAGAACGTTTATAGCAGCTAGTGTCCGAGGAATGGGTGATTTGGAGTGTGCAACTGAACGGCAAGTTGGAACAGCCAGTAAGCGGTGTCTTCTGATGTGACAGTAATTGTCCGGGACAAAAAGATTACAGATTTTAATATGTAGATCAGGAACATCAAAAATCCTCCTAAGAATTTTAAATATTACAGTCATCTGATCGCGCAATCGCCTTACTTCTAAAGAATTGTAACTTAGGCAACCCAACAGGAATTTAGTCGGCTCGCCTCCTCTTACATGGGACCTAAATATACTGGCTAACTGTAAGCGTATCTTATATGTACATCTCAGATGAACTCTTTGTGGAATACAGGTGTGATGGACTGATGGTATGATTGCAATACCTTCAAATTTCAAATTCAAATTCAAATATTTTATTTCAATTAAACCAACTAGGTACTTTTTAAAAGTTAAACTAGTTGCACGGTTTCGAAAAGTTGGACATATGAACAATAGCCGGCAAGAAACTCCTTAATAAGACTTTACAAAATATGTATGGTAACAGTTATAATAATATGTGAGTTTTGAGAAATTACTTTTCGAATCAAGACGAAAGAAAACAATGATGAAAAACTTAACACCATGAATAAACAAAATCCCTTGAGCGGTAACAGTGCGGAGGAAGGTAATAATAAATTCACCCTCACCTGTTTTCACCATAATATTTCCCATAAAAATTATCGTTACCTCAACCGACTCCGTGAAAAACCGAGCCTCGAGCGGGCTTCCAGGAAAATGGAATAAAGGCCTACATCTAGTATAGCGTAACATACGGTTACTGGAGCAGAAGCGTATTCAAATATTTTTACTCAGTTCTTTGAGGTATATTTTTCTTCTCTTCTCTCTTTCTTGGTTCTTCAAATAGAATCAGGGTGTGATAGTATGCTCTCTCTCTCTCTCTTATAGCAGCAGAAGAAGATTTAAACTCTTGCAAAATATCTTGTTGCATAGTTTTTGATGTGCCAGACTTCATCATCCTGATAATCATCATCAGCCTGTCATCAGTCCACTGCTGGATGTAGGCTTCTCCAAGTGAACCAGACATAAATAATGTAAATAAGTAAGTATATAGTTTTCATACAATATATCAGTCACCAGTAGGTAATATCTGGACATACCAACTGATAAAAATGTTTAGAACAACGAGAATAAAAGCTTCAACAATAAACACAGCAATGGAACAGAATGAACACGGTAGGTATACGGTAAATGCCATTCCGACATGAATGCTATCACATTAAGATAAAGTTTAATTTCTGCAGTAGTCTAGATAAATATGAACGTATGTTAATTCCGATATCTGATTTTATGAAATTTCAATAAATTAAACTCGCTCGTAAGTCCAATGGGTGAAGGTCTTAATATAGCACGTTTTCGGAAGTGTCTCGATGAGTGATCACCTTACCTGGTCTGCTTCGTCTTAAAATGTCATTTGTTACTATTATTTTGACGTAGGTTCAAATGGGGGATGGGGCGTGTTCAGTTTTTTTGCTGGAAGTTTAAACAATATTTTACCTACTGTAGAAAGCCTTTAATAATATAATGCATACTCACCATAATTTATTTAAACGTTTTTTTTATAACATTATATAATATATTATTATTATTTATTTATTTTTGGATATCTAAAAAGAAAAAAGGTTTGTATTATCATTCAATTAAGACAGCAAATGACAAATATACATATATATATATATATATATATACAACGATACATACCCATTTTATATCCCCCATCAATCGCACATGATTATGTCAACCAACAACATTTAACATTATACATATAGTTAAACTGGCGTCAACCGAAAAATGTTTATTTAGTATATCCATTAAGTATTATCAACACCAAATATAAAACATGTTGGCGTGCGCTGTGGTCGCTGCATCTCAGCGTATGGCTATAGGCATACGGCATTTATTCCTCCGTTGCGTCGCGCCCCGCCGTCGCCATAATCTCAATTTCCGAGAACCCAATACAATAGCCACCGCACGGCCACGAACACTGTTTCTATTTTTAAAACTTGAAGAGAACTATGGGTATCTGCATTCTGCAGTGTGTCTGCGTAACCCTTTGGGAAATGAAATACAGACGCAATGTAGAGATTATTTTATACACCCTTCAAACGCCAAGATATCGATATACCCATTCTGAATGGCTTCCACAGACCCCGCCGGGGATTACAAGCGAGGAGATAATAGAAAGGACTTAGATAAAGGAACACATGACAGCAAAGAACCATTCAACGTTGAATGTAAGACTTGAGTCAGTATAAACACCTCCAGGAGAAGTCAACACTAGGGTCCGTGTTTGGTGAAGGGATCTTTTCCCATATAATCTTTATGACGGTTACCGAGGTGTTTTTATGGCAATTGATATTCGACAATTTGACATTTGACAAAATCTATGGCAAATGACACATTATATCTACGTGAACGAAGCCACGGAAAAAAGTGAGTAATAGGTAGGTACACAAAACAAAACAGATCGGTTTACAGGGCACCCCAACGTGTTAGTGTGCGTAAACTCAGCGCGTTATTACTTCGCCTATTTACTAGTGTTAGCTTTACAATAACCCGTTGTCCACGCACACACTTGCAATTTCTTGTTGCTTCACATTATACATGAAACAAAGAATATGAAGCATTAATTCAAAGGTATTATCAACTGATACCGTGGCATAGGTGTATATGCAAGCAGCTGGTGTGACATTAGTCTTATGATCAAATTACGCCGGCCCGGCGCTAACTTTTTGCATTATTATCATATTTTTTTTTCGTTTTGTTGAATTTTTATTTTTGTTATTTACCTGATAATAAGAGCATAATTCCAGAAAAAATGATATATGGAAGAAAATATTAAACAATGTGTAATATGATAACAACAATATTTATTGACATGGTTTTTTTTAATTATAAATACAAATTATAAAGTATGGTTCATGACAAATATTCTAAGTGGGACAAGAATTCACTTTGTAATTTATTTATTAATGATATGAATAAACATGTTAGTAAGTTAGATAATAAGATCCTGGCCATCCTAAATTGTAATCTCACTAACAATAACATCAATCATGTAATACCAATTACCCCCTGATATTTTTAATAGCCGATTGGTGCGCCATCACTATCTATTACTTGTTGCAAACGTGTCCTCATGTTAGCAACCATATTCCAGCACAAATCAGAGCCACGAAACGATTCCCCTGACGAGGTAACGACATCGTCTAAATTAAATTTGGACCTGACTTCAGATGAGTCCCAGTTTAGCACCATGTGACCCCATAGGTTTTAAATGGGGTTCAGGTCAGGACTTTTTGATGGCCATTCAATAACAGTAAAGTTTTCTTGGACGTTTAACCAACTTTGCACGAGTCGCACGCGATGCACAGCGCAGTTATCATGAACGAAGTAAATGTGTTCTTGCGGGTATGCAACACGCACAGTTGGTAGCATCACGTTTTGTAAAACATCCAAGTAACCTTGACTGGTATTGCGACCCCCTACCTGCACTAATTCACCGGGACCCATTGATGATATCCATCCCCAATAACCCAACGTAATGCGGCCACTAGACCTGCATGGAATAATATTTTTTTTGTTATAGCGTTCACCATCTTTTCGCCATAATATTTTACGACCGTCCTTGTCCGACTGAAAACATTTTTCTATATTAACTATACCTATATTATTATAACTATATTATTGCACCAATCAAAATCCAAATATTCTCTTGCTAAGCGAACCCGGTTTTGCATGTGAATATCAGACAGTAATATTTTCTTGGCTGGCCTACGACATTTCACACCAGCTGCACGCAAGTGGTTCCGCACAGTTTGTAACGTCACGTCATGTTTAGTCGCCGTGGAACGAGTAGTGACGAAGGGCTCAGCCAAAGGCGTAGCAACTATATCACGGTGCCGTGCATTGTTATCTGTATATGCAAATCCAGCCTTTGGTCCCGGTCGGCAAGGATCAATGCTTCTGAATCTGAATCTGCATAACGATGGACCCACAATTGCACAGTTCCTCTCTGTGAACAATAATTAAATATTGTTACATAAAACATCAATAAACAAGATGTGTATTATTGAAACATAATAAACTTCTAAACGTAATAATAATATTTTGTTACTCACCGATATCTTTAAAAGCCTCGCAATTTCACTAATTGAAACGTTTGGCTCATGCAAAATAATTATCTCAGCTCTTAAAAGTGTAGTTAATTGATTTATATTTATTCAAAAATAATAGCACTTCTCAAAATACGCAGGGTATAATGTCTAAAAACGTAACAAAAGATCGATAGTCAATAGCATTATGACAATGAAATTAAACTACTAACATATTATGATTTGTCATTTTTAGAGGGTAGACCATTAATATAATTCAAACCAAATATAAAGAAGACTTGCTAATACTATACAATGAATTGAACAAACAAATGTAAAATATTTTTAAAAACATACAAAAAGTTGAACCTTTGGTAATAAGATTCGATCTTACGGTGCCGGCGACAAGAAGCGCACGCTCAACTAATGCGCCACAGTGGAGTCTGATTCATTAGCTAAATTTATGCATCATATTCCCTGCAACTTACAAGAAATTGCAAATGTGTGCGTGGACAACGGGTTATTGTAAAGCTAACACTAGTCAATAGGCGAAGTAATGAACGCATTGAGTTTACGCATCGTTACCATCTACGTTGGTGTGCCCTGTAAACCGATCTGTTTTGTTTTGTGTACATAATTATAATAAACAATACCAATAATAACAAATAAAATAGTTTTAGGTTAAATCAGTTTAAATTGTGAAACTATATTTCATAATAAGGGGTGTATGTTCGTGATAAATAGTACACTATTGCTCGATAGATGGCGTTGTTCTACCCTCTGAATCGCGCTATGGTTTCGTTACACGAGAATGGTCTATACCCTCTGCGTTGCCGCTCCCAAGTTAGACTGAGTCGGAACTCATAAGACTGAGACCTATGACTCAAATTCTTTAAAAAACGATAGTAAGATATTTTTGGCATTCCCTGGATATACTGTGGTCCTATACACCACGCCAGGGATTTATTGATACTTAACAAATTAGGGTTACACATATTATATTATACTATGTATACCTGACGGTAAAAGTGTTTATTGTTAATATTAATACAATATGACACTGAAACCCTAAGATAAAATAATAATAAGGAAGTGTGTGATTTCAAAATGCCTAAAATACAGGCGCAATTTAGGGTTGTTTCAAAGTTCGTTACAAATACAATTCTTCAAAGACGGCTTTCCTCTAGAATTCTAATAGAAAGATGATCTTTCTATTCTATTCTAATATATTCTATTCTAATAGAAAGATGATCTTTCTATTAGAATTCTAGCGAAAAGCCTGTCTATTTTGATCTTTCAATGATCAAATTCCTGTATGTACCACAGTGTTAAAGATAAATTTATAATTAAATATCGTAACTCAACAAGACCATACATTTAGTTTTGTAATTCCGTACAACGTAAAATTAATTTTAGTGCACAAATGTTAACCAGACTGATATCGCTGTCAGGTTTTGTCAATTTCTGAATAGCGATGTTAAGATTAACGTTAGTGGTAGTCAGAAGCCTAAAAAGCCTGAAAACCAGTCTCTCGGTCGGAAGCCGACCTCAACATTGTTGGGAAAAGGCTAGGAGGAAGATTGTCTATTACCCATAGTACAAGTTATGCTTAGTTTGGGACTAGATGGTGCTGTGTAAAATATCCCAAGTATATATCGACGGTTAAAAGGAAATAGGGGATAAGCGACAAAAGATGAAATGTTCAGGAGAGCCGTTCAAAGTTTTAAATTTTAGAAAAACTAACGTATTTTTGTCATTTATTAAGATATTGTGAAAATTGAAACAGTTTTAAAATCAGATAGAAATGGAACAGTTACTGGTATCCTTAGTTTTAGTGATTTGACGTTATTTAAAGTAGTTTTTGTCGCTTATAACCACAGCATTTAATTTTTGAATGAGGAAATATGGCATAAGATACAAATGACAAAATCAAATATTAAAGGATAAGAAGCATATGCGACATTCCAATTTATCATTTCTCAAGGTAAAAGGATATAAGCGACTAGACCGTTCAATCAATATTATAGGAAAAGAAGGATAAGGTACTTTTCATAGTGGTTGTATAAAAGATAATAGGGCACAAGAAACAGTCGGCATTCAAAATAATACCAGGATAGAAGACATTAGTAACACACAATGTCGCCACGAAGCAAAGAAATATGGATGAAAAGCCACACCAAAAATAATGAAGTAGCGCAACCAACACAATCCTTCATCAGGAAAATATCTAAAACAGATATTACACGACACCGTTATTGGGTCTCTAACTTCTAAAGTAGGGTGAAATTGCTTGGGAGTAAATTTTCACAAAAACATACTAAGGATAGATCCTTAATATGTTTTAAGGCCTGTTAGTAAGATAGATCTTACTAAGAGGCCTATTACAGTATACCATGCTATAATTTTACACTAAATGGTAGATTTAAAAGATATAGCTCGTCATTTCATATTTACTAACGAGCAGATTAAATAATATGGAATTAGCGACAATCGTATTTATATTAGTAAACGGAAGTAAGGTATAACCACCAGTGTCATATTAAAATCAATTTAGGTAATAGGGCATAACCGACTTGGCTGTCATTAAGAAGTAAATGGAAATAGGGGATAACCGCCAGAGTAATATAAGTATGCATTTTGTACATAAGGCACAAGCGCCACAGCTCTGTTAAATTACGAAATGGAAGTAAGCTTTAAGCAACATTTGTACTTTTCAATTGAAATGCTTAAAAGGCATAAACAACCATAAGCTTGGCACCCTTGTGAAGTAAAAAAGCATTACCGACAACAAACCCATAATAAATCATTTTTGTAGGGGTACAATCACCTTTATAGCAAAAATGACCAGAATTTTCATCGGTTAGCTAAAATAACACTATAAAATGTTGTTTTTTTGCTTGGGCATAAACGCCAAAAAAGTCATCGTAGAGCCATGGGAGTAAGCGCATTCGAAAGAGCAGAAAATTTTAAGTCCAATGGCATATATAACTCATTTTTGACCAAAATGTCGCTTATTATTATTATTTCCTTTTAACCGTCGATATTTATTTAATGTGAATTTTATGGGCCGCAGCAACGCGTGGTCACTGGCCAGTTAAGGCAGCTACTTTTTTTTTATTTGTTTGCGGCTATCGTAACACCCGTGGCGGACATGCAGGTCTAGGAGACCTGCATGTCCAGATTTTCTCGACGGCATGTGAAGTCTGCCAACCCGCATAGGCCAGCGTGGTACACTATGGCCTAATCCCTATCATACTGTGAGGAGACCCGTGCCCAGCAGTGGGACAGTTAATGGGTTGATGATGATATTGTTGTAAATAAACACGTTATCTTTCTAGAAACTTAAGTAAATAATTGGTGATCGTAAAGTGAATGATTGGAACACAATTTGTTTGGGCGCAATCTGTTTTCATCGTGTGACGTCACGCGCAGACTGCCTACGACAAGAGTGATGGCTCCCCGACTTTTGTTCTAAATTGGATTTTTAATCGACAAATCTGTACTTGATTTGCGATGTAGCTGTTCAAATGGGAGTTTTTTTACCCCGACGGAAAAACGACGAGGTGTTGTAAGTTTGACTTGTCTGTGTGTGTTTGTGCGTGTCTCTGGCATAGTCGGTCCCGAACGGATGAACCGATTTGATTTCTGCTTATTTTGATTTTTATTTGTGTGAAAGGTGAATATTAGTAGGTAGTGTTCTTAGCTATGTTTGATAAAAATCGGTCCAAGATGGCCGCCGCTATATAATAGCAGATTTTCATATGTTTACACAATTCCCTCAATATGTGTATCAAATGAAAGGGCTTTATTAGTAAAATACTATACATTAAGATACATTTTTTTTGCCAAAGTGTGTCGGAGGTTTTTTAAATTTTAAATTTAGTCTTGTTAGACTACATTATATCAGCTCTAACTTTATATTTAACTCATCTGTTCAGGGTTTAAATAAACTAAGAGAACTAATTTGAAAGCTTCAGTTGTGCTTTGTGAGTAATTTATCTAAGAGCTTTTGTCGATTTAGTTTTCAATTCTTGATTACTCTAACAGCTTATCGATGGATTTTATATCACCTCTTTTCTAATGGGCTGTAAATTATGTAGATGAGTAGTTTGATAATTAGATGGAAGAGAAAATATGTTTTTATTGTCCACAAAGATTTAAAGAAATAAAATAGTTTTTTTTAACACTACTAATTTCTTTGACATTATTCCTGTTACATTATTCCTCGTAAATTATGCGGTGAATACGTAGCCTTTTATTTTTAATTCCTTGAAACGCATTCTATTTGCTTGTAGGTGTCATAAAAAGGTCTAAAATACTCTTTGTAAGTAACTGTAAGTAAATACCCGTAAATTACGTTTTATTTATAGCCCACATGATTATCTCCTGTATTTGTTATTGAGTTGTGGGGCTCAAGCCTAAGTTATAAATTCGCTGATCAACGCTTGCCGCGGTCAATTGTGGATAGGGAACTCCTAACTCATCAAAACCCCCTCCGTGCCTCGGAAAGCACGTAAAGCCGACCGAAGCTCAAAAAGGCTGACAACCGGTCTATCTTTAGAATATTGGTATTTCTCAGAAATTGGGCTGGCCTGATGGCAGCATCTGGTTAGACTGATTAGGAAGATGATTTATTATCGAGTTACAATCCGAGGCACGCTCCTCAGATTTTTTATGATGCTTATTCTTCTTTTTAGTTGCTACACCTTGATAGAGTGGTCGTGGTCGTCACATCAGGGGCGGTGGCACGCTTCACAATCCGTCACCATTTAGTGGAACATTCAATGCAGCTTTAATCTGGTCTGTCCAGCGCATTGGCGCATTGGTGCTTATTAATCTATAAGATAAAATATCACCACGCCTGTATTCCCTGGGGTATACAGAGATGTTCTACTATACGCCCACAATTCGTTGAAAATTTTAGGTGCCACGTAGGCTTTTTAGCTTAGTGACTAAAGCAACCAGTCGTACTCTGCCAGAGATAGAATTTTATTTCGCTAAAATGTATGGTATTTACACAATATTAAAGTAGAAGATTAATTGATTTGAAGAAAATACAGTGGATATTTTTCCTCAAAGTAATGCGTTCTGTGTTGTATAAATCATCCGTAAAATGGGGGCCACGAAAATGGCGTATTGGCTTTTTACCGTTTGCGTAAGGAAAAAGATTGATAAATTGTACTTAGTAGAGTGATATCCGTATTGCTTCCTCTTGCGTGTCTTGCGTACGGGCAGTAATTATAGTAGTGGATGAACAGGAAGGAGAGTCCAATTTTCGTATTCGTCGCAGTCTCAATATTTTCAGTTCTCCGAGAGATGCGACCGGCCCATTGCCACTTCGGCGTACTAATTCATTGACCTATGTCAGTAACTTTGGTTCCCGCTCCAACCGCACCAGAACCAACCGACTGAAGGTTGACCCCAACACAGGGCCTGTTGACAAGTTGCATTTTGACATTCGAATCAACAAACGAATAGAAATGACACAAGCTTTCGACAAATCGGGCTGTCACTAATGTCATTTCGTCGCTACTGTTTTTATTCGTTTGTCGATTCGAAATGTCAATGTCAAATTGCAACTGGTCTAGGCCCCCAAACGAGCTAGAACGATGCCAATATAATAATGTATTCTTGAGCCGGTGGTTTCGGGGCCGCACTCCACCTCGTGTGAACTCATTACACCTCTTTGTCAGTGTCGGGTGCAGCTCATTTCTGTGCTAAGCTTGACATACCGGTTGGTCCGCGATACGACAATGAGTTACTATTAGTCGTGACACTAGACAAATGTTGCGGTTACACTCGGGTATTCGGTGTTAAAAGCATTTATGTGTAAAGAAAGAAGAAGTAGAACACCAGCATAGGTATGCTTTATGATATTAAAATGGTTGGTACTTGACACTCGTGCATGTAACATATCATTATATTTGACATTCGAATCGACAAACGAATAGAAACAAAATGTATGGAAATGACATTAGTGACAGCCCGACTTGACGAAAACTTGAAAACTTATATAAGAAATACCCAGACAAACACAAACACCTAAGTTCATCACATAAATGTTTGTGTCTTGTGGGAATCGAACCCACGACCTCGTGATCAGCAGTCCGGTACTCGAACCACTAGACCACAGACGTCGTCAAGAAAGGATCTCGAGTGAAGACCACGCGCAACGAGATGGACCGACGACCTGCCGGGCTAACATGGCGCGCCGCGATATAATTCTCGTTTTAAACGTCAAAAATTGTCTACATGTCACATTTGTCGATATAGCTAACATGCACCCCATGATAGAGAAAATATCTCGTCGTGAATTCGTTTTCTGCGGACGATAAACCGATGTAACCATATATGAAAAACGTTGTGATTTTTAAAGTATCAACATCGGCACATTTCCCTTTCATTCGTTCGATTTTACGTCCCACCTCTAGTTATATTTATGATTTATAAAAAAATATTAATTGACTAATTGTCAATTGGACATTTTCATAATGTCAACTTATCAAAGTTTAAAATTTTTAATAATAAATTGAAATCTAGTTATTTTAATTAGGTTTTGTGATCATCATACATCATATTCACAGTGGTGATCCGCCACAGTGACTGAAATTAACTGTCCCTAAGATGAAACGGATTACAAATGCCGCTTGTTCTTTTGCGCTGATTTTGTCGTGTGTGGAAGTGGGATTGTATCATAACAACACAAATAAAACAGAATTAAGCAAGGCGATGGAAAAGCTGGCGATGCAGCTCGTGGTGCAGCGGTGGCCTACACGACTACAAAACTCGTTCATTCCTACTTCGAATTAAATGTATTATAATTTGTAGATGTAGTACCTAGATTTTAATTTTAATATATAATAAAATTATAAAAAATTAAATTGTATGAGTCATTCGACGTCGTTTAGATATACTTCGCCTCTCCTAAATATCTATACTAATATTATAAAGAGAAAAGGTTCGTATTTTTGTATGTTTGTAATGAGTAAACTCAAAAATTACAGGACCAATTTCAAAATTTCTTACACCATTAGGGAGCTACACCTTTCCTTAGTAACATCCTTACTAATATTATAAATGCGAAAGTAACTCTGTCGGTCTGTCTGTCGCGCTTTCACGCCAAATCTACTGAATCGATTTAAATGAAATTTGGTATACAGATAGTCTAGAGCCTGAGAAAGGCTTGACATAGGCTACTTTTTAATGCGAAAAACTAACTGTAAGGGGTTGAAATAGGGGATGAAAGTTATAAGGAATACCCAGACCACGCAGCGAAGCCGCTGGCGGAAAGTTAGCTTAACTATATAACGTTTTTATTATTCACCGCCATATTTTTTATGTTAAAAATCGCGGCGATGGCTCGATGACGGTGGTTTTTCACATTTTAGTGCTTTCTCGTCTTAAGTCGTCGATGGAAATTACCGACGACAAACAATTCATGTAGAAGTGTCAAGATTCGAAAAAAATATGGTGGCATGTAAGTGTTCGTCGACAAATTGTCACGAAGTCCGGTTGAAGTCGAATTTTGACAGAACGAGACGAGTAGCTTGCACTGCCATGTTAGCAACGGAAGACATAGAGCATAGTATCTCTTCCCAAAACGAGGGGAAGAGATACGGCGACGAGAAACTTATTTCACGCTGCGCATGTTAGCCCGGCTGGACTGGCTTGCTCTGTCCACTTTCATGTCTTGTCACACACACGCTACGGTTGCGATAACTACGGAAAGAAAAGGAATAAAAGAAAATAAGTCTTATTTTGTATCTGCACAAAACTTAAAATGTGTAACGATCATTTTGAAGACTAAATAAAAGCTGATTTGACGTTGACATTTTGACACGTGTCAATGTGTGCGTAAATTTGCGTTGCTATTGTGGTAATAACCATTACTACGTACAATGTGAACTTGTTTCGTGGTCATTAACGCGCTGCTCTTTAATTAAGGGCAACCTAATGTTAGGGGTGGTGGAGTTCCTAAAGTTAGGAAGAGGAGAAATTGGCTACTCTATACGTAGTATTTTAAATTAATCTGTGGTATAGAAAAGTAACAAATTATCAATTAACGTCGTCTGTGGTCTAGTGGTTCGAGTACCGGACTGCTGATCACGAGTTCGATGGTTATATTCGCACATAATATAAATGTGATGAATATAAGTGTTTGTGTTTTTCTATGTAAAATAAGTATGTATCCATTGTCCAGTACCAATAGTACAAGCTCTGCTTAGTTTGGGATGAGATGGTGCTGTATAAAAATGTCCAAAAATACAAAAAAAAAATACCCGTACGACTGAAAAGAAGTTGAAGAACCGGATAACACATTTCCTAAATAAAACCACATTACCTATATCATTCACTCTCTTACCACAGACACAAAACAACATCCAAACGCTCGCTTCTCTTAGGGAACGCACGAAATTTATTACCAATGAGCACAGTTTCTCAAACTTACCACTTACATCGAAAACTTGCTCTTTTTCAAACATATTTTCACAAGTTCGCATTGGTCGAATTCCCCGAACAAAAATATTGAGAGTTCGAGGAGAAACTTCGCCTCAGGGTTTGTTTTCAACGCCAGAGTTTGTTTAAGCGTACCTACTACTGTTACATTGGTTCAAGAGTCACAATGAAATGTACTTAAATTAATTCTCCTCCTCCAAGCCTTTTCCCAAGTTGGCGTTGCCTCCAAGTCTAAATCAGATAAGGTGGAATATTTGTACCTACACGACGTCCCCCAAAGAGAAAAAGACTGTGTGAGAAAGGATATGACCACAAAGGAGTTGAATAACGAGATGACGGCTAATAGAGATGTATGGAATAAAAAGACATAATTCGCCGACCCTAAGTGAACTGGAATAAGGGCAGAAGGATGGTGATGACACGACATCCCCGAAACTAATGAGATACCGGGACCAAATGCTTAACCTGCCCGTGTTACGGAGCGGTCTCAGCACGAACTTTTCTTACTCAAGGTTAGTCAGACACTGGTCAACGCAATAGATGTCCGACCTCCAAGAGTTGTGGCTTGTGTAGTTCTGGTTGCCAGCTAGTCCCCAGGAGATGTGAGACGGACAATCTTTCATGTAGACAAGCGCAAGTCGCTGGAATGAAGCAGCAATGTCTGCTGCGCTATTACAGGCAGTAAGTGAGCAGTATGGAAAGAGAGGCCTCACTCTTAAAAAGAGGCAAAAGCTGGACAGACTAAGCAGTGATAACCTAGGAATATGACCACTTTACTGCCAAGTCGTAGGTAGGGTACGCATTTCTGACATTTCATAATCACATTCGTATTAATAATTGATTGATACAACGGCCAAGGGAGGCATCATGAAGAAACCTGCAAACCTGAGAGATTTTTTCAAGGATGTGTAAAGTCTGCAAACCCGCACAAGAGAAGGCAAGTGCTGTTTGTAGTTGGGACGAGTCCAGCATACCCTGCTGCCAGGTGGCCAGGCTCCAGGTGGAAAATGATCCATTAGAATTTCGCGCACCTCAAAGAAAACTGAGCTTAATTTAGATAAACATTTTCTATGCTACCGTAACCCTCTTTGACGTTTGATCTTTTCTCGGAACATGTTTTCCTCATGTTACGCTGGAATTACTGTCAAGCCAAGTAAATAGATTTACTTAAGTGTTAGTTGTTTGACTTTAATAAAATATGTGGGTAGAACGGTGTTAGGAGGTACACGTAATTGTAACTCTGATAAGTTTGATGTAAAACAAGGACAGTTATATATTCGCGTGCATACCTGTATTTTTAATATATGTATGATTCGCTTTCCGGTTAGCGCCACGAGGGGCTCCCTAGAAAGATATACCTTATATACAATACCTTATCAATGAGGTGCTTCAATAAGGTCAGGTGCGTAGTACTCGCAGCTTGGCAGTTCGCGATTGACGTATATAGGCATAAATAGGCAATGGTCACTGCCGTGAACTGGCAGGCCAAGAAGGACATAACCACATAAACAGCTGGACTCTTTCCAAAAGGATTATCCCCAGAAAGCAAAATATAGGGTTAACTAGAAAAAGAGAAGGTAGGCCATTGCCTTGCAGTGGGACACCACGAGCCTGGTCGTCAAAATCAGCGTGATTGATTCCCAGTTTGAGCAGTTTTACTGGAATTTAATATGAACTTCTTACTAGCAGCTCAATATTGTAGCTTGTAATCATAAAAAGTTTTTAATCTGTGGTTAGGTATTGAGAATGAAACGGCGTGCGGCGCTAGTTATTAGATTCATATTAGTACCTACTACAACTTTAAAATATAGGGATTTTGAGAGATTAGCATGGATTTGTGACGTCATAAAGCTACTAGATAGCGTTTTAGCGTGAAATTGTTTACCCCTCAAGTTTAGAGCCACTGACTGCAGCGTCGAGAAGTCTACAGAATCTGTATACATAATAGCACTGAGATACAATTCAGTATTCATAAGATTCGACGTGATATGTCGGAAATTTTATTACATGAAAGATCGACGCGTGAGGGGCTGGCTATTAGGTATCGAACCTCGTCTCCCCTAATATTTTTCTATAGACACGTTTGCAAACAATTTATGATATGTATAGAACAATAATTTATTTAGAAGAAATAGGTTAGCCTCGTTAGTCTAGTAGTACCCAGCCCTACTGTTACGTGGACTTGAGGTCCTGGGATCATTTGCCAGTGCCAGCACTATTATTGGGTTTTCTCTAAGAAATTATAAGACTAGAACAAAAAAATCGAATGTTCCTAATGGTCAAACAGAGGGCAGACATTACAAAACATTGGCGATTAATCTACCGACAATACCAGACGAGAGTGAATCGGTTTCTTCTAGGCAAGCGCGCTCCGTCGTAGGCCACAGCGTTGCTTAACATCAGGCGAGTTGCGGTCAAGCGCAACCCTATCTAAGATAAAAAACAAAAAACCAGAGCTGCACATTCTGTTGCGTGGTCTCCACTAGAGAATCTCTCTGGCCCAGCGGCCCATCATGTTCTACGATCTATGTGCCCCACCTATTACCTCTTCAGCTTATCCTTTTAGCTATGCTGGCAACTTTGGCTCTTCTATGGATCCCCTCATTTCTGATTCGATAGCGTAGAGGAATACCAAGCATAACTCTTTCCATCGCTCGCTGAGTGACCTTGACGTTTCTTATGAAGCCGTGAAGAAGTGAACACGTCTCTGTGCCATATGTCATCACTCTTGACACATACTGGTTAAAGACTTTTGTCTTTAGGCACTGTGGTAACCTTTTCTTTTGGATATCACCACAGTCGGGTAAAAAGTAATAATTAAGGACTCAGATCTTTGTAGATCGAATTGACCATCGCAGTTTTACTTAGTCACAAGCCCTCGTGAAACACCACTGAAGCCATAAAAATAAATCAATAGATACATCCGTATTCTATGATCTCGTATGAAAAAAACATGAGCCGACTGTTTATGCCGCATAAGTTAGGGGAGGAATGGGGTGGGGGGCGAGGAAAATGGAACAACAGATTATTCCCATTCCCCGTTATTTCAAAGCAGATAGAATTTGCTTCAACAAGGCATTCACACTTCACACACTATTGCGTGCTTGTATGACTGCCTTGTTGGTTGCAAAATCAGCGTGATTGATTCCCAGTTTGAGCAGTTTTATTGGATTTTAATATGAAGTTCTCACTAGCAACTCAATATTTAGATTTGTACCTCGCCTCGCCTCGTATTAGGTACTTGAGACCTTAATTGTGGGTGTGGAGTGTATACCTGTATACATTGATATAGTATTGTATACACCGTAACTGCCTCATTGGTGTAGTGGTCCCAAGCGCGACTGCTACGCTAGAGGTCCTGGGTTTGAATCCCGGGTCGAGCAATGTTGTTGGGATTTTCTGTGAAATTCTCAGTAGCAGCTCGGAGTCTGGATTTGTGCCCGGTTGAGCAATAAGCTCGCCTATATTACATGGGATAGGTCCCATGTATACACATATAGGGAGAGCCTATTGCCATCAATACGTATTAAATATTTTGGGTGCAGAACCCTCAATCATTATTCATTCCCGATTCTGAAAAATATGAAAAAGGTCTCGAAAATATCGGAAATCGATACCGTATTCTAATGCTGTAACGAACTCATCCAATTACTGAACCTTTTAAAACTTCGAAAGGAAAAGATTTTGGTCGAAACTTTTTTTAGGATGGCGAATGTCAGATATAATTATATTTCAACGATAAAAAAGGAAATTTAAACATAGGTATTCCGATATCTTATTAGATAGAAATAAAAAAAGGAAATTTGTTTATCGACAACGAAAAAAATAACGCATTTTTTAAACAAAACTATGAATTTGTCTGGAAAAATCAACAACTTATCTACTGACAAAATTATTTCAATAAATTAATGTAGCCACATTACGGTTTATTGAACCAAATAATATTCGTTAACTATTAGTAACATTTTAGGTTCATAAATGAACACCAATAGCGCATTTGAACATTATAGAGCCTTTGTAAATTAATTAATAAACCAGATAAATCATGAATGAATCATGAAACCACCGATATGAATATAAATCATAATTATGAAAACTTATGGCCTTTTTTAACCCTCGACGGGGTGTTATAAGTTTGACTGTATGTGTCTGTGTGTGTCTGTTTGTGGCATCAAATCAAATCAAATCAAATCAAATAATTTTATTTGTATCAAACATGAGTGATAATACAATGTCAGTTACATAGTATTTTTGATGTTGAAGAGCAAGTATAGTCCGACATGTTATACCTATAAAGGTGTACAAATGAGTAATCTCCATTGAAAATTAAAATCATAAAATAATAAAATTATAAAATCACAGAATCATAGAATCATTCGTATCATCATCCAATTCCAATCATCATCATCGTAGCTCCCGAACGGATGAACCGATTTTGATTTTGATTTTTTTATTTGAAAGGTGAATTAGTCGGGAGTGTTCTTAGCTATGTTTGATGAAAATCGGTCCAAGATGGTCGCCGCCACAAAATAGCGAATTACATATTTTTTCATACCTCCCTCAATTTGGGTATCAAATGAAAGGGCTAGGAGAATACTATATACTATGAAAAATTTTAAATCCAAGATGGCCGCCACCACGAAATAGCAAATTACATTTCATGTCGGGGGTTTTTACTATAGATTTAGAAATAAATTTATTTTTCTTATCATCATTATCATTACACAAGGTTACATAGTTAACAGTTTAGATAGAGACTGGTGTCTGTGGGTTAAACCTGTGTTACAGATCACCTGGCAGGCTAACATGCGTGCCACGACAAAATGTTGGCTACTCTTTTGTCTCGCTCTTTCTTGTGCGAAAACGAAACAAAAGCACGACATAAGCGTAGACAAAATGTTCTCGCGGCGTCCATGTTAGCCCGGCTGGCCACCCTTTTAGAGACTAATCGCAGTTACAGCTAGAAGAGAAAGGACAGAGATCAAAGATTTATGGAAATAATTAAAAGTAATTTAAAAATTATTTAAACATACAAAACAAAAATGAGATCATTCATATAAGGTTTATAATAAAGATTAAAGTTTTGGAAATTTGCATGTAGTTAATGAGTGTGAGTGAATGTGAGTGTAGTATGTGTGTGAGTATATGGGTAATGTAGTGTAAGTGAATTTATGTATGTTATGTTTTCTATCTCTGGTTAGCCAGTTTAGTTTTAGTTCTCTGAAACCTGCCAAGTAATTTAACGGAAACTCAATTCTCAATACATATTTATTGAACTTAGTAGGGTGCGGTGAAACAGATCATTACTTTTTTTCTCCTTCTATGAACCTTGTACCATTCATCCAATTACGAGGAAACTTTGAATTAATTTGTGAGCGTTAAGAAAAAAAAACATTGGTTAAAATATAATTATTGTCTAGAGAATAGCAACTGTCTAAATGAATTTTTAAAAGGCAAAAGTTAGTGGAAGAGCTAATACAATGACACCCCCGAACTTGGCCTCGAAATGGTCTTCTCTAAGCCAGTGAAGAATTATAAAGAGCATCCTCTTTGTCAGCCATCGTCGTAGCCGCAGCTACCTACATTATTGTTACCGGCTGGTACAACACCCGACCGAATGACCGAAGTAACGATCGGGCATCATCGGGTACTGTCGCCTATATTTGGAAAGGTTCGAAGCGATTTTGATTTTAGAAACTAAGGGCTTGTTTCACCACCTCCTGAAATATTCCTGTTAAAATTACTAGACAGATTATAAAAAAAATTGTTCCATTTTGTAATTTACCCGGCGGCGAAGCGAGGTATTAGCGGCTATCCAGAGGTGGTTAAAAAGGTCCTTAATGGCATACCACTATCGGCGAGGTCCTAGGTTCTATTCCCAGGTTGAGCAGTGTTATGGGGTTTTTCTACGAAATTGACAGTAGCAGCTCGGAGTTATAATTTTTTTAGATGTAAGTACTCAGCACATACTTATAATACCAATATATAGGTAGGTATATTGCTCATTAAGGGAAGAAAGTGATCGATTATATTAATGAATATGCATTTTGAGACCCAAGCTCACACCGCAAGGGCCGCGAACTACACGAGTTTGTTACCTAATGGATTTTCTCCCGAGGTAAGCATACAGCTTTTATTTCTTTCTTTTAGTAGATAAGTTATTATTCAAATGATTTATTATGTTTTTCACCGAAATCTTTTTATGCAAATCATGAGAAATAAAATTGAATAAATAAACTCGCGAGAACGACCTCTAAACGCGCGCATTAGACCAATTCCTTTTTTGAAATTTTGCACTGGCCACTTACACTTTGTATCACCAGCACGAAGGTTTGAAAACATAATTTAAACAAGAGTAAAATCTTCGTTCGAAACACGAATATAACATTCCTTTATTAAAAAAATATTGTAATGTAATATTTTATCTGTATTTAAAAATCGAATTCAGTACATTGTATCCAACAAAGGTCCATTGTTCGCCACTGTTTAAATTTCGAACTACCTAATTTAATGTCATTATTTTTTAATAGTCTGACGTTGGCTTTTTCACTGGGTAATCACTATTCGCGTATTGAATGGACAGTCGACGGTTTCAAGGGTAGATCTGTATTCTGTAATGTTTAAATGTTTTATATTGTGTGTATCTAGAAGGGAGTGCAAACAAAATCTAACCTAAAGCACGTTTACGATTTTTATTCCCGCGTGTTCCAGTGCTAGTGCTGTTTAGTGAATTAGTGAATCAAAACGTCCAGACGGGCAGAGGAACGTGCTCTGCAGGCATAAGGTCAGTCATAGTTTAATATAGACTCCTGATTTGCTGGATGCGAAGTTTAAAATATTCATTTATGTATGTACTAGCTGTTGGCCACGGCTTCACTCGTATCATAAAATACTTTTTTGTATGCTCTGTTATTCTGATGTAGGTATAAGTTATAATACTGTAAAGTTTCATCAAAATCCGTTCAAATATAGCGTATTTAGGTCTTTTATCTTGCATTAATTTACTATTCGTACCAGCCTAGAAGGATATATATTATGTACATATATGTATAATAAAATTAGCTTTTTCTTTTGTCAAGAAGTTGACGGTACAAAAGACGGTCTAAATTCTCTCATATTCAATAGCTAGGCTTGTGTTCACTCGTCCATAATAATATTGAGGAATTCCAATGAATACAACGCCAGCATAATAATCTATATCTATACTAATATTATAAAGAGGAAAGATTTGATTGTTTGTTTGTTTGTATTGAATAGGCTCCGAAACTACTGGACTGATTTGAAAAATTCTTTCAGTGTTAGATAGCCCATTTATCGGGGAAGACTATAGGCTTTAATTATGCCATCACGCTACGTCTAATAGGAGCAGATTAGCAATGAAAAAATGTTTGCCAAAATCGGGGAAAAGTTATCAAGATCATGCGGGCGAAGCCACTGGCGGGAAGCTAGTCTATACTATTATAAAATTGTAAAAAAGTCATTTCTGTACATTGAAGATATTTAAAAAAAAACAATTGGGTTAGAGTATATAAACGATCGCGAACCCAAAAATGTGATTTTTAGAATTCTTGTCTGTTTGTCTGTTTGTCTGTTTGTTAGGGGTTGGCGCTAAACTTACTGAATAGATTTGAATTTTGGGTTAACTGTTGTAAAGCATAATTTCCAACTTAAAAACTGATGTAAAGCTTTTTTCAATTATTTGTATAGATCCTAAGATAGAGCTTGACCTCTCTGTTGTATGCAAGCCCATAGAAAGAAGAGATCATCATTTCTGGTTTTTTATTTTTTATTTTCAATTTAAAAGTCCATCGTTCAACTAAAAAAATGAGGTATATCTCATTCCACTCGGTTGCGTAGATGCTGAGATAGTGCTTGACCTCTCTATAGTATGTATTCCTATTGATATAAGGGATCATTATTGTTGGTTCTTTAATTAAGTTGTCATATGCGCAGAAATCGTGATTGTTGATTAGTTATAAACGTTTAAAGTGGTACAGACTTAAATTCAACAGTAGTTGTAAAGTTTGGTTAGAATTACGAGTTATTACGACTAACTGAAGTTTCAGTTTTCCTTTGGAGTGATTTTGAATAACACAGTTTCACAAACAGTATCACCTCATTACCTCATAGAGTACCCCAGTACCAGTAACAGTTGCTCAAACCGAGCTAAAAACTTTGGCGAAGTAATAACTACGGTGAGCGATAGGTTAAGCAGCGGTTTCTGCGGTTAGACTATGGATGGGTGACCATTCTTAAGACATCGAGACCCTCTGTACCTTATACAGCACGTTAAGAAATGGCAATTGATTCGGCATAGTAGACCCCATACGAAAACCTATGAAAATCGTTAATCGTAGTCAGAAGGCCAAAAAACCAGACGATCAATTTAAAGTTAGGATACCTATCGCTTTTAACCACATCTGTTTCGATTGGAACTGGAGCTTAACATATTTTCGGCATAGGCTAGGAGCCTAGGAGGATGATGAAACTGTTATAGTAAGCTGCTTTTTATCTTATTCGGGATCGATTTCTTTCAATTTTGTTTCTTCATCCACGGAGAGCGAAGCCGCGGGCAAAAGCTAGTATGTTATAAAAGTAGACCATTTCCATACATTTCTATTCCATATAAGAATCGCAGTTCAAAATGCGCCGAACTGTCAATCATAACTGACGTTTGTGAATGCCATAAATAATAGCCTTTTAAAAGAAGAATTCCGATGGATGTTAGTACAGTTAACTACATAGGTATTATAAGGTTTTATTATACCTACTATTTTTTACACCGCTTAAGTGTGTTTTGATTGAAATTCATTGTGATTTGTAACTTCTAACAGCCTTATTTACTAAAAAATATGTAAAATGATTTTTAGAAGAAAGATTAAGTAGGAAACAACATCACTACATAGTATAAAACAAAGTCGCTATCCGCCGTCTGTCTGTCCGTGTGTTTTGATGCGGTTTTTTAATAGATAGAGTGATTCTTAAGGAAGGTTTATATGTATAATAACATACCACGCGGGCGAAGCCGCTGGCGGGAAGCTAGTTAGGTATAAGATATATTGTACCGTTGTGACAATATCCCCAAAACTATGTTGTTCCGAATTATGCAGATTATGTAGTTTTTTTTTTCAGTTAGGGTCTAAAGACACCTGTACCTCAACCATGAGTTCTAGCGAATTGCTTTCGATAGGTTCTTTACGCATCGAGTCGTTGTAATCTCATGGTAAATTTTAGTTCCCTACGTAACCGCTAGAGGCGTTAGAGGGTTTTCTATACAAACATTTTAAGGCGTCGCTAGCCAGCTCAGTGAGAAAAACTCATGGTCGAGGTACAAATATATATTTTCAGTATTAGGAATTTGCCAATTTGATTTAATATTCATAGATGCTAGACCAAGCATCATATCGATGAACTGGACCCAAGAGCCTACTGGGAAATTGTATCCAGTAGGACACTGTGCTTGACTTAGGAATCGAAACCATAACCTCTCAGCAAACACACCAACAACCTCTTGAGTAAAAAAAAGAAAACAAACTGATTGTTATTTTACTGGCAGGTACTTGTGCAACTCGTCTTGGAATAAAAGCGAATAAACAATAATACATTTTTATAGGGTAAGAGCCCCAATTTCGTATAATACGTACTTCAGGTACTTATTTGAATAGAGAAAAACACTGAAGTGGCGCCATTATGGGCCATTGTGGAAAGATGTCATTAGCCAAAGTAGATTAGAACGTTTCAGTTGACCCGCGACGGGCGGCGTGCGACACTCGCGTTGAATATCATAATTTAGTCGTATTTTAAATTTAGAAAACAGGGAAAAATATTATGAAAAAAAATCCTATTTTTTTTTTATTAGTAGGTAGGTATATTTTTTGTAAATTAATATTATATATTATTAGAATAACTTTACACAGAACAAATATTGTAAAATGTGAGACAAAAATAACGGTCAACATTAAAAATGCTTGTTTAAGACGACGCATTGAAGATTTGGGGGTCATGGATCTTAATATTTCTCAGCCATTACAAAACATACGGATCTGATTTTTACATATGTCATTATTCATGTCTTTAGCTATAAATTTGTAGTACAGAAACACGATTGGATAAACTTTACTGCAGAGAAAAAAATGTTGAAGACAGCTCTTCAAAAACATGGATTCGCATTTTATGGAGAAACGGAACGGATTTAAACCTTCAAATTTTCAGTATAGATAAGTTTCAACAGAGTCTTTGAATTGGTAATTGGATTTTTATTTATATTATTTTTATTTTTTTTATTTATTTTTATTTGCGGGGTGTAAGAGGATGGCGCGGTGCGGGGGTCCGATTTCAGATTCATAGTTTGTCAATGCCTCGCCTTAATGTTATATTTTTATTTAATTAGGTAGGTCAGTATTTTAATTAATTTTATTGAGTGTTCATTTTATTTTTTGGTATAGGAAATTAAGCAATAAATGTTACTAAATACATAGGTATTCATAAGAATTACATAATTGCAATTAAAAAAAAAAAACATTCACAAAAAAATCCAAAACAATAAAAAAACTGCAGCACCGAAAAATCCGCGCGCGAAACTTGGGTGTACCGTTTGAAACAACCGAGCCCAGATAAGACCAGCCAGTCTAAGTTGAATCGTCATTTTTTTTCTAAACACCCCCTCTGCATCCATCTTCTGTGGTGTGCGGGCGGTTGGGTAGATCTTTAAGAATTGGCGGCTTACGCACGTGTAGAGTTAACCTGCGCACAAGTTGTGGAATCAATCAACGTGGTTATTTTGCTGGGCAATCGCTTGGGGTACACACAGCGCATGCGTTCTTCAGTAGTGATGTTAAACTCGATGTTTTTGTGCGTGAAATTTGGGGTATCGAATTTTTGGGCGTCTTCAAGATTGGGCGGGACGCCGCTGCAAGCTGAATAAATGGTGTTTATATTATAAAATTCTTCAAATTGTTGTAATAAAAAATCTGGAATATGTTCTGTGGTCATAATAAATTACTAGATAATGTAATAAGACTTAAATTAGTCTGTTATGGAGACATGAAGATAATAATTAAATAAAAATAATTCAATTAACATCACATAACTCAATCAAATGACTGTCGTAAACAAAGAACACTCTACTCATTAACATTAATTATAACAACAAAGTTGTACAGATAAAGTTATCGATAGTTCATACGGTCAAGTTTGTCGATAGTCTCCTCCCTCGCACAGTGAGAATCCCGCCGAAATCAACCAGTAGAAGCAGTTGTCAGTATCCGCGTGCAACCGGTGTGCGATAGACGTCCTCATGCCACAGGCGGAGAATACCCGTCGCGATCAAGGTACGTCACTAAAAACTTATTTTCCCATCACACTTTCTTTATAAATTAATGTGATTATATTTTTAAAAATCTAAAACTGATATGCCGAGTAAAAAATAATTCTAAACTTAATTCAAGAATCTGAACGTCTTAGGACGGGAGATAAGTGACAGCCAAATTGTTGACAGTAGAGGTATTTTTCGGGTGTCCCCGGCGGATTTTTCGGATAACTTCGATATTCTTATAAGTGTGTGTTCAGGATGTTTTGTGTTAGTGCAAATAAAACTTTGATCAAACTTTTCGCGCCGAACCTTTTCGATCAAATGTTAAGTTTCAGGATTTATTTTACTCAATGTGATGGTATTCGTATGGTGTTAAGATATTCCCACATATTTCGACGTATCGACGTATTTAATGAGTTAGGTACTCGGTTGACGTAATAAAATCATGATGACGAATAGATCTTCGTTCATTCGAGTTTTTTTTTCAGAAGATTTTCTAATACTCATCCAGCTTAATTAATTAACGACGGGTCTCGAAGAGGCTTTGTTTGTAAACATAAAAATGTTTTCTTTTTCAAACGTAACAGCTCAATCTATCTTCGTTAGGAAATGTCCGTGTATTTTGTAGAAGACAGGTGTTTATCTTTCGGAAACATTTTTCATTTAAGTATTACAAAAGTGTTGGTTTCGTTTATCCATTTCAGTAAACAGACCAAAGAACCTTTAAAAGAAGTTTATGACGTCAGCAGTTCCTACATGATAACCAAAATCAAAAAATCATGGTCTCCGTTAAATTTAAAAAATAATAACCCAATTATTTTAGTGTTTTTTAGTTATTTAGTTATTCAGTAACGTCTACACAATAAAAAAATATTTATTTATTACATGTTTTATGTAATAAATAATAATAATAATAATATTTATTTATTTATTTGCATAAAACATGGTATACATGGTGTTACAATGTATTTTACAGAATATGTAAATAAATAAATGTATTTTACAGAATATGTTTATAATTAATGTGAAACATACATAGGTTTACAGAATATATTTAGTAATGTGTAGAGCCTGTAATTTCCAAAACGATAGCTGATGTCATTTTGGAAAAATAGTTAGGATCCCACGAAAATAAGTACCTAATGTATTTAAACTTGTGGCGTATAATTCGTATTGTGTAGAATATCTAAAGTTTAAAAAGAAAGAAATTGAAAATGTATTTTTTAATCTTAATCATAAATACTCCATTATACCGCATTACCTACTTGCAAATAAATTTTATTTTACACCAAAAAGAACACAATATTAAAATCAAATTTTTGCTATTCTATATCTTACTAATATTATAACATTAAAAAAAAATTACTTGAACTTAAACTTGATCCTATAGAGATGTGTGAAAATGTGGTGAACATTTAGTCTGTTACAAAAGTGTGAAGCTTGAATAATAGCTTTTCTTTCTTTCTTCTTTATTTTAGAAAATTACCTTCGTGTAAAATGGACACGTACCTTTGATAAAATAAAATTCATTTACTTAGTTCCAAATGAAGTTAAAGTGTTTAACATGTTTATCATTCGGTCGTGAGAGAAAAGTTCGTGCATTAAATCTCTTTATGTATTACCACCCTTAATTAAAAAAAAGTTTAAATATAATTTTAATAAAGGATTTTTTTTCCTACTCTAAAAAAAGCCAGATTAAAAAACTTGCATTACTCTATGGTCTCTTTAATAAAATATGTACTATATTCCCCGACGGGTTAGGTTAGGTTAGAAAAATATATTAAAAATTAACAATGTAAGCAATACGGTGTGTAGAGGTCATTAAATTTTTTGGTGTAGTGTTCATCTGCAAGTGATAATAATAAAGGAGGTCATCGAAATCGGCCCAAATGATGTACCGAAGGTACACTTATGGAAAAAACCTGTATTACGCTGCTGGTTAAAACTCTAGTCGTACTTTTTTTAACGTTGACTGGGAGATGAGAAAAAATGCTTTAATTTAAGAAAAATCACGCCATTTTGGCACACTATTATCTGTTTCGTAATGATTTCATTGTAAAAATTGACAGTGTCAGTTTAGGAATGAACACACGCCATTACGGCAGAATATTGTCAATTTCTTAATTAATTTTAAAAACTATCAACTTGACAGCTATCATGTACCTCCGGTACAAATTTGGGCTGAGTTGTATGGGCCTTTGATAACCTCATTTACTTCTAGTAAGGTACCACTATACCTATAAGAAAATTGTATAGAAAATTTGAAAACAATGTTACAAGAATAAAATGTTCTAAATTGATTAAAAATAAATTAAAATAAAACTTTCTCTACGACATTTTTTTGGCGGTAAGTAGGTAAGTCTGATAAGTCGTAATGGAAAGAATTTACAATTTAGATTGTAAATTAAACATTTTCAGTTTTTTTACACAATTTGAGCAACCCAATTACATTCTTAACAATACATTATTCGCAATAGTTTAATTTGCAAATTAACGGGAGGATTCGTCTGTAAATTGCATTAAACACCATGGTGTTTTCGGGATTTTATCTATCCCCTCCTTCTTAAATAACTCCCTAGATTGGTTCAAAATCCGTCAACGTGTCCTGTCACTAAATTGTCGCGGATATTTCTGCGGATATTATTTGAATATTATAATGAAGCAAGTCGGTTATTCATTTCTTGTTCGTTTTGTCAAAGCGATTCTTTCCATTCATATACATAATGTTTCTGTATTTAATATTTATTTTTCCTCAAAGATGAAATACAGAATACTGGGAAAATTATACAAGATATACTGTTCCAGTGTATGTTGACCTTTCCTTACAATTAAATAACAGGTCATGGTGATATTTGATATAGGCGTATACGTGCTATTATGAAAGAGATGTGTTAGTTTTTTTTACCACCTGTGTTTTCTTACTCACCTATAAAATGGTCGAGTTTCACGATGTCTGATTCATGCTTGCCGTCTGATAGGATAGATTAACTCAAATCTGCTGCGGTTCTTTCCTCAAAAGGCTATTGCAGACATTGTCCTACACTGTGGCACTCACTTATTTCACGCCAAAATAAACTTTGTCTGGTCTTTAAAAGAGACCATGATTCTCCGAGTTTGTTTCCGCGTTTCTTCTCTGAGATCGTCAGTTAGGGAATGCCGGCGACATCTAGCACAAAACCGCAAACCATTGACTTGTAGGAGTGTCTGAAAAGATCTATTTGCAAAAATAAATAATTATCGTTACATTTCATTTCATCATTTTAATGGTCCTTCTTTTTACTGGAGAGTCAGTGATGACAAATCAATATGAAATTCAATTAATATAAATAAAAATAAATCACTAAATGTGTCGCTAAGCCCAAAACTCGAAAACGGCTGATCCGATTTGGCTGATTTATTTTTTGTTGTCTTTGATGAAGTATGAGGAAGGTTCTTATTGACAGAAAAAACGTAATAAATATGAGGAACAATAAAAACAGGGAAACGTAGGCGCAAATGCGCACGGGTCACTAGTTTTACAATATACTTTTCGGTGGTTGTTAGTGATCATAACTTCGGTCATGCTCTTAAATAGAAAAGCTTTGGATCAACCGAAATTCTCGGGTTTGTAGCCAGCAGGATACGGGCACTAAGAAGTTTACACTGCTGCAATGTTTCCGTGTAGCTCTTTGCTTTACCATCCCTTCCTTACTATACTAACGAAGGTTTAAGTAAGTTTACCCGAGTCATCATGGTAGGGATTTAGTCCTTAATTCATCGTTACAACATCTCCATGCTCCACTTCGATTTCGAGATTATATTCTCTGAGATACACAATTGAGGTAGTCGAGTAGGCAAAAGTATTGCGATATAGTGTCCACAGCCAGAAGAATAAGAAACCGACGCATGCACATGCGTTTATACACTGTAAATCAAATTTATTTTTGGTGTGTAAATCGACGCTTGCGTAAGAAAAAAATTGAAACGTAATTCTTTTATGGAACTGTAATAAAAAGTTTATTGCTATGTATATACTATTAACATATCGATTTGAAAACGATTCCACATCTCATAAAATATCATCGTAAACTTCATTTATTCAAATAATATTGAACTCGCCCGTCTTTTAGTCATTCGAAGTTTGTTGTGTAATTATGTTCCGTATTATAGCCATTAGTTGCTTTATGTTAATTTGTGGCGCCACAGTAAGAAGAACACCATTGAGGACGCATCTTAGAGTGATAGACGGTCGCGACATTGAACCTGAAGAATATCCATACGTAGGGGTATTGATATTATTTTATAAAATTAAAGATATCGCATTGTACGGGAAATTCTGTACCACATCTGTAATAGCGGAGCAGTGGGCTCTGACTGCCGCACACTGTCTCAGATTTAAAGAATTCTATGTCTGGTACGGCAACTTTACAGTTTCTCGATTAATGACACAATTATATTCTAAAGTACTAAAAACATTTCAACATCCACTTTATAATACCAGCTTGAATAAACCAAATTATGACTTAAGCTTGTTGCGTACGGAAAAGGCTAACGTCAAAAGTTATGGAAGGTTATCAGCCGTCGACCACTCGACGATGATAGGGCTGCCGGTGACGTTCGTGGGTGGTGGCCGCACGAACAAACCAGGAGATGACCAGCTGAGACCACTACAAGTTGGTGAAGCTGCTATCATTAAGTGTGACGAAGTAATGAGAGCGCAGTACAAGTACATGATTTGTATCACCCCGAAGTGTTCAAATAGGTTGCATAGGGGAGATGGCGGTGACTCTGGTGGACCTTTGATACAGGACGACAAGATTATAGGAGTCTTTGCGTTAGTAATATCCGTGGGCAATGAAGCTCCCAAGATATATTATGCAGCAGTTAATATTTTTATAGACTGGATTTCCAAAGTGATGCTAACGACAGATTAACTTAAATAAATAATGTAAACAAATTACTTAAAGGTGCGATATTATAAGCAGCTTTTAAAAGCTGCTTTCACCGGATGATATTCAAGCTCAAATATTTTAATAGCTGTCTATGTTTTAACTGACGAAAAACCGGAGGGGGTTCAACATCCGTTTGTATGTATTGTTTTTAAGAAAGTTAGCTGATTGCTCCGCCAATTATGAACCGATTTTGACAATAATTCTTGTTATGTTTCGAAGAGTATAAATATAACCCCGAGGTGAAACCATTTTAATTTGAAAAATAAATTCAATACCGAAGGCTGGTAAAATAAGGTATCATTGGTTTCTGAATTTTAAAATTTTCACTTTTGAACCGATTGTGGTGAAACTTGGCACATAAAGGTAGTTCTACTATATCGAAAAGTTGAAACAAATGTATAGATGTGTCACATGCTTTCGACAAATTAGCCATTTACTAATGTCATTTCCATATTTTTGCTTCCTATTTGGTCGTCGATTAGATTGCAATTGATCTAGGCTCCAAGGGGCCTAGACAAGTTGCAATTTGACATACGAATCGAATGACGAATACAAACAAAAACTATGAAAAAAAAAGAAATGACACAAGCTTTCGACAAATCGGGCTGATAAAGAGCGATTTTAAAAACTGGGGGGCTAGACAAGTTGCATTTTGACATTCGAATCGACAAACAAAATGTATGGAAATGACACAAGCTTTTGACAAACCGGGCTGTCACTAATGTCATTTCCATACATTTTGTTTGTCGATTCGAATGTCAAAATGTAAATTGTCTAGCCCCCCTGCATGGCTTTCACTATTTGAAATTGCTTATGACGACGTCTGTTACTAGCAACTACTGTAAGCTAGTAAATAAATACGTAAATATGAACACAAACTACAACAATCTGTATCTCAGCCGATCCTTTTTAATTCAATTGGGGAAGTAATTTATGGTAGGTGTCGGTATTAGGGTTGTGAAGGTCACATAGTGTAAAATATTCTTCAGCCGTATTGGCAATATTGGATGCCGACTCCAATATTGTTAAGGAAAGGGTAAAGAGATGAATTAAATCCTACACCTGGAATTTCAATAATGTTTATCCTACTTACATTTATAGTACAAAGTTAATAAATAAAACACAGATTATGGTTTTCAGTGGTGTCTACAGATGAGCCAGGACCTATAGATAAGTTGCAATTTGACATTCGAATCGACAAATGAATAGAAATGACACAATTTTTGACAAGTCGGGCTGTCGCCAATGTTTTTCCATACATTTCTTTCTGTTGGTTTATTGATTCGAATGTCTAATTGCAAATTTTCCAGGCCCCCAGGTCGCGTGATTGTCGCATGCACGATTTGAATAGAATGCGATGCAGTTTGACTAGCGAATGCTGGATGGCATTGGCGAATGGCATTGGATGGCGAATCTCGCGCCGCGCCGCGCCGCAATCGAGAAAATCTTTCAAGCATACAAGCTTCCAGCTTTCATTATTGACGCACGAATGCCTCGTTGGTCTAGCACGACTTCTACTCTACAGGTCCGGGGCTCGATTAACGGGTTGGGCAGTGTTGTTGGGTTTTTCTGTGAAATTCCCAGTAGCAGCTCGAAGTCTGGATTGGTGCCCGTTTGATGGCAATAGGCTCACTCGCCCCCTATTATCGGCAAACTGTAAGTGTACATTAGCATCTACAACGCTGCCTATGCCTAGCCCTTCAGGGAATACAGGTGTGAATATGGAATATAGGAACGTATAGAATAATAAATAATAGGAATATGGAATATAGGTTTTAATTTTATAATATATTCAATTTACAAATTACTAATGTAATTTTAACATTTTACTCATTCAATTCAGCATGCCATATGTTATATAAAAAGGTGCTTGTTATGAAATGTTATGCCTAATCTTATTATAAAAAACCTGTATAGTTTTTATAAGAAATAAATCTTTAAACCGATTTACACACGTGATAACGGAAAATCAGAGTTGCGAAGCTTAGATTTCAGCTTGAGACACGACTTGGTAATATAATAGTGATATCCTTAGGCTATTAACACCTGAATAGTACAACAATTCATAGTTAATTTATCACCTGAAAACAATGACCAGATCGAATAATGGAAATTAATTAAATTACATTTCAATATTTATCATTCCGACCAAATACGTACCTATTACTGAAGTATATTTCCATATAAATGAGCTTTGAATTGTGATATTTTAATTAATGTAATGGTTTCTGAAATGTTAAATGATATTTTGTTTCAATAAAATAGTGCTGTTAAACTTTTTTACCTGTCAATCAAACTCAAATTCTCGAATAACTTTGAGCTTGAGGCCGGAAATCGAACTAAGATATCACGCTCAGTGACCGCGATTAGAGTCACTAGACCATTCTGAGAGAGTCTAAGAAGTTAATGATTAATCCATAATAATAATTGTAAGCAAAAATCTCTGTCCTGATCCACCTTTTCCTGCCTAAACCACTAAGCAGATTGGAATTGTACAAGGAGATAGACTTTATCTTGAGGAGCCACATAGGCTACCTCTCCAGTCTTTTGCGAGTGATACCGAGGCAATAGCTGGTCATAAAATAATAATTCTCCTATACTTAACCCTATAGATTACTAAACTTTCACCGTAGTTCAACCCGGGCTGTGAACTTGACACCTCACGGTCACCGGACCGGGTAGGTCGCTGAAGTGCTATCGATAGTTTAGAACGGGAAGTGGTAAATTATCGTTATTATCTAATTCAATTTTCAAACTCATTACGAAGTGCTTACCGTCGATATTTGTGTAGTGTATTTAAGCGTACCTACTTAAATAAAACCACATATAAAAATGACTAGCTTTCGGCCAGCGGCTTCTCCCGTGTAGACTAGGTATTTCTTAAAGAATATTAAAACAAACCCATCCCACAGGAATTTTACTTTGGGATAAAAATGGATTCCACACTATAACTTATCTCTGTGCTAAATTTCATCCAGATCCGTTCAGCCGTTCTGGCGTGATTGAGTAACAAACTTAAATCTAGACTTTCTGTTAGTTAGAGAAGTTGCATTTTGACATTCCAAATCGACAAACGAATAGACAGAAAATGTATGGAAATGACATTAGTGACAGCCCGATTTCTCAAAAGCTTGTGTCATTTCCATACATTTTCTGTATTCGTTTGTCGATTCGAATGTCAAATTGCAACTTGTCTGCCTCCCCTGTATATTTATTTTACGTAATCTGTTTGTATGTCTCCTAAGTCAGTCTAGGATATTCTAGCCTGGGTTTCTTCATACCACGTTGGTAAAAGTAATCCAAATCATCGCGAAATTATTCTAATACATAAGGATTCTGTGTTTTTTTTAAACACTAGGGTAAAAGTCTCCCTACCCTCCTACCCCTCTACTCTGTTTAGCTTTCTTCCCTCTCCTATAAAGGTCAAGTTCGCTCCAAAATCTAAAAAAAAAACAATCCAAAAACTACTCACAGTATTTATTTTATTTTATTATTTATCTACATTAATAATGTACAAAGGCAGTTTTAATGCCTTAGGAATAGTATTATAGTATTCGTGCTGAATAAGCTCTAAAAACTAATGTAATATAAAATTCTCCGCATGTAAAACGTCTTATAAGGTATAATAGCGGAGGGCTTATATGCCATTTCAGTTCTGTGGTGTATTATCACAATTTTCGCAGCCTACCCTCATAAACAAGGTACGGCCATAGTGGAATTAAAGAAGTAGCCGGATTATTATTTCATCTGTTTTATAACTGTGGGTATAATATTATTTCATTATTTTTTAACATTTAACACAACACTGTCCCTAACTAAGCAGAGCTTCTACTTTGGATATAATCCCTATGTACGTTTTTATGCAAAAAGAAATACCCTGATTATCACAAACTGATATTTTTTATTACTTATATATAAAAAGGACACAAATATGTACTCCGATCTCCGCCGATTTTTAAGCCGATCTCCGCCACCTGGGGAGGCGGTAGGGTATGTCGGACTTGCACTTGCCCTAAATGCGTCATGGCCTCAGTAACATTCACCACGACCAAATATTTGTATCTTGCAGGAATCCCAACCACAACCCACCCAGTGATAATCACATTGCATCATTAGAGAGCTTAGTTTTTTTATAAGCTTGAACTGGAAATACCTACCAATAGTACTGTAGGTAACTGTAGTAGTCTGTAATTTTTTTTTAAATAATCATCGAGCTGTAATGTTCTGCCTGGCGTGTTAGTATATGTTTTGTGTCCTAAAGTTGCTAACCTTGTTGTACTTAATGGCGTGTTAGATATCGTTTTTGATTGAAGTTATGCTACTTATACTACTTGCACTGTGGTTCGTTTACGTGGGGTTGGGCGCTAATTAAAGGGCCTCATACCGCTGGCTTCGACTCACATAAATATGTATTAATTACGCTATACCTAAGTAGAGTAGCCAGAATATTAAGTAAAGCTTGTTATATATTATATTTTAGTATATTTAAACCCACATCAAAAAGGTACTTATACAAAGTAGAGTAGGTTGCTTCCGTTTTTTAAGTTATAATAATACGCATTTGATCCGCAAGGCTAAGGTACGCTTACCGCGGTAGGTCTATGGATGGGGTGACCCTTTTAAAACCACGCGTTGCCCGTTTTTTTATCCACCATAACATCTCGCCTGTTTTCCCCGAAGGATTAGGCAGAGCGTACTAAGTTTACTCCCACAATTATCCAGTATTTTTGTTTGTCTGTAATGGAGAGCGAGCCTTTGACTTTGCCTTGCCTTTAACGGGGCACATTGGTATGTTTAACCTTAGATTTATAATTAAACATCATTATTTAAATTATTTCGGATCTCGCGCACGGTAACATTCACCGCGGAACGTTATAATCACGTTTTTAGCAATACAATGCGCGCTCAAAAATGTCAATATCTGTAATAACCGATCATTTTCTACATGAATGACCTAGGTCATTTTATTTTTGACCTTGAATGAAACCTTGTCACGACGTTTATGCGTCGATGTTCCTTCCACCTTGTATAATAATATATCAAATAATAATAATTTGAATAGTTAATATATTATAATATATATCAGCATTGCCATACAACGTGGCAATGCAGCCAGCCTTCTGGGTACCCTTCCAGCTGATGGCGATGCGGAGGAGTTTTTCGATGCCTTATTGTAAATAGTTATTTTATTATTATTTTATTTAAGTTGTATTTAGGAATAGATTTTTAATTTAGTACATAATAATTATATTTAAACACGACATTTATTTTATTTGAATAGTGTTCCAAAGAGCTCGTTCGTATATTCAACGAAGTCATCAAATATACTATCCAATTTCTTTGATCAATGTGACGAAGGAATCTGTCAAGTGGCATTCCTTACATAGATTCAAAGTCAAGTCCCAATATGAAATGAAACTAGTCAAGCGTGACCTCCTTTGATAATTATATTGTGATGTGAACACAGAAATTGCTGTAGTATTTACGAAACAAACAATGCACGATTCAGCCAGTCGTAATATCCACATTGGGACTGTTTCCTATTATATTCATTTACGTATAACACAAACAAACCATCACGACTGTATTCTCGAGCGGAGGCAGAGGTAAGCTCAACAGATTTCGATTATATTTTTTTAGGAAAAAGATTCTAGGAAAGACCAAAATCTTTTATAATGTAGGGTGAATCTGCGCCCGACGAAAACTTATTTTAACTAATAATTATAATATAGAGGAAAGATTAGATTTTTGTTTGTTAGCATTGAATAGGGTCCAAAACTACTGGACCGATTGAAAAAAATCTTGGAAAGCTACATCTTATCCAAGTAAGTAATTTATAAGAAATACCCAAAACACGCGGGCAAAGCCGCGTGCGTAATGCTAGTAAATTATAAAAGTAGTGTACGTCTACCAATTTAAATAACCTTTATCGCTAACTGCTGGATAAATTAAAATTGGAACAATATTTGTATGACATTATCTACCAACTAATTTAACGGGAAGTTACTAGGACGTGGTGAAACACTATGTGTAAATTAGTTACGAACTTATGGAAAAAAAAATACTTTCTATATTTTTGTTACATTTTCTTCATATACATTTTTAACCCCCGACGAAAAAACGACGGGGTGATAAAAGTTTGACGTGTCTGTGTGTGTGTGTGTGTCTGTCTGTGGCATCGTAGCTCCCGAACGGATGAACCGATTTCGATTTTGTTTTTTTTATTTGAAAGGTGAATTAGTCGGGAGTGTTCTTAGTTATGCTTGATGAAAATCGGTCCAAGATGGCCGTCGCCACAAAATGGTGAATTACATATTTTTTCACAACTCCCTCAATATGGGTATCAAATGAAAGGGCTTGACTAGGAGAATACTATACACTATGATAAATTTCAAATCCAAGATGGCCGCCACCACGAAATGGAAGATTACATTTCGTGTCGGGGGTTTTCTAAATTTTTAATTTAGGTTATTCATTCATCCGTGTTCAGTATCAGCTTACTTTTTGGCACGGATATAAATGAACAGCCTATAGATATATTTATATCTATAAAGCCCTTCCGGTTACGTGCCTATACCCTTCCCTAAATACCGGCATTACGCCACAAATTTTATAATAAAGCAACAAAGACTAATTTCCTACGCTTGCCGTGAGTTTCGGTACAGCGACCGATTTTGTTTGCCCATACACTTGACCCAGACGGGAAGCGGAAATTGTTTCCTCCAGGCTTTCTCCTTTGATTAATTTTGTTGTGGATCCTGGAGAATGATACATATGTATAGTAGATATAACACTCAGACATTATAGGTAGGTACTTGATTATTGCTTTTAGTATCCACTCATCTATTATAATTATTATTCATATAAATTTCTTAAAAGATTCTTCACCATTGACTAACCCGTTTATTTCGTTCAGTTCAAATATTTCCATCCCAAGGTCGCCTGGGAGGAAATCGCAGTTAGCGATAAGGCCGCCATTTGTATTTAAAAAATCGTTTGTGTCCTTTGTTTGTGTTTTTATTGGTGTACAATAAATAATAAATAAATAAATAAGCGCTTTGGTTAAAACTGTAAGCTTATTGTTATGTATAAATAAATGTAGTAGGTAATATTTTTTTTTTTTTTTTTTTTTTTTACTAGCCCACTTTGTCCCACTGCTGGGCAAAGGCCTCCCTTCCCTCCTTCCATGCCGCTCTATCTGTTGCTTTAAAGATCCAGTCTCTTTCGTGGGATAATATATATAAGGTAATATTTATTTATTTATATTTTTTACAGTGTTGTAAGTAGAAAATTGCGCGGACAGAGGAATATGAAATTTAGCAGATATTATAGTTCATATTAAGGAGAAGTGCGGAAGAATAAAACTTATGCACAAAAATGATCGAATTTTGACAACCGGTAAAAAAACTAGTTTAATGAATAATAATGAGTTGATATTAAAAGTGAATTATTAATAACATGTCCTATTATTTTTTAAATAAGAAACGCTTCTTCTCTCTTCTACTTAACTGCTACTTTGCTGTGCCCGACAGGGACCATATTTGACACTAACTTTAAACAAACATGTATAAATTATGAAATACATTAAAGAATTTCATGAACCAAAAGAATTATTTGTTTTGGTTCATGATATTTCTTTAGATCCGTTGTCCGATGAAACGGTATACGTTGAACTTGTACCGCGGTAGGAGGAATGTAATTATAATATGTTCGAACGTGCCTAATGGGTGCGTTTGATTAGGTGCGCCTCAAAATGGGTGCGCATCGAGGAATACCCCCTTGTATCGACTAACGTCCGGAATTGCCTTTCCTTGTCCCATAGAATCTGTATTTGTGATTACATAGGTTCGACTCTGACAGGCTGTGTCCTGTGGTCCGGTACAAAGGACCTAACATGCGTCTGGCGAAATAATTATGTCGTCATAGCCTGTCATCTCATCTGTAGTAGCTGTTTCGGCACGAGATACACAATTCTCAGTATCTCGAAGTCGGGATATATATGTCATGTCTGGTTGATGGCAATAGGCTCGTCTCCCAAGGGACCTAAACACACCATCGAACTATGAATATAATTTGGGAAATACAAGCGTGATGGTATGATTTGATGATTGAACTTTCTTCGTCAAGTAGGACAGTAGATTGAGCAACTTGTTACTTAAGGAAACCAGTTTTAGATAAATAAATTATGATAGTAATAAATGTCGTGGGACATTTTATACAGCACCATCCAGTCCCAAGCTAGCTTGCACAAGACAATGGATGTATTAATAACATACTTTTTTTTGTAAAACCATGTAAGTAACACCAAGACAAACACAAACATTTTTATTTTATCACATAAATATTTGTGTCTCATTAGTCCGGTACTCGACGACCAGGTTTGACATTCGAATCGACTAACAAAATGTATGGAAATGACACAAGCTTTCGGCAAATCAGGCTGTCACTAATGTCATTTACATACATTTTGTTTGTCGATTCGAATGTCAAAATGAAACTTGTCTAGCCCCCCAGACCACAGACGTCTTCTTTTTCTTTTTTCTTTATGGCAATTTGTGCCGATGTCGACAATTCGTCAGACATCACAATTCGTTCATGATGGTGTCTGTCACTCGAGTTTTTTTTCCTGAGTGGCCAGGCGTATCTCTGAACCAACCAGTCCATTGCAATTATAGAATACCACCCTTTTATATTTAGGAAACAAACGTTTTTGTTGTTGTTTTAAAAAACTGAATTCTCTAAACTGAATGTGATGTTATGAATATTTCATGAAATTCTTTGCCCACTCACGTTTGTTACACGGTAATTATAATTTCGCGGCGCCGGAAAAAAAACAACTTGGTTGGGGAATGTTTTATGAGAGTAGGCTTCAAATGTTTACGGTCCTCGGTTTTACTCAGGCAAAATGTATATTTTCACAGTAGTATCCTTTTCATTAATATTTACTTACTTACTTATTTATGTCTGTATAAATAAATAAATAAATAAGTAAATATCTTGTGACATTTTTACACAGCCCCAATCTAGTCCCAAAGTAAGCAGAGCTTGTACTATGGGTGGATAAAATACTTATGTACTTTTTTTGTAAATACATACGTATAATATATAAGAAACACCCAGACAAATACAAACACCTAAGTTCATCACATAAATGTTTGTGTCTTGTGGGAATCGAACCCACGACCTCGTGATCAGCAGTTCGGTACTCAAACCACTAGACCACAGACGTCGTCAGATGTCACGGTAACATTGTCAAAACTTAGCATGGAAAATGCTTAAAAAAAAATACAAAAAGATTGTCAAAACTGTTAGTTTACAAATATCGCGAGATTGTAAATTGTTGATGGATTGAACTGGTACATAATATATAATCGATCCTACTAACTGTGAAAGTTTGGATGGATGGATGGATGTTTGACTATTTCACGCAAAAACTACTGAACGGATCTGGATGACATTTGACTCAGAGATAGATTATAAACTGGAATAGCACATAGGGTTCTTTTTATCCCGGTAAAATGTGTGGTTCCCGTGGTATAGATTGTTTTAAGATGACGAGTAAACACAATTACGTCGTCAACATACTCGTACAATAATTTATAAGAAATACCTATATCGCGCGGGCGAAGCCGCTGCCGGAAAGCTAGTAATATATATACTGATATAGTCTGCGCGGAACTAGTTGGCCACGCCTTATGTATGTGAGCGTCATCGTGTCTCGCTTTCACGCCAAAACTACTGAACCGATTTACATGAAATTTGGTACACAGACAGTCTAGAGCCTGAGAAAGGACATAGGCTACTGTTTAATGCGAAAAAGGGGCTGTAGGGGGTTGAAATAGGGAATGAAAGTTATAAGAAATAACTAAACCACGTGAGCGAAGCCGCTGGCGGAAAGCTAGTTAATTCATATTTAGTAACCATCATCATCATCATATCAGCCTATTTAGTAACCATACTACTTAACAACTTTCTAGTAAGTGAGTAATTCATAAAATAAATTAATATAATAAATAATAAATAAATAAATATCCTGGGACATTTTACACAGCACCACATAGTCCCAAACTAAGCAGAGCTTGTACTATGGGTACTAGACAATGGATATAATACATATATACTTTTTTTTTGTAAATACATACTTATAATACATAGGAAACACCCAGACAAACACAAACATTTATATTCATCACATAAATATTTGTGTCTTGTGGGAATCGAACCCACGACCTCGTGATCAGCAGTCCGGTACTCAAACCACTAGACCACAGACGTCGTCGTATTATTCAGTAATTCATAAAAAGCGGCCATAATAGCGAAACAGTTAGTTTCAAATTGCCGCAAAATCGTTATTATCGAGGTGAGCACCAAAATCGAGTTACCAGGAAGCTAACTTGCACCCGAACAGGCTAACTAGTTTCCAGAATGAATATCACCGAGCCAGTTAAATGGGAGTGCGGCGGGCAGAGTGCCAAGTCGGCGAGATTTTTCACCAATTGCTTTTAACTCTAATTTAGTTATGTAGAGGAAATTGTTGCTATTTATACCTTTTATAATTTTATTACAAGTCCCAAACTAAGCAAATTCAAATTCAAATTCAAAATATTTTATTTCAAATAGACCATATAAATAGGCACTTTTGAACAGTCAAACTAGTTGCTCGGTTCCAAAAAAGTAGGACTTATGGAGAAGAGCCGGCAAGAAACTCCATAGTCACTCTTTTAAAAAAAGATAGTGAGACAGTAACATTTTTTTGTTGTGAATAATATGAGTCTATTGCAGTTTGATGTGTAAGGATTAATAAAATAGAAAAGGAAAGAAAATAGCCATAGCAGTAAGAGCTGACCAGTCCCGACAGACAGTACCCGTTCATGAGTATGACGTGTGACGAAGCTTGTAATATAGGTACTAGACAATGGATAATACTTTATACTTTTTTTTGTGTAAATACTTACTTATAATATATAAGAAACACCCAGACAAACACAAACACCTAAGGTGATCACATAAATGTTTGTGTCTTGTGGTAATCGAACCAACGACCTCGTGATCAGCAGTCCGGTACTCGAACCATTAGACCACAGACGTCGTCGTCGTTGTAGTTATGCTGAATCGATTCCCGGGTCGAAAAGTGTTGTTGGGGTTTTCTATGCTATTCTCACTAACAGCTCGGATTTTGACCCGATAACGCCTTATTTTTAACATAAAATCCTGGAGTGGTTTAGGGAATATCAATGCCCAGTAGTGGAACATAACAGTGACCGCAAAAAGAACATGAGAGAACAACGAGAATCTTTAAATTTGGGAATAGCCAAGTTGCAATTTGACATTCGAATAGAAAGAAAACTTAAGAAAATGACATTAGTGCCAGCCCGATTTGTCAAAATTTTGTCATTCCCATAGTTGTCAGTTGTTGCTGGCGTCTTTAGGCGGCTCGTAAGCCTATTTAACAATACAACATACTTAGCTAGATCGGTATCTAGTCCTGCGAAAGGTTTCTCGAAGGACATAGAAAACTTTCCGTTGTATAAAAGTCATGTAAAAGTCACAATGTATGGGCTTTTCAAAGAGAGAGCCAGCATTTCGTCTGTAAAAAGAGTTACAAAAAGTGGCCATTTCAAAGTTTCTGAAAACAAAAGTTTTAGTTCGGCCCGTATTCAATATTTTCTTCGACATAAAAATTACAACAATGCCCTACTTTTACGCTTGTAAGACTCACAAAATGTTACCACAGTAAATACCTATAAACTCTTTTCCGTGAATCGAATCTCTTTTGACGATCGCTATAGTTACCACTAAGGATTCACAATCGGATATCAGTCTTGGATTCCTTAAAGCGATTTAAAAAATAATATTACTTTTCCACTCCGCACTACTTGCGTCCCTATTCAATACACATCGGTATCTACTATCCGATTCAATCTCGCTAGATAAGTGATGGCAAGTGTTCAATATCATACACTTTTGTATTTGCCGAGGAAAAGATTTATTCTAAATTGATGTAAATGGTTATAGAGTATCACTCTAAAGCTTTAACTATTGCATACCTATACTACTCCACTTTACAAACACACAAACAAGATGAGCTAGTGTGACGGTACACGCACGAATGTGTGTGTACATGAGTAGGGTTGGCACTGTATCTAGTAATCTTATTTCTTTCTTTTCTTTATAATTGTTTTGCGCGCTTATTGTGAACTGAAGTCAATATTTCTTTTTATCTAACACTAGCCTATGCCCGCGTCTTCGTTTCCGTAGAAGTTAAATTTTTCCCGCCGTTTTTGCAACAGTTTTAATTGATAGGAGGGCCTATTGGACGTAGCGCGATAGAGCCTATAGCCTCCCTCGATAAATGGGCTATCTATCACTGAAATATTTTTTCAAATCGGACCAGTAGTTCATGAGATAAGCGCGTTTAACTAAACAAATAAACTCTTAGCTTTATAATATTAGTATAGATAGGTACTTTATATATTTCAGCCGTGATCGTCCCACTGCAGGGCAAAGGCCTCCCTTTCCTCCTTCCAGTCTTCTCGGTTGAGAGCTTTCTGCGTCCAAACCATGCAGTACGAGTCAAGCTCATCCCGCCATCTCGTTCTGGGTCTGCCGCAGCGTCTTTTAATGTCCTGGGGCATCCACACTGTCGTGGTTTTTGCCCACAGTTCATCAGACATGCGGCAGATATGTCCAGCCCAGTTCTATTTAAGGCTGGCGGCTTTATGGCCAACATCGGCGATTTGTGTTTTGGCGCGTAGTGTAGAGTTCCTTATTCGGTCCGAGAGACGGACGCCTAAAATACTGCACTCCATAGCTCGCTGGCATACTCCAAGTCTGGACTTTTGCTGGACAGTCAAAGACCAAGTCTGTGCACCGTAGGTGAGGATAGGGAGAATGCACATGTCCATGAGCTTTTTCTTTAGTTTGAGTGGTAGCTCACCTTTCATGTAATCTTTCATCGACCAAAAGCTCTTCCAGGCGTTTTCGGTGCGTCTAGTAATTTCCAGGTCTTGTCGCGCCTGAAAGGATACTATTTGACCGAGATATAGGTATTCTTGGACATATGCAATCTCAACCCCCTCTATTTCGATACTACTTTTTGTGCTATTTGTCATGACCTTGGTCTTCGACATGTTCATACCAAGTCCGTCGTTTACCGTATACCGATACCAAATTATTAAACTTAATTTTTTTTTCAGGTAAGCCAGAGGGTTGGAGAGTCGACGATCTGTACGTATTACTAATAAACAGTTAATCTGTGCTTACTGCTTATACCACAAGCAAAACTTTCAAACGAGAAGCTAAGCAAATCCACACTAAGCTAGCCATATATAAACTCCATACAGAAGTTTAAAAAGTAAATAGTTTAAGCTATAAATACGATCGAATGCAATCTAATCCTATAGTAATCGTTCTCGGTAGAACAATCCTGAGCGGCCGATTGCGAGTAAAAAGTTTTCAATGAAATGATCTTTTTTTCTGTTGCAAGTTCCATTGAGTGAAACAACTGGGAAGTTTTGAATTATTGTTTGTGTTGTAAAGCTAGATTGTAGCCATACTGTTAACATCTGGGATAGGTTACATTTACTTCCCATCTTCCCTAGTGCCTCGACCATGAGTTTTTCTCACTAAACTTGCTAGCGACGCCGCAAAATATTTGTATGGAAAACCCTACCAGCGCCTCTAGCGGTTACGTAAGGAACTAAAATCGACTATGAGATTACAGCGTTTTGATGCATTAAAAACCTGTCGAAAACAATTCGTAGAACTCATGGTTGAGGTACAGATTATAAATTCGGGGGAAGATGATACAAAAATTGTCATCTTCCCCTTCCCCCTCTTCTACCACTTTCCTTCCCTTTCCTGGTTATACGAGTATCCTTTCGACGATGACATTGATGATCCTGATGAACAATACGGTATTTAATACACTCAATTTTGAAAACTGTCTCAATGGATGATCCTTACGTGTTAACCAAATATTTTTTTGGTTAATAAAAATACACATAAATTTTGACACCGCTGTGTGCCGTAAAAATGCATAATATTTTAAATTTTTGCGCATAAACTGCGAAAACGTTGGATGCCATGTTTCCCATGATCATGACGCCAACTGGCTATGTTATCAAACGAAGTCACTGAAGTCAAACGTCAATCAGTTGACACTGCTTAGTTAGTTTTTTGTTTAGTTTACATGACAGTTTGACGTAATCATCTGGCTACTGTTTTGCTTATTTAAGCTATAGATAAAAAAAGTGATACTATTAAAATTAATCTTGAAATTATGAACTAAAACTAAAACAGTCTCCGACTGCTTATTGCCTAATCAAATCAAATCAAATCATTTATTAATTCAATACATTTTGGGTATCTCATGATTACAGGTGTTTAAAATTGGTTTTACTAAAATCTGCCTAAGAAGTCTGCCTAAGCTGTCTCATTTTTCTTTTATAGAGTGAATGTGTACAATAGGGGCCTATTTCCTTTAACCGGACACAAATCCGGAAACTCAAAGCTGCTATAGAGAATACCACGATTCCATTAATGCATTGTACGACCTAGAAATCGAACTCAGGATTTCCGTTTTAGCAGCTGGGAATCACTAACCATTTATTTAAAGTTATCTATTTGCATTTTTTTAAGCATTTTCCATGCTACGATTCATAGTTATTATAATGAAGGAAAAAATCGTCTCGCGAGTTGTACCTGCGTCTTTTGGCGACTTCCAACGTCCAGTTGTGAACGTGAAGGAAGATAAATATAAATATCCTGGAGATATACATTTTACACAGCACCATCTAGTCCCAAACTAAGCAGAGCTTGTACTATGGGCACACCTGTGACACTCCATACAAACTTTTCAATACTGCTGCACACTACATTACCAAATGTCAAAATTACGTTTGTACACGTGCAAATGCAAATGTGTGCGTGAGAGTGCGTAGGGTTTGTTTGCAGTAGCTTAGCGGTCATAGCGTCTGGTGTATTGAACCAGAAGATGCAGATTCGAGTCCGCCCGCGAGTCTATTTTTCCTTCATTAAAATAACCATTTATATCGTTATGTGTTATAAAATGAACAATGATGAAGATGAAGCAATCTGAACGTAATTACTAAAACATAATAAAATAACGGTGCTATTTAAAAACGTCACGACAAAAAATCGCTCGTAACCAAACAAAAAGCGAGGGGCGACTGTTCATTACGTCATCATTAAACGCAGCGGGCTTGAATGACGTCACGGCCCTGCTGAGCCAAATTACCATTGCAATTTAAGCTCGGCCGCACATTGTCAGAAAAACGGAGGAGTCTCGTCAAAATATGCCTTGGTATGTACTTGTATAGTAATCGCTCATTTAGCCCTTTTGCACATTTTTATAGCGTTGCCTTAGTTTATACATCTTTTAAGTATATACTTTTTAATATTACCTAGACATACTACCACGCGTTTAATAATATAATAATGAATATCTTGAGACATTTTTACACAGCACCATCTAGTCCCAAACTAAGCAGAGCTTGTACTATGGGTACTAGACAATGGATATAATACTTATATACTTTTTTTTTGTAAATACATACTTATAATATATATACTTAATGTACACCCTTTATTTTGTTATCAAGTCCCTAAATACAAAGTTTCATTGTTTTAACTTTAATGATGACGGATTCCTTTACACACTTTCATCCCCTATTTCACCCCTTCAAGACAAACGTTATGCCCTTTTCCAAGCTCTAATCTTTCTCTGTGACAAAGGAGGTCTTCAAAAGTCCGTACAACTCAGCCCAAATTTGTACCGGAGGTACATGACAGCTGTCAAGTTGATAGTTTTTACCATGAAATCACTATGAAACTGATAATAGTCTGACGTAATGGCATACCATCACGCCCATATTCCCCGAAGGGGTAGGCAGAGGAGTACTAATGTACATCCACATTTCGCCAGTATGTTTAGGTCCCATGTAATAAGGGGCGAGCCTATTGCCATAAATCGGGCACAAATCCAGACTCCGAGCTGCTATTGGGAATTACACAGAAAACCCAACAACAATTTGCTCGACCCCGGGATCGAACCCAGGACCTCTGGCGTAGCAGTCGCGTTTGGGACCACTAGACCAACGAGGTAGTCGTAATGGCGTGCGTTTGATATTCCGAAACTAACACTGACAGTTTTAACAGCTATTACTGCATATAATATTACTAGCGACCCGCCCCAGCTTTGCACGGGTTTGAATTTCTCGGCTTTTCTCTACTATAATATGCATGTATACTACATACAAACCTTCCTCTTGAATCGCTCTATCTATTGATGAAAATTGCATTAAAATCCGTTGCGCAGTTTAAAAGATCTAAGCGAACAAGCTGCGGGAGCGACTTTGTTTTTTAGTATGTAAAAATAATTAGGGATTAGCATTGTATATTGTAGAAACTGTCACTATGCCTAATTATCACTCAACCGATTTAGATAAATGACACCTCATTAGATTCGTCTTGATGGCACGAGTCACTGGGTACATGAAATTTAAAAAAAAAACAAAATGGCGAATTTTATACGGTTTAATGTGTGAACTGATTTTGAAAATCATCTTTAGTTGTATCAATTTTCATTTTAAATTATCATTTAGGATCTATCTAGTGATTCTATGGTGATTTATAAACTAAAAAGTAGGAAATAAAATAAATTATTAAACGAACCAAAAAACCCGACTGCCTCAAAAGTACTATACTATATACTACTACTACTATTACTATATTGCAGGCGGGACAAGCTATTCGTTCAATATAAGTTATAAACACTAGTATTTCTTAGCTTGTCCCGCCTCCAATACATTTTCATACTAAGATTTTGTTTTTAGATTTTTAGTTAGTACTTACTTTTGAGGCGGTCGGGTTTATTGGTTCATTTATTTTAAACGTGACTTACGTCTTTAATGGTCGCGTGTCCACTACTTAGTTGCTCGCTCACGACTCAGGTATCAAAGGGAGCATACGCATGAGTAGTGAGCGCACACCAGTGTACTTAGTCAATTAGTTTTTGTTTACAGAGTAGTTCTATGTGAAAATGTAAACTGGTGAAAAAACCATTACTCCTGTATTTCCCGAAGTGTAAGCAGAGGTGTAGATACAGTCAGCAACTCAGCAGGGATATCGGGTCTTACAGTGTTCAAAGTGATCGGAACAACTGAGAAAATTAAACTATATCTCAATGGCACAATGACTATTTCAGAACGAACACACTACACGGTAACTGTCATTCTGAAATAAACTCTATTACGTTGAGAAGAAAGTTTTTTTTTCTTAGTTGTTCCGATCATTTTGAAGACTATATGTCCATATTTAACTGATGCTGACTTAAATCCATAGTTCGTAGTTTACATCCCAAGTAATGGAGGCGAGCCTATTGCCATTAACCGGGAACAAATCCAAATGCTACCTTTATAGTGGTCAACTAATGTAGCTGTATTAATTATTTTCACTTGTAAACTTTCAGATTAAATTATTAAGGTGCTTGATAGAGAGTGTTACGAAAAATAACTATCATAAACTCTTAACATGACAAAATAAACAAAACTACAGTCATTCTTGTTCATTGTGTCTTACTCTATACACAGTACCTAAGTAAAAGAAAAAGTTGTGTATCTAACCTGTCTGGCTGAACATTTGTCGTTCTGAAATTAAAATTTATCCTCACTCACACACACACGCCAAGCCTCGCCAACACACACATACGAGTATTACGCTCGTGTTCCACAACAATCTAAGTATGTTTACACTGTCGACATGTAACTCGAGACGTCCGCTGACCATTGTCTGAGTAACAAAAGGCTATAATTTATATACATAACACCTATGGCGATAATTGCCGTCTGACGCCATTGAGCTATTAAGAACTATCATGACACTACGCTGTGCGAGTCACCCCGTTTCGCATGGAGTGAGAAGAATCGAGACTTTACTGTCATAAAAATCTTTATTATATATTCATACATGTTAGGAGTTTTGAATGAAAGAGTCAGAAGGGGTCGACCTCGGCAAACGTTCCACAACCAAATGGCGGACGTTCTCAAATAAGACAAGGTTAAGAGTACCTTAAACCGACGAGCATGCATGGGGTGGTTAATAAACATAGAAGAACCAAGACGAAACGACAAGGATGAGCACAAGGACGAAACGACGAGGTTAATAAACATAGACGAAGCAAGACGAAACGAACTTAGACGAAGCACGAAGGAATTCTCGTAATCAACATTTATCATATCAGCTAAAAGAGGTCCACTACTGAACAAAGGCCTCCCTCATAGACTTCCACCGGGACCGGTCGCATGCCGCCCGCATCCAACAACTCCCAGCAACACTTTACCAGGTCATCGTTCCATCTCGTCAGTCATCTCATCTCAATCAGCATTAATAACCATTTAATTCCGCAATTACTCGTTGTATCGTTTCGTACTCCGTACTTATAACCTCAATGGTTATATCGCCATTTTTAGCTGGCGTACATGAAAAGTGTGTTACAGGATTCAGGCGGTACTATTTGTTAGAAACTCATTCTGTTTTCGTTTCGAAATCGTAACGTAAGGAACGTGAAGTTTGTAGTAGCAACCTTTATTACTTGAAAAGCTCTTAGTCCTGTAATATTGATTGAAAGGATGAATACCTTTGACCGACAGAACAGGGGCCCAGCCATTGTATACTACTGAGTACAAGTCTCCTCTCAAAACAAAAGGGGTTTGTCTATACTCTAATACGCTATCTTTACTTGCTTGGTGTATTAATTGCGCTTCGTTTTCAGAAAGTACTATTATTCAGACGGTACAATAATATGTTTTTTTAATCACTCAATTTTTTTTCGTATTTTTTACTTTACGTATCATATTGAAATAACATCGAATAGGTCATACAAATTATTTGTCCGTGCGGGCATCGAATCCAACAGCCTCATTAGCCAAGTGGTCCTATGTGCAACTGCTCCACTTGAGGTTCTGGGTTTGATTCCCAAGTCGAGCAAAGTGTTGTTGGGTTTTGATTTGATAAATGCGAGTAGCACCGCGGAGAACAGCTAAGTAGTTATTATACAAGGTGGAAGGGACATCGACGCACAAACGTCGTGACAAGGTTTTACTCAAGGTCAAAAATAAAATGACCTAGGTCATTTATGTAGAAAATGATCGGTTATTATAGATATTGTCATTTTTGGGCGCCCAGTGTATTGCTAAAAACGCGATTATAACGCTCCGCGGTTAACGTTATCGCGCGCGCGATACGAAATAAATGAAATAATTATTTTTTTATGATAAATCTAATTTAGGTAGATAGAAATAATGTATTTTACATGCTCAAGTAAAAAAAACTGCAGATATTTTTTTAATTGATGGAAAAAGTTACGGATAATTTCAACGCAAGGGGTCCAGAATCATGTACTGAACTCATAGTATTCGGATGTGCGTCGATGTCCCTTCCACCTTGTATAACTCTATCGTGTTTCCAAAAACCTTTCTATAGTAGTGGTTCTAGTTAACAGTGGTCGTAAATAATGTATAACACAGTATTTGTGAACAAAGGGCTCTGCGCCGCCCCCGCTGGTTTTAATTGGGATTTTTATGGATCTAAGGCTATGTTCACATACCATGACAATAAAAAACGAGGTGGAGGGTTCAATTTGTACATGACAGAAATATTTATGTGATGAACATAATTATATCTTTGTGTTCAGATAGTCTGGGTATTACAAATAAAAAATATGTAATTAATACACTACCTTTCCATCGGTTAATAAAAATAATTTTTTTTATTTGTATGGAACCCATCCAAACAATTTCCTTCATTATTATAATATTGGTCGTCCTATCATGCAAACAAGTATTCTCTCCGAAATCTGATTTATTAGTGTACCTAATTACATTCATTGTAACTGTTAACTTAAACTACAAAAATATGAATGCTTAGTTAGCGTAACGTGACCTGCTATAGTATCGACGCTATCATAATGAGGATCGGCAAAGGGATGTCCTTACATCATCTTCATCATATAAGACAGAATAGGTTCATAACTGAACAAAGACCACAAGGTCCGAGAACTCCCAGCGACCTATAGCGGCTTCTGTAGTCAATACGTCCTCTATCCATAATCATGTTTATCTGTAGAATCTTTTCACGTCACACTCCGCTTTCCTTAACTCTGTCCACATAGCGCCCGGGGGTCATAACAATATTTTATTCACGGTGTATACCAAGTTCCGTCGTAAAACCTCGTCTGTTTATCTGTCGGAACCCTAAAGTAAAACTTTAATCGAGTTACATGAAGTAGGGGCTATAAATTCAGATGATCTGAGAGAAGGTGGCGGTGCTACATCATTTGTGTGGGGGATCTTAGGAGGGGAAGTTTTCTTTACATACACACAGAGCACAGCAAGAAAGAAGGTCATCAAACGCCCATACAACTTAGCCGAAATTTGTACCTGAGGTACATGACAGCTGTCAAGTTGACAGTTTTTACCATGAAATAATTATGAAACTAGTAATAATATGCCATACTGTCGTCCGTTTGACATTCTGAAACGGAATTCCAACATGGTTGTGGCGGATCGCCATTTTGCTTGTTTTTGAAATATTTTACAAAGTACAGCAATTTATTACTTGTAATATTATTTAAATGTACCTATCCACTTTGACATTGGAAGAATTGTCGACATCGGCACCAATTGCCATAAATAAATAAGAAGAAGAAGAAGACATTCTGAAACTGACACTGATGTTGTCAGTGTCAGAGAGCTGTCAAGTTAACCGTTTTTACTGTGTAAACAATATGAAACTGCTAATAGGGTTTCAGTGACGTGCGTTTCTTCAAATTCAAAGTTATTTCTTCTCATCACACTGATTTTTACAGCCGGTTTAAAGTTAGCTCGTGCCAACTTTAAGCCGGACAATAAGTTTGGCGAGAACTGGACAAGTATTTAGCACCACGTCAATTGAATACATTGCTATTTTATTTAATCAGACATTATTAGATTTCAATTAAGTAGAAAACTGATGCACTGAGAATTTTCTAAAGACAACACTCAAACGGGAACACAGATGACTTGATAAAGAAGCTGGGAGTTTTTGAGCAAACAACTTAATGGTAATTTTTCAAATGTTCAGCACTGGACGTCCTATTATTGAATTTCTTCTGGTGCTGAACTGAATTTCAATTAACCCCGTAGTTCTGAAATGGCACTCAATCATCTACAGACCTCAGCCAATGTCGGTGTTGCGTTTATGATCGTCCAGCTTACCGTCAAAGAGCCTTGCTTCTCCAGACTGCCTATGACCTGACTCAGCTTTTATGCCATGGGCTGAAGATAGTGTGTCTTACGATAGAGGACTTGTGGATAGGTGAATTTTAGTCTTTCGAATGCGTCACTTGGTGTATCCAGTCTATATAGGGGCTGACTGGTGTATACCCTTCGGATACTATTTGATCATTGCTTTGTCCAAATGACAACACTCCAATAATATTGCCATCATAAAGCAATGGGCCGCCAGAATCTCCACTGTCAGATCCACGCAATTTCTCAGAACATTTCGGAGTGACACAAAGCAGATATCTCGTCAAATCCTTGAATTCCATATCACAGGTGATGATAGCAGCTGTACCAACCTGAAGAGGTCTCAATTGGTCATCACCCAGTTTGTTAGTAATGCCTCCACCCACGTATGTCACAGGAAGACCAATCATAGTAGTGTGATCCACGGAACAAATTTTTCCATATCTGGACATTTTTATGTCTCGTATTCGCAACAAACTTATGTCGTTGTCTGCCACTAAGGAGAAATCATTTAAATTAAGAGACCGGTAGGCAGGATGTTTGTAGATTTCTTGCACCAAAGAATACAAATTAGATTCCAGAGGTGACGTTGTGTAGTTCCCGTACCAAATGTAGAATGTTTCATCGTAATCTACACAGTGAGAGGCAGTTAGTATCCAGTTTTTAGCTATCATCGATGCGGTGCAGCACCTTTTAATAGTATTTTTACTTTTGCCGATCAGAAACAGTATGACAACGAATGAATACTCGCCGTTTGTAATATCTCTGCCATCAATGACTCTCAAATGTTTGGAGTGATCTATTCTCGTTAACATATCTTGGCCTAGTCTTCTAGTCAGTACCGCTATATTTGGTGACAAACAAACCGCTATGAACAGTTTGAGCATGGCAAAGGTTTTAATCTAATTTTCACTTTAAGTTTTGAAACTCGTAAAATCATACAATTTATTTTACGATTTGTTTGATATAATAGGAATGATTGATTTGATTTCATAGTTTCATTGCTTAGGTATATTTGCAAAGTTAATTTGGAAGGAATGCCAAAAAATAAATTCCTACGTTTAAAAAACTGTATTTTGCCCGTGACACGCAATAAATCATGACTCCGGAATTGATTTAGACGAACTGAAAGGCCATCTGTACTAGACAAGCTAAAAGTTAACCCTCCTTTAAGGCTTCACTGCACTCGAATAAAAAAGCACAAGATAAAAAGCAAATGAGCCAGCGAGTCAACTGATGGTTGGTGATCACCGCCGCCCATCGACACCCACAACATCGAAGGGATTAGAAGTGCGTTGCCGACCTTTAAGGAAATAATAGGCTCACTTCTTGAAGGTTGTCATGTCGTACTGGATCGGAAATACCTCCGCTGGTAATTTATTCCGCAGAGAGTCGTGCGCGTAAAAAGTTTCGTGCGAAACGCATAATGGTCGACACCCAGTCATTGAGACGAAATGGATGAAATTTCCATTGGCTAGTGGATCTTTGGCGGAACGTAGTAGGAGATACAAGTTTGAATAGTTCCTCACAACACTCCTCGTGATACAGCCACCAGTGCAGTGGAAGTCACAAGTTAGAGACCGAGACTGTGCTATGTCCGAGCCTAAAACCAGATGGAAAGGGATTAATAAGGTTGTTTTGGTGGACAAACCTGGACGCTTGTATCCATCGCATATATGGACGCAGGCCTCAACTTCTTTAGAGAGAAATGGGAGAATCTATGTGGAAATGATTTGGAACCTGGTAGCTGTGTACCCAATCTCGTGGTAATTTCCCAAAATCAAACTTAACTCAATAGGTATCGATTTTATCTTCTGTTGATATAATGATCTTTTATGGTTTACAAAACAAAACTCAACAATTTTCTATTGATTTCTGACACTTACGCGAATTCTCGACACTGAAACAAGACTAGTTTTTACGGATTTTATCGCATTATACGGACCCGACAGCTGGAACTCTTCAATGACCATTTATTAATACAGAAATCCAATCTATGTAAGCACTCACTGGTACGTAGCCTTCTCTTACAAGAAACTCGTTATCTATTCCATAAGAGAGTATTCCAATAATTTTACCATCAATCAATAAAGGCCCCCCAGAGTCACCTAGATCCGTTCTATGTTGTCTTTCAGAACACTTCGGGGTTACACATATAACATGTCTATTATATCCTCTAAAATCCTTGTCACATTTTACAATCCCTCCTTTACCCACTTGCAGAGGTCTGACGTGGTCGCAGTTTGGTTTATTTGTCATGCCTCCACCAATAAAAGTGACAGGAAGGCCGATCATTACCGATTGATCGACGGCTAAAATTTGTCCATATGTTTGGAGTAGGATCTCATTCACACGCAATAAACTTATATCGTTATCTATAATTAAATTGCTTACATCATTTTTATAGTTTGGATGTATGTAGTAATTCAACACCTTTGTCCATGTTTCTGGCGCTGGTCGGGAGGCAGTTAAGTTTGCGTACCAAATATAAGTTTCATGTTTATTAATTAAACGTACGACACAGTGTGCACATGTTAGCACCCACTGCTTGGTGATCACTGACGCTGTGAAAATTCGCCCCACCCACACCCTAGTTTTATGTGCCACTGTCCCTATTGCTACAAATGGGTATTCACCATCATTTGCATCTTGTCCGTCGATTACTCTCAATGGGTTTTTATGCTTTCCCGTGGTTGCGCCAAACATTAACAACAAAGAAAACCTTATGAACAGACCGAACATTGTGGTTGAAAATAGAAAGTTTATGCAAAAAATAAATACCAAAATACTCGTCGACATACGAACGAACATAAAACTTTCAATCTAGTATTGTAATTTTCTATAAATTTATCACCATTTTATTATTGGGTATATATTATGTTGTTTCAAAGATAATATAAAATAATATTATAAAAATACAATGCTTAAAATAAGCGTATTATTGTGTTTGTTGACTTTTTCAGCTACAATAAAAGGTAATATTATTAGTAGTCCGACCAATAGGACAACTGTGCCACCAAATAACAATACATTTCGTAGGATAGTCGACGGACAGGATATACCACAAGGTCAGTACCCATATGTTGTAATTGGGTTCGGTGATAATAGATGGAAAACTAGAATATTCACAGCTTCACTAATAACCAAGGATTGGGTGTTAACTTGTGGACACTGTGTCAGAGAATTAATATATCGTAATCTTTACATTTTGTACGGAGATTTAACTATTCCAATAAATGAATCCAGAACATACTCCGAAGTTATAAGCGTCCACTTGCACCCAGGTTTTCGTTATTTTCATATAAGTGACAAAGTATCATCAATCACGGAAAACAATGTCAGTTTACTGCGAGTTAATGAAATCAAGCTGCAGAGTTATGGGACAATTTCGTCTGTTGATCACGGCACCATGATAGGACTTGCAGTTACTTTCGTAGCTGGTGGCCGTACTTCCAAACCTGGAGATGATTCAATTAGGCCATTGCAAACCGGTGAAGGTGCAATCATAAAATGTGACGAAGAATTTAGAGGTTTTAATAGACATGTTTTATGTGTTACCCCCAAATGCTACAATAAACAGCAAAGGACAAGCCGAGGAGACGCCGGTGCGCCCCTATTTGTCCATGGCAAAATTATCGCAGTACTATCATACAGAAATAATGATGGAATGATAATAAAAGAAGGTTACGCCCCACTCAGTGACAATATCGATTGGATTTCTGATGTAACACGTACGAATTGAAAAATCAGCCTCATCAATCAACCTGCCAACCTGCATAATTTAAAGGGAACTTACTAAGAAGTGGTGAAACAGGTCCATAGGGTCGTATCCACTCTGTGTAAATTACTTACAGAAAAAAAATCTTTCGTAAGCTGCGATCTGACGTACCTGCATCCAGAGACTTTGAATAATTATGAATTTTATTGAATGTGTATAGGTACAAAGCATCTATATCCTGAAAGCGATACTCTTGTACATGGGGCGTATAACGAATATATGAAAGGAGGTCATCAAAATCAGCCCCGACGATGTACCGAAGGTACACTTATTGAAAAAATACCCTGTATTCCGCTGGTTTAAACTCCAGTCGTACTTCTTTTATGCTTACTAGGGTATGAGAAAAAATAACTTTTAGTTTGATAAAAAGCATGCCTTTTTGATACACTATTATCAGTTTCACAGTGACACTGACAACTAACTGCTGTCAGTCTCTGTTTCGGAATGTCAAACGCAGTGCAATTACCAGTTTCAGTGTAATTTCATGGTAAAAAACTGTCAACTTGACAGCTGTCATGTACTTCGGGTACAAATTTGGGCTGAGTTGTATGGGCTTTTGATGACCTTCTTTCAGTATCATCACCATCAATAAGACTGATCGAACACAAGACGAGTCATTATTTGCTTTATTTTCAACTTTGATACTCAGGACTACCTTAAAACATAATTATTGTAGTTTTTATACTCAGTGGCAAAAGTGTAGACTCTTCGACATTAACATAATAATGGAATCTTATAGACAATTTTGTTTATTTGATATTATGGCAACTCGATGAGATTTTATAAAATTTGTTAGCATGGTATTTTCTATGGATTTTTTTGACAGTTGCTATCGCTTTTTTAAGTTGTTTTATAATGTCATACGTCTCGATAATATTAATAACGGTGACAAATACACCGTTCGTTATTTTACGTAATTACATGCTGTTTAGGATTATCTAATTTTGTAGTATCGACATTTTTAAAGATCACAATCGTTTTTAAAGTAATATAATTCATGTTAAAGATAAATCGTGTATTCTTTATGTATTACTGAATCTTTCTTTAATCCTTATTTGCTTTAGTCAACTTTACTTATTTCAGCTTATTTTCTCGGGTAGATCTTACTAATGATATTATACATGTCAAAGTGGTTGAGGATGAATATTTGTAACTCTTTCACGCAAAACCTACTGGATGGTTTTTGTATGAAAAACACAGTAATATAGATTAGGCTTATTTTTTGGCTTTATATGTCGTTATGAGGATTCCAGGGACGCCACGCGTGCAGAAAGAATTAACTATTGCCAGACATCCCTATCGTCGACATAGTCTCGTATTTCATAATAAATAGAAGAATTCGTTTTACATGATAAAGATAACCTTTATTTTGGTAATTCTAATTAATTTTTATAGTTCGTATTTAGTATAGAAAACGTGCTCTCAGCTTATTATGCGGTCCCCAAGGTATTGTCTGGAGAAGCAATTAATCTTGGGCCGTGGAAGCCAGACGTGCTAAGGGTAACGTACCTGCAAGATGGTTGGATGTGGCGAGGAAGTTGGTTGGCGGCAGCATGCATCGTGCGGTCCACACATCCAGTGATCGCAGTCTGTGGAAGCAAGCGACATGGTCGCGATCCTCAGCAGTGAGGGAACGAGGAATAGGAGAGAAGATGCCTACATAACTTGACAGTACATACATTATTGTTCTGTGAAAAAACTTCTTCATACCCTCGTTAGAATTAACAATTAAAACAAACTCAACTCAGCTATATTATACTAGCCTTTGCCGGCGAATTCGTTCCCGAATTTTTTTCCCCGTTCTTGTAACATTTTTCATTGATACTCCGCTCCCCTATTGCTCTTAGCGTAATGATATAGCCCAGGGATGGCGAACCTTTACTCATCGGTGTTCTAAATTATATTTTTTTAAAATTGAAGAGACCGTGACGTGCCGATTTACAATGACAATAACAATATATTCAGTAAAGGGGAAAAGGATATCAATGAGGCACCTAAAGCCCAAAGTCTTGTGCCTAAAATATTTAGACACGTGCCAGCAATGGCACGCGTGCCATTGGTTTGCCATCACTTTTATAGCCCTATAAAATGCCCGTTAATCGAGGTAGGCTATACTACCTCGATTAACGGGCATTTTTCAAATCGGACCAGTAGTGCCTGAGATTAGTGCATTCAACCAAACTCTTCAGCTTTATCATATTAATATAGATGTGGGGTGAGAGGGTAATGAAACGCAGGAAAATGCTTAGAGAGAACCACGACGTTTATTGTTTGACCAAATCACACATCATTAGTTAATTACATAAAAATACAGTTTTTTGTAACACGGAGAAACACATCACATCTTCACTGTCCGGCTAGAGGAAGAGAAAGAGAGACAGAGCATTTCCTACTTCCGTCCCACCACATCCAGTGTTCGGATATTTGCATCGAATGAATGATTGTAATCATAACTAAAAGTAATCCTCTATGGTCGATCAGCATCAGATATTACTATTTTCTAACCCTACATACATGTCTTTGTTACGGATCACAGGCGAATCGAAATTATAATATACTTGTTTTACCATTGTTAAAAGCTCATAAAAGTTTCAGTGATTCGGAAAATCAAGAACCGCGCCTTCAAGTCAGCGCACACATATTTTCGAGCAATTAATCAAGGTTCGCGAGCTAAAATCATTAATTTTCATGTCACCTTCCTTCCCTGAAATCACACTTCTACAAAACTAAGTTTTATACACCCAAACGTAAAGCACAAATTAGAACAGAACAGAAATATTAAAGGTTTTACATATGACGCCAAAGGAAAATCACTCTGACGCCTTTGGACGAAAACAACATTTTCCAGCAAAACGCACATTTACATAAATTACTACTCTAAAGAAAAAGCATACGTCCTTATAACTTTGATGTTAAGGTTTTTTTTTGACAAATTTGTTACTGTAAAACCACATTACACGCAGTGCAAAACAAGTGGTTGTTGTGACTACTCACGTCGTAATCAAACACTGTTGGCCGTGACCACATATTTGTTTGTTGCGTTGTAATCCATAAAACGTTATTTACTCTTCAGTGACTATTTAATGATTGAGTCAGAAGTACACGTTCATATTCATATTCATATTCTTTATTGCATACCATAATGTACAATAAGGTGGTGTAATAATTAGACAAGAATCATTATGAACCCTGTAGGGCACAGCAATTTTTGAAAAGAGGAGGATTTATTTTTACTAGCTACGGTAGTTACCAATCATAATTATTGGGTATTTTTTTTAATTATTTACGTTATTTACTTTAAAAATTAAAATTTTAATTTAACGGAAAAATTCCCTTCCTTGTAACTTTTATCGGAATCAGAACCATTTTTGGGCAGGTTGTTATACATAATTATAATAGAATTAAATAGAAATATTGCTCATTTAATGGTATAGGATAGCTTCAGGCTATCACTGCTTGCTTTGTCAAGTTATTGAGAATAGTTATAAAGAGGCTATTCTGGTCATTTTTTAAGTTTACAAATCAGCCACACAACAAAAAAATCACGACCGCAATAAATATCAACACAATAAATAACCTTCCTTTTCTTAACGGTCAAAGTTAACAATATCAGCAAACATTCAATTAGTTTATAGTCGAAACAAACTGCACAAATATTGTTTCCACAAACAAACCGACTTAAGCCAAGTTTACATTAGACCCGACCGACATTTTTGTCGGAAATTGGTTGTCGCCGTTTTTCGTCTTATTACATTACTTGTTGGGTTTTTCTGACGTATGCTCGACCTGGCCGGTAATAGGCAACGGTAAGGTTTGATATATAGGTCACCTTAGCTTTAATTTTTGGTTTAGCCATTAGATAGGTTCGCAAGGAACGGAATGTGTGAATAAGTTAACTATTTTAACGGCTCTGTGGCTAGTGTAGACCACATTAGCCTTTGGCTATATTAAATTTAATATCTGTAGACTCATTAGTTAGGTAAGCTAACCTTAGCTTTGGATTATTGAGGCTATCAGTTATAGACAGAAGTACTGGTATCGAAAACCCACTCCAATTTATAAAAAAAAAAAACTATTTACTCTCGCTTTGAAGGGTGATAGTGAATAGATTTAGGTAGGGCTTTGATCTTAAATGAAATTTTATCATATTGAAATATAATTCTAAAATAGTTTAATGTATAAATAGACTTATGATTTGGAGATTACTGGCTATTACACCATGCTACTGCTGCATAGAAGTATGTACAAGCTATAAACTAACAGAAAACCTTTAATTACTTTTTATAATTTCAAAGGCCGTATTTGCTTAGAAATATCTTTAAAAAATCGAAATATTGTTTAATAGCTTCCATTAAAATGAATAAACGTAGAAAAATAAAAGAAATACGTGTCTAAGACGATGTTATTCCTCAGCATGGCCTAGCTAGAGTAAAAAAAAGTATGAAAATTATGAAAACATTAGGTAGGTATGTACTTTAAGAATACACGATATAATTATCGCCGAACTAATTTGAACATGCTTTAATAAGGAATTTGAAATATCATAAATTGCTTGAACTGCGTAACGTTCAAAAATTAATTTAATTTAATATGGGCCTTAACGAACCCCGCTTCACGTGCATGGTAATTTGAACCCTACTGTTTGTTTTAGATTATAAATATTTAAAGTGAATTTTGTATAACTTGAGAGTTGTGACGAAATTGAACGAGACTGTATGACAATGTAGCGAACATTGTCATACAGTCTCGTTCAATTTTGCTTATTATGTAGGAAAAATCAAGAGATTATCTATTTGGAAGAGAAGATGTATGAAAGTGTAGAAAGCTAAATAAGTATGCGAGAACCGTAGCAAGTGGACGTTTTTGATTTCTGCTATTTGGGAAAAATTGCTATTTGATTAAAATATAACTCCTATACTAACCAAATATTTTTTTAAAATCAGATTATGACGACTTAAGGTAATTATACTCATAAGCGTTTAAAATCGGTTGGTAACATGGGTGGGGATGCTCTGTTTCTGTCCCGTAAAACGAATGTCAGTATCGAATTTGTATGGCTTCCTGGCATGTGACGTCACAACACGGTATAGTGAGGTCTCTTTCTAGCATAAAATTTTGATTTCAACGTTTACATTTTATACCGATTTTAGTTTTCTTTTTGTTTTAACTTTTTATCAGCCAAATAGTCTGGATAATACTAACAGTAATACTTTTCAAACTTTCTTTCAGAATACTGAAGAACCATTCGTAGTATTTCAGAGCTAAGATTAAGTATTTTATACAACTTCAGTTTAGTTTCAATACATAACTGTTTGAGACGGCAACTTTTGAAGGTAGGTATTAGGTTAGACATTCTCATTATAAACTCTGACGCAAAGGTAAACTTGTTAATGTAAACCATTTCAATCTAAGAAAAACTTTATAGAATAGTTTTAATATCTTTGGAAACGTTTCCGAACGAGTCGGTAGATTTTTGTAGTCGGTTTTTTATCAGCTTTACGGGCTGGAGCGCTTTTTATATCAAATATCAATAGCAATTGGGAGTCTGGATTTGTAACCAGTTGTTGTCAATAGACTCGCCCTTATTACATTGGTCCTAAGCATAGAGAACTATGGGTGTACATTAGTACACCTCTGCTTCACGCTTCGGGGAATACGGTGATATGTTATTTTGATGGTGGTTTTCCCTGCTAGAATCTAGTCAACAATCTACGCGACGTTCTTACAGAGATGAAGGTACCCATATCATTGTGTATGACAAAGGCGGTCATCGATATTGGCCCAAATGATGTACCGAAGGTACGCTTAATGGAAACAATACCCTTTATTACGCTGGTTAAAACTCTAGTCGTACTTTTTTTTTAAAACCTTTTAATTTGAGAAAAATCGCGCCTTTTTGGCACAATATTATCTGTTTCGTAATGATTTCACTGTAAAAACTGTCAGTGTCAGTTTCGGAATGTCAAACGCACGCCATTACGCCAGATTATTACCAGTTATATAGTGATTTCATGGTAAGAACTATCAACTTGACAGCTGTCATGTACCTCCGGTACAAATTTGGGCTGAGTTGTATGGGCTTTTGAGAACCTCCTTTCAGCACAATCCATGCAGTGGTTTGAGCTGAGCGTGCTTATGTAATTACCTGTCCAGCTAAGTAATTATTCAGTAGCGGAGAACATTGGAGAACACAACATTCTTTCAAGACAATTAAAAATCTCTGTACATTTCTTTAGCTGTAATTTAACTCTCTAGAACTTGGCACCTATTTAGATCTAACTAGAACGTCCTTTGTTACAATAGACATTGGGTTTATTAAGACTTAAAATTAGTTTTAGAGTTTTTTTTTTGGTTGCGGAAAATACTTATAATTATTATTAATAAGGATTAGGCAGAGGTTGTATATACAGTCAATAACACTTTGATCTACCTGAGAATAGTCTCCGAAAGTACTGGACCGATTTGAAAAATTCTTTCAGTGTTATACTGATACTATCACGCTACGACTAATAGGAGCGGAGTAGCAATGAAATATGTTGCAAAAACGGGGGACAAAACTTATCAAGCTAGTTTACAATAAAATTATCCCCTAAGTCTCCTCAAATGTCTTTAAAACAATTTCAAAGGAAGAATAACTATTTGGAAATCTGATCAGCCACATCCATTAATAATATCCTAAAGTTTTGACACAGCTTCGGAGAATTCAGAAACTTCAAAGGTCAACCAAAATCCGTATTATGAACAATCATAACTCATCGGTTTTGAAGGGAAGACGTTTGCTCAGAACTAAGTTTACTGTGGTGGTATACAGAAAACATTTTGTATTCTTGGAAAATATGTATTTAATACTCCACCCGTTTTAAATAGTACGAAAAATCCTTACGATTCTCAGCTGGGGAAGTGGCAGGTTGTGACTCGTACAGTTTTAAAATGCTTGTGGATACTAGGACACAGGGTCATTCATTCATCATCAACCCATACTGTCCCACTGCTGGGCATTGGTGTCCTCTTAGTATGAGAGGGATTAGGTTATAGTCCACCACGCTGACCTAATGCGGGTTGGCAGACTTCACATGCCGTCGAGAAAATCTATCAGAAGTGCAGGTTTCCCCACGATGTTTTCCTTCACCGTCAAAACGAGTGATAATTACACACATGATTTCGAAAATTCGGAGGTGCGAGCCTTGTTAGAAATTGAGATCTTTAATTTGGCAGTCCAGTTGTATTCTATGTATCTAGGCTATCACTGCTGGAAGCAAGGTATTAAATAAATAATAGGTATTTATTTCTCTCATTCGAAAAGGTAAGTACAAATTATATAACGCACTACATGATGTAGGGTTATTAAAAGGAAAATAAGCATGATTGTATGTAAAAAAAATATTTAAAGCAGCCCAGTATACCTATAATTAAATTGAACTTATGTATACGATACCAATCAGTGAATTTCCTCCAGTTTCAATATGAAATTCAATTTAAAGTCCTTTGCCAAAACAGGGGCTCTAAACTCGAGCCCCGAGCTTCTCAAAACGTAAACAAAATGAGGCCGAGTGTTATTTATTCAATTCCAATTGTTTTCATTCCCTTTCGCTTTTGTTGGGTCAATAAATATGTTGCGAAGCCTTATTAAATTCGGCAGAATTGTGAATACGGTAGCGGACGCCTATTTCTTACTTAGAGTGTTGGAAATCGAACGAATTTGGACGTTCGAATACATTACCTACTCAAGCGCGAGTTACTAAAGGAATATAGTTGCTAAAAATCTTGCTTTTCTTTAACGATAACCAGCCTTCAAGTTTCACGATACCTACTTTAACTTTACTATCCGTCAGAAACAAACTCATGCTATCGTTTTTCGTACAAGTCTTTATAACTACTTGAAAATACTTTCGAAAACTTATTCTAGCAATTTTTTAGTTCCCTTGACATCCGCAACGTGTTTATAAATGATGATGGTGGACAAGTCTCTTTTGAATATAACTGTCTTTTTTATTCTTATCAGTATTGGCAAAAACTTATTCTAAGTCGTCTGCTGTTAACAAAACCACTAATTTAGATTAGGTGTGTTCAATATTTTCGTACGTGAAATAACTGTTCCTGATTGTGTTGTTTTTGAACAAATACAATGAAGATTTAGAAGATTACAAAAGGTGTATAGGGGATATAGGAGAGAATACATTCGATCTCATTTATGAAAATATTTACTAATTGAAATAAAACTACTTTTTACGGATTTTATCGCGTTTCGGACCCTTTACAGCGTCCATGGTCACGGGTGACTAACGTCGGGATTAAAATAATATCAATATAACGCGATAAAATCCGTAAAAAGTAGTTTTATTTCAATTAGTAAATATTTTTTATAAGGAATATTATTAAACATAACATAATTTAATAAATAATACTTAATTGTTAATAATTTAAATGAATATAAAATATTTTAAGCTCTTCACATTGGCATTGCAATTCTTGTTAAATGCCGCTAAATTACAAAGCTCTTCACATTGGCATTGCAATTCTTGTTAAAGGCCGCTAAAGTACACAAAATTTTTTTGCATCACCTATATGTACCTCCTACATACACTTATTATGCAATAAATCTTTGAATTAATTATAAAGCCAAGACGGACGCATATCAGCCTTAGTCTGCTCGTGACTACGGACGCTGTAACTATAATGAATCCGAAACATCGGGATCTAAATTATAATAATATAAGGTAATAAAGTAATAAGAAACCAGTGTGATTACAAACAGTCCTATATACCTAATTAAATGGAGTAAAGTTTGGAAAATCAATGACTAGATGGCAGCACTATCACTACCTATATTGATTCATTATAAGAAAATCTCAACCCAACAAAGTCCTTGTAACGAAACCATATCGCGATCTATTTCGATCCCAGCGCCACCTATCGAGGTTACAGGCAAACTTTCACAATATCCTTAAATCAATTTTCAATTATCACTTTTCAGTTGTTTAAAAGATACAATGATTTCAATAATTTTTTTATATTTTCAACCTGACATTACTGACATTAGTGAGTAATGAGGGAGTTGTGAAAAAATATGTTATTCGCTATTTTGTGGTGGCGGCCATCATGGACCGATTTTCATCAAACATAGCTAAGAACACTTCCGACTAATTCACCTTTCAAATAAAAAACTCAAAATCAAAATCGGTTCATCCGTTCGGGAGCTACGATGCCACAGACAGACACACACACACACACAGACACGTCAAACTTATAACACCCCGTCGTTGCGTCGGGGGTTAAAAACACAGAAAACCAATGTCAGGTGGAAATTATTAAAAAATCATTGAAATCATTTCTTCCAAACAACTGAAAATCGTGGAACATCTATGGGGGTGTTTCGAATGCCCCTTGATTTTTGAGGTATCTAAATTTTATCTTTGAACGTCACTTCTCCAGCCGCCCTGTATATCAACAAGTTTTCAATTGTTATCATAGGTATCGGTTTCATAAAAACAATTGACGTAAGCATAAAAACAATTGACGATATTCCTACAAATCGGAAAAATGTTAGCACAGCTAGCAATAAATGACGTAGCACGTCTGTGGTCTAGTGGTTCGAATACCGGACTGCCGATCACGAGGTCGTGGGTTCGATTCCCACAGGACACAAACATTTATTGTGCTAAACTTAAGTGTTTGTGTTTGTCTGGGTGTTTCCTATGTATTTTAAGTATGTGTTTACAAAAAAAAGGTATATAAATATTATATCCACTGTCTAGTACCCATAGTACAAACTGCTTAGTTTGGGACTAGATGGTGCTGTGTAAAAAAATGTCCCAGATTATTTATTTATTTGTATTAGGTTTCAATCTAATGCCAATAGTCTAACCCTTCGAGAATATAGCCGTGATGTTCTATTCCAATATACGAATAAATCCCTTCCTTTGGGAAATAGTTCAATAGTTAATAATTCTTCATTCGCAAAACAAAATAGTCCTCCTAAAATCGGTACCGAGTTACGCTGACCTCACATATTAAAAGCTTCCTATATAGCGAGAGGTCTGTGAACACTGGACTATTTTGTACATACCGTCACCTGCTCGTAGCAATATAAATCATAGTTATGAAACAAGCGAAGCTCGGTTAACTTTAGTTTTGTGGTTAGTCCCGCAACTGTTGGGTTACACATATCATTTTAATGTTTTCAAGGTTCATGCAAGCCTTTTCCCAACTCTATTCAGGTCGGTTTGCCTGGTTAGATTCAAGATGCAGCTATACCAAATAGAAATGAGCAAATAGATGATAATCTTCTAATATATAAAATTCTCGTGTCACAGTTTTCGTTGCCATACTCCTCCGAAACGGCTGGACCGATTTGTATGAAATTTTGTGTGCATATCGGGTAGGTCTGAGAATCGGCCAACATCTATTTTTCATACCCCTAAATGATAAGGGTGACCCACCCCTATATGGCAAAACAACGTTTGCCGGGACAGCTAGTAATAATATAATATATTAGAATCCGACTAAATAGTAACTACAAGGCACGCAAACAAATTTTAGGCAGCCGTAGTTTTAATTTTAATGTCAATTCTCCCCATAGATACGAGTAAAACTAATGATGAATATCGATGACTTCTTGGGTCTAATGGTTCGAGTACCAGACCGTTGATCACGACGTGGTGAGTTCGATTTCCACAAGACAAAAATATTTATGTGATGAATATATGTTTCTCTGGGTGATTCTTTTATATAATAAGTACCTATGTTTTTACAACAAAAAAAAATATATGTAATTTATCTATTGTCTAGTACGGTCCCGTAGTAATACTCTGCTTAGTTTGAGACTAAATGGTGCTGTGTATAATGTTCAAAAATAGTTACCTATTTATTAATATCACTATTTTACTCGAAACAGACTAACATCAGCAAACCTTTTATTACCAACCTAAGTTTGTATTTTCCATCCTGACAACTATTACATTATAAATCGCGCCTGCCCAGCCCTTGGGATCGAGTTCCAAACTTAGATAGAGGTAGTTTTAATTAGTTGCTAATAAGAACTTGGCAAATTAGGGTTGAACGTAACAACGTTAGCAACGAATAAAACAAAATAGGTTTATTGAAGAACTTAATAAATGAGTACGGTTAATGAGAATGGTTTAAATTATTTTTGGTTCGTTTTTGTTTTAATTATTAGAACCACTCAATAGTACCCTAAATGATCATTTGATATGAAAAATGATAAGAGACATCTAAAAATGATTTTAAAATGTGTTTCATTTCGCTTAAAAACGCATAACATTTGCAATTTTTATTTTCTTTAAATTGTATGTAGGTGACCCAGTGACACTCCTTCTAAGACGAGTCTAATGACGTAGGTATCATTTATCAAAATCAGTTAAGCCGTTAAATAATTATGAGCGGACATAGAACGGACATATACATACCTAGGTACATACATACAGGCATAAACACATTACCCTACTTCGGCAGTCGGGAAAAATGTGCTTTACATACAAAGAAACGTTATTAGTTCATGGTGACGACGTCTGTGGTCTATTGGTTCGAGTACCGGACTGCTGATCACGAGGTCGTGGGTTCGATTCCCACAGGACACAAATATTTGTGTGATGAACATAAGTGTTTGTGTTTTTCTGGGTGTTTCTTATCTATTATATGTATTTATTTACAGAAAGAAAATAATTATCCATTGTCTAGTACCCATAGTATAAGCTCTGCTTAGTTTGGGACTAGGTGGTGCTGTGTAAAATGTCCCAGAATGTCCCAGAATATTGTTAGATTATTTTTATGAATGATGGAAGAACTGGCGCATATATTATATAACATCAGAGGGTAGTACGATAAGTACGTTAGAAGATAACTTACTGAAAACGTAAAATGAAATAATTTTAATACAGAATTAGGCGCTGTAGTGGAACATACGTAAATAGGAAGATACATAGACTGCCTAATATAAAACCCTTCCTGTGGCTTTTTGCCGTAGTCGGGTAAAAACCAAACACGGGGCGTCCACACTACGCTTGCCCAAACGTAAATGAATAAATAATTCTACCAACGCATCGTTTTTTACAAAACAACGGAGATAGGTTAACCGGTAGGTAATGTACTGGACGTAATTCCGGACGCTTACGCTTCTAGTTTTATCTGGGCCTTGAGTCCGGACGGACAGCCCAAATACGCTATTGGGGCCGTACCGGTTTTCCGTTACCGGATCAAATAGGACAATTTTCGTTCACAGTTGCTCAACAGATTTACTGGTATTTGCACTTGGCTGTGTGACGTAAGGATTTACTTGAAGTACATTTCATGAAGTATTTTTCAATGTAGGTACTGTATATAGTTTTCTACTGGCATTCTTCTTGTCTTGATGATATGATGGCCAGTAAAATAAACTTTTGACGCCTGTGGTCTTATGTTTCTTTCAGTACACAAATATTTATGTGATTAATATAAAATATATCTTTTTGTGTCTGTCTGAGTGTTTCTATGTATCTTAGGTGGGTATTTAATTACAGAAAAAGTATATAAGCATTATATCTGTTGTCTAAAACTAAAATATTATATCACGGCTTACACTTTGTCCGACACAAAACCCAGCAATGCGGATTGCGTTTAACGATGCGACCATCAGATCATCGCCTGAACATTTAACAGGACATGTGGGGCAAGATGGAAGATGGGCCATTGTCTGGGGAGAGACGCTGCATGCTTATTGAAGGGCTGTGAAGCGTCTATTTAACCCCCGACGAAAAAACGACGGGGTGTTATAAGTTTGACGTGTCTGTGTGTGTGTGTGTATGTATGTGTGTGTGTGTGTCTGTGTGTCTGTCTGTGGCATCGTAGCTCCCGAACGGATGAACCGATTTTGATTTTGTTTTTTTTTATTTGAAAGGTGAATTAGTCGGGAGTGTTCTTAGGTATGTTTAATGAAAATCGATTCAAGATGGCCGCCGCCACAAAATAGCAAATTACATATTTTTTCACAACTCCCTCAATATGGGTATCAAATAAAAGGACTTAACAAGTAGAATACTCTACACTATGGTAAATTTCAAATCCAAGATGGCCGCCACCACAAAATGGCAAATTACATTCCGTTTCGGGGGTTTTCAAAATTTTTAGTTTAGGTTAGGTTAGTTGGAGATTGTCTTTACTACGACCGACCTTCGGAGCAAAAGAAGAATACGAATGTCAGTCTAGTATTAGCCTTCAGATTGATTGTTTTTCCTTTTCTTTTAGCTTTCAGGTATCGCTCCTGTGGAGGACTGGGTAAGCCTCCACACTGCTATGATGCATGGGTTGCCTTTCAGTCAAACTTCGAGACATCCTCAACTTATAGGCGGGTAATAATAATAATCAACCCATATACTGTCCCACTACTGGGTACGGGTCTCAGTATGAGAAGGATTAGGCTATAGTTCACCACGCTAGCCTAATGCGGGTTGGCAGACTTCACATACCGTCGAGATAATCTCTCAGGCATGCAGGTTTCCTGTTTCCTGTGCACGATGTTTTCCTTCACCGTTAAAGCGATAACTACGCACATGATTTCGAAAAGTCAGAGGTGCGTGCCTTGGATTCGAACTCGAGACCTTTGACTTGGCAGTCCAGTGGTCATACCTATGGCTATCATTGAAAATTCACGGTAAGGCGAGCTGCTACTAGAAATGTCAAAAAAACTACCACTAGGCTAAAATAGAAGCTAAAAGCTATATTACAGGTTTCCAAACCGGTACACATAGACCTTATTAGCAAAGTCTATACATTATATACAAACTATAAAACATTTTAAAATACTAACTTTATCTTGCAATTTCTCTCGCACGGAGCAGATTTTCATCCCGAGGGACCGATACGTTTTACTAGAAAGACACATGGTTTTCTAAAAATGAACTTAAAATAAAATTTCCTGTTGGATTTTCTATAAAAATAAGTAGTGTATTTGCCTTTTGGTGGGATATTTCCTATTTTGGCTGCTACATTGTTGTAGTATTACCAAAAGCGGCTGGCGAGATTGAGGTTCCGCATTCGGTTTCCAAGCTAAGCTATGTGTTTTCAATGAAATCCTCGGTTGTACAGCTTTGCATTTATGCGTGGATATATGGGTCGTAAGATACCTAAAACACAGTCGACCCGGGAATCGAACCCAGAACCTCTAGCGTAGCAGTCGCCACGGAGCCAATGAGGCCATTTATAAAATCAAAATAAAAAAAAAATGTTTTATTTTCACATAGACCATAAGCATTCACTTATGAAATGTCGAAATTAGGTGTACGGTTCCAAATTAGTCGTTTCCTATGGAGAAGAACTGGAGGAACAGAAACTCCATGGTAAAAACTCCTTTTTCTTTTGTAAATCATTATGCATAATTTATAAAGCAAGTTTACACAAAATTGTTAAAAGTGAAAACTTTTTATTGGCCATCACTTAATTATATTCGTCTTTATTATTGTTTAATTAGCTGTAAGTTTTCTAGATCTAAAACTTAAATAAAATAAATAAAATGGTTACTCATCTCTCCATGGTTAAGCTTCTTGCTTTCAAATCCATTATAACATTAATTATAAACATTACTGTTTCAACTACTAAGTCGTTAGAGCAATCTCAACCCCCCGTTTGCCGCAGGAAACTCAAGTATAAAAGGAACAATTAGACCGTAAAGGAAGCTCGCGTGTGCCGAGAAAGATTACCAGCGTGTATTGTAATAGGAGCGATTACATACATACGGGGCATGGACTCTCAAAGGGAAAGAAACAAATATTAAATTCATTTTTAATTATTTTTAACCCCCGTCGCAAAAATGACGCGGTGTTATGAGTGTCTGTGTGTGTGTTGTATATGTCTGTTGCATTGTAGCTCCTGAACGTATGAACCGATTTTGATTTTGTTTGAAAAGTCGGGAGTGTTCTTAGCTATGTTTGATGAAAATCGCTCCAAGATGTTCGCCGCCGCAAAATGGCGGGTTACATATTTTTTCACAACTTCCTCAATAAGGGTATCAAAAAATTAAACAAGCTTGACTAGTAGAATACTGTGCACTATGATAAATTTCAAATTCAAAATGGCCGCTACCATATAATGGCGAATTAGGTACATTTTCTTTTTCATTTTGTGTCAGCGGATTTTTTTTAGTCTTGTCAGTATTAAACAATAAATACATACCATCATACCATCACGCCTGTATTCCCCGAAGAGGTAGGCAGAGGCGTACTCATGTACACCCACATTTCGCCAGTATGTTTAGGCCATTTTTTATAAATGTTATACTATCAGAATGTTATGCTATTCCTCATATTTCTGCATTTGTCCAAAGACGCCTTATGAAATTCAGCCTGAATAATTAATTATCTTGTATCTGAAAAGCATAATTATAAACAAAAATAAAACTTTATACTCTACTATGAACTAAAAAAAAATCATAAGTTACTCCATTGGCCGTTGCACAAACACAAACGAAGCGTTCTCAGCGAACATGTCTGAAAGCTATTGTCAGTGTTAAGCCAATCGGAATTGCAATATCTCTTTTAAAAAGATCAGAAAATGCTTTTTCTGCAAACCGGGCTTGCATCGACTGAGTAAGTTCGGAATAGCAATGTTTTCTTGAAGTTACTTTTATAATTCTTATAGGTAATAGCTACTTTTAATTATATCTACAGTTCCTTACAATTCACTGGTATTAAGAGAGGTAGGGCACAGCCATTTATGGCTCGAATCTGGCGCAGCCCATCCGGGGAAGTACCTCCACCTTACAGAAAACTGCAGCCAAATAACACACTTTAATGTGTGTTGTGTTCGTGCAGTGAGTAAGGTCGCCAGAGCTCCTTCTAAGGATGCGCTGCGCTGGCAGTAAAAGGAATATTCCCTCAAACTGTCGGCGCAGTGAATCCTCCATAAACCTCTAAGAGGTTCTTCGGGTTGGCAACGCGCGAGTGATACCCCTGGTGTTGCTAGCGTCCATAGGCTATGGTAACCGCTTACTATCAGGCGGGCAGGCTTACCGTATGCTTGTATGTCACCTTAGTGGTATAAAAATAAATAAATATTAGTACCTACCATTGTAGATCTCTTCTCCATAAGATCCACTTTTTGGAACCGTGCAACTAGTTTGACTTTTCGAAAGTACCTATTGATATGGTCTAATTTGAATAATACATATGACTTTGACTTAGAAATTCATGAAAAACATCATAGAAGATAAAAAGGGAGGAAGGGGCAGGCCAAGAATGAGACACAAATGAAAGGGATGTTGAAATTCGACGTATAAGAAGGTCCAGGAGTTGGTTCTCAAAAGAGAGCAGTGAAAGAAGCTGCACCGACAAGGCGTATCTCTTAAATATAAGAATAATAATAATAAATAATAATAATAATAATTCTTTATTTGCTCTTCGTTTATCTAAATTTGACTAAATCAATGAATAGGTACATTTGTAAGAGATAACATTGACGACTCTACTAGTATAAACTGTGTCACAGTTGTCAGCGTCTTCCACCCACATTTATTTATAACAATTCATTGTCAATCTAGCAGTAGACCAATTTGTAAAATTATTAATAATATTATTTTAGCCCGAACTCTCCCAAAATTGAGCAAAGGCAAAGCAAAGTATTTGTAAAATTAAAGAAACAAAATAAAAAACAAACAAAAATAAAAGTAAAAATAGTTGGTATTACCACAAATTGTAAGTTAGTGTATGTATTCGTGTGTGTGTGTGTGTGCGTGAACGCATGTGTGAGTGTATGTAAGGTCGTGTGTGATTAACTCTTTAAAAAAAGAAGAAGAAGCCCATTCATCGGCCAAAAATCAAAACTTCGAGTCGCTACTCCATTTTTAAATGGCGATAGTTATTGCAGTTGCATAAATTAATGCCAAGATTTATAATATACAAATATTATATAAAATTCTCCATCATTTTCATCTCCATTCAGTTATCCTCTACTGTTTTTCTATGTCACATACTAAAATGAAATATTTTACTTGTTTCAGGTGAGTTACATTGGTTCGACTCATGCCACATTACGGAACTATTGGTGCGTACATTTTCACATTGAATTGAACTTGAAATTCACAATTATGTCGAAATATCACATTGAATGTAGCTGAATGTTTTCGTGGCACAACCCATGGAAACTATAGATACACTGAATTTTAGTTCGATTGACGTAAAATTCTTAATTTATATTTGTATTTTAAAAAGTAAGTGTTGCCCTTAAATAAACGCCATTAATTTTAAAATAATAAATTTTGAAATTCTTTTAAATTCTTAAACTAAGTTTCATCTCGAGTATCTCAATACAATTTTTGTCTGCTTCTGTATTTATCACGAAAATGAAAATGAATGCTGAAATGTTTCTCTTTAAAGAATTAAACAAAAAGGTCCAACAAAAGGGATTTTGATCCTTTAATCGTAAGTACCACTTATATTAAGCCTGGCAACCCCAGAAGCGTTTAAAAACAATGAATAATATTTTTCCTAACGAAAACACTCTCGCCCTTTGATCGTTATAAGCAAATTAAAACACATAAAAGGTCTTATTACCTTTTGACCAATTAAAATAACATTCTGTCGGGATAAAACGTAAAATTCATTCGTAAATTGACTTAGACCCTCTTCAAAGTGGGACTTCAGCGGTCCAGGGTGTAATTTTAATTATATAAATGGATTCTTTATTTTTCCCTAAACCAATAGTGATTTAATTAATTGAATTTGTTTGGAAAGAGGTCATGATCATTTTTATGTTACAAGACACAAAAAACATTTATATAAGTGATGAACGTGATAAGTCTTTGAGTTGGTGTTGCTGTTTCTTATATTTATAAATAAGAAAGTATATTATAGCAACTATTAGCTAGCTAGGCTCAATGGATTCGATACCAAGGTCGAACAGTGTTATTGGGATTTTTTTTACAAATTTCTCAGTAGCAGCTCGGAGTTTGCACTTAGGTTCACCCCCTATTACCTACATGGAACCTAAACACACCCGTGAACTGTAAGTGTACTCTGTCTAACCCTTCAGAAATTAAGGCGTGATGATGATAATATGTCCTGTTATATCTGGTGTAGGTAATAAATTAATACCACCTCTTGAGATAACACAACACAGTTATTTTTAACCATGAACAAAAACTAAAGATAGATAAGATGGCAGACATCGGAACTTTACCATAAAACAAAAGAATAAAAATACTTTTTAATATTGCTACAGCTTAACTTACAAAAAATATACAACATGTCCAAAGTAATTTCGACCCAAAAGTAAGGTCTATGTCGTATCTAATAATGAGTGAAGATACCGAACACGCTATCGCACAGTCAGCACCCGAGTTTATGACCATTAAACCAATAAAATACTCGTACTTACAGAAGAAAATAAGTAATAACAATTCACATACAGTCCAGTCTCGAGAATCCAGTGAAAATAAAAATAAATTGGTGTGGGGACAAGCCCGGACATAAAAATAGTTTCTCTTGAACCCTTTGTAAGAAATGGACATCAGATAAAAGATCCGACACAAATCCCAAGCTCCCTGAAGGATCTTACTGCTGAAGGGAAACATAAAGATTTATATACTTAAAGAGAATATGCTCAGCTATGTTCAAAACTCTGAAAAGGCGGCCCGTCCCGGCTTCGCAATTCGCAAGAACCCCCCGTTTTAGTAACATTGGACATTAGATGGTATATGGCCTATAGCCTTCCTCGATAAATAAGATCGTCGATTCGAATTGTTTTTTTTTTAAATCGGACCAGTAGTTCTAGTACTCTTCAGCTTTGTACTGTTAGCATAGACTAGTAAATAGCTTTTGCAAGCTTTTGCTTGCTCCTTGTTTGGGCTCCCGTTACTAGGTATTCTGTTATTCCGGATGGGGACCAACCCAACAAACCAAAGATCATTAAAATAGGTCAAGCCGTTCTTGAGTTACCTCTGCCTACTCGTTTATGTATTTATATTAAGATTTATAGTACAGTCATGACTGCATCGTTGGTCTAATAGTTTTAAATGCGTCTGCAGCACTAGAGGCCCTGGGTTCGATTCCAAAGTCAAGCAGTGTTGCAATGTTGTGTAGTCATAATTGTGTATTTTATAAAATAGAAATCCTACTTCCTACTAATATTATAAATGTGAAAGTTTGGGTGGATTGATGGATGTTTGTTACTCAATCATGCCAGAACGACTGAACGGATCTGGATAAAATTTTGGAACAGAGATAGATTATAGTCTGGAATAGCACATACTCTACTTTTTATCCCGGTAAAATGTATGGTTCCCGTGAAATAGATTTGTTTTAATAACTTATAATAAATACCCAGACCACGTGTGCGAAGCCGCTAGCGGAAAGTTAGTCGATTATAACTGTAGTGCCTAATATCAGACGCTATTACTGTAAAATATCAAAGTAAAATACGGGAGCAGCTCATATTTTTTTCACCTAAATCATCCCCGTCGGTCGTTTATCACGGGAATCTGCAAAATTTTATCATTTATTTTAACACTGCGAGTTTCCTCGCGGCTATCGATCGTTACGATTCATTTAGCATGTCACGGGGGCAGGCAAGGGGACATAATAAACGAGAATACTTTTGCTCATAATTCCTGTAACAATAGAGCAGCAAGGTGAAGGTGGATGGATGACCGTTGTTTGGTAAGTGACGTCATCATGCGAAGAAAGGTCATTTATCTGAAGACGTAAACTAACGGCCTGTTTTACCACCTCTAGGTAAGTTCCCGATAAAATACCTGGCAGATAATTTCATGTTAATTTTGTGCCATTTTTTAATTTATTCAGCTGATAGAAGCTATCCAGAGATGGTGTAACAGGTTCTTTTTAAGCCAGGTTAAAGGAGGTTATCAAAAGCCCAGTACAGATTTCCCAAATCTGTACTGGAGGTACATGACAGCTGTCAAGTTGATAGTTTTTACTGGTTTTTACCATGAAATCAATAAGAAATTGATAATAATCCGCTGTAATGGCGTGCGTTTGACATTCCGAAACTGACACTGACAGTTTTTACTATGAAATGATTACGAGACAGATAATAGTGTGCCAAAATGGCGTGATTTTTCTCAAATTAAAAGTTTTTTTTTCTTCCCCCAGTCAACATACAAAAAAATACGACTAGTGTTTTAACCAGCGTAACACAGAGTATTTTTCCAATAAGTGTACCTTCGGTACATCATTTGGGCCGATTTCGATGACCGCCTTTTCCGGCAACGCACTTGCGACTCCTCCGGTGTTGCGCATGTCCATGGGCGGCGGTAGTAGCTTACCATCAGGAGATACTTAAGCTCGTTTGCCCCTATCCCATAAAAAAAATGCGCGCCTGGGAAACTGCAACGTAAATTTATTCAATGCCATCTTGATGCTTCTTCTTCTTCGAAGTGCCTCTCCAATTACTGGAGGTTTGCCGTCATTTTGGAAAACTTCAGTCTGTCCTTCGCGAGACGGAACAGTTCAGCGGCGCTGTTGATGCCGGTCCACTCGCGAATACTACGCAGCCACGACTTTCTCCTTCAGCCTACTGATCTTGATGCTATCCAGGTGTAAGGCTGCCTGTCCACCGGAGCGGAGCGAGGCTGCAGAGTGGAGAAACTGAGAAATATTATCCAATAGGATTGCACAAAATTTCCGCTCCTCTTCAGTGGATAATCCTATTGGTTAATATTTCTCAGTTTCTCCACTCCGCAGCCTAGCTCCGCTCCGGTGGACAGGCAGCCTAATAGTAAAGATTTTTTCTGTTGCCTTGAATGCGCTGTCTAGCCTGCAGGCCTAGCCAAGTTGCTATAGTTTGGATGGACAAACGACTAGACAGAATTACCAACATTAGTGACAGCTGACAGACAGCGCGATATGTCAAAAGCCTATGTTATTTTCATACATTTTCTTTCTATTCGTTCGTTTTGTTCTTTAATTGCTTGGTTGGTCCCGCTGATAAGAAAGCAATTAAAGTTAAAGCAAAATACCTTTCGGGCTTTTATATACGTACTCACGGGGTAACACAGTAAAGTTGTTTACAGCAGGTCTTAAATAGTTGACCTTATTAAGTACAAAGACTGCATCGGCCCCAGAATAGCAAAAGATAACCTTGTCACATCTGCGCATTAAAAATGTATTCGTTTCGAAATACTGAAATAGATCCATCTAGACTGGCTGGCGTCTGACATTTATACGAAATGGAAAAATTGTGTAAACCTTATCGCAAAGTCATAAAATATGAATTTTATTTCTTTATCCATAATTTAGCTTTATACACAATTCGAAAATTAAGTTACAAAATATAAAAAGAATAATACCATAAAAAAAAAATTGAATAAATGTTTTGCGATTCATGAATTGCAATCTAATTATTTTTAGCGATAGCTACATTATTATTTCGTTTTAAAGCGATAATGTTTCTATTGATATCAGTATTATGTTTTTTGACAAACGCCATTATCGGAAGTTCTTCTGTTAATAATGAATTGATAGAGAGAGATACGAAAAGGAAATATAATTTGGAATTGAAGGCTTGGCACAGCCATGACGTCGCGGACGGAGAGTACTCTTTTGTAGTTGAATTGATATTGATTGACCAGGAGATAGTGACCAGACATTGTACGGGATCTATGATACATAGATCATGGGTCCTGTCTGCCTCTCATTGCTTCCACGACCTAAGGGACAAGAAATTCTATGTCTGGTACGGTAACTACACGATATCACCGTTGGAATCAAAATTGTATTCTAGTGTACTAAAAATTTTCATACATCCAGCATTCCAAAATACCGGGTTCACTCGTCCAGGGTTCTTCTTTGGAGACAATGACATTAGCCTTTTGCGCGTTGGTAAGGTTATCATGCAGAACTATGGGAGATTGTCTACCATTGACCATACGAAGATGTCAGGACTACCTGTGACGTATATTGGTGGCGCCACGAAGAAGCAAGCAAGTGACCAGTTTAGGCCACTACAAATTGGTGAAGGTGTGGTCATTAAATGCGGCATGTCTTTAACGATGTGGTCTAAATATGTGTTATGTGTCACCCCCAAGTGTTTTGACAAATCGCATCACCCCTTACACGGTGATTTCGGTGGGCCATTTCTATATAATGGCAAAATAGTCGGCGTGATGTCCTTAAATTTTCAAATTCCGAAGAGTCAAGTATCGTCCAACGGTTTAACGCCTGTCAGTCCTTACAAGAAATGGATTAAGCACGTCGTTCGTTCGAAATGGAATTCTTAATTTGCACGGTGTTACTTTTAAGTGTTGTGGAAATAACTGCATGTATGTATTAAATATTTGGTCTTACTAAAAGTTGGATAATATTGAACTGAGAATGAACAATACGTCTATATCTTTATTTAAAAAAATCACTGTTGCTTATCAGAATTTTATACTATATCGAGGGTGAGTTTCCAAAAAACAAATCAGTCAAACTTTAAATAATCTGTAGGCTATTTTTGTGTTATTAGTTAAATTTCTATTTCATGAATCATCATTATCGTACACTTTGTACAATTAAACGTGTTCTATAAATCTGAATTATTTCGACTCGTTTCGAAATTAGACACTAATTTACTATGGTCATCGCGGCTTATAAACACTATCGTCACTATTTAAGGGTGGTGCTACTAATCAATTTCTTTGTCGAATGTTGCTGTGATCATGGAGATTGGATAACATTTGTTAACGTCATCAAATATATGCACGAGACTTTGAGGTAACTCTTGTATCACGATATTGGACAAAGATAACTATTCATCCAGCGGCATGCCAGTTTTAGTCAAAGCATATCTATTGCCGAACAAGGACCTCTCTGGCCATTGCAAAGCTTTGATTTCAGTTAGAGGGGCTCGTGGCTAAATTACATTGTACGGTGCTAAGGCTCGCCGCTGTCTATCTACGAATATGTTACCAGAATTAATACATCGAGACACTCTATGCTTCGGAGATACACCCAACTTTTTTTCGTAAGAAGCCCGAAAAGCATGAATACATAATTATGTTTAATTGTTTATCCTTAGGTGTTATCCCGAAATTGAGTTGTAGAGATCTGATAGCAGTCACTTCGTGTCGAATACTGATATTCAGCCGCATCTGGTTAGACTGAAAGCCGACCCAATATAGTTGCAAAATACTAAGATGATGGTGAAATAAAAATCATAAATAATTTGCAATATTTTACATATTTACAATTTTAATTGGCAAAAGTTTTCATATTGGAGGTGTGCTGTTCATAAATATAACAGGCTGGTTAGTTAGACCCCAGTCCTGGGTTATTGGTGAGACTGCACAGTCTATTTACTTTATAACTTAATTTTTATTAATATCTATGTGAATTCGAATAAATACACAGTGTACATCGTCGTGCTCGATAATGACTCATAAGCAGTAATTAATAAAGTACCAAATGGTAAATCTGTAGGAGTTGGTAGTTTACCACCGATTGTGATCCCAAGTATTGTTTTCGGGTTTAAGAAACTTTATTCTCATAAAGAATTACATTCACTTACATGAGAACACAAACATTTACAATTATTTTACTGAGCGACGTAATCATAGAACAAAACAATTATGTATTCAAAGTAATATTAACAAGCGAAATAAAACATAAATGCGAGACTGGAGGTATATGTGAATACTTTTTGCAACAACAAAGTTCTGTGATCACCAATACACGGATCAAGCGTTTTAGTCTGTAAAATACCAAGTCAGGCAGGTACGTCCAAGATTGAGCATTGGAAAGGTATTGAATGCTCGTTGTGCCACATATCATCAAGAACTCCCACAAACAGAAAAAACGTATCGAAGAATCATCAACGAACGACATTACACCTGGAGAGTATTCAATCGCATTCACGATTTGAAAAACAACTAAGATCTCAAGTAGACTGTGCACTATATCTCTGACGGCCAAGGAATGGGTGCTAACTGACCTGCCCGTATTTTTGAGAAGGGCAACACCAACATGAGAGTTGCCTATTAAAATTGTAAAAAGGTGGAATGTTGCGAATAAAGTACACTGGCTCGCGACTGGAATTTATATATTAAGTTAAAACTTTTTATTATCATGTTTCGCAATTTCTATTACATATTTTATGATTACATATAGGTTTTATTTTAATATTTATTTTGTAGGTATGGTTTTAGGAAATGTATATATATATATTCTAATAAGATTTTATGTACGAGTATATTGTGATGAGTAATGAAAATGATAATACCTTTATCTATAGTGTTGTCGTTATGACAATAGTTACCGAAAAGCCTTACCTTACCAGTATACCAATGAAAATCAGTACTGCCGAGATTATGGAGATCTGACGGCAGTTGGTTCGTATAAGTACTGATATTCAGTCGTTATGTGAGACTGGAATCTGACCCAATATAGTAGGAAAGGCAAAGGGATGAGGTGCAGGTTAATCAAACCTATGTGATTCTATTTTATAAAAGTAAAGAAAAAACAAAAGAAAGACGGTTTTCGGTATGACTCAGCCGCCGCACTCAGAAACGTCACTTAACCTAATGAATCATTAGCTAATGACACCCAGTATATCTTAGTACACTGACAACAAACTCTGATATGGAAAAATAGGTCAAGATATAGTAGCCACTGTTTGTTAACGATTCATTAAGGTTAAGTGACGTCTCTGAGTTGGGGTGTCAGTAATGGAAGGCAATTGTAGTGAAGTGAAGTGATCTATACAAATAGCACTACCAAACATCCATATTAATATCATGAATGTGAGAGTAACTCTATCTGTCTGTGATCTTTCCACCCCCAAATCGCTGAATGGATTTGGATATAAAGAGATTGCATCCTAAGAAAGGACAGACTATCTTTTGTCTCAAAAAGCTTCCGGGTGAACACGCGAGAAACAGCCAGTTAGTATATTTTATGAGAAGTTTTTTAGTTCAGAGAATTTTTATGATGCTAAGTACAAATTGAGTTTCAAATGTTGCGAAACTTACGATTGAAGTTTTTTATAACTTGTGTTATTATTTTGTGTTAGTTACATCTTATGTAACTTTGATTCTGCAATCCATGAGAAAAGCAGGGCATGTAGACAAGTTGCATTTCGATATTCAAACCGACAAACTAATAGAAACAACATGTATGGAAATGACACAAGCTTTCGTCAAATCGAGCTGTCACTAATTTATTTATTTATTTTATTTATTTATTTATAGTTAATTAAAACGGCAAAAGACCAATTACATTAATTAACATAAAAATTTAAAAATAGACATATACAAGTTAAAATCTAACATGGAACCGTAGACACCCTTGCGTACATTTCCTCACAGAACACTAAACATACACGCATTATTATTTCCCATTTACCCGCAAACACATCACATTTAGGATTGGCAGCGAGAAGGGCATTGAGCATCTTTAGGGTACGACACACCGGAGACTCTGCTCTGGCGACAATGTCGACAATGACTATGACTAATGTCATTTGCATACATTTTGTTTCTATTCCTTTGTCGATTCGAATGTCAAATTGCAACTTGTCCTAGGTAGTTTCCAAATACTATTCATATTCAGAGTAGCATTATACTTAGTAGCAATCTTCAGTTTTTGGCGTTTTGAAATCACATACAGATACTTTAATTTTATTTGTATGGATGCCCTTTATACGTTTCTACGGATGTCAGACACAAAAAAAAAATATTCTGGTACGCGCCGTTACCTGTATTATAGCTACATTGTATTTGAAACGACTCCCGTGCCGGTAGCTTTGGCGCTTCCAAATATAAAACAATTACGAGCGTGTGTTGCCTCTGTCACACCGTGATGTAACATAATTTAAAAAAGCAAACCTGACTTTTGTAAAAAAGAAAGAAAATGTATTTGGAATTTAAACAAAGCTAAAATAACTAATAAGAGAAATCATTAGCATAGCTCGATTCGCACAGTGGTTAAATCGCCTGCCGTTCGCAGTTTCGATCCTCCCTTACAACAAATATTTGTATAGGCTGCAGATAATTGTTACACGTTTCAGAGGTCGTCGTAATAAACAAATTAAACATTGATTTGTAAAAGTGTTTTAAAGAGATCCATCACTGTCGGCAAATTGTAGTAATGTAGGAACATTAAAACAAATATATCCCACGGGAACCATACATTTCACCGAGATAAAAGTATTATCCAGACTATAATCTATCTCTATGCAAAATTTCATTCAGATCCGTTCAGCCATTGTGACGTGATTGAGTAACAAACATCTATTAAATCCATCCAAACTTTCATATTTGTAATATTAGTAGGAAGACTTCCTTACGGTACACGGCGCACTTCGGTGTGAGGCAAACTCGCTCGTATTGTCAACGTCATTAAATTTTTTCGCATCAATCATTTCCCGTTAACGCATCACAGCTTTTATTTCAGACTGTACTAAAGTGGAAATGTATGTTGTACTCAGTGATGTAGTCGTGTTCGTGTGTCGTTAATGACAGAATTGAATGGCACGTTCCCGCTGTTCAGTGCTATTTCGAATTTACCAACACCTGAGAGATTTAGCTGGCGTTTGCAAAGGGAATTGAATCTAGGAATCGTAAATGACGCATGTTTTCCAATCACTCAATCATTACGAAATCTATTGGTACACGTATGGAGGCTTTACGTACGGACAGGAAATATGTTGCAGATATATCAGATGTGGTGATTTGCACCGCTTTTATTTTCGTCCGGTACATTATTTTGAAATAAATCAGTAAAAAAAAACATCAGTCAGTCTAAAAATACATCAGTCAAAGGCAGATATTGGAAAATATTTTGGGGATTACCAAAAGCTGCGCATGAGTTCAGTTTTTCTCCGTTTTTGCATGAAATCCTCAATAACAGTTCGTATGTTGTGTCCGGTTAATGGTAAAAGGCAGGTTAGTTACCTATTAGGGGGCGTTCATAAAATACGTGATATGTTTAAGGGGGGGGGGGGTGCGAGTCAAATCTCATCTAATCTTACGTTAGAGAGAGGGGGGGTCTCGGCAAATATCTCGCAATTTTTCTGATTGAAACAAAAAAAGAACTATTTTTATTACACTTATAATTAAAATTTCAGCAATATTGATTACTTGTCTTAACTAGTCGTAAATAAAAGCACGAAGCATTTTTTTTCTTTTTACAATAACAATCCAAAGGGTTTACGTAAGAAACCCACATTTTGAAAAATCTCACGTGAGATTGAGGGGATTGAATAAAATCTAACGACATCTCACCAGGGGGGAGACAGGGATAGAAAATTAAAAAAAAACACCTCACGTAATTTATGGACGCCCCCTTAGGTATTATAGCGCAATGTATGTCGAAATGAGTTGACCTCTGCCTAACCTTTTTTAATAATAATAAATATCCGTATTGTCACGGCAAAGACATTTTATTTTCTCGTTACCCACTTTTCATTTGATAATTTGATATTTGTAGATCATGTTTTAATAATTTTAATATATACTCGTACGCTCACCATAATTTAATGTTATATACATTTGTCAATAAGTGAATTTGTTTGTAATTCTTGTGAGAAATAAAGTTCTTCTTAAACCGTAAATATCTTGGGACATTTTACACAGCACCATCTAGTCCCAAACTAAGCAGAGCTTGTACTATGGGTACTAGACAATGGATATAATACTTATAAACTTTTTTTGTTGTAAATACATACTTATAATATATGAGAAACACCCAGACAAACACAAACACTTAAGTTCATTACATAAATGTTTGTGTCCTGTGGGAATCGAACCCACGACCTCGTGATCAGCAGTCCGGTACTCGAGCCACTAGACCACAGACGTCGTCAACAATGGTATGCATAAAACACATTGTCACATTGTCATAGACCAGGAAATGCTTGAGAGTTTAAATGAAGTAAGTAATTGGTCATTCTAAAACGTCAGTGTCTTCAGAATTGTTCTAAAATTACATCGACATCTTAATGTCTATATTATCTGCCATATCATATAAAGTTGAGTTCCACTGCGAAACCCAGACACTACATAACACGGAATTACCTACCAGGCACACATAAAAGATAACGACTCGAATCTCTATTCCGTATTCACTGCGCACTATAAAAGCGAACAATAGAAAGAAATTGATGAAATAACGCAATGGAAGCTGAATTTTTGAGATTACTTGCTACAGTTTGACTCAATAAAATAAAGTGATATGTAAGGGTTGGAAGGTTATTGTTCTGTCCCTTGGTAGCGTGAAGGCATAGCCATTGATTTTTATATTGGAAGCCTTTGTTTTCTTGGAAGTTCTACCGGAGTTCATAGAGTACAATTTTCAAATGTGGCTGACATTGGTTACCTTCGTATTAGGTGTACCAGAAGTGTTTGTTACCGGTATTTACCGGTAGTTAGAGCCCGAAAAGACCAATCGCATCTGGTTTATCAGAACACGCGTCGAAAAAAGGATAGGACAGTAATTGATGAAAGAGGTTTTAAATCTTCTGAAAACTATTTGAATTATAAATTTAAGTTTACAGAGTGTCAATTGAGAATCTGTCAAATATTTTAAATACTTTTATTTCTGCACAAGTGCACAACCTGTATCCTCCACCGGTTACCGTTTAATAAGGTTTTTAATAATAATACTGATAATACCTATTGTCACATGACTCCAGAACCATTGGTCGAAAGTGTCGAGTATGATGATTGGTCTTGGATTCAACCTCTGACTTTTAACATTCATCATAATTTATTGTCAGAACGGTGACGGAGAGCATCGTGTGGATATCTGCATGCCAGAGAAATTTTCTCGACGGCGTGTGAAGTCTGCAAACCCGAATTAGGCAAGCGTATCATTCTGAAAGGAGACCTGTGCCCAGCAGTGGGATAGTAAATTAAGACTGTATATGCCACTATTATCGGTAATTAACCTCTAGACTCGAAGCTTTTAATGAAATGGGGACAGCCTATTTAGTCCACTCCATATTACTTTATAGTGGATGATTTGCGTTAAGCCTAGTCTGAGTATCAACTGGTGCCAAATAGGTTAGTCTAGTGCTAAATCTGTGTCAGTAACCTCGATGTATCTCGGTAACCTCTTATGTTTAGTGGTTTTGAAGTAAGTTTCGAGCTACTAATGGATGTATAGGTCGTAGATTTGAGGACCTCCGCAACACAATTTCTGGCCAATACCGATATTCGAAGGATAGTCTGGTTGTCAGACTTTTTGGGCTTCTGACTAACACTAACAATTGTCATAGGTGTTCGTATGACAACCACGACCGACGGCTTCCCGTGTTTTCCGAGGCAGTGAGTAGTCTCGATGTGTTAAGAATGGCCAACCATCCTCAAACTGACCTCGGCAAGCGTAGCTTATCCTTACAGATCGGTTGATCAGCATTGCTATAACTTAGCCACGAGAACCTCCCTGTCGGTACTAGTACACCAAATAATTAGTACGCCACTGCCTAACCTACGGAGAAGAGAAGCGTGATAGTATGTATGTTGACGTCTTTCAGGCTCTTGTTTGCAAATTAACTCATGGCTCTAAACTTGCTCAAGTGGACACATGGCTCGAGCAAATACAGCGATGCCGAAGTATTATCCTATAAAACAAATCGAAGTTTTTACGAGTTACGAAACTCGATATTCACAACATGGAAAATGTGTTACAATTTTATATAGAATATTCTTGTACATGCTTTTCGGAGCGAAAGCGGTCGTATTTGAAAGATATTTTGCTTTCACTACAGCTGCAGAAGTATTTTGTTAGACAACAATATATTTTATCTATCTGTTGTATTGTTATTAATAACATACAATCACGCCTGCATTCCCCGAATAGTAAGCAGAGGTGTACTTTAGTTCGACCACAATTCGGTGGTACAAGTTCCCATGTACACAATTCTCGAGAAATTTTAGTCGAGATGGAAAAAAATCTCAACGACTCGAGAAAACATTTCCGTGCGCTAGGCAACAAAAAAATTAAATAAAATTTAATTTAATTTGTTGAATCGAAACTGCTGTAGTTAAACTTATTTGTTTATTATATAAGGCATTTTTAGTTTAGATTCGCAGTCAAATAATTATTTTTAACAGACGAAAAATCGGAGGAAGTTGTAGTACCTAGTAATTGATTCGGATGTTTATATACTCGTATTTTTTTATGAAGATAATATGTTCGCCGATTTCTCTATTCGGCGATTTTGATGAATCTTTTTTTTTTAAAAGGGGTACACCTAATTTAAATGATACCTATTACCGAGATGGTCCGCTGGTACCGACGCTTATAGTAAAAAACACGCTAAAAATACCGTCCGACGCCACTAGTACCGACGCCTCTACAATGTCGATGCTTACAATATTGACACCTATAATACCAACGCTTAAAATATCGACGTCTACAATATCGACGCCTATAATACCGACGCCTATAATACCGACGCCTATAATACCGACGCCTATAATACTGACGCCAATAATACCGACGCCTATAATACCGACGCCTTTAATACCGGCGCCTATAATACCGACGCCTATAATATCGACGCTTGTAATACCGACGCCTATAATACCGTTGCGTGTAATACCGACGCCCATAATACCAACGCCTATAATATCGACGCCTGTAATACCGACGCCTATAATACCGACGACTATAATACCGACGACTTTAATACAGACACTTACAATTTCGACGCCTGTAATACCGACGCCTATAATACCGACGACTATAATACTGACGCCTAGAATACCGACGCCTATAATACCGACGCCTATAATACCGACGACTTTAATACCGACGCTTACAATATCGACGCCTATATCAAAATTCAAATTCAAAATTCAAAATATTTTATTTCAAATAGACCATATAAATAGGCACTTTTGAACAGTCAAACTAGTTGCTCGGTTCCAAAAAAGTAGGACTTATGGAGAAGAGCCGGCAAGAAACTCCATAGTCACTCTTTTAAAAAAAGATAGTGAGACAGTAACATTTTTTTGTTGTGAATAATATATGAGTCTATCGTCGAAGTTAATAATACCGACGCTTATAATACCGTTTTTCGTTGCATTGAATAATGAGGTATCATTTATCTAGATCAGTTGAACCGTTGAATAGTTACAAGTGGACATAGGAACGGACTTACATATATACAGCGGTCTTTAAGTAGTAGCTAAAGCTAGTAATTTAAACACTTTGTCTTAATAATAATACCTGTAACATTTGCGTACTTGCGCCAACACTGAACTCTAAAAACCGTAGCCAATAATTTTTGGCGAATCCCGTTTACCGACCACTTCTTATTGAAACCTTGCTAACTGAACCCTGAAATCTGGAGCGGGCTTGGCTGCATGCCATGCCATAATACAGGATAAAAGTCTCTCATATTTTTTAAGTTTGTAGCGTATGTTTTAATTAAGAAGGCTTTTAGTTACAACTTTAGTTTGCTTGCAAAGAAACTACACTCAATTCTTTATTCAAAGAAAATAATTGAAAAGGAGTTTATATGAAAAAGGAGTCATTTGAAAAGTAGACTGAATTTTTCACGTATAGAAATAAAATTGAAAAGTAGTTTATATGAAAAAGGAAGGAATTTTAAAAGAAGGTCATTTTAAAAGGGGGATTATTCAAAAAGAAGGTTTGTTTGTAGTAAAATTCAACATGACAGCTGTAACGCTATATCTATCGAGCTTAATTGGTTAAGCTTTAGAAACGAGGAGATTGTAGTGGTACTCTTGAAATTAATTCCACTCGATCGAAAATGGAATTACGAGTATATCAATGGGCACTGTTGATGCGGCACTAATAGGTTATTATTGAGTGTTTATTGACTGAACTAAACTATCTTACTGCTTACGATCAATTAGGAAAATTAAAGTGAAATTGCCAGTAATAATTGTGGGTTCCAATGTGATGCTATCGTGTACTATAATTTACTTATAGTCGTGAATGATTAATTGGTTGAAATCAAGTTTATCAATGTACGCATCATGAAAGTGTACATTAGTGGCTATTACAGTTTTTAAGCTTCACTAGGATGCTTTCTAGTTGTCTAACATACCATCACACCTGTATTCCCCAAAAGGTTAAGCAGAGGTGGACTAATGCACACACACACAGTTCACTGTAACAGAGGGCGAATCTGTTGCCATTAATGGGCCACAGATAAAAACCCTAAGCTGCTACTTATTTATTCATTTAGTATCTACTAAAGGACTTGACAATAAAAACACAAAAAAAAATATTAACATACACTACAAAAATAATAGTATCAATTATACAGTATAGTTTAATTATACGAGTATAGTTATTATTGTTTACCACTATTTTTTAAAACGGGAATTGTAAATGTGAGTGCATTGTGGATATGTCCTTATTTATTTTGATGGAAGTCTATTGACCCACATAGTTCTGTTTCGTTTAATTATTAAGATGATTGAGTTTACGGATACTGAAAACGTTTTTGTTTGATAAGCTCGTCTTTGAGTTATCTAGGACATTAACCTACAGTATCCTCACATACTGTCATCGGAATATTGTACCAGTGAAAAATTGTAACAACTTAACAGTATCTATGGAGTTCCTTGCCGGAGTCTTCTCCATAGGATCAACTTTTTGGAACCGTCCATCTAGAATCATTTAACGTTTTATAAGTGCTTGTAAAATCTTATTTGAAATAAAAACATAAAATTTGAACTTTGAACAGACATGCACAATATTAAAAATAAAATTTGAATTGAAACACAGTACTTCGGTTTCTTTTTTGTAAAGTATTATTATTATTATTCATTTTATCCTTCACAGAATATCCCAAAAACGTTTAGCTCGACTAACGGAACGAACAATTTTTGGTTACCTACAAACTTCAAATAGAGAAACATGATAACTCTGTGTAATACCCGAGAACACAGTCCTTAATAAAAATCAAGAGTTAAAACATCAAAGCGAGAAAGCGTACAAATAAAATTGCCCGAGCCATCCCGACCAGTTTGCTTCGCAGCGATGAAGGGTTTTGTGGTTGTACAAAAAAAATCTTCCTTCCCTGTGAAATTACATAGTTTTAATGTACCCTGCGTATTTTTCAGTTTGTAATCAAATACTGGAATTTAGAAACAATGGCTGTTTTTAATTATTTTTTTTTAAATGGAGGCTTGCACCCTTCTATAAAACTAAGACATTTCTATATAACTGTAACCAAAAAGTTCAAAACCCTGCAAGATAGGTCGGTGCTTTTCTATGTATTTCGGTAAATAGAAATCCCTGAGAGGAGACCCGTGGGACAATTAATAGGTTGAAGATGATGATGTAATCTCATCTTATAAAGATCATTCATTTTGAAGTGGTATAATAGACAGAAACATCCGTTTTTTAATGACTATGTATACATAAACTTTTATACAATATTATTTTACATAATGGGTAAGTTAAAAGTTTTAAGCAAAGCTTTGAGTCGAAATTCCAGACTATTCAGTTCAAAATTTATGTATTTTTACCAGATAAATTGTTCTCAGATTTACTTTATGGATATTTGCAAAAGAATGCCTTTGAATTCACAAATATTTGCGTTTTAATAACAAATTTGAAGTCGCAGCTGCAGTTATGTTTTATTTTTAAAACGAGATGTTGCCAGTATTTTTATAGCAAGAACAAATGTCGATAAAACTCAAAGATAGCCTCTTTTGAAGTTCATACAATTGTCCCAATGATTGTAACAATGTAGGGCAGCGTTTGAAAAGCCTTTCAAAGAAAAAGGGAGCTTTTAGCTCATTGCCTCGTAGAGCCGTTATATTATCTATTATGTTGTTATGCCCAGGGGGCCTAAAATGCCCAGTTTTAATAAATCATTATATCAGGGTGTCTTTTGACCGTTAATGAAAATGAAAGCTACATAATTTTTCTCTTCTCGTCATACCTGAGAACCTTATTGTTTTGGAGATATAAAGGTTAAAGTCACTTCTTTTTTTTCTACTGTTTTCATGTGAATTAATTGATAATTTTGTTTCCTCCTAATCTTTTTGATATTATTAAAACCTTACGTGCACTTTAAGGAACATACCAAAAATAAATTAGCCGAATTGGTCCAGCAATTGTTGAGTCATTTTTATTTATAAAGAATACGATACTTATCTGTTTCGTTTGAAATTCATTGCGATTTGTAAATATTTTAAAGCTTTTTTATTAAGATTTCATATTCATATAAGTACTTAGTCCTTCAAGTGAAGATACACATCGATCGCAGTCAAAACTTGTGTACATTTATAATAAACTACATTGAAAATTGAATTCGATTCACTGAGCAAGCACGATAACTGAATCATACTCAACTGTATTGTGTTTATAACATTATTGGTATAGCAACGACAATAACTTTATTGAAATGTGAATCAAGTGTTGGCAGTTTCTAACTGATTAAGAATTAATCCTGATATCCACTAGCTTGTATTAAATTATAAACACAATTAAAATTTACTTTATGTACATATTAAATCAAATCAAACGTAAAACCCACTCATTAATAAATGAATTAGTATTTTCCGATAATCATATATAATTATAACTTTCTGATATTCACTAAAACTATATATTACAATGTATCTAAGTACTAAATTAAAAATCTATTCCTCAATATAACTAAAATAAAAATAAAATAACTATTTACAATAAGGCATCAAAAAAACTCCGCCGCATCGCTATCAGCTGGAAGGGTACCCAGAAGGCTGGCTGCATTGCCACGTTGTATATTAAATTATGTGCACAAAACAGAGCTCCTTCTAAGGATGCGCTGCGCTGGCAGTAAGAGGAATATTCCCTCAAACTGTCGGCGCAGTGATCCTCCATAAACCTCTAAGAAGTTTTTCGGGAGGGCAACGCGCGAGTGATACCCCTGGTGTTGCAAGCGTCCATAGGCTATGGTAACCGCTTACCATCAGGCGGGCCGTGTGCTTGTTTGCCACCTTAGTGGTATAAAAATAATAATAATAATAATCCTACAAAAAATAAAAAAAATACAATTCAATTCCTTTATAAATGTGAAAGTTTGAATGGATGGATGGATGTTTATTCCTCAATCACGCCGGAAAGGCTGAACGGATCTGGATGAAATTTGGCACAGAAACAGATTATAGTCTGGAATAGCACATAGGCTACTTTATAGTAGGACCACGCGGGTGAAGCCGCTGGCGGAAAGCTAGTGGAATGGAATAATAAGTAATAACATTATTATGGAATAGGATGTAAATACTATTTGCTGTAAATACTATTTGCTGTAAATACTATTTGCTGTAAATACTATTTGCTGTAAATACTAATATTTTCTTCTACAATATTTACGTCTACAAAAGTTATAGTAGGGTATATTTTCTTAATTTTATCTTTACTTTAAATATTACCTATTTTCATATGATTTTCCGCTTCGCCGCCAATCATTTTGGCTTGAAAAATTCACACATAACTTACCCACCCACTGTGCTCCAAATAGGCCTCTATAAATTTCTAAGAGCGTTATTTTGAATCTCAAGCAGTTTTCACAATACTGATAGTGTTTGCCATTTTAAAAACACACACTTTCATGTTTATGTATGGGTATCTAATCTATTTATTATACTGTAGCTCAACTAAGAGTTACTGCAGTAACAGAGTATTTAGCAAAAAATCTTACTATTCGCAAACGAAGCCATACTTTAAGCTTCACAACTTACTTTACTATCCCTCAGAATCGAACTCATGCTATCGTTTTTATACAAGTCCTTATTTAACTACTTGAATACTTAACTATAACTATTCGAATACTTATGCTAGTTTTTTTTAGTTCCCTTGACATCCGCCGCAGCGCTATCAGTAATATGTAGAATTCGATAATTACGTTAACTACTCCATTACTATAATGACTCGTACTGTATGTACTTAAAGAGTATTATAAATAATTTTGTATTTATACGTGTATGCTCTTAATAAATCTCTAGGCGTGGAGTGACCAGCCAGAGAATATCAAAAATTGTACAGTTGTACAGAAGAGAGATTTAAGTAAGTCACTCCGTATGGGAGTGACTCAATATCAGCCGCTGGCTCGGTACGGAGGGTGTATATCAATCCGTGTAACGAAACCATAGCGCGATTCAGAGAGGCGGCACAACGCCATCTATCGAGCGCTGGTGTAGTTTAATATCTCAAACACAGGTACTCCCCATAGTACGAAACATGGTTTTATAATTTAACCTAGGATAAAGGTGAAGTTTGTAAGGGTACATAATATTGTGGTTAATCCCACGGGATTCGGAAAAACTAGATGACCGCGAGTAACACCAAGGGGAACAGCCAGTCGAATATATATATTTCACATATATACGTACAATCAAATCAAATCAAATCAAATTTATTGCGTTCCATAATGTATATACAGGTGGTAAACTTATATCTAGGGATCAATTATGGACCCTGTCGGGCACCGCACAGTAAAATTAAGTAAAGTAGGAGAGACGGAGAGTTTCAATAGGTTTTATTATAAATTAATTAGTTAATTTATGTATTTTAATTATCACAAATAGATTTATCGTTTAATTATTTTTTATTATTATTATTATGTATAATTGAATATAGTATTTTTATTTAGGAGATTTAATGTCATTTAATTGTTGCAGATTGTTATTTGTAGGAAGTTTTTTATTTATTTATTTATTTAATTAACTTTATATTATAATTAAGTATTTGGTAAAAACCACCAATTGTATATATATATATTGTAGCAATCGTGTACCATTGGTACCAATTACTTTTTGGTGTAAAATAAAGAATATCACTCAGATAATCACAGCGCTTGTCAATATCACGGATGATATCAGGTCTGGCATGGATATTAGTACCTATATATATATCGGTATCGCTAAAAATGGCATTACTGGATTTTTAGTAATGCTTTTAATGCAGTAGTTAAGTGTGGGTGTACCTACACTTTGTACACGTACAGCAGCAGGCCAGACACATTTCGCCGCGGTATACACTTCTGCCTAACCTTTCCTTGAATATAGGCGCGATGGTATGTATTAGAACATGTAGGTACAGTGATGCAGTCATACAGGTATATTACAGATTACCCTAAGTGACGCATTCCCTTAGAATAATAGTATTTTTAATATTTAAAATGTCCAAGGATATTTATTATTATTATTATTTAATATTTTGGGGGATAATTTTACACAGCACCATCTGGTCGCAAACTGAGCAGAGCTTGTACTATGGGTACTAGAACTAGACAATGGATATAATACTTATATACTTTTTTTTTAAAAACATACTTATAATACATAAGAAACACCCAGATAAATACAAATACTTATATTCATCACATAAATATTTGTGTCCTGTGGGAATCGAACCCACGACCTCGTGATCAGCAGTCCGTTACTCGAACCACTAGACCACAGACATCGTCAAATAGTGAGGACAATGTTTCTTCTGGATAATGTTTACTCACGTGCTTCAGCTTGGTTCATATCTCCATTTTTCTTAGACAGACCAGCCATTTTGTGGCAGAAAAGGACAATAGGAAGTAACGTCCCCACCCTCCAACAGATTTCAAACAAGTGTCATGTGGAAGGTCTTAGTGGATAGATATTTTTTCACTATGACGACAATCCTCAAATATGTGGGGTTTAGCCGGTATTGGGATTTTTAAATATTTTAAGTTTGGATTAGAACAGTCGTCACCACTAACCAACAGAATTCAAACCAATCTCACGTGAAAGGTAAAAAAGGGGTTTTATTTAGTACTAGCAACACACCGGCTTCGCACACCCGTGCGAAGCCGGTGTGTCTCTTCTACCCAGAAGAGACATCTTCAACAATCATCGTCCTAATTCAGACAGTTTACACCAAAACTATAATGGAATTATATACCTAAACCCTATAGTGAAAACTTTATTAAAAAACCGTAAGTAGTTTTTGAGTTTATTACCATCATAAAGACAGCTACGGCGGGAGATTGTGTTTTATAATATCAAGGGGTACCTTTAAACTTTTATGGAATGTATAGTGAAAATGTTATTGGATTTTTGTTGGATAAAATTGGAATTTCATCAACGTCAAAGTTCGAGTTAAATTGAGATATAGAACACTGCACATATTATCGCGTGGTTAGCAGTAGTTCTACGTGGGGATCAGTGTCTCTGGGGAATTAACCCAGAACGAGGGACAGCACGCTTCCCACATTATGTATAGTTAAATCCTTACTATATTAATGTTATAAATGCAAAAGTAACTCTGTCTGTCGCGCTTTCACGCCAATTTAAATGAAATTTGGTACACAGATAGTCTAGAGCCTGAGAAAAGACATAGACATACTTTTTAATGATGGATAGAAGAATTAAATAGGCTATAGGTAATTTAAAAACACGTGGACGAAGCCGTTGGCGGAAAGCTAGTTATACATATATTTTGGCAGTCGCTTTTATAAAATATCTGTAACAATCATACACGTTTACCATCACGCCTGTATTCTCCGAAGGTGGTAGGTAGAGGTGTAGTCTCTGTACACCTACAGTTTACCGGTTTGTTTAGGTCCCATGTTATAGTGGGCGAGCCTATTCCCAGGTATCGGACCCAAATCCAGACTCTAAGCTGCTACTGGAAATGACACAGAAAAACTCGACAACACTTTACTCGACTCGGCATCCGAACCCAGGACCTGCAGCCGTAGCAGTCAAAACTCCCGTAAATTTTCCTAAGGCTACGTCATAACTAGGTGTGCCTTAGCGCCCAACCCGTTCAGCGGTTTACGCTGTGCGTTGTTCAGTCAGTCAGTCGAACTTTTTCCTTTTTATATACCTACAGATTTTAATTTCAATTTACTTTTTCTTCTCACTCATCTTCAAGTATTTTATGTAAATTTACAATTATTTATTGTAATTTTATTTCGGTATTGAGCCAAACTGTCGTGAATGACGTGGGCCGTTTTGGTTATATTCTTGGACATTTTACACAGCACTCTCTAGACCAACAGACGTCGTCAAATATAGAATATTCTTTCATCAGTAAATGTGGGAATCAAACCCACGACCTCGTCATCTCGCGCACTCTGACTATTCCACAGACGTCGTCAAATATAAAATATTCTTTCATCGGTAAACATAGAATACACAATTCAATAAGGCAAAACGCCAAACAATTTTATATTGCAAAAAATATACAAAGATTTTGTTTTCCGAACATGTAAGGAACAATTTTTTTGTCTGTACTCATACGTGCTCGGAATGTGAAGCTTTGGAGCCGTTTATTGAATTGTCCGCCGTCGCGCCGCGCTCCAATCGAGCCCCTAGAGCCTGACATGTGCTGTACTGATTCCTGAGGGTTGACTTATATTACATACATTATTTAAAGGGTTAAAATCTACATTTCTTTCGAGAACCGGACTGCTAAACGTGTCGTGGGCTCGATTCCCACAGGATACAAATATTTTTATGAAGAACATACTTATACATGTGGGTGTTTCTGAATTATTATATAAGTATATATAAGTCTAGTACCTACTTATAGTGATAATGTCATAATGCTGTGTAAAATGTACCCAAAAATATTTGTATTTAATTATTTATTTAACATACCATCGCCTGTATTCCCCAAATGGTTAGGCAGAGCGTATACTGATGTACAGGCTCGATGGCAGTATAGGTTCGATGTTCCCTTGATACTCACCGCTCATAAATCCGAGCTGCTACTGACAATCCTAATAATCTCGAGCTGGGAATCGAACGTAGAACCTCAAGCGAGCCTAAAAAAATCGGCGTGGAAATACTATACGTTTAAAAATTAGGGTTATCGCTGTATAAATCCGCCGCTAGAGGCGCTTGTGTAGCGTGAGGTCTCCGAAATGTCAAATGTCATTAACTTGGATTGACTACGCGGGTTTATTTGTAATTAAAATAATTGAATATTTGGCAATAACACAGATTCATTATGGCAAATGAGTTACGGGTCAACGAATGTTAGTGATTTAAAAGCGGAGCTAAGAAAAAGAAATGCAAAATTGAATCCTCCTTCTTTTTCTAACAAAACGGTACTGCGCAACACTGTGGCATGGCATGTATTGTATTAAATATATGATTTAAATGTAAACTGCGTTTTCACGCGCGTATTATAGCCATACTTCGGGACCTCACTCAATAGTGGCGCCATCTGGTGAGACAAAAAACGGTAGCTCTCACTATAATTGTGTCTCACTATAACTGTTTCAGATTCGCCACGGTCAGTATAAAATGAGAGCTCTAATAAAAGATTACTCTATTTGAAAATCTATGAACTAAATATTGAACCAATGCATTATGTCTATTGCATCGCGTCGGTATAAAAGATTGCAGTAATTCACTGCCGGCCGCTGCGAGTCTATTGATAAATGTGGGGTATTAGGTCACTCTCGCAATCGCCTGTCATTTGCACTCGCCCTCATACAGTTAAGCGCTGGGCGGAGATCACACGCCAGAAATATTAATGAGAACATTCAATCCGTTTATGCATTTTGTCACGAAAATACAACTGCTGCCCTTGATATCCTGAATTAAATAAACATTCGTTGACTCGTAACTCAGATTTGTCATAATTAATCCGAGTTATTGCCAAATATGCACAACATTATTTTTTTTATTATTATTATTTTTTTATTTATTTAATTAGAAATAAACCCGCGTAGCCTACCCACAAGCAATAACATTTGACATTTCTAAGACCTCACGCTATATAAGCGTTTCTATGGGCGGATTGCTGCAAATGCTGCAACATTAATTTTGACGACGTCTGTGGTCTAGTGGTTCGAGTACCGGACTGCTGATCACGAGGTCGTGGGTTCGATTCCCACAGGGCACAAACATTTATTGTGATGAAATTAAGTGTTTGTGTTTGTCTGGGTGTTTCTTATGTATTATAAGTATGTATTTACATAAAAAAAGTATATAAGTATTATGTCAATTGTCTAGTACCCATAGTACAAGCTCTGCTTAGTTTGGGACTAGACGGTGCTGTGTGACACTGTCCCAGGATATTTATTTATTTATTTTATTAAGCACTAAAAAACATTTTTACAGCCAGGAAACATACCTACTTACTTTTCAATTTTCTCTTACGTAAATATCCGATTTACGCAGTGTTGAAACGCAGTTGCATGCGTAGATAGAATAATAGATATTGAACTAGGTATGCTTGATCAATGTACATATTATAATACTTTATAATTGGAATAATTAATTCATGAGTAAGATAATGAAGTTTAAAGATTATAGATTTTATTACACGTACTACATTTATTGGCCAAACAGAAATACATATTAAATACAACAAGTTAGAATCGAGAGTAATATTTTAACAGCATATCAAGAGAATCTAAATATTATGCTAGATTTGTCTGTGAATCTACCTAATTAAGTTATCACGGGAATTAAAAAAATAAAAATTTAGAAAACCCCCGACACGAAATGTAATTTGCCATTTTGTGATGGCGGCCATCTTGGATTAGAAATTTATCATAGTGTATAGTATTTTCCTAGTTGCGCCCTTTCTTTTGATACCCATATTGAGGGAGTTGTGAAAAAATATGTAATTCACTATTTTGTGGCGGCGGCCATCTTGGACCGATTTTTATCAAACATAGCTAAGAACACTCCCGACTAATTCACCTTTCAAATAAAACAAAATCAAAATCGGTTCATCCGTTCGGGAACTATGATGCCACAGACAGACACACACCCCGTCGTTTTTGCGTCGGGGGTTAAAAAATATATTAACACACAACAATAATTACAAGCAATGAAATCAGAGACATAGTAGCAGTATAACAATCAGAGTACTGAACTTATTTGTAGATGGACATTTCTTTGTCTCTGTCTTAGTCCTACGGGAAATATAGACGCGATGGTATGTAGTCACTGTAAGTTTATGTAGTTTCAGATTAGGTTCGGTAAACAAGCAAAACGTTGATCTTGAATAAGTTTTTCTTCACCTATGAATTATATTACCTACCGTGTTTACCGGGATATAAAATACACCTCCAACCCTAACAAAGTCGGATACCAAGACAAAAAACTCATGTTTAGTTTAGAGAAACGTGCTTTTGTTCGGCAGGAAATCGACGTCGGGAGGAAAAGCAAGTATGTAGATTTATCGTTGCCGACTAGCGGCGTATTTCAGCGCTTGTCTTGCAGAAATAATTGAAAGTCATGAGCGGCCGCGGTGTTAGGTAGAATATTGGAATTGAACTTAGGACCTCTAGGGTAGCAGTTGTGCATGGGAGCGCTAGACTAACGAGGCAGTTTTTGTAGAATACTGAATCGAACTTATTTATCTTCTAGCACAATGGTAAACTGCAGCTCGCTAACGTATTCTTTCTCTCCTTACTTGGGCCATACACTGCGCTCACAAATTCGTCTTCAGCGAAAAAATAAATTATTCTTTTCTTCTGAAATTACTTCTCTCAGCGTTTCACGGCTTGCATGTTACAATACAGAGAGACATTCTCCCTTTTCTGGGTGTAGGATTTATTTATTTTTATTAAACATTCAGTGGATGATGGTTGTATGCCGAATTTATTTCGTAACTTTGTCCTTTGTGAAGTTTTTATGAGTGTCGTATACAAGCTGGAAGCGAACATGTTAATACGTGTTTTTAAATGTACCATCACGCGTATATTCCCCGAAGTGGTAGGCAGAGGCGAACTACTGTCCACCCTAATAGCTGAAGGCGAGCCTATTTCCATCATAATAATTCAACCCATATACTGCCCCACTGCTGGGCACGGGTCTCCTCTCAGTATGAGAGGGATTAGGCTATAGTCCACCACGCTAGCCCAATGCGGTTTGGCAGACTTCACATACCGTCGAGAATATCTCTCAGGCATGCAGGTCTCCTCACGATTTTTTCCTTCACCGTTAAAGCGATACGCACATAATTTCGAAAAGTCAGAGGTGCGTGCTTGGATTGCTTGGATTCGAGCTCGAGACCTTTGACTTGGCAGTCCAGTGGTCATACCCCTAGGCTATCACTGCTTTATTTCCATCAACCGTGTACATATCCAGATTCCAAGCTGCTAATGGGAATTTCATAGAAAACTGAACCCAGGACTTCAGTCGCGTTTGGGCCCTTAGTGGTCCCAAGATTCATGTCATTAAATAGCAGCAATGAGATTGAACGATCACGAAGCAGAAGCAGAAGAAAAAGATCTACATAATATCAAACATTAGACAAGGTGTTAATGTGTATCCATACCTTAATTTTAATAAATGTACAGAATAATGTATACTAACAATATTTATAAACAAGATCTTACTAATATTATAGGAGAAAGTTTGTAAGTTTGGATGTTGCAAAACGGCTGAAACGATTTGGCTGAAAGTTGAAATGGTGATGGCTGATTGAGAAGCCCAAAAAACCTGAAAATGGCTTTCACTTTATATGGAATTCTGATATTCAGCCGCATCCGAAATGAAACTACTTTTTACGGATTTTATCGCGTTTATTATAAATTGAATAGGGTATATGCTAGGTTTTAAAAACTGTTCTAAGTTAATCACTGATGTCTCAAGACTATATAGAAAATCTATATTTTACTTTCCATAACATAAAGCGAAAAATAAACAAAAAATATCATTTAAATATCCCGCGATAACGCTTTTCCAGACAATATGGCGCCTCGTGCCATAGTGACGTCTCCTGCTTGTATTTTGTGTACGAAACTAGTATGTTTCGTGTTACACGCAACTGTTTACAAATAGTTGACGTCATCAACCATTCGGCCAATCACAGCCGTTTACGGTCACGTGACTAAAGTAGAAAAAAAAACATTTTCTTTGTCGATTTTCTCTTAAAATATCTAAGTATCTCGTATTTCTCCTGACTAAATAGTTGGTTTTCAAACTTCATATTCAATACGGATGGCATCAATAAATCCTATCTTTTACATGCTATCAAATACCCTAATACAAAGTATCAGAACATTCGCGTAAGTGTCAGAAACCAATATGTCAGCCGCATCTGGTTAGTCTGAACGACCCCAACATAGTTGGAAAAACGGTCTAGAAGTACAACGTTGATATACCATGCATATTACAGTCACTTTTTTATGTACTTTTTCTTTAAAATATACTGTAGTTTTTATACAGAAGTTGAAACTTTGTCTTAGCTTACGGGAGGCAAGAAAATAAACTATGATGTCAACGAGACAGTAAAGAAATTGAAAAAGTTGTTAATACTTGTTCCAAGATTTACTTCTGTAGCGGGAAGATCTTCATAGTTGAACAGCTTGTTTATTATTATTCAACAACTATTTTTTATATTATTACTTACCTACTTGACGACGTCTGTGGTCTAGTGGTCCGAGTACCGGACTGTTGATCACGGCTTCGATTCCCACAAGACACAAATAATTATGTGATGAACTTAAGTGTTTGTGTTTGTCTGGGTGCTTCTTATATATTATAAGTATGTATTTACAAAAAAAAAGTATATATGTATTATATCCATTGTCTAGTACCGATAGTACAAGCTCTGCTTAGTTTGGGACTAGATAGTGCTGTATAAAATGTCCCAGGATATTTATTTATTTATTATTTATCTACTAATTTAACTGCATCGATCCCCGGGTCTATGTGTTGTTAGGTTTTTCTGTGTAATTCCCAGTAACAGCTCAGAGTCGGGATTTGTGTGCCCGGTTGATGACAATAGGCTCGCTCCCCCCCCTATTACATGAGACCTACCTAAAACATATCGGCGAAATGTAGGTGAACATTAGTCCGCCTCTGCCTACCCCTTCTGGGAATACAGGCGTGATGGTATGATGTTATTACTTAGTTCACTCGGCGTTCACTCACCTAGTTCACCAGTTACATTACATCTCTAGATTTGTATAGTCGTGTATCGAAATCCATTATTTTACTTTTTAAATTGTCGCTTGTCAGTGTCATCTTACCGTCAAGATAATGATATCGTTAATAATTATTATTTCGTTGTTATTTTGTCGAATAAGATTTAAATTAGTTTTATCTTTCTAAAAGAAAAAATAAATAAATAATATAATATAACGTCCATATTGTGCCAGAGACAAATTATTTTTTTATTATGTAATGTAATTATTATTTCTTAATGGAAATGAACATAAAGTTTTTATAAGAAATAAATTCTCTAAACCGATAAAATTCAAGACATAAAGAAATGTATACTGTACTACAACTTTTATAACGAAACAAACATTTCAACTATAGACACACAGACGTCAGCATCTCAGACAGACTACCCTCCTTTTGTGTTCCAAATAAAATGCAAATAAACAATTTAGGTGCTACGTGCTACGAGGCTACGGTGCTACGGCGCTACGTCGTAGCCGTAACTCGGTCGTAGCCTATCGGCACATTGAAAACGATTGCAAAAAATACAAGAAAAAGTTCTTCTGTTTGTGTTGTTATTTAAAAGGAGTATTTAAGTAGCACTTGTACTTTTGTATAAACTACAAATACAAGGTAGTTTAGCAGAAATTAAAATTGATCATTCGCTGATTACAGTTCACCAGTATTTTTTGAGATATGTATTTGTTGTAAGCGCGACCGCTATGCCCGAGGTTCTAGTTACGATAACCATATCCAGCAACTAAAAGCTCAGACTCTAGATTTTTGCGTGGTGGATGGCTATAGGCTTATTACATAGGACCTAAAAAACATACCAGCAAAATCTTGTACAGTCAAAAGAAAAGATATGTAAACACTTCCAAAAGTGTTAAAGCGATATTTTCATGAATAAACGGTTACAACTTTGAGATAACACTAATGTCACTATAGTATTGGTTCGTAAATACTATGTTCATAATACCACAATATTACTATCAGTAGTTTAAGAGAAAATCGCTTTTAAATTTTGGCTAGTGTATTTTTGCTCGTACTGTACAATAATACATCTCTCTGTCTAGCCCTTTGGGGAACACAGGCGTGATAGTTTGTTCTAACAAGTAGTTAGTGCCTCAGTTCTTTTTGCAGACTCAGCGGAGTCTCTACATTCTCTCCTAGTCCATCCCTAGGGAGAACTGAGGACCACCTCGCAGAAAAAGATAACAAATGAATCCTTAGTGTCAGTGTTTTTTCAGTGCATTTGTTACGGGTCGCCGTCACAAACCTCCGGGGAGTTAATTACGTGAATTCATTGCTCGCTATATTTCCCGGGATTAGGGTTGGCACGCCAGCCTGTAAACAAGTTGCATTTTGTTTTTATTCGTTTGTCGATTCGAATGTCGAATTGCAACTTGTCTTGACCCCCAGAAGTGTGACCGCACTATAGGTCCAATGTAATAGGTGGCCTCATAAATGAATACTCAGACCTACTACTAATAATACCTTACCTACCATACTAAATATAATATAAGTAATAATTAATAAAAATATAAGTATATCAATGAAAACTAAACATAATATTATAAATAAATACAATTAAACGTTATAAATAAATACAATTAAACGTTATAAATAAATACAATTAAATGATAATAAATAAATACAATTATAAATATAACACAAATTCACTTATGAATGTTACAAATAAATACAAAATGTATGTTATAAATGAGATAATAAGGACATAAACACCATAAATATAATATTTTAATGTATACTTTTTAATGGGCAATCAATTTGCAAATGATGCTAAACCCTCTTCCTCTCTCCTAATTTTGCTGTGCCCGACAGGGTCCATAATGATCTAAGTTATTTATAGTCCACCTTTATAAAACATTATGGAATGCAATAAAGTATTTCGTATTGAACCTAATGACATTTTGCCCGACCTGGGTGTCGAACCCAGGACCTCAAGCGCAGCATTCGCGCTTAATACCACTATGCTAATGAGGCAGTCCATTTACAGGAAAATGTGTAATAATAATATAAAGAAATGAAAATGAATGAAAAATGAAAATGAAAAAATATTTATTTAAACATACAAATCTGTCAATTAAAAAGCTTTAAAGTGAAATCAAGATAAGCATTAAATTTATACATCGACTTTAGTCACTAGGTGTATTTGCCATGGTCCCCACACTAGGCAAGGCCTGTATCGTAATATAGGGTTAAATGAATATAGGGTTTTGAGTAACTTTTGGATCCCACTAGCAAAGCTTGTACTAATAGGTACCTACGAGACAATGGTTATGTCACCATAAAATTGTAAATCAATCTCGCGTCAAAAACTGTCGAAACATTGTCAAATGGGCCTGTAGACAAGTTCCATTTTGACATTCAAGAATCGACATACGAATAGAAACAAAATGTATGGAAATTACACAAGCTTTCACCAATCGGACTGTCACTAATATCATTTCCATACATTTTGCTGCTATTCGTTTGTCGATTTGGATGTTAAATTGCAACTTGTCCAGGACTCCCTCCCATTTGCCCAATCTAAATAGGTCAAACCAATTTACCCTTCTTCTTATTGGCATAGCGTTGGAAGTAAATAATTAAACCAAACAACAAGCAAAAAGATTTTATTTCGACACCCCCTAACAAATTAGTATATTTTTTTATTTTAACTTACTTATTCCAAGAACTCAAAATTGCTTTGTCACAGCGATAGCTCTAATAAAATGATAGAATTATTATTGCAGCTCTCCCTGGCAAGTTAGCCTTATCATATAAGCTATAACTAAATCGATTTAACCGTTTAACGTTTCAGAGATCATTAGGAATATTTGTTTTTACACCAACTAACAAACAACCTCTCACATACATAACTTCATCATTCCGTCATACACGCATTCCGTGGGTACACTGTTCTGTTGAACCTCCTCGTAACTCAGTGTCATACTGTATGACCCGTGTATGACGCACACACGTAAGGGTCACATACGTCAATGAATATCTAATTTATCTATTTGTTATTGTTAATCTGTAGAAAGCATTATGTTGGAAATCCAATCTATGTTCGAATTAATTGGCGTAAATCCCATTTTACTGTTACTGTTATTACTTATACTTACTAACGAAAAGACTCCTATAATCTTACTATCCTGTACCAAAGGTCCACCAGAATCACCCATCCATCCCTTATGCAGCCTGTTGGAACACTTTGGGGTGACACAAATCAGGTACCTAGTGTGTTCCTTAAATTCTTCATCACACTTAATGATAGCAGCTTCGCCAACTTGTAGTGGTCTCAGCCGGTCATTTCCAGGTTTGTTCGTGAGGCCACCACCCACGTACGTCACCGGTAGCCCTATCATCGTCGTGTGGTCGACGGGTGATAATCTTCCATAACTTTCGACGATAATCCTTTGCGTCCGCAACAAGCTTATATCATTATCAGCATTCAAAGCGCTACCGTCACTATAATCCCTTAACACGCGATATGATGGATGGATAATTATTTGAATAACTTTAGAATATAATTTCGTTTCTAAGGGAGGAACTGTAAAGTTGCCGTACCAGACGTGGATATCACGACCCGCGACGCAGTGAGCGGCAGTCAGGGTCCAATGCTCTGCTATCACAGAAGCGGTACATATTCTATGTGCGCGTTTGCCAAATCTGGTTTCAATAATGTACAACAATACCACAGCGTATGGATATTCTCCAAAAGTAATGTCGCGACCATCGAACACTCTAAGATGCGACTTCATTGGAGTTCTTCTGCCTGTGGCGCCGCTTGAAATTAGCATGAAGCAACTAATGGCTGTAATACAAAACATATTACACTTCAAACTTTTCAAATAAATTATACACGGATGAGTTCAATATTATTGCAATATTTTGAGTCTACGATGATCATATAATAAGTGATGTGAATTCGTTTTCGAATCGATACAGTAAATGCAGCAATCGATACAGTTAAGCACTAATAAAAAAACATTTTTACAGCCAGGAAACATTTACTTTTCAATTTTCTCTTACGTAAAAATACGATTAAAAAAACTCGATTTACAATGTTGAAACGCAGATGCGTGCGTTGGGTTCCTACACTCCTCATGTTGGTCAGTGAAAAGCCAACTAGCAATAAGTATAATATAAAACTATGTTACAATAATTAGTTAAACGGATACAAACACCACACGCCCCAATACAACGAGAAAATCAAAAGAACATCACACGTACATCTCTATATTTAACCACTTTATGAATAAACAAGCTTTTGCCTGCGGCTTCGCTCACGTGGAAATAGAAAAAAAAACATTCCAAACTCAACAATGGCGATTTCTTCTCTAGATGGATTCGCATACAACAGAGAAGTCAAGATCTAGCTCAGAATCTATTCAAATAATTGACAAAAAGCTTTACATTAATTTAAATCTATTCGGAAGTTTTAGCGCTAATCCCTAACAAAACAGAAATTATAAAAATCTGTTTTTGGGTTCGCGGTCGCTGATATACACTTACCCACTTGCTTTTTTTAAATATGTTCAATGTACAGATATGGCGTTTTAATTATTTTATAATAGTAGAATGTAGTGATTATACTAGACATAAAAGTAAGTAAGTAGATTTATCGTCACCGACTAGCGGTGTATTTCAGCGCTTGTCTTGCAGAAATTAATGCAAGTCGTGAGCGACCGCGAGGGGGTAACATAGGGAGAATATGAACCTTTATAATAATAATGTATATAGTAATGGTGGGTTCGATTCTTATGTCAACCAAAGTATTATTGGGTTTTTCTATAAAATTCTTGTTTCCAGGAGTGTTTGTATTTGTATTATTTCCAGTTGTTGTAATAGAAATATTTATTTGTCAATGAAGGTAAATTACATTCGATGGTTATTCTTAAATGCGTTCGCTACATTGTACCCATAGGCATACCTAAAATCTTAAAAATACAGGCTAACTTCAATTTTAATTAAAAATTATTACAAAATAACAACACAAAGAATAACATAACAGCAGCTCGACTAATAGGACTTGTGATCGATGAACTTAGTCGTAGAATAAAAACATTTTCTAATTAGGAACTCCTTGAAAGCTTGTTTAAACAAATCAAATTTTCAATCCCTGATGTTATTGGGGATTTGGTTATATATTACTGGAGCCATTTCGTAGATGCTTTTTCTAAAAAGATCCGTACTATATTCAGTACTGAGAATATTTGAGTACCTTCTTCTTAATCTTACATCCACTGGGTCTTTTTTTTTTAATGAATGTGGATTGTTATTTTGTCCGTATTTTCTCAGTCCTATGATTTTTTTGCATCGCTTTGTGTATGAGATATACTTGTATTTATTATCTTTAGTTTTGGTTTTACGATATTATGTATCATATAGTTTAAGTTTAATTTTGCTACATTCTTATATCCCTGGTGATAGCCACTTTTGTTTATTATTTGTAATTTTAGTGATGTTTTTTTTTGGGAAGCAAAGGTTATAATGTAGTATAGTTGCATTTTCAGTAGTGCCAACCCTAGCTAGATCAGATTATAGAGGTCGCGTCTTCCGCTACTAGTATTTCGACTAAGTCCAGATGTATAACACTTTTGTAAAGTAGAAGTCACCTGCCCCTCAACCATGAGTTCTATCGAATGAATTTCGATAGGTTTTTTACGCACCGAAACTCTGTAATGTCATAAAAGGTTTAGTTCCTTACGTAACTGCTAGAGGCGCTGCCAAAGGGTTCCATACAAATATTTTAGGGTGGCGCTAGCGAGTCTACTGAGAAAAACTCATGGTCAAGGCACTGGTCTTCTCCACGGGGAAGTTTAACAACAACAGCTGTATTCCAACATACCATCACGCCTGTATTTCTCTGAAGGAAGATAAAGCTTTAAACTGCATCCACAGTTAGTCGGTAGTAAGTATCTGTTGGTTGATAGTATCTGCCTACCCCAATGGGAAACAGGCGTCAAAATACAACATGTTACGGAAACGCTGTCCGACCCGTAGAGGTATTATTAGGTACCGATATTAGATTTATGGAAACCTTTGAGTTTACACGTAAAATTATATTCTGAATAAAAGTTTATTTTTTATAAAACATGGACACTTAGCTTTACAGCTACAGGGGCAATCGTCACAAGTACCAAATGTACCGCGACAGGTAATAATATTGTCATAAAATGTATAATTATGATTGTAGATCATCATCATCATCATCTTCGAAACCCACTTCTGTGAGTGGGTTTGGTTTCCTGACTTAGTCTTAGACGAGACGATGAGACGATGCTAAGCGTAAAGTACAGCTTCCGTATGTCAAATTTGTATGAAAATTACCCTTACTTACTTTGTATGAAGGAACCCTAAGTTTAACCTTAGAGTTGTTAAGCCTTAGAGTTGGACCATTGTACGTGATAAATAAATAAACAAAATATTCCGGGACATTTTTACACAGCACCATCTAGTCCCAAACTAAGCAGAGCTTGTACTATGGGTACTAGACAATGGATATAATACTTATATACTTTTTTTTGTAAATACATACTTTTGACACATAAGAAACACCCAGACAAACATAAACACGCGTTAAGCACAATATATGTTTGTGTCCTGTGGGAATCGAACCCACGACCTCGTGATCAGCAGTCCGGTACTCGAACCACTAGACCACAGACGTCGTCTGATGATTGTAGGTATAAATTTGCCCAATCTAAATAGGTCAAACCATTTTACTCTTCTTCTTATTGGCATAGCGTTGGAAGTACATAATAAAACCTCAGTACAACAAGCAAAAAGTTTTTATTTCGGCATCCCCTAACAAATCTTACTGTAAAAACTTAAAAATACTGTCACAGCGATAGCTCTATGAATACCAAAAAAGTCATGTTATAAAGCTACAAATGATGAAAGCAGCTCCCCCTGGCGAGTTGACCTATTAATCACAAACAGAAAGTTGTATCTAAATAATTGATGGAATCGTTTAACGTTTCAGAGATCAATAGGAATATTCCTATTGATCTCTGAAACTATTCGTTTGTACACGTTGTAATATTCATCTCTATAACAAACAACCTCTCACCCTAAACACATATAAATAACTTCACCATTCCGTCATGGGTGATACACACATTCCGTGGGTACACTGTACTGTTAAACCTCCTCGTAACTCAGTGTGACCCTTACGTGTATGACGCACACACGTAAGGGTTTAATTTATTTATTTGTTATTGTTAAGCTGTAGAAAGCATCACGTTGGAAATCCAGTCTATGTTCGAATTAATTGGCGTAAATCCCATGTCACCGTTAATACGTCCTATTGAAAACACTCCTATAATCTTACTATCCTGTACCAAAGGACCACCAGAGTCACCCTTCCATCCCATATTCAGCCTATTGGAACACTTCGCGGTTACGCAAATCAGGTACCTAGTGTGTTCCTTAAATTCTTCATCACACTTAATGATAGCAGCTTCACCAACTTGTAGTTGTCTCAGCTGGTCATCTCCAGGTTTGTTTGTGAGGCCGCCACCCACGTACGTCACCGGCAGTCCTATCATCGTCGTGTGGTCGACGGCTGATAATCTTCCATAACTTTCGACGATAATCCCTTGCGTCCGCAACAAGCTTATATCATTCTCAATATCCAAAGTGATCCCCTCAATCCAATCCCTTAACTTGCGATATGATGGATGGATAATTATTTGAAGAACTTTAGAATATAATTTCGTTTCTAAGGGAGGAACTGTAAAGTTGCCGTACCAGACGTGGATATCACTAAGCGCGACGCAGTGTGCGGCAGTCAGGGTCCAATGCTCTGATATCACAGAAGCGGTACATATTCTACGTGCGAGTTTGCCAAATCTGGTTTCAATAATGTACAACAATACCACAGCGTATGGATATTCTCCAAAAGTAATATCGCGACCATCGAACACTCTAAGATTCGACTTCAAAGAAGTTCTTCTGCCTTCGACGCCGCTTGAAACTAACATAAAGCAACTTATGACTATAATACGTAACATATTATTAATCTCGAAATTTTAAATGACGAAAAGACGGGCGAGTTCAATATTATTTGAAGAATAGAGTTTAAGTACGATGATCATTTATGTGATGTGAAATCGTTTTTAAATCGGTATAGTAAATGCTATGAATAATAATGTAACAAAAACATTTTTACAGCCCGGAACATTTACTTTTCAATTTTTTTCTTACGTAAACATAATACGGTTAAAGAAACTTGCGTCTGCCCGCGACTTTGTCCGCGTGGAATTGTTACTTTGTTCCATATGAACTTTCATCCCCTATTTCACCCCTACATAGGTCGATATTTATTAATTATTTTGCCCACGGCTTCCCTTGCGTTAAGAATTATTATTATTAATTAGGTATATTTTTTGCGGCTTTAGTTTTGTTTAGCGTGTGTAAAATATCGTATTCGCAGCAACTAAAAAGTAATAAATAACATATTTACATTATGATTTCTAACTAATTTTGAGTCGGTGCCAAACAGACAATCAATGAAAGTCATATTTAAATTAAATTAGTAGTTTTGCACCGCCTCCAAATTAGTGAGAAATCATAATGTAAGTATGTTATTTATTGCTTTTAGTACCTATGTGTATTTTGGAGACTGTTTGTTTTTTGTTTAAAAATAATCTATTTTAAAACTTTTTGTGGAATGTGTATTTTGTATTGTACCTATTATATTATATGGGGGGGGGGGGGACTAAACTTACTGACCGGCACAGACAGCGAGGTTTCGGAGTAAACCATAATATCATCTATCTATACAATTTTTAAATTTTTACGGCCGCTCACCAGATTTCGGTAAACTTTTTATGGGACCAATCGGTAAGCACTAGCTTTCGGATAAAAAAAGGATCATCAAAATCGGTTCACCCAGTCGAAAGTTCTGAGGTAACACACATAAAAAAAAACAGTCGAATTGAGAAACTCCTCCTTTTTTTTAAGTCGGTTGAAAAAATTGTCTGAATTTAGTTTGTATTGCATTTCTTGTGGAATTATCAGATCAAATCAAATCTAATGTTTATATACAGATGGTAAACTTATTACTATGGATCAATTATGGACCCTGTCGGGCACGGCATAATAAAATAAAGTAGGAGAGAGGGAGAGTTTCAATAGGTCTATAATTATCAATTAATTCGTTAATTTATGTGTTTTAATTATCACACTATATATTTATCATTTAATTATTTAGTTTTATTGTGTGTAATTGAATATGCTCCGGCTGTACTCAGATTTTTATTCAAATTATGAACTCCAGAATGTCGAGACAACTTTGATAAGATATCGGCCACAAACGCCAGCGTGTGACGCGCGTGACGTGCAAACGCCCGTCCTGTCGCACCGCCGCCGTTCGCGACGCCCCTGTCCCGTGGCCAAGCCGTAATGGCGATAGGCTCGCTGTTTGTAAGTACTTATGTGGCTCTATCCTTCGGGGAACCCAAGCGAGATGATATATTATGTACCAAATCTTTAGGTATTATAAATCCTGGTAAACGTTGAACATCTCATCTAAACCCATGTACGGAAGAATTCTTTATACATAATTTTCAACTCTATTTAAACCTAACAACGACTGTAATTTCAATGTCAATGAAATTCTCGAATAGTTTGCTGTTGAAACTGCGCAGACCCTAACTTAGGGCTGCCATTAAATTGCCGACGCCGGACAAAAATTTACAAAACCCCGAGCATTTAGGTGAAATTAGGTCATTTTCCTGGAAACCCCTTAAATATTTTTGCACGCAAAATTTACATTATATTTTTTTATCTTCATATAATTGAGTTTTCTCTGATACTGGAATGAATCTCCGGGATACTTTTTGAAAACCGGACGCCCCCCGGACGACCTCTAAACTAAGAATATCGGTGAAATCAGGATGGGTGGTAACCCTACCCTAACTAAACACGGTATCAACGAAGGCCGTCCCAATAATATCCATCTGCCATAGATGTATTAAACATCGTCCCTAAACTGTCCTTGTGGAGAACGATCGCTCGCCTCTTGTCTGAATTGCGTCTCTGATGTCACACTCCTATATAACCTTGTTGTACACTAAGCGGAATATATTTCAGTGTACATAGCTATCACGCTTGTATTCTTCAAAGGTTTTGGGCAGAGGTGTACTGATTTACACGCATAGTTGGCATGTTTAGATTTTTTTATCCCACAAGGGTGGCTAACAAGCATGCGGACCGTACGATGATAGACGGTTACCGCAGCCTATAGACATTTATAACGCCGAAGCGACACTCACGCGTGGCGAACCCTGCAAAAACCTCTTACAGATTTATGGAGGATTCATTGGATTGCGTCGACAATATAAGGGAATATTCCTCTTGCTGCCAGTGCAGCGCATCCTTAGAAGGAGCTCTGGCAACCTCACCTGCTGCAGGAACACACAATCAAGTGTGTTATTTGGCTGCAGTTTTCTGTAGGGTGGCAGTAATTTCCTAGACGGACTGCTCCAGTTTTCAACCATAAATAGCTGTGCCCTAGCTCTCTCTAGCCATGTAATAGGAGGGTTCCATGTAACAGGGGCAATAGGCTCGCCTATTGCTACTAATCGAACACAAATCCAAACACCGAGTTGCTTAGAATTTCATAGAAAACCCTAAGCGCACGTGCTAGACCTGAGACTCAAATCCAGGACCTCGAACGTAGCAGTCATGCTTACGCTTACCGCTCGCCCCTTATGCTTACGGCCCGCCCCTTCAGGGAATGAAAGCGTGATAGTAAGCCACAAAATTAAATGGTAACATTGCCTAGAGTTTATAAGTGAAGAGATTTGCGTTGAATTATGTTTATAGCTCTGAATTGCTTTCCACGTAATTGACCTCAAAGTGGGAAGTGAATGTGAGAACAATTGCAATTAAATTAAATGGCGTGAAAGGCGCTCCCACATCCGTGTACTTTTAACCGCCTCGTTGGTCTTGGCACGTGCCGGGAGCAAATCTGCAAATTCGTAAAAATATATAATACGAGCGTTCCCGCGTTCATCGTTCATCGTTCATACAATTTTTCGTGGGCATTTCCCAAAATCCGTTCTTATGGCACAGTCATGTATGGAACATTTGTGCAAAAATGTTCGCTTCTATGCTCTTGTTTCTTCGGTTCATATCTCGAGGCAGCATAGCAGCTCCACAGCACGCGAGTGTAGTTGGTGCGACGAGCGACGCAGCTGCCCGGTTCGCCGCCCCACCGGCTGGTCGCACCGCTCTATTCCGTTGCGTTTCCCACCGCACCCCGCGCTGCACTTCACTACAAAGATTTGCTCAGCAAAATTCGCGCGTGCTGCCGCTGAGAGCGGCGAGTCGTGGGATGCTTCACTGGTCGCATTCGCAGTTGCCGCACCTCGTAGCAAATTTTTAGTGGCATTCATTACCGCTAGTAATGAATTAACGCTGATTTAATATTATATTATAATAAATTGCTACTAGCGAAGCAAAAATACGTATGCAAAAATTGTAGCTAATGGTGTTCTATAGTTTCTGCCTACTCATATGGGAAAGGGTGTTAGATCTATTTTAGAAGCTAATTAGCGTTACCCATACAGCTCTGCTTAGCTTGGAACTTGATGGTAATGTGTAATATCAGAATATTTATTATTATTATTATTATAATACTACCCAAACAGAAGTAAGGTCGGTATTATTCTTGATTATTACTGATCCCCCTGTCGGTGATAATGACAACATCTTTAATACCTACTTTACCTACCCATCCATACACTATGGTTATCAGGAGACCAATATTCACCGCAGGCTCTAACGATGCAGATTTGATTGCAAGAGCTCGCACATACGGTCCAGTAGGCGTTGTGTCAATATCGTAATTGGCATTTGCAGTCAGTGGTGTAACAACTATAGTCGCTATTCTGTTTTCATGAATCATATCTAGATATGGTTTCATTGACAAATAGCTTTTGCCTGCGAATTTGATCACGTGGAAATACAAAAAAATCAATCAAAAACCAACAATGATGAACTCCTCTATAGATGGGTTCGCATACAACAGAGAGGTCAAGCTCTATCTTAGGATCTATTCAAATAATTGAATAAAGTTTTACATCAGCTTTACAAGAGTTAACACAAAATTCGAATCTATATCAAAGGCTTTAACGCCAACCCCTAACAAACAGACAAGAATTGCAAAAATAACCTTTTGGGGTCCGCGGTCGTTTATAAATATATACTAACCCATTTGTTTTTTTATAGCTTCATTATACAGACAGATTTTATATATATACAAAAATATATCCTGGGACAATTTTACACCATCATCATCTAGTCTCAAACTAACCAGGGGACTAGACAATTTGCAATTTGACATTCGAATCGACAAACGAATAGAAAGAAAAGAATGGAAATAACATTAATGGCAGCCCGATTTATCAACAGCTTGTGTCATTTCCATACATTTCGTTTCTATCCCTTTGTCGAATCGAGTGTCAAATTGCAACTTGTCTACAGGTCCTGAGCTTGCACTATGGGTATAATACTTATATACTTTTTCTTTGTAAATATATACTTATAATACATAAGAAACATCCGGACAAACACAAACACTTAAGTTCATTGCACCAGGCAGTTATATTTTAATAATAAAATCTAATACTCTCAAATTCAAAATTTCAGTGTGTCACATCCTAATCTTACTTTAATATAGTAGCTATAGGTACATAGTGTCGACCCGTCTGTCTCTCCCAATGTCAAGATTAAAATCAAGCTCAACCTACAGCTTACTAGATTTTTTGCCGACTAATTTTCATTTGAAAATTACCGGTTTTTATTTGGAAAAACCGGGTAGGTTTGACTTCGTTAGCGATATCATCAACCCATTAATTGTCTCACTGCTAGTCACGGGTCTCCACTCACTTACGAGGGATGCGGTTATAATCCACCACGCTAGCCTAATGCGGGTTGGCAGACTTCACATGCCGTCGAGAAAATCTCTCAGGCATGCAGGTTTCCTCATAATGGTTTCCTTCACCGTAAAGTGAATTTACAAAAAGCATATTTAGGTACGTAATTTTTTTTCATGATTTCGAAAATTCAGTCAAATCAGTCAGTCAATTCGAGTCAAAGTTCAAATTCAAAGCCATAGTACAAGCTCTGCTAAATTTGGGACTAGATGGTGCTGTGTAAAAATGTCTCCAAAAACATTCATTATTATTGTAATACGATCGGCTATTTCATCAATATCCTCGTTAGCCTAGTAGTCCTAAGCGCGATCTACGCTACGAAGTTCAATTCCTAAGTCGAGCAGTGTAATTGGGGTTTTCTATGAAATTACTGGCAGATTTTTGCTTAAAGGGGGCAAGCCTTTAAGCAAAAATCCAAACAACGAGCTGCCAGTAATTTCATAGAAAATCCCAAATCCCAACACGGGAATTAATACACATACAAACATACAAACATACAATTACATTACATATAAGTTAGACAGATCTAACTTATATGGTATGTTTAATAATACTTATTATAAAACCCGCATCAGGTTAAAAGTGATTGATACACTACATTTCGGGTTTCTAACTAGCTCGAACTACTGTCAATATGCTGTTGGCAGCCGGTACGTGCTCTCCGAGGCACGAAGGGCTCTCGATGTGCAAACAAATGACAGCCATCAAACCAAGTCACTGCGGCATTTAAAGTGAATTGAATTTCTTTATAATGAAGTTGCAAAAAATTATCTGTAGCTCCAAGAATCTAATCTCCAAGAATGTATCTCTTATTACTCAATGCATGTCATTGATACAAAATGGGAAAAATATAACTTCTAAAAAAACAACCGAATAAATATATGAAAAGCGCAAAATAAAATATAGGTAGGTAGGCGCCAAACAAACAATAAACGGACATCATAATAATTATAAAATTGAATTTATTTAGCATCGACTCAAAATTTGTGCATATTTTTAAAGGACTTCAAAAAAGGAGCAGGTTCTCAATTAGACTGTATTTTTTGAGTTTGTTAAGTACCTCATAACTTTTTTAGATAAAATATTTCACGATTTTCAGTTACATATTTATTTATATTAGTTTTTAGAATTTTTTAGTGACAATATTTTTCTAATAATATAATATCTATAAGTAGGTCAACTCTAAAGTTAACATGAAACGAAATGAAATATGCGGTAGCTGTTATAAACCGCTGAAAGAAAAAACCACCGGGAACGCAGGTGAATAAATAAAATATTTACAATTTATTTTATTTGCAAAAAAATAATAAATTAAGGGACTCCGAAGTCACACTGAGTTGAGTACTTAACAAAAATAATAATAATTATTATTATCTATATCTATACTATAATCTATACTAATATTATAAAGAGGAAAGATTTGTTTGTTTGTTTGTTTGTTTGTAATGAATAGGCTCCGAAACTACTGGACCGATTTCAAAAATTCTTTCACCTTTGGAAAGCTACATTATCCCCGAGTAACATAGGCTATATATCATCACGCTACGACTAATAGGAGCGGAGTAGTAATGAAAAATGTAGCAAAAACGGGGAAAAAATTATAAGACCACGCGGGCGAAGCCGCTGGCGGGAAGCTAGTTATCTATAACTTTGAGTAGTGATTCGATTATCAAGTCGGCCGAGAAGTGTTATTTGAAATTTTTCTATGTAGGTAATCCTTAGTAGCAGCTTGAAGTTTGTATTTGTGGCCAGTTACCTAACGACAATTGGCTTGCCCCCATCAGATGGGACCTAAAAACGGCTAACTATACGTCTACAATCTTCATTAGTACGCTTCGCTTGAGTTTCAGGATTTGATTCTCAAGTAAAGCAGTGTGATTCGGTTTTTTCTATTACCAACAAACGGGTACTGATACTGTAAATTTTATAGAAAAACCCAATAATACTGTTTGACCTGGGAATCGAATCAGAAACCTCAAGCGTAGCAGTCATGCTTAGAACCACTAGGCTAATGAGGCAGTCTACATGTAGGTAGGTATGTTGTAAAAGTTTACTAATTATCTTTATGGATTTATTAAGCATTTTTCACGCTAAGAAGCATTAACTGCTTTTCAATAGATGTCGCTACGTCACTTTAAAACGTAAACTTCGAATGTGATGGAAGATTTTGAGTTGACGAGCTGGACTCATGGTTGCTTAGCGGTCATTAGCGTCTGGTGGAACCAGAAAACCCAGGTTCGAATCCAACCCGCCAGTCGATTTTTTAGAACCTCGAATGATTTGAGTTGAACAAATGTTTCTTTCATTCTTTCTTTCTTATCTTTTAATGAGAAAAACGTCTTTTGTTACAGATCAACCCCCCAAAAGAAAAATTGGCCTTTTAGCTGGCGGTATGTATCAATGTTCAGTTAACTTTAACATTTAATTACAAATGTATTATGGTAAGGCCAAGACCGGCTTGTTATAAATAGAAGACGATTGTTGTTTTGATTGAATTGTTATAAAGAGAACCACCTTCAAAAAAAACCTAAGCAAAAAATAACGGGTACATATTTATATTAATATGATTTCTAACTAATTTGGAGGCGGTGCCAACTACTAATTTAATTTAAATATGGCTTTCGTTGATTGTTTGTTTGGCACCGCCACCAAATTTGTTACAAATGACTTTTTTACAATGAATATTATATAACAAAAGCCCAAGTCAACACCAGGAACCACGATTCAACCCAAAAATTTAGAACGCCCGAACCGCTGCTGTTCTCTCTCCGATTTTTACGGCCGGGTTGAAGTTAGCTCGTGCTAACTTCAAGCCGGACAATAAGTTTGGCGAGAACTGTACCTACAAAAATAAATATTACTCTCTAGTGCCCAAAAGCCTCCATATTTGACTGCCAATTCCCCTAAATGCCCGCGCCCCTTTCCACTGTCATGACATTATCGAAACTTTACGCTTCACCGTTCCGTCACATGCAGGACTGATGCGGGCGTGTTGTCCGCAGTCAATCGACTATAATGCCATTGTAAGTTTAACTTTTACAATGCCGATATGAATATAGATGAATATTTGCTCATAGTTCGGTTGCTGCATGATCGATTATGTACCTACTAAATGCTCACCTATCCACAGACTGACTGCGAGATCTACAGCTTAACTGTCGATTTTCTTTAATTTAGTACCGGACTGCTGATCACGAGGTCGTGGGTTCGATTACCGCAAAACCCAAACATTTATGTGATGAACTTAGGTTTTTGTGTTTGTCTGGGTGTTTTTTTATATATTATAAGCATGTATTTACAAAAAAAAGTATATAAGTATTATATCAAATTGTCGAGTACCCATAGTACAATAGTATTATAATTTGTCAAACAAAATATTTCACCGATTCAATAGCGAATAAGTTTACATATGTAAACACGTTTTAATGTTATTTCTAAATTTTCTCTTACAAAAACACGTCGTGAATACGCTGTTTCACAGGTGTCGGTAACGTTGCCACGCTGAGAGCTCATAAAACATTTCCAATCTCCTTTTCACAACAAATCTCGTTTTGAATATTTCAAATCGGATCAAAAGTATGTTTTATTCAGACTTGTGTATTTGAAATGTATACAAAGGGTTTCGTTTCGTATATATCACGAATGATGTATGTGTTTTCTCTAAGTACCCTTTACTATTAAATGAGCAATGTTTGTAGGATATACAAGGTGCAAGGGACATCGATGCACATCCAAATACCATGATTTAGTACATGATTCTGGACCTGCGTTGAAATTTTCCGAAACCTTATTCATAAATTTTTCATTTTTTCTTTACTTGAATGTGTAAAAAACCTTATTTCTATCTACCCAAATTAGATTTTTAATTAAAAAATCATTATTTCATTTATTTCGGATTGCGCGCGCGATAAGTTTCACCGTGGAGCGTTATGATCGCGTTTTTAGCAATACACTGCGCGCTCAAAAATGTCAATATCTGTAATAACCGATAATTTTCTATATGAATGACCTAGGTCATTTTATTTTTGACATTAAGTGAAACCTTGTCACGACGTTTATGCGTCGATGTCCCTTCCACCTTGTATAATTATATTTGTAATCACGTTCTCGTAAAAGGTTTTAACCATTTCGATCTGGGAAAATTAGTTTTTTTTTCTATTTTCACACGAGAACTTTTACAGAAACCTAATCACTCACAGCCTTGACACTTAGCTTACAAAATGACACCTCTGCTTATTAAATTATGAAAAAGTTGACCATAAATAAGTACAGCCGATCAACAAGAAAAAACGGAATTGAAGGTATTCTAATTTTATGCTAGACGAAGACTGCGCACTATATTTACATAAAAGTGACGTCAAAATTAGCTTGTGCCATACAAATTCTATCTTCTCTCTCAACCCCCACCAAAAACTTCTTCATCATGATTCATCATCGACCGTACCTATGCTGTCCCACTGCTGGGCACGGGTCTCATCTCACTATGAGAAGGATTAGGCTATAGTCCACCACGCTAGCCTAATGAGACTTCACATGCTGTTGAGAAAATCTCTCAGGCATGCAAGTTTCCTCACAATATTTTCATTCACAGTTAAAGCGCGTTATAATTACGCACATGAATTTCAAAAACTCAAATGTGTGGCTTGGATTCGAACTAGAGACCTTTGACTTGGCAGTACAGTGGTCATACCCCTAAAGCGTATCACCATTAACAAATTCAACACCAATCATATACCGTATGCCTGAGCGAATCTCATTATTACCCTATTCAATTAAATGAGTTAATTGGTTCCCCACCACAAATAACAACCAGTGACCGGTTGCTATTCTATTACAAAGACACTGTTTAGTCTCCGTGATTTATAAACGAGTTTATTTGTCATCTATGCTATAACAAAGAGGAATTCATAATGAGACTCGATTGTAGTGACTGTTCCAAGATTCTCGGCGCCCCACTTATAATTGCTTTGGTTAATGTTGCAAAGTTGCAGGTAAATTAGTTAACAATGCAGAGTGATATCACAGTGTTGCTCACTGTCACTGTATCACTGTTGGTATAATGGTTGTAAGCGTGCTGGAGGTACTGGGTTTGATTCCCAGGTCGAGTGAGTAATCTATACTAGTGTTACGAAGAGAAATGTTTGTTTGAATTCAATAGGCTTACTACTGGAGCGATTTGAGAAATTATTTCCCGGTCAAGGAAATTGTTATTGTGTTTTTCTATGAGATTCTCAGTACCAGCTCAAAGTTTGGATTTGTGGGCGTTGAATGGCAATAGGCTCGCCCAATATTACATGGGATCTAAACATGTAAGTGTACATTATTACACGTCTGCCAAACCCTTTGGTGTTAACAGGCGTGATGGTATGATATTTTACTACATTAAAAATAAAAAATAAAAATGAACAAAAACAAAATAAAAACAGCCTTTTATTTTTCTACTAGCAAATGAAATAAAATGAAATAATGAAAATGAAACAACATAAAAGCTTTATCTTCTATGAAATATTTGTTATGTAATACATACATGTATACATGTGTGTGGATGAATGATAAATGAATATATTTATAAGTTATGTGAATGTATGTATGTATATATAAATAAATTGCACTAATAACTTTATACATAATAGAGATTTCATAAATTTGTACATACATACACTCATACACACATACACAAATTTATTAATATAGATATACAATTTAACTACGTCACCCACTCCACCTCTGCTAAACTACTTAGTTACCTACCCAAGGTCGCTTCACCCGTAATTTGACGCACACTTAACCCCAAATAAGCACCGAAGCAAATCCCTTTTGAAAACATGAGCCTAACAGTTTCAAAGCGCCATCAATTCATAGCCTCAGTACCTATCGGCCGGTCGCTAAGTAATATATCGACGGCAAACAATGATCGTATACAAAACCCGGCCATTACTGTTTCGGGATTTAGGGGTAGTTCCTATTTCAGGCGATAGCACTATGTTTTGGTATTTAAAGATCATCTAGAGGTTATTGGAGACTATTGTTAAAATCATTGTTTTGTACGGTTCAAATAACGTTAGAAAAATAGGTCATCAAACGCCCACACAACTCAGCCAAATTATACCAGAGGTACATGACAGATGTCAAGTTGATAGTTTTTACCAGAAATCACTTTGAAACTGATGATAGTGTGCTGTAATGGCGTGCGTCTGACATTCCGAAACTGACACTGACAGTTTTTACTACGAAATTATTACGAAACAGATAATAGTGTGCCAAAATGGCGCGATTTTTCTCAAATTAAAAGTTTTTTTTCTCATCACGTCTCACATAAAAATCGACTACAGTTTTAACCAGCGTAATACAGGGTATTTTTTTCAATAAGTGTACCTTCGGTACATCATTAGGCCCGATTTCGATGACCTCCTTTATCAAGTTTTTAAAACACGGCCTGCATCATTGGTCTAGTGGTCCCAAGCGCGACTGCTACGCTAGAGGTCCTGGGTTCGATCCCCAGGTCGAGCAAAGTGTTGGTGGGATTTCTGTGAAGTTTCCAGTAGCAGCTCGGAGTCTGGATTTGTGCCCGGTTGATGGCAATAGACTCACCCCCTATTGCATGGGACCTAAACATACATAGGGTGAAATGTGGGTGTACATTAGTACGCCTCTGCCTACCCCTTCGGGAAATATAGGCGTGATGGTAGATATGGTATGCCTTAAAAAACTTTATTGCCTGTCTCCGTGATATAGAATCCCGTACTAATTTGAGATAGACCAGCGTCCAGCAGAAGCACAATCATAACATACCATAACGCTTTTATTCTCCGAAGTGTTAAGCTGAGGTGTATTAACTTACTGCCCCAGTTTCCCGGTATGCCCGGGTCATTAACCGGGCACAATTCATCAGAGCAGCTCCTGAGTAACACACGCTGTATTTCCAGATTTCATACGCCTCAAAAATCACTCAATACATTCGCAACGTTTGCTTTCGGAGGCCCACAAACATCAAATTTTCTACTGTAGGTATCTACTTAACACTGTGCTGTGATAGCCTAGTTATATGACCACTGGACTGACAAGTCAAATGTCTTGAGTTTGAACCCAACGCACGCATCTCTGACTTATCGAAATCATGTGCGTATTTATCACTCGCTGGAAAACATCGTGAGAAAACCTGCATGTTTGAGAGATTTGACGGCATGTGAAGTCTACCAGCCCGCATTAGGACAGCGGGGTGGACTATAGCTTAATCACTCTCATACTGAGAGGAGACCCGTGCCCAGTAGTGGAACAGTATATGGGTTGATGACGATCTACTTTACACGTTAAAAACAATACAAATACAAGAGCCAACGATATTTATCCCTAGTGAAAGCACTACCATCAATCGAGCCATAACAACGCGAAAAAGGTTTAGTCCCGTATTTTTGCTATCTCCACACCATTTTACGATCACATACTAGTTTATAAACAACATAAATACACCCAAATACAAGGTTCTTTCAGCAAAAATAGAATACTGGAAAGTTGTTATTTATCGAAGCATACGGTTGGGATGCAAACACAAGTTACGTGTAGCGATTCGGACCGTCCCGTCGTGGCCGTGGCTGTCCGAAGCAGCTTAAGGGTTAAGTTTTCATGTATGAATTCTGTATCGCTTGTCGTTACTAGGATTTGGTTCCAAATGAATTGTTTTGTTGCGTCAAGACCGTGTAGGCTCTTTGTTAGATTCGATACAATGTACATTCACAAACTATACTGTAGTTGGTCCAATTGTTGTTTAGTCGACGGAGGGGACGGTTTTTGTGCGTTCTGAATGCTAAATGAGGTTAGACAAAGATTTAAGGCTAGGATAATTCATGTTTATATTCTTTTCAATCCATTCCATTATTCAAGATAAACCGCAATAACAATATTTAACCAAGAAAAATGACCTTACCACCTTAATGTTTTTTTTCTAGTTCTGTTCGCAGTGACTTGCCTCCCTTCATTCCGGACTACTTCGTCTATTGTTTTAGAGGCTCAACCTTCTTGGCTCGAAAAAAATATACCAAATAAATGTTTAAGTATTTCTAAATTCAAAACAGAACAAGACTGAGCTACCCGCCCAACCGGATATTCGTGATGACTAAACAGAATGACGTAATTTCCCCCCATCCAATTAGCTGAAATGGATCTTTGTTTTTACCTTGTACGCTCAAAAGCTTGAAGTTAATTATCCGAAAATTTTAACTTTGCATTTATTTTATGTAAACACGGGGAGGATATTGTTCTATTAGATTTTGGACATTATCCTTTGGAAATTGGGATTGGGTAAGAAATTAGATTATGTAGGTAGTCGACATCACAACTTTATGGAGAGTATCAGTGATTAATTGTTACGTCATAATGACATCACCATCATGCCTGTAATCCCCGAACGGTTAGGCAGAATTATGCTAATGTACTTACACCCACAAATCGCCGGAATGTTTAGGTTCCATGCAATAGGGGCGAACCTATTGCCACTAACCAATAACACTGCTCTCAAGACCTCTAGCGTAAAACCTAGGCTAACGAGGTACCTAGTTGTGATGGATTTTATTTTAAATATATGACGGCGTCAGGGATGCCTGAGCGATAACCTCGTCATCGTCTTGATTTTATTTATTATTATTTATTATGTTCTAGACTCAGGCAAACCAACCGTTTCGTGTCAAGGGAGTCGTCGGAGGGTGTCGCGTTCATCACATAAATATTTGTGTCCTGTGGGAATCGAACCCACGACCTCGTGATCAGCAGTCCGGTTCGCAAACCACTAGACCACAGACGTCGTCTAGTACAGACGGTTTTACTAAATCTGTACGTTCAATGGTAGACTACAAACAAAGTGAGTTTAATTTCCCAGCAGAAGCCGTAATGAAGTACTAACGAAACAGAGTTATACCTCGTCAGAGCCCTTTCGAGCTCCACTGGCAGCGAGCGCAGTGAACTGTGACGAGGCACGACTATTAACACCGTCACAATAAATCGTTAACGATGGGCTGCCTATTACACCAAAGCGTAACATGAATAAAATTTTAGTTGATTAAAATTTATATGATACAATTAAAATTCATATTATTCTAGTGCAGGAAGACAAATGTTGATACGCTGTCGTTAGTCTTCGCAATAACGGTGAGGTGGAACACTATGTTGATCTCATTTAAAAGAGTCTGAAAAACCCAAGTAAGGAATTCCAACTCAAACTATCCTCCTCCTTGAGACGTATTCCTCAGTGCCCTTATGCATCACTTTCTCCCGTACTATCTTTCTCCAGCTGTTTTTATCTCTGGCGGTGTGGAGGGCGTTGTGGACTTTCGAGTCTAGGGCGGTGCGGATCTGGTCAGACCAACGTATTGGGCTGCGTTCACGAGATCTTTTTCCCTGTACATTGCCGGTCACAATGAGCTTCTCGAGGTTGTTACTGTCTTTCCTTGCAATGTGACCGAAGTATTCAAGAACTCTGCGCAGGCACTCAGATGACAGATGCGTCGAGATATTGCGTTCTCGAATTAACTCAAACTTTCATCTAAATATTATGTACTTTTCTTTATTTAGTATTTAGTTATTTTGGGGAAGATTACTTCGATGCCTAGGTGCGCCTATTTAGCGGTTTCTTTTTTATTATTACCAGGTTTCTTTATTTTTTTATTCTGTACAGTGTGTAACTATTTTATTTGTAGTATTAATTTAGATTGAATTAGTTCTTTTTTATCAATGCAAAAGCATAGCATCCCACAGGACTATAACATACCATTATTTCCCTTTTTAGCAATAATACAGGTCAGTATAGAAAAAAAATGCAGAAAATGGTATTGTTTGTCATGCATTCGCTGGTTCTACAACACTCTTTTCGAAAACGTACAGGCTCCCCCATATCGCAGGTACGTTTGAAAACACAAATACAACTCAAACTTTTCTCGATTCTCGCTTGAATACATAAATGTTTGTTTGGTGTTTGAATCAAATGGGCCATATTGCCGAAACCGTTTTCTCGAGCACTGGGCTAATCGAGCCATCTAACATTAACCCATACAGTCCTACGATTAGGCACGGATCCTCTCATAATGAGGTATAAGGCTAGTCTAATACGGATTGGCAAAATCACGCCGTCGTCGAGAAAATCTCTCAGGAATGCAATTCTTCTCACAATAATTATTTTCTTTCACTGTTAAAGTAAGTGATTATAATTTATACGCCTACTAGCTTTCTACCAGCGGCTTCGCCCGTCAGGTCTGGGTATTTCTTATAACTTTCATTCTCCATTTTCACCCTTTACTGCCCTTTCCTCGCAATCCAGATGTAGCCTATGTCCTTTCTCGGGTTCTAGACTATCTCTGTACCAAATTTCATTTAAAATCGGGTTAGTAGTTTTGGCGTGAGCGCAATAGATAGACAGACAGACAGACTGACAGACAGACAGTTGTTATAAAATTAGTAAGGAAGTAAGGCTGATTTCTAAAAGTCGGCGGTACTTCTCTGGATTCGGATTCGATCCTCGGCTCGACCTTTAACTTGGCAATCAAATGGTCATATCGTATTTCCTCGTGTTCTATTCTAACTACCTGTCGGTGTGTCCGTCGAGTTCATCAAAGCAATTTGCTCGTATTAAATTTGATGACTGCGCCTACGGAGATTCCGAATCTTATTCGTTTTTGGCATAAAGTTTTTTCTGTTTACGTTATAAGCTTCACGCATGTTTACCATTGGTGTAAGCACTTTATAGAAAAATACAATAAGTAGTGTGTTATTGAATTATTCTATGAAATGTTTAATGAACAATTTGTATGATCCTCAGTTCGGTACGATTGTAAAAACATCAAAATTTGAATAATAATAATAATAACGGGAAACATCTTATTAAAGCCATCAATACCTACGCCATCCCAATACTAACATATTCATTCGGAGTAATTAAATGGACAAAAACTGACATAGATAAATTAGAACGAACCACACGCACTACACTAACAAAATCACAACAACCTACATCCAAAATCCGCAATAGAAAGACTTACGATCAAAAGGCAAAATGGAGGGAGAGGCCTTATAGATATAGGTCATCTTTGGCAAAAACAAATAAGTAGACTAAAAACATTCTTTCACACAAAATCTTGCACAAGTCACATACACAGAGCCATTACTCAACATGATTTCAACTACATCCCACTTAACATAGTACATGAACAGACAAACACACAAACTTCGAATAATAGTGATCCACAGAAACAAAAAATTGAAGACTGGAAGAAAAAAGTTCTTCATGGCCGACACCCCCATGACTTAGAACAATCACATATTAATTCTGTAGCGTCAAATAAATGGCTTAAGGTTAGTAATTTGTTCCCAGAAATAGAAGGGTTCATAATGGCGATACAAGACCAAATCATTAACACCAAAAATTATAGGAAATATATAATTAAAGATAATTCCGTCACAAATGATAAATGCCGTAAATGCCATATTCAACCAGAAACCATCCAACATATAACAGGAGCATGCACTACACTCACACAGACAGACTACACTCACAGACATAACCAAGTTGCAAATGTAATTCACCAAAAACTAGCACTCAAACATAAACTTATACAGAACACAAACACACCTTACTATAAATACACACCTCAAAAAGTCCTAGAAAATTCCACACACAAATTATACTACGACCGCGCCATTCTTACAGACAGGACCATACACTACAATAGACCGGATATAACTCTTCAAGATAAAGTAAATAATATCACTTACCTAATAGACATAGCTGTCCCCAACACTCATAATTTACAAAAAACCATAGCTGAAAAAATTAGTAAATACGCCGAGCTGAAAGAGGAAGTAACTAGAATCTGGAGGCAAAGCAAAGTATACATAGTACCCATAGTTCTCTCCACCACAGGTGTGATCCCAAACCATCTTATCCACAGTCTTAAACTCATAGACCTTAAAGAAACAGTTTACATTACAATACAAAAAACCGCCATTTTAAACACTTGCCGTATAGTCAGAAAGTTCATGCAACTGGAAGAAAACCAAAACACACCTCACAATTAACAGTACACCCCATACACTACATTTACTTGGCTAGTCCCGTAAATGTAGTTAAAACACTAGCCCAGAGGCTAAGAAAAAACACTTATATACCCAAAAATAATAATGTATTTCAAAACTAGCCAATGAGGCTAAGAAAAAAAAGAACTGAACCACAATAATAATAAAAATTTATTAACCAAAACTTGTAAATAAAACTGTTCATTTATACTCCATATAGATTATAAACTATCCCTATAATAGATACTTTATCTAAGTAAAATGGACAGAAATTCTAAGAATCACTCTATACAATATTTTAGTTAGAAGCAGTTGTTATCTCTTCACAAACTCCGATATTTTGTCCGAAAGTGTGCCGAAACTTGTTCCCAACTTGAGTTATCGAAGTAACTGTGACAATTGGGAATATCTGATGTAATATATAACTTGAGATCTTCATGCTAGTTCCATTTGAGTTTATGTAGACCTTACCTAATCTTTTGAAAATGTGAAGAATAGGGAATATGCACATTTTTTTTAATATTTTTAAACGATACTTTATATAGTTATGTAGCCGTAAAAAAATCCAGCACCTTAAAACAAAAATTAAGTAACAAAAAAAATTTATTAAATTATGAGACAGATATTGGCATTTTAAACACCCGCGATTTTGGCGCGCTTGCCGTGACGTCAAAGTCTACGTTCTCTCAACCAAACAACCACGTACAACAGACACTGTTTTAGTAGACTTTGACGTCATATTCTATTTGACCGATAGTGTTGCGTTTCAAGTGATTTGAATTTCCCACAGTTTTTTTGGACTTTTTAATAATTATTTTCTCATCGAAAAAGAAATAATATAAAAAATATCTACATAGACATAATTCTAAAGCGATAGAGTTCATAAAAAAAAATATTTAACCTTTTTTTAAGTCAGACGCATATTCCCTATTGGAGTTACTGGATATTATAAAATTATGGATTATAATAACGACGCAAATTTTTTATTTTGTTTTCTACAGAAAACTGATGAAATAAATAAAAAAATAAACTACTTATTTTTATTGAAATAAAACTACTTTTTACGGATTTTATCGCGTTATATTGATATTATTTTAATCCCGACGTTTCGGACCCTTTACAGCGTCCATGGTCACGGGTGACTAAGGTGGTAGGCGTCTTGAAGTTTTGATTACTAACAGCTACCCTACATTTCTGTTAATCATTGGCAATCCGATTCACGCAGAACGAGCTCACCGTATCCTTCGGTCTTGCAGTTTTAGGCTTGGATTTAGATTTAATTGAATCTATAATCGGGTTCCAAGCAGGTGGTAAGACCCAGCCATCTTCTCTATTGAAATTTGGATGTTTTTGAATTTCAATGGCCTCACGAATCATCCTGGGTAGGAATCGGTTTTCTTTTGCGAGGACTTGTGGTTGGTCAAATCTGATGTAATGCCGGGCCTTGTCAAGGGTGTGCTCACAAATTGCAGACTTTCCGGAACGGCGGTGTTTGACATCAGCGATGTGTTCTTTTACGCGGGTCCCTATGCTTCGTTTAGTTTGGCCTATGTAAGAGAGACCACAGTCACAATCAAGCTTGTATACTCCCGCATCTTGTAGAGGTATATGACACTTTACAGGTGGTAAAAACTGACTGATCTTCTTCAGCGGCTTGAAGTAAGTTTTAATTGAAGCACGCTTCAAGATGTAGCCAATCTTGTCAGTGACTCCTCTCACATATGGTAGTACTGCAGGTAAGCGCTCGACTGTGGCACGTTTCACGCGGTTTCTGTGACGCAGGCGCGGTATTCGGAGCTTGTTGTCGTGCAGTACTTGCTTGACATGTTGAAGCTCTGCAGCCAGGTGTAGCTCGTCACAGATCCCACGTGCTCTCTGAAACAATGATTTACCGACGGTAGATAACTGTGTTGGGTGGTGGTGTGATTCACCATTTAGGTATTTGTCCGTATGGGTTTTCTTTCGATACACAGTGTGACTCAAGGTGTTATTATGATTACGACTAACCAAAACATCTAAGAAAGCTAGAGAGTTGTTTGCCTCCGACTCCATAGTAAATTTAATTTTAGAATGTAAGGAGTTGAGATGGTCTAGGAATGCTGTCACTTTGTTAGATGGTAGTATAGTGAAAGTATCATCTACGTACCGCTTGTAGAACCTTGGTGTTACAGGAGCAGATTGAAGGGCCATCTCCTCAAAATCTTCCATGAAGATGTCAGCTATTATGGGAGATACAGGAGAGCCCATTGCTACTCCATCTACTTGCGTGTAGAATTGATTGTTCCACAACAGATAGCCGGATGTTAGGCAATGTTTTAGTAATTCAGCATACTCAATAGGCATGTTGTTCTCTAATAATTTCTTAGACACAATTCTGATGCAGTCTTCCACCGGTAAGCATGTAAATAATGACTGAACATCAAAACTGACCATAGTTTCATCATCAGTGAGTTGTAGGTGTTTTATTTCACTGACAAAATGGTATGAGTCCTTCACATATGCTGCTGTGTTTCCTCTTAGTGGTGAGAGTACTTTACCTAGACATTGTGCCAATCTGTAGGTTGGGGAGTCGATTTGGCTTACTATTGGTCGCAGCGGAGCATTAGGTTTGTGTATCTTAGGTAATCCATACAGTTTTGGTGGTTTTGCACAACTAGGAATTAGGTATTTTACGTCGAGTTTCAATGTGTCGGAGTGCTTTTTAATCAAATCACTAGTTAATTTTAGTGTTTTTGCTGTCGGATCGGTCTTCACTAGTTTGTATGTACTTACATCCGATAAAAGCTCTTGTATTTTGTCATTGTAATCTGACGTATCCATTACCACCGTGGCATTGCCTTTATCTGCACGTAGAATAGTTAATTCCGGCCTGTCGCGAAGGTTTTTTAGCGAATGTAATTGATTTTTAGTAAGATTTAGTTTGGGCGGTTTGCTACGACGTAACACCGACGATATGTCCTGACGTATCGCCTCCGAATCTTGTTTATTTACATTATTATTACGCAGGCACTCTTCCACATTGCAAATTATGTTTTCCACCGGTATTTTTCGAGGTGTTATTGCGAAATTTAGGCCTTTTTCTAAAACTTGAACCGTGTTTTCATCCAGGTTATGTTTTGATAGATTGACAACTGCGCGTGATTGGTTCTCAGATGACGGATGCGTTCCGTTTTCTTTAGTAACATTGATGATGATGAAACTATGGTCAGTTTTGATGTTCAGTCATTATTTACATGCTTACCGGTGGAAGACTGCATCAGAATTGTGTCTAAGAAATTATTAGAGAACAACATGCCTATTGAGTATGCTGAATTACTAAAACATTGCCTAACATCCGGCTATCTGTTGTGGAACAATCAATTCTACACGCAAGTAGATGGAGTAGCAATGGGCTCTCCTGTATCTCCCATAATAGCTGACATCTTCATGGAAGATTTTGAGGAGATGGCCCTTCAATCTGCTCCTGTAACACCAAGGTTCTACAAGCGGTACGTAGATGATACTTTCACTATACTACCATCTAACAAAGTGACAGCATTCCTAGACCATCTCAACTCCTTACATTCTAAAATTAAATTTACTATGGAGTCGGAGGCAAACAACTCTCTAGCTTTCTTAGATGTTTTGGTTAGTCGTAATCATAATAACACCTTGAGTCACACTGTGTATCGAAAGAAAACCCATACGGACAAATACCTAAATGGTGAATCACACCACCACCCAACACAGTTATCTACCGTCGGTAAATCATTGTTTCAGAGAGCACGTGGGATCTGTGACGAGCAACACCTGGCTGCAGAGCTTCAACATGTCAAGCAAGTACTGCACGACAACAAGCTCCGAATACCGCGCCTGCGTCACAGAAACCGCGTGAAACGTGCCACAGTCGAGCGCTTACCTGCAGTACTACCATATGTGAGAGGAGTCACTGACAAGATTGGCTACATCTTGAAGCGTGCTTCAATTAAAACTTACTTCAAGCCGCTGAAGAAGATCAGTCAGTTTTTACCACCTGTAAAGTGTCATATACCTCTACAAGATGCGGGAGTATACAAGCTTGATTGTGACTGTGGTCTCTCTTACATAGGCCAAACTAAACGAAGCATAGGGACCCGCGTAAAAGAACACATCGCTGATGTCAAACACCGCCGTTCCGGAAAGTCTGCAATTTGTGAGCACACCCTTGACAAGGCCCGGCATTACATCAGATTTGACCAACCACAAGTCCTCGCAAAAGAAAACCGATTCCTACCCAGGATGATTCGTGAGGCCATTGAAATTCAAAAACATCCAAATTTCAATAGAGAAGATGGCTGGGTCTTACCACCTGCTTGGAACCCGATTATAGATTCAATTAAATCTAAATCCAAGCCTAAAACTGCAAGACCGAAGGATACGGTGAGCTCGTTCTGCGTGAATCGGATTGCCAATGATTAACAGAAATGTAGGGTAGCTGTTAGTAATCAAAACTTCAAGACGCCTACCACCTTAGTCACCCGTGACCATGGACGCTGTAAAGGGTCCGAAACGTCGGGATTAAAATAATATCAATATAACGCGATAAAATCCGTAAAAAGTAGTTTTATTTCAATGTCTAGTATTCGCGTAAGTGTCAGAAATCAATATACTTATTTTTATATAAGACGAAATAAACTTAATTATTTCTATACACAGCTATGGTTTTTGATGAATTCCTTGTTTTTTTTAATAAATAACTTTTTTTAAGCGTCAGATATTTTAATATATTTAGTACTTAATACATTGAAGAGGATAAAAATACATTTTTGTATGTTTGTAACGAATAAAATACTACTGGACCGATTTAGACGACACGATTAAAATGCTACATTATGCCTTAGTAACATAGATACTATATTTATAAGACAGGCTATATTTATTACTTACTAGAAGAAAATAGGGATCCATATTAATGGTAGTATTATTAGTCCGGTCTATTTAAGCCTAAAATCAGGAGGAAGGTTACATAAATTCCCATAAAGCTGAATATTGGCATAGTTGTTCAAAACATCATTATAAAGAAAATCTCAAAAGTCCTCATCGTTCCGAGGTGTGCTAAAAATTTGGCACGGGGTCAAAGGTCAAAAAAATGAGTTTTTTGCGATTTTTAGCGAAACGGTGAGTTTTTTCGCAAAATTACCCCAGTACAAAATTGTAGATCACAAAATTCTCTACAAAAAATATATCAATAATTTCTTTCCTAAAAGCCACCATTTTGGAGATATAACGTTCCGAAAAGTTGGATCAGTCGTAATCCCTCTATTTTGCACACGTACGCCACATATGAAAAATACGCGTAATAAAAAACAAGTCAACTTAGCTTCTCTTCCTCCAACCTCAGTAGCTGCTCATCAACATCTGTTTCGGGTATATTACCAAGTTCAAGTGTGGCTTGGTAATCAGCTGGACCCTAAAGACTGGGGTTGGAAGTTGATCGACAATACACTAGAGCCAGTTCAAACTTTACTTCCACCAGCACCTGAGAAACTTCTCAACACAATATTTTGCAACTGCAAGAAAGGGTGTAGTGCAAAATGTGGTTGCAGAAAAGTTGGACTGTTTTGTTCCCTGGCATGCACACACTGTCAAGGCCGATCATGCTCGAATGTTGAGTCACCAACTCTTGAAGATTCGTTTGATACCGATCAGGAATCGCTATTGGGGCAGTTTACGTGTGAAATAGAACAAGAAGAAGAAGAAGAACAAGAGGATGAACAGGAAGAAGAAGGAGAAGAAGATCAAGAAGAAGAAGAAACAGAAATCTTGGACAGTTATGAATCAGACGACTAACTTTTTATTTTAAGTATTTTATTTAATTACACCGCCGTTGTTTTTGCCCACTATAATATATAATATTATTTTGCAATAGTTTTAAAACATATAAAATCTCAGCAGACCCGTGGAATAGGCCTACTGGGGAAACCACGTTAAAAAAAACGCGCTTTGTACACTACCTCATAGGTGGCGTGGAAACGTGTGCAAAATAGAGGGATTACGACTGATCCAACTTTTCGGAACGTTATATCTCCAAAATGGTGGCTTTTAGGAAAAAAATTATTGATATATTTTTTGTAGAGAATTTTGTGATCTACAATTTTGTACTGGGGTAATTTTGCGAAAAAACTCACCGTTTCGCTAAAAATCGCAAAAAACTCATTTTTTTGACCTTTGACCCCGTGCCAAATTTTTAGCACACCTCGGAACGATGAGGACTTTTGAGATTTTCTTTATAATGATGTTTTGAACAACTATGCCAATATTCAGCTTTATGGGAATTTATGTAAACTTGAATGTGTAAATAGACCGGACTATATGTATTTTGTAAATAAAGTAAGTTAAAACCAATTCTGTCCACGAATACGCTCCCATTCGGTGTCACCATAATACATATTTGACTTTTAATTTATATCTCGCGGTGCTGCACAGTGCGGTGTGACACGCAGCCGTCGTTGGTCCTAATGTCTAACTCGAGAAATTGAACTAAAGTGTCGCAGTTCGTGAGTATAGCACCAAGTTATAGATGTACATAAGTACCACCAGTGTATTAGATAGTCTCAATATTCCTAATTGAGTATTGAAATTCAGAGAATATTAGCGTTCTGCTCAACCATAAGTTTATGAGTCTATACAGCTTTCGATAGCGACGCCGTAAAATATTTGTATGGAATTCGCCTGCAACGCCTCTATCGCTTACGTAAAGAACTAAAATCGGGAAATTACAGCGTTTTGATGTGTAAAAACCTATCGAAAGCAATTCGATACAGACATATGAAATCATGGTTGAGGTACTGATTTTAAAACTTCAGTTTTTACAACTAACCAGATACCATCACGCTAGTATTTCATCCAGTGTTTCGGCATCCATTAGACTAATAATACCTGGACTTTCGTCCATAAATTATTTCCTTGTCTAAAAATACGTAAAGTCCATTAAACAAATTACTTGAAAGGGGTTTAGAACAACACTAGATCACTCCGTAATCCAGACACCAATTTCTCCCAAAAAGATAATCTACAGGAGAATTCTAATTACATTTAAAGCTCCTTCGTTACACCGCACCTAGCTTAGCGCAGCCGTCATAATACACACGCTATCTTTGTCACACATAGGAGTATAGTTGTATGTTTGTCTCGCTCTCTGACCCGTTTTTCACGCAAGGACATAAACTGGCACCTGTAGAGTGTTTTCTACTAAGCCGCGTTAGTTATGCAAGAATAGTTGTTAAAGTGACATGGTTGGTCTATAACTGCTTTTTTTACGTCACTTGTATATACAAGGTGGAAGGGACATCGATGCACAAACGTTGTGACAAGATTCCACTCAAGGTCAATAATAAAATGACCTAGGTTATTCATGTAGAAAATGATCGGTTGTTACAGATATTGACAATTTTTTATATACATATATAGAAATGTATCGAATCCAATCCGCATAAGACATAAAATAAAAATTCGCCTTTGTAGCACAGTATCTGTCTGCATCTAAGTTAGAGCCTTTTGAAAACTCTATGACGCAGTGAGGATACCTCGGGGACGAAGTCAAAGTCGACAAAGTCAACTTTCAAATCTTTTGAAATCTAAAGTTCTCGGACACAAGTATACCTACGTTCCTCTTAGTTTTCTCGCTAAAAAGTGAACTCAAGAAATTGTAGCTATTAGGCTAACAAGCAATCTCCATTCCATTCGGTTTTATACCTTGCTAGATAGTATTGGACTAGTGCAATGAGTCACTATACCATTAAAGACGACACCGCGAAGTTTTTGCGCAAAACATTGCGGAGTCAAGGCTACAACTCTATGATAATACTATAACCAAAAAGGTTCGTTAATAACCAGATTATAGATACTTTATGATTATTGTAAATTGTTACGGATTCAGTAGCTTTCTTTTTCGTGTCGATGGATGGTTCGAATTCTTAAATTAAATTTGGTTTGCCCAAAACTTCGTAACTCCCACAATATCGTCGGTGGCAGTGAAGAGGTCGCTTTAATTGCAGGTTGTGGGTCACAAAGGACAGAATAATTGGTACCATGGTTTGTTATACAGTTCCAGTTTGTGATACAACCGCACCCTGCAGCCGTTTCGTCGAGATATACCCACTTTACCAGATTTTAATTACACCATTGATTAAGTAGTAACAGTAATCCTTAAAAACATAAGAAAACGACAGATGTGTCGGCATCAGTACAACTCATAATGGAGACTTATGTATAAATAAAACTTGCCATTCGCTAGCGCTATCATTTTAGTACAATGTCTTCAATACCTCAATGGCGTAGTACAATGTACTACTGTGCAGAACGTACTCGTTGTACATTGTAAAATCCTTGCGCAGTACGTCAACCATGAGTTCTATCGAATGGCTTTCGATAGGTTTTTTACGCATCGAAACGCTGTAATCTCATAGCAGATTTTAGTTCCTTGCGTAACCGCTAGAGACGCTGCGAGGGTTTTTCATACAAATATTTTACCGCGTCGCTAGCGAGTCTAGAGAGAAAAACTCATGGTCGAGGCACTGATTATCTCATAGTTACTTCGTAAAGTTTTATTATTGTGATGTGAAAGCGGGTTCCACTTTTCAGCTTGAACGTCCCATTTTCTCGATATTGCGCACTTTAGTGAATTATTTTATCTAGCTGAGGTGCAGTTAATATGTTAACAATACATTTTTAGGAGGAATTCTAGCGTAAGCGGCTTAAACATACACCTTATTGATTGTCAGATCGAAAAAAAAATATCCTTTATATCACGTGTCTTTTCACCTTTAACGAAAAAAAAGCTATAATAATCTTTCCATCACTATTGCATATTATTAAAGGTTATAGTCATAGTAATTTAAAAATCACAAATGCCAATGAATTTGAAACAAATCAGACGTACGCGGCGCAGAAGATAAAAGTTCCCAGCGATTATTTTAGGCTAATATTCAGTGACGACGCTTAGCATAAAGTAACGCTTCCGTATTTCAAATTTGTATTACCATTTGACATAAGGAAGCGTTAGTTTACGCTTAGCTTCATCTCTGAATATTAGCCTGAGTCTCAATGGACTTCATGTACAGTATACGTAGTTTTAAGCTACTACATAGTATAAAACTAAGTCGCTTTCTCTGTCCCTATATCCCTATGTATGCTTAAATCTTTAAAACTACGCAACGGATTTTGATGCAGTTTTTTTAATAGATAGAGTGATTGAGGAGGGAGGTTTATATGTATAATACATACATACTATAGTACAGAAGATACAAAAATTCAAACCCATGCGAAGCCGGGGCGGGTCGCTAGTTATAGATAAGTTTACACCTCGTATATGCTATTTATCTATTGGATACGGCAAAACTAGGTACGGTAGGCTGTAGCTAGAATTGACAGCTTTGCAATATGCCTATAGTATCATTTTACCCGGCTGGAGTCTGAAATTGAATTCATCAATCAACATCTGAGCCGGGTACTGTTTCAACTCGATCTACGAAAGATGATTCATATTCATAGGTAATCTAGATTGTAACTACGTTGACGAAAATAATGCAAATACATACATATACTGAGAGGAGACCCGTGCTCAGCAGTGGGACAGTATATGGACTGAATATTATGATTATTATTTATACATACAGTCACCTGCGACGCCTACTGTATTCATGATAGCAATAAGTTGTAGCCGTAATAAAGACATCTTTAAGAATACTACGAAAAATTTAAGAATTTTTCGTATTTGTTAACTGTCAGTTTTTTACTTACGGGTGGTAAGTAGATTATTATATATAGTATATTATTTTTGTTAAATATACATTCTCTAACATAAAAATTAAAAATTTAATTGTACCACCTAAATCTTAAAGTGTTATTGAGGTAACAAGGTTTTATTATTTGAAACATTCATTTTGTCTTTACCCCGATAGTGTAGGCAGAAACTACAGATGATTGACTTGCTGTGATTCTGTATCTTCTTCCATTGTAAATACAATAACTAGGTAACACGCACCAGTTTTGAGTACAACGCCGCTGACCTTATTGTAGGACAATAAGATCGGTGTATGTCGTTCTAAGGGCGTAATAAGCATTCACCTTCAATGCTTTTTGTTTAACAAAAGGAATTTAATCAAACTTTCAGAGAGGACGCCATCTCGATGCGAGGAAGTGTCTCAGCATATTCCTTTCAATCCGTGTAACTAGGAAATCAAATGCAAATCTAACTAGGGTTCCAGTCTTACTAGTTACGGCTGAATATCTAGTAACTGTTACGCAGCTGGTGCAATGAACTGAATGCGCAATCTGCATTCGGCTCTGTAAGAAAGATAGTCTTGGGTCCATTTTAATTTTAATTTTATTTATGACTAGCGACCCGTGGGCAGCTTCGTGCGTATCTAGGTTTTTCCTTTTTTCTTCGTATTTTTTACAATTTTCTTTGCATTAGAACCTTCCTCAGACTTAAACGCACGATGGAAGCATAATCAAGTTGAGATTGACTTTGGACTTCAGACTTTGTTGCTTTGAAATAAAATGATATTTATTTCTGCAAATAGATCTTTCAAGGACACTTTTACAAGTCAATGTTTTAAATTACTTTTTAAGCATTTCCTTACTGACGACCTCTCTCGACTCAGAGAATTATGGCCTCTTTTAAAGTACAGACATAGTATACGTTTATATTTATGTGAGTTTCACAATGCATGGATATTTGAAGAAAGAACCTTGCGGTTTTGAGGAGACCAGTCCCTTCGGCCGACACGCACTCATCAGTCATTGTGTAGCTCAATCATATCGTAGGGAGCTAAGCTCAACAACCTGTCGCGCGACGATACCAGATCGACGGAACATTTACGTAGGCCACAACATGATAATCTCAAAGCCGCCAGATAGTTATAAGCTGTGTGTGTTTGTATAAGTAATATGATCTAGCGTACATAGTACTCACATTTACATTTATCATAATTTAATTAGATTATGTACGTAAGTTACTTTGTGCGCATATATTGTGTACGACATCTCTCATTCAAAATCGGGATCGTTCAAGTTCGTTTGTTTTCATGTGTGTTCATAGGATCATTTAGAATATAAACACATGCAAAGTGAGCGTGTTTCTAAATAACCAAACCAAAAAATTTATCGTTGCCCAGAATGTTAGACTTACCCAGGCTGGCATGGTGTCTATTTTAATGCGAGATATAAACAATAAAACTTGTGATTCAAACAAATAATGATCTTAGAGACTGCAAAGTAATAACTCTGTTTTGAGTTTTTTTTGTAAAAATTTTAAGGTACATAAATGCACGATATTATGAGCCCTATAATTACTAGATTCATCTACAAATTCTTTACATAAAAAAGTCCAACTAAATTAGCAACCGCTTTAAATATTACCCTACGGCTTATCGGGCTACCTCAAGAATTCGGATGGTAACTCTTTTTAGATTTTTAAAAATAAATTAAAGTCATTATTTATGACGTGCTCTGTCATATAATCATCAGTTCTTGCCATTGGTTTGTGATGTAGTTATATTTTTTGCTAAAGTTGAATATAAAGTGACCCCGTTGTGTTTTGCTAAAGCTATTTATATTTTATATCATTGTAAGTAACATTCTAGATTTGCTGTTATATTTAATCTGGTTCTATCACGTCGGATTGATCGAATAAATTGAAATCGATTAGCTCGTTAGCAGATCTGATAAGCAAAGGTGCTAGGCTGTCTGCCCACGCAGGGAGTGCTGCGAGATCATTTATAAATATAATGACCTTCGTAATGACTGATATTAATAATGCATTCCGGTGATTTTATCTGTAATATTAAAGTTGGTAGTAGATAACTACTTTCTATCGTAGAAGTTTGTAAATAAAACACCTACCTACTGCTTGTGTTTAGTTTAATATATTGATCATTTGTAAAATAAGCCTATGAGAATCGTTATGTACACCTGAAAAGCCCAAAAAGCCTGACGACTAGTCTATTCCTCGAATATTGGTTGATAACCAGAAATTAGATTGCAGGGGTTTGACCACTGGTCGCAGGTGGTAACATACAGATATTCAGCAGCATCTGGTTAGACTGGAAGCCGACATCGCAAGAAGTGATGAGCTAAATCGACAACAACATAGGTTTGGGACGAATTTCAGTCCTACCAAATGCGTGCTATAAGTATTGTACACAAAGTGAATTGAATTCCACAGATTATAATTTCTAGTTAACACAGATTATGTAGATACGTTGTTAGGATTTATTATACGAGGTTACCATAATTAAATTAATTTAACTAGAATATTGGTTGTGTAAACTTTTGGGTTGCTATACTTACACCACAAAGTGTAAAAAGCGCAATGATATGAAAGTTAATTGTTAAACTAATTAACAATTAGAACACAGGGAACACCATTTAGGGAAATAAATTGGGTAGGTTATCCTAAATGATGGAAAAACTGGATGAACTGTGGACTTCTATTGCACAGAATTGGAGCCCTAAGACAGTTAACCGGGAAAGCGGCAGACTACGAAGGAGATGGCGAGACCACTTGGTTGCCTTCCTGGATAACTGGACACAAATAGCCCAACAAAGAGATAAATGGAAAAATGGGGGGAGGTCTTTGCTCAGAATTGGGACAATACGGGCTAGTTAAAAAAAAATGAAAATATGCGAAATGAAGACTTTATATGATACTAGCTTTCCGCCAGCGGCTTCACCCGGTATCCCACGGGAACCATATATATTACCGGGATAAAAAGTAGCCTATGTGTTATTCCAGACTATAATCTATCTCTGTGCCAAATTTTATCCAGATCCGTTCAGTAGTTTTTGCGTGAAAGAGTAACAAACATCCATCCATCCATCCATCCATCCATCCTCACAAACTTTCACATTTATAATATTAGTAAGATGATACAACGTTCTATATTGCACACCAAAAACCAATTTAAGGAACAATCATTAATTTAATAAATGGTACAATGGGTACAATGGGCGCTCTTATCGCTAACAGCGATCTCTTACACACAACCTTTAATATGTGAAGTTAAATTTTTTAATAAAATAACGAGTTATTGGAAATTACCGTGATTCAAACAAATAGGCGTTATTTTTTATTACACTCGGAATTAATACAATATTTATTTCAAACTTGTATCCCTTCGGGCACACCGGGCGCTTTAGCTACTAAGCTACCGAGAACACAAATGTCGAATGTAGAAACGATTTTTAATTTTTGCTTAAATTGATATTTTTATAGCAGTTACTGTTCTCGCCAAACTTATTGTCCGGCTTGAAGTTGGCACGAGCTAACTTTAACCCGGCCGCAATAAGTTTGGCGAGAACTGTATCTATATTTATACTTTTATACTAATAATAATATAAATAGGATGGATTTGATCGTTTGTTTGTATTGAATAGGCTCCGAAATTACTGGATCGATTTGAACATTTCTTTCACCGTTGGGAAACTACACTATTCCCGGATGATATAGGCCCCAACTCAGAGACGTCGCTTAACCTTAATAAATCGTTAACAAACAGTGGCTACTATATCTTGGCCTATTTATCCATATTTGAATTTGTTGTCAGTGTACTAAGATATACTAGGCCTTATTAGCTAATGATTCATTAGGCTAAAAAGACGTCTCTGAGTGCGGCTCATAGTGTGTAATTTATAAGAAATACCCAGATCACGTGGGGTAAACCGCTGGCGGAAAGCTAGTCCCGAATATAGTGATTATTATCTGTGTTACTAAATTCATCTTAAAGCTCCTATTTTTCTTGCAGCAAGGATGGTTAACCCGTGTGAGCGCCGCTCCGTAGCCTGCCTACTTTTGGCTATAATAGCCGTCGTCGCCGCCGCGTCGTATGACCGCGAACGACTGGAAATTGCCAAGCAAATCCTGGAGGAGGTGCCTCTTACTGATGGGTAAGTAGAGGGAGAATGAGTCTTCCTATAATATCAATCCTTAATCCTACGTTTTTTGTTACGGAGAATCCTCATGGTTATCTGCCACGAATAGCTCGTACCGACGAAAACCGCATTTATCTTCCTTTGCGCTATAAGTATGACCTCTGAGAATCTAGAATATGAAGGAAAATGTTGACTTGGCGAGTAGGACTTGCGGTGGCTAAGAGGTCATAACGTCTGGTGAATTTACCCATAAGATGCAGGTTTGAGTCCTGCCGGCCAGTCGATTTTCTTCCTTCTTTAAAATAACCATCAAACCTCCAAAAATCTATGACATTATCAGATCCGACGACAAGCGAATGTCGTCAGACCTCTGCTTGCGTCAGTAAACACTGATACACAATTCTTTTCGAGAAAAACAAAAGGCTAAAGCAACAGCCAGATAAATAAAGACGGTGTCACACTACAAGCGGATTACGAATATTTTAGAGCCCATTATATTAGCTATTTAAATGGTCTAATTGAAATAAAAGTATTTGAATAACTGCCTCGTTGGTCTAGTGATCCCAGGCGCGATTGCTACGCTAGAGGTCCTGGATTTGATCCCCAGGTTGAGCAAAGTATTGTTGGGTTTTTCTGTGAAATTCCCAGTAGCAGCTCGGAGTCTGGATTTGTGCCCGGTTGATAGCAATAAGCTTGCCCCCTATTACATGGGACCTAAATCTATCAGTGAAAAGTGGGTGTACATTAGTACGTCTCTGCCTACTCGTTCGGGGAATACAGGCGTGATGGTATGTATTTGAATAAAATAACGATTTCACCGCTCTCTCACCCGCTATGCCATTACCCGCGTTCTGTGTGACCTCGACCCTAGTTAAATCTCAACGTCTGCTTGTCGGTGTGCCAAATTTCAGATACAGCTTTTAAAAAATATCTAGATAAAAACTGTTCTACTTAAAATTGCAGTTGAAACTTTTACAGTTAAGATTTATAAATTGTTATTGTTTTTAATAAATCTGTTAAGGGTGCGAACACACTTCTATAAACAAAGGTCTCATCTGCAGTTATAGAGATATAAAAAGGATATCCTACTTATATTATAAATGTGATAGTTTGTATGTATGGATGTATGTTTGTTAGTCTTTCACGCAAAAACTACTGAACAGATCTGGATAAAATTTGGCACAGAGGTAGAACATAGTCTGGAATAGCACATAGACTTATATTATACTTTTTATCCCGATAAAATGTATGGTTTCCGTTAGATTCCGTTGGAAAGCCGCTGGCGGAAAGCTAGTTATATAAATAACTGCCTCGTTAGTCTAGTGGTCGTAAGCGACTGCTATTCTCTAGGTCCTGTGTTCGATTCTAGCAAAATATTATTGGGTATCCCTATGAAATTTTCAGTAGCAGCACGGACTTTGCATTTGTGCCTGGCTTTTATAGGCTCACCCTTTATTACATGACTAACCCATTTATTTCGTTCAGTGCAAATATTTCCATCCCAAGGTTGCCTGGAAGAAATCGCAGTTAGCGATAAGGCCGCCAATTGCATATTTAAAAATCGTTTGTGTCCTTTTTATGTATTTTTATTGGTGTACAATAAAGTATATAAATATAAATAAATGTAAATAATACATGGGACCTGGCGTACTGTGGGTGTAAATTCAACTCTGCCTAGCCCATCACGAAATTAAATAATTAATTATAACTCGCGTTAGTCGGGAAATCACAACAAAAACCGTAATAAGCAACTTGTATATGGCAGACTGAAAAAGAAAAAAATCTAATCAAATCAGAATCAATTTCTAAATGTCTGTTCTGAACTCTTTTTACCTGACTGCCGTAGGAGGGTTATGTGTTTGACGCGTATGTATCTATGTACCTATGTATGTCTGTGTGTATGTCCGTTCTTATGTCCGCTCGTAACTACTTAACGGCTAAACGATAAATTACACCTCATTACATTCGCCTTGATAGCACGGGTGTCACTGGGTACATGAAAAAATACAAAATGGCGGATTTTATACGCTTTAATGTGCGAACTGATTTTTAGTTGTATCAATTTTCATTTTAAATTATCATTTAAGATCTATCTAATGATTCAATGATGATTTATAAACTAAAAAGTAAGAAATAAAATCAAATATTACATGAAATAAAAAAAACCCGGGAAAAGCTGTTCGTTCAGATCATAAACAAAATTATTTCTTTGCTCGTCCCGCACACAATACATTTTCCAACATCACAGAGCTTGTTTTTAGATTTTTAGTTAGTAGGTACTTTTTACGCAGTCGGGTTTTTTTATTACTCTCTTTGAATGCTGAATAGTTGAGTTGTTCGCGCACTCAAAATATGTTCTGGAACTTTCAAACTTTGTCTGTCATGTTCTCTTATTCAAATTTATAATGTTCGCAATACAAGAACGTTAACAAATTATATGAAAATGTCCTCAGAGTACTTAGTTTAGTTTCTATACAAAATGGAAATACTTTTTCAAAACATTGGAGAATAAAGCATTTTGTTGTTCATTAGGTACTCGCGTTAAGCTTGACTGCTTGGTACCGGAAACTCTTCATAAGTTGGCTAACCTAAACATTTGATTGCAACTTTGTAAGTATATAATATACTTACAAAAAATAGGTACGTCTTTACTAAATATGAAAGTAACTTTGTCTGTTTGTCTGTCTGTCGCGCCAAAACTACTGGACCGATTTAAATGAAATTTGTTACACAGATAGTCTAGAACCTGAGAAAGGACATAGGCTACTTTTTAATGGGATAAAAGGGCTGTAAGGAGTTGAAATAGGGGATGAAAGTAATAAGAAATACCAACACCACGCGGGTAAAGCCGCGTGCGGAAAGCTAGTCGTAATATAAATTGTTTAACTTCACGCCCTATCCCCCAGGCACAACGACCTTCCGTGGAACATCAGAAAGTTCCTGCGCAACCAGATCAACGAATTTGAGCTGAACACCGACCTGACTGTTGTGGAACCCTGGTCTATCTCCAAGTACTCGCACACAGACCTGCCTAGGCTGAAGACTGGTATGGTGGGAGCCCAGGTAAGTGTAGTTTTCAGATCTAGTGTTTAGTATTATTACCTGACGGCCTAACAAGTTTGTTTTTATTGCAACTTGATTTCTTGCTTTGACTTCGACATGACTTCATGAAATAGTTTTTGCGGAACAATATTTTTTTATCTTCTTCTGTACAAGTGTACATATAATAAAACGGTGACTGATCGCTGTCTGTACAAGGAAAATATATGATACAAACTTTTACTGGGGCCTATATAAACGCAATCAATGAATATGTATCTCTTTGTCTGCGCGTCGGTGTTAATCTCAGCAGCGGCTTAACTCATTTGGATAGTGTAACTAATGATGGTGAAAAGAAATTGTATGATTGTGTATATTAGTCGTGTTTCGTTCATGTTTACCTGCGTGCGTTAGTTGATACTTAAGTGTAATAATTATGTGTTTCTTATGAAAGTGAATATTTTATTCTTATGATAAAATAAGGAATCTTCAACCGTAAACTGTATTAAATGGTAAAGACTTAATCGTTCAGTCGTTGCATCATATCACATACCATCACGCCTGTATTTCCCAAAGGGTGTAAATAGTGTAATTGGTCCAAAAGACTTAACAATATAGGAACCAATCTAAAAAAGTAATGACTGAAAATTAAGATAGCCAATATGAGACCTATAAGCAACAGCATCAAGCTCGGACATCTGTGCCACCATGAAGCTACTAATAGACTTGCCCATTACTAGCAGCAAAGCATGCCACTTAAAAGCAATTGCTACTTAGTGGTATCTGTGTCAGTGTTGCTAGTTATAAGCATGCTCAAAAATCAACAATCGTTTGATTTTTAACATGATAGCTGAGGCGTGGGTGGACGGAAGCGTGTTTCGAGCGCGTAGAAACAGGTTTGCTTACACATTTAAAATAAATAATAAAAAATAAATATATTGGGACATATTTACACAGCACCATCTAGTCCCAAACTAAACAAAGCTTGCACTATGGGTACTAGACAATGGATATCATACTTATATACTTTTTTTGTAAATACATACTTATCCAGACAAACAAAAATACTTATATTCATCACATAAATATTTGTGTCCAGTGGGAATCGAACCCACGACCTCGTGATCAGCAGCCCGGTACGCAAACCACTAGACCACAGACGTCGTCTAGTACAGACGTCGCCGTAGATTGTAGGTAATATCTTCTTTTATTTGGTTATACTAAATCTGTACGTTCAATGGTAGACTACAAACAAAGTGAGTTTAATTTCCCAGCAGAAACCGTAATGAAGTACTAACGAAACAGAGTATACCTCGTCAGAGCCCTTTCGAAAGAAACACCCAGACAAACACAAACACTTAAGTTCATCACATAAATGTTTGTGTCCTGTGGTAATCGAACCCACGACCTCGTGATCAGCAACATTAGCATGCTTATTGCTAGCAAATGTGAACAGACGCAGAGCATGCTAGTTTCAAAGAAATTTCCACTAAGCGTAGCGACAGCGTGGTCATCCCAAACGGACATAATTCCTACCGGTTTCAATAATCACGTTCCGTGTTAAATGTTACTCATATTCAGTTGCATTTGGTTACAGTGAAACCCGAACACAAGATATTTTGAAAATAGGCTAGCTAGGAATACTGCACTACTAAAGTTTTTGTTTTTCTCTCCTTCAGGATTATTTTCTAATCCTTCGTAATGTCCACTTAATGCATTAACGACATAAGGATGGAAGGAAATAACGCTAAGTGTCGAAGGTTTGCGTAAAAAATTTCGAAACGTAATTGTTTTTATTGGAACTATAATATAAAAGTTTATTGCTATGTACCTATAAACTATATTGTGAAGCATTTAACATATCGATTTGAAAACGATTTCACATCACATAAAATATCACCGTAAACTTCATTTATTCGAAACACATTGAATTCGCCTGTCTTTTAGTCATTCGAAGTTTGTTGTGTAATTATGTTCCGTATTATAGCCATTAGTTGCTTTATGTTAATTTGTGGCGCCACAGCGAGAAGAACACCATTGAGGACGCATCTTAGAGTGATAGACGGTCGCGACATTGAACCTGGAGAATATCCATACGTAGGGGTATTGATAAAACTTGACAAAGATAAATTTAATAAGGATGTAACATTGGAGAGATTCTGTACCACATCCTTAATAACTGAGCAGTGGGCTCTGACTGCCGCACATTGTGTCGATTGGCGAATGTTTATTGTAAGACGAGAAATATATGTTTGGTACGGCGATTTTACAGTTTCTCCATTAGTGACGAAATTATATACTAAAGTACTGAAAATATTTATAAATCCACTTTACATTAACAAGAAAGGTTACTATCGATATAATAATGACTTAAGCTTGTTGCGTACGGAAAAGATTAACGTCAAAAGTTACGGAAGGTTATCAGCAGTCGACCACTCGACGATGATAGGGCTGCCGGTGACGTACGTGGGTGGTGGCGGCACTAACAAACCAGGAAATGATACTCTGAGACCACTACAAGTTGGTGAAGGTGCTATCATTAAGTGTAGTGATAACGAGTTGGAGAAATTGATGTACATGATTTGTATCACCCCGAAGTGTTCAAATACGTTGCATAATGTTGCTGGAGGCGACTCTGGTGGAGCTTTGATACAGGACGGCAAGATTATAGGAGTCACGTCACTGGGAGTACGTTTTGGTCACCCTTACGTATTTTTTACAGCAGTTGATAATCACATACACTGGATTTCCAACGTGATGCTTTCTACAGATTATCTTAATAGATAGGTATTGTTGCCCCCGGACCATAAACTATTGTCAATAAATTACAAGGTGTGATACTAGAAGCAGCTTTTAAAGCTGAGAGCTTTCATGGGGTGATACTTAACCGTAGAATGGTATGGAATAGCGGGCTGTTTTCCGCAACTCCACGTCAATGCGCGTATTTTGCGTACCAAAACCTTAGAATGCTAATGTTAGTTGTTTCGACTAACACCGCCCGGTTTTTTTGTTGCCGTTATCTAACGGATGCGCTGATCATGTTGATTTTCCGTGTCAACTTAGTCGCCGGTAGGATGCCCACAGAGGTGACTGCGCCAAGCCGATACGTGCCGCCATATTTGAAATAAACCATTTTTTGTGGTCCAATCGACTAATGATTAGAATTATGGACTATTATTAATTAACTGTGCCCAAAACTAAAATATCTACTCATCTGCATGTGTTGACGATACATAATTTATTGATAGTCCGGCGCATCCTGGGCAGTCAGCCTCGATATCAACATGCTAACTGGCTAATCTTTTTATCGGGGCATGAACTAAATACCTAATCGTAGACCAGAAGGATGGGCAGCAGCTGATGGCCGCTGGGGCCGAAAGGTTCTCGAGTGGAGACCACGCACCGGTAAGCGCAGCGTGACGGCCTCCAACGAGATGGACCGATGACCTGGTAAAGGTTGCTGGAAGTCGTTGGATGCAGGTAGCATGCGTCCGGTCCCTGCTGAAGTCAATGGGGGAGGCCTTTGTTGATTGTTCAGCAGTGGACCTCTTTTGGCTGACATGAGATGATGATGAGATAATAAAAATATGGTAGATATTTTCATAATTTTGTTATTTTTGAGAATATTAATGAGACTACTGATTATGATCCCCAAAAATGTATGTCATAAGGTTCTTACTAATTTTTAAAAAATAAATATTCAAGATTGTTTTTTTTATATTTATATAGTAACAATACTGTTTAAATAAATTAGGTCTTTTAAGCAAATATATCTAAGGAGAAAATAGTTTTATAGGCATTTGAAGCTGTGATCGTTGAGTAGAAATGACTAATGATTAGTATTTGGGTTTGAAAAATATGATTAGTATTCTAGGTTTAAGCTCAAATGTATAACTGTGTGTTAACACCATCTACGACCATGACCATCGACCATGCGCAAGACAGACAAGGCATATGAGCGTCGTCGTTAATCGTCGGCCACACGACGACGATAGGGCTGCCGGTGACGTACGTGGGTGGTGGCCACACGAACAAAGCAGGAAATGACAACATGAGACCACTACAAATTGGTGAAGGTGCAATCACTAAGTGTAGTGATGACAACTACACACATTGAGACATTGATGTACATGATTTGTATCACCCCGAAGTGTTCCAATACGTTGAATAATGCCGCTGGAGGCGACTCTGGTGGAGCTTTGATACAGGACGGCAAGATTATAGGAGTCACGTCACTGGGAGTACATATTGGTCACCCTTACGTATATTTTACAGCAGTTGATAATCACATACACTGGATTTCCAACGTGATGCTTTCTACAGATTATCTTAATAGATAGGTATCGTTGCCCCCGGATCGTAAACTATTGTAAATAAATTACATGGTGTGATACTAAAAGCAGCTTCTAAAAGCTGAGACCTTTCATGGGAAGATATTTAAGCTCAAGTGTATAGCTGTGTATGTTTTTATGTAAGCATTACGTATTTATACTATATTAGTGTCCACTTAATGCATGAACAACATGAGGACTGAAGGAACCAGTGCTGGATGCATACATTTCTAATTTATTTTTGTTGTGTAAATCGAGGTTTGCGTAAGTAATTGTTTTCATTGGAACTGTAATAAAAAGTTTATTGCTATGTATATACCATTATGTTAAGTGTTTAACATATCGATTTAAAAACGATTTCACATCACATAAAATATCACCGTAAACTTCATTTATATTATTCGAAACACATTGAATTCGCCTGTCTTTTAGTCATTCGAAGTTTGTTGTGTAATTATGTTCCGTATTATAGCCATTAGTTGCTTTATGTTAATTTGTGGCGCCACAGCGAGAAGAACACCATTGAGGACGCATCCTAGAGTGATAGACGGTCGCGACATTGAACCTGGAGAATATCCATACGTAGGGGTATTGATAAAATTTGACAAAGATATACTTAATAAGGATGTAACATTTGAGAGATTCTGTACCACATCCTTAATAACTGAGCAGTGGGCTCTGACTGCCGCACATTGTGTCGATTGGCGAATGTTTATTGTAAGACGAGAAATATATGTTTGGTACGGCGATTTTACAGTTTCTCCATTAGTGACGAAATTATATACTAAAGTACTGAAAATATTTATAAATCCACTTTACATTAACAAGAAAGGTCACTATCGATATAATAATGACATATGCTTGTTGCGTACGGAAAAGATTAACGTCAAAAGTTACGGAAGGTTATCAGCAGTCGACCACTCGACGATGATAGGGCTGCCGGTGACGTACGTGGGTGGTGGCGGCACTAACAAACCAGGAAATGATACTCTGAGACCACTACAAGTTGGTGAAGGTGCTATCATTAAGTGTAGTGATAACGAGTTGGAGAAATTGATGTACATGATTTGTATCACCCCGAAATGTTCAAATACGTTGCATACTCCCGCTGGAGGCGACTCTGGTGGAGCTTTGATACAGGACGGCAAGATTATAGGAGTCACGTCACTGGGAGTGCGTATTGGTCACACTTACGCATTTTTTACAGCAGTTGATAATCACATACACTGGATTTCCAACGTGATGCTTTCTACAGATTAGGATAATAGATAGGTATCGTTGCCCCCGGACCATAAACTATTGTCAATAAATTACAAGGTGTGATACTAGAAGCAGCTTTTAAAGCTGAGAGCTTTCATGGGGTGATACTTAACCGTAGAATGGTATGGAATAGCGGGCTGTTTTCCGCAACTCCACGTCAATGCGCGTATTTTGCGTACCAAAACCTTAGAATGCTAATGTTAGTTGTTTCGACTAACACCGCCCGGTTTTTTTGTTGCCGTTATCTAACGGATGCGCTGATCATGTTGATTTTCCGTGTCAACTTAGTCGCCGGTAGGATGCCCACAGAGGTGACTGCGCCAAGCCGATACGTGCCGCCATATTTGAAATAAACCATTTTTTGTGGTCCAATCGACTAATGATTAGAATTATGGACTATTATTAATTAACTGTGCCCAAAACTAAAATATCTACTCATCTGCATGTGTTGACGATACATAATTTATTGATAGTCCGGCGCATCCTGGGCAGTCAGCCTCGATATCAACATGCTAACTGGCTAATCTTTTTATCGGGGCATGAACTAAATACCTAATCGTAGACCAGAAGGATGGGCAGCAGCTGATGGCCGCTGGGGCCGAAAGGTTCTCGAGTGGAGACCACGCACCGGTAAGCGCAGCGTGACGGCCTCCAACGAGATGGACCGATGACCTGGTAAAGGTTGCTGGAAGTCGTTGGATGCAGGTAGCATGCGTCCGGTCCCTGCTGAAGTCAATGGGGGAGGCCTTTGTTGATTGTTCAGCAGTGGACCTCTTTTGGCTGACATGAGATGATGATGAGATAATAAAAATATGGTAGATATTTTCATAATTTTGTTATTTTTGAGAATATTAATGAGACTACTGATTATGATCCCCAAAAATGTATGTCATAAGGTTCTTACTAATTTTTAAAAAATAAATATTCAAGATTGTTTTTTTTATATTTATATAGTAACAATACTGTTTAAATAAATTAGGTCTTTTAAGCAAATATATCTAAGGAGAAAATAGTTTTATAGGCATTTGAAGCTGTGATCGTTGAGTAGAAATGACTAATGATTAGTATTTGGGTTTGAAAAATATGATTAGTATTCTAGGTTTAAGCTCAAATGTATAACTGTGTGTTAACACCATCTACGACCATGACCATCGACCATGCGCAAGACAGACAAGGCATATGAGCGTCGTCGTTAATCGTCGGCCACACGACGACGATAGGGCTGCCGGTGACGTACGTGGGTGGTGGCCACACGAACAAAGCAGGAAATGACAACATGAGACCACTACAAATTGGTGAAGGTGCAATCACTAAGTGTAGTGATGACAACTACACACATTGAGACATTGATGTACATGATTTGTATCACCCCGAAGTGTTCCAATACGTTGAATAATGCCGCTGGAGGCGACTCTGGTGGAGCTTTGATACAGGACGGCAAGATTATAGGAGTCACGTCACTGGGAGTACATATTGGTCACCCTTACGTATATTTTACAGCAGTTGATAATCACATACACTGGATTTCCAACGTGATGCTTTCTACAGATTATCTTAATAGATAGGTATCGTTGCCCCCGGATCGTAAACTATTGTAAATAAATTACATGGTGTGATACTAAAAGCAGCTTCTAAAAGCTGAGACCTTTCATGGGAAGATATTTAAGCTCAAGTGTATAGCTGTGTATGTTTTTATGTAAGCATTACGTATTTATACTATATTAGTGTCCACTTAATGCATGAACAACATGAGGACTGAAGGAACCAGTGCTGGATGCATACATTTCTAATTTATTTTTGTTGTGTAAATCGAGGTTTGCGTAAGTAATTGTTTTCATTGGAACTGTAATAAAAAGTTTATTGCTATGTATATACCATTATGTTAAGTGTTTAACATATCGATTTAAAAACGATTTCACATCACATAAAATATCACCGTAAACTTCATTTATATTATTCGAAACACATTGAATTCGCCTGTCTTTTAGTCATTCGAAGTTTGTTGTGTAATTATGTTCCGTATTATAGCCATTAGTTGCTTTATGTTAATTTGTGGCGCCACAGCGAGAAGAACACCATTGAGGACGCATCCTAGAGTGATAGACGGTCGCGACATTGAACCTGGAGAATATCCATACGTAGGGGTATTGATAAAATTTGACAAAGATATACTTAATAAGGATGTAACATTTGAGAGATTCTGTACCACATCCTTAATAACTGAGCAGTGGGCTCTGACTGCCGCACATTGTGTCGATTGGCTAATGTTTATTGTAAGACGAGAAATATATGTTTGGTACGGCAATTTTACAGTTTCTCCATTAGTGACGAAATTATATACTAAAGTACTGAAAATATTTATAAATCCACTTTACATTAACAAGAAAGGTTACTATCGATATAATAATGACATATGCTTGTTGCGTACGGAAAAGATTAACGTCAAAAGTTACGGAAGGTTATCAGCAGTCGACCACTCGACGATGATAGGGCTGCCGGTGACGTACGTGGGTGGTGGCGGCACTAACAAACCAGGAAATGATACTCTGAGACCACTACAAGTTGGTGAAGGTGCTATCACTAGGTGTAGTGATGACAAGAGGAAGACATTGATGTACATGATTTGTATCACCCCGAAGTGTTCAAATACGTTGCATACTGCCGCTGGAGGCGACTCTGGTGGAGCTTTGATACAGGACGGCAAGATTATAGGAGTCACGTCGATGAGAGTACGTATTGGTCACCCTTACGTATTTTTTACAGCAGTTGATAATCACATACACTGGATTTCCAACGTGATGCTTTCTACAGATTATCTTAATAGATAGGTATTGTTGCCCCCGGACCATAAACTATTGTCAATAAATTACAAGGTGTGATACTAGAAGCAGCTTTTAAAGCTGAGAGCTTTCATGGGGTGATACTTAACCGTAGAATGGTATGGAATAGCGGGCTGTTTTCCGCAACTCCACGTCAATGCGCGTATTTTGCGTACCAAAACCTTAGAATACTAATGTTAGTTGTTTCGACTAACACCGCCCGGTTTTTTTGTTGCCGTTATCTAACGGATGCGCTGCTCATGTTGATTTTCCGTGTCAACTTAGTCGCCGGTAGGACGCCCGCAGAGGTGACTGCGCCAAGCCGATACATGCCGCCATATTTGAAATAAAGCATTTTTTGTGGTCCGATCGACTAATGATTAGAATTATGGACTATTATTTATTAACTGTGCCCAAAACTAAAATATCTACTTATCTGCATGTGTTGTTATTGTTTTATTAGAAACTAGATTCCCGCCAGTGGCTTCGTCCGCCCGTGTGGTCTTGATAACATTTTTCCCCGTTTTTGCAATATTTTTAATTACTACTCCGCTCCTATAAATCGTAGCGTGACGGTATATAGCCTAATAGCCTTCCCCGATAAATGGGCTATCTAACTCTGAAAGAATTTTTCAAATCGGTCCTGTAGTTTCGGAGCCTGTTCAATACAAACAAACAAACAATCAAATCTGTCCTCTTTGTAATATTAGTATAGATAATAAAACGTGTTCACGAGGTGCGTATAAAGAGCCTCCATGTGTGACGATACATAATTGATCGTCCGGCGCATCCTGGGCAGTCAGCCTCGATATTAACATGCTAACTGGCTAATCTTTTTATCGGGGTATGAACTAAATACCTAATCGTAGACCAGAAGGATGGGCAGCAGCTGATGGCCGCTGGGGCCGAAAGGTTCTCGAGTGGAGACCACGCACCGGTAAGCGCAGCGTGACGGCCTCCAACGAGATGGACCGATGACCTGGTAAAGGTTGCTGGAAGTCGTTGGATGCAGGCAGCATGCGTCCGGTCCCTGCTGTAGTCAATGGGGAAGGCCTTTGTTGATTGCTCAGCAGTGGACCTCTTTTGGCTGACATGATGATGATGATGAGATAATAAAAATAATATGGTATCCGGTGGTAGAAATCCGAGACTGTAGAACCGTTTCGCTGGAGGCGACTCTGGTGGAGCTTTGATACAGGACGGCAAGATTATAGGAGTCACGTCGATGAGAGTACGTATTGGTCACCCTTACGTCTATTTTGCAGCAGTTGATAATCACATACACTGGATTTCCAACGTGATGCTTTCTACAGATTATCTTAATAGATAGGTATCGTTGCCCCCGGATCGTAAACTATTGTAAATAAATTACATGGTGTGATACTAAAAGCAGCTTCTAAAAGCTGAGACCTTTCATGGGAAGATATTTAAGCTCAAGTGTATAGCTGTGTATGTTTTTATGTAAGCATTACGTATTTATACTATATTAGTGTCCACTTAATGCATGAACAACATGAGGACTGAAGGAACCAGTGCTGGATGCATACATTTCTAATTTTTTTTGTTGTGTAAATCGAGGTTTGCGTAAGTAATTGTTTTCATTGGAACTGTAATAAAAAGTTTATTGCTATGTATATACCATTATGTTAAGCGTTTAACATATCGATTTGAAAACGATTTCACATCACATAAAATATCACCGTAAACTTCATTTATTCAAAACACATTGAACTCGCCCGTCTTTTAGTCATTCGAAGTTTGTTGTGTAATTATGTTCCGTATTATAGCCATTAGTTGCTTTATGTTAATTTGCGGCGCCACAGCGAGAAGAACACCATTGAGGACGCATCTTAGAGTGATAGACGGTCGCGACATTGAACCTGAAGAATATCCATACGTAGGGGTATTGATAATATTTGACAAAGATAAATTTAATAAGGATGTAACATTGGAGAGATTCTGTACCACATCCTTAATAACGGAGCAGTGGGCTCTGACTGCCGCACATTGTGTCGATAGGCGAATGTTTATTGTAAGACGAGAAATATATGTTTGGTACGGCGATTTTACAGTTTCTCCACAAGAGACGAAATTGTATTCTAAAGTATTGAAAATATTTATATTTATATACCTTATATTACCAAGAAAATTTACATTCAAGGAAACGATGACTTAAGCCTGTTGCGTACGGAAAGGGCTAATGTCAAAGGTTACGGAAAGTTATCAGCCGTCGACCACTCGACGATGATAGGGCTGCCGGTGACGTACGTGGGTGGTGGCCGCACGAACAAAACAGGAAATGACAAAATGAGACCACTACAAGTTGGTGAAGGTGCTATCACTAAGTGTAGTGAAAGACAAAGGTGGAGATTTAGGTCAATGATTTGTATCACTATGAAGTGCTCCAATAAGTTGCATGTAGCAGCGCAAGGTGACTCTGGTGGACCTTTGATACACGACGGCAAAATTGTAGGAGTCATATCGTTGATGACTTTTCAAGATGGTCACCCTTACTTGAGTTGTACGGCTATCGATAAACACGTGGACTGGATTTCCAACTTGATGTTTACAAACAGGTCAGCTTAACGGGGGCTAGACAAGTAATAGTACAAGACTAATAATAATATAGAACCTTATTGTACACCAAATAATACACTAGACAAGACATATTGTAACAAAAAACATATAATGGGCGGCCTTATCGCTAACCGCAATCTCTTCCAGGCAACCTTAGGATGGACAAACTAGAACTTGTACTTTTTAAATTTTAAATACTTTTTGACTACGGTGCACAACTGCACACCTTTACATAGATACATAATATAACAAACCATTAAATATATATGTATTACAATTTATAAGTATACACTGTCTATTATTATGTATTATCGGGCACTGAAATCTCTTTATGAGAGTTCCAGTGCCTGTATCAGGATAAACGGGGCCTACACTGAATGGTTTGGCATCGATAAGGGTGTTAGACAGGGATGTGTAGCGTCACCGTGGCTGTTCAACCTATTCATGGATAGTTGTCTGCAGGATTTGAAAGAGAGTGAATGTGGCTTAAAAATGAATGAGTTACTCGTCAAATGTCTCCTCTACGCCAATGATCAAGTTATACTTGCAACGTCGGAGGAGGGGTTACAGAAGATGGTAACAATGATGGATGGTGCTTTGAGAAAGAAGAGAATGAAAGTAAATGTAAGTAAGACGAAAGTTATGGTTTTTGAAAGGGAAGAAATTATGTGTCTGAAATTAGATTTAGTCAGAAATTATATGACTGTGTGCAATATTTTGATCTGCATACCCCTATGGGAAACAGACGTGAAGCTATGTATGTATGTATGTAAGTATACATAATTATATTAAAATATACATATATAAAAATATTCGTACATAATAAATTCAGACTATACTATACTATACTATAATAATATTATTAAGTAATATGCAAATACAAAAATAATAGATATAAATGCTACTGAGAAAACTGAACTAAGCTTCAAAAACTGAAAAAAATAATAAAATTGCGACAGAGTTTTATATAATTAGACGAGTTTTATAGTTACAACGCTAGGTATTGTTCCTTCACAAGCCTTTTAAATACAGGGAGTGATTGAGCACGCCTAATTGTTACTGGCAATGCATTCCACAAACGAGCAGCCTGAACTTTAAAGGATTTATCGAAAATCGAGAACCAATAAAAAAAACTAAGTAGTTTTTTATTATTTCTCGAAATGGTTATTTTGTTGACGATGTAGATTACCAGTTAAAGTTGCAAATTTTATAGTTATTATAATTTTAGCACAATGTAGTCTTACCATCAAAAAGCAATAATTATTTGTATTTGTAAATCTAATGTGTAATGCGAGAACTGCTGTAATGTGCTCATAATTGTATTTTTTTTTGTACTGATACTTGCAATAAGTAAAAAAAATGTTGTGGAATGCATTGGCATTTTAAGTTTTAAGTTTTCCGATGATCTCACGAATAATGTGTGGGTGTCGCCTAAAAACTCAGTAGTAGAAGGAAAGAAAAGCGTTATTATACAGCAGTTAAAGAATATGAGCATTCCGGTGAAGGCGGATAGGTAACCACTTGAGCTTAACACAGAACTCTGAAATATGGTCATAATTATATGCGTAAACCAAATATGAGCCGTATACAAGTTTTGAAGGCGCTCAAGTTGGTCCTCTGTAAGATCAAAATAGCTGACATCAGCATAATCAAGGATGGGAACAAGAAGTGACTAAGCAAGCGCAACTTTGATTGCAGTTGGCAAAAAGTTACGTAATCCTTTCAAAACCGCGGCAGACGTAAACAATTTACGGCTCACTTCCTGTAACTGAGCAGTCCAGGAAAGATTTCGGTCAATAAGTATTCCCAAGTTCCTAACTTTATCACTATAGGGTATAATAATATTATCAAAAGAAACTTAGGGAAGAGACGACCAGTCAATCCTAGAGATTGTTCTGGAGCTCCCAACCACGATAACTTGTGTCTTCGCAGGGTTGAACGTAAGCCTGTGTCATTTACTGTGTCGACCGCGTGCGATCAATTCGCAAGGGGAGTTCGACAGTAAATTTGCAAATTATCTGCATAAAGGTGGTAGGAAGAAAGGAGATGTTCGGAAATAGAGTTAATAAAACTTAAAAAAAACGCTCTTTTTTTGCATGTAACAGTCGTCGTATTGATTTTGTTTATGTAATATGTAGCCATAGCTACCGGGACCATAATAACGAATCGATTGACACCTCATTCATTAAAATCAGATGAGTACTTTAGGCGCTATAGTGGAACATACGTAAATAGGAAGATACATAGACTCCCTGATATAAAACCCTTCCTTCGGCTTTTTGCCGAGTCGTCGGGTAAAAACTGCGAAGAGTAAAGGAGACAAACAAAATGTATGAAAATTACGTACTATGCTTTCGGCAAATCGGGCTGTCACTAATGTCAATTCCATACATTTTGTTTCTATTCGTTTGTCGATTCGAATATCAAAATGCAACTTGTTTACAGGCCCAGTGGGGCTAGACAAGTTGCATTTTGACATTTGAATCGACAAACAAAATGTATGTAAATGACATTAGTGACAGCCGGTTTTGCCGAAAGCTTGTGTCATTTCCATACATTTTGTATGTCGATTCGAATGTCAAAATACAACTTGTCAAGCCCCCAGATAGGTATTGTTGCCCCTGGATCATAAACTAGACAAAACAGATAATATATTGCAGCAGCATTCCAAAAGCTAAAAGCTGTCATGGGATGATATTCAAGCTCAAATGTTTTTATCGGTGTCTATGCTTTTACGTAAGCAGTCCATAATTAATTTTTGCAGACTCTTATAAAGCGTTATGAGTGTAGCTCACTGATTTGTATGTATATATTATGGATTTAGAATTGTAAGCAAATACATAAACTTTTTTGTGTTGACTTTTTTATAATAGTTTGTTTTTACTAATATTTTTTTAGCTGTTCTCATCAAACTGCATTTTATAAACATCAATTTATTGGTATTTGTATTACATCAATATATTTGGTATTGTTGGTACAATAGATGTCGCTACGTCACCATAAGACGTAAAGCGTAAGCTTAGAATGTAAAGAAAGATTTCGATTGGCGAGCGGGGTTCACGGTAGCTTAGCGGTCACAGCGTCTGGTGTACCGAACCAAAAGACGCAGGTTCGAATCCAAACGCCAGCCGATTTTATCTTTCATTAAAATAACTTGTAATCTTAGCATGGAAAATGCTTAAAAAATCCTAAAAGATAATTTGTAACGTGTCAATCCCTAATATTTAGACAACCTTACTTGTTTTCTGCTTACTACTTTTATTTGTTTGTCTCGGCTTCCACAAGGTTCTCGTCATGAGTGACGGTGTTGTGAACAATCATTTCACACACACTCACGGTACTCATATCGGTGGACCATCAGTAATTACACAGAAATATATGAAAACATACATAAGTCCCATATTTTATCAAAAAAATTAATATTTTCGATGAAATTGGAAGAGATAGTTATGAGGACATTGTAATATATTGTGTACCTGGTCTTAGTTACCTTAGTAATACGAAGATAATAGTGAATTTAAATTAGGGACTATGAATTTTTCGGGATTAAAATGTAGCCTAGTATGTCCTATAGTCTGCGCGGAACTACATAGTTGGCCGCGCCTTAGGTATGTGAGAGGCGGGACGGAGGAGCGGGGTCGCCTGCACGCGGTGCGACGGAGGAGCGGGGGCGTTTGCTTTGGTTCACAATAACCCACCGCCTCACCCCCACCCCTACCTAAGGCGCAGCCAACTAGTTCCGCGTGGACTATAATCCAAGGTATAAGCCATCACCAAAACTTTCAGCCAAATTGGTTCAGTCGGCCAGCCGTTTTGAAATGTGAAACAAAAAGTCTTATATTAGGTGTAATCAAATAAACGATAACCAAAATAATCGAATCGACACATCAGTATGTGTAGTGTAATCCTTACTAATATTATAAATGCGAAAGTAACTCTCTGTCTGTCTGTCACGCTTTCACGCTATAACTACTGAACCGATTTAAATTAAATTTGGTACACATATAGAAAGGACATAGGCTAGGCATTTTAATGCGAAAAACGGGCTGTAAGGGGTTGAAATAGGGGATGAAAGTTATAAGAAATACCCAGAGCACGCGGGCGAAGTCGCTGGCGGAAAAATACTGATACATCCATATAGACGACACTAGATACACACATATAGAGGACAACCAAACAAAAATCTTTTTGAATATTACACAATATTTTTTAAATTGGCTCTATGATATACGGACGTGTGGCAATTCGTTCGCCATTTTCAGCCATAGATTATAGACTAGCATATTTGACAGGAACCATTGATAGCTTTGCGAATATTTTTCACGCGCGATATGTTGACTTTTCGTTATTTGCATAATTGAGCATTGAAAAATAAATCATGTGTCTAGCATAAGAAAGTTGGTATTGCTTTGGCCAAACACACTGAGCAATTCGGATAAAATAATTTTATTATTATTCTAAAATATACCACTGAGACATTAAAATATTCGAGAATGTTCTCTCTTATGTGCTGGGGGTCACGGTGCGATAGGTCACACTGCCGAAGTAATACTGTCTGAAGGACCATCATCTTTATATAAGTATATATCTATTGTCTAGTACCTGCACCTACTGTACAAGCGCTGCTTAGTTTGGGACAGAATGATGTGGCAAATGTCCAAAAAAATTCTAACCTTTTAAGCTTTGATCAAAGAAAGAAGGAAAAGTATTTAATTATGGTCAAAGCAAACAAAATGCATAATTTACATAAAACCAGCAAATATAGTTAAAATGATGTAAGTACCTACGTTACAAGATGTGTTTATTGTTGCAAGGTTTTATTTAAATAATTCGCTCTTACATTGTTTAAGATATTTATAATTATATCTGTAACTCAACAAGACCTAAGAAGAGAATATTTAGTTTTGTAATTCCGTACGTCGAATAATTTTTTGTTCACAAATGTTAACTAGATGGCGCTGTTTATAAGAATAAAATTACATACTTAGTAAAGGTCTCAAGTGCCTACAGAAAGAAGTGGCGCGCCGCGCGTGTGATAAAAGAGTGTTCAAATATAATGATATTTTAGTTAAAGAGTTAAAGGTTATCCAGTCATTGTTCACGATTTAAAAATATAATCAGCTTAAATATCTTTCAAACATTGCAAAACTAACCCTTTTAATTCTACCGCCATAATAAATTGTACCCTATAACTCTTTGTAGGCGGCCAAAATATTTATTGCTGGCATAAATTCAAATTAGACCCCAGTTTGCGATTGTGCAAAATCACCGATCGGGTTATTGAGGGAGGTACAATCGTGTCTAAGTCAAATATACACTTAAATACAATAAAAACGGAGGAATGAATGCACCAATATGCGTTGCAGTGTTGTGCAAAACGAGTATTTTTTTTTAAATTTCAAAATGTCATAATTTTTTAGTGGCTGTAAAATACTTAAATTTTATATTATAGGTATGGAATGGTTAACAATCCATTCGAAAACGATTTCACATAACGACAAATATGTTGAGAATTATCGTCGTTAGTTGCTTTATATTAATTTCAAGCGGTGCCGCAGTAAAAAGAAAACCATTGAGGACGAAACTTAGAGTTTTAGATGGTCGTGATATTGTACCTGGAGAATATCCATATGCAGTGGTATTGTTGCACTTACATTTTCACAAATATTGGAATTTTGTCAGGATTATGGATAGAATCTGTACCGCGTCTATGTTAGCGGAGCAGTGGACTCTGACTGCCGCAGATTGCGTCAGTAATGATAAAATAAACGAAGATTTGTTTGTTTGGTACAACAACTTTACAGTATCGCCATTAATAACAAAACTACATACTAAAGTACTGAAAATATTTAAGCATCCAGGTTATCGTCATTTTATTGGTAATGATATAAGCTTGCTGCGTACGCAAAGGATTGACGTCAAAAATTATGGAAGATTATCAGCCGTCGACCACTCGACGATGATAGGACTGCCGGTAACGTACGTGGGTGGTGGCCACACGAAAAATCCAGTAGATGATCTGCTGAGACCACTACAAGTTGGCGAAGCTGCTGTCGTCAGATGCAATGAACGATTTAAGAATAAGATCAGTTATCTGATTTGTATCGCTCCTAAGTGTTCCAATAGATTGCAAATGGCTTGGCGGGGAGACTTAGGTGGACCTTTGATACAGGATAGCAAGATAATAGGAGTGCTTTGTGTTAGTGCTAATACCAGTGTCATGGCTGACATGGGATATACGCCAGTTGATTCCTACATAGGCTGGATTTCCAAAATTATGCTTTCAACAGATTAACTTAAATAAATATCGTTGCGACTGCATCTCAAGCTGCTAAGAGCTGCAAACACACACGGAGTCTCTAGATACAAGCTATACTTAGGTGGTGACTCATCATCACTCGTGTCTATTCATTTACTTTTCTTTTCTGTCAATAAACAATTCGTTATTGTACTTTATTATAATTGTTTAATAATTAGGAGCATTTTAATGTGTGATGGATTCATTTAAACTGTAACCAGCCGGGCTAACATGCGCAGTATGTTTGTTTTTGTGAAATAAGTTTCTCGTTGCCGTATCTCTTCCCAAAACGAGATATTGCTCTATGTCTTCCGTTGCTAACATGGCAGTGCAAGCTACTCGTCTCGTTCTGTCAAAATTCGACTCCAACCGGACTTCGTGACAATTTGTCGACGAACACTAACATGCCACCATATTTTTTTCGAATTTTGACACTTCTACATGAATTGTTTGTCGTCGGTCATTTCCATCAACGACTTGAGACGAGAAAGCACTAAAATGTGAAAAACCACCGTCATTGAGTCATCACCGCGATTTTTAACATAAAAAATATGGCGGTGGATAATAAAGACGTTATATAGTTAAACTAACTTTCCGCCAGCGGCTTCGCTGCATGGTCTGGGTATTCCTTATAACTTTCATCCCCTTACAGCCATTTTTTCGTATTAAAAAGTAGCCTATGTCTAGCTTTTCTCAGGCTCTAGACTATCTGTATACCAAATTTCATTTAAATCGATTCAGTAGATTTGGCGTAAAAGCGCGACAGACAGACCTACAGAGTTATTTTCGCATTTATAATATTAGTAAGGATGTTACTAAGGAAAGGTGTAGCTCCCTAATGGTGTAAGAAATTTTGAAATTGGTCCTGTAGTTTTTGAGTTTACTCATTACAAACATACAAAAATACGAACCTTTTTCTTTCTAAATAGTAGTATAGATATTTAGGAGAGGCGAAGTATATCTAAACGACGACGAAAGATTCAAACAATATAATTCTTTATAATTTTACTATATATTAAAACTTATAATCTAGGCACTACATCTACAAATTATAATACATTTGATTCGAAGGAGGAATGAACGAGTTTTGTAGTCGTGTAGGCCACCGCTGCACCACGAGCTGTATCGCCAGCTTTCCGTCGCCTTGCTTAATTTATTCTGTTTTATTTGTGTTGTTATGATAAAATCCCACTTCCACACACGACAGAATCAGCGCAAAAGAACAAGCTACAGTAGGTCCGATATAACTTGGCGAGTCTGAACACAGGCTCTGCGAACTTCCGCGCAGGTACACTTGTGAAGAACATGGTTATTACCAGATAAACAAACATTCGAGCAGAAAATATCTAATACATAATAAGGACTGACGTAATTAACAAAATAAACTCAAAAACACTTAACAAAAACACACACAACAACAAATAAGAGAACAATTACATTTAAAAACGAACAAAGGTAACAACAAACAAAAAACACAACTAAATAAAACGACGAAAACTTTTGTTACCGACTGTGGTCGAGACAGGGATAGCGACACGAACACCAAAAGTGTGACTGAGATATACCTAATACCTCGTACCCGAGTATTGCCGAAAAAGCACGAAGCTTTTGAAGTTAACAAAAAGGGATGTGCAATGTGCATTCTTGTAGGTGTTGTTTGATCGATAATGATTCAAATCGATTGAAATTAAGTAGTAAAAATATGTTTCTATTCAATTGTAAAACATGGGTTTAAATTTTCTTAAACGGCCGTTATTCAAGTAGTCGTTAATAGATCACTGTAATTGAAGTAAATCATGTTATTTAACCGCAAAAACATTATTTTATGAATCATTTTTTTAATATAAGCAAAAGCTAAATTATTAACGATAAAGTTCACTATATTAGTCAATATATTTCGTTAAATATGTTATATACACAAAAATGAATCGATTATCAGTGATACTAATCGATACCATATTTATGTCGCCGCCTCATGTCACCATTTGGTTCCTACAAATGATTATTGCGCAGCCTTCTGCGCGAACTTCGGACTCGCCAAGTTATATCGGACGTACTGTACATTTCTAATCCGTTTCGTCTTAGGGACAGTTAATTTCAGTCACTGTGGCGGATCACCACTGCGGATATGATGTATGATGATCACGAAACCTAATTAAAATAACTAGATTTCAATTCATTATTAAAAATTTTAAACTTTGATAAGTTGACATTATGAAAATGTCCAACTGACAATAAATATTTTTTTATAAATCAAATATAAGTAGAGGTGGGACGTAAAATCGAACGAATGAAGGGGAAATGTGCCGATGTTGATACTTTAAAAATCACAATGTTTATCATATATGGTTACATCGGTTTATCGTCCGTAGAAAACGAATTCACGACGAGTTATTTTCTCTTTCATGAGGTGCATGTTAGCTATATCAACAAATGAGTCGATGTAGACAATTATTGACGTTTTAAACGAGAGTTATATCGAGACAACTGATAGTCACCAAAGAGTTCTAGAATAGCTAAAGTGTGAGCCCGTTGAAAATCTAGACATTCTGTTTGACGCTGCGTGCTGGTTCCTGCAGGTGGCACTACCAATACATCTATCTGCGTTCAATATCGTGTAAATCGAGTTATTTTTGTATATTTAAAAATAATGGTTTCCAGGATTGTAATAAAAACAATGCTACTTATATATTATGTATGTAAATCGAATAAAGTGAACTCGCATAAAATACCATAGAAAACTGAATTGATTTATGTGAAATTGTTTTTTTATTCTTTAAGTCTATGTAAGGAGTTTAATATGTTACGTATCATGGCCATTATTTGCTTTATGTTAATTTCAAGCGGCGCCGCAGTAAGAAGAACTCCATTGAAATCGCATCGAAGAATATTACATGGTCACGACATTACATCTAGAGAATATCCATACGCGGTGACATTGATGAGAATTTTTAAAGATGAATATAATAAGGATCTCACATGGCATAAGAGATTCTGTAGCGCGTCTGTGATAGCAGAGCAGTGGACACTGACTGCCGGTCACTGCGTCCATCATATATACAGAGAATTATATGTCTGGTACGGCAACTTGACAGTTTCACCCTTAGAAACAAATTTATATTCCAAAGTCCTACAGGTATTCATGCACCCATCATACCACTTTTTATTGGATAGTGACAAGAGTGTTATGAATATTGATAATGATATAAGCTTGTTGCGTACACAAAAGATTATCGTCAAAAGTTATGGAAGACTATCAGCCGTCGACCACACGACGATGATAGGGCTGCCGGTGACGTACGTGGGTGGTGGCCACACGAACAAAGCAGGGGATGACGAACTGAGACCACTTCAAATTGGTGAAGCTGCTATCATTAAGTGTGATAAAAATTTTAAAAGTCACGCTAGGTACCGGATTTGTGTCACCCCGAAGTGTTCCAATAGGTTACAAATGGGATGGTCCGGTGACTCCGGTGGACCTTTAATCCAAGACAGTAAGATTATAGGAGTCAATTCAATCGTAACTAGTGTCACTAATATGGTTTGGATGGGATTTACGCCAGTTGATTCCAACATAGATTGGATTTCCAACGTGATGCTTTCGACAGAATAACTTATCAAAAAGATATCGTTGCTGCTGGCTCTTAAGATAGCTACTTTATTGTAATATGATTATGACTTCATCGTAACATATTAGCTAGCAAATTGTTGTACATCTTGTAGACTCTATGACAGAAAAATATCATAGAAGAAAAGATAGAGGAAGACGAGGTCTATTGAGAGAGCCTCATAATAATGGAATAATGTTCTCATCTGTGGGCAGGGGCACCCCAGTACCAACTTCTCCTTCTAGACCGCATCCAACGGGGAGCGATTCAAATCGTCGACTGCTAAGCAAACTGGCACCAACAAGACCCTTGGCACTGCGTAGAGATTTAAGCATCAGTTTGCGTCTTCTATCGCATTTACTATGGGAAGTGCTCCGAGGAATTGTTCAGATTGATCCCTGCTGCCTCCTTCCGCCTGGTTTTACGCGATAGCAGTGTGTTTCTCTTGACATTTTTTCCTTGCACAGCAAAACTGTGTGAAACCTGCAGTATTACCGGACCGACACTACCTTCAAACCTTCAAAAAATGACTAGAGACTCCTCTGGTGTTGCGGGTGTACATGGGCGGTGTAATCGCAAGAAATTTCGATATATGTCTGCTATATACTCCTTAATGTACAGCAAAACATTAACATGGACAAGACAACATGATTTTAAAATATACAAATGGCGGCCTTATCGCGTCCGAACCGACCGCGAAGAGATCGCTCTCTTCCAGGCAACCTTAGGATGGACTGAATAGAACGGAACCAAAAAATGGGATTGATGGTGTTTAGATACATACCTATAAATATATAATATTATAAATAGCATAAAAAATACATATGTATATATATACACATATATGTATACATATATATACACACATATATATATATATACATATATATATATGTGTGTGTATATATATATACATATATATAAAATATATAAATATCAGAATAATATACATACACAATATCATAAATATATGTATAGCAACGAAAAACGTAAATATCGAATAGGATGATGAAAAGAACTAAGTATCCTAGTATCCTTCACAAGTTTTTTTAAAAACTGACAGTGATTGTGCACGCCTCATTGGTATCGGTAATACATTCCACAAGCAGCAGCCTGAACCGAAAATGATTTGACAAAGAAAATTGTGGAATGCATTGGCATTTTAAGTCTTAGGTTATCCGATGACCTCAGTAATCGCGAGGAAGGAATTCAAAGCGAATTTTAAGATAAGAGGGAGTAGAAGGGAGGAATAGTACATTGTAGAGTAACGAAAGAATATGAGCATTCCGGCGAAGGCGAATTGGTAACCACTTGAGCTTTGCACGAAATTCTGAGGCATGGTCAAATTTGCGTAAGCCAAAAATGAAACTTATACAAAAGTTTTGAAGGCGTTCCAGCTTGTCTAGTCTTATTATTATTTATTGCACCATGATAAATTCAAATGTCACAATTCGTTTAATTAATTACCTCATCATCATCAGCTCGTATTGGTCTATTGATGAACGTAGGCCTCCTTTAGTAAACTCCGAAGTGATTTTCGTTCTTCAGTTTCGTCAAATTCCCCTTGACTGAAGGGAAAAATATACAAAATGTATATGTATTGGATGGATATAAGGGAAGAGGAAGACCACAAAAAAAAATGATGTACTGTGTGAGAAAGGATATGACCACAAGGAGTTGAATGACGAGATGATGGCTAATAGGGATATATAAAAGAATAAATTAAAAATTTTGAAAACCCCCGACAGGAAATTTGATTTGCCAGTTTGTGGTGGCGGCCATTTTGGAGTTGAAATTTATCATAGTGTATAGTATTCTCTTAGTTAAGCCCTTTCCTTTGATACCCATATTGAGCGAATGGTGAAAAAATATGTTATTCGCTATTTTGTAGCGGCGGCCATCTTGGACTGATTTTCATCAAACAATGCTAGGAACACTCCCACTCATTCACCTTTTAAATAAAAAAAAACAAAATTAAAATCGGTTCATCCGTTCTGGAGCTACGATGCCACAGACAGACACACACACACAGACACGTCAGACTGATAACACCTCGTCGTTTTTGCGTCGGGGGTTCTAAAAACAAGTATGTTTTTTTTTTACGCCGACCCCAAATGAATTGAGATTAAATTCAAATTCAAATTCAAATTCAAAATATTTTATTTCAATTAGACCATATAAATAGGTACTTTTGAAACGTTAAACTAGTTGCACGGTTCCAAAAAAAGTGGGTCTTATGGAGAAGAGCCGGCAAGAAACTCCATAGATACTCTTTTTAAAAAAAATATGTGTGGTAACAGTAACAATTGTTGTGAATAGTAATGAGGATGATGCAGTTTGATGTGTAAATTCAGAGATTAAAGAGTACGTAAGTATTAGAATTGAAATTAGTGCCATAGCAATTAGAGCCGACCAGTCCCGACAGACAGCACTCGTTCACGAGCATGACGTGTGTATCGGCGCCGTTTGACTCAACCATGTTGCAGGGAATAAAACGACCCGACACACAACGCCACCATCAGCAGGACATTTAAGTGAGAATGACAGGCTCAGACTGCGGGGCTAGTTATATTTATGTAACATCTAAGCCTGCAGAGTACTCATACTTTACAGTTCATATTGTTAATTTCTCAATAATAAAAGATTTACGGTTAAAATATATCTCAATTTAAAAGTTCGCAGGTAAAAAATTAAATGTTACAATATAAGATATAATTAATTGGTATAATTATTGCAATGTCAAGTTATAAATTATTGCAATGTCAAATAGTAATAATAAAATAAAAATAAAAATATATGTCAGCCTGAAATGTTGTAATTATGGAGTCAATAGCCCGGTTCATTGGAACAGTTCAATCCCAAGCATTTTTGTCGTCTATATAATCTTTCACTGTGTAAAAACCTTTAAGACATAGCTTCTGCTTGACAACAGATTTAAATTTGTTCAAGCTTAGATTTTGAATATTGCTTGGGATTTTATTGTACAAGCGTATACACTGGCACTTGAACGAATTACTTATCTTCTGGAGCCTAGTTGAAGGAACAATAAATTTATTTTTATTCCTTGTATTAATATTATGTGTATCACTACGTTTTTTAAAAAGATTAATGTTCTTATGAGCATACAATAAATTTTCATAAATGTACTGTGATGGAACAGTCATAACATTAATCTCCTTAAATTTATCCCTCAGTGAATATCTGGGACTTAAATTATAAATTGACCGAATAGCTCTTTTCTGCAGTACAAAAATAGTTTGTATGTCGGCCGCATTTCCCCACAACAAAATACCGTACGACATCACACTATGAAAATAACTGAAATAAACTAGGCGCGCAGTATCTACGTCAGTTAAGCAACGTATTTTTTTGACTGCGTATGCTGCAGAACTGAGCCTTTTCGACAACTTATCTATATGTGGGCCCCACTGAAGTTTTGAATCTAAGGTGATGCCTAAAAATACAGCAGTGTCCACAAGCTCCAATTCTTTGCCATTTATAAGTACACTGGTTTTCACCTGCTTTACGTTAGGTGTTGTAAACTTAATACATTTCGTTTTATTTTCATTTAAAAGTAAGTTATTAGCATTAAACCAGTGTACTACTTTAGAGAGAGCACTGTTTACATCGTCGCTAACCATTTGTTGACGTTTGAATTTAAACAATAGTGATGTATCATCAGCAAACAGGACTATCTCATGATTATCCCTAATTAGATAAGGTAAGTCGTTTATATAAACTAAAAATAAAAAGGGGCCAAGAATTGAGCCCTGCGGCACTCCCATAGTAACTACAGACCCGGAAGATCGATTTCCGTTAACGTCCACTCTCTGAATCCTATTACCCAGGTATGAGATAAGAAGATTCAGAGAAGTGTTTTTAACGCCATAGTGGTGTAACTTCCTGATCAATGTTTCGTGAACCACGCAATCAAAGGCTTTAGATAAATCGCAAAAAATGCCCAAGGCATCGCATGATTCCTCCCACATGTCAAATATATGACCTAAAAGTTCAACTCCGGCATCGGTAGTTGAACGACCCCTCGTGAAACCGAACTGTTTAGAATGTAACATTTTATTTTTGTTAAAGAACCTTTGCATTTGTTCTAATAAGAGCTTTTCGAAAATTTTACTAAAAGTAGGCAGCACGGATATTGGTCTAAAATTAGTGGGGTCAGTTGTGCTGCCTGATTTAAACAAAGGTATTATCTTGCTGTTTTTCATAAGATCAGGAAATTTACCAACGTCAATACAATCATTAAAAATAACGGTTAGGGTAGGTGCCACAATGTCAATGATTGATTTGGTAACGTCAACAGAATTACCCCAGAGGTCTGAAGTTTTCTTCACATTTAACATATTGAATGCTTTAATTATATCCTTACAGTTTACATGATTAAATTGGAATTCATCATCACTAGCTTTTACATTTTCCATAAGTATAGATTCTGCAACAGTGGGTGATGAGTTTAAGAATTTAGTTGTTGAAACAGGAATGTCCGAGAAAAACTTTTCGAATGCTGTGGCTACTTCTAAATCTGATTTAATTATACTATCGCCAATATTAAGACTATAATCACTACTTTGTTTACGAGCCCTTCCTGTTTCACTGTTGATAATATTCCAAGTCATTTTAATAACATTACTGCTGTTTTTAATTTTAAGACTTAAATAACGCGACTTGGCAATACAACAAATTTTCTTAAATATTTTTGAGTAATTTTTGACATAATTATTAAATTCTGGCGTGTTAACATATGTTCGCTCACTGTATAGCTCATAAAGTCTTTTCCTGCTTTTATGGATACCAACAGTGGCCCATTCACTGAAGGATGCTTTACCGTTAACTGTGATCGTCTTGGGGGTAAAAGTAGAATCAAATTCCGTACAATAAGTATTAAAAAAGGTAGTATAAAGTTTGTTTGGATCATTATTGTACGACAATGTAGGTAATTTATTATTAAGTTTGTTTTTAAATAATTCCAAGCGATTTGCAGTTTTTGGGTTCACAGTGATACATTTTTTGGCGATAATTTCATTTTGATTATAAACAGTAATTAGCTGCCCACAGTGGTCAGAATCTAATAAATTAATTACTTCTTTATAGTGTGGTGTTATGCTGGTAAAAATATTATCTAAACATGTGGCAGTAGATGCAGTAATTCTAGTAGGCTCCAGAAACAAGTTAGCCAGATTGTATGACAGAAAAAGATTTTTTAATTTGGTACAGGTACCTGAATTTTCTAATAAATTAACATTAAAGTCCCCAGATATGATGATGGATTTGTTTGACTTACAGATCTTATGAAGTACATCCTCCATCACCCTTTCAAAACAATCATACAACCCTGATGGAGGTCTGTATACACTTAAAACAACAAACCGTTCCAATTCCACGCAGGCTATTTCAATTGTTCGTTCAACAGAGAGGCCCACAATGTCCCTACGTTCTTTAAACCTGTACTGATTATTAACTAGGATTAAGGAACCACCATGGATAGCATTCTCTCTGCAAAACGAACTACCAACCTGGTGATTATTAAAGTTAAACATTAACTGGTGACTTTTCAACCAATGTTCTGTGATACAAAGAATATCTATTTTATTACAATTCATAAACAACTCAATTTCTAACTCTTTATTATTAATTCCTTGAATGTTTTGGTGGGCCAGGCTGGTAAAATTACAATGTTTATTGCTAATTGTGTTTTGAAGCATAGATATGCAAGAGGTTGTCTCTGTTGTCCTAATTTCTAATTTAAATTATTTACAATGTCAATAAGAGGAATGTCAGATAATGGCTCAATAAAACCAATATGTCTTATAGCCAGATTCTTGGCTAACGTAATAAAATAGTATGAAAGAGACATAGCGAGCTGTCTCTTACAATAAGTAGAAAGATAATAATTATCTTTCGTCATGTAAAAATACTTTCTAACATAATTGTTAGTGTCAATTAAATGGAATTTCTCATTGTTTATAGATATAGTATGCAATGTTAAGTTTAGCTTATATCTAATGGTGTTTTCTTCCTGTGGCAAACTATTTGAGTAGGGGAATGTAAACAAGACTATATTATCTAAATTTAGGGCACATAATTTTGTATGAAATTCAATCAGGTTCTTTTTATTTACATTACCTCTATTACCAGTTAAAATAATTAATGTGGTGTTTGACTTGTAATTGTAATTAATTGCTTTATTCATAATATCCACATAATTTAGTCCAGGCATGCAGTAGTTAGTTGTCACTTGCCCCATGCAATTTGACAACAACTGGCCCATGCCTCGACCAATTTCATCACTAAATATTACATAACTACTACTAACACTTGAATTGACAGTTACAGGTGTGTTTAAGTTTTCAGTAGTCCGAGAGGAACTATAATTGTTAGCTACATTAGTAAAATTTTGCAAAATGCTGGTGTCACATGCCAACGGTGAATGAGACTGAGAGATGTTAGGGTCATTAAATGACTTGTTACTTATCATTGACTGTCTGCGCTCATGGTTACATGTACATGCGCTTACTAGCTCATTCATGGCCATCATGTACTCCTTCATTTGCATTTCAGAGCTTCTGTATTTACTAGTCATTGATATCAATTTTTCATTAAGGATATTAAGCTCAGAATTTAAAGTTTCAATGTCATTTTTGTGTTTTAATGTACTGTTTTTCAGTTTAGTTGAATAAATATCAAGTTTATCAAGTACTTGAAGCCGCTCTCTATTTAGTTTGACATTTTTTATGAAGAACTTCTGTCTTTTTACCAACCTTTGTGTTTTTTTAATGTACCTGTTAATTTTTACATATTTTTTAAATTTGTTTTTGCTACACTTAACCACCTGCACAGAGTTGTTATAGTCATTAGTGCATGTTAGGTCTATTGTGACTATGGGTGTGTTATTTGCAGCAGAAACCATACCCGGAGCATCAACTATCAACTCATTGTATAGACTTTGGTTCAATGCGGCAGTGGTGTTTAATTCTAACAAAGATATTTTATTGTTTGCCTCATGTAGCTGGTGTTCTAGGGAATGTGCGCGGCTTAGAGCTTCTTCGTACTCAATACTACATTGGTTGAACCCATCCACAACGAGTTGGAGCCTGTCCCGGGCATCCACAGCCTCAACATATTGTAAATGTAGCTGAGCCATGTCGGCTTTTAAATTACTATTTTTGTCTAACAACTTAATAAACTCTCTCTCATTGTCATCCCTTTCACTATTCAGTTGGTCACACAACTCCTTGGATGCCTTAAGCTCGCTCAAAACCAGTTGAAGTTTGGACTCCTCCTGGCGAGCAGAGGCCTTGCGAGTCAGCATGATTATAGAATAGAAAGAAGCAAAGAGTTGAGAATAAAAGTAGATTATTAAAATTAAGTAGAAAAGTAGTTGGGTAATTAGTAACTAGGGAGTAAATAGAAGTATAAAGAAGTGAAGTTGTGTTACCAAACTAGAATTAGGTTAAGTTTACGTAGGTGCTGAAAGTCTACTAAACAATCGATTGATTGTCTACTGTTTAACTAAAATCTGTTCTCTAACTAAAAAGCACTAGAAATATCTACGTAATATTAATTTTGTACCTGATTCAGAGATGACAATTTACAAAATTGTACACCGGTAACTGTCACAAATTCACACACTGTTTTTTACACTATTTACGACTGATTAAGTTATGATTATGCACAAAAAACAATGATTACCCCTATTAGTTAGTAATTACTCGCTATTGGGCCTATTTAAATCACTAATTCATTAATTTTATAATAAAAATACGAAGACAAATTCAAATCAGCTGTTAGCTCTAGTGTTGCCACAGGAGGAAAAACCAACCAATTAGGGCAAGAGGATGATTAGGTATGAATGGAGCCAGCTTCGTCAAGCTAGTCCATAATTCTATATGGTGTAGTGTAAGATTCTATAATAAGACACGGACGCTTAGATACCTACTCTGAAACAATGGTTCCGTGTAGTTATTTCTTTGCTTGGTAAATCCACTATCGGATCGGTCGTACTAAGTAGGTACATACTACAGTTTTGAGCGTGTGTTCTTGAGCCTTCAGGGTCATCATCATCAAGTCATAATACTGTCCCACTGCTGGGCACTTGTCCCTTCTTAGTATGAGAGGGATGAGGCCATAATAGTCCAGCACGCTGACCGAATACGACTTGGCAGCTTCACATGCCATTAAGGAAATCTCTCAGACATGCAGGATTCCTCACGATATTTTACTTCACCGTTAAAGCGAGTGATAATTACACACGAGGATTTGATCTCGGGACCTTGACTTGGCAGTCCAGGTGGCCATTCCCCTAGGCTATCACTGCTGCCCTTAGGGTAAAACATGATGCATCCCCACATCGACATTGAGGGACTAATCTTTTCACTTTCCAACCTGTTAGCCTTTTCCCAACTATATTGTGGCCGGCTCACACTAGTCAGATGCAGCTGAATATCAGTATTTTACATGAAGCGACAACAATAAAGACGTTCACAACCCAATCTCTAGGAAATATCGATATCTCAAGGAAAAACTGGTTGTCAAGCTTTTCGAGCTTCTGAACGATTATAATATTACGTATTTATCGTAATAGCGTAATCTTTAACACCGTGTAAATAAAGTTTCTGTTTTTTAGGCTTGCGTTAGTGAATTTTGAAAAGTAATTGTTTTCATAGCGGCTGCAATAAAAAGTTTATTGCTCAGTACACAATATTACCAAGCGATACGCGAAGGTATCGATTTGAAAACGATTTCCCATCACATAAAGTATCATCGTTAACTTCATTTATCCAAATAATATTGAACGCTTTGTCATTTAAACTTTGCAGTGTACTTAATATGTTTCGCATTGTGCTAATTACCTGCTTTGTGCTAATTTCAAGCGGCACAACAATGAGAAGAACACCAATAATACCGCCTTTTAGAGTGTACTACGGTCGTGATATTACACCTGAAGAATATCCGTATGCAGTAACATTATTGGAAATATATCATGAGGATATACCATTTAGATTCTGTACCGGGTCTATGATAGCGGAGGAGTGGACTCTGACTGCCGCACATTGCGTCTATAATAGAGTAAATCTAGATACCTATGTTTGGTACAGCAACTTTACAGTTTCTCCCTTAGTGACACAATTGTATTCTAAAGTACAGAAAATATTTATACATCCATCTTATCGTCAATATGAATCAGAAGACTGATATGATATGATATGATAATGAAATGAAGACTGATATGATATGATATGATAATGATATAAGCTTGTTGCGTACGCAGAGGGTTAGTGTCAAAAGTTATGGAAGATTATCAGCCGTCGACCACACGACGATGATAGGGCTGCCGGTGACGTACGTGGGTGGTGGCGGCACTAACAAACCAGGGGACGACCAGCTGAGACCACTACAAGTCGGTGAAGCTGCTATTATCAAATGTCATAAAGATATATTTAGCACAAAAAATTCGATTTGTGTCACTCCGAAGTGTTCCAATAGGTTGCATATGGGATGGTACGGTGACTCTGGTGGACCTTTGGTACATGATATTAAGATTATTGGAGTCTTTGCGTTAGTATTCAATACTTATCATAACGCTTACATGGGTTATGCGCCAGTTAATTCTAACATAGACTGGATTTCCAACGTGATGCTTTCCACAGATTGACTTAACAAATAGATATATACGTATTTGAAAACTATTGTAACTTAATAATACAACTAAGTATATAGAGCCTCTATAGCTCATGGCCAGTTCTAAGAGTTAATATTCGTTACGGTCTTTTGAAAAAACCAGTTGGTGATCTGCTGAGACCACTACAAGTTGGTGAAGCTGCTGTCGTCAGATGCAATGAAGGAATTCAGAATATGATAAGGTATCTGATTTGTATCGCTCCTAAGTGTTCCAATAGATTGCAAATGGCCTGGCGTGGACAGTTCGGTGTAAGTTTGATACAGGATAGCAAGATTATAGGAGTGTTTCCGATTAGACCGTGTTTTACTCTTAATACTCTTTAATCATACATATGTATGCACTATCCTCAAAACTGTTCACAGCACAATTGTTACTATTTTTACACATGAATTTAAAAGTGAATTTGAGTACCATGTGGGCTAGTTTAAGCTCGTGCAATATTTCAACGTTTTCTGACTGTTTTGGGTATTTCATATGACCTACGCAAATATCTTGCTGATCTGGTATTGTCAAGCGACGGGTCGTTGAGCTACACGATGTCTGTTGCATGCGTGCCGTCAGTTAGGACTGGTCAACTCAAAACGGTGGTTCTTTCTTGAAAAGGCCATTTCAGATTTTGCCCTTCATTGTCCTCCCGCTCCCTGGATTACGCGAGGAGTGCGTATGGTGATGAGACGACGTGATCGAGCCTTTCGTAAATACAAACGGGAGCGTAGTGAGGAAAACTGGTGCTTGTATAAACTAGCGAGAAATCGTTGCAATCAGGGTAGCTAAACGCCGATACATTTACGAAAATGTTCAAAACTCCTCACCAGCTGATACATGGAAGTTTCTCAAAACACTTGGTATCCTTACATCACCATGTAATATCGTGTCTTCCAACTTATCTCTGAATACTCTTAATCAGCATTTTTCAACATACACCAACCTGTCGGACAACTTAAAAAAATCTACTATTAATAATATAAATTCCATGCCGATACTACCTTCCAATTCCTTTTTGTCCAATGACTGGCGTCGAGATTTCCAAAGTTGTAAAGTCCATGAAATCAAAGGCTGTGGGCTGCGACGGCGTAAGTCGGGCAATGATAGCTCTGATCCTTGACTACATTCTTCCTTATTCACAGGGTACAATTAGTTAACTACTTTGTTTATTTACCATTGTACTATGATTGTTTACAGTTCATTACATTAGTTAAGTACTTTGTTATTATTTACCATATTCTGATTAGTTAAGATCATTAGTTATCTTGTTTCCTGTTTACCTAATTATCGATACTTATGTTTAGTGATCTCACGACTTTCTTATTATACAGGGTTACTTGTAATTCGACGTATATCCGCCAGGAGCTGATTGGGGGGCCAAAATGCAACAAATTGAACACGACCTATGTATGGCCGAAATTCAATAGTTTTCGAGATATTTGAATTTTAGGGGATTTTCGATATTTACCCAAAATTTTACACTAATATCCAAATAAAAAAGAAACTACACATTGAATAGGTACCATTAAAAATGATATTATAGCTGGCACTTCAATTAAGCTATGTACATAATTAAAAATGCTTCATCCAACAAAAAACCTAAATTGATGAGCGATTTAAGAATAATATCTAACCAATATTTTCATTTAATGCTTCAAAAAATGTAGTCTAGTTAAAAAAAATACTACGACATGAATCGTACAAACAACTAAAAAAACTTCCCTATTCTCTCAGCTTTCCAAAAAGGTATAAAAGTTATTAAAAGACACTTAATTCATGGCATAGCATGTGTTTGAATCGGCGCGGGGAGAAAAATCATCTGTGTTTGTGTTAAAAAGTTACTAGCTTTTCGCCGACGGCTTTGCCTCCATGATCGGAGTATTTCTTATAATTTATACCCTATGTTATCCGGGCATAGTGTAGCTTCCCAACGGTGAAAGATTTTTTCAAATCGGTCCAGTAGTTTCGGAGCCTATTCAATTCAAAGAAATAAACAAACAAATCTTTCCTCTTTTTACTATTAGTAGAAAAAGCATTGATAAAAACGTGTAGTTTATCAAAAAAAATTACACATCTTGTTCGTAATGAACCCCTCGATGACGACGACGGTGACGAATACGATGACGATGACGATCGTATGAAGGTTCGAATCCTCTTCCTAACTTCGGTTTTCGTAACTCTTGATGTGAACGTTGTTTTCATGTGTTGCGGCGCGTTAATTATTCTCAGTCCAAGTTCTTCGACCGAATTTACTGGGGTCACATAAACCATTTCCTTCATATGACCCCAAACGTAAAAGTCAAGTTGTGTAATGTCAGGACTTCGTGCTGGCCACGGAATCGGTCCTCCCCTCCCAATCTATCGGTTTGGATACCTCTCGTCTAGCCACTGCCGGACAGTAAATCGGTAATGTGCTTCCATCATGTTCAAATCAAAACAATGAGTTCAATCAAACATGAGGTTATTTTTTATTTTCTCTTTCCTCGGGAATATCCGCCAACAAATCATTTAGGTTGTTTCTTAAAAACTCTTCGTAAAATTCGGCCCAGTAAATCATTATATCAGTAAATCTTATTTCTACCTATTATCTTATTCAAATCGGTCCCAAGTGGACCGATTTAAAAAATTCGTTCACCATTGGGAAGCTACACTATCCCCGGGCAACATAGGGTATAAATTATAAGAAATACTCCGGTCATGGAGGCGAAGCTGTCAGCGGAAAGCTAGTAACTTTTTAACACAAACACAGATGATTTTTCTCCCCGCGCCGATTCAAACACATGCTGTGCCATGAATTAAGTGTCTTTTAATTAACTTTTATACCTTTTTGGAAAGCTGAGAGAATAGGGAAGTTTTTTTAGTTGTTTGTACGATTCATGTCATAGTATTTTTTTTAACTAGATTACATTTTTTGAAGCATTAAATGAAAATATTGGTTAGATGTTATTCTTAAAACGCTCATCAATTTAGGTTTTTCGTTGGATGAAGCACTTTTAATGATGTACATAGCTTAATTGAAGTGCCAGCTATAACATCATTTTTAATGGTACCTATTCAATGTGTAGTTTCTTTTTTATTTGGATTTTAGTGTAAAATTTTGGGTAAATATCGAAAATCCCCTAAAATTCAAATATCTCGAAAATTATTGAATATCGGCCATACATAGGTGGTGTTCAATTTGTTGCATTTTGGCCCCCCAATCAGCTCCTGGCGGATATACGTCGAATTACAAGTAACCCTGTATAAACGTAGCACATAAGAAATACTTGACATTTATTTCTGATCTCCAACTCAATACATCTCTGTGTCCATTCTTAGCATTAGTTTAGTTATAATATTGTATTAAATAAAATAAAATATCTTTTTAATTCAGTTTGCCATCTATTACATAACACACGGTATTATGAATGTGTTGCTTATAGTCCACGTTTAATTATTAATAGTTGTTCAGTTTCTAACTTCTAACGTGTTGATAGTTGTTCAGTTTGTAAAGTAAAAGTGCAATGCAATAAAATAAATTAAATGCAAACAAACGATCAAACGATCAAACGATCAAACAATCAACAATTTACAATATAGTAAACACTTTATCTCACTTACACCGTTTGAACACTTGAACAAGTTGCCTCGCGGTCGCACTTACTGCAGACTTTCAATGCGTCTGGCAGGATGTAAAAACCATCCAAACTGTCCGGCTATTGAGATATCTTTTTTTTAAGGGCCCCAAGTAACATATGTAAACCCCAGCTTTTATGCTATAACGAAAATGTCTTATAATTTATTAAAGTTTAGGGCTGTCTGGCAGGGCGTTGCAACCGTGCTAAGTGCCCGGCAATGGATGACGAGACTTCTAACGTGTTTGGGAGAAACATATAAAAAAATTAAGCCTTATACTATAACGAATTTGAGGTCCTATTTTATACACCTTTATTACCTGCTTAAGTAACCATAATCCCAACTCCATACTCGCGGATCGTTCTTACCTTTGTTAGGGTTATGCTCTTATAAATTTTCAGCCTTTATAAAATGACGAATGTCTGGCCATCGTGGGCTCTTGGGCTATAATAGTAGTAGTAACGGTTCGACGTACCACAGCTAGCCGCAACTTATGCATGACCTCGGGCGAAGCGTTCAGTGAGTGAGCTCCCTGGCTGTTCGAGTTTCTATTCACGTAATTTAGGACCGAAAATGAAACATTAGCAATAATTTACTTTTTTGTATTTAGGAAGAAATTGTAAACACTAATTGTGACACTTATTTAATTGTCAAACTTAATAATTATAACTCATGAACTTAGTAGAACCTATTTCTTACAATCCTCTCTCCTTGTTCCTCGAATTGGTGTTTAGTTACCCAAATTCTTTTTGCCTCAGTCATCCCTGCGAAGACTGCCCCTCCTAACCAGGCTACTGAGTGAGCTTCTGTGGAATCTAATATATTCACCCGTCTATGAATGATTTCTTCCACCTCCAGAGCCAATCGTTTACTAAAACCTACCATAAAGCCCATGCCTCCATGAATGACAATAGAATCATACATATCAGACTGTAATCCCGTATCAACTTTTAGGACACCAGTCACAAGAGCTTCTTGGAGAGCCAAGTAGTTTGTTTTTCTGCCGAGAACCGCATCTGGCTGAAAGTACACCTCACCCGCCATGTAAACCTCATCGCTCACATCTATTTTTTGGCCACTTGGCAACGTGTATATCCTCTTATATCCCTTTCTAGGTACAGCTCCATGTTCAGTTACGTAAATCTGTTTTCGTATAGCGAGGATTATATCTTCAGTTTTCTTGCCAAACCGTATGCCGCGCTTGTCAAAGCAATCTTTGAGATACATGTTTACTTCGATCCCAGCGAAACCAGTCTGCATATTAGCGTAGCTAATGGACCCTCCTTCATAGACTGGGTTGACTGCGGTGATATCGTGGCCCAAGTCTACAGATAGGCCAGTGGTTTTTCCTGATCCGTAGAGAGCTAGCACGCTTTGCGGCTTAACGCACAATGCAGGGGCGTTGAGGCTTTCGAAGAAAATCTCACAACATCTTGTTCTGAAATTAACCATAGTAAAACTCTGTAAGTAATAGTTGGTATTTATTATCTGTCACACTGAGAAACCCTTAATAGTAGTCCCAGCTAATACAGGCATTTAGTATGTAAGTCACTTTTGAATCAAGTTTACTAGTTAGGTATGAATTATTTTTATGTTAGTAGTTCGTTTGGAGACAAGGCTCAAAATAAAAAAACAAAAACACCACGGTGAAACTAATATACCTATTTGAACATGCTTAAACAATCCAAATAAAGTTAGTCGTGAAATATGTCATTTTTTTTACTACTTCTATGTATCCAGAGCTATAAGCCACAATATCCATAACATAAGCGTGAAAAAATATTCTTATACTCGAAGATCAGTTGCCCAAGAATTATAGTTACCTACTCTACTAAACAGGTTGAAAGCGCCATATAATTGAACGGCTAGCTCTTTCATTGAACGTAAACTTAGATTGTCAGAAGAGTCATTCAACAGTACAACTATACGACGCTCAACTAACTGGTAAAATATCAATTTACTTTGGAATATACATAATTATAAAAAAAAACAAATGCAAGAAATATAAATCTCGGTTATAACTATAGTACTGGCGCTGTTCAATATAAGGTCTAGTATTGGGTATGGAATGGACTCCGCGGTTCCAGCACTGTGGGGCACAACTAGTTACAAATGAAACACTATTTACTTTTAGTTATTTTATTGTATTTAGTTATTTATGTTATTACATTCAAGGCCAGTTAGCCAAACCTGGACATGCTGTCATAATATTATAACAAACTAAGTTAAGGTTAAGTTGAATTAAAATTAGGATATAGAATAACTATAACTAATTATTATATTATGAATTTTTGTAACATATTTTACAAAAAAATATTTTAATAATTACAGGTCAAAAAACTAATAATATGAATTATAATTAAATAACACTAATAATGTAACTACTAAATGGTATGTAAATATTTAATTATATAATAAATTAAGCTAAATAATCTTTAATATTCATTATCAATAAAAGTTATAATCATAAAAAGAAGTTGTTCTTTCACGAATAATTTTACAAAACCACTTGAAACATTTAAAAAAAAATATTATCCAATGTTATACTCTGAATTTATGGTTTAAATACTACCCCCTATTTACAGATAACTGTTATAGTTTTTTTTTGTAACAAATTTAAAAAGTGATGCATTTTATATAACTTCTAGTCGTGGTTTGTTTTCACATAAGCATTTTCTGTAATAAGAGGGTAAATATTTGAGGACAATATGTACCATGTCAGTATAATTTTTTTTATAATGTTTAGTTCACAATATGTATCAATTTCATTGTCAGTACTTCAATTTTACTTAAAATATACACGAGCCTTGCAAAATGTTCTCAACATAATATATACTTATAGTCCTTTATACATTTTTGAATGTTTTTAACTACGATTATATTTCTCAAGTTAACATTAGCAAAATGTTTTTATAAAAATCCATTTATATATGTATATACCATGTATATAGCATATTATGTACTTCGAAAAGGTTTTTTAATATGCTCAATCTTAAAAATATAAATCATCACAAAGCCAATAAAGTAGCAAGCTTTGTTGTAGATTAAATTAGTGCTATAAAATGCTAAAATTTCAGAAGTTCCATTCTAAACTCGAGGCAAACGGGCAATGCTTTAGGAAAGAATGTATGTACGTATGCTAAAAATATACTTTACTTATTTTGTTTAAAACCGGTTGCGCACAATCCTTTCCCCTTGTTCTTCAAACTGCTTCCGAAGCACCCAGAGTCTGTTGGCATCGGACATACTCGCAAAAACGGCTCCTCCCATCCAAGCCACTGAATACGGTTCCGTAGACTCTACAACGTTGACGGGCCTGTGGATCGTTTCCTCCAGCTCCTTGACCAGCCGCCTATTAAGCCCTGGCATGCTTGCCATTCCTCCATGCACGACAATAGCGTCATACATTTCAGGTTGGAGTTCCGAGTCACACTTTGCGACTGTGGTCAGTAAAGCCTCTTGGATCGGTAAATAATTCGTCTCTTTACCTAATACTAGATCTGGTTGGAAGTAAAGCTCGCCAGCCATGAAAGCTTCGTCGCTTACATCGATCAGTTCGCCACTTGGTAGTTTGTATGTTTTCTCGTACCCCGCCCTTGTCGCAGCACAGTTAATGGTAACATAAGCACACTCTTTCAGTATACCATTGGTCACGTCTGTGGTTTGGTTTCCTAAGTCGATGTCACGGTTGTTTAAGCATTTTTTTATGTAGTCCAACACTTCATCACCAGCTAGATTGGTGGCCATATTGGCGTAGCCGATGGATCCTCCTTCGTATATTGGATGAATTTCTGTCATACTTTCGCCTAAGTCTACTGATAGGCCTGTCCTGAATCCAGACCCAAACAGGGCTAGTACACTTTGTGGTTTCACGCATAGAGCAGGAGCGTTGAGGGCTTCAAAGAAAATTTCGCAGCATTTAACTCTGAAAGCAAAAATATTACTATATATAAGTCAAGTAATTAAAATCTTTACCACGACGACCCGAAGGCCGAATATTGCTTACATATTTTAAATTCATGAGGTTGCTGGCAATAAAAATACGGATGTGATGAATTTCAAATTCTACCAACACGTAGAATTTTAGGGCGTTGACGCACTTGGTGTGAATGTGTACATTTTCTTGAACTCAATATAAATATAGACATGACATCTTGTGTGTGAAAATTTGTCTTATTTATAATGTTATAACCACTCTTCGACTACAACCGAATTATGATATCCTACAAATATTATATATGAATATTATAAATGTGAAAAATTGTTTTAGATGTTAGTCAATCCAAATCTATCAGTCCTTCAAACTGCAGATTTGGATGAAATTTGGGATATAGTTATAATTTATAACCTGGGTTAGTACATACGATATATTATATTATTATCCTCCTCTTAGGACTAAAACTTTACGCAGGCGCAGCGGCGGGCCAATACTAGTACCATAAAACCAAACAGTTCCGCTTTTTGACCCTTACTTGATACCGTAATCTGTCTTTCGAACAGCAACATTAGTATTCCGAAGCTAGCCCGGTTAATTCCGGGCAGATATGGCCAGGAACCGAACCCGGGTCTAAGGGTTGGACCGGGCTTACTATTATTCTATGATTGATTACATAAAAGAAGAATGAGTGATTTCGTACAATGATAGAGGAGGGTAATACATAAATCTTATAATGTCCTTCGTATTTTTACATATTGGTAATTCTTATAAACGTCTTTTACTAAACTGAGAATGTTTACATCAGAAACGACTGACTTTTTCATCAATTTAAAATTATTGTCAATAAAAAACACAGATAAAAAAGAACTGATTTTACAGAAAGGCTTAACTTTTATTGCCCAACTGCCGAAGGACTTGTGAAGGTTATGTGTTTGACGTGTATGTATGTATGTAGTTCCTATGTCCGCTCGTAACTACTCAACAGCTCAACCGATTTAGATAAATGATACATCATTAGATTCTTCTTGATGGCACGAGTGTCACTGAGTACATGAAATTCTAAAAAAATCTAAATAGCAGATGAATGTAATCTTTAGGTGTATCATTTTTATTTCAAATAATCATTTTGCCCTATCACTATATTCAACACATACCTACCTTTTCTTACTGATATAATCTTTTCAGTAGAAAACCTGACAAAGCCGTGCGAATAAGAGCTTAACAATGAAATAAATATATCAATAGGATACGCGATCAGAATTATAACAAGGTCGATACCTGAACAATGAGATATTTTTGCTGGTGATGATAGTCTACCATCCGAGTCGTACTCACAAGCTGATCAGGCAACTGTGCGTACTTATTTTAACCCCCGACGCAAAAATGATCAGGGGGGCTAGACAAGTTGCATTTTGACATTCGAATCGACAAGAAAAATGTATGTAAATGACATTAGTGACAGCCCGATTTACCGAAAGCTTGTGTCATTTCCATACATTTTGTTTGTCGATTCGAATGTCAAAATGCAACTTGTCTAGCCCCCAAGGTGTTATTAGTTTGACGTTTGTGTGTGTGTTTGTGGCGTGGCATCGTAGCTCCCGAACGGATGAACCGATTTTGATTTAGTTTTCTTTGTTTGAAAGGTGAAGTAGTCGGGAGTGTTTTTAGCTCTGTTTGATAAAATCGGTCCAAGATGGCCGCCGCCACAAAATGGCGGATTGCATATTTTTGCACAACTCTCTCAATATTGGTATCAAATTAACTAATAAAATCAAAATAACTAATATTAACCCTTAAAAACCCTTTACCAAATTAAACCCAAATTTATACATTTAAAATCCAAGATGGCGAACTATCTACATTTTTATTTTTAGTATTGGGGGTTTTTTTTTTATGTAATAATTATTATGGTAGACCATCTTTACTGGAAATTTCCTAGTAAACACTAATAACACTGCCCGCCATGATAATCAAGCAGACGCGTTAACCATCAGTTTTCTCTCTTCAATAGACCAATAAAGTAGTCAACATTATGATAAACTAGCTTTCCGCCAGCTGCTTCGCCCGCGTGGTCTGGTTATTTCTCATAAACGATTAAAATTATTGTCAAAATATACATTTTACAGGGATAAAAAAGCCTAGGTGCTATTCCAGACTATAATCTATCTCTGTGCCATATTTAATCCATATTTCCGTTCAGCTGTTCGATTGAGTGTCATGATTGAGTAACAAACATCCATCCAAACTTTCACGTTTATAGTATAAGTAGGAATATTCTTACAACATACCGTACCCGTATGACAAGCTGTCATACCAGTGGCATGCAACGCCGTACAATTTCCTGTCAGTCTAGTTTTTACGACTCGCAGAATAATGAGTTGCTCACGACTGGTCACATTTCCATTTCCGAAGTGTCATTCACGCTAAAATAGTTTCTATATCTTATGGAATAGGAAACTGAGTGAGTGGAGGATATAAGTTACATATCAACATCGAAGTACATGAAGTTTGGCAGGTGGCAACTTCCTTACATGACGTAGACATAAAATGGAAATTCTTGTTTCATTTAAGGAAACGCACGCTTGTTGGCGATTTTGCGGCGATAGTACTCACTGCGACCATATTCGCCTCTTTTTGTGGAGCGCAGAAAAACCTCATATTGTTTGCCAACTGGGGGCGCCGATATATCGGTTCTGTTCAAGCCAGGATACCGCTTCTCTATTACCAGATCGCGTTCCCCCAGAAGGTGAGCTGATTTTTATGATCTTTGGTTTGCTGGATGTGTCACCACCCCCAGAATAACTATTAAAAAATTTGAAAAATACTAAAAATATCTAGCAAATTAGGCGCAAGCCTAGCTCCTGGCAAAAACTAGATATTACCAAAAATGAAATTCCCAATAATTCAAAGAAAGACAATATACTGAAAGAAGTCTCGAAAGCCTCTAGGGGACCAAATCATGGAAATTTAACGGGAAAAATAAGCAATTACAGCACATTACTGGCAGGACCATAACTTTTTATATACCACATAAAAACTGAATTATTCTTTTAAAGATAAAATGTCAAATGCAGCTACTAATAAACGTGCTATATACTCTCTCTATACATTATATAATGTACTGCGTCTTTGATACATACATACCATCACCCCTGTATTCCTCGAAGAGTTAAGCAGAAGTGTGCTAATATACACCACAGTTCGTCGATATGTTTAGATCCCTTGTAAATAAGCGAGCGAAATCCCAAAACTGCTCAATACTCAATACTCAAATACTTTATTGCATTCCATAATGTGTACATTAGTTGGTAGGTATGTTAACATTGGATCAATTATGGACCCTGTCGGGCACAGCAAAGATATTTTTAATAGGCTCGTCCTAGGGGATTGACCCCCAGGACCTGTATGCTACCCTACAGGTCGATTACGACTACTGGGTTAACGAGACAGGAGGCGTGTTTGGGTAATCATGAAATATCTCCCCTTTTTGTTAAAATGGGTGTGCAGAGCCGACACGTAATATCTACTTACATTTTATATTCATTTCGTTTTCCTTCATTATGTGTGTATTAGAGATGTATATATATATGTGTGTATATATGGAGAGATGACGACTTTGATCTCTGAGTGTTTTTATAAAATATAAAGGTGCTGAAAAAATGGTAGGAACAACTTATAAAAAGCGAATTTTATTTACCTCTGTTACACAAAGTATTATATTTATCAGACAAATCACATTTTCGACAGTTCTTTGTAAATGCTGAAGCCTAAAATATATCTATTCGTGGTAAATAATTAATGAAGTTTTTTATACTGGTAACATTAAGTACATAATTATTACTGGCAACATTGTTTAAAAAAAATTAATAGAACTAATACTTCTACAAGGCTAATAATCTAATTAGCTCAGTAGTCGTAAAACCGACTGCTACGCATGAAGTCCTTGGTTCAATACGCAGGTCGAGCAGAGTTATTAGATGTATCCAAAAAATTCACAGTAGCAGGATTGTTTCCCGGGCGCAATAACACATGGAACCTAAACATAGCGAAGTGTGTGTGTCAATTTATACGACTCTGCCTAGCCCTCTAATAACAGGCGTAAAGGTATAGAACAACAATGGCAGACACTATTATATTGCATAATAATATATTGAGGCAGTTCTTTGTCATATTATAAAAAAAGAAGAAAAATGTAACATTTATTAACTTCCATCATAATATTTCTTGTCTATCAAGACTATAATTATTAAAATATTATCTACTCTAACTAAAAATATACGCCTGAAAACTGTAAGACCGTCTCGCAGTCAAGCTCAGAATATCTGTGAGGCTGTAAATAATAAATAGGTTTGATCTAGACCGTGGTAAGTTAAGACTAGATGTTTATAGCTATTTTCAAAATCAATGTAGATTTGTGTGTTCTCCAATTATAAACAAGTAGAATTAAGTCAAAATCAAATGTCTTATTTCAATTAGACCTTGCTATTAATAATTACCTACTATTGTAAACTCGAACTAATTGCAGTGGGACATGGCCAATAAATTGGAACACACACACACACACACACACACACGCGCGCGCGCGCTCACGCTCACACACGCGCCCGCAAGCACCCACACCCACACACCCACACACACATACACATTTGCATCTGCGCCGGTTGCAGAAAACCAGTCAGGTACGCAGGTCCTCCTGCTTGACATTCAAGCTGATTTGGGTACATTATTTGGTTAACAATTTTTTTTTTATGATTTCATTGCCACGTTATTGATTATAATTATCTGTGCTGTGGCTAAATAAATGTTACTTACTTTCTTTCTATCCGAATATCTTATAATAATCGTGCCGTGAGGTCATCTCGGCAAAAATGTCGAGCGGTTTATGACGTCCCCCCTTCCATTATTCCGATAAATGAAAAAATATGATCATATTTGTCTGAAATTCTTTCCCAAAGGATTGCAATTACCTACATTAATTAACGCAAAAATCATGACGTATCATTGTCAGTTAATGCGTTATTACAGTCATAAATAATGAAAGCAACCGCCACAGGAGATATTACAGCCAATCTGTGATTTGCCGGGAGGCTTCCGTACCGGATAATATTGTTGGATATTGGTCAGATATTGGCTCGATTTTGTGGCCAATACTTGTCAGCTAATACTATTAAACGTCAATTACTAAACGTATTTATCTCTCCGCCGATGAAATCGTAACTCTGAAACGGATGAACCGATTTCTTTATTTTGTTGAGTTTTTGTTTTTTAATATCTGTGACAAAGTATTTTGTAATTATGTACTTACCTAATTAACATAATTTTGGGCTCCTTTGTAACATCACTATAATTATTTTGTTCAACAAAACATATTGATTACAACTCACAATCGTAGATCGCCAAATATGTAGCCATAGTAATCGCTACCGATATCGAAATATCTAACCGGTTAGTCGGAGGGGAACAATAATATCTTTGATGAATTATAATATAAATGGCGTACACGAGCCTGTTAATCTGACCTCAAATTGTATAGACTTTTCATACAATGAGAGTTCAACATATGGTGGTGGTGTAATGCAAAATTATATGTATTCATGATCACCAATTAATGGCCGTTTAGTACCAGGTCAGCTTCCATTGCACCGATTGCTGCGGGTTCAGTTCCTATCTGAGACAAAATATTCGTGATATCCACATATTTTGCTAAGTCTTCATGTAGGTATTGTGTAATAAAATAGCATGTTATATCACTTACACTTACGGCATTGTACATTTTTAGTAGTCTACTTCGTAATGTACCATGTAACACTCGGGAATGTCCTGGAAGGAACGTGACATTTCATGCTGCTAAGTAATTACCCCCCCTTCCCCCCAAACAAGAACGTGTCTTGAAAAATACATGTTACCGACGCCAGAATAAGCAATACATACTTGTCCTTCATATTCGTCTGTGGCGCACAGGAAAGCATCACCGCCCGGTCTTCGGGAGCTGCCTTCAGCTCCCTGTAGAATATATGATGCCAGACCCTCTCCATGTTATCCCAATGGGTAATCTTACCCCTGATGACTGGGAAGTTGAGTTCCAGCTCGTCACTCCTCGCCACAGCGTCGTCCCCTACATATACTTCGTACGGAGTCCGGCCATACGTCCCCTTAAGATACTTCGGCCTGCCCACCACAGTTCTGAAGATGGAAACTGGATGGTTGTCGCAAGCAAACCCAGCCTTAATATTGTAACTTCCATTGTCTATTACCACAACAGGCTTTGTGAAAGGCATTTTTAATGAGCTGATTACAAATGTTACGGAAAAATGTTTTGTCTGACGTATTTGAACTTGTCATGAATGGAAAATGTATTTTTAAATTATTTTTCGTTCTAGGCTGCCAGGTATCAGTTGATTTGACAAATAATAAAGAACAGAACACATAGCACTGTTTTAAGCGCGATAAAATATTACATTATTTATCCCGCAATAGTGTATACGACTTGTCTGCCTGGCCGGGGTCTTGGGTTCGATTCTTATGTCGAGCAAAGTGCTATTGAGTTTGGACTTTTGCCTGGTTATTGGTAATAGGCCACACTGGCGAACTGTTGGTGTTCATAAGCAGACCTCTGAGTAACCCTACGAGAAATAAAGGCGTGATGGTATATTTAATACGGTTCATACCAATTTGAAGGGGAAAGTCACTGCGGATCATAAAATTTATAATCTCAGCTTAACCTTAACCCGAGTTTTAACAAAGTTTTGAAGTTAAAATAATACCTTACTTGGAAGTTTGACAAGTGAGATAAAAACGGGAGGATTTCACATCACGTGCTTAAGTTGAGCCTCGGCAATAAAGTGGTATTATAAAGTTTGAACAAATGGTTTATCAACGTTGATGTCATTTGAAGGTTCGTTTAAGTTACAAGTAAGTTAACTGTCATAACCACAATCTTTTTTATAGAAAGGCTAGCTTTCCGCCAGCGGCTTCGCCCGCAAGGTCTGAGTATTTCTTATAAATTATTAAAACAAATATATCCCACGGAAGCCATAAATAAAAAGTAGCCTATGTGCTATTCCAGACTATAATCTATCTCTGTGCCAAAGTTCATCCAGATCCGTACAGCCGTTCTGGCGTGATTGAGTAATAAATATCCATCCAAAATAAATAAATGTAAATAATTGTTCTTTCATCCATCTATCCATCCATCCATCCATCCATCCATCCATCCATCCATCCATCCATCCATCCATCCATCCATCCATCCATCCATCCATCCATCCATCCATCCATCCATCCATCCATCCATCCATCCATCCATCCATCAAATCCATCCTCCATCCATCCATCCATCCATCCATCAAATCCATCCAACCATCCAACCATCCATCCAACCATCCATCCATCCATCCATCTATCCATCCATCCAAACTTTCACATATATAATATTAGTAAGAATTAACGACTATAGTCAGTGAGTAGTGTGAATTTTGTCTGAATTTTGCATCGATTATCATAACATACCATCTAACCACTGTACTGTGTACTAATGTCAGCTTCAATTCGCTGGTATGTTTATATCCCATCAAATCGAATCATCAAATCTAAACTCCGAGCTGCTACTGAGAATTTCTTGGAATAACCATAGAACACTGCTCGACCTGGGAATCAAACCCAAGCCTTCGCGCGTAAAAGTCGCGGTGACCACTACTAAATTGAGACATATTTTGGTGAAGTTGACGCGAGTAACATCGTGAGGAACAGCTTGTAGTAATATGATAAAATTATCTTGATTACAATACGAAATGACAGTATCAATAAGGACCATTGATTTTAATATTAAAGATAGGACTGTCTGAACATTTGACAGACACATTCTCCATACATAGTCGCATGGCATTTGTTTTTTAGCCGATCGCGGACTAGTTCACTTCGGTTTAGAGAAGACCATTTTAGGACCCAGTTCGGGAGTGTCATTGCGACTTACGGTCCGCCCAGTCCTTACGCATTAATAGTAAGTAAGTCAATGTTAACCACAAACAAATACGATAAAATTCGGTATTTTAAGGATTTCAGCAGTTGCTCGCAAGATCAACAAACGCAATATAATTTCAAGTTTCAACACAATAAATCCCTGATGTACATTTTTGAGGCGACCCTAAATTGTTATTTTTTCTCGGCAACTTTTTAATTGCATGTCCGTGAAGGGATATTTCAAAGCGCTGTGAAACTTTAATTTTCAGGGACAAAGGTAAAAGTGATTGTACGACGGGCGTTAAATGATTATATTTTGTAAAAAGTTTTTATTCAGACTTATAACATCGAATGAGGTTTACAGAATGAGTATGAGGATAAAAAAAAATATTCGTCTATTCAAGAGGTCGATTATAATGATCCTCCTAGCCTTTTTCCCAACCATATTGGGGTCGGCTTCCAGTCTAACCAGCGGCTGAATATCAGTATTTTACACGAAGCGACTGCCATCTCACCTCCGCAACCCAATTTCTGGGAAATACCGATATTCGAAGGATAGACTTAATGTCAGGCTTTTTGGGCTTCTGACTACCACTAACGAGTGTCAGAGGTCGATAATAACCTTTTATAATTAGTTACATTCATTTTTCTCCCATTGAGGTAAGCAGAGACTTTAGATTATTGAATGTCAATAAGGCTTAAATTCACTCGACGTTTTTCAAATATAAAACAGACAATTTTGAAGAAGAATGAGAAATATCGGCTATTGTAATCGTTTCGGTCGGTAAGTCGGTCATGGGTAGACAGCCTAAAGTGACGTCATCGTCGTCAAAGAAGGATATAGTACTCGTATTACGTAAATAGTATTCTATTTTAAAACCTAAGAATTGCAGTTTCTTCTTTCTAAGAGCGCTGATATTCATGTTCTTATAACTGGCAACTTATTAAAGGCGCCTAGACAATGAGGCTTGCTATTTTACAACCTAATTTTAGAACGAAAAGCCGAAGCTTGTCTTGTGAAGCACCCCGATTTGGTCTTTGATTTAATTTACCCTAAGGTTATATTAGGTTGAAAAGGTTAAATAAAAGGTATTCTCTTATGTTTTAATCGACTATCTGTCTCATTCCTGGGCACGCGTCTAGAGTTCTCATACATTATTATCCCGCTTTTAGACCCAGAGTTGTTTTACTTTTTTTTTACTGTGCGTAGTTAAACCTGTTTTAATCTAATCGTAATTCGTTCAGCCGTTTGATACATACATAATCTTATTATATCGGTTATGTATATCTAGGCCTCGTAAAATATCCATCAAAAACTTGGAATTATTTTAAATCTGCTTTAATTTTATTTATTGATATAGGTAGATAATTTAGGACTTCGTTAGAAAGGGCCTGAAAGGGCCTTTATAAATATTTCATTTATTTCAGTCGAAAAGTTCTAACGACTTTAATAATATTAGGTACTATTTAATCAATTTAATTAAAACCCTGTTATAAGAGGCTTATGTCCAGCAGTGGACGAATGTGAGCTGATGATGTCATATGTAGTACTTTTTATAATTTGTACATACATTTGTTTGGGCTATCGTTGTTTGGAACTATAAGAGACAGGGATCAACTGCATAAAGTACGTGCTATCTAAGACGCTGAGGATACCTATGTTATTGCCTTGATTGGTAAGCATAGCTCATTGCAGTAGTTTATCTATTCCGCTTCATTTTAAGCCAAAGTATGTTATAGTACATAACATATTAAATCATTAGGCGGGTACTAACAGGGTGTTATGGTCTAAAAAAATGGTTATCGAGCCATAGACAATTTTTAATGTACTTGTGTGTAACGTTAGCCATTTCGAATGGCCCTTGTAAACCTCATAAACAATATGAAAACGGACGCATAGCCACAAATTAAGCTATAAATTTCCAGTAGGTATATGCAGACTTTGTGACCTTATAAGCTTTCCTTACAATGAGGGGCAAATATATGCTAGAAGACAAACATGTAACATGATGCATATGGAGGTACATACATAACCCATAATTATTTCAATATTTAAAGCTTCGATTTGCGTTGTCATTTCTCGGAAAATACTGTAACTTTATTACGAATCATTAAAATGTTGGATAGTCTTTTTTAAATTAAAACACAGTATCAAATATTATACGATGTTAAAACGGGTGCGTTTCTGGAAAATTCCATTTATAAAATTGAAGCTACATTTAAGTATAGTTTATTGGATAATTTACTGGAAAATTACTGTTTTGCTGCTATCAGGGATAAGTGGAAGAAAAGGATAGGCTGCACCGATCCCAAATAAATTGGGACATAGGCAGGAAGATAATGATGACTGGAAAAATATTGTTTTTAACCGCTTACACAAAAATGAACGGGTGTTGTTTGGTAGACGTGTGTCTGAGTGTGTGTGTCTGTGGCGTCGAAGCTCCCGAACAGATAAACTGATTTTATTTTGTTTTAAAGGTGAATTAGTTGGGAGTGTTCTTAGCTATGTTTGATGGAAATCTGTCCAGGGCCGCCGCCACAAATTATTTTTTCGCAACTCTCTCAATATGGGTATCAAATGAAAGAGCTTGACTAGTAGAATTTAATACATACACTATGGTCAATTTCGAATCAAAATCAAAATTTCAACGATGGCATACATTTGCGGTGGAGGGGCGAGGGAGGGGCGGGGTAATTTTTTTATTTATCTGCCAAGTAACTTAATGGGTACTTACTAGGAGGTGGTGAAAACTTTTATCCATTCTGCAAAAATTAAACCAAACTTTTTTTTGGTTGCGGAAAATGGTATGTCAGACGCATGCCGACTAAAAACCGCACTTGCCCTCTGCGTCATAAGAATCAGGAACATTCACTACGACCATGACGAAAAAATAAAACCAAACTGATATACTTCCATTAAATTTATTGAAAAACTTAAATGCGCTATTTAGAGCGATTCCTAGTAAGGGGATTATAACAAACGGATTAAGATCTTACCAAGGTATTAACACTAAAATGCTTATACATAGAGTATCTTCATCTTCGTCTTTCTGCTTAACCCTAGTACAACGTTCTGGTTCTGAGAATGGATTTATCAGACTTTTTCGTTTCGAGTTGGGGGATTTAAAAGGGGTGATAGACGTACGAATTTGTACGCTTTAAACCAATCGGGTCGCTAAAATTTTTTTGGCGACATTTTTACACAGCACCATCTAGAACCAAACTAAGCAGAGCTTGTACTATGGGTACTAGACTATGGATATAATACTTATATACTTTCTTTTTGTAAATACATACTTATTATACATAGGAAATACCCAGTCAAACACAAACACTTATATTCATCACATAAATATTTGTGTCCTGTGGGAATCGAACCCACGACCTCGTGATCAGCAGTCCGGTACTCGAACCACTAGACCACAGACGTCAACGTTCATCAACGTCAGTTTAACGTACATACTGATGAAAAAGTTCGTTGAGCCATAAGTGCGCATACTTGCTCGTCCGTCTATCAGCCCCGTAAGGCTTTTCATGCCTGTTGCCACCTGTAAACTACGTGAGTACCTTGATATTCATGTCACATTCTACAGCCAACTCGAACACGTCGACCAACAACGTGTGTTTGACTCAGTCATTAACGAAACACTAACTAAAATACTTGTTGCGCGCCATGTTTAAAATTAACGCAGTTCTAGCAGACTGACTAAAAAGGTGTTTCTCAATTCGTCGAATTTATCTATTACACTGTGTATTTTGCAATATGAGTAATGCATGAATTTGTGTTTGTAGATACAGATAAAAATGATATAGTCGCCTACGTTTTTTTTAATAGCGCGTAGCACAAAAAAGTTGTCCGTTTAAAACATACCTCCTAAGGCAAGGTCTAGTAATCACCACTATTTTAAGTATCTTCAGAAAAACTTGGACCTCACTCGGTCAGAACCTACGTCTCCATATTCTTCCTTCGTCAACCAGAATCCCTTTAAGTTGGGAAGGGATGCCAGGATGGAGCCGCCTGCCCACGCCGCGTATTGGCGCATGTTCATCGCGTCCACGTTTGCCGTGACGTCAGGCAGAGTCTTTTTCAACAGCTGAGTCATTTCCGTCGTCAAGCGGTCCACTAGACCTGTCATCATGCTCGATCCACCCGAGAACACTATGTTATTGTAGAATAAGGATCTGTTGAACAGTTTTAGCTCTTAAAATGTGTGGCTTTAAGTTACTATTTACGTAGAAACTATGTTTCCGTCTACTGGAAATAAATGCTTGTCGTAAAAGACTGCAAAACTCATCACGGTTGAACAGACAAACAGACGAGCCACCTGATGGCTCCTGAACACCTGTAACACCAGAGGCGTTGCTGATACGAGTATGTTACATACCCTGAAAAACTACCGATCGCAAAGCCACAAAAAGGAGCTGGCTCTCATCTCATATCACTTACACAGGGAAACAAATAATACACCTAGCTAGAGATAAGACCGGCGCTGAACAGTTTTACCCTGTTCCATTATGAGAAGGAGGAGGAAGTAAATACCTCAAAAGGTATTTACTTGGATTGTGTGATCCAATTGTCTGTCCCCTTGTAAGTGTGCGAGTACCCTTGATGTTGTTAGTCTATAAGCTGGGGTTATCATGCAACTGGATACCTTAGAACTATTAAAAATGGTTACCTGTAATCCAGATCACACAAATCAATGCTATGGCAGATAGAATCGATTATGTTCCTGCACTTGAGTCCCTCAAGTTCTGGTTTGAAAATAACTTCTGGGCATAGGAACAGTTCTTCCCCCACGAGGATGTGCTGGCCATCGGGGAGATCATATTTGACCTTCCCCTCACCAAGCCCCGCTGTTGCCGCTAATTCTTGGTCATAATTTTGAGATACGTAGCATATATCTTTCTGAAACGAAAGGTAATTCGCTTAATATGAGGATTTAAAGATCTTCTTAGGTAGCTACAATCCAGAGACCTATTCCATGCAGCCTGCTTTGATTGGTTTATCTGAATTAGTACCACCATATTGACAAGTATACATATATTTAAGAATTTTGGAATTTTAAGAGTTAATACAGTCTAATTGGAAAAACGTATACCTTTTTCATACTTCTAAACCCACCACTTTAGCCTGTGCATTTTCAGAAGCATTTTTTATGCCACTAAGTGGCAAACAAGCATACGGCCCGCCTGATGGTAAACGGCTACCGTAGCCCATGGACGCTAGCAACACCAGGGGTATAACGTGCACGGTGCTGATCGAAAAACCTCTTCGATGCATAAACTTACACTACACTTACCTTAATTTTATCCAAAATATCTAATTCAATGGGCGTGGTAAACGAAAATCCAGCTTTAAACATTAAATTCTGCAGCCTTTTAGTCAGCAGCTCGCCAGTCACTGGGGACGTGACGGTGGCATACTTCAAAGGGAACCCTTCGAAGACCGGAGCAGCATAGCAGCAGGAGTACCCATTCTCCCAAACAACACCTGAGGTCCTGCCGCTCGCGTGGAGGACCAGGGATGGAGACTTGGCGATGTAAAGACCATTTATAGCGAAGGATTCAAATAGGATTTCGGCCATTCGTTCCCTGGATTGTGAAAAGATAAAGATAAAAAAGTTATACAATCCAATGTAATATAAAAAGAACGCTGTTTAACTGGGCACAAAGCACAGCAGTAGTGCACAGTCACTTAAAAGAACATTATGAAGCAAACGGTAACTTATGTCCTGCCTCGGGATATAATTTATCTCCGGTCATCAATTTATCTCTAAATCTGTGTGTAGCACTTAAGGCAAGTTGTATCAGACAGCAGAGTTATTTTCTTATGAAGTGACCTATTATGTAGGTCGTTATGTCTGACCAAGAATAACAACCTTTTTCTTTTTTGTCGGAGAAAATGCCTGTGCGCATACCACAGCGTTGAGGACACAAAATGGTTCTGTGGGGCTCGCACCCACTAAAAACTCCTCTTTCGCTGCACAGGAGCTGCAATGAACTACTTTTGCGACACATCCAGCGGTAGCTCTGCTTCTGGGTTCTCTTCTCCTTCGGTGATTATCATCGCCACATCTCTACAAATAGAACAAGTCAACCTATCCTTACTTATCAGAGTCCGGTGCAAGTGGGTGCAAAGCGTGCATGATCTTGGTGCTCTCCGGCGGAACATGGAGTTCCCTGTAGAAGGCATGGTGCCAAAGCTTCTCCATCTCGTCCCAGTTCTGGACCAGGCCTTCCTTCACTGGCCACACCAAATTGGAAATGCCGCGGTTCCTGATGGCATCGGCTCCGCAGTACACTAGAGGTATACCGTCCACGAGACCTTCACGGCGGAATCTAAAGAGGACGGAGTAAGAATGAGTACCAAAAAAGTTCAAAACATATTGCAGGCATAGCATATCATCAGGCCTATATTGCCAGATTTTACAGGCGGAGTACTAAATGTACTACCTTCACCGGTATGTTTAAGTCTCATGCAATAAGCAGTAAGACTATTTCCACTAACAGGGAACAAATAATTCCGAGCTGCTAGTGGGAATTTTAGAGGAAACTTTAATAATACTAGTCAACCTGGGAATCGAATGGACCTCAGGCGTAGCAGTCACGCTGAGGACCAATTGACCAATGAGGCACCTAAATACTTATCATATTTTTTTATTTCATTTCCAAATTAGAATATACATTATTTCCTAAAAAAACATGTATTCACAAAAACACTTGAGTCTGATTTCAAACAACAATAAAGGCACTTTATTGTGCCAGTTTTATCAAGAGGCACTTAAAATTTTCATAGAAAAAATATAATTTCAGACGGATATATCTATGGAAGCTTTTTCTAATGACTGCAGATAGAACTTTCTTGGAAAAAAGATTTATAGAATCGAGAGATTTGCTAATACAACGTATTTCTAGGAAAATCTAACTATCTTGAAATCGATAACGATCACGGAATGTGAAGGATGTACCAAAATAAACGATAATCCTATTGGATGATCTGCAGTAGAACAAGTTAATTCTATTTGTATCTATTTAACATGGCAAAACTTTGAACCACAGAACTGCACATTTAGCATTCTACACGAAGTAACTGCAGGTTCAACTGAGTTAGTTTGCTCTGACGATTGCACTGTCTCGATAGTTCCACAAATAGCTTGGTCTAACGAGAACCCTCGCTGTTAGTAAGACTTGAATTCTCCTCAAAAAGCCATTTTACATATTGTCATACATTGCACCATTACCATAATTATTATGTTCGTTTATATCGAGTTTCAGCAAAGCGCGTATGGTCACCGAGACCAACAAAATAATAGACTTTGCATTGTATTTTTTAGGGTTATATAACCGCTTTAAAATTCAGTTGCAGAATTTGCTGCGACCGAATTTTATTGCAAGTTGAATTAAAGCCTGTAAAAAGACCATGATTCTCTTAATTAGTTTCGGTGTTTTTTCTAGAAGTTGTAATATAATTATATCGTTTTATCATTGAATTGATTGTCGTATGAAGTGGAATTTCTATTTTTTTTTTCTTTATCCAAAACACACACCTCTGACTTTTCGCGTGTGTGAATATCCGCTTGTGCGTATTCATAAATTAATTATTATTTATTTAGTTACTATAAAAAATTAGGTCGCGTCCGTAAATGACTTAATTCTGACTCGAATCGATTACATTACCTACTCTCTTCTCTAGCTTTTTCTTTGAATGCAAAGAATTTTTTTGGACACCATTATTACGTGCATAAGCGGTGCAGAAAAACAAACGTGAAGAAACCTGCGCATCGTACTGCGTGGTGGGCAAATTTAACCCTTCTCGTTTTAAAAGGAGACCCGTGCCCAGCGGTGGGATGGTTAAACCGCTTCAATATTTGTGCAACATAAATATGTTATATCTTCAACAATACAAATATCCTCGGTCTCACAAACACGTGGAACAACGCGTGACCAAATATTGATATTTACCAATCACTACGTACATCGCAATGAAAACAATATATATCAAACAATTTTACAATATTATCGTCGGCGTTCCAGCATCAAGTCGTATGCAGCTGTGAATGTTCCCAGGCTGAACGAACAGGACAAACCATTTAAAAAAGCAATGAAGTTTGTATATATTCGAGTGTTGTTGGCATGTCGAGCAAAGTGTTGTTTGGTTTTTTGCGAGTGCTCGGACGCTCGATTTGTGCCCGGTTGATGGCAACTAGCTCGCTGATTATTAGCATCATACTTGAGACCTAAATATACCAATAACAGTTTATAGCAGTAGAATTCTACCTAACCCAGCGGTGAATGCTGGCGTGATAACATGTTGTTGCAATAATATTATTCTTAGCATTTGCTATGTAGCTATAAAAAGCAAACGAGGTGTATAGAAACACTATTAAATGTTGATGCTTTATTTCGCAATATAAGAAAAATAATAATGTAAGTCATAAACTATTTACTATACGAGCAATATTTTATATATTTGTACATAACAGCCTATGATCCCTATATACTCCAACGGGTGGCAGGGGTGTACTACTAAACAACGATTGTACATCAAGGTCCCATGTAATAGGGGGTGAGCCTATTGCCATAAACCGCCCACATAAAAATAAAACCCGAGCGGCTACTGATATTTGCATAGAATACCCACTAATATCACTGCCCGAACTGGAAATCAAATCCAACCTCAAGGATAGCTCGATCACTGAGCTAATTAGACGTTTAACAGAAGTTAATATTTAATTTATAATACGAGTAGTTGTAATAGCTGTAATATTTATATTCATATTGTTTCTCAAAATTCTTGTATGAGCGAGTGGTATTTCACTTTATACTTAAATAACTAAAGTTGGGTGCCTAACTTCCCACACGCGTTTTCTGTCTCAAAGCCGTATAAGCTAGGGCTGTGGTACACCGAGAGCGGCTTCAGGAAGTTCTTACAAAGAACAACACAATGCACGCAGCTCTTTTCTTTCCGCCACCGTACTGGCATGTGCTACTTCTAGCTGGTGTTTAGTTTCGCCATTTATTTTTATAGAAATGTGTAGTAGGGACGAACGTACAATTATTACTTGGCTACGAAGCTAAGTACTCGTAATGTTTGTAAGATTGAGATCACCATCAACCCATTTACTTTCCTAGTGCTGGGCACGAGTCTCCCCTCAGAATAAGAGAGGTCAGGCTATAGTCCAGTCAGATACCAGTGCGAGTTGGCAGACTTCACACCCTGTCGATAAATAATAAATAAATAAATATCTTTAGACATTTTACACAGCACCATCTAGTTCCAAACTAAGCAGAGCTTGTACTATGGGTACTAGACAATGGATATAATACTTATATACTTTTTTTTTGAAAATACATACTTGAAAATACATACTTATTATACATAGGAAACACCCAGACAAACACAAATACTTATATTCATCACATAAATATTTATGTCCTGTGGGAATCGATCATTCAGAATAAAATCTCTCAAACCTTCAGGTTTCCTCACGATGGTACCTTCAATGACAATAAAATTGTAAGCGAGGACATTATTACGAAAAGTCAGAGATGCATGTTTTGTGTATGAATTTATTCTAGATCTACAACTTGGCATTTCTGTGAGCTATCACAGCTTCTGGAATGGGTGATGATTTTTAGTTCACACCGAACTGGTCGCGGTTCTCACACCTATAACATTGTTAATGATTGTGCCCAAAAAGCCTTACAAACTGTATATCCTTAGGATTTAATTTGTGCCCAGAAATTCCAGTCACTTTGTATAGCACTGATATTCAGCCGCATCTCGTTATGACCCCAACATATTTGCCAAGAGGCCATGATATTTGTTTTAAAGGAATCCAGAGTGCTGTCTGTCCGACACCCAGACTGGTCTGATCTGTTCCTGGAAATTTGTGTAATATTATTGTGTGATGCAGGAGAAAATGTATGGTATTTTTTTAAAACAAATGAACATGTTTATTCGTTTCATTTTATTTGTATACAGTATTTTTACGCGGGTGCAACCGGATTGAACCAATATTTTTAAAAGCTATTGTTGACTGCATACACTTCCATCAGGGTTTCGAAATAAAAAATAAACTTCTGTTCCAATCATGGGATTTGTATAAAACTAGTTTTCGAGATCTGTGTCGACTTGTACTCATCTCGATTGTTCGAACAGAAACAATATTTTCAAGTGTTCGCAGAAACTAAAATTTTGTATTTTAACTACCTCGAAGTTTTGTATTGTTTGTTCGATGAACCCTCTTTGTTTTGTCGGGAAAAGTTTCGAACGTTCCGCACGTAAAAACAGAGTACGCAAAACGTAAAAGTATATTCGTGCAATCCAGGTTTGAAGCGGCTGTTGAAGTTGTTTTGGCTTTGAGGAGTTTTACGTATATTGTACAAAGTGTTAGTGCAACAAACAAACAAAAATTTTTTATGGCTAACGATTCAGAGCAGACAAAAATTCTAAAAATGGTCAAATGTGACTAGACATGGCATAAATTGCCACTTAATTTCAGTATTTATCTTGAAGACATAGGCAGATAGTTATATTTTGTTATGTTATCATACGATATGATAACAATAACGTATAATGATGCAGTAAATGCTATGTACGCCTCAATTGTCAGATGCATCAGTCCTAGTTTTTAAGAGTGTATTTAGCGTAAGTGTTGATGTATTTGATGTGGCTGTACTAATTCAATAAATAAATAAATAACACAATTATCACGTTATCATATTTTTTTATTTATTAACACGTTATCATACCGTTACTTCGGGGAATACAGACGTAATAAACTGTTACGTCTGTTTTCCCTGAAGGGAGAAGTGGACTAATGTCTGGAACTAATGTCTGAAATATTCATAAAAAAAAGTTGAGCAGTGTCATAGGTTTTGCCTGGTAATCTCCAGTACCTCGAGCGTAACAGATTTTTATCATAATTATTATTTGCCACAAATCCAGTAATTTTAGCATTGATAATATTCTGCCTCGTTGGTTTAGCGGACCCAAGCGCGACTGCTACGCTAGAAGTCCTGGGTTCGAATTACAGGTCGGGCAGTGTTGTTAGGCCTTCTGTGAAATTCCCAGTAGCAGCTTGGAGTCTGGATTTATGCCTGGCTGATGGGGGAATAGGGTCGCCCCCTATTACTTGGGACCTAAAAAATTCCGGCAAAATGTGGGTGTACATTAGTACACCTAGGGGGCCTAGCCTACTCCTAGGGGGAATACAGGCGTGAGGGTATGTTATGATAAATGTTCCATGATAGGTTTAGGAAGAATTACCTGGCTACTGTTGTGGGGAACATAGCCCTGGGTGTGGGCTCTCCAGAAAAGCCAGCCTTCATATTCTGTGACCCAGCGTCGAGCACTACTCCTAATATATCGTCGGACATGATAATAACTTTTTTAAATGTTATTCTTATGCAAATGTTTGTTACTTTGACAAGGCAGGACCCTCGCGATTTTAGGTACGAATATTAAATATTATTAAATAAATAATTGTTGCTAACTTGTAGGTAAATAAAACCTTTTATTTTGATACCCTACAACTGATATTCCAAAATCGTTTAACCTATGGCAGGAAGAAGAACCTTTTTAAGGTACCGTACCCGAAGGGTGCCAACAGAACCCTATTACAAAGCCGCTGTCCATCCGTCCGTCTGTTCGTCAGCAGGCTGTAGTACCTCATTAATCGTAACAGGTAGAAAGTTGAAATTTTCACAATTTCTATTTCTATTGTCACTTTATCGACTTATACCATTGACGTATAACTGCGGAAGGACTGGGCGGACCGTATGTCATAATGGCACCCGAAACTTGGTCCCTAAAATGGTGGTCGTAATAGCGACTGCTATATCTGAGGTTTTGGGTTCGATTGCTATGTCGTGCTAAGGATTATAGGGTTATTAACATACCATCACCGCCATCACGCCTGTATTCCCCGAAGGGTTAGACAGACGTGTACTAATGTACACCCACAGTTTGCCAGGATGTTTAGGTCCCATGTAATAGGAGGCGAGCCTATTGCAGATGTACAACAATTTGCTAGCTAATATGTTACGACGAAGTCATAATCATATTACAATAAAGTAGTTATCTTAAGAGCCAGCAGCAACGATATCTTTTTGATAAGTTATTCTGTCGAAAGCATCACGTTGGAAATCAAGTCTATGTTGGAATCAACTGGCGTAAATCCCATCCAAACCATATTAGTGACACTAGTTACGATTGAATTGACTCCTATAATCTTACTGTCTTGGATTAAAGGTCCACTAGAGTCACCGGACCATCCCATTTGTAACCTATTGGAACACTTCGGGGTGAAACAAATCCGATACCTAGCGTAACTCTTAAAATGTTTATCGCACTTAATGATAGCAGCTTCACCAATTTGAAGTGGTCTCAGTTCGTCATCCCCTGCTTTGTTCGTGTGGCCACCACCCGCGTACGTCACCGGCAGCCCTATCATCGTCGTGTGGTCGACGGCTGATAGTCTTCCATAACTTTTGACGATAATCCTTGGTGTACGCAACAAGCTTATATCATTATCAATATTCATAACGTTCTTGTCACTATCTAATAAAAAGTGGTATGATGGGTGCATGAATATCTGTAGGACTTTGGAATATAAATTTGTTTCTAAGGGTGAAACTGTCAAGTTGCCGTACCAGACATATAATTCTCTATATATATGATGGACGCAGTGACCGGCAGTCAGTGTCCACTGCTCTGCTATCACAGACGCGCTACAGAATCTCTTATGCCATGTGAGATCCTTATTATATTCATCTTTAAAAATTCTCATCAATGTCACCGCGTATGGATATTCTCTAGATGTAATGTCGTGACCATGTAACATTCTTCGATGTGATTTCAATGGAGTTCTACTGACTGCGGCGCCGCTTGAAATTAACATAAAGCAACTAATGGCCATAATACGTAACATATTAAACTTCTAACATAGACTTAAAGAAAAAAAACAATTTCACATGAATTAATTCAGTTTTCTATGGTATTTTATGCGAATTCACGTTATTCGCTTTACATACATAATATATAAGTAGCATTGTTTTTATTACAATCCTGGAAACCATTATTTTTAAATATACAAATATAACTCGATTTACACGATATTGAAACGCAGATAGATGTATTGGTAGTGCCACCTGCAGGAACCAGCACGCAGCGTCAAACAGAATGTCTAGATTTTCAACGGGCTCACACTTTAGCTATTCTAGAACTCTTTGGTGACTATCAGTTGTCATCTTTTAAATATTTATAACAACATCTGGTTACAGTTAAATGAATCCATCCACACATTAAAATGCTCTTGATAATAAAACAGTTCTAATAAAGTACAAAAACAAATTGTTTATATGACACGAGTGATGATGAGTCACCAACTAAGTATAGCTTGTATCTTGAGACTCGGAGTGTGCTCACCTTAGCCTTAGCAGCTTGAAATGCAGTGGCAACGATGTTTATATGTGAAGTTACTTTGTTGAAAACATCATTTTGGAAATCCAGTCTATGTAGCCATGATACTGCTATTAACTCTAATGAAATTAAATGAAATGAAATTATGATAAAAGAATATTTATTTTTGTAATATGTTGTTACAAGTTATTGTATTTTTTTTTTAATACTAGATGGCACCGGCATTTTCTAACTGACGACCACTGAAAAGAATCGGCGAAACCAACTCAGAGAATCCCCAAGAGACAGGCAGGCTCTGCCTAGTTTGGGGTCCACCGTCTCAATAATTGTAAATGTTTATTAGTTACAAACAGAAATTCCAAGTAAAACTATTTTTAAGACCAAAACTGTAACAATGGATCAATAAATTTATTATTATTATTATAATCATGGTCTATCAAGTACAGACAACTCTCTTAAGTACAGACAACTGTAGTATATATATATCGGATATGATCGATGAAACGCAAAATCTGAAATGGTCTTTTTAAGAAAGCACCACTGTTTTGAGTTGACCAGTCCTAACTGGCGGCGCAACGACCCGTCGCCCAACAATACCAGATCAGTAAGACATTTGCGTAAGTCATATGAAATACCCAAAACAGTCAGAGAACGTTGAAATAACGCACGAGTTAAACTAGCCTACATGGTACTCACATTCACATTAAAATTCATGTTTAAAAAAAATAGTAACAATTGTGCTGTGAACAGTTTTGAGAATAGTGCATACATATTTATGATTAAAGAGTATTAACATTAAAAACACGGTCTAATCGAAAACACTCCTATAATCTTGCTATCCTGTATCAAAATTACACCGAACTGTCCACGCCAGGCCATTTGCAATCTATTGGAACACTTAGGAGCGATACAAATCAGATACCTTATCATATTCTGAATTCCTTCATTGCATCTGACGACAGCAGCTTCACCAACTTGTAGTGGTCTCAGCAGATCACCAACTGGTTTTTTCAAAAGAACGTAACGAATATTAACTCTTAGAACTGGCCATGAACTATAGAGGCTCTATATACTTAGTTTTATTATTAAGTTACAATAGTTTTCAAATACGTATATCTAATTGGTAAGTTAATCTGTGGAAAGCATCACGTTGGAAATCCAGTCTATGTTACAATTAACTGGCGCATAACCCATGTAAGTGTAAGTATTCGATAGTAACGCAAAGACTCCAATTATCTTATTATCATGTATCAAAGGTCCACCAGAGTCACCGTACCATCCCATATGCAACCTATTGGAACACTTCGGAGTGATACAAATCGAATTTTTTGTGGGAAATATATCTTTAAGACATTTGATAATAGCAGCTTCACCGACTTGTAGTGGTCTCAGCTGATCGTCTCCTGGTTTGTTTGTGCGGCCACCACCCACGTACGTCACCGGCAGCCCTATCATCGTCGTGTGGTCGACGGCTGATAATCTTCCATAACTTTTGACACTAACCCTCTGCGTACGCAACAAGCTTATATCATTATCATAATAAGAATAGTAGCATTTTGTGTAATATAGACGATAAGATGGATGTATAAATATTTTCTGTACTTTAGAATACAATTGTGTCACTAAGGGAGAAACTGTAAAGTTGCTGTACCAAACATAGGTATCTAGATTTACTCTATTATAGACGCAATGTGCGGTAGTCAGAGTCCACTCCTCCGCTATCATAGACCCGGTACAGAATCTAAATGGCATATCCTCATGATCTATTTTCAATAATGTTACTGCATACGGATATTCTTCAGGTGTAATATCACGACCGTCGTGTACTCTTAAAGGCGGTTTTATTGGTGTTCTTCTCATTGTTGTGCCGCTTGAAATTAGCACAAAGCAGGTAATTAGCACAATGCGAAACATATTAAGTACACTGCAACGTTTAAATGACAAAGCGTTCAATATTATTTGGATAAATGAAGTTAACGATGATACTTTATGTGATGTGAAATCGTTTTCAAATCGATACCTTCGCGTATCGCTTGGTAATATTATGTACTGAGCAATAAACTTTTTGTTGCAGCCGCTATGAAAACAATTACTTTTCAAAATTCACTTACGCAAGCCTACAAAACAGAAACTTTATTTACACGCTGTTAAAGATTACGCTATTACGATAAATACGTAATATTATAATCGTTCAGAAGCTCGAAAAGCTTGACAACCAGTTTTTCCTTGAGATATCGATATTTCCTAGAGATTGGGTTGTGAACGTCTTTGTTGTTGTCGCTTCATGTAAAATACTGATATTCAGCTGCATCTGACTAGTGTGAGCCGGCCACAATATAGTTGGGAAAAGGCTAACAGGTTGGAAAATGAAAAGATTAGTTCCTCAATGTCGATGTGGGGATGCATCATGTTTTACCCTAAGGGCAGCAGTGATAGCCTAGGGGAATGGCCACCTGGACTGCCAAGTCAAGGTCTCGAGATCAAATCCTCGTGTGTAATTATCACTTGCTTTAACGGTGAAGTAAAATATCGAGAGGAATCCTGCATGTCTGAGAGATTTTCTTAATGGCATGTGAAGCTGCCAAGTCGTATTCGGTCAGCGTGCTGAACTAATATGGCCTCATCCCTCTCATACTAAGAAGGGACAAGTGCCCAGCAGTGGGACAATATTATGAGTTGATGATGATGACCCTGAAGGCTCAAGAACACACGCTCAAAACTGTAGTATGTACCTACTTAGTACGACCGATCCCATAGTGGGTTTACCAAGCAAAGAAATAACTACACGGAACCATTGTTTCAGAGTAGGACTCTAAGCGTCCGTGTCTTATTATAGAATCTTACAGAAATAAATATCATTTCATTTCAATAGATATATTTTTACTTTTCAAATACCTACCGATAATTACTGTTACAATAACGCATTGCCTTTTTTTTTTTTTTTTTTTTATTAGCCATTACTGTCCCACTGCTGGGCAAAGGCCTCCCCCAGGTCTTTCCATACTCTCTTATCCATTGCCTTATAATATTTTTATTTTTCCACATTAATGTTACAAATAATGCTTCATTACACGCATTATTTTCAATGATGACCAAAACAGAATACATTTAAAAGCAAAATTTATCATGTAATTTCATGATCTCGGTTAGTTTTCCAAAAAAATATGGCCTGTTTATAATACTAAATAAGTTACATTTTTATTAGTACCTATACTAGTTTTTTGACCGCGACTTCGTCCGCGTGGAATAGTTACTTTGTTCCATATGAACTTTCATCCCCTATTTCACCCCTACATAGGTCGAAATTTATTAATTATTTTGCCCGCGGCTTCGCTCGCGTTAATAAGTATTATTAATAATTCGGTATATTTTTTGTGGCTTTAGTTTTGTTTAGCACGCTAATACGCTTTTACGCTACACGTAAAAATCTCAAACAAACTAATACATTAACATCCTCCATCATCCCTTTTTTTATCCCCATGGGGGTTGAATTTATCAAAATCCTATTTAAGCGGACGTTTTCATCACAGTAGCTCCAATATTTAATTTCAGTTCAATAAGTCTAAAATTTAAGAAGATTTAGACAAACTTTCATCCCCAATTTTATCCCCTTAGGGGTGGAATTTACCAAAATCCTAGGGGATTCCTACGTTATAGTAGCTATATGCATGCAAAGTCTCAGCCCGATCGGTATAAAATTGACAAAGTTTCATAAAAAAAATCATACCCTATTGTCTCCTTTGAGACCGATGATGAACGACAGTTGAGATGTAGTACTCGTAGGAAAGATTTACCTTACACAATACACCTCAATTTGACTGTGGTACAGCATAGCCCTAAAGTACAAACATTTATTCAATAAGTTACCTATAGAATACAAAAGCATATATGTAGCATAAAATTATTTAAAAATAAACTGAGGACGTATTTGTTGAAGAAGGTGTTATATATATATATTTTTTTCAATTAGACCATATAAATAGATTCTTTTGAAAGGAAAAGGGACTCACTAGTTGCATGGTTCCAAAAAAGTAGGACCTGTGGAGAAAAGCCGGCACGAAACTCCATAGTCACTCTTTTAAAAAAATGTGTGGTAAGTTACAGTAACAGTTGTTGTGAATAGTGTTGAGGACGATGCAGCTTGGTGCAGAGAATAAACGGTGGATATTGAGATTGATAAAAATTGCCAAAGCAGTAAGAGCTGACCAGCCTCGACAGACAGCACTCGTTCACGAGTGAGTTTAAGTTTTGAGAGTTAAGAAATAAATGACTTATGACTCTGGAGCAATATGGACCGCCTTGTCGCCACCCACCATCAGCTCGACACAAGCTGCCCTACGGTTTGTGTGGTGTTCTTTAGACCGTATGATGCACTAGCTTCCCGCCAGCGGCTTCGCCCGCATGCTCTGGGTATTTCTTATAAATTATTCTACGATGACGGTGTTTAAATTGTCTATAATCATCTTCATAAATTGGCATAAATGTTCTTCAAATGAGATTGGGAAAATTTGAATCATCGCGAGTAAAACCATAGAGCTCAGCATACCCCATATGTTTATGCGGGATTATATGGAGGGTTAAAATAACCTCTTTCACTCTCCACCCTCAATAACCCGATCGGTGTTTTTGCACAATCGCAAACTGGGGTCTAATTTGAATTTATGCCAGCAATAAATATTTTTGCTGCCTACAAAGAGTTATAAGGTACAATTTATTATGCCGGTAGAATTAAAAGGGTTAGTTTTGCAATGTTTGAAAGATTTTTGTATTATGCTGATCATGTTTTTTTAATCGTGAACAATCGCTGGATAGCCTGTAACTTATATTAGAGCTAATTATTTAAATAAAACCTTGCAACAATAAACACATCTTGTAACGTAGGTACTTACATCATTTTAACTTTATTTGCTGGTTTTATGTAAATTATGCATTTTGTTTGCTTTGACCATAATTTATACTTTTCCTTCTTTCTTTGAACAAAGCTAAAAAGGTTAGAAATATAAATAAATAAACCTTTTTTTGGACATTTTACGCATGACCCTGTCCCAAACTAAGCAGCGCTTGTACTGTCGGTGCAAGGTACTAGACAATGGATCAATACTTATATAAAGATGATGGTCCTTCAGACAGTATTACTTAGGCAGTGTGACCTATCGCACCGTGACCCCCAGCACATAAGAGAGAACATTCTCGAATAGTTTAATGTCTCAGTGGTATATTTTAGAATAATAATAAAATTATTTTATCCGAAATGCTCAGTGTATTTGGCCAAAGCAATACCAACTTTCTTATGCTGGACACATGATTTATTTTTCAATGCTCAATTATGCAAATAATGCAAACAAGCCATTTGAAAAGTCAACATATCGCGCGTGAAAAATATTCGCAAAGCTATCAATGGTTCCTGTCAAATGTGCTAGTCTATAATCTATGGCTGAAAATGGCGAACGAATTGCCACACGTCCGTATATCATAGAACCAATTTAAAAAATATTGCGTAATATTCAAAAATATTATGATATTGGTTGTCGTCTATATTTATCACTAGTTTTCCGCCAGCAGCTTCGCCCGCATGCTCTGGGTATTGACTCATCAGGTTTAAACCACATTTGAAATCATAAAAAATCATTGCACGAAAATATTCTCGATACAGATCCATTTTTTATGAAACAAGAAAATTTGAATAGGCTCTCAAAAAAATGCGGAGGGTAATTTGAAAATCGAACAGTGGTATTTTTACTTTTAAATAATCGAAATTTTCAAAATAATTACAAGTGGCCAGTGTCATATACATAAAAACTATTTGTCGCAAAACTTTCTGAGTGGCCTGGTACTTCAAGTGAAGAATATTTAATCATACATTATTCTCATTTGTCCCACAGTTCTGGTCGGCCTTCGTCCCTTGTGCTACGCAGAACAAGGATGCTGTGCAGCTAACCCTGGAACAGATCGACGTGATCAAGCGCCTCGTGGAGAAGTACCCGCAACACTTCCAGTTTGCCACATCTGTCAAAGGTAACCTATACTTCTTCTTCTTCTTCATAGCCTTTTCCCAACCATGTTACTGTCGGCTTCCCAACCAGATGTCTTGATGGATGGACTGTTTGAGAAAGGATATGACCACAAAAGAGTTGAATGACGAGATGACGGCTAATAGAGATGTATGGAAGAAAAATAAAATAAGGGCAGCAGGATGATGATTATAATGATGTTAGGGTCAGCTTCCAGTCTGACCAGATGCGGCTGAATCAGTATTTTACACTGAGCTGACTGAGATCAGACCTCCGCAGCCCAATTTCTGGGCGATACCGATATTCGAAGGATAGACTGGTTGACTGGCTTTTTGGGCTTCTGACTACCACTAACACCGGGACCAACGGCTTTACGTGCTCTCCGGGGCACGGAGGGGTCTTGGCCACGAGCCCCTCAATATAATATGAAAGCATCATATGGAAATTACTGACTAATAAATAGATTTATAGGTCCTAAAATATCATATTGGCGAACTGAAAGAAAGGAAGAAAAACTTTAATTTAACTGGCACCAATACATATTGTATAACTTGAAAAACTTAAAACAAACCAACGAAGACGTCTAATATATAAGAAATAACACAATTGACTAGACTGCTTTGGGTTTGATTCTCAGATCAAGCAAAGAGTTATTGAGTTTTTCTATGAAATTTTCAGTAGCAGCTCTGATTTTGGAAATGTGCCCGTTTAATGGCATTAGCGGCGCCCCCATTACATGGGACTTAAATACCGGCTAACTGTGAGTGTTCATTAGTACAGCCTAACCCTACGGGGAATACAAGTGTGATGGTATAATAAGTTACTTTATTAAGCATGTGACACACACCAAAAAAGTGCATGTGTGGAGTCACATCATTTTAATAAGTGGACTACTGACCTACAGTTCGCACCAGATCTGACACAGACGTTCTGAATACAGGCGCTATAGTATGTATTTTTCACCAATGTGCAACACACACAATCTGGGAAGGGCTATTAAGATTAACCCTACCGGGCGTAGGCATTGGTTAAGTACGAAGTTCAGGGGTGGTGGAGGACAAAATAGCCCCTCTCCATGTTCGGGTGGCCACCAGGTTTTAGTGTATAAATATCCCATTCTCCCCGCTCTAATCCACAAAGATCTGTAGCCTTTTGGTACAAAAGCCTTCTAGCTCATTTAAGCAATTCTAAAAACTTAATTTAATATTACAAGAGACCTCAAAACTTGCCCTCGTAAATATAAAACAGATTTTGAACAACGCTAAAAATATGACGGCGATGCGGGGCAATGTACCGAACATTTTCGGTACCGTCATAAAAATGTACAACATTTATAAAAAGAGATTGCATTTAAAACTTGTCAAACTTTTTTTTAATTTAGGAAAATTTTGATTGTACTTCTCGTCATTACTTTTTATAGCAATAAGTTTGTAAGGAAGTATACAACCTTTTTTTTTATTAGTGTGTGAAAATTATTGTAAACTAGCTTTCCGTCAGCGGCTTCGCCCGCTTGATAACTTTTTCCTCGGTTTTTACTATTATCCACGCATTTTTTTTATAGTATTAAAACCTTCCGTGGACCTCAAGGAACATACAAAAAAATTAATTAGCCGAATTGGTCCAGCCATTCTGGAGTTATGCGCTTACCAACATTCATTTTTATTTATATAGTTATTGAGAGTATGACAGGATGTTCATACGTGGAAGCAAAACAAATATGGAAGAATCGTACCAAATCCTTAGTTTCTGCCTACCCTATAGGAAAAAGGTATGAGTGTATGTATGTTATTTTATTTTATTTTTGTTTTTATTGATAGGAACAGCAAACAGTTACATTATAAAGACTTACAGTTGATTTAACATACAATCAATTTGGTTATAAAGTAACTCACAACGCTGTCCACAAGTAGGCGTAAAGTTTAAGTAAAAAGAGAGCTAATTACTAGGAACATTGATAGCAGTACGTGTGACTATTAAACAAAATCAAATGATAAAGTAACGACTGTAAGAAAATAAAATAAAAGACAATTTGTTTAAACTTAAAGATGACAAAATTATACAATATTAGGTTATTAAATTATTATATGTATATTATGTATGCAGAGCCGAAATACAAAGCTTTGGTGTATAGGAATTGTACCGACTTAAAACTGTACTTAAAACTGTAGTTTGACGAAATCCCATTGGCTCATGGTCCTAAGCGCGACTGGTATGCTACAAGGCCCTGAGTTCAATTCCTGGGTGTGGTTTAGATTTTCTCGAAAACTCCCCAATACCAGCTCGGAGTTTGGGTTAGTGTTCGTATGATGGCAATAGGCTCGGCCCACTATTTCATGGGACCTTAACTTACCATTTCAACTCCTTGAAGGGTATTTTAATCAATTTTTTTTTTCTTAATATGTTCAAATCTTAATATGTTCAATCAAAGACTTTCTAGGTTCAAACTTCGACACTACATTATGAAAAAGTCCTATTTTATAACATCTACGGTCTTTCTAATTGTTGATAATGCACCAGACTAAAACATAATATATAATCCAGCCTTTGTCTCAAAGCAAAAACACAATATGAGAAACAAAATATAAAAATCGTATCAGATAGAAACATGTTTTCAATTGAAAAAGTTCCGTACAATAATTTCTTTGATGGCTGAGCAAAACCACATAAAAAACATCATCAAAGCTTTAAAAAAAATGCGCCGCCGTTTTGCAACCTCGTTCATTTTGCCATGGCGTTCATTAACGCATGCATGTTTAAAAAAAAACATTTAAACCTCCCGCGTTCCTGTTAGATATGCATTTTCAATTAGGACTTCACGTGTGTTTTTTTTACGAGAAATGCTAACTTTCCATGCCATCAAAAAGAGGTTCATAAAAACATTTTGTGTTTCGGAATACGTGTTTTGATGCCTGACACGAACATTTACAATTTATGATGATATTAGCTTTTGTCTGCGATTTCTTTAATTAACACAGAACAGTTACTTTGTTCAATACGAACTTTAATTCCCTATTCCACCCCCATGTAGGCAGAAATCTCAAAAACGGTTGAACAAATGTGTATTATTTTTTTATCAAGGGCCTAAATACAAAGTTTCATTGCTTCAAAAAGTACAATAATAAATTAACAGTTCAATTTTTAGTAAACTAGCGACCCGTGGGCAGCTTCGCCTAGGTATCGTGTTGGATTAAAAAAAATACCCTTGCCCCGACAACAATGAACACAACAAAAAAAGAATTGTTCAATTTGGTGCAGTTTTTATCAAGTTATGTGCGTACAAACATTTCAGCGATCTATTTTATTTATATAGATAAAACACTAAAACGAAGACGAGTTTAACAAAAAAACTAATTTACGTTCCCATAAGTTATAATTTTTAAACATCTTGGTTGCTTCATAGTTGCGTATACCAAAACGGAGGCCGTGAGGTAGAACTTTCCTTACACATAATTATTTACACGAAAACGCTATAAATTCTGTAAATGCGTCAATAAAAACAGCGTCACTACTGAGGAGGGAAAGGAGAGAAAGGGACAGTCAAAATACTGAAAAGATGTAAGTTTACAGAGTTCATCTATAGAAATAATTGTGTCATAGCTATACAGGGGGGCTAGACAAGTTGCATTTTGACATTCGAATCGACAAACAAAATGTATGGAAATGACACAAGCTTTCCACAAGCCGGGCTGTCACTAATGTCATTTCCATACATTTTGTTTGTCGATTCGAATGTCAGAATGCAACTTGTCTAGCCCCCCTGGGTGTCGAATTACCTGCACTGCTTCGACGTAGGGTAGTATATAAGTATGTGTAACATATAAAATGTTATCTTTATGCAATCCTGTGATAAAGTGATTAATAGATAATAATAATTAAGCCTAGTTTGTAGATAACAAGAGCGCCTCTTCCGCCAACAAACTGTATTATGCAGTTTGGCGAAATTGTATTTGTCGAACAAATTGTATTTTATATGGTTATAATAAATTAAAAAAAAAAGATAACATAAATTTTCACAAAATGATATGCATCACCGGATTATTCACCGCTGTACATTGACTTACACGGCCGCGGACCCGCGCTTCTTTATGTACTGGCTATCTCTGGATAGATAAATACTTTGCATAGCTATAATAAGTTCAACGTCCACACTATTTATTTACATTCGAAATGCAAGGGATTGTAAAAATGAAAAATTAGGTAAGGTATGTTTTTTACATGAATATCGTGGTCTCTTTCACTTGGTAAAAGGATGCAATTAATTAAATCGCGATCCTGTGTATAAACATCTACTTTAATTACGAATAGCTAAAAGGTATAAAATGTTTTAGATACAATAACATGTTTATTATTCACAATGTGCGCGGAGGGGCTTTGTGACTTGAATTAAAAAATATATCTGAATGCATTGCTAACAGAAACGTAAGCCCAGCGCTCACGTTTGCAATCCCTACGATACAAAGGTTTTGTTTGTCACATAAAATACTATTTTCATCCCACCATCTCGGAAAGACTATTTTTACTCTTCGATATCTGAGTGCAAAAGTCGTTTTTATCCTCTAGAGAGACAAAGTAAATTGAATTTAGAACATCGTGCTTTTACCCCCCTGGCGCCGAATTTATCATACAACTTTTTTTTAATTTGTTAAAAACTCAGACTTGGAACCTTCCCTAGGTTCCGAGTCTAAACGCAACAAAGTATCGATACAATGTCGAATCGATATTTTTTGAAAATATCGGTATCGATACTGATATTTTTATTTAAAAATATCGATACATGGGCGATATAAAAACCAAATTATAAAACAACAAATCAAGTCGACCAAAAACAAAAAATACATTAAATATAATTTGTTAAAAAGATGTTAGTATAAAAAATCTATTCCTTTTTGGGATTTTATAATCTTAAAACTTATAAATGTTTATTGGTCTGTAAAAAATATAGATTTTTATACCTTTTCGATACTTTGAATTTTATATCGAAATATTAAATATCGCTCAAAAATATCGATACATTAAAAAAATAATATCGATATATCGATGTATCGATATTTTTTCAATAAGCCTATCGGAACTTTCTTGGTGTACTTTTTTAAGTCACTAACACCAACATTACAATACCTAACAAAAATATTACACTCAAGTAATTGTAGCAACGTTACTTATACCTAGTATTATTTGTTATAATTTAAAGAATAGGTATTCTGTAAAACTTGCCTATCATATAGTATTTAATACCTAAAATGAAATCAAAGTATCTTGTGGTTGTAAATGGTTTTTTTAGTCATTTCCTCGCTGAGGTGGGATGAAAAGTTACGTGTTGCACTCGAGTGCAAAGATTTTTCACCTTGTGCTCTTTTAATTCCCTCGCTGACGCTCAGGATTCTAATTTTTGAATCACTCGCTCCGCTCGTGATTCAATTTTAGAATCCTTCGCTTGCTCGGTCATCAAAATTGAGCACGCGGTTAAAAAGCAACTTTGCACTCTTGTATAACAAATAACTATTATAATGCACTAAATGGTGTTAACTGCGTTCGTCCATTTATTTTTAATTAATATTTTTTTTTAATTAAAGTTGACTAAGTTACTCCTATCCTCTATCCCTCCTCCTTCTACATTAGCTATTTGCGAGTGAAAATTCTGTTAAAATCGGTCTAGCCGTTTCAGAGATTAGAAAGACAGACAGACAGATAAAAGTAGATAATTTCATACAAATTACGTTCCAGTTTCGAATTTATCCGGCGGTTAATAGATATCCAGGGGGCCTAGACAAGTTGCATTTTGACATTCAAATCGACAAACGAATAAAAACAAAATGTATGGATATGACAAAGCTTTCGACAAATCGGGCTGTCAATAATGTCATTTCCATACATTTTCTTTCTACTCGTTTGTCAATTTGAATGTCAAATTGCAACTTGCCTAGCTCCCCAGATGTGGTGAAAGGGGACCTTAGTCTTACTTTTTTAAATTCTTTGTAACACAAATTGTGTAAGAAAATATGTTTTTGTTGTTAAACGTTATGTCGTATTACTTACTACGCCGCTTCGTATCGTCTAAACTAATTTGTAACTTTTAAACCAACCGAGGGCGGATATAGTCGGATTTGTCTTGCTCTGCTCGCATAATTTATACGGTTTTGTTCTTGTTTGTGTTACTTTTTATTCCGGTAAAATATTAGTATTGTTCTTGATTGAATTTAAGGCCCACGCCGCCGCCGCAAACTTGGTCTTATAAAGTAAGGATCTCCAAAACTTATATATCACAAATGTCGGTATTTCAAACCGTATAAAAATCAGTCAAGTGCGCGTCGTACTATTTTTAATTAGTATCAATAAAATTAGTATTTTTTTGTGAAAGTGGCAATAGAAATAGAAACTGTGAAAATCTCAACCTTCAAACCTTCTATTACGATTCATGAGATACAGACCGCTGACTGACAGACAGACAGACAGCGGAGGCTTAGTAATAGGCACCCTTTTGGGTACAGAACCCTAATAAAAATGTATGGCTAATTGTGTTGATGAGCGCAAAAGACGAGAACTGTTGGACCAATTATAATTTTTAACACCGAGTGGAGCGGTAAAGGGGAATCAACCTAGACGAGTCAAACGCAATTAAAACTACGAGCAAAAACTAGTTTATAATCGTTGAATGAGTGAACACAAAGTGATCTCCTCAGTGGCTGTAGTATGCGCCACAGGCAGAGTTCAACTCCCAGCTCGGGCAGTGTTTGAGAGTCAGCTTAAAAGTTACGACCCCGAAAGTTGCCCACCAGTTCGTGTATACATTGGTTAACCTAACCCGCTTATCACGAATAATATTCAGCATGATGATTATGTACAATTAACATATTATTATTCATAAAAATTAACTATTCCAATAAGCTTTATCATCTATTTAATTATTTTTTAATTGGATAAGTATAATGACAAATGTTCATAATTAACTTGTAAACCTATATGTAATTGCTGTGTGCTCCTGTAATTGACAAATTCACCTTGTCTACACTGTTTTTTTTTTGCTATGTGCCTAAGTATTAGTAAATAAGTCGTTGGAGTACCATAACAATAAATAAATAAATAAAAATTAAGAAGACTTTTAAAGCCAAAAAATAAAAGTTTTTTTTTAAATATAGTATCAGCTAATGTAAGTGTTGCAATATTATGACTGAAGGAAAATAAAATATTAAAACAATTAAACGTATATAAACATTATAGAAGAGTAATTAATAATAAACATGAACGTACGGACGTTGGTCTAGTGGTCACAAGCGCGACTACTACGCTACAGGTCCTGGTTTCGAATCGCAGGTCGAGCAGTGTTGTTGAGTCTGGATTACTGCCCGTTTGATGGCCATGGGCTCACCCCCTATTACATGGAACCTAAACATATCGGCGAACTGTGGGTGTACATTAGTAGGTACATCTCTGCCTATCCCTTCGGAGAATACCCGTAAGTAGAGACCCGTGTCCATGGGTGATGACACTTCCATCCCCGAGCATATAGCTCTGGCAGCCCCCCTCTGGCCGGCCAATTAAGGCAAGGGTCTTGGGTTTCCACCCCAGCTACCCCATATGGGCAAACTGGAGACGAAGTCCTGACCAACTCTGGGGCACTAAGGACCGCAGTATCGTGTTATTATTATTATTATTATATCGACCACGAGTTTTCAATCAACATAAGCAACTCAATGTCACTTTAACTTTCTAATTCTGCGCTAAAGTCGTTTGCTTGCTGCCGGATTTCCTTCGTAACAAAAGGTCGTACAAACATAATATCCCTCAAACTCGGCTCGTTTCCACGCAAACAATGCACAACTCTCTTAGCAGACAATAGAAGGCACCGTAAACGCCAACTGCTATCAAATATTCATCGTCACTCTACACGTTTTGTCAGCGCCCTCTGGCGTCTAAAGCAGAGGTCCCCAACTTTTTATATATCTAAATTAATATTATAAAGAGGAAAGATTTGTATTTTTGTATGTAACGAATAAACTCAAAAAGTACTGGACCGATTTGAAAAATTCTTTCCATGTTAGATAGCCCATTTATCGGCTATAGGATATATATCATCACGCTACGACTAACAGGAGCGGAGTAGTAATGATAAATGTTGCCAAAACGGGGAAAAAAATTATAAGACAACGCGGGTGAAGCCGCTGGCGGGAAGCTAGTCTTTTATAAAAGAAAGTTTTACCTTGGTTCGTCCTGAATGCGTTCCTATCACATTTGTCTAATTAAGATGACAATTTGGTGAGTTGTCGCGAAGGAAATTGTCTCTAGTTTCTGCCTACCTCTGTGGGTAAAACGCGTGAGTGTATATATAAAACTAGGTTCGCCCGCGTGGTCTGGATATTTCTTATACATTTTGAAAACAAATCTATGCCACGGGAACCATACATTTTACCAAAATAAAAAGTAGACTGTGTGCTATTCAAGACTATTATCTATCTCTGTGCCTCATCCAAATCCGTTCTGCAGTTTTTACGTGGAAAAGTAACAAATATCGATCCGAAGTTTCACATATATAATATTAGTACAATTTATCATTATATGACGCTAATAGCAATTAAAATTTTAATGAGCGGAGTCGCGAGCAATGCTACAAAGATATTTCATAAATGAATTTCATTTCTGCTAATTAGTATGTAATACAAAAGACATAAATGAGGCTTTCTGCAATACATAAACGATGGTACTGCGTAAAACAAGTACTTTAGAGCCAGCAATCAATATATATATATATATATATATATACCCCTACTTACTATGAAGGGGAAAGATTTCATAGTTTGTATGTCTGCATTGAACAGGCCCCGAAACTACAGGGCCGATTTGAATAACTCTTTAACCATTAGAAAACTACATTTACCGAGTAATATGCTTTATAAGAAATACCTTGAGCACTCGGGCGAAATCTAGCAATATAATATCGGATCCAGAAATAAAATATAAATTTAATGATGTATATTATTAAACTTGTTTGTGCTAAAAGATACATTATCATCCCTACATTCCCTAAAGGGTGAGACAGAGGTGTACGTGTACCTGAAATGCACCTACACACACAGCTCACCAGTATTTATTTTATAGTCACATCTCTTTTACGACTACGATTACACACATTACAATTAGTATAATAGGGCCTCCTAGTCAAGTTATATCTATGCTCAATTCCTCATCAATCGATCCACAAGTAATACGAGATATGAAAATGAGACCGACCAATGAGTTTTACTTTGTAGGATTGCGGAATTATAGCACCCGCCTATAAATAGCCCAATTACATAAACTTTGTTTTACAAATACTTACTCTACACAAAATCTACTTTATAAAATTCTCTTGTCGCGGTGTTTGTTACCAAACTCCTCCAAATATCGGATATCGGGTAGATCTGAAAATCGGCCAACATCTAATCGTTATTGTCAATTTTTTTTATGATTTAGCATTGCAAAATACAGACAACTTCAAATTGGATGAACGCGAGTAACACCGCGGGGAACGGCTAGTGGCTTTATATAATTTATTTTTCATTTCATTTATAAAAATCTTAAGATTTATTTCGTTCACGTCATAATGCTGTGAACGAATACGTGTTGATGATAATGAATGATTTATTTCCATTAAACCAAATGACAGAAACTAAAACTAACCTAGAGCAGAAACGTCTAGATGACCAACACTGGTAGCAACACTGGTAGCCGGCTGTCAAAAAACACTGCTCTGCAAATTGATATAATTTTAAAATATTTACTGTATGTATTTCGTGTTAGACTGATATAATTTCATCTAAATTATAACCACATTAATGTGCCAAGTGTTTGTGAAATATTGTGTTGTACTCTTCTTACAAATCAAGAAGATAACTCCAAACTCAGACACGTCACTTAACGTAATGAATCATTAGCTAATAGACACCGAGTATATCTAGTACAAAAAAAACTGACATATGGAAAAATTGGCTAAGATATAGTAGCCACAGTTTGTTAACGATTTATTAACGTTAATTTGACGTTTCTGAGTGAGGCCCCTAGAGTCTAAAAATACTCTTTCGGATGATATTTTCTCTTCAGCTAACATTTTTCATGTTTCTAGATATTCTGGAGGCTCACAGCGCGCGCCCCCGTAAGATCGCTTCGCTCATCGGCATCGAAGGAGGTCACTCCATTGCCAACTCTTTGGGAGTCCTCCGGTCTTACTACCTGCTCGGCGTCCGGTACATGACCCTGACTCACACCTGCAACACTCCGTGGTAAGTGGAACTATTTCAAGCACCAGCTAGACCTTCAAACTGGAGACGGTAATTGCTTTTTTAAATATTATTGCATTTATTTTGTATCAGAGTTTACAAAATACCTTTTATTTTACCTTTTTATACAAATGTGTGCAACACATTATTCATAATACAGTCGCCGACTCCAGTTTGTAAATACCACATTGCATTGCAAGTTTGCAACTAAAACTGCAATTAATTCTACCCGAAATGGCGTATCGGAAAACGCCGTTTCGGGCTCTACTGTATACATTTCAGTGTAATTCTGTTTGCTCGCAATTCCATGCAATTGGTCTTAAGTACACATTTGGCGATATTAATTAACGGCTACTGTTTCTGGATTTATTTCTACTTCGTTATGCAAATAATTATCATCTTTGAAATTTTGAACCTAAATGGAAGGAATACGAAACTTCGTATTTTCGCAACTAACCCGTTTTATTGATTAATGTTTTATTGTTTCTGACGTTTTGCGCAATTGAATAAGCAAGTCGGGGAACTTTGAGGCAGAATTACATAAATATTTCATTTTCTATTATTTTGAAGCAAGATCTAAATAGTTAGGGAGTAATTAATGAAATACTTCAAAAAATATCGATTTTTATCATTATAACGGTATCTTGTCTTCCCATACCTTATCCTTCGGTGTGTATTAGAAAGATCATCAGGTATGATAGTGTGTTTTCTTTTGAAGAACAGATTAATGCATAGTTTTTAAAGACGACAAGCGGTACTGAAAGTATTTAATAAATAAATATGTAATTATCAAGTACTGCTCCTATTTACATCCTTTTTATAAACAGGTTATTTTTGCTCCTAAACAAAAGCCCATTTTATGATAGAGTTAAGCTGCGCATACCGCTGTCAGACATTGCATGGGTTCTTATAACATTAATACCACTCATTCCTCGGAGATAACGCTAAACAATGAGTCGCGGTTGTCATAAGAACAATTTACTTGTCGTTATTTACAGATTCCCCTTAAATAAATCAGCATTTCTCAGAAATAAGACTGGTGTAAAATTTGATTATAATAACACGCTTAATGAAAATTACTTCGTAGAAATTTCAGAAATATTTACACGTAAACTTTTTGGTTAGGGTGCTTTGTACATTTTCCGCAAAATGAGTATTAATATAGACTCGTATGGCGTATTTATTTATCGTGAAACAGTTGACTATTAATGTGTAGTCACAAAATGAGATGGTCAAGAGGCCATTAAAATATTTGGCCATCTAGCCTATTGTGTTCCAAAGGTCTGATGAAGCGCTTCGTGTAAAACCGAATGTTCAGCCAAATCTAGTTTGGAAACCGACCCAAGATATTTGGTATAAGACTAGTGATGGGAGCATAAACTACTAAAAATAAACGGCAAAATGAATGCAAGCGGTCTGAACATCGTAATTATTTTCTTGGTACTAACCGCATTTTATTAATTCACGCTACCGAGCGAGTTTATTGCGTTCCGTACATAAAGCTAACGATACCCGTTTTCCTACGTGCCACGAAGAATGTCTGCATTTTGAAGAGCCAATTTAGTTTGTAATAACACTATTCTTGCTGAACAAGAAATTAATGCAAAAGCAACAAACATTTTAATTTTATTAATGGCAAATTTACTAAATTCTACCAAATTCAACAGAATTGTAAATCATTTTTAGTCAAATCTAAGGATTAATCCATACGTACAACGTAACTTCTAGTTTATTCTACACTTATAGCCCGACTACGCTTTACGTAGCTCGTAGCGCGTAGCCCCGGTAGCCAAGTAGACCCGCGTAGCTCGTAGATCTGCGTAACCAGTTATAGACGCGCGTAGCTCGTAGACCCGCGTAGCTCGTAGACCCGCGTAGCTCGTAGATCTGCGTAGCCAGTTATAGACCCGCGTAGCCAGTTATAGACCCGCGTAGCTCGTAGACCCGCGTAGCTCGTAGATCTGCGTAGCCAGTTATAGACGCGCGTAGCTCGTAGAGCCGCGTAGCTCGTAGATCTGCGTAGCCAGTTATAGACCCGCGTAGCTCGTAGATCTGCGTAGCCAGTTATAGACCCGCGTAGCTCGTAGACGCGCGTAGCTCGTAGACCCACGTAGCTCGTAGATCTGCGTAGCCAGTTATAGACCCGCGTAGCTCGTAGACCCGCGTAGCTCGTAGACCCGCGTAGCTCGTAGATCTGCGTAACCAGTTATAGACGCGCGTAGCTCGTAGACCCGCGTAGCTCGTAGACCCGCGTAGCTCGTAAACCCACGTAGCTCGTAGACCCGCGTACCCAGAAGACCCGCGTAGCTCGTAGCGTTAAAGTTCAAGCGCTTAGAAGTATTTGGAAACTAGACAACATGTAATCTGACGTTCAAAGCGACAAACGAATGGAGACAAATTGTATGGTAATTATATTTTAATAATGTCAAAAGCTAGCTTACGTCATTACCATAATTACGTTTCCTTTTGTTTTCGTTTGTCGCTTATGTAAATGTCTATGACATTTTAAACAGGACCATCTAATAAAATGTATAATGAAATACTAATTTAACGTATGCTATTTTTAATGAAGGAAAAAATCGGCGGGCGGGCAGGATTCGAACCTGCGCCTTCTGGTTCGGTACACCAGACGCTCTGACCACTAAGCCACCGCTCATTATTAAAAATAACTTGTAATCTTAGCATGGTAAGTAAAGATAGTTAACTTATGCTATTATTTTTTCAGTAGTTTAGTGTTTATAATAAATATATAAATAGGAATCAAGCCCACGACACGATCAGCAGTCTGACACTCTACAACCATGACGCTTGTATTCCCCGGAGGGTTAGACAGAGTTGTACTAATGTAGTTCGCCGGTATGTTTAGGTCCCATGTAATAGGGGGCGAATGTGCTAGAGCCATCAATCGCGCACAAATCTAGACTCCAAGCAGCTCAGAGTCTAGATTTTTAAGTTTTTTTTTAGATTTGGTAAGTATCATTTATTAAGAAATGAAAACTTGAGTTTTATAAATAATACTTAAATAACTAAATTAAAATATTTATATAGAAGAAAATTATATACACCTACAGAGAAAAAAAACCGTGAAGAGAGAGTCGAAGAATTCCTCCGCAACACTGTCGTCCGGCAACGTGCCCAGAAGACTGGCAACTTTGCCATGTTTATTAAGTCAGGTTATTCATAAAAAAACCTCACATCACTGCTCAACTCGGGAGACGGGGAATCGAACTATAGGATTAAAATAATATCATTATAACGCGATAAAATCCGTAAAAACTAGTTTTATTTCAATTAATAAGTAAGCGTTTTAAAAATCTACTAAATACACTTTTGTATAAAATTGAAGTAAAAAGTATAAATAGATATTGTTATAAAGCATGGTGTGCCTGCCTTAGTCCGTAAGGCAAGGATGTGTGTAATTGAGATGGATCCCCACAGATAATTAATGCAGCCGTTAATTAGATTTCCGACGCTCTGCCAAGAACTTGTTAATTGCTATCGCTTAGCACAACGCGACCGGTTCAACTGAGCGCAGCTTATTACTTGGCTAACTACTTTATCTAAGTATTTGACGGATCAATCATAAATAGTACTACTTTAAAAAACGAAGTAATTTTTTTGTGAAAGTAAAATACGATGTCAGGTTGGTTTGGGACCTACGTCCCTTCGACTAAAGACACCGGACGCTTAAACAAACTAAGCTACATAACACACGTCCGTTTTCTACAGCTTTTACATACTTCATAGAGGTGACGTCAGAGAAGTTATGCTATTTTAGTAAAAGCATTCAATCGGAATAGGCTCGCCCCCTAAGACATGAGCCTTAACGTACTAGTGGAGGCCAATCTGTTGCCATTCAAACTAAGCTGTACTGAGTATTTTGTATTAAGCCCCAAAACACTTAGCTCGACCTAGGGATCGAACCCAGGACCTCAAGCGTAGCAGTCGCGCTTAGGACGACTAGGCTAATAATTTATTTTTAATTTTTTTCATGTTTAATATATAAAAATCGGATAAATAAGAAAAGCCACCCCGAATTAGGTTACAATGGGTTATATCATAACTGTCTATTTTCTACCTTTTTGTAGTTTTCTAAGCATTTCCCATGCTAAGAATATGAGTTATTTATAATGAAGGAAAAATCATGCTCGCCAGCCGATTTTTTCCTTCATTAAAAATATCTATATTCTATCTATCTTATTTCTCTTTGTTATATTAACAAAAATAAGAAAGGACCATTTATTCAGCTGCAAAACATCTAGACAAGTACATAAACTTATTTACTAAGAGAAAAACAAAATAAAATAAAAATAAAAAGTACTATGCCTCACGGTACAAAACACACTTCAGCTTATACTTACAGGCGAGATGGTATGCTTAATAAATTAAGTCTAAAATGTGTCACAGTGTACCGTCATAAATCTTACCCCCGGGGGTAAACACCTTAGATTTACTGGCGTTGTGTGACGTAAAGTTATTTTTATTTTTTTTACCAATCATTAGGCTCATACCTATACAGATATGAGATATGTATGTATCTAAGTGCCCGTTTCACCATATCTAGATAGCCACTATCCATCGGATAAATTAAAAATTAGAAAAAAATCTGTATGAATTTACCTACCAAGTAATTTAACGTAAGCTTACTGGGAGGTGGTAAATCTAAAATATTGAAGTATTTTATGAGATGTAAATTCATTTTCTAATCTATATTTATTGTAGGTTCCATTTTACAACATATCGCTAAACAGTTTTACAGCCACTAAGAAAATAATAACTTCAATATTTTTTTACGCAATCTAACTATAAAAAGAAACTATATTTGCACAATATTGACACGTATTTGATCGCATTGATTATTTCTTTCTGTTCATGAACTGAGTATTTGTTTGACTATTACTGAATACTATCTCTCGGAGTATATTCCCTTACATAAAGTGAAGAGTAGTTGAGATTATCATGCTCAGAATTATCACCGTCAGTTGTTTCATATTAATTTCAAGTGACGCCGCAGTGAGAAGATCCGCTTTGAGGACGCCTCTAAGAATTTTAGCTGGTCGCGACATTGAACCTGGAGAATATCCATACGCAGTTTTATTGATCGTATTTTATAAAGACGAACACGGTATGGTTAACACTTTGAGAGTGTGTACCGCGTCTGTCATTACGGAGCACTGGACATTGAGTGCCGCACATTGCGTACATAATTTAATAAATGAAAATTTCTACGTTTGGTACGGACAATTTACAATTTCACCCGCAGTGTCAAATTTGTATTCCGAAGTACAACAAGTATTTATGCATCCATCTTATCGTCAAATTGATCATGACGGCGTATGCATAGTGTGTGAGGATAATGATATAAGCTTGTCGCGTACACAAAAGGTTAGCGTCAATAGTTACGGAAGATTATCAGCCGTCGACCACTCGACGATGATAGGGCTGCCGGTGACGTACGTGGGTGGTGGCCGCACTAACAAACCAGGAAATGACGAGCTCAGACCACTACAAGTTGGTGAAGCTGCTATCATCAATTGTGATAAAGAATTCAGGCAAATGACGAGGCATCTGATTTGTATCACCCCGAAATGTTCCAACAGGTTGCATAGGTCCTGGTTTGGAGACTCTGGTGGACCTCTGATATATGATGGAAAAATTGTAGGCGTCGCGTTTTCAGGCGAAACTGAAGTAGATAGTGATATTATTACGAGTGTAGTACGAATTGGATATATGCCAATAAGTCCATATATAGACTGGATCTCTACTGTGATGTTGACGACTTGAATTAGGCCAGCTGAGAATGCAACTCTGTGAAGAAATGTGTGTTTTGGATCCTCATGAGCCGCCTAGCTAACCCGCCTTCAATATACCCCCCGTGCCTGTTATTTTCGGTTGTGTAACAGTAAGAATTCTGCCGGCAAGTTTACTCGAAATAGATACTCTATTTCAAAACATATTTGCGCTTGTTATGATGCACACCAACCATTTGGCACAGCTTAAGAGAGGCATATGTCCAGTAATGGTCTGAAACACTCTTTTGCTGTAGCTTTTTTGTATTAGGGAAACATTGTATTTTATGGAAATATATTATTTTACTTTTTGATTATGAAATTCTTTGAGCACCACCCTCAGTTTGCTAACTTTAGATTAAGTAGTGAGTTTTACCAGCGTTCAAAAAACCTCAAAGCGTGGTTACAGTCGCTTGCTAACAGTTTACTGTGCTAGAAAAACACTTCGTGTAAACGCTCACCAAAGAGACTATAAAACTTGGTTCAAATAAAAAAGTTCAGATTTTATCGAAAACTAAAAAATACAACAAATAGTACTAGCTACTATACTTTCTAATTAGTTCTTTGTTCTTCATTATATTTGGAATTAATAAATGCTTAAGATTTGTTTGGTTTGAGTGTTTTGCGCGAGTGGTCTGCAACTTCGGTGTAGGTACTTAATACAAAGGACGCATGTTCAAATCCTGAGCTTCATAAGATCATAATTTTATTGTTCTTTAAAATGATTGCACTTGACCACTGGTGTCCACCTGGTGTCAAGTTACGATGAGGGTGACGACAAATCATACTTGTCTAGAAAAACATCTTTATCAAATTATTACATACATAGACTACATTATCCTTATTAATCCTTACTTCCTTACTATATATAATATTGTAAATGCGAAAGTAACTGTCTCTCTGTCTGTCTGTCGCGCTTTCACGCCAAAACTTTTAATTGAAATTTGGTACGGAGACTTGAACCTGAGAAAGGACATAGGCTACTTTTATTGCGAAAAAAAGGGCTGTGACAAAAAAAAATCCTTTATTAAAAATAACATGGGATGAAAGTTATAAGAAATACCCAGATCACGCGGGCGAAGCCGCTGCGGAAAGCTAGTACTACTATAAACCTTTATTGTGTTTTTATCGTCGCACAGTAAAAAATACTACTTACACTGAAATATCACACAAAAGACAAAAAGTCAAAACACTAAAACAATTCAAAAGCCTAAATAAAAGCTGTACAAATCTGCGGGTATTTATCCAACATTTGTTAATTTCCTTAAATCCTTGCTACACATTCGTGTCAGTGGGCCGACCATCCGTCGGTCGGGGATAGAAGCAACAACTGTCACGGTGGCGGGGAGCGGACACGGTGATAGGATGACGAGATAGCGGGCTGAGTTTATAAAAAAAATATAAGTAACAAGTTTTGCTTAAACTTTATAAAAACAAGAAAGAAATATTAATGGAATTTAAACACTAAAAATCTGTCTACCTCTGTGGGAAAAAGCGTATAGGATTTAGTGTATATCTGGTGTGTGGTCGTGTCTACATAAGCACAACTTAGAGACTTATATATAGAATCTCTTATGTATTATAAGTGTGTATTTACAAAAAAAGTATATAAGTTTTATCTCCATTGTCTCATTTATATACCCATAGTACAAGCTCTGCTTAGTTTAGGACTACTTAGATGGTGCTGTGTAAAAAATGTCCACGGATATATAATTATACTTTTACCGACTTCAAAAAGGGGCCGTTACGCGTTTGTGGGTTTTTAATTCACCTGTTTTTTATTAACGTCTATCTTACACATGGGCCATACTGGCGAACTGTTAGTATACATCGCTCAACTCTATCTAACCCTCAACTTAACTTTTTTATTGTATTCAGAATTATTCGTTGCCCGCGGGACATTCTAATGATGACGATAAAATTCCCAGTTTGCAGTCTATCTCCTTGCCGAACATCAAAATCTGTTCTGTGGTTAAGGTGTGAATGGAATCTTCTTTGAATACCGGTAGCCTTTTGAAGGGTTTCCCACGTAAATAATAAAAAAGTTAAATAACAAAGCTTTGGCTAAATAAGGGCCTATTTCACTACCTCTGAATAGCCGCTAACCGCGGGATAAATTCGGGAAAGGAACATAATTTGTATGAAATTATCTGCCAAGTAGTTAAACGGTAACTTATCAGTAAGCTGTGTAACAGGCCCTTATAGTTGTTATAGAGAACCATTTATCAGCTAACTAACTAACTCTTTTTTCCTTAAATCGGTGTTTTCCCCGCTACCTCCTATCACCGTGCTCCGCTCTGACGTGTAGATATAAGGCGAGGCTTAGTCAGTACAAACGACGTGGCATTTGTAACGTCCCACACTAAATACTTTGGATTCCAACATCAAATGTTCTGCTTAATGGACGCACATTTGTCTGCAGGGGGAGCCGAGCTGACTAACCTGTGGTGGGTGGGTACTGTGAAACACGGCTTTGAGAGGTTCATGGCTAATTTGATCAATCGATCTGCAAAGATAAGCTGCGCTTGCCGCGGTCTGTCTATAGATGGGTGACCATTCTTAACTAAGGTGTCCGTATAACACAATCAAATGAATCCTCATTAGTGCCTTCTTAGCAGTGTTGCTGCTACTCTATAGCTCCTAGGTTAGATTCCCAGGTTGAGAAAATTGGTTGTGTATTGGCGTTTTTATATAAAACTAGCGGCCCTTGCGCTTGCCTGCGTGTACAGGTGGGTTTAAAAAATAAATCTGACATAGAAACCTTGTCCTGACAATAACAAACACAACAAAAAAAGAATTGTTCAATTTGGTGCAGTTGTTCGCAAGTTATGCGCGTACAAACATTTATTATTATTTTACACGGCACACATTATTTGCACGGCTAATGGCTCTCCCCATATTAGATATATAGAACATAGCGAGGAGATAATGTACGTTATGCATCTGCCTAACCCTTCCGGAAATACAGGCGTATTGTTTTTCATAAAATGAGTCGTCACCGTTACGTTATCACAAACAGAAACAATTAATAATTATCATCAATCAATCTTAAAGTAACAAAAAACTTGCCTGTTAAAAGTCGATAGCAAAAAATCCTAATCTCATAATATTTCACGAAGACAAACGCTTACCACGTTGTCTCTCATTTGCCTAACAAAACTCGACGACAGGGAATCGTCGGAAATTCAATTGTTACACAAAAAGAACACAATTAAAGGCTAACATTTTGAAAAGATATAGATTAAAGATAACATTGTGAAAATGGCATGGCGTTTCTTGCTGGATTTTTTGCTTACCTCTACTTTTGTACAAACATGTGTTAGCTATTTATCCAATTATACGTAATAATCACTATTATTTTGTAACTTTAATTATAATAAATACTGATTTAAATTATAAAATAGTAAACTGTTGTTAATTCGATTTAATTATTGTGAAACGATGACACTCGGTCGGCCGCCATCTTGACGCTTACGCGTATAAAAGCAAACGGCACAGCGACCAAGTGCCATTCGTTATTTCAACTTCGCCTCGTACACATCTACAGCGATTTGTAAGTACCTACTTTCTCGTTATGTATTATTTACTCTGTAATTAAACATTTACCTCGTTATTAACTATTTATGTATATGGTTGGTTACTGTTAGTGTATTAAACTGTTATGAAGTGATAAATAAATATTATTACTTACGTAAAATATATGAATAATGTCTGTAAACATTCTATATCATTTCTTAAAATAAACTTACTAAATAATATATATTTTATTATTATTTCACCACCTAAAACAAGGTGGTTAACACATGATTATTATTATTTATTGAAAAACTCGAATAAAAAAAAGTCATTACATTTGCATAATAATTTTGGGCTGGGGGCGAGCTCTTCTCCTTGGTTGCCCCGAGGCTTCGACATCTCTAAATCCGGCCCTGCAAGTCGTAGGTCTCGGGTTTGAAACCAAGGCACGCACCACTGACTGTTCACAGTCATACATACATACACTCACGCCTTTTTCCCACAGGGGTAGATAGAAACTAGAGACTGATTTTTGCATACTTCTTTAAGTTCCTCCACGATTTCATATCTTGTCATACATCGCCGGTTGTGAGTACTACGCATAAACGTTCACAATCATATGCGTATTAATAATTCATTATTACTCTTTGAAATAAAACTACTTTTTACGGATCTTATCGCGTTATATTGATATTATTTTATTATTTTTTATTTAGACGTATTCGCGTAAGTGTCAGAAATCAGTAATTATTACTCGCTTACAATGGAAAATACCGTAAGAAAACCGGCATAGGTGAGAGATTTTCTTCCGGGATTTATGAAGGCTAGCGTGGTAGACTATACCCTAACCCCCTCTCATTCTGAGAGGAGACCCGTGCCCAGCCGTAGGACATTTAATGTGCTGATGATTACGCGATAAGAAAGTAGTATTATATTTAAATAATATATATTGTATATATATAAAGATATAATATAAAGTAGTATTATAAAGTAGTATAAAGTAGTATTCCTTTCTATATAAAAATAAAGAATAATAACCAAAATAAAGAATAGAATATTTTGAGTGTCAATCAAAGACATTAAGGGTATGTCACCGACCCCATACAATTCACTATCCTTAAAGAATTATCCGCTTTACAAGGATACCCTTTTATCCGAGTGCCTTCGTCAGACACTTTGTGAAAAAGACAGACACGTATTGTGCTGCTTTTGTATGGTGCATTCAGTGTCCCTTTGAACACTGATATAAAATTACAAGAAAATACTCTCTACGCCTAAAGCGGTTGTTTTGTTTTTAAAGAGCATGCAGCTACTATTAATAGAGGTCTACTAATGTACACCCACAGCTGTTCTCCGGTATGTTTAGGTCCCATATAATTGGGGGCAAGCTTATTGCCACTGCGGGCATATAAACAGATATCATATTTATTAAATTGTTACGAGCAAGTTTACAGTTATGCATTCGTTGCATGCAGGTAGCATACGTCCGGTCCATGTGGAAGTGAATGGGGGAGGCCTTTGTTCAGCAGTAGACCTCTTTTGGCTGACATGATGATGATGATGATCCGTTACAGATAGGTCGTTAGCTCCCAAATGATACCAGGCATTCAGAAAACACAAAGCCATATTTTTTTTATAACGCCAATACACACAATAGTACTGTAATATACCTTCTTCGTATGAATGGAGTAACACCTCATTTGTCATAAGGGACCGAAGGGAATGGGTACAGGAAATACACATTATGGTAACTATCCACTATATCGTACCCAGAACGAAACCGGTTGGGGGAGAGTTGGCGTCGACGATTATGCATGGAAAGTTGCCTAATGTGTGGGAGAAAAATTAGATTATAGGAGATGCGTTTCTGTGTAAAATGTGTAGTAACATAATATTGACAATGATATATGCTAAGATAGTTCGGGTTATATAAAGTAAAGGGGGCGAGTAGAGAATAACAAATATTTGTTGCTAACTAGCTAGCTTGTTGTTGTTCCATAAGTGGATTACGGGCGTTTACAAAAAGTTACGTGCTTACGAAATTTAGGTGCTTACTATAGAGTAAGCACCTAAATTTCTACTAAAAAGCTACGGTGCGGTCGGAGATGATGCAGGTTTACTTAGTAAAAAATATGTCTCAATCCTTTCACTGTCTCACTGATCGGGACGCGTCTGCTCTTCGTATGAGAAGGGCTAGGCGTTAGTCTACCACGCTAGCTTAGTGCGGCTTTTGAAGACTGCCAGATTTTGATTAGTTTTATTCAAATATTAAAGTAAAAAAAGTAAATCTCAATATTTGAGCTGTATTCATGCTACGCCATAGTGGGCAGCGTCCTCAACACGTCTAACTGTATTTCGGGTACAGAAGAAAAATGGGCCGAAGAATAATTTATTACAGTAAAATGGAATGTTACGTTAACTCGGCTATCCATTGGCAGAATTTTGTGAAATAAATTTATGAAAGGAATGAAGGGAAATCGAATACCTTTTTAAATTGTTTGTCACATCTGTAATGCGCAATCAATAATTAATTGTAAATTCTACAACAACATTTATTTGCTCGAGTTTAACTTTTTCGCAGTCTGTGTACTTAAATATTTTTTATTTTACAAGGTGTGCCTGCCAACAGATCTTTTCATTCCAATTTGTAAGCAATACTTGCCCTTTCATTTGTTACCCATATTGAGGGAGTTGTGAAAAAATATGTAACCCGCTATTTTGTAGCGGCGGCCATCTTGGACAGATTTTCATCAAACATAGCTAAAAAGACTCCCGACTAATACACCGTTCAAAAAAAAAAAATCGGTCCATCCGTTCGGGAGCTACGATGCCACAGACAGACACACACACACACAGACACGTCAAACTTATAACACCCCGTCGTTTGCGTCGGGGGTTAAAAACAAGAAAATGTAAAATACACAATTAAATATCATGTATCATTTAAATAAAAATATAACACTTGATTTTAAAATGATTCTGTAGCCCAAAAAGGATTATAGCACATTAAATACAGTGACAAACAATAACAAAGTACACGGCTTAATATTCTTCAATGACGGGTCATTCACCCGAGCCACCACACAGGGATTATAATTGATACCATGGTTAACCAATAACAGTATCAATTTCAGAGAGAGAGCTCAATATTAGTGACCGGACAATGCTGCATGGCCGGCTTTGCTACTGAGAATTACCATAGTATGAAATTCAATAAACACTGGAACACAGTGTTAGTTAGCTTAATTTAATCATAATCATCATCATTATCATCATTAACTGTCCCACTGTTGGGCACGGATCTTACCTTTATGGCAATCACTACACAAAAAATCTAAAACAAATATTGTTAATTATGTGAGTGCAAAACATAGTGTACTTCAGCAGATCTTCTTTTGAATCAATATAGTTTTATTTTCATATACGAGCATAAATCATAATACATACAGAACTTACGAAATGTCGAATCTATGTGCACGGTTTCAAATAAGTCGTTTCTTATAGAGAAGTACCGCCTGGAAACTCCATGGTTACTCTTTTTGTTTTTCTGGGTGTTTCTTATCTAATATATAAAATTCTCGTGTCACAGTTTTAGTTGCCATACTCCTCCGAAACGGCTGGACCGATTTGTATGAAATTTTGTGTGCATATCGGGTAGGTCTGAGAATCGGCCAACATCTATTTTTCATACCCCTAAATGTTAGGGGTAGTCCACCACTATATGGCAAAACAACGTTTGCTGGGTCAGCTAGTATATTATAAGTATATATTTACAACAAAAAAAGTATGTAAGTATTATACCCATAGTACAAGCTCTGCTTAGTTTGGGACTAGATGGTGCTGTGTAAAAATGTCCCAGAATATTTATTTTATTTATTTTTGTAGTTCTTGGCAATAATATTAGATTCAATAAAAAATGGATTTGCTTGCATTTTCCCGCCATCTACCTCTGTGTCTATAGTTTCGCCATGAGTTACACAGTAAGGACAGACGAACGCCACGTACGTAACGTATGCAATGTAATACAATGCAATAATGCATGTTGCAATAGAACTCAATCCCACGGGTGTTTCTAAGGCTGATATTCAGAAACGAGACTCAGCATGAACTTATGCTTCCGTATGTCAAAATCGAGTGCTTACGTTCAAATTTGTATTCAGAGATGTTCGGAACACTGCTTAAACTTCGCGTAAACTATGCTAAGCCTAAGTAGTCAATATCGGTTACTTTAGCTGTCTAAGCAGTGGATCTAGCGCCACCCGGCGGACAAAGCTGTAGTTATTTTTGGTAGTTTGATATATTTTTATTTACTTAGATTTATTAAATAGCTGTTTCATATCATTTTATTTAGTTTTTTTATAGAATAGATAATATGTCGATGTAAGTAAATATTGTTTGTCAATAAAAACTTTTTATCTTACCATATAACTTTACATTAAATGTGTATGTGGTGCTTTTATTGTGAAACCAAATCTACTTAAAAATATTATCATTATTATAAAAAAGATATTTCTTGGCGAAAATAATAGATGTTAGCGCTGTTTACTGTGACAATGTTGCAACAAAAACAATTTCTATCTCAGATATTGTTGTTTCGCTCACTCTTATGACATTACATATATTGCTATCCTTTATTTATAACAGAGCGTAGGCTAAGTTAAGACGGACGAAGTTTGAGACGTACTATGTTTCTGAATACCACTTTTTAAGATGCGGTAAGCTGATTCTTGTCTTAGACTGATCTAAGCCCGTCTTACATGAATATCTCTGAATGTCAGCCTAAGATACTCATTTTCATATCAAATCTGAGTTTGATTGTGATATATTGCATACGTGGCATACGTTGGGTCAAACTGACTACACCTTTACTATCTACATAGGTATACATATATTATAAAGCCAAAGAGTTTGTTTGTTTGTTGATTGAACGGGCTAATCTCACGAATTACAGGTCCGATTTGAAAAAATCTTTCTGTAATAGATTGCCTGTTTAACGAGGAAGGCTATAGGCTATATACACATCACGCACGACTAATACATCACGCTACGACTAATAAGAGCGGAGTATCAATTAAAAATGTTGCAGAAACGGCGGAAAAATCAACTTCTACGGGAGCGAAGCGGTAAATATCATTTGCGACGCAAGTCTCCAATTTATTATATCCGCTCATGATTCCCCCACGAGATGGAACTGTAAATTCTTAATTGAAACTTGAAGACAATATGGCCGCGCTTTGATTATGTAAATAAATAGATAAGGATAAAGTGACATTAAGTTTTTAATTTCAACTAGTATAAATAGGAAATATATAAATCTTAAATATAACTAGGTAATTAATTGTTCCCATTTTATTATTAATAATTATTTTTGTTGCTTTTGAGAATTTTGACATATTTACGAAAATTTCAGCACTACTGGAATTACATAGAATTGAATTATTTTTACCCGACGACATGGCAAAAAACCGAAGGAAGGGTTTTATATTAGGGAGTCTATGTATTTTCCTATTTACGTATGTTCCACTACTGCGCCTAAAGTACTCATCTGATTTTGATGAATGAGGTGTCAATCGATTCGTTATTATGGTCCCGGTAACAATGGCTACATATTACATAAACAAAATCAATACGACGAATGTTACATGCAAAAAAAGAGCGATTTAAAAAAAATTAGTTGACTCAAGAGCTTGACGTCTTTGTCATGTCCTTGTTTCTGTGTTCCAAGCGAGGCTTGTTCCCGTGCAATGTAGTAGCAATTAATTCTGCGCGTCGCTGCGAACGCCGGGAACACGATACTTTTTAGACTTATTAAGTAACACGCTTTATGATGTCGCGATTAATTTGACGAAAAAAAATTCTAAAAATGTTATGATAAATTTTTAAATTCGGGATAAGTATATACTTTGCGTAGCAACCCTGATATTAAATAAAAATCTTTTGTATAACCGATTGTTAATTGGTCTAAAGGGCGGCCGTGGAGCGTGACATCCTGAGTTTAATTACGAGGACGAGCAAAGAAACTTCATTTTTTTTCAATAAGCAATAAACATTGCAATAAGCTCACAACTTTTAATCGTGCTGAGGAACTGCAAAATGTAGATTATACATAAGTAGGTACACCCTTGCGTTAAGTTTCGGGGATTACATGCTTGGCGGTATGCTACTAGGTATTTATAAACGTTTAGTAACAGTATAAAGCACTTATCGGGCAACCTTAAAATTTTGGAAATATTTTTCTTGCTTTCAAAGCAAGGAAAATACTGTCAAGATTTTATATTGGTAAAATAAATAAATGTTTGGAAGATTAAAACAGCACCGCCTAGTAATAATAATAATAAATAATAATAATCTTTATTTCTCCATAAGATTACACAAAAATTACATTTTAGGCCTTATATTATGTTAGTTCCTTTGTTTTAAACTCTGACCTCTGAACTAGGTGTATATACCTGTATTTCAGAAGTCAGTGCTCTCATTATAGGATAGGATATGTTGCTAGCAAATATTTAAGTAGTCGTCGTAGTGTAAGCAGAATGTACTGCGGATATAATAAATACATAACACACGTACATCGTGATCATCCTACCGGCGCAGTAGTTATGTCCATTCAAACAAATCAAAATAGGTTTATTTTCATAATAAACCACAGGCACTTGAAATGTGCAATCTAACTGCACGTTTTCTATGGAGAAGAACCGGCAAGAAACTCCCTGGTTACTCTAATTATATTTGATACAATGATAAATGGATACTTCCATAATTATATATGAGAGAACTAGCTTTCCGCCAGCGGCCTCGCTCGCGTAGTCAGGCTATTTATTATAAATTATAGCTTTTGTTACTCGGTAAAGATGTAGCGTTCTAAAGAAAAGAAAGAAAGTACGAAATTTTTAAATAGATCCAGTAGTTTTATTAATGAACGATCAAATCTTACCTCTTTATAATATTAATATAAATAATTTAGAAATGATTTTTTTCTTCAATACATCTCAATAGCTATCACCTCGTCATTCATTTCTTATGAAGCCAACCTTTCTAAACAGTCCATCCATCTTTTCTTCGGTCTACCTCTCCCCTTATACCCATCTACATTCATGCTCAGAGGTACCTAAAATTCGATATGCACGTCGTCCCTAGTGGCGGTACCATGTAGTTGTCAGGATGACACATAAATTGCCTTGGAGCGAAATAAACTCCTCGACGGATCTGCGATACGAAAGACGTTGAAATTCAGTTTGTCGACGTCAATGCAATAGAGCATTTTATATAGTTATCTTTGCTATTTTAGACCTTATACCGTATTACATGAAAAGAAAGAAAATAGAAACATTTATTTGACTCAAATTCTTTGAGGGTACATTAAGAAACCTGTATGAGTACTAGGTGTGAGCCGAACGTTGTCGTATAAAATTCTGTGAAGAATATCTCTATTCATTAACGAAGCTCACGAAGGCTTGCACACTGACAGTCGCCGAGCGATGGCGCGGCAAAATCGCATTAATTCCGATTCTATATACATCGCACGTTTCGTTGGCTGTAACTCGGTATCGATAATCCGATTGCGCGCTATGTGTGCTCTCAACGCGATCGGCTCACTGTCGAAATTAATTTACGAAGCTAAAGATTGGGAGCGCAGGTTAGGGTGCTGACACACGTCGTTTGATTTCGTACTAATACGACCTGCCGACTTTACTCAATACTCAATATATTTATTGCACTCCACAATGTTATATTAACAGTCTGTTGTTATCATAATAAATGAGGTATCAATCATGGACCCTGTCGGGCACGGTAATGTAGGAGAGAGGAGGAAGGTATTTTGTAAAACTTGCACATTTTTTTTAACTACGAAACGACCAACGACTACGTAAGAAACGTAACTAAAAATGATGTAACAAGAACATAATTCCTATGTCACCTTTCTGATAAATCATCATCCCCTAGCCTTTTTCCCAACCATGTTGGAGTCGGCAGATGCGGCTAAATATCAGTATATTACAAAGCTAAAAATACTGGCGGTCTGATCTTGCCATGCTCACTTAAATGTCCTGCTGATGGTGGCGTCATGTATCGGGTCGTTTTATTCCCTGCAACATGGTTGAGTCAAACAGCGCCGATACACACGACAAGGTCGTGAACGAGTGCTGTCTGTCAGGGCTGGTCGGGTCTTAATGCTGTGGCTATCTTTTCAATCCTAATATCTACCGCATCTACACATAGCTGCATCATCCACATTACTATTCACAACAATTGTTACTGTTATTGCACATTTTTTTTTAAAGATTATTTATGAAGCTTCTTACCGGCTTCTTCTTATGGAGAAGACTCCATAAGTCCCACTTTTTTTGGAACCGTGCAACTAGTATAACGTTTCATAACTACCTTTTTATATGGTCTAATAATGTAATTGAAATAATAATAATTACATTTGAGCACACATTTGTTTATGGTATTTGTCAGCAAAAAGTAAGATGGGAGGGAGGCGTTCGCTCTGCACTAGGAAGATAATGGCTGAATAAAAATAATGTCAGCAAACGTGCAGACGAGCCACCCAATGGTATCTAGTCACCACATCACGTGGACACCTTTCATGGCAGCACAGCAAGGCATTGCTGATATGGTGTTGCTGACCCATAAAAGCCCCTACCAACTACTTACACAGCAACCGAGAGGGGGAAATGGCTCTCACGGGCAGAACTCCAAACAGACACAAAGATTCTCTTCTGTGAAAGACTTCGACGTAAAGTTAATGGTTGATAATTGATAAAGTATCGCTAAAAAGTTCCCGGTTTGCTACAACCCTTAGTTTTGGGAGGTTTGGATATTCGAGCTGTGAATATCCTTCGCTAGGTACGACAAAAATGCTATAAAATGAATTACAATTCGCTCGGAAATCCGGTTTATTTTATCGATAAAGCGTCGGTGTGTATCTATATTTTTAGCTTGATCCCTCATTATGAAGGAGGGACAAATACAAGCAAACTCTGTAGCTATTTCTACATGCTTTATATGACATAACATCACGCAATTATTCCCTGATTGGCTAGGCAGAAATGCAATGCGGTGCACCTATGCAGTATATTTAGGTCCCATGTAACAGAGAGCTAGCCTACTGCCATCGATCAGACACAAATGCGAACTCCGAACTGCTGCTCGCTGAGCTGAGCTGAGCTGAGCTGGGAATTTTACACAAAAGTCCAACAGCTGCTTAACTGCTTGATCTGGGAATTGAACCCAGTACCTCTAGCGTACCAGAAGGCCAATAGGGCAGCTGAGACTGTCTTTATTAGCGACCTTTTTTTATTGTAATGTATCTAAGTCTTAACAACTGATGTTTCCTGTAAACAAGGACCGCTTGTCGGATTTTAATATTGACAGATCTTTCGATAAACAATTGTTGACATCATTTTGTGTTTAGTCTAAAGCGTTAAAGATAGCTAGTGGTTGATCGCGTGCCAAAACTTTTTTGATAAACCAGGAGCTTGCACGGAAGCTTGTTACAACGAATAATCATATTACCAAACAGCACTAAACAAGTTACCCACACAACTCTGCTGAAACGAGGACTCTCTAATAAATTAACAACATCGTCAATTTGATAAAACAACATGCAGTTAATAACACGTTCATCTTAACAACAATTATACTGCTTGGAACCCTATTATAGATTCAATTAAATCTAAATCCAAGCCTCAAACTGCAAGACCGAAGGACACGGTGAGCTCGTTCTGCGTAAATCGGATTGCCAACAATTAACAAAAATGTAGGGTAGCTGTTAGTAATTGAAATGTCAAGACGCTTACCAGCTTAGTTACCCGTGACCATGGACGCTGTAAAGGGTCCGAAACGTCGGGATTAAAATAATATCAATATAACGCGGTAAAATCCGTAAAAAGTAGTTTTAATTTAACAATTATACTGTTCCACTTCTGAAACATCCATGAGTCTACCCTCACAGTAAAGTTAGTAAGTAAGCTACAGCACAAATATTATATGTTCCCAAGTAAATATAGCCAAAGTGATTAAAACATACCATCACGCCTGTATTCTCCGAAGGGTTAGGCAGAGATGTACTTTTGTACTCGCACAGTTCGCCACGCCGGTATATGGAACAGCTTAACAGCTCGACTCATGTTGCCAAATTCATAGTTGATTATTTCGTAATTAATCCATGAGTGAGTGTTATTTTGCGTTTACTTACATAACCAGTCAAAACTCCCTATGAAATGGAAACACGGATCAAAGTTAAACTCAGTGCCGACTCTCCCTCTATATTTAACTCTGGCTTTCGCTAACGTTTGTCTTTGGGAATGTAAACGAGAACGCCGCTACCAAGGGTGGTCGAAACAGCGGTTTATTTCTTTATTATTTATTTTAGGGGCTCGTGACCAATTTGTAACTAAGCTGATCAACCGATCTGCAAGGTTAAGCTACACTTGCCGCGGTGGATAGGCCATTCTTAACATATCGAGACCCCTCCGTGCCTCGGAGAGCACGTAAAAGCCGTCGGTCCCGGTTTTCATACGAACACCAATGACAATCGTTAATGGTAGTCAGAAACCTAAAAAGCCTGAAAACCAGTATTTCCTTCGAATATCGGTATTACCCAGAAATTGGGTTGCGGAGGTCTGATGGCAGTCGCTCCGTGTAAAATACTGTTATTCAGCCGCATCTTGGTTAGACTGGAAGCCGACCCCAACATGATTGGGAAAAAGGCTAGGAGGAAGATTTTATATTGTTTTATTGTGATGAAAAACAAGAAATCTGTTAATTTGGGGGCCTAGCCAAGTTGTAATCTAATGTTCGGATCGACGAACGAATAGAAACAAGACTTAAGTTAAGCTTTCGACAAGTCTGCCGTTTACAAATGTTATTCCCATACATTCTGTTTCTATTCGTTTGTCGATCCGAACGTTAGATTTCAGCTTAGCTAGGGCCGCAGATTCTTCGTCTTTGATAAGCCTGCCTTTGACCACTACCTCACCTGATGTTGAGTGACGATGCGTTGCGCAAGCAACACTATCACTAAAACACAGATTTTTCGAAATAATATAAAGTTTATTGTGCTTTAACAGTTTTACCTGCGTAGCTTAGATTAGTATTTGGTGTCAATTGATGCTTGTGTTAGGGGACGGCGCTCTTCAATAGCATAGCTTAATATTATCTCACTTGCCCAGTAATTCCATTGACTACATTCCTTCAAATCAGAATACAATAATGTTAGCTCGTTATTGCTTAACGGCAGAATATTTAGCGATGCGGTGATATTGAGGTACGACCTCAGAGGAACTGCCTCAGCATAGTCTCCGGTACCACTTAAAGAACGATTCATATTCATTCTAGTCTAATTTCTGGGAAAATGAACTTTCTCTGTTTTTGCCCAGGTACACAATTAAATATTCTAATTCAAATATTCAGAGCCGAGTTTACTGAGCACACTATAAAAGTTAATTAGGGCTCCACACACCGAAAGAGCTCCCAAAATATTGTTATTCTTGCAATTGTTTCCTCATAACGTTTGTGCGGAACCCGACTTGCATTTATCTGCGCTTAGCGAAACAGCCAACTACTCTAAAAAGCCTCGCCGCTAGCCTAATGCTCTGTGATGTAAAACGTATACTAATTCAGAAGCATAACTTCGAATCGTGCTTAGCATTAAACTGATACGTATCATACAAAATCAGCCCATAAGTGTCAAAGCATACAACCTACAATTGAATGCAGTCTAGTTTTTGTCTAAAAATATGACGGTAGTCATACGTAAGCTTACCATCCAATTGCTTGTAAAAAAACTTATGCAGGATATACAAAATTAGATTATATAAATCCAAGAAGACAGTTTATATTTGGATGCAGACCAATTTAGTTTTTTATTCTGTGATGTGTATTTTTACTTGTCTTGTCAGTGCAAATATAAAAACCATCTGCACAGACCCTTACAATCTTATTTTAATAAAGGACTTCAAGGATTATATGGACCAATAATGACATTAATTTGAAATGTGTGTGTCTACTATCTAGTGTTTTAAACATTGACTAGTCTTCAAAATACCTATTTGCAAAAATAAATACAACTTCTCAAATTGATATTGTTTGACATATGTCTAAAAGTGTCGGTCCTTGTGGTATTTGTGTGTTATTGGGCGACTATTTTGACAGTGATACTGAATATTTCTGTCGTAGCAAACTTCCGCCCCAGTTGAATTGTAACAATGAGCTCATTATAAGTTCTTGGTCCTTCTGTTCGTAAATATATTGTGCTACGATAAGACTGGCAAAGAAAGCGAAGCGAACGAACAACAGCGAATGTATCTTTCTTATACATATATGTATCTTTTGGACATTTGTTTTCCTTTTTGCGTCATTTATTCCCTCCTTTCAGGGCCGACTCATCGAACGAAGCGCCGGCGGCCAATGGACTGACTGAATTCGGAGAGGTAAGCAATTTTCAACCTTATTGTTTATTATATAAGAGCTACGCGAATGTATGTTTGCAAAGCCACTGTTATGGGAATGAAATACCGATTTGTTTTGTAAAGAATGTTGGAATTATGTCCGTAGTAAAAGAGATGCGTGGTAGCCTTGAATGGGTATCGATCGCGGTAGCCCTGGCTCATTAGCGATTTTAGAGGATACACCAAACATTTTTAACCGGATGTAATACCTATATAAAGTTTGAATGAATGTATTTTTTTACAATTATCATAATGTCAACCATACCTACTGGTTGCCGGTAAAGTCACTTCCTCAATTATTTCAAAATACTTTGTAAAGACACATTAACTGAAATTTCCCCAAACAAGGTTCTTCATTATTTATTATTTATGAAATGGCAAATGTGTGGAACCATTTTTAAATTGACAACTTACTGTATACCTACTAGATTTTTGCAAATAAAGAATTTGAATTAAAACAAAGTTAATTAACCAATGCTAATCTACCACTTTTGCTAAAACAAAACCAAAAAGAATAAAGACCTACCTCAACGGACGTCCTCGAGTAAAGTATATTAACTGGACACTAATCCAAATGGACACCATTTCGAAATTCCAAAGTCTAAACCTAGTAAGCCAGTTGTTGAAACTAATTAGGCGATATCTATTGCCAATGCGACATTCGAAACTATTTAAATTGAAATCGGAACGTTCGATTCATTTCAACAGATTTAGTTGGAATTAATATTTGCAGCTGGCTGTTTGTTCAATTTAAATTTATATTTGGAATGTTATGTTTCTTAATTAATGTTTCCTCTTGAATTATGTTTTCACGCCAGTTTAAATTGGAAATGAATTTATTTCCTACAGGGTAATTTTATTATTTGTTCTGCGCATTTTGTAGTATTGGGAGTTAATTTCAAATGTCAATAATTCGACTCAGGTACTCTTTTTGTGACCTCAAGGAGACACAGCTAGGGCTATCAAGTATTTGACCACATCTTCTCATATACAATCTGATGAAGCCTATTTACTTATTAAATTTGAAGATGAAATCAGTCAGTTAGTAACAAAGTCAGATAAAATCAGTCTATATAAAAATAGTATAATGTTTAAAAATCTATTAGTCTCTATCTCTACCATATTCTGGTCTAAATCCCAAGCTTAACGAATACGTCTCCCAAATTGTCCCATATCACCTAAAGAAATATAAAACGAACCATTTTCAAATATCTTAAATTTCGAAAGATAGTAAAAGGCCTGAACATAAACATTTAAAATAGCAACATTGAATCCAAAGTAATGATCTCGCGAAAATCTGTTCATTAAACAAATAAGCTGTACCCGAACTAAGAAGCAAAAACAACATTGAATGCCATCATTACAGCGTTAAATGAGTTGTAAATGAGACACATCAAACAAAATATATAATTCCCAAATCAAGCTACATTTGAGAACCCTCCGCACTCCCTCATAAAAACTCCTTGCGGCCAAGGCCTCTTACGGCAGCCATTTTAGCGAAACCCCCAGAAATTGAAATATAATCACAGGTCCATCAGCCCGCTGCTCATTAGCATGTTATTAAATTGTCTCGGAGCTATGCTTCAAAGGATTCTCTGTAAAATGTTATCCTACATTTTTATCAAATAATAAGCGTGTTTATTTAGGACACCCATAATTTAATTTAATATACGCCCAATCTTCGTGATTTTATCATTTCATCTATGCGGAAATTTTTAGTAACAACCACCAATTTGCTTATTTCGTACTTAATAAATAACAAACGCGTGACGTCTGGTTTTTTAAAAGATTTTCATGTAGATGAAAATCTTCGTAGATAGCAAAATGGTTCTGTTCATTTTGGTCCCTCGTCTCAAAGGACGTTTTTGGGTGTTCATGTACGCTTGGCATTACATTGATGATTTAGGCGCTCGTTCATGTAATTAGTGTAGAAACCTTTTGTTTCTTATTGTTTGTGTATTGTAGTAGGGTTGTCGAAACGTTAAGAGTGCTATTTGAAATGTGGGTAATATGCAATTGGTTTAAAATAATTATTTTTTCGGTATCACTGTAGCAATATATTAAATACATATTATATCATAAATCAGGCCTATTTCCTAAATATTTTGGTTGTGTGTTTTCAATGAGACTGAATTAATATTCTGTGATTTAGTATCAGTTCAAAATACTGATGTATTTTATACGAAGCAACTACCATCACCTACAAAATTTGATTTCGTGACTATAATGATAAATATTCGGACAACGAACTGCCAATAATGATGAACATGGGTGTTCGTTTGACCACCGGGACCAAGCCACTAAAGAATGTCTATGTGCTACCTTAAGCTACAGACAGATTTAACGTGGTACAGTAAAATATTATGATAATCGTCATGTCCTGCAATTGTAGATAGCTCGCCATCCCTGTAGTACATGTTGTGGAAGATAGATGTGTTGGGCAGACGCAAGTAGTGATGAATGGCGGTAATTAAACTGATAGCTCATCGATTACCTAACAATATAATAGGATAACTATGACGCCAGCTAATCAAATATTCTGAGGGAATGGGTTTCAACGTAACATAAAAACAGATAATTACGCTTGTAGAGTTAAACAAAAAAATGTGGTCTTTAGGGTCCAAAAAGGTCACAAGGAATCACTTTATATTTAGCATCCATAGTAGCTCTCTAACTGCTGCTACCTCGTGTACACAACTATAAGATTAGGTGGTTTTTAATAGGAGTGTGCCTATTGCCAATAGATTGAGAGAAACTGCTCAATATAGTTGAAATTTTCTCAATCTTGTCTTGCAGTCTTACCGTTGTTTTATCCTATTATTGGGTTATGAGGGCTGATTGTCATTAATACAGGCTACCTTGTAACCTAGCTAGGGCATCAGATCTGAATATCATACTCGTTTAAATCTGAACTACTCCTAACCTGTTATCCTAATTTGTAACAAACCATAACATTAATTTGAGCAGTCAAATTCCCTGATAGGAAATTAATAACACTTTGCCCGATCTAGAAATCAAACGGTACACTTCACGCCGCAACTGCAACGTGAACCAATTGAAATATAAAATTTATTTTTAAATTTTCCTTTTGATCCTTGCTTGTTAATACAAATTTCCTGAAAGCACTTGCATTATAATTAAAATGCAAAAACCGTTCGTAGCAAGCGCTGGCGGAACGCTGCAAAATGAATTGTCTATTGAGAATATTAAAGACTTGGTGTATTTATAAATTGAACAGGCGAACGGGAAGATAGATATTATATTTAAAACACTTTTAGCAACCTTATAAATACCGATACCTATACAAAGTGGACGGGACATCGACACACAAACGTCGTGACAAGGTTTTACTCAAGGTCTAAAATAAAATTACGTAAGTCATTCATATAGAAAATGATCGGTTATTACATTACATTACATTACATATTGACATTTTTTAGCGCGCAGTGTATTGAAAACAAACTGCAGACAAATTAAGAAATTTATGAAAAAATAATGATACGTCTACACTAATATTATAAAGAGAAATGAGAATTATGAGTTTGGATGTTCGCGGTAATGTCCGGTACTACTGATTTGATTTTCAAAATTCTTTCACTGCTAGAAAGGTATATTGTCCCCGGGTGCTATAGGCTACTTTTTATTTTAAAATATAAATTGGGTAATAACCGATTTGGCGCACATATTGCGCAGATCAAATAGTAGGATATAAAAAGTATTTTAAAATGCGAGTGAAGTCACGGGCAATCGCTAGTGACTTTATATGAAACCACTCCCCGACAGATAACAATCAATTTATTTCGGTCAAGTAGCGTGAGATTGTATTATATTAATTTTTATTGTAACTCAATCCTTTAATCGTTGCGGTGATTAATTCCGACGCCGATTAATTCCCGATTTAAAAACGAGATTTACATGGTACATGACGTAGGATACTTTAGGGATTTAGGGAAATTCCCAGTAGGATTGGGAAAGGCGAAATCATTGTAGGTACATAGCACACATACAACATGACGCCTGTATTCCCGGAAGGGCTAGGCAGGCGTGTAATGTACACCAACGGGTCGCCGAAATGTTTACTTTTGGAATTAATTGGACGCAAATCCAAACTCCCGAGTTACTACTAAGAATTTCATAGAAACCCCCAATAACGTTTTGCTAGATCTGGGAATCGAACCCAGGACCTCTAACAGTCGTGCTTAGCACCAGTACACTAAGGAGGCAGTTATACTATTGGTGGAGGTTGGCGCTCTTTGGGGGAAGCCTACGTTCAGCAGTGGACGGCAATAGGCTTATACTATAATAAAAATATAATTACTATTTCCGTTATAACTACTATTAAGCCATCGCGTAACTGAAAAAAATATTTAGGAAACACTTTAGAAAACAGTTTTGTTCATAAAGTCGGGTAAAACCTAAAAATAATAACATTTTGCGACAGTTTTGCCACAGTGTTTAAAACAATTCTCCCACTCCACGTTCCTAAATACACAATGCAAGGTTAGTTTAAAAAGTCAAATGTTAATATAGACGCAGTAGGAAACAGGAACGTACAACTTTATTTAAATACGTTGAGGTATTAAAAACCAGTGAACACAACGCTCAGGCTAAGCTCTCTTTCAGTTGAGGAGTTTACTCCACAACAAATTTTTATGTCGCATAAATATACCGAAATATTCAATAATAAACCTAACTACTTTTAATAAAATAACAGACATTGTAAAATCTCACTTGATATTTCAAATTATTATTACAGATTAATACGATATGAACACGCAGTGATTTAACACTCGATTTCTACGCTATAAGCTCGCGGGCTTATTACATCTTGTAAATTGTAACCACAAATAAAATCTAGTGTAAATTTAAAAAAAGGTTTAACCTAAATTCGCTTCCACTTCTAGCTTTACCGTAAAAGCAACGATGATTTAGAACGCTATTTAAATGTGACTTGAACTGGGGTTTTTAAAATGGCGTCCGAATATTTAAGCGGGAGCGCTCCCGCATCGAGAGGCGTTGCGGTGTATGAAATACGCGTAACAAACCGAAATGAGAAATTTTATTTATTAGCTTTTTCGGTTTGTTGATACTTTGGGTACCTAATACATGAATTTTCGTCTCTAGGAACACTGGCACTATGACCTCAACATGGCTTGTGGTAGTATTTGTAAATAGTTTAAAACTTCCTTTGTTTAGTCTATGTATCTATGTTGTGTCTATCTGTTACAAAACAACTAGTTACAAAAAGCGTTTTTGCGTTATTTTTTTGAGGTGGGCAGGACAGACAATTCTTACAAAACAAATCGCACAAAAATATAACCTGTACTAATGTATCTACGAGTAGTATGCCACCGGTCAAATGTCCAAGAAAATCAAAGGACTATGATCTTTTTTGTATGGTGCCTGTGCCTCGACCATGAGTTTTTCTCACTGGGCTCGCTAGCGACGCCGTAAAATATTTGTATTGAAAACCCTCGCAGCGCCTCTAGCGATTACGTAAGGAACTAAAATCTGCTATGAGATTACAGCGTTTCGATGCGTAAAAAACCTATCGAAGGCCATTCGATAGAACTCATGGTTGAGGTACTGGTATACATAAAGATTAAAATCGCGTGTACTATTAGAGGTGCACTAAAGCACCTCTAATATTGTTTTGAAACTGAAATACATCAAAAAGTATATCATTTACGACATTTTAACAAAGAGTATTTGCTGTTTTGTCTATATCCGTCAATCGGCGTAATTTATATGTGTACACCAAAACACGTAATTTATTTCCTAAACAAGTTTCAATTTGACCTTCAAATCGACAAACGAATACAGAATATGTAGAAAGAAAGTATGTACCTATATACAGGGTTACAGGTTAAGTCGACCTAGATCCGTTAAGGGCGTGTAGTACCCATCTTTTCTGACATATTTCACTATAGAACACCCTACCCCAAACCTAAGCGTTTTCAAGAAAATCGACATTTAAATTTAATTTTTTACTAACTTTTTTAACTTTCAATCGTTCAGAACAAAGTATTTAGTTAACCTACGTAGGATTATGGTTATTAAATTCATAGAGCATCTTAATTCGCATGTAAAAAATCAATAATAATAATTATAAGATGCACTAACTTCAAAATATTGTAATTAATGGCAAAAAATCGGCAATTTTTATTAAAAAAATTAAATGTCGATTTTCTTGAAAACGTTTAGGTTTGGGGTAGGGTGTTCTATAGTGAAATATGTCAGAAAAGATGGGTACTACACGCCCTTAACGGATCTAGGTCGACTTAACCTGTAACCCTGTATATATGTAAATAACATTAGTGACAGCCCGATTTGTGGACAGTTTGTGTCATTTCCATAGATTTTGGTTCGATGTCCTCTCTATTACGTATAGAATGTTGCTCGTATTTGTAAGTATTGTATTGGACAAAGAAATTTGACTTGTGGCATATCCACCCTAACTTTATGTATATCGAACGACCGTAAAGATACATCACTATAATTTCGAACGATATTTATCGACCAATTTTGTCTTTTCATTCAAAATTGAATATCGATTGATTGAAAAGTTTTCTAATAAAAATCCCGCGATGCGAACACATTCTAGAAGAATGACGCTTCACACGAGATATAAGCACCTCGCGCTAGGAACATGAACTTAATATCCGATCGAATCAGATTCATAACAATCGCGTGAATAACACCGCCTTCGATTACCGTTCGCCGATTTAATATCGTTGCGTGTGAAACGACCTCCTTACGAGTTTACGTCGATGTACTTTTATGAATATTAGAAAAGTGCCATGTAGATTGGCTTGATCGACGTTCATTTTAATATTTTAGGAGATTCTAGAGAAGGGTATATTTCACCACCTCTGAATAGCCGCTAACCACCAGATAAATTAAAAAATTAAACAAAATTTGTATGAAATTATTTGCTAGGTAATTTCACGGAAACTTAGGTGTTGAAATAGGCCCTTAATTGCTTAATTCTTGTAAATGTACATAAGTAAAGTAGTAAGGACGTCAGATTCTTTATAAAAATACTTTAATTATCGTCTTGGTGTATGTATTTTGCTGAGCAAACATACCGCTTGTTGTGTCATAATATTACTTTAGAAGATTTCGAACAGTACGTACTAATAACTGTAAGGCTGAGATTCAGAGAAGAGACTCAGCATGAACTTACGCTTCCGTATGTCAAATTGTCATACAAATTTGACATACGGAAGCATAAGTTCATGTTGAGTCTCGTTTCTGAATATCAGCCTAAGAGACGACGCTAAGCGTAAACTTACGCTTCCGTATGTCAAACTGTAATACAAATTTGTCATACGGAAGCGTTACTTTACGCTTAGCGTCGTCTCTTAGAGTTCATCGCTCCCCGTTAATAATAGCTAAATGTTATTTCGGACTCCTACCGATTAACACCACATAGTGGCCATTTACTTAAAGAAACTGCTACCATGAATTACAACTGCTGGACAGGACGTCATATCCACCATCCTTATCGTCATCAACTGCTATTCAACCTGCCGTTTCCTTGTCTGCAGAAAGTGGTACGAGAGATGAACCGGCTTGGTATGATCGTGGACCTGTCGCACGTGGGGGAGAACACCACCAGGGCCGCCATCAAGCTGTCTCGGGCGCCCGTCATCTTCAGCCACTCCTCTGTGTACAGCCTCTGCAACCACAAGAGGAATGTGCCCGATGACATTATTAAGTCTATGGTCAGTATTTTAAGTAACAATCTTTGTAGGTTTAAAGAATAGAGGTTTTTCTATGAAATGTTCGCCAGCTGATATCTGTTTAAATTACAGTTTTGCTTACGGCGGTTGGTGAATGAAATTGAAGGCGAAAATGTGAATGAATGAGCAAAATCAACGATTTATTTATCGTTCTAATTTTATGTGTGGAATATCGTGTATTGTTTTGGGGCATGAAATCGAGATGGCAAAGTTGCCCACCCATAATAAAGTATTAATGTTGTTGGTATTGCCAACAATAATAGTAATAGTAATAATATTGTTGGTATTGCCACTTTAGAAAATAAAGCGGTTTACAAATAAGCAGCCAATGTCTGTCTTCATCAAATAAGTCCTCTTCACACAATATCAACACCGTGACATCCGCTTCATAAATATCCTTAGTATGCACAGAAAACAAAACACGCTGTATTCTAATTGTTCGCAGAAACAAAATGGCGGTCTTATCATGGTGAACTTTTTCCCGGACTTCGTGAAATGCGCTCCTAATGCTACTATCTCTGATGTCGCTGGTAAGTAAACAATTACCCGCAGAATGACTAAAATTACTACGTTAATAAATAAAGGCTTTGTACAGAATGACTGCTCTCTGTCTGTAATCTGAACTTTTTTACGTGTGGAAATGATTGAATGATTTCTACCGCCCAGAGGAGGCAACAGCGGGTTGGACTCCGTCCATACTGGGTGAATTGAGACTGGTGCGATTGGACACAGTTTATTGATGTTTTGGTTACGAGAGCAAGATTTCCAGTCAGTAAAATCAGTCCTTGATCCTTACATTAATTATTTTCTAAAAATAAATAGACATAGTTCTAAAGTTAGGACATACGAATGAAATCTGAAAATACTACAACGCTAAGCTTCGAGTATAACATCTACAATCACGGATTCTCTTCAAATAATAAAGGCCTAAGTACACAGCGACGCGAGCACAGTTTGTGCAATAAATATTGACTGAAGCGCGGCGGTGTGTGCCTGCACTAGGAAAACAAGTTTGTTCTGACGTGCATCGGTGTTAATCTATTTGCTACATAAAATTCGTATTAGTATTGTCCACTACGCAGATCATTTGCGATCAGAATGAAGGAAAAGAAAATACCCCTGAAACTCATCGTTAAAATATCTTTTTGTCGTTATTACTTGTCAAATGATTCATAGCCAGCTTGTTAATATCGTCAAGATAATTATACCGTAAATTGTCCAGATTTTATACTCATTGCTTTATATGTAGCATGCGAGGTTTTACTAAATATAGGTAAATTTAGTCGATGCTAATAATGTATAGAGATATGATGGTGTTTATCTCTATAAAAGGAATCACAGGTCAATTATAATTACAACTGCAACTTTATTTGATTCGTCGATTCGTCTTAAACTACTCGTCTAAAACTAATCTTACACAATCTAATACCCGACTCAGACTAATACCCGATACACACTCCTACCCGACACACACTAACTCTAAAACTAACATCGAGTCCTTAAATACTACCTGGGTCTCAACCCCACTCATTTCGACCCTTTCGTGTTCCCACGCAACGGTCATATACTTAAGACATCTGCGTGCAAGATACAGAAGGCGTCTTACAATTGTTATTAACTTTTACAATGAACTAAAACTTAAATCTACACAAAAGTACATTAACAATAGAACTACCCCATAACCATAAAGTTAAATTTAACAAAAAGACATTATTATTTCCGATTCCACATATATATACCTCTAATTTGATTTTTTTTAATAATTTCCATCTTACATTGGTTTGATACATAAAACCAACCAAACCAATCAGTCAGGTGGAAATTATTAAAAAATAATTGTATTCATTGTATCTTCTAAACAATTGAAAATCGCGGAATTTACATGGGGATGTTTCGGATACCTCTTCATTAGAGGTATCTAAATTTTGTCTTTGGATGTCACTTCTCCGGCCACACTGTATAGTGTATACATTATAATAATAATAATCACAATATCTACATTTAGGCCTTAAAGTATGTTAGGTCCTGGTTATAAACTCTGCCTTTTGACTTAGGTGTGTATTTCAGTGGTACATACCAGTATTTCAGAAGTCAGTGCCCTCATCATAGGAATGTTACTGGCAAATATTTAAGTAGTGGGCGAATAATTTGCATTAAAGATTGGCATATAACCAGTCTACGCATTTGCTAACTTGCAAATTTAATGAATGCCTTCACTCGCCGCTTGTAATCAAATACTACCCTCTAAAACAGCCAATCCACGTACAAATATCATACAAAATTAACTCGCACGCATACAAATGACGTCATCATCGCGTTTGGACCGCAACACGCTATAACGTAACATAGGTATATCTTAATTGCCCATTGGGCAAAGATTCCCACTAACTTAGAGCCGGGGATTCGAGTTAATCGCGGGCCGTAAATGGTAATTATTACAACGTAATGGTTTATTTGTTATATCATAGATACATTTGCCAGAAGTTTCAGAAACTGTAACAACGCTGCGTATTATGAAAAAAATTGAAATAGGTACGTAGATACATACATAATGTTTTATATGTATATATCCATAAACAATGAAATTTTTTCAATTAATAAATATATGAAACGAGCTTTCTGGGTAATCTGGGTATTTCTTATAAATTATTAAAACAAATTTAACATTACCGGGATAAAAAGTATTGCTATTCCAGACTATAATCTATCCCTGTGCCAAATTTCATCCAGATCCGTTCAGCTGTTCTGGCGTGATTAAATAACGATCATCCATCCATCCAAACTCACATTTATAATATTAGTGTAGGATTTAACGCCCGTCTCCCATCAAAGTTAGAACACCCATACACTCACTACACAACTGGGTACGAGCTAAACCGCCTTAATTTTGTCGTGATTAATCATGGCCCCGACCATAGCTAGTCCCTAGAATAAAGATGAGTGGTTTTGGTCGTTTTAGCCTTTACCTTTTTGGGGCGGTGAGTACCCAAGGCTCTTCGCACACCGACCGGACGGTACGACAAGGGATTCTGAGGCGACCAGCGATAATATAACTTAATTTCATGACATTACTGTTGAAATTCCAAGTATTGATCGAAGCCACAAAAAAGAAACAAAGCTTACCATTATACTTAAAATTTCAGCTTTGATAGCATAGTGTTAAGTCATATTATCGTTCGAAACCTACAAATACCTGTATGTGCCATCACCAGTGTGGACATGGCCTTAAGATCCTTAGCTACGCATAAAATGGTCGTAACTTACATTGTTAAGTTAGTAGCAAGACTTAGTAAAGCTTACAACAATATTTATGTCGGCAAATATTTGGTTTCGCCCCTGTTAACTAGGAGAGTCGAAACTTGCTCTGAACCATGGTATAATAATAAGCTACGCCAGGTATTCAAAATTTCTTCATTAGTGGAACATTAAGTCACTTAAAAAATCCATTTTCCTTTAGCCAAAAAGGATAAACGTCTGAACAAAGGCCTCCCCTATAGACTTCTACGTGGGACTGTCGTAGGCCGCCTGCATCCCACGACTCCCAGCGACCTTTGCCCTCCTTTACCCTTTACCTTTGTCACATAGCGACAAACTGTCAATAGAAGGTATAACCGCGGGGCAATCACGGGACCTAGTTGTCACGGGAAGAGAATACTGTGATTAAACTTGAACGGAACCAGTAACTTATTCTTAGGGGAGACCCATGCCCAGCAGTGCGACAATAAATGTGATGGTGTAAATGTGACATATACCCTAATAAGTATAGCGGGGCTAGACAAGTTGCAATTTGACATACCGAAACGAATAGAAACAAAATGTATGGAAATGACATTAGTGACAGCCCGACTTGTCGAAAGCTTGTGTCATTTCCATACATTTTGTTTCTATTCGTTTGTCGATCCGAATGTCAAATTGCAACTTGTCTACAGGCCCAGGTTAGGTTACATAAGTATAAGTACATATATACACTCACGCTTATATCCCATAGGGGTAGGCAGTGCAGAATACCATTGGCTACGATTCTTGGTTGAGCCAGTAGTGAGTACCACACACCCAACCTTTTTGAAGAACCTCATCGATAAGGACGGTGTGTCTTTGTAGGGCGTCTCCCGGTGCTACCGCTGACATTTGCCATACAAAATCATTTTAGAATTAGATGACGTCTGTGGTCTAGTGGTTCGAGTAATTGCTAATCTGCCGGGCTAACATGCACGCCGCGATAACATTTTGTCTACGCTTATGTCGTGCTTTTGTTTCGTTTTCGCACAAGAACGAGCGAGACAAAAGAGTAGACAACATTTTGTCGTGGCGCGCATGTTAGCCTGGCTGGAGGTCGTGGGTTCGATTCCCACAGGACACAAATATTGATGTGATGAATATAAGTATTTGTGTTTGTCTGGGTGTATAATAAGTATGTATTTACAAAAAAAAAGTATGTAAGTATTATATCTATTGTCTAGTACCCATAGTACAAGCTCTGCTTAGTTTGGGACTAGATGGTGCTGCGTAAAATGTCCAAAGATATTTTTATAGTCCTTACCTTACTTATTTAGTAAAACAACGTTACTAAAACAACATTGTACGATTCTTACCTTCTGTAATGTAATATGTGACACAAACTTGCTTTATCACTATTAGAGTAACAAGTTTAGATTTAAACTGAAGTTGGAACAATGTTTGGAAGTTAGCAAGATAAACGGGTTGTGTGCTGCGGTTTCGTCTGTATATAGCTGAGCAATTTGCGGCTGTTGTCAATTGGTTTAGATCAGAACTTGCTAGATAATCTTTGACTACGATATTTGAAGAAGTTCTTCTAAATAGATTAACGGCTTTCCCCTGAAAGGTATGTCCGGTACCTTCTAATGATGACCCACAGTTAGCTGGTATATGTTTAGGTCCCGTCAAAAGGTATACCATAACATAGACTGCCTCATAGGTCTATAGGTACCAAGCGCGACAGTGTAAAAAATACTTAATAAAAATTCTTGTACCTGCTCGACTTGGGAATCGAACTCGGTGCAGGATTTCTCGCACAGCAGCCTCGACTGCAATCAGGAGGCAGGCGAATAAAATATTATATCATGGTATATACTATGTTAAACAAAACCCTGTCTGATCTAAAAGTGTATATATACACAACACTACAAGAACTCAGCGTACAGATATTACGCGATAGGTAGTCGCCTCATGAGTATGTTCTAGTAACCACTTGGAACTTTGAACGCATCCATATAAACATAATAAAATATATTAGATAACTATGTAAGAGTTATAAGATAACTATATACATATATACTGATTTCTGACACTTACGCGAATACTAGACTTTGAAATAAAACTACTTTTTACAGATTTTATCGCGTTATATTGATATTATTTTAAAGGATCCGAAACGTCGGGATTAAAATAATACCAATATAACGCGATAAAATCCGTAAAAAGTAGTTTTATTTCAATATATACATACATATAGTTTAGTTAGTTTTACTGCTATGGCTATTTTCTTTTCTTTTCTATTTTATTAATCCTTACACATAAAACTGCAATAGACTCATATTATTCACAACAAAAAAATGTTACTGTCTCACTATGTTTTTTTAAAAGAGTGACTATGGAGTTTCTTACCGGCTCTTCACCATAAGTCCTACTTTTTTGGAACCGAGCAACTAGTTTGACTGTTCAAAAGTGCCTATTTATATGGTCTATTTGAAATTTGAATATATTATAAGAACCTATTCTTGAAGTAAGCATGAAGGCTGTATGCTGTCTCTATACGAATATAATCAAGCACCTCTGCCTAAATATTCGGGGAATAGAGTCGTGACGGTATCGAACACCGGTATCAACAATACGAAGAAAACGGATTCACATTTCTTGAAAATCACTTTTCCGAAAATACATTTTAATTTTCATCCTATGATCAATATACGCAAGCGGAGCCGCGTGATATAAGCTAGCGTGTGATGTTTGTGAGGGGGTTGATTTATCGGTACCATCCCGATCGGACTGGAACGGAATACATAAACTTGCGCCAATCTCTTACCAACTTCTGTATTTGTATAGAAGGTAAATTGTTTTAATACTAGTTGCACCCGCCTGTTTTACCCGACATTTTTAGTAAGCTCGTAAGTTGTAGACTGTTTAATGGTAAACTTGCTTTTACCCGCAGATTCGCTCGCGTCATGTTTGGACCCATTAGTATTTTCGTAAAATCTTCTAATGTAATACCAGTAACAGATTAACTATTAAAAGTTATTCTGTTATTAGGGTTAGAGATAAATCCAACAAATCAAAGATCATGAAAATCGATTCAGCAGTTCTCGAGTTATAAAGTGTTTTAACAAACCTGACATAGCCCTCCTTAAGAATTGGGCTATCAACTTCAAGAAGAATTATTCAAATCCGACTAGTAGTTATAAAAAAGGTGCTTGTTATGAAATGTTATGCCTAATCTTATTATAATTTTTTTTTATAGTTTTTATAAGAATCTAATAATGATATTTAAACCGAGTTCTAGAAATTACCGCGTTGTAAACTCGTCATCTTTATCATATATTTACACGCGGATACACCTGCATAAAATTCGGTAGTCTGTAATATAGATTGTTAGATAATACTTGTAAATTATTTCGAAGTCATCGGCTTAGTATTTCTTGAATTTTTGATGTAGGACTGAAGGTCATCTCTGTCTTATCCTTCGGTGAATACAGTCGTGATGGTATGTTTATGGTAATGGTTAGCTATGTATGTTTAGAAAACTTTCGGACCGCAGTCTAATGACCACACACACTATAAAAGTTAATTAGAGTTCCACACACCGAAACAGTTCTTAAAATATTGTTATGCCTGCAATTGTTTCGTCGTAACGTTAGTGCGGAACCCAACTTTCATTTATCTACGACTAGCTTCCCACCAGCGGCTTCGCCTGCGTGGTCTTGATAACTTTTCCCCGTTTTTTTTTTCAATGCTACTCCTATCCTATTAGTCGTAGCGTTATGGTATATAGCCTTGGCCGATAAATGGGCTATCTAACACTGAAAGAATTTTTCAAATCGGTTCAGTATTTTCGGAGCCTGTTCAATACAAACAAACAATCAAATCAGGAAAGATTTGATTTTTTGTTTGTATTGAACTTTATAATATTAGTATAGATTAACGAATGCTATGTGATGTCTGTTACATGACCGATTTAACACAATATGGGTAGAACACGGTACCTAACCTATTATAATGGCCCAACACGCGTCACTGCCAACAATCTGTTTTGCGCTCGTACGAGGCTACAATGAGTCGCACGGTTGACCGGACACCCGGACAGTCGGCTGTCCGGACCGGACGTGTTGTATCCACGGACAAAACTCACGTCTTGTAGTTGTAAACTAACGTAGTGTTCTACGGAGTCCGGAAGCAATAGGTACAACTGGGAGACACAAAAACTGTTTTGGGGATAGTGTTTACATTGCTGGCATAGTTAAAGAGAATGTTACAGTTAATAGATCTCCAGTTATTATTTGGTACATACATGACAAAGATTTTTTTCCTCCAAATTAATTAAATTTCGATAAATTCTAAAATTACGCTTTCCGCCACAGGCTTCGCCCGCGTGGCCATTTATATTTTAGCCAACGTATACAAAAACTTGACAAATTATATACTAAAAGCTTCCTCGAGAAACACTATTCATTGGAGAAAACGACATGAAAATCGGTGCAGTGGTTTTGGAATTTATCGCGAACAGACAGACAGACAGATGCGACGGAGGACTTTATTTTATAATAATTATGTAGATATAAGCGAATGAATAATGGCGCAGTGTATATCCCTTAATTTTTATATCATTAAAAATGACTACTGCCTAGGTCTTCTTCTGTAACTCTTACCATTACCAGTAGAGGAAAAACAATATTAAATAATGAACCATCTTATTTACCTCCTGATGGACGAAAAACAATAATACCATTCGAGCATGCGCACTTCAAAAGAAACCTTGTAAGATTCATCAACTTAAAGGTCGCGGTCGCCGCCAGTGGATCGTTGCTTAGCGATCGGATAACATTAATTTATCTAATCGTAATTAAAAATAAAAAGCTAAAAGTGGTTTTAAGCGTAAAACTAGAGAACGTCTAGACCTCAATGGTATTTCGTTTTTTTCTTTCTACTACTCGTTAAAGTCCGGAAAAGGTGAAGACGAATATTGAAAGATTTGGTTCAAACTTGGCGCGAGAGAAGCTCCGGACAAAAGTTAGGGTCATCATCAACCCATATACTGGCCCAATGCTGGGCATGCGTCTCCTCTCAGTATGAGGGGTTAGTCTATAGTCCACCACGCTAGCCTAATGTGAGTTGACAGACTTCAAATGCCGTCGAGAAAGCTCTCAGGCACAATGCTTTCCTGCACCGTTAACGCGAGTGATAATAACACACATGATTTTGAAAAGTCAGGTGTGCGTGCCTTGGTTTCGAACTCAAGACCTTTGATTTGGGCCAGATCCCTTAGGCTATCAAAGCAAGCGTAACATAAAAAGTTGAGTTTGAGTGTTCCGTCATTGTGAAAACAAAACAAGTGTATGGTGATTCGGAGAATAGAAGAAAGAGTGTTATATACTCAGTGTATCAAAAACCGTTCTAAGTGTGTTTTTTTTAATCTATATTTCAACTAGTTCCAACAAGAACTTACTATAAGGGCGAGAGTGAATTCACGGTACTAAAAATACTGTCTTATTTCTCGTGAAAGTCGCAACGGAGTTATGGTAGGTAACCTGTAATAAAGCCCCCGGTTCCCCCCACTTTCAAGTTCGTAACCAAACGCTGTTCTTTCGACTGACGCTCACATGCCGTAGTAATGCCTACGGTATTGATAGCGTCCCTAGGCTATAGTTAGAGACTTTCAACGGCCGGTAATGCATCAGCAATGCCTCTGATGTTCGGGTGTTGATGCGCGGCAATGACTACTTTCATCAGGTGGCTCGTCTTAATATATCTTTTGCCGGGTAAAACCATAAAAATTACTGATTATTTTAAAAAAAGAATACAAACGCAAATTACTTATTGCCAGAAAAAAATAATATATCGAATAACAAAGGCTATTTTTTTTATCCTACCGATTAACACGAATTATGTATAACTAACTAACACTAATTATGTGTACTTAATGTGTTTACCTCCCAATGACAATAATATTTATGTTACTATAATTTGATATAGTTCTCATGTAATTCTTATGAGAATAAAGTTGTCTCTAACCCCGAACACCTTGTTTGTCACAGTACTGTACGTCAACCATTTGTTTTATCGAATGGTCTTCGATAGGTTTTTTACGCATCGAAACGTTCCTTACGTAACCGCTACAGGCGCTGCGAGGGGTTTTCATACAAAACAAGAGAGGTAGGGCACAGCTATTTATGGCTCAAATCTGGAGCAGCCCATCTGGGGAAGTACCTCCACCTTACAGAAAACTGCAGCAAATAACACACTTCATTGTGTGTTGTGTTCCTGCAGTGAGTAAGGTCGCCAGAGCTTCTTCTAAGGATGCGCTGCGCTGGCAGTAAGAGGAATATTCCCTCAAACCGCGGCTCAATGAATCCTCCATAAACCTCTAAGAGGTTTTTCGGGTCGGCAACGCGCGAGTGATACCCCTGGTGTTGCAAGCGTCCATAGGCTATGGTAACCGCTTACCATCAGGCGGGCCATATGCTTGTTTGCCACCTTAGTAGAATAAAAAAAATAAAAAATTACGGCGTCTCCAGCGAGTCTAGTGAGAAAAGCTCATGGTCGAGGCACTGTACTATAAAATTCACACACTAAAGTGCGCTTGTTTGTACCCAGAACACTTCCACTACATCAAGCGCATGATCGGAGCTGACCACGTGGGCATTGGTGCAGACTTCGATGGCGTAAACAGGTAAGGTGTTTCTTATAATATGGTAATAATTATGTATTTACAAAAAAAAATATAACTATTATACAGTACAAGCTCTGCTTAGTTTGGGACTGGATGGTGCTGTGTAAAATGTGCAAAAGTGTTTGAACAAACATTTTATTTTGATTAGACCATATATTATATAGGTACTTTTGAGATTCGTTGAAGCCTAAATATTATTCCTAGTAATCTAAACCACAATCATATCTAAATTCTAGGGTACCCCGAGGTCTGGAAGACGTGTCCCGATACCCTGAACTGTTTGCTGAACTGCTTCGAAGTGGCCAGTGGAACGTGCAAGAGCTGAAGAACGTGGCTGGTCTGAACATGTTGCGAGTTATGCGCCAAGTGGAGAAGGTACATACATCATCTATTAGACAAAAGAGGTTCATTGCTTAACAAAGGCCTACCCCATAGACTTCCACAAGGACGGGTTATAGCCCGCCTGTATCCAACGACTCCCAGCGGCCTTTATTACGTCATCTGCCCATTTACATACATTCAACGCAAGGGTAGGCAGAAACTAGGGACCGCGACTTGCAAACTTATTCTTTTGCCTCTTTCACGTTCGTAGATCTTGTCATATACACATAGTTACACCCACAACAAATAACATTGTGACTGCTATGATAGAGCCTGGGTTTCATTCCCTAGAAGGCAGATATTTGACGTAAACATCTCATAGTGTCCCGTCCTGAGGTCAGTGGGCACTACAGTAGAGTAATTCGTACGCGCTTTAATCAAAAAAGCAGATTGTGTACCCGTATAAGTTTATTTAGTTGGTAATCGAACGTTAATGGTTTTTAAAACAATTAAAAGGAATAACTTAATTAAATCAAATTAAAAATGTTTAATCTCTCGGAAATTTTATGAAAACCTCAATAATGCTTTAAAAGTAATAAATACCTTCCCGAAAAATTACGAGTTTGTGGTTTGTATTCACGTTAAAGTATTCAAATTAAATACTTAACCCAATACCAGAACCTATACGTCTTGAGGTCCTGCGAATTGGTATTGGATTTGTCTATGAAATTCTCAGTAGCAGCTTTAGAGTCTACATTCAATTCTCAAGTCATGCAAAAGTGCTGTTGTGCTTTTTTATGAAATTCTACTATCATCAATAGTTTGTTTCGTGACCGATAATGAATAGAAAGTGTCAAATCAATGTCTGATGTCAATGTTTATGATCACTTATTCATAATATCATTATCACTCATTCATATTTCACACCAAAAATTAAATCTTACGTTCGCTACCGGTTTCCACGACAATTACTACAAATCTAATGCATCAGCATATTCACACATCCTGTACTGTATGAATATGTGAATATTCCGCATACACACGTCCAATTTACAGAGGCGACACGTAGCTACAATAGTTTGCACTTACCGTATTACAACATACAGTTGTCACAATGCTGATTGTACTAAATATAGCGTACGGTACTGATATCTGTACCTATACATATATACCGGTAATATTTGTTTCTTTTTTGTATTAATATTCCACGATAGTCTCGTGGCTATGTTATAACTAGATTAAACTGTGCTTACCGCGGTCAGTCTGGGAACATTCTTAATACATCGAGATTCTTAATGTTCCGTGCCTTGGAGAGCACGTAAAGCCGTCGGTCCTGGATGTCATACGAACATCTATTACAATAGATAAATATAGCGCTAACCATTATGGTATGGTATTATCCTAAAGATAGCGCTAACGATTGTCATTAGCGTATTATAAGCAGGGCCCGAAACCTGTATGACCAATACCGGTATTTTATCAGTTACAACCTATATTATTTTTATAGGTATTTTTAATCGTTACCATAATTGACTGCAACCAATATTAATACCGGTAACCGAAATAAACATTACCCCTATCTTCCACATGCCGTCGGCATAAGTCAAAGAGCGAGTGGGTATACCGCGAAGATTTTTTAATGCCAACGAACTCGAGAACATATTTAGGTAACCAGTATTAAAATGGTGACCTGAATAGATGTAATTTTCTTCTTTGTTGCCTAAAGAGCGGTAACCAATAGCTAATAAGGTAACCAAAATTCCTCGATACCGGTACCGTAATTTTTAAAGGTGTTCGTTCCGTAGTTTTGAGCCTCAAGCTACAAGTTAACTGAGCTTAAATCACAGTTTATTTGCACAGGTCCGGGATGAGATGCGCACCAACGGTGTAGAGCCCGAAGAGCATCCCGACTCGCCGACCGACAACGGAAATTGCACCAGCAACGCTTTCTACTCCGAATACGTGTAGATTGCCTCTAATACGTAACACGCGACTACTGATTTGAACTCTATTTCTATTCGTTAAGGTGTATTTTTGAAGGGACAGATGAGAAGCCCAATGAAACACGATTACGAAGTTTTTGATACAGCATCAAATGTTTTTTTTAATAAAAATATCGAGATTTAATAATATTATAAATGAATCCTTATTAACAAAGTCTATTATTTATTGTTCAGTAGATAACAAGCACTAGTTTTCAGACGACAAAGATTAGTGCTTGTAAAATCTTAAATTGAAATTCCATCGCTTTGAAACTTTGAAACAATATTGCATTTGAATTCATTAATGACGATAATTTAATATACAAAATTGTTCAGAACTGTTCAGATCTATATGAGACAGACAGCCATTTCTCAGAATGTCTTTGTACATTGTCTTTTGTTCAACATCGAGTATAATGTGGAGCATTTAATTAACCCGTAAGAGTCATCTCAGAGACTAAGGATATAAATAATACAAGGTATTCCTATTTATGTAGGAACAAAGACATCGGGATATCAACTAGCATATATTGGTATGGTACACACTACACATACATACACCCAAGCCTTTTTTGCGTTCATAATTTTCTTTTGGAAAATACTCATCAAAAATATGAACGCCAGTAACACCGCAGGAAACGCTAGTATTGCTATACATTAAATAAGAATAATCCTTTATTATCAGACTACTTTGACCCATATACCTTACAGACTAACATAATTATATATTATAATACAAAATGTGTTAGTATAATAAAAACAGCCTATGTTAGTAACATATGAGGTACAAAAATGTATTGGGTCGTCGGGCTCATGTGAGATGACCAATACTAATGTGGTTGTTTCGAAGTTTACCAATCAGGAGGTTATATAAGTCCCTGTGATGCTATTTCTGGTGTAGTGTCTTCCGAGGTACAAAACAAACCTCTCATAAATGAATGGGTATATCGACTTACACTTCATTGTTTTACTTTTGGCAATGTATATTTAAGTATTTTAATTTTTCTGTCATCACTAATAATGTATAGCACCTAAACACAATTTATTCTATTAACTTTAAGTAATATTACTCTGAAATGAATTCAACCGCTAACACAATCGGATTTGCATTATTAACGCTGCCTCAACTTGTGTCGGGATTCTACAGGGGGATTACAATAGCCCTTAATAGTACGGCATTTCAAATTAAGCTTTATATTAACATGTCTGAGCTAGTATTATAACACAATTATGATAAATATTATGATAGTATTCGTTATTGTCGATATGATGATAAAAGCGATATATTACATAGCCGAAAAGCATTTGAATATTACGAGCAATACATGCAAACACATACCGTAATCTACTATTTAGTAACCCAAAACCCAAAGTCGCTGTTTAATGCCATACTTTAGTCGGACAAAGAAAGAAATCGAATTAATCTGGAATACATTTTTTGTATAACATAATATATTCCCGAGGTTCCTCTATGATGTTTCGGTTCACCATTTAGTCATTGAGAGCCTATGTTTAACTTGCAACCAATTAATTACAATTTATTTCGTAATCGTGTTTCGGAAATTCCACACAGTGAGCTATTCAAATAGAGCTGTCCAATAGGATATTTGTACAACTCGATATTTTGAAATACGAACATCAAAACCGAGTATGTTTACCTGTGGCGGACATAAAATGGTATCCCACAGCAAAAATGTTTTAATTCGTCTAGCAAAATACACAAATGCGAAGTGATAATAATTATACGGTTGGGAAAATAGAAATTCTGTATTTAAATTTGCAGTCGCGTCCGATACCGGACCATGAGTTCAATCCGACAGTTTGATTCCAGTTGATGTGTGTTAACATGATAAATGTCTGTGTACCGATAAGCTACTTTCCACATTTGTACGGTTATTTACTTACTGCAAGGTGTACATTTTCTCTATCTGATTTTTGGCCATTCCAAAACCAGTAAACCAGTAAATCTCTAAATATGTAGTACGTACATCTCTAATAAATTAAGTTATTTAGTGTTATGATACAGTGTTTTCAATAATACTGCTATTAAATAAACTCAAATCCTATAACTATCACACCGTAGCTCTCAAACGGACAAAAAAAAATACCATGTGTTTTTCATAAAATCTAGTTTCGAACTTATGTTGTTATTTAACATTAAAACAAATAATGTAAATTAGATTATTTACTTCTAAATTGCTTTGTTCTTTAAAATTTTCACAATCATTTCAACAAAATAACCTTGACGGCTATGAAGAGCTGTTCAGATTTCGGAATTTAAGTTTTTGACGGTAACGTGGAAACCGAACAAGTGTGGAGAGACTATAACTGATGATATTATTGCGTCAATATGTGTCTGTTTAGTTATTAATCAAAATGGTGATTGTCATATTTCAAAAACGTTGAAAGAGACTACATAAATAACAATTTATGTACTAACGAACAAAGCTCATTTGGGCAATCAAATCGGCCTATCATATTTACAAGTTACACTTTGCACTAGCACTGAAACAATCAAAATTAAATGAGTCTATTACAGCCTTAAATAAGCCAAAGTATAGAAATGCGTATTCTAAATCTGTGCATTTTACTACCCGGTTGTTACAAAATATATTTTTAAAATAATCTTACTTTTAGGGATTTCATCGAATTTTACTTATTTAAAGAAATTCGAAAAAATCTGAAAAGTAGCTTTATTTCAAGTATTAATTCATAGGGTTATTTATATATTTACATATAAACAACTATTTATTATTTGAACATTTATCGATGAAGGATCAACTAGCACACAAAACAGCACGGCCTTCTGAGGAAGTACAATTATGTACTTTTTAAGTCTCTTGTACCTTATTTTCAACAACCTGTATAAACGGGATTAAATCAAAATATCAAGTGACAGGTTGACAATCAAATTTAATATTAATAGGTACAATCTAATAAATTACGCGCAGGACCAGATTGTCAAAGAACAGACGCGAGAAATTCAGTCGGAGTTCATAAATTGAAGCAGTTTTGAACTCAGCACGAGATCTCTTTATTATGACAGCCAGAACGCTTCAGACAATTAAGTGAATTAAAAGCGAGTAAGACTTTAGTGTTTGCTACCCAGTCAAGAAATTGAATCTGATATAGTTCTAGCGAAGTTTCAGGTAATGACTGTAATGTTCTTATATTCTTTGACGGATTGACTCGAAAGCCTGTCCAATTGGATTATCTGAATATTATATTACCATCATCGGCAACCCATTTACAGAGCCACGGCTGGGCACGCGTAATCTCGAAATATCTGAGATCTTTCCGTATTTCCTTTCGTATCAATGATGAACTTGGGTCTATGTGACCATGTTAACTGCGGCATTAATGACGTTCCTTCTCACTCCTCAAATGCGCAGGTTTGCGCATACATTGGGACACTAGCAAGTGAGGCACCGCACCACCAATGGCTGGATTTATATTCCCCCATATACTAGTAATGAGCAAAATTAAAAACTGGTTATTTGACAGTATTTTTCAACTGCTTTCCTGCACTGCTGTCCAAGGCAACTATCTGCACCAGGTCTTCAGTTCATCCAATCAGGGTCTACCAACGACCCTTGTTCCCTTTCGCAGTTCAGAAAACAGCAGAAATCAGCCCACATAATATTGTCACTTCAAATATTTTTTACTGTTCATATAGGATGAGTTTTGGTTTCTCAACTCTAGTTGTCCGGGTTGTTGTTGTTACCTCCCGATGTTTGGAAGGCTACTTGAGTATGTAACGATACTCAACATATTCCATTATGTAACTCCTTCAACCAACATTATGTTTTTTATCAAACCGGAGAAGTTCCCAATTTGAGTTGAATTGAACGATTAGGAACGCAATTGAGTACTAAGCCTGTTAATTGTGGTGGAAGATTAATTTAATTAAACCGCCCCTATTTTATGCTCAACGTTGGCTAGGTTTTGGCATTTATAATATATTGGTCATGATTTGGTTTTGTAATTTAGTAGCTGAGTTTGAAATTATACCGGTATTTTGAGTTTATCGGCAATTACTTCTGTTTTACATTTTGAAGTTATTTACCGCTATTACAAGATGAATTTCGTAGTTGGTAATTTTGGGACAAGTTTAGTTAGTTTTGTATCAGAATCACGTCTTAGAATTACGAATGACAAGTAATGACAAGTTGACAAGTACGCCTAAATAAAACTGTAAAAAATTACAACTGATTCATTACAACTTTTTATTCCACAGTGTTTCAATTAACTTGACCTTCACCTTTGTAGAATTTACTGATCCAACTCTGGTAAAGATTTCATTCGTAACTATGACTACGAACAACACGCTACATTCTTTAAAATAAATCTCAATTGTTAATTGGGTCCAAGTATCAAAGTTTAAAGCTGGGGCAGTAAGTTTGGCTCCGGGCGGTGACAAGTTTACTGCTCCACAGCTTCCGCTGCCAAATAACTTTGTCGCGAGTTTTAACAACGATCAATAACAGTGTTGGATACGACAGGTCAAAATCGAATAAGTACTTAGTTCCTTGTTGACTGGTACAAAACTCTGAAAAAAAAACTCCAGTTTTGTAATTATTTTAAATTAGAAATATGCACATGGTTTTTTCAAGAAACTTCAGTTCTGTAATGTGCCGTTGGAGGGTAACACATTCATATACAATAACAAAACAGCAGTGATATTATACCTCACAATGTTACTTATTGTATAGGGTATCTACTTACCAACTTCTTATCCAACGAACAAAATAATAACTACCTATATTATACCTTATACCTATACCTACTGTACGATTGAATATCTTTACACTCGTTTGTACCTAATCTTTCTTACTAAATATCTAAGAGATAAACAAATATATGTACTTAGATGTGTACTACAAGGCTTGGCCAAACCTTATCAAGACCAAAAATTAAGGCAAGTAAGGGTTTATTAAACTCAATTTTGCCTATAGATATATGGCCAAATACTCAAAATAACAACCATAACATGTTTCATACACTACACGGTCCATTTGTATTGTTTGGTAAAGGTACTAGACGTAGATTTGGTTTAAACGCTACTTAATTTAAGTAAAATTTAGTACTATCACAGTAACTTTAACTTACAGTAATAGAGACGGCATAACAGATACCGGTATTTTAAAGAGTAAGCTTGGGCGTTAGTCTTAATACCGGCAAAGGTTTATCAAAAATGGAACTCTTTTGAAATATGACAATTGTTTATATGTTGTAACTGTTTAGATAATCAAATGTATGTTATAAATGTCGTAGTTGCATGGTAGGTTAACATTATGTACTGTGCACTCGTTCCTCTTGACAACAATCTAGATTGCGTTCACATATCACTGACGAATCCTTTTAACTACACTCTTACTGATAATACGACTTCTTCCACTCTCCTCCATTTTGTTTCTCTTTTTCTAAGGTTGCATTATCAGGGGAGTAATTTAGCTAGAGAACTCAAAATTGGAATTAAACGACAACTCTATTGCGAGAGAAGTAAATATAACTGGGTAAATAGATAAAAAATAAACGAAAAAATATTTTTATTTTACTATTGTTATTTAAAGTAAAATTTAAAGTTTCGATCTAGGGACGTAGGTAGTAAATAAAATTTGTAAAAAAATATATTAATTAATTAATTGGTTTGTTTAAAAAAGTCTCGTTTCTTTTTGTTTCGTGTTGATGAAATTCAAGGAATTGATGCTATTTGAAAGGAGGACGTGATGTCATGAGTTCTCATTAAGGATTTGTTCACACTTCACTGCTTGTTAGTAATGTTATATACCTCGTTAATATAATTGATACACTTAAGTTCTTTTGCATGTATTGTATGTGAAAATAACATGATGTCGAATTCTTGCTTTAAGTTTCACTTAAGTCGGACTAGTGTACGCGAGGTTCAAGCGAGTAATGAGCGAGTTTAACTGGCTCAGCTGCTAAGCTGGACGTTCTAGCTCAGATTTCTACCCGGTTCCCTTCGGGGCGTGATGGTACGTTAACAACCGCCGCCATCTTAAACTCGTTCACTATTTTCGCTCTCAAGTTTGCAAGCATCAAATGCGAGCGGATCAGAGCTAAGCTAGAAATGACAAACATTCGAGCCTCGAGCTGCGTACACGACAATTTAAGCCTGTCCGACTGTAAAGCTAAAATCTAATATACAATTTAGCCTAAGGTCTAAAGTTGTGATGGCAATCGTTGTGCCAAAATGACCTAAATCTTTTTATAACTTCTTACACCGTTTGTATAAAAACTGTAACATACAATTTTCTTTTATATTTTTTTATTAAAATGGCTACCAATGCCAATGAGGGTAGAAATGATAAATAATGTAACCGAAAATTTCAGTTAACTTGTCACACTGACAATAATACCATCCACTGTAAAAATGAAATGCTGTGAATTTTCTTAATGTATATTTAAATATAACTTTAATATAAATGACGAGAAAGAACGAACTATTTCTTATAAATTGTGACTGAAAGATTTTTGAATCTATACTCAACTTTAAATTTAGGATTTTCGTCTAAAAACTGGCCGTTATTTTGTGTGTTTTAACGTACAAACATGTAATTTCCAACAAGCGCACTATCGGTGTAAAAATGTTCTGTTATTTGTACTGTTATACACAGGGTTGATATTACTACAGGAAACTAATATTATGACAGCATGACAACGTATCGTTTCCAAAACGCGCGGGTGACCGCAATTTGTCACGAACGGGCATTGTAACCGCTACGTTGTGGCGTGGTGCGGTCATTCACGTCAAAACGAAATATGATTTTCATTCTGCATTTACTTTGGGTATTAGGCAAAAATATGCCTAGCCTTTTATTGTTGCTTGTAACAATGTGACATAAAGCAAGTCACGTTACGGTACAGCTACCAGCTACCTGGCTGAGCTACCTTAACTTCATTTGATACACAAGAATGATGAGCTTGACACCGAATTTCCGATGTGTGCGCTTGTGTCGAGTTGCGTGGCGCATTGCTGCGTCACCAGATCTTATGATAACTGTTAAAAGCAACTTCTTATACATTTCGTCCCCAGAAGCTTATATTGCTTCTTGGGTCTCTCTTCACTGTCTTCCCCGTTTAGCAAGGCGCCAAGCAACTGTATTCTACATATTTATTACACTTGGTAACCAATAAACGTTTGCTGTAATGTATGACTGGTTTTATTTGATTGCCTTAATGAAATTCCTCGCAACGTCTCACAGAGAACCGACAGCCATTATCCATGTTTGTCTAGGCAAGCTTATTCTATGTGATGTGTGGATGAGAGGAACATCGTCTCGGTTGGAGTGGCGACTGACAGCGACTGGATGGAAAGAGATGAACATAAGGGTAGGGATGTTCTCTATAAGAGGCTAACGTTCAATTTTTATTAAAAAAGTTCTTAAAAGCAAAAAGTTACTATTGTGGCTGATTAGTGATAGCTAGAACTACACCCTATTACATGAGACCTAAACAAACAGAAGTTAGTTCTTGCATTTCTGTCTAACCGTTTTGAAAATACAGGCTGCAAGTTATTTTAAAGAAAGAAAAAATCGGCTAGCAAGCAGGTTTCGCACCTGCGTCATCTGGTTGGGTACACCAAACGCTATGACCGCTAAGCCACCGCGAGTCCTGCTCGCCAATCAAAATCTTCCTTTACATTCTTAACTTACGTCTTAGGAGGATTTTTACCTTCATTAAATAACTTGTTATCTTAGCGTGGAAAATGCTTAAAAATAATAAAAAAGATAATACAGGCTGCGTTATGTACTTTAATATATACACTATTATACACATGTAATGAGAACATAACTACATAGGCAACTCGCGCCAGACAGCGTAATCCATTCCAATATGAACGTAAATGTTGGATCGTCCACAACCAATCACACACATTTACCGCCGTGAAATATAATTAAATATTGCAATACCGTCATTTCCATTCGTATTCGTTCGCATTACCGGAGTGTCACCGACCGTCGAATGAATTTTATGGATCGATCATTAAACGTGGAAGTCGAAATAAAGTGGTTTGGATTGAGAAATGAATATAACATTATGTAAATAGCGCGTATGACGAAAAGTCATACGCAAGCAAGTCTAGTTTGCTACACTTGAGGTCCGGGGTTCAATTCCAAGGACGAGCAGTGCTATCGGGTAATTCCATGAAATTAAAAATATGAAGTAGAATATTAATAACAAAATGACAACCTTCGCCTTTACTGCCCTACTTATAGATTACCACTGATAATAGTAGTCAAATGATTGTTCCGGGTCTAAGTGTTTGTGTAAAACACCTTTAAAAACACAAGCTAACAACATACCGTACAAACACCAAATTTCACAGAAAACCTTATTTTGTTGATGTACCTCATGCGTAAGTTTAAGGATAACTTAACACCCTGATACCTGAAAACTCCTCTATTTTTTATAGTCGGTTAAAAAACCTTCCTCCTTCGGCCAGCTGAAAAGAGGACGAAGTATAAATAATTAGGGTCGTGTCTCGAACCCTTGGACATAGTGCCGAGTCATTTGATTACTCACACACACACAAATAAGTGTAAGGTACGAGAATACTGTCTTGGTGTGTGTACGTCACGCCTACGTCACGACAGACATCTTTTTTTGGGGAGGCGCACCGTAATTTAATATTAAGGGTAAGCGCTTAGATAAGATACGAGTGTAATTAACAAACTGCCTCTTAAGTCTAGTGGTTCTGATCGTGACTGCTACTCTATACTCGGGTTCGATTACCAGGTCGAGCAGTGTCATTGGGATTTTCTATGAAATTCTAAGTAGATTTTTTCTAAACTTTCAATTGTAAGTAGAAGTTTATGTGCCAACTTCAAGCCGGACAATAAGTTTGGCGAGAACTGTACATACGCACACATATTTGGGCGAATAACTAAAAACGTAGTCACTTTAGATAATATATATAGTTAACTATTACCAACAAACCTTACTTATAATGTAGATAGGTACGATCGTGAGTACCTGCACTATCATAACTTATCAAGCACCTGCGCCGCGCACCAAAACTTAAGTATTTAAAGTTAACTAGCCCATCGACTTGGAAGCTGAGCCTCGACCTTTGAATTAAGTTTATCCGGCAGTTAGCAGCTATCCAGCGGTGCTGAAACAGGACCTTCAAGCTTCATTGGTCTCGTGTCAGGACCTGCTTAGGTCCTTGCGTCCTATGTACTTTAACCGGAGGATAGCAGGTTTTAATTCTGTTCAGTTCTAATTCTTTCTTAATATAAGAAACGATTCTTTTCAGTTATGAGATCTATTTAAATCGATTTTATGCCTCTGAAACCCCCTATATAATAGACAAGTTTCATTAAAATCGTTAAAGCCGTTTTATTCAATATCCTTTTTTGTTCTTAGCGTGTCGTTTTCTATACAAACATATATTTTGACGACGTCTGTGGTCTAGTGGTTCGAGTACCGGATGAGTTCGTGGGTTCGATTCCCACAGGACACAAATATTTATGTGATGAATATAAGTATTTGTGTTTGTCTGGGTGTTTCTTATGTACGATGTATAATAAGTATGTATTTACAAAAAAAAAGTAAGTATATAAGTATTATATCCATTGTCTAGTACACACAGTAGCTCTGCTTAGTTTGGGACTAGATAGTATGCTGTGTAGACTAGAGTGCTGTGTAAAATATCCAAACATATTTATTCCAAAGATATTTATTTAATAGAACAGGAATTAACCGACCATAGACAACATCAGTATAACACAAAACAGTAAAAAAAACAGTGCAATACAAGCACAACTTTCAATTAAGGTGATGTTCTCAATTTCACGAGTATATAAAGGTAGTTGTTCAGACGCCGTGGTCTAACTTTTCCATTCGTATCGTGTGCGCCATGACGTCAAAAGCCGTTTAAGTTGGAACATGTCTGCAAGTTGTTCTCAGTTAAATGGACATGTTTAGCAGCCGTGGCCGTGGCACGCTTGTTGATTTGTAACTTGTACTCGTAACTTTGAGAGATCAACAGTGAATCAAACAGAAACTACTTATCATTGATTTTATCACACCTTTTTCCTACTATTATTGCACACTTCTTTCTCGATTTAAAACGGTTGATTGATTGACTTTATTCAACACAAACTTGGTCTTTGACAGTCATTCACAGGCATTCAGAGATGGAACGCAGTATTATGGGCGTAAAACTTATAGATCGCATGTTGCGTTCAAAAACTCAAATCTTTAATGTCACGCGAAAAGCCAGATAACTCAAATGGGATTAGGCGAGCATGTCACATGCCAGACAAACTGTGGGCAAAAGTTGCTACAAATTGAAGTGACAGCGTGGTCGACCCGGGCGAAGGTGACGCAACGAACTTGACTCTCATGAGAGAGATTGAATATTTAAAGCAACAAACAAAGCCACTTGGGAGCAGTGGGACAAAATGGGACAAAAATCCTAGTAACCGATGACAAAACAAAACTATTTTAAAATCGATGACAAAACCTATTGCAATAACAATTAAATACGTTTACAATAAATAAATAGATAAAGATAACATAGATAAAAATACAATAGATCATGCAATAAAGATAATAATAACCATAGATGCAATAAAGTATCTTAAAATGTAACCCTTCTTCCACTTTTAGCTATAATTTTTATCGAGTCGACAATAATCCATAAATATTTAATAAACATTTAATCAAAATACCTTTGTATGGAGCTCCGCCGGAATCAGCGACGTCTGTCTGTTCAGTAATTCGTGAGAAACGTTTGTTTTACAGTGAATTTAAGTATGTGGAGAGACGAGGTGTGTTGTCCCTTGCATCAAAGGGAGGATGATCCTCCAACCAGGCAGGTTATGCATGGTGGGCCACTGTCCGACGGTTGATGTCGGGTGGTGGTATATGTGCAAGTTGCTTGGTAAACTTCACTTGCGCGATTCAGGATTTGACGCTTGTTACAAGTTCTTATGTAGCTTTATAGATGTCGCTACAAGTACCTACACACTCAAAATAGTTTGATTAGATATTAAAAGTCTTGTAGAATTTATAATATTTCCTGAAAGTCTAGTTCAACTGACATAAAGTAAAATAAATAATGTTACGTGCAGGCAGAAATTCCAAACATTTCCAAGAATATAAATTTTTGCGAAAAATGTTTCAATTTCATACCGAAAAATATTCTTGAAGCATTTTTCATTATGTTCAGCTTTTAAAATAACTTGGTATCGGTAAAGCAGTTTTTATGTACACTGATGTTGTAAAGAGAAAAGTTTTGTATGATTTTTTTATAATTAAATAAAACTGCTGGGGTTATTTCAGGAACAAAACTGGTTTGTATCATAGAAGCAATGCAGTGATGTATTGCAGTCACAGAACCAATACAATAGTTTTTGCAGTAGAAGAGCGCCATCTAGTTTAAAATAAAAACAGTGTTCATTATTGTTTAAGATATTTAGAATTATATTTGTAACTCAACAAGACCATATATTTAGTTTTATAATTCCGTACAACGTCGAATTAATTTTAGTTCACAAATGTTAACTAGATGGCGCTGTCAGGTTTTCGTCTATTCCTGAATGGCGATGTTAAGATTCTCCGGAGTTTAACTAGGCTCGTGAGGTTGTACAATTTTTAAGAACAAAAATACATAGTAGTAAGTACCGTATTCTATGGTTTTAATACTACCGTCAACCCCGCTAACGGTCACGAGTGCCTGCAGTAATTGTTAGTTGTGCGTATGTGATGAACGAGTGTTCAATTACGTCACCATAAGAATATGAACAACGTTAGATTATAATCTATCTAGCGGCAATGTAAACGGCCGATAAATTGTGAACGGGCACCATACTTACAGAAATTGATCATCTTTGTATCGGTTACATTAGTTTCAGGCTTTCAGCTAGAACCGAAAGATAATGCGTGAAATTGTAAGCAGTTCACAATATTCCGACAGTTTACGATCCCGCTAGGTAGATTATAATCTATCGGTATTTAAAATTTTACGGTGACATACATTACGAATCAATCAAGGTTCCACGCCCACTAGCCGTTTATTCTTTTTATCAATCAAAACATAAAAGGGAAATTTAATAATAATAATAAATTAATAATAAATAGTTTATTTAGAAAAAGTTCACATACATTTTACAATAATTCTCTTACACTAAACAGAGCACAGTTTCATGTATATGCCTGAACTAGGTTGGACCTGTGTTTCAAGCTAGCAAGTACAAAAATCTAAAGGAATTAACAACTACATAATATAAACTTATATATTATTAAAGTACTTAAAGTAATTAATGTTTATACTTTGCAACAAAGCTAGGAATTTTATTTGCAAACTACGAGTAAATCTTCTGTATGTTCATAAGAAATGCTTTGTAGGTACTGATTTATTCGCTTCTTGCAGCAAAAATAATTTAACTTATAAATACTTAGTTCTCTATTTAATCTGTTGTACAGAAATGGTCCTAAAAACGTAAAAAATCTAATTATAAATACATATAATTAGAATTAACGGACAAACAAAAAAAAGAACTACCCAGGTTTAAAGTACCTCAACGGATAATGCGCGATGCCAGTGGCGTGGGATCCAATTACATAAAATAAAAACATACATTGAGTTGAGAATATTCAATTATTCCAAATTGAATGAATAAGTGGTCGGTTACGGCTCAACTCTGTTTTATCCCGGTGTTATGTGATTTTCATTGCATGCATATTTATGAGCGCTTTGATTATTTCTGATTTAGGTGTGGCAGGGATCTAAGCTTGTAGACAAATAAGAAGTTAATTTGCGAATTACTTTTGTGTGATAAAAGCGTTTTTTGTTCGGAGTATCTTACGAGAGATAGGGCACAGCTATTTATGGAAGGCCTCCACCTTACGGAAAACTGCAGCCAAATAACACACTTTATTGTGTGTTGTGTTCCTGCAGTGAGTAAGGTCGCCAGAGCTCCTTCTAAGGATACGCTGCGCTGGCAGCAAGAGGAATATGCACTTAAACTGTCGGCGCAGTGAATCCTCCATAAACCTCTAAGAGGTTTTTAGGGTCGGCAATGCGTAAGTAATGATACCCCTGGTCTTGCAAGCGTCCATAGGCTACGGTAACCGCTTGTCATCAGTCGGGCCGTATACTTATTTGCCACCTTAGTGGTTAAACCACCTTAAAAAAAAATCTTATCTCGGGCTCTTAGTGTCATCTCAGAAATTACTGTACGGATTTTCATACATCATCACCGTATTCGTCCACTGCTGGACGTAGGCCTCTTTGAATTTATTTATTTATTCTTAATAAGGCACTTCAACGATTTATTTTTTAAGGGTGAATTTGTCACTTCAGCACTGGCATACATTTTACTACACTAACACTGTGCACCTGTATCAAGAAGTAAGAAAACGGAACACCGGTAATATTTACTTTTTAAGGGTATATAGGGTAAAAATTATGAACGCCATAGAGTCCGATCTTCAGCTCTTTTCATCCAGTCCCTGCCAGCTGTCTTTGTTGTAAGTCGAAAACTGCACCTGGCGGGCAGGCGTCCGTCCCACACAGCGCTTGCTTAGACGGGGTCCCACTTGTTCATTGGTTGTTGGTTCTCCGAGAGACGTCTAACCTTTGAGCTGTGTCGGTTACTTTGATAACGTCGATGTAATTTCTTTCCCTCAGATACACTCCATGCATAGCTCACTCCATAGTTCGCTGTGCAACTTAAAACTTGTTTTTAACTTTAAAAAATGAATTCAGTATAAAACGTTGAAATAGCCTTTTCCTGTGGTTCCTTTTCCAAAACGTGTGTTATGGTTTATTAGTAAGTTCTTTAAGCTAAAATTCCATGATCTTTTCTTTATGTATGAGAACCTCAAATTAGCGCTAGTATGTACATAAATACTGTGAGTACCTACTAGTTAAATAGTTAACACCATAGCCATTTGGGATTACCACACAATATTGAACCTTGTTACAAACAGCTAACTTCGTTAAAACTAGTGCGTATCCGAAATTTAGTTTTTAGCTTACGAATATAATGTTTAATAAATACTGGAACCTAAAAGTGTTGGTGTTGCTATTGTTTTACAAAGCATACACTAGCAGTATAGGGTTACTCGATGAGAAAATAATAAAAGCTGGATAGAATTGTTTATTTAGGTCACGGATAATGAGACCACATTTTTCTTTTGTGTAAGATAAGCTTTAAAGCTCGAGGCTAAACTTAATTATTACTGTTACTGCTTTACAATGTTATGTCAATATTCACCCAACATTAAACCCTATCGAACCATGGAGTTTCTTGCCGGTTCTTCTCCATAGGTAATGAATAATTTGGAAACGTGCACCTAGACTCGACATTTCATAATTGCCTGCGTTTTTACCAAAATAAAACTATTATGATTTATGTCGTTGTAATATTGATTTACTTATTAAACCAAGGATTTGATTCGTAAAGCAATTGGGTAACATAATCTAGCATTCCATCACACCTATCCCCACCGAACTGTTAGACAGTAGTGACTTACTTCTTTCTTTCTAAACTAATGAATACCCACAGTTCACAGGTACGTTTAGGTCTCATGTAATAGGGGGCGAGGCCATTGCCATCAACCGGGCACAAATCCACACTCCTACTGATAAGTTCACAGAAAAACCCAACAACAATACTCGACCCGTAAATCGAACCAAGGACCTCTAGCGTAGCAGTCGCGATTATGACACCAATGAAGCTGTAAAAGATAAAAAATGATGCTGATACAGTTTCCTAGGATTTAACCCTTTAGGTCCCCAAGTCGGTTTAGTCGATGTGTTATTATATCGTCCGCTGTAACACTGGTATGGTGTTCCTGGTCACATGGCCATGCCGTAAAGGACGACTCATGGCAAGTGCGGTATTTAGTCGGTATGGTTCCGAAATACCGACTATCCCCTTGAGGATTTGAACGAATTTGTGCTATATATATGTTTAATAATATTTTGATTTGAACTCTACAGGGAAATAAACAGGGATTTTGCGATTAATGAACAAACTAGTACTAGAACAAATAGACTTTTAATTACGAGCTAATCTGTGGAAAGCATCACGTTGGAAATCCAATCTATGTCAGTATCAACTGGCGCATATGATTTTGCTAAGCAGGCTCCTATAAAGACTCCTATAATTTTGTTGTCCTGAATTAGAGGTCCTCCAGAGTCACCAATCGTACCCTTTTGGAACTTATTGGAACACTTCGGGCTAACACAAATCATATTTTTATGAAAAAGACTCTTTAACTGTTGACTACACTTAGTGATAGTACCTTCACCAACTTGTAGTGGTCTCATGTGGTCATTTCCTGGTTTGAACGTGGCGCCACCACCCACGTACGTCACCGGCAGTCCTATCATCGTCGAGTGGTCGACGGCTGATAATCTTCCATAACTTTTGACGTTAATCCTTTGCGTACGCAACAAACCTATATCATTGCCAAATGCCACAAAAAGGTCTTTTTTCATCTGCACCATTTCACGATAAAATGGATGTATATATATATTCTGTACTTTAGAATACAATTTTGTCTGTAAGGGAGAAACTGTAAAGTTGCCGTACCAAACATATATTGTTAGACGTCGAATTACTACTTTAACAACGCAATGTGCGGCAGTCAGAGTCCACTCCTCCGTTATCACAGATGCGGTACACAATCTGGATGACGTGTCGTTGTTAATTCTCATCAATGTTACAACATATGGATATTCTCCCTCTGTAATGTGACGACCGTAGTCCACTCTAAGATGCGACTTCAATGGAGATCTTCTGACTGCGGCGCCGCTTGAAATTAACATGAAGCAACTAATGACTATAATACGGAACATAATTACAATCCAAACTTTAAATGACCAAAAGAAGGGCGAGTTTAATGTTATTTGAACACGTTTACGGTGATATTTTATGTGTTCTGAAATCGTTTTCAAATCGAAACGTGAAACGATTTTCGATTTACCAAACAATAAACTATTTTGTTACAGTCAGTCCATATGAAAACAATTACTTTTGAAATCGTACTTGCGCTTTACAAAAAGATACTTGATTTACACAGTATTGAAACGCAGATGAATTCGCTGGTTCCTTCAGTCTTTTGGATGTTCATGAATTGAGTGAATTCTATATTGTTACCTATATAATTTTGCTACATAATAAATAAAAATCCTAAAAACATTTTACATAGCACTAAGCCGAGCTTGTACTATGAGTACTAAGCAATGGATATAATACTTAAATACTTTTTTGTAAAAAACAAACACCTAAGTTCATCACATGAATGTTTGTGTACTGTGGAAATCGAACCCACGGCCTCGTGATCAGCAGTCCGATACTAGAACCATTAAACCACAGAAGTCGTCAAACTACATTATCTATTACTTACATTAGTTAGCAAACGTAGAACTGAATAACACACTATGTTCGTGAAACATTATAACATAGGCTGCATCAGTATTGGGGGGTTAGTAAATACAAAAGTACTATTCTCTTTCTTTCTATACCACTAACGCTCCGAACATAAGTATATAAGTAGTGTTGTATTGCGAATTAAGTTTGTGTTCTCGCCAAACTTATTGTCCGGGTTGAAGTTGGCACGAGCTAATTTTAACCCATCCGTAAAAATAGGAGAGAGAAAAATATTTGAATAAAATGGTTTAAAATGACAGTCTACGACTTGAGCTTTCGTTTTTGTATAATATAATCCAATGTTTTTCTTTCTCCAAATTTTACGGCCGGGTTAAAGTTAGCTCGTGGCAACTTTAACCCGGACAATAAGTTTGGCGAGAACTGTACTTATGTAAGCCTACAAAAAATTAACTTGATTTACCTGACTGTCACAGTGTTGGCAACACGCAAGTGATACTCCTGCGGGCCTAGGGGGATAGACAAGCTGCAATTTGTCATTCTAATCGACAAACGAATAGAAAGAAAATGTCGAAAGCTTGTGTCATTTCCATAGGTACATTTTGTTTCTATTTGTTTGTAGATTCGACTGGTTGCAAGCGTGCAAAAGCTTACGGTAACCGCACTTACCATGATTACCGTTTGCTTGTTTGCCACCTTAGTTTAGTTTGCCACCTCAAGGTGATTTTATATTAAACTAGCCTCTGCCTGCGAATTCCCGTAGAAGTTGAAATTCTTTCCCGTTTCTGAAACATTTTTCAGCTCATATTAAGGTCTAGCGTGGTGATATATAATAAGATAGTTACATTTTACATTTCTATTAGAATAATATCAATTCATACTAATTATTAATTCATACGTAAATTATAATAACAATTACAATAACTATTTACATTACACAAACTTACTTTCGTTCATTGATTGTATGCATGTACCTATGCATGAGAGGGGCAAGGGAGTGCTCGCATACCATTGCGCCGGCACAGCGGACGATGACACGGAGTCGCCTCTAGGCTGAAGTGAGAATCATCCGTATCAGTTTCCACAAATAATACCGCTTTACGGACACTTTAACTTCGTCTGCTCGCGTTCCTCTGAGCTCTACTGGTAAAGTCTGTCGGAAATCGCCTGCTGACAATACAGTAACCCCCTTTAAGAGCCATAGTACGCACATCCCAAACAATTAATTAATTTCAGGGTATGTTGCAGAGTGGGGTTTCGGTTTGTGTCAAATCGAGAGGAAGTTTAAATGCGGCTTTCCCTTTTTCCAGCAGCGTGGCAGCAATTCCGAATGATGCGACCGCTAAGGTGACTTCTCACTTTAGCCAACAGTAAATTTAATAGAAGTCTTGCCTGTTCCACCAGGAGCACCTGTTCCTGTTTCGGACTGGTAAATGCTATTAAAATTTAAATGACTTCATGAATGACACAACTGTAGCACAGAATAACACACTATTATTACATTAAACACTATAGATACTTACATTGAAGGGTTAGTAAATAAAAGAGTTTACCCCAGATAATAAGAAGTATTCCGCGTAGTATTCTAACGCGGGATGAAGGTTGTGTGCCCAATTTGGAAATTTGCCAAAGGGAATACAAAACAAATGAAGAGTGGTAGAAATTGGTCCCAGTTCATGTTATAAGAACATAGGGAGAATTAATACTCGATACTAATGTATGGGCGTCGCCATATTAATTTATTTATATGATTTCATTAACTGCCTTTTTTGCAGGTAGGCAGGCAGGTTTTTTAGTGAAATTCCCAGTAGCAGCTCGAAGTCTTTTGTCCGGTCGATGGCAAAAGGCTCGCCTCCTATTACATGGGACCTAAACATATGGCGAGCTGTGGGTGTACATTAGTACACGTGTGCCTAACCAACTAATCCAGGCATGATGTTATGTAATTGTCTAATTCTTTTCAGTTGTACCACACGCAAAGTATCAGAGCCTGAGGGGACAACCCAAAATGCTTTCCATCGCCTTCGTTACGCGGTCGTCAATACATCAGACTCAGGGAATGCACAAACAAGATTCCACTGTCTTTACGAGTCGTTGGATGCAGGCAGAATGTGACCCTGTGGAAGTCTATGGGGGGGCCAGCCCAGCAGTGGACTTCTTTTGGCTAATGTGATTATGATAATCTTACGAGTAAGAGTACCGACTTACTGATCTAACAAAAGTACTAACTCTACAATGCTGGATTTTAGAACATAGGTTTATTTTATAACATGTTCATTTATATATGGACGACGACGACGTCTGTGGTCTAGTGGTTCGAGTACCGGACTGCTGATCACGAAGTCGTGGATTCGATTCCCACAGGACACAAACATTTATTGTGATGAACTTAAATGTTTGTGTTTGTCTGGGTGTTTCCTATGTATTATAAGTATGTATTTACAAAAAAAAAGTATATAAGTATTATATCCATTGTCTTATTTATATACCCATAGTACAAGCTCTGCTTAGTTTGGGACTAGATGGTGCTGTGTAAAAAAATGCCCAAGGAAAATATTATCCTTGGGCATTTTTTTACACAGCACCATTATTATTTATTTATTATTATTTATATATATATAGATTTTGGAACCGAGCATCTATAATCATTTCATTATCATCATCATCATATCAGCCTACAGAGGTCCACTCCTGAACAAAGACCTCCCACCATAGACTTCCACAAGGTCCGGTTATATGCCACCTGCATCCAACGACAATACGACAAACAATCATTTAACGTTTCATAAATGCTTGTAAAAGCTTATTTGTAATGAAGTCATTTGAACTAGTCTGACATTTAACTTATCCTATTACCTGACATTGCATTAATAATGTTTATTGATTATTTTACTATGTTTTTTTTTATTTGAGAAATTTTACTGTCATTTTTTTTTTATTGAGAAACGAACATTATTAACTATAAAGTATGAGTATTCTGCAGGCCTTGACTGGTCAGCTCTTACTGCTATGGCTATTTTCTTTCCTATTTTATTAATCCTTACACATCAAACTGCAATAGACTCATATTATTCACAACAAAAAAAATGTTACTGTCTCACTATCTTTTGTTAAAAGAGTGACTATGGAGTTTCTTGCCGGCTCTTCTCCATAAGTCCTACTTTTTTGGAACCGAGCTCTTACTGCTATGGCTATTTTCTTTCCTATTTTATTAATCCTTACACATCAAACTGCAATAGACTCATATTATTCACAACAAAAAAATGTTACTGTCTCACTATCTTTTTTTAAAAGAGTGACTATGGAGTTTCTTGCCGGCTCTTCTCCATAAGTCCTACTTTTTTGGAACCGAGCAACTAGTTTGATTGTTCAAAAGTGCCTTTTTATAATTATGGTCTATTTGAAATAAAATATTTTGAATTTGAATTTTGAATTTGAACTAAGCATCCGCTAAAACTGAAAACGTGATTGGAAAAAACGAGGTCAAAGCGTGCTACATATTTGATTGCTAAGGTCATCATAGTACAATAATCATCACGCCCAAATCACTATTAGTAGGTAGGCACTGATATACACCGTTGATTCACCAGAATGTTGTAAGTCCCACTAAAGGGGGCGAGCGGATCCAAACACTAAACTGCTTCTTCACCATCAGCTTGTATTCGGTTACTGCTGGACGTAAGCCTTTCCTAGTGAACGCCACAGAGCCCGATCTTCAGCTTTCCTCATCCAGTCGCTGCCAACTACCTTCTGCATGTCGTCACTGCACCTGCCCGGCGGGCGTCCTACACTACGCTTGCTTAGACGTGGTCTCCACTCGAGAACGCGTTTGCTCCAACGCTTGTCGGTTCTCCGAGAGATGTGACCGGCCCATTGTCACTTCAGCTTGCTAATCCTTTGAACAGTGTCTGTAGGCGACACGTAGCGTAATAATTGTATTTTACGCTGATATAATATTGTGCTGTGTCTCCAAATAAATAGTTATTCAAATTACAAAGTGTTTCTAAGATCACCTCCGCGAGTGGCGTCAGTTACGGTGTCGGTAACTTTGGTTCTCTGACGGATAACATCGTTACAGATTTCATCACTCCAGGGGGGCTAGACAAGTTCCATTTTGACATTCGAATCGACGAACAAAATGTATGGAAATGACACAACCTTTCGACAAATCGGGCTGTCACTAATGTCATCTACATACATTTTGTTTGTCGATTCGGATGTCAAAATGCAACTTGTCTGGCCCCCCAGTTTATCTAAGATCATTATAAATGAATACCTAACCATTAGTTATTTATAACAATGTTAGTTAATCTGGTAAGTACCTAGACACTTAAGCTTTAATTACAGCGCCGTATTAATCCAATTAATGAACGTTAACGAGGTAGTTACAGAGCTTAGTTAGGAGTTAACTAGTTTATTCTAGTAATGTAACGTTAATAATATACACATACTATTTGTTGCATTGTTCCCTAATTATGGTCGGATGCGGGCTATATGATTGCACAATGACGACTATACGATGCGTTAGTGCCATCGGTTGGACTGACATATCACGACTGTATTCCCCGGAAGGTTTGGCAGAGGTGTGCTAATGTGCACCCACAGTTCGCCGATATGTTTAGGCCCCATGAAATAGGGGGCGAGCATAGAGCTCATCTTCACCCACACAGCTTTAGTGGCAATAGAGACAATAGTTCCGTAGCTTAGCTTTACCCTCGCTCGTGTAACGCCAGCCTTATCCCGGAGAACACCTCTTAAATAATTTACATCGCGACCTACATAGCAGGCCGGGCGAAGCCGTAGCCACATGTAATGCAAGTCATGGCGCTAAACAAGGAATGTTCCCCACATTACACTGACTTATGCTATTTTCATGCGATAAAATTATAACGATGACGACACAGTTTAGGCATCCATTGTCTGTCTCTAGCAAAGTTTTTATTAAAATTTTAATGTTGGATTATATCCAATTTGTGGGCGCGTTCACAAAACACGCTAAATCATTTATGAAATAAGGTATTCATCATGATTTTCCTGTTGGGTCAGTTTCTGTTATAACCAAAGGCAGCTGATTATTTGCATTATACACGAAACGAAGTGATTTCCACCGCGAAGGTGAGAGGACCATTAATTATTATTCATGAATTACCTACTCATAAAGATATTCTTATATACATCATTACAATTTTGCTTTTTAAAATCGAAATAAAGGTTCTACTATTTAAATAAAAAAGCAGTTACGAATCAGTTTAAACAAAATCGATTGCAAAACGTGATCTGCCACTAACGATGTTCAAAGTTCTACAAATCCGCAACGACGCAAATGAATGTTTTATTCTTCAAACTCATTTCACTCTGAACGGATTTCAATTTGAATGCAATGCCAAAAGACAGTCGGTATTGGTAGTTAAGTCAATTAAAGAACGCGACGTTTAGCAAAAAGGTGTGCAGTAACCCCTTATCGATATGGACATGAGATGCGTAGATATGAAAAGCATCACATCCTCCTAGCCTTTTTCATGTCGGGGTCGGCTTCCAGTCTAACCAGATTCGGCTGAATATCAGGTTCAGAATTTTACACAAAGCGACTACCATCAGACCTCCGCAACCCAATTTCTGGGCAATACCGATATTCGAAGGATAGACTAGTTGTCAGGCTTTTTGACTACCACTAACGATTGTCATAGGTGTTCTTATGACAACTGGGACCGATGGCTTTATGTGCTCTCCGAGGCACGGAGGGGTGTCATCCATGTGTTAAGATGATCACCCATCTACAGACTGACCTCGGCAAGCGTTGTTTAACCTATCAGATCGGTTGCTCAGCGTTGTTATAACTTAGGCACAAGCCTCTGAAGATAGATAAATAAAATATATAGAGCATAATATTACTAGAAAGACTGAGTATGAATGTGGATTTAAAGGACGAGTTTAAACAAAAGATGGATAGCGTCAAAAGACCCATTATCTTATTAGTCATAAAGAAATTAAATTATTAGTTCAGCTAATAGAGATGTATGGAAGAAAAAAAGACAGAGATTATAGAGAACACTAAGTAGTTTTTCTATTGTGTCTTATTTTGTTACATAATGGGTAGGGCATGTGAAGTGAGGACGGTGGCTGGCAGTGAATCCTCAATAAGTTCTTCCACTTCATTTATAATGACGTCTGTGATCTAGAGGTTCGAGTACCAGACTGCTGATCAAAAATTTCGATCACGAGGGCTCGATTCCCACAGGACACAAACATTCATTATGATGAACATAAGTGTGTGTTTGTCTGGGTGTTTCTTGTATTATAAGTATATATTTACAAAAAAACCATATAAGTATTATAATTATCCATTGTCCAGTACCCAGAGTACAAGCTCTGCTTAGTTTGGGACTAGATGATGCTGTGTAAAAATGTCCCAGGATATTTATTCATTTATCAATATAAGTAGTTCAAAAAGAGTTATGAAACAGCCAGCTAATGCGGGCACATAAAACTAAGGTCAATCTTTTACGCTTGGTCACAACGCTACGACATATCACTTTTATATACTCATGCATTTTACTACCTCGCCCAACTATACGCTAGAAATCTTTGGATCCTCGGTTTTTGAATCGAGCAAATTTGTTAGCTTTATATATATATATATATATATATATCTTATGTTCAAGCTATCCTACTCCTTAATAAACGCAAGGCAAATTCATACATAACACACACACAGAGGAACGCGTACGTGCACAGGCACACGCACACACACCATTCTTAGTTCTTATACGCTTAGTTAGTATATAAGTTTATTATTAATAATAATAATAAACTTATATACTGTCCCACAGTGGGGCACGGGTCTCCTCTCAGTATGAGAGGGATTAGCCAATAGTCCACCACGCTAGCCTAATGCGGGTGGGCAGACTTCACAAGCCTTCGAGAAAATTTCTCATGCATGCAGGTTTCCTCACGATGTTTTCCTTCACCGTTAAAGCGAGTGATCATTACGCACATGATTTAGTCAAGTCAGAGGTGCGTATATATTTTTATTTATTTGAATTCGAACTCGAGACCTTTGACTTGGCAGTCTAGTGGTCATACCGCTAGGCTATCACTGCTTCATAAATGCTCCGCAGATAATAGCGAACAAAAAATATTTAATTGTACTGTAACGCTATTAGTCAACTATATGTAAACACAGATATTTTATGGATTCATCCTCCTAGCCTTTTTCCCAACCATCGGGGTCGGCTTCCAGTCTTACCAGATACGGCTGAATATCAGTATTTTACACGAAGCGACTGCCTATATGTATAGATATTATATGGATTAATAAAACTATTATTATTATATTTCTGTGAAATTATTAGCCACATCTCAGAGTATGGATTTGCGCCCAGTTGATGGCAATAGACTCGCTCCCTATAAAAAAAATCGTTTATTGACACATAAATAATACAACACTGATATTAAACCTTCTTTGCGTATTAATTACAATATGTAGGCACTTTTACTGATTCCCAAACTAGGCCAAATGGGTAGAAAGTATATCATACCGGCGAACCGTGTGTGTACAGCAGTACACTTCTGCCTAACCCTTTGAGGAGAACAGGCGTGTTATACAAGGTGAAAGGGGCATCGACGCACATCCGAATACCATGAGTTCAGTACATGCTTCTGGAACCCTACGTTGAAATTTTCCGTAACTTTTTCATCAATTTTTCAATTTATTCTGCAGTTTTTTTAAGCTATTGCATAGCTTTTATCGCGGGCCTTGAGCGTGGGGACCGAATCCAGAAATTCCGTAACGAAAAAAACCTAACACCCCCCACTCCGACCGGTACAGCGGTGTGTGTGTGTGTGTGTGTGTGTGTGTGTGTGTGTGTGTGTGTGTGTGTGTGTGTGTTTTTGACCTTGAGTGAAACCTTGTCACGACGTTTGTGCGTCGATGTCCCTTCCACGTTGTATTTTACCAAATGTACACTGTGAATATCTCGTTATTTCGCAAACCAAGTCCTGGAAACTTTCCAATGTTTTTGTTGTTTTTCTATTGTATTTCTTAAAATCAACATTAAGTTTGACGACTGTAGCAACAACGTGCTTATATTTCGCCATACTTTTTAAAATTCATTTTGCAGGCTTCTTTCAGATTGGCTGGTAATTAGGAAATTTGTTAAAACTTAGGCGAGTTGTTTAGGCTTCGTATGACGCAGGGACTGTTTAATTTCGCAACAAGGTAGGTACAACATTTCTATTGGTATTTAAACTCTACTTTCACAATCAGGCAATTTTCTTATTAGGCTTCCAATTTGTATACTCTGTGACGTACTTCGCTTATTAGGGGAGACTGAAATATCTAAGCTAATAAAATCTGTCCAAGGAAATAGAATTCATGCATTGTAAAAAAATACTTTTTCACGCTTGCTGTAGAGGTCGCTACTACCGTTACGAATGTCGCTGGTTCGACTACCTACGACTTATTGCCATTACATCATAAAGATAAATTTTAGCGAAGATAGGTACACAGGACGTGATAGCTCGATACCACAGGCATGAGTGGTCACAGTAGCTTAGTAGCGAAAGATGTACATAACCGGAAGGACGCAGGTTCGAACCTCTCCTAAGAGGAATATTTATTGACTAAAACTACATGCACCACTGCCAAATAGAGACCTCCACAGATCCTCAAGTGAAGACCACGCACCGGAAAGCTCAGTGTGGTGTGGAGTGGCCTGCCAACAAGATGGAAAGAAAACCGGTCGTTGGATGCCTATGGAGCCCATGCAATAATCGGTCCTTGTTGATGTCAAAAAAAGTCATATATGTTTTTTTTTATTTCGGATCTCCAACAAAGAATATACAATGCATGTTACAAAAGATGATGATGTTACATGTTCTGATGTTTGGTATTTTGTCTTGTTGTGTCTGTCAGAATAAACGTTCTTCTTTCTTTCTAAGTGTTACAAAAATGAATGTATCGTATGTAGCAATTATTGAAGAAAATATAACTTAGCCATTAGATGGCAATTCTTACTTTCAGAGCCGCTTGCCATAGGCAACCAGTCATTCAGACGCTCTCTCTATGGAGGTGACCTATGTTCGGCTAATAATGAATGCAAATTAAAAGGAATATGTATTTATTTTTAATTACAAAAACAATGCTCTACCTGGCCTTTGAGACCTAACAACATACTCATAACTAAATTTATGACATGGTATAAAGTTATCATAAATTTGCCCGGCTCATGATTGCCGTCTCATATGTTATAATCGAGTTATAAAGCTTTTAACGCTGACCTCGTTTTCGACTTGAAGAATTAGGGACACAGAGGTAACTATAGAGTGTCTCTTAAACATAGCTACAATTTTTTTGTAATTATAAATTATATTTACATAATAAATAATAATGGACATTTTACACAGCACCATCTGGTCCCAAACTAAGCATAGCTTGTACTAGATATAGGTACTAGATAATGAATATAATACTTATATACTTTTTTTGTGAATACATACATATAAGAATCACCTAGATAAATACAAATAAATACAAATTCATCACATACATTTTGTGTCTTGTGGAAATCAAACCTACGACCTCGTGATCAGCAATGTATTACTAGGTTTTTCTATAAACTTCTAAGAAGCAGCTCGGAGTGTGGATTTGAGCCTAGTTATTGGCAATAGGCTCGTTAAGTGAACTAACTACCTACTCAAAAGAAATTTACGACTAGTTACAGTTAATGAAAGAAACAATTTAAGAGAGGTAGTGCACAGTCATTTATGTCTCAAATTTCGAGCAACTCATCTGGGGAAGTACCTCCACCTTACAGATAACTGCAGCCAAATAACACTTTATTGTGTGTTGTGTTCCTGCAGTCAGTAAGGTTGCCAGAGCTCCTTCTAAGGATGCGCTGCGCGGGCAGCAAGAGGAATATTCCCTCAAACTGTCGGCGGAGTGAATCCTCCATAAACCTCTAAGAGGTTTTTAGGGTCGGCAACGCGCGAGTGATACCCCTGGCAAGCGTCCTTAGACTATGGTAACCGCTTACCATCAGACGGGCCGTATGCTTGTTTGCCACCTTAGTGGTATAATTTTTCTTTTAAATGAGAAAGCATAACATTTTGTAAAATATAAACATTAGCGAGCTAAGCTAGAACAAAGCATTCTTTCAAACGTAATACATACAGTTTATGTCTGGAGAAACACGAACGAACGAACGAACGAATTACAAGTAGTTAAAAGTAGGAAAAAAACTGAGCAGCGTAATTTATGGAACATAAACAGGGAATACGGACGTGATGGTATGTAGTATGTAAGTATGTTATGTTAATTATGCTATTACTGTCAAGTATTGCAAAATGATTTCAAATTATTACGATAGCTAAATAAATGTATAAAGGAAATATATCTATAAATAAATCATCAATCATCATACTATCAGGAATCATTATAAAATATTTTTTTTTCACTTTCAATTGTATGATATCACGTATATTGCCAGTGTGAAAACAATAATAGCTGCCAAGTCACTTAGGCATTGTTGCACGTTGCACGCCAGTGTTCTTACATAAAATCAGGTTCCGAGACTCTTCATAGTGAAGAGTCTCAGGCTCTTGTTTCAGGCTCGAAAATTATAAATTAAATTATGATAATTCTAAATTAAATACCACTACACAATTACTATACCCATGAGTAATCATTACACGACACTGGCAGAAATTGCTGAAAGCATCGGCAGATTGCCATAGCTCCAAAAAAAAAAGTCAGTTAGGCACTTAGGCTTCGAGTTTTAATCCAAAACCACTGGCAGACAGCACACGGCAGAGGTCCTTAAAGTAGAAGAGCAATGAAGGGATTTTAGGATATTCCCACAGGATTATTACCGCAGTCATAAAGATGGTCTACAGAAACTTTCGAGTCACGGGAAGTAATAAACATTTTGGTTCCGTGAGCCTCCGTCACGTAGCCTGCCCGTAACAACGTTACGAAACTTTCTGTGGAGTTCAAGTGATTTGAGAATCATGCAAACTTACCACAGTGTCAAAGATAAATTGTTTGGAAAAGAAAAAAATTAACTGACAGAGGTTATAAAGAGTATTCCCGTTTAAGCACCTGTTTTTTTATTCCTATTTGTGAACAGACAGAGCGGCTTGGAAGGGGGGAAGGGAGGCCTTTGCCCACCAGTGGGACAAAGTGGGCTAGTAAAGTAAAGTTTGGGTATATAAGTATATTAAGTGCTCAATGGATTGGGTGCTCTAAAATAGGTGCTGAAAGGAATATTGAAATGAATATCATTGAAAAGTCTTTTGTGTCAAAATAACGTATGTATTATAGTAGAAGATCCGAGCTAATAATAGAATGAAACATATTTTATCATGAATTTAGTATGTTATAAAATATATTAAAAATGGGTTCGCTAAAAAAATCCTGGACAGACATTTTTTTTTCCGATGACCGTTGATTTTTCTCAGGCAACCCTATATAAACGTGTTCCTTTCAGAGCCTTGAGGCTGAATGGCGGTGTTAAGATTCTCCGCAGACTTATGACCCTCGCTGAGTACAGCTGTCAGCCTCACTTAAGATGCCAATCGGACCGGGAGCGGACATAATTGACACCATTAAGTCGTATAAAACTATAAACCGTACTACTGATTAATGACACACTATGAATAGGTTTTATGTCTCGGTAATTACGTAACATACCATCACGCCTACATTCCCCAAAGGTGTAGGCAGAGGCGTACTAATGTACGCCGGTTTCGCCGGTATGTTTAGGTCCCATGTAACAGGGAGCGAGCCTATTGCCATCAACCGGGCACAAATCCAGACTTCGAGCTGCTACTTGGAATTTCACAGAAAAACCCTACAACACTTTGCTGAACCTGGGGTCGAACCCAGGACCTCTAGAGTAGCAGTCGCGCTTGGGACCACTACACCAACGAGGCAGTCATACGAGATAGTTATAATTAAATGAAGCGACTGCCAAGAGACCTCCGCTACCTAATGGGCAATACCTTAAGATAGACCGGTTGTTAGGCATATCTTATCAAATTGACACACGGTTTTGTCACAAAGTAAGTATTGCCTATGTTGAAAGATTGCTGCAAGTACGTCACTGGCTCAAACAAAAGGCTGAATTTGTTGACATAAGTCTCAAACCAAACCTGGGAATAGTTTGGAAATTTCATGTTGTTTTTTGCTTTTTGCGTTTTAAGGCAACGTGACCAGTTTGCAGGGAAAGTTTAGCCAAATATTTATTTCAGAAACCCCAAGAAGTAAATGTTTACAATGTTTTAAAACTGTTGCGAAAGTAGTCACGTTTGGTCTAAAGGCATGTGTAGATGAGGGAAACAAGATGAAATTATGAAGTACTTAACTACTTACATAAGAAAGAATTGTCCGGCTCAAAACTCAGCAACGCGGACTACTTGTGTCGTCGCGATCATCAGATCCTCCCGTGAACAATTAACAGGACATGGTGCCAGATGGAAGATGGGCCATTGTCTAAGGATAGACGCTGCATGCACACTGGAACCTCTATGAACCCCTAATTTGTGCAGGTTGTATTTACTACGACCGACCTGGGTTCGGAGCCTGTTAAGACTTTGTGTGTGCTCGGGCGGGAGGTTCTCCGTTGGGGCAGTAAAGATGAAGGCGGCGTCAGCGTCTCTCGCCATATGTCATGTCCTTCTGTAAAGGCGTTGCTAGCAGCTAGCTCGCAGCTAGCTTAGCTAGCTAACAGCTGGCCAACGCATCCAAAAATACTTTTATGGGTTTTGGTTTTACCAGTTGGTCGTCAGTGTAAATATTGAACAGAAGGGAGCCAATACACTACCCAGATAAACTGTTATATAAATAAAAACAAATGAAGTAGGTATTTGTTTTAGGCATTAAATCCGGAGAATTGCAAGCGTTTTCTCAAAACATGTTAAAAAAACCCGTCTCTCCCCTAATGGACGAGCACATTTAATATTATATCATTTTCCTTATTACAGCTACTGTATTCTGGTAACACATGGCATCGACAATGACATTTAAAAACGCTGTATTTGACTATGATATTATTTCAAGTGTTAATTCTATCACTCGATACATTATCAGTCCAAATATGAGGTTTTTTTCTTGAGGAATACACACTTTTCCAACCGCGTCTAAATAGTCTCTTAGAAACAAGTAGGCAGTTAGCAACGTTACTGTAAACATCATTAAAACCATCGCTACATAGAAAGCGTGCCAAGAGCAATGTTAAAGCTATGAGTGCATGAATTCGACCGCAAGTGACGATAAAAAACAGCGCGAGCGACGCGCGTTTTCGCCCGCTTTGTCACTCCGACACCGCTCCGCCCACGATACTTCGCGCTGCCGTCAAGCTGCTTACAATGTGACGCAGGCTTAATGTAGTAGAAATGAAACCGATGAAATGAAGTTTGAGAACTACCCATTGACGGAACTTTTCGAAAGTTAATAAAAATTGAAAAGTTCTTGTTTTTGAACGTAGGACATTCAACAATACATTTATGCTTATTTCCAACGAATTCAGCGTTTCGAAATACAGTAGGTCCACGTGCCTTAACCCTATAAAAAGGTCAACATCGAAATTTTTAGTTCAGTAGACAGCCTTTGACTGTGCTGGTAACAGCTCACTCTGGGCTAGGCCGGGTTACCGTCAAGTCTACTCATTACTACTTCGTTGCTGACTGAAGCCTATCTTGGTGAAATCATTAAGTGAAAGAAGACTGGTTTTCCTAAGTTTTCTTTATTTTCGCATAAGAAAGGTAAGTTTAAACAATTCTGTATCGAAGCTTCGAAGCGACACACAGACTCGTACTTGCCCGGTTTTTTGACAGATCAGCGCTGTTGATATAGTAAATTGTGTGCTTAAAGCGAATCATGCGCTATGCTATTATATTATCTTAGTATACATGCATTGTGCGAAATATATTGCGAACTGCGCGATTAAAAAATATAAAATTCTGTGCGATTATATGTTAGGAGTACACCAGTTTATGGGTATTCCTAGATCTCTCCAAGGCTTTTGATCGAGTCTCCTACGATGTATGGTGGCTAAAGGTTTTTGGGTACTGGTAGGGCAACCAAACAAACGTTGTAAGATGGGTGTGCGAGTTTTCTTCACCAGTTAGGCAAGGGGGCGTAACCTCACCAAATCTTTTTAACTTGTATCTGATGGCATTGATTGAGAAACTCTGCAGTGTCCATGGAAGCTGTTATGTTGACGGGATATGCTTCAATAACAGCTTTAAAAATGATATGGTGCTGCTGGCTCCCTCGATCAGTGTCAGTGCACTCCGAAAATTAGTTATAATCTGTGAGAACTACGCAGCTGGCCACAGGTTTGCCAAGAAAGAACTCATGGCTTAAGGCTGATTGCAAGAAATATCCCGAAAATGTCCCATCTATAAAAAATTATGATTTCCCGATTTGTCGGGTACATCAGTTTAAATACCTCGAAAATATCGTTGCTGACCATAAGGAAGGTGCTGATAAATCAGAACGCAGAGCATTGCCGGTGCAAGCTAACACGCTGCCCGTAGATTCGCTCGATGTATAGCCGCGGTCAAAATCATGCTTTCAAAGCTTAGTAGCACTGCACATTCCTATAAAAAGCGTAAACAGTTTCTTGGCAGTCATGTGCAAAAAGACTGCATCTTTGCTAGCCAGATTGCGGGTCAGTATAGAAACAGCCTCTTAAAAGCCATTTCTGATAGGCAGGATGGTAGCCCCTCAGTGAGGGATCTAATTACCACCCTGTCGGTGGTTGAATATAAATACGTACTAACTTAGAATAATCGGACAAAGCACCAAGAACTCAAAACAGAGCTCGCAGATTCAAATCCCGCTTAAAGTCAGTTTTCTTTCACGTAAAGTTTCACATAGAAAATGACTCCTGTGATAAAAACAAATTTCCTACGAGTAGACTTGGGTATATGAGATACACCTATTCTTAAATAGATTGTCTTGTGGGTAGCTGGGTTGTGTGGCTGTTTTTTTTTCTCTTCGTTTTTTTTAGCGCGCGTCAGGGCGGTAGAGCGTCCCAGACTAACGCCGCGTTGTGTTATACTATACATGCTGAGCTATACAGACTGAGTGCGCTAGCAATACGCGGCGTACTAGCGCGGCGTTTTGACGTTACATTGTATTTTTTTACAGTATTTTCTCTGACGTTGGACGTTCCTATATGAATATTGTAAAAATGGTTATTGTTTGTATGACATGAGAAGCAGTGTATTCAAAATGTCAGTATACACTGTCCCTTGCGTAATTAAATACTTATTACCCGACTGCCGAAGGAGGAGGATTATTACCCGACTGCCGAAGGAGGAGGGTTATGTGTTTGACGCGTATGTATGTATGTATGTATGTCCGTTCCTATGTCCGGTCGTAACTACTTAACGGCTCAACCGAATTAGATAAATGACACCTCATTAGATTCGTCTTGATGGCACGACTGTCACTGGGTACATGAAATTTTAAAAAAATCAATATGGCGGATTTTATACGCTTTAATGTGCGAACTGATTTTAAAAATGATCTTTAGTTGTATCAATTTATATTTTAAATCATCATTTAGGATCTATCTAGTGATTCTATGATGATTTATAAACTAAAAAGAAGGAAATAAAATCAATTATTAAAAGAAACAAAAAACCCGACTGCGTAAAAACTACTAACTAAAAATCTAAAAACAAGCTCTGTGATGTTGGAAAATGTATTGCAGGCGGGACAAGCTGTTCGTTTATAAACAAAATTGTTTCTTTGCTTGTCCCGCCTGCAATACATTTTTCAACATCACAGAGCTTGTTTTTAGATTTTTAGTTAGTAGTTTTTACGCAGTCGGGATTTTTGTTTCTTTTAATAATTGATTTTTTTTTAAATATGTATGTACATACAAAATATGGTCGAGCGTGGAAGTTGCTCAAACAGAAATTACGCGACGCTAGTCTGGTACGCTCTAGCGCCCTGACGCGCGCTAAAAACGCGTTCTGTTTGACGAAGTCTTTATTCTATCATGATTTCGTACATACAAATGAAAATCTAATTCTCATATTTTTGCAGGATATCGAGGAGAGTTACGAAATACTTTGACATAGCAGTTTCAAACTAATAATGACAGTGAAGCAATTTATTAGGATCTTCATTAAATGTTTATTATTATCCCTTCTGAAACTGAAATCCAAGCAAATATTGTGTGGTAAGAAATTAATATATTTATACTTAGGTACATTATTTCCTTCTCTACCTCTACTAATACTAGCGACCCGCACGCAGCTGCGCCTGCGTTTCCCGGTAGACCGACAGCAGGGCCACTTACCGGGTCTAATTATGTTTTCCAACGATCCAAGAACCCGTTGAAAAGTACATAAAAAAATTTAACCAAATCGGTCCAGCGGCTTATGAGGAGAAGAATTATATTTAAAAGATTATAATGCTGAAGAGTTTATTTGTTTGTTTGCTTGAACACGTTATTCTCAGGAACTACTGGTCCGATTTGAAAAATTATTTATCGTGGAAGGCTATATACGGGGGAAAATTATTCCATTTAAGTATCTGAGGTGTGCGCTGCGTAAACGGCTAAAATTTTGCAAAAATCAAGTACGACAGCATTGCTGGCCTTTAAAATTTCTAAAAAAAGTCCGAGAGAAAGTATGAGAAATTCTCAGTAGCAACCAGGTGTTTGGATTTGGGACTTTATTCCTAGGTACCAGCCATCCGTGGAACTATCTGCATCAGATTTAATACATCGCAGGCTAACCTTCGGTGATCTTTATAAAATGTTATTTATTTATTTTTTCATTTTAGAACAGAAGAAAACGTTTGAGTAAAGACTTGTATTAACTGCGCAGTTGTTGAAGGTAACTATGTTTTATCAATTATAACTTTATCACATATAAAAATAACATGTACTAATAGCATATAACATATATGAAATTAATTTATTTGTAAAGAAAAATATAATATAATTGGGGACATTCTCAAGTAGACAAGTTGCAATTTGATATTCGACTCTACAAACGAATAGAAAGAAAATGTATCAAAATGACATTAGTGACAGCCCGATTTGTCAAAAGCTTCATTTACCGAATTTCAGTTGTCACTTGTCTACAGACCCAAGTTAAGCCCAATTATACATATATCTATGGTTAAGCCAATAAGCAGACGTAACGACGACTATAATAGACAAAGAGAACATTATTTACTTATTTGTTTAGTGAATACATACCTATAATACATAAAAAAGACAAACACTTATGTTCATCACACATAAACATTCGCGTTATATGACTGACCCCTGTGGAAGTCTATGGAGGAGGGCTTCGTTAAGCAATGGACCTCATTTGGCTAATATGATGATAGGAGTCGAATAGACGACCTCGAAAGTGTTTTAATTCTGTGTCGTAAGGAGTTCTTCTTTAGGTATTTCAACCTCCGGAAGAAACGCGATGATTTAACAAACAGATGTGTGGAAATTAACTGCAAGAGAGTGACTTAGTTGCATTTTTGTAAAAGTATATAAAAAGCAGCAAAATCACTCTTTTGTAGTTGTTTCTAGAACTTCGAACCATCATACTCCGCAAATTAAAAAACGTAAGTTTACTTTTTTTCTTACTTTTCTGCACGCGCCAGTGGTTGTCAGTGTACACAGTTACATACATTTTCTTGCAAAGCAAAGCTTGACGCACGTGCGTAGCCTCTTTGTGCACCGCGCAGTAGTTTTCCACTTGAAGAAGAGTGCAGACGGAAGGCGGTTTGTTTTTAATTAAAAATATTTTATACCCTCCGGCACTCTACTTTAAAATGTATGTAATTGTGAGAAGACCAGATTCCATTCCCAGGTTAGGAAAGTGCTAGCTTAAGAACATCACGCTATTCCCCGAAGGGTTAGGCATTTGCTTGCCCACATGGGACCTTCCACGTAATAGGAGCGAGCCTATTGCTATAAATAAACATCATCAGCTTGTATTCGTCCACTGCTGGATGTAGGCCTATCCTAGTGAATCAAGTCACTACAAGCTATTACCTGCTGCCATTAACCGGGCACAAATTTAAACTCCGAGCTGTTACTGAGAATTTCATAGACAAACCCAAAAAATTTTGCTTAACCTGGGAATCTGTAACCAAGGACCATGTAGTTGTCGCACTTAGTACCACTATGCTGACGAGGAACTAAATAATAATAAATAAATATTCTCGGACATTTTACACAACCCCATCTAATTCCAAACTAAACACAACTATTACTATGGGTACTAGACAATGGATATAATACTAAGATATTTTTTTTTTGTAAATTCGTACATATTATATATAAGAAACACAACAACAACAACAAACCACTAGACCACAGACGTTGTCAATCTATACTAATATTATAAAGAGGAAAGATTTGTTTGTTTGTATTGAATAGGCTCCGAAACTACTGGACCGATTTGAAAGTTTTTAGTCGAGCAGTTTTTTTTTGGGTTTCTATGAAATTCTCAGTAGCAACCTGGTGTTTGGATTTGAGTGCGGTTCATGGCAGCAGGCTTCCCTCTATGACGTGGGATTTTTAGACATAGGTACCAGCCATGCGTAGAAGTACCTCCATCAGATTAAGTACATCTCGGTCTAACCCTTCGGTGATCTTTATAGAATGTTATTTATTTATTTTTTCATTTCAGGAGAGAAGAAAGCGTTTCAGTAAAGACTTGAATTTAACTGCGCATTTGTTGAAGGTAACTATGTTTTATCAATCATAACTTTATCGCATATGAAAATAACATGTACTAGTAGTATATAACATATGACATTAATTTATTTGTAAAAAATAATATAATTACGGACATTCTCAAGTAGACAAGTTGCAATTTGACATTCGACTCTACAAACTCTACATTCTGTGTCGTAAGGAGTTCTTCTATAGGTATTTCAACCCCCGGAAGAAACGCGATGATTTAACAACCAGATGTGTGGAAATTAACTGCAAGAGAGTGAGTTCGGTGCATTTTTTGTAAAAGTATATAAAAAGCACCAAAATCACTCTTTTGTAGTTGTTTCTAGAACTTCGAACCATCATACTCCGCAAATTAAAAACGTAAGTTTACTTTTGTTCTTACTTTTCTGCACGCGCCCGTGGGTTGCAGTTGACACAGTTACATACATTTTCTTGCAAAGCAAAGCTTGACGCACGTGCGTAGCCTCTATGTGCGCTGCGCGGTAGTTTTCCACCTGAAGAAGAGTGCAGACGGAAGGCGGTTTGTTTTTTATTAAAAATATTTTATATCCTCCTGCACTCTTCTTCAAGATGTATCTAATTGTGAAAAGACCAGATTCCATTCCAAGGTTAAGAAAAGTGCTAGTGGGTTAATAACATCACGCTATTCCCCGAAAGATTAGGCATATGCTTGCCCAAATGGGACCTTCCACGTAATAGGAGCGAGCCTATTGCTATAAATAAACATCATCAGCTTGTATTCGTCCACTGCTCGATGTAGACCAAACCTAACCGGGCACAAATTTAAACTCCGAGCTGATACTGAGAATTTCATAGAAAACCCAAAAAAAATTGCAATACCTGGGAATCCATAGCCCTCTATAATCTATAATCTGGGAATATATAATAAATCTGGGACCACGTAGTTGTTGCACTTAGGGCCAATGTTGACGAGGAACTAAATAATAATAAATAAATAAATAAATATTCTGGGACATTTTACAAAACACCATCTAGTCCCAAACTAAGCAGACCTGGTACTATGGGTACTAGACAATGGATATAATACTTATATCCTTTTTTTTGTAAATACGTACTTATAATATATACGAAACACCCAAACACAAGTACACACAATACTCGACCTCTAGACCACAGACGTCTTCAATATGATTACTGTAACCTACCAACACCTGTATACATTATAGAATGCAATAAAGAATTGAATTGAATTGAATTGAATCGAATCGAATTGAATCGAATCGAATGAAATACTCATTTATTCAATAACTATTACACCTTTATACAGAATATAAATAACTGCATCGATAGCATAGTGGTTCTGAGCGCAATTGCTATACTCGAGGTCCTGGGTTCGATTCCCAAGTCGAGGAATTTAATTTGGGTTTTTCTATGTAATTCTCAGTAGCAGCTCGGAGCTTGGAGTTGTGCCCGGTTAATGGAAATTTTCAATAGGCTCACCCACATAACATAGGACCTAAACAAACCGGGAACCTTTCGGGGAATACAGGCATGTCCTACATGATGGTCATTTAACCCCCTCACAGCCTTTATGGCACTAAATTTCTCTTATTATTCCCCAGGACGGGTACCGGGACCTGTGTTCTTTTCACTTTACTTAAAGGAGCACACAGATTCGCTGCAGAGAAGCAATTACTCTAACAACCTTAGTGACTGACTTTGCGGGTAACTATATACTTAGATTTTTCGTCTTATTTAAGAACGTCTACCTACTGCGAGGTCCCGGGTTCGATCCCCAGGTCAAGAAAATTATTATCGAAAGTTGTATTAAATTCTCAGGGAGTTTGGAGTTGTCCGGTTAATGGTAATAGGTTCGTCCCCTATTACATTGGTCTTATCTACTTTCATTTGTTGCCGAACTGTAGGAGACATTTTAAGCATCTAAATTACATAACTAAGCTTATAACAAGATTTTATGCATAACTAATAACATTTTATAATTATTTATTATTTTGATTTTATACATGAAGCTTATGACAAGATTTTTATTTTTAATGTTTGAATATGAAATACGTCACAACTATCTTTCCGATTCTCATTTATTGAAGAAACTAAACTTTTTCTTTTCAGTGTGCCCGTGAATTGCCCTGTTATTGGACTATTTAAATACACAAACTAATTCGTTCTGAACTCTACATTATTAAAACAAAAACCTGTTGCAAAAGATAGCCAATTAATATCAAGCATTGCATGTCATCTGATTACGTATTATTGTGAACACAATGTACCCATTATTAGTTCTTATTTTTTTTGTGTGTTTTTTGCTCTTAAAATATTTATTGGGTTTGTGAAATATTTTTTAAGAAAAACTGATGTAATTTTACCGAAAATCTGCAATTTTGTGTAGCGATATACTTAAGTGGTAGTAAGAGGCTGATTGTTTCATACATTTCCGCTGATTGGATTCGTTTTCACTAAAAAAACTTTATAAATTATTTTTAAACCAGGAATTAAGAACAAAGCAGTAAAAGTATGAATACATCGGACTATCACAACAGAACTGGGCAGACTGACTGGCTAGAGAACCTGATATCGTTTCTCAAGCCCGCGTCTGCTGTCGCTTTGGGTCCTGTAAGGGTGGATGCTTTCATTTTGATCAAATTCATAGTAATTTACCACGTTATCATCATTGCTGCTGCTTTGTGCTTTTTTCTTGTGAAACTATCGGACTATAGTTTTCATAAGAATTACCGTCAATCAAAGTTGTACGAAGCTATCTCGGAGTTTTATACCTATCTGATTGAATTTGTAAAATCGATACCATTTGTATACAATGACGGTGTGAGCACCGATGACGTTAAAGACCAGACTCTAAAACAGGTCACTTGCCAACCCTGTGAAGATAATTATCTTCCCTTACGAATTTGTAATTACCATTTGAGAGATTACGGATCGTCGGTTTTTGGGGTTGGTTTGAATTCGTCGCTATAATTGCAGAAATTGCTGCTCCACAAACTCTTTCACGAATTCTGATACTGCCCGCTCTAACTATAAATTACTACGGATCGAACATCGCTGTCTTTTAGAAATACAAGTCTATAAAATGTTAGATTATGCCTAGGAGGACGTGCATATGCAAAAGGCGCTAGGTGCAGCGCTTATCCCATGTAACCCGGAGAAGGGAGGTTTAAAGACGTTTTTGTACATACCAATATTCTATTTGACGTTTTCTCAAAATTATCACTGAAGCAATGCCCCGTAAAACATCCGAGAAAATCCGAGGCATTTAGAACCCTCACTTCCTTTTTTTCAAGATATTCGATCGAACTGCATTACTATTGTAACACATGTGTACCGATCATATTTCGAAAGTCCAGACTAATCAACAAGATCAAAAAGTCTAGTCATCTCTCCTATGCTCACTTGTTGGTCGCAAGCGCAGAAGTACAGACTGACTTAATTAGCTATCTTTTATCTTTTAAAACTCTTTAGCATTCAGTATGGCACTTTTTTGGACTAGATTGCTACAAATATGTCTAATAGTCTATATAGGAATGTTTTTTATTTACTGTTTAACTTTTATTATTGTCTGCGGCATATTATTAGCGCGTTATATTCAAAACGAACAGTGACGGTACATTGTCACCTTATCAAAGTTTACCATTGCAGTTAAAAAGGCTAGCGTGGTGGACCATTTTTTCCGCTCCAGGGAGCGGAGGGGTCGGTCATAATCTATCTTACTGACTGAAACCAAACCCGGTGCTCTCTTGCGCACCTGCGTACGGGGACTACAGCAACAGACCATTCGTCTGCGGAAGTCACGCGTCCCTCCGAAGCGTGGTCGACTATAACCTCTATAAACTAGGGTCTCAGAACGAGAATTAACAATTCTCGTTCTGAGACTCTCCTGCGCAACAGTGGGAGAATAAAATGGGTTGACAGCTGATGATCAGCCACGAGACGTTAATCTCTCGTAGATTTACGCTCCTCGTGGCTGTCGAGTAGTTTAGTTGAGTAAGTAGTTAAGTAGTAGTGTTAGTAGTAGTAGTGTTGTAGTTATAGTTAAAGCCGTCAGGATATGTCTATTACCGACGGACACCACACTTCCCTTCCCATCCGCCAAGTACGATATGTGCGTCGCAAGTCGCATGCTATCTACCAGACTGGCTAGCTACTTCTGGTACGTCTCAGGATATTGGGTCTACGAACAGAATGAGATAAGTTTTAGAACAGTGTCCGGTGTTGAACAGTAATGACTAGTCACTAGCTATCAAATCACGTTTAAATTACGTGCTTATTGCTTTTTAAATAATTCAATTATTATAATCTGCATTTTAGGTAATTAGGTTAAAAATTACAAATACAAAAAAAAACAAAAAGGCAAAAAAAAACTTATAAACTTATACGTAACTTAATAAGTAGGTAACGTACATATTACCTACTACCAAAAAAAAATTTTTGTGTTGTAATGTGTAGTATTAATATTAATGTAAATTTATAAAATAACTATTTACAATAAGGCAGCAAAAAACTCCTCCGCATCGCTATCAGTTGGAAGGGTACCCAGAAGACTGGCTGCATTGCTACGTTGTATGGCAATGCTGATTCTCAGACCAAAATAAAGGCCAGCCTTTGGGTCCCGGAAAGCGTCGAAGAGGCGTTAAAAAGTGGATGAGCACTCGGACCCCATGGCCCCAGCGTTTCAACCTCAAACGGTTAAAAAATATAACAATTTATAAGATTGTTATATTTTCGCCGCTTGTTGGTCCGCAGCTACAGCAGCAGCACCAGCACAGCCCGCTGATGGGATGGCGCAAGAGTGTCGACGCACGTCGCGTCCCATACTAAAGGCCTACCCATTTTCCAAGGGAGCAATGACATCCCGTCCGGTCTCTTGCCATCGTCACAATTATTATAATCTGCATTTTTAGGTAATTAGGTTAAAAATTACAAATACAAAAAAAAAGGCAAAAAAAACTTATAAACTTATACGTAACTTAATAAGTAGGTAACCTACATATTACCTACTACCAAAAAAAATATTTTGTGTTGTAATGTGTAGTATTAATATTAATGTAAATTTATAAAATAACTATTTACAATAAGGCAGCAAAAAACTCCTCCGCATCGCTATCAGTTGGAAGGGTACCCAGAAGACTGGCTGCATTGCCACGTTGTATGGCAATGCTGATTCTCAGACCAAAATAAAGGCCAGCCCTTGGGTCCCATCGCGTCGCGTCCCATACTAAAGGCCTACCCATTTTCCAAGGGAGCAATGACATCCCGTCCGTTCTCTTGCCATCGTCACGTGCCAGACCATTTGGTTCTAATATGGCTGGAACGCTGGTGACTAGAGCACGGCGTATGATGTCATTGATGTGCCGTGGTATACGACCTGCACTCCTACTGCAAGACAAGCCCTGGAGGAGATTTTTGAATGCCTTATTGTAAATAGTTATTTTACTTATATTTAGGAATAGTTTTCTAATTTAGTAGATTTATTGTCCTAATTACATTGTAATATTATATAGTTTTATGTAAATTTATTGTATTTCTTCAATTCAGGCACTCTGCACAATTTCAACATTCTATCAGTTAATTGTATAATTACAGCGGGATTTGTAATGCGACCTGTATTAACTTTTATGCATAATTTTAAAATAAACACCTATAACCACTAACACTATATTTTTCTATTCCTAATAATTTCCCGTTACAACACTACAAAAATTAGATTTCTGAAAAAACGGACTTCTGTCTCAGAACCATTTAGTTCAAGATAAGGAACTAAAAGATGTATGCATTATTTGTCTTTGCCTAACAAAACCTATCTTATTTTTTCCCGCTGTCACTCTATTTTGGTTTTTATGATTTTTTGTTAATTTCTCGTTTGGCTGATGATACGTCATACGATGACTAACAGAAATCTATTTTTTATATATATCAAGATAACTAGAAAGGTGTACCTAAAGTGGCCTGGGTAGTCAAAATCAAATTCAAAGATTTATTTGCAGATAAATAGGGTTACAAAAATTCTTGCAATGGTATAAATACGGTAAACATTTAATTTTTAATTTCAATAAATTAACCGACAGTCGTATGTCTACTAAACGTAATTCTGATAGTACGTCTTTAATGGCAGGACTGAGCTTCCAGTTCTGTCCTTCATGTACGCTACTGTCCGCTGGTGCTCTGTGGGTTTCCTGTACCTCAACCATGAGTTCTATCGAATTATTTCAATAGGTTTTTTATGCATAGAAAATCGCTTCAATCTCATAGCCAATTTTAGTTCCTTACGTAATCGCTAGAGGCGCTGTGAGGGCTTTCCGTAGAAATATTTTACGGCGTCGCTAGCGAGCTAAGTGAGAAAAACGATGGTCGAGGCCACTGGTTTATCTAGCCCATTTACGGTGACAATCCACTTATCAGTGCTTAGCCTAGGGACCTAACCTAGGAGTCTTGCGTAAGAAGTAGATATCAAAATCGAATAGCCTGGGGCCTAGGGTTTTAGGGGTAACTGCATAGTCGTTGATCCCGAGTTCAAATTCAAGGCACGCACGGCTGACTCTTCGTAGTCATGTGCGTTTTACATAATAATTATTTATCACTCGCTTATAACGGAGAAAGAAAACATCATGAGGAAACCTGCTTGCCTGAGAGATTTTCTCAACGGCGTGCATGTGCAGCCGAGGAGACCCGTCTCCGGCAGTGGGACAGTTAATGGGTTGATGATGATGCCTCAACTTACCTTCAACTGACAAGAAGCTTCTTTAAAATTTTCCTAAATTAAATATTAGATATATTTAGTGTAGAGATATTAGTGAGTGCGAATAGCTAATTCACCAAAATTTATAGTTTCGGCGCAGTGGTTCGGCGGCTCCTCCGGTCTAACGAGAAACGAACCATAAAAACTTTATGACTCATAAAAATCCGATCCGATTTCTCTTGAACAACAGTCGATATGAAATCATTAGGTTTAGTGCTGGCATTATTCGTGTTAGCTTCTGTAGCAAGAGAAGCTATCGACCACCCATATATAGTCAGCATTCACAAGGACGCCGCACGTAGGAACTACATCTGCGCAGGATCCTTAATAGCCACGACATGGGTCCTCACCACCTCGCACTGCTTAGTGAAATCAGCATTCAAAGTGCGCTACGGTGACATGATGACTTTCCACGACGCCACCTATAGCCGTATACTACAAAAGATCCATCACAGAAGTTCTCGAAGTAATTACTACGCAAAGGAAGACAAGCGTCTCATTCCAAAATCGAATAACATAGGGCTGGCACTGATTGAAGAGGCTCGTAACAGCCCAATCGCCGAGTTATCGGGCATCGACTACTCTGCCATCTTGGGACTCCAAGTCACGTACTTTGAATTCGATTTCCAACCAGTGTTTAAAGCAAGAATTTATCAAGATAATCAAATACGCATACATGGCAGTACAAAGATTCCAAAAATAAAACGTTTACTGGAAGAAGATGGTGATAATAATATAACAGGAGTCAACAACCAGACAAGGTACATCTTGGTGGGCTCTAAGGTGTTGCGGATCGGGGAAGGCATCGCTATCAAGTGCCAGAACGCAGACCACCCTGGGCCAAACATTTGCGTAGCTACTAAGTGTATTGACCTAGAAAGTGTGAGTGATCCTAGGGAGGTACACATAATTCCCGACTACGGTGCCCCCCTCGTCCACGATAAAAAGTTGGTTGGCATAACATCTGAAGTAGAGAAACACTATACACGGTATACTCCTGTCAGCCCCTATCTGGAGTGGATTCGTGAACATATGCAGCGAGCTACACGCGGGCGGTAACGTTAGGCTTTGCGCAGTAGCTGAGCGGCTGCTTTTCGCAGAACAAACGTTTGGATTGTTGTACACACAGCTACACATCGAGCTTTTCTGTTTGTGCTTGACACTATTATGATGGAATAAGACGATATATTTCAAGAATAGAAGGTAGAATAATAAAAGAACATGCAGGCGTATAAGACCAATTCTTTACTAAAGAGTTTTTTAAAGCATTGTTTCGGAGATTTTATTAGTTTTGTCGTTGGTTATAGTTTTCAAAAAACTGGGTGAAAACCATATTTCGGTTCGAAGTATTCTGCAAGCTAAATGGACGTTTTGGGGGTAGAAAGGGTAACTACCTATCACGGCTAATTAGGTTTTACAAGCCTGCCAAGGACGAATAGTCGACAATACAGCCCAAAACGCACGTGGCTGATTTTTGAAATACTTTATTTATCACCCTTTAGACTCCATGTTAGTCCAACTTTCAAGTTTTCAATTTCATTAATAAACCTTAATCTTGTTGATGTTTAATATGTTTTATGATTATAATTACATGTTTTAATTCGCTTGTAAATTTTGTTTAAGTACACAAAGATAGATTAATTTTCTAGCTATTTTCTCGAGCGCACTTACTTTTTTCATTTTCAGACAAAATGAAAAAAGTAATATGGCTAGATAGTAAGGCTCACAATATTAAGTTCTGCCGTCCTGTTTGCATTGGAGAGGACGGTCAGCTCGGGTCTAACTGAAAATGTTTCAAAGGAAAACCGGCATCACTTCACGACGAAGGGCATCACTTCACGACGGTGACGAAGGGAAAGCTAGACTAGAGCTTGACACTAAAATCAATTACACACACGTGCCTGCGTGTGTGTGGGTGTCTGTCTGTGATCGCGTGGCTCCCGGACGGATGAACCGATTCCGATTTTGTTTGTTTTTGTTTGAAAGGTGAACTAATCGGGAGTGTTCTTGGCTATGTTTGATGAAAATCGGTTAGAGATTAGATACATAGTTTTTCACAACTACATCAATATGGATACCAAATGAAAGGGCTTGACTAGAAAACTTTAAGAAGTACGCAACAATCGTAGTTATTGATGTTCTGTAATTTCTGCTTACCCCTAAGGACAACAATGACGTATATGTATGTATGTTTATACATATACAAAGGTTGTGTGGGTTTATGTAAACGATATAAACCAATATAGAATAACTGCCTCGTCGGTCTAGTGGTCCCAGGCGCGACTCCTGCGCTTGAGGTCCTGGATTCGATCCCCGCGTCGAGCAGTGTTGTTGGGTTTTCTGTTAAACTCCTAGTAGCAGTTCGAAGTCTGGATCTATGCCCAGATAATGGCAATAGGCTTGGCCCTTATCACATGAGACCTAATCATACCGGCGAAATGTGGGTGTACATTAGTACACCTCTGCCTGCACCTTCGGGGAAAACAGGCGTGATGGTATGTATATATTTGTTTTTTTATTCAAACTTCTATGCACAAAAATGGTACATAGGGCGGTCTTAATGCCATATGGCATTTTCTACCAGTCAACCTTTGGGTCAAAAAGAGAATCATGTAACAAAAACAAGGTAGGTATTTGTACATGAAAAAAATATGTAAATATACAATGGTTTGCCGGATGAACGTACTCTACCCACAGTAGAATGGCGGAATCAACTTCATTCCTATAAATAAAGTCAATAATACAAGATAACTTGCTAAAGTTACCTTCCGTTAAGTTAAATTTAACGTGATAAATATCCACCGATAACCCAAGCGTCCGGTTAGCGAACTAACGTCCAACTTTATGTGCTTGGACGTCCCTCTGTAATCTCGGAAACTGCGGAAGTTTACCACTTCGTACCTGCCGATAGGGGTAAACAATAGGGGTGGGTATAATTTTCCCTATTTGGAGTGAGGTGCCGTGCCTACTACCACCCTACTATGGGTTTTCACTAGTTAGTGTATGGAAATAGAACCAGAACACACTTCAAGCCAGTTTTTAATATACAGTAGCTGTTCCCCAAGCTGTTACTCTCGTTCATCCATTGTTTTAAATACATTTCTAAAATAAAAGTAGCCTAAGTTACTTCTTATAACATTAGCTATATGCGAGTGAAAGTCCAACCGTTTCAGAGATTAGCCATGCCAGCCAGAACATAATAGACATGCAATTTTTTTTTTTTTTTTAAGCTTCATCAATCATAGATGTGTGAACTCTTGGCTAAGTTATAGCAATGCTGATCAACCCATCTGCAAGGTTAAGCTGCGCTTGCCGAGGTCAGTCTGTGGATGGGTGACCATTCTTAAAACATAGAGACCCCTCCGTGCCTCGGAGAGCACGTAAAGCCGTCGGTCCTGGTTGTCATACGAACACCTATGACAATCGTTAGTGGAAGTCAGAAGCCCAAAAAATCTGACAACCAGACTATCCTTCGAATATCGGTATTGTCCAGAAATTGGGTTGTGGAGGTCTGATGGCAGTCGCTTCATGTAAAATACTGATATTCAGCCGCATCTGGTTAGATTGGAAGCTGACCCCTACATGATTGGGAAAAAGGCTAAGAGGATGATGAATCACAGATGTGTGAAAATGTAGACAAATGGGTACCTACTGACCTTATTTCAAAACGCAACTAATTAAGAAAAAACAGATCAATACGAATGAGTCGTATTAAGAATATCGAGAAAAATCAAATTACGTTCCCTGCAAATTATACTAACTCCCTTCTGATATGATTCCATGTGGCTTAAAACGTTACGACATTTATGGGTCACGGTTTGAGTCTCGGCGGGCTACTGATGGCTAATACCGTCCGTAACGGGACATAAATCTCGGATTTAGACCCGCGCCGCTAAAAATATAAAACGAAGTACGTTCGGCTACTATTATTGCGTCAACATTTGCTAAAAGCCTGAGGCTAGAGGCTCTTACTGTGGCGGTTATTTGCAGAAGGGATGACCCCATTTTCCTCATTACTCATCGAGTTTACTCTCAGCTGTAATTTCTTCTCTGAGGAGTTTAGTGGGAAACTGATTTTTGTGTAAAACACCTTCCTAACGGGTAGCGTTAGGAAGGTGTTTTACACTAAAATAGAGACAACTGTAGCGTTAATTTTATAAATGCGTTTCAGGTATTAGACTACCAGGAATTAGAGAATATAGATAAAATATTTATTTCAAAAATTAAAATTAAGTTCTAAGCCACCACTGGCCGCTTCTTATTCTGAGGTAGTCGGGCAGTGTCTCGGTGGGGCCCATGGCGGCCACGGCCGGACACCTGTCGTACAGACACCTGTCCGCGATCTCCCGTACATTGTGTATCTTGATATTGAGCAGTGTCGACAGCAACTCCTGTAACGACTTCCTCCCGCAGGTGTACAACATCTGCTCACCGATATCAAAGGACGAACTCACTACGTTGTCGTACCGTCTCGTCAACTCCATCCGGACTCCGTTTAAACCTCGCTCCATTTCTGATTGTGTCACCATCGTGCACAGTTGCATCCACTGATCCTGAACGTATGACACTGCCTCGTCCAGCTTCCACTTGTCCCCGACTAAGTACACCCCAAACAAGCCAACGTCGCGATATGCTATGTAGAATGACTTGTACATTTCGCACATAGTATCCCTCGCGAACGCTCGAGCCACCATAGGTGCGTTGCCCTCGCCAAGACCCTGGCTTCTATCCCACGAGCCAACTATGTGTTTCAGTAGTAGCATGGTGTAGTAATGTGGGCTGAAGTAACCCGGTGCTTCGAACGCTATGGCCACGTGACAAAACGGCATGGTATCATCGCGAAACAGTACTTGTGAGCCGGTGAACCGGTTCGGCCCTGGCTCGGGCTCGCAGCACGGCTGCGGCGCTATGCACCCAAAGCGCGTCTCCGCATACTGCATTATTTTTTCGTGTGTCACACTACCCGAAGTTGCTAATATCAGTCTGTAGGGTTGGTAGTGCTCACACATAAAGTTAGCCGCGAGATTGGAGTCAAACCTGGCTATATTTTCCGATGTTCCGATAACGCGTTGAGCAAGTGGTGTTCCCTGGAAAGCGGTTGCGTGCAGGTAGTCAAATACTACTTGTTTTGGATCATTATCACAATCATTCAGCTCCAGTTCCATGTTGTATCTCTCCTGTTCTATCTCGTATTCACTAAGGTCGAGGTCACAGATGATCCTGTACAGCTTGTCGACTGCGGTGGTGGCGTACTCCGACGGTAGTACCACTGAGAACACCTGCTTTTCTCTTGACGTGTGCACTGTCATTTTCGCCGACATACAGACAACCATATCTTCGAGTCTGTTCTTGCACATTGTTTTGAATCCCTTGAAGGCCATGTGTTCGATAAAGTGAGTGAGGCCATTGGTGCATACCGTCTCGTAGCGAGAACCTGCGGCTACCGTAAGTGACACACAGGCGACAGGAGTATCCACCTCCTCCGTCGCAATCCTCACGCCGTTGTGCAATATTGTCACCTGTGTGTAGGGGTCTATTGGCTCCACGGGACAAAAGCAACAATATCGCCTTCTCGGGATTCTGCCGAGTCTCAAAATAGAATGTTTTAATAGAGGAAACATTGTTATAAAATAATTAATGTAACGTCATCGGTAATTTATTTATTTTTTCCGTCACTGACTCTAATAAATATATTCGGAAATGAGTTTGGATATATTTCGTATATATACTGTTTTGTTTTACTATTAGTCAACCTCTTTACCTGTAGATTTTCCTAGTCAGAATATTACGTAAACGGGAGACTAATTCAGACATGTCGAATAATGATTCTATAGGAAAGTTCACGTTTCTGTTCACCTGCTATAAACCCCTTTTTTCAACCGACTTCAATAAAGGAGGAGGTTCTTAATTTGACTGTATTTTGTGTTTTTTTTTCCAAACTGCTCTCCTTTTTCAATTTAATTGTCCTAGGTTTATCGATTCCTACCAACTAAGTTGCTTTCCGGTCGTCTCTTTCGAGGGCTCGAGGGCTTGGGGACGACAGGTCCTACAAACCTCTATAATAGCATATTTATGACGAAATAGCCATTCCAATACCCGCTTAATATTCAATACGAATAACAACAGTGTTTGCTCACCATTATAGTCCGCGCGGAAATGCTTGGCCGCGCCTTAGGTATGTGAGCGGTGAGACGAGGGGCGGGGTCGCTTGCGCGCGGAGGGACTGAGGGGCGGGGACACTTGCTTTTGTTCACAGTAACCCGCCGCCTCACCCCCGTCCCTACCTAAGGCACGGCCAATTAGTTCCGCGTGGACTATAGTCATACATACGTATTGGCCGTATATATGTATTGGCATGACTGATTGCCAAACACATTTCTTATCTATAACTACTTCTTACCTACTACGCAAGTAGTATAATGTTATAATTTTATTTATTTATAGTATCCCCTCATGCCAGTAGTATTTACCTATATACACACTCATCTTAAATATCCAATACCTATTTATTTATTTGTACCATGTTTTTTATTTGTAAACCCCCATTATCTGATATCTAATATGTAACTATTCATGTATACTATTCCTGTTTTGAGCGTGTCGCACTCGTGGGTCGCAGCTGAAAACCAGCGTTAGCTGAGCTGATGGCCCTTTTGGCACATTACGAATACTGTTATTTATTTTTATTGATGATCTTATTATGTTTGTGTCAATAAATAAATATTTCTTTCTTTCTTTCTAATAATTAATCTCTTTAAAAGGAAAATGTGACTGACGCACGACCACGACGCGAACAACGCACAGCTAAAACCTCAGAACGAATTGAGCTGAAATTTGGCACACAGCTCACAGGTAGGTATGACGTAGGCATTTGGTAAGAAAGAAGTTCCTATGGGATTGGAAAAAAAATATATTTGCATCATTAATGTCAAGAACGTTTAGAATAATATTTGCTGGGTAACATTTTTATATTATTACTAGCTTTCCGCCAGCGGCTTCGCCCGCTATCCCACGGGAACCATACATTTTACCGGGATAAAAAGTAGCCTATGTGTTATTCCAGACTATAATCTATCTCTGTGCCAAATTTCATCTAGATCCATTCATTAGTTTTTGCGTGAAAGAGTAACAAACATCCATCCATCCATCCATCCTCACAAACTTTCACATTTATAATATTAGTAGGATAGGATAGCTGTGGTATTATAAATGTGGTTCTTATTAGGCTGCTAGTGTACCTAATCAAAATATTCTTAGATGTAAAACACTGAAGGGAAGAAACGAAATAATTTGTAAATTCTTTGGAAACATACATAGTTTCATACAAAAAACTTATTCGATAAAAACATAACATTTTTATGAGTAGCAGGAAGTTACTTAGTAATAAAAATTATTAATATCCAAATGTTTATGTAAACTATAGCTCGGTGCGGAACTGTGATGCTCATACTATCATTAGTGATTATAGTGGCGACGCAGGCGCAGCTGCTCTCCGCTGCGAAACGCCGAAGCTTCACGAATTACATAGGCGACCCCAAGGGAAAATACCCCTACGTAGTCGCTTTAGTAAACGAAAACCAATACAGACAGTGCACCGGCAGCCTCATCACATCTAACTGGGTACTCTCCGCGGCGCAGTGCTTCTCCTCCTCCTCACACGTACAGTACGGCGTTCCGAGTGATACAGCGACCAATCAGAAGACACGGAAGATCCTCCACAAGATACATCCGCCTGCGTCCTACATAATGATCCCTGATATTGGATTGTTGTACATCGAGAATTTACCCATGAATAAATATGCAAGGTTGTCAGGAGTGGATTACAAGACACTGGAAGGCCTTCCCGTGGAGTTTGCGGGTATAAAGTCAACATTCGAGGACCTTACAGCCCTTAACAACTACAAACGCAAACGATTTCAACAATTAGAATTCGGTGAAGGTCTTGCGATCGCATGTGAGAAGGAAGAGTATACTTTTACTCCGTACATCTGTATGGCGCCGAAGTGTTCGGATATTCTCAGATTGCAGCTGGAACAGGCAGAAGCTGGTGAGCCTCTGTTCTTCGCCGGCAAAGTAGTGGCTGTACACACAGGAGGCTTCCGAAACCGTATCATTCGAAACTACACTCCGATCAGCCCGTATCTCTCCTGGATAAGCAACACGATGGCTGCTCCAACCCAAATGACTTTTAGAAGTAGTAACATCTCTGCGTTGGACAAGCCTGGTGATAGGGTACTATACCAAAGGTTTCATAATCTCTCCAGGTACCTTTACGGCCTTAAGTTTAGATTAAAAGCGTATCGAGAAAAAGTGCAGACTGTTCTACATAACCAAGTCCCTTAGCTGTTTCGCCGCAGAAACAAATCAGAGGAAAAGTATTCCATATTGTGCCGTTATGTAGTGAAGATATAGTTTCAGTACTAACTTATCTAGACTGGCAAAGGGGTGTCGGCACTAAGGAAGGGATACCTGTACCCAACAAAAAGATGGACGCTTCCTGGAATGTATTGGTACTTGTCAGCCGCAGTGATTAAATGAAATAAATATTTTTGTTAAACATAAAACCCTTATACATTTCTAATCTTACACTGTCCACTGTGCAGACATTATAGTATAGTCTATGTACAAGTAGTCGAGTAAGTTACACAATGTAGGTCTATGTCGGAAATGGCCTTTTGAAGAAAGGACCGTAGCAGCTTTGAATTGACGGACAGACGGCAACCATGAATAAGTGCGCATTTTACTAGCAAAAAGGTACCTACTAAGAAAATAAATTTTTACATTACAAAGTCAACAAAACTTAAGTGTTATAATATATATACGCGTTTATGATGGTTTATAAAGAAAAAGATTTATACGCTTTTTTATAGTTTATTTTAAGTGATTTTCTTCTGTAGTTATGACTTGGTGAATCCAAGTAAGGTAAGGACTAACGGGCATAAACAGGGATATAACTGGTTGTTCAAGCAATCTGTGTGCGACTCCAACCACCTTCCCATCGTGGAAAAGTGGCCCACCGGAGTCCCCCGGCAGCACGGACTGGTCCAACGAGCAGCGCGGCGCGACGCAGATGCAAGACGTGAACAAGTCGTACATCGCAGTGCAAGACACCACCACTCCGTCCGCCAGCTGAAGTGGCCGCATGAATTCTAACAAAATACCGTTAACTCCTCCCTCCTTCCTAGTATCTCCGAACCCAGCGTATTCCACATGATGTCCGCTAATCGCTCGGTAGTCTACCGCTGCTAATTGGCCGAAAACCTTTAATGGAACCTCCTCCACTAAAATCATAGCAATATCGCTACGAATTTCACCTGGTTTCTGGACCATTCGAAAGCTCTGGTGGGGTATTCTTTTCAACAATTTACTTTGAGTCTCTATATCTTTCGGTGGGATGGTCATGTTACCATACTGTACGCTGGTCGCTCTGTTACAATGGGCTGCAGTCAGTACCCACGTTGGCGCGATGAGAGTCCCGCTACATATCCTCAAGTTCATAAGAAGTAATGCGACGACGTATTGGTATTTGTGGACTGTGTCGTCGGTGCCGCCGTAGATACGCTGAACGTTACCATCAGTGTTGCGAGTGCTACGCTTCCCGTTGAGAGTACCACGCTGTGCGTTGCGAGCTCTACGTTGTGCGTTGCGAGCTATACGCAGCGCACTTAGTGCAGTACGCAGCGAGTTGCCAGCACTACGCCGCGTGTTGCGAACAGTACGCTGCGAGTTGCGAGCAGTACGCGGCACGTAGTGATTAAAGCGCTGTGTGACGAGATCAGTGCGTGGTGCGCTCAGGTAGCGGCTAGCAGACACAACGCACACCGCCACCACCAGCGCCAGCGCACACACGCCACGCATATACTTAACTCGTTAAATTCTGTTTACTTTTTATTAAACTGTATCTATAAAAGTCTTATGATATCGAATACGTTTTATAGTTTTTGTTGCGAAATAATAAAATGTGCACTTTATCGCCGTCGTAGGATGTCGAAATAGAATTACCTGAATGATTGGGGACTGAACTGTAAAATTAGGTGGACGTAACATATACCCAGTAGTGGCTCCAGGATAGAAAAACCGGCAAGATATAGGTTATCCTAACTAAACATAATTAGGTCCTAGCTGACTATAAAGTAGAAACCCCGTAAGTTATATGTTAGAACTAACGACCCATCGTAGCTTTGCCTGCGGTTCCCGGTGGACCGACTACAGTATCACCTACCAGGTCTAATTGTGTTATCCAGGAACCCATTGAAATTTACATACATTTCAACCAAACCGGTCCAGCCGTTTAGGAGGCGTTAGATGACAAACACACGTATACTAAATGTCATAATATTCATTAGTAAAATATGTTATACCTAGCCTAATAACAACAATAATAACAGGTATTTTAATTATTATTATATTCACGAGACATTGAATTGTATTATTTGTATTGTACCTTCTGCTCCTGTAATCAAATTGTTTATCACTCATTACGAACTATTGTATTTTTATTTTTGACTTTGGGCCTGTGAAACGGTTAGCGGTTATCCAGAGGTGGTGAAATAGACCCTGATAAAACTGTCGCAAACAAAAAATTATCGAGGAAGATAGAAAGAAAATACGTTGTCGACATAAATTATACACAAATATCGAACGTTGCGACGAGGACGCCTGGAGGTCCATGAAGGATTTTATAAAAACAGCCCTCCGCTGTCCAACTAACTAGCCGACATTTTGTATCCCCCAGACTTGGTCATTGACCAAACATGAGATCAAACTTAAGGTTTGTCAAAAATTTACCGCTTCCAAAATTCCATCCGATGTTCCAAAATGAGCGTATTGTTGTATGTGGGTATCCAAACTGAGTTTCAAGTCAAAATGGGCCTTATCTGATGCGAGCAAACAGACAGGTGAGCAAGGCTGGCTACCGAGTAGCTAACACACCGCAACGCTACTGGACGAGGTCGCCTAGGAGACGTTGGCGAGGCCATTTTTTTATTGCCTACAGTGGCAGACGAGCAGGCAGCCCACTTGATTGTAATGGTAATGGTAAAATGGTAACCGCCCATGGACATCAGAAACGTCAGGGACAAAGCTGAGCCGCCGCCTACTTGTGTGTGTGGTAGAGAGCTCTTTTTAGGCCTCGTTTGAAAGAGCGTGGGAAATGCCGTAACAGGTAGTTCATTCCAGGGCCTGATAGTACTGGGTAGGAATGATCTTTGGAAGCGGACTGATTTCGGCCGCTTTTTCGCAAAGTAGTATGCAAAAGCCCAAAGCCAAAGTAATATAGAAAATCCTGGATGACATTAGGCCGTTTATCAGCAGTAGGACTCAAAAGAAGATACATAAAAAAATCGGTTCCAAAATCTCCTCTGCTAGGTCCCATAGCCTCTAATGAATGGTATAAGAGAAGTTTTAGCCAGACTATAATTTTTATAGGCACAATAAGCGAACGCGGAGGGTTGTTGCCTCCCACCTGCTGATCCCTTGACGAGGTGCTTGTAAAGGCCTCGGCCTTTTCATTAAAACATACATAATTTTGTTTGAGGGGCTCGTGGCGAAGTTATAGCAACGCTGATCAACCGATCTGCAAGGTTAAGCTACGCTTGCCGAGGTCAGTCCGTGGATGGGTGACCATTCTTAACACATCGAGACCGTTCGTGCCTTGGAGATCACGTAAAACCGTCGGTCCCGGTTGTCAAACGAACACCTATGACAATCGTTAGTGGTAGTCAGAAGACCAAAAAGCCTGACAACCAGTCTATCCTTCGAATATCGGTATTGCCCAGAAATTGGGTTGCGGAGGACTGATGGCAGTCGCTTCGTGTAAAATACTAATATTCAGCCGCATCCGGTTAGACTGGGAGCCGACCTCAACATGGTTGGGAAAAAGGCTAGGAAGATGATACATAATTTTGTTTGGATGTCACGGGAGTGGTATGTGTGGCATGTTCGCGCTGGTGTTGGTGACGGTGGTGAGCGCGCCGCCGCCGAGGGCACTGCCCGCCCCGCGGCACCCGACGCAATACGTCCAACGCACTGCGCCCCCACACCGCCGTCCACGACACCGCCGGCCCCTATGTTGTCACTTTATTTCGGAAACGCAAAATTCATTCAGTCACATCATACAGATAGTGTAGCGGGAGTAAAATTAATTACTACACCTTATTATCAAACAGTTCCTCAAATGCATTTATTGAATAGATGCCGTATTATCGTATCGTGGGAACTATATACTATTCATGCATCTGACTGTCGATATGAACGGTACATTTTATACTAGCCCTTTGTCTACTTGCGTCGGTTGGCCGTCAGTGTCTACTTTGGAGCAACGAGTATGTCAGCAAGTGCTTTGTTTACGATTCCGAAGTAAGGCGACGACGAAGGGATATTTGCGCGTGGTTTCGTCGACGCCGGTGTAGGGACACATTGCGTTGGGGACGCAGTGCGCTGGACGGCGCGTGCGCGGTACCGCCGGCAACGATGCGCGCGCAGCCGCCCTCACCACCAGTGCGCACACGCTGCGCATGCCTCACCCGCAACTCATCTGTAGGTAAGCAGCTTCACAGCTTATTTATAGCACCTTCCTGGATTTTTATTACTGTGGCGCAAGTTTGATTTGTTTAGCAATAAACATTATATTGGAATCAGTCGTAAAATGTTGAAACGTATTGCAAAATGAGTAAATTATTTATTTTTACGATTTACGAACAACTTTTATGGCTATAACTCGTTATTGCTACTGTTAATAGTAATATATTATATTTTACTTTTTCTGTCCCTGTATGTACTGAAAATGAGTTCCCTGAAAACCAATTATGTTACAGGTAAAACTTATATAATTATACCTATGGTAGCAAACACAATATATTTTGAATTTCTACGCAGATACTTTGGTGTCTATTGTAACTCACTTGAGCAGCCCTTACAATAACAACCAATCTGAGAATTATAACTAAACATTATTCAATAGCATACAGCGTCCGTATGCGTCCCCTATATTATTAAAATTGACAAATTGTAAAAATAAGTACCTACCTACTATTTAAATTATTAATTATTTTTATAGCTGTGCGGCGCTACAAGAGTGATATTCTGGGCCGAAGCATGTTCGTTTTTATAGCAGCGTTGACCACGTCGCCACTGAGTGCGGCAGCTACCGCGCGCTCACCAGCCTCCCTGCGCCAGTCGACCGTCACAACCACAACCCAAGCAATAAGAAATTACTACTACGCCACCCCACGCGTCCAATTCGGCTTGGAAGACACCTCCGGCAAGTACCCCTACGTAGTCGCTATACTCACCCAGAACAGGTTCAGAACGTGCTCGGGAACACTCTTTGCACCTAAGTGGGTGCTGGCCGCCGCACACTGCACCCTTCCTGTCTACGTGCAATACGGTAACATGACGGTACCGCGAGAACACATCACTTCAATTAGAGAAATAATAAAGGTGATACAACACCCTAGCTACAAGGCATACCAATACATTCCTACGGCGTCTGCTATTTACAACGACATTAGTTTGGTGTTGATTGACAACATAAACCTAGACTCAGTGGCCAGACTGTCGGCTCTGGACTACCGCACCCTGTATGGCTACCAAGTAGAGTACGCTGGTTACGGAGCCACCAAGGTGACTCGCAAAACTCTCTGGGAACACTACAATAAGCCATTGCAACTTGGCAGCGGTATGATCGCGTCATGCCACGACGTGCAAGACCAGCTCATCTTCAAGCCTTCGCTATGTGTGGCACCTCATTGCGCGTTTCGTCAGTCCATGTTGCAAGGAGACTCGGGTGGACCGGTCTTAGTAGACGGCAAAGTGGTTGGAATCAACGTCGGCGTCATTCATGATGCAATGATATCGACATTTACTCCTCTGAGTCCCTACATAGAATGGATCCACAAAGTTACAAGTGAAAATTAACGAATCACATATGATTTGGTGGCTCAATGTATGGGGCCGTTTTCTGAAATGCTCCGGGTTCAAAACTTGGTAGCTTTATGACTAACAAGAAATGTAACCGGTACACCAGTTTTGACAGCCAGTAGATCACTGGCTGTGGTGCACTGGAATAGTATATCAACCAGAAGGGTAGTCGCTTTTCAGAAGTAAAAAGCAGCGATCTCTCCTAATTTTGCTGTGCCCGACAGGGTCCATAATGATCTAAGTTATCTATAGTCCACCTTTATAAAACGTTATGGAATGCAATAAAGTATTGAGTATTGAGCGACAAACATTCCATTCCACACCGTACACTTAGACACCAAATGTGGCCATCGAGTCGCTAAAACGCGCGATTCCGATACTATAAGTAGCAGGTATTTTAGCCCAAAGTGGAGTAAATGCGTTTCCAGAAAATTGTGTGCGGTATAACTGACTTTAGAGAAATAGTTTAAAAGAATGCGCCGAGTTGGTTTGGAAATGTTGAGACAATGAAGGAAAGGCGAAGGCGGTTAAGAAAAGGAATATGTGCGAAAAAATACGCCCGCGAAAGAAGTTAGCCAGAACCGTCGCAAGATTATAATTTGCTGGTATTGATGTTTTGTAAACAGTAAAGTCAATGTAATCAATCCATCGGCAATTTTTCTAGTTTTACGAACTTTGTTCACATAAAGAAGCGTAATAAATAAGTAAATAAGCCTTGTTTTATTTTTTTTACTAGCTACATTAACAAAGTGGAGTTTCCGAATTCCCTGTATTAACTTTGCGTTCTATTAATTAAATCTGAGAAAATAGACAACATCCTCCTTTTCTTGCCTTTATTAAAAAAAATTGATCAATATCCTCCTAGATTGCGACAAGTGGTCTTACATGCCGTACCGCACATGACATACTGCTAGGGAGTGGAACTCCTTGCCAGAATGTGTTCCCGATCACGTAGGTACAATCTAGATCGAACGGAGTCTTCAAGTCATAAGTGAATAGTTTAGGTACTTCTGGGCAAACGTGCTCTATCATCGAACGCATCGTCACATTAGTTACATGTACATCGTATTGTATATCATTCAATCCATCATAAAAAAAATTGCATCAAACCGCCACAAATAAAGGCATGGAAGTAGTGATAATATTGAAGTAAACAAAGTGTAACGAACTTTGAAATCTTACTTATAATGTCATCAGTGTGACATATCATGTGACAGAATCAAGTTATATTTACCGACATTGCACGTTTATAATAATATTGTTTACATTTCCATCTTAATGATGAATAAGGCAATAAACATACTGAATAAACTATGGAAACCTTTAAAATGTTCTATTCGGAACCGCGGGTACCCAGCACCATTCACTCATTACCTCCAAAATCTCCCGCCCACTCAGTACTCCAAACTAATAAACGGATTGACCATCGCCACAGAGGAGCGAGAGTGTTACAACGTGTGCATCGGCCTTTTCATGGATGCCGGCTCCAGGTATGAGAGCAACTTTGAAAACGGAATAGCCCATTTCTTCGAACACATCGCTTTTAAAGGCACCAATGCCCGAACCAAACAAGAGCTCGAGGCGCAGATGGCGTGTCTTGGCGCGAAATTCAAATGCTTCTCAACGCGGGAGATGGTCGTCTATTATGTAGAGTGCCTGTGCCAGGACACACCCCTAGCTGCCGACATTCTTACTGACTGTGTGTTCAACAACTCGTTCTCACCATGCGACATCGAATATCAAAAGAGAATTGTTTATGGAGAGATGTTGGATCATGATCGCAATACTGAAGCTGTCGCGTACGACTACTTGCACAGCTCCGCGTTCCAGGGTACACCCCTTGCACAAAGCGTGATGGGCCCCAGCTCTAATTTGTACAATTTTACAGATGTTACTATATGTAGGTACCTTTCCAAATGCTTTGACCCCTGCAGGACGGTGTTCGCAGCGGTCGGCGGGATCAAGCACGAGCAGATCACCGCACTCGCCAGCTCCTACCTGTGTAGGCTGGAGCCGCTCAAGTGTTTAGACATAGACACGTATAGGTACACCGGTTCAGAAGTGCGCTTTCGTGACGACTCGATGCCTACTGCTCACGTGCTCGTAGCGGTAGAGGGCCCGTGTATGTGCGACGACGACAACATCGTGATGGAAGTCGCACGACACATAGTGGGCGGGTGGGACCGCTCGCAGCCCGGCGGACAGGGGCATCCCATGCGGGTGGCGCGGACGGCCTCCGGCGGCAAGTTCTGCGACGCTTACCAGGCGTTCAACATTAACTACAAGGACTGCGGCCTTTGGGGGGTGCATTACGTAAGCGACGTGATGGGGATAGACGACATGATGATGTTGATACAGGACGAGTTCATGTACTTGTGCATATGCGTCACAGAACCGGAGGTGGAGAGAGCCAAGGCTTTTCTGAAGACAAAAATTTTGTCACAAATGGAGAGTTCATTGGGCACTTGCTTGGACATTGGGCGCTGGACGCTGTACCACGGGTACCGGCCGTCGCTGCTGCAGAAGATGAACGCCGTGGACCGCGTGACGGTGAACGCCGTGCGCAACGTGTGCATGCGCTACTTGTACGACCGGTGCCCCGTCATCATCGGGATAGGCCCTACCGAAGGCCTGTTAGATTACAGCAGGGTCAGGTCCTACATGTGGTGGCTTAGATATTGAGTTATTTATATATTTATTTACGTACCTATATATCTGTGTTTTTATTTTTAGTCAAAACTCCTACGAGTCCGCTCTCGTTGTCTGACCCGCAGCCGCCCTGTCGTAATAGTCCTCTAGGCAATCTAGATATGTTACAGGCCAAGGAGTGTTCGTAATTACGTGAAGTGATTTTAGCGATCAAATCCTTGGTTAGATGTTATCAGACTCAGGCTCGAACCCTAGTTGTGTTATGTTTATATTATGTACTCAAAATTTCGAAATAAGCTTTGTAAATGTCAAAAAGACTAGAGAATGGCTAGGCACGAGTGAGGCGCGTGATACGCGCGCCATTCTATAGTCGGGCGGCAGATTCCCCAAATTAGCCGCCCACAGGCACAGCCCTTACAATATAGGAGGCCGGAGAAAAATCTAAATGGGGTTGGTAACTATATTTTTATCCCGCTAGGTGGCGCATCACCGCTGGTACCTAGCGTCAAATCTCATATTTTTTTATTTCACACTTTAAAAGTATTAATATTTTCACAAGAATGCCTCAATGTTCGGCGTTTAATTGTAAAATCCAAGGGCACAGAACACATATACCCTAAAGGGACCAAGGGACACAGCGACTACCAACTGACCTAAATTAAAAAAGCTATGGGTCAAGGCATTTCGTCATACACTGACCTCAAAATCAAAATAGTTTTATTTTCATATAAACCATATACAGGCGCTTATGAAATGTCGAATTTAAGTGCACGGTTACAGATTCGTCTTTTCCTATGGAGAAGAACCGGCAAGAAACTTGTTCAGCAGTGGACCTCTGTAGGCTGATATGACTTATAATATGAGAGACCTTACGATTAGATCAGCTTTTTTCCAGTCGATTTATTATTTTTCCTTAGTTCACCTTTTAACTGCTACACTGTGATAGCATAGCCTCAAAAATCGCGGTACCAGCGGTAGTGGCGCCCCTCTACAATAGGGAATATGCACATTTTTTTTTTTATATTTTTAAACGATACTTTATATCGTTATGTAGCCGTAAAAAAAAGTCCAGCGCCTTAAAACTAAAATTAAGTAACAAAAAAAATTATTAAATTATGAGACAGATATTGGCATTTTAAACACCCGCGATTTTGGCGCGCTTGCCGTGACGTCAAAGTCTACGTTCTCTCAACCAAACAACCACGTACAACAGACACTGTTTTAGTAGACTTTGACGTCATATTCCATTTGACCGATAGTTGCGTTTCAAGTGATTTGAATTTCCAACAGTTTTTTTGGACTTTTTAATAATTATTTAAAAAAAATATCTACATAGACATAATTCTAAAACGATAAAGTTCTTAAAAAAAAATATTTGACCTTTTTTTAAGTCAGACGCATATTCCCTATTAGCTTTGCCTTTCCCTCCCCATTGAAAATGATGAAATGACTAAAAGAATTGATAGTAAAATAAAACGACATTATTACAAAATTATAATTTATTATCTCAGTAAAGCTACAATATAAAAATGTATAAAGGTGTTTGAGTATAAACAGAGCACGTGTCTTGTCGACATAATCATATTATATACATATAAAGTAATGTACTGCTGCTACGTGATGGACTATAATTGTTACAGACACCCAAAGACTTTTTAAGATTAATTATTTTCGTAAATAGACACAGATTTGAGACACTATAGAACTGACTATTAAAAAGTTATTATGGTGGGAGTATAAAGAGTAAAACTTCGACTTAACATAAGACAAGTTTCTGGGCACTCAACCAGGGAGTGCCGATGGTCTGTTACTAATAACCCAGTTGCAATGTTTTAAATAAATCGTTGAAAAATTTAAGTGTGACCAAAACCGAAATACTTCTTAAAAAGTACATCAATACAGTTCATTAGCAATCATTAGCGATCAAATTAGTGTAGTAATTAAAAGTAAACAATGTTTTTTCTTGCAACTGAGTCTTAGACAAATAACACACAATATTTGAATCCTTAAAATTTTTACTCAAATTGATCAAGGTCTACCTAATACTTGTGTGTTTTGAGAAAATATGTGTGTAACTAGAGACTTTTATCTAAAACAAATATCATATTTAAAAGTAAGTAAAGTAATTTCAAAATAAAAATTTGTTCATTGAAATATAACTTAAATAAAAATACAATCACAACTTAGAGAGCTTATAAAAATTGATCGAATCAAAATCTTCTTCGTTGTACAAATATTATTTTTAACTTACGGGGATAGCAATGCAGTTTTATATCGAAACATTGTCTAATACAAAATTTATGTTATTGTTAAAATATTGAATTGAGGATTCTTCGAACAAATGTTTTCCCTGAAATCGTGAATACATATTAGTGCTGATGATATTGGCACATCGCACTAAATAATGTAATAAAAAATATCTCTTTCGTAAAAAAATAAAATATCATTAAAATAAGGAAGGCAGAAAATATAATATAGCTATCAAATTAGTCTATGCCTGTATGGGAAGAAAGTGGTGACCTTATGACGATGTGAACAAATTCACATCGCATTATTTGTGCAGAAAAATAATTGTACCCATCTCTGTTGTCGGTACACAGTGCCATTAAATCAAATTTGTAAACAACAAAATCAATACGACTCTCGTTTTTATTAATTCAACGACTCGCTAAATACAATGAGTGTTGAAATACAAAGTTCATTATCTTAAACTACTTGTTTTAACTGAGTCAGTTATTCTTGCAAACCGGCTTAATGTATCCGGTGCAAATTAAATGACAGACTAATATGAAGCAATACATTATAGTTCGACACATATTCTCAGTTCCCATAATCATAGAAGAATATTAAATACATAATTCTTGTAAATTCGATACAATACATGTAGTTAATAAATTCGTTAAGACTTATATTGATACACAAGTCAAATGTATTGAGCAATATTGTTCAATTCATTACGAAAATGGAATATATAATTAATTCTTACAGAAATACTCCGTATACATTATTCTGGTTTCTGCAGACGAGAGTGAAATGACACTACTACTTTTGAGTTCAAAATCTTTTACATCGAACTCTTAGATCGACGTTCGACAAGGATTCTCAAAGAATTTTGTGTAAACATTCCAGTTTGACTAATTCAGTCAGAATTTTACGAGATTCGATCTCTATAGGACGAATACTTATCACTGTTTTTAATGAACCACGAAACTGTGTTGCAACTCTGCACAGACATAAAAGTCAGACTTTTGTCAAATCATTCGTCTTGGTCCTCGCTGCCTTAAATTTGCTGCCAAAAATAACGCAGAGTTGCTCGGTCTCGTGAAATTTTTAATCCAAGTCTTAGAGAATACTGGCCAATATTTGGACAATTTATTGTCATTACATACCATAATTTACTCCAAAATATACATAGATATTATATAAATAATTATAATAGCTTATTTAGAGTGTAAGAAGTATCTTAAAGTATTGGAATGTAGAAATCTGTCTTACATTATTATATGAAAGTTTAAGTTCGACAGAAGACATGAATAACTAACTATTATATATCTAGTCTACGAATATCATTCTATTGGTTACTTGCTTCGTAAAAAAATACTTAATTATAAATGTTAAAGACGGACAGTTTGATATTAATACGATTGATTAGTTGCCTAAAACTTGTCGTATGGCTGAGTGATCGTTGTGAACGAACAACTTTTAGTTTTTAGCCGATTTTTAATTTCATCGTACAATAAGTGGAATTTGATGCGCTACTCCTGAAAGTATATAAATCAACTACTACAATGTAGGCACATTGTCTTTTGTATACGTTTTCTGGAATTATAAAAAAAACATTGCAGAATTCTTTCTTTCAAACACAGCTTGACTGTTGTGGCTGCGATGGAAAATGAATCATTTAAATAAAAAATGTATTTTTATGAAAGATTACATAAAACGCAATCGTAGAATGCGTTGGTAACCAATACATTATCATTTACTTCGAAGCGACGTGACGTGAAATTCAAAATCGACTAAAATGTCTTAAAAACTAGGGTTTTGTCATGGATACACAGATCTGTACTTTCAATATTATTGAGCACGATATAAAAAGCTTAGAAGGGATAAAATATGTAAGTATAAATATAGCAATCGTCACTACACATCAATATTATACTTGGAAATATTCGATACTATGCTATCGATAAAATCGCGACGATCAGGTCTTAATCTACAAACTGTAAATAGAATAACCGATTTATATTTGAGGCCGCCTCTTTGTTTTCACTACTTCAGTTTAAACCTACAACGTCGCTAAACATTGAATGGAATGTTAACATACAGTAGTTACACTGAAATCTTACAATTAAAAGCCTGAATACTGCAACTCCACTTTTTAAAATTATCAACCTTATTTTGGAGAACGAAAGTCATGATCTAATAAGCTAGTTACAACAAGACTGCTTAAAATTACATCGGCGATATTTCCCCAGTAAATGTAGTTTGCACACCATATGTGCAAAAAAATTGGCGATTTTTTTTATCATGGAAATTCGTAAAACTATATTTTTCCTACTCTAATTTGCAAAAACTGTAGGGAAACGAAAAGGATGGCAATAATAGTCATATATGCACCCGCATACTGCACATTTTTGCATAGGTTGCATTCTAATTGTGGGAGAGGTATAGATGGCAAAAAATCACCACAAAAATGGACGTGGACTTGCAGTATTCAACTATTACACAATTTAGTTTGAACAAATTGTTGAGGCACCTCAAATCTGACTGGATAACATACTTACGTCATCAGCACATCTATTTGGCAACATTATAATGAGTATTTAAATATAATAAGAGTAAAAATATATTCTGAGCGCTTTCATTGAGTACTAAACAAAGTTGAGCGGGCTCTACATATACACTGTGTTTTAAAGGACATGGCGATACAAGTATACTTTTGGAGACTCCGCTTCGAAGCCGGTGATTCGTTTTCTTTATTTAGCACTTAGCTGCCATATAGCGTTGTCTCACTCTGTTATGCACTTATGTCACATAAGGTATGTACGTACGTAACCATTATATTGGTAACTTATACACATTAAGATATTAAAGTATTATGTGAAATATCTGCAATGTTCTACCAGTTGTATATAACTTGACACGTATGTTTATGTCTTGTGTAAATCGCCAATGCCTTTAAGACAACGCGTCTAAATAAATCAAGTTTGTGAGCGTATCGTAAACGACAGAGGCCTTACGGTTGCACCTTATACTCTCGACATATACTATAAAGTAAATAGCATTGGTATAACAATAATTTGGTAAAAAAACACATCATTTATATCAATATAAATGCTAAAAATCTACAAGAGCTATCGTTACTATGGAATGTCTTAAATCATACTTCTTAATAATCTCTTTTATTATCTTAAAATCGCTACATTACTTATGTTATAGATATAATTATTATATTATATATAATTAGAAGAAAGGTTTTAATTAGTTTGAAGATTATGCATTCTTAAATCTAGTGGAATGTAAAAGAGATTTTTTTTTTCAATATCATAGTGTTAGTCACATTACCCCTTATAATTAATGGTTAGATACCCAAACCTTTGTAAATACACCGATTACTGAACGTATTTGATTTTTAATTCCGTTTAAAATTCGCACGAAAACGAGGAGCGTGCGCTTCCAAAAATATACATAGAGTGCGCCCGTACGCTTGCCGGGCGCGCGCACGCTTCGTCCGCTGTCTCCGAGTCCAAGGTTCACCTCGGCACATTAAGAGAGCTAATGACTACAATACATTTCGACTTCATAACGATGGGACGATTCTTAAAACGTTAAAGCTATACTCGCTTTAAAGCCTGACCAGAGAAACGTTAACACGAGCAACCATATAATTACAAAAACGACATTATCAAAAACCCGTGCGATATTTTCCGGTCACATTTTGACGAAAATTTAATACCTTATCAAATATTGGAATGTAAATTGTCACCGACCTTTAGTCGTACTCTTGTTTTCAAAAAGTTTAAGACCAAAATTATGTCATTTTATAAACATTTCAGCCCGTCGTACAAACTATTTATATCATATATTTTCTTTTCCAAAATTGTTACTCAGAAAATAAAAAAAGGAGGTTAATTTAAAGTGGTCGACCGAGATCGACGTCGTTTTAACAACGGTGAACCGAAGTGAATAGCATTATCTTACATAAAACAGTCGCTTGAAATATTGAGGTAAAATTTTTATATTCTTAATACACCTAAACAACCCTTGTATATTATAAAAAAAAATGTATACATCACTTAAACTATGTTGTACGTATAAAATTGTTCACGTTTATGGGCACTTAATTAAAACTTATAAAAAATCAACTTAAAACTAAGTAAAGCATACATAGATGATTAATATACGATATCGTATTTTGTACTGTAAGGTTATGCTTTATAGTGGTGATTGATCACCCGCGGTGAATTTTATGTCGTAATAATAAAAAAAAACTTTTTTTTTGTTTGTACACTTCGACGTGGAATGGCAACGTTTGTATGAATAAAATCTAATCGGTTTCGGTCTAGCTGCCTTAAATAACTTGTACTTGGCTATTTTATTATGAAAAAATGTAGTCTATCACCCATTGTTTTACTTTGAACTGTTCAATGAACAAATTGATTGTAATATAATTAATAATTTGAGCATTATTACATAGCAAACGAATAGGTAGTAGAGCAGATAATATTGAATAATGTCGTAAATGTAAAAGCGCAGGATGCGATTAGCAACATCTCACTAACCAATATAAATAGATCCCGTTTCCAAAATTCTTAAAGTGCAGAATCTAAAAAATCCTTCAAAAAACCTTAAGTAATACTTACAGTTAAAGAGTATAAGAGTATATAGAGCATATACGAAGATGGCATCAATTGCAGTCTTAAATCTAAGCGAATATTGAGATATAACAGACAGTGTTCGAAACATCCTGCGCTTTCTAATTACTACGTTATAAGAAAGCAAAATTGTATATTGTTTCAGTCTTTGGAATTTGTGTATTGGAATGTATAATGTAAAAAAATATATATAAAAAGAGTGTAAATTGACACAACAGTCAGAAAATTTCAATTATTCCTTGATGTTCTCTTAGTATAAAATTTTGATTATAATTCTGTTGATATCAATGACCAACGCTTAACTACCGACATTTTGTTTCTTTTTTTTATTTATGTAGTCTGAAGGGGAAAATCGGCCAAAAATATTCAAGTGATGCCTTTTAAAGACACTGGCTGCCTTTTCTGCAGTTTATAGATATAAATTATGTATATAAATTAGGTACTGTGTTCTTGAAATTATATTTAGGGAAACTAGAAACTACATTATAATAATTCCCCTTACATACAATTGACTACGTTTATAGACTAAAATTATATAATTAAGAATAACTTACGAACATCAAGGAATACAACATCAAATCTCTAGGTACAGTTAATACTTATCATAATTAAAATGCAGAGTATAAAACTCAGATTACACTCCTAATCTCAAGTTACAAAAATGCGTTCATAATACATCCGTTTGACTCAAATTCGGGTCAAATATACATAAAAAGTGTGGTTAATATATATTACTATTATTATGGAATTATTACTGTCGAGATACACGATAGTTTTTAGTATACACAAAAGCTGAAACCTTAGAATGTTTTTTGCTAAAACTAGCTATCCCTGCCTATCTTGGGGGTTTGTATGTTTTGTGATAACTATATAACATAATCTCTAACGAGTGTATGTCACAGTTCTACTAAGGTCAACAATCAAGTTAATGAGTTATGTTAATTTTCTTGATAATCTATGATAATCTTTAAGTTTCACTCGGTCCTATCCTGAATTTGAAAACGAAATGCTATTTATGTGATTGATACACTCAAAAAAGAGATAGAAGTGTCTATCTCTTTCTACTCACATTGGGATGAAATTTAACAAAAGATTTTCGACCTCAGTACAAAACTTTCATCAGCTAAGAAATGGCTAAGTGCGTTTTATCCTTAATATTATATAAAAGACGTATATTTATTAAACAATATTGTTGAAGTTATAAATCATAATCCCGGCGGAAGTTTCAGGTTAAGATCTTTGATCGAGTATTTATAATAAATATTGTTTTGTCTCATTTCTTCGACTAATTAAACAAACAAAACAGTAATAAGTACATATCACGCATTGAGATTGGATCAGTATTTGTATATACTAAAAAAATCGTGTATTGTGTAATGTACACTTAAGCATACCTAATGTTCTTGGCGTTTCTCATTCTGAAGAGAAGTTTTTTGGTCCAGTAGGTTCGTCGAGTGAAGCATTTGTATATCTGGTCGGGTGCCACGAAGTCGTAGGTAAGGGAGCGCCGTTTGATTAAACATCATACGGTCTCTGGGTCGGCCTCAATCTTGGGGACCACGGACTCGGGGAACTTGGCCGGCTCGGGGGTCGCTGGGAAGTTGTTGGCGTCTGGGGAAGACTTTGCTTCCGGTGTTGTCGATGGGAAACTGAAATGCAATAATTAATTTTGATGTTTTTTTTATTATCTGATGTATTTTATCCTTCATTACAATATGATATTTACGTATGTGTACTTTTAATAAAGATTGCCTTAAACTAGGATTTTCTCTTGGTATTCTTATGGTACTCGTGCGTGCGTTTACAAAGACAAATTTTACATGTTTAAACACAGACTCGGAATTACAATTTGTAAGTAAATGATTGCTCCGTGTAGTGAATGAATTTGCCCCTTGAAGCAGTTCTTGCTACGCCAATATAGACGTCTTAAAAAAACTTTAAATGTATGTTTTAATGTTATTATTTTTATTTTATATTATTTGTTTTCTCTTTTCCTTTTTTTTATCCGACTGTCGAAGGAGGGTTATGTGTTTGACGCGTATGTATGTATGTCCGTTCCTATGTCTGGTCGTAACTACTCAACGGCTCAAACGATTTAGATAAATAACACCTCATTAGATTCGTCTTGATGGCGCGAGTGTCACAGGGTACATGAAATTAAAAAAAACGGATTTCATACACTTCAATGTGCGAACTGATTTTGAAAATCATTTTTAATTAGTTTTATCAATTTTCATTTTATATTATCATTTAGGATCTATTTAGTGATTTTATGTTGATTTATAAACTAAAAAGTAGGAAATAAAATCAATTATTAAATTAAATACCGGATTGCATAAAAAGTACTAACTAAAAATTTAAAAAAAAACAAGCTCTGTGATCTTGGAAATTGTGTGGGACAAGCTGTTCGTTTATAAAAATAATTGTTTCTTTGCTTGTTCCGCCTGCAATATATTTTCCAACATTACAGCTTGTTTTATTTTTATTTTTAGTTAGTACTTTTTATGTAATTGGGTATTTTGTAAACGATTACTACTATAGATGATTATTTTGATTGTTTTTGTTAGTGAATGAAGGTTATTGGTAAATGTGTGTATAATATAGGAGATCATATTTACAGGACGCGGTAACTTTCACCCACACAACCTTGAATTCATGGGACTTGACATCGTCTGGTCGCGTACTGTCAAATATTTGGGGGTCACGCTGGACCATCGGCTCACCATGGGCCCGCACGTCCGGAAGACTGTTGCGCGGGTAAAAACTACTCGCCATCTCCTCCGGTCGGTGCTCTCTTCAAACCTCCCGCTGCGAATCAAGCTGGGAGTGTACAAGGTCTACCTGCGCCCGCAGCTCACATACGCTGCCCCAGCTTGGCTCGCCCTCACGTGCGAGTCGCACAGAAAGAAACTCAGGGCATTCCAGAATACCACCTTACGCCAACTCACTCACGCGGCTCGCTACGTGAGGAATTCTGTGATCCACAGGGACCTCCGGGTAGAGAGCATCGAGGACTTCGTCGCAGGGATGGCGAAGAAGATGTTCGCGCGTGCCGACTCCTCCGCCTGGACGCACATGCGCGGGCATGGCGCCCTGGCACGCGCGCCCCCCTGATGCCCGGCGTTACCCGCGCGACCTCCTGCCCGTAGACCAGAGTGCGGGCCACCCACCGGACTTGACGCCCGAACGGGTCGCAAACACCCTACACGCGACCCGCTCAAACAACTAGACTCCACATAAAAACATTACACACGACGCCCGCCGCGCGAGTTGCTACCTAAGTTCATGTACTTATTACTAATATAAAAACTTACTAATTTATTTCCATTTGTTTCACGTAACAAAACCCGTATAAAAATATATTAATACAATAATTGTATCTACCGTGTTTCATCTCTCCACCACCCTAAGATTATCTAGTAAAAAACAACACCTAAGGCATTAAAACCACTTTTGTACACTATTAATGTACATAAAGACTTAAAAATAACTAAATATAGACATAAATAAACTATAACAAGCGTAACGACAAAAATTTATGAAAATATTATTCACCTTCTTATTTACTTTACTTTGTTTTGTAAATTTTAATGAATTTTGTATATTATTTACTATAATTGACTACAAAAAATCGCTACATATATTAAACAATGATACTAACAAATAACTTTTATCAAGCATTCACAAATCCATTCATTTAAATACAACATTCAAGTTTAAAATCCTTTACAATCCATTACTTTTTACTAGACACATAATAATCCAAACTGCTACTATTACTACTATCAACAAATCCAGAAATCAAACCCAGAACCTCTAAATACATAGATTACACTAAATCAATAATCAATACCTAATCTGAAAAACTATAACATAACTCATTAATGAATTAACAGTAAACAGCAAAAAGATATAATACATATTTCCGCTCTTTACTGCTAATATGATGTAATACTAACATTTAAAAGTAAACTATAATTATAATACTAACGATCCGTGCGAAACTTCGCCTGCGTTTCACAGTAAATTTAAAACAAACTTATGTAATATTACAGCAACGCCACCTACCTACCGGATCCAATTGTGAATCTAAACCATCCATAGACCCACCCAAATACACACAAAAAAATCCGTCCAGCTTTTTAGGAAGTTCAATGTTTCGGGAATCGAACCCAGGTCTTCTAGGGGAAAGGTAAGGCGATATCATTAAGTAGGTAGACTGGAGGTGTGCAAACCGCACCAATATAGCTTACTGGTAGTTATTTCCGAAATAAATAAATTTTCTCGTTTTGTATTTGTAAACGCACTCACAATACAGTAAATATACCAAGAGTAATGGAAGATTTAAAAAAATAAAGCTCCTTAAATAATATTCGTGTTCCTAAGCTATTTCTATTAAACAAAGCGACTCAGCCATCAGATCTCCACGCAACTCAAATACTGAGCAAACTCGATAATCTACGGATGGGTCTGCTTGTCAGGCTTTTCGGGCTTAACTAATGACAACTAGACACAGTTTTAAGTTCTCTCCAAATTCCATCCGTCGATTGACCGCGGCAAGCGTAGCTTGATCTTTGTGATTGATTATTTACAGCGCTTCCCATTGATTTCTCAAATTATCAGCTCATACCACATGATGGTATCCGTTCCGCATGTTATACTCACACTTGCCTCATTGCCTCGCCTTGACTGATTTGCGCGAGGAACGCCTTATTCGATTCCGGAGTACCACCCGCAGAGAAACTGTAAAACAATGCGCAGAGACTATTAGATACAATAACGTAGTAAAACAACCACATTTACTGTTTACAACACATTTGGAGCTGCGTATGTACCACTAATATCATATCCTCCCTCCCTCCATCCTCCTAAACTCTACTTAAGTATGTTGGGATTGACTTCTTCGGAGTCTAACCAGATATTTTACACCAAGCGAGCGACTTGTCATCACACATCACACATCCGCAACCCATTTTCTGGTCAATATGCTAATGATAATCTTGTTGTCACACTTTTTGAGTTTCTGACTAATGATTGGTAAATGATAAATTATATTTACTGCTGTAAATAGATCTTTTAATGACACTTTTACAAATGGTTAACAGTACTATTTGGTACCTAAGTTTTCGTATGACAATCGTATGACTTTATGTACTCTCGCGGGGAGGAGTCTCATGCTAAGAATGGTCACCATCTATAGACTGACCGCGGTAGGTGCACCTTCACCTTACAGGACGATTACTCACCGTACCTACTTATTAATAAAAGAGTACGTAAAGTACCCTAAGTTTAAATCATTCTTTAATGTTTTGCTTTTTAGTTTGGTGTACAATAAAGCATATTCTATCTATCTATCTACGTCGAGGAAGCCTATATGTACCCAGTCATCATCAACAAATTTTTACTGTCCCACTGCTGAGCATGGACGATACTTAGACCATGTTTCATCACCTCTGAATTGCCTAACCGCCGGATAAATTCAAAATTGAAACATAATTTGTTTGAAATTATCTGCCAATTAATTTAACGGGAACTTATAACTTTATAAGGTGATGAAACAGCCCCTTAGATTGAGAGAGGTGAGGCATAATACTACACAATGTAACTGTCTCAAACCCCAACCCAGAGATGTCACTTAACCTGGATGAACCGTTTACAAACAGTGGCTGCTATATCTTGGCCCAATTTTCCATATTTGAGTCTGTTGTCAGTTAGCTAAGATATACTGGGTCTCATTAGATAATGATTCATTAGGTTAAGTGACGTCTCTGAGTGCGGCCAGACATACAAAGTAGAAATCATAAAAATATATAAAACGCAATGTTCATATCTCTTAATTCCTTCATACATGGTAATTAATGTATAATAATAATCTATAAAACAGATGTAGACGAAATGTCTAGGATCTTTATAACATTTAAGGATACAACAACGCAAGCATTTTACTACAAAACAGTCGCCGGCTACATCATTACTATGTGATTATGTATTCATATCACACAGTGTACACGAATTCCTCATGACGCCATACATACAGTACTAATCATTATGAATAAACATTTGCTGAGGCACATTCATATTAATGATTGTTTACGGTTATTTATGAGCTTATATAGGAATTCCCGAAGCCTGAGAGAAAATTATTCTTCAATTCACAATATAACTAATAACAATGTTGAATTTTATAAATGCGAAACTATTTTTTTAATAAATAAATATCTTTGGACATTTTACACAGCACCATCTAGTCCCAAACTAAGCAGAGCCTGTACAATGGGTACTAGATAATGGATATAATACTTATATACTTTTTTATTGTAAATACATACTTATTATACATCTAATAGGAAACTCCCAGACAAACACAAATACTTATATTCATCACATAAATATTTGTGTCCTGTGGGAATCGAACCCACGACGTCATGATCAGCAGTCCGGTACTCGAACCACTAGACCACAGAGTCGTGTTCAAATTGTCTGTCTGTCTGTTACGTTTTCACGCGTAACCACTAAACAGCTTGAGATAAAATTAACAATGACCTAGACTGCATCTCGTTTTGTCTCAAAACCTCGAGGCTAACTGTCAATAGCTAATGAACACAGACTGCCAAGCATGTATATGACTAATATACCATTTTTGAGATACGGAAAATTACCATGGATCCGTGCCAACTGGGGAGACGGCAAGGTATATACCTACTAGTACCGAATAAATATCACAACACCATGGGATTCGAAGCAATCAACACGACCGTGACGGTATGACTAACTGAATATCATTCATTAATTCACTTCTAGACCAGGGCTGAAACCTTTGAAAATTCTAAAAAGTGAAAAAAAAATATAGTAGGATTAAACCCATTGGAAAAGGAAGAGAATATAGCAAAAATTAAAGGAAAAATAATTTACGGGCGATCTGAGGTCGGGAAGTGGATGGGGATGAGTTTTTAAGGGTAAAATCCGGTTTATTTCGATTTCTGGCAAAGTTAGAGAAGATAAAAATAAAAAACCAAAAACTTGGTTATTTCAATTTCTACATACATTTTGAGGTTTTGTGAAAAATATGTAAATACAAAAGTTGTAGATGTTTTTATTACCTACAACTTTATGATTTAACTTTTCGCCATAGGACTTGTATTTTTGCCGGAAATCGAAATAAACCGGATTTTACCCTTAAAAACTCACCCCCATTCACTTCCCGATCTCAGATCGCCCGTAAATTATTTTTCCTTTAATTTTTGTTATATTCTCTCCCTTTTCCAATGGGTTTCATCCTACTATTATTTTTTTTTGGTTTTAAAATTATCGACCCAGGTCTATTCTTCATTCTCTTTTTTTTAAACTCAGAACGTACATTCGCAGTTGTTATTTCAATACAAAGCTAAGTGACGAACATCAAAGAGGTTTTAATAAAACTTTCGCAACATCGCGTTGCTTAGACATGATTCGCTTTCTAAACTATAGATGTAATACCACTATGGGTACCCTTCAGGGAATACAGGCATATTGGTATCCCTATTATGTTTTAAATATGTAAAAATGATTAAATGACTACTAAATAATAAATTTCATTAAAATATCAGATCAATATAAAATATGCGATCAAGTATGTAAACATTGATATTTACATATTTATATCTAACTTCATAAATTCTAAATAAACTGTAAACATGACGTGTTGTAAATATTTTGTACATTATGATTTTCATCACAACATGCCTTTAATACGTCTTCATTGGGATTGGGCAAAAATGTTTCACACATATAGTTATAATGACAAAAAAGGATTTTGGAAATTCCCGTGGAATGGGGAACTTATGAACTTGATGAACGCGAGCAACACCGCGGGGTAGTTTTTTTTCAACAACCCATTATTTGTCCCACTGGTTCACGGGCACGGGTCTCCTTTCAGAATGAGAGGGGTTAGGCTATATATAGTCCACCACGTTGGCCTAATGCGGGTTGAGGTACAGTTTGTCATAATTGGTAAGTAAGTAGAAATAATAAAATTGCCATAGCATAGTCGCAACATAAACATTAGCATCGCTTCATCTGCCCACATTCGGCCACTGCTGAACATACCTTTTCAGTTTTTCTCAGATCAGGCTTAGTTAATTAAACTTATGTATAATTATGTTCCCCTTGCGTCGCTAAGTAAACAGGATTTCACAGGACACTTCATTATTTGTAAGAATAATAATTGAAACAGTTCTATTAAAATTTCTAAAGTCAATAATTTCATCCGAGAACAAGAGTCGAACCTGCGTCCTCCAGTTTAATACGCCGAACGCAATTATAACTTTACAAATTGCATAACATGTGAAAGTGCGCCATTAATTAAAATGGTTGATAGTCGTATTGCAAAACGCATAGCCAACTTATTACTAATTATAGCACATCGATAAGATTAAATGCATTTCTTGCGCAGGGGCCATTTTGTTTATTCGAATTATGAAAATTTTGATACACAAAATGGCCGTCTCTTTATAATATAAACCTGTATTTAACGATTGATAAAGCTACATTTCGCAATGCAAATTAGTGAAACTGAAATATCATCATATTATGGTATTATGATAAATAATATTTATATTATATTATGTTCATCAACCCATTAACTGTTCCACTGCTAGGCACGGGTCTCCTTTCAGAGTGAGGGATTGGGGCATAGTCCACCACGCTGGCCTAATAATGCGGGTTGGTATTATCATACCATAAATTAACTCCGAAAATATTTTACCATGTATGAAGGAAATAAGAGAGATACGGAACAACTTTTAGTACGTAATTAATATTATATGTACCGAATGTTATATCTATAATGTATATAAGTAAACATAATTGTACTAACTTATCAATATCTTTGAAGTCGCTGCTGCCCATGGACGAGTCGGAGCGCCACTTGCCTCCCACCATGTTCTGCACGCTGGAATTATTTACAATAACTCTATCAACAAAGACTAGAGAAGAACAGTATTATGAGGTTAGGCGCTGGAGTTGACAGTAGAAAGAAAGAGTAGATTAAACATAAATTTTTAGTGCGAATACACTCTGGTCCGCTGCGAATGCGGATTCATCGGTTATTTGCTCGGAAAGTTTTCAAATACATATATACACCTTTTTCCCACAGGGGTAAGTAGAAACTGGACACCGCCACTTGCTACGATTTATACATACTTCTTTAGCTTCATACATCTTCGTGAAATACATGATGAAGAAAAACATTGAACTAAAACCTACACAACTAGAACGTCATTTTTTTAATGTGTACTAATGTCTGCAATCCAGTAGCTCCTATAGCTACCTTTTTGAAGTAAGCAGAAAAGATGTACAGTAATGTTCCGTAATGACAGTATAATGATCAAATACCAATGCATCGACCATTGCGTTAAGTAAACTAAACACAACATTTCTACCTCGGGCAGGATTCGAATCTGTATTCTCTGGTTTGGTACAACAGACGCTCTAGCTAACTAAACTACTAACGTCACTGACTCCATAGAGCAGTCAGGAACCAGGTTTCCTCAAGAAAAAGTCCTATATAGCTAGGCCAGTGTGTGGCACTTTCTCTGAATAAGGTCATCATTCTAATAACTTGGTTAGATAACCGTCATAAAGATTTCAGACCCTATCTCTTATTATTTCTGATTCAATCATGTATTAGTTCTACATGTCCCGTCAGGAGACTTATCTACCTAATCGGAAATCAACATCAGCCTTTACCCTTATTGATTGTGCCTTATTACCCGACTGCCGAAGGAGGAGGGTTATGTGTTTGACGCGTATGTATATATGTATGTATGTATGTATGTATGTATGTATGTATGTATGTATGTATGTATGTATGTCCGTTCCTATGTCCGGTCGTAACTACTCAACGGCTCAACCGATTTAGATAAATGGCACCTCATTAGATTCGTCTTGATGGCACGAGTGTCACTGGGTACATGAAATTTAAAAAAAATCAATATGGCGGATTATATACGCTTTAATGTGCGAACTGATTTTGAAAATGATCTTGAGTTGTATCAATTTATATTTTAAATCATCATTTAGGATCTATCTAGTGATTCTATGATGATTTATAAACTAAAAAGAAGGAAATAAAATCAATTATTATACAATTATTAATTATATGAACGAACAGCTTGTAATTAATCAATTAATTACAAGCTGTTCGTTCATAAACAAAATTGTTTCTTTGCTTGTCCCGCCTGCAATACATTTTCCAACATCACAGAGCTTGTTTTTAGATTTTTAGTTAGTAGTTTTTACGCAGTCGGGTTTTTTGTTTCTTTTAATAATTTTATTTACAAAATTGGCAAAAGGTTTAAATAATCCTCCACCAAGACACAGGTCACATAAAGACATCTAAAAAACGATCATTCATTACAATTTTTGCTTCTGAAACTTGGCAATATCGTACTGACAGAGATGATAATAATAAATATTAAATAATATTTTATTTGTAGCGTTGGTTGTAGAAAACACATCTAGTTACTATTATCTGTGTAATATAAGGTTAGTATTTATAATACTTACACATGCTTCATTTGTTCTCCTTGCGAGCTAAGTTGCGCAAGGTAGGCGGCCTGCTTGCGATGATGATACATGTGTACGCGCAAGCACGACGGGTTGCGCATGCGCTTCTGGCAGATGTCGCACTGCAGCGTGCCCTCACGCGTGTCGTGCTTGTCTCGGATGTGCACCTTCAGGTTGTACCTGTTCGCGAAGAACCGGTGGCAGGACGGGCACTTCACGCCACCCGTTTTACAGTTCCAACCTGCTGGGGGTACGGCGGTTACATTTGATTCTACAATCGTCTGTTACAGGTCTCGGGTACTCCGCACTGAGCAAATATCGAAGCACCAAGGATTTAATGGACTTCATTATGTGAATATAATACTTAATTCAAAATCAATATGAAAACAACGAAAATTCCGCAGATTCTTGCTCCATTAATTTTATGCAACTATTCAACCAGTATCCGACTATAGTTACCAATTATTTCTGTTGTCGATATCCTCGAAGTTCTCTAACTAGTTACATTTTTATTAAAACAGGAGAGCGACCTGAATAAGTTTGTAAGCGTGGTGGCGTTGTGTGTCGGGTCGTTTTATTCCCTGCAACATGGTTGAGTCAAACGGCGCCGATACACACGTCATGCTCGTGAACGGGTGCTGTCTGTCGGGACTGGTCGACTCTAACTGCTATGGCACTAATTTCAATTCCAATACTTACGTACTCTTTAATCTCTGAATCTACACATCAAGCTGCATCATCCTCATTACTATTCACAACAATTGTTACTTTTACCACACATATTTTTTTAAAAAAGAGTATCTATGGAGTTTCTTGCCGGCTCTTCTCCATAAGACCCACTTTTTTTTGGAACCGTGCAACTAGTTTAACGTTTCAAAAGTACCTATTTATATGGTCTAATTGAAATAAAAATATTTTGAATTTTTTTGAATTTTGAATTTTGAAAAGCAGTCGTATTATTGATAATTGTAAGCACAATACTGTACAAACTAAATACTTTATACACTGAGTCTAAATTGCCAATTGGCGAAACCAAGCCTGGTATTTAAAACTAAAAAAGATATTCCCACATAAATTTGTCGGTTGTTTCTCCGCCTATAGCATACACCAGCAAACTAAGGCTGGTTCATGTTTTAACCCATCAAAGATCCAGTACCAGACAGAATAAAATTACTATTGTTTCGACATTCTCCTTTAATGAACTGACATTAATTGGTGTGTTGTCAACAAGAATTCGACGAAAAATTCATTTCTTCTTCCGTATCATATCCATCTTGTATCCGTCTGATCTATTTAAAATGAGAACAGCACATAAAGCACTTACCAGATTCCTGTCTGCCAGACTCTGGCAGCACGAGCACGCTGTGAAACAGGTCGTTGTCGAAGTCAATCAGCGGTTCGCTGCAAGCAACGCGCGACGTAAATAAAGCTTTTGTTATGTAAGCTAGATACATATAAAGGAAGCATCTAATAAAGAGGCCCTATTTAAGTCTTCTCCAATTGTATTGTGATTTCAGTCCTGCCACATGGAATTTTGGGCAAAGCCATCTTCTTCCTAGCTTTTTCCAAACCATGTTGGGGTCGGCTTCCAGTCTAACCAGATGCGGCTGAATATCAGTGTCAGTATCGGTAAAGACTGGTTGTCAGACTTTTTTGGCTTCTGACTACCACTAACGATTGTCATGGTTGTTCGTATGACAACCAACCTTGACCGCGTGTCACGATTTACAACAGCAAGCAAGATTACATATTATGACAAAAAGCTTACTAAGAAAGTAGCGCCAAAATCTTGCAACAGCATAACAAAAAATGCGGTTATAAGTAATTTAATAACATATTGTAAATAGGTCTAAGTATGAAGTCTTTTTTGAAGAATTTTTATTCACAATGTTTTTTTAAATAGTGTCTTTGGAAGTCATTTCTTTTTTTTTTGAACATACCTAGTATAACTTTCTGCAACTAACTCTTATCAAAGTTAAAAAAAAATTACCTGTTTGTTAAGTTACAAACCTCAACCTTTAAAACAAAGACAAGGAGGTCCTTTGTGAATTCTTGCGGTTTTTCCCTTTGGAAAGGAAAAAATATGGCGACGAAAGTTAGATAAAGGGAAAGTTTCTAAAGAATACTTATAAGAAAACATGAAGCATCGTTGACGAGTCAAATATGAGAGAATACTAACCCGTCGTATGCGTAATCAGTGTTCTCCGGATGAGTGGGGCTGTCCTTGATGGGTCGCGGCTTCTTCTTCACATTGTGACTGTTCTTGGTCGGTGTGTTCTTAAGTAATCTACGGGAAATAAATGTAGTTATCATCCAGACAGAGGCATCACACTGGTGCCTTTATCTGGATTCTAGATTCCGAGAGAGTATGAATCATCATATCCGTTGCCTTTTCCGCACCATGTTGGGAGTCGGCTTTCAGTCTAACCAGATGACTGAATATCAGTATTTTACTGTCATCAGACCTCCGCTGGGCAATGCCGGTATTCGAAGGATAGACTGGTTGTCAGGCTTTTTGGGCTTCTGATTACCACTAACGATTGTCATAGGTGTTCGTATGATAAGTTCATGTAAGAGTATGAATGCGTAATAATTAAGTGCCTTACAAAATCTTTTAGTAAACCTCCACAAACAATTTTATGTTTAGTACCTAGTCGAACCAACTCTCGAAGTCGAACAGGTAAGTAAAGTTTGTCGCTTTGTGCGTGAAAACAGGGAAATAACTTAATTGTTCCATAAATAGGACTTGGCTACATTGATTTTTCACCCCTGTTAACGGAAAACTTGTAAGTGCAAGACAAGTATTGACGTCATTCAGTGAGAATGGATAATACTCTTTTGGTTGAGGGAACAACATACATACATACATAGCTTCACGCCTGTTTCCCATAGGGGTAGGCAGAGACTATAGATTTCCACTTGCTACGATCTTGGCACACCACTTTCGCTTCGTCTATGTTCATGTATGTATGTACTGGAGACTCCAGTCTGTCCTTCGCGAGACGGAACAGTTCAGCGGCACTGTTGATGCCGGTCCACTCACGAATATTACGTAGCCACGACTTTCTCCTTCGGCCTACTGATCTTTTTCCAGCCACTTTGCCCATCATTATAAGTTGCAGCAGCTATCTATCATGTCGCATAATGTGTACCAGATAACTAACTTTTCTCTGTTTGACGGTCTGCATAATTTGGCGTTTTTGACCGGTCAAAAACGCCAAATTATGTTCATTAGGGAACAACAAACATTTTGTAATGATGGAATGACTATTTTGCTCGAACCTAGGACTCGAACCTAGGACCTCTAACGTAGCAGTCGCGCTTGGGACCACTGTGTGACAGGGTCTAACGAGGCAGTCAAAAATAACACTTACAAAAAAGGTTTTTAATTGTAATAAAACTAATAGTAAGTAACTTCGAAATTACAATACTTCAAGCTGCCTTAAACACCTTCCCCAGAATCGTTATCAGCTCTTGGGCTAAAGAGTAATATCTGTCAGTCCAAAATATAGCTATATTATTCCAAATTCCTATACAAACATGATAATTATTTACCGATGTTCTTTCCAGGGCCAACACTGCATCCGTTCAAAGAACAAAATAGGAACAAAAGGCGATAGATAATATAATGTTTCAGGAGCCGGAACTAAGCCCTTTAGAAGCGTATAATATAGTTCCTGGCACCACCGAAGACGGCTGCGTTAAACCTTTGGTATTCAGAGTTCCTCGTAAGTCTTACCTCTTGAGCGGGCTCCTAGCAGCCTCTTCCTTGATGGTGACCGTATCGGCGGGTTCTGGTGGTGGCTCCGAAGACGTAGTGTCTTCTACAACCGGCGTCCACTCAGTGGGAGGCTCGGGTTGGTCTGGCGGAACTGGCATCGCCTTCGGGGGCTCCTCGGGTATCGCTGTAGGGGACTCGCTCCGCTGTAAACGATGATAATACATTATTATAAAGATAGCATATTGCCATTGTTGAAAAAGTAGCCTGAAGGTTGAACAAAACTAAGTGACTTGACTTTAAAAGAAATGCCTTGTCTTTTCTTTCTAGTGATAACATACAGTTTCACATACAAAATACAATGAGAAAATAACAGAAATTCCACCACTTCTATGTATGAAAAGTGGACTTGTCTGTGTGAGAGACAGATGGGAAAGCTTACATCGCGTCCGCCGGTGAGTCCTTTGACCTGTAGCAGCTCAGCGGTGTGGAGAAAGCCAGAAAGCTCCTGACGACGCACGTGCACCTCGCCGCGGTACATAAACTGCAGCAGCTGACGCAACTCTTGGTGGGCCACGTCTTTCAGTATCACTATGGGGTGCTCGCAGGGGTTCATCTGGGGATGGAGAACTTTGTAAAGCTACGCCCATACTGTGTTCACAGTTTGTAGTTCTCCCATGCCGACCAAGGCAAATCGTAATGACTGCAAATTGGTCATTGGACTGTATGACTTAGGCATTCAGAACCTAGCCTGAGGGTAGACAGAAATGCTTCCCAATGCCAAATTTGAACTGAATTTTTGTTTTGAAACCCGTATTATAAACTGGTGGATTTGTAACATAGTACTTACTTATTACTTGTATAATTAATTACTGGTATTGGGTTTTCACAAAAAAAATACTTAAGCTCGGTGCGGAACTAGTTTGCCGCGCCTTAGTAGTAGGGACGGGGGTGAGGCGGCAGGTTACTGCGAACGAAAACAAGCGCCCCCGCCCCTCCGTCCCGACGCTCACATACCTAAGAGGCGGCCAACTAGTTCCGCTCAGACTAGTACTATAGTACTGTGATGAGTTTTGACCTCTTCTGGTTTAATATGACAGATTAAATCCAAAGTAAGTTTTTTTGTAGCCAGTACTTTTGATTGACAAAATTTAAGCATACATACACCGTGTCAAATAGTAAGTTTTATAAAGGACATACAAGAAACTATAGATCCTTTTAAATAGTAAGTAGGTAGGTAATTACTGATTCATGTAATTTTTATGTTCAATAATAAACAAATTATGAGTTACTGGAGAAATGCAATAACAGTTAACAATAACAGTTGGCATAATTTGGATTTTTAACTGACAAAGACTTAAAGAACTGTAAGTATTATATGATGGGTGACAAAGATAATGCTATAGTCAGACCACTGGTAGTAATGCCAGTGATATTTTTATTTGTAAACACACCTACAATTAAGGTGAAATTGTAGTGAGGAGCAATGTAGGAACAACGAAATGACGTCATAAACTCATAACTGTATAGATAGATGAATACTACTCTTCAATCATCCAAGTCATAATAAACAAGTTCTGTTACCTCATTCTGCTTGTATCTGTTAGGCTAACCTATTTTTAACAGGAGTGATACCACTTATAGCCAAAACTTGATTCAGTGATGGCTGATGGAGTATATTCCATTCCATACAATGTTAGTAGCTCACTATTCAAATTAATGTTTTCTAAGTACCTAATTCCTAATACCTATTGAGGTGTGCCAATCATTAGACAGAGTGGAATAAGTTCAAGTGATCAATGGCAGAATGGAGATAATATTTCACATTGAACCTGGGTTTCAGAAGGGACAAATTGAGTGAGGTAAAAACTTCAATTGGACTTACAAACGGCTGCACGGCAACCGGTTCTTTAAAATGTTTACTTGATCATATTAGGTATTTGTTTTGATTCACATCTTTATGATAAGGCATGTTCAGCCAAATATTCAAAATTTTAATTAGTTATCAATATTTTTTCCTACATGAAAACAATGAGATATTTCACAAATTTGAAAGTTTGTGTTACACCGACGTTACAATCAGTGGTGCCCGAAATTAAAACTGATCTCATGCTATCTCCCTCACACAGAAGCGAGAGTAGATGTCAGTTTTTGCATATAACTATTTTTAAACTTGGCTACCAATCATGTCTTCCCTATGATGATAATAATACAAGTCTTATAAGTTTTCTAAGTAAATACTATAAATTGCCGTCTTTGCTTAAGTTCTGTGTTACAGTTCCCTGAATATGGTATAATAAGTAGGGAGCTACGGGCAAGTGTTAATATTATTAAATAAACAGCTATTGTATTATCCACATTCATGCTATAGCAATGATAGATATGTACAGTTTTATTTGTTATAGTTTTAATATGACAGAGATATGGAACAAAGGTCATTATAACAATAACCGCAAGGGATTCATTGAATTTCTTTGTTCTGTATCATTTTGCAAAAATAATTGTGTTCAGTAATGAAATAATTTTTCATTGCTGCAAATGCAAAACAAGGGAATGGTCCGAGGTTAGTTGCAGTAAGTCATTGTCTACAAGGGATGGAAAAATTATATTCGTGGTTGAGGAAAATTTTGTGTACCACTATTACCTATTACATTGTTTTTAATCAAACATAAGAATTATATGACACACCAAAAAGTAGACTTACCAATTATGAAATGTGCCCAGGGTGGAACATGCACAGGTACATGCTATATCAGAACTTCATGACAAAGGAAAAAATCAATAACTGGCAAAACTAATAGGCACTGCAAATGTTACTCTTATGGTACATCTGTGGCTGACACCACTCCACACAATGCTACAAGATAGGTAACAAAGATCAATGCTAGAAGAAAGCCAGAGCTGAAGGTGTGGCCATAGAGTGTGTGGGAGAAGTATCTAGACACAGGTACTAAAAAATCAATACAATTAGCTGCCATTGGCACCGCCTAGTTTGTCCTATAAATATGCATATGTTGCATCAGGTATTCCCATCTCCATATCTACCCCTATCCAGATGTTGTACAAAGGTATATTGATGTTCCTGCTGGCATAGACAAATTTTAGGGAGGCATAAACAAATGAATCTGGTAAACATGAAAGGTTAAGCTGAAACAAAGTCAATGTCGAGGTTTTCGCAAGGAATTTCAGTAACATCATGAAGCAAATAAAGACGAAATATATGATTCATACCTTGAAAAGTTCCTTGAAGTATGGACTGCATACTGAGAGAATCAGTTTGTGTGCGTGCACATACTGGCCACCGGCTGCCAGGGTCACGTCCACCAGATCTTCACCTTCTAGTAAGGCATGAAACGACTGCGATAAATTCGAGTGGAAATCGTTCCATCGAAGCGAGAACTGTTCGGGCACCGCCATACCGCCGAGAAACCCCAACAATCACGACAAAAATTCACTCGACGCCCTTCTAACACTACCTGTACCACTTTCAGAATAGCTACGCGTCCCAACAGTGATACATAACTGAAAACTCAAACGCGTATTATTGCCCACGTATACGAATCGGGTAGGAAAGTTCTATTCCTCTAACATTATTTACAACGCATCACTACGACGTAACCCGCGTTTATTTATAAAACACAAACAATATTGACTGACATGGCAATACAATGAATAATAATCAAAATGTCGCTTGGTTTGGTTTGCTACACGGATTCTTCACAATGCACCGTTCATTGTCCGACAAACAACATTATGTCAGAACGTATGAAAAAACTGAAATTGTGCGAAAATGTTGTGGTATTCAATAATTAAAAAATAATGTGAAATTATTTTCTACGCATTTATTTAAACATTAATTGCAACTTATTTAATTAATGTTAGATTTTATTAAAATTTTAATAAAAATTAATACCATTACCAATTAAAAAACAACTATAGACCATAGATAGACCAATTTTTTTATTAACACTTTTTGAAGTTTTTATTACATTACACCTACATTACACAATGGAGAACACAATTTATGTCATTATAAAGAATAAACAACAAATAAAATTATGAGATTGCGAAGGTTACGATCTAAAGCTATAATTATTACATATTTATCTTAAAAATTAGTATTAAGAATAAGAATTGAACATTGAACGTTTGACCGGACGTATTATAGAATACCACTGATGCCGAACATGCCATTGGCCCTTTGGGGAGGTAATACCTAAAAATTCTGTTGTATTACTTCTGCTCGTTGATAAACAATTCTTAATCTTTTTGATAATCAAGAAAATTATTAATATTCTTTCATACATTTAATATATTGAAAATGACTACATAATTACATAGTTACTCTGGAGTCTGTAGATGGTATTGGCCATCTATGGTTTAGAATAGCGCGTCAAGTGTGAATGTTTACGTTTGTGGAATGTCAACGTCAAGTAGTTGATTTGTTTTGTCAGTGTCATCTGTCATTTCCGTTCTCTGACTATATATCTATCAGTCGAAATTAAGCAACGACTCGGCATGCGGTGTAATCAAGGTTTTATTTCTTTTATTTACATTTTAATCTAAGGATTACTGAATCGACCATGAAAGTTTGATGTGCGTGAACTAAGACCCATAATATGTTAAATATCGTGACCGACCGCGAGGATTTATGACGCGTTCGCTAATCGATCATGTTAGTTTAGCTCATCGTTAGTTTAATTACATACGTGGTGGCACGATGTCGGTCCTAAGCGCGCAGGAACAGGCGGAAGCGGCAGATCGAGCGCAGATGGTCAAGAAGGTACTCAGTGCTGGGTTTTATGCGCTTGCATCGTTCATGATCACGGTGGTGAACAAGACTGTGTTGACGACGTACGCGTTTCCGTCGTACCAGGTGCTCGGCCTGGGTCAGATGGTGGCCACGATCACGGTACTATGGTGTGGCCGCTCACTGCAGATTGTGCAGTTCCCGCCACTAGATAGCGGCGTTGTGAAGCGCATCTGGCCGTTGCCCATCATCTACTTGGGCAACATGGCGACAGGGCTCGGCGGCACAAAGGAACTCAGCCTGCCAATGTTTACAGCTCTGCGCCGATTTAGCATATTGATGACGATGCTTGGGGAGAGGTTCGTTCTGGGCGTGCGAGCCTCCTGGTCAGTTCAGTCTAGTGTGTTCGCTATGGTCACTGGCGCGATGCTTGCCGCCGCTGATGACGTCACATTTTCGTGGTCTGGATATACCCTAGTACTGCTCAATGATGGCTTCACAGCCGCCAATGGAGTCTACATGAAAAAGAAATTGGATTCAAAAGAGCTTGGTAAATATGGTCTGATGTATTACAATGCTTTGTTTATGATTACCCCAGCAGCAGTGATCGCATGGGTGACTGGAGATTTACACCGCTCTGCCGAGTACCCACACTGGGGTGACTCATTGTTTCTTGCACAGTTCCTAATGTCGTGTGTGATGGGGTTCATTCTGTCATACAGTGTTATGCTTTGCACACAGTACAACAGTGCCCTGACTACCACAATCATTGGTTGTCTGAAGAATATCTTAGTGACATACCTGGGAATGGTCATTGGTGGTGACTATGTGTTCTCATGGTTGAATTTCGTGGGCCTCAATATCAGCGTATTGGCCAGCCTGTTGTACACATACGTAACATTCAAGCGCAAGCCCTCGCCATCTTACATCCTGGTGGACAATGCTAAAGTGGACACCGTATAGCAGTACCGGAAAAGGAGGCCGACTCAGTGCTCTACGTATTTAGTATAGTATTGAAGATGGTGCCAAAGATGACTGTGCAGTTACAGTGAATAGTGAAACGTAAGTTATGTTTTAACTCATAAAGACCAAGGAATCTGTGGTGGTATGCTTTTTAATTATGTGATGAGTTGCTTTTTTATGTGAATAATTATTATGATATTTTTTTAAATTAATAGTAAGCATATCTATGGTCAAATTTTGAAGTCTTCATAATTTTCTAAGTTTTCATTTTGAGTATCAAATCTAATATCTAAGTTTTACCCTTTTAATGAAAGTTGAAAAATGACCACTTTGTGTTAAGTATACTTAATTTTCTGGTCTTTATGAGTTGACACTATATTATAACATAATACCAGGCCCCAGTGGCTAATGAAATAATGGTGTAGGTCTTAATTAATTTATTATATTTTGTATTAATTTTATTATTGCCAATATTACAAAAATGCATATTTTATTACTATTATAACTTCTGAACTAAATGCATTTATGAAGAAGGAATAAAATACAAGCAAATAACCATCATAAAATAATTATAGGAGGGTTAAAGCACAATATTTACTTTGTAAATATTGTATGACTGGCAATATTGTTAAGTTTTCTAGCTTTAGCTCTATAGCTGTTATTATACTCTCAGACAGAACTGATAATAATGGAAGATATGCCTGAAAACACTGACTGGAGTAAAGATTGTCTCTGAAAAATATGTGCATTATCATTTTATTAAGAAATATATAATATAGTTATTTTTATAGTTGTTAATAATGCAGATATTTACAGATGTTAAAGAAGCAGCATTCTGAGTTACACATTTTACCAATTAAGTGTAACATGAACAATGCATACTCATTATCTTAACCTAATGATCAAAAGTGCAGACAAAATCACTTTAAAATACATATATATATACATACAAAACATCTTATCCTAAATGTAAATATATATCAACAAACATACATACAAAATGGATAATAGCATTTCAAGAAACCACAAAGACTACAAAATTCTAAAAAAATATAAAAAAGATATCTTTATTATGAAGCACTGTAAAAATACGCTGTGCACGTCATTTTACAAAAGAGTAATAACCTCAAGCTTTATAAGTGTTTTTCGATAATTTCAAGTGATATTTGTACTTGTAATAAAATTGGTTAAGATTAAATGAGATAACAAAAAATATAAGTACCTAGAAAATTGTATAGTATATTTATAATATTTATGTGGGCAAATTAGTAACATTCTAAGCGAGAGACATATTTAGCTTACTTTACATCGAAAACTTGGATGAACAGTTACAATGGGCAAATATAGTTTTTGGCCTCAGTGGGCTTACAGCTATTACTATTAAAAATACAACCAATTTTAAGGCAAAAAAAATAAAACCTGATAGGTTTGTGATGCAATTATTTTTTATAAGTACACAAAAGCAATATCTCAAGTATACTTTTTATATATTAGGTATATATTGAAGATGATAACTTTATACCTACAGACTGGCTTCTCTTTTGAACACTTAGGTACTTCTGATGTTTATTATTGTCAAATAGCAAATCAAAGTAAAAACATTTTACTAAAATTAACTCTTCCAGTGATAGATCCATATTTTTTGCTAACTAGTAATGTATGCATTATAATCAGACATATTATAGAGATTTAGATCTTCAATTCAAAAACCCAGATACTAAATATTAAATTTCGTTATTTGAATGTGTTTTAGTTGCTTAAACCTGAATGTGAATAACTTAAAATGCCTTTATAGAAGAAAAATAGACTGATGAGTAGTAATAATAAAACGTATTATATATAAATATAGTATAATAATGGTTTGAATATATAAATAACATTTTTAAAAGAAATATAGGTACATGTAGTTATAAAATATATAGTAGGTGCCTCTATATGTATATAGATTGGCAGGTTTCAATATGCACTTACAGATTTCAGAAGGAACTGCTTCTTATGAATTAAAAGTTCTGTGGTAAAGCTTAAGTTAAGTATGTCTCTGATTAAAACTTCAATTTTGATGTAAGTAGAACAGACAAAATTAAATAAGAGTAATCAATATTATAAACCTCACAATAATAATTAATTCTAGTACAAATTCTTGAAATACTAAAGTAAGCATTTTAACATATTTTCATATAGTTAAGTACGAACATTTTATTATATATTTATAAACAAATATATTTACGCGCATATATATGCCCTTTAGATAGTTTGATTAAAACAAAATGTAGCTGCCTTGTATTTGTTAAGTAGTACTTTTATGTCATTTGCTAAATTAGGGCTTGGCTAGACAGTTTAGACTTTCTTTAAACTGAATTTACTCAGTCACTGAAGGGGCCTTCACGCCAATGGGGCCTCCATTGGCGTGGAGTAAGGGCATTCAATGTTGGTCATTTCAACGTATGTGCCCCTTAAAGTAATACAGTGACTGCGTAGTAACAGTCCAAACCCTATAACATAGCCATTTAGTATACTTAACATGTTAATGTTGTTTGTTGACATAAGATTAGAACACCAACTAATGAGCAATATATATACTTAGAACATATAGCTATTTTACTTTATTATAAATTAAAGGATTTCGCAATTTTTTCGCGAAATTTCTTAAATCATAGTTATGAATGACATTCGCAACTTTATAGTGTGTAAATTATTGTATTACTATTTATATTATAAGTAATTCATTCATGCTCATTATAACTAACAACTGTTGTAACAAGAAATGTTTAGTGTTAGTTAGTTTTTTTCTGTTATTCATCCCAGTTTTCCTACCATTGCCGAGTTAGTTCCTAATTAGTAAATTTACTAATTAGGCACTCCGATAAGATAGCATACGGACGGAACAATTATTGTTTTTATGATCGATTGAGGAAATTTTAACATGTTACCACAGTGATTTTACTAAATACGTGCAACAATTTTCCGATTTCAAAAACGTATTTCTACAGAAAATGCTGATAAGACTTTGATAAACTCATATATTTTGAAGAAGTGCCTCAATTTAAAAATGCTCCTTAAAATAATGTAACCTATTGATGTTACAATACGGCCCTGATCTGGGAAGAAACGCGAATACGGATACTTACGTTAGAATTAAATCACATTATTTTACACAATCTTGGCTTAAAAGCATGGTGAGGCCTTATTACCTGTGCCGCCAGTAGCCAGTAGTCCTACTAGTGCCAGATAGTGTACGCTGCCGCATGTTGTCCGTAACACATGCATACAACATGTTGCATTTCAAAGTGTAACTAAGTCAATTTCAGTCTTGAACACCATCATCGTGTAAACCTTTGCATAACAACAGGTACGTCGTGAATGTAACTAGGTAACCGCATCAATATGTAATGTAATTCAAATAAACAAAGATGTTGTTACATTACTCATTATACAAACAATTGATTCAGATGCGGTAATATTATCGTTCAGGAGCATGACAATTGTGCTGCATTTAACATTTAATTGTTATGGCTAAAATAGAATGCTGCGCTGGCCGTGCGATAAGATTTATTTAATAAACAGAAGTCCTATATAGTACATAGGCTAAAGCCAAACAAAACTTAAGCAACGATTCCATTGATGATTCATTACCAACAAGCGACTTTAGGTACGCATTTTATGCTGATCCCCTATTTTCTTGAGCTTGATTGGCAATTTCTATCGTCGGAGGCAAAAATTGTGTGCTCAAATCTTGCGCCGTGCTTCGAACAGAGAGGGTAGTCGGAAACTAGAAAATGCCATGTACTTACTTCATTGCAATGCCACGTATTCAAGTGCTAGACAGTATATTGGATCAGGCGCCGTAAAGTACTCAAACATTCTAAATCCACAATTGAACGTTATGAATAAAAAATAGAGTTCAGAATACAATTCATTGTTGATGAAAAAAATTATAAAATTCACATAATAGTTATACGTATTGTGTTCAAGAAAATTATCTACCACGACTAAAATGTACGCTGCAACATAGTTTCGGCACGAGATACGGGATGACAAAACTATTTTGTGGCGCGTAAGTTAACCTAGCTGGTGTAAAAATCGATAGTACAGTTCGGCCTTGAAAGACTCAAAAATTAGTATCGTTAAAGTTGTTCATATGCGGATGCTTTCTTATGTGTAGAGATCACTGTTGTATCGTATTATCTAATCATTACAATTTCTAGATTATCTATATTGCTTTTATGAGTATAATTATGAAATCAAATAATTCTTTATCAAAATAATGTGATGTTTATCTAGTAACCTCGTTGCTAGATCAAATTTTTATTTAAAAACATAACTGCGGAAGTTAAACCAATTGAAGTAACGAAGCTAAAAATACTAACCCTAGGTTGTAATCTATACTGCTGACGTTTGCTCTCTCTTTTTAAAATTAGCTCGAGCAAATACATTATTTCGAACCCACGTAACCAAGCATTCAATGTCTTTAAAACATTACCTGGAAGAAAAAAATACATTCACCTATCATGATATTTTATGAATCCGTAAATACCTAATTCAGTTGGATTGCCAATAAAGGGGTTTTACGATTGCAGTAATTGTCCTATAAAAGGCCCTTTGAATATTTCAATAATTGGACTAACTTGGGTATGGGATGCGTGTTTGCTACATAGAACTACCTTACATCTCTATTAGCCGTCATCTCGTCATTCACCTTTTTGATCATATTTTACATACAGTTCTCGCCAAACTTATTGTCCGGGTTGAAGTTGGCACGAGCTAACTTTAACCCGGACAATAAGTTTGGCGAGAACTGTAAATAGTTATACTTCAGAATTAACTTCACCACTACTGTAAAGAAAAAAGGTTTTAAAACATTAATTTTACTCTTAAAGCATTTTCTTCAATTTAATCCATAAAAATGTATTTCATAATGTGATGCCTGGTTTTTGTCAAGAACCTATTGCCATTAACCAGGCAACATACATGGATGGGACCTAATCATAGCAGCGAACTGTGTGTGTGTACACCTCTGTCACCATGTCTAAACTTTTGGGAAATACAGGCGTGATAAAGGATATCGGAATTAATTTTCGGTCCCTTTTCCATATGAAACGCAAAAATACGTCAATGGTCTCTACACATCTCTACGGAAACTTTATTTAAAAGAGTTCCAAATAGGTATGTACTCACGATCGATTTTTAATACCTATGTTATCGATATCGATAGCTTACCTAGCTCTAAAAGTTCAATGTATAGCTAAACTGTAAAAGAAGCGAATTAATAAGCAATATCTCAACCAGTTACTTTCCAAGTGCCTCTTTAAACGGATGGAAATATATTTTGTTCGTAGAATAGTTGTATTTTTAATAATTGTGTCGTTAATGTGTGATTATGTGGCATAAACCGCACTTATTTGTCAAAGTAGTTGTAAATTGTAATATATCCAGCAATATAATTGAAAATTTAACGTTTATCGAATATTCAAATGTATTTTTTACTTATTTTTGTAACATAGGATATAAGTATTGTACACAGGGATACATATCAAGCTATATATGTCCAGTGTAAGCTGACACGGCATTGTAAAGAAATATTTCTTGTAATATTTGGAATTATATAGCTTGATGACTACCCGTGTGCCATAATATAATTATAATGGTTAAGATAGATAGTATGATACTCAGCTATTTGAAATTTTAACAGCAAACTTGACTTAAAATGTTGTGAATTCAAAAGGCCTTAATTTGAAAACTATTCATTTTTCATAGTTAAACGTGGAGAAAAATAACTGACTTTTGTAACAAACTGTAGTCACATTACGGTGTGCCCTAACGGTCACTCGATCGCACCAAATGACACGGTATAACCATCATTTCACCTTGACTGTAGAATACTTAAGTCAAATTTTGGCGCGATGCCATCACGGAGTTTCTGAGCCTGCTATACTCCAGACTATACTCCGTGAACGTGTAAACTATACCTCAACCATGAGTTCTATCGAATTGCTTTCGATAGGTTTTTACTTAACGAAACGCTGTAATCTCATGCCTGCAGCTTCTTACGTAACCGCTAGAGGCGCTGCGAGGGTTTTCCATACAAATATTTTACGACGCCGCTAGCGAGTTTCGTGAGAAAAACTCATGGTCGAGGCATTGAGGTCCCCTTATGTTTAACGAGGTTCGTTCTCATACTCATCAATCGAAAAAATAAACCCATTTGGAATGATCGTGTTTAGAATAAATTGGCGTCCATCCATGGCTTTGGAATCAAGCCAAATGGAGCAACCGTGAGTGATACCTACATAAACAATTAAAACCGTCAAAGATTTCCGTCAAAATTTTGAATAGTGCTTCTATCTTGAGCTGCTAAAATTTCTTGTTTTAGCAGCATTTATAGAATATGGTTAATAATTTTAGTAGTAGGTATGAGGTATATGATAGTATAACTGTTCGTGTGATCCCAGCAATGTCTACGCCATATTGATGGAATCAGACGCTCTTTATAAATCATTATTACTAAGATATCGAATACTTAGTAATAGAAGCTTTATCTGCACACAATCGTCCTTCAATTATTACCGTTCGGGTTTTACAGTAACGTGGCTAAGAAACTAGGAAAATGTAAAGCCTAGTAAATTATGTCTGATGTCTGGACGTCGAATTGAGTCAAACTTATTATAACCTGGAAAAATAAAATGCCTTCCAGTTCCTACAAACAAAACGGGTACACGAAACGAAACGAAGATGTTTAGCGTGAAAATAAAACTTATATGAAAAAACTCTATTAGGTGGTTTCAATTTTGACAATAGCTGATATTGTCAAAATCGCATCCACATAATAGATTTTCTTCTTATAATAAATGCGTTACTAAAAGTAAAAACAACGTTCTAAAAACGTTTGGCATTTCGCAATGCAGTGCTTCTTCAAAAAAAAAGTTAAAGCATTCACCTTGGTATTTATTTGCTCGGAAGTCAGTATAGTAATTACGAGTAAGATCTTTATTTAAATATTTGAATGATCTAATAATTTGCATAGTAGACTATAGCCTGTGCTATTAATACACTTCATCATTCAAAATGACTAAGGGAAGCACCGCCTGCAGTTTAAAATTGCATTTTAAATCGTTTAGTTGCTTTAAAATTCAATAGAGCATTCCAATCGATACCAGACCGTACATAGCCTACTCTGCACTAGACAATATTTTATTTACTACCAGACGACCCGTCTGTCTTCTGCCATGTTATTGTTAAACTCGTACAATTACTTAAGGACTATTATGCACTTATAACTATTATTTGTCAACTTTTTAAAATGTACCTATATCTTAGTAGTTCATTTTTACCCGACCACACGGCAAAAAGCCGAAGGAAGGGTTTTATTTCATATTTAACTATTCTATGCAGATTGAGATTTAATCCATTTTCCACATCAACGCAATTCCTATCACGATATTATTATAACAAAGTATATTATTATAAATACACAATATATTTTAACAATAATTATGTTGTATTTGCACAATTAATTATCAAATTTTATTCAATTAGTACGAATATTTCGCTTTATAATGCATCAATATTACCTATACAAGGTGTAATATCCACTGTATATGAAATAGGGCCCATTGAGAGTGGAAAAGAACGATGAGAAGATTATGTAGTTTTCGTTTTGGGTACGGGACACGGGTCAAAAGACATTGAAATATATATAAAGTTCGCAAATCCGAAATATTATCTCAATGTAAATGAAAAGCAGCAAATTGTACATTTGTTACACAATTGTAATTGTTTTTGAATTCTTACAGTTAAAACCTGAAGTGAAAGTTTGTTGAAACAACGTATTTATCTATTCATTCGTAAGGGTTTTTTTTATAAATTCGGAAGTTGCTTAAACCCGTCACATGTAACTATGATAGATATATACCCGGTATATACCAAACTATGTTGACCGGTAGGTGTGTAATATTTACGTGTCTACTACATGTCAATATATTTTGTTAATAACGTGAACGTGAGTGGTGAACGTGAGTGGTGAGGGTTTTAAGACCCATTTGGGTTCCTGCTTTGGTGCCTGAATACGGCGATGCAAAGTAATGGATAAAGAACAAAATACGGTATTAAAGTTAAAGAAATTTAAAATTGTACACTGATCTGCTGGACTACGTGTTTCCACTCTGTGGTGTCACTGTCAAATACAGCGGTGAGCCGGTTTTTTATCAACTCTTCTTCGAAGTGCTTCTCCAATTACTGGAGGTTACTCTCATTTTGGAAAACGTCAATCTGTCTTTCGCGAGACGGAACAGTTCAACAGTTCAGTTTTATCAATTGAGACGGCAAAATCGCCTATTAATTCAAGAACTGCAATTCTGGTTCTAACTGTATGAATTCCGATAGCATACGTATTCAAGCCGCTATCGTAGACTTATTTTTAGTGCGAAATACGTCACTCAAACGATGCTTAACCGATGGGCGAATTTTATCAAATAATCACTGCAAACAGTTATAGCAAATAAATTTAAATTAAATTGTGATCAAGTAAACTAAATATAACAAAACAGTCTGGTTTTATTAACCGTCTGGTAATAGCATATTGTGGAATATTTTTAATATAAGAAAGCTCCTTTAGCAATGTTCTCCCGTTATATAAATATAAGACTGTTAATGAAATCAGGCAATATAATTTGTTGTAAGAAATTATATTACATAGTTTTATAACACGCTGGTAGAATTTTTTATATCGGAATATATTAATAAGTAAAATATTTAGTCTAAATCTGAATCGTCTCGTTAACTAGCTGATTGTATTTTAGAACATTAGTGGAACGCTTTACTCTTACTAAATTCATATATATCACATAGATAAGTATATAATTATATCTACATATTGTACTGTTAAAATTATGGCTAGAATTATTCAATGGTATCTCAATTTGTGGCTCTTACTGCAGTCTCACCATCTTTCCGTCTGGCCTGAAGTTGACGCTAGTCAACTTCAACCCGGCCGTAAAAATTGGAGAGAGAAAATTAAATATTGGACTAAAATGAATCGAAACAAATAAAATATTTTTCTCTCTAAGTTAGATCGTGCCAATTTCAAGCCGGACAAAAAGATTGGCGCGAACTGTACGTTAATTTAATTTCGTCAGTTGCAGAAGTAGCTACTTACTACACTTTGATATTTGTACCCGAGCAAACTTTACATTAAACGGCACAGGAATGGTGCCTTTACTAAGCTCTTCAAAATATGATTCGCGAGTTCATAAACAATTTTAATAAAATTAACAGCAGTGTTCAGTTTGTTGGTCAAGCAAAACACTTCTCTTTGAATTCTCGAGTTTCTTATGTTTGTTATTTTAGTGATGATACAAGTACCTACCGTTTTCGAGTACGTAAACTAGCCATTTTGATTATTAAACTTATTAAAAAGCCTCTTAAGTTTGTCGGTCAAGACTTACCTTTAGCGTTTACCTGAAATAAATGCTTTGTTGAATTTTTTTTTACCAATATTATTTAAATTTAAAGCTTGGCATCTAATATCACTGTATATGTTACTGTTGTAGTGATTATTACTTTTGCAACTGCTTTTATGTTTTTTTTAAATATATTAAGTAGTTATAAGTTCTGATACTATTATTTGAAATTAATTATCTCCTGCTGATCTTGTGAATGTGATCATTGTCGTGATCATATGGCTGTGTTGTACATTACATAAAAAATGGGCTATTTCCTCTTAAGTTCCTTTGTAATAAAGTATTTTGTAAAATTCAAAATTTATTTTTTAACTAGCATTTACTTTTATTTAATGTGAGTAGGTACGCCATATTATTTTGTATGATACAATTTCAATAAATGAATTAGATATTTACAGAAATGCGTTATTTTTTACTACCTATTATCCAACCATAATATAGAAACGCAACGTCTATGTTGCATTATCTAGACATTTGACTTTATCTGGACTGGCTATAGCAGCCTAAACACCACGGTAAAACTGTGACCTAACTTCCAATGCGAGCCACATATGCCTATTCGAATACAATATGATTGTTCTCGTCACTCGGAAGACATTGTTTTAGAAAAAAATGCTACAGAAACGCATTTGCCTGCACTGGAACTTTCCAATGCTCTCTTCCAAATTCTTGAAGATCCATCCGGACTTGATCTGGAGTAAACTGCGGAACTGCTACTGTGTTTCAGACCAATGGTGTGATGTGGTCTTATCATAACCTAGTCTGCTAATGGTCTGTATTGCGATGTTGCGAAGTGTCGAACAGGCAATGCCGGTTCATCATCATCATATCAGCCTACAGAGCTTCACTGCTGAACAAAGGCCTACCTCATAGACTTCCACAAGGTCCGGTTATATGCCACCTGCATCCAACGACTTCCAGCTACCTTTATCAGGACATACGCGCATTCCAGCGTGTGATCTCCACTCGAGAAGCTTTCTGTAATTAATGTCGGTTACACGACAAGAATTCTATAACCGTTTGATGATCTTAGAGCCTGTTTCACAGCTTACTGATAATTTCATACAAATGTTGTTTAATTTATTTTTTTGGCAGTCAGACGACCGCTATGCCATGAGCGAAACGATATATAGAGAAATAATATATCTCTGCTAATCTATCGGGGAATACAAACTTGTGTATGTGTCCAAACAGGCAAACATATATCGAAATGTCGTTATTAGGTAGGTACTACACCGACTAATAACTGGGTGTAAGGAATTATCAGATTTCGCACACCATCCCGTTAGTCATGCAAAAACTAAGTAAAATTTACATAAACCTAATCAGTAAGGTAAATGGACATTGTTTTATTGCTGCAACAAATTCACTAATTATCCAGTTTATTGATTACCTTACAGTATTTACCTACTGCATACAATTTCTATTGCAACGGTAAATTATGATTTCATGTACCTAAGTAGCTTGGTGACCATAAAATATTATTTATGTGGATAATTAATCAGTTTGCAATGAAACAGAACCACGTGCACTTTATTGTTCACGGGTATTTTCGCCTTTAATCAATAAAAACTTTAAAAGAAAATATTTCCTTATTTTTATTTGGTAGGCCTTCGTTTCTCGCAACCTTTTTGGTTTTTGGTATCGCGCCTTTTTTTCCTTTCCTTGTGAATCATCCTGGCACCTTGGAAGCGGCGGTAGTTGGGTGCCGCCGCTTTCTCTTGTCCTAGTGTCATCTATGTACCGATGATCATGTTCGATTCCTTGATCAAGCATAACAATTTGAATATGTTCCCGGTTAATGTTTATAGGCTCGACATTAAAACATTGAGTATAGGTATAGCTAGGTACATTTAGGTATACCTGTCTTTCGGAGATTAGTACTAATGTAGGTACTGTTCGTCGGTATGTTTTGTTAGTAGCGAGCTTATTGCCATTAACCTGGTAGAAGTGAGAATTTAATAGAAAAACTCTAACTCACTCACTACCCGGGAATCGAACCCAGGACCTCAAGCATAGCAGTTGTGCTTAGAACTACTAGGACTAGACCAATTTAATAGGTAGGTACCAAGACAAATTCCCTTTCTACTTCTCAGTCATCACTAGCGCCACTTAGTCGCTCCACACAGGTATACGTAGGTACCTCAATATTCCCAACTGTTCGCACTGCAAAACCACAATCTTCACAATAGACTCAGTATTCACACTCGACGCACCTTCAATTTAATAGATAGGTAGCATAGTATCAGTTCGATGCGACATAATCTACGTAGATTTGTTCGTCTGTGTAATTAAACAGCTAAGTTCACTGATGCAGACTAATGAACATTAGCATGATAGTTACGGAACTGCCTTGTACATGTATTTATTTGAAAGTGTTTTCTGGACTAGTCAGAATTCCTAATCCACCCACGCAGGCTACATGAGCTAGCACAAACTATTCGCTAGTGGAAACTTGTTTATACATTACAAATTATAATGAGGTACTTCATAATAGGCCAAATTTTTTCAACAAGGAATTTTGTAAATTCGGTGTCAACAAGCAGAGACTGAATGAAAGCTTGCCCAAAGTAGTAGTCAAAGTAGAGAAAAGATAACATCGGAAAATCTAACTCTGGGATCATGCACTACGAATAAAAGCAGTTTGCTCGAATTAGTGTCGTGTCGAATCCAATATACATACCTACGTAGATGCTACCAATGAGGAAGATAATAGGTACAAGTAACGAGCTAAACAGAAATAGTAGGCTTTTTAATGTAGTACCTGCCACTTAAATAAGTACGTTACGCAGATTTTTCTTTTTACAGTAGTCCCACCGCCATGTCGATGTTTTAGACTACATAAGTAGCTAACTACTTATGTAGTCTAAAACATCGACAGTGTTTTTAGTTTTTTTTATTCCTTACCTACTTGCTGTGATTAAATCTCATAAAGAAACGAGTTGCACGCATCTTCACGGGACTACACTTTTTATCCTTCACGGTAGTACGCAGGCGCGGATCCAGCCCCAAAATTAGGTGATGGGCACGGCCACCAGAAAATCGGTCAAGTACGAGTCGCTCACATCTACTTATGTATATAAGTAGGTATTTTGAGGGAAAGGAGACCTGTATAATGTTAGTCCATTTGCTTCACGAAATTAAAAAGTATATTTGTTCTGATAAAATTACTTTTTATAAAAATCGCGTTATATTTATGAATATTTTATATTTCAATGTCTAATATTTGTAAGAGCAAGACAATCATAGGAAAGTAGATAAATTATGCGTTTGTTTGCACATCATTTATAGGCGACTATATTATTATAAGCTTCGACATTATAGGCGTTGGTATTTAACAATTCGGTCCACCCACCCCGGTCAGGCTGGGTTAGAAGAATATAACTACAATAAGTTTGTTTACCACCAGTTATGTTATGTAAGAGCGAGCGAAGCGAGCTCGAAAATTTGAGCCTTTTGTTGGAAAATTGGATTGTCAGAGGTGGGTTACCTCGGGCAGGTAAGGTTAGAAGGGTAATAACAATTATTCTGTTACTACTTCCAGTTATCTCATGTAAGAGCGAGCGAAGCGAGCTCGAAAATTGGAGCCATTTGTTGGAAAATTGGATTATCAGAGGTGTGTTACCTCGGGCAGGTTAGGTTAGAAGGGTAATTACAATTAGTCTGTTACTGCCTCCAGGCAGGTGTCTCACCTAAGAGCGAGCGAAGCGAGCTCGAAAATTCGGGCCGCCCACCCAGGACAGGCTGGGTTAAAAGAGTAGCTACATTCTCGAAAATTTGGCCACCCACCTCGGGCAGGCTGGGATAGAAGATTAACTACAATTAGTTTGCTTACTACCTCCAGGTGCCTCATGTAAGGGCGAGCGAAGCGAGCTCGAAAATTCAGGCCACCCACCCCGGACAGGCTGGGTTAGAAGAGTATAACTACAATTAGTTTGTTTACTACATTCAGGTGTCTCACCTAAAAGTGAGTGAAGCGAGCTTGAAAATTCGGGCCACTCACCCCAGTCAGGCTGGGTTAGAAGAGTATAACTACAATAAGTTTGTTTACTACCAGTAATGTTACGTAAAAGCGAGCGAAGCGAGCTCGGAAATTTGAGCCTTTTGTTGGAAAATTGGATTGTCAGAGGTGGGTTGCCTCGGGCAGGTAAGGTTAGAAATGTAATTACAATTAGTCTGTTACTACTTCCAGTAATGTCATGTAAGAGCGAGCGAAGCGAGCTCGAAAATTGGAGCCATTTGTTGGAAAATTGGATTGTCAGAGGTGGCTTACCTCGGACAGGTTAGGTTAGAAGGGTAATTACAATTAGTTTGTAACCAGACTCCTGCTGCCAGTTTAGCGCATCCTTAGGAGCTCTGGCAACTTTATTCACTGCAGGAACAAAACACACAATAAAGTGTGTTATTTGGCTGCAGTTTTCTGTAAAGTGGAGGTACTTCCCCAGATAGGCTGCTCCAGATTTGAGCCAAAAATGGCCGTGCCCTACCTCTCTTGTAAGAGCGAGCGTAGCGCCTAAAATTTGGTTGGTAAGTTTGGTTTTCAATTTTAGAATGGTTCTGAAAGTAAGATTGAAACTCGTGAAATTATAATTATTTAAGAAGCAATTTGTACGCCAACCGTAAAACAGTTTTTGGCGTAATTTTATTGATGTACGTAGGACAAGTTAATAACATGAAAACCCGCATCAAAATGAGTCTATTCACTTAGGATAGCTCCAAACCCGATGGCACTGAAAAGTATACATACAGACAGACGCGAGTGACAGTTATAACAACACCCTTTTTTGGTCGGGGGTTAAAAAATTCTACAAAGTACTTCATACATTTTTTTACTGACTGACGACTTCTGAAATAAAATTATTTTGGTCATGATAATTTTTAAATGATAAGAGGTTTGTAAGCTTTATTCCTGAAAAGTACCAGTTCAGTGTTCAGACGCGTAGTTTTTTTTTAATCATTGTTTTTTTTTCTTTCGGCTTCGATTTAGGTGATGGGCATGCCCATCATGCCCATAACGGTGGATCCGCGCTTGGTAGTACGATGTTGATTAGGTAACTACCTATAAAATTTGCATCATAATCATCGTCAGCCAAAAGAGGTCCACTGCTGAACAAAGGACTTACGGACGTATATGCTGCCTACATCCAACGACTTCCAGCTACCTTTACCAAGTCGTCGGTTCATCTCGTTGGAGGCCGTCCCACGCTGCGCTTTCCGGGGCGTGATCTCCACTCGAAACCTTTCTGCCCTAGCGGCCATCAGTTCTACGAGCTATGTAAATCACCCACTGCCACTTCAGCTTGCTAATCCTTTTGGCTATGTCGGTCACTAGTTCTTCTAATTTCTGATTTGTTCGCGTAGAGAAACACCAAGCAAAGCTCGATAAGAGACCCATATTGAGTGAACACGTCTCTGTGGCACTGTGGTAACAGCAAGTTATAGGATTATGTCTACATTATTAATTAATTCGACGTCAAGTAGGGGAACAGATGGCTACGTCATAGCAAACGTTGATTTCAATCAATGGTACCTATAGCCTGGGATTAATAGCGATGAAATTGGTTTAGCGTTCTATTATGGGACGTCATAAGCTGCAGACATTATCACACATAGTGACCTACAGATGCATAGGTAAAGCATTATCCTAGGCGAAGTTGTACCAAGAAAACCCTCGAACGCCTCTAGCGGTTACGTAAGGAACTAAAATCGGCTATGAAATGATAGCGTTTTGATGAATAAAAACCTCAAAAGCAATTCGATTAAACTCATGGTTGAAATACTGGGCTTTCTGTGGTGGGGTACTACTATTTGGTAATTTGTGACGTGAAATGGGAGTTAATGCTTATGTACCTATTCTCATTTTTACAAGTATATAGTTAAGTATGCCTGAGCACACGGAGGCTCACTTGAGGTAGGTATTCTTAGGTATACTGGGATTTTGACTATAGGCTTTGTTCGCCACCTTACGTCAGAGGTTCAGTCAAATTCGGCATTAGTGGTGCGCTATTCTATGCGAGTGCATTGTCGAGAAAGGAATAAGTGGGGACCAACGGACTACATAAGTTCATATCGCGTTTACAACGAGTGTGAGACGCCAAAACTTTGCACACTGTACACTTGAAACGCGATCTTTACTTATAAAATAGAAAAAGATAATAAATAACAACACTGTAAATATCAATAGTTTATTACATAAATTATAGCCAAGCTTACACTTTCATTGTTTCTTTCACCTATACTGATTCATAGTAAAGACTTTAAAACTGCGCTAATTATACTATCTCTGTATACGTCGCAGGCGCACGGCGATCAAAATATACTCGAGACGGGAACAAACTTTCCCTAACCGCTTGCCTGCTTAATCTATATAAAAAGAATACTTATAAATAAAATCTAACATCACTCTATGTTATAATTAATTAGGCTACGATTGGTGTTACTACGGTTCCTATTCCAATTGCGTCTGATAAAAAATATTCCTATTTTTTTATCTGCATCAGTATTAAAAACTAATTATTTAAGGTTATGGCTTAACAGCAAATTACAACGGACCATTCTATTGGTTTGCGCATTAATTCAAGGGTTACCAAAAAAAAGTTATAAATGCCTACTAAACGTGGAAAGTGGTGTCAGTGGTGTTAAGTTAAAGTCAAATGCATGGAAATAACTCGTTCGTAATAGTCATTTAAATATGCACTTTAATCGAGCTAGTTTTGTTTAATTAAAAAACCTAATTGACCTTCATCGCAGAAAGTTGGCTAAGATAACGGCACGTTGGGGGACATCAAATAAAATTTGTAATGACCAAGTCGAAAGTACATAATATGGCAAGAAATCAAAATTGCATTGCATCTAAATTACACAATGTCACACCTCCTTCATAAATTCATGATTGTGTAGTATAGACACATTAAACGAACGTTACTCAAGCATGAGTTACTGTAGTACTAAAGTAGTTAACGAAAAAACAAATACTTTGAATACTTATGCTAGCATTTTTTAGTTCCCTTCACATCCGCCGCAGCGCTTATTAGTGTTCTATACAAAATAACTCGAATCGATACGATTACGTTAACTACTCTGTTACTTCAGTGATTCGTGCTTGAGCCACGGGTAAAATATCGAAGTCTATGTAAGTGCAGAAAGTAGAAAAGATATGCAAGAAATGTTTTTTTTTTAATATTGAAGTATCAAGATTATCTTGAGGAAAAGTTATTGAACATACCATGCGACGATTAGGTATACATAAATTATTTCATTTGTTCTGAATACAGTGTTTAATGAGTATTATAGTTTTATAAGTGAGTAAACATGGCATTGAAAATAATCGCAGAATAACTGGATAAACAAGAAACACCAAAATCAAGGCGCAAACCAAGAGATTACACTTAGAATACACGTTTCAAGATGGCGTCTGCATCCTGTCCCGCCACCATTACTGTACTAATCGAGGCATACTTATTGCTTTATGGAATACAGTTCATTATTGCGTACAATATACATCTTATCACGTAAACAATTACATTAATTTTGCCAAAACGCAAAGGACCAAAATGTTATTCGTCATTTGTTCTATCGATATCGTTGTAATTAAAATGTCCGTTAGACTATTCAACTCTTGCATACTTACTAGACTTTAGTCTTGGATTGTTTGCCAAACGTATCAAAACCCTTATTATATGTATCTTCATTTTACTAGCTAATTCTTTAAGTATAGTAAATAAACGTTATTTTATTAGACTATAACTATTGAATTATGAGTTTGGTGTAATGGTGAAATGGCGAGGTTGTCGCATGTCCTATATGTATGGCTAAACATGTCTATCTGTGTTCACGTAAATATTTCGTTCGCAAGTATAAAAACTAGTTGTCCTACCGTACAAATACGTAATACGTGACGTATGACAATCTCACCATTAGATTCATGAACTTTCGATCAATAATATTCACGAATTATTGCGATTTGCTTTATACTATATAAGATTTTTTATTTACTTCTACGGTAGGCAAAGAAAACCACCAGCATCACCGTGTATATAAAATTGCCATGAAAAAATATCTGAAATATGATATATGATTAAATATTTGAATATCAAAAATTCATGAACGTAAGTAATTTATATAATTTTCTATATCCTTAATGGTATTAAGTGTACTATGAATTGGTGTGATCCGTGGCATAAAGGCAAATCTAATTATGTTATGTCTACTATAAATACATATGATCACAGTAAAATGGGAATACAAAATGGTGGAATACGGCGATCTGACATTTTGTGCAGATCGAATACTATTTAAGATTTTTTATGATTAGTGTGAAAATTACAAATCTATTACATTTACGTGTTAAAATTATAATTAGCAGTAAACATGTCAAGTCGCTAAAAAATTAAGAAACAAGAATTGTAAAACGTAAGGCAAGAGATTACAGCGTAAGTCAAATGAAGTACTCTCAACATAATCGTCGGCACTAATTCCTTTGAGAACCAAATCACCGACAAGCGTATATAAATATTTTGTCCAAAATCTTGGGGTGAGCAGATACGCCATTTATTTTAAGTACGAGGTCGCGAGGTTAATTATTATTGCTTATAGTTTCTGTTCGAACTTTCATGTAATACTTAGCCCAAAATATTTTAAGATTAAAATCTGTTTTAATGGCAACATACATTGTACTTATACATCTAACAATATTGTTTGCTCAATACAACTTTGTATATAATCTCACTGTTCAATCGCACAATACGAATAAATCCTAATCATATTTAGGGCGGGAACTATCAATGGCTACTTGTTAATATTGATCAATCTTGTCAAAAACACTCAATAAATTCCCGAGACGCATTCATATTTGACACATGCAATCAAGTTCGGAAATTGCATCAAGGCTTCATGTGAAGTTAAAACCTAATCACGAGATTGAGGACCTTTATGCATGTCACATGCTTATGCTGATATTGATATCTTCTCGATTCTTTTAATTTCCGAGCGAGCGGTGAAATAGGCCCTGCTGAGAGCTATTTAAAGTGCTGGGCCAGACATGGACGCGTCCCAAGTTATACATACTTTTATACAATATTATATCAAAATCTGTAAAACACTTTGTGAAAACAAATCTCTGGAAGACATAAATACATTGAAAAAAGAAATATGTTTTATATCCAATAAATTACATCGATGATATTGTAAAAATATATTTTAACTGCTGTGTAATCGGACAAGGAAGTGTTTTGCATACTGACACTTGGCATAGCTTTGAATTTCATATTAGTATAGTCTGCAAATGACTAAGACGGGGTGATCTATGTTGCAATTCAGTTTGTTGGCTATATTACGCACAGGTAAAAGACAAGCTGAGATGGCGAGATTTTCGAGTCGCAATTGCTGCGAGACGTGCAACTGCAATTGGTTGAATTTGATTCGAGATTATCACTTGCATACTATTACATAAGGTTACTTCATTTTGTTCTTGAAACTTTCTTCAAACTAAATTACATAATTATGAATATATCAATCAATGATTTTGTAAAAAAAATAACGAAAATATACAGCTTTTAAAGACCATTTGCCCTTTGCCATTGAACATTTACAAAATATATTGATTTGTTGGATTTAAAATTATGTTTTGTATACAAACAAAAACAATATAATATGAATAGTTGTACAACAAATGTCTTTCTATTCCGACTACACTTGCATATAGTGAGTTTTTAAGTTGATTAATAAGTAAGCGAAATTGGCTAAATGCTGAATTGAGTATCACAATTATTACTAATAAAACGAGTTGTGGGTAGGGTTTTGAACTATTTAAATTAACATATTAATTAAGTTTTATTTTAAAAACAATCGTCTTTGATGTCTGCGAACTACGAGTATAACCCGAGGGCTACAAAAGCTACTGCATAAAAAAAGGAATGCTTCTGATTTTGACATTTATTTAAATAAGGATAAAATTGCAATATTCATTTTAGTTCCCTAAGGATATTTAAAAGAATACCTGTACTCAGTTCAAAGTTTGTTAACCTATCAACTTGCGAGAGCACGATTGCATGAGTTTTGCGATTCTGTATAAATACAGGGTTTATGTATTTACTGCTGTGCTTTGAAAAAAGTCGACGTGTGCCTGGGTTGGCCGGCACCGCAGCCGCGCAACGCTATCGGATTGCCAATTTACTCCTTTGACGACGGAATATTGCAGTTCTCCGGTTATCAATACAAACGGCTTCCATAGATTGATTGAATACACGTATAGGTAAAGTTGAAATTGGACATGGGGTAAAGACGCTGCAATATTGAATCTATATCAAGAATACGTATACTTACGTAACTATACCTTTTACTAAAATGTAATATTGCAAATCGTAATATATTTTAGTATAACCTTTATTAACTTATTATTATTATGATAATTCTGCGGCATGTAGGTTTAGATCCTATTTTAAACTTTTGTATTGTATGTATTAACATAAAATGACACACAAGGCGGACTCCATAAGGCATTCTCTGCCAGCCAAAACGTCATATCTTCATAATGTTTTATGCGTGAATTCCAAACGAAATAAAAAAATAACTATTAGGTAAGTTTTTTTTAATCCGTAACGCAAACATAGTATCAAACCAATGAATTGCACATATTATTTTCTGAAAACCGTTTCAGTGAAACTAATTCGTTTAGATCGACGGTATATAAAAATGTTTCAATAATATCTACGCAACAGTACCCACCTACACAACATAAACATACGCGCAATAGTTAATAAAATGTGTAAAATAATATATAAATATTTGGGACATTTTAAACAGTACCATCCAGTCCGAAACTAAGCAGAACTTGAGTTATTTATGGGTACTAGATATTGGCTATCATAAGAATATAGTAATATACTTGGAGCCTGTTTTAGCACCTCCTTTTAAATTACTTGGTAGATAAGTACATACAAAGTTTGTTCTATTTTTTAATTTATTTGGCGGTTAGCGGCTATCCAAAGGTGGTAAGGCCCTTAGGGTAGATTCGAAGATCACAAACTAAGAACGACATCTTAAAAAATGCTTCAGATTCAAGAGAAACTGAGATGCGGGTTAAAGTGTTACATAACCTATTTAGTTATGTAGCATTGTAGCTGCACCAGTTTCGTAGGCAAGGAGAAAGGCGAAATAATCCTACAAAAAAATAACTATAAAGTAAAAAGCTGCCGTTTAAGTGAAGGATAAATTAGTTTTGATAAACCTATTACAAGTCCTAATATTATCAAATTAATTTAAATAAATAAATGTTTCAAGGCGTTCCGTAAAAACTGACATCTCAGATTCGCTAGCTCAAAAAATAGAGGTTTCAAGAAGAACCATACCTATTCTTCAAAAGTATAAACAAAATCTTATTACAACAGTTAGATTTTAATTTAATTTTTATAAACACTGAGTAGTTGTAGCGGTCATTATAATTTTTCCGTCTATAAATGCACTAAGACAACAACGTAAATACTATAGTATATAGGTGGCCATAAACAAAGGCGTAGGACTACATAATCAGCACTAATACCTAACCAAGTCCACACTACATGCCGACATCATAATATGATCAAAGGATTCTGTGAAATGACCAATACAAGGGGATCTATAACATAGAGATATCAATACTAGAGGGATATAAGCTTTCACAAAGCCTTTAACATCGATACTATAGTCTGCCTGCAGAATAATCACTAACTAGGTATTAAATACATATGTATCTATATAATACCATACTCTGTTGTTATCCTTCATGTCCATACACGTTAGTAAGAAGAAAAAAACCGTAATTGAGTGGTAAGAAAACGTCATGGTATTTAAAAATGCAACAGCTACACGCGATAACCTAGGGTGGATACACCAATATTGAACAGATCAACAGAATTCATATACCAACATAAAATAGTTGAAACAGAATTAAACGTTTCATTGAAAGTAGCTCTGTAGATAAAGAATAATGCAACGACCTTGGACCCAATTAAATTAGAGAATTTGAATCAACCACAACTGTGTTTACTGACGTGTATTCTTTTTGAATCGGCGATAATAATTCGTGACTGCTACAGCTTATCTAAAAATTTTGGGCCCTGGCTAGATTAATACACCCACCATAGCAATGGCTGTGACCGCACAGGTCCCAATAAAGGTATGATTACACTCCTCAACTAAATGTACACTCTCCTTATCATAGAGAAAACGTAACGTTACCATAGCTCACCATAGAGCATCATTATGGTCGTTTCGTTTTCCTTGACAAGAAAACATACACCCATATTCAGCCTACTGACGGGTTCTGGCTTCAAGCCTGTCATGACTGCCATAGATGTAAGGATATCTGCGACCGTCGCCACAAACCCGTCTACATAAAAGACTACACATAAACTATGATACTGAATGCTGGGGCTACATTTTATTAAAATTATTTGTTTTTAAGGATGTCGAATGATAGAATCACCGAAGGTCTGTATTTTATAAGTTCCGGGTTTATTACATTTAAAATTATTTTATCAAAATGTGAACATAGCTTTCGAGGAAAGATTTTTGAACAAACTTGTCGCAGGCATTTGATAGTAACCCCAGTACCCAAACTAAGTAATGGTTATTAACAATAGCCCACAAATATGTTTTCATAAACTACATTGTGGATTGTTATTAGTTGCCTGTTACGACACTAACGGGAGGGGGGACGTTACGTCTCAACTTGAGCCCCTTTGTCAACTGAACTATTATATCAATTTAATAATAAAATCACTGTAATCTTAGCATAGAAAATGCTTAAAAAATACAAAAAGATAATAAAATCACTGTCAATTTAATCCTTGAAATTGAAATGTAAAAATAAATTCGAATAAGGAAATTAATTACATCACTGTTTAATTCATAAACCCTTAAAACTAAATAATATGTTCGTAGGTGATACGATACGCAACAATAGTAAAATGAACTAATAATATTTATGACTGGAATAAAATAAATTAAATCCTGAGACCCTAAGAATGCAGAATCTAGAAGCAATGGGAATTGGGAACATCTTACATTTCCAGACACTAATCATACTTATTATTCCGGATACGAAACAATCAATAAATCTGATCAAACTAAAGTGCAGGCCCAAAATCAATAGTTTAATCCAAAGTAATTATCTCTAAAGTTTGTCACGTTTAAAACATTTTCAAGTTCTTGACGCATCGAGATGATTTGCGCACACGTCACATAGTATGACGTCATCACGAGAGTACGATTATCGTGATTCCTTTCGCAGGTACTTTAAATTGTTTATCATATCTTATGTTGGTATGTGAATTCAATCTAAAATTAAATACTTTAAAAAACCTTGTTCAATTTGCTTTTAAGCTTTAGCTCACAGAAGTTTTTAAGGGGGAAGAAAAGAAAGGTACAAAACAAACCAGTTTATGTTACAGTACCTATTAGACAAAGAAGATAAAATATACAGGCCGGTTGAACAGTGCAGAGTAACTCATAAAACTGGGCGACTTAAACGTGCGCAGTACGAAGCACTAGCATTGGCCGGAAAATGCTATTTAGGATCAGAATGCTCACAAAAACAACAACGCAGGCCCGACTACCTGACCTCAACCGTTTAAAAAAAACATTATCAAACTTAAGTCGCAAATAATTTGCATACGTAATATGCAGCGGCCCTCGATCCCAAACTCGATGCGCCTTCCACACGTTTTACCAAAAACAAAGGGACCTTTTTAATAAGACGAAATTGTAACAATTCTTATTGTTTACGGATTAAGGTTTTAAACACTTCAGAACATTTTGTGGGCCGAAAGTTTATGCTTTACTGGTAATAAAGGACGTTTACTCGAAGATAAATGTTTAGCTAAGTCAAATGGGTCCCCAAGGCAAATATGAGAGAAGTTCACATGGAACTGGTTATAAATCAACCACTATTAAAAATATAGTAAAAACTAAAATATAAAAAAAATATGCTATTAGGATGTTCAATTCGTAGAGAATGTCTTATGGCCATAAAGTCCGTGTGTATCAAAAAACGCTGTTAGTAGTATCAAAACCCAACTCACAAATCGCTATTAGCAGTACATAAACAAATAAATGCAATGGCTGAACAATTAATTGGTATTTCCTTAATTAATTTACAGCATAGGTACGGAAAACATACTTTCTACACAAGTTGTATCCATTTACAGTTTTCTATAGAAATCAGTAATATTCAAATGTACGCGATGAAATGGATAATTGAGCAATTTTGATGATTATGAATGAAAATTGACAACAAACAGCTGCCACCGCCACCACCACCTGCCAACTTAACATCTTATATTACGAATAAACCATTATCAACTAAATATAGAAGTCATTGATAAATTGATTATATTGTTCTTGGTGTCGACGGTAGGTGGCGCGTCTATCGCATAATATATACGCTCAGCTTTCGTCATAGGCGCGTAGCATACAGACATCTATACATTCGCTTAGTAACATCACAAGCTGGGAAGCGAAGCACTTAAGACTATATTGGCATTTTTTTCCATAGATACAATTTAATTAACCGATTTGTTGAATAAAAAAGAAGTAGTAACATTATTAACATTTACAGGCAGTGTAAGGCCGGGTATAGATTCGCAACTTCAACATTATGTTCAATAAAACAGTGTTTAAGGCAAGAACACATTAGCAAATTAACTTATTACTATTTGCAAAAACTGTTTCCATTTTATGTACATATTTTACTTAATTTTTGGATGTATATCATAATAGTCTTATTAAGTTTTTGAAGCAACTATGATAAACTATTTTGAATTTTAATTTATGGCAGTGAAAAAACAGCAATTTGGTAAAAGATATGTGATTAAATACTCACATTTCAACTTGAATGAAACAAGTTATCCAAAAATCTTTAAAGAGTAAAACGTCAATCAGTCTTTTTGAATTTACAATAATTTTGAACAAAATGTTGAAGTTGACTCATATAATTATGTTTCACCCTTTTCAAACCAAAAATCACAAAGTAAAATATTAAAAATATACAAAAAAACATTGTTACATTTTAAAGCAATTAAACACTAAATTATTCAGCCTTATATACATGCGATGTAAAAAGGGAGTAATATGTATACATATGAACGTAATACACTTTTGTGGCAACCTAAACTTAGTTAAGTACGTCAGTTCAATCACAATTTTTGAGGATTGGCATAAATAAGCTTTGAGTATTTTACCTTAGGTTACGACCAAAGTACCTGGTTTAGCTAAACATCAAGTTGCAAAACACAAGTCAAACAACATCAATGTTAATACTATTACAGATGTCACATACATTAAAGCACATCTATACGCATTTTTCTCAGTTAAAATTCTCATGAATATACACATAATATTTCTCCAAAAAATTACAGAAAATTGGCTAACTACAATTTAGATTAATCTTATTTTTACAAAAAACATTTAACTTTCCTGGCTATGATTGTGTATTCATTATTCTGTTTTTATTAAAGGAAACTTATAGAATAAGCTTCACAAGCATAAAGAGAATGTATCAAAGTTTATAAGTACAAAAATATCAATAAAAATAATATTAACATACATTCAGTCCATAAAAATAATGTATCATGCATGTTACACTGGCTAGCAATTAACTAAAAATAAAATTATCATCTTTATAATTTCATTTTAAATAATTTTCTTTATTCCTATACTCAGCCCAGACATTGGGATATATTACTTTTGATTATCATTATCAAATAAAATAAAATTTAACTTTTCGTTGTACAGTATGTTAATGACGGTCATCATAAAGCTTTCTGTTTTTGTCAGTAGTGTTGAAATTAGGCCGGCTTGTCAGTAGCTGTCACTTGAACTTTACCACTAAACAAATACAACAGTCCAATAAAAAACAGTCAAAAAGAAATATAAACAGCACAATATAATAGATAAACTTCCTTAACATCTCTATGAAAAGAAGTCCTTTTACCCCTATATCTAAACTCTATGGCAGTTCTTTAGAAAAATATACAAAATGCATCATTTTATTAATAAAGATCACTGTTGCATGTATCTGCACTTTGAGATCAAGTCCACGAATCACCTGGCAAATACCACACACTTTCACATAGTCAGTTACACGAGAAAGCCGTAAGGGCCACTGCCGCGGATCTGAGCGCGCATGCTCTGCACACTGTTCATAATCTTCTTCTGGTGACCAACAAGCGTGACACCAAGAGAGGCTAGCTGATGCACCGTCAGATCCACCACGGCATCCATGTCGATGATACCCGCTGCGCGGAACTTCTCAATATAACGTGACATTTTAATGCACTCTAGCCACTCCTCTACTGACGAAAATTGTATCAAGTCAGGAGTATCGCCTGCTAGAGGGTCCGCAGAGCGATTCTGTGCTATTTTTCTCAGTGTGTCTGGGCAGCGTATAAGCTTATCTAAAGTTTTCACGATACTTGCAAATGTAGGACGGTGTGTGCGCTCCTTCTGCCAACAATCAAGCATTAATTGGTACACCGCCTCGGGGCAGTCCATTGGCGCCGGTAGCCTGTATCCTTTTTCTATAGATTTTATCACATCCTGGTTACTCCAGTTCCAGTACGGTCGCTCTCCAAAACTCATTACCTCCCAGCAAACGATGCCCATGGACCAGACGTCGCTAGCTGACGTGAACTTCCTGAACGCAATGGCCTCTGGCGCTGTCCATCGTACGGGGATTTTACCGCCGCGTGTTGTATACGCGCCATCTGCAGTTGACTCTATCTCTCGCGACAACCCAAAATCAGCGATTTTGCACACAAGTTGAGAATTCACAAGTACGTTACGAGCGGCAAGATCACGATGAATATAATTCATTTCGGAGAGGTACTGCATGCCGGTCGCGATGCCGCGAAGCATTCCCACTAACTGAACCACTCGGAATTTTCCGTCGTTAGCTCGCAAGAATGTGTCTAGTGAGCCATTCTCCATGAACTCTGTGATGATCATGATTGGGTTACATTTGGTAACAACACCTTGCAAGAAAATGACGTTTGGGTGTTCAAATTGTCCCATTATTGAAGCTTCGGCAAGGAAATCACGTCTTGCTCTTTCTGTGGAGCCAGGCTTGAGTGTTTTAATAGCAACATCAATCTCTTGTCCACAGCTGGCTGGTAATTTCAGTTTTCCTCGACATACATCTCCGAATTCACCACCACCTATAATCGCTTCTATGGTAATGCAAGACGCGTCAATTTCACGCGCGAACTCCCGAACGGCTTGGTTTGGGTCTTCGTATGTGTGAGGGTCGATATAAGTTCTAGAGCCTGTTCCAGCGAACAATGGTGTCGTGGCGTTACTGCTCGTCTTCGCAGGACGCTCGGGACCCGTGTACACTTCACCATTTCGATAATTAAGTGCGTTGCAATCGCTTGGCTGCTTCTTGTCACATTCATCATCAGTGCGTGAACGTAAGAATAGAACAGTGGCGATGATGGCGACCACTGACAGTACAACCACTGCAACCATCACACCTGCAACTAATCGGACTTGCGCACCTTCCTCTTCACCTACAAAAGACGTCTCAAGTACAGAGCCAGTCCGAGCATACACTATGCCACTGAACTCACCCCAACCACGCTTCATCTTGGCCCTGACTCTAATACCGTATTCTGTGTCTCTTTTCAAACCGGTAATTATCACATGCGGTTCTTTGGAAATCTTCAAGGTGGCATTTGCGTTTTTCTCCAAATTATCTTTAGGAAAGCACTTGACTTCATAACTTTCTATTGTATCATCTGGATCAGTCAGATCTATTGGTGGTGGGTTCCATGCCAATGAAAGCTTGTCACTTTCTACACTCAAAATGCGCAATTTAGAAACAACACTAACAACAGATGCCTCAGTGACCGCAGTTATCTCAACTTTCTTAGGTTCTTCCCCTGTTTGTTCAGTAACTCCATTTTCAGCATAGACCTGAAATTTATACTCTGTCACTGGGTCTAACCCCATGACAGTGACTCTGGTGTTATTCAAACCTGTTGCAGCAGGCCTGTACTCAATACTAGGACCACAGTTTGAACAGAAAACTCTATAAGTTATGTCATTTCTACCCCCAGTTTTATGTGGTGGCTGCCAAGCTAGGGAGATTGAAAACTGATCAGCAAATGTTACAGTGAGATTGACAGGGGCAGATGGTGGCTGTGTGCAGGGCACATTCTTTGGGTCCTTCTTGGCTCTGAAGAAACCCGGAACACATTTACATTCAGCAGCTGCATATGCAGTAGATTCAGAATAATCTGGACAAGTTATACAAGGGTCATCTCCAGTATGTGATTTAAATTTGCCTGGAGGACATTCATTGCATACTTGATTGTTGAGGTCGGATTCAAATCCAGCCCGGCACTTGCATGAGCCACTGGGCAGTGTCCACTTGCCATCACCCTTACACAAATAAACTGGTGGTGCTTCTCCGGGAGCTATCTCTGCATTTTCTACACATGTACCATTAGCTTGCTCAATTACAGTTACCTCACGACCTGTTGGTGTTGCTGGGAACCTGGCAAAGTTGACTGTTACCTCAGGGCATGTTATGTAGTACACTTTCACAGCCAAAATAGATATACAAGCCCCCTGGTCTCTGAAGGCAAAGTAGACCCCCCTCTTAGTCACAGCTATGCTCTTAACCTCTGTATTGATGTCTACCTCAGAGTTAGTGTTGAAGCGGCCCTCACCTGCAGCAATGCGGCCTACAAGCTTGTAGCTCTCGGGTTCCCATGGCGGCTGCTCGCGCGTCGCGACGTCGAACTCGTAATAAAGTAAACTGAATGTTTCCTTGCAGCTGAGTGCATTACCAGGGAACAATGAACAATCTCTTATAGTGAATTTGATCTCAATATAAATACGGTTTGCATTCCTGCGCTCGATGAACGGCGTCCACAGCCAGTTGTTAACATTGTGATGGGCGACATCGCACACTACATACGACCGCCAGTTGATCTGCTTCTCGAAGTTAGTGTAGGACTCCTCAAGCCAGCCGGGCGTGCTCGCCTGTGCGCCGTAAGGGAAGCGGGTCCAGCCCAGAGTCGCCTCGGTGGTGGTGTCTAGCAGCAGTACCTGCTCGCCGCGTGCGCTCAGCGCCGTCACCACCACGGCCGCCGCCACCACTATTGACCACATCATCTCGTCGACATAATAAACAAGATTATGCTTAAACAACGCTTATACGCCACTTTCAACACCAAATATTAACATTACACTACATAATGCACCACAGTTTTTATATTACGTTCAACACTTCACTTTGTAGATAAAGGATGGCTGGGTCATTTTCTCTTTGCTGCTATGTATTCAGAGTGGTCTGGGATGAAATGCGTTATAATGGCACTTGAACGCGGCTTAGATTACTTGATTGTCTTTTGTCTATGTATTACGCGACGTTTGATCACAATTAACATTATTCTGAGTGAGGATTCCGCATTTTTAATTTATATTGATCCCGTATTACACAGATGAAACTCTTGACATGGACGCGCAGCAGTTTTGTGTGTTGCCGTGCGAGAGAAAACTAACACAACAAAATTGCATTTTAGAAAGTGCCGTCCATAAACTGCAATTTTAAGTCTATGGATGCGTTAGCATCTCTAGTCAATCTGTGCATGATCTGTGGATCTGTGCCCTGTCCAAAGAGAATAAAACCGTTAAACAGAGAAACCAAACTGAGAACGTAGACAGAGAAACTAATACCCAGTGACGATTCTTTTCTCCCTCACACAAGAAAGAGAGCAAAAATTACATTACGAATGTATAGGACAGAGATAAAATCAATCAATTGTTTGTCACGTAGACAGAGAAACCCATAGACAAATGGTTGGCGTGCCTCATGTGAGATAGAACGATAGGTGGGTGGTATTGCCATAACAAAACTTTTTTCCCTAATTTTTAGCAATTCCTGGAGGGCTAGACAAATTGCATTTTGACATTCGAATCGACAAACAAAATGTATGGAAATGACACAAGCTTTCGACAAATCGGGCTGTCACTAATGTCATTTACATACATTTTGTTTGTCTCTCCAATCTTTTCGTATGGGCTTTAAAAGAAATAAAAAAGTAAGCTGAAGTAGTAGACTGGTGTTTTTATTCATTATAAGGAAATCTTTGTCATTACGATTTTAAGGCCGCCACACCTCCGCCGGTACCTCGCTGAGCTTTTTTCGACGCTTGGCTTCAATTCATTGTATCCGTAATTCATTATTTTGGGGAAAGCTGTAACAGATTAAAGCATAGTGGTTGTTAATGTTTAATGCATTTTTTGCATTATCATAATTGTTAATTTTCTTCCTAACTCTTGCTCTTGCTCTTGCTCTTGCGTGGAACCGCACTGATTTTGTAAAAAAAAAACAGTTTAATTATTTTCCAATTATAGGATGTCACTAAAACTGCCTAAAGATGTACCGAAGGTACACTTATTGGAAAAAAAGCCTGTAATAAATTGAATAAATCTTTAGTTATACTTTTTATGCTAATTAGGGGATCAGAGGCTGATTTAACTAATGTTTGATTATCTCTGTTTTACTTTATTTAGACCTTGAAATAATGAACATAAAATAATAATTTAGCTGCCAACAGCTACGTGTTACACCTCGTTTTAATCGTCATTTAATAGGCAAGTTTTTTTACTACATGGTCCTTTTTTTATGGTACATATTTTTTTTACAGTACCGTTAAAGTCACAAATATTTTTTCGTGAAACTTAAATGTATTGAATTTTTTTCTTATACTCCTAAATATTGGCACCTACTATCATAAAAGCACTTTTCAAGTAGTAATTTTGGTATTTTCTTCAGAAAACACTCAAATACTCACAACTTTCGGAAATCAAGTTAGAGCTTTGCCCCAGAGATATTTTTTACTGCAAATAATCACAAATATCGCCCTGATTCGTTTGATCCACGATATTCTGCCCACGCTTTAAATAATATAGTAATCCAAGTATATTATTCTACTCTTTGTAGTAATCTGTGCTGTACATTTGGCAACACTGGCTTGAGAATTTGAGATGCATGCTTAAAGAACATTGTATCCAGGGCCGTAAAATAAATAATAAAAAAAATTGAGATGCAGAGTAGCCATAGATATAATTATAATACAAGAGTAGCAGAATCATAGATAATTATATAATTTCTATGAGTCTATGAGCAAAATCAGCAGAATTCAAAATTCGTGGTGCTTCTGTGCGTTGTATATTTAAACATACTTTTATTTTATTTCGCTTCGAATGTTCATCGTCCTTCATGATAATGTTACTTGTAGCTCCTCCGCCCATAACACCATCTAAACGATTTCCGAGCGAGCCTTCGATCAAAATGAAAACCCAGTACGGTTTTTACCGTTGTGCTTTTTTGGTAGTTATGGGTAGTTACATTTTTTTTTCTTGCAAGTTATTGGCCTACAATAATGAAGGAATAAAAACAGTACAACGTTCAGAACCCGGACCCTGCAACAAACACTGGTAGGTCCATGTTTTAAATTTCAAAGTAAAGTACCTATAAAAACAAAAAAATATAAACCTCTAGCTTTATTCCTTACCCTTTATCCATGCCATTATCTTGCCATGGTAAGTAATTCTCAAAAGACATTAAACAGTTATTCTATTCATTACTAGCTTACAGATAAACATGTACTGTCCAAATATATTTATTAGGTTTAATAAATAGTTAAATAAATGTTTATAATAATTTGTAGTAATATTCTGTAGGTACTGCAGGCCCTGTAGGTAGGCACTGCAATTTTTTCAGTATATCTACTATCTATATTAATAAAAATGAATTGCAATTCTGTTAGTCTCGCTAAAACTCGATAAGGGCTGAACCAATTTGGCAAATTTTAGACTTGAAATATTTGTGGAAGTCCTGGGAAGGTTTAAACTGTAAGGAAACTTATATAGGCGGTACAAAATTCGCTGGGTCAGCTTGTATGTATATAAATTATTATTATAATGTATTTAGACATTGTTTATTTCTTTTTCGACATTTTCTTTAAAAGCAAGGTCAAAAGCATAATCTATACCATCTTACCAGACATAACATCTGAAGTTATATGGGTCCCTACTCCCATCAATGTTGTTATATCCGATCTTGACTGCCTTAAATTAATATTATTGTTATATTGAAAGTTAAATATTATTATTTTCAGTGTTCCTGTAGTAGCATGGCCAAAGATTTGTTATCCAAATGGAAACTGGAAAGGCGAAAAATTCCAGAAAAAGGTGTTTGTAGGGTGAAACAGAGAATATATCTCTATAGACTATGTAGTCCAACACATAACATAAACCCCTCAAGTTGAGACATAATCACATAACACAACTTACTGAAACTTTGAGAGGATCTAGTGGTCAAATTGGAAAAACCATCTGGCGTAAGTAATATTTATTTATACTAAACATTCACAACATCACCAGCCCGATGGTCGGATGATATTGTGAGGGCAGTAGGGAATCTGTGGGTGCGACTTGCACAAGATCGGCAACAGTGGCGTAATAGAGAAGAGGCCTTTACTCAGCAGTGGGTGTTACAGGCTGAGTAGATAGATAGATAGAAACATTCACACAGCTTTGTTAAAATAGGCTAAGAGCAGTTAATCTATTTTTTGTCATTGTCGGATAATTTTAAAGTGAACTGTTAATTTTACATCCTCAGCAGCATTGTCATTTACCACTAGTTGAGGTGCTGCCAAATGCACTCAAATATATCATAAAAAAGTCACTGAAATAGGAAAGAGACAAAACAGTTTAGCTACTCCCAGTTTACTGTATATACCACATTTATTAATAAGGTAGATAAAGCTCTGAAAAATCGCAAAAATATGTTGAGTAACAATCATACCTTTTAACCTGAGTAACAAACTTTGCTTCTTTATATTGTCATTGGTCTACATTAAAATCAGGCCAGAGATAGGCCTCATACTATGGTCACAGGGATATCATACTATTGTTGCTGGGATATTGTAGCCACAAAGTAAACAATAGGCCTTTCATGCAGAAGACTACATCTCCATCAACAAAACAAGTTGAGACTGTTTAGACAAATTAGTTTTGCCTGCTGGCAAGTGAAATGAAATCTCCATGGAGGCAGGCTGTATCTGTAAGAAGACTGGAAGTTACATAACACTAAATTAAATTGTTTTTTGGTTTCAGTATTTCCAATCAAGATAGTTCGAATATGAACAGTAGCTGATATTACAAAGACTGGAACTCTAAAAGCATGAAGTTTTATGAAGATGAATACAATCATTTATGAATACTGTTGCGTACATAAAAGTATTAATAAATACTACAATGACTGGAACTTTTAAGATGTAAGTTTTGTTTTTTTGTAAGCTGAATGTTTCATTAAGAAGTAAGAATACTTAATATATTTTTTGGTTTGATTAATTTAACTGCCAATGCTTAGCTGATTTTTATACAATAAGCTTTATGACTTGTGCTGAATATTATTAAAAGTAATAGATTTAAAATTAATAGATAAAAAATGTTTTTTTTTAATAAAAAAATTTCACTTAAAAAAATTATCTATATTTTCAGAAGAGCTGCCAACAAGTCCATCATTTAACTGTCATTAGTAAAATTTAGCAATATGGTGTGGAATAGCACTAATGTGAGCACTACATGGTCAAGGCAGGAGGAATATTTTCGACTGGAGTATATATAGGACAGAAATATCTCAAGGAATCAGAGCATCCCATTTGAATTGAAAATATTTTTGCTGGTAGCTTGGAATGATTATGATGGAAAACTTCACCTTGCAATTATTGTGTGTAAGGTGCTAATTCTGGAACCTGACAGAACCATATATGTCTACACCAATCTCAGCAAAACATGAGACAGATATGTAGCTGATTTTCTTGATAGTGTGAATTGCTTAGATTCATTCATGTAAGGTGAACTGATTATTTTGTATATTTACGTAATTTAGGGTTAAATTGAGATTTTTATAAATAAGTTGACAGCGATGATAGTTAATTAGTTATACATAAATATTCTGTTGTAAAATAGTAATATTTATTTTATTGTTAATATAATAACTAGCTCTACCCCGCGATGTTACGCGATGTTTATCCAATTTTTTTAAATAAATAGATTATCTAAAGTAAAAATAGCCTCAATTACTCCTTATCTACACCAGTAGCTGTCTATAGTGAAAGTCCCATTAAAATCGTTCCAGCCGTTTCAGAGATTAGGATATCTGTTGTATAGGATATCAAATATAACAACTGGGGGATGGGAAAGTGTTTGTGTGCCACTTTTTTAGTATACCTAAGTATACCGCGTCACTCAGATACGGTAAAAACCCTAGGATCACCAAGATCTGTAGCAGACACACTGAGGAGGCCGGGAAGACTAATCTACCTCTGGATGGATTTGGGCTGGCTAGAATAACATCCCCTCGGCTCACGTACAACGGTCCACTGCAGGACCAAGTGCGGAAACCTTACCCACACAGGAGTGGGTTCTCCATGATGATGATGATATACCTAAATACTTACTTATTATACAGAAAATATGGGATATTTAGAGAAAAATTCCTGTATCAGATCATTAATATTTACCTGATATGAATACTTATAATAAAAGCCAAGAAGACGTACTTGCAATTCACATACAGTTGATAACATGGTAAGACGCATAATAGGCAAATGACAAGTGCGGTTTTTATTGTCGGTATATGCATCCGACATACCATGCCCCTTCCTCTAGTGGCGGCATGAGGAATTTCCGCACCTCAAAGAAAAGAAAAGCTATATCTCAGTTATTAATAACAGCCATAGGTACTTAGGTACCTACATATTGTATTGCTGTCCATCTTGATGTTATGCGGGCTGAAGACTGACAGCGAAAGCAGCCTCTGTATCAACAAACTTAATTTAGAGAAGCTGCGCAGGCCGACATCGCCGTGCTCTTTTGATGCTAGGTGCACGACTCTGCTGTGATGCGACGCAGTTAGCGCTGATCTACCGCACCGCAACAGGTACTGATGGTGTTTGAGGGGCTAGAATGCCCTCATTTGATGCATCACTGCACTGGCATCACATCACATCATGGCACTCATGCCAGCATATCATGCGGCAATGTTTGCCGCCCTGTAGTCATAGTTCCAGTTACCTACTTTCGTGGCGCGACTTATGAATATTCCTTCAGTCTTAATTATAGATAAAAGGTATGTAAACATATGTTAGCCATATGCTGTCGCTTCTGTGGTGTATTAGAAACTTTAAAAAATATATATTTAAAAGGCCCTACCGACAAGCTAGCTGACCCGGTAAACCCGTTGTTTTGCCATTTAGGGGTAGGTCACCCTTATCATTTAAGGGTATGACAAATAGATGTTGGCCGATTCTTAGACCTACCCGATATGTACACAACATTTCGTACAAAACGGTCCAGCCGTTTCGGAGGAGTTTGGTACGCGACACGAGCATATTATTTATATCAGATTCAATATCGCGACATTGCAATAAAATATGTCACTACGTCGCAGCTGAAAACCAGCGCTGGGTAATAAATACCCCCAGCATAATGCTGAGCTGGCAACCCATTCGGGGCAAGCATAATATAGTTTTTTACTTACTTATTATAGCTCTGTGTTTGTCGGATGTGTGTCTGAATAAATGTATTTTTCTTTCTTTCTTTACGTTCAGAGGGATCGGACAGAGAAGCGCTATTAACGTCGAAGTAAGTAGGTACCTAGTGTATCTGCTTATGTTGTAACAACAAACGAGAGATAGGCCGCGACAGGAACACAGCATCAAGTTCGTTTCCTACGAGGATAAAGATCTTATAAGTCCTTTTTCATTATTTCTGGCTCAGGAGTACACAGGAGACCCTTGTAGTCTGGGACGGCGGCCTGGGAACACGCACACGTATCGCTCATGTAGGTAGGTATCTACATAGTCTACCTACCTACCTAGCAGCGTGTAGGTAGGTACCTACCTAGTAAGGTAGTGTGTGAGTTTCGGAGGGCATACTTCCATAAATCAGTGTAGGCACCCTTTATACCATACTTCTTTTCTTACAGGGCTCGCTCATGCGTAGGTACAATTCTCGCCAAACTTATTGTCCGGGTTGAAGTTGGCACGAGCTAACTTTAACCCGGCCGTAAAAATCCTGTAATAATATAAGTATGGTGGTAGGTACCTACTTGGGTCGTTGTAAAACGATTGCGAGGCAAATATAGAAGTGGAGGTGCACGATTTATTGGGATCAAGTTCTTACAAAAATTATCCCTGAAACTAGCGCTCCGTGCGCAGCTTCACCTGCGTATCCCGGTGAATTACAAAAAATACACAAACCTTGCCCTGACAATAATGAATACTTATAATAAAAAAAGAATTATTCAATTTGGTGCAGTTGTTCGCAATCGGAAGTTATGCGCGTACCACAGTACAAAGATTGACTGTGCGCGTAAAAACATTTCGGCGAATCATTTAAAGGAGCTCCTCAAAAGCCCATACAACTCAGCCCTTTAGAGATGTACCTAGCAGATGATGATGATGAGATGTACTTTGCAGAGATGTACCTACTGCTGTAGGTAGACCCTTGCGGTTCAGTCCGGTCTGTTTTGGTCTCGTGTAGGTATAGGGGACGAGACTATTGCCATCTATTCTCTACTCAAACTCCGAGCTGCTGTATGTAATGCTAATTTCGTAGAAATACCCGTTATCAGACAGAAACAGAAAGTTAATACCTACTATATCATACTAGTCAGCTTACCCACGACTTCACTGAATTATTATTTTAACCTATCCCTTCTTCTATGTGAAGAAATCAGAATAATCTTCCTACAAGAGGAGAGAGTACAAGGTCGGTCATACAAAAGTATTCTCTGCGAATATTTAATGATACCACACGAAAAAAGTTTCGCCTTGTTTTATTTGAAATGGCAATTGGCAACACTGAGTTCTCATCTAGGCCTTTCGGAAGAGCTGAGCAGCCTGAGTATTGATTTTTATCGGTTTGTACCTAGACTAGACACCTATGTAGCTGCTAATGCAGAGGTCCTGAACATTTTAGTCTACGATCGTGTCTAATTTTATTAACTTACTAGCTGTTGGCCGCTGTTTCTTTCGCACTTTCGCATAGGAGTTTTTAAGACAAAATGTAGTCTATACATAGGTATATGCCCCGAGGAAGACCTCAGAATGCAATTTCATCTCTATGCCAAATTTTATCGAAATCTGTTCAGCGGTTTAGCCGTGCAAAAGTAAAGTCCCCGGCCGTGCTTATTCCTTTTTTGTCGGGCTACTTAATCTCGAAAACTGCCTACTGTACGGATTTGCTGTTCAATTATGAAGCCGTGCAAAGCCGGTACCTAACTACTGAGGGATGACCGGTTGTATTTAATTTTTATCCTACGTGGGTTTGTAAATTTTAACAACGCAGTCCGAGGTATATTTTAATTATATAGGAGTCTCGAAATAGGAAACATGTAAATATCCATATGCCACCTGCTGGAGACAGATTAACATACTCTTCAATAGTATTTTGTCAGACTTGGGAATTAAACGCAGGGCCGTACGCTACCCGCTCATGGTTACACCACAGTTAAACCAATGAAGCAGTTCCAGAACTGTTATAAATATTATCCTTATAACTATTAAGAAACAGAAAGCACGCGAAATCTTTTTGGATTCACAAGCAAACAAATACCTAGGTACGTATTTCTGGATTCAGGTTTTCGAAGTTTCGGGCAACTGAATGTGAAAATGAAGGCTCTAGGTACCTATAGAAAATCGGATGAGATAATTAACTAGCTTCTTGTTATTCGCGATGATCTTGAAAGATAAGATTCTTTCCTAACCTAAATCTTCATTGTGATAGGAATTACCATAATGATCTTAAAGTCAGATTGTATTACTAGGTACTTAGACTTACATTACGCCAGTAACCCCTCTCAGTAGTAGGTTATGTTTATTGAAAAACCCGATAAATGTACAGTTCTCGCCAAACTTATTGTCCGGCTTGAAGTTGGCACGAGTTAACTTCAACCGGGCTGGAAAATCGGAGAAAATATTGGACTAAAATAAATGGAAACGCAAGTTCAAAACCACTTTAATCCAATGTTTCTCTTTACAATAGTTACCTAACTTCGCATTAATTAGTATGACTTATATGTATTATGGTCAACAATAATATATTTTATAATTTACAAGTTTCCTACCTAGTTATAATAAATAATGTATTAAGTAAACCAATTCACAGGTTGACGTTCCCTGGTTAGCGCCTGCCTGATAGAGCTCAAGCGTTCTAAATCTGTCCATTTGATTCAAGGCGCTGTCGACGGGTAGTTCTGCGTGTCGGGCGTAGGTACTTACAAATATCTCAAGTGAGTCTTCTGAACCATGAAGGAGCCTTCACCGCCTATCAAGGCACCGACAGCTGGTGAGTGAAAATTTGGTTTTTATTTTTATTAATTACTTTTTTGGAAGATAGGCATAGATTACCAATGCGATTGTGTTTTTCTGTCGTGTTAAGGTAAGGTGTAGGTATTTTTCGCTACGTTTTCTATCGTATTGTCTCCATGAGTGAAAATTATGATCATCCCTAGCATACGCCTCACTTTCAACCTGTTGACATAGCTAATCTTTTTAGTTAACTACCTATAAAGTGTGTAAATACGTCATTGCGAAAGGGATTGAAGACCCTTAGAGGACCTATTTTTGTACAAGGAGGCGGCGTAGGTGGTTCAAAATATCGATCGAGCTACTACGCATTCATTACTTCTGCGCAAAGAGACCATTGAGATTCTCAATTATTCAAGAATAGCTCTAGTTCCCGGCTATGAAGGCGAAATACTTACTTAGTTTTCAAATAGTATTTTGTGAGAAATTTGAATCTATAGGTAAATTCAATATTGGGTAGATCAATAACGTGAAACTGCGCACGCCTGGGGGGATAACGGGACACTCACGGGGGTGGGGAATCCCCTACTCAGTGACGTGAACTTTGCTCGTTGTTCAATACTTTGCTTATTGAACTGACAGGGCAAAAGGACGTACGTAATTCGGTTCCCAAAATTTTTTCTTTTCTTCTGCTGCGTATTTTGTGAAAAACTAAATGTCTGGAAAATAAGTACACGTCACGCTAATCATTATCTTTGTATAATTTCAGGGTGTGGGAAGATTACTAAGAAGCGCCGCAAGAAGAGTTCTAAGAGGCAAAAGGAAAATGGTCCGACGACCAAGTTCTACTACACCCTCAAGCGTCCGCCTTTCGTAGTCGTTGAGAATTAAAATGATCAACGACTAGGTACTTCGTACAGTCAAATCAAGTCCAGCGAACTTCAATTAATTTATCTATTTCTCGACTTCTGATTTACTGAACTTCAAACTTTGGCATGTGGGGACCCTGACCTTAACTGAAACTGATATTTTGGATGGAGAAACAGAATGAAGAAGCATGGAGAAGATCAAATCGAGGATGACGCCGCACGATATCAGTCCGAAACAGCTTCCATGTAACACCCTCGTAGGTAGAGGCTAGGTCAGTTAAAGGCTCTGTTCGGTTTCGAAAACTATTTAACGCTTAGGTAGCTACTTATTTTGTCTGCTAGGTACGACTAGGTTTGACTGTAATAAGACAAAGGTCATTATGTGTTGTCTTGTGTCAGTAGAGAAGTGTTAGTTTAGATTTGTCGTTGTAATTTTGGATTGTGAGCAAATATAACATCGTTTTAAGTGCTGGAGATCGAACCCCGGTCCGATACGCGTGATTAGGTTTCTGTTCAATAACACGTGGTTGAACATCTACCTAGCCATGCCATCACACATTGATGGGTCGTGGGGGTATCAGCACCAAGCTCTAGGGCTCTCATATTGGTAGAATAATTGACGGTATAACATCGGACAGAGTGCAGGCCTTCAACCTAAACAGTGTGAGAGCTCATATTGGATCATCTCAGTGTTTGTAGTGATCTTAAGCTTTTCTCTTGTTCCTTTGGTCAATGTGCAAAAATTAAGTTGTTCTTAGATCTGTGTTGTACGATTTTCAAATACATGCATCGTAGATGAAAAAAAATTATAAGTGGTTTGATTTAAGTTTTATCCCAAAGATAATAATACACACTTGACACTTAATTACAGTATCCATAACATAATCTAAAGCATAATTTTATTATAGGTGTCTTTACAAAGGTAAAGACATACTACTACATCTTAGAAAAACCCTAGGTTACACATTGGTCACAATCTGAATTTGCTCCTGCAGCGGCTTCTTGTGAAATTTCTGTTATTGCGTGACGACTGACTTAGCCAGTGGGTACCTATATTGACCAATTATTTAGGCTTTTGATAGTTTTCTGGACCCGCCGTCTCAGTGCTGCCACCTAGCGGGCGTATCGGAAAACCCTCATTATTTATACGTAAATCACAATGTAAGCAGAGGTGTACTATGTACACCCACATTTCACGGGTATGTTGAGGTCCTTTGTAATAGGGGGCGAGCCTATTTTTGCCAGCAACCGGGCACAAATCCAGACGAGTTGGAGTTGCTACTGGGAATTTCACCGAAAAACTCAACAACACATTGCTCGGCCCGTGATTCGAACCCAGGACGTCTAGCATACCAATCACGCTTGGGACCACTAGACCAACAAGGCATTCATGACAAAAATTGCACAGAATGTCAGACTTTTGAAGCAAAGTGTTATTTCAGAATTGTGGTTTTGTCAATTTTTAACACAATGTAGGTATACTGAAGGAAATATTTTGCTTGTGTATTATACTCACATCCGTGTCTCAAAGTCTGTTTGCAATAAACTCAAAAACTACTGCACCAATTTTCATTTTGTTTTCATATGGATACAGTGATTCTCGAGGGAGCTTTTAGTTATAATTTGTCAAGTTTTTTTTAACATATAAATGGCCACACAGTTAACCATATTGGATCATATAATCCAATATGGTTAAAATTAAATAGACCTGCATCTATCAAATCAATACATATATTAAATTTTCATTCATTAATTTAAATATAACAACCATATTTTTGTACAAATACATAGAATATTAAATAATAAATATTGCAATTTTTAAGTAATTTGCATCACTATTTTATGTATATTTTTGTTCTATCAACCACTAATCAAATCAAAATTAATTTAATACAATCCATACCAGCTTCATAAATATATTCTGAAGTTGCTGGAGATAAAAATGTTTCATAATGAAACTCATTGAGTGAATAAAACAACTACAACAATATTTGTATCTTCACAATTTCAATTTGCTCTTCTGTAAAGTTGAGGTTAACTCCTCCAAATTATTGAATACATGCTCTTGTGATCGTTTTGAGTCAGGTTTCAGTTCAGCGTTCACCAGCAATGCATGCCAGCCTGCAGCTCTCGCCCCTTCATAATCTTTAACAACGTCATCTCCTATATGAAGAGCCTCCGATGGCAGTGTGGGTGTGCTACACTTGTCAATAGCACTCTTGAAAATTCTCTCATCTGGCTTACTAAATCCAGTCTCATATGAAGTTACAATAAAATCAAAGTTTTTAATCAAACTAACATTTTCAAGAATTTCACTTAGACGAGGATCAGAATTTGATATAACTCCAACAGATATGCCTCGCTTCTTAAAGTGGTCTATCAGTTTGTCACCACCATTGGCAATTTTCCAGCATCTGTCACTTTTAAATTCATTAATAAGCTTGTTAGCTATAATGTCCAAGTCCGCATTGCTGGGCAGATGGTCTTTGAGAGTCAAGCCGACGACTTTGCGCCACCAGTTCTCCCACTTAATACTATTTTTACCGAAGTTGGGATGCTCTTCCCACATGAGTTTGAAACTTTTTTTGAACTTTGTTTTGACATCTTCTTCAGTACCTTGGAATCCGTGTTCTTGGGCCGTCATGGCGTAATATTTCCATGCCGGCACCTTGAACTTCAGCAGAGTATTTGTAACGTCGAATGTAACTAATTTAATACTATTCAAGCTCATTTTAGTAGGTACCATTAATTTTCACTTACTTATTACTTGAACTGAATTTTGTTAGTTAGATTTAACTAGAAGTTTCCAGTGAAAGTTACATGTTCATTAAAAAAATATTGTAATTGTTAAAGGGTTACTTACATAACTAAACAATTTTTTATAATATTTATTTATTTTTGTCTTCCGTTTTTTTTGTATTTGTAGGTACCTACCAAGTTGGTCAGTAATTGTTATACGTCTTGTCAACTTGAACCATAGATAAATTTTATACTAAAGACTTGAACTAGTGATGAGTAGATATATTATTATTTTACAAGATGTTTGCGCATGGACCGACACAATTTTTTGGGAGGTAGAGGGGGTCATTTGCTAGGTTTCAGCCCAAGATGCTAAGGCCTAAGTGTCCCGGTTATTGAAACATATTTTTTGTTTGTTTTCCCTTTTACTGAAACTTGAAACTACCGAAACACCTTTAGGTCATCATAACTTTTTTGTTTTTAGGTTTAGCAACACCAAAGAAGTGTTGTTTTACTCAGCAGTCTAATCGTTATGAATCATGAGTTGATAAATTCACTTCTAAAAATTGTCTGAGCTTCCAAAGTTTTGTAAATTATTAAGGTATCGGGAAAGGTTTCAACTTCTAAATTAAATATAAAGAAAACTAAAATCTTTTGTAAACATAGTTTTATTTAAAAAAGTTCTCCAGTGAATACCCTTTCTAACAGTATACCACGTGTTGCAGATAGAGATGGGATTCTACCCGGTATTTTCCCGGGTAAATATTATTTTGGGTAAAAAGCGGGTATTTACCCGGGAAAATACCCGAAAGGTGGGTATTTATTTTTCTAAGAACGAAGTATATAAATATATTCGTAATTACTTCTTAGAATGTTATTGGTGCAAAAATGGTTGTATAGTTAGCAGTTTTCAAAATGCTAGTTATTACTAAACTGCACTTTTTATGAAAAGAAGATTTTTGGGGAAAATGATTTATATGGAGAATGTATCAGATATGGATCCGGTTGGTTGGTGGAAAGGGATCTGTGGAACAAGATGTATTGTGTGTATTCTACCGTTTGTACAAGGGGCTATGTTCTGAGGAATTGTTTGAAATATCAGCCCACGGCTACTTTCTATCACTGCACCTGTCGCCATCGAGTAGTTCATCGACATAGGTACCTTAAAACCACTCTGGTCTTATATTATGTGATTTGACACAGTATGAGGTCTGAGTGGTATTGAGATTGACCAGACCAATGAGAAGATTCTTTCCAAGTGCACTCAGGTTGTGGAATCAGATTCCCACTGAGGGTTTCCCAAGGGACTACAGTATTCTTCAAAAAGGGTCTAAAAAGATTTTTCAGGTTCGATAACACGCGGGTGATACCCTTAATGTTGCATAGACTACAGTAGTCGCTTACCATGGAGGGCCGTATGCTTGTCTGCCAACTTAGTGGTATCAAAAAAAGATATCTTTCTAAAATAGCAACTAGGTTGTTGACTTCTTTATGTACCTTGGCAGCAACAGAAGGCTCACTTTGTTCTCTGCCACGTACAATGCCAAGCGGAACCTACTAACTAAAGAAATGAAGACAAAAACCTTTAAGTCTAAGGAGAGACTGCCTTCTAATGTGTGTTTTACTGCTTGTATAATGGGCAATGTGCGGAATGGATGATGTCGACGCCTATTTTTCACCATCGCGCCGCATGCCATGGACAGACAATTTATAGTCACAACTTACAACTTAGCACCGATGTGGTCGTGTTTCAGAGGCATTTGTTCCTACGTACGCTTAGGTTAGAGACTGATCCCATAAGTTTAAAGTCGCATAGTGAGCTATGGAGAGAGCTATGCTCGGGGTCTCTATAAGGGATTGATATCGCAATGAAGTTACCCGTCAAAGAACCAAAGTAACCGAAATAGCTCTAAAGCAAAAAGGATTAAGCACGCAATTGGCCTGCTCAAGTCTTTCAGAGAATCAATAAACGTTGGGGCAAACGAGTGGTTGGGTGAAAACCGCGTCTAGGCAAACGTAGTGTGGGACGCCCGCCGGCTAGGTGGACTGACGAATTGCGAAAGGCAGCTGGCAGTGACTGGATGGAAAGAGATGATTGATGATTTTGGCTCCGTGGTGTTCACTAAAAGAGGCCTATGACCAGCAGTGGATGAGTACGGGCTGATGATGATGACGATTACGCTTAGGTTGTACAATGAATCCCTGCAGAGGTTTTCTTTGGAGATTAGAGCATGAGATTTTACAAGAAGGAAGTTAAGAGGTTTTTTTAGCTTGATGCTTCGGTGTTGGAAATTTCCTTAGACTGTGGTAATTGCTTATACCATTGGTTTATACCCAAGGGCAGCAAATAAGCGTTTGCCACCCTTGTGATATAAGAAAAAACTATCAAGACTATTTCCTGAAGGGTTAGGCAGAGGGTTAGTTCAACGTAAAAGAGGGCAAGCCCGAGCAAAATTTCAAACTCCGAGCTGCTACTGAGAATTTCATAGAAAAACCAAAAAGACTACTCGACTTCAGAAAAAAACAGGATCTCTTCTAGCTTAGCCGTCATAGAGTAGCTTATCAGGAATTAAAAAAACTACTACATAACTAACTTCATCCTAGTGCAGTGAAAACTGCTAGTTTTGCAACCCATAACATGCTAAGAAGTAATTACGAACATATTTAAATACTTCGTTCTTAGAAAAATAAATACCCACCTTTTGGGTATATACCCGGGTAAATACCCGATATTTACCCAAATGGGAATTTACCTGGGTATTTTCCCAACGGGTATTTACCCATCGCCCATCTCTAGCTGCAGAAATCCTTTATAATGTGGTCAAAATAGAGATATTAAATGGCAGAGTCAGGATTATTAAAATACTGATGTGATGATATTATGTTGTTTTCATTGAACTTATGTTACGTAATTAATTCAAATTGACTTCCTCTTGCCCAAATACATGCACGACGTCTTTTTGTTTATTGTTGGTGGCTGTATAAAGTCATATTTCTTCATTCATAATTTCATAGACATATATAAAAAGTGTAGCATAAAGAACGATATCTAGGGCCGTAAAAAAAATAATGAAAAAAAACTGTGAAGTGTGACAGCTGACTGTGACATCATCATAGTCAATGTCAAGTCAAGTCATCATGAAGTCAATCAGTCGTCCATGAGTCCACCTCAATTAAGTTATTTTTCAAAAGTTCCTGTTAAAAAAAATTGGTAAACTTATACTATTGAATACAGAATTATGGTTTATGTAAAAGGAGGTATGTATACAAATGGTTTGGATTTTCTGTTTGTATAAAAGGTCTTGTTTACAATTAAGTTGAACACTGTGTATTTAAAATCTATTGTAGGCCACGTCAGTGCATGTAAATAAATAATGTTATTGTGCAATAACTTTAGGAAGTTAGGTTTTATCTGCAGACATCCCACTGACCTCATTATGCATTTATTTATTTCATTCAATGGATATCATCATCACTTTCCGTTCTATCAAGTGGTTTTGAAGAGGTACAATAATTAATTAAGCATATTACCCTTTAGTACTTTGTTCTTTTCTTTCTGATGTGGATCTAACATAAACAGTGAATATTGATTGTGTGGTTATTCTTTTTTGTCTGTGACTGTTGGTATCAATATCAATATGGATAGTTTCTTTGGACATAAATATAATATATATAGGTATTAGTTACTTTAATCAAGGAAAAATCAACCGGTGGGCAGGATACGAGCCTGCATATTCTGGTTAAATATACTAGATGACCCACCAGTCAAAATTTTAATTTAATGTCATATAATATTATTATGTTAGCTTTTTGTACTTATTTTGCTAGTATTTTCCATGCTAAGATAAGAAGGATCGAATCCTACCTTCGATTTTTTCTTTCATTGAAATAACTGGTGTAACATTTAAGATGCTAAAAAAATACAAAAGATAATATAGGTATTAGATTTGTTTGGACTTCCACACGAACTTTCAAGCCCTATTTCACCCCATATGGATTGAAATTGTTTATAAATAAATAAATAACAAAGTTTCATAATTTAACCTCAGAAATGATGGACTCTCATACAAACTTTCATCCATTTTTTCAATCTCCAAGCCATTTTTGCAATAAAATGTAGCCCAGCCCTTCTATGATAAAATTCATTAAAATCCGTTCAGCTGTTTTGACATGAAAACAGAACATAGAAAACTTACACACGCAATAATATATTATAGGGTAGGTAGGCCCGGGAAGCACTGCTTTAGGGACAGATTTATTTACATTTATTGACCAACAATAATATCATAAAGAGTGTGGGGAAAAATTTGAAAATGAAAATTTTGATTTGTATTGCCACAGATAAATTTCAATAGAAACAGGAGGCTTTTATCCACAATAGATCACACATGATAAAATAATAACTCAATTTAAAATATCAATGTATGTTGTAGATCTGTGCGAAATAAAGCTGTAATAATAATAAAGGATAGAATGGCCCCTGTTGGCACTAGATAGAGATTAATGGGAGGAGATGGAGAAGACCTTTGCTGAGCAGTGGGAGGGATCTAATAGGTTAGGAAAGAAACAGAATATTATGATAATGATTTTTGATATTTTCAGATGGTACCGTTGTTGAGAAGAGTCCATTCAGTGTTTTTGGATGGTTCTGGGGTATTGTCAACTTTTTCTATTTACTGTAAGTTGTGAACAAAATATTTAATGCTTAATAGGTAGATATAATAATAATAATCCTCCCACATGTCGACAACCTCATGTGCCAAATCAAGATACTTTATATCTTTATCTTGCTCGGCCTTCATGAGGTTCTCATCATGCGGGACGGTGATATCGACAATCAATGAAATATTTAAAAATACAAATAATATGTATAAAGAGAAATAAAGGAAATAATAATAATATCTTGGGACATTTTTACACAGCACCATCTAGTCCCAAACTAAGCAGACCTTGTACTATGGGTACTAGACAATGGATATAATACTTATATTCATTTTTTTGTTGTAAATACTTACTATATAAGAAATGAAGATCAATGTCAAAAGTTGTAGTATGACCTTGTACATTGCAGCAATCTTTTTCCTTGTGGCAGCATATAACTTATTTAGATGCTGTTATAATTGCACCACATTGCTGCAACTGTAATGTCTGTGACCATTTTTATTTATTTTTATTCTTTGTTTTGTGGCTAAAATATCGCTGTATTCAATTTATTGTGATTGCTACTTTATGAAAGTAAATGACTAAACCCTGTGGTAGTAATACCAATAACCATTTTTGACTTCGCGCAGGGTTGCACAAATATATGATTTTTCTTGTTTTTTTTTTTATATTTTTGGTAAAATGTGTATGAATCGTGTCTACTGTCTGTGCGAATCTAAAATAAAAAGTTTTTCTTTATTTTTTTCTTCTAATAAACGAACCTAAGAAATGGTACAATGGTTTGCGAGTTTTGCAAGCTATAGGTACCTAAGTGAATGCAGACTATACCAAGCCTCTCTTAGACCAAGGCTAATATTCAGACTAATGCTTACACAAAGTGGGAGCTTAATGTAATAGGCTTAGGCCCTAGTGGCACTATAGATACTTTTATCTATTGACACGAAATTGACTCGACGCATTGATTTACCATTGACACGAAAAGGAGAAGGCCCTAAGTGTCACTATGTATTACTTTGTACAACTACTATATAACTACTGTATATTGTAGCTGTTTGTTGTTCCTTTCAAATAAAATAAAATTAAAAACTTAATAAAACACTTTGTTATGCCTGTTATCAGTAACCTTGGCGCTTTATGTTACATACTAACTACACCCACACATGTTCTTTATGTACAAATGCACAAATAGTACAGAGGCAGACTTAATGCCAAAGGCATTTTCTACCATGTTCACTCTAAAATAGAATATTAATATACAATTTTACAAATAAATACATTATATGACTGTGTAGTTTTACTATGTATTTTATATGTCAACAAATAACAGAAGAAAATATATTTTTATAGAAATTTTGATGTCTACTTTTTATGAACATTTTGTAAATAATTTCAAAAACCAAATAGGTTAGGTGTGATAGTTTTTCTTTTCATCATGCTTTGGTTTAATATATGCTAGTGCTAACTGTTGGTTAGCTTCTCTACAAATTAACTGATTACTTGACAATGTGTTTCAGGGTGCAGTCACTGATCAACCCTAACTTCAGTAAGCACGGGGACAAGTATGTGAGGGACTTCAGGCCACCTGGCAGCGGGTAAGTAGCTAATTATATTCTTTGCAGTAGTACATACCTGCTTCTTTATTACCTACCTACTAGCTTTCCGCCAGCGGTTTCGCCCGCGTGGTCTTATAAATTTCTCCCCCGTTTTTGCTAAATTTTTCACTGCTACGCCGCTCCTATTAGTAGTAGCGTGATGATTTATAGCCTTAGCCATAAATGGGCTATCTAACACTGAAATAATTATTCAAACCGGTCCAGTTTCGGAGCCTATTCAATACAAACAAACAATCAAATCTTTCCTCTTTATAATATTAGTATAGATTGAATGGTAATAAGTAATAAGCTTATTTTAATTGTATAAAATAATCTTTTTTGTTTAGAGGAGTTTTCCGAGGTGGTCTCATTTTGGTTATTGAAAAACCTTAGTTAAAATGCTATTGATTGAATTATTCGTTATTCATGAATGATGGAGCTGACTGGTACTAAAAATCTAAAATATTGATTTTTGTAAGATCTAAAAATATTGCTTGCAAATTTACGTATAATCATCATCATCATCATCATCCCATATACTGTCCCACTGCTGGGCACGGGTAGGACACCCGTGCTCAGTATGAGAGGGATTTGGCTAAAGTCCACCACGCCAGCCTAATGCGGGTTGGCAGACTTCACATGCCGTCGAGAAAATCTCTCGCATGCAGGTTTCCTCACCATGTTTTCCTTCACCGTTATAGCGAGTGATATTTATGCACATGATTTCGAAAAGTCAAGAGGTGCGTGCCTAGGATTCGAACTCGAGACCTTTGACTTGGCAGTCCAGTGGTCATAGCCCTATAGGCTATCACGGCTATATGATATAAATAAATCAAAATTTAATGTTATTTCTCAAATCATTCCCACTACCAAAAATACACAGTTTTTAAGCAGGCTTTTAGAAAACCTTGCATTTTTATTTTGACATGTGTTCCTCTTTTGTTTTATAACATACATAAAACAAAACCTTTTTGTTTCTCTTTTCAGACCACCAAAACCTCCAACAAGAAAGTTTGGAGGCTTCGGCCCCTCCGGCTCTGGCCCCTCCCCCCCGCCGATGGGAGGGTGCGGCTGCGGGTAATGCAGTAACGCCTGGACTACAAACACTAGTAATGTTAACTCTACTAAATACTAGTGTACTTTAAGTATATGCTGGGATATCTAGGTAAAATCTTAAGAAAAAAAATGACTTTCAAATTATATGAATGCAGCATGTTCCCCGAAAATGGCCCAGTTTATATCCCTACAAAGGAAGTATGTAGTGTAGTGTAAGGCACTAGCGAAAGGCGTTGCATATGTTGCCGTGGGAACCTCAAATAGATCTGAGTTTTATTTCGTATTTCTAAATTATTATATCAGGGGTTATCTATTTCCGTACTTTTCTACAAAGGTAATTGACTACGTAATTTTATCTACGTTAGACGTACGCACCTTTCAATCACACAATTTCATGGAAAACCTATAATTCTATATATATTTAAAATATCACTCTCATCCTGCCCAGGCATGTGTCTGCGGGTTACTTACGTACTGTACGTTTCGACCGGGTATGTGTTCCTCTCGCTTGACCCATACAATAAAGTAAACCTTTTATGAATTCCAGTTTTATGTAGCTTTTTCTCTTTTGGCTTTTATGTTCGATTTTTTTTTCGAATTTCGAAACCCACCAGTGCTATTTCCAACCTTGAGGTGGGCGAAATTATCACAAATTATAGAGTTTAAGCCTTATTAACGTTATAAGAATGTTTATCTTTATTATACATACTTAATTAGCTTTATTTTGAAACAATATGCTAAATTATTCTTGAAAATTTTATGTATCAGTCGGGGCCTAACCATCCTCTCCCGTCTGAAATAAGTTCGTCAATGGCTACCCAATTGTTTACAGCATGGTTACCGTAGACATCGCATATTGTCGATGAAAGTTATCACAAATTACATTTCGTATCCATAAAAAAGTTATGTTAAATAAAGAGTATTTAAGCGGACACAACTCCTTGTATATGGTGGGTGGCCACAGCTGCTGAAACTTTTTGTATCTACAACTGCATTATTATATAATTCCATTTACCTATGTTTGCAGTTTTATGCATTAATCCATCTAACTAAACACAGAATTGTTGTAAATGAAAATGCCTCTATAATAATAATAGTTATTTAGTTTAATAAAATAATAATAATTATTATCTGCATATTGTAACAATAAACAGATGTTTGTAAACTAAATAAATAATACCAACTAATTATATACGTAGTTTTTTTATTTTTTGTCTTTGCCGAAGTGACTACTTAAAGATTGAAAAAAATGTAAGACGAATTTTAAAAGTGACGTACAATATAAACAAGTTTATTTTACTGTTTCGTAAATTTAAATAAATTTAGTTTGTTAGTTACTGTAATTGGTACTTATACCGTAGTAATTAAATAAATAAAAAATGATCAAAAGGCTCCTCAGTCGTTGCGTCTAAAGGCAGTTTCTAAACACTACAACACTACAGTACAAAGCTTATGAACTTATGAATATAGTCATTTGGCCAAAAGGTTTTCGCACTTGTGGAAATTGAGTCGATGGCGACTTATTATCAGTTTTATTTAAACAAATCACAGATTACTAGAACGTAAAATTATAACATGAATGGTATAGATGTTAGAAACTAATACAATGTGTTTAAACATTATTAACTATAATTTAATTAATTGGTAGTCTACATAAAATAACACTCAAACAATGACATAATCTAGATAATTATGTAATATATCATTGCACTCAAATATGTCTACGTATAGTCGACCACAAAATTTGATGGTTGACTTAATTTTGACAAAAACTTCCGACAAAATTTAATTTACTAAAGCTCTTAACAATCTGACATTTGGTCTTGTAAGCAAAAATGGACCTTATTGTTTACTAGAATGGTAAAGCAATTTTATGGTCGACTATACTGATGCTCAATGTTGGCAAATTTGTATAATAAAGTATCTAGTAGTCCAAGGAAGTAAACGTTATAGGCAGCACGGCCACCGGCTCCGAACTCTTGGGCTTCGTAATGTAGATGCTCCACGTACGCTTGTCCAGGTCGAAGACACCTGGAAATGATTTTTGCGATAAGTTATGTAATAACCATTTTTATTATTTGGTCTCTGTTCAGTAGGCCTAGAGAGGTGAGGGTCACATAGAAGCATCAGTAAAAATATCTAATTCTGTGAAATTGCTCGACGAATCGTGAGTTCTTTCGTCTGAAGGATTTACCCAGACTTGAACAGATCGCGGTACCTGCGGCGATAGTTTTGATGATGTCATCAGAGCGGTCCTGGAACACTCTGAAGTCAGGACCGCTGGTGTCGGACAGGATCTCGGCCACGTCGGCGCGGCGGCGGGGCGCGGGGAACGAATGGATCACCTTGAGCCGCGCCACACTGCTGTCTATGATGGGCCCCGTCGCTTCCGACACGTTTGTCCGCTGGTATCTGGAGAAAAAAGGTGCTTGTTGAATTGTCGTTCCATGCCCACCATAATGTAACCATGAGGATTCTTTCCATCTTTCTTACCTTTCTAGATAACTAGCATAATGAATGTATTTTATTATTAAATAACGAACCCTAAACTCGGTAACGGATGCCTACGTCATAGTATGCCAACTATTTGTGTGCCAAATTTCAGCCTAATCCCTCCAGTGGTTTGAGCTGTGCACTGATAGACCTTTTCCTTTTAATCTAGTATTACGACAGTTTATTAGACTTACTTATTGCAGTGTACTAGCGGCTCCTTATCATACTTCTGTATGTTAAGTTGTGACCGATCTCCTTTAAGGTCCGGCGACACCTCCACGTTGTAGACCTGGCGGTCTCCCCACGAGTTGGTCCAGATCATGTTCACCGAGAAGCCGTTGCCGATGCCCAGGCCTTCGTCGCGTAGGATCTGCTCCGCCTCAGCCATGTTCTTGGAGGCCAGCATCGCTCGGGTGATGAAAGTCCTCGCTGTGGAGCATATTTTGTACTATTTTAATTCTAATTCTAAAGTCAAAGTGTTGGTGTCAGGTCAAATAGGGTTCATTAGGGAGTCGGTTTTCCCATCTATGAAGGGGTTCGCTCCTAATAAGACCGGATGCGGCTAAATAGGGCACTATACTATGGGCAGATCTACTTACGTGTGTTGCCGTACTTGAGGATCAGGGGGCTGAGGGTGTTGATGGAGAACACCAGTCCGTTTTCGTTATAGCCCATCGTATAGCCGGGCATCTGCCCCGCGTAGCAAAGTGACGCAAACCTTTCTTCTACTGCCTGAAAAGTGCGAGAGTTTCAAGTGTCGGATAGAGTAGCTACGACCATCAGGACCTGTTGAGAAGCTGCTATCTAACTTTCAAATTTATGATCTAGAAACAAAATGTATGTCAACAAATTAGGTGCTCAGAAATGTCATGCGCATAGGTATCAACTTTGTAACCTATATTCCAACTTGTGTTGTTGAAAGTGGCAAAGGTAGATAAAACTCACCCCATGCTCTTTGTCTTCAGGAGTAGGTATAATATGTGCAGACATGATGTAGAAATGGTTCAGCGTCGCGCTAAAAGCGTCTTCTGTGTGGCCAAGTACGGTCTGAAAGTAGCATTATTAGTAGTTTTCATTTCTGTAAATACATTTTTATTTTTTTACAATGTACCAAGTGTTAGATGGCGTCGGCATTACCTAATTGACGACCGCATTGTGCCCCACGATGCACAGTCAACGAAAAGACAAGGATTCTTTTGTATCGATGTTTGTTTTCAGAAGTTGTCAGTTAGGAAACGCTGAGGCCGATAGTGCTTAAAATCTAAATCTTGGACTCTAAAATGCCATTAATCGCCTTTTAAAAGTCGAAACAATATGGAAACTGTTGTTATCACAAATAAACGCTTAATTTTTTTGTTGTTATTTTGAAATATAAAAATTGAATCATGCCGTCGTTAGCATGACTGCTGCGTTCGATTCCCATTTCGAGCTAAGTGTCTTTTATGAAACTCAATTTATTGCAGCTCGGATTTTGGAATTGTGCCCGGCTAATGGCAATATGCTATCTCCGGGACTTAAACATACCGGCATAATGTGGGTGCACATTTATAGTAGGTACACCTCTGCCTCTTCGAGGAATACGGGCGTAATGGTATGTTATGGTGACCTGGGCCCGATTCCCAGAACCGAGCATTGCTATTCCCAAAACCGAGCATGCGAATTCGCTGGGCTAAAGTAAAAACAGACACTGTGAGCTATGGGTACACATTAGTACACCTCCGCCAACCCTTCGGTGAATACTTAACCTGGGTTATGGCAGCGTGTATCGGAACTACTAATAATCCACGAAAATCTTACAGTGTGAGGGTTCTTGATGGCGATGGACGTGCAGCCGCCGGTGTCATTGCGAGGAATGTGGTTATCATTCACGTTGCCCATCAGATCATCCATCTGCAGGAGGAATAGCTGCGCGGGAACAAGAAACATACTTAATTAATAAATCTATGCTAATATTATAAAGCTAAGGAGTGTGTTTGTTTGTGTTTAGTGTTAGATAACCTGTTTAACGAGGAAGGCTATATGCTATATATCATCACGCTACGATCAGTAGGAATGGAGTACCTCTCAATTAAAAATGTTGCTAAAACGGAGGAAAAAATTCAACTGCTACGGAAAACGAAGTCGTGGGCAAACGCTAGTATCTAATATGACGTAAAGTCTACGAAAACATCGATTAAACGTAAACTGTTACAATCTTGAATTAAGTTACAACCTCTTTTTTCCCACCTTTTTTCGAATAACAATCCAAAGAGGTAAAATTTGAAAAGGTTTTGTTTAACTGGAGTATTCCCGTTTATGCACCTACTTTTAGAGCATTTGTTTTTTAATTCCCATTTGACAATATAATAACTGCTCAATGTATCTAGTGCTCTAAATACAGGTGGTCAAACGGGAATACTCCGTTTCGGATTTTGTTGCTGTCACTGTTTCTCACATATGCATGACCATGGAACTAAGTTGTCAAACTTCATTACACTTCATTTACTTCATTTCCATGCGCATGACCGTGCTTTATTTAATTGTTGATGACAAATATGCATGACACTCACCGAGTGATCACAATAAACCGACCATGGTCGCAAAATATACCTACAATAAAAAAAATACACGGTACAACAAATAATTATATGTGACTTACTTGGTAGAACGGCACGCCGGCTCCGTCAGCAACTCCTTGTATTTCCTTCACATAGTAAGGGAACCTCATCTTCATGTTCGCCAGCGTCTTGTCATAGGCGTTCTTGCCAGGATCCGTCTTGTACTCCTTTTCGAAGTCGCGCAGGTTTCCGTACGTGGATATGAAGTCCTTGATGATGGACGAGAAGGTGCGGCCCTGGAGATGAAATAAGGTTTTTAGGTTTTTTTTAAACCACAAACAAGGGTGGCAAACAAGCATGCGGCCCGTTTGATTGTAGACGGTTATCGCAGCCTATGGACGTTTACAACACCGAAGCGTCACTCACGCGTTACCGACTCTGCAAAAACCTCTTAGAGGTTTATGGAGGATTCACTGCGCCGACAGTTTAAGGGACTGTTCCTTTTGCTGCCAGTGCAGCGTATCCTTAGAAGGAGCTCTGGTAACCTTACTCACTGCAGGAACACAACACACAAACTGTGTTTTTTGGCTGCAGTTTTCTGTAAGGTGGAGGTACTTTCGAGTTCGCACATCATGTACTAAAAAATCATTATTGGACTGTAGGTATTGTTTTTTTCTCTAGCCTGGTAAAAAGTCAAGAGGTGCGTACCGGTTCAGCGGTCAGTACGTAAGCACTCTAACCGTTGAGCTAGGCTGTCACTGATTCCAAGGGAGCAATATTAACTGAGATCGTGGAGAAATGAGCTGGCGAATCAAAAGAAGCATAGATTCAGTCTTCCACGTGACAGTGGGGATAAGGACTCTTGACATGACATAAAGCCTTTTCTTGAGCACCTAGTACGACAAACAACAAAACGAGTGTTTCATGACACCACGTGTCCGGTCTCCATTCGTAGAGACTTGGGTAGGTACTCACCACATCATATCCGACTTCATAGTGGCTCCCCTGAACGTAGATGACGGGCACCGCTCGACGTCTGCCCAGCTTCTCACCCGATATTCCTGGAATAATAAACGTGTTTACTGTTCATTGTTTATTATAAATGTAAGTAGGTAACAGAAATAGTCCGTCTACAAGGTGGTATTAATGTCATGTGGCATTCATAGGTAACTGCCTCGTTAGCCTAGTGGTCCACTAGGGCCTACCACTTCGTACCACCGCTTCCTAGATTGCTAAGCTCGAGGTTCTGGGTTCGATTCCCAGGTCGAGCAGTGTTTTTTCTTGCAAAGTGTTATCTAGCTTAGACTTTTGATTTGGTTAGGTATGTTAATCGCTATAGGCTCGCTGCCTATTACATGGGATCTAAACATACCAGCGAACTATGCTTAACTCTGTTTAACACTTTGGAGAATACAAGCGTGATGGTACTATATGAGTTATGGCATTCTCTAGTCTCAGTTGACTTTTGCTATTGTTTATGTCGGGAAGGCTCTCACGCGCAAAAGTCGGACAGCACACAAAGGTGCTTAAGAACAGATTCCGACGTAAGGGTGGTATACTTTCACAGACTAAATTATTACGAGTATTTTATATAGCTGTGTATGTGAAGATCTCTGTGTACCGGCGTGCACCGCCCGCCGCCCGACCAGGCAATGGCCACAGTTACACGCGCGTTACAGTAGAGTAGGACTGGAGAATGCGACGAGATCCTCGTCCTTTGGTTTCAGTTAGTCCGTCATGAGGAGAAACACCTAATGTCTCCTGTGCCCTCACTCATAGCTCATACAGCAAATCTAAATAATTACTTATAATAAAATGTATTTTAAACGAAATAAATGAAACAGTTTCGATGCAAAATTTCGATAACATTAGCATGTTTCTGTAAATATTAATTTCCTATCTAGTTTTCATACTTGCATACCTACATATATAAGTGAGTATGTTATGTTAAATCAGCAGTTTAGAATAAAAAAGCAATGAATATTAAAATATCAAATCAAAGCGCTGCGCCACGAGGCACTATGTCAATCGACATGGTGTACGTTTGTATGGGTTACTAGCTGTCTCGACAGACCTTGTTCTGCCCTATTTTATGCAACCTTATATCAACTTGAAGGCATACCAAAGATAATCCTAACGCGTCTTTTTTGTGACAGATGGGGTCAGAGTGGTTTGTATGGGAAAAGAAAATTTTTGTTTTTACTTTTTCCTCGTATTTTTTACGTTTTTTCTCTCCATAAGAACCTTCCTCAGACTTCATAAAACACAACAAAAAAGAAATCAGCCAAATCGGTTCAGCCGTTCTTGAGTTTTGCGCCTAGCAACACATTTAGCGTTTATTTATATAGATAAACGCTAAATGTGTTGATTATTCATTTTTATTTATATAGATTTAATTAAGTAGCTAGTACGGTTTATATAAATCTTATTTGATAATAATGATAACAATTTCAGTTTTATAGAAAATTGCCCCAGAAGCAGGGCAGGCCTACTTGTTCAATGTTTGAGGTAAAGTCACAGCTTACACAAGTCGGTAAGCTACACCCCCCGTTACACTAGGACTTAGAAGAGTTAATTGAGAGAGAAATCGCACCGTTTGTTTACAGTAAACAAACGGTGCGATTTCCGCCTATAAACTCTAAAAACTATAAACTAAGAAGTGATTTCTTATGTATAATAAGTACCTACGTATTTCCAAAAAAAAGTACCCATAGTACAAGCGGACAAGCTCTACTTAGTTTGGGACTAGATGGTGCTGTGTTAAAATGTCCCCAAAATATTTATTTTATTTATTATTATTAAATAGATAGATTAAAACACTCATGTTCTTACAACAATGAAGCTAATACGGCTAACTTATTATAATAATTCGGATAAGTGGTTCTAGGTCAGCGGGAAGTAGGTTGGTTAACATATTTTATGTTGTGATTATTAGTTTTGATCTACTTATTTTTCACAATTAGCGGCATAAATGGCCATTTATTGTAAATGTCTTTTTTATCTGCGTTAACTTAGTAGCTTGGCTTTTTATAGCTTTTTGGGACCGTAGGCCTAAGTTTTCGATATTCATTTCAACTTGAATAATTGATACCTCTATGCTTTCTTGATATATGGATTGATGACTGACACACCGACATCAGACAGATGGTCAAAGTTTTCCTCCAAAAAGGTCAAGTGTGTAGTATTTACTCGAAAACGGCTTGTGTGTAAGACGTGGACGAAGCAAAACAAGTATGTAACAATTGTAGCAAGTGGCATTCTATAGTGTCTGCCTACCCATATGGGCAAAAGGCGTGAGTGGATGTATTAAATTTGTTACATTTCTTTAGGTACATAGTTAGTTTCAGATTTGAAAAGTACAACACTATCGATTGTTTACCTGTAATGATAATAACATACGATGTAAATAAATAAACACAGACTAATCACAAGTATTGTGGTGCTTGATTTAAAAATATAACGCTATCTTGACATTAGAACAAATTTAAGAAAGGGCAATTTGTTACCACATCACAACATCGTCAGTAATAATTATAGGTAAATATTAAGTAACGCACAAATTTAAAGCATTTATTTTCAACTTCTTAACATTATAATGTTAGTTACAGTCAGGTTAGTTAGGTTAGTGTAAAGAATGCAGCTAGTAGGTACAATGTACTGGGTTGAACCGTACGTAAATGACGGTAAAACACAATTGTAAATAACAATGAGATCAATTTAAATAAGACGCCTGATGCATGCTACTATGATTAGTCTGGTAGTCATTAATTATCTTACTTCCTTATTGAAACAATATTAACTGGTGTAAAAATAGAAGGTACTTAAAGTAGGAAGTGACACACCCCAACTCAGAGACGTCACTTAACCTTAATGTATCGTTAACAAACAGTGGCTACTATATCTTGACCTATTTTTCCATATTAGAGTTTGTTGTCAGTGTACTAAGATATACTGGCTGTCATTAGCTAATGATTCATTAGGTTAAGTGACGTTTCTGAGTGCGGCCCTTAAAAGAAATAGTTTTATAAGTATTACTCCGTGTTATTTTACTTTTAAGAACCGCGAATCCATTTTATCTATTTTCTATAAAAGTTATAATACTCGTAAACAGTCTTCACAGACGTAGTTCTAAACAGTCTTACTAAAAAGTATTTTAACAGAACCACGTGTATTTCGTTATTCTGTAATTTCTGCCTACATTTGGGGAAATTGCACAGTAAGGTGTATGTATGTATTAGCTAATTTTAGGGTGAGATGTCACCCGTTTTTTGTTGTAGCAGGTGAATCGGACTGCTTTATACTAGGTACATAATAAAAACACCTTAACTTTTCATTTTCACAATGCCTTTAATTTCGTATCGAAGACATAGCGCGGACGTTGAACATATTGTAGTCATACTAGGTATTTATCTATATCTATCCAGAGCTAGCGAGTACATAAAAGCGCGCGTCCGCTGCCGTTCAAGTGAATATAATGCGGTGATGCATTGTATTTTGTGAATAGCATACCTACGTAGCATAGGTACATGAAAAATATTTGTACCATAATCTTAGTCCTCTCATTTGTAGTATTTGACGTTGGTGACTTATCAATAAGAAAACCACCGTTAACCAATGGCATACCTCGCGTTCACATTTCTTCCATCTCCTCAAAAACCACCATCCTAGTTCTCTGTCACTTATCTGTCATCACTAATGTAAAAACGTCTAGCGAATCTATCATGGGACCGAGCTCTTCAGTATAAAACGTCTAACTAGATCCATTTTGTACTGTTCTTTTTTTGCTTTATACGGAGAAAAAGAATTTTCTCAGAATTGAGACCTAGCTTAGATAGATTATTCAGTTCTATTAACAGTTTAACATAATATTACAAAAAAAAACAGTTTTCTAGAACAAATCTATAGTCTACAAACAAATGTATATACAATAGACATATTACAATATACCTATTGTTCGTTTATTAGTATCAGATTTCCTCTTAGGGTGTTTTTTTGTCAAATTCTTAAGTCTCGGACACATCGATAGCGGAGGAACGTCCGTGCCAAGGCCGCCAAGGTATGTTGTAGGTACCATTGTTTGTTTAACTATCAGATAATAGCAGTAGGTATTTATCAGTGAGACAATCTAACAATATAAAGATTTATTATTATGTTATAAGTAAACTATCGTATTATAATTAGAGTTTGCAAAAAAATATGATTTTGAATCTCTCTTCGTAGCTTTAGACAACGCGGCGACCGCGATCTACGAAATGATTTCATACCACGCTTGTATTCCGAGAAGTGCTAAGCAAAAGTGTATTAGTATCCCCGCAGTTCGCAGGTATGTTCATATTCTATGTTATAGGCGAGACTATTGTTATCAACAGGCCATAAATTCCAACTCCCAGCTGCTAGAGTATTTCATTGAAAAGCCCACTGACTACTAGACTTATGAGGTTTCATTTTTTAGCCATGTGGCAGGTATGAGGATTAACGAAGCAGATATAAAACCTTTCATTAAAAAGACCGTAATATTAAAAAAATTGGATAATTTCAAGCTTCTGAGGTTTCTCAGGGGTGGACCCAGATGCAGTTGGTGGGGGGGGGGGGGGTTCAGTTCCTTGACACCCCTGGATCCCTACGGGGTTTAGGTAGGTATGTAAGTTGTTGTAAGAGGTAAGATGTTAATTTGCAACTGTTTTCCTTGATGATAGGGTCTCGGGATTTACGCAAAGGAAGGAACAGGAAAAAGTGCACTCTAGGTAATAATCTGACAACTGAGGACTGCACTATTTACCTTGGTTTGTTTATTTACTTTAAGTATCACATTGTAAGGAAAATATCGCTATGAAAGAACAATAGACGGTCCTCAGAGTAAAAACAGAAATCACAGCTCATGTATCGCGGCTGATATTAGGGACGCTAGCACCAAATACCAATTAAATGTTCTAATTTGTGAGTTACTATTAGTTTGTCATTGTCATAAAAATCGCAACAGCCAACACAACTGCAAAAGCACAAAGCAAAGCTAAATGACATGCAAAATAAAAGTCGCACTGGCAGTTACGGTAACAAAAAACAAGGCGGTTGTGGTTAAAATAATCTTGGTCATTAAATCTGTGAAGATAAGCTGCGCTTGCCGCGGTCCATCTATGGATGACCCCTGTGGTCGTCGAATCCGGAATATCTAACCACTGACCAATTTCTGACATTATACCTATTGACCATTGGTTTATAGGTAAAATATTATGTTCAAGTGTCCGAATACTGATGCTGAAGATAAAGATAAAGATACTGCTTTATTCGTAGAACAATAAGTGTTTGTGATGGTCTGGGTATATTTATTAGGTATGTCAAATAAGTATTTATAAAGAGAAGTATATAAGTATTATATCTCGTGTCTAGAACACGCTCTGCTTAGTTTTGGGGCTAGATTTTTATGTATGAAATGTCTTAAATATGTAGGTATTCATATTCATAGCTCCTTGTAAGGATGCGCTGGGTCGCCAGTAAGAGGAATATTCCCTTAATCTGTCGGCGCAGTGAATCCTCCATAAACCTGTAAGAGGTTTTTAGGGTCGGCAACGCGTGAGTGATACCCCTGGTGTTCCAAGCGTCCATAGGCTACGGTAAGTAACCGCTTACCATCAGGCGGCCGTATGCTTGTTTGCCACCTTAGTGGTATAAAAAAAAACTAACGCCCAATAACATATTAGGATTTAGCACGAGTTATCGCCTAATGCCTGAAGCCATTGTCAATGCCGTTGTAAAATTACTGCTTTAAAGCGTGGCTAGAACTAGACCTAGTTATTAATGCAAAAATTATTAGCCATTAAATCAAAGTGTACCCGTGGCCTACGGTGAGCCGTTGGTCCCCGTTGTCACATGAACACCTATGGGTCTATTGCAGAATAAGTGTTTGTAGGTTTTTCGGGCTGAACTACCGAAAATAATGTACCTACTTATTCTCCAATCTTTGTTGTCAAATTACCTAGTGACGTAAACCCGCTTAGTGTTTTAAAGTTATACAAATGAGCACAGATTACAAAATGAGTCGGCTTTATTTTTTTTCATTGCCAAGGTCAAATGGAGACATTGCGGAACGGATCACACGTATTGTAAACAGAATATTTAAAATTTTATACGGATAATGTTTATTCGCGTTATATTTTAAATAATTAATAGCTGGCCTTATTAATAATTGGTATTAATTAATGTTTCTTTATAATTACACAATACTTACAGAGGGGAATTATGAAGGAGCTCGTGGTTAATTTATAACTACGCAGATTAACCAATCTGCAAGGTTAAGCTACGGTTGCCGCGGTCAGTCTGTGGATGGGTGACCATTCTAACGTAAAGCCGTCTGTCCAGAAGAAGACAGAGTGGAATTGTGAAATAGTGTTTATTACTTGAAATGCGTATTGGATTTGAACAACATGATGATCAAAGTCCTATTCCAGGGTCGACGCTGTGTGAATCTGTCAGTTGATTACGATGCCGCTACAGTTTGCTGACAATAGGTTATAAAAATAATGGAAATGTTACGTATTCAAACTCGATACAATAATGCTCCATTTCTATTCTGCCATCTACAGCTGCATTTGTTTTCTTATATTTTATTTCTAGATTCTTTTAGTATTCATTAATGAATTACCTCCAGGGGTCCTATGTTATTGTACAATGTACATTAACAGGTTAAAATCACGTTGAAAATATAATCGCGCATATATTCCCTGAGGTTAGGCAGAGGTGCCATTAAACGGGCACAGAGTTGCTACTGAGAATTTAGTAGAAGAGTCCGCTTATAGGCACGGTTGCCTGACCTGGAAATCGAACCCGTAGCTTTTGTAAGTATGCTCGCCTTCCGACACATACTTTTGTTACTAGATGTCGTCTCCTTGTCTTGAGGATGGTCTTTCTCTGCTGTAGGTTTTGGCGCAATGTCATGATTCTATAGGCTTTCTGGGCTATATTATAGACTTTTTCTGAAGACCTTCATGCTTGTTTGTCCATGCAATGTTAGTCTAAAGATCAAACAAGGTGATAGATGGGACTCTTTCAGGCTCTGACTCAACTAAATCAGAGAATAATGTTCAGGCTACCTCCACTGCCTGACTCCTCAACCACAACTAAATTATACAGGTTTAAAATTAAACAAGAAGTAACGGTGTAGGTATTTATAAAATGTAAGTCTTAGGGATTGGGTGTGTAGGTATGCAATATATTAATTATGTATGTATATCATTTATTATTTATTGATAAGAAAATGTTGCAGTGACCTCACAGAGTTCATGGCTAAAGCTAACCTTCAAACAAAAATATAGCACCTTGTAAAAAATATGCATGCAATTTTATGATTTATGATGTCACACGGATACATCCATTCCTCTGTTTATTTTATTATAATTATTTTATTATTTATAACGATACGCAGCAACCTTCTTGATACAATGTCATCTTTTAAAACGGGTTTAAAAATTGCACAAAGTAAGCAATTAATTTAGTAACTGGGAATTCCTATGGATATCCGTTGCCATTGCTGTGGGATGAAGAAGGTTTGTTTCGAACTAAAAACACTATTATCACCTTGCTGGCACCGATAGCCAGGACCATGGAGATATCCAAACATTACAACTGGGAGGCCAGTTAAATTGCTTAACTGGCCTCCCAGTTGTAATGTTGCATCTTAAAAACTGAGAAGGCACGTACAGATGAAACAGAACAAGAGAATGGTTACAAACTACCTATCCTTTAGTTGAGTTTAGATAGCGAACGACAGCGTATTTTCATTCGTAGGTACATAAAAATAATGTGTTTTTAACGCTCAACAGCTAACAGGTCGACTTGATTGGCACTAATAAAGGCATTTAGAAACAAAAAATGGTTGTTTTTAATCCTAAACCCAATCAACTGATTGCCAATAATTATAATACAAATATAAACACGTATGTATATGCAACAGGACTTACCGTTTAACTCCCTCATAGCGTTAACAAGTTTAAACCTTTGACGTTCAGTGTCAATTTGACTAATAATTTAACAAATTCCGCTAATAATAATCGCACTATGACAAATTTAAGTAAATTAAGAAATAATTTTAATTTAATTCTGCACTATGAATATTTGATGTGGTAACGGCGCAGGCGACGACGGTCCGCGATACACTGAGCATTGTCATAGGGTTTGTATCTAATATAACAGTTTATCAAGGATAACTATGCTCAGCTAGTCTAGATTATGAGGTTTTGTTTTAATGGGTGTCACCAGCTGCAGGATATCCTGAGTCATTTTGACAGTAATAGAATATAGATGGCTCGTGGCTACATAGCACGCGCCGGCGCCGGTTTGTTTACATTATTTAAACAGTGGTTGCCGAAAACCTGAGACTTGATCATCCTGAAAATAATGAGTCCGTATTTTGCCTTGAACACCCCGGTTCTCATAGGAATACTGAACTACAAACGTGACGACAGTACTGAAAAGACCCCGGTCTCGCATGAAGGAATGCAAACACGGCAGAAAGAATATATTAGCAGGCATCACAATTAAAAAGCCTAGTGCCAGTTTTCTCTTTGTCGATCATGCGGAAGAAATCGGTGAGGTTTCGAAGCAAGGAATAGCGAATAATAATATGTCGTAGCGTGTGTGTATATGTAATTATGTATACGGAGCCCATAAAAAATATTTGGATGTGGTATAAAGCCGGCCGCAATGATGACTTTTAAACAGAAAGAACTTCTAAAAAGTTTTAAGTCAACTCATTTCCCAGGGGGTTAAAATTGACCATTTTGCATCCGGTCTGTCTTCTGATATCTTCAATCCTATGTATGATGATAAAAGAGTTCTACCCAATATTGTTTCTCAGAAATGCTCATTGTCTTATACGTCACATGACTCACGATCACGAATTATGTTATAATTTTAATAAACATAAAAATCTACATTATTTAGATAAGACGGTATCATATTCCTGTGCCTGAGAGCTAGTTTGGGCCTTGACACCGAACTAAGGCCTGACTGCTTTATGACATTAGCTCTAAATGTGATTTCTGGTTCATAAAAATTATTTTCAAGGAAATGGCTGCATAAAAATGTTGCACCAACGACGCTAGAATTGCATAAGCGATTGATTATAAGTAGTTCCTAATATAGCGCATATACATATTATTAGAACAAAATATCTATTTTATTTTTGGATGTCAATTACTATATTTAGATACAAACACAACACAACGTTATTTCGCTCTTTGTGTCATCTTACGCGAGGAAATGAGCCAATGGCACTGGTACTTTCCTAGTAAGGTATACTTACGAGTCAGTAAGCTACAGGAAAACGAGGGAATGCACAGCTATATACCAAATACCAATCCTGACTTATCAAGAGGCCTATATGAGTTTACAGAGCCAAAGACCAATAAATAATCTTTAGACGGATTTGCTTTTTGATGAGCATAATATGAAGCGAAAGTGGCAATCTATAGTCTTTGCCTACCCCTATGGCAAACAGGCGTGAAGCAATGTATTGTTTCAGTGACGTATTAGATATGTAGGGAGCTTACAGAATTACAATAGGCTTATTTATTTCTATGAGTTCAGTTCGGCTCTAAGGACCAAAAAATTTAATAAGTGAATACCTAATTATGCTAATTAATGCAACCTCAGCAATGATTGTTATCTTCTGAAGGTATAAATAAACTGGGGACTCTGTTAAACCGTTGTTATTATAATAGGCATTAGTTTGCTCACGTGAGGCGCAACACTCGAATGTCGTGCGCAAGGAGCGCACGCGCAGGTATCTAGAGCGCACCGTATCGTATATCACAGAAAACCTATGTTACTAAGTTTTTACTTTTTAGAATTCAATACATAGAAATTGGTCGTTTTAACAGTATAATCATGGAGTCTCTTATTTTTCATAAATAGAACATCAGTTTTATGGCCTTCCTAAACTCCTATAGTGGAGCCCTGCCACCGGTAGTGGAATACATTACGTGTGTGAATTAGTGTAATTGCATGGTCAAAATTTGACAGATAGATTTTACTTATCGATTCCTTCCGGCTCAAAATGGTTAAATGATGTTGATTTGAATTTACCTAATGGAATTTTTAGTTTAGTTTAAGCTAATGTGTTTGTATTACCAATACACTTTGAGCTTTATTATATTCTACATTGAGTTCATAATAGTTTGAAATTCAAATTAAACTTTATGAATTTCAAGTAAGATGGTAGTTAAAATGCCGTATAAATTTACATTTGACACTTGATTTTATTGGTGATTTTATTTCCGCATACGTCTTTCAATGTCTATGAGGAAATAATGGTTTAACATAGTTTGCAGCCACTACCCAGGACCGAATACTACCATAACATGGAACGTGGGCGTGTCGGAAAGAAACCAAATTAATTATACATTATAAATTTGTAATAAACTATAGACTTCCACAAGGACCAGTTACTAGTTCCAAGGAACAAGGACCAGTCATATGCCGCCTGCACCAAACGACTCCCAGGGCTATCCTTGCGGAAGTCAAACTTTCAGCATGGGACCATTGGCTGATTATATGTATGGCAATGATAAAGAAAACTCCAGTCTGTCCTTCGCGAGACGGAACAGTTCAGCGGCACTGTTGATGCCGCTGATGCCGGTCCACTCGCGAATATGAAGTTCCTCGCGAAGGACAGACTGGAGTTTTCGAAAATGACAGCCAACCTCCAGTAATTGGAGAGGCACTTCGAAGAAGAAGAAGAATATGACTGTATTAGAAGAGTTTTATGTACTTATGTCATGTATATCAATGTAGTTAAGAAATTGTAGATGACTCAATGAACTTTTTTATAAAAGAGAACTAACAAGTATTTTGTTGTGACGTAACTACCTTCAAAATCGAAGTTAAGATATCAATCAAATATAAGTAATTATAATAATTATGTATATTTTGTCAGGGCTATTTAGTCAACTGGCCTCATGCCCGTGCGATGAATTGACTAGTTTATTATTTTTCTGTCATTGATTGGACCCGCTATTCAATATTTATAATAAGTCATAAAATATCTCATATCTGAGTACCGTAAACTGGGGTGTATTTCAACTATTGAGGTGAATAACAACAGTTTTGCGAAAATACGTATATGTATATTTGCAATATTATTTATTAAAGGGAAACGTTAAATGTTGCCATTACGATGTTAAACTTTTTTTCGCAAAACTGTTGTTATTCACCCCAATAGTTGAAATACACCCCAGTTTACGGTACTGGTTGTCTGTTTGGCTGTTGTTATACTGTTGTCTAGAAAAAATGAATTTGATGGCTGTGACAATCGTTAGTGGTAGTTTATAAGCTCAATCGTTTCGTGAAAAATACTGATATTTAGCCGCATCTGGTTAGAAAGGTTAGGTTAGTCCCGGAGTAGTATTTGCTTTTGCATTGTTATTAACATCAAACGGGATTTATGTCGACGCAATGTTGGTCTGAGGCAAAAAAATAGGTTAAAGTATGTCAATTTAATTGAATGTCAATTATTTAATACAGAGTAGCTGTGGTGTTTAATTTGAACAAAAATAATTTAACTCATTAAATTAAAGTCTCCTTCCGGTTCGATGTATAAAAAAATCGAAATACTATAAAAACGTAATAATAATAGTTGACTGTGCGACCTTGGGCTTTGACAATACAATGTAATAGGTCGAAATTACAGGTCTACTTGTCGTTGTGTGGAAGAAAAAACCAAATGACCAAGTGAGCTGGGGCTAACCAATCTGGGACCCGTGCAATCAATTAACTTTTAGAATCCAGCAAAGAATCAGAATAGTTATTGTATGTATATTATGCTAAGTTATGTAATTATGCAATAGGTATTAACCTAGATATATTGTCAAAATTAAATAGTTAGCGAATTCTTAGCAATTCCCTAATTTGAAACAATGAATTGCGTTCTGTCGTGTAATCTTGTTATATTATTATATTTTATGAATTATCACTGTTTCGGATCTTCACTGTTTCGGTCACGACGGTATTTTCATGCAGTTAAGGATCTAATGCTATAAAATCCGTAAAAGGTAGTTTTGTTTCAATGTCAGAAATGAAATGGAAACAATTAAGATTCATGAAAATCTGGTCTTTTGAGCCCCGCTGGACTCGCATGATGTACGACTGTGCGCGTCAGTGATGCCGTACGAGGATTCTGTAGGTATCCATGTGCCATTCCGTCGTGATTTCTCTGTAATGCATCTCATTACATTGCGTGTGCGCAGGACTTACCTAGAAGCGTATTTAAATAAGACTCCTTAGGCAGAGATCGCCGGTGTCTTTGGGTCAAATATCTAAAAGGGAAAATGATTTGATAAAATATCGTACTTTGTTACATTTTTAATGTTTACAATTCGTTGATTAAAGTAATAAATGAGGTCGCGGCGTTATTTTATTATTACCAACTGTTGCCTTTTCATTCGTATCCCAAATATCTTTTTAAAAATAACTTCATGTTTTCATTTAAACTACCTGCTGTCACAGTTCATCGATGATCGCACATTCGTTCATCGAATGTAAGTATTAAATAAAATCACTTTACATTTTCATGCTCAACAGAATTCCGACATCAAAATAAATTCCTGCGCTTCGTTACACGTAGTAACAAAATACACGAATACCCCAACTTTGGCTCGCATATTTTTGACGCTATGTTTTTAATTAATGTTTATCCATAACATGGCGTTACTGATGTAGCATTGTGTTTTTATCAGCGAGCGAAAGTTATTAGAACCCCGTACAATTGGAAAAAAATGTATTGCCGGAATGTTGGTAAGTGGCAGGCGTGATTCGGGGGCAAATTTTGCCCACCTTTAGTTGCTATTTGGCAAAAATAGACTGTGTAGACATTTTTTAAAGTAGACTCTTTGACTTTTCAAAAGAAGACACATAAACTGACTCTTCAAAAGTAGGCAATCATACTGACTCTTCAAAAGTAGACACATACGTGACTCTTAAAAATGTTACCGGTTGGAATGTGGTCATGAGAGCCTTTACCAAGTGATTAGTTCAAGTCGGTACGATACAAGATCAACATGCTTACCATTTTGATGTGCGGAATATTCTTTTGATTAATCCGTCAGGCAGCAGGGTATGTAGTATTCTAACCGACTAAAAACCGCAAAAGACTTTCAGTATGGTCACGGGATTTGTGACTTACCGCACCACCCGTTCGACATGTCATGCCGCTTTCTCAGGTGGGAGACAATATAAGGTAAGAAGACGAACATAACCATAAAACCATCCAATAGAGCAAAGGACACATTGGCTCCCGAGGCAATGACGCAACAGACGAGTTCGCTAGAAGGGGTTCGGGCGTCAATGCTTTGGGCCCCGAACCCATAGTACCGGTCCCCTTGGGTTAGCTACGCACCCTGGGATCTACACAACAGTTACGAACAATATATATACTTAGCAGGAGTTTTTCGTAGAAAATAAGAAATAACCCTAGTAATTACATGACCTGAAAAATCATTAAATACACGCGAACCAATGTGTCTTGTTAATTGCCTCGTAGACCCAATTAGGTAATGTAAGATTGACGTTGTAATGGTGTCTATTTAGTTTAGCAAAAAGTGAATGTCCTTCAGCAACCGCTAATAATGTCATTAAAATAAGTTTTAACTTGTTATTGTTGTTTGTGTTCTCTTGACTCATCATTGTACTTATGTTGTATTTTTTTAAACCAGGCCATTACCTTAGAGTTCCAGTTATTGGCTGGAAGCAACCTGGTTGCATGAACAAGATACTCTAGAAAGAATTATTTGTTTCGATATCTAGGTAAACGTGCAGTAATGTAAGCCACAGAATAGTCTGTAGCGTGATACACGTGCATTGAACTGTCAGACGTGTGCCACAAGATTGCAGCGATCGACAGTTTTGTTGTAACATTCGAAATGTCTGGGTCTCAGTCTTGGTTCAGGAATTCAAAGTCTATATAGAAATTAGAAAGGCCAAATATTTCGTCCATGCGGGAATCGAATACGTGACGCTGAAGGCAATTGCTTAGCCACTGTGCGATCCGGATAGTTTGGATATTATTTAGTATATTAGTTATAATTTCACATGTTCACTGGCTTCACATGTTGGCCCCAACATTGCTATTCACCCTACTTGTGGATCAGTAAAAAGCGTTGGAGTTAACATACTGGATGATTTTTGATTGGCTAAAACCACTCGGCGACCTGTGGTGTGGTCGTTGAGGAAAACATGGCCAATAAATACGCTTGGCATCTATACCTTGGGCCACAGTATCTAGAATAAATCACAGTCGGCCTGCGAATCTGTGGCCTTGGCCGCGGCCTAGGACGCACACGCATTACTACTGGTTATACGATACCCGTCACGAGTACTATGATACGCTAATTACTATTATTATGTAACGCGTTGTTTAACTGTTGCGACCTGGTAAAAGGTCGCCTAAAAGTCTTTGGACTTGGAACTTTTTTCACTTTTCACATTGGTTTTGTGTTGAGGGTACCAGAGCAGGACCACTGGTCGGTCAAAACGTAGTTGAGGTTTTTTGTAATTGACAGAATTTGTGCCCACTTATTGGCAATAGGAAGAATAAATCAAATCAAATCAAATCATCAAATCAAAATACATAATACATCCTAACAATTTTTTTATTTTGAACACCCTGACCTAAACGAATCCTATAAGTCTCAAATTGTTACACTTCTGACTATCAATATTTGTATGACAACCGGGACCGACGGTTTTACGTGTATTCTAAAGGCAAGAATTATGAAGGCCCATCTTAGACACCACATATTTTTAGGCAGCAATTTTCAGGCCGTCACCCCTCCATAGGCAGATCGCGGAAAGCGTAATGAAAAGGATAGGTAATCTTTCATGCGATGCAAGGCCGCAGTTGTTTATATGCTGCGTCAGTGTGTGTGTGTGTGTGTGTGTGTGTGTGAGAGCTTGTTGTATGAATGTGTTGAAGTCATTATATCTTATTGTAACATAATTAGGTATCTCGTTGGGCTGTCGGCACGTGACAAGTCGTATATACTAACTACCTACTAATACACTGCTGAGAACTAAACACAAAAGACTTATCATCGTCGACGTTTGACGTCACACTAATTATGGTGTTAGATTAGTTCTTATTATTCATAACAAATGAGTTGATTGTCCTTTCAAAAGGTGACATCTTTATTATTAAACTTTACTTCTTTTATTTTGAAAAATACCTATGATAATACTGACTTGTTTTTTTATTATGTGAGTTCAAAAACTAGTGTTCCGCGGTCCAGTAACTTTTTCAGATGTCAGAAAACCCTGAATCGAGCAACAGAGTTAAGAACTATGTTGCTCGATTGCGTCAGGACAGGGTTGATAGCACCGCAACCCTCTTACATGTGATGTACACAAAAGTTCTGCTGATCAGTACTTAGAGTTGTGGAACGGGCATTGTCTGTAATGAATATAATTCATCATCGCAAATAGAATGATGTCGGAAAAGTAGGCGATGGATGAATTTGAAATGTTTACACGTGCATTTGTATACTTTTGTTTATCACTAAGCTGGTGATGTTGAACTGGTTGTAAATACTTACAGGATTTGGAATGAAACCACAGTAGTGTTTCAAATACAGCGAATGGACAACTTTTCACGATCTGTAATAATAATTCTTTGGATAACGTACAAAAATTACATTATCTTAAAAGCCATCTCACGGGTGAAGCCGAACAATTAATTAGGCACACACCAATCACAGATGCTAACTATAGTTAATGCTTAGCTTGTCAGCCTTGTACAGGATGGCTAAAGCTGTCGCTGCCTCTGCGGGTGCTCCGGTACTCTTGCCGCAGCAATCCACTGCGAGTACGTCGGCGTGCGGTGTAAAGTTAACACCGCAACTCTTCTAGAAGTCAGACTATTCTGGGTCTGATATCCGGCTCGAAGGACCAATGTTTATCACCAAGCTGGTGATGTTGAACTGGTTGTAAACACTTACAGGATTTGGAATGAAACCAGCTCAGATCAAAACACTACTGTGGTTTCATTCCAAATCCTGTAAGTTTTTACAACCAGTTCAACATCACCAGCTTGGTGATAAACAACTATCCTATCCTATATCGTACTTTCCTATTCCTATCCTATTGCTTCTTTCCTACTAATAATATAATTAATGTGAAAGTTTGTGAGGATGTATGGATGCATGGATGGATCGATATAATTATGTTTGTTACTCTTTCACGCAATAAGTACCTATTGAAGTGATTTTGATTAAAGGAGGTCATCGAAATCGGCCCAAATGATGTACCGAAGGTACACTTATTGGAAAAATACCCTGTACGACGCTGGTTAAAACTCTAGTCGTACTTTTTTTAGTGTTGACTGGGGGATAAGAAAAATATATTTAATTTGAGAAGAATCACGCCAGTTTGGCACACGTTTATCTGTTTCGTAATGATTTCATAGTGAAAAATGTCAACTTGACAGCTATCTGCTGTCAGTGTCACTTTCGGAATGTCAAACGCACGCGGCACGCTATTACAGCAGATTATTATCAGTTTCGATTTCATGGTAAAATCTGTCAACTTGACAGCTGTTCTGTACCTCCGGTACAACTTTGGGCTGAGTTGTATGGGCTTTTGATGACCTCCTTTACAATATTATTGATTTATATAACGATATTTTGAGAAAATCCGGAGAAAAAACGGGATTAAAAAAAAATTATTAACGCGAGTAAAACCGCGGAGAACTGGGCCATTCAGAAAATACTAGCGACTCATATTTAGATGTACATAGCTAGTATAATTTAAAAACTCTACAAATTGATTTGTGCAGGAATCAAACTAGCGACCTTAGCTACTGCTATTAGCAACATCGATCTGCGCATGATTATAATTATAACATTAATGTTGTCGTGTTTCACGCCTGTCCGATTGTAGCTATGACCATTGTCTAAACACTGATAATGTAATGGATTCTAGGGCTATGAGTCAGCTGAGCATTTCTGGCGATATTGCCGCCTGCGCAGATTGCCTGCTATGGCATATTGGAGGGGTGACAGAGGTGAGGGGAGGGAGAGGGGATTTTTGCATAGCCCAGCTGACTCGAAACACCACTTTATTAGTACAACCTAATATCCAGTAATATTGAGTAGATATGCACCCTCGGTTTATATCTATCGAGGTAAATGATTACAGATTTTTGATGTTGTTTCTTAAATCAATATTTATTACATGCAAAAAGCACTTGTAACAAACATTTGTATTAAAGCGTATTTTTTTGTCGGATAAAACTGATAATATCCGACATTCACGCGTAAACCTAACCCTATCAGATTTAACTATCATCTATTTGATACCGACGTTACTAGGGTTAGCGTCATAAGTGATCTAGGAGTAACGTTTGACGCAAAGCTTCTTTTTGATTCACACTTAGAGAGTATAGTCAATAAAGCTTCTAAAGCATTAGGTTTTATTTTTCGACTATCCTCTGATTTTAAAAACATTAAAACAATGAAAATTCTTTACTGTACATTTGTCCGTAGCCACCTTGAATACGCTTCACAAATCTGGAACCCGAATTATAACATTTATATTGATCGTCTGGAAAACATACAAAAAAAGTTCTTAAGGTACACTCAATATCGTACCAATACATATTTGCCAAACTACATAAGTAGGTGTAAGCATTTTCATATGCTTCCTCTATACGAGCGAAGAAAAATAGCGGATCTCTCTTTCCTGTTTGGTGTTATGAATGGATCTATGGATGTCCCTGAGCTTGTGACTAAAATCGGACTTCGTGTACCGCCCGCATTTCTCCGCAGATCACATCTTCTGCATACACCTGATGTAAAGACCATTTACAGGCAAAATTCGTACCTGATTAGAGCGTGTCGCACATTCAACGCGGAGTCTCAGAAAATCGAGCTAGATCTTTTTGCTACCAGCGTTAACAAACTTAAAAAGACGTTGTGTAATAGTTTTTTCGCCTGAATATTCTTTCTAACTTCTAAATTTTTACTACTTCTCTACATTTTTATTGGTTCACTCTGAGTCCAGCTGTCACTGATTCTTGATGTTATTTGTATCTGATTTGTTTATAAGTGAAAACTTGTAATTGGCCTTCTTCTACATATCGTGCTCTTTGTTTATAATTTGTATTAGCTGTAAGTTTTCTGAATAGAATAAAATAAAATAAAATAAAATAAAACAATACACTTTACCAACGATTCAAATATAACAGACAGCTGAATACTACTCAGGCAAATTGATCTGAAAACTATTGTCGGATATACCTATCAGAATTAGGTGGTTGTCGGTTGAAAGGATATTATGTGTCTTGAGTTATTTTTGTCAAGTCAAGACCAAGGCTTAAAATGTATACAAATTTAATTTAAAAAATATTATGAACGACGCACAAACACACCGTTTGTATTATATCGAATAAAAGTATATCGCTCTATAATAATAAAAATCCGATGGATATTATGGATTACTGTATATCAATGGTGCGGGTACGTAGCCTTGGCATCGGTTGCGCCGGCGCCGCCCCTGTCGCAAGGCTGCACGCAACGATATTTATGTGATTGATCCGGATCAAAACTGAAAATTTTAGAAAGTTTACTTAGAAAGAGGTTTTGTAAAAATATAAATGTCATCACTACACACATAGTTTAATATCTTAGCATATAACATCTTTCTTCAATGAAACGCTAATTAATATTTCTATGTAATTTTGCATCATTAGTGAAAATTTAAGTTTTAATTACACGTATTATTATTATTAATTTTTACTATTATTTTTTTATTTTACTTTGGTTGTGCAAATTTAAGCATAGAGGCGTTTGATTGTTTGATTAAATTCACCAATATTACACAATAATTGTTCATAATTTACATCAATGGCGAATGATATCCTTAGCAAACAATTACGATTATTCTCGATACGTCAGCAGTGGCAGGGTTGACAACACGAAGCAGATCATTCTTGTTACATTACTTAAACATTGTAATAACACTAGAGACCTTGCTACAGTTCTATTGTATGCTAAACTAAACTGTATCTTAGGTCCACTTAGCTGGGTACCAAGTAATTAAAAAGATTCTAATTACCTGTTATAATATGGCTGTGATTTGACATTGACATTTTTTAATGTAACCTCATTTCAGCCTAAGAATGAAACTAACAAAAATAAACGTTTTTTTGGTACCTATTTAGGTAAATTGTAAAACAACTGAAATAAAACTACTTTTTACGGATTTTATCGCGTTATATTGATATTATTTTAATCCCGACGTTTCGGACCCTTTACAGCGTCCATGGTCACGGGTGACTAAGTAACTAAGTACTACTACTAAGACTAAGTAACTGGTAGGCGTCTTGACGTTTCAATTACTAACAGCTACCCTAAATTTTTGTTAATTGTTGGCAATCCGATTCACGCAGAACGAGCTCACCGTCTCCTTCAGTCTTTAGGTGTGCTTCGTCTGGGTGTGCTTCGTTTGGGTGTGCTTCGTGGAATGCCTCCTTCAGTCTTGCAGTTTTAGGCTTGGATTTAGATTTAATTCAATCTATAATAGGGTTCCAAGCAGGTGGTAAGACCCAGCCATCTTCTCTATTAAAATTTGGATGTTTTTTAATTTCAATGGCCTCACGAATCATCCAGGGTAAATGTAAAGGGTAAATGTAAATGTAAGTAAAGGGTCCGAAATGTCGGGATTAAAATAATATCAATATAACGCGATAAAATCTGTAAATAGTAGCTTTATTTCAATGTCTAGTATTCGCGTAAGTGTCAGAAATCAGTTTGAAAAACAACTGTTTCATTGGTGTAGTAGTCGTAAGAGCGGGTGTTTATCGATTGATCGCGGGTTCAATTGGGCTGCATAGTCCATACATAAAAGTTATAGAATCGCTTGCGCTTATCGTTCACAAAATCCTGGCTGATAAACTAGATTTTTCTATCCTAAACCTCTAAAGGGCGAAATCTTAAAAAAAATGATCTTTAAACTTGGGCTTTGGGTTTGTTCCATAAAATTCTTTAAGATAATTCCCAAGGCATTGGAAAACCTAAGATACAACAACGAAGAACAACGCTAGTATGTATAATTTAAGGCCATAAACCCTTAAAATACAAGTATAAATAATAGTTACATTCCTATGTAACTATTATGGTTGTATTTTAAGGGTCTACCATTTAAGGGACCATCTATACTTGAACCCGGAACCATACTAATATCCACGAACACATCGCAATACTATTTACTTCAAAACTAAGTACACGCGTAAAGAACAATTATTGTTATTAAAACTAAAAATAACTTAGTGCTTAACATAAAAATAAAACATACAATAAGTAGTTATGTGTAGAATATACGCAAAAACATCTGTGACCAAGGTTAGACATAATAAACAGATACATTATTACAAATCTATTGTTTCGTTTTTCAAAACGTTTGGGATCCGTAAGGTGATGTCAATTGAAAATTTTAACATATTCATGTCCAAAGTATGTGGTGCCCATGTTATTTTCAGCGTGACTTTTTTGCAGCTAGCTTGTCAAAACCCGCGGTAAAAACATCTGAGGCCCCACAACCTCCTGATAAGTTCCCGGTAAATTACTTGGCAGATAATTTCATACAAAATTATTCAGTTTTTGAATTTATTCGGCGACCAGCCGCTATCTAGAGGTGGTGAAACAGGCCCTTCTTAAGGTACTAAGGTTGATAGCCTATCGTACTCGGGCGTAATCTAGCAATCTATCCTTGAAAAAGTTTTTAGAATTCAATCTATTGATTGGATTCTAAAAACTTTGTTTCAGAGATTATTCTCAACATACAAAATCTAAAGCTAACCTAATTTTACCTAACTCCAGTACATACAGACTTTATCCTTTCCTTACTTACTTAATATTATAACTGCAAACGTAACTCTGTCTGTCACGTTTTATTAGATTTAACTAAAATTTGGTACACAGATAGTCTAGAGCCTGAAAAAGGACATAGGCAGACATACTTTTTAATGCGGAATAGGGCTGTAAGGGGTTGAAATAGCGGTGAAAGAATAAAAAATTAGATGAAAGTTATAAGAAAATGACCAAACCACGCGGGCGAAGCCGCAGTCGGAAAGCTAGTTTTAAATATATTTTTGATCTTTTGGGGACGGCATATCCTAATCGACACTTAACCATTAGGCTGTTGGATATTAATTGTACCGGTTTTCCCACAAAATAAACGCCTATCGAAACCAGTTCATCGTATTAGAAGTAACGATCACTTATACTCGTAGATAAAGAAAGGTTATTTTGCGTCAGGGCTTGAAAAACATCAAATCATATTAAAATAAAAAAATGTTAATAAATATTCTTCAGCTGCGATCATTCTGTTGAAGGCCAAAATATGACCATGCTTCCAAAAAATAAATCCTTATAATTCCGAGGTTCATTAGCCTAATTTAATCTAAATATGGCTTTGACCAGGTAGTAGGACCAGTATCAGGATAAAATCTTAAATCCAAGAAAAAGAAACAATGTTTTACGCCTCGGATGGCATTATGGTTGAACAATTTTCGCTTCTAAGCTTTGAGTAATAAAGTTAAAAATGGTTCTTAAGTGTAGTTCACCTAGGACGTAGATTACATACATAGACTTACGTCCTTTTCCCACAGGGTAGGCAGAAAGTAGAGACCGCCACTTGCTACGATTCTTGCGAACTTCTTTAGCTACCTCCACATAAATACATCTCGTCATACACACGCGCCGGTTGTGAGTACTATGCAACTGACCTTTTTGAAGGACAGGACGTTTATTTTGATGTTTATGTCCTCTAGATTAACAATTAGTACCTGTAGAGTGTACACGGCTTAAGTGATGCTAATGTATCGAAAGGATTTTATGAAGTACACTGGGTACAACCCAATATTTGGAAGGATGTGTTAGCAATATGAAAATGAACAGCTGTTGTTCTACAACTCTTGTAAACATACCTAAAGAATTTAATTTGTTATGCACTCTTGACTTAACTCGAATGTACTTTTGAAATTAGTAGTATTAATTTAGCGACTGTAATAACCTAATGCTTGGTCTTGGGCTTGAATCGAAGGATGACGTGCGAAGTCTGCTCTAGAATCCATCGACATAAAATGTCCCAAGATATTTATTATTAGGTATTATTATTTATTTATTATTATATATAGGCCATCTTGTGGAATGTAACCTAACCCGTGACCCCCACGCAGCAGTGCGTAAATATATACATTGATTATATTCAAATTATTAATATTTTATCAAATTAATGTCTATACATTGTAAGGTAACAGTATAAATATTAAATATCTTCATGCGTCTTCAATGCTTCTTCCTAACGTCCGTACCTCTGTTTGGGTCGGTCTGTCTAATCCAGTGCGGCGGAATATCAATATAGTTACTGATAGCAGCTACTGCCATCCAACTCCTTAACCTATTTCTGGGAAATACTAAATATATTCTAAGGGTAAACTGGCTCGCAGCCTTCTACGACGATTGTCAAAGACGTCAAAGGCCGAGATCTAAGGCTTAGTTAGAGTGTCCAGTCAACCAGTCCCTATAATATTCATACAAGAATACTAGCTATGATAAATATAATACCTAATGATAACTATTTAAGCTAAAATAAAATGTCACAATAACAGTCACCTTGTTTCTTTTCTTCAAGGCCTAACATGGCCCTGTCAAAAATCATCAGTAATACAACATCCATAATTATATAATACACACGTGTTTTAGGACATGTTCCGGCTTTTGGGATTAATAAATTAAAAAGAGGAAAGGTACAACACTTGTTAAACCAGTTGTCAGCTTATAATTACTATTCATAAAAATATGTTGTTGTACGAATACTAATGTTATATCTAATAATACTTGGTAGTAATGTAATTCATTAAGTAACACAACTGGCATTTTAATTGTTTCTACATTTTGCACAAATATAAATTGCAAATATTAATGTCAGTGGTCCTTCGTTGCTTGAAGTATAATTGTTGCGGAAATTTGGCATTTTAGTTGGTTTTTTAAATGGTAATGTCTTCAAGAACATTATAAAAATATTTATAATCCGTATTAATTTAGAATAAGATAAGGTGAAACACTTTACAAATGAGCAATATGATGTTTTGTAATTGGTTTTTTACTGTAGTGTATTATATGTATATATTGTATTCTGAATAAAAAAATGCTTAACAAATATCTTCCATGATATACATTTTAATGTAAAAATTAAAAAATATGCGTAGTGAAAGTAAAGAGACGGAGGTTGGAAAACCACCTGAGATATATTCTATTCTAATTATTAATTTGCAACAATTCTACATTATACACCAGTTTAGTCAGACTGTTATGTTATTAATTTACGTATAATAAATAATAAAACAGAAATACTGGAGTTTGTGTAAAGAGGTCTCGTTGGCTATATTGTTTTTTATTTTAGGGCTCTATTTATAGATACGTGTATTTAATGGCAGAAAATGTGTGTGAAGCTTTATGTGAAGTTCTATCTCCAATATTTTCCAGTTTCGAGGTAATCTAAAGTATCCAAATTTAGATTACCTAGTTTTGAAAAGCAAGCCGGGACACTGATTCACTTAAACAGAAAATTAACTCACCTAAGAGTACCGCCAGCATAACTAACGAATAGAACAAAGTCATTTCTTTTTTTTAATGGGCTTTGTTCTTAGTCAGGGCACGTCGTCACTCGTCCAATATCAGTCACATTTGAACACGAACCAATTAACGCCGATAGGTACTATGTATCCGTCCGCAGGAAATCTTCTTTATTATAAAAAAATATTGTTTGTTGGGTCGAATGCCTCATTAGCCCAGTAGTCGCGAGCGTTAGGTACCAGGTTTAATTTCCAGTTCAAATACTTATCTTGCCACTTGGCATCATACAAAATACTGGAGCATTGCGGATGTTCAGCTGGAAGTACACTTCTGCCTAGTCCTTTATAGAATACAGGTGTGATGGTATGTTTTTGGTGTTAGAATGTAAAAGAGACTGCACAAAATTATTTGAAACTAGCTTTTGCTTTTGAAATAATATTAAGATTAGAAATTAATTCCGAAGAAGAGACAAACAAAAACGTATGGATCCCGTCTTTACATTGGAACGCATACGGCAGAGAGGTCAAGCTCTATCCCTGAATCTGTTCAATGAATTGAAAAAAGAAATACGGCAGTTTTTAGTTGGAAAATATGCTATGCAACAGACAAATATCTTCAATGTACAGACAGATCTTTTACAGTTTTATAATAGTACTAGCTGTCCCGGCAAACGTTGTTTTGCCATAACGGGGTGGGTCATCTTTATCATTTAGGGGTATGAAAAATAGCTGTTCGCCGATTCTACCTACCTACCTTCAGACCTACCCGATATGCACACAAAATTTCATACAAATCGGCCCAGCTGTTTCGGAGGAGTTTGGTAACAAACACCGCGTCTCGAGAATTTGTAGATAGGTATGTAAAATACCTACTTTGTATCAGTGTGATACATATACCTACTGCTAACAACCATGGCAATCAAGAGATTAACTTGATGTGTGGAAATGTTTCCGTAAAGCTGACTGACTGATCAACGCTGCATCGATTTTCATGGTTTTGTTGTTTGTTAGATTGGTCTCCGCCCCTAGTAACAGAATAACAATAAAGTAAAACGGGGTTCAAACTTGACGCGAGCAAAGTTGCGGGAATAAGCTAGTCAATGATAAAAAAAATCGCAACAATGTCGAGGTGGCAACATGAAGATTTTTATACCTATGTGTTTTTTATATACTCTGCGTTACATTCAAATGGCAGAGTACCTAATGATTGTAAAGGTTCGTAGGACAAGGTCGTTGACGTCAGACAAGAGAACGACATTAGGGCGCAATAGTAGTAATAAATAGCAATTTTAGTAAGTAGATACCTATTTATGGAGATTTTCTTCACCTCTTCACAAATAATGATTTTGTTGTGGTATGGTTATGGAAGAAAGAAATTCTTGCGCCTTAGGCAAGTAGATTTACTCGTTCGCTTCTGGCAGGAATTCGTTCCATGGTCGCGAAGCTGCCACCTATTATTGAGAGCAAGTTGTGATTGCCCGTGATTGGCGGTGGACCATGGAATGGGAGTAAGAGGCAATCACCTCTCTCCTGATCCGTATTATGGTACGTCTACGATGGATCAGGAGAGGATGCAGACGGGACCACAACCTGTCATGGTGAATAACATGAAACCCAGGGCGGGACTTTATGGCAAGGGAAAGCAAAATTTTTTATCTTTGAGGACGCACTCTTTTCTTTTTGGAAATGTTATTTCGTCTTAGCACTTGTCTGCCATTTTGTATCATTAACAAATTAGTGTTTTAAGGTCTTCACATGCAGTCGTTAGCAATCTGTCACTGTTTCCTTGCCACCTTGTGCTAAAAATACTGATACTCAGCCGCATCTGATTAGACTGGAAGCCGACCCAACATGGTTGGGTAACAACTAGGAAGAAGAAGAATGATCGACCGGAGATTAACGCAGAAGATTAATTCCACTGATAATTTTATTTATATTGACTACTACAGTGTATGCTTATACATTAATTATATAATTATAATGAGTATGGAGAAAAAATCTATGAATCATAAAAATACTATTAATACAAAGTGTCTTTGTAGTTTTTGCTAATCGTCGTTGAAAGATAATTAAAACAATAATAAATTCCATTACACTATTATGGTTGCGTACCGGAACTAATTTAGTATCTCTGTGATTTTCATACTCTGAAAAGCGAACTGTATTCGTGTACCAATTGATGAGTTCGTGGTGAATGTTTTATGGAGTCCCACGGCCCAACCATAGGGTAAGAGAAGGTAATCTAGAGAGGTTGTTAGTCGGTTAGAGGATGTTTAAACAGAAATCTGAATGTGTGTCTCGTTATGGCAGTATATAAAGCCACCCTATATTATGAAGTATATTATATATAAAGAATAGATTTCCTGCGACTAAAATACACTAGCAATTGCCGATACTTTATTAATTTAGACACATATTTCTAATCTGTCAAGGTTTAATGAAAGTTTGTTTATTTAGATTTAGCTACACGTTTATCGTGTATCCCAATTGTTTCTAGTTGTTCTAAAGGTAATTAATTGTCTCTAAAGATCTGATTCTGATTACTGAGTGACCGTACCCACAGAGTAATATGTCAATTGTAGTACTGCAGAGTCGTCACGGTGTGAATTATAAATTTTTCACAGATTTTTTGCAACCTAGATTAGGTTGCCCCACCCAAAAATCAGTGAAAACTGAAATGGAACTCTCTAATAGTGAGTTTGTGTTTTCCTGCACTTCGGGACTAAATATAGTGCTACTACATCCACGTGAGCAAAGCCGAGGGCAAAAGTTAGTTATAAATAAAATCGTATTATACAAGAGGGGTCTACGTCATTACCTTGTATGTATGATACGCATTCAGTGTCGCCCTTAATTTATGACATGTGGGTAGTGTAAGTACACCTACTTGCGCATGCGCATGGTTTGCGGTGAAATCCCTGAACCATAGGATTATATTCTTTCTCCTTATCTATACTTAATTATATAAAGAGGAAAGATTCGATTTTTTGTTTGCATTGAATTGGCTCCGGAACTATTGAACCGATTTGAAAAAATCTTTCACTGTTGGGAAGCTACATTATCCCCGGGTGACATATGCTATAATTTAAAAGAAATATCCAGACTACGCGAGCGAAGCCGCTGGTGGAAAACTAGTTACGTATAAATGCACTACCGCGTTAAACTAGTGAAACAAGCTTCGTCAGCGCGACTGTTGAAGAGTCGTCGAGTTGAGTTGTCTAAGGGTTCGATACCCAGGTAGAGTAAAATACTTGGAATTTGGATTTGACAATAGGCATGCCCCGTGTTTATTTATTTATTTAAGGCACATCAACAATGATGACACAAACATTAAAAATATAAGGTATAGAGATATAATTAAAACATTAAGCAAGCAACATTAAAAATAATATTTGAATTGGAACTTATCCACAATTATGAAAAATTCAAAAGAAATTAAAATTTAACTTTTTGATAGAAATTACTTACCTATATAGTATATAGAAATTACTTAAATTTCTTTTTTTTTAGATTTTTTTTAGAAATTACTTACCTATATAGTATATAGGTAAGTAATTTCTAATAAAAAGTTAAATTTTAATTTCTTTTGAATTTTTCATAATAATTGTGGATAAGTTCCAATTATACGAACACGCTGTTTTATTAAATTTAATAATTTTAGGTTAAAAAAATGTTAAATTATTATTGATCCATGAATTTATTTTCAATTTAAAATATTTACACATTGTACAAAATAATAATGATAAAAAAGGGAACCCCTAAATAGACTTAGGCGTCAAAGTTCTCCTCCCCATCGATGTCATTTCATTGTTTATTATTATTTATTACATATAAATTTCGGCTGATCGCCAGTGAATTACGGGTGTACCTACTTCGTATAGAAAAAAAACAAAAAAACAGTTCACTTCTAAAACCCTCGAGGAATACAGGCGTGATGGTATGTTGATGATATGCATACGTCATATCCCATTATTATATACTCGTATGGGTTAGTGTTTCCGCACCTGCCTGCCGCTCCCACTGGGATTCATATTATGTTAAAATTACCTCAAATTCAGGTGATTTAAAGGACAGGACTATGCTCTGATATGGGGGTTGACATGCCTAATTATATTTGACGACCTCTGTGGTCTAGTGTCGGACTGCTGATCATGAGGTCGTAGGTACGATTCCCACAGGACACAAATATTTATGTGATGATGAATATAAGTATTTGTGTTTGTCTGGGTGTTTCCTATGTATAATAAGTATGTATTTACAAAAAAAAAGTATATAAGTATTATATCCATTGTCTAGTACCCATATTACAAGCTCTGCTTAGTTTGGGACTAGATGGTGCTGTGTAAAAATGTCCTAGGATATTTATTTATTTTATTTATTTATTTATGTGATGAATAAAGTATTTGTGTTCGTCTGGGTGTTTCATAAGAATTATAAATACTATGTAGGTACTTATAACAAAATGTATGTACGTATTAAATCCATTATCTAGTTATCCCTAGAATTTCTTAGTTTTTAAGACGGTTTCATTTGTTTATATTTATATGCATAGAGAAACGGTCTTTGTCTGTCAAGTCGTAGACCTCCATATGCAACCTAGGCACGCACCTCTGACTTTTCATAATATTATTAAATTGATTTTAATAACAATTTTCTCTCGAACTCTACCAAGCACCAGTAACAGCAGGCTAGCGTGGTGTATTTATAGCCTAATCCATCTCACTCTGAGGGGAATCTCTGCCCAGTGATCAGGGCTCAGGCACAAGTGGGTTGATGATGATGAACTCATTTATTAACGACCATACAATCTGGTACTTGTTAATGATAGATCTAATTAGTGATAGATACGAGTACTTTACACCAAATGGCTAAATCTTTTCGGATTAGTCTTTAGGTAATAAATAAACAGATAAACATTTTGGGACATGTTATTTTTAATGAAGGAAAATATCGGCTGGCGGGCAGGTTTAGAACCTGCGTCTTCTAGTTCGGTACACCAGACGCTTTGCCCACTAAGCTACCGCGAGCCCCGCTTGCCAGTCGAATTAATTTATGTCTTAAAGGTGACGTGGCGTATTTTGGGACATTTTTACACATACACAGCACCATCTGATCCCAAACTAAGTAGAGCTACTACTATGGGTACTAGACAATGGATATAATACTTATATACTACATTTTTGTTGTAAATACATAAGAAACACCTAGACAAACACAAACACTTATGTTCATCACATAAATATATGTGTCCTGTGGGAATAGAACCCACGTCCTCGAGATCAGCAGTCCGGTACTTGAACCACTAGACCACAGACGTCGTGAGGTCTATTGGTTATGAAGATGGGGTTACGGGAATTATTAACACCGTTCAGTGCATGTTTTGTAAACTTTAGCTGTGGTTGTTTAATTTCTACTAGGTACTTTAGTTTCTACTAGCTAGAGGTATTCGGTGCCTCGCCATCAATTCCAGTTTCGCTATGAAGGTTCTTTGACACCAATAACACTTTTTTTTGTGAAACTAATGACTTCACGTGACTTTTAAATGATGCTACCTACGAGTAAATAGCCTCTCGACCTCCATAGATAACCGCCCAGAAACAGGGGGCCCATCTGAACAGGGCCACGTAAGTACCTACCTAATACCATTATTTTTTGTTACTTGACTTTACTTTACTTGACTTACTTGACTAACAAGTTATGGAAATCACACCAACCGATATGTAAACATATTAATTATTATTGAACGTCTTGGAGAAGATCACTCTTCCGAAGAAAAAAGTAAAAAATGTAAACTTGTTATAGTACCTAATAATTATATTGTATATGTTCTTAACTCAATATACGGTAAGTATCGCTACAGTTAAATTAGAAATCATTTTTTTATTATAGATAATGTTGCTTAGTTATACGCATAAGATCGCTTGCCCCAGTCATTTAATGGATGCATAAGCTTAGCTGCATTCTCACGTTGGAACTCTGTTATCATTTATTTATTTATCGTAGATTTTGTTGTATTATGACAGTTGGGATTGTCTATCCTTAGTAGGTCTGTGCCTCGACCATGAGTTTTCTCACTAAATTCGCTAGCGACGACGTTGTAAAATATTTGCATGGAAATACAACGCCTTTAGCGTAAGAAACTAAAATCGGCTATGAGATTGCAGGGTTTCGCTACGTAAAAAACCTATCGAAAGCAATTCGATACAACTCATGGTTGAGGTACTGAATACACTTCTACACTTCTGCCTAACGCTTCGGGGAATACAGGCGTGATGGTATAATATAATTAGAACATACATACATATAGACGACGTCTGTGGTCTAGTGGTTCGAGTACCGGACTGCTGATCACGAGGTCGTGGGTTCTCCTCCCCATGCATGTTCTTTAGAACAACAATTTTTGTACAACATGTAGGTACCTACTTACTTTTGTTTTATAATAATGCATACCTAATTTGAATTCCGAATAAAATTGTAGATGAATAATTTAATGTGCACAACATCATATTATCATTAAAAAAGTTTTGTAAAGTTAAATGAAACTTTTATATTTGTTAGTTTAATAGCTTTAGTTAGTTAATTAGGTTAGCAATTACTGTTATTATATTTTACTAGACGTAAATAAATGTATTTTTGTTAAAATTATGAAAGCAAACTTATGCGGTGGTACAAATTAAATCAGTAAAGCAGAGAATAATTGCAGAAATGTAATTTGTAGTTATAATAATTACTTTGAGTACGCTGACGTTGATACAGGAATAGAATTTTCCTAGACAAAATGAAAACATTGCTTGACATTACCACACTGAACCTATAGTCAATATACAGTTACGATAGTACCAATGTTTGTGGATCGATGCACTTTTTTCACGGCTTTTCAAGTTGTGTTCAAGAATCTCGAACTCCTTAATACTAGATGTTTGTCGCGGTGTTACTCGCGTACATCTATTTTTCCCATTGCCGTGGAAATTTTGCAGAAAAAATAACCTAAGTTACTCCTTATAACATTAGCTGCCTGCGAGTGAAACCTCAGTCAAAATCGGTCCAGCCGTTTCGGAGATTAACCAGGACAAACGAACGAACGAACATTTTTAATATTTTTTTTTTGTATTGACTGATTTATTGATTATTTTCGTAAGTATATACTTTCATAATAATAATATATGCATTTAGTGATTTTGTCATTTGTTGATTCGAAATTTCAGAATCAAACAGACACTTAAATTTTATTTATTTGTATAGATAAACGTTCTGTAAAGATTTGTTTTGCAAAATGATACTAATAAAGTCGAGCTATTACCTTGGTCTACACTATATTATCACTCTAAGATATAGAGATAACAATTATAAACACTACTTAAGGCAAGGTTACACAAGTGTGTTGAACCTCGCGAGGCAAATGCGCGTCATAAAGTATTTATTGTACCTACAAATATAAAACATTGTCTTGTAAGATGTACATACACGAGTTTCAATATAGTCACCTACGAATCATTTTATGATGTAAGTATTCGTGTATCAAGTACCTATTAAGTCTCAATTACTCCTTTAGCGAAGGAAAATAATCAAAATCCTAATAGGCCAATTAGGAGTTCGTGAGTCGCAAGTGATATCAGATTAAAAAAAAAAAAATTTCCTTATTTTTCCTTTTTTTATGTGAACTAGTTTTTTTTTTAAACCAGGTAGGTCTATCGTATGTAATTATAATTTTTGGATGTGTATTTTTTAAAACCAAATAACAAACAATATAAAATATTATATATTTATATACTACACATTGTACACTATAATATAATACATACAATAATTTACATCACCCTAGAATTAATAAATGACCTAAAAAGAAAAACTCAAGAAAAAGTGTTATTTTACACAACATACAAATCATTCCTACTTTTCCATCCGTATCTATCAACCATATTCATTGATTACCTACGAATTGTACTCATTACTGTAAATTGCAATATCATCTGGTATCTGTTGCCATCTATCATGAAAGAAATAGCGGGGCTTTGAGAAGGAAATACGAGTAGTTGTGTGATGGTATCCTATTTATATACACACACACCTTTCATAACTTCGACCGTATAATTACTACAAGAGCAAATTCAGCCAGTCTTTAGAAAACTATGCCTATTTAAAGGCAGGTCTCAAGCAGCGCGTGCCTCAGATGCAGGCGTATAATGTCTACGCCTCGAGGCGTCAACACGCATGTCAGCACATAGCTTTACCTTTACATAGCTTTATCTTTGTAAATTATATCACACACAGTTTAGACAGTACCTATAGTATTACCTATTCTATGGTTTACACTTGAATAATAGCTGAGACTAATGTATTTATTAATTTTCCCGTTGTGTTACTTGAACTCACATTTATCTAACAACATTTTTTGTATCAAGAATATCTAAATTAGTGTTTAGAACACTGGTATTCTGATGTATATAATATTGAATATCGCGAAAAATATTCAACCACCATTTCAATAGGATTTAATCAGCGCGTGTCATGATGTACGAGTACAAACGTGGAAGAAGCAAAAGAAGTTAGTAATTATAGAGAACTTGGTTCTTCAGTTTCTACCTACACCTAGGAAACAGGTGTGAGTGTATATGTATGGGATGTGATCTTCGTGACGCTGTGTTGGTGAATTGACATGTTGTACAAAATATGTTGAAATAATTATGTTGAGTGGTAAGGTGCTTTAGTAGAAGACGACTTGGTGCATGATTGAAGCCGACGGTGTATGTTCCAGCTAATGTGTTGCTTTTGTCCTGATTTTTAACCTACCTCCTTAACAGTTACTCAACGCTATAACTGCAATAGTAATTGTACCAACCATAACATAGCCTTGCCGTAAAAAAACATTAGTTTAAATTACTTACATGAATGTTAACATTGTTTTAATTAATGATAATTAAAACATTATTCAAATTGTAAATTTGTATCGCTTATTAATTGTATCGATTGAGTAATTGGGAAAATACTTTAAAACCAAGAATTTGTAAGTAGCAAATTTATAATTTGTGTAAAATGTGTTTCAAAAATTTTTTTTTGAGTTATGTACGTCAATGCAACATAAATATTTATTCGTAAATAAATTTAAAAATAGGAACATCTTACCTTGAGCCATTTCAGCGTTGGTGACTTCTCCACACCTTGGATAGTGATGGACTGGCTTCTTCTCCACGGAAGCCTCGCCGGTGCACTAATTGAATTAGACATTATTATCTACGACGTCACATTACGACTTTACGTGACCGTTAAAAAACTTTGTGTTTTTGGATTATACACTTTATTTTCTCGACATAGGTACGGTTTAACAACGTATTTCGAGGTTTGTGGATTGTATCAAAAGAATACTCAGCGATTTCGTATGAAGGTGTGGATGTGTGTTAAAGATAATAATTACAAATACCACTTTATTATGCTGTCTCTGCCAGTAGGAAAGTGAGGTATTTCTGTCTGTATTTTGCAGAGGAGAGGGCCAAAACTAAACTCCACTAAATTTTAATTCTTAAAAGATTTGTGACAACCTATGTACGAACTAAAACTACTGTCACATTTTTTTTGACCGAGACAAATGTCAGTATTTGAGGGAAGATATCTGTACCCAATAGTAGAATAATGAAGGCTGTGACCAGGCTGAAGTTGGCCGTTTGAATGCTCAATGGCATGTTCAGGTTATAATATTGTGTACTGCGCAGCTAAACGGCTAAATTCACTTCGGCCATGTTATGTCATATCGCGAATGCTGGAGATATATAGATATAGTTAAAAGCACGGAAAATTGCTCTTTTGGTTGCGATGAAGCCAATGTAGGTAACAAATTAACGGGTTCCACAAGGGTTCCATTAAGCAAGGTCTTGCTTAATGGAACCCTTGTTCATGTTCACCCTTGTTTTGTCATGAATAATTTGCCAGTATTGAAATATGGAATTTATAAATATTAGTATTTTATTAGTACCTACCTACATTAAACTTTTTTTTGCAGTTGTCAACCTAGTGTTGATTATAATTCCCACTTGATACAACAACGCCTTCCTGACAAAAAGGTAACGAAGTTGATTCCGTCTTTCCATTAAACCACTATAACTATGTACAGCGTGGGCAGAAAATCGTGGATCAAACGAAACAGGGCGATAATTGGGGTTATTTGCAGTAAAAATATTTCTGGGATAGAGCTCTAACTTGATTTCCCTAAAAGTTATGACTATTTTAGTGTTTTCCGAAGAAAAGGCAATTAGAATAATACCTTTTTTAAAACAATAAATGGTGTCTAGTTGCTTCTAGGAAATGTATCACAAAAGTCTTTTATGATAGTTAGTGCCAAGATTTATGACTTAAGTTTCACGAAAAATTATTTGTGACTTTAGAACGTTACTGTAAAAGCTTTAAGTAGCTAAATTATTATTCTATGTTTATTTTTTCATGGCGTTAGTAAAACGCCATCTATTTGCTTTTCAGGGAACTTAAATTCTTTTTTATTTTGAAAAAAAGCAAGGTTTATAAAGAGGTGTACTAATGTCCACCCACAGTTCGCCGGTATGTTTAACTCCCGTGTAATAGGGGGCGAGCCTATTGGCATAAACCGGGCCCAAGACTAAGCTGCTACTGAGACTTTCACGGACGAAACTAAACAACATTTTGTTCAACCCGGGGATTGAACCACTGGTGGCCTGGGACCACTAGACCAACGAGGCAGTCTAGCAGACTAGACAGTTAGTAAATGTAATATACCTAGTACCTAAAGTTTTACTAGGAAGCGGACAGTGGTAGTGTCAAATGAGTAAAGTTATTTACAACTGGCCTTAGAGCTAGAGCTAACTACAAGCAACATAGTTGATTTATTGCTTCGTGGGCACTAAAACATGGCTATTCAATAGCAATTGTCTGCGACATTGCGAATAACAGACAGATGTAGTTATTAATTACTTTTTGTTTATGTTTATTATGTTTTGTTTGTCCGTGAAAAAAGGAGAAATAGTCTAGACTTAAAGCGTTGTTGTGTTTATAGATAAAATATAGGTGCGTAAGACAGATAGACTCTCTCTTTCATCCAAGAACTAGTAGATATAGGATAAATAACTAGTTATTTACTGGACAAATCCTTCTAATAATATTATAAATGTGAAAGTTAGTTAGATATTATCAGCCAAGTAATTTAACGGTAACTTGGCCTCACACAGATAACAATGACGAGTGGTGGCTCGCCCTTTACCATCTTGAACGTTTTTCATATTCGTTATATAACTTTTATTAAAAAAATAACCAGGCAAGCCCTCTAGTAAATACTTGTTATATTATTATTGAACCAATTACATAAATGGAAATCTATTGACTGCGTCAAATGGCTGGAATTGGGATCACATTTAAATCCGGTTTACATCAATACATTTGAATACAGGCCGGATTTCAATACGGGCGAAAGGCATTTCATAATGACCTTAGCTAATTCAATCACGCTTACAATGTTTACTAGGCTGGGTGTCGAACCTACAATTTCTTATTCGTCTTTTTCTTTTATTTTGGTTGTATGAAGAGCCTTCAAAAGAGTTTACCGCAGAATATTAAAAAAAATAAAAAAATATAAGTACATAAAAACGAATAAAAACATCTAATAAATACATAAATAATAAACACATTTAATAAACATGCTGATATAATACATTAATATACATTTTATAGTCGGGGTGGGTCGATAAATGACAGAGTCTTGTTCATAGGACACAAAACTTTAATAAAATTTTAAGAGAACACACGACACAGTCTTATAATGGTGTGTAACTCAGCTCTGAGTCAGCTCAATGAATCAGATCGCACGGGTCTGAGCCGTTGAGCTACAGCTCAGCAACGAAATGACTAGCTCGCGCGGCTCAATTCAGCTCCCTTGAATCCTTGAATCCCTCCACAGACAGATGAGTCAAATGAGTCAAATGAGTCAATTGATTCAATTGAGTTGATCTGTGATTCTGATCTACTTGAGGCTTGTTCAGTGACAGTCAATGAGTCCAGAAAGTAAGTTTTTGAACGAGTCATTCGTTCTGAAACGTTTTATTGATTTGTTACTCAAAAAGCTCTGGTTTTTTTTTGTCTATTAAATTAAAGTATTAAAATCTCTATATATTATCATAAATAAATATATCGTATCATAAATATCATCAGTAGTGTTAAATTTTAATTTCATTTTCATTATAATTATTAATCAGACCAAGTTTTTTTTAATACATCCGATAAAAAATAAAACATCAAAGATTCGATGTTTCTATAACTAATTACTAAATACATCGATATATTGTCAAATAAATATTTTATTTTTTCCTTTATTAAAAATAACTTGTAATCTTAGCATGGAAAATGCTTAAAAAAATACAAAAAGATAAATAAATATTTGTCAAAACATCGATTAAACCGATGTATCGGAATACATCGAGTAGTCAGAGTTAAACGAACTGTCAACTGCCGCAGCTCAGTCGGCTCGATTCGGCTCAATTCGGCTCTCAGCTCAATTCAGCTCGCGGCTCGTAGTAGAATCATATACCTGTACAGGTACAAACTGAGCTGATCTGCGAGCTGATTCATTGAATCAGCTCACTCGCCTGAGTCACGAGCTGATCTGCAGCTCGCGTATTTTTGATGAGTTACCCACCTCTACAGTCTTACATGTTACTTACAAATTCGCCATAATTGTTCTGACTCAACTACAGCCAATCACAGGCTTACCAAGTAACGCGATCGGCGCCGGCCGTGTTGTAATTGGTCGGCGCAGTACGCATGCGCGGTAGGATGTTCGGATATGCGTTAGCGCGAAGGAGAATATCTCCTTGGAGCCTTACCACGGCCCTTGCGCCCAGGGAGTTGCCTGCGTTCGGATATCACCGCTACAATTGCTATTTAATTTAATTTAAACTCATCTAAAAAATGATAATACTCCTATGTTTGTTTATCCATATAATATAAAAAACTCGCTCATAGGCCGCTATGATATAGGCCTTAACTATAACAGCTTGCTGCACTCGGTGTCGCTGGTAGGCAAGGTAGGTAATGCACTAATCTTTGCAACTTCCTCCTTTATTTTGTGATTGTTTATAAACTGTTTCTATTGAAACGGCCAATCTCTGTGAATTTTGTTACATAATTACATTTTCTTTTCAAAAAATAAATTCTCAAAAATATTTTTGTAATGGTGCTGGCCGATTAATTAGGGGTCAGTGGATACGAAACGGGGCACTATGAAAAAAAGACTTAGAAAATTTTTGACCAAAAATCGTCGCCTAGTGAAGCCTTCGGGAGCCGGTGGGATGTGGGAGTAGTAGGGTGGGGGAACATAATGGGACACCCCAGGGTCATTGACCCTGACCTCAGGGTCATTGACTGTGTTCAAGGTCATCGAACGTAAGATCATGGACAATGACCTTAAGGTCAAGGTCACTGTCCAAGGTCAAGGTCAAATTTCGGGAATTCATTGTCCGCTACTATCAGGGGTTCTAAAAGGTCAATGTTCATGGTCAGTGACCTTGAGGTCCAGGTCAAGTTGCCTTTGGGGTGAAGGACAAGTATAGGCAATAGTAATAAGGCGTAGTTGACGGAGCCCCGCTTCGCGGGGCTCCTACTTCCGGGTGGTTTAAAAAAAAAAACCACGAAGGGGATGGCGGGGTCTTGCAGACCCCGCCATCCCCTTCTAACCTAACCTGTCCGAGTTGGGGTGCCCCAAGTGCCGAGCTCGCTTCGCTCGCTCTTGCATCCTAAATTCTCCTAGTACAGTAATATTATTGTATTTTGTACCGATCCCTTCGACATCGTTTTTATGACAAACGGCTGGTCGGATCCAAAAAATACCAAGACGCTTTTAGCCTTATATTTATGTGTTATATACGATAGAATCACGAAATCAACGATTTGCGAAAATCAAAAAAAAATAATTTAAAAATTTTCTAAGTCCCTGACGCCTTTATAAGTGGAACCCTTCGACATCGTTTTTACGAGAAACGGCTGGTCAGATCCAAAAAACACCAAGAGGCTTTTAGCCTTATATTTACGTGTTTTATAAGATAGTATCGAGAAAATAAAAGATTTGCGAAAAAAAAAAATTTTTGGCAAAAAAATTCTAAGTCTTTTTTCCTCAGTGCCCCGTTACGTACACTCCAACCCACTCGGTGTCGCTGGTAGGCAAGGTAGGTAATGCACTAATCTTTGCAACTTCCTCCTTTATTTTGTGATTGTTTATAAACTGTTTCTATTGAAACGGCCAATCTCTGTGAATTTTGTTACATAATTACATTTTCTTTTCAAAAAATAAATTCTCAAAAATATTTTTGTAATGGTGCTGGCCGATTAATTAGGTAATAAAAAAGGTAACCAGAAAGTTTTAGAGCTGTCAATAGCGGTTATATTCTCTTTGGTGTCAAGATCAGCCATATTATATACCGGTTTTTGACGTTAACGCTTTAAAATTATATTCTTATTGTATGGAAGTGTGTATTTTATAGTGAGAGGATTTTGTGATGAAGGTAAATCATTATTATAATTAGAATATTTAAAGTAAGAACAATAGATATTATATAATATTTGTGCGTAAGTAGTGGCGCTAGTGTTGCCCAAATGCAAGAACAAGACGAGACTTAGCCAGTCTTGGTCTTGGTCTTGCGCCAATACACCTGGTCTTGGTCTTGGTCTTGGTCTTGCGCTCTCAGTCTTGGTCTTGGTCTTGGTCTTGCAGCAAGAGTCTTGCAAGTCTTGCAATTACCTATTAGTCTATTACTATTTATTAAAGTTTACTTTAAATCTTAGAAAAACTTATTAGAATTGAAACATTGTGAGCTTGAATTAACATAGCCATAGTAAAGATTAAGCAGATTAATAAATAACTGAGGATTTGATAAGAAATTTGAAAAATCAACTGACCTATATGTCGTTTTCCATGGAAGTAACTGTTTCTCAATAAACATTTATGATTTATAAGCTTACATTTGCTAAAACATGTAAAAAACAAATTAATTACAATAACTTGACTGTATTTTAAAGAACAATATCTGTCTAGAAAGAGATTGAACCCTCAACTTATATGAAATTTAATAAAAGAGTTTTAAGAGTTTTTAAGTCAAATAGTGTCAAATGTTGTGATTTCGGCGCGGCGGCAACGATTGTTGTATATGATTTCAAAAGAAGCCGCCGGCGCGTGTATCATAACCATGTACTTCCGAAAAGCGGCAAATTTCTTTGAGAAGTAGGTAAGTACAAAACCTTTGATGCCGCATTATCAAAGTGCCGATGGTTAAAACATAACTATGCATGCACTCAGTTTGATTTTAATGGATATTTTTTTATTCGCTATGTAGGTATGTTTATGGTATTAGTCGTAATGCGCATAGGTCCAGTTTTTCATATTCTTTGATACAGTTTTTTGCGTCTCATAGAATTCCTAAGCGTACCTATACACCGAACTGTTACACCTAACTACTCCGTGAAATAGCGCTAAGTCCTAGCTGCAAGACGCAAGAGTCTTGCAGGCTTAGTCTTGTTCTTGCTCAAGTCTTGCACGGTCAGTCTTGGTCTTGGTCTTGCTAAAAATACGCGGTCTTGTTCTTGGTCTTGGTCTTGCAAAAACGCAAGAACAAGACCAAGACTGCAAGACCAAGACTGAATTTGGGCAACACTAAGTGGCGCACGTGGCACGTTAGCTGATCATACGATCTGCAAAGGTAACGTGCACTTGCGGCGGTGTTGGGGGATGGGTGACCATTCTTGGTGCCTCGGAGAGCACATAAAATTAGTCTTTCTTTACAATATCGATATTACCTAGTTATAGGGGTATGGGTGTCCGATGGCAGTCGCTTTGTGTAAATTTATTTAAATCGAATCTGGTTAGACAGAAAACCGACTGAAAAGTCTCAAAGGATGACGATTGATAATCATTATTGTAATGAATTTCATTGGCACAAAACATGGATTTGATTATGATGTATCTATCAATCGATCTGATCTGTAAGGCCGTATTTAGCTATTCCTGTGAATTTACCTTCTCTACGCAATATTCCGTCGTTCTGGTATCGTCTTGTCTCAATTTCTCTATAATGTGGACGATTGAGAACGCAAAGCACTCTTTTTGTCACTTTCTAGATGTCTTGTAGAAATCACCTTTATTTCTTTCCCGTAGCAGCGAGGAAATTATACCTACCTACTAGCGAAATATTGTTATAATACAGCCACTCTTCGTAGTCTACGTGTAGGTGTACATTCAGCATCAGATTAAACTCTGACGTAAAATTATGTGAACAACTAAGAACTTTATTATTATACTTGTAGGGACATAATCCTACACCAACTCAGCAGAGTTAACTAAAACTTTACAACACAGGGATAAATAGAATATTATACAACTACCGTACAGAATAGTGTGTACGAGTATAATTATAATATACAGCGATTGGACTGCTGTTTGCTGTGCTGTTTCATCCACCCCCCACGGGATTGCTGGCTATTCAAGCAGTACATTGTAACTGATCGTCGCTCGTCGGCCCAACCTTGCGGTCTGCGTATCGTTTCCTACAATTCACCAGGCCACATATTTCACGCATTTGACCTACAGCTTGACATTCCCGGGCGAGTGCCTCGAATGATCGCATGTCATTCTAAACTGGTTTAACGTTGGGGCTCGTCCAGAATAAGCGGGGTTTACATTTAGCTGGTTCCCAAGCAACTTATTTGCCGTAAGGTTCGACATAATAAAGATTTTTGGGATATTTTTTTATACAGCAACATCAAGCCGCAAACTAAGCATACTATGGCTACTAGACACTGGATATAATACCTACTTTTAATACATAAGACAAACACAAGCACTTACGTTCATCACATAAATATTTGTGTCCTATGGGAATGGGACCCACGATCTCGTAATCAGCAGTCCGATACTCGAACCACTAGACCACAGACGTCTTCAAATCTGTCAGTTATTTAATGAATTCCTAGGTTATTTGAGACAACTAGTAACAGAGTGTCAAAGCAGATTAAGCAGGGTAATGTCCGAGAGTTTTCCTCCGATACCTAACTAAAAGTCAATCTAACTTAATTAAGACAAAGTATAAAATAGATCTTTAGTTGGTAATCGTCAACTCCAGCATAAAAAGTGTGAGTTTTTCGCTATGAGATTTTCGTAATTCTAGGCAAAGTCTATGCATAAGTGAACCCTGAGCCCTGGTGGGGTCCATGTGATCATGGGTCGACCAGGGGGCGAAAGGCAAAGTGGGCTCTTAGTCAGCATGAATCTGACATATCTTGCATGCGCCCCACTATATAACTGAGTAAGTATATCATATTGTTATTGCTATGTTGCGTATGGATACGTCTTTATTGGCTGTGATACTTGTCTTGTCTTTAGACAGCTTAAAAAACTTATCAAAGGTACAATATCTATAGTGGTGTACAGGTAAATACGTGTACTTAACAATGCCTTGAATAAATTAGAATGCTAAGTTTTTGTGATTAAATACTGACATAGTGTACCTATATGACAAATGAAACAGACAGACAAATGAAAGGCGCGTTAAAATGAATTATTATTATATTACATAGTATATTGGATAAAAAGAGGGATTAGTAAAAATTAATAATAATTATATTACATAGTATATTGGATAAAAAGAGGGATAGAAAGTAACTCTAGCTGCCTTTTGGTTTAGGAACGTTACGTAGACATTTATATACTAAGGGCGTTTTTCACCGCCTCTGGATAGCCGGTTACCATCGGGTAAAGTAAACATTGGAACAATATCTGTATAAAATTATCTGCCATATGTAATTTAACGTGAACTTACAGAAACGCTAAAACAGGCCCTAAGTATTCCCTGGTACCTTTAGATTTAAAGCCTTTGTACAAGCTGAAATAAAATCGAGTCGGCCACTCAGTAAGATGTCATGATAACAAAATAAAACATTGTAATATTATTTTTATTATTTATAATAGTTTCACGGACTCGGACAGGTTGAACTGATGGAGTCCAATTAATTATAAACCTATTGGATCTTCGTCGGGAAAACATTCAATTAAACAGGCCAGTATAGTGTCCTATTGGATCTTCTTCGGGAAAACATTCAATTAAACAGGCCAGTATAGTTTCCTATTGGATCTTCTTCGGAAAAACATTCAATTAAACAGGCCAGTATAGTGTGCTATTGGATCTTCATCGGGAAAACATTCAATTAAACAGGCCAGTATAGTGTATAATATTGATATGTAATATCGCTGTATAGTCCGACTGGTAACCAACATCATAGGATTTAATATTGAGTACTAGCGGTTTGTGCAGTGTCATCCGCGTTCATCAAATTTCCCGGAACTCCCAAAATTTCCCAAAATCATTTCTTAGTGGATGTTCTATTTGTGTGCCAAACAGCCCAATCCGTTCAGTGAGCTGTCAGTTGAGTCAATCACTTCTTCCTTTTATTAAACAGATAAACTCCCTGCCTTTGCCACGACATTCCGACGGTTTTAATGTATAATTATACTTGTTATTTTAGCGCTAAATACTAAATAAGTATTAAATAACATACAAGGAAAATATATAGTGTGGTCGCCTAGCTTTATACAATTATATTACTGTTAAAATAATGTTTCAGTAAGAACAAAAATGTGGTCACACAGAATGTAACACAAAGGTGTCAAACACATTTAGTAAAATGACAAAGAAACATATTCATCCGACCGATCCCATTTTAAACACGGTCGTCAGTGTTGTATGGATATGTATGGAAGATTGTTGACAGACACGTTGGAACTACGGCTGTGACAGCTTCGGCACAGCGCACTTATACATAAAAATAAACCCTAGTGTACCCTTACATCGTCCAATATTCAGACTAACAGACCTCCTTTCTCCGCACTTTCTAGGCTACGAAATTTTATCCTAAGCAGCGCACAGCTCGCGTGGAGCAGTCTCCAAGGTCTAGTGTAGACCACACCCTCAGCTCCCCTGAACTTCCTGGCACCAGAAAGAAATACACAAGCAGATTACGGACTGAGGAGTTTGGGAAACCGTCGCTGGAGGGGCAGTCGGCTTCAGAGTCACAATTGGTAAGTTAGTATTAGTTTTTAGTAGATTTTAGAGAAGTTTTAAAGTATTTAAAAAGTAGTAAGTTAGAATAAGGAATGTAGTAGTATCTTGTGGGCGAATCATACAATAAATCTTCAGCGTTTGTAAAATTTTTGCTTCCCAGGTTTGCCCCCTAAGTTTACAGTAAACAAAGGGAACTAACTGCACCAGCATTAAGAGAGACAGTAATAATTATTACGTAAATGATGCTATTGGCTGTCCATACGTAGCAATACTGACTTACTGTTGATTAATAGCATATTATCACGGTTAATAATGTTGGTTGTTATACATACATGAGGCCAATAGCAATCAGTGAGTCGACGAGAATGATCTGATCACGAATAACATATCTTATCTCTTTCTAGCTTACCAAAGAAAATGATCTACAGCTGTCACCTCATCGGCTAGAACAGATCCCGGGTAAGGGCGACCAGTGCAGCAGTCTGGATAGATCTGACGTCATGGACAGCAGGAGTCCAGTCCAGGAGACGAGCAGGAAATGCCATCGCATGTACCCGCAGAGAGACCCAGGAGACACTCAGAGGACGTGGAGACAAGATGGGGCTAAGTGTTGCAGACAAAACATACCTAAGGTAAGTCTTTTGTTAACCTGTCAAGGAATAATTAATAGGGATATTAGAAAATAATTGTTATGGTCCTCTGGAGGGTTCACCGTTCTTTAACGAATGCTTTGCACGGGTGCAAAGTGCCAAGGGTCCATTTGGGGTTCACAGAGAAGAACTGGCCAGAATCTTAAACCTTAACGCTAAAGAAAGCTATATTATAAAGCTAAAGAGTTTGTTGTACCTACGGTACAAATTTTTCAAATCGGACCAGTAGTTCCTGAGATTAGTGCGGTCAATCAATCAATCAAACAAACAAACTCTTTAGCTTTATAATATCAGTATAGATTATTTTTGTCAACAAATAAGTAATAACTCGACATATTTTTCTTTCTTCCAGAAATCGAGATCATGTAAGTATGCTCATTAACTTCTCTGTTCTATTACCTTCAATAGAAAGTGTATATTGATTTTTCACACCATTTATCCTCTTAAGGTTCACCCCTAACCCCGGATGCTGACGATCCTCTCTCGCGACAGATCCGGGACATCCACAATGATGCTCGAAAGAGCACTAGAATTATTCGAGATTCAAGAGCCAGGCTTCTTGAAATTCAGAAGGTAGGTCATAGACGTCTTTGAAAGGTGTTCACAAGGGTTTTGGGAAATGGAAACTATTGCGTAATTTACACCTGTAACTCCGACAGGTTATGCAGAGGTGTACAAAAGTATACCCAGTATATTTTAGATCCCATGTAATAGGGGATCACTCTCCGAGATACGAATAAGTAGTGAGAGTTACATAGAAATGCTAGTGAATATCTAGGAATTTAATTCTAAACCCCCACACATTTAACAGCCGCGCTTGCGACCATAGACCGATGAGAATGTTTATGTCAATATTGCATGCAGTTAAAAAAAAGGGAGATACATTTATTGCATCGTTCAGAATACTATTTTATTTTCTTTTCCATAATTAAAGTTTGCTGCTTTGCGGTGATTGTTTTAGAATTCATTTTTTTAGCTGACAATTTAGGGAACTGGCTACACCTGTCGGCTGTTCAGAATAGATAACTAACGAATGCACTAAAAGCTTTCCTAAAATAAATCTCAAACGAAATGTAAAAGTTCTCGACATCAATATAAAATTAACAGGACGCCATTTTTATTTAGTGAGGATTATTTGGGTATTGGAGTCTGTGTTTGTAATTTGAGCTGTTTTATTTAATTACAAACTGGCACACAAGCGATACCACTTGCTCATTGTCAGAACTGAAGCTGTAGTTCTTGAACTGTTGCGTGTTTCATCTTGTCTGCTCAGGTGTATTATAGCCCCATGGGGGCAGTAGAAATGAAATGATATTTATGTAAGCAGATCCTTTAAAGACACTTTTAGAAGTCAATGTTTCAATAGTTTTTTCAATACCAAATGACAACCTCTGAGAAGAAATGCCGAAACAAACTCCGAGAATCATGTCCAGTCCAGGCAATGGTAGTATAAGATATGGAAAACAGGTCTAATGATTTACTTTTGGAGACGCCTGTATCTAAAAGTGAACTGCTACAGGCCGATAATGATATTTACCACTTGTCTTACCACGGCTACCTTACATGCTATGTTTCTGTTTCTAGAAAACCACAATAACCGAGGCAGACGTGAAAGAGCTGGGTGAGAGGAATGATCTGCTCCTCCGGGAGATGGAGCGCTTCGATCGCATGACAAGAAATATTCAGAAGCTGGTGGGGGCAGAGGTGCAGAAGAAGACTAAAGAAGAGCCTCAGCCTCAGCGCTGCATGGACTACGTGCCTGGAAGTGTTTACGGTATGATAGAATAAACCTGAAACAAACGCTTTTATTGTTAGTACCAAGCACAAGTGGATTTAGGGGGGGAACGTCTAAGTAGTTTAAGCCCCCAAAAGCATTAAAGTTCACCCTGAGAAGAAATATAAAATTAAACTATATTTTTTGTATTAGGTCCTCAACCCCTCCCAAACTTAAATTCTGAATCTGCCGCTGATCCTAAGGATCCCACTTTTTATAAGTATAGTGTGCCGTACTGATAGTGGTAGGTAGATAATGGTTGGCTGTCACACAGGTGTTCAATTGATGTTGTCAAATCACAGGATTTGAAGAGATTACGGGCGGATCAGATTTAAAAACGTAACAGTATCTACTTTTAACAGAGCCGGCTCTCCACCACGAGATGAAGATGAGTCACCCTACAGTGCTCCTGGCAGGTGGGCCCCGTTGCTCCGGCGCTCCAGGTATCATGGTCTGCGAGCCTTCCACGCGCAGCAAATCCGTACGTCCTCTCACTTGTCCCAGACGCTAAAATAAGAAAAAAAATGTAAAAAAATAGTAAAATATACAATCGTAACGAATATTGTGTTTCTTTTAAGGAGATTGACCTGACTCGCAAGCTAAGTGAGAGCTACGACATGCAGGAGAAACTTGCCGCTGATAACGCTGATTTAGAAGTCAAGAGGTTTACATTTGGAGCTTGTTTCTATTTCATTTTACAGAAAGGCTAGGAGAAAAGTGACTTTATACACACACACCTTTCTCTGCTTTTGCCCTTTTGGCGTACCTAAGCTATAATCTCTTCAGGAGCTTATTATAATCCGAAAGTCCTATGAGGAATTATTTGCCATTTTTGTTGAAAGGTTTTAAAAAAGGTCGCGTTGAATATTGAATCCTCTTTAAGTTCTCCATAAGTCATAATGCTGTACTGGTGAGAAACGTTGAATTGTCAAAATAAATTCAAAATTCGAAAGTAATTTCAATATGTCAGGTGTCATTCAATCAGCAATACTTCAGCCGATCCGGCCACAAATATAAAATATAAATTTAAAATAAATAAAAAAATACAAAAACATGTCCTTTTAATATTAATTATTGCAATAAACAAACCATGGATAAATTCAGGTATGTATTTGCAGGTATATTTTGTACAAGGAACTCATGACAAAGGACCAGAACTTGGAGACTTGCAGGGCTCAAATTAAGAGGTTGCAAGGGGAGTTGAAGCTTATGAACAGGGAGAACAGTCTGCTTCATGAGAAGTTGGACAAAAACAATCCGGAGGTGAAGGCCCTTCAGTGATGTTGTACAATTTTAGTAATTAATGAGACCAATGAGGTTATTCTTTCCTAATTATCCAGGAACGGTTTTAGATGACATAATAATAACATACATCACGTTTGTTTTCCCAGAAATATAGGCAGAGTTCAGGTGATCACGTAAGTTAAAGCTAACGCCAGTGAAGCTTTTATGGATACAAATATGGGCCTGAATACTGTCTGAGTCAGGCGCAGTGTGGTACCTTTATTCGGTGTTGTCATAAAACTATGACCAGAACATCCCTAAATGAAAAGTTTTGTATTACAGGGCGATGCGACTTCGTTAAACCAGAACCCCACAGACCAACAGGATAATATAGATTTATGTGAAGAAGTAAGTGACTTTTCCTTGGTATAATACATTCTTACAAATATTTTACCATAAATCATATTGTAGGTAGGATGGTAGGTAGGTAGTATGTTAAGGTATGGCATGGCATAGCTCCACGTCAATGCGAGTATTTGCGTGCCTATATAAGTAGGTATTACATCGATTATCTAGCTCTGTTTAATTTGGAACTAGATGGCCATGATTTGTAAAATATCCCAAGTTATATTTAAGGCTTAGAAAGTGGTATTATATTATTAAATGGCCCTTATCAATTCTTGTAGGTACGTAGGTCACTGTTGCTTTTCCTCGCTGGGCCGAACATAATGAACTAACTTAATGTTTTTTCAGAGCGGCAAGTCTGTAGACACAGCACATGCGGAGGAGCTTTATAACAAATTAAAGGACTATAAAACTTCTACAGTAGAATTAGTACGTACACAACATCCTCTATGAAAAATAGTCCAATATTATACTAGTCCTCTGAAAAAGAAAGCTGATAGATTAATTTATCAGGATTCTCTCTCAGAAGTACCTATTACGCTTGTAGGCCTCACAAATTATAAAATGGATAGGAAAAGATATAGGAGCAAATGCAAGAGAGAATATGGCAATGCTGCCAGGTTTAGCGACATTTTAACGAAAACAGCTAGAATCAACTCCTACACACTGCAGGCGGAGAAAACCAGTTGAAGGTTACTAAATGCTGCACATCCCAGCTGAACCCTATCGGCTTTCCTCTCTTAGTTATTTACGAACTCAATAATAACATTTGTAATGGCTTTCTCAAATTACTTAATTTCCCAGCAACGGTAAAACAAACTGTGTAGCTGTGTCCTCGTGTAGGTATCCCAAAGTATATTTATATCAATCGTTTGGTTTTCCGTTCAGGAGAAGCAGTTGGGTGGTTTGGAACTTGAAGTACGTCACGTGAAACTAGAAATGGAACAGGTGAAGAATGGGTTCGGCAGTGCGTGCCGCGGCGGTGGGCCCAACACCTGCTTCGAACAACCGGTAGCTTTGCGTATACTATGCCAGAATTGATATCAAACTGCGACATTCCGACAGTTTCATTTAAATTCATTTTATTATTATCATCACCTCTACAAAGATGCTGCTAGTTTTAACAAGACACGACTTCCAGCACACCTGCCACAGAGTTGGATGACAGATTCATTTTGTGAAAAATACATGTTGATATAGGAAACTGTATAATAAATGACGTACTAAAATAAAATACATTACTTGCAAAAAATATAAACTTTAAAAGAAAAAAACTAATAATTGTTATTTGAAATCTTATAACTATTTTGTGTAAAAGAAATATTCGCTTACTGTTTTCAGGGTGGGCCGCCGGTTCCTCCGATGTCAAGAGCAGTAAGTATCTCTCTGTTGTATCGGTTGCTGTTTTCTTTCTGATCTGATCTTAATTTTCGTTGCAGTGCGGCGTTTGTCCACCTTGCCCAGCGCCATGTAATCCGAACGCCCCACCGGTAAGGATATTTACATCAGTTTCTCTTCAGTCATTGCATTTTATTTACAGTCCATGTTCATTATTGTTCATTCAGTCATATCCATGTATAGTCGACCATATAATTGCTTTACCACCCTTTAGAGTGAATGTCGTTTGCACATCACAACACAACAAGGTCTATTTTTGCTTTGTTACCAAGTGACATTTTGATAATGAGCCTTAGTAAATTAAATTTGGACGGAAGTTTTTGTCAAAAGTAGTAAAGCAATTTTATGGTCTACTATACCTAAGCTATGTCTGTTGGCCGATTCTTGATTTAAATAAGGCAAATATAACTACCACGTCGAATAAGTAAGCTCATTAGATGCTAATTCTAAATGTATCCTATTTCTCACAGACTCCTGCAGAGAGAGAAGTCCAGAAATTGACCATACAGCTCCGACAGACTGAAGAGAACTTCAAGACCAAAGTTGCAGAGGTATTGCCAGCAACCATGTGTCTCAAGTACTTATTGGCTTTTAACTTATTCAGGGAAGCATATTCATTAATATAAGCAAAGATTTATATATTTGAATGTTAAGAGGTGCCATTGCTCCCCGTGGTGGTGAGCAATGGCATCTCTTAACATGGCTCAGTGCAGGCTGGAAGACTACAAGAAGTTTATGAATGCCTCTTAGTTTCATCATGATGTTTTTCTTCACCGTTAACGCAATCAACAGGCAAATTCTGGTAATGTAGTATGTTCAAAGTATATTTCTAGTCTACTCTCAGTTTCGTAAATATCAAATAGTATTCTACTAAACTAAAAATGTAATTCTAGAATATTGAATAGCTTATTGAACATAATTATAATTTCGAACAAATTAAGTACCAAAATTTTCTCATTCCTGGATTGGATTTGGGCCACCATGCATGGCCCTGCGGCAAGTTATTTCAATTTCTGGTATTATCTTTTACATTTAATTAGTTATTTTGATTTTCCCGAATATGTTTATAATCATACGCGTTATTTTGTAATTTTCGTATCACTTTTTGTGTAATGTGATATATTTTTTTAATCAGTATTAAGTATAGTATACGCAAAGAAAGTTGTTTGAAGTAAGTATTGGAAACATTTTTTTAACAATGCTCTTTCCCTTAGTTATTACAAGGTATATGAGGATATTCCTGAAGACCTTTTAATCAGATTTATTTGTTTAGTAAATGGAAGACTTGATAGACTTACTCCTGAGCACTCTTGCGCACTTACGGTGGAAGTAGAAGTTAGTTTTTTCCAAAACGTCCCATTATTAAGTTCAAACTTGGCCTTGCCATTCCATAAACATGGTTTTAACAGAGTAATAAAAAATCTTTTGTAAACAAATGTCTTCGTCATATGGCGAGAGAAGTTTGACATTACATATTACAGTAGTAAACCAAGGAAAGTCAATTTGTTCCGCAAAAATTACAAGTCCTGCATTTTATATTTTTCACTTCTTTTAAATGCCTACTGAGCTACCATTTATGTTCAGTGTGCCTTGCTCCGAGCGGAACTGCTCAAAAAGAAGGAAGAGTTAGAAAAAGAAAGATGTCAACACCGCGAGGTTCAGAACAAGCTGAGAGAGCTAGAGATGAAGTTCGAAGGCCTGGCGACTCACACCAACATGTTGCTCGGGACGAAGGAACAGGCCTTTGAGCAAGAGGTGAACGTGAGAGCCTTGAAGCAGTGCTACCGAGAGGCCAGGGAAGAGATAGACGAGCTCAGGACTTTGATGAAGGAGCAGAATGATCAGCTGCAGGATTACAGGGTTAAGGTGAGCACTGGTGATTGTTGGTCCAAACAGCGCCTACCTATGGGGTATTTACTGTCCCACCGCAGGTATTTTGAAATCGGAGGGTTTGGGCTATTGTTAGACACGTTAGACTTGTGTGGGTTGGTAAACTTCAGTCGCCATCGGAATCTTTCATGCAAGTTCCCTCATAAGTTTTCCTTCACTGCTTACAGTTATGAGCGATAAATATTATACACACGCGCATATTTCGAAAACTTTCAATAGCGTATCTTGGATTCTAATCTTGTTCAATTGTTCATGGAATTTAAACTTCTTCGAGACCCATGATTTAGTATATCAATGATCTTTTTACTGGGCTATCACTGCAAATGATTATATACTATTAAGTAGTAATTTTATAAACATTGTGGCCAATTACATTTTATCAATTTGTCTAAAAACCAACTACTCATATTTATTTCCAGTACCTGCAAGCACAGCAACTGGTGGAAGAACAACGCCGACAGATGGATATGATGGATATGGACAACACGAGGATCAGCGAACAAATCAATCTCGAGATACAAAAAGTCAAGGTATTTTAAGTTTTAATGGCATTCTGTTATCCTTACGTACCCGAACTCAATGAGGATAATTATAACTAGTTTTTATGCAACTTGAGGGTCTGGTATATTAGCAACGGCTTATCCCTTCGAGAAACAGGCGTGATGTTGTGTTTCTTTTCTAAAAATTCGAAAAAAAAAACGTTTAGCTTGATGAAGCGTTATGAAGAAATAAAGCAGTAGTCAAAATTTGTCTTAAAGTACACAGTGATAAAACCTTCAATCCGCACCAGATCACAAGATGATTCCTGAAATTCACGCAGCAATTAAAATTTAATCAACGACGTAGTTAATTATGGAAAAGTTTCCGTTCTCACGGTAAAAGCGAAATGTTCGCGTCTTGGGGAGTTGTTTAACAAATTGCATGCTCCTGTTTAAGACGCGGATCAAAAGTGTCTAAACAGATTAAAATTGCTTTACACTGTGCATGTTATTCAAAATACTTATTGCTACTTTTGGAAAAGTAAACTGCTTTTTAAAGATTTTGATCAAGTTAATAATAATAGACTAGATATTATACTATATATTATAGTTATTTATAGACTTGTAAATATACTAGTACTTTCTGGATATTAAAAAGTAGCAAACAACATGTTTATGAAAGATGTAATGATAAGCAAGTAGAACTGATAAACTGACGGTTTCTACATGATGTTTTCGAATGTAGATGTGATAACAATTCTTATTTATGATACAGCTGAAATTCCAAGAGAAGCTTCAAGAACTAGCACCGATTCCGGACCTGCTGAAGGCGACGCAGATGAGGCTAAAGGATGCCCAGCAAGCGCAAGCCATCGCGGAACACAACGCCGAGCAGCTCGCCAGAGAACTTAACTGCGCACGAGAGAAGGTAAGCAGACGTTAGAACCAGAACAATTCTGGATGAAAATATACTTCGAAGCGAGAGAGGTCATCAAGTGGCGGTGAAGTGGATAGAGATACGTTCCCAAAGTTGGATACATACTATATACGAGCTAAAGTAATGCATCCATAGATACAGCCTGAATGTCTTGAAATAAACTAATTATGCTCTTCTATCAGGTCCACGTTTTACTGCACAATAGCCTGAAGCCTGCTGAGAAGCCACAGGAGAAGACGGCGGATGACAAACAGATGGCAATGCTGCAGCAGAGGATAGCGCAGCTCACGGAGACCAACCTAGCGCTCAAGAGCGAAATTGATAGGCTTAAGTGAGTTGTCCTAGCAGATATTTAGAACAGTAATCAGGCTGTGGTAAAGATAATTTTTATATACTTACCACCGTGGCTATGAAAGCTTAGAAAATATTTTAAGTGACGATTGTGATTATAAGTCGGTCAACATGTTCGTTTGCTAAAAGTTATCACAATTTTTGTATCTCACTGCCTTTACATTTGGCAATTTTTTTATGCTTTATACAAGGTCGAACGTGATTCGTATGGAGGAATCGGTGTTAGCGAATGAAAAGCGTCTGCAGGAGAAGATGCATGAGTGTGCGCAGATTGGCGGCGAGCTAGACCGCGCCCGCGATGAAGCTGCGCGCGCGCTACAGAGAGCTAACGAGCGCACTGAGACGATACGCAAGTAAGTGAAGTACACTGTGTACACAGCCGATTCAGGTTTTTTCATTCAGTTTGTCATTTTTTGGGAGTGGTAGAAATATTAGATCTACTAGATATTATACAGATAAATAAAATTCTATATACCTTAAAAGTTCATGTTCGGAAGACATGACATTTGCAAGTCCTGTATGCCTGTAATTTTATAAATATCAAAATGAACGGTAATTCCCCTTGGCGGTGATAGTTCTGGTAGTAATTAAGAGGAGAATCTGAGTTCTTGTACCATTTAATTTACTCTTCATAATCGTGTGAACAGGTGTATGCAGACCACAATAGCAGAACTGGAAAGACAACTAGCTGCCACCAGAGCTCAAGTAAAGACCGCTGAGAAAGATCGCCAAGAAGTAAGTGGTCCTTATTTCACATGTTTACTTGTGTATGACGCGACGCGATACGATGACTTTGTTAACTACTGCAACGAACTACAAAAGCAATTTTGGGGAGAATTTCCATTCGTTTATTAGTAAATATTTTATATAATGTAAAAGTATAATGATGAAGAGCATGTTATGAACAAAGGTTTTGGGCATGAATGTGGACGGATATTGGGGAAGGGGAAAGACCAAAGAAAAATGGATGGACTGGGTCGGTAAAGATATGATGACGCCTAATAGAGATGTCTGGAAGAAAAAGACATTCTAGCCGACTCCAAAAGAATTGGGATAAGGGCAGGGTGATGATGATGTTAAAACAGAAAGTATAACTCAAGTGACGGCCATACTCGTGGTTCAATTAAAATTTTATGATGAAATATCCCATTTTGTCCACCCTTAACACACCTATTTATAGATAGGCCTACCTCCATAAGACGAAGCTGTGTGTGTGTGTTTGTTATTTCTTTAAATATAACTTTTCGACCGCAGTTGCAATGCCGTATGCAGTGCCAGATAAAGCGGCTGAATGAAAACTTTGAGCAGGCGCAGCTTCGCATCCTCGGGCTACAGACCCAAGTCCAGACTCTTAGAAGAACAGTTTCAAGTACTGGAGAAGGCGAAGGGGACAACGATCAGCAGGAATGCACCTGTAAATCCTTCTTTGATAATCCCTGAAGCCTCAGCAGCCAGTAGACCATAATCTATAATACCTAAACCGGGTCTGCTGACGATTATCTTGAAGTCTGTAGTTCTGGGTATTTTTTCTTTTTCTTTGAAGGGTTGATTTTTTGCGAAGCAATAAGTAATACCAACGTCTGTGAGGTCCCTTTCAGTTTCAGTAAAATGATTTCGTAATTGAGTGAACAGTTCAAGAACAAAGTAGCGTAGTTCAATTCTTGTGGCAGTTATTAGTGGTAAGGGGTCTAACCGCTACGAACAGCTCCAAACATAGTTAATTCTTTTGTGAATGTCAATGGGCTCAAGCGCTAAGATATTACTTCGCCTAGTAATATCGTAGCGGATTAATGGCCTTTCGTATTTAGTTCACCCTCGCTACCTTCTCCAGGTCGCGTTGTTTTCAAGGACGTGGATATATTGGAGTACATCACTCCACCCCGAAAGTCTGTCTCTGCTACGAGGGAATAAAAGAAACGAATTGGTATTAATTAATTATCCGTTTTGTATTATTTAAAACTTGGAAGGGATCGTATACTGTATGTTGTTGTTTCACGGCGTTTGCTGAAGATTGCAATTCTAGTGTTTCTTTTCCAGAATGGTTTCTTGTGTAGGTGATAGTGAGATTTATGAACCTGTTCTGTTAAATTAAAAGGTTACATTGAATCAAATAAAGTTAGAACACTGAAAAATATTTCGTTTTATTGTTTCAGAATTTAAAATTAATAACCATTTGTGTTTACTTACAACTAACATAAGTGAATAGTTGATAGATACATGAAAAATGATAAATTAAGTTCAAGATGTCTTTTTTAGACTAGAATACACAAACATCCAAATTACCCAGAAAACATGTTTCTTATCCCATTCATAATACGTAGTAATAATACTAAAGAGTAATACGTAGTAAGAATACTAAATATGGCATAATCAATAAAAAATGGAACAATATTTATATGAAATTTTCTGCCAAGTAATTTATTAATGGGACTACTAGGTGATGAAACAACAGGCCCTAAGCCTTCGTTTTGTCGTCTTTATCTGGTTCCAGGTCCTCCTTTACTACGTGGACATTACCGGCCATTGCCAAACAAGAGCGCAGTGCTTCTTGCGCAAGATGCGTGTCCCTATGCGGCGGTCGGGCTGTCTCGTGGAACTGGTCGATGGCTTCACATATAGTTGTTATAGCTTCTTGTGTACGCTCTTCTTCCATTAGTTTTGCTCCTTCCTGGAGAAGAAAAAAAGCAATAATTTAGCATAATAAAAAAACATTTACCGTCACTGGCAAGACCCACACATGTTTCTATAATACCTGATACTGTTTTATACATCGGTTAACAGTCTCCAACTGAATCTTAACGAGGTCCCTGTCAATAGACGTGGAACACTTTGCGCAACGACTGGGCAGGCAGCTCAGGTTGCCTCTAAACTTGCCGGAACACTCGATGTTTGGACACCTGGCGAATAGAAACATATTTTATCGTTGTGATAAAGTTGGTAAATCGTAGTGTCATACTCTGCAGCAGAGCCACCTTTTAGAAACTGATCAATTATATCATAAAATGATGTACGTACAACGTACATAATGTACGTATATCCGATATCGCTGTACGTGCAATAAGTAACGATAAAATAGACATTTAATATTGAGAGTATGCTCCCCAGCAGAGCCACCTAGTACATGTACTCAGGAAAGAAAAACGCTACTGTTTTTTTATATAAACTGTTGTACGAATAGTGTTCAATACGTACATGTTAAAAAATATCATTATTATCCTCTCGTTTTATTTATTTTAGTTTACTTAAATATTCGTAGAAAACGCCTAGTTATTTTGTGTCAGCAAAATGTTTTGGCACTTTGATTAGGCGCGCAACACAATACAATATTCAACATATTTTTAACCGACTTCACAAAAGGAGGAGGTTCTCACTTTGACATGTATACATTACATACATACAGGTTAAACTGAGAACCTGTATGTATGTTTGTCAGCGATTATGTTGCGTTTGGCTGAACCGATTTTGATGCAGTTTTTGCGACGGACGCAATTACAGATGGTCAAATGACTCTTTTGAGATGACAGTGCCTTCTGGTGACACTAAATGAAACCAACTACACAGACGGGATAGGACGAGAGTTACACTTTTAGAGTGAAAGCGCGTGAACCCCAGACCTTCGTTATATGTTCGTCATATATTTGTTTATAAAAGCTGAGAGTTTGTCAGTGCATGCTCCCACCACAGGTAAGAACGTTGAACCATTATGAAGTTTGAGGTACCGTGGCTTTAGCAGGTAAACGTACTAAAGATGTGTAAAATACCGATCTTAATTCATCAAATATTGAATTGTGATTTTTTTGTATTCACCTTCAGAATATTATTAAAAATGATAGTCATTCATTGCCAGACACAACATCGTGGAAACCCCGTACCATTGAACACTCAAAAAGACATTTGACACCATCTCTCTCCCCATCCTCGTGCAAAAAATGGTTATTAGGGATAATCAACTGGCACTGTTCAAAAGATACATATATGTCGGATACAGGATCTGTATCCTTGGCAGGAAGGCCAGGTAGCGACTATCTTGTGGGCAACAGGTGGGTTATGCTGGTTCAAACATTAAAACACAGAACTCGTACTCAACTGTCATTATATTTGGTTTTGACCGAGTACGAAATATTACAATACAGACATCCCCCAAAACGCCCGCCCTTCGCAGCTTCGCTAGTGCTACCTACTGAGGAGAAGAAGCCGCGGAAGAAACTCCTCAAGCACGTTTGTCTGTTGCGAATTTACGATTACCAAGCTACATTTAAATTACAATTCAGCAATAGCAATAACAATGTAGGTAGAACTATAAAGTAACGTGAGTCAGTCAGTCAATCAATCCAGACGTCCGCACGAATCGACTACACAGTGTGAAGTGCCGAGAGCAAGTGCAACCGCGCGAGGCACAACTGTAACTGTTTCCCCCACTGCGCCACCGTGCCCTTTATGTGATATCGTTGGTTCCATTTAACACCACCAGGTGGCGCCGTCGTCTTAATACGTCAACTGATCGTCCGTAATCATGTCCGATCCGACATATATATATGACCATAAACAGAGGGTCAAACTGGATAATTACCAAAGCAATGACAAAAAAGTGTCATGCGGAGTCCCCCAGGCGAGTGTTAGGTCCTAGCCTCTTCCTCATAAATGTAATGTCCTCTGTAACATAAGCCTTGAACACGCACAAGTTTTTTCTTATGCTGATGACACAGTCATTGTCTTTACTGGGTCTTCTTGGGATAATGTTAAAAACTATACTGAAATGGGCCTGGCGAGGCTGCGAGGTTATAAAAGTGGTTGAAATACAACCTTACACTAAATACAACTAAAAAAACTTAATATGCCTTTATTTATATTTTTTTATTGGTAAATAAGTGCCCGAAGTCAATAAATGCTATTTTTTGTTCTTCTAAGGAAACCGACAAAAAACGAAAACTGATATTTTAAAAAATACATATGTTTTTTATTACGAACCGTTTTTTTTTGTAGTGTGGCACTAGTTATATCTTTGTGCCAATTTCAGGTTACAACCGGTTTTTGTAGCTTAAATGAAATGTCAAAAAAAAACCAAAACATAAAAATTACGATTAAAAATAATATGTTGAATATTTGTATTGTATTGCGCGCCTTATCAAAATGCTACAAAACATTTTGCTGACACAATATAACTAGGCGTTTTCTACGAATATTTTAGTAAACTAAAATAAATAAAACGAGAGGATAATAATGATATTTTTTAACATGTACGTATTGAACACTATTCGTACAACAGTTTGTATAAAAAAACAGTAGCGTTTTTCTTTACTGATTACATGTACTAGGTGGCTCTGCTGGGGAGCATACTCTCAATATTAAATGTCTATTTTATCGTTACTTATTGCACGTACAGCGATATCGGATATACGTACATTATGTACGTTGTACGTACATCATTTTATGATATAATTGATCAGTTTCTAAAAGGTGGCTCTGCTGCAGAGTATGACACAAATCGTAGCTTTTGGTGCCGACAACTAGGAAGAGGTAGTTAAATGCACTTCTTCCAGCTTACAAGGAATCTTATAGGAAAGGTAAAAGAACTTAGGTATTAGGTTATTCAGGATAATTAAGCCGTCGTACGGTGCACACGGCATTTCATGCAAACATACGCGACCTCCTCATAATTATCGTGCAAGTACCTGATATATGGCAGGGTATCTGCAGTCATCTGCTTCAACGTCGGCCAATCCTCTTTACACGTGGTGCAGTCACATCTGAACCAGTAGCGGGAAGCTAGTAGCCGCTGCCGCTCCTTAAAACCCCGCATCATGAAGTGGGGTCCGTAATTCTCGGCAACAACTTCACCAGTAGATAGAGGCCGCGTTGCACGGAGGACTATGTTGCGGCCTTCAAAATACCTTTAACAATCAATACTTCTATTTAATCTCACTTCAATTTCGCCTTAGACGGGCACAAAAACAACAAAAAATCTCTAAAATTATTTCCGAAAGTGATTTTGTATAATTATATTATTATGTTTTTTTTTGAAATTACGCAATCTCAGTGTTAAGTAAATCATTTTCTTTATGATTGCAAGAATGCCTCGAGTTAAACTTAAAACCCTGTATAAAATAATTTGTGGTGCAAGAGACGTTAGTTTTAAATTATATAAAATAGTTGCTTCAAGTTCTACGTTCCTATAGACGCTTTACCTGGCCACACCTGGGTAGCAGTCATGGTTGAACAGGGCCCCAACTGGATAGATCCCCACAGCGATGTACACAGGCTTGGAGCCGCTGAAAGTGTGCTGGCCGCGCAGCGTCTCGTACATCTCGTGCGCGTTGAACTGCAGCAGCATCAGGTTGCGGAGTAGCAGCTCGATGATCGACCGGTGCGCTGGAAGCAAGATATTTTTTTTTAATAACAACTGCACTAGGTTAAAAGGCCTTTGTCGTGGGGGACTTCAGAAACATGCAATATTATTGGTCCTAAAACAACTACATCCATACGCTAAACAAATAACCGTGGTAGTACTCAAAAATGTTTATCTGTGGTCTTTGGGAACATAAATACCGTTAAGGTTTGACCGTTTACTAATGGTTAATTGTTTGTTACGGTCGTTTAAATTTTGAGTCTCCAAAATACACTTTTTTATTGAACTACTTATTTGCTTACCTTTTTCCAGATTTTCCTGCTTGCATTTCTTAAAGAAACCAACTTTCTTTAGACATTCAGTTAGGAACAACGACATGACTATCCTTTTCAAATAATCGTCTCCATTCCTCTTGTCAGCGTGGGTACACAAAGAGTATATCTGAGCCGCTTTCAGTTCTAGTTTCTCTTCCAAACTCATTTTATCTTCCACTTTGCCTTCTTCCTCTTCTTCTTTAAAGTTCTTTTCAGTGAAACTCTTTATGCCTTTCTTGGATCTGTTCAGTCTCTCCTTTCTACTCTTTATTTTGGATTTCTTTGCGACACCCTCTATATCATTTAGAACGGCTCCCTCAACTGTTTTGACTTCATTGCTTATGTATTTAGAGTGTATTGATAAACTGGTTTCTAGTCCTGCTTGTGTCACCATTCGTAGTGCTATATGGCTTAGTACGGACATTCCAGATCCTGCAAAAATATAAAAATGTTCAGTGTAAGTAATAAAAAAATGTAGTTTTTTACAGCAATTTGTTTGCTTGGATGTGAGTAACAAAAAAGGGTTCAAAGCCCACAAAATTCATAAAAAGGATTTGATGATAAACATGGAAAAAAGTAATTTACCTATAAATAAATCTAAAAACTGGCACTCATAAGAATGGTAGGTGGATACAGCTGCGTCTCTACACTGAACGCTGCAGAAGGCTACTCCGGAGCACTTTGGACACCAAACCGCGGCTTCATCCTCACAATCATCTAGTCTGAAACCAAATTAGAAAGTTTTTATGTTGGTTATTATAGTTTTGGAAAGAAAAAACATTGGTTCTTTGCCAACGACCGTCTCCTGCAGGATTGGCAATTCGATTGGTATACCGAGGCGGACGACGGACGTTCCACTTCCACCTGTGGTAGAATTATTATTTCCTCAAATCATAATCCACTAGGTAACTTGTTTATATATTGCCAATTATATCCGTGTAGTAGCACCTCTCCCACTAAATAAAAAATTGGATTGGATGGACTGTGTGTGAAAGGATATAGCCATAAAGGAATTCAAAGACAAGATATCGGATAATAGAGATGGTTGAAAAATATACACTGCGGCGATTCCTAGAGAATTGAGGTAAGGGCAGAAGGATGATGATGAAATTAGAAGAATCTTACCTCTTGAAACAATGCAAGCAGTGCGTACCATAATAGTCAGCAAGTAGACATGCAGCGTACGGCGCGTCTACCAGAAGTACGTCACCAGTCTTGATGGGCGCGTTGGCGACAGCGAAACGACCCTGACGAGGAGATACAAGCGGTGATAGCCTGAAAGCTTGCTCATACTAATGAGGGAGCATTATGGAAATGCTGTATACGTAGTGTTTAAGAAACTGCACGCAACTTATTGATTTATATTATTGCAATATTTTGAATGATTGGGTAAGTTTAAAATGTAAACATTTCGGCGGTCGTTAAAATTGAATTTATATTTAAACTATTAGCCGCCTCGTTAATCTAGTGGTCCTAAGCGAACCTTCTAGGCTAGCTAGAGGTCTTGGGTTCAACCAAGATCGACCAATGTGATTGGGCTTTATTAAAAAATTATCAGTAGCAGCTCGGAGTTCGGCTTTGTGCCCGGTAGGTGTCAATAGCCCAATCCCTAGAACATGGGACCTAAATATACCGGCGAACTGTGGGTGTACACTCGGCCTGCAATCTTTAGCTGTAATAAGTATAGCATATACAGTAGCACATTATAGTAGCTGTAGTAAGTATGTACTAGCTTCAGCAACAAAACAAACCGGCACTAACGCGACAATATTACTAATAATAAGGTAAGTACATAAGCTACCATTATCTTGTATTACTTTGAGAGAACCTACCTTTGTTTCTTCTTCAGATATTTTCAATAATTTGGAGAGTGAAGGCATGTTTTGTTTCGCTCCACCGGTCAGCGCTATACCTATAAATGAAATACTAAAAGTAAAACATAACTTCAATTATAATGATAAGTAATTAAGGAAACGTGTTGAGATTAATTCCTCCTAAATTGTTTTTGATTATTCTATGAAAGCCTTAGCAGTATCTAATAGTTTGGATTTGTGTCCGGTTAATGGCAAAAGATTTTAATAGTAATAGATCCTTAAATACATACCAAAGGCATAAGTTGTACACATATACTGGTACAGCAGGTATACCAGCGGGCCTAGCCAAATTGCCATCTAACGTTCGGTGACATAAGCTTTCGACAAAATCTGACGTTTACAAATGTAATTCCTATTTCGTTTTTATTCGTTTGTCGATCCGTTTGGCTAGGCCCGCGGTACACCTCTGTCTTAAGCTTCAGGGAAAATGTCTAAAATACTAATATTGTATATACGCATATCACATTTTTCTGACACACAGGAAACACAATATTGACAGTCATATTAACAAAGCTTTCGCTGGGTGTTCGTGAAGGTACCTCCATGGTACCTGTCCGTTGTTGGACACTTCCGATGGCTTGCAATGTCGTACACCGGAGCTGGTTCGACATCTACGTGTCATCGAAAAGGCGCATTTACAGTGAGGACATAATATTTAGAAAATACGATATGATTGTCATTGTATGGCTGTATTACCTACTGCCTAATATTTTGCCGCTAACTATTTATTGCGTTCCAGTTCAAAAGGAAAATATAATAGACAATTTACGGTTCACATTTTTTCAACTAGATGCCGTTGTCATTTTCTAACTGACACCTCTGAGAAGAAACACCGAAACAAACTTCTATGGCCTCTTTTAAAGTCCAGACATCAATGATTATGTGAATGTTACAATGCATATCAATCTCTGAAATGGGTTTTTGAGGAAAGAATCAATTAATAGTGGCTTCGAAGAGTAGACCATGCACGCATCAGTCATTGTGTAGTATGAACAATACTACTCGTTGCTGAAACTATTTATTACCATGAAAAACAAAACAATGTTATAGATAACTTACCAGGCTTATCGGGAGTATGTTTAGGTTCGGCCGTGTAGTCCAAGGTCTCTATGTCTTTAGTTAGCTGAGTCTTTGCTACCTCATCGCTGCTCAAGAGTCTGCCGGCCAGCTCATACGACACTTTAGCCCGAGTTGCTTCGCCTGCACCTGAAAGTAGGTAAATGAATTTTGTAGATCATAGTAGTTCTTCGTGGTATGGAGATGTGATGCGTAGAAGTGAAGAGCATGTTACCATTGCCATACCATTGTTTGCATGAATGTGGATGGTTATAAGGGAAATGGAAGATCAAAGAAACGGTAGATGGAATGTGTGAGAAAAGATATGACCACAAAGGAGTTGAATGACGAGATGATGACGGATGTATGGAAGATAAAAACATACTGCGCCGACCCCAAGTAAATTGGGATATGGACAGGAGGACGATGATGATGATGAAAGTAGTTCTTTGAAGGTGGTCTAGTAAAATTTGCATGGAACGTACTCTGTGAATTTGCGAAGAAAGTGGTGTTCACCAAAAAGATAGCAATAAGTAGAATGACTAATTGAAGAACGTATACATATAGATTACATATCAGTACATTTTCACAATCAGCTAATAATATTCACCAAATCAAATTGGGTATGCTTACAGTTATTGTTTGCCTGCCTGAAGAGATGTCCAATAATGTCTGATAGTAAATTGCGTTTATATTGAGCGCCCGGGGCGATTCTGTGGCATAGACACAGGAAGCAAAGCCCGGGTAGACGACGTAAATATTTTGCAATGCGACATAGCAACACATTCCGTCGTGTTCTCGTGTAGCGCGTTTTTTTTATAAAATGTTTGCGTGAGATTTTCATAAATTCGACTTCGACGTCTTGCTCAGATGCATATATAGATGCACAATTTATAATTTTGTGTCTCTCATAGATGACCGACTATTGAAACATTCAAGAAAAATAACACACTTATTCGTGGCTTCAATTAAATCTCGCGTCGAACATAGAAAACACATTCAAAACGCACGCATTTACAAACAAAATTCCTGGAACATTAATTAAAAGCCAAAACTAGGATTAACCTATTAGTTAACAATGCAGATCCAACCACATAATCATCTCTTCGCTACTGGTTTCCACATTAATACTGTGTGCATAATTAACGTCTGCATGCCAAATGAACCTATTTAGTCTGTCCGAGGAATTCGCGTTTTGGAAATTCACCTGTACCGGATTTAGTTTGACATGCCTGCTGGCATCTGCATTAAACCTACATTTAGGGATTCAAAACGAGCTGTAAATGCATGCAGTATTTGTAGAGCATTTCCTCAGCAAAATTCCGTTTAAGTTTATTGTGCTTCTATTTTATAGTCATTACGGTGAAATATATTTGGTGTTCTTAATACGTAACTTTTTAACTGGAAACCGAATCGAATAGACTTTTCACAGAAATTTATGGGTACCTATTGTATTTATAGTTTGTCATCTTTCCATCCATAATTAACGCTGGTTAACGTTGCAAAATTATTGATCAACGGAATGCGTACTTAGCCACAAGATTCTCCCCTTCTTAAGACATGATAAACGTGAGTGTCTATCATTTGAGAATCGACACAGTGATCCGATGCGCATTGCCAATATTTGAGCCTCTGTGCGAATTATTTGAATTGAAATTTTCTTAATTTAATTTTAATGATTTTTTTTAAATTTAATCTTATAATTCTATTGTATCCCTCACTTCTATTGTGTCTTGCCTGTAGATAATAAACAAAAATCATTTCATTTCAATTAAGCCGGGTCGTCTGAAAACCACCAACAACAAAGTGGTAATTCCCTTGTTGCCAAATCATTGGGACAGAATTCAACGAATGCACTAAGTATATATTTCTATTTGATTAATTATTTAATTGCATCAGAACGACCAACAATAGATCCATTTACATTGATTAAAAATAATTTATATAAATAAAATAGATGCCAAATAAACTAAAGCTTACTATAAGAAAAATATCCTAATCTTACTTCAAACCTTAAAAAACTACAAAGTCCAAAGACTGAAAATCCACAATTTAAAACCGTAATTGAATGAGTCGAGTGCTCGCCTAAGACCTTTTCATCCTTCGTGCTCATCCATTAAAGTGAGTCGAGACACATTGGAGAGTAGGGCCGTGAGTGATTCGATACACATCAACAATCACTGAGTCTGACGGCTGAGCGGCATTCAACACACATGTGGAAATCAAATGCTCTTTGACTCAAAGGCTTTTGGTACCATTGTATGAAATGTCTTCAGGATTATACCACTGTGCACTGTACTGGTTTATAAGCTAGTAGGTACTGTGCGAGTATGTAAAAATAAGTATTGCAAGAAGTGTTTTTATCGCACTATTTTTTACAGCAAAATCTGCTAAGCTAATTGACTTTTTTCCTATCTCTTTCCACAAGAACAGGCATTAATGATGTCGGACACGAGGTCCTGGGTTCGATTCTCGTTTCGAGCAGTGTTGTTGGGGTTGTAAAATTCCCAGTAGCAGCTCGGAGTTTGGATTTGTGCCCGGTCAAAGGCAATGGGCTCGCCCCATGTTACATAGGACCTATCCCCTAAACACACTGGTGGCGGCGGACTGTGGGTGTACGTTAGTACATCTCTGCCTTACTTTTGAAATTCAGGCGTGTGTGATGATATGATAAAATTAATGGTACCTTTTATAAACAATATTTTTCTATGGATAATGAAATCCCCTCTTAACCTTCAGCAGCTAATACTAAATGTACTTACTTAGTGTTCAATTTAAATAACCATTCACAGTTGAATACGTTAAGGAGGCGACTGATCACAAAGCCGGCCGGGTCAAGAGCTCTCGTGTGCTACGGCTCTTGTTCATCGAGTTTTCGTCATCCAAAACTGATATCATTGTGGAAAGGTTAACAACTGGTGGCCAAAATTTAATGTTTGTAGATTTATGTAATTTAGGAATATTACTAATGAAATAAACCACTATTAGGAGTATTAGGCAACATCCGATCTAGAATACTATCTAACTTTTAATACCGTGTTTACCAAGAAGGTACAGAACTACAGTCATTTGAAACGTACAAAGTTACAATGATTCGTATTTCTATTTCGTAAGTAGGTACTACCTATGAACATTAATGTATATAAGGTTAATGGTAAAATATGAAATGTAATAAGAGCTACAGTACCAACAGACAAGTCGCCGTTCCATAAATACCTATTTGGCTCTTTATGAACATGTACAGTTGTACTGTATCCTTTGTATAACACTCATCAGCTATTTCGCATGTTGTCTATAACGAAACCATAGCGACTTCTAATTCGACGCCAACACCATCTAGTTAGGAATTTCGCAACTCTCCCCGCGGCCAAGAAAATTCTAAAATTAAAGATTGTTTATGTTAATAACGACAACCACTATTCTCGATTGAAAACACATCTATGAAATATATAAATATCATATTAAATTATAAATAATTGACATCATTGTGACGTGTTTCATACAACAGTAACGCCTCTAGCGGAAGGTGAAAGAAACTGTACAAAATAAATTAACCTTTTGCTTCGTACTTTGTTTTTCTCTGTGTTGCGGTTAATGTAAATTAATACGTTTCCAACTTTGAAATAAAACTACTTTTTACGGATTGTATCGCGTTATATTGATATTATTTAATCCCGACGTTTCGGACCCTTTACAGCGTCCGTTTCCAACTTTTTAATAAGTATAAATGACAAAATGGACCTCTGACTTTTCGAAATCATGTGTTATAAAATTATCACTCGCTTCAAAGAAAGAAAATATTGTGAGGAAACCTGCATGCTTGAGAGATTTTCTCGAAGGCATGTGAAGTCCGCCAACCCGCATTAGGCCAGCGTGGCGGACTATGGATTACTCACTCTCATACTGAGAGGAGACCCGTGCCTAGCAGTGGGTCAATTAATTGGTTGATGGTGATGATAAGGTAAACCATTCATAGCAAAAAACGAGTAAGTATCTTCCAGACTGGATTCCTTCGATGGATAAGCTAAAATCTACAAACAAGTATGTATGGAAGTCGTGCGTGACTCCTCCGAATTCTTTAAGTAGTCGAATAGAAAAATTGCTATAATACTGTAAACACTGACCTCTATAACAATGTCCCATCCGCCAGTAGTACTGGGCCCGCATCTTGGCTGGCAGCCGCTCCTTCAGCGCCAGCTTCAGGTCTTCTAAGGCGGCTTGAGGCCTGCCGCAGCGCAGCAAGATCTCTGAGCGCAGCCACAGCGCCAACGCGAGAGAGATCCCGCCTTCACTTACGGCTTCGTCGCCACCTGTGAAAAGAGTTTTCACGTTTTCAACGAGAAATATACATTATATAATATATCTATAGACAAATATACATTATATAATATATCTATACATAAAGTTGAGTCATCACCAGTCATTGTCTTGGTCAGGGTCGGTATTCTTTGGCTTTTATTTATCCCTCTATAATTCCACAGGTGTCTCATACCTTTCCATTCCGTTCCTATCACAGCGTACCCCTACTCATGTGGTTCCTATACTAAGGGCATTTTCAGATGTCCTTTTTAATTTTTCCCACTCCGCACATCTATCATCCATCTTTTATTTTTCTGATCCATACAAATACGACAGGTGGACAGCACTTAGAACTGATTTATAATATACCCTTGACCTTCAGTTTGAGAGAAACCCACGTTTCTCAAGTTGTTCCTGTTACTTCACGTAATTTCAACTCAACCTATAAGTTGATTCAATGTGTGTGATCCGAGATATCAAAATTCGAATCAGACTGGTAAGATACCTGTGAGTATCCTTCTACAATAATTAATCCATCGTCAATCTCTGTTAGGACATTGTTGGAGGTAGGCTGTTCCTAATAAACGCCTAAAATTTGGCACTCAAGTAAAGAATAAAGCAAAACATCACCGACTTTATTCGACGCTTCTAAGACTCAGCGCGGGACCGTTACAAATTGCCCATTATTAAGCTGATCTATTTTACACCCGCTCAGAATGCCTTTGTGGCTGGAGACTCTTCGCGCCCTAATTACACATCGTTCTCCCGGGTGGGTAAAGGAACACTATTCTGGTAGAATAAATGGTTAAATGGAGTTTTATCAAAAAATACAGGCAACAGATGTACATGGATTTAAAAACATAATGTCGAAGTACACCTCTGCCTGACTATTCAAAAAATAATGCAGGATGGGATACCCTCGTACTGTTCCACTGCTGGGCAGGGGCCTCAGAATACGTACGCCTAATGTGTGCTCTGCCAGACTTCACTAGCCGTCGAGAAAATCTTTTAAGACATTCTCGCGACATTGATAACCGTTTATCTAACAGTTTATTTACAATTTTATGGTGACATAATTATGCCTATATTACATACGTACACTCGCACAGTTTTCCCATAGTAGTTCTAGCATTCATCTTTTGCTTTTTCCACCTAACATTTCGTTTAATTTAATATGCTCAAAAGTATTCAAAAAGTGGAATTTATCAAGAATAGGGCCACTACGTGTTACGAGGCGGGGCTCGCCGCGCCGCCCGAGCCACTACACCAAGGCATCTTATTAAAAACCTTGCTTTATTAGTTCTTACACATTTTCCAGCTTGATAATATAACAAAAAAGTTTAATTACAGTCTTGCTGTTAACGGATTATGGAAAATCTCGCAGGAGGCATGTGTCTGTAAATGGCTGAAGGAAATCAAAAATATAACTTGTAAATAAACCAAGTCTCGCAAATCAGTTCTTCTACCGTAAAAAAGTTGTGAGATCCATGTAATACCAAGTCGGTTAATTTGTTCAGTCCCTACTTAAGGGAACTTCTGTCTTAAGTTATTACGTAATTAAGGATCATCAATATTTAAAATCGGCAATTTTGGCCCCCAGATTGACGTTCTTGATGGGTGGCGTTATGCAACACAAGTGAGGCTTGTTGCGGCTATGGAGCTGGGTTGCTGAATTTACTGTAGGTACTGTGGTTACACATACAATGGTTAGTAGAACCTGAAGTCGAGGTCCTTCTACTAAAACTCTTTGTTTTATGGAGTTTGGATTTTAAAACACTGCTATCAGCTATAAACTTTTAAATTATGAATACTGAAAAACTTGGTTTTTAAACTTCACCTCATAACAATCCAATTCATATTCAAAACAAATAAAAGACGCTTCGCAACAAACAAGTGCCTATTTTTGTTTGCTACTTGTTGTTTATGCTCAGGAAAAGTTACAACTTCCAATATTGAGGACGCAAATTTATATCCAATACGGAATTATGTTTTAGACAGTTTCCAGGAAGGAAATCAATCGACAAACAAGATTTGTTCTTTTTTACTTTCACAAGAGTGAGAGACGGTGACGATAAATGCTATGGAGTTTTTCTATTAAATTCTTAGTAGCAACACTTGTGACCTAATTTAAACAAAACAAACAGTTGTGATGATAATATTCCTGATAATATACTGATATCCGGCTGGATATCCGTATATTATCCGGCTGAAGGGCATCTGGGTGAACTGTTAGCCGACCACAAAATGATTCAAGACTAAGAAGATTAAAACTATTATTGATAAATAATAATCGCTGCAGCTTCAAACACACACCACATCTGGCTGACAACAACAAGTATTAGTTAATGTTTATCCTAAGTTTTCAACACCATGCAGTTTTTCTTTCAATTGACATATTACCAGTGCTTCTGACCTATACGAGATTGATTACAAAAAAGGTGTAAAAATTCTAATGGAAAGTGTTTAAACGATACCGCAACTGATAGTCACCAGGGCTTTGTCTAATTTTGCATTTTGCATCTAGGGCTGGTAGTGTGTGGACCATTTAAGCTGACCTAGTTTCAGCGTAAGTGGTCCTCACACTACCAGCCCTCCCATACCTGTCATGGGTGCTCTCAGCACGGCCTGGCTGGCGAGCGCCAGTGCCTTGTCGAGGTCTCCGTCATCCAGCGCTTGCTGTGCAGCTAGACGTCTATCCCGTGAGACCTTCGCATCTTTGCCCCGGTACAGTGGCTGTATTCTGGAGAACACCTCGTTTAGAGCTTCCATTATCTGAAAGAATGTTTAGAAAAAAATCTTGGCAATTTCGATAACAGCTGTTTTAGGTTTCGGTACGTCGTATTAAGCTTATTCATAATAAATTATTATTCTTTGCTTATTCCATCATTATTGCAAATCTGTATGACGAACATAAAGTGCCACTTTATTTTTACTCGTTTTTTTAAATCATGTATTGCCTTCCACAAGAGTGTGCTCGCATCAATTAAAAATGAATCTTAAAGTTAAAAGCTTTGTTTTCTCGGTTAAGGCATTGATATTTAGATATCGCTAGGGGTGGTTGTGGCTGCATCGTAGCGTCAATCAGGTCAAGATAAAAAGATTTATAAAGGTATAGACTTGGCTAATGTTTGCATTATTTGTTGAGACATAGGGATAGGGTTAAAGGCTAGTGAGTCTACAACGAATGCTGTATTGTTTGGATGACATAAGTTGTCAATTGATCTGTTGATAGACTTTCTAGCAAAGGTATTATTACTGTACAGATTCAAGGGTATACGGGGATAAGGGGATTCAAGGGTACTGTAAGATTCAAAGGTATTATTACTGTATATTTAAACGTGGGCGTGGGAAGGAGACGTGGGATGTATAATACGATTATGGGTGTGTGCGGGGTGCCCAGGCGTAGTGATGTCCTCAACAACTTAAAAGTCGATAATAAAGACCTAGTTAGATCGATAAAAGAGATAGGTATACAGGTCATCTAATGATACCAGTAGTATCCATAACTAGCGCAGTGATTTTGAAACTTCAGTTAATTCTGATATTTTTTATTTTATTTTTCTTTGATGCGTTGGCGCTTGACCACAATCTCACCTGATGATAAGTGTAGATGTGGTCTAAGATGGACCGCGTCTTGCCCAGTGATGCCTCTTTGTTCAATTAATCAACATACCATTACGGCCGTATTCCCCAAAGGATTAGTTAGGTCACGTAATAGGGGTAAAGCCTTGTGCCATTAACCGGACACGATCCAAACTCCGAGCTACTAATACTGCTCGAACCGAGGATATCAAACTTTGCGTGAGCAATGAGGCAGATCTCTCTATTATAGAGAAACCACTTAAGCTTTATTTTTTAGTAGACCAAAATGCTACTGAATCAAATTCTACTTTCAAAATAACTTAGCACAAGTCTAGAGTTTCCGAAGTCTTTCAACTAAATAAAAATCTTTCCACGTGTAATGTCGTTGGGAACGTTTTTATTTCTATTCAATCACTCGCTCGTCTGTTGCAAGCCATTAGGCTGCACGTGAGTTGTGTCGCAACTCACAAGTCGAAACTGCATCAGAGCTACCAGGTATATGAATTACATACTGTTGAACTATCAACAGAAATATTAGGTAAAGAAATAGTACCTGTATTATAAATTGGTAGTATTGACTTGTTGATTGTTTTAGAGACATGACAAGGAAAAGTCAGTTATAAGATGGCTAATAAGAACAAATAAAAAGACGCCAAGTACCTAAATAATTGCAAGATATCTATAGACCTTTGGAACTATTGAACGTGGTATGAATAGCGATTTATATCTGTGTGCGTTGGGGTAATTGTTAACTTTAAAATGAAGTGTGACTGTGTGACGCCTATGTCAGGTATAAAGGTCTAACTGTGCGTCTCTGAAGTAGTCCGTAAGTGATTGTGCAGTGGCCAATTTTCAGATAAAACTCTATATAAAGATGGCTGGAATTGTACATTCGCATTTGACAAAATTATACTTTACCTGGCAGGCTGATTAGAAAGATAAGTATGATTATTTCGTCAGATCCTTTGCTTCTATGTAAAACCTTATTCCAGATCCCTACCATTTTGTTCTCCAGGACAGCAGCCACCTTGCCTTCTCCAACCGCCTCGAACTTGTCCAGCCAGCCATCAGCCTCGGCTACGTTGACCAGCTCATCAACCAGACCCTTGAAGAAACCCTTGGTGTTAGAACACAGGGTGACGTTGCTGCAGCTCGCCGCATACCCGGGGTCCGTTTCCTCGTAGATGCGCGGCATTTTGAACCCTGGAATTGGGAAAAGGAACACATTGAGCAGTGTGTTCAAACCACGTGGACTTGAAAACTATTTACCAACAATTAAGGAGTAAACAATATATATTATAATGGACGTGGATGGATATCAATGGAAGAATTTACCAAAGATGGATGGCTGTGTAAGAAAGGATAAGACCGCAAAGGAATTGAATGGTCAATGAGGGTTAGTAGACGTATATGGAAGCAAAGATATACTGCGCCAGGCTCAGATAAATCAAATTGGATCAGGGCAGGAGGATGATGATCTTAGGAGTAACACGCTGTTTTGATTTCCATATGGATCTTAAAGCCTCTCAACATCCCATTGCAATGATGGTTCAATTTTTAATGGACTTTTAGGATATGATAAAGTACACAGTATGCTATATACTGCCTTGTTTAACTATCCCCGGAAGCAAAGCAACAGTATCAAATAAAAAAGATTAAATCGCCGTTCATCTAATATTAGACGCGCGCTGGTTACTGACAAAATGTCAGAGCGTTGCGGACTCAGTATAAATAATTGTTATACAATCGCAAGCGGCATACAAGCAGTGGTGTATGTTACGTATTGATAACTAGCCTGGTTTGTCTTAATGTGGGGCAAGTCCCCCTACTGTCTTCCAACCCTGTTCAAGACTGTCGGGAGTTTCGGCCAACCTTTGCGGTAATGACCTAACTGAACTTCTTGGTTGAATGTATTACTTACTGAGTCTAAGTCAGTTGTATAGCAGCTGATTCCAGACTAATTGTAGTTGATATTATCAGTAGGAGAATAATTGTAAACAGCTCAAAAAAAGTAAAAATAATTGATAGATTTTTTTAATAGTTTTTGGGCAACCGAACTCTGCTCGGGTCTTTCCTCTCCGGGTTTCACCAGAGAAAACGAATTTTGCCAGATCATTTTGCGTGAAAATACGGAGAAAATGATTTTTTCCAGAACCTAGCTAGATCGACTTTTCACCACCGTAAACCACCATTAAGGAACTTTTGTTTTTTAAGTTTTCATAGTAGCAGTTAGTAGTTGTAGGTCAGTACATAATAGGTAAGTACAACATACAGTGGGATCTATGGACCGAAGTTTTTGAGTGGAATTATTTTTCGCACAGGCCATCTACGTACTAAATTACGGATTAGAAATGGAATCGTATGTTCTAATTATTTAAATGATACAGAACTGTTAGACGAGTACATTCCGGAACATTCAGTAGCTATCTCTCATTTCGTCACTTTGGACTCGTTCCAATCACTTTTTCATTGACACTTAAACTTACAATTACAAAAATCTAGCGCTAGCCAGTTGCAATTTGCAAAGCATAATTGTTTACACATTTCTGTACCACTTCTATGGTCCGTTGTGCTGGTTTGGAGGTATACAGCACACTTAACCCATCACTTCTTACGTTCCCTTGCTTTCTTTGCTCTTTTATACACGTAGGTTAGCCCTAGTAAGCCTCAATCCTCTACAGCAAGGATATAGGCTACCTTTTGTCTCATAAACTCCCTTGGGATGTGAGTGAATCCGCGAGCAAAAGCTAGTAATAGATTATGATCGCTTAAACGTTGTTTTTCTAGGAAAAGTTATTATGAAGCTTGCAACGAGAGATTATGAGCGATAATGTTGATTAAATATTTTAATTTGCAGCTCAAAGGTGTGCAAATATTTGTCTTGTGAAGTTAAAGCAAATGAGATGAATTAAGGATGTTCTATTAAAAGTTCAAAAAAAGCAAAGTTTACAAACGAGGAATTTCTACCTCGATGTTTTTTGAGTAGATCTTCATGGAAGCCTGGTAAAAGTGAATTATATTGGACTTTTATCCTTAGTCTTGTGGTAGTATGCGTAACTGCTATGCCAGGTCGACTGGCTCCGAGTCCCAGGTCAAGCAGCATTGTTGGGATTTTTTGTGAAATTCCCCGTACCAGGTCACATGCTGGATTTGTACCCGGTTGATGGCAATAGGCTCGCCCCCTATTACATGGGACCTGAAACTTGTATGTCTTAGGTACCATATAATAGGGGGAACTGTGGGTGTACAGTAGTATACCTCTGCCTAATCCTTCAGCTAATACAGGCGTGATGGTATGTATGTACTAAACTAGTTTACCGAAGCACTTTAAAATAGGAAATGTTAATTATAACGAAGCAACTTTCCAACACGTACAATCATACATGTTTGCCAGATCATGAATTTAATTTGTATGAAAAGTTTATGTAAATGTAGGATGCAACGTAGGTATCTCTTTGTGAAATAGTATTGAAATCTGTTTAGTGGTTTAGGCAAAAAGTGATACAGAGTTAGTTTCTCATTTCTAATAAGTATTGTTATGGATAGTATGGATTTCAATGTTTCTTTAGACTTAAATAGCTTGTGGTTCAATCTTCACGTGTATTTCGCTATTAAAGGGGTACATCACACATCATCATTAAGTGATGATAATGATTGATTGATGCGGCAGTCGATACATGAGGATTTAAGCACTATCTATAAAATAGTTGTATGTGCAGAACATACCTTCGCTCCTGAATTGCCTCATAGTCTAGTGGGTTAAACCACGACTGCTGCACTAAAGGTTCTATTGGGGTTCTATATAAAACGCTCGGTATTGGTACTAGCAGCTCGGAGTTTGGGTTGATGCCCGCATAATGGACTCGCCCCCTAGTATTACATGGTTTGAAACATACCAGCGTACTACTGACGTAGGCACAGTCGACCATAAAGACGCCTTAAGGGTAAGACGCGCTCCTTAAGGGTGGTACCCTTAGAGTGAATGTCGTTTGCACATCACAAAACACAAGGTCTACTTTTGCTTACAAGTCCAAGTGACAGATTGATAATGAGCCTTAGTAAATTTTATTTGGACGGAAGTTTTTGACAAAAATGGTAAAGCAATTTTATTATCGACTATACATTAGTACCTCTGCCAACCCGCATTAGGCCAGCGTGGTAGACTATGGTCCTCTTAAACTAAGAGGAGACCCGGTATCTTACCCATCTATCTACCCATCAGGTATCTTACTCATCATCATTAAACGGTTAATGATGACGATTAAGATATCTAGTTAAGTCGTATTAAATACATTATATTTTCTAGTGTAGTCTGTATTCGATAAGAGTGATAAGTATAACGGGTAACAGAAATAGTTTGATGATGTATGGCAGTTGGGCCGCGGTTAGTGCATCGAATTAAATGGAACAGCTTGGTTAGCGACGGGTTCTGCCTCCAGTTGCCAATGAAAATGTTACAAAACCGTACACAGTTACTTGCCTGTATACACAAACATAAGATAGCGATAATAGTTTGAGAATAAAACAAATAATATAGGATCCAATTATGCCGATGCTGGCTGCAGAGACAGAAGGCTTCTCGAGAGGAACACATTGCATCGGAAATGGATGGACGAAGCGTAGGACAGCTTCTAATGAGATTGGGATATAAAGAAGGGGTCACCAGTAGACAGGAGTAATCTGTAACAAAATATATACCACTTCCACATTCTTCAGCTCGAAAAATTATGAAAATAGAGTTATCAGTCACTCTATTTTCATAATTTTTCGAGCTGAAGACTACTTAGAGAGTGATGTTTCTTCATATTAGATATTTATTGTCTATTGAAAATCTCTCTTGCTATATTTCGGTAAATCTGTCTCGTCGCAATTGCTCAGGGCTTTTGCGTAATAATAGTTTTTAATAATATAATTATTGCAGAAAAAGTATGAATATTTCCAATTAACATAATAATACAGTCAGTAGATGTTACAGTATAGGTACTAATTTAAATAACACAGTACTTTCCCCGGTTTTCATCGGTTAAAAAGGAATTCAAATTCTTTACATCCTAGTACCGTCTTAAGTGACAGAAGGTATATTTGCAGACTTCTGAAGTTCATACTAATTAACGATCTGTCAGTTAAAAGGTCTATGAAAATACCTATTTTAAAACTTACCAATAAAATTAGCCACATAAATATAATTTTAGCAAAACAACTGATCACATTTTTTAAATTATATCCTAATATCATAATCACCAAAATATAAAAATCCACACTTGAAAAGCTTTAAGCACCGCGAAATCCTTCCAAATATTGCTTAAATATTGATAAATGGTTATATTTTTTACCTTATTTGTTTACTAGGTAGCGAGCGACCGGCGCGCGCGCAGCACTGCTGTTGCGCGCGAATCGATGCTAAAATTACATAAACGCTTGTAACACTATCGAGTCTTTCGTTCTATTTTCGATTTAGTGCTCCACAGCGCCACCTCTCGCGGGAACACGTAAAAGCGCACTAAACTTCGGCCGATTAGCGATCGTTAAAATTAACCCAAAGTGTTTTAATCGCTACTAAGTATGTGTCGGTGTTTTTTTTGAGTACTTTTAATGTTTTTATTTATAACGTTTGTACACAGGGACCATCTGTGTTTTATTTGAAGTCGTATTAGATTTATTAAACCTGAAATTAAAAATGTATGTAAAATATGCTCTGCAGAGAGTAAGTCCCTAAACCGATGAGCATGCATGGCGAAGTTGATGAGTGTAGATGAGGTGAAACTGGTGTGCCAGGATCTAGCTAGTGGAATTAATATAGTCTGCCCACACCAATTGGAAACAGACGTGAACCTAGGTATGTATGACTATATATGTATGACTGCTGGGCAAGAGTCTCCTCTCATGATGAAATGGATTAGGCTACAGTCTTCCACTAGCCTAAATAAGTAGAGCAACTTCACACGCTCTCAAGAAAATGTCTCAGTTCATTCATAACCTGGCGACCCGTGCGCAACTTCGCTTGTGTACTTTTCCGATGGATTTTCCATTAATTTTCTTTCATGCCAATCTTTCAGACAAAATCACAATAAAAAGTCGAATCATGTCACCAAAGAGATTGTATTCCAATATTCTTCGTGAAAAAGTAATTGTTCAACTCTTGGACCAAGATATCAAGCTGCTACTGTCTTCGTTGAACAAAGATTTTTGACGAGTGGGGTCCACCCCTAGCTACACAACGTAGGTTCATGCCGCGGTAAACAGATAAGTTAGTAGGTTGATGCGAGACATACAGTCGACATAATTTATGACTGGTAGACGCTCTTTAAAGTAATCCTAAGTGACAGGTGACTCGCGAGTTCTAGAGCACTGGTGTGTAGTTCTGATAAATTAGTGTTGAACGCAGTTTTACTCGTAGTCTGTTTTTTTAAACTGCCCCAAGATGCCATTTATCTCACTAGTAAATTTTTTGTGACAAGAGCATACACGACAGCAGCTGTGACAATCTAGTAGGGATATTACCACTAGACTGCTTAAATTAGGTTTTAATAAAGGTTTAAATAAGTTAATAATAAACTGCTTTTGTTTAATGAAAATTAGAAATATAATTTAAATACATTTACTGCATGATATGCTTCAAAGTATCTTTCCCGGATGGATGTTATACAAACTGTGAGGTGTACAGAGAGATTTTAGGAGAGAGCTTACTAAGAGTACAAAGATCAAAGTTTTAGCCGCTGACTGGGGATTATAACTGGGTATTCGTAGATCCTTTTGCTCGTCACAGACGCGACCTGATGAGTTAATGCCTAACAAAATGTTCAGAGAATATCATCTTTACGCGTCTTGTTGCAGTAATATTTTTGACAGGCGTTTCAAGCATTGTTTTTGTAACCATTATATACATCATAAATTGATCTTAACATCCAAAGCGCACACGCATATATTTCAATTTTTTTTCCTAATTGTACACCATTCATACCGAGCTCAGTCTGTGAATGGGTGACCAATTTAAACGCACCGAGATCTCTCTTTTACCGTCGATTAAAATTATAAGTAAGTCTTAGTTGATGGATACCTTCGTGCGGTAATTGAACCCGGACCCGTATAGCCGGAGTAGATCGCCAGCTGCACTATATCTAAGACTTTAAATTTTTGTAGGAATGGATCACGTATGGTCTTGCCCTTTAGCGTATGGTACAATTTACTTGACTCACTTTTGGTAGACTATTACCTATAGAACCAAATAAAATTCATATAAACTGATTTATGCATGTGTTTAGTTGGCAACCCTACCATGGTCGCGAGCACATCGCCTAAGGTCTCCGACACAACGGCGACTATTGTGCAAGAGACAGCGGCGCCGCGGTCACGAGGCGGCGCTCTTTCTACTTCGTCGTGTGTATGCTAATTGACGGCCAGCCGAGTTCGCTACCCGTGCTTTACTATTAGTTACGACCATGAATGAGTTCTTTTCTTGTAGTAAGAAACAGAGCAACATGTAGGTATATTTCAAAAGATTTATTTCTTAAAAAAACATGGAGAAAATTAACTGTCTCTATATTATATCATATCTCATGCCCAAACAAAGGTTCGAGGGAAATAATGTGACGGAAAAATAATGTCGCCGCTTACAGGTTAGCCTATAGGTGTTGTGATGACCCTTGATTCGTTCTTCTACGAATAGTCATAAGGGTCATAGGGTTACTAAGTTGATTCTGGAAATGTACAAGTGAAACAGCAGATCAAGGCTATAAACTGCATAATCTAGTAGTTGGGTACATCTATGTATCATGCATACACCAAAAACTAATGGAATACTGGACCAATCTTGTAGGTAATTAAATTTATTTTCTCTTTCCATTTACGAAGAAAGAAGTTCAGAAGTGGTCGGGTGTCTGCGATTTAATAGACTAGAGAAATTCGAAACCAATCCTGTCGGTGCGAGAAATACGAGGTTTACCTACCGTACACCAACGCGTAACAGTTGAAATAGGCAAGCGGTAGGTAAATATATATTCCATCAAGTAACAATGCGTAGTAAAAATCTTTACAGTAAGAAAGAACAGTGAAAGCGAAACAAATAAAGGAACAATTACGTATTCATCACGGGTTCACTTACAAAGCCCTACGCTAGCCACCGCGACCGCCGCCGCGCCGCGGAGCCGGAGCGAGGGGCTCATTCCGTTGAACTCGACTACACAATGGGCGATGCCATGCGTGACCTTCTAACAGCAGAGAGGTATTGGGTTCATCTGCCGTAAACTCCACTGCCAGTGCAAATGAAGACAAGCATTATTGGCTGATGAAGGGGTGGAGGCAAAATTATTAGTTGATTTTCAACTAGTAACAATGAGGTATAACTCAGTACACCAAGAAACAATGAGGTATAACTCAGTACACCAAGAAACAATGAGGTTTTGAACCAAGTATAGGTTACATTTTTGAAAAGTTGTACCTTCTTCTTCTTTGGGTGCCTCTCCACTACTGAAGGTCGGCAATCATTCGGTTGCGTTATAATTATAGAACTTAGAAAGGGAACTTACTTGCTACGAGACCCATAATCTTTATCTTAAAAGCTAAATAATATCACTCACTTCAGTGATTGAGCAGTAAGTAGGTGAGTGAGTAGGTAATAAATTATCATTGAAATTTCAAAAACTATAAAGCTTACAAACTTGTAATTGGACATATAAGTTGCTTATTACAATCAGCTAAGAAAGGAATTGTGAAAATTCCGAGATCGCATTCGTGGGTAGCGTCGTGTGGCCAAGATGTGGACTATGCTTAAAACACCTTTTGGTTTTTCTTTGGTTTATTGGAGTGTGAGTGAAGTCTTGACGAACAAGTGAAGTCCAGGTTGGCGGAGTGCCAGCCTGCAAGTTGTAACAATTATGTTAACTGGGTCACTGTTACATTGTCAAGGTAAAAGAAATCGGCAGAATTCCAGTACGATCCCCCGAGATTAATCGATTGTAATGTGTCTGTAATTTTTTATTTCCAGGGAAGAAGTTTTTAGCAGAAATATCTATTGACGATGATGTGATAACAGCTGAAAAAGAAGTCTTATTACCTCAAAACGGAACAAATGAGGACAAATTAAAAGATTTTCCTTGTATATTTTTGGGTGTCATCAGTCGTCTTGATCAAGACTTTAGGAATTTTTACACTTGAAGTTTGTAATCTAGTTCTGATTCTCTTAAGGAAAACTCTTTACTAAAAGTGAGCGATAAGAACAGTGAACTAATAAAAACAACTTTAACACCTTAGCTGCGCTCCATCCCGTATGGATACCCTTATCCGCTAAAAACTGATCCTAAGTATCATACTAACGTATTTACGACTAGAAAACCTAGCACAACAGAATCTATGTGGTGATACCCTGCAGAGTTAGGCAGAGGCGTATTATAGTCTGCGCAGAACTAAGTGTGCGATAAGACCGCCCATTGTACATGAAACTTTCTATAATTTATTTTCTTATTGTTGTTACTCTGTTGTTGGTGTGCAATAAAGCGTAAATAAATAAATGAACTAGTTGGCCGCGCCTTAGGTATGAGAGCGGCGGGACAGAGGGGCGGGAGCGCTTGCTTTCGTTCACAGTAACCCGCCGCCTCACCCCCGTCCTTACCTAGGGCGCGGCCAACTAGTTCCGCGTGGACTATAAACACGCACAGTTCGATGTATAATAGGGGGCGAGCGTATAGCCAATTAAATAAATCCTAACTCCGAGGTGACTGACTGGCTGCTGGTACTGATAGTTGAATCTGTACTGATAGTTGAATTGAAAAACCCAGTGACGAAAGGCTCGATCCTGTTATCAAAGCCTAGACCCCGAGTGGAGGAGGAAGGGGTTACATTTTCGAACGGAGCGGAGCCTTATCGATTACGCATTCAAAACCTTTTACTACTCTTTTTACAGCTCTAGCCTAGTGGTCGTTAGCGCGACTGCGACGCTATTGGTCCGGGGTTCGATTTATGGGTCTTTCTGTAAAATTCTTCGGTGTTTCGATTTTTATCCGCTTCGGGGCAATAAGCTCGTCCCCTTTAATGGACCTCAAACATGCCAGCGAAGTATGTGTACCATCGTACATCCATCAACCCATCGGGAAATGTATGTAAGGAATATTATCATTTATTTTGTTAACGTTCTTCTACATATTATTTCCATACAATGTAAAAAAGTAAACTAACCAAATAAAACTAAACAAACAAACTAGTAAAAAATAATCAAATCATACATTTGTTCACGGTTTTTATTTTAACATGTTAGTGTTTCGATTTTGTCATAGGGCTTCATAGTAATGAGGCTAGAAACTTAATTCACTAGAGTATGTTGTGTTTGTGACTTTCAATCGAGTTTTAGTATTACGCGTAACAAAAGTTGAAGATTGAGGGTAGAGGGATTTTTCTGGAGCTAATTATTTGGTGACCGGTTACCGCAAACTGTCAGTGTCATTCATTCATCCCGCGATCGTGGCGCTTGCAACAGTGTCCACATATCAAGAACTGCTCGTAATAATCAAGATAACAGTGTTAGTGTCAACATTTAATTAGTGAAATAAAATAACTAATCAAATTATCTAGTGTGCTTACATATTATCATAATTAAATTAAGAACAAAGTGCCCTAAAACGTGTAATCACGCCCGAATAAATTATAATATGAGTTGTGCTGTGCAGTACTTGTTACCTGTCTTCATTGAGCATAATGATTCCGTCGTCAGAGCGTCATTTTGACGGCGGCCGCGTAAGCGATGACGCGACGCTTATCAGCGGTTATCACCCCGCGAGCCTCGCACCTTGTGCCTGCGAGCAGTTGCGCGTCCACGCTGGCTCCTAGCGCACGCCGCTCCGCGCGCCGCCGGCCCCGCTCCGCTCGCTCCCGTCACCTACCACAACACCCGTAAGTGGCTAACCCTACACCACTTCTCTCATAACCCTTCTGCACGTCGACCGGGCAACATCAAATGTTAACTTAACTAAACATAACTATGGTGTTAGTTTTATGATTGTATTTTATTGTTTGTAGTCTATTCCGCTCGGCGTGATCGCGCTGTTAGTCGACATTTTTGGGGAAAATTTTAATATTTTTTTAACATTATGTGAGTCATTGGAAACGCACCAAGGCCGCATCATCCCAAAGCAAATTTGTCAGTCTTAATGTATCAGGTCGGATATTCTTATCGCGTTAGATGCTTCTGGCCGAATGCGCTATCGTTTGCCGTGAAATCCGTTGTTTTTGGTCACTATTTCGTAAATGTCAAATATTGGTTATGACAGAACCGTGGTCGTGAACCGTTACATTGGGAGCTACTTGTAACCTCCTGTGTTGACTGACAGTATCAGTCAATAGTTTATTTATGATGACGTAAGGAGGGTAGTGCAGCCGATACACCGGCAAAGTGATGTTACCAGTTATTTTGAGGTTGGTTTCCAGTGGCGAGGATTTTCGTGAGATAAATGACAGTGTGCGATATGGCAAGCTATTGTAAACACAGTGAAGTGTTTGCTAGCGAGTTGCTATCCGACGCGACGCCGAGACCATTCTCGCGTACACATTTATCTCATTACATGTTGTTTTATATAACTTTTAAGCTGTCATGGCAGATCATGTTGTATTTATAGTTAATTTTCGTTAAGTTAACCGCATTTGTATGTGACGGAATAGTAGCAGCAGTAATAGTCTATTGTGTTGTTTATTTATTAGTACTTACCTATGTAATGTAGATACATACATACATAGTGTAATCGTTTGAACACCATCTAGTTAGAAACCCACTATCTTTTTTTCTTACGGAGATGCCAAGGCGACGTGTCTTCTACAAACCAAGCACGCATTGTAAATTTTTATTAGGTATTTTAAAATATTCGTCGGCGACGACTGAAGAACCTTGTTTACACACAAATGTAAACAAACAAACAGATTATAACCAGTCTTAGGTACTTACATTATGATGAAGGCGAGGTAGGGGAGGGGATCGGCGGAGGGGGGGAGTAGTCAGGTTCATTCTTCTACAATCCGTTCAGCGTAACAGCTGTTTTTCTTACAATTAAAAGGTTACGTTAGTAAACGACTCACCTGTTAATTGTATAAGAAAATGTTTCCCCGGTAATACAATATAATTGTTTTATCAATGCCGTGTAGTAACTACTTACTTTAAACGTTTCAAGTACCTACAAAAGCATTTTCCTACAGGTTGTTACGGTAAAAATCTATTTTAATCATTTTCATGACGGAATTAAGAAGCGCCGGCGCATCATTCTCAAATCTTATCTTTTTCATTGAGAATGTTAGTTGCGCCATTGGACGTAACATAGATTAAATAAATTAATTACTTAGCATAATTAACATTTATAAAAAGACAATTAGTTGTAACGAGTTAACAGTATCTATTTAGATACAGTTTCTTGATAAATACTTATTTGAACTTTCTCTGGTGCTCTGTGTCCTATGGACTGGTGGACGGAGTAAAGCTTCCTATCGGATTATTCTAAGATCCTGATAGATCTCGATAAAATTATTATTTGTGCAAACTTCACTTCGGACCCGTTACTGGAGTCTGTCAGTCTGCTAGTGAAATGATTGGTTATAGAGATTTCAAGATGACAAGGCAGCGGATACTACAGAGTGTTGCTGACGTCTATTGAGGCTGCGGTTACCGCTTGCCGGCCGGCTAGTCGGCCGTGGTGTGCTTCATCGTCGTCACCATATTATTATTACAATAAAAAAAACTCGTGCGAACTAGAACTAAAATTAGTGCAAACTAGAACTAAAATTAGTGCAATCTAAAGCTAAAACTCATTCGAGATAGAACTAAAACCCTTGCGAGCTAGAACTAAAACTCGTCCAAGCTAGAACTAAAACTCGTGCGAGCTAGAACTAAAATTCGTGCGAGCTAGAACTAAAACTCGTGCAAGCTAGAACTAAAACTTGTGTGAGCTAGAACTAAAACTCGTGCAAGCTAGAACTAAAACTCGTGCAAGCTAGAACTAAAACTCGTCCAAGCTAGAACTAAAACTCGTGCGAGCTAGAACTAAAACTCGTGCAAGCTAGAACTAAAACTCGTGCGAGCTAGAACTAAAACTCGTGCGAGCTAGAACTAAAACTCGTGCAAGCTAGAACTAAAACTCGTGCAAGCTGGAACTAAAACTCGTGCAAGCTAGAACTAAAACTCGTGCAAGCTAGAACTAAAACTCGTGCAAGCTAGAACTAAAACTCGTGCAAGCTAGAACTAAAACTCGTGCAAGCTAGAACTAAAACTCGTGCAAGCTAGAACTAAAACTCGTCCAAGCTAGAACTAAAACTCGTGCGAGCTAGAACTAAAACTCGTGCAAGCTAGAACTAAAACTCGTGCAAGCTAGAACTAAAACTCGTGCAAGCTAGAACTAAAACTCGTGCAAGCTAGAACTAAAACTCGTGCAAGCTGGAACTAAAACTCGTGCAAGCTAGAACTAAAACTCGTGCAAGCTAGAACTAAAACTCGTGCAAGCTAGAACTAAAACTCGTGCGAGCTAGAACTAAAACTCGTGCGAGCTAGAACTAAAACTCGTGCAAGCTAGAACTAAAACTCGTGATAGCTATAACTAAAACTCGTGCGAGCTAGAATTAAAAGTCGTGGGAGCTAGAACTAACATTGAGGATATATTAGCGACTATTTATCGTCGTAGAACCAATGTTAGCTGCGTTGTGGCCGGTGGACTCCTAAGTCCACACACAGGCTGCTAGTGTGTGCAATCTAAGACCGTATGTTATCTTCTTCTAATAGTTTGTCATTTGTCGAGACTGATCAGTTCTTTAATACTTCTTACTTATTTATGATAGCTACTTGTGTTTATCTCTCACATTAACCTACATTGTTTACTCAAACCGCAACTACATCGATGAATATTGTGATTTATTAAAACATAAGTTAACTAATATCCATAGAATTTTTAGCTCCTCTGTAGAATTTACTATTTAGGAACTTCAACTTTACATCTTACGCAAGTAAATATCATGTCTTTCTAACTTATAATGATAAGGGATCCGAATCTTGACTTGATTATTTAGAAAGATAATTGAGGAATTCTTAAAGAGAGTTAAACGCAGTCGCAGGTACGCATAGTATTGCCTTTCGGTCATGGTTGCAGAGAACGGTACCTATGTCCTTTACCGTTCTCTTTTGTTTTTTACGATGCTGGAAATTTTTTGAATGTCCGTCGTGGGACTGTTGACGGATAAAACAGACTGTTTTAAACCTTGCTACTTTTAAGATAATGTACTCTTCATCTGTACCACCTAAACACTAATAGTATGTTTTATTGTTATATTAAAAAATAGTGGTCGTCAGAAAGTCGGAATCGCACGTTTATCGCGGATTAGTCGACGAGCAGATAACCGCCGGTAGTTTTATCGTAGTCACGGATTAGTGATGGACACGCATCTCCTAATCAGATAATCGCACTTTGAGGTTCTCATAGCGAGTTCATGGTGCTTCGTAATTTCAAAATAGAATCCATCATGTACTCTTTCTCTTTGTATAAAGATGCCGCGTTGTTTATACCGATTATATGTATACCTAGTTTATCAGTAACAGATCCCCAGTTTTATTATTTTACAAGACGAACACTTTTTTAAAATTAAAGGCTTTGTAATTGTTTTTATGAGCCAGATATTCAAGGTTGCAAAGTGTTGGTTAACAGCTTACTAAACAGCAGTCAATTGAATCGGTAACAATAACCGGTTATGTCATCTCAATGTTCGAGATATCTAATAAGTGGTAATGTCACTCAAATCGCTTTTGACTGCCACTAATACTAGTTCAACTATATTTATCTGAAGCAACAGATCTGTGGTTCTTGCTTCCGGCTTTTGTATCTGTGTCGACGAAATTAGCTTTATAGCTTCTTCAAAATAATGGCCGTTTTACTTCGGGTCAAAGCCGAGATGGCAATTTGGAAACATAGAGTCGAGTTCTATTTAAGTAGTTTTAGTCTACTCGTTGTAAATATCGCGTAACGCGAGTTATACTCTACATGTTCACAAAAATAAATCACCTTTATGGATATTTTCCGCCGTTTGTATGCAAACATTTAATTTGCACGCTAATGTCGGATACCACGCTTTGTTTATGAAACTTTTTGTATACGAGATTTTTACGGTATTCATAAAGTTGAAATTTATTAATCATTTATGAAATTATGCGTTGAGTGCCGTGAAAACATATTTATTATTTAGCTATATTAGTATGAGATATTTTATCAAGCTTTGGCGATCGTGTTACTATTGTAAGCGGCTTATCCATATTATGGATATTTTCTTGCTAGCAACATGATAACGTTAAAGATGCCTGGCGAAGAACATTCACGTATCGGGTTTTACACCAGGGATTGTGGGTTTGATCTCCGCACGTGGCAAATATTTGTATGACCTAAAGGTACGGCATAATCACGATTAGGTACTATGCTTGCTTCCTCTAACATTTCAGAGCAATCACAAAAAACTTAGTATTTAGTTCTGTGGTCTGCCGTAACAAATACTTTGCAGTGAGTACAAAAGACTCATTCGCTACATATATGTAATTTTTTCCGGGGCATGGAGCTGTACGACACAACCTTCACGCTAGTGTCACCAAAGGATTACAGAGAGGTGATATGTTACAGTTTGATGATCATTACAGTTCGGACGAAGTAACTGTGCGTGTCTCCGGTTGTTATAGTAAGTACTAGAAGCATCTGGACCTGACTACTTAAAAAAAAACATAAGGCAGCACGATAACTTAAGGTTACCACTTTAAATATTACTGAGTAATAAAAAATGAATTTACTAGATATAATTACCACAGTGTATTATGCCTGATTCTCCGGAGACAAGCACTTGAACAAAAAATAGTCTGGCAATCAGGGCATAGTCAATATTAACCATTTTTGTCTTGATTAAGTTTTGTCAGGTCCCAGGAGGCTCGTTCCACCATAATACATTGTTTTGCGGCCAGACAGGTATTATGAACCAATTGGATGGATTGGCTCGACTGCCCTATGCCCTAGTGTTTGTAAATGTGACTGGTACGCTAGAGGTCATGGGTTAATTGAGTCCTAGGTCTATCAGTATCATTGAGATTTTCTATGAAATTCTCAGTAGCAGTAGAGTTTGGTATTGTGCTCGGGTAAAGGCAAATAGGCTCGCCCCTTATTCTAAGTATAGTTCACCTCTGCCTAACGCTTTGGGGAAATACAAGCGTGATTTTATGTTGAACGGAGTGTCTGATACGACTTACAAAGTTGCGCTCTACTATTAGCTTTTACTATTTTAACTTTTAGTAATATTTTCTACTTTTGAAATAAATTGCCGCTCACTGTTTGCTTCTGGGGGTCACTGAATTTATTAAATATGAATTCAGAGTTCAGATTAAAATGTAAAATATTAATACCAACATAGAATAGTTACATCAATTAATTTTATATTAACGAGAGTTAAGTGATCTGTATCTTTTGCACGAAGATCATACCTAAAGAAAACGACTTAATGAACAGTAAAATATTACTAAACCATCAGCGAATTTTATCAATTTTCTCTTACACTCTTTTCTTGGAGTCTTCCGAATTCGTAACTTTGTGTACAGTAATCTATATTAAATTAATAGTGGGCTATACCAAAATCCGTGTACGATCGATTGTTCGTCCGAGTCAATGTCACGCGGGCGCCGGTAATAGGCTTAGCGGACAGGCGACGCTTTCGTAACGCCCGCGCCGCCGCCGCCGCCGCCGCCGCCGATCTTCAATCCTACGTTACATAATGCTAAGGACTCACAAAATATTTTAATCTTATTTAAACTAGTTATTACTGGATTCATGGCATTGATGGATTGTGTTGACATTGATGGAAAAGGGGGGGAATGATGAGGAAACGGCTTACAGGGATGAATGGAAGAAACGGACAAGCTGCCAACCTTACCCTTGTGGGAACATAATGACGATCTTCAGACCAATCTAGTCTGTACCTATTTCCCGTAGAACGCAGAGTTGTACTGAGTTTATGTTTAAAGCATATTTTTAGCGGAATAGGCAGCCTCAAAGTCTAGTGGTGATAAGCGCGACTGTTATGCTAGAGTGGAGGGTTCGAATACCAGGTCGAGCAAAGTCTTATTGGGATATTATATGAAACAGTAACAGTTTTTGTGAAAAAGTAGCATGTCCGAGTGGTCACTGGCAATAGGCTCACCTCCTCTATATACATGGGACCTAAACATACTGTAGTTGTACATGAGTACACCGCTGCCGTACCCTTCGGGAAATACAGACGAGATGGTATGATGGGAATTTTCATTTTCATTGGCTGATGATGATTTCATAAATATATGTACACTAAACTTGACAAAATGTATGGAACAGTTTAAGTATATTTTTTTCCAGAAATCAGGGTTGGCTCTATATTAAAAAACTTGTTCATAATTATCAGTACAAAGCCATCCTTCCGTATATAAAACGACAGTCACGGTGTAAGGTGTACGACACAACATTATCTAGACATTTTATTATTGTACTAGTATTATAATTACAAAGATAAAATTATACAGAAGATGATTAGCATTACCTACCGCTACTTATTTACTCATCAGTTGCATAAAATAGAAATATAATTATTATTGGTGTGTAATATAATAAGTATTATTATTGTATAATCATTATTAATTGTAAAAATGTCTGCTTAGTAAAAACATTTTTATTTTGAACGGATTTCAATGTTTTGGAGTGAATCCTATATGAAACCTGTTCATTATGGGTTATATTTATTTTTTGATTTAACTTAAATAAGAACAGTAATAAGGTATACCTGTATTTTACTGGGAAATGTATTGCACGGCCTTTTCTTGCCTACCAAACACTAAAGGCGGCGCGCGGCGCAGGGTTGGCATTTAAGAGGGATTTACTTAAAATTTATATACCCTAAATACGATAAAATACTACCGCATACATACACAAATTGTTATAATGTTTAGGGTGCCGTAATCAAAAGAAAAAGGAAGCCTAATAGAATAAATTCGTTGTCTCTACCTGTCTGTTTATATGTATAGGCCATTGGAGCAATAATTGTTTTGGTTGGTGAATTGATAAAATAAAAGCACAACTAAACGTATCACAAGAAAAACCAGCGGGCTAAGCTAACTTACATGACGTTACAAGACATGACAAGAAGCACAAACACTATAATATTAGCGTATGAGAGGTCCAATCCCACTTAAATACAGCGTTAAGTTATAAAATTACGTATTTTAGTACTACGGCTCTTGATAATATCATTCTTTACCTTAACTGTGTACATTGAGCTATTATGTGAATAATTACAACCTAGGTAGGTACTAAATATCATAATAAAAATATTTATTTGCACGATCACATAATTGTAGCAATAACTTCCTTTTTCTCTATTTTTATTAGCTGTAAGTCCTCCATTTACTAAATAAATAAATAAAAAACTTTGTTTAAAATTGGTTTTTACATTTAGGTCGTAGAAATATAAGTCTATTTGTTATACGTAGCTAAGTATTATGATTTTTTAAACCATCATTTCATATTATGATTCTAGTTATAAATGATTCCAGTTGCACGGTTCTCTAAACTCCATGGATAGTAAAGTTCTTTAACTTTTTACTGGTACACTATTGCGACTACTGACTACCGTCCGCCGCAATGTTCACAAATATGTCGTGGACAGCGCCACAACTGAAAACAAATACTTTGTTTCTTGAGTTTTGGAGTAACTGCCGCAATTTGTACTAATCATAACAATGTTTTACTAAGTACTGTAAAGGTTTTTCTTTTATTTAATTCTTGATTAAAAAAATAAAGTTCGTAGGTACACCAAGTTAATAGTAAAATGTTATTATACGCGAACTAATTACGTATGACTCGACTGCTCTATGTGCTTTATACAATTCGCAATTGCATATAGTAGTACTATTTTCATACTGGTTCTTATTACACCATATTTATCTGTGAGTCGAGTTACAATAGTATAGTATTTACAGTAATGAGTTGCTTGAAATACATGGATACTCATTAGAAAAATAACAAACAGACTTGCGTAGGTACGTGACGCTAGTTATTACTCGCTATTGGTAGGATTTGACATGCTTAACAACCAATCAGATGGTAGCTTTAAGATTTGTTATTGGCGGTAAGTTTGAATACCATCCATGAAACTGCACTATCCTCAAAACTAAATTTGAACTGTTGGCATTTTTTTAAAGAGTTGACTACGGAGTTTCTTGCCGGCTCTCCTTCATAAGTCCCACTTTTTTGAACAGTGTAGTTAACTAGTTTATTTGCTCTAAATGAAATATATTTGAATTTGAAAGAATGCTTGACATATCGCTCTTAAGTAGGTTAGAAACCTATCTTAGAAATTCACAGTAACTATGGCTTCGTTTGTCCCTGGCCATTTTCGATGTCCATACTAAGTGTATTATTTTCATTTAGAACTATAATTATTATCTTATGACTAAGGGCCTGCTTCACCACCTCTGGATAACCGCTAACCGTTGGATGAATTAAATATGGAACAACATTTGTATGAAATATCTGCCAAGTAATTTAATGGGAGATGTGGTGGAAAAGTCCTTAAATCTACTAACTGTACAACGCTTTGGTTGTCTACTGGTATAAATATGTACATTTATTTTGTTATAAACCACAAGGGTGGCAAACAAGCACGCGGCCCGCTTGATAGTAGGCGGTTACCACAGCCTATGGACGTTTAGAACGAATCATCACTCACGCATTACTGACCCCGCAAAGACCTCTAAATCTTTTTGAAGAACCCCATGCCAAAACATCTTCGTTCAACCTTTCGGAAATTACTTATTAGATATTTTTTAATCCTAGGTTACACTGAAGGAAAAGTAAACTGATGTTTGTTTGTTTTTTATTCGAACCGATATGTAATACGGAACTGTGTCTACAAATAGGATCATTACAATTCACTGTGCATTTGTCTACACATAATAACATAACTCAGATATAAAATTAGCAAATGACGAATTCGTACGTTTCGCTACTTAAATTTGTGTCACATCGCAGAGTAGTAAAGAAGGTAGGGAATATAATTACCTATTATAAATGCATAGAAATATACAATACCTATACGCAATTTGTTCCTAATACTTCAAAAGATTTTAAGTCTATAGTATTTTAGTCCGAATTTTTCAGTTCACAAAAGGATTTTTTCTAACGTGAGCGTAAGTTTTCTGGAGCGAACGTAAAGTAAGTTCTGTTCTTATGAATATTCAGTAAAATAGGCTAATAATGAATTAAAAAACGAATGGATTCTCAATTCCACGAGTTTGCGTGTGTGTGTGTGTGGGTGTTTATACACCGTGACATTTTAGTCGTCTTACCGCCGAAAGGACGGCATTGCACATGTAATCGTCGTTATAATTAAGTATACAACTTTTACTATGAAGACAAACAACCCTGAAATCACGATAAAATAATCTGCATACATTTATATTATATGTAGATGTACACTGAACTTAGCAAAATGTATGGGGTAGCTAGTTTTTTTTTTCACTTTTCGGTAGCATCGCGTTGGCTCCATAGTAAATGTTGTTCGTAATGATGAGTTGCTATTCCTTCGGCTGTGAGACGCGACTAAGATGTCAAGGTGTATAAAATTTTTATATTAGATAAACCATAAAATACTTAAAGTAGGTTTGTTTACTTGATGCGAAAATGATTATTATACACAAATGTACAGCTGCAACTGTCAGATAAAGGGCCATCGATATTATTGTGGCTGGAATTCTGTATGTTGTGCTAACTCATTAGACTGGAAGCCTCTCCATCCAAAATACTCGGGCGAAGGCTCCGTGTGCATTTACAAGTGATTCTTCGGTACGCATTCATTTACGTGTTACAAGCACAAATCTGTATTGGCGCGACGTCAGGCCATTGACCGTGTTGTAAGTGAAGACGGTTACGCAATGTTCGCGATACAGTGCGCGCTGTCAATTGTTTATTGACATAGCTGTTGTTGGGAACACGCTATGGTTTCGTAACAACTGCCAATTAAAGATTATTTTGGTAAAAGAAATGGCTTACCTAACTATAGCTCAAATGTTTATCCGGCATTCATTGTGTTTAGTTGTAAATTAGTAAGGTTGTGATCCCCATGCTAAGTCCCTAACCCATAACCAAAAACCTACATGCCAATAAGTAATTTTTGAGATTCGTTTTTTATTTGATAAGCTTGTATAGCATCATAATTTTTATTTTTTATTATTATTTATCTTTAGGGAGTAATTAATTATAAAGCTAAGTAACTTTAGTGCTTCCTCTCTCCTACATTGCTGTGCCCGACGGGGTCCATAATGAACAAAATTATTGTACTGTTTACCACCTAACTATTTACATTGTGGAATGCAATAAATAATTGAGTATTGTATATATCTTCTTAGTTGCGTGATGTATCAATCATCATCGAAATCATTATTTACTGATGCACTGCACGTTATTGGAGTTATTTTATCGGACGCTGAGTCCATTACGCTGCGCTGCCCTAATGCGGGTTGACAGGCTTTTTGGGTGGGTGGCAGCTTACAACAGACTCGGGACCTGTCTAACTGGCGGTAGACGCCTACATTACTGGGAATATTATTAGAGGTGTAATAGTAATCACACAATGTCGCAAAAAAATACAATAGACGGGAAATGCTGGATTAGCATCACAATCGTAATCCTAGTACAACTTCCACCGCCGCGACTGATCTCTGACTGACTGATAACTTTTCTTGTTTCCTTTTCTTGTATTCCGTATAGTATAACCCTGTAAGTGACTGCTAAAATAGAAACATAATACGCGACTAGGGTTTCTGCTCGAGAATTCCCGAGGAATTCTCGAGAAATTTGGCTTTAGTCGAGACGGGAAAAAAATCTCAACGCCTCGGGAATTCCCGAGTTGTTGGCAGAAAAATTTTTTGTTTAATTAACCGACTAAAAATCGGATGTTATCATTTCGAAGGTTTATCTAGAGGCATTGGCAGCAAAAGGTTTAGTTTTATTAACCGACAAAAATCGGAGGTTATCATTTCGGAGGTTTATGTAGTTTTTTATATAATTATGTTCCCGGATATTTCCGTCAAATGAGGACCGATTTCAAAAAAATAGACCAAAAAATTCCAAAGCGGTGGTCCCATTTAATCGATTGTACTGAAACTTGCCAATCGTCACAGGTGCCTAATATACCACGGCAGGTGATAGTGTTGTCACATTCAAGAAAATTGCTAGATTTTGGAAAATTTTGGTAATTTTTTAACTAAAATCTTGAATTTAAAACTTCATTAACACTGCCTTACTTTTATGAATATTTTTTTTATTTTATTTTATTTGGTAATGTATTTGGGATACCTATATACCCCTTTCGGGTCGGACAGGTTTTTTTTAACATATTGTATAGTTCTGATGATCCTAGGAAGACAGTCAAAGGAAACTCTAAACGGTTTACAGCGACTATCTCGTGTTTGGGTTTATTTTATTTAACTTTATGAGAACTAAGCAACAACTAAGATATTAGCCACAACAATAGAAAATAAATAACTTTTTGACATGAAATGATAACCGATGAAAAAAGTAACTGACAAGCGAGAACTAAAATTAAATGAAACTTTAATGCAATGTTATGTGTTTTTATTCTTAGGTATCTAAATATGAAATAGTAATTTTATTGAATTAATTTTACTAATTATTTTTGTTTGATGAAAGAATCTTTGCATATTTGGGAACTGGTAGGGACCTAATAATTACGGAACAGTTAAGTAACACCCTGCCCTTTACTTTTTACGAGAATATTGACCAGATGGGTATAATTTGTATTCGACCAGATGGTTATAATTTGTATAATTTTTATAATTTATGTTAGGTGCCTACTTGTTAATTAATAAGTGCTAATTATAGTAACCAAAAAATTACTATTTCATTTAATTGATCTCATCTATCAGTCTAATTTGTATTTAAGTAAATATTTTAAAATAACATCGTGTTTTATAAAAAAATACAAAATTTCTCGAGAGACTCGAGAAACTCGAGAAATCCTTGTCGAGAATTCTCGTGACTCGGGAAATAAAAAAGGTCGAGAAACCAGAAACCCTATACGCGACGCAGTACAGAAAAAGTAAACGATACAAAAACTTAAAACTCGCCGTGTTCCGACGAGGAAACAACGCAACGTTAATGAGAGTTGGCTAATATTATATTATACAGGAAAATAACTACTTTTCCTTCAAAGTTATAACTTTTAAATTATTTTCTTTATATCTAACGTAAATGACATCTATACATTTTCGATATATTAACAACATGAGAACCAACTTATCAGATCGTTTTGTATCTCATTTATCACAAACACTTAAACAAATCTGCTTGTTAGAGCGAGATCATCATTGACTCATCGTTACGCCGTAACTACCTATTTTCGTACAATCGAAATTAGACTTTATTACTGTGTATTACCTGTCTCTTTGTTTTTAGTGTTGTGGAGATGCGGTGTTATAGTTTTGGGTCGCAGGTCAGGGTTGAGTCGTGGAGGTCAGAGAGGCTTCCGAGTCGGTCGTCTGTGGTGGGATTAGTTGCGATTAGACATGCGAGACAATGGCGGCTAGTGACGAGCTGTCTTGTAGAAATATGTAATTACTGCAGAAATTATGAGTTGTGGAAAGTGAGGGATAACTTTATCTGGGGATATCTTCCAGTCTTGTTCATGGTGGGCGGATAAGAATACAAGACTTTAAAGTATTAGCGAACGTCGACCATATTACCTTAAAAGGCAGACATTGATTTAAATACTAAAGATAGGATCGTCCGAACATTTGACAAACGCGTTCCCCATTCACAGAAAAACACGCCATCTTTGTTGTCGCGTGACATTTGTTTTTATACTTCGCGGATCTAAGGATCGCGCCGTACCTTGCTTGCAGATCAGTTAATCAGCATAGTTATAATTTAGCCACGAGCCGTCTACATAATATATAATTATGAACATCACCACAACAGGCATCAGCACGACAGTATCAAGCCAATCGCTACATAATTGCATGTAATGTCACGCGTTTTAGCGCGGTCCATTTATGTTAACAATGAGATGATCGTTCCCACGCCCCCCCCCCTCCCTCACCACAATTGTGACAAAGTGGACATACTAATAGTAGTAGAGCCAATGTCATCGTTATATCATATTATCATGCTTGAATTCCCGAAAGGGTTGAGTAGAGAGAGGTATATTGATGTACTTACACTTCGTAATGTATGTAATGTATGTGTGTATATGTATAGTGGGCGAGCCCAATTCCAAATCCAAACATCCAAATTTGACGGTCAAGTGCGAGTCGGACACATAAAGAGTTCCGTACCATTTTTATTAGTATCAATAAAATATTGTATTTGTCGTATTGCAATTGAAACTGAAAATTTCAACTGGCTGTTGTTCATGAACCATAATAGGTTCTACCTATTACGGTTCATGAACAACAGCAATGGTGACAGACAGTCAGGAGGCTTAGTAATAGGGTGCCGTTGACATCCTTCGGGTACGGAACCCTAAATACCTGATCCACCTGAAATAAGACAGCGCTTACAGTGCTACCTGAGGGAAGAGAGATTCCCTGGCTTTCCTCTTTTCATGACCTAGGTACCTATATTCTCAGAGATAATTACTCATAGCTGCATATTAGATAGAGGCAAAGACCTAAATAAATTAGCATAGACAGACCTGTCCAATTTGTACACAAGCCGCCGCGCTACCAATTACGTTATATTATTAGTTTGTGCTAGTTCAAACTCAGACAGAAAATTTAACAATTGTATCCTCTAAAGACTTGAATTAAAAAATTTACAGATATTCTTTCTTAGAATTTAAAATTAGTAAATGCTGTATTTTAAATATAGTCCTGACATGAATGGAATTTGAAATATTTTATTCTGTTTCATTAAGACTTATATTGCATTATGCGAATTAAGAATACATGTTGAATTAATGAAAGTTTTGCGAGTTTAGGTATTTTTAATTCAATTTATATCTGTTTGGAGTCAGTCAACAGTGGAAGGGACTCGATGGTCGTTATATTATTATTTATTAAAATTCTGTTGCAAGTGCAACACTGTGACTCTACGTCATAGTGTCCGCGCGTCCTAGAGTGACTTACAAAAGGTGTATTCGCAACAGACAGTCTTCCTTCATGTCAAAAATCACATCAACATATTTATTACCTATAAAACAAAGTCCTCCGCCGCGTCAGTCTGTTTGTCAGGTATTGGTATGCATTGGCATCAATTATATTTGTTGGAGGTGTAGGCCATTTATAAGACCAAGCGGGCGAAGCCACTGGCGGAAAGATAGTTAACTATAAATCGTTGTTAGTAGGTACTAATCTGGTTAGTTAGATAGCTTGTTCAGAAATCTATCAGTTTTGTCAATTTATGACAAACAAATAGTTATTCTTTGAACCAAAAACAAACAGCTCTCCACTTACGCTAAGTGTCAAGATACAAACCACTAGACCATAGACGTTGTCAATTATAATCGTTTCTCTTTAAAAGTAAATTAAGCATTATGAAAAAAATTAAACTAAGTACCTACTTATAATTGAATATTTCAGCAGGCCTCTGTTTGTGAGCTATAATAACATGCTGGTGTATAATTGCCATTAGGCAATTTCACAAACGAGAATGTCAAGAAATTAGCTTTGTAATGAGTTTTCCAGCTTGTAGTGTGACCTGCGGGGCTGATAGGCTTTTGATAAAATCATAGTATACTTAATTCACATTATGAAGTTGTTCAGCATCTTCTACGAATTCTATTATAAATTAGTTCCAGACGAGTCAAACTGGAATTCAAAGTCAGATATTTTATGTCAATTATACCAAAATTTTTATAGGTTGGCCCTAATGAGTTGTAAAAACTACTTAGTACGCTTGCTTTTTTATCCCCAGGGACTTAGTAAATTCTTCGTTCTATGTTTTTCTCTTTTTATGGAAACCAGCGCACAATGCATTCTAGGTTGGGAAATTAGCTTTACTCTCATATTGATTATTATTTTGTGTTATTTTTTTGAGAATTTCATAAAAAAACTCCACCTGGGAATCGAACCTAGGTCCTAGCTTATCAGTCGCGCTTAGAACTAGGCTAACAACACAGTTTAAAGTATTATTTTCTAATGTTACAGTTTTCTTACTCAGTCGAAAGTGTTTAAAGATATTTTATTATCTCCTGATTACTACAGCGAGTTGGTAAATGAGGCTATCTCGCAGAACGACGGGTTTCAATTTACACTGCGTTACCATTAATCGCTTCGAGAGCGCATTAGATTTAAGTACCTGCGGTTACAACGCAGGTGACTATAGAAGTTTAATTTCAGTTATTGCACGCGTCCTCTGAACTGTGGAATGTACCTAATTTGCAAGCCCTTGTGGATGACTTTTTGTCGAAAGCTTGTGTCATTTCCATATATTTTGTTTTTATTCGTTTGTCGATTCGAATGTCAAAATGCAAGTTCTCTACAGGCCCAAACCCCAATCAGGGATAGTGCTACATCACTGACGGTAGGTAATTTGTTCGTTATCTAGTTCGTTTATGTCCACTTTATCGATTGCACATTGTACTGCACTTAATGGGTGTGAAGTTACTTGAATTTGACCTTCTGTATTATTTCTGTGACACACTCAGATGCACTTTTTAACTAATAAAGCGTAGGATGGCAATTATAATTAAAATAAAACGATCTTCTAACTCTGTGCCGGGGGTAGAGAGCTTTGTAGCTATTGTAAATATTTTGTAGTATATCTTGCTTATGTAGTAATTATGTATGCAGAAACGAACCACGAACGCTGGCGGAAAGCTAGTGTTTATCACTACATATTATTTTAAAACAAAGTCCTCTACCGCATCTGTCTGTCTGTCTGTTCGCGATAAACTCAAAAACTACTGCACCGCTTTTTATGCTGTTTTCACCAATGGATAGAGTGGTTCTCGAGATAGGTTTTAGTATATAATTTGTTAAGTTTTTGTATACATTGACTAAAATATAAATGCCCACGCGGGCGAAGCCGCTGGTGGAAAGCTAGTGTATAATATAAATATAAAACATTTGACTTTGACTTGCTTTTAAAAACTTCTTCTACGCGAATTATCCACATTTTCTGTTGATCCTTTGACGCCTCAGCGCTGTCTGTTTTCGACAAGCAGAGAACAAATTATTTATTAGCAAAAAGAAAATGGCGGACAACTTTTCTTTAATAAAAACTGTGTAAAAATTTCTTTAACAGAATAATGCTAAACGTATTATTTATTCACCAATTAATCTCTAATCAAGAACAGCTCTAACGAAGTCACTTTAATATTTCACAACTAGGGATGCGATCTTTTTTGACACAGTAGGTATTTCACGCTAAGATTACAATTAGAATGAAATTGAACGAAAAAGTGTCACCTTTTCGGTAATAAGGTTCCATAGCGCGCAAAAAATGCGCCGTGTGATTTTTTAAACTGACATAAATGATACTTAACTTTTTAGTACAGAATATTAAATTATTATCAGATACGTACTTACCAAAAGAAAAGATTGATAGAAAGAAGATAGATATAATAAAAAAAAAAATTATACCACTAAGATGGCAACAAGCATACGGCCCGCCTGATGAATAATATAGCCTATTGACGCTTACAACACCAGGGGTATTGCCGACCAGGCACCAGTAGAAGGCAGGCCTCGGGCATGTTGTAAAAACACACTAGGATATTCTCCTGTGGCGTGGATTTCTTTTCAAGCCCAAAAATGCTCGAAACAACAGCTGCACTTACTAAAATAATGTTCTATAAACAGATCGAACCGATAACTACGCGACTACGATAAAAGTGTTTGTCAAGTTTAATATTATTTCAATTTATATTTACTTTTACTTTTCTCGTTTCAATTTCATACAAGTTGCGTCCTTTGACGACGCCGAGACGCCGCGACGCGACGCGACCCGGCGGCGGCGGAGAACAATACGCCAATGATTTCCCAGAGCGGTCAAACGACTTTCTACGTAAAATTAAATTCGGAAATCTGCTTAATATAACTGTAACACTGTCAGACAACGGTGGGTCGACCTAGAGAGACATAACTATACCATCACGCCAGTATTCTCCGAAGGATTAGCCAGAGGTGTAATAATGTACACCCATAGTAATTCGGTAGGTTTAGGTTGTGTAATAGTCATAGAAAATCTTAAAACAATAACACTTTGCGGGACAATAACATTTTGCATCTTAAATAAGGATATTCCCACGGGATTGTGAAATATGATCGCAATATTACAGCTACATAATACGAGCATATAAAACGATGTACAGATAGAAGTTATCGCGGGGTAATTGATATTGGAGTAATGATAACATCTAGAATCTTGTTCTAAGGCAGAGATAACACAAATGATATAATTTAACTTATCTACGCTGAAATGAAATGATATTTATTTCTGTAAGAAGTTATTTGGACATACTTTTACAAGTCAATACTTTATGTTTACCAAACCTCTTTTCGATTACCTAACTAACGAACTTTCTTATCGTTTGAAATTAGAATGAGATTTAAATAGTATAATAATACGGTTAATACATCAGGTGAGAACTGTTGAAAAATAAAGCAATGTGTGTAACCTAACTACCATCTCATCAGCTTTACTCATAGAGTATATATCTTTGGCTTTACTCCTCAGGGTCATTTGATAGAAGTAACATACAGCAAACTGGGTCTTGTTAAAATACTTTTCTTCCCAATAAAGTGTCCTATTCTTAACTTGTCTAAACACATCCAAATTACCTCTTGATTAAAATAACAGTTTAGTTTTTTGATACTCAATGTTTACTGAAGAATTCTGCGATGGTATTTTTGACTTCACTTCTAAACAAATACTAAATAAAATACAGCTATTGCTCCACAGGAAGCGAACCCAACTATGCCACACCACAATGCGGTTCAGTTCCGATTTGTATGCAAAACTAGTCTTGTATTGTCACAGGGTGGAATAGAAAATGCATTCTCTTTGTTCAAATAACTCCGACGCGGTTTGCTTTTGGATTTATTGAATACTTTTTGAAGTTAGGTACCGTTCACAGATACTAATACGATTTGAGAATGATGTGTGTTGGAATGTTTTACATTTAGTTAACGTTTCTTTGAGTGGGAGGCCTTTGCCCAGCAGAGAGACACAAAAGCGGCCCAATAAAATATAATTTCTATATGTATTGTCCCACTCATAAACAAAGGCCTCCCCCCATTTTTGTATTATTCTCATTATTGCGCTGTTTCTCTCCAGTTCGCAAGGTGGACATTCAGGGTCATACCGCGTTTTCTTTCGTTGCCTGCCGGGTTTCAATATATAGTTAACTGTCTCAGGGCTTCAGTAATGTGCAATAAAAGCCCACAGATCTTCCAGCATGCGGCAGACGTGGCCTGCTTTGCCCAAAATAATTAAGATAGATTAAAAGTGCAAGATATTTTACATTAAATTCAAACTATTTTATTTAAAGTTATTTTCAATTACTTACCACTATATAAAAAGTGGAACTTATGGAGAAGAGCCGGTAAAAAACACAATAGTCAGTGTTTAAACATACATATTATGGTAACAGTAATAATAAAATTTTCAAGACGATACTACTGTGATGATATCTACCCATTCACCAGTGGAGTGGTATATCATCAAATAATACAATATACACAAGGCTGAACCCATGTCTCTAAAATTTGTTTGCTTAAGGTTTAACCCGTTTTACAGTAAACAGAATTTAATAATAAATTCCCACAAACTTGTAAGTCTGTGTGAAGTGTCCCAAAACGTGTGCTAATATTGCAGTTTCCTGCAGTTCACTGTGTGCTTATACCTACACCATTAATGCACTTGCTAAGTAAATCACCGATTCAAAGTTTGAGTCTTCGGTAACTTAAAGTTAGCCAAAAGTATCTGAGTGGAAATGAGGTTCTACAAGCAGTTTCCGCTGAATTAGTTGAACTGTGGATAACCAAAAAATAGAAGTTATTTTTGAAACGAGAGCAACGAAATGCAATATCAAAACATATAATAAATCTGCAGAAAACTGTTTTTGTACATTAAAAATATATAAAAAAATGCCGGGGTGTTAAAGGATAACAAACAGAACCCACTGCTAGTATTTTTTGGAATTTTAGTCTGTTTGTCTATTTATATGTTACCGATAAACTCAAAAACTACTGCACCGATTTTCATGCTGTTTTCACCAATAGATGATGTGGTCCTCGGGGGAAGGTTTTAGAATATTATTTGTCAAGTTTTTGTATATACTTTTGTATATACCTTACAGTACTTTTTCGCATTAAAACGTGTACCAAATTTCAACTATCTGTGTACCAAATTTCATTTAAATCGGTTCAGTATTTTTGACGTGAAAGCGAGACAGACATACAGACAGACAGAGTTACTTTCGCATTTATAATATTAGTAGGGATTTGTTGGAGATGTCGTAAAATTAGCCGTCTGGGAGATTTCAACGAAAACGCTGCCTAAACCCTTTTGGATATAACAAAATGATGTATGATGGAATTGTGTATCTTATGTAGGTCAACAGAAAAGTCCGGAATAGCATGTCTATCTCATAGGGGATAGAATTATGCTATTATAAAAAATAATGTATTTAAAAATTACAAAAAAAAACCCAAAGACGGGATTTTCGCAAATTGTCGCGGAGAAAATGTTTACTGCGGGTCACATCACAGGCACATTTGTGTAATAGATTATTATATAGAAAGCACAACCCATTCAGTATACCACGTTAATTTAAAATTATTCCTAGAATTACTCCACTTATGACATACATTATGACGTAGGTACATAAGGTTGTGAAATGTGCTGTTTGTGGCAACATCTTAAGTACTACTAGGTGGGCTGCCGCCGTGCCGCCGCGCCACCGCTCGATAGCAATTAATTTACTATTGTGCTTGTAATTAGTGACTCGAAGGATTAAGAGGAATAGCGTAAAGAGCCTTGTGATCGGTTTTCTTTGGGGCAAAACTAACAACCTGTGGCTACCGCCAAGTAGCATTACGTCACCGTTTTCAAGTATAATATTTATAAAAAAAATTATTTATATTTTATATCATCACGCTTGTATTCCTCAAGGGGTAATGTGTTTACTGCACACCTAGTTCACCGATATGTTTAAATTGCATATCGAGCAGCTACAGGTCAGTGTTTTCACACGGGACCTAAACATACTTACTGCAAAAGGGAGTAAGTAGATGACTAAACCTCTGCCTAAATTTTCGGGGATATACGCCTAGTATGTTTTACTGTAGAAATGTATGTCGACCTTTAAATGTGTCAAATGTTAAAGTAGGTAATGTCTTTGCAATTTTATAAATACTGTAATTTTGAAGGCAGTCTAAGAAACCCTGGTGCCTCGAAAATGATAGGAATGTTTTTATTTAAACATATTTTCTCAACGTATCAACAAAGTTACATAGTGCATTATATAAAAAAGACTAAGATTTACACAAAGCTCCATTGTGAAGATATTTTATTCTTTTCTTTGAAAATATCTCTGTTTAACACAAAGCGTTACCCAGCAGCAAATAGAAAAATACTGAACACAATGAAATAACAACTTTGTATTAATAAAATAATTCTAACCAAAGAAAACAAAATAAATAAGCCTCAGTATTTATTCTAGACTTTAGAGATCAGTATTTACTAACGGCGTAATTAGACCCACTCTTTAATAATATGTACCTACGTTTTTAGAAGGTAGTCTGACACGTCTTGGGCTCTGAAAGCTCGGAATTATTTAAACGCGATGTGAGGTTTCTACGTATTTAGTAAATCATAAGTAAAACAACGCTTGTACAGCAGGCTTAATAACTTTCTTTGAAAATATTTAAATTTTCAGTGAAGGAAAAATGTGAATGTTAGGCATAGCTCGATAGTGCGTCCCCCGAACGCTGTAGCTAAGCTTCCGAGATCATTGCCTGTGATATCGAATATTTTTTTATTTTGTTTCCAAATTATTACGTCTAACAAAAAAACTATAAAAAATTATCTCTTGGAGATATATTATATACTATGTATATAGAAAAAAACAACATTTTCTCACCCTAAACGCATATTATACGTTCCGATATATTTAGTTTATATTTAAAGTTCTCATAAACACAACGTCTAAGCTGCGTGTACCCGGAGAGCATATTCCCAAGGAGCTTATTCTTTAAAAGGAGCGAACATTTCATTCACACGTGTTCTCTTTTTTTGTTGCCTTCTGGGTAGGTATATCCTGAAGGTCTATGAGATCCTGGTATCTCGTACAGCTCTTTGTTGATAATACTTTGATCATGATGCATTGTAGTAAGCAGATAGCATGGGTTCAAAAGGGAATGTCGTATTGTAGCGATAAATAATGTCAAAAGAGAAAATGGTCGTACAAAAGAACTTGCATCCCATTTGGAAAATTTTCACGATCCCACTGACTCCAACATGCACCACATGCACCACATGACGCGCATACAAGGCAAGCGGAGGTTACGTTGTTTCGCACAATGCAACACAGTTCAATATAACACGTTTAGTTACGTTTCGCCTTTTTAAGTTATGTAAATACTTCATTTTATAAATAACTGTAATCATTTGAGGATAATGGTGCTTTTAGGTATCTGAAATATATCCGTAGGTAAGTATCTCTTAGCGCTATTATTAATTGTTTAATAACTGTAGTTGAACCTGTTTTCCAAATATATTGTATTTATCTGTTATTTCGGTGACTTTTATTTAATTAACCATAACATTTTGATGAAATACGGATAATAATAATTATTGCATTTATCTAGCATATGCTCATCTCGCAAAAGTCTGAAACCGACAGATAATATGGTAAGATAACTTGTGAGCAAGAGCGTCCAAAATGTATTATCCGTGATTTATTTATTTAATTACTACGATGTAGGTACCAATTACAGTAACTAACAAACTAAATTTATTAAAAATCTACAAAACAAAGTAAAGTAAATAAAAGAAGGTAAAAACACTTTCATACCTTCCTTTCAAAATACTTCTGACATTACAATAAAATCTTCGTCCACTCATCCGCAAACAAATCGCCTGTTGGTTTAGAATCTAAGAGATATTATTATTATAATTATCACGGTATACAACTATGTATATACATGTATATCTCAGTGAGATAATTATAATAATATTATGTAGTTACATTTCTTTTTGTTTTTTGTAGAACTAGTGCTTATTGCGACACGGGTTAACTTATTTAATCAGATACTTTTATTATCTTTCATATTTTTGCTTGCTAGTCTTAAATAAATGTTTATATGCCTTAAATGTTTTTTTTTTATAATTATTACATACAGGTGTCCCAAAAATGGCACGCCACAGGGACACTGGAAGTAAGCTAGTCTTAGGTCTCTTCCACAAAAAAAAAGGATGAAGAAAATTCTCGTGGATTTCGAGCTATTAGCACTTTTAGATTTTTTATAAAATTTACACGTATTTTAGTGGTCAGAAGCCCATAATTCCGGAGTCCGAAAGTGTTGATCAGATGGCAGTTCATTATCGTCATCATATCAGGCAAAAGAGGTCCACTGCTGCAAAAAGGCCTCCCCCATAAACTTTCACCGGGGCCGGCCGTATGCCGCCTGCATCCAACGACTCCCAGTGACCTTTACCAGGTCGTCGGTCCATGTCGTTGGAGGCCGTCCCACGCTGCGCTTTCCGGTGTGTGGTCTCCACTCGAAAACCTTTCTGCCCCAGCGGCCATCAGTTCTACGAGCTATGTGTTCACTGCCACTTCAGCTTCCTAATCCTTTCAGCTATGTCGGTCACATGGAACAGATGGCAGTTGCTCTGAGTAAATTACAAGATAATTCACCTTCACCTTACAGTCAACTAACTTTAAGTACTTAGCTGGTGAAAGTTAAATTTCATCAAGTCAATAGTTACTTACAATTAACTCGTGAAAAGTTGTATTTTTCTCTCGTGCTGGACGTAAGCTAACCACAACGTTTTCTGTTTAAAACTAGACTTAGGATAATCCCTTGAGGATATAAAATCTTGTTAACTACGTTTACACCGTTATAGCACGCCATTGTGAGTTTATAACGAAATATTCAGTGGTGGCGTGAGATACATTTTTATAAAACATTTCATTCAAAAAATTATGTAACGAATAAATGTAAAGACAACCAACGTCAATATAATAAAGCTGCAGGACTATAATAATATGTTTCACATCTTCAAATTCATGAAAGCTAAGACAGTCAAATGCTTCAATTCGAAACTCTATTGATGTTCCACTGTTTCGTTTCACTATTTTCGAGTTCACAAAACATACATACCTACGTTAGAAATAGTATTTTTGTTTTTATTACGTGCTTTGAAAGCGCTGAAAGTCTTGTAAATTTATCTACATTCGATGTGAAACTTGAATAGATTGACCATAAGAATTGGTACATAATATGATGACATTACCTGGCTAACTACAACGGCCACTGAAACGAAATAAAATACCTCTTGCTTTTAATCTCATTTTTCTTCCTCGACATCATCTATAATTCCTGCTTGGTACTGGTTTCCTTTGAGTAAATACTTTGCAGGAAAACTTTAACTTTATCTCCAAAAGTCCACATATTTCTTAACGAACACGTGCATTTATGAATAGGACTTTTCATACACGTGCAATTCTGACTAGAACTTTTGCATTAAGACTAACACTTAATATTCCTCGTGCAACAGAGAAATTGAATTCTTCGGCTAACTTATTTTAAGTATTTAGGTTTTATTATGAGTTTAGTTTCAGGCGCATATTTTGCACATGACATACACTGAATACGTTTGTTAGGCATTAATTTCGCAATTATTTAACTACGTTTAAACATTTTTTTATTTGTTAATTTATTCTATCCCGACTTTTTATCCATGGCCACGTAAATATCAAGACGCTCGGTCTTTCAGTCTACCTGTGACTATTGTGTGTGTACTGTGTGTATTTGTGGTTATAGTTGATCATTGTTCTTAGACAGTTATGTTGACGTGCCGTTTGTGACGTTATATTTATATGTTACTAGCTTTCCGCCAGCGGCTTCGCCCGCGTGGTCTTGATAACCTTTTTAACCCGCTTTTCTGTTGAAATTTTTCCTGAATTTTCTTTGCTATAAACCTCACGGAGCCCGAGACCTTTCCAACGAATGCAAAACAGTGGAAATCGGTTCGTGCGTTCTGGAGTTATAGCGTCAGGAAGGAAAACCCGACTTATTTTTATATAATAGAAGATATGCTCAAACATCATGCTAACATTCAGTCCTAACTTGACAAAATTGAAGTTCCCGTAAAATATCAATGTAATTAATTTTTCATAGAATCTCCTTTTCATGGAACAAGAAAATATAAATACATTAGAGGCGGAGCCCTTTTAGACAAAGAAAAAACAAAAATATTTTCGCAAATTCTCTGGCATTGCGTGTATAAATCCAGTTGTAATGTCTATATAAAAACATATTATAAAGAGGAAAGATTGCATTGTTTGCTTGCATTGAATAGGTCCCGAAATTACTGGACCGATTTGAAAAATTTGTTCAGAAAGGACATCTGCACCGAGTATAGACAGAGATAGACTATTACTGTTTTTTTTCTTTACTGGAAATGATCCAATAGTTTCTGTAAAGCGACGTCTTCGATCAACATGAGAACTTGGACGAATCGCGCAAGTTACATTTACCGTGCAACTTGCGGGTAGGTAGCGACTTTCCTCGATAGTAAAGCTACGGAGATTGAAAATGTATTGCAGTTTTATTACATTGAAGTTCGCTCATGTTATAAATTTCGCCTAACATGTTATTGCTTTCCATACAATATAAAGTGACATGTTGAGGTGATCCAGTATTCCGTCACTAACCAGGATCCTCTTCATCACCGGACCTTTCTACTCTATCAGATAATCCACGTAATGGTCAGATCAGTAAAGCAATAAAGTTATTCTTGGACTTACATAAAAATACGTACGAGTAAATAACCTCCTTTTTTATATTAACCGACGAAATAATACATATTGTTCTAAATTCGACGACTTTTCTCCTTTTTTTGCGAAAACTCTTAGGAGGAACATTAATTCTTAAAAAATACTAAGATTGTTTATCAGCATAGGATATGCTTACTACCGTGGCCACAAGTTACTAGGTAGCAATAACTTACTTCATTAGATTTTAGACTTTATATATTTACAATAAAGGCTATATTAGTATAGATAGTGTTCGTGTTTAATAACAAGGAAGCACTCAGGCCGCGGAAGTTGCTATTAAACAAGTGATTGATACAATTAGCTTCGCCGTCGCCTTCAAAGGTTGTTTTAACGTCCGTGGGGAGTCTGTATCTAAGTACTCCTTCGCGCACGACTCAGATCGGCGCTGAAAAAAAGGCCACTAAACTCGACTGAAAGCTTGTACCGTCTGAACAACGCAATTTAGTGGTAGTTACATAAATTGTAATATAATTATTGCTCCTTTTTCTTAATTTACTCACACTAGGATAGGTATTGAAATAACTACGTAGGCGCGATGGCGTTCAGGAGTAAAACCTGCCAATTGCAAAACGTTGGCTACTTGGAAAAGGCGCAGATAGTAATGGTAAGATATTTCAACCTCCAACGTTTAAGAAATGACCATAATGGCATATTCCTAGAACACAATTATTATAAAGTCTATTCTTAGAGTTACTTTTCAGTATTTTGCCGTGGAACAAAAGAGGTCTTGGTTTCAGTCTCTATCAAATAAAAAATACGGTCTATTATTAATGTCAGTCCATGCCTTTGCAAAGCTTTCCTTTATGTCTCTTTAAGAAAATAATACTTTTATTGTTGCGCTGTGACAATCGAGTTACCGAGTATCTTTTTCTTGGTTTTATGTCAACGAGAATATGCAAAAGTAAAAAATGCAACCTACAGTGTAAAAAGAACTTCTTGAGACAAATTATAGTTTTAGTTCAGCCTCGGTAATTTTATCGAAATCGGTTCAGCGGATGCGTGACAAGGACAGAGTGACTAAGACAGTTCTTAAATATCTGTATCACAATATGTTTACGAGGGATGGTTTAAAGCATGACAGCGACATGGAAACGCGAGTGAGTGCTGGTAACTGGGTGAATGGGGCGCTACACATTTTTTGCAGCAGCCGGGAAGTGTCCGAGAAGGCACAACTGGCTGTGGTTAGGGGCGTGTTGGCGCCGACAATAATGTATATAGTAGTAAAAGTTAGGTATGGCAGAAGAATGATAGTAGAATAAATGCCGTAGACATGAGAGCTTTTAGAAGTATGTGTGGGGTAACTTTGAAAGATAAAGTGAGGAACAGCGTGATAAGGAAGAATTGTGGTATGAAAGTTGATATAGTAACGTGGATTGAGAAAGATATGTTAAGATGGTTTGTGCATATAGAGAGGATGCATGAATGGAGATTGACGAAACAAGTATACATAGCGAGTAGGACTGGAAGAGCCGGAAGGGGTCGACCTCGGCGAACGTACCACGACGAACATGCTGGGGAGGATGATGAACATAGATGAAGCGAAAGTGGTGTGCCAGGATCGTAGCAAGTGGAAAGCCTTAGTCTCTGTCTACCCCTATGGGAACCAGGGCTGAAGCTGTGTATGTATGTATCACAAAAAGTAAATATATTATGAGTGTATAACCTAACCTAACCTAAATTAAAAATTTAGAAAACCCCCGACTCGAAATGTTATTTGCCATTTTGTGGTGGCGGGCATCTTTGATTTGAAATTTATCATAGTGCATAGTATTCTACTAGTCAAGCCCTTTCATTTGATACCCATATTGAGGGAGTTGTGAAAAATATGAAATTCGCTATTTTGTGGCGGCGGCCATCTTGGACCGCTAAGAACACTCCCGACTAATTCTCCTTTCAAATAAAAAAAATCAAAATCTAAATCAGTCCATCTGTTCGAGAGCTACGATGCCACAGACAGACACACACACACACACACACACACACACAGACGTCAAACTTATAACACCCCGTTGTTTTTGCGTCGGGGGTTAAAAATACTTACCACTATATGCTCTTTCAATTCGTTGCAGTTTTTACCCGACGACACAGCAAAAAGCCGAAGGAAGGGTTTTATAATAGGCAGTCTATGTATCTTCCTATTTACTTACGTATGTTCCACTACAGTGCCTAAAGTACTCATTTGATTTTGATGAATGAGGTGTCAATCGATTCGTTATTATGGTCTCGATAACAATGGCTACATATTACATAAACAAAATCAATACGACAAATGTTACATGCAAAAAAGTAACGATTTTTTTAAAATTTTTTGCTATCCTATCGAGTGGTAGGTATATCAAACGAAAGAGGAGAAAATTCTGAGTTTAGAAATACCTTTATTAATATAATGCAATGGTAAAACTTGTCACATTGTTAGTTTGTAGTTTTTCGAGGTTTTGAGTGGATATATAGGGGGTAATCTCCGAAATTTATGATGCCATTCTGAAAATAATTGCATATAAAGATAGCTACATTATCCCCGAGTACTAAAGGCTATAAATTATATACCTATCGTAATTTCAAGCCGAGCTATCATGGTTTATTTCTAGCTAGTTGGAATAAAATGCTGTTTAGAACAGCATTCCTTGCGTACGCTGCCTAAACGGTTGTACATAAGTGAAAATAATGTACCGCCAAAATGTAGGCCCCTAATAGTTCTACAAAAAAGTCCGCGATACCATATATCTACCTTTTGTATTTTTGTAGATATAGATGCTTTCATGTTTAAAAAACGCATTTTTTCTATAAGTACTATATGAACGATTATTTGAGCTCCAAAATATTAATCCTTATAAAAATAAATTATTTTACCATCACAAGTACTTAATAGAGATAAAATACCATTTGGCTGTACAGTTTACGAGATATTGTAAAATTACTAATGCACGAAATTACGCTGAAACACGCTTTGTGAATTTTGGCAGATAGGTCACAATCTGGATAATTACTTAGGTAGGTAGTGGCCATTCTTATCTTGATTTAGCAAGTAATGACCAACCAATTTGCGAACAAAAATGAGAGCCCATCTTACCGAAAACACGGATCTGTTTTTCACAATTACTGTGAAATTAAAAAAAAAATGTTTTGCCTTTAGATTTATACATACTCAGAATCTAAGCATCCTGATGATAGTGACTGAAGTAAGCCCGAACTAACAAAAAGTGCCAAATAAAATGTACCTAAGTTTAAAACTACAACCCGCTGACTACGGAAGAAATCAACTGAAAATCATGTAACAAGAACATAATTCCTATGTCACCTTCCTGATAAACAATTTACTGAATTGAAATCAACAACAAAAGGAATTGTTGTGTCCAGTTTGTGGCCGTGGTCGCATGCCACTATGCCCTGGGCTTGCAAACTTAAGTATAATATGGGTGGCATGCGATGACGGCTATAATTTGGACACAGCAGTCAATCTGTGCAGCAATCTCCATGCGCCAGTCTCAAGTGTCTCAACCATATTTGCCCGCGGTTGTAACAATGCCCGTATAGCTAGTTGCTGCAAAATCAATCTGGTAGGTATTGAAATAAAACTATTTTTTACGGATTTTATCGCGTTATATTGATATTATTTTAATCCCGACGTTTCGGACCCTTTACAGCGTCCATGGTCGCGGGTGACTAAGGTGGTAGGCGTTTTGACGTTTCAATTACTAACAGCTACCCTACATTTTTGTTAATTGTTGGCAATCCGATTCACGCAGAACGAGCTCACCGTATCCTTCGGTCTTGCATGTTTAGGCTTGGATTTAGATTTAATCGAATCTATAATAGGGTTCCAAGCAGGTGGTAAGACCCAGCCATCTTCTCTATTGAAATTTGGATGTTTTTTGATTTCAATGGCCTCACGAATCATCCTGGGTAGGAATCGGTTTTCTTTTGCGAGGACTTGTGGTTGATCAAATCTGATGTAATGGCGGGCCTTGTCAAGGGTGTGTTCACAAATTGCAGACTTTCCGGAACGGCGGTGTTTGACATCAGCGATGTGTTCTTTTACGCGGGTCACTATGCTTCGTTTAGTTTGGCCTATGTAAGAGAGACCACAGTCACAATCAAGCTTGTATACTCCCGCATCTTGTAGAGGTATAAAACATCCAAATTTCAATAGAGAAGATGGCTGGGTCTTACCACCTGCTTGGAACCCTATTATAGATTCGATTAAATCTAAATCCAAGCCTAAAAATGCAAGACCGAAGGATACGGTGAGCTCGTTCTGCGTGAATCGGATTGCCAACAATTAACAAAAATGTAGGGTAGCTGCTAGTAATTGAAACGTCAAGACGCCTACCACCTTAGTCACCCGTGACCATGGACGCTGTAAAGGGTCCGAAACGTCGGGATTAAAATAATATCAATATAACGCGATAAAGTCTGTAAAAAGTAGTTTTATTTCAATGTCTAGTATTCGCGTAAGTGTCAGAAATCAATCTGGTAGGTAGTTGATAAATAGTCGATTTACCAAGTGACTACTAGTTAAACTGTTCCTCGGTTCCATTTCAGTTAAAGCATGAAGTACAAATATTACTTACAGTCCACAAGTCGTGACTAACTTTTAGTTCTCGTGATTTTTACTTGCTTTTTATTTAACCGTTCTGTTAAGTTTGTCCTCAAAGTAATTAAATGGTAGGTTTTACGACTCACTTCTACTGGAAAATACGAATCGGAAAACGTTACCTAATGTCGTTGAAAATTGTGGATCGGAACGAAGGCGGATTTCCGCTCGGTACGTAATTTTAAATTAACTTACACAATACGTCTTACTCTAATTTCTTTTGTTTCAGTAACAATTGTATAATAATTAATAAAAAAAAGGGGAATGGTATTTGATTCAATGTCAGAGTAGCGTATCTATACTTAACATATTTATAACCTAACATAAATTAAAAATGTTTGAAATTTATCATAGTGTACAGTATTCTCCTAATTAAGCCCTTTCATTTGATACGCATATTGAGGGAGTTCTAAAAAAATATGTAATTCGCTAATTTACGGCGGCGGCCATCTTGGACCAATTTTCATCAAACATAGCTGAGAACACTCCCGACTAATTCACCTTTCAAATATAAAAAACAAAATCAAAATCGGTTGATCCGTTGAGGATGCCACACACATACACAAAATTTTATGTTTTACCAAAATTAATAACGTAAATAAAAACATTAAAAAACCCTATTAGAACCATTTTCGACTTCTACGCGGACGAAGTCACAGGCATAAGCTAATAATATTATATTTATCTTAGGGTTTGAGTGTCATATTGTATTAATATTAACATACAATATACACTTAAACCGTAATGTAAATATGTGTAACCCTAATTTGTAAAGTATCAATAAATCCCTGGCGTGGTGTATAGTACCACAGTATATCCAGGGAATGCCAAAAATATCATAATATCGTTTTTTAAAGAATTTGAGTCATAGGTCTCAGTCTTATGAGTTCCGACTCAGTCTTACTTGGGAGCGGCAACGCAGAGGGTATAGACCATTCTCGTGTAACGAAACCATAGCGCGATTCAGAGGGTGGAACAACGCCATCTATCGAGCAATGGTGTACTATTTATCACGAACAGACACCCCTTATTATGAAATATAGTTCCACAATTTAAACTGATTTAACCTAAAATTATTTTAATTCTTATTATTATTATTGTTATTATGTACCTTATTACTCCGTGGCTTCGCTGACGTGGATATATTATAGAGTAGTAAGTACTATTGGGATTAGAAATTTGCCGAAGAAAAAAAATATGTTGACTATGTAATGTGTGATCTACCAGTCTTTATCATACCTACTGATGGACCAGACACCGCTTTCTGAATGTCAAGTCCTTGCCATTTATGTGTCAACTTTCTGATTAAATTATAATAAAGTTAGGATTATATAAAATACACTCAATATACGATGTGCAAAACTTTAATATAGATAGATCTGTGTGTAAAATAAATTATATAATAATGTTAAAATACCATGTAAAATGTAGTAAGCAGGGATCTCATTTAAAATTATAAAAAATATAATTTATAAGTTTCAATACTAACATAATTATAATAGACCGAATAATGTTATTTTTAAACATTACTTATTACATAATCATATATAATAATAATAAAATAAATAAATAATAAAAATGTGTTTATTTCATATATTTTTATTGATTTGTAATTTGCTGTGCCCTGTGCGGGGCCCATCATTGTTATTATCTCTAGAGTATACCATGTACCTAGTTCCATCTAAGTTGACATTGTGGAATGCAAAGCTATACTCAATATAATGAAGCTGAAGAGTGTTTGTTTGTAACATACAAACAAACAAACAAACAAACATATTGTATAACTTTGTTTGATTGAACGTGCTAATCTCAGAAACTACTGGTCCGATTTACAAATTCGTTCAGTGTTAGATAGCCTGTTTAACGATGAACGCTATGGTCGTAGCGTAATGATATATATGGGCTATATTATATCATTACGCTATGACCCATAGGAGCTGAGTACAAATTAAAAATGTTGCAAAAACGGGGGAAAATTTAAACTTAATTGACTATATCATCCGGTGGGAAAACATTTGCAAAATAATAAATCTAAATTAGGCGTGAAGTACAATGAGTGCGTTACGTAGTGGCATGTCTCGGAAACGCGGCGCGGCAAATAACTAATCGCGCGGCAAAATGCATTTATCGGTGATCCGGTGCTAATGCAGACATTATAACTTAGTCTGGTTTATTGGTATAGTATTTCGTCAAAGTGTTTTCTTGTATTCCCTTTGATTTATTATTATTGTATCGAACATTTTTGGGTATAGAAAAAAAAACAGACAGAAAACAATTATTAGGTACTGCTTGCAGCATTTCAATAGACTTTCACAGTTATTCAATAGGCATTCAAAGTTCCTTTAATTTATTCAAATCTTACTACATACTTAGTTATACTATGGCTTTTTGCCTATATGGGTAGGCACTAGGAAGACAATACTCATTATCATCAAATTTATCAATCTATTCAATTATAAATTTCAAATTTTATTTCAAAGGCACTCGTAACAAAAACATTTCTCGCAATACAAAATAATACTCAAACCTAATAAATATTCTACCGAACTATAATATGTAAATTACGTTTTAAGCCATGTTGAAGCTCATAACTTTCACGTTTATTGACCGGAAGTGTTGAGGTTTTTAACATAAGCACAAGCTATCCCTTAATATGGCTCTAAATAAACATCTACTTGCTTATGTATTTTAAGTATGTATTTAGATACAAAAAAAAAGTATATAAGTGTGATATCCATTGTCTTAGTACCCATAGTACAAGCTCTGCTTAGTTTGGGATTAGATGGTGCTGTGTAAAAATGTCCCAAAATATTTATTTATTTATTTATCTACGTAAATATAAATGTTTTTAGTGGTGGTGTCTCCGTTGACGGACGGAGACGCTTACATGGCTCTGTATGATTTATCGCATGTTATTTCGCTGTAATAGTTTCCAATAAGAACAAATAACAATTGAAAATTTAAAAGCGATGTTGCAGTGTTTTTGTTTTGTTTTCACTGCGACTTCAATTTCCCAAATGGCCAAACTGAAGTACTTATTCAGTGATAAATAAACAAAGGAATTAAGTCACTAGAACGCAGCACAGTCAAAATTGCCGGTGGCAAAAATATCGAGTGTGCGTGGGCCCTAAGGCATTATAAGCTAGAATTACCCGTAGGGGACTTTAAAACGGAATTGGTCCAATCACCCGATGTCTGCGTCCTTCCGTTAATATTGTATGAATTTATTAGGACTGACAACTTTAAGTCCTTTTGGGTTTTTCTAATGTGTTCCACAGTTTACTAACAGTGTTTTGATCAGGTCCCTCGTGAACACGGCTTAATTTGTTTGTAGCAATTGTACGGTTTTAAATTACGTGTAATACCAACTGTGAATTAATGGTTTTTTATTGAGAGATATGATTGAAAAAAGAAACCGATTAAGTTTTAGTTAGTCATGGATCCCATCTTATCCTATCCTGTACACATTTCTCATTTGTTACCAAAAATAATCACTGTCAGTGACAGGTTTATTGTAACGTAGGCTTAGGTACGAATACAACGCGAATAAACTTTACGTCCCAATTTAAACGTAAGACGAGAAAAAAGCAATTCGTAATACTAAATTGAAGCTTTTTCTTTTGTAATGATAAATAGGTAGACGCCTGAATACTATATGAGAATAAATTCATGTGTAAAGCAACGTCAGACGATAATAATGGCGTCATAAATATGATATTATAGCATTTGTTTCATTGCACGATGGGGTTAATTTATGAGTTTTGTAAGTGATTGAAAATCTTGTAAACATATACGGTAATAGGCTCATTATCTATTAAATGGAGCTTTAAATACACGCGACCTGTATATATAATGTAAATACCTATGTGTCTCTTCTTAGTGAGACGTTGCTACCAATCCATTCTAAGCCGTAAAAATCCGTTTAGGAAAAAGGTAATTTTGAACTAGTATTTCGGCATTGCGTTGGCAACGTGCTCCGATATCATGCAATTAACTTTTTTCGCCAATCGTAGTTTCATGCAGAGATTTAGTAATATTTACATTTACGTTAACTTTGATTATTTCCATATCTACTTAAACACGACAATGTCGATGTTAACCAAAATAGTAGTAAGAATTATTTCTTACGTTTGCGTCTTTAATTTATTTATCTGGCATTAAATGAAGTAATTTATTTTATGATGATTGTCGATCTATATTTAGCTCTAAGATCGTTTATCGATGACATAAGACAGCGCGGCGCTTTATATGATTTATACAGGTAAAGCTGCTATCTTGAAAGTATCAATCAAAATGCTATAAAATCCTGATTTATTTACTTAGTTCCTTAATTGATTATTATTAAAGTGGTGAACTACTTTCTCCATTAAAATACAGTTGGCTTGGAATGTGGTTGTAGATTCCATTAAAGTTTTGCTGCGTTACTCCGGGAAATATTTTAAATACAATTTATGCTGATTTCCAGCGTCCAAGGCAAACGAATATTCTAATTTGTGCAGATGGAAGTGAGATTTGTTAATAAAAATTTCTTAGATGAGATTCTACATTAACCCTAGATCTAACTAACCTTATTTTTCGACGCTTATTACGAACCTTCGTCGTTTCGGTATTTAATAAAGGTTTTTTTAAATAAAACGTGTATATTTTGTATTTTATAATTCTTAATATTCTTAATATTTATTGCGTTTTTCATAAACTAAAATGGCATATTTATTAATCAAACAGCCTTACGAATGAGATCACAGTTTTAATGCAAAATCAACATTAGTGACATTTTTAAAGTTCTCTCATAAGTATTTGATATTGTAAATGTTTGAAATATTATTTAAATATTAAAAATAACGAATCTTATAAACTAATACAATAAAAATTTTGGTAAAAATCTAAGAACTTCTACATTTGTGACATACGTCAAGTATGTGCTCCCCACACACCGATTTTTTGGACTTGTTGCAACTACTTTTAGCCATCCTTTGCTTTGCGGAAGGACATAAGGCAACTATTTTCCTTTTATTTGTGCAGAAGATACAACGGCCGCAATAACCATAGTAGAAACTTCATCTTCACCATCTGTTAATAAGCAGGATCGGCCTCAAGGCGGTTTTCTCTCTTACTACCTGATAAATTTTCGTTATCACTTTTTTCTCTTTAAAATAACTGCCGAAGTATATAAAAAATAACGAATAACAATAAATAGTATTGAATATAAATAAAATAAATCTACAAAAGAACAAAAATACGTAAAAATACAGAAATTGAATAGTACAAAATATTACGTTAAGTACTAGCTTTCTCCGCAGCTTCGCTCGCGTCACGTTTGAACCCCGTTACACCCCATTTTCATGTTTTAATAGTTACTCTGTTATTCGGGGCGGAGACAAATCCAACAAATTAAAAACCATGAAAATCGGTCCAGCAGTTCTCGAGTTATAAGTGTTGTAACAAACCCGACTTTCTTTTATACAGGGTTACTTGTAATTCGACGTATATCCGCCAGGAGCTGATTGGGGGGCCAAAATGCAACAAATTGAACACCACCTATGTATGGCCGAAAAAATAGTTTTCGAGATATTTGAATTTTAGGAGATTTTTGATCTTTACCCAAAATTTGACACTAAATTCCAAATAAAAAAGAAACTACAGATTGAATTGGTACCATTAAAAAATGATATTATAGCTGACACTTCAATTAAGCTATGTACATAATTAAAAGTGCTTCATCCAACAAAATACCTGAATTGATGAGCGATTTAAGAATAATATCTAACCAATATTTTCATTTAATGCTTCAGAAAATGTAGTCTAGTTAAAAAAAATACTATGACATGAATCGTACAAACAACTAATAAAACTTCCCTATTCTTTCAGCTTTCCAAAAAGGTATAAAAGTTAATTAAAAGACACTTAATTCATGGCATGGCATGTGTTTGAATCGGCGCGGGGAGAAAAATCACCTGTGTTTGTGTTAAAAAGATACTAACTTTCACCACTTGATTTTTACGTTTGGGGTCATATTAAGGAGTTGGTTTATGTGACCCCAGTAAATTCGGTCGAAGAACTTCGACGAAGAATAATTAACGCGCCGCAACACATGAAAACAACGTTCACATCAAGAGTGACGAAAACCGTAGTTAGGAAGAGGATTCAAACCTGCCCCTCAACCATGAGTTCTATCGAATGACTTTCGATAGCTTTTTTACGCATCGAAACGCTGTAATCTCATAACAGATTTTAGTTCCTTACGTAACCGCTAGAGGCGCGGCGAGGGTTTTCCATACGTATATTTTACGGCGTCGCTAGCGAGTCTAGTGAGAAAATCTCATGGTCGAGGCACTGCATACGATCGTCATCGTCATCGTCATCATCGTCATCATCATCGAGGGGATCATTTAGAACAAGATGTGTAATTTTTTTGATAAACTACACGTTTTTATCAATGCTTTTTCTACTAATATTAAAAAAAAGGAAAGATTTGTTTGTTTGTTTGAATTGAATAGTCTCCGAAACTACTGGACCTATTTGAAAAATTCTTACACCGTTGGAAAGCTACACTATCCCCGGGTAACATAGGGTATAAATTATAAGAAATACTCCGATCATGGAGGCGAAGCCGTCGGCGGAAAGCTAGTATCTTTTTAACACAAACACATGATTTTTCTCCCCGCGCCGATTCAAACACATGCTATGCCATGAATTAAGTGTCTTTTATTTAACTATTACACCTTTTTGGAAAGCTGAGAGAATAGGGAAGTTTTATTAGTTGTTTGTACGATTCATGTCATAGTATTATTTTTAACTAGACTACATTTTTTGAAGCACTAAATGAAAATATTGGTTAGATATTATTCTTAAATCGCTCATCAATTTAGATATTTTGTTGGATGAAGCACTTTTAATGATGTACATAGCTTAATTGAAGTGTCAGCTATAATATCATTTTTTAATGGTACCCATTCAATGTGTAGTTTCTTTTTTATTTGGAATTTAGTGTCAAATTTTGGGTAAAGATCAAAAATCTCCTAAAATTCAAATATCTCGAAAACTATTGAATTTCGGCCATACATAGGTGGTGTTTTATTTGTTGCATCTTGGCCCCCCAATCAGCTCCTGGCGGATATACGTCGAATTACAAGTAACCCTGTATATTAGATTACTAACCTTCGTCGATGCGACGAGCCATGGTTGCTGAAATGGCGCTCATGGGCCTCCTATACCAAAAACCTACTACGGACTACCGTCCATCAAGAGGGCAATGGGTAGATTGAGATTACCTAAAATATGGAAACTACAGATCGCGCGCACAAAAGTTAACGCGATTTTTATAAGCCCGCGTCGTCGAATCGACGAAAGTAATCTAGGGTTAATATACTAACTGTATCTCTACTACTACATTTCTTATTCAGAAATATTTAGAGCCATATCCAACAGGCGTGAAGCTATGTATGTATGTATGTATGTATGTATATCCAACACCTCGCCTCACTTTCGATACAATATGTACAGTCACGAGCACAGCTATATAAACACTTACAAAAGGGCTAAAGCGATTTTGTCATGAATGAGCGATTGCAACATTGTGATAACACCAATGTCACTATAGTATTTGTTCGTAAATATTGTGTTCGTAATATCACAAAAGTTCTATTAGTAGTTTAGAAGAATCAATTTAGCACATGTACATGTTCTAAAATACTAATCAAAAATCTTCTGATTAATGATTAGACACTAATGTGTCTAATCATCAAACATCACTTATTGTAATCAATAAGTGCATGTTTTTAAGTAAAATTTTATGTATAAGGCAGAGGAATTCAGACACCTTTCACCTGCAGAGTAGAACCAGCCCTCTGGTTCATTTTGTTTCAAATATATAGATATTTTAAAACGGAGTTATGTAGTATACTTACATAATTGCCATAGTTATGTTGTATGTCTATATACGTAGCTATATGCAGCTGCATCTCTAGTGGAGAATCGAATTATTGCTCGACTTCCGTCGGCGCATCGAGCAAAGCGTTCTCTCATCGCCTCGCGCCCGGTCGGCGTATCTTGCTGTTTCACATCTACCAAATGGGCGGCGTCCACACTAACAAAATAAAACTTGTGTGTTGTTGGGCAGGTGAGCCGCGGTCTCCCGCGCGAGGCGGCCGTCCTGCGCAAGCGCGAAGCAACAGATTGGTCGTCGCCGCGCCCCGCTGCCGCGGTTATCGCGCGCTCGCTGCCGCGCCGACCAGACGTGTATGCCTCTGGTCTGACGCGACAAACTTAACTCTCAGTACTCTTCGCGCGATATTCTAGCTCGTAGTTTTCTCTTCGTATTTTTAAGGTACGTATTTTCAATTTTTATTAGTTTTTTTTAATTTTTTTTTGTATGTTTGAGAGATTGGTGTGATGTTGCCGGGAGCCGACGGATGCGGACTTGATTTTAATTTAATGTTTTAGGCGTTAGGAAACGTCGATTTGAATTTAAGATCCTGCGGCTTAGGTTGAGGCGAAATTCACGGCTACCCACTTTGTGTTCTCATCCTTTGAATTGAAAACAGGCATATTAATTGATTCAAAGTCAGTGTAAGTGGTTAAAGTCCTAAAGTGAAATAGGATACTTACAGAAATATAGTCAATTTGTTACGCGTAAGTATAATAAAAAAAACCTCGATTAAATACGTACTCAAACGATTATTTAATTAATTTGAGAATAATAGGATACAGTATGCTATTTTATGGTTTAAAGAAATTGAAATACTTCCCGAAGAAATAATTGTTTTAGTCAGTATCTTCGAGAAATAATTACCCTCCCGTTATTAAGCTCCACAATTATTTTAAAAGGAACAAATAAATCGTAACTAATTATCGATCACTCGGTACGTCCGAATGGGCCGTCAGTCTCTGGGAGCCCTCACACTACTCAAATAGCCCAAACTTAACCAGTCAATTACCAGTCCAGCCCACTTAACAACCTGGCTGTTTGCTCTCCAACTTGACACTAGGCCCTATTGATTAAGTGCTCACACTTACATCTGCGCTGTTAACAATTCTACTATACTATAATTTACTTTAAAATTACGCAAAATTTAAGAGAATAATATTGTTTTATGTTCTTTATTTGAAACCAACATAATTATGCTTTTAGAGCTGTAAAATCGACTTTTAGATACTTTTGATTTTTAATGCGTCTAGACATTGGGTAGGTATATGGAAATAGTTACGTATTTGTAATGCTGATGTTTTCTCATGTAGCAAATTCGTCAGCAATCATTCATGATCTGTGTGAATGGACTGAAAATTAGATTCCCTCAAAAATAGAACTTTGTAGAAACTTATGAATTTCATGATTCAATTTCACAGTATTTTTTAATATTTCCCCTCGTCAAGAGGATTTCCATGGATTACCTGGCATGACATTTGATTGCACTGTTGTGCTCAAAAATACGTAACATATTTGAATTCAGGAGTGAAATAGGATCACGGTTTGTTCGTTGAATTTCATAGTCTGGCTTTGTTTATTGTTTAATAAATAAAATATCTAAAAATTGTTTTTTTTAAATAACTTGTAATCTTAGCATGGAAAATGCTTAAATACAAAAAGATATGAAAAATCGTTAATAAAGGCCATTATTGTACTGCCGCGAATTTATTGGTAAAATATATTGTGATATTTAATTATGATATGTTGAACATATATTTTACGGGCTTTTGTAAATATTTGTAACGAATGTTAGTCGGCCCTCGCAAGTTATTACCTAGTACCTAAAACTTTTTAACATTATGGGAAGACACACCTCAATTTCATCTTCACTTTGTATTACGAGCTATAAATAAAATTCCGATACTCCAATAAACAGACGACTAATAATATCGCTCGTAAAACACTTCTACCACAACGAAGTTACTTAACGTCGTTCAGCGATAAAATTTGCCTGTAATACTGTGTTGTGTCTTTATTACACAAGTAGCGGCCGCGGATCTGCCCGACTTAGCTTATAGCTATACAAATTTATAATAACTGAGTTCCTAATTACACAGTATTTGAGAGTACGTTTTATGGTGAAATAGTAGTAAGCTTTGTCTTATAACAAGCACGGTTGCTTGAGTTATGGTTTATTCGAGGGTCAGACAAATCTTTATTGAGATTTTCTTTTCCGCAAAACCAATTAAGCTGTATTTAAGGAAAATATGAAATATTTTACACGAAGTAATAATGTTCTAACAATATTGTGTTCCGATTTGAAGGGTAATTAAAGCCCCTGAAATAACTGGGGTCTCGTAATGGAAATATGCGAGGGTTGCAGCTATAGCGTTGAATGAATGAATAGGCCGCGGTTGTCGCTCACTGTCCTGCGGCCCGTATGCTTGCGTGTCATCTTTGTTTAATAAAGACAAGAAAATTTACCCAGCATAAAATTATTAGGAAAACTTTAGCAAATTACATTAGAACACATTTTTACAAGTTTCAGACGTGTCACACGGATGGACCATGTTATTCCTTTTGTGTTATATGATGACAATCAAGCTTAGGCAGAAAAAAGCAAAGAAATTATTTTGTAATACGGATAATTTTAATTTACATGGCGAAAGTCTTAGTACTTAATTTATGCGCAATTTTCATTAATTTCCAGAGCTAAGTCCTCTTTAATAATAATAACAGTAATAAATAATAATGTTGTTAACAATTTGGCTTCTTTTATTTTGAGTAAACTGTTGAATAATTATTTTACATAATCAGTCGGATTAAGGTTTACATTATTAGTTAACAGACAGGTACGTGCTCAACAATATTATTTAGTCTTTTTTATTACATCAATAAAACTGCTATGAAGCTATGTTTTGCTTAGAACGAGAACAATATAGCTAATGTTCATCAAGGTGATACCAAAAGGCTTAGAGGGAATCATGATGCATACAGTACTGACTCTATGCCTAGCTAGCGGACACAGGGAACATTACGTGTCGTATCTATAACCGACGTATATTTGATGGTATTTGGATATTTTTTCCGCGTGTAGTTTTTGAAGACTACAATGCTAACCTTTTTGAGAACTCAGGCGTAATAGTGTGTTCAGTGTTTCAAGGGCGTCTCCTTCTTTGTTCTCCTTCCATTTGAAATTGTGTGTGAAACCAGCGGACCTGCACGAGACAGGAGACAGTGGTGGAGTAGAGCTTGTATCCTGCTCTTTTTAGGGCAGCCTTCGGACCTAGCAGTGAAACATGAATAGGCTAGGTTAGGAATAGGTAGCTTACATTTCAAATTTCAACTTTCCCAAATTTTATCAAATTAGTTCAGCGGTTTAAGCGTTAAAAGTGACAGATAGTTTCTTTCGCATTTTAATTATCATGTGTATGGGCCAGTAATATTTGGTTTATCATATTTTTGGCATATGATGATGACGACAATATGGGACTGCAGTCAGATAAACAACGGTCTCGTGTGTAAATATTGCAGTGAACAGGATTAGAATCCCGAGTGTCGCTCGCTATTCCGGCACTTAGCTATTACGCTAATGTCACTTGAAGTTTAATTGCTGCAATCTCGCGGGATGGCCGGGGTTACTGTGTCCTTACTGTGACCGCAAATAATTACGAAACACACTACCGCTAGTGCTTTACGCACTTAGGCCTATGTTCTGGGGTTTTAAACACAAGTTAACTTCATGAGTATTGTTTAATGCGTCGGATGGTTTATTTTCCTGCTATTTCGGGCGTCTTGTACGTTTTGAAATGAATGAGCGATTGATCTTTGCTTATTTGGATTTTCCTATTTAATTCTTTCGTATGATCTGCACGACTTGCAGTTTGCAATCATCAGATTCAGGGGCTAATTCACTGATGAACTATAATTTGTATCGCGTATACTAGCGTATCTTACATAGATTTTTCATGAATGAACGATTGCAACTTTAAGATAACACCAATGCTGCTATGGTATTGGTTCGTAAATATTATGTTTGTAATGCCACAAAATTTCTATCAGCAGGTACTTTAGGAGAAAATTGCTTTTGAATTTTACTTAGTGGATACATATTTTTTCTCGTGACTATAACTTCGGCTCCTTTTTATTCGTAACAGAAATGATAGTGTTATGTAGGGGACATGCGGCCACACTTGCACATGTGCGCGTGTTAACTACAGCGACAGTTTTATCGCAAGTCGTTCGCTCTGCATCGTCCGTGAATGGCAGAGCTTTGTTTTAAATCGCGGCTTCGCAACTCATGGCTTAGGCGCCGGCTTTGAATGTATCACTTTGTCAAGTATACGAAGAGCACTGTAATATAAATATTTGTGCTGTGGAGTTTCGTGATTGCTTATTTTTGTGTAACGTTAAAAGGTACAATATGGTACTTACTTGATATTATATTTTGAAGATATTATTTCAGTCAATATGATTTACAGTATAGATTTTAAGTGTTTTCTATATAAACACAATATGTAGTATACATACATTTCATATTAGCCAACATACTCTACTTACATAATGCAAATAGACATTAAGCTGTCAATTCGACCACTAGGGATTCAAATGTATTAGCAAATTAGCTATTACCAATCAATAGTACAACCCTTCAACAGTTCCGGTGTTGTCTGATTGATATGAGTGGGTAAAAATACTTCATTACGAAATATTAATACAAATCGTGCTCGGATATTGTTGACGTTCGCTATTGTTTGTGATATTATTATGCCCGTGTTTCGGTTTGATTGGTATTCTATAATACCATTGAAACTGAAACACGGGAATTTTGAAATTCTAGTCTGTTCTTTCTATGACCTACGCAAATGTCTTGCTGATCTGGTATCGTCGTGCGACGGGTCGTAGAGCTCCCTAATAATGGTTGAGCTACACGATGTTAAGGTCAACTCAAAACTGTGTCTCTATCTTCAATTTCAACATTTTTTATCTCGCATAAGTATGCGACGTAAAGTAAACCTTAGTAAAACCATAAAGCCGTAACATCAGTCATAACTATTTTTAATCTGAAATAATCTAAACCTAATCTGGCACTAACTACGAAAACTTCAAGCTCCATATAACACGGCGTTATCAAAGACAATAGATTCCCCCGGGGCCGACAGCTTAAGTAGTGTCAATTGGTCGAGGGGACCTCTGATAAAACCTTAAAAGCCACCGTATCGCCTCGCAGTGCAGCCTGAGTGACAAGTACAACAGCTAGTGTTGTTTGTCACTTTTATATCCACTTCGCGTTTACGGGGCTTAGAATAGTGTTGCAACAAATGAGTATCTAGTTATTTTATTAACTTCAGTGAAGATAATGTTACCAAAAAGGTTTTGAATATGAATGTGGATGGATACTTATAAGGAAAGAGGAAGACCAAAGAAAATATGGATGGATTGTGTGAGAAAGTGGATAGTGGATGGATATGATAATAAAAGAGTTGAATGACGAGATGGCGGCTAAAAGAGACTGCGCCTACCTCCGAGTAAATTGGAATAAGGGCGGGAGGATGATGAGGATTTGACGCAATACATTAGGTACAGCTTCTACTTACTTTACCAAAGTGTGTTTTACATAATTTTTTCTAATTTGAAAGCAAATTTTATTAAAATAACTATACGATGAAGCTCGGCTTTTTATTTAATTACAGTCTTGACAAGAAAGAAAAAAAAAAGTATTTAGAGTGACAAGTTTGTACCGAGAATAGAAAGGCAAAGGATGTTATTATAGTTTGTAAACCGATTAAAATGAAAACAGTGTGTTCCTACACATGTCTGAAGTCGGATTATACGTCACTACACCATAAACGTATTACACGAGGGAGTTCCTTTACCGGGGGCACATTGAGAGAAAAAATTAAGATGAAATACCCATTTCTTTTCTTTCTCATTAAGACCGCGTCAACGTTGATCGTTTGATTAATTTCAGTGGTTAATTTTCACTTGATAAATTTCGTGAAAGACTTTTTGAACGACTTCTCGACAACGGGAAACGGATGCAAATAATTCGATTAATTCAATTACACGGAGCCCCCGGACGCCGCCGTTTGAGCTCCACGAGCTTTTTGATAATAACTAGTTTCAATTTTATTTTGGCGTGGTACTGTGTTTGAATTTTTTTTTATGACTCAATGTATAAAAATGTAACATTCTTTTGTTTTAGCCAGCTTTCCATTTCGGAAATAAATGTTAATAGGTACCTACCCATTATTCAATTTATTCATTTAAACGTTTTTTTCGTAATATTATGTCTTATCATGTGAAGTCTGCCAACCCGCATTAGGCTAGCGTGGTGGACTATAGCCTATATATATATAGACTATAGACTATAATCTCATACTGGGAGGAGACCCGTGCCTATCACTAGTCTTTGGTAGAGAGGTTCTCTATATGCTCGCCATGAGCAGACACCGGCAAGTCCAATGTCTTTTCACATCCAATTTAAAAAATATGCAAAAAGACATAAGAAGATAATTATAACATAATTTTGTGCCCAAACAATATTTACGGCATGTATAATGCCTACATATTTATATATAACGTGTCTTCTAATTTAATAAATAAGCGTTTATTAATTATACATATACTCACGCCTTTTCCTATGGGGGTAGGCAGAAGCTATAAAATGCCACTCACTACTTTGTGGTCCACATTGCGGTACATCTAACATTATAAAGAGGAAAGATTTCGATTGTTTGTATTGAATAGGGTCCGTAACTAGTGGACCGATTTGAAAAAATATTTCAGTGTTAGATAGCCCATTTATTGGGGAAGGCTTATAGGTTATATACTATCACGCTACGACTAATAGGAGCGGAGTAGCAATGAAAAAGTTATCAAGACCACGCGGGCGAAGCCGCTGGCGGGAAGCTATAATGTATAAATAAACAGCTTTTTATCATAATATTTTATTTCCCAAAAGGTTTCAGCGCAAGCCAAAGCAAATACCAGCTCCATAGGAAGCTGTGAACGTATCAATATTCCCAGAATATAACGGGGGTGCACACTCACACACGATCAATTTCCATATTCATACTCACTTGGTTTTCAATTTGAGCGCAGGTTGAACAATAAAGGCATATGCGCACGTCCTAGAAAAACATTAACGATTTTATTTAAAGTATATCCCGAACAATCACAAACTCAGTGCAGACCATCATAAGCTTTAACAAAAAACGTAGTTTTGTAAACATTCAAAATAAATTCATAGTGTGATTTTGATACAGTTATGCACTGGTATTTTATAAGCAAATAGTTTTTAGTTTTCCGATAGAGTTTTGTTGCAACTAGTTATTTGCATATGTCAACAGAGGCTGTGTTTGTGTTTTGACGCAACTATGTAGAATACATACAAAATGTTATTAGAACACGAATTATGGTACTTTATCTAGTTTATAACAACACTAGATAAAGGTATACATACTTTTATATGATTGTCTAGGACACATAGTACAAGCTCTGTTTAGTTTGGGAAAACGTCCCAGGATATTTTTTTTAATATTATTCTTAGGTGTGCCAGGATCGTAGCAAGTCTCTGCCCATCCCTATGGGAAACAGGCGTGAAGCTATGTATGTATATACATATACAGTAACTTAACATTAGTGAGCGATAGACATTATAAGCCATTTTTCATTTATTTAAATCTCTAGTGGTGATCTGAGATATTAATATCATCTTAATTATATTTGCCAAAGATGCCGTTTACTGTCAATTCATGCATTCGAAATCGTATTTTTTAAAAGACAAATAATATTTAGTCATTCTAATTGTAAGCAACCTTTTTAGTCCTTCAGACTTTTCTGTAAAATACATACACTTCTGCCCTGACCCCAAGTAATTTGGGATAAGGATTACATTACCAATCTTTCCAGGCTATTATTTAAAATATCATGTTTTGAAATAAAACATAATCACGTACAAATGTATTTAAATTTGTGAAATCGTTGCGTAACTGTGAATACGTATCGTTGTTTTAACAACCCTATTAAAAATAATGGTGAACTGTTTTAGACTGTGTGTATTAGACCAAACTCAACTAATTATTTAGTCTGTGCCTATGCCAGTGACATAGTACTTATAGTCATTTTATCTCGCGAGATCCTTTGTTAACCTTTATGTAATTGACACAACGTTCAAATAAAAAAAAAGACAGACAGACTACAGACTGGCTTAACGAGCCTGTTCCAGTGGACCTAGAGATTTTGATTAGTGGAAGTTGTTTTCGTACCTGTTTAGGTAGGTACTGGCATCTCTCTTTTAATCTAGATGTGCACGTCCATGGGATATTCCCCGGGATAGGTTAAACCGAGATAATTGCGAGTAACACCGCGGGATACAAAAAGTGTCACATCTTTTAGCCTTTAAAACAATACCAGGAAGAACTAGAATGGTATAATATTATTTAATTGAATCTCTTGCGCACGAACACCATTTTATCCCTCAAGCATTCTTTTTGTTTAATCTTAAAGAAAAAAAAATACAAGAATTTCCTTAAATGAAATTTTCCCCCTTTCACGGGGAATATAATTGGTGCGACGCGCGACGCCCGGGATCCTCTTTCATAGACCTTAAAGTCTTCAATATTTTGGTCTGTAAATAATTCAAATACGTCGAAGGCTGTCGACGCGACATTTGCAAGTGAATAGGGGTTACGGGTTACATAAAGAAGGGGTAGGGGGGAGGTAGGTCGAATGCGTGTCACCGCTCCTTTTATTACTACCCCTTTTGCGGTTTTGCGTATATTAGACGTGCTAAGGATTATTTCGCTGGCGTGATGAAAATATTCCGTAATTTAAAAAAAATCTTTGCTTTGTAAATTATATATTTATTAGTTTATTTAAGGAAAAAAAAAATCCACTGGCGATCAGGACTCCATCCTGCGTCTTATGGTTAAACACACCAGACGCTATAACCACTAAGCCACCGGGAGTCCTACTCGCCTAGTCGAAATCTCCCTTCACACTCTTACGTCTCAGACGTTATGTATATTTAGTTTTTACAATTTTTAACCGTCTTTCAATTCGTATGTATAATAAATTGGTTATACTGCCGCGATGGCTCAATATTGTTAATATTGTTTAAGTTCAGCATACGTTTTGAATTTGAACAGTTAATAATTACCATTTGTAATTACAAGTTGTCGATACAGATAATTTAACTAATACGTGTTATTGACAGCAGATGTTATTGTACAATTTATTTATAATTATTGAAGTGACATTTTAAACATTGTTCTGATTAATTTTAACGTTATCTTTGCTTTTCTTGCTTTTATGACATGCCCGACTGTGGCCGTAGCGCAGTACCAACACCTGTGCCGGGCCTTAAGTGATCGCATGTTAAAGACAAAGGGACAAACAATATGTTGTTTCTTGTTTCTTCAAAAGCAATTTTCTAACACGAATGGCTATGAATCCCGCATACGAGGTTGTCCGCACCGCGCCGTGGCGTATGTTACCAGTACCAACGGGCTGACCCCTCATTGTATAGACTTTCCCTATAATGATAGGTCAGCTGTACTAGAAATGTATGGCGTGTGAGTGATTCATAATTATTTTAGACCCCTGAAAACGTTCCGCAGACTGGTTTTCGACACTTACGCGACTGGAAATTGAAATAAAATTACCTTTTTCGTATTTTATCGCGTTATGTTATCATAATTTAGATTTTGATGTTGCGAACCCTTTACAGCGTCCATGGGCAGAATAATATAACGTAAAATCCGTAAAACGTAGATTTTTGTTTTTTATGAAAGCATACGACGGTCTTTCGTCAGCTAAGCAAATAAAATGCAAGCCATACATGTGGGCCAAGTTCACATTAAAACAGTTTGGACTGATCCCAACTGGCTGAACTAAGGGGAGTCTGGGCGAGGATAGACTATACAGTATTTTTCCTGCTTAACCTTTCTACGAATACAGATCAAACTAGAATAAGGTCAGCTAAGATTTTGAATAACTTATTTTGCCCAAGTAGTCTTATTTTAACTATATACATTAAATAATTAGGTATTTATCGTCTATTAATAAATAGTCAACTGAAGTAGATAAATATCACAGTAGTTTTTAGTTATCGTCTTCAAAAGCCATAAAAGTATCTTTTCAATATTTGATATAAAAATCAAGAGAACAACGTAAAATCATAAATTTTGTCACATAGATACCATAAAATCGATAATTTTAAATTGTAGCATAAGAAACTAAAAATAACAACACGACTACTTCCACTTGAGCCCATTCCACCCTGCATATCTTGGGGTAGTTCCTGATTACCCTTGACTGGGGGACCTTGACCCCCCTGGATCACATCCAACCCCAACAATAACATTAAAGGCCATCACGCCATAACTCAACATCTTGGCATTTTCCTTACTTTTGGGACTGCAGTGTATAAATAATTTATTATAAGTTTTCCTTGGGTAGAACCTTGGGCATTATAATTTTAAGGGATTGATATATAATATAATATTATCGATTATTACAAATGATGATTGTTTTCCCTAAAATAGAGAGGTATGCAATAGAGAAGTATGGTAAGTATGTATAAGCACTACTTACACAAGATTTCATTTGAGAAACAAGTTAAAAATATTACATTTTAAGACTGAATTGTTGGGATCCCTACTAACAGACAATATTAAATTTATTTATATGGAACCGTTATTTGAAATCAGGCGATTTAATTTTCTACCTTTTGTTTGACTTCAAACAAATATTACAGACCCTTTTTTTCCTTCTCCTTTATACCTAAAGGTAAAATTAATAATAGATTATTTATACGTAGAAACCTTTTCTTGTTTTTTTTAAAAGTTATAGATATGACGTTGTACTAGTCACCCTAAAACCGAAATCTAATTGCAGAATAACATAAAAACACAACCAAAATGAATCATAACTATTTTCGATTAATCCGATCTATCCTCGGATTGAAATGTAAAGTTTTGTTGAATCTATCACAAGTTCTGGGTTCTTTACTCTAAGTTTAGTTCTGGAACTGCGACTAACGACGTTTGCCGACTAGTTATGAGCTTTCAACGCTTTTTAAAACTTACTTATAATATCTTGAGACTGGCTTAGAGCCTTTTAAACCCTTTTATCTGCGTTAATGGTCTAGAAATCTAGATTTGACTGATACTCAGGCCCGGTGAAGTGTTGTTAGATAATTTTGAGTAGCTGTCTGGAGGACTTGCGCCCTAAATCGATGCACTCAGGGGGATAACGGTTTTAGTTCCTCTGGTGGCTATTAGAGGGCTTTCCATGCATAAACAATGCTAGAGACGCTACTGTATGGCGGAAATGTCTATCTTTGATTAATTCATAATAATTATGAATCGCGTACCTGCGGCTGCCTGCCGTGTACCGTACAATGAGAGGTCAGCTTGTACTGTACCTACGCGAATCATATTATGTTTCACCAAAAGTTATCGTCTTATCCCCCTCTGGGCAGCCTCGCTATGTTACTATGGCATAAACTAATATACACATACTAACAAAAATTATTTCATACTACCGGATAAGCTAGGCCGCAATATTATTATCCCCTTAGGCGCTAATTAAGGCGTTGTTCAAGGAAACGGCTGCCACGTTGTTACAAGAGCCCTCGTTACAGAATTGCATCCCTGTTACAAGCTAGTTATCTTGAATCTGTTCGCGATAGATAATGATGGTAGGTTAGTGCACTTAAACAAGATAGGAATTGTATAGTAACAATAGGGATTTTTCTTTAAAATTACTTTTTAAGCGTTTATTTTTTTATTACGACATAGCTTCAATTATATGGCATCAAACATCATAGCATCAAAATAGCGGGCATTTAGATACCGACAAAATAATTTTACGTAGACTGAGACTCCAGTAAATTGCATCGATCAGAATAGCCTAGAAATTGGGTTGCGGAGGTCTGACTTGCATTCACTTCGTGTAAAATACTGATGTACAGATTTCAGATTCGGCTCTGTTTAAACAGGAAGCCGACGAACATCGCATGAAATCCACACTCAGCTCAAAAGTATAAATATATTTACAAGATGTAGGTACGTCTCGCAGTGAAATATGCATGAGCATAATTGTGTTAAAATTTATGATGCTTTTCATGCTTTTATCCTTTTCAAACACTTATTTAATTACAACCCGTGTAGCTCGTGTGCGCTCATATAGTAATCATGTTATATTCAAATAATCAGTCCACGTGTACAGAACTAAGTTTAGGTGACTTTTAACGGAGCAAGGTTTCTTTAATTGTCAGAAATTATTTCAAAAATCTTTAAGATAACAGTCTACTTAGAAACTTTATTTTTAAGACTGAAAATGAAAGAATTGCAATATATAATTTTATCATATCCATTCTGAATTGTATCTGTTACTACCAAAATTATATTATCTATACTAATATTATAAAGCTTGAAGGGTTTGTTTGTTTGTTTGGTTGAATGCGCTAATCTCGGGAACTACTGGTCCGATTTGAAAAAATATTTCAGTGTTAGATAGCCTGTTTAATGAGGAAGGTTATTGGCTATACATATATCATCAAGCTACGACCAATAGGAGCGGAGTATCAATTCAATATGTTGCACAAACGGGGAAAAAACTCAACTGCTACGGGAATGAAGTCGCAAGCAAAAGCTAGTCTAAAATATACTACAGACAGCAGAGGGACGTAAACGCTCTTACGATCTTTTAGTAATGTATATCTATCGCTACATGAACATAGCCAGTTACATTAGAGTTTAAATTGGCGTGGGTTGAATGGAGCCTCATTCCTTTTGCACACTTAAGTACCTGCACATATATGTAGCTCTCGCATTAATTTGTAAATGAATTTCATATTTGTGTAGATGTTTCCATTTCAATACACGTGAAGGCGCTGGTGATTAGCATTACTTTATAACAATATAATCAAAATCACCCAGTTGGCACCTCTGCAGCTTTGTTGTGTATCTAGCGGTCGTCCAATGAACAAAAACCGTGTATCTTTCATTAAACTTAGAGTAGAGTTATTAAGTTCATAAAACCTAGTAGCCGTGAGTGAATATCGTATTTCAAAAATATTTTCCAGAACTAAATGATCATGGTACTAATTTCACTTTTTATACCTGTTGTAAAATATCTATGATCTACAAACAGTTTTGTGAACCAGTTTATCGAGTTTAGAGTAAAAGTACCTCAAATACAATTTCTATTTTTCACTACTTTAACATTTTTGTAGGCTGCTAAAATAGTAATATAAATATAGTAATATAAATATAAAATAGTAATAATACTGCTAAAATAAAAACTTAAACCACGATGGTTCCTTATTTCCGATTCGTAGCAAAATACCGATTGATTGAAAACCCAATTCATTTTGTCTCAGAAAAAAACAATTACGGTAAGGAAATAACTGAATGTTATAACTGTCGCCGCGTTTTGCGCAATGTTTTACTAAAGTACGTCTCAAGTCAAGTTATTCTTTTAAAAAGAGAATATTATGTAGCTGAAAATCTTACAAAAATGTTCTGACATTTGATTTTTCGCATAAAATACGTCTTTATATTATGAATAGGTGAACGTGAACAACTCTAAAAGGTTTTGTCTGTATCTCTTTAAAACGTTTGGTAACCCTACTAGCATGTGCTGGGGTGACGCGGCGGGGTACAGACGACGTAAATAATTCACGCAAATTCACTGCGATTTAATTATACTCTCGACTCTTGTCACGTGTATAGTATATGCCCTACATTTTTATTATTTATATAGAATTTCACACTTTTAGTTCACTTTGGAACATGAATTAGCGTGAATACACAAACAGTACCTTCCCTTTTTATACTATTTACTTTGGACGTAAAGTGGGTCTTCGTTTCATTTTAACTGATATGAAAAAAAAGACAAAATTCGCGATTTCAAATTGTACGCGAGGTCCATTATTGGTAATATGGGTCTTTATTTAGGGTTGCTCTTGCATAAACTGGCGACGGCAAGCGAACCGAATTGTTTTGTAGAATGGACGAGTTGTTTGGTACTCCTGTTTACAATTACACTAATTTACGTACCGTGACATGAACACAGGATTTTTTACTTGTAGCATTTTGATTATTATTTTATATTGTGAACTATGAACTAGTCGAGTAAAATATACTAATTTTAATGTTTATTATAAGTAAGTAACGTCATTGTGAATCTTACGTAAATCATACCCAAAGAGTTCGTGAAAGAAAACCAATCCTTAAATATTATTCCTAACGCATGGACTTGTTAGCATGTTTTCATAGAATCTCCCAATATAAATACACGCGGGGAGTATAACAATAATACAAGCAGACACAATGGCGACTAGGGAATAAGATTCTCGTGATTTCATCATAATTATTTATTATCCTGCTCATCGACCGGCTAGGGGTGGCACTGCCATATGTTTTATTTTTATATAATAATTTATTTATAAAAAAAAAGCCTTTTCATTTTGACAGAACACTTACAGAAACAATTCATGGCATTGATCCAATCAAAAATCTGCTGTAATCATTATGAAGCTATTCTGGTCAATGACAAAGTCTTGTAGGTACCATAAAAAGGAAATTATTTGTGAAATATTTATAAATTAGAAAGTGCCAGAAATTATTGTAATAATTTGTGGGTGCAGCCATAATAGACTAAGAGATCGTGAGGTAATTGTTTATGCGTATTGTATTGTACCCGCTGCGGGTATTATGGTCATTTATGCGCAACTGATAGTAATCTACAGCTTAATATGAAATAGAATAAAAACGGTTTATATTGTTTAAATAAAAAAATCTTTAAACATTTCGTAAACATGACGATTCTTTATTAAGCAGCACCATTCACCCGGTTTGGATTCTGAAGGGTTCTAATATTAGCAAGCTGAAAATAAAACGTATTTACGTATAAATATAGGGGTAATCATCGTTCGGGCGTAACCGGACTACGCTCGTAGCGAGATGCTACGCTCGTAGGCGGCTACGACGACGTGCTACGAAGGGGAGGTGAATGTCTGATTCGTTTTATTCTAATATGAAATTCAAATATTTTTGACAATGTGGAAATTACTATTCGGTTATTTAACAAGAAAAGTAAATTTCATTTCAAAGAATTTATATGTAAATTGTACATAAGAAGTTCCTTTGGCTTTTTAAATATTCGTCTTCAATTTATTGTGTTCACATTTCTACGTAACGAAATTAAAGTAAAATGGGGAATGTTAAAAAAACTTCTTACATGATAATTACTGTCGTTAACAGAAGTTATTTCATAACAAGACGTTTTGTCACAAAGTATCAAAAGTGAAATACAGTTAAATAATTGCTAAGGAATTTTATTTGATCTAAATGACACTGTTTGGAGTCATTTAATCAATTAAATTGGTTTTGGAGATAGAATATGGGAACATTCGTCTGTGCACGAACAAACAAAGAACCTTCGAAGGGTTGCAGACACTAGCTCCGTCCTATCGTGGGTAAAATAATACAGGCCTGTACATTAATCTACCAATGTCGAGTACACATTCATAAAGTATGAAACATTTTGGTCTAACTAGGGCCGGTCGCTGCCGTCGCTCGAGGCGCTCGAGGCTCGCTGAGCATAACCGAATCAGCCGAGTGACGTATACGACCAATGCGCAACCAGATTACAAGCAACCGGCTTGTAATCTGGTTATCCGCAACTAGTTTGTTAAAAACAACCCGCACGACCGGGTAAGTGTAGTTTTTGGGGGGAAAATTTACTTTGATATTCGCCTTTGCTTTTTTTTGAAGCAGTGATAGCGTAGAGGAATGACCACTGGACTGCCATGTCAAAGGTATCGAGTTCGAATCTAAGGCACGCACTTTTGAGTTTTCGAAATCATGCACGTAATTATCACTCGCTCATTGTTAGGAAACCAACATGCCTGATAGATGTTCTCGACGGCATGTGAAGCCTAGCATTAGGATTAATCTATCGTGGTGGACTATAGCCTAATCCCTCTTGTACTGAGAGAAGACCCGTGCCTAGCAGTGGGACAATTTATTTGTTCTTGATGATGATGATAATGACTGATGTCTGGTGATGCACGAGCAGGTCTAGGTAGGTGTAGCTTGGAGATGGGTTGCAGGGCTCTACTTTGTAGAAAATACCGATATTCTGTCGCATCTGGGTAAACTCGACTCAGGAGATATTCAAGCATAAAATATATTTACATAATATCGAATAATTAGGTACGATATCAATATGAATACAGCCATAGCTACATGTACAACCTCATTAATAGGCCCTAACGTAAGTTGCTCCCATTTAAAAAGCCGTTGCCATAGCAACAGACGCATGACTTCAAAGAGACCCTTCGGGGAAGGTTGTATCTAACCAAAAATATTCCTATTATTACCGAACTTCGTATTTGGTGATTGTTATTTTGAAATTTTCAGGGAGGGCCGTAAATTCGTTTCCTTCGTAGAAACGATAAATTATGTAAATGTATTCCTTATTTTGTCTGATTCGTGTAACTCTACAGAGCATTATGACTGTTGGACTTCGAAGTCATCAGTCTTGACTAAGACAAATCTCTGACTTTTCTCAACCATATTTATATTACTTGTCACTTGCTTTAAAGGCGAAGGAAAACAATCGCAAGTTTTACTAAAATAAAAATAAAAACATTACAAAGGCGGGTGTTTGAAATCTTGCAATCCGCAGTAAGCACGCGTGGTGTACTATCGCTTAACGTCTCTTACTCTTTACAGTGCATCGGTTTATGATTGGCGGATGTAACCCGTGTAACACGGATTTGTTCAAATCTTTAGACTAGGTGATGACTACAGATATGTATCACTATTGCTAATGTAACCGTACTTATCCCACAAAAAATACTGGTTGAAACAATTATAAGGGTGGTACTTTTAATCAAAATAATTCTAAGTTAATTAATCAGCATAAACAATGCAAGATAGGTACTTTAAGTAACTATTTTCAATTAATTTTAATACAAAACAGCGTAGGTCCAAACAAAACATTATACAATTTACAACACTATGCTGTCCCCATTTATTTCTGGCGTCGGTGGCGAGAGAATTATTGCTAATTACATTATTTGTTTATCAGCGGTTGTTATCAGTACAAGAAGCACTCGCACACAACGCCTACTTGAGATACTGCCGGCCGCGAGCGATAAAATACGCTATCACCGGCATCTCTGCCTGCCTCTCGTGATAAGTGACGTCAGCGCGATAGGCGCCTACTGACTAATTCACTATTTCTATATTTATTAGGCCAGACATATATAGAATTCTGTCAACGATTTTAGAGCTGCCCTACTTTCAAGTTTCAGCGGAGGCGACGAGTTTGATTTTAATGATGTAAAGATAAAGGTATATTTATCATAAATAAATATCGATAATTAATGTCGCTATCAAAACTAGTACCTAACAAAAAAGTAACAATATTATCTTATACGAGGAAGCAACAAACAATCTGTAAACTGCCTGATTATGCACGAAACTTGATAACGATAATATTGTGGTTCTTTTATATATTTTTACTTTTGTTGCTCTCTTGTACAGCTTTAAAATATAGGCATATATATCAATGTATAATGATAATATATAATTATACAAGTAGACTATACTACAGAACGCCGCTTGTTTTCAATACCGGATATAAGTCCAAGTATCCAGTATAATCCGTCCAGTATAATCCAACAAAGGTGAAATGATTCCAACCAGCCAGCAAGCGGTCGCTGCTATCACTTTAATCTCAGCTCACCCCGTGGCGATGCGGCAGCCAGGTGGCCTTGGCACGCAGTTGGCAGCCCTGCCGAATCGATAGCCGACGCATTGCAGACTATAGGTGCAAAACTTGTTTACATGATCACCACTTTCTCTTTGTTACTGGCGTGCAAAGTCGAAGGTGCACGATTTTACTTGCGCAAGGGCAGGTTAATTGCAGTGTCAATAAGTCGATGATAACTAATGACTTGTGCATGAACGATCCTAGTATTTAGACCAGCCGGGCAGCCCTAGCTACCCAAGTAACCAGCGTGTCTGCTAGCGCTGGGTATATGGCCAAGAAAAGAGCGTAAGCATACCGGTTAACTGCGGGTGTACTTTATTTAGTACATACATCCTTGCCGAACCCTTCGGGGAATTCAGGCGGGATGGTATGTATGTAAATGTAATGGAAATTACATTACAATGAAAATTGTGGGTGTGGATTTTACGAAAAGAATGTAATGTTACCCGCATCCTTACATGCTCTAGTTACTTGGAGGTAGCAACATTATTGAGATTCGTTTCGGTGTAGTATTAAAAAAAAGTTAAAATATTGATTTATAAAAGTGTCTTTGAAAGATGTACTTGTAGAAATAAATGCCATTCATCACTACATATTAAACAAAGTCCTCCGTCGCGTCTGTCTGTCCCTATGTATGCTTAGATCTTTAAAACTACGCAACGGATTTTGATGCGGTTTTTTTTAATAGATAGAGTGATTCTTAAGGAAGGTTTATATGTATAATAACATACCACGCGGGCGAAGCCGCTGGCGGGAAGCTAGTTATTTATAATGCATAATCTGTGCTCTTATCCTAAGAAGTACAATAACTTATTTTTGGAAATGTAACCTTAATGAATAAAATAAAATAAAGCTAGAAATCGACAGCATCGACATCATTTTTTTGTTTTATGCCGACGTCGAACCGACGAATCAGTTAATTATGTATGAGAAACGTAATAAGTATTAATGAATACGCTGTCGGATTTCTGTAAAAATTCTCTATCGATGATATTTGGTACATATTCCCAAAATAATAAATCACCTCGCCTAAGTGATTGATGAGTTTTATTCAGAATCTGTGACAGTCAACTATTATAATCTCGAACTGTCGAATACCGCATGGATTTTACACTGGAGTTCACATAAATAGACAAAAAGCTCCGATAATCGCCCGTCCCCGTCGGCAGTTTTTTTTTGCACAAAGTGTACGTAAGGGGAAATGGCTTAACGAAAACAAGATACGGCTGCAGTGCACGTTTCATGGAGAGTAAAACAGTTTATTTGGTTCATATTCGCTTACTCGTGACTGTACAGTGTACGATAGCGACAGTGTACAACAGGGCGTATTTAGTGTGTTCTTTTTAAATCCTGTTTGGCAATTGTGTTTTGTCAGTTTCTTTAAAGAGAATCTGTTGACTGCAGTATTTTTTCTATTAAATTAAGGGCGTGTTTCACAGCTTACTGATAAGTTCCCGTTTAATTAATTAACAGGTAAAATTATACAAATTTTGTTTTTTGTTTTTTTTTAATTCTGCATTTAGCAGCTATAGGTGGTAAAACAGTACCTAAGACTTACCAAAAATCGAAGGCGTTAACGAAATACTTATCAGAACTGCTCATCTTATCATCATCAACCTTATAGCCTATCTTATATGTTCAGACACTCCATTCTAATCAAATGCTGGCTGGCTAACAGAATTTTATATCAGAATATCAGAAGTTCAGAACTCCCCGACCTAGTTTCTGTTTGAAAAAAAAAACCAGTAATCACCACATTTATAACAATGTACCGATGTATAAACATAAAAAATACATCATCATCAACCCATTAACTGTCCCATTGCTGGGCACGGGTCTTCTCTCAGTGTGAGAGGGATTAGGCCATAGTCCACCATGCTGGCCATAGTCCACCATGCTGGCGGGCTAATGCGGGGTGGCATACTACACATGCCGTCGAGAAAATCTCCCAAGCATGCAGGTTTCCTCACGATGTTTTCCTTCAGTGTTAAAGCGAGGGATAATTTCGCACTTGATTTCAAAAAGTCAGAGTTGCGTGCCTTGGATTCTAACTCGAGACCTTTGACTTGGCAGTCCAGTGGTCATTCCTCTAGACTATCACTGCTTCCTTAAAAATACCATATAATTATAATTACATATGAACTTCAACCATTCTTTATTGACTGAATATTTGTAGGTTACGGCAATACTGTGTTACGGGGTCTTTACTACAGAACAGTATAGTATAGTCCGATATTTTAATATTCATACTTCCATAAGAGTGAACTTGTTGAGAATCGCTGTCTCCCCCTAGAGCACGTGGCGTCTCCTAGGCGACACCGTCAATACGACTCACTATATTTCTACCTATCTGCTAGGATTATCCTTTGTGACATCGGAGAAAGGTTTACGTTCAATAAATATGGATCGGATCATGGTAGTTCGTTGTAATCATGAATTATGTACTTTTACGTTACAAATGTAATATACTTCCTTATATAATGTTCATATTTTATGTATTATGGGTCTAGTTCATGGGACTACAGAATAATTCAGTTGCCAGATGACGTGGACATTTTTCAAAACGAAGTTTTTCTTTCTTTTGTTATGCTACGTCATTATGTTACGGTTTCTTGACCATAGATGACCATTTTGACCATATTACTCGACAGTAATATACTATGGTTCTATCCGATTTCATTGAATTACTGTTTTTTTTTAATCTTTTTATAAGTTGACAAATAAGCATCCGCGCTAGATGGCCCGACGGTGTAGTATTGCTAGCGTGTTCTCATCTTGAGGCCTCAGTATTGCTAGGTTTTAGTATTGTCATTGTCATTTCACTGGCTATACTAACCTTCAAACTGGAACACAATAATGTTAGCACATTAATGCTTAGCGACTGAATAATTGGCAATGCAGGGATACCACCAGCAAAATCCTGTTTGCTTGCAGCTGTTATATTGTGAGGTATTTGTCAGTTAACATTGTATTTAACTTTGTTAAAATATGAAATCAGCTTTCACCAAACTAACTAAACATAATTTTCGCATCAAAATGTTTTCTTAATGCTTCATAATTTCATGATTGTTATTAAATTGACCTTGTACACAAGGGCTAGGCAAACAGTCCCCCGGAGTCAGTACACAGGGGCAATGACGTCACAGGATGAAAGCGATGCCCGCGGCTGCCGGGTAATCTGTGTACTTTCGTTTGGGCAGGCGTGCTTGTAATGTGACGAGGGGCGACAGCGCCCCAGGCCTCTATGAGTTATTGTAAGTGCCCAGTTTGGTTCGCACGGGAGGGTAGTTTCGGCGTGTAGAGGTAAACTCAGCATACTTCTGAGTGACAGCGACTTTGTGCTAGCTCGTGTCAAAAGTCAAATCTCTTTAGGGCTGTATTTTGCAATTTTTGTTTTTCAATTATCTTCTAACTCCCGCGCGCTAATGAGTTTAAGTATCTAGGTATTACTACTCGTGTTGTGTAGTTAATCGATACGCTATCACAAATATTTTACAGGAACCTAGCTTTTGCTTTCGGATCAGGCTAAAACTTGTTTTTTCTTATTAATCGGATAACCGTTTGGCTACGAGCCCATTAAAATTTAATCACTTGAAAGTAGTTTGAAAAATAAATAAATTACACGGCTACAAATCGCCAGACATTAACATGGTGCTCGGAGCTATCTAAAGTACGCTACAACTCTTCAACAAAATTGGTCCTATTCGAAAGTCCCGGGTGATTCAATATTGTTACCGGCTGGTGTTCCGCAGGGTCACTCTTTCTGCTCCGCCGAGCACTTTTGTCACGTGAGTGAGCACTAACACGAGGTTTGCTTCCAGATAGTTTTGTAGACCGATATCTTGAATAGAGGGTTATTTACTTTCACTTACTTATACTGTGCCCGAAAAATGGTCTCCCTTGAGTTTTGTAAGCTCGGCTCTAAGGACCAATTTTTTTAGCAAACAATTGTTTGTTCCAAATTTGAATTTGGAGTAGCTTTGAATTGAGAACCAAGTTAAACAATAATTCAATAATGTAAATATGTAACTTATATTTTGTTTGTATAGTTGCCATTGTGTTTTTTTTTTATTCCAGACATATTTTTGGTTCTTACTAAGTTTCCTCAAAGTATCTATATTTTTTATAGAATCGTCGACTAGACCCGCATGCAATGTTTTCGTACAAAACTTACAAAACGATATCGGGAAATGAAATTAAGTCCCTTGTCGAGCAAATCTGTTGAAATTTGTCCGAATAATGTTGGACTGATTTTAATATGTTGAACAGGTCCAATCAGGGTCCGTCCGAATACGTTACGTCATAACTTGTTATGTCTCAACGAAATTGGTTGGATAGTTTAGCCGGAGGAAATCAACAGAAATACATACATATGAGTATCCGCCATTTTCTCATCAGTTTAAGCAGAAACTTTGATGTTGAAACTGATAATTTATATTTTTGTAAGATAAAACAAGCTGCCGCAATGTTCTCAAGATAATTGTGTGTCTGGAGAACCGTGAACTCAACAAAACAACTACTACCACTAAATTCACTGAAGAAGGTTTTCATTTTCAGAGATTAATTAATAATAGAAAATGTAATTATAAAATAGAACCATCAAATACATTTTCATTATACCAACACCGTTACTCAATTTTATTTCTTCAATAAAGCTCGACTGTCCTGAATCTATCACACATTTTCATCTCTTTGTAGTGTTGTATTTCGTATTTTCTAGAACATTCCCAAGACGTTTGTTGTTTTGTCACTGTCATACTTTTTATTAAAGCGTCTAGTCAGTCTGCATCGACATATTGTGACATCTTTTATACAACGCTCTGTTGGTAAAAGCAATGCCAGATAGTTTTATTTTTGTTAGAGAATACTGACATTACGAGTATTTTGTGTGTCTGCAAATGTCTCTATTAATCATACATTTTGTGCGACCGTTTTTTTGGATTTACAAATAGATGAATGTCTATCATTCTTTGTCTTTTTCACAATCATAAGTTAGATCTTATTTTTTGGCTTATCAGTTACGCTTTTTACAGTTCAATCTTAATCTTAGTTAACTAAGGTACTCTATAATTTAGTGTTAAATTCATCTGGCCCTCGATCAATTTTACCTGAGCTGCCTGCTGCATGCTTTTTACAACTAACAGCAGTTGATTCAAACTGGAGTGCACCTTGCTGGGCCGCAAGCAAAGGTGCACTCCAGTCCTCTACTCATACTAACGGGCACTCCGACAGAGAAAGGTTGCAGTTGTAACCGCTGTGCTCTTGGTAATGGATTTTGACATCTGTCTCAAGATCCATTATTGAAGTAGGTTGGCGCGGCCGCTCTTATGTACAAACCTATCCGTTAAATTCAATGCTTACAGTTTGATATATTGAAGGAATGGCTCACTAAGTAGTTATAAAGTACCTATTTGTATTATAACTACCTATGTTCTTTAAAATGTGACCTGGAAGACACCGTCACAGAACATTCCCTTTTCATTAATATTTTTTTACAAGTTGTTAATTCAATGTTACACAACAATACGCCTGAAAATAGATAAAAACATTATGTATTCACGATAATTGCAATATAATAAGATACATATCACATAGATATCGATTATATTATCGGCTCTCGGATAATCGATCGCTATCCGATAGTTGTAAAACACCTTGTTATCGAAGCTTATCGTTAACTTTTTTTCTACTATAGTAATCAAATTTAAACTTTATCTTATGGTATTGGAGATTAAATTCCTTTGAGGTTGAGTTATGTTCTTTAAAATATTATTTAATGTAATGCCACCGTAATAGCTACTTTAGGGTTAGCAAAAAGAGTTCAGATTGCTGTAATGCGCTTAAATTTTGTATGGTATCTAAATATCCAGTTTTATGCTCTAGGGTTCACTGGATACGATATTTTATTAAATTAATGGGAATATGAAAAGTTATGATTTGATGTCCGTGGGGATATTTAACGCGTTTAATTTTGCTACATTCCGCGAGTTAAAAACTGTTATTACCAAAAATTGCAACAAAATTATTTTTTGTACCTAAAATTAGTTAATCCCGGAAATTCTGTTAAACCTAAAATGTTAAATGCTTGGGTGACATACCTTGTGGGTTTTTTAAAGTAACTCGATAAAAGCGATCGAGTCATTCAGAATCATATTCTAGTACAAAACGAATGGTCCCCTTGGTATTATTCATAGATGTATAAAATTGATACTACATCTGACAAGAGGTCTGTATAACAACATTATTTTAATGTAAAACACAACATTACTCGTAAATACACACGTTCGTGCAACAATCTTATCTTTTTGATATCGATAAAGGTTATTGAATTATTAGTTGCTTTTCTATCATAGACTATTCAACAGGCGAATCGACAGAAAGTGAAAAATTAATTTAAATTATAAAATGAGTCTATTAAAACAATTTACAGTTTTCAATGAATACAAAATGTTTATAACGCTCGGAAGTCGAAAGAAAACATATAAACTTTTCATATCACTATCATCTCAGTGAGCTCAGGACATTTATATTCAAGCGAATTAATTAAACCCTTATCGCCGTCTACTTAAAGCTTAAAGCTATGTACGAGATCATCCTCACTATAACCTATGGATTACAGAAGTTTAATAATGTTAACAAAATTGACGCTCTTAAAAACAATTGTCTGCACTTGGGTATATTTATTTTGGGTATATTAGTTATCTTTGACAAATTCCAATGCACGATAATCATTTGTGTTAGTGTGGAATCATAGGTATATCATTATCGTAGAAAAATGGAAGACAACCTATGCGGATAACGTAAGTATCTAGGTATACCTATAGATTTCACACATAAAAAACAGAATCAATTTTATACTGCATGAAATTAATACATGAAATCGGAATGTATAATTTTGTTTATTATATGAATTCGCCTCAAAGGACCAATAATACAAACCTACCTGAATGACATTGCAAAATAATCGAATTAGAACAGAACAATGTCTTCAGTTGTTTATCAAACATAAATATTCGCTTCAATATGATTGGTTAGTGCTTTTTATATTTTGTATGGAAATCAAAGACATGGACAATGTGGATATAAGGTTGATTTTTTCTTGCGACAGTGGTTTTGAATTAGTTAATGTTGGATAACATGTATATAGACAACAATGTATTTGCTCTGCCAAACGTTCTAAATTACGTTGACAGTATATACATTTAACAGAATGACGATATATGTATGAATTTGAATATTTTACGGAAAGGCAGATTTTTTAAATTCTCGACTCTAATAAGATGTCGAAGCCAAAAATGTTATTAATGCCTATAGGAGCTACGGTCTTCTTTAATAGCCTTAAGTCTAGGTTTTTGGTATATTGAGGTTTTCTAATTTGTAAAAATATATTTAATAGTGATAAAAATCTTGCGTTCAGGAGACAGTATGACAGAGTTAGTGTTACTTTATGTTTTCCAACTTTTTCATTCAGCGCTTTAGTTTCTTTTAGAGCTCTTGCTTAACTCTTAGTTGATAAAATTATTATCAATCAAGTTTGCTTCCAACGAAAGTTAGACTGCCTTGCGACGCGACGGTGGGAATGTTAAACTAATAGAAAACCTCCAAGGTGCGGTCACTTTGCTTGCTAATAAATAAAATTTGCATTTACTGTTCATTTGTTGTTCTTGGAAATAACAAATTTACTAAGTGAAAACATAAAATTTAACAAAAATGTTATAATAAAATTACGCATTTTATAATATCGAAATTAAACATTTTTCATTTAATAGGATACAAAATATGTAACATCTTATAAATTTTAATTTGTATAATGTTACAGTTTGGTTTGCCTTAATTTAATCTTAATGGCTGTTATTGACGACAGCTTACGTGAAAACGATTATAGAAAATTATTCTTAAAAAAATTCCAACAGGCGACTAATCAAACATGATTGGTGCCTGTCAATAAAAGTACGTATACCTACGTACAAAATGTTCTATTTATAAGAAAGTGATTGAAAGATCTTTGTTGACCTTTCACTCAAGCAAGAGGATGGGCGGCGATTTGCAAGTTTAATTCCTTTCAATAGTAAATGTCATATGTATTTCCAATGTTTTCTCCCACGGCTCCCACAAGCTTAATAGTTATTATTTACAGAACCAATCTTAGACCATAGTGTTTTGGATGATGACAGTAAGTAAATAATATATACGAATACTAAAATTCTATCTATTGGGTCTATTGTGTATGTAAATAATTCACTAAAGTTTGTAATGTAAATAATTCACTAAAAAAATGGTACTTTTATATTAGAAAAATGAGAAGAAATAAGCATAATACCAAAACCATGTTAATTTAGCTTACTTTCAAACTTTCCTATTAGTTGTACAGAAATAACAATAGTAGTTACTAAATTAAAGGTTCAACAGCATTTATTGTTGTAATATAAACTTAACTGAACTGAACTCGGTATTAAAATTAGATTTTCAAGCTATAAAATGAATTAGCATGGGTCATAAATCAGTGTACAGACTTGTTCCGACGGAGTTAACGACTCGGAAGCGACTCGACTCGACTCGACTCGACATATTGCCTCAAACTGAGTTGCCATTTTAAAAACTTTCTGGAACGATCGTGAACGGGTTACGAAACGACGTAATTAAACAGTTTACTTTGGCTTTTTTCTTTTTCGTGCAGCGTGATACAGCGTTGGCAGAAATTGTTCACTTACTTGTTAATACGGTATAGTCAAATGACAAAGTTATTTTTTTTAATAAGGGATTTACAGGTACTTTTAAATTAACTAACAATTGTGTAATAAAATCTTACGATCAGTAAGCATTTAATTTGTGCCATATCTACATAATTATATTTTTCCTAGTTCATTACCGTGGTCTAGCAATTGATGACATTACTGAAAGAAGCCATAATATTTTCACTCACTTACAATGTCTTTTATAAATAAATTACTGACAAAAGCGTAAAATAAAATAACGTCGCACCTAATCCATGCGCCTGATCGCTATCCCCAGTTGGACAGAACACGTTATTCCTTTTTCATTTAAGTCAATCTCGCAACTGACATCCATTAAACACTTTAAACCTTTTTATTTTATTTTATTTACAGCCTGGAAACATTTTCTCACCAAAAAGATATAGAAGAACTTTACTTATTTGCGTTCGCGTGAAATTGTAGATCCTTATCTGTATGTACATTGTTAACGTTGCTGCTGTACAAGAGTACACCTTAATTAAAGAAAAACGAATCCGGTCGAGAGCTTTGGTTCGATATCTCTCTTCATATCTAGCTATGAAGAGCTTTATTTACTGTGAATTTTAATTGGGTTGGAGTTCAACTTGATCTGGATATGAATTCGGAATGGATGGATGCCATCAATTATTTTCAAGTATTGTATTGTTTGCTACATATGTGTACCTATGTATTTATACATTATTGTTATAGATTGTGCTGGAAAAATTGCATGACGTCTTTCGATACGCTTTTTATAAAAATAATACTAAAGAAATGAACAGAACGGGTTTCTTAACAAATATTATTAAATCTTCTACCGTAGGTAATTAAATAAATTTTAAGACAATTTGCAGCCTCCAATGTACAATACATATGTTTGCAGACGACCGACGACCTCGTGAAATATCGCGATAGCAATTTAATGATACCTTTATAATAATTATTATTTAGAACTATTTAGTGAATGAAAAAGTTTCATATAACCTTAAAGACTAGCTGTAGACGGGGATGGGCGAAGTGAGGATGTATGTGATAGCTTTTTGCCGGAGTGGACAGATGAACTGAATAATGATGATAAGTCCGGCTGTATGTGGATTGTTGATGATTGACTAGTTAGTCTATAGCCGGGGAGCTTCGAGAATATCTCACGAACAAATGTGATCAAAATTGACCTATCTTTCATAATAACGTTTTAACGTATAAAGCTGCCAAGACTACAGGAGGTTCACAAGAAATAGCGTAAACGCAATCATACTTTGTAAAACTCAGTTTTAATTCTGCGTTTAATTAGGTAAAGAGCTCTATTTCTGATGCTGATAGACTAAATAATCTGTCAATCGTATATGTAGGTACAGCAGAATTGTTTGTGCCCTTGTGTACATTGTACAACATTTCGCGTCAAAGAGTATGACGTCTCATAAACATGTACTATTTGTTTACGTTTCTTTCGATTTGTAAATCTAAACATAGGTAATATTTGTTCTCTTTAATAGTTACTAAACTGCCAAATTAGATCAAATTTATAATTTTCTAGCATGAATTAATAAAGCAATAGGTACCAATTAAGCTGAAAGCAATTTTATTTGGTATTTTTGCAAAATAGAAAATAAACTACGCCTATGATTGAAATACATTATACAGATGGTACATTATTTCAAAACAGTCGTGTAAGACGGAGACGATAACAATAACTTTCAGTCAATCAATTCGCGTAGGCGTTTCCGATTACGAACAATTAAGAAAACAATATCAGATCATTAATTGCTGTATTATTTAATGACAGGCCGCTGTTATGCGATACCACAATGATATTGGAAAAATATATCTCAACATTTTGTGTTGTAATTCTGATACTTATAATTCACCGAAATCATTAACTCAAATAAATAATGATTGTCTAATGTTAGTCGTTGTCCTAAACACTGTAAAAGATGAATATCAAATAAAGATTCTCATTCTTAAATTACAAAGCTCAGTTCTCAGTGCTCAGTTCTGTATAAGCTCTTGATACCACTCGCTCTCCACTTTTACCTCTCTTGTTGTATAAAACTTCGTATCGTACTTTTAAAGAATAATCCTTTGTTAAATACTCTATCAAGGCCCGATTTTAAATCAGCACAAGACCGCAGTCTGCCCCAGTAAAAATATAGGTTCGTTTGTTTAGCATAACTTAAACTAACATAAAAGTCAGCCCCAGCAGTTATCAAAACAATTGCAAAAGAACATCGTTACTAATATTTCTGCGAAAAATGTTCAGATTTTCACACTTCAGCAACAATATTGCTGAGCACGTTTAAAATTCACTGAACTCGTTACCACTTCGCAGTTTACTCTTCGAAGTTTCGGATAAATATCAGCAATCTCGATAATATTTCAAAATTCTAGATCAACGTGCGAGATACACGCTTCTCCTTAGAATACTTTAAATACATGCTGTTCATTCTCGCGTAGTTGTGCTATCACAATGTTAGAGTTGTTAAAGTGTAAAATATTTCGTATAAAAGGACCAAAAATGGTTTAATAAATTATTTATATTTATTGCGAAGCGTTCTTCAAAAACTCCTTACAATTTATTTTCAATTCAATAGAATGGAATTGAAACACGTCATACAAGGCAAAAAGATACATTCATTTCTATTTTGTAAAGGCTAGTTAGAGATACTAAATTGTGTACAATGGGTGGCAATAACATGCAAAGCTTGTTAAAGCAATTTTTACCCACCTCAGTATTTTAAAAATACTGTCTTCTGTTCAAGATTTTCTCTTCTCAGCTATCATATAACATTGATAACTTTGAGTGCGACTATAGCAAAGAGACCGATACAATGGTATAAAACTCTGCATCGCGCATCGGAGTGATGACATAGGGCGCGACAGCGACCATTCTTGCGTTATATCGCACTACACTTATGTGACATCAGACATGATAACTATTATAGGCATTGATATTGACAAACAGTCGTTAGAGGCGCTCGTGGCCAAGTTATAACTACATTGATAAACTGATCTGTCAGTCTGTGGATGGGTGGCTACTGTTCTTAATAAATATATCGAGACCCCTCCGTGCCTCGGTTGTCATACAAACACCTATGACAATCGTTAGTGGTAGTCAGAAATCTTGAAACCATGTCCATTGGACATGGTTGTCAGGCTGTCCAATGACAATTCCTACCGATATACCTGCCCTAGAAATTGGGTTACGGACGTCTGATGGAGGTCTAACATACCGTTATTCAGCCGCATCTGGTTATACTGGAAGCCCACCCGGACCGAAAAGGCTAGGAAAAAGATGATGACAATGCCTAAACTTATATGTGTGAGCACAGAACTTTCAGTACCTTACTTGATACCAGTAGGTATATCCACAAAGGGCAAATGTTATAGTTTTCTTTACGACCACAATAAAGGTAGTGCCTACGCGTTTTATGAGAAATCCTTTGTGAATTAACCATAGCTCTTCATAACATTATGTCTGTATTGCGGGTTGGTTTTATTCGCGATCTGCTTCAAGTTTAGGATTATGCTTTAAGACGCTTCGCTTCACTGTAAGTGACAATAGTCTTTTTATCACCTGTTAGGTCCTTGGGGTTGCAAGATGTGTAAAACATAGTCTTCAGAGCTTCTGCAATTGCTTAAATTCTAAGTAGCTTGATGGAAACCGAATCACGTAGTAGATTAAAATAATGTTTACAGTAACTTCAGTAAAATAATGTTTACAGAACAAATCGAAAGTGCTTCTCTCGAAAACTTACAATGAAAAGTTCAAGAGGTCACATCTCGCGTCGGCGCCGATTCGTCTTGATTACTGAGATTTGATCTGGAACTCTATGGACAACACCCTAATGGAATATCCTTGTTTTACGCCTGGGGAGGCGCGCGAGGGCAGTTTCTCATAAATGTTTGTTTTCCAACATCTACGAGTATGTATACCTTTTCAGGTGTTTGTTTTTGAAGGAGCATCGTGACCTTGTTTAAGAACTGACCTTTGCCGAAATAACTCTAAGATTGGGCTATGTAAGTTGAAGTTGTTGCATAATTCAAGTGTGACGCAGTTTTGAATACGCTTGATTTTAGCTGTATGAATAGTTTTTAATGTAAAATGTGAAATAAAAACGATAAAGAAAATATGAAATTAACAAAACTAAAAGATATATTGTAATAAATGGGGCATTACTGATAATGGCATGTCAAGCGCGCTTAGCGGATCCAATGCAGGATACGTTTCTGCTTCGGGCCATGCCTGGAGGGTTGATGTACAATTGTACTGTAGAAGCTTGAAACAAAAACATTACCATTTATACGTTTTTTAACGTGTTGATCTATGTTACAAAGGGGCGAATACAATGTATTTCAAAATTCTAAGCTGAACTTCTAACATTTTAAAACATAGGTTATAAATATTTATTATAAAGTTGACTTAGGCCAAAATAGTTTGCATTTATTTAGAATATATTCTTAAAAGTACACACAAAGCCTAATGCAAAATTTTGTTCATAAGGCCTTCATTCCCTTGAGAACCCGCTTCTAATTCAGATTATGGAATCTTTCATCCGGTTTCAAAAATTATAATGGACCCGGTCACCGTACAAGGTTCATTTTATTTTAGTAGCGAGATACTTCCGGGAACGCGTCGAACCTTCCCGCTTTGTTTTGAGGGTAAAATTGCTGTTTTAAAGAGGGTACTTAATTGGTGCCTAATACAAACAATATCCTGATGTTTTTCAAATTTCTAGGAATATGGCCTGGAAAATACAAAAAATTTAACCGCTAAATAATAACTAATCTACAATTTGTAAAGAAATAATCTTTTATTGTAACAGAAAGAATGCAAGATCATAAAGAGATCGTATTCTTGGCCTTCCAGTCTTAAATCAAATAAAGAAAGTAGAGAGGCCCCTGAGACGGGTTTGTGTTTGGCAATCACCAGTACCTTACTAAACTTGTGTTTGAAGAATTTTGCGAAGTTTTCGACAATGCTACGTACCGAGGTTGACCTTGGAACCAGTTGATTGGTTTCACGAGCCTCATTATTTGTACTTCAAATTATTAATTATGGGAGTTCATTAAGCTCAGTTGTTAATAAATGATCAAACGATTCTCCAGCGTTCAAGAGGTATGTAGAAAATTACCATCTTTTATCACGGGACTTAGTTTACTTACAGTGATTGATAAAGTGTCTAAAGAGCATTTTTAATTACTTAGATATTTACAACTACCATTGCAGAGGAGATTCTAAGCTTAAACATGGGTTTAGTCCAGTACAGTTAAGATTTCATGTTTTTAACAGCAGAGATTTACACTCAGAATCGTCTCTGAATGGAACGATGTACTCTAAAAATAATTCATAGAGGCCATTCTGTGACGGTTTTTTTTATATTTTTTTATGTTATGGGTGTCATTTCAAATTAACGATTTTCAGAAAAGACAGATATTTTTAACGAGGTTACATACCTATAATCGTTATGCGATAAAGAATTTGCAGAATAAAATAAAAATCGAGTCAAGAAAGCACCTACTCTCAATGCACACCATTTTTAGTGCTTAAACTGTGAAATTCATTTGACTTTAAAATCTAATGACTGGTTTTTGATGGCTGATATAAGTTCCAATGCCAGTTCGCATTCATCAGTTAATATTGAAATGGTATTGTCTTAATCGCGATTACCAACAGCTAAATAAATTTTAACATGTTTATCTACGAAAATATCATAAGGCAGTCTAGCTTTGCACCAAAATTTTCTATTTTCAAGGTATTTTCCCGTATATTCCAAACCTCGTTCAATCTAACCGTAGGTATATGCTAAGTATATATACCTACAACTCTAAATTCGCAATTAGAAAACCAATTATAACTGTCAGGACTAGTGATACGATGTATGTATTGGTGAAATGCGGTGCCGATAATGTCTGGAATTGAAAATAGGTTTCCATTCCTGTTTCTGGCTTGATAATTTGTTAGTGGCCTTTGTTTGTGGCTTGCCGCTTTAGCTATACTTATTTCGTGTTTAATTATCATTTATGTCTGAATTGTAAAATTCCTGTACTTAATTTTTATTTTCTACTTATAAAATTTCTGCTACTGTATCCCCAATTTTTTCGAGACTCACATATGAAGAAGCACGTAATATTTATGTTGAATACGAATATTATCACAAAATATATAATTTAACTTAGACATTAGACTAAAAGTATGAATACCTAAAACATAGTCACCCAGTTAGTCGTTTGATCCAACAATTATTGGGTCCGTTATCATACGCAAACAGGGTGGAGGAAGCCTGACTGAAACAATTGGATTTTTAATGGCATTCCCTGATTGATATAGCGCATAATTATTATGATACCTTTTGCATAAAAAAATATATGGTACTCCCGACGCAAACATAGCAAAAATCTCAAGTTTAATAAAATAATATTTCAGTTTAATTTTGTAAGAATTTACTGCTATACGATTTAGCCAGGTTAATAATAATATACTAATACCTGAAAAAAATACCTACTAACAACGGCAGCCTAGTAGTAGGTGCTCGTCCCTCATGGAGCAGGTTTATTTTAGTGAACATTGTAGAACTGATAATATAGCTTCTCCTCATCAATTGCTACCTTACGTAAATTTCTGTACAAAAGGACGAAGTTTTATACAACAAAGTATATGTGCGTTAGATGTTCGGGGACGATTTATACAGAAAGCGACACCTCACCAAGCGTGACGCGTACAGTTCTCAATTGATAAATGTTCAAACGTACTTTATTGAATTGGTTCCCTTTCGTTTTGTATGTTTCGCGGCGGTTGATGATGGGCGTATGTCAAAATGTCGTCATTGAGTTTGCTTCTGTTTCGTAATAATGTAACAGGGCAAGGCATTATTATGTTAAATTCTGATTCTTTGTTAAGGATTGGTATTCGAAATTCCAATCATTTTCATCAACTATCTACCGATATCCGTAAAACTTCTACATCAAAGTGAGTTCGGAAACAAATTGAACAAGCTCCCATAACTAAAAAGTATGTTTGCAAATACGTTTTCCATCATACGTGAAATCTATGAGCACACGGTTTAAACTCACTTTTACGTAAACGCACGTATTGCACGTTACTTTTGTTGATGTTTACAGTGCTTCGACAATGAGTTTTTCTCACTAAACTCGCTAGCGACGCCGTAAAATATTTGTATTGAAAACCCACGCAGCGCCTCTAGCGGTTACGTAAGGAACTAAAATCTGCTATGAGATCCAGCGTTTCGATACGTAAAAAACCTATCGAAAGCCATTCGATAGAACTCATGGTTGACTTACTGTTCGAGTTTAAATTTCAGCAACTAGGAATTCAAAGGACATCTTTGTCGGGAATATAAAGCTATTTTAGCGCAAAGATTATTTCGCGTTTCGTAACATAAATACCACGAAAACTAAAATATTCATATTTTATGAGACTTTCCAAGTTTTAAGATTTCTTCATAACTTTTATAGAACAGTACCTATGTATACTGACAAAAAAAAAAGAAAACGTCAAACATCAAAATGCCGTTTATGTTTCAAATATACATACCTACCTATAAAATTGTTTACATATCCATTGCGGAAGAAACCTTTGCGGTTAAAATGAAATGAAAACCGAGCCATTGTTTTTCTTTAATCTTTGCAATGGGGCACGGAACTAGTGGTCCCTTTGTTATACTGAAATTATAATGTAGACTCTCCTATTTGTGGAGCGTGTTAGAACGTTGATTGGTTGAAGATGAAATATAAAAGGGAATTGCAGAGACCGCAAAATATGCGCTGTCATTGAGTTGTAGACAATCTAGTTCACTATTTTGGTATGTACCTAAGCACCATGCCTTTGTAACGTCTAAATAATTAACACTGAAAACACTGATTCATACTTACTTACATATTTATGTCAGGTCAGTCTTTGTACTTGTGAACTGAGAACTACGGTTTCGTTGAACCCCCCACCCCCTTCTGTTTGTCTATTTGTTTGGCTATCACTGCTTTGTATTTATAATAACATTATATTTGGACCCCTAAAATTGTTACCGAAGGAATTATTTTGAGTTCACGGGAAGCTTAATAAGTTTATTTTAATTTGGAAGTTTAACAAAATGTTGTTCGGCTCATTAAGTTCAGTTGGACTTGTTTTAAATGTTTGTTTTTGATGGGAATTATACACCAAAGTGCTTTCAGAACTGTAATGCGATAGGCCGTATTGATTTAAACACAAAAATATATAAAAAGAGACATTTTAATGTTTGTTTTTAGTAAGAGATTTATTAACTATATACTTGTGTAATTTTTTCGGATAATAATTATGATTTCATTAAACATATACATTAGATGGATAGGTGGCTATCTCTAAATCATCGAGTTAGGACGATGCTTTTCTGAGAGGTTTTATTTCTACACAAATAAATAAAAGTGCATGTAGTTACCTACAGGATCATTATGCTTATTACGTCTTTCGTCACAAAAACTGGTCTCACAAGCTTACCCTTAAGAGATCCTTCCCGCTTAACAGATAAACACATTTCATGTGTATTTTACCTGGAAGTGACAAAACCGGGTGTTATACGACACCGGTCCCTTGTTACAAAGGGATCCCGCCCCCTGCCCTCAAGTGAACATCAATTAATGTATAACGTTTTTTTTGTTTCAGATATCTGTGTGTACCCGTAGTGTTAGCCGTACTTTTATCTCTGAGTGTCTATATATCAGTGTTTAGTGTTATAATGTTAAGTACATATAATCATAGTTTAGTGACTATGTAGTAAGTGTCGCGTCTGCGATGTATTCTTTGACGTTTTGTGACGTTTTCGAATGATGTAACCAATCACAGTCGCGGTACGAGTATTGTGTTAGTGCAAAGATTATGCGACAGAGACGCATTATGTTTGGTGGCGGGTAGTGCGTGCATCCACGATGTCTTTGCCGATGAAGCGGTCGTTCAGCTCGGAGGGCGGCGCGTCCTCCAAGCGCGACTGGAAGATGCGGCTTAGTCTGCGGAGCCGCAGTGGTCACAGCGTTGTGAGTATTACTTTTGGTTGTATTCATTTATGTTTGCTTAATATTTCAAGTCTACTAAACGCAAATACTTTTTTGTGTGATTGCAAGTTTTTTGAATATAAATACTTAAGTACGCTTTAATATTTCATTTTAGAGTGTCTCTGTCAATATTAAAATCACAATGAAGACTGAAGTGTTTAAAAAGTAATTAAATCTACCAACTGTTTCAAAGTCAAACAATAATTTGAGGTGCAATCAGTAACTGTACATAAGTTTAGACGACACTATTATAGTTAAACGCGCACATTCCAGTCATTACGCTTATTTGTGAAGTTACAAGCTTTCACTAAACTTATAGAAGCTTTTACTAAATTAAAACACTCCGAAGCTGTTTACTTCTAAGATTTTCTTATTACTCTTTTAAATTAGTATATGGATTCAACTTTTGTGCCTACTTATTTAGACAATAGAAGTTAGTAAGAGAGGGACAACGCTGTAGTCTGTTGCTAGGCTACTACATAGTAGTAATTATATAGCAAGTAATCAACTTGGGAAATTATAGACGAAATAGCTCATAGTCTAACCTATCCCGCCAAGTACTGTTTTTCCCGTCTCAATTTTTACTTCGACAAGCTAATTCATGAATATAAAATAAATCTTAATTGAATGTTTTAATTAACTACCAGAGGCAGATGCGACACCGGAAGAATTAGAAGAACTATTTAAAGAGATTACTGTGCTTGACCGTGTTTAATTAAAAATAAAACGAATAAGGATCAAATATTGACACAATTGTAACCAAATGTTGTCCAAAAAGATTTAAAATTCCAAATTGAAACAACATAGTAATTTTTGTGCAAGTTCCAATTCCAACCAACTTAAATAAACTGTATCAAGCACGCTTACACAGCGTACCATCTGTATATAGTAGGTAGGCAACGGGACTTGATACTTTTCCCTATTTTGGTATTGTAATTAGTCGGAATGTTTACCGTAGAGACAGTGTTGTCAGTAGTTATGATTTTGCGAATACTGAATACGCTGCCAATCTAGTAACATAACAAAATCTTATCACAGGCAGAGTACACAGTATAAGACATACTCGTTACAATGTCAAAATGTAATTACCCCTAATGAATTCTTATGGGCGATAGGCGGAAGACGGCAGCAATACGTCAGGGTGTGGGTGACGTCACACGCCGTACATTAACGTAAATAAATAATAAGTGCGTTTATTACGTAATTACGTATGTAGGCAAGGCAGTTGAGCGCTTGTTTGTATTGTTATACAGAGTTGGAGTTACATTTGGCAGGTCATGCGAATATTAGAAAGGGTTGCGGGTTGAAAAAGTTTTGTTTCATTAATTCGGTTTATAAAAAGGGATGCCTATATAAATACTAAATAATAGTAAGTGACGTGACGTCTAGAAACTAGGCAGTTGGTTGATAAATTCCTTATGAGGTGTAGACGCTCGCTAAGATAGGGAAATTCGGTAGATAATAATAATAACAATTATATTCCGTTGCATATAACCAACCAAATGCGTGCGCTGACGCGAAAATAGTGCGATTTTTTTTAAACTTATCGTTCCTTACAATTAGTCCTAGTGTGGAGACCACTAGTCAACATTTTCTTAGGTATATTAAATAAAATAGATACCTATAATTTAATTTTAGTACCTAAGGAAATGTAATAGCAAATTGTTTAACGGAAATAAATGATTATTATTATTATTAATTAAGTTTACTAAAAACGTAGTTTTTTACAATCTTGCAAAACTTTTTGACTAAGTGCGCAGTTTATGGTAATAGGCTCGCTCGTCGTACAGTGTGTACATGGGTGTGCATTGGGACACCTCTGTCGAACCCCTCGCAGCTGTCTCAGCGATCTGCTTTAGTGAACGAGTTGGGTTTGATTCCCAACTTTTTGTATGACGTAAAAATTTGAAGAAAATTACTACATCTTTTTTTTTAAAAGAAAGTTAAGCTTAATTATTGGAAGTAATAATGAACAAACAACACACACGGAAGACATAATAAACGTAATTCACCCGGAATCGCCCGTAATCAAGTATAAATAGAATTTAATCACTCCGCCCGCCTCCCGAACCATTGTTATCCGCGCCCTATCGTGAAAGCTATTTTTACTTGATTCGGTACTAAAAATATCCATGTAGTCGTACCGTATTTGTCTTTATATTATTCGTGACTTAGGACTTAGCATCTTGGACTATAATCGAGCAAATGATCCAACCTATCTCCCAATAAATTGTGTCGGGCCATGCGCCAAACACACCGTGTAATTGGAATTTCATTACAATAACTTATAACGTATCTTTTTGGTTTTAGCTAATATTTTCTAAATATTTTCTAATTGAGTGTGTTTCACCATGTTTGTATAGCCGCGGGACTCACTAGGAGGTGGTCAAACAGCTCCCTAATCTTCTATACCTATCTATTACTAGCTTTCCGCCAGCGGCTTCGCCCGCTACCCCACGGGAATCATACATTTTACCGGGATAAAAAGTAGCCTTTGTGCTTGCTATTCCAGACTATAATTTATCTCTGTGCCAAATTTCATCCAGATCCGTTCAGTAGTTTTTGCGTGAAAGAGTAACAAACACCCATCCATACATCCAAACTTTCACATATATAATATTAGTAGGATAATAAATCTAATAGAATAACTAAGTATCTAGTATTTTTCCTCCGTTTGCCGGCTCTTAATTTGGCCCATTTATCTTGTGTGACACTGCCCGCTAGGTGAAGCACAAAAGGTTTCATGCTCTGATTCATACGCTTACGTCGCACACACACACACATACGACATCGACATAACAAGGGACCTTACTCAACATTAACAAAATCTACGGTTTCTTAACTAATATCTACTGAGACAGTCATTTATATAAATCTAGTTCCAGTAATTGAAAAGTGTATGAAACTTCGAGAAATATTAAAAGTTTCTAAAAGTCCTGTAAAAGGAGTGCTAGGTTTCTGTTCCGTGGTGATTAATCTTAGTTTATCTGATGATATCTATCATGATATATCTTTAAAGAGACGTCACACAATCTGAGCGAGCCGTGGAGGTGCAGCAGTGACCCACTAGTGGTCCCGCCGCGCTAGTCGTATGTCATGTGAGTCAATACAGCCAGACGTGTATTGATGGATGGCATTATTCGTTCATACGAACACAGTAAACCAATATAGTGAGAGATATTATGAGCTATGAACTAAACATTCGAACACATGACAATACCATCACTCTTGTATACCTCAAAAAGTTAAGACAAATTCTGCAAATATATATGATCGGTAAATGGTAGCGGATAAACACTATATTCTAAGATTGCTCTTGTCATTACGTCATCAGTTGTCTAGCAATGTAAGCTTTTTGGTCCCATGTAAAAGAAAACAAGCCTATTACCTTGCATATACAAACTAGTGATAGTTTATTAAAAGAATAACTGGACCATTAAGAAATATGACATAAAATCTATGAGAAATTCGTCTTGGATTATCCTGAATCCTGTGTCCGGAATTTGAACTCAATGTCTGTCATAATAATTACAGGACGTTTTCAACACCAATAGATAGCTTCTTTCTTTTTTCTTCTTCCTAGCCTTTTCCCAACCATGTTGGGGCCGGCTTCCAGACTAACCAGGATTCGGCTGAATATCAGTATTTTACACGGAGCGACTACCATCAGACCTCCGCAACCCAATTTCTGGGCAGTACCGATATTCGAAGGATAGACTGGTTGTCAGGCTTTTTAGATTTCTGACTGCCACTAACGATTGTCATATGTGCTCGTATGACAACCGGGACCGATGGCTTTTCGTGCACTCCGAGGCACGGATGGGTCTCGATATGTTAAGAATGGTCACCCATCCACAGACTGACCGCGGCAAGTGTACCTTGCAGATCGGTTGATCAGCGTAGTAAGAACTCAGATATCTACATTAATAACTGAAAAGAATTTTGAATTTTGACTACGTAAGTACGCCGTTGAATCCTTGCAGTGGGAACAATTGTTGATAGCTGAGACAGAGTATGTCTTCACTCTCAATATTCGCCAACTCTTTCAAACATCTGCCACCCTAGTAGTTTCGTCGGGAACTCATGCCGTTTCACGCGCATTACGCTTGACCTATTCACGGATTTTATGTCGGTTTTGTCGGTGGAAATAAGGCGTGACGTGTACTACAACCGCTTAGCTTAATTATGGGTAACAAGTTCATTAACTTCTTAGAATAAGCCACATTATTGAACCTACCTAGGTGTTTCTCAGGAAACCTAGAAAACAATTGATCCCAGATCGACATCACTCATTGCATTTTCCCTGCGGCAGCACAGTTTCAGGGCTGTTATAATAATGTCTCAAAAAGGTACTTCAACTTCAATGACGATCTACAGAATATAAGCAGCAAACATGGCTTTATTGTAGATTTAAATATACACTATTTTTAAACATATTAGATAAACATAAGCAAAAGCAGTGTTACTCTGTTACGTTACATTTAGCGGGCCGGATATACGAAGTTCAAGTTATATTTATAGAATTTGCATCGTACCTATAGCTAATGCGCACAACAATAAAAATTTAAAATTTTAAAATGGGTTTCGTATCAGTACCTCCAATACGTTGAATAAAAATAATGTATTCAATATTTAATTCAAACACGTTTCGATCTTACAAGATTGACGGGGGAATTTGCAATTTCAAATTTTAACTTTATAGCAGGCTTATTTTAATTTAGTACAATTTAAACCCTGTTTCAGATAACATTTCTGTTAAAAAAACATTTGACTAGCCGCTTCGTTTCATTTTCCTTGGTTCGCACCACCGAACAATATTATGCATTTCATTATTTCTAGCTAAAATAGCAACTTTTACAACGCGTACAGCTTTTACCATTATTATCATTTTAATATTCTATTCAATTATTATACCTTTTAATGAAACTATTCTATTTTCGAGCCGTTACTTTTAATTATGTGCCACTACGATGTTGAAATGTTTATGAAACCAGCCTGCCCCGTTTTTTGCAACTGTTTTTCGTTCCATTTCTGCATCTGTCAATGCAAAGTTGACGTATGCTCAGATTTCAGATAAATAATTTATATTTTATGCAAACAATTGTCGTTGAAAAAATAATTCGATGTTTTTGTATTCCAACGTGATGTTGTTGAATGGAAAAATGTGTTTATATTTGAATTAGATATCTGATTACCACTCGTTCTGGGAGAATTTGAATTGATGAATATCAACATTATTTGCACGTCATCATTTTATTATGTGCTTTTTAAGTATCGGATACGCGTCCGCCACCGATACAATAGGGTCGCATTGCGAAACAATACATCATAATTATCGAATTTAATAAAATAATAGTGTTTGCATCAATATAATTATATTATCATATTCCATATTAATGAACCGATAATTACAGTGACATGCTTTTGGAATATACATAATTAAGGATAAATAATAAACAAAATGTTTTAATCCTCTCTCATTTTCACATAATAATATGAGAGAGGATTGAAACCTTTTGTTTGTCACCCAATAATTATAAATCTTTACAGCAAAACATAATTAGGAATCGAACTCAAGTCTCGGCAGCTTGCAGTAGTGATTGAGATGTTTATTTTAATGCATAGTACACCATAATAATACTACAGTTTAACAAAGACCATAAAACACAAAAGCATTGGACAAAAGCTGAGGTTCATTACGGTGTAAATAAGTAAAGTAAATGAACAGTATAGTCATAGGAACATATCATCATCATCCTCCTGCCCTTATCCCTATTCACTTGGGTCGGCGCAGTATGTCTTTTTCTTCCATACATCTCTATTAGCCGTCATCTCATCATTCACTTCCTTTGTGGTCATATCCTTATATATTATATATTATATATTATAGGAACATATACCAATACATATTAAACATAGATATTACACCATATTTACATACACTTATAAGCAGCGAAAGTGACACTAAAACCAACTTATTAAACGAAAAAAGTAATAAAGAAATTGCTTTTCGCCAGCGGCTTCACCCGTGTAGTTTTATAAATTATATACTAAAACCTTCCCCGAGAACCACTCTATTCATTGGTGAAAACAGCATGAAAATCGGTGCAGTAGTTTTTGAGTTTATTGATAACAGAGAGAGACGCGGTGGAGGACTTTGTTTTTTTTAATATGTAGTGATGGTAATATTTATGATAGTGATAATCCATTCTGTGTGAGCGGAACCTAAGGAAAGTACCAGGTACTAGCTATTTTCGTTCGCACACCATTGTTCATCGTGTAAAATTGGCTATTAAAAGACGGTAAAACAGAGTAAGTCGGATTTTAGTAAATTCTGGATTTACTGATTTAACACAGCCTCATTGGTTTAGTGGTCAGCAACGCTGCTGAGCGGAAGCTCCTGCGTTTGATTTCCAGGTGGAGCAGTGCTTTTGGGATTATCTGTAAATTTCTCATTGGCTTGCCCTCTATGATATGGGAACAATACCTACTCAAAAAATTAGCTCGCAAGTAATGCTTATAATTACATCACATTGTCAGGTATTCAAATTATAGGAATGTTTTTCAATTGCTAAACAACTTTTGAAAGGCATCAATTAATTTTTAATATAAGCCGTCATTCTATAGTTGTATAAGTATTTACATTTTTTACGATGTCGATTACGAGCAAAACGAAAAAAAAACTCTATAGCACTTTGTTAGATCCGGAAATCGAACACAGGATCACAGGACCAGGAGGAGAAGGTAGCAATCGCGCTTATGACTACTAGGCTGACGTGGCATAGATCTTTATTATTTTATCAGGTAAAAACATACCTAACCATTGGAAAATCGACGCTAAATCTATCTAGGGAAATAAGGTACCCAGTTCTCTTATTACTTAATTTATTGTTTTTTTTTTACTCGACTGCCGAAAGAGGGTTATGTGTTTGACGCGTATGTATGTATGTATGTCCGTTCTTATGTCCGGTCGTAACTTCTCAACGGCTCAACCGATTTAGATAAATAACACATCTATCTAGTGATTCTATGATGATTTATAAATTAAAAAGTAGGAAATAAAATTAATTAATAAGTGCCTCGGCCCATCGACTCGGCTGCCTTAGGAAGGTACCTACCTAAAGCAGCCGCCTAGCAAAGTGAAGATTAATTAATTTGTTACAAAACTGTCAAAACCTTAGTTACCCCACTTTGTCTGCCCACCAAAAAGCGGTAGCGATGTAACGCGCTTTAATTCTCACTACCGACTGATTTACGAGGCAATCGTCCATTTTACTATTACCGTTACCCTGCTCGGGTAATTACTCTTTACCGCCGCGAAAACAAGATGCGAACTGTGCCAAGCCGGTGCCGGTGGCGCGCTCTGCCTGCCGCCAAGCTATGTTTAATAAACTGGCAATGTTGACAATTGACCGTTTGTTTTGTTATCTTGTTGATTAAACTTGTTGAGAACAAGGGTTGGCGGTAAGTTTGTAAAAAAGAGAAACTGGTAGCAATGAAATGATCAAATTAATGATTATACAATTGCATATTTTACAAGAGATTTTTTTTACAATAATTATTTTTATTATCATTAGTTTTTTTAAATTATCATTTGACTACTAGAAACCTTCTAGAAACACTGAAACCAACACACACTCACAGATATGTTTATTTAATTAATTACTACGAATCCACCAATTACAGTAATTAAAACCAACTAAATTTACTAAAATTATAATTAATAATAATATAATAAAAAATAAAATTGTGTCTTGTTGGAATAGAACCCACTACTTTATTTATAATTCCGTTACCCGATTCTAGAATTAGATTCTACTCAATATAAAAAGGGTGTGTTAACAAACACAAGTTCTCACATACACAAACACCCAAACCCTTAACTACCTGTAGGTAGGACATACAAATATTTGTTCCGTGTTGAAATTGACCCGTAATGTGAAAGTCAATTCGTGTGTGGGGGAAACAAAATTGGTACTTCTTACAAAACAAGAATATTGCTGAAGCGCTGTTTCAATTTTGTGCTATGTCTCGCTGAGTACATGACCGGAGAAGACATTTGGAGCTCGCCTTGGAGAGTGAGATAAGAGAAGAGTATTTATTACCTATAAGAAAGCAGTGATGCTATAAAGACACAATAATAATAATAATGTATGGTGTCCATTTAAGTACCTATCGAATTCATACTCGTTGAATCTATACTAATAATAATATATAATATATAATATTATAAAGAGGAAAGATTTGTTTGTTTGTTTGTAATGAATAGGCTCCGAAACTACTGGACCGATTTCAAAAATTCTTTCACCTTTGGAAAGCTACATTATCCCCGAGTAACATAGGCTATATATCATCACGCTACGACTAATAGGAGCGAAGTAGTAATGAAAAATGTAGCAAAAACGGGGAAAAAATTATAAGACCACGCGGGCGAAGCCGCTGGCGGGAAGCTAGTGTATATATAAAAGTTTAGAGCTTAGGGACACTGTGTGTTGTGCGTTGGACATGTGTCTCCGTATAAGCTCGAAACTTCCAAACGACCGCATACCTTCCCTATAGAGTAGAAGACACATCGAGTAATTAAGGTATTGTATAGATAGATCAACACATAACATTTTATATACACTCAACAAATGATATAAGGCAATCGTGTTAATCGTGCAATCGTGTTAATCGTGTTAATCAAAAATAGTGATTTGATATTGTTAAAAGAGTTATTAATATTTTCTTGAACACAGAGCTATAAGGTACTCAGAAAAAACGTCGATGTTTTGTGGCACTGGGTTCACCTCCTGTTACGTGGGACCTTAACATACAGGCGCAATGTGGGTGTACATTAGTACACTTCTTTCTGCCTATGACAGTCGCTGTATTATTCGCTGCAGACGAACCACAAGGACTCTGCAGGTCTTTGGCATGGCATGGCATTAAGAATAATGGTTTTTCTAGTTCTTGAGGGGTTTATGCAATAATTTTATCTGTTCATTAGGAACTTATATCTATGATACTATTTGGAGATACAATGCATCAACACAACAATCAAGTAGCCTCATCAGCCGCAGCAACATTTATCATCATCATTTCCCATATACTGTCCCAGTGCTGGGCACGGGTCTCCTCTCAGTATGAGAGGTATTAGACTATAGTCCACCACGCTAGCCTAATGCGGGTTCACAGACTTTACATGCCGTCGAGAATAATTATATCTCGGGCATACAGGATGGCGTGACGAACTTGACTCCCACGAGAGAGATTGGATTCTCAAGTCAACAGACAGAGCGGCTTGGAAGGAGGGAAGGGAGGCCTTTGCCCAGCAGTGGGACAAAGTGGGCTAGTACAAAAAAAATACAGGTTTCCTCACGATATTTTCCATCACCGTTAATACGCACATGATTTCGAAAGTCAGGGGTCTTGGATTCGAGCTCGAGACCTTTGACTAGGCAGTCCAGTGGTCATAAGTTATCACTGCACAAATTATTACCTAGACAATAATACTGAGAAAACTGCTACCCAAGAGTGTTAGCACTGCCTTTGTTTTCCAATTAGGTAAGTAAAATAAAACGAAACAAAACACAGTTCACGTGCAGAAGCTGTCGCGTAATGAGCGCAAATTGGAACTTAAAGACGCTGAGGTGTCCTTACATTGCTTATTTATTTCAGGACGGTTCTAACAAAGGACGTGACGCGGGGAGCGACCGCTCTCACATACAGGCACATAAACACCAAATACAATTCTAAAGAAGCGGGTACAAAGTAGTTTGAGGCTAACAACGAAAGACGAAATACCTCATAGCTATTGAATTACCAATGTAGTTTTTTAAAATTGCTTCTATAATATAATATTATTACCTAATTGCATAAACAGGTTTTAGTTATTGATTTCCAATCTAGCCTATATAATATTATTTATTACTATAAAGGCTCCACCCGCGTGGTATTTCTTGTAAATTACAGGCTGTTACTCGGTAAAGATGTAGTTTTTCTAATTGTGAAAGAATTTTTCAAATTGATCCAGTAGTTTCGGAGCCTATTCAATGCAACCAAATAATAAATTTATTCCTCTTTATGATATTAGTATAGATTATTATCGTAGACTGTCCCTCGTCTTTTTTCAATCTCAATCTTCATTGATTTGTTACAATTTATAGTTAAATTCTCTAATAATTACTTGCTAATTAATTAAAAGCTCAAATATGTAGTTAATTTAAATATATCTTTGAGCAAATGCATTTTTATGACTCATGTCATAGATTATTTTTAATCGTCATAGACTTTGTAATGTGAAGTTAACGTTATACAAGTCAAAGATGATAAATGTCCAACGCTTCAGGTTGACGCGTGTCACCGTGCAAGGGGAGCAGCGGTCACGCTTTGCATATAGAAGCAATAGAACATGTGGCTGCTACTGCGTACGTACTTACATCCTGAAAATGTTCCGACTGACATTGGAAACACTGAGTCGAAATTAACATTAAAGCATGATATGAGGGGATGATCTGAACAAGTAGATGCGGCGGATCACTTATACGCATAAACACTATCTACTGTATACGAAAGTAGTGTCTGGAGCGCATCGTGACGCAGTGCCATGCATCCGAGTCAATTTATTTCAAAGATCACAACAGTGCACTGCACAGTTTGGCTTGATACCTCGCCGCGAGATCAAGTCATGATTTGGCTCCGTTCAAATCCGAAACGTCTCCAGAAATCCAAAAAAATGCAAGTGAGTAAAATCTTGAACAATCATTAGACATAGCAACATTAATTGACTTAACAATTAACCTAATTAATGATTGAACAATCGGGTTTATTTCGTTAGCTAATTTTTTAAGAGTGTTTCTCTGAATATGTGAACATAGATATGTTAGAAAATATTAGCTTCGCATCTAAATATATTTTAATATACTTTATAAATATACCTTTAATAGCTGGTTTGTCCAATGCGCTGAAACATTAAAAGCTGCCTAAGCAATAATATGTACAGCGAAATCATAAGTAAATTGATACGAAGCTTTTATAACAATTTATGAAATCCAATAAAGATTAGAATTTGAATTCAAACATATATATTATTCACGAAGTATTCTTAAATTCGTATTAAGTGTGAAAAATGTCTAAATCCATACCTTTGCCTGTACAATTTTTATTTGAATTTAAAGTATATTGGCTCTTCCTTTGACTTTGCTATAGAAACAAAAGTGTACGAAAGGCATTTTATTAAATTTTGACTCATGAAAAATCACAGCAAACAACGTAAGCGGATTACAAAACATAGGACCCGCAAGGACAACCTCTACAACGAAGTGCAATTTTATTTCTGCAGCAAAGCAGCGGTTCTTTAATCTAGCCGGGATTTTTTTGAGGCTTCTTATTTGTTTTAGTTGGAACTTAGGACTTTTCAAAGGGGTTTAATTTATTTGTTTGAACAAATTACTAAGGTACATTCCGGTCTTATGTATTGGACTGCATCACTGGTCTAGTGAACAAAAGCGTGGTTGATTACTGTGAAATCTTAGGTTTGGTTTCCAGGTTGAACGAAGCGTTACTAGGCTTTACATTACAAAAATTTTTGTAGGATGGTGTTCGTGCCGCATCCACGACAAACTTATTTACAATCAATACATGAACTGAATTTTTAAAAAGAGTATCTATGGAGTTTCTTGCCGGCTCTTCTCCATAAGACCCATTTTTTTTGGAACCGTTAACTAATTTATCGTTTCAAAAGTACCTATTTATATGGTCTAATTGAACTAAAAAAATTTGAATTTGAATTTGAACGTTACAATTGCTTAAATTATGATACTTACCTATTCTTTAGTTTCCATAAACCGGTCTTTGCTGAAATAGTTTAAACGGGCTACGAATAGCTACTAAGCTGTACTCTACCTCAAGCATGAGTTCTATCGAATTGCATTCGACAGGTATTTTACGCATCGAAATGCTGTAATTTCATAGCCGATTTTAGTTCCTTACGTAACCGCTAGAGGCGCTGTGAGGGTTTTCCATACAAATATTTTACGGCGTAAAATACGTACGGCTATCGAGTTTAGTGAGAAAATCTTATGGTCGAGGCACTGAACTGACATTTAATTTGTATTTTAAATCCGTCACGTCGCTAGCTTACATTTTGACCATTTTGAGTACGAAGTAGCATTTGAATACCACCAGCTACTTGTAGCTATCACAAAGGCTCCAACACAGAGTTCTGTAGTGAAGACAACCGTGAAGCACTTCCTCTAACGAATAATGGAAATGTAGCTAAGCGAGACGTTACAGTACAATGTATTTTAACAACTTCGAGATTTACAGATTTACGTACTTAGACACGCACCAGACGACCCTTATTTATTATTGAGATCTTATACTAAAAACCTTCGTAGACATCGAAGGAAATAAATGTGTAGTGTTCACTGAGATGTAGGATGATCGTCAATAAAATATTTGCATACCTAGTATACATATTCAATTTATTATAACCTAAATTAAAAATTTAGAAAACCCCCGACACGAAATGTAATTAGCCATTTTGTGGTGGCGGCCATCTTGGATTTGAAATTTATCATAGTGTATATTTAAGTGTATGTATAGTGTGTATATTTATCTCCTAGCCCTTTCATTTGATACCCATATTGAGGGAGTTGTAATCCGCTATTTTGTAGCGGCGGCCATCTTCGACCGATTTTCATCAAACATAGCTAACCTTCACCTCTCAAATAAAAAAAAAATAGAATCAAAATCGGTTCATTCGTTCGGGAGCTACGATGCCACAGACAGACACACACACACACACAGAGACGTCAAACTTATAACACCCCGTCGTTTTTGCGTTGGGGGTTAAAAAAGAACATACATTTCCGCACCTAGGCGTCAAAGTACTCCTCATCGCCGTCATCTGGTAACGTGTCCGTGCCAAGAAGACTGGCAGCATTGTCACGTTGAATGACAATGCTGATTCCACCGATTCCACCTGATATATATACATTTCTGTCAGCTGTCACCTCATTAACTTATCAATCGAGCTATAACCTTAAAAATACTTATAAATCATATCCATCTTTTCTTTGGTCTTGGCAACCTGTCTTATGTAGTCTCCTGCCCCGAAAATATTCGTGTCCTCTAATGCAGTATTCCAAAATAAATCCATCATCCAGCTTTGGTAAGCTCGAAGCCCGAGTTAGAGCTTCCGCCACAATTGTGGAGCGCCGGATGTGGCGGGGCCCTCCCGATCGACTGCAAAGCCTTAGATGGCTAAAAATACTTCCGTTATTATAGATGTGTAGTACAATGATAATTCTTGTAAAGGAAATGGGGGAGGAACTGCTGAGTGCTGGTCGCATGAATGTATGTTAAGTATGAAATGGTTAAGGTCAAATCTAAAATTCTGAATGAGTTGGGACATAATAAAATATATTCGTCATCTAAAAATTGATTCTAAAGCATGCCTTTGCTTTTTTTAATGTAAAGTTACCAGGATAAATACTCACAAAAGTGCTGAAGCCTTTCTTTCATGAATGAGCGATTGCAACTTTGAGATATCACCAATGTCACTATAGTATTGGTTCTACAATACTGTGTTCGTAATACAACAAAATATCTATTAGTACTTTAGGAGAAAATCGCTTTTAGTCCGCAGTAATAATTTTGTCATCAATAGATGTTACAGTCGATTAATAATTTTATGAAAGAGAAATTGGACATGACGAGCAAATATTTCGGTAGATTAGCTGGCTAAAGTGTCCGGTGTATCAAAACAAAGGTGGCAAGTTAAATTTTTGTTCGTATTTTGGTTTCATGTACCATGTAAATATTGTGTGTGTTTTCTATACAAAGAGATTTACAAGAATGTACTAAAATAATACCTTTGATTCTGTTTGATAATGTGATCTTGGTTTCTATTTGAAGTACATATTTCTTATTAAAAGTTCCTATAAAAGGGGCAAAACTGAGCTATCTTCAAACTCTTGCATTATAGTAGAAAGAAATCTTATAGCATTCTAATTTTGTCTAGTAAAGACCCCATTTCCCGTAAGCCTACTTACAAAAGTCGGTCAAGTTTAATATGTTGAATGTCAAGGCGCGAGCCAGCGAGCCAGCGAGCCAGCGCGGCGGGGAGCGATGGAGCGATGTTTCCGGACCCGGGCATTGTGTCCACGTCAACACTACACCTTAACCAACTCGTGTACAACTCTGGTAACATTACACTTACACTAAATAAGTTAGGGTTGCGAGGAGGCTCACAAAAATGTACTAGAAGAAAATTACGAAATATTACGAAGTTATATAATACTAGCTTTCCGCCAGCGGCTTCGCCCGCGTGGTCTTATAATTTTTTCCCCCTTTTTGCAACATTTCTCATTGATACTCTGCTCCTGTTAGTCGTAGCGTGATAGTATATAGCCTATTATACCTTTCCCCGATAAATGGGCTATCTAACACTGAAACATTTTTTCAAATCGGTCCTGTAGTTTCGGAGCCTATTCAATACAATCTCTTTATAATATTATAATAGATTACGAGTAAAAAATAAACATTACGAAATGATAATTGTATAAACAAAAGTTGGCACAAAATTCGAAGAAAAAATACATTCTAGATTAAAAACACAGTGCATACCAGGACCCTTGACTTTCAAAGGTCCGTAACGGTAGGACTCTGCTGCGGCTGGAATGTAACCGCACCGCCAAATATTCTGTCGCTAAGCAATATAAGCTAACATTGTTGTGTTTTGGTTTGAAGGACCACGTAGCTAGTGAAATTACCGGGCATACTGGTTTTAAGAGCTAGCGATGCCACTGGTGTTGCTGTCTTTGTGCTGCTGTGCCGCTAACCATCAGGCGACTGTTATGCTTAATATTTCCCTTATAACAATATTAGTACACGTCGTGATGTGCACTATCGTTGCGAAACTTCTTGTGCCCATATTCTCACGTGCTACCGCCAAATTCCCTTTTATTACTGTACAAATATTGCAACACCAATATAAATAAAAGCTCGTATCTACACAGTGTCGTCCCACCTAAACGCTTTCTATAGACCGCTCCATATCTCCTCTCGTTCTAAGCACATTACGCTCATTTCCGAAACGCCACGGTCCTTGTGTGTCGTCGACCGAGAAGACCTCACAACAAAAAATCTTTTGCACTGCTCGACCACCCTACCAGTACAAAATTAAGGTTGAAGATCGTTTATATCGAATGCGTTAGAAGCAAATAAATAATTTGCAATCTAGAAGTTTTTATTTGTGTAGCAATAAGGATGAGTGTTGCGTGTGTTGGGTGTTGAGACTGGCTTGTCATAAAAAAGGGATCCCGACATTTGGTCGTAAGGAGGTAATAACTACTTTAGTGTTGGGAGGTATGTTTTATGTATGTATTGCTCACTTTTTCGTGGGTTCAGAAAGTTTTCTCGAAGGTTATAACTTGTAAACTATAGGTGTTACTGACAATACAACTACTTTGTTTCTCATGAGTCTCATTCCACAGACCTTGATCGTAAAATAGGCCAATGGCTAATAGATTCTTGTTCTACGATCATTAAATATTAATCGAGGCACTTTTTATCACTACTCGTAGGTATATAGAGTGTATGTGAAAAATTTCTTAGTATACAGTTCGCGCCAAACTTATTGTCCGGGTTGAAGTTGGCTCGAGCTAACTTTAACCCGTCCGTTAAAATCGGAGAAAGAAAAATGTTGGATTAAAATGTTTTAAAACGATAGCCTACGACTTGAGCTTTCTTATTTTTTTGTTACAACCCAATATTTTTTCAACCTCATACTAGAAGCTCTTTTAAGTCTTAGCGCAGTAATACGATTTGTTTAAAGACTGATTTAGATTATAGTGTGTGGTTGAAGGATTTATAACACTGCTTTTTCATAGACAGTTTTGTAGTCAAAGACAGTAAAGTTTAAATATTGGTATACTTACTGAACCTTGTTTTCATTAATGATAATATTTCGATGACTTTAACATAACACAACTATCCTTACGCCATCATTTTCCGAAAGGCACGACAGAGGTCCGCTGATGTACACCAACAGTTTGCCAAGAAATTGAGGATGTCATCCAGACTTAAAAATACTATGGTTGTTCGTAACAATAATATTAAAACCAACACAGTAGATTCGCTGTTGGTCTCGGTAGGTATTTATCACTAGTTCAATACTTTGTTTGTGCTCTATAAAGTTGTTCTGTCATAACATATCTACGAGTATATCAAAACTATATTCTGATTGGGTGCTACTGCTACAGTTTGCAAAGGACAAAAGGATTTGATCCAGAAGTTGGAATAATATGAGTTGAGAAGTGGTTCGCATTGATCCTTTTCAAGCGTGCTTTGTTATTGAAAAACTTTGATGTAGGCATGTAGTTTGTAGCACGGGTTTGGAACGCGACAGAATTTGTATACGAGTTACTTTTACAAAATTATTTAATAATAAATGACGATACTGATTTCTAACACTTACGCGAATACTAGACATTGATATAAAACTATTTTTTACGGATTTTATCGCGTTATTAAAATAATATCAATATAACGCGATAAAATCCGTAAAAAGTAGTTTTATTTCAATAAATGACGAGTTAAATTCCATCTATCAAAGTGAGTTGATTAAAATTTGTGGAATTGGACTTGATAAAAATATATTTTTTATTGTTGATGCTGTCAACGCTAGACGGAACCGGGGGGATGAATTGTATAATTTCTAGACAGAGGTGCGCCTCTGTCTAGAAATTCAGTACTGCTACTATAACTCAGTTACTACTGAGTATTACAAACTTGTTTACCCTGCTTTTAACCAAGAGCTTTAACCAACTCATTATTTAAAACTAAAGCTGACTACACAGGAGCCTAACTAGGATATAAGTGAGCTTTGAATGGTATGGAAACGGAAATACTATTCATGTTTCCCATACAAATAATGAGGATTAACAGCACCAAAAAAAGTATTTAAGTTTATTACGTGAGTGGAGGCGATCTCACCACTACTGGCCGTTTCTCAAAGTTTTATCGCAGCTGGCTTCTGACATTACTAAACCGTAACAATCAGAATGACAAATATAAAGCCTTTAACAGAGACTCGTATAGAACGGACTGGGATATCGACTTCTCGCAATTCAAAATTGAGTATTGTTGATAGCACAATAGGCTACGGTTATTGTTACCTCGTACGGACGCACCTGCAAGCTTGAAACATTAAATGTAACATCGTGAGCACTGACTAGTAGTAGACATGTTCGTTTTTGTTTCATGGCACAGATTGCATGGTTATTTAAAAAGTTATTCAGTATACAAGTCAATATTTATTTATTTATTTATTTCTTACCTACAAATATCCTTACAGGCTATACCCAATGCGATATTGTAGCAAACACAATACAGAACAAACAATTTCCAAATAAGACAATATATTAGTCCTACCATTAACAATAAAAATTTTAGTTTTTTAATATAATTGAACACAGTATTCAAATATATTTGTACACAGTTCATGCTTATTATGTATACTTTATTAATTGATTTCAGTATGCAGTAATCAAATTACAGCTTTGAGAGATACGATGGTAACATTGTTTTAAGAAATATCAGAGGTTTATTATGTCTTCTGTAGGAATGTAATTTCTTACTTTAGAAGCTTCTCCAATCAGAGCTCGACAGTTGGCATAATATAAGTTATGTATTTAGGGCTTACTCTGTGTTCGTACTTTTGCTAAAAATAGCTCTTATCTACTTAGGTCCTTACATAAGCCTAATATTTTTGGAACTCACACGACTGTATATTATTATGCCAATAAATCAAATAGAAGTGTCTGTCTGTGATTTTAAGATTTATGAGTCACCTAGAGACAATGCCTAATCAAAACTGTTATTTTTTATTTTTGTTTGCCTGACTGGCTGAAATAACTTAACGGATTTCAATGAAAATTTTAGGAATCGACACGGGAATTAGAATTTTTATTTTAATATTTGTAGGATTGAGAATAACTATCTAACGCGGGTGACTCCACGGGTCACCGCTAGTTAATATCTTGCATAGCTTAGCTTTTGTTTTGGAGAAACAAAACGAATTGCTTCGGTATTCCTAGGACGCAGGACGCGGACATAGCACCCTAGCTATTTATTAAGAATCTCCAACTGATAATGCCTTTGTTAATCCAAAACTTTCTTTCTGGGTTTCTTTTTTCTCGACCTCTTTTATTTCTAGAGGCACGAGAATTCTCGACCAGGATTTCGAGTACCTCAAGAAATTTAGTTTCTTTTATACAAAATGTGATGTTATTTATAAATGTTTAATTATAAGCGTCGATATTATAGGCGTCAATATTGTAGGTTTCGGTGTCGATACTAGAGGCGTCGGTATTATAGTTGTTCGACATTACAGGCGTTGATATTGTAAGCGTCGATATTTTAGGCGTTGGTATTAGAGGCATCGGTAATAATGGAGTCGATTATTATAAGCGCAAATATTTTATAGGCACCGCTATTATAGGCACCAGTAGATATTATAGGTGTTCGATATTATATGTTTCATTAATTCTATTCGGTATTAGAGGCATCAATATTTTAGGTTGATATAATAAGCGTCGATATTTTAGGCCTCGGTAATATAAGCGTCGGTATTAGAGGCATCGGTTTTATAGGCGTCGATTATTATAAGCACAGATATTTTATAGGCGTCGGTGTTATAAGCGTCGATAAAAAAGAGGCGTCGGTCGCTCCTTTTGGCATTGAGTTTTTTTCCCGTCTCGACTAAAGACACATTTCTTGATAATTCTCAGGCAGAAACCCTATTCAAGACACATAGGTACCTATTGAAATGCAAGGGGCATAATGACTGGAAGCTTTCTTTCTTCGCCCAAGACCCTTTCCCATAAGGTTAATCTATTCCAGATTTTCTAATGCTGTGTAGTATTCATAAAGACTAGGTAAATAAAAATAATTAATTTATGATTTTCCATAACTATCTATTTGGTTTGAAAGGATTTCACTGTAAGATATTATGATTCGGCAAACTTCTCTAACTTTTAGTAACATTTCTGGCAATACCTAGTTTAAATATTGACTCGGAAACTTCCAATTCACAAATTAATTAATTCACTGAGTACGGAAGTGACTCCCTTAGAATTCGGTCAAAGCATCACTGTGTTAAAACGTTAATTATAAGGGTCGTAACATAAAAGTTTCTAACAAAAATCATTAAATTTCAAAAGCTTGTAAAATCTATAGAGACAGTCGTTTCGTAATATTTTTCGTGGACTTCGAAAATTAAGTGTTCAAATTAATATTAGGCCGTAATGTAATATTGAGTAAATGTTTTGGTTTTATTTTACTATGAAAGCACAGGCTTCCCACTTACTCGGAATCATAATATTTAGCCGCAAATTTCCGCAAAAATTTTTTTTAAAAAAAAGCCGAAAAGGTTTCGTGGAAGTTCCTATAAAAGTCCGTAAGGTCGTTTAAAACGCAGTCTCTTGCCTTGTCATAAAATGGGCAAGACCAGCTTCCGCAAGTCGCAAACTAAGCAGAGCTGGTTCTATGGGTACTAGACAGTGGCAATAAGACCTTGATTTTTTTTAACGTATAATTCATAAGAAGCACCCATGGAAACACAAATACTCGTGTCCATCATTATCAATACTTGCTGTGTCCTGTGGGAATCGAACCCACGACCTTGTGAACAGCAGTCCGACAATCAATGAATCCGACACTCGTAACGCTAGAGCCCAGACGTAATCATAGTTAATTTTAATCGGTTTCCATCTCATTCCACCTTAAATGAAGTTGACGTTGATTCAATAAAGTCTAATAAGTAAGCCAGTGCGCTACTCAGCTTATAACCTAATTCCACTTCACTCGGAACTAGAAAATTAAGTTGGACCTAGGTCAAATTACAATTTAGAGATCTATTAGAAATCGTCTCATGACGGATGTTTACTATATCCTGAGTTAGTAATAGTTACTACTTGAACTTCAGTTATGAGTTCTTTTCTGAGATATCGTGATTAAGTAGTTCAGTTGCCGCTTGATAAAATTCGCTTTTGTTATCTAAACTTCCATACTTACAACACATTCAATGTAATGCCTTGCGAATGCCCCAGGATCTCCTCCATGAAAACTACTTCTTCTTTTCTGACTTGAAAACAAATGAATTTCGTATTACCGAATGATTGCCTTTTATTTCAAAACACAACAAAGCCATTACCCGCCATATTTGTAGTGTCAAATTTTTTCATCGGTCCAATATGATATTAGTCGTATGTCCAAAACCCAAACAACCAAATTAAGGCAGATCATCTGGAACTGCATATTTCCGAGGCGATGTCAGGAGACACGTACCTACGTAACACAATTTAGGGAGCCAACTCCGCAATCGCAGCGTCACATGGGTGATGTCATACGGCCACTGAGTCGCATTCTACCCGAGCAAACAGATGCAATTTCATTCTAGAACCTACGACTATGTGTAAATATTATATTGTACATAATATAATTTAAACCGGTGCCATCCAGATGATAAAATTGTAAAACATGGATTGTATTATCCGAAAATAAATATCATTTACTTTTACCGAACATGTAAATAGTAGAGATAGTATATGTATAGCGCTACTATAATTTATAGTCTACCTGTATAATAGTATAGCTAACTTTTTTCTTCATAATTTAATTTTGAATCGCGCGTGGTCTGATTAGGTATCATTACGCCATATGGCGTGATGATACATTAACACGGATATTTATTTCGGATAGTAATCAAACTCACGCCTAGGACTGTTCGTAAAGTTACATAGCGTGGCTCCTCTCTTTATAGAAAAAGATAGAAATTTTAATACAATAGGTACCTACCTTCGCACGGGGTTGTTTGAAAATTACTCGTACAATGTCACTGACTAAACTTATGCGATGTAATGTAGTAAGATAGGCGTCGAAAACTGTAGAGAATATGTATAAAAGAAAGATGCTACGCGGGGCAGTCAAGAATGTTACTGTAATACTGGAACCATTCTACAAATTACATTTAAAGTATATGCGTACTAGAACTGTACTGTACTTCAGTAACCCTTATTTGCATTCCCCGCAGCGCGCTGTCAAGTACTACCTACCTACACGTTGGAAATCGTAAAGGATGAATATAAAAACGTTTCCCGCGTAGCAGTTACATTTGAAATAACAACTGTTTCTTTCACAACTTGCGCGAGAACCAACCACCTGACATGCTATTTTTCTTCCATCAAACTTGGTTCATTTTCCCGAAAATGTTTCGCGACTGAGAAATATGTTCCAATTTCTATTTAGGTAGTTTGTAGCCAGATATTTTTACATGAAACGAGAAATAAATGTAATTTAGACGTCAATATTACATTGTACGATAATATTTGTGTAGCAAAAATGCTTTGTAGACGTAATTTTTGCGGATTTTGTTAAGGAAAGGGCAGGATTCCGTCTATTCATCATTCTGATCTCAGGGATTTTACCCCTCGGGTTTTGCTGTACTAATTATATACTTTCCCATTTTTTTATTTGAATACATAATAGACATAGGTAGTCGATCGTTAGGTATTCATTCATTTTGATATATTATATTAGGTTTTATAGAACAGACAATTATCATAATCGAAGAAGGGTGTCCCAAAATATTCTCGAATACATAAAAGTTACCTAAAATTCTTAACACTTTGAATACTAGTACATAAAGATTAAGGTGTAATTATTCATATTGAATATTGCCAAAAATAAGCAAATTATATATGGAAAGTAACTAAAAAGGCCCGTTATTGTAACAAACTCAAAACATTGTTTAATTGTGTTGACGTTGAGTGATCGCGTGATCTATCACAACAGAACTGTGAGCAATCCCAGCATACGCGTGGCGTAAGGCGTGGGACGCACCGCTTGCGTCCGAGTTATCTGAAAAAAATATTAGAATAATGTCGGATTTAAGGAAAACTCATAATTGAGTTAATATACTAGTTTTTGAGCACTATTACACCTGACGGTACCATTAATCCGATTAAAATATGTATTATGTAGTTTTTTTAGGTAAAAAAATTGCTCTTATGGCCTCGCAACGCTGATGTCGCAGAAGTTTAAGCTTAAAATCGTGTGCCTCTAAAGTTCCAAAATAACTTAAATATTACGGTCTATTTTATAGATAAAACGCTAAAACACAATTTCCTGAACCCTAATATACAATATACATCTACATACACAGTGCCTCTACTTAACATGCAAACAAAAGCAGTAAGCAGTGTCGTAAAATTTTACATCGCAGTATCCGCAAGCGTCGGATATCCGCCGCCTCCGCGGCAGTGTGCCCACGTCTTTACGTACCTGGTCATACAATACGTAATGGATTCGCAAAAGCACACACTTTGAGTGGCAGTCGAAAGCTAGAGCTAATGAAAATGTATCGTAATGTTTAATCATCTAGATTGAACGCGAACTAAACGAGTTTGATAGATTGAACTTTAGTTTGATTAATATTGTTAGTGCTTAGCTTTTGAATTATTAGGATTGTATATGTATAAATGAGTATCAAAATCAAATCACTCAAAGCACGCGATTGGAAAACTATGTAGTCGACTGACTGACTACCCGACTAGCAGCTCGACCTGTCCTTTTGGTGAAGCTGATTACAAATAAAAACTGTAGGTACACACAGTAATGTCTTCCACGCTGTATTTTATCTACCTACATCAGAAAAAAAAATTCTGGACTAGAGGTGCTTGTTCCACTGTGCCGGTGAGCGTGGAAAAGGATTACACAGGGGTTGCAACGCGTGAGTGATACTCTTCCTGCTAGCGTCCATAGGCTACGGTAACCGCTTACCATTAAGAGGGCCGTATAGATATCTGTCGCCTGGTAAAAAAAATGTAACTAATTTGGATAATTCAGTTTTATAAAGACTAAATGGTATAGGAATAAAAGGAGTAATCTATATTTTTATAGTGTGACATATCCGTATAGCGCGGTTTTCGTAAGCGTAGTGCCTCTGAAATATTGCGTTAAATACTATTTTCTGATCTGTGTCTCAATTTTGTTTTGTTTTGTCAGGATGCGCTGCGCGGGCGACGATGCGCGTCGCTGCGCTCTGCGGCGACGCCGGTGCGTGGGGCGGAGGACTCGGGGCGCAGCACCCCCTCCGCCGCGCACCGGGCATCCCCTTCGCCCGCTGATACCCCCGCACCCAAAAAATCCAACTGGGAAGTTATTGAACACTTCTCCTCGAGTAAAAGCAAGAGAAGTCCTACAGCTGTAAGTACTATATTTTTTTTACCATTCAAACTACAACATATTATATTGGTACGGAACCTGACATGTATCTGATGCAAAATCCGAATTATCGTCTCTATCTCTACTTCAAAACCGTCAAAAGCCTTCAAAATAACGAAACGATTTTTTTTATCAGTTACAGAAGTCTAGATAGGTACAGCCCACGTGGGTACAAATATAACGTATTTATTTACTTCACATATTAGCCTTCATGGAACAACAGTAATACATATTTTTATTTTGATATAATCAGAATTTCTGTGGAAATGAACAGTTGTAACAGCGTGCGTGGGATCTCTGTCGACGTAATAAATGTGTTTAATATCTGAGATAATTGCGCCTTGTTACATTCTGTGCCCTACGGCGACTTACTGTCTTCTGAAAGCTGACAGATATATCTAAATGATGACGATGTTGAAGTTATCGAAACAAATGTAATAAAATAAGTCTGCCATTTTTCATTGAATCTAAAAGATATTTAATTAAATTTAACAAAGCCGTACAATCACGAATAAATATGTCAGAAATTCGGCCTCTTTATCCCCGGTTAATTGAAAAGCGTCCGCTAGAGGCGCGCGCGATCGGCAGGAATCGGCGCGACGCGACGACAGCGGAGCGCGGCGGGAGCGGATCACTGTCGGTGGTTCCACTTTCTGACGCTTCCATAATACCGTTTCTTCGCAAAATACCTACGCAAGGTGCATAAAGTAGGGTATGGTGGTGTTTTTCTTACCGGTCCTTATAAAAGAACTCGTTGCACGGTTCCTCGGTGGTTAATTATGTTAAGTGAGTTATAAGTAATTTTTGTAAAGCTATAATTATTACCGACATAACATTAGCTCCTATCTATCGATTGGTCGGTTTTTTAGGTAGGCTTGAATTGTTGTAATGCTAACACGAACTTTCTACAAAGCATAACTGATAAGATTAATGTAATTGGAGTCGTCCCATCTTGAGCGGGATAGATACGGCACAATCAAAGGGAATCAAAATAGATTATCATATAATTCTATTCGAACAAGATTGAAATATATTATGGGTAAAGCCGCGTACATGTTTTCTAAACAATAAATTACGTTGCTTGATACACGGCAACCACGTTTGGGTAATATTTATTTATTGATACCAACAGCCTACACATGAACCACATTCCTAATCTATACTATTATAAAATTGTAAAAAAGTCGTTTCTGTACATTGAAGATATTTAAAAAAAAACAATTGGGTTAGAGTATATAAACGATCGCGAACCCAAAAATGTGATTTTTAGAATTCTTGTAACAGAATAAAGTAGATCCATCCTTACATACAATCCAAACGCTCGTGATCGCGAAGTTCCTGCTCGAAAGTATGTAAGGTAAACGTCCCTATTTCCGGCAGTGTCCCAGTACCCGGTAACCAGTCAGTTTTTTTTGTTTTCTATCTTCCTATCAATAACAAATTAAAGTTTGTAAGCAGTAACACATTCTAGCTAATATTTTGTACCGTTATAATAGCAAAACTGACCAAAAAGTTTAATTGTAGCAAAACTGTGCAACAACAAAAGTATGCTCTGCGAAATTTTTCAAAAAATTCTATGTTTTGTCCCTGAACTATGAGATCACCCCTTCGTATTGTTGAGCTTGCCATGCTGCTACGGATGACCATACGGCAAAGGGGTTAATTTATTAAAATATTTAAGTAAACGATATATCGATATAACTTATAAAATAAGATGAATCTAATTGAAAAGTATTTATTTTTGCATGTCACATCTATTGGTACACACTAATCCCGACCTGACCTAATACCCGGCATTTTTTGCCGGATATTGGTGCACACAATGACCATTGTACTGATACCCGTTATTGTATCCTTATTGCCTTGGAATAGGTCTCATTTTCCTTTGATACTGCGGTATAAAGATCTGCCGGGTACTACAACGTAGATTAACAGTTGCATAATGATTCTTATTACCTTCAATTAGGACTTATTTTCCTTTGACTTCATTTTAATACTGTACTTTATTTTAAAACCTCGTGGATTTAATTGGTTTGGTCGTTTTTCTGTATTATTTCTGATCGATTACGCCTATAACAACTATATTCCATGTACTTACCACGCCACGCGGCATCAGTATGCCGCGTGGCATACTGATGCCGCGGCTGTGGCTGTACACTGGGACCCTTTCATACAAGGTAGTGCTACTATCTGACATTTTAAAATGGGGGTATTTTAATAAAGACTCAGCTGAAGGTCGTCTTAGAGGGGCTTGTGGCTAACTTATAACTACACTGATCAACCGATAAGCTACGCTTGCCGCGGTCAGTTCATGGATGGGTGACCATTCTTAACACATCGAAACCCCTCCGTACCTCGGAGAGCACGTAAAGCCGAACACCTATAAGTACTCACTCCAGAGAGCGGGGAAACAGCGACGCGAACTAGGAAAAGGATGCTACAAGACGCGGCTGGACTTAATCTTTGTCTTCTCAATCAGGGATCTGTCGCAACATGCGTCCGATGGCAAGGGGATTCGAGTTATCATGGGCGAGACCTAATGCGTCCCGTTTAGAGCCTGGGTGGAAAGTAGCGTAAGAGGTGGTCACATTATCCAACTACCGTTATAATTTTTGATGTCCTGATCCAGTCAATAATGCCATTAATCCCTGAAGCAGCTCGTCTGAGATTTACTCGTCGCAGCTGCCTTTGTCGCTGCGTGGCCAACAGAATCGAACACCGAATGTATCCTGCCCGATCCGGAAGTGGACGCAGCCTGGTATAGGGAGTAATGCAATACATCGATGCTTAGGGTAAGGTGCGCAAAGTTTCGGTCAGTGTATTGAAGGTCAGAAGACACAGCTGAGACAAGTATGCTTAAGGTCTTGATGGCGGGCGGTATTCGCGCACCCGGCGGCCACGTCGAGCTACAACCGACGAGATAAACCTGACTTATGTGGCATACTGGGCAGCCACAAAGATGCTTCAAAAGGATATTGCAGAAGCTAGGTCTCGACCTTGGTTAGATCTTATTGAGGGACTGGACTGGATCCGTGGGGGAAATCATATAAAGTGGTCATGAGCAAACTGCGTCCTTGGGTCCTCTCACTTACAGAAACCCTTGACCCGGACTTGTTGGGCGGACTTGGTAATACGTTCTTTCTAACAGTTCAGGAAGGTAACCCATTACCCTTAAAATCCGCGTCAGACTGGTTTAACGAGTTAGGAGTGACAGAAATGGAGCTGGACTGAACTGTAAGCGTCCTGAGGGTCCGCAATGCAGTGCTAGGCCCTGATGGAATTCCAGGTCGGGCATGGTTGCCAGCTGTGTTTGTTCCGAACCTAGGTTATGTAGATAGTAAATAACCGCTACACGGTTATTGATAAGCTTCTTTCATCAAAGTATGTTCCACTCCAGCTAGAAATAAAAAAGAAGGCCTCGTATCGTCCCATATGCCTGCTTGATGAGGCGTTCAAACGGCATTTGAGAGAATTGTTGCAGGGCGCCTTGTCAGGCATCTGTCACACGTCGGCCCAGACCTAGCTGTACGGCTTTCAGCAGCGGCGCTCTACGGTGAATAACTGGTCACCATTTTACGCGTTCGCTTGCTGTCGGAATAGACAGTGTCTGGGAGTGGAGTAGCGTCGGCGTAAGTTTTGACATCGTCAAGTGGCGTCATCGTGACAAAGGCAAAGCACATCAGGGCCACCGGTGCGTTCATCAGAGATCCCGGAGCCCCATCTATAGTTGACCGTGTGTTTTTAGTCGGTCTCTTCTTCTTCTATTTAAGAGCTACGTTCTTGTCGGTGCAGCGTCTTTCACTGCTCTCTGTTGAGAGCCAACTCCTGGACCTCCTTATACGTTGCGACTTTCAGTTTCTCTTTTATCTGTGTTATGTAGCTCATTCTTGGCCTACCCCTTCCTCTGCTTCCCTCTGTCTTTCCTTCTATTATATTTTTTATGAAGTCATCGTGGCGTATAATAAAATATCATTTTACCCCTTCTGGTCTCTATGTCTTGTAGGAACCGCCTTTTTTCTTTTATTTTTTGTAGAACTTCTTCATTTGTCATTTTCTCTGTCCAACTGATTCCTTCCATCCTTCTCCAGCACCACATCTCAAAGGCTTCTAATCTTTTTATATCTTGTTTACAAGTCCGAAATAACTCTCTGGCTTCCCTTGTGGGAGATGGAGGTTATCCAATATCCATGAGGATTTTCACACAATAAATAAAGGGTAACGAATGCGTTGGGTATATAATTATGCCATTTTTCTGTATGTGTATTAATGCAGATTTAATAGTGTTCTTGGTATTAATACTGATCCCTCTCTCTCTCTCTCTCTCTTTTAGGTTCGAATTCGAATTTTGTTTGTATTCAAAATTATAGGGGTTAGTTAAATACAAGGTGGAAGGGACATCGATGCGCAAACGCCGTGATAAGGTTTCACTCAAAGTCAAAAATAAAATGACCTAGGTCATTCATGTAGAAAATGATCGCGCAGTGTAATGCTAAAAACGCGATTATAACGCTCCGCGAAGAATATTGCGTCGATGTCCCTTCCACCTACAAGGTACTTCCCAAGTAAATTCAATAAATATAACTTTAAGTACTTTTAAAAAATATTTTGATTCAAAATTATAGGCAAGTCAATGTATAGAAATTTCATAAAAAATATTTGATGGTTACAATTTATACCTATAAGTAATTAATTAATTATTAATATGTTTCAAGTACATATTTAATTAGAAATAATGTATTTTCTTTGGATACACATAATCCCTATTTTTACCCTATTTACTTTAATCACAAAAATGCAATAATAAAACTTATTTCTGTGAACCTTAACGTCAAGCAATAGAGTTCATATTCGCGGTAAAAATTACCGGATTCTGGGACAGTAAAACGATAACTGGTACAAATCTACCGGATACTGGTACAAATGGCCCTTTTTAATTATTTTGTTGTATTATTGTATATTAACGTTTATATTCATTTAGAAAAAAGTAATTACAAAAGACTAGAATAAATTACCTATCCATACATGTAAATATCATTGTTGTAAGTCTACTGGTTTTAGCACAGTAGACCTGCAAAGTCGGCGAAGTTCAAAACTTAACGGTTATTGGGACGTTTACCTTACAAAGCTTAACAGCGACATCTGTAGCGCGCATCCATTTTTTCCCACAAAATGGGAGTAAGTTTTTTCTAACATACCTCGGACCCTAAGTAAACAGTGAAAATTTTATCTTCAGTTTGCGAACGAAAACGTGGCAAATATGCTTTGGTTTTCTTTTATTATGAAAACAAGCTGCGAGAAAGTTCAATATTGCGCTGCTATTTTTATAAAATGTAGATAACATTTTCGGTTTGATCCTCAGCATTACTTTATTGTGGCTGTCGTTATTTTACTTTATATTTTTTGTGTGTTTGCATCCACGTTGGGTCCGTGCCCAAAATGTCGTTATACACTGATGCTTACAAGTGGCGAACACAAACTATATCTACACGATACACCCTGGTGTGCGTCGAGCCGAGACGGAAATTGCTCGTTCTACCAAAGCCTTTACAAAGTTAGAACACTTCCTGAAAACAAAATTATCAGAAAGAAGACCTCATTCTCCTTTACTAGCAAAGATACACATACAGAGCAGCAAAACATGTTTTGATGAAGCGTGATGTTAAATATTCCTTGGATAGTTAATTGGAAATTAAATTTAAAAAACTAAGTAAATGCTACAAGGAAACAGTTAACATTTTGTTCACGTTTTAAATACATTTTTGTGTCACTTGCAGGGAAGATTTCATTCACCAAAAGTGAAACATGATTTGTATCCACTTACACGTTGAAGGGAACTTCATAGTAGTCGTGAAGGTGTGTGAATTCTACCGCCAGGCCAGCGTGGCAGTGGTCCTAGTTGAGTAGGTCATTAAGTCTGCATAAATATAAGTAAAAAATATGAGGAGATATCCATATGAGGTCTGAAAACGTTTAACTTCTAATGCTGCTCGTTATTAATCAAGTAGCGCATGCGCCGACAGAAGTTTATCCATTTCCGAGCAATCAATCAATTTCTAACTGTATTAGAATTCAATTAATCATGCACATATCATATTTTCTGAGTGAAGAGATATTATTGAAATAAAACGAATTCATTGATTTTATCACGTTATATTACATACATAGATAACTGTACGCTTGTTTCCCACAGCGGTAGGCAGAGACTACAGATTTCCACGCGCTATAACGATATTGTGTATTTCTCTACATTTCGTGTCTCTATATTTTACGGCATCCATAGTCACCGATGGGGAGATAGACGCAGATAAATTTTGTTATTACAAATTAAACTTCCCTTGCAAGAATCGAAATTACTTATTCTTGTTCGTATTTATAAAGAAAATCATTTCAAGTTTCGCTTTCACTCTTCAAGGCTACACACACATCAGCGGATATCGATAAAACTCTAAGAGCTCGCAATTCCAAGAGCTTATTAAAATAAATCTTGTTCCAAACTTTATACAAATAGATTTAGTTGTACCATCGGGAAGTTTTCTATCGTGTTCCCGCGACGCGGATATCCGACGCCGGCATCGATGACGTGTGTGTGTGACGCGTTAACTGTGACGTATATACGCTGACAATAGTCCTGCTCGGTGCAGTTCCGTTATCCGTAAGTGGGATGATGTTTTATTGTTGTGTCCTGTGTTGGGAGAGTTTCATTTATGTCTTTCTCCCATATCCATTGCGTAGGCATGAGCTACAAAAAATAGGTCATGTCCAGGTAAAAGATAATCAGTCAGTGAGTTAATAGTGAGACTGACTGCCCAATGCGTATAACATTGATTTATGTTGTTACAGCGACATGGTCCATATTGGTCAAGAATGAAAACAATATTTTCGAATAAATTTCCTGTCGAGGTCATTTATTATCAGGAAACATTTATATTCATCACATAAATATTTGTGTCTTGTGGGAATCGAACCCACGACCTCATGGTCAGCAGTCCGGTACTCGAACCACTAGATCACAGACGTCGTCGTCGTTGTTTTGTTTAGTTAGTTTGTTTTTCGCAAGTATTTTGTAACATAGTCGGATTTTTATACCATATATTTATATAGTCACATAGGCTTGAAAATTATTACCGGTCCTTCGGAAGTCGGATATAATCAACAGCAGAATGATTACAGGGCAGCCGGTCAACAATAATTAGAGGAACCAAATGTATAATAAAAAGAGATTTCCAGAATTGTTTGTTTACTCGTACATTTTTATGAGTAGGTACTTGGTTTGTTATCATTTGATAAAACTTTACAAAAGTGGTGACTGAAGGCTTATAGTTAATGGCCGATTGTTCATGGCTTTTTAGCGACCCTTTTCCGATCTTTCATCGTAATTTTTATGATAAAGTCACTACTATTTAATGCCAATGTACGCAAGTTTGTTACAATAATATAGAATTAAATTAAAACAAAATTGTAAACAAATATTGTAATCATGTTTCTGTATGACATTTCTTTGCCGGCTCTCCTCGATGAGATCCACTTTTTGGAACCGTGCAACTAGTTTTTCACTTTCCAGAAGAACCTATTTTAATGGTCAAACATTTTGACTTTGACTAACCTGGACCCACAGACAATCTCCCTCGTATATCCTCCGCTTGTTGCCACAGAATGCTTGGTATGACATCTAACAAGGAAAGTCAGTACAGTTCACGCCAAACTTATTGTCCGAGTTGAAATTGGCACGAGCAAACTTTAACCCAGCCGTAAACATCGGATAATCAAAAATAATAGGTTGTAATAAATAAAAACGAAAGCTCAAGTCGTAGGCTGTCGTTTTTAATCATTCTAACCCAATATTTTAATTTTTCCGATTTTTACGCCGAGTTAAAGTTAACTCGTGCCAACTTCAACCCGGACAATAAGTAAGGCGAGAGCTGTATGTGTGCTGCGTCTCGTTCCCTCATCGGAATATTTTATACTGTGGGTTCTGTTTCCCCAATATCTGGTTATCTCTTTAATGTACTGTGTGATTTATTACGGGAATGTATTTCGGAAGAATTATGTTATTTTGTTTTTATGATCTTGCTCAAGTGTCGCAATTTCAACTGATATTTATTGTGTTCCAAAATTGATAAACAAAGACTTTTCGGAATGAAATTATTTTGAATCGCGTTATGATATTACGGAAAATGTATATAAGAAAAAAAAGATAAACAGGTATTTATCTGGTTTTGCAGCTTTGTAGTTACACGCGGTCTGTGTAATATTATAACACTGGACACTACGTTTTAAACGTAGCTAAATGTATACAGTTTCCGCGTATCTCGGTATAAAATGCCAAACTATTACGTTCCGCTGGACAAAGGCGGCCGCCCAACTCTCACCTGCTCCAGCCAGACAGATTACACAGAAGGTGAACTCTCTTTAACAAAATCCGAATAAATACAGATTCAGAGGTACGCGAACATATTCTCAAATGCAATCGAAACTTTCAAGTTTTTTTATCATTAGTTCCATCAGTATCAAAGCCCATGCCTCGATCGATGCCGCTCGCATACTGTAATAAAAATACAAAACCATTCGGATTGCTATTGGAGCCGTTTTGACGAGCGTTCTGTGTTTTGAGTAGAGCCTGTACAACAAACATTGAAACATTTGTATTAACGGCATGAGCTGTCTCAAGTAGGGATATGTTATTATATTTTACACGACAAACAAAACCCACTCGAGACATATATAAAAACACGATTATGGACTCTCTATTGAACAAATTTAATTAAATTGGAACAGCTTAATAATAAAAACTATTAAACCTAAATAATGTATATTATGTTAATGATTTCAGATTTAATTATAATATCCATATAGCATGCAGTGAACTACGATTGATTATTTTTTTCACTCGTTAATTTTATTAGTCTCCACGTATGACGAGGCGCCATGCAGCTGATGGGGTCAGCCCATCGCTATTCTAATATTAAATTATATGACTTCTCATTACCCCAAAATCCTACGCTCCATTGCTCTCTGAGTCATAGGAGGCTTTCACTCAGTCGACGTAAATGAAGTATACATATCAAATGGTCCTTCGGTAAGTATTTATGAGCTGACTACCGCTCATTACAAACGGAATGTAGGCCTTTTGTTTGTCTCAAAGGCACACGAGTAACTTTAGTCGCTAATAATTCAACATGGCGCCGTTAGCCGAACGGCAACAGCAGAGGGCGCGGTGATCGTCAACACTAAGAGTAAACGGAGGATATTGTTCCCCAAAACAAGCCAGAGTTGTATTTACAATTACTATTGTAGCATTTCAATGTGGCAAGTACTGAAATTAGTACACAATATTATATTATAGCGTTATGAATATTTGAGTTACTGAATGTACCTACGCAGTTTCTGTTAGAAGGAAAATTTATTATGCTCTGATAAAACAGTGTCTGAGACTCAAGCTAGCAATAGTTAATATCTAAGCAGCTTGAAGTCAACATTCATTATAATACATATTAAAACAAGCTTTGACTATTCATAATTAACTACTTTCCCAGTCAAAGAAATAAATGGGACTGCCTAGTATATTATGTGGAAATCTATTCCGTATTTATTATAAAAACACTTGTACAAAATACAGAGGCTGTCCAAATCCGATCTCATTTGTGCAACTTCGATGTTTTTGCGTAAAATTATGTCAATCAACAAAACTATTTCTCGCCATTTCTTGGCCTATCTAATGGTAAATTATAAAAAAAAAGGATTATATTAAGAAATATTTTAAAAAATGTTTAAAGTGCGTTAAATTTTGAAAATTGCATAGTACTTAAAGCAAATATTACGGTCACTAGAGTTGAGGCCAGTTATATACGCAGGGTGGGCAGCTCGCTCAATGCATAATTAACAATTCCCTTCGGCTACAGTTATATTAATAGAATTTGCATCGCAATTCTTTTACAAATTAACTTTAATTCGTTAAGCCTGCTTCAGCATTTTATCCTTGTACACATAATTTGATTCTTTCCTTAAAAAGCTCGTGGCTTTGTCGGCTGTGCTGCAGTTAATTAAGGTAATATTGACTTACATGAGATACATATATCAGTATATACTACACACGATACGTTACTGTTACGTATACGTTTCAAATGTTCGTTATATATATTAAAACAAAATACTTACTGTAGCGTATAGAGAAGTGCAATTGAACACTTTGTATTAATATTTATTTTATTTTTATTTTATTTTATGAATAACTAAATTTTGTATAATCTACTGAAGGTTGAAAATATTTTCATAAATGCTGCAATAGATACTAGGTATAAGAGCTTTCAATTAAATGTGATCCGTAATGAATCTCCAACCGCAATGTTTACGCTCAATAATAATTCGCGATGAATATAATCGTTGAACTGACAATATTTGTAAAATAATTCAGCTTACAGGGCTCCGCAGAATGGGAATGTTACCTTACAGGAAAATTAAAAACACACAGTTCTTTATTTATGTAAAAGTGTTTCATAAATTTATTTTTTTATTTGCATATAATGTGGCAGATGGAGAACCTATTTATAATTATTATATAGTTGCAAATACACATTTTGCCGCATAACACAAAACACCTAAATATAAAGTTATATACCCAACTCTAAATTCTTAAATAGTCTACTAAGTTAATTGAAATCAGAGCTCATTTGTTAAAAACTATTTTAAAAAATGTCTAGAAATGTATTTAATAAAAAAAAAACTGTCAGTCTTTAAAACAGTATTTAAATAAAATAAAATAATAGTCTACACAGTCCACATTTGTATTTAGGGACTTAATATACATATTTTGTGCAACTAGCGAGATAAACGGAACATTTTCTGCTCTGATTGCTATCAAACGAGTTAGACAATTTAATTCATCTATAATGTGACTGACTTCTAAATCTTTTAACATTTAAAAGGGAAATATTGTGTAATATATGTAATAGGACAGTGACACTAAATATTGTGCCTGAAAAGGTATTATCAGTTTGGTATTTGTGCATGATACAATACCAGTTTAGTTTAGTTAGTAAGCAGAGAATAGCTATTTTATCTGTCAAGTCATTACTCGAAACAAACTTGACAGCAGTAATAAAAGCTTGTAATTAAATAAAATTAGCACCATCGTGCTCGTGCACAACACTAAATAGGTCCGGGATTTAATTAAGTGTCAATTGCACGACGCTAATCATTTTAGTTTGGGGAGTTGGTAATTAGTGCTAGGAATTTGCGGGTTAGTTGGTAATGTGTGAGTAACATTTTTTTGTAGGTGTAATTTTAAGTGTGTTATGGAATGTAGCTACTAAAACAATGTTCTGTTGGGTCGGTGCTTTGAAAAATAATGTTGATAAAACACGTGACGTTCATTTATCATTGTAGACGTAGACCTCTTTAGCAAAATAAGTGAAATGAATATTTGTGCGAAGTGCAAAATAAACTATGCTACGAAACACTACGAAGACATAACAAGACGCTACGACACACTATGACAATGTTACGACTACATTACAATACGCTACAATGCTACGACAATACTACTAAGATGCTACGACACACTATGACATTGCTACGAAGATGTTACGACAACCTACGAAAATGCTACGAAGATGCTACGACTCATTACGATAATGCTACGAAACACTACGACAGTGCTACGACAGACTATGAGAATGCTACTAAGATGCTACGACACACTATGACAATGCTACGAAGATGCTACGACAACTTATAAAAATGCTACGAAGATGCTGCGACTCATTACGACAATGCTACGAAACACTACGACAATGCTACGACAGACTATAACAGTGCTACTACACACTATGACGATGCTATGGAAATGCAACGAAACACTACGACCGTGCTACTACATACTATGACGATGCTATGGAAATGCTACGATAATGCTACGACACACTATGACGATGCTACGAAAATGCTACGATACACTGCGACAATGCTACGAAGACATACAAGACGCTACGACACACTATGATTTGCAATACGCGACGACGCACTACGACTATGCTTCTATATCCGTTCTCACATGGCCTAAAATTAAAAAAAATGTTTACCTACTTCATTCCAACCAACCAAATTAATTGTTTCCATCTTCTAATTTAATAAAGTCCTGAGCAATGGACGCACCGCGCCGCCACGGCGAAAAGCTCAAGCTCGAGCCAACGGCTCTCATAGCGAAGAATATAAGTTATCCTGTTACTAGCCGATATAATTGTGAACAAATGGTTTAATAAGAACTGGGCAAGTATTATACGCTCAGTTTTCAGCACCTAATTTTACGTTACGACCCTAAATATTTGTTCATTAAGTGATTAATTTTAGGGATTAGAGCTAGGCATTGTTACTGACACTGAGATTTACTATCTTAATAGAAATAAAATTACAAATTAATAGAGCCGCCAATTAATATAAAAGCTAATATTCAAAATGTAGTTTGTCGAAGTTTTGGGTAATTTAACATGTTTTAGCATGAGTTGTGACGCGCCCGCCGCGCTAGTTGATGTGCGGTGGTCGCTATGTTGTGGTTATGAGCTAACTGTGGTCGCGTTTGCTTGTGACACTAGTAAGGTAAACGCAGCTATCAACGACCCATCGAAAATCTGTAGTTATTACCGACCTATAAAAGTAATTCGAAATATTTACGTGACCGAACTATTCTAGCTAAAGGTAGGTAAAGTTACACACGCGTTTATTCCTTGAGCATCGTATACTTTTACGTTAGTGTGAGTAGCTGTGCAAAAAAGACATAAAATACTTCAGTTACTGCGGGGCAGCGTGGACCCAGGATGTTTCGTACGGTTCCCTTGTTCCTTTAAGTAAGTACGTGACTTTTCTACTTAAGACATTTATACAAACAAATGACGTCTAATCTTTATCTTATATTACTAAATGTATTCATTTAAGTGTCAACTCTTAATTCCTTACGACATTTTTTTAATAAAAATTAATTTGTAACGATAAATCTTTAAATTAAAATGGGATGGTGTTAGCTTCATCAGTTTTAGTCGGGGCAGCTATCGACGACCCATAAGTCGGCAATGGCAGAAACGTAACTTTTCGTTTTATATTTCTTTTATGTTATTATATCACACTAACACAAGTATTTTTATGGACCAGTTTAAATCTAAGCTATCAGTCTTTATAAAAATCTATTAGCGACTAAACTTTTTTGTCTAGTTTTTACCTTTTAGCGTTATCAATTTAACCAAAATTATGATATTTTTCGCGGATCGATATTGAAAAGTTACAGTAATAAATCACTGTTTTTGTGTTTAAAACAGTGTGCATTTGTTCATATTATTTGTGACATTAATCAATTATAATCAATTTTATAGTCCGAAGGTCAATTGAATTAAAATAACCATTTTTTTATGAGTCGGTAATACAATTTACGTTTATATTTACATACTGTATTACCGACCCATTAGGGTCGGCAATAGCAACTATAAGAAGCTATTACCGTTTCGGACCCTTTTCAGCGTCCATGGTCACGGGCAGACTAACATCATATAATAAAATATATATGTGTATATATGTAATATATAATATATAATAAAATATATATGTGTTTTAATAGTAATATGTTGATTAATTTAAAAGTTTATAATTATTTTGTTCGTATTACTAAGAAGTACTAATTTGTTTTATTAAAAATAACGATAATAAAAAAAATACGAATAAATATTTGCATTTTTATTTTATTAAGATCGGTAATCATCATTATCACTAGCTTATATACATTCCATTGCTGGAAAAAGGCACGATCGGGGATAGCTGCATAAAAATCGTTAATAGCTTCACAGCCGTTTTTATGGGTCGGTAATTGCAACAATCGACTAAGTCACATTATAAATTATTTTTTACAAGATACTCCTTTATTTAAATGTATTTGATTCAGTAAATACATTTTTTATACATAACACTAGCATATAAAATGAAACTATTAATCTTTAGAGGAACCAGTATACTAAAAAAATATGGTTGATTTTCAAATTGCCTTAGGGGGGTCGTTAATACCTGCGTTTACCTTACACTAGATTGATTTAGTTTCGTGTAATTTTATTACACAATGAATAATTTTATAACAATCGACATAAGTAACTGTTACTTTTTATTTCAGACCAGAAGTTCATAGGTATGTTAGGATCAAAAAATAACTTACTAACTAGTATTAGTATTTAATTTATTAATCTTCGCACAAACTGTATCAAAATTGAAGAGCTGAAGCTGTCAGCTACAGTTTTCAGGATGCTGTTTTGACTGTCTTTAATTCTCCTCAGAAGTAAAGCTGTTTTTTTTGCGTACAACTGCATAAAAACCGTCATTCGTTTTTGTACAAGTCCATAATCTAACTCCTTGAGTACAACCTTATGCTAGCGATTTTTAGTTCCCTTGACATCCGCCGCAGCGCTACCAGTATTCCATACAAAATATGTAGAATTTGAAACGATTACCTTAACTACTCTATTACTACAGTGACTCGTATGTAAAGAGTAGTATAATACCATTTTGTCTATTTTATATTTGACTATGTATATGGTATTAATAAATCTCCAGGGGTGGAGTGACAGCCAGAGAATATCAAAAATTGAACAGGTGTATAGAAGGGAGATACAAGTGACTCCGTGCGGGAGTGACTCAATGTCTGCCCCTCGGTACGGTAACGAAACCATAGCGCGATTCAGAGAGGCAGCACAACGAGTGGTGGTGTAGTATAATATCTCAAACACAGATACACCCCATAGTGCGAAACCCCATAGTGGTTTTATAATTTTACCTATGGTCTTTGGTGTAAGTATTTAACACTCAATAATAAAGGGGGTGAATTTTGTAAGTTTGTAAAGCTATCACAATAGTAGCTTTTTATTCCACGGGATTGGGAAACACTAGATAATCGCGCGAACACCGCGAGAAAAAGCTAGTCGTAGTACCTATATTATGATATCAACGATTCTTTAACGATGGACAATATTTGTATTGGAATACTTATGAGTAGATAGTTATGTATGTACAAACAATCACTTAATTTATTACACGGGATGGGATGGGATACCAAAGAAATAAAAAAAAGTTACGAAAGTTATGTTAGCAATGTTGACTTTTTTTAAGAAGAAAAGAGAATATTAAAGACCCGCTTTTAATCGATATTTACATTAAAACATTGCTAAGGAGATGATATATGTTCTAATCATGAATTTATTCTTGAGTTAAATAACACTAATATAATTAGGTCGTGTATTGTTACGTTAGCTTTTATCTATGTAACAAGTTTATCTATACAACTATAAATGTTCCCAACCGTTCTCCAAAACTACATGTTTACCGACTTGTGCTAGTGCACAGTGAAGTGTATGTGTTTGGTGGCGTTCGCGCTGCCCATGTTTATGTGTGTCAATGTGAGTAAAGTGAGGCAAAGGTTCCCTTCTATATTTGTTGGCAACTTTTTCCATTCCGATATAATTCGCCCGGCAAGCTTACCTCAACTTGTTATAAATACTTTTATGTTTGGTTGCTTGCGAGCGGTTACTTTTACAAAAGAAAAAAAAAAACGCGATTCTCCCTCTAGAAAATTCAGGCAATTTAATGTTCAAGCAGTTATCTAGTGAAATATAAAATGGTATTAGCTTGTAGTGAAGCCTTTTTAGCCCTAACTAAAGGGTTAAATAGGCCTGTGCCGTAACATAATCTGTTGCTAAACTCCGGAATAAAATTATGATATCTAACGTTATGAAGATGTTGCACCGCTCTTGCCTAAACAGTTTCGCTCATGTTAGCTAGACTAAAGGGAAAGCACTAGACTTTTAAATTCACCGATTCTCCATAGTTTCTGCTCTTCATTTGCCACCAAGCTGCAATTTGCACAGTTAAGTCTAACTGTTTATTTTTGCAATTATTAAAAAAAGTACTAGCCAAGTAATCCATTATTATGTAATAGAAGGTGGACCCACAACCATCGAAGCTCCAAGTAGCACAAAGATTTCCGATTCCTACGTCTGTAACTAGGTGTTTACCTCTTCTATGTACTTGCTTCCCCGAAGACGACGCTGATTAACAACCGCAGTAATCTGATGATGATTTAAATAATTGTAGCATGCTTGGTGCAAAGGGAGAGCTATTGTGTTTGCGCTATGGCTCAACTGTAACACAATTTCATACATTGACTGGTTCAGGTTTATCTTCGCTCAGCCAATCGAGCCGACTATGCTGAGTAATAGGCACCCACAAAAGCTTGTTTACATTTAGTTAGTTATATAAACAACCACTATGCCTAGTCAGTTCTCACTCAACCTTCAATAAGTTGTTGTGTTTTGACATACACTCGTTACACTCGGTTATCGTCAATTCAGTGTGTTGCTAACCTTCATATTACAAATTCGCTTGATGAAAAGGCATCCTACCCACTTACGGTTTAGATAAATTGTTATACATTATAGTAAAACGTGACGCGCATCTTGATAGATTGTGTTTCATTATGTAAACGTACGCAACCTCGTTATATAAACATTGATTCTTTTGTGTTACAAAATATTCATAGTCTAGACTTTAGTAATCCTTTAAAGCGTGTTTTTTATGAACAAATTATTTTTACTAATGTCTGTTGTGGATGTCAAAAGATAATACGAGTATATGCCAAAAAATACGCACCATTTAAATTTGTGTGTATAGTCTCATTTCTATTATTTTAGAATGGATTTATTGTTAACAACACCTATGTCCCGTTCTCCAGAATTGAGGTTGCAACTTAAATAGTACCTATTATTAGTAGTATTCGATCTCTTTATGAAACAAGACCAAGACCTCATCAATGTGCAATGTGCCTACACTGTACATGAGAATACATTTCGAGAATGTTATCCTTATACATACGTAAATTTTTCGACGACGATAACATCTTCTGTATAGTCTCTATAGCTCCTGATCCCTCCAATTTAACCCTGATTGTGATCGCGCACCGCTGTGAACGTTTATTACACACCTGTATTATAATGTCACTCTCTATAATTTACCAATATCTGAAATAAATAAAATACTTATACACAGAAAGACTCAAGACTCTAAAGATTTATTTTTTACGTAATAATGTTAAGTCAATCTTTACTTTTGTAATACTAGAGTTCAAAGTACTTGAGCTAAATTCAAATAATATCGTCGCTGGGCTCTCCTCTTCTGACGAATGTTACATAATCCTGCTCATTTTCTCTCTGTGTTTCACCGATCTAGTAGCTTTTTATTAGATGACTGACCTATAAAATGAACTCTGACGATCCCGTAAAACTTCACACGAAATTCTTCCAAATTCTAGGTTCCTGTGATTATTACAAGATACAACAATCTGTTGTGAATAATAAATGGCGTTTGTTCGTGATTCAATATAATTAGTTCGGTCGTGTTCGGTAAAAGTTGTTGGTCGTTGTGGGTGTGACGTAGAGGCTGTCACACTGCCCACCAGGACCTCACGCGACAAACGAGTTGTTTGTCGCGTGTTTCTTCGTGAAAATATATTATACTAGCGTTCTGCCCGCGACTTCGTCCACATGGAATAGTTACTTTGTTCCATATGAACTAGAGAACTACTAGGGGTAGAATTTATCAAAATCCTTTCTTAGCAGATGCCTACGTCATAACATCTACCTGCATGCCAAATTTCAGCCCGAGCCGAAGCCCTCCAGTGGTTTGGGCTGTGCGTTGATAGATGACTATGTCAGTCAGTCAGTCACATTTGAGTTTTATATATTTAGATAATAAGAATACTAACTAGCCTATTTATTACCTGTCTGATAGCTGGGCCTGTCAAATTGAGAATGTTTTTCTATTCTACTAAGGATGCAGGTTGCCTACGCGCAGATTGGAAGACTGCATGTAAAAATGTGAAGGTTTCTTTTTAATCAATTGCAAATATTAATTCATTTTGCATGTTTCCAATTTCAAGTTCATCCGATGCACCTTCTGATAACATTGAGAATTTAGGTGTTCACCTAGAAGCAAACAATAGATACAAATAAATACATTACTACGTCATAGAGGGACACTAAAGTCAACAGAGTTTATAAACGCACACGCACAATAATGTATGCAAGCGTGTTATCTTGTGAAGCTCTGTGGTATAGTATAAATCTGAATCTAATAAATCATTCTTCACGCGTGGTACAAATAGTACTAAATAGCGATTTCCATTTGTGTCACCACCACTGTATAAATTAAAAAATAGAACATTTGAGCTAGTGAAACAGGCTCTAAATAGACCATAACGTAACGTACATTGCAATTATCTCACTAACAAGGTCTAAGGCAGTAAATAAAAGTAGTTGAACCGGTCTCTAAAACAAAATAATATACATTTTATTTTATGGTGTAACTGGCAACACCGCCATTAACCTACCCTTTCGCCGGCAAAGTTTTGAAACCAACAGATTCCAGAACTCAGCGACGTGACGACGGCGGAATTGTTTGCATTCTCCACTTCCAATCATAATATTTTGTTCGTTGTTAATTAATACCCTTTTCTGTAAAATGGAGTGGGTGTAATGTTATTTAAGACTAAATGGGCTTTTTCCTTGTAGAATTTTGATGTAAACGTGTCCAGTAGCCGGTGGACTATTCGGGATTTGTACTACGTTGTAGAATGTTGTCCGAATTGATATGGTGGTCTTTATGTAATGTTTTGCCAATGATCAAATATTACAAGTGAGCAATTATGAATTGCCAAATTGCTGTGGCTTTAATGACTAAATACTTTCGAAAATAAGTTGACTTACTTATCTGTAATGTCACCGAGCATACGAAAACGCGAATAAAAACAATATTTAGAAGATTTACGTTTAAAAAAATATAAACTCTCCGAGAAGCAAACAAAAACATACACAACAGCAACTACGGTTGCCAACTGTTGATCCAAAAGACATGAAAATCCAGAATTTTAAAATCGTACTCCATAACTCCAAGTCTTTCAAGTAAAGTTTATAGCAGAGCACAGCTCACTTCGCCAAACGAGACGTCTGTACCTCGAAAAGTTGTACCTGCAGAAGAACTTGGGTCAGGCACAGACTTCGCGGCAAAATTTAAAGTTTCGTGACGAAGATACCTTCTCATTAAAAGGTGTAACTTGAGTCGTTAATGAGTGCACAAGTAAGGCGTACGGAATTAAAATCTCGAACAATACATGATGTTTAGCAGAAAGATTTACAAGTTGCAATTAAAACTTTTGAATTAACATCAAGTATATTATACACTTGTAAGTGAATAGCTGTTCATGTAGTAGGAGGAGTATTGAGTCCACGCAGGGATTGTCTCTTAGACCTAAATCAGCGAAAATCTTAAATTGACTTCTTTGGATTGAAACCCTTATCCACCCAAGATTTATATCAAGAATAACTTTTAGGTTGGAGAATAAGATTTATATTCCATTCATCCATATTATAAGCTTAGCTTTTGTTCGAAATCTGGTATTAGAATACTTGCTTGGATTTGCAATAATGTAAGACGCTCATTTTGAAGAAATTAACTTTGTATTTTTTCTTCATTAACACTAAGTAAATAAAAGAATATATAATTATTATTTTGTTGTTTGTTACATAATTTAATTTTTTTTATTTTTAAGACTCATCAATATCTACACAAGTAGGTATTTGTGTGTGTGTATTGAGTCAACGAAGTCAGTTGCAACAAATCACAATTTTAGTCTGTTATCATCGAGCGTATAGTGTGTATGTAGAAGGAATTGGTTTAGTGCAATCAAATGAAACCCCGCGATGGCGGGGAGCCACGCGAACTTTATTGCATTCAATGCAAACCGTTTCGATGACCCTAAACTGTTTCAATGCATTCCTACTTGTATACCTATACTTATTTATAACGCTATCTGAATAAAACCACTTTTTACATCAAAACGTCATCAGAAGTTATATAGCGTTAGCTTAAACCATTACACTCGTACTTCTAAAGATCACCGTTATGTTTTATCCCTATGTTCATCATCATCATGGAAGCCCACTTCTGTGAGTGGGTTTGGTTTCCGCACTTAGTTACTTAGTTCCTAGAGTTGGACTATTGTACGTGTTGTCCCCATGTTATAAGAGGCGAGCCCATTGCTATCAACCGGGCGCGGATGCATACTTCAGGCTTGTATTTTTGAAATCCCAATTACAGTGCTCATCAGAGAAACGAACTCAAGGACCACAAGCGTAGTAGTCGCGCTTATGACCTCCACGCTAATAAGAAAGTGATTTAGCATTATCCTTTTAAGGCGTCTCCCACGCATCTTAATAATAATAATAATCTATTATTTATTTATTATTTATTATAATCTCTATTATCACAGACAGGACTTGTTGCCAATAAGCCTGATATTGTGGTGATAGACCGATTACAGCGTAGTGCAATGATTGTCGATATCACCGTCCCGCATGATGAGAACCTCATGAAAGCCGAGAAAGATAAAGAAATAAAGTATCTTGATTTGGCACGTGAGGTTGTCGACATGTGAGGTGAATTCGGCGATCATTGTACCGATCGTTGTGTCTGCCAATGGCTTAATAGCCAAGAGCCTCGACCAACATCTAAGGAGGCTCTCGTTGAGTGGCTGGATCAAGGGCTTGATACAGAAAGCGGTACTCCTAGATACGGCACGTATTGTTAGGAGGTTCCTTTCCCTGGAGCCCTGACCACCGGTAGCTTGGACTCTGTTCCCGATGCCGGTGGGCTACTATTTTTTATATTTTTAAATGTTTTTATTTTTTTAGTTTTTTATTAAAATATTTAAAAATACAAATAATATGTAAAAAAATGAATAAAGGAAATAATAATAATAAATATCTTGGGACATTTTTACACAGCACCATCTAGTCCCAAACTAAGCAGAGCTTGTACTATGGGTACTAGACAATGGATATAATACTTATATACTTTTTTTTTGTAAATACATACACATAATACATAAGAAACCCCAGACAAACACAAACACTTATGTTCATCACACAAATATTTGTGTCATGTGGGAATCGAACCCACGACCTCGTGGGTCTTACACATTTATAATAAACAAATTTTCCGGCAGCAGCTTCGCCCGCATGGTCTGTGTATAAATTATAACCTATGTTACTCAAACGAACAAACAAACAATCAAATCTTTTCTCTTTATAATATTATTATAGATTTATCACTAACCTAACCTACCCACGAGTTTCTTAAGTGACACTCCTTAATTAATATATTAATTATTTTACATAAAAACTTAGTTCCTCGGGTGACTTTTAGAGATTACTTTCCACTCAAAGTATTTGTCAAACTCAATATCTAGTGATAATCAGCTGCATGACATGTGTCTAGTGAACTATAGAAGCAGACTGATGGTATGTTTTCTGTGTCGTCTCGATGATTTCCTCTAATGGCCACCGTAATAAGGATCTAACCTCAGCCCCCAGGTGATCACTAGAAAAAATCATTGCGCTAACATATACTAGAAGGGGATGCGACGAAGCTTCCTTAACACAGATCAAGGCACGCTCTCTCTGACTCTTTCATACATTCATACTCTCTGGCCTTTTTTCCATAGGGGTAGAATTTCGCCCCCTATGAGACTAGGTCTAAAAGATACCGGCGAACTGAGGGTGTGCAGTACACCTCTGCCAAACCCTTTCGGGAATAAAGGCGTGATGTGTCTAATAATACATACCGTATTATTAGAGTGACAAAGTTTTTCTACTGAATTTGTTACTAAAACTCATTATGTTTTGTTTGATTTACAAGTCAATAGCGCCCACTTCCAAACCATTATTAAGAACTATTTTTTAATTATCCCATTCCAAAACAAAAACTTTGTTGTGACTCATCTAGTGAACGTTATCTCAATGACGATACAACCGGATACTATCGCGATGTCGACATATCACTAATGACTAACAACAGATACCTCCTCCTCCCGAGGTAACAATTCGGGGTACTATAACAAGGGTAAGAGAAGGGGACGGAATGCTGACGTCACGGGTGCGGCACCTACGTCACCGACATGTCATGTCCCACATAAGTTCCTTAACTTGAATACAAGCACCGGAATGTTGCTCTACCTAAATATTAAATTAATTCATTTAAACACAATTCGCCAATGATGACAACTTATGTATCTATCTTTACATAACTGTCCCTAAAACCAATTTACAGCATAAAGCGAATTTAACAGGTATAACTAACATAATTTGACCTCCATCATTTTCAATAATCAATGCCGATTCTAGTTCATCTTACACTGGCTTTATACAGAGAGACCCAAAACCCGCCAAGCTTGTGCCAATAAATATTCCTGATACAATTTCTTAATATCGTCTTGACCTTACCTTTCGTAGCAATTACAGGCTGCTCTATGACCTCCAGCGAAAAAACAGAACACAGACCGCTTAGGTGTGATTTAGTGGCAGTCCTGCATTAGGGCCGACAATAATTAATGTTTCGTAAATAATTTACTAATTTTGTGTTATGGAAATATTTGCTTTAATTACTGAAATTCGAAGAAGCTTTAGTAATTATGTTATTTTAAAAGACGACATCATTAAAATTAATTCATCTATATACTAATATTAGAAAGAGGATTTTTTTATTGTTTGTTTGTTTGCATTGAATAGGCTCCGAAACTACTACACCGATTTGAAAAATCCTTTACCATTAGAGAGCTACATCTTTCAGCTTCAGCTAGAATAATATAACTTGGTGTTTTACAACCTGTATTGTCTTCACTACATAGTATAAAACAAAGTCGCTTTCTCTGTCCCTATATGGATATGTATGCTTAAATCTTTAAAACTACGCAACGGATTTTGATGCGTTTTTTTTTAATAGATAGAGTGATTATAGTACACAAAAAATGGGGAAATTCAAATCCATGCGAAGCCGGGGCGGGTCGCTAGTTACACTATAAGTTATTGTTGGGTGACGACGACCTTTGGCGACTTTACTTTCGATACAATGATAATGATGATATTATTATGATCATTTGCATCGTACAAAGTTCACCGATCATCCCAACAGCATGGGTGCGCACTGTCCGCGTAGGTGCCAACTTTCGCGATGAATATTTCATGACCGTCTGTCCTGCGAACGTCTTTACGGTATGCTAATTACGGGTTCAATGTGATGCTGGCTCTGTTTTGAACTGGGGTCATTTCTCCCCAGTCCAAGGCAGAAACTGTTGTTTAGGAGGTGGTCAGTTTATACTATTACAGTTCTAATAAATAATAAACGTCATAGCTTAAAAACAACAAAAAATAATACCGACGAAAACTAACCGAAAAGCGAAAACTAAGTCAGGTCTAAAGTTCTCATGAAGCCCAAACACGAGGTAGCTGATGTATACCGTTGAGGATTTCCTTTAACTGTCTCCATCATCAGATCAAATTTAGAATCAAGATGAAATTTATCTTTGAAATTTATTAAAATGGGCACTCCAAACAAAAATATATTTAAAATCGGCCCACTGACATACAGTCGAACATAGGACCTACTTTCGTAGTTCACAGTTACATAAAGTTCACACGGAACAGCTGGGCAGAAACTTCATAGTCACTCTTGTTAAAGAAAACCGTATACATAATGGTATACACGATTTAATTTTGAACAGTGTTTAATACACGTTGAACTGGTTTAGAAGTCACAATCCAGTCTTGTTCTCTCTATTGAAACAATCTTGAACGAGCAATGTCAGTTTTGTGGTTGACATTAACGACAGAACTAGGAACACGCGGGAGTTTGCATATTACTTGCAGTTCCAACGGAACTTGCGAGTGAGCCAACGCGATTAAATTCCACTCGATTTTGAAAGCAACTGTTGAATGGTAATCCGAAACGTTTAGAGTATCTTTTTCATTTTAATCGGCAATAAAACTAGCCTAGAGAAAAATAAAAAAACGATAAATTTCCTCTTCTCTCTGCTTTGCTCGACACTAATAAAATTAAAGGTACAAGAACTCATGTTTAAGTATAACAAGGATTAGCTCCTTAACCCACACGCATAATTCTCTTTATTGCAAAACTACATGTTATTTTCTAATAACATGTAGTTTTGTAAGAAGACTGCTAACTCTTTATTGTCACTTTCGGACACCTTCAACTTAGGAAAATATTCGACAGACATCTTTAGAACATCAAAAGACAGGCACCGTTTTGGACGCATTAATAATATTATGAGCTCACTTCATTACTTACTAGCTACTTCATTACTTACTACTACGTAGTGAGCAAGCTTTACATGTAGGTATTAAGTCCCTGTGTATATACATATAATGGAGACAGTAGAAATCATTTAGGTACGGATTGCGACTTTGCGTGTAAGCTCGAGCGCGTGCATTTTATATGATAAAATCCAGTATTGGTTTACTATGAAAGAAAATTATATTTGATATTCCAATATGAAATATAGTAATAGACTTTTTATAAGTCTCTGTACTGTGCTCACACTTATAGCCGGGTTATGTTAAGGGCCAATAAGTGTTTATATTAAGTAAATGAACATTAACACAAGACGCTATTGGATCGAAGAAATAGCAGTAGTTGAAGGCGAATGAAGTCAGTAATTACACGGGTCCAAATATAGTATCAGAGTATTATATCCGATTTTTCGCAAAGCGAAACAAATCTTAGACGCTGGCATTTATTCTGGTCCACTCTCGGATGTTTCTTAACCAAGGTAGCTTTCTCCGTCCTGCAAGTCGCTTGGCCGTGTCAAAAAGCCATGTGTCAACAGTATATAATTTACTAGAATATAATGTATACACCTAATTAGTGCTATGAAACCCATAATCCAAGGCAAGAAAAGCAAGGGTTACAAACAAGTATAAGACAAGTGTATGAATGAAACTTACAACGACTTTTAAATTAATAGGTAGCTCTTATGTGAATAAACATGTTTTTATTAGTCACAATATTATTTAGCTCATAAATTGCTAGGTCAGCAGACGTGGCCGCTGTATGTACGATGTAATGTAAGCTACAAAATTCTGATTACATTAGAAAACAATTTACGCCGAAACGTCACTACTGGCCTGCTTCATAAGTTCCCGTTAGATAACTTGACAGATCATTTCATACAAATATTGTTCCAATTTTGAATGTATCGTGCGGTTAGCGGCTATCCAATGGTGATGAAACAGGCCCTTAGTGTTTTAGAAACCATAACTTTCCTTGATGAAAGCATTTAAACAAAGATAACATTAATTCTACTTATTGGGATTACCTGGTCTGTTTTATCGAAGGTGTGGTTACAACAAGTATACCTACCCAGTGCCTAACAAACTATCATTGTTTTATCTTCAATAATGACGGAGTCCCATAGTTTCACCATCACCATAGACGTAAATAGTCGATGAGAAATGACAACTAAGCAAACGACTTTCTTGTGAAAATTATGACAAAGAGTATCTAATTGATTATATTCATACTCTTTGGTGATCGCCATATTGGGTGCCGCTGTCACAGATGATGTAAACAAAACTCATTTTACGTTGACATGTCAGAATGCTAAGTCAAGAGAAAAAAGCATGTTTTTTTATTTGAACAAAAAGTGATTAAAATATATATTGATATGGTTTTAAACGCTTGCAAAAACTTTGTTAATATAGTGTTAGATAAGTTGATAGTGTTGTGGCTGTTTATTTTGAGATGTGTTTTTTACTTACTGTGGGTTTGTCTGTTTGTAAGGATCGTTTATATGTGGTGATGTTAGGCGCGCGGCTGCTTGTGCGGTATGTTTTGTACCTGTGCTGCGGGCTCTGGGCCACGAACCTGATGTTTAGTGTTATCTCCGTGACCGCATGCTGCTGGGTCCTACGTACCGTAAGCAGGAGCAATGGTACACTTTGAATAAGAAGGTATACTGTCTTTCTGCCTATGTTTCTTTGTTACTGCATCAAAGATTTTCTTCTTTCGAGTTTTTGTTAATTGGGACTGGTACAGTTCGCGCCAAATTTATTGTCCGGCTTGAAGTTGGCACGAGCTAACTTCAACCAAGCCGTAAAAATCGGAGAAAACAAAATATTGATTGTAATGAATAAAAACGAAAGTTCCAGTCTTAGGCTGTCGTTTTAAATCTCCAATAGAAATAACAGGACTATTTAAAAAAATGGGTCCAATACTAGGGAGACGGCATGGCACAGTGTTCCTATAAACCCAGAATGTGTTTACCTGTTGGACGGTCGGAGACACTACGAATGAAAACAGCAATTTAGAAAAGAGAAACTAAGGTTTAAGATCTAATTACTTGGCTAAAGCAATAAAAATACCTAAAACTCAAACCGCTGAATATTTTATGTTTAAGTTATTTCCTTAGGCTTCAATGTTTAAAAGTAATCCTGTTGAAAAAATTGAGTTTGAAATACTTATTGCTTACTGCAATAATTTAGAAAATCCTGAATACGATGGATAAATTAATAAAAGAAACGAAAACCTTTATTTAGTAAATGTAATCTGCTCGTTTTTACTTAATTAAATAAAACCTTTTAACTACGCGAGTTCTGTTACTGTAGCTCCTAACAAGAATTTAATGAAACGCCAGCGTCTCTCTTATTTTATTTTTTTCATAAAAATAATCGCACTGGAATGATGCCCGCCTTCTTAATCGATTCAATGCGACTATTAGGCTGTGTTTACACCAGAGATAAGCTGAGCGCTCCACCGACACGCTTCGTTTGCTTCAGTTTTAATCGCAGCCGGTTAATAGATAGATACATTTTCATGTCACTAAAATTTGTTATAATATGAAGTGTTGTTGCGGAATAGCTTCTACAAAATCGCTTTGAAGAAACTATTCTGCAACAGTTAAGCTTGTATACAAATAATGATTTTGTCTATGTTTTTACTTCGAAGTAGGCTGAAAACTTTTAATTCATAATTATACCTACTTAAATCCTTCACTTGCACACTTTTTATCAACGTAAAGAAATGAATGCAATAAATACGGTAAGTACCTCGTAATATTTGAGTCGCCGAGGCGCCGCGTCTCGCCTCGCGCCCTCGCCTCGGTGCGCCTCAAGAAAAGTTAAATTGTGTCCTAACCAGTAGCTGAGACGAAATGAAATGACAAAAAAAGGGGACTAATTCTGTTTTATTTTTAAAACGAAATACTTTGGCCCTCTCGAAACTGTTCTGATTTTATCGTATCACGGTTACGAGATCGGTTTGACGAAATTTTGGGTTTTCTTCGATGGGACTAACATTTTCATCTACTCTTAAATCGTAACTGAGTACCTAAATGTACAACGAAATCAAATCTAGACTATAATTGCTATCTTCTGTTTAATTACGATATTAGAAAATAAGATATAATGACTTTTGGACTAATTCGTATAAATAATTATCTTTACAAAATGTTAAGTAAAAGATCAAGAGAGAAGTATACACGCGTGTGAGATTAAATAAATATTTGGGGACATTTTTACACAGCACCATCTAGTCCCAAACTAAGCAGAGCTTGTACTATGGGTACTAGACAATGGATATAATACTTATATACTTTTTTTTTTTGTAAATACATACTTATTATACTTAGGAAACACCCAGACAAACACAAATACTTATTATTCATCACATAAATATTTGTGTCCTGTGGGAATCGAACCCACGACCACGACCACGACCACGACCACGACCACGACGACACGACGAGATTACTAAAAAAATCGTAATAAAAGAAACTAACCTACATACAAAGGTTACATAAATAATATGTATTTATTTCCTCATAGTTACAGAAGATTTGTCATATAGCGTGCGGACAATTTATTGTCATTGCTGAGTCCATATTATAATATCTAATAGGAACCACACACGAATGCACCTTTGCAAAATTACTACAGTCGTTGCAAAATTGCTACATTATTATGGTAAGCTAGCAACCCATGCGCAGCTTCGCCTGCGATTCCCATTGTATTTAAAAAATCTTGCATACAAACCTTGTCCTGACATTATCGAACACAACAAAAAAAGATTATCCACTTAGATGCAGTTGTTTGGAAGTTATGAGCGTGCAAACATTTTGGCGATCCATTTTTATTTTTATAGAAGTCGTGATTTTCAATGGATTTTTGGACATGTGCTCTGGAGTTGTTTAAAACATGATACACTATACAAGAACAACAGAAGGTTACGGTTGCCTTGCTACTGCTACATGTGCCTGTTATGAACTTGTAACTTTGTTACAGGTGGAGTCCGAAGGTGGCGCTGCGTCGTCCTCGCCAGCGCTGCCGCTCTGTCCCGCCGGGAGGCCGGACGTCGACGTGCAGCCACTACTCACTGACGGTAAGTTAAGACTAATATTACCTAACATAAAACTCATTAATGTACTTACCTATTTAGTTTTGAACTTTTGACACGGACGTGTTGACCAATGCCAGCTGGTAATGCTTTATATTTTACTTCTACTTGTTTCTACTTGTTAATCATAATGTTCTGCAGACGATATGAATTCCAGCTCAGTAACAAAAGATTATATTTTACTAGCCTGCAAACGTTGTTTTGCCATATAGCGGTGATCACCCTTATCATTTAGGGGTATGAAAAATAGATGTTGGCCGATTCTCAAACCTACCCGATGCATATCGGTTAGGTTTGAGACAAAATTTAGTACAAATCGGTACAGCCGTTTCGGAGAAGTTTGGTAACAAATACCGCGACACGAGAATTGTATATATTATATTTACTTACAACCAGCAACCCGTGTACAGATTCGCCCCAGTTTTAAGGGTGAATTACAAAATACTTGAATACAAAGCCTGTCCTGACAATTACGAACACAACAAAAAAAACAGCCAAATCCGTTACATACCTGCAGAAATTTATTCGACTGTATAAAAGTTTGTGTTGATATTCAGCCATTACATTAGAGGTCAAGAAACTCATAACTTGCAATCATCACTATACATCACTAACAGCCCAACAAAATATATGGATATCGTAATCGATTCTGTTACGTTATTCGTTGATTTATAAACATGATGAATTACGCGAGAAATGTTTTATTTTAAATCGACGTGTCATAAATAACGTCAAGTACGTAAGAGTATCGATAAACACATACTCATAGAAATGGTTATTCACGTATTAGTTCTACATTTCTTATTCTGCCTTCTTTATAAATAGTTTGGAATAGGTACTTATAACATTTGTTTTGGATATTCGCTAATAATGGCTGATTTTACCATGTTTTGTAGAAATAATCGCGCTTGGAAGTGGAAACATACAAGAAAACGTGCACAAATGTGTAAAAAGTGTTATTTTATGATTTTAATTAAATTGTGGTATTACCAGAATGCATCTCAATATTCAGTACATAGATTGGAAATCAAAATGTTAAATTATTGTTTTCTGATCACAGAAATAATCTAAAAGACAGATCTTTTTTTTACTTTACTCATTTACATAATGAGAAGGCCTGTTCGTACATTAATCTAGATAAATCTTTCGCGCTCTAACGAAACACATATTTTAACAATAATTGTAATATAAAACAATTTAGGTATAAACATGAATCACGCCCCTTTGCCCGCTCCGGTGTAAATCGCGAAGCACTAGGTACTTTGTTTTAATTATTTGCCGTGTCAGTATTTTTCTGGAAGCACTTAATTTTAATGGCCACCTGAAGTTTGTTAAGACTCAGAATGTTGGTCCTAATTCACCTAAATCCGCCTTAAAAGTTATTAAGGCTAGCAATAAAGCTACAAGGTGTTAGGCTATATCTCTAGAGACTTATTTTATGTGCGTATAGTAAAATACGTAAGATGTTAGATGTATTAGTACATTTTCCTAAAATGTTTAGGGTTGAGTTAAGCAATATAATATCTAAAATGAACAAACCATTCAAGGAAAAACTACGTAATTTGCATCGCAGCATACAAAGTTTTACTGCCGCCAATTGTAGCAATCCCTATAATCTGTAAAACCCTCTTAATAATCATAATAAGCTACTCCATTATATTTCCTGCGACATAATTTATTTCGTTTTAATATTCGCGTGGGGTCGTCAAACGACGCACATTAATCACACCGCCTCTAAGGATCATGGGAGACAAATTACTTGTCCGGTGGACGGAAAGTTGGTCCTTCTGTACGGACTCGAACAAACTAGGTGGAACGACTTTGTGTTACTGTTTGACGTTTTAATGTACTCACTGTTTTTTTTATGGAAAAGGATCTTGAAATGAAAAGCTTCAGTATTCTTAAACGTTGTTAAATACTAACATTACTCGTATATTATGTTTATGTATGGAGCAATAACAATTCCAATACTTATAGGTAACATCATAATAATAACAACAATATTGGTCCTCAGAGCCACCACTCGCAACCCTAGAGATAGCACTAGTTATTCTCAGCTACTTTACTAACCAAGCTTTGTTTCTATAAAACTATGTTTGTTGCGACAAACTTCGAAACTCTTCATCCTTTTCACGGTGGCCACGTAGACAATAGAGCTATAGTTGCGACCACTATTCAATTTCTAACAAAAGAACTTTCAACTTGAAAAATGGTAGCTGAAATCAAAATTTGCGCGTCAATTTTAAAACGGGCCGTGTTTGACATCTGACATTGTGTTGCAAAAAGTTTGACATTTTAATATAGTTGTCAGTTATAGTTTGAAAATAATTTTGCCTCCGTCTGCCTATTCTATCACAAATTCAGATAGTGAGAATAGAGAATTGAGCTCGAATTTTCAACCTAAGAGTTTTAAGAATTAAATTGCTATTTCAATATTGTTTTTATTTGTTGAGCGATAAGAGGTTCACAATTGACAATAATCTCAGTATCTACTTCATACACGTGGATTATAAAAGTGAATATGTAGTGAATGACCGGTGCTGCATTCATTAAACATGAGCAGCACATCGTCTTCGTCACATTACAATAACAAAGTAGGTATACTGTTACACCTTACACACAATATATTGTTTTAACAATAATTTTAGGGACTGTTTCACAGCTTACCGATGAAGTTCCCGTTAAATTAGCTGGCTGAAAAATTTATACAAATTATGTTCAATTTTTCAATTTATTCTTAAGTAGATTGGTTAGGTACATATTTTACTAAAAGCGAGACATTTTAGTAGAATTAGTTTTATACAATAACTGAGTAAATACAATGACTGTGCCGGGGGCCGGGCCCCCAGCGTGACTGATACGCTAGAGGTCCTGGGTTCGATTCCCGGGTCGGGGAGTGTTGTTAAATTTTTCTATGAAATTTCCAATAGTAGCTCGGAGTCTAGATTTATGCCCGGTCGATGGCAATAGGCTCGTTTCCTATCACATGGGTCCTAAACATATTGGTGATGGCCAACTGCGGGTGTACATTAGTACACCTCTGCTGAACGCTTCGGGGAATACAGGCAAGATCGATAAAATATATTTCAAAATCAGTCATGGGACCTATAACTGCCTAGAATCCTAGATGATAACTTTTAAAACTAAATGTTGTTTAGGTACAAATATCCAATATATAGGTGACTAGGCTCTACCCCTACTGCAAAATTGAATCCTAAGCCTGTCCTACAACAGCAAACTTAATAAATACTGAGACGTGAGTCAGGATTCAGGGTAGCTCGTTTGTCTAATAAAGTCGAGCTTCAGCTTACTGAATTGGACCAAAGGTACAGGTACAAGTTATTTATTACTCCTGATTCGTTTACATACGGAACAGCGTCAGTTAGGCATGGTTTGATTTTGTACATTGATCCTTTGCTGTAACATAACATGGTATAAATACGAGAAATGAAGGTACAATTCCAAAAAATATTGAGTTTCAACCGTATTCAGTAAAATAACTGTGATTTAAGCACCTAATGTTTCTGTACGTTTGGAATTGTTGGTTTTTTTTCCTTCTTTTTGTCATATTTTATCTTTCATCTATGATTACGTACTGGTAACTTTTATGTACTGAATTCGTATTAACTTTTTTTAATTTCAATAAAGATATCGTCATAGATATGGTTCTATTATATATTTTTATTTAAAACTAGTTATATCCAGCCACGCGTTGCTGCGGTTCATATATTTATATGTTCTGAGCCCTGCAAGATATTAAAATGAAACTTACTTTTATTAAAAGTTAATTCCAGGCTTAATACCTGAGATTTCTTTGAAATCCGCTCTATAGCGAATCGCGACAGACGGAAACGAATTTATTTTATTGCTAAATAAAAAAACTATGCAAAAAGTCAGCATATCATTTTGAGGTTGAATAAATTTTGCTGTTCTTCTTTTTAGATTATTACCATTCGCAAAAGAAACAAAATGAAAATTAGCAAACGAACTCATAACAACAGCGTAAAATCGTAATACTAACAGTCGGTGTAACGAGCTTTGATTGTGAATAGAACAGTTGCCGCGAACCGGGTATATTTTCGTAATTAGTTTACACGTCAGTAAATCATTCACGACATCACTTTGTGCCTAATATTCGTGCACTGTGGGCGGCGCGACGCATTTGTAATGTGAAATATTTTAGCCGTTTGGTTAGAAAACAATGACCAGATACATACTTTGGATCGTGATGTATTTACACTCGCAGCCGCAATATAATATTAAGTAAAGATATCAAAAAATTGATATCTTTTGATATCTATAAATACAGACCTCTAGGTAAGTTAGGCGGTAGAGAAAATCACACATAGTTAGTAGTAGATTTATAGAATGAATTAAATGGAAAAAAGAACTGAGCAAGAAAACACGTTCCAATCGTTTCTATAAACTCATTGGATCAAAATATCCACAAGTTGCAATCACAGTATGCACCTTTAATGTGTGTAATGTATCGCATTGTGCAAACTCCGTTACACAAGTTCAGGATCAAAAATATATATTTTTATAAAAATGCTATATCGTGTGGAAAGTTGCGAAGTTCACCGTTTGTGCCTGCGCTGCGGTACAAAGTTTGCTCATCGGGTGGTCGTTGAGTATTCACAAGTATTTACAACAACATAATAGAATAAACTTTGCATCAAACAAACATTTTCTATTAATACTTTCAAGTTTACTCTTTACGATATTATATTTTTTAGTGATCGTGCCACAAGAAATATTCAGTCTTGCTAAGCTACTAAATGGATTTTTAAAATTTATAATTAAAATGACTGGCTATTAAATAATAATAATGCGTATCATAGGACCAATTCAGTCTACTTCTTTTCGTATCTAGTTTGAAACGTGAACACAATAAGCTCATCTGTTAATTATTTAGGTACAACGGCAAGTAATGCCATTTCCTATGAGCAACCTATTGTTAACGAAAATACTAATATCTTTGACCATTTCAGTGGGCATTTATGAACTAACATGAATCCTCGTGTCACAAATACTTTTTATGTGATTAAATCTTATTTTCAACCAGCTATTAGATATTTAGTTAGTAATATTCTCTACTTATAGTAATAACTTAAACTATACTTGTAACCTATTATAAAGCCATCAATTTGTCCATTAATTCATTATTCGCGCCCGCGTCAGAAGCCTCTGAAATTAGCTCGACTGCTATTTACTTATAGGTATGTATGTACAGTTGTACATTAGGTATAAGTTCTTAATGTATCATGTCAAGTATTTATTGTACATTATTCTAACTTTGTGGGGTATTTGATAAATTGGTAGATGACTAAGAGAGAGAAATAAAATGCTTTTATCAATATACAACAGTAATCACAATATACCTATGTAAAACATCTGTTTTTCAGAAGTGTTTCAATTCTCTATTCTTGTTAATCTTATATAATGTCAACAGTAAAAAAGTACATAGTTAATATTAAGCAGTAAATGGTCCCCCTGCTAAAACGAAATCCTCGTAACGATTTTCCGATATCCAGTTCAGCTCTTAAATCGCAAGTACTCTCTAGTTGTTAATTAGAAATAATAATAGACTATGAAATTGCTGAAACTCGACTTATTCTACTACTGTCGGATATAGTAGGCTTATGCAACGCTACTGACTGTGTAATGTGGAATCTAAACCCAAACTATATTAATGATAACCAGATAATAATTTTAATTTAACCTAACTTTTTAATTTAACTAAAAGGTTTTCTATTTCTGTAGGTCATATAGATATAGTCTGGCTACTATTGCATTTTTGTTAATACTGGCCCAAATCAATTAAGAAACTCCATTTGGCAATATTTTATGTTAGAAGTCAAAATAATTACTAGAAGAAAATAATATTTTATGTGTTAGTACCAGTTTAAAAATAATAAATCGTTATTATGAATGAATAATTTTCACCGAGCGATAAGATAGGTAAGCTTGCTTGCACGGATCCTGCCGGATATTAGCCTCGCCCAGGTGCATTCAATATTTCCACGAAGTTATGAAGGCAGACGCGAGTATGTCGTGCCACTGCTACGGGAGTATGCGCATAGTTTAGTGATACATTTACTTGGAAAGTTGCCATTGTTTTATAGTAATAAAATACTGAAACGTATAAACACCTTTTAAAATATTTTCAACTAACTAAAGGGTTCGTGTTTAATATTATTAATCTATATGACAATATAATAATATAATTTGTCTATACCGACGTCCACTATTCTTGGTCCTATTTTATACGCATCCAAATTTCCAAATGCGTCCAAATTTCCGTGCTGCAGAATACGTTAACGCTCTGACGACGTGTCTGATGACGTCAAACCTAAAACTATGCAAATACAATTTGAAAAACGTTTCGCTCAACCGGTTTACTGGAACTCACTAATCAAATTTTGCGCTGTCACGCGCTGCCTCCGAAAAATTCCCTCAACACGAAAAACGTCCCTCGATCGAGAGGGAAATAATCGCGACAGAGGAAAAATCTGCGAACTTTGAACACATTAAGGCACTCAGCCGGAGGGATCAGGAGGAGGAAATATTTGAATTGCTAATTGGAGTAGCATTGCGAACTGCTGAGATTCGGGTATCGGGGAGCATGGAAACGTTGTTTTAGATATTATAGTGTCATTATAGCGCGGAACTTTTGCTATAGCCGAGTTGTAACTTGCATAAGAACATATTAATTACGCGTTGGCCGTCCAACATAATACCTGTTGTTGATACTAAATTATTTTATTTAAAAACATTAAACGTTATTGCGACATTTTTTTTTAATGGCCGCAATTTATTTTTCGTGGTTATATGGAATAATACTTAGCAGCTTTCTCTATGTACCCAAGCATTTCTATAATACTACAAGACAATGTTATTGATTAGTATTGATCAAATATAGTTCATATGAATTCATATAAGTAGTTTGGAATATAAATGCAACGAAGCGAATAGTGTTTAAAAATGAACCTGTCAGTGTGACAAACTCGGGATCAGCAGATATCTCGTTAATATGCATGACACGCAACGGATCAATCGCTTCTCATTGTGGGAGCGCACGCAATATTGGTTACATCAGCTGCAGACCCAATGAGCGCATCAGTCCCGTGGAAAATAAATTAGGTATTTTTATTTCATGGTGCATACAGATCCTGAGAATTATAAACATACCGTCACGCCTGTTTTCCCCAAATGGGCAGAGGTGTACTAATGTACACCCACGGTGTTGTTTTAAGTCCCATGTAATAGGGGGCGAGCCAACTGGGCACAAATCCAGACTCCGAGCTGCTAATGGGAATTTCACAGAAAAACACATCAACATTTCGCTCGACCCGGGATTCGAACCCGGGACCTCTAGTCGCGCTTGGGACCACTAGACCAACGAGGCAGTCCTGAGAATTATTCCTATCTATATTAACACGGCCAACCATGCGATGAACTCCACTGCACTGAACTAACTACACGATGAATTCACGCTTGCAATCTGTCATGGCGGCAGACTGTGTAGGTCACCAATTATTTATTTAATTACAACGGTGATAAAACTAATTACAGTATGTAACTAACGAACACATTAAAATCTACAAAATAAACAAAGTAAAATTTGAGGTGATAACATAAATAAAAGTCGTTTAATAACATCACACTTGCCCAGTGCTGGTTGGCAGCCCTTTAGATAATTTTCAATTCTTAGAGGTGCCTTAGATATAATATATGAACTCGATTCACACCGAGAATGGCGGCGGGCACGAAGCGACATTGCTACAGTTGCTGAGTTCACGCTACCTTAGGACCCTGTCAAGTGAATAGAATCGTTTTATGTGCCAAAATGACCGGCACGGAAAGTGCACGCCGTGTCGCTGTCAGCCGCTGCCACTCTCCGTGTGAATTGAGCTTAATAGGTTAAAGATAGAACAGTAGGTAGCACCACCGTCGCTTTGGAAATAGAATACAACGTCCAGGTAATAAATATCCGAAATAACTTTAGAATCATTCTCAGTAGGATTTATAAGAGTATCTCTACAACCTTTTGAGTGACAATAAAGATTTGGAGAGGATAAATGGTGCCGGGCCGAGGGTCAATTTGTGATAAGAGCCCGAATGATGAGGAGCCTCTGCTTGATAGAAATTTTAATTTAAACTAATTGATCCACCCTCAGTGATGACACTCTACGATTACGAGATTAAGAATTAAGTGTTCTTAGTTAATATTTTTAGTAGATTTGCAATTAGTTTATTGCTCCTGTTAAGTGGGTTTGCTGTTGAAGTTTATTCTTTAGGTCTCCGTAGGTTCATGTTAGGTCCTCTCATACCGACCAAGAGCGGATCATTATTGTATTAATGTTCCAATGATAAAGCTTTTAGTGCACCTAATTATTTAAAGTTACTTTCAAAGAAATAAAATAATATAGACAGATCCGTATACATACGTAACGAAACCATGCATTCTTCTATATAACTATGGCTAAGTTTTTCAACTCAACGATGTCATATCTCCAATGAACTGATATCCAACCACTGACACTAATTGTTACAATATAACTGCGACCGCTTATAGTTACCGCATAGCTATACAAATCGTAATTATTATCGTCACGCAACTCCCATCAATTTTACTACCAGTTATAATAATCACAATTTGTTCCGTTTTACAAAACTATCCAAATTACCTGATTTCACGTGTATTTGTTTAGATAAGTACCACCATTTGTATTTAATATTGTTGAACCACTTTCAGTAGTTTTTTCCTATGTTTATTGAGGTTGACTTCTAGTGGTGCGAATTAGCTGTAGGAGTGACTGTTCACAGACACCCCAAAGTTAAACCCATTGTTAGACTTTCGGATACGGATTACTGTGTGTTCGTTTTGTAATCGAGACTAGCGGGTTTTAATGAGTTCTGCGGAGCGCAGCGGGGCTATAATTTATGTGGTCATTTATTCTCGGACTAACACTGAGCGTGGAAAGATTAGCATAACCTTGTTATTGCTGAGCCACAATGGCACCAGCACATCAAACTGTTGAATACTAACACAAACAAGCAATTTGTGGAGCCAATCAACATTCACAATCACGGGATTGCAGAACGATGTTTCATATTTGGGTTTGTATTGATAGATAGTCAAATATTTTCTGTTGTATTTACTGAAGCATACCTATACAATAATATGGTTACAGATATTACAATCTCTGCTTGCTTTTGGATTGTGTATTCATGTTATTACTTACTAAATAAAATTTAATCCGTATAACTGCCTCGTTACCCTTATGGTTCTAACTTACACTGCTTCCTTGAAGTGTAATTGTGTTTTTCTATAAAATTATCAGTACTTACCAGCTCAGAGTTTAGATTTGTAACCGATCAATGGCAACAGGTTTGCCTTTTAAATTGGGCTTAAAGATACCGGAGATTTGTGGATTCACAACAATTGTACATTAGTACACACCTCTGCCTTACAATGTAAAAGATAAACAATTACCCCAAAAGATCACAAACTAAGAACTAATCATGAACGCACGCACACAATATGACAAGACATCAGAGTCAATAGCGAGAAGCTTAGCATTGTTTAGTGTAGCCTGTCCGCGACAGACGCGACATGGAAGGCATTGTAAGTGTAACAATAAAGTACAACCAGCCCGCTTTGTACAGGCGGATAACTTTCAAGACGTTGCGTTACAAATCTGTGCCTGTGCTACTGTTGATAATATTCTATTGTCACTTTACAAACATTGATCTTCTAAAATTCTGAATTGATCTTCCTACTGCAGGGCAAAGGCCTCCCTACCCGCCTTCCACTTGTCACGGTTAAGGCCTATCTGTGGCCACTCCTTCCAGTAAAGGTCTACTCCTTAACCGCTTTTGGTTATTATACCCCCCATACCTTATTTTACTTTCTGTTTACAATTACCCTAGTCGACAGGGTAGGCAGGTAATTGGTAACCTGGTACCCTGGTTGACCATAAATCCGTATAATTTCGTCTGAACACGTAAATTTTTATGTAGAGAAGACATTAAATGCATTATTTTCAGCTCTTCAATGTCACATAGCACAGTCAATTGAAATCTATCAACCGACGTTCACACTCGTCGTATAGTTTTTAAACTGGTAATTATTACAGTCACGCAACATCAGTCTGTGTTATTAATGTCAATTCTATCAATTTTACTAGCATTTTACAAAAGTATGATAATTAAATTGACCCGTGTAATTGTTTAGATAAATACCATTATTAAGATATTATTATACATAAGTGATATTATTGTTGAACCAATTTCAGTAGCTGTATAATAGCTACTGAAATTGGTTCAACATTTTCGTTGGGATTAACTTCTGTCTTACCAGTTATTATGTATGAAGTAGAATTAGTTCAGAATTGCTTCGATCGAATTCACTCTACGAATTGTAATTGCCCTAAGGAATCAGTTGTCGGTACTTCACCCTCACATGAGAGCTACATAAAAGTTGGCGCCGCAAGCAACAGGTTACAGCATGAATAACACAAGAGCCAAGTTAGCTGAACATCCATCCTTTTCTTGCAATAATCTTATGTGTACTTCTGTCTCATTCCGCCGACGCGACGTCATGGATTCACCAGTAGCAGTTGTTTGTATGAATGGTACTTCGTTCTGAGGGAAAAGTCCTTTCTATCTCGTTCTATTAATAAAAGTTTGTTTGAATCGGCGAAGTTGAGTTGATGGTATGATTAAATTTCTGTGAAGTGTACGGGATTCAACCTTTATTTAATATCAAAGATCTGTAGGTACTTAGATGACTCAGATGATAAGGAAACAAATAATTTGACAAGACTTATTATTGAATAGATATTTGGGTTTATGGTAAACAACATTTTATTCAGTAAGAAAACTGTCAGAACTTAAATTTAAGAAGAAGAAGACATTTAATGCATGGTACCCATAGGATTAAATTATATTACCTTCAATATTTTTAGAAACTAAAATTCAAGCGAATCAGTTTCAAAAACACTCAAGCAAACATTGTGTAGAAACAATCTTATGAATATTGAAGTACTAACAGTCCCACAAAACTTAGGTTCATGAACCACGGGAGACCACACGGTGATTAATTACGACATGCCAATAAGAAAATAGTTGGCCCGAGCTAAGTTTCAAAGGCGAAGCCAAGAGTAAACGAAATCACATAATTGAATTTGCCGAACTCGTATTGAAAGAGGAATAAGGACGGTGGCCCAAAACAGAAGCGTTAGGGACATGAGCAATACAATACACCTCATGTGCCTGGTCGAATGCTTTCATTAAAAATTATATCTTTGTACCAATCTGAAGGTAGTCAGGTTCATAAAGTCGAAGGTCTAGTTCTGCATTATTTTCTATTCCAGTTGTAGACTTGTAATCCTCAAATCCTTCTACTACGTACTTCTACTACTAAAATCCCTCTAATCTTCTACCTACGTATGGTACACGATTAAAGGTAGATTACCAAAAGATACGTAAACAAATAACAATTTAAGAATACCTGAGCCAGTATCTGTAACTAATATAGTTTGTCACTTCTTCGACACTCTAATATCTTTTTGCTAAAACAGCTGTACCTGAGTCAGTCTCGGCGTTTCTATAAAAAACAGGAAACGTTGTCGCCAGAAGTTATGAATAAAAGGATTCGTAAAAACGATTTAAAAATTAAATTTGCAAAATAAATCATTTGATTTCAATCAAAAGCTGAGCCACGTAAGCCACGAACCTTTGTACTGACAAAAATTCAAGGCCACTTGCCAAAAAGTCAAGTAACGTTTAGGAAGGATATGGTTTTTTGTCTTTAAGTGAAATACCTACTCTGTTTTGTGTACAGTCTAGGGCCTAGACCAAGAAGATCTAGCAATACCTTCTAAGCCCTACTTCGACGAGTTGCCGTTTGTAATGTTGCTAAAGTCGTTACGTTTTAAGAGTGCGGGAGAATAATTTGAATTTAAACTTTAAATTAACATAGTGATAGCTACCGTACCAAACCCAGACTAGGGTGGTGCCAACTTCAGAATTCAGGGACGGCAGTTCAAAATTAGAGCCTCTGAAAATTTATTGGAGCAGCCAGGAACAGCTAATAGCCTGGCTACACGGTACCGTGTTGCCTGCGCAAACTACCGTCTTGCTGTCCACACGCACGCGCTTACCTGCGCAACAGAAGAGGACAGAAGGCCATAAGACCTATATATATGCTAATTAAAAGTGTCCCTATAATTTAATGCTAAAATTAAAAACTGTGTTTAAATAACAATCACATTGTTATCGAAGTTAAAATAATTCCATACAATCGCAAGTCGCCGATAGCTGACGCCAGTGTCGTGTGAGCTACGGACACATCACAAGTGAAACGTAAGCGATTCTAGTTCGGTCCTAGTTGTATCCTCAGCCACGCACACCACCGCACACTCACGCACACTCACGCACACGGACACGCACAGGTCTCCTCGTGGTCACAACTTTGATCGCCGAACTTACTCACAAATGTGTATTTGAGCGAGAATTATGTAGACTACATTAATTTGGAATATTGACAATATTTATTTGCGATAAATACGGTAAAAGCTTTTTAAGTGGCCACAAGGTTCTCGCACCAATATGTGTACCTATAAAGTGTGATCCGTTTAAAGTGGTCGTTTCTATTTTTCTGTCACATAATACTAAATCAACTCACGAATAGATGATCACAAGGCATCCAAAAACATACTGATGACTTGGTTTGGTTAATACATACGTATATAGCCACCCCTCTTAACGGGTTTCTACATATTTTTTTCAGGTACGATACAAACAAGGGTGATTGTATTTATTATGAAGATATATTATATATACCTCTGCCAACAAGGCAGTGTCAAATACAGCAAACTTAAGACCGTGAGCCCACAGATGAAAACGCGACTACTACTATCGAGGTTTTGGGTTCAATACCCAGGTCGAGCAGTGTTACTAAGATTTCTATGAAATTATCAGTAGCAGTCGGTGCCCAGGTTTAAGGCAATGGCTCTCCTTAGGGACCTAAAGATACCGTTCACCTCTGTGACCGCCAACCTTTCAGGGAATACAGGCGTGATGGTATGTCCCTGAATCCCTGAATGTTAACAATTAAACACAGTGCAGGTACTTATAAGAAAATTATGTAGGGTACCTAATTGTAAATCCGCGCTGTATAGCGTACAGAGCTGCTCGCTGACCGCAGCACAATGATGGTCGGTATTAATATTTTATGTAAACGTAATATTTTCCATATTCTGCTGATCCAGCAGCCGAGCTTGAGTTATTATTATGGCCGGCACATCAGCACTCTGCGGTAATCGTTGGTTTCTAGACCTCTATTCTATTTCTTTTTATATTCGGGGACGCCGGCAGGCACCAGGCGGGCGATCAGTCCTCTTGTTGGAATTATTTCGCCCCGTTCTATTTTTTGACTGACGTCAAGTGGACCCGCTGGGTCTAGAAGCCGTAACTCACGGGAACACTAAGGAAAATTCTAACGGGATTGGGAAAATGAGACCTTGGATATACATTACATTTTGAAAAACATTTTCCCTTTACCAGACAACTTTTAGACTTGACACGCGTTTTTAAAATGGCGGTTTGTTCCATCCCCCCGCCCCACTCATGCTTGTTCCCGATAACGGGAAATGAATTCTAAGATTACGATACCACCGTATTTACCATAATGACAGGCTGTGGTTGGCAATGCAATTAACCATTAATTGTTAATTGCATTGCCAACCACAGCCGCGCTTTGACCAGCGCACATTGGTGTGCGCTGGTCAAAGCGCGGAAACACAATCTTGCAATATATAGCACATTGTAATTAGTAGGCTGATGGAGCCACTCACCTTAGTTCCGGAAATTAATTAATAATTGAGATTACCATTTGATTGCATCGTAATGAGTATTTGTGATTAGGATTAAGATTGCTATAAATTATTATTCTACATTCTAAGCATAATAACTGGAAGGATTGTGAAAATTAGTCACATATAGGCACAAAATAATTAATTTTAGTACACATGAAAGGAAAAAAAGCATGGCCTACTTAAAATCGTGGCGTGGAAGATCCTGTAATTATGAAGTATATCTATATTGTCAAATAATAAAGCATAAAGAACTATACGCAGTTATATATATTAAGTTAATTCATACATTATGTTACGATATGCTCGACATACCGGCACCACTTTACGATAGATAGATAGATAGAATATTCTTTATTGTACACCAGAGGAGAAATTAAAATAAACATTTCAGATGTAACTTAAGAGTACAATTGGCAGTCTTATCGCTAAATGCAATTTCTTACAGACAACCATACACATTATACGATATACATTTGGAAAAGAATTATTTGAAGTAATCCCAGCCCGAAAGACTTTACCTTTCCCTTAACCTACAGTTTAACGAAGTGTTAAATAAGGCGCAAAGTCCTGATTTAATTAAGGCGGCCTAAGATCCGAGGGACCCAGGGCGGAGACCCGGCGGCGGCGGGCCGGTGCCACTGTGAGCCGGTATCAATTAGACCCATCGGGATACCGTGATGTGCTTTTCGCCGCCATTATTCCGAAGTTAGGACTGATAATCGGAGATTGAGGCCGAATAGCGGCGAGCTATTTTATAGTTGTTAGTTGTGTATATAGGTAGTATTAAAGCTACGAGTAGGAGTGACACGTCTCACGGCCTTTACTTTGTACCTAACCAAACGACACCCAACATTCTATGGTTGTCTTAAATTCACAATGTTTATTGTTGGGCAGGGATCTCCTTTCAGAATGAACAGGGAACAATGTTTTTAACTGTACTTATATTTATTCTGATGTATACAGAAATTAGTACTTACTCAAAGCGTTTTTCCCTACCACGAGTTCATTGTACTTATTTTTATTATTAAATTATATTGGCGGCACTATAGATCTATTTATTGTAAGGAATCAATTTTTTTTAAAGAATTATGTTTTATGCATGACTGTTTGATGCCAAAATAAATGGAAGAAATGGAAGAATAAAACGCTGGGCTAGTGCGGGTAGCGGACTTCACAAGTCCTCGAAAAAATTAGGCAAGCAAGTTTCCTCACGATGTTTAATTTCACCGTTGTAAGCGTATTTATCAGTATAATTATTACTGCATTACATGTTCACGCCCTTATGCGTCGTATAGTGACACAAAGATATTTAAAATTTTTATTCAGGCATTCATTTCAATTTGCAGTGTATTATATTATTCCATACCTTTTGGCAAAACAAACAAAATTATAAAAGCAAACTTCAAATGCAGTAATAGATAATTATATTATTAAATTCTTTGAAACGCTACCATTTTAATCCTATTTGAAATGCATGCTTTAATTTAATTTTATGTTTGTAAGAAAGTATTCATAGTATTTGCACTGAAAATATTAATTCCATTACCTTTGAGAATCAAGATTTTTTTTGTTCAGTTGCTAACGTAACATTACTGTATATTTTCAAATGTCAGTAACCTGGTGAATGATTTCAGCTTTTGTATAGTAACTGCGGAAATGTTTAACATAATATAATTGTGTACCACATATTTTAGGACACTATCTAGAACTATGTTTTACTAAGAGCTACTTGAGGATTCATGATCATTGACGTGTCATGGTTACTAACCTTAGCTTTCAACCTTCTGACTGGCTATTCTGTTTACTGCGGTACGGCAGGAAAAAGAATTGACAGCGTACAAACTGTATAGTAAAGGTATGTCATTTAAGCGGCGGTTACACCGGCGAGGTCTCCTGCCGGTGCGACGGTAATCCGCCTTAATTATCCCCCTGTTCATTCGGGCCTTATAACCCTTGCCTTAGAATACGAACGAGAATAGTTCACCAAGTTTAATATAGAAACACGTTCTTACACGACCTGCTATAAATACGTATAAGTAATTAGTTTAGTATATACCTGTGGACCCACTGAACTATTGAAAACAGGGTGCGGAAGGGGTTAATTTTCATCTAATCGTGACGTATTTCAAGCCAGCAGTGACTCTGGCTTAGGGAGGCTGGTAAGAACTCACCGCCGCCGTGCGCCAAAGTATACGCATATAGGAATGACAGAATTTACCACTTAATGTTGTCCTCCATGTTGAAAAGATTGATATTAGGCTACATATTATGTACGAGTAGCTTGAGTGAAAGCAATAGACTTGTTAGTTCCAACCGAAAAGCCGGTATGTTTCAGCCATAACATCGAGACGTGTGCAAGTGTACCTGCTGATGTTTGTACTGGTGCGAGCGTGAGTGCGCATAACTTTGCCCCAGCTCAACCCTGACGAGCGGGTTCAGATGACGCGAGTTATGCTCGAATTGCACGATGATAAGTTAGCAGGTACTATTAGGTATCGTACATAGCTCGTATTTAATTCTCATCAAAGCAAAGGAGACTTACATATTCAGCTAATGATATCTATATTATATATATTTATAGGTTCTAACGAAATAATGTTTAATTATTCCACTACACGAGTTTGTAATCTGAACTTACCCTTGTCTCATATAATTTTTTTGTTAGCAATAGGTATGTATGAACGGGGGGAAAGTACAGATAATAATAACAAATTCACCTACGAACAAAATAATACATTTTCATAAAACATTCCTTTTCTAAGGAGCAATGAGCGAATTTCTTCTCGTAGGGCCTAGGGGTGTTATTTTTTTGCCCAATTTATTTTCCTGTTATTAGTAATGGAACATAATTTTTAATTTAGCGGAATAGTAAAAATATTTCGTTATAATTATCTACTATAATAATTGTGTAACTCTGAACTGCAGAACTCCTTATTTATTTATTGCTGCAGTGTGAGTGACTCTCTAGGTGGCACACAGGAAACCTCGGCATCAAATAAATTATTTACTCGGTTGCCAAAATTCACCTGAACGGCCAGCAAACAATTTAACGGAATTCCTTTAAGCAATGAGTACCTAGGTAATTGTGCTGGTGGTGACCACCGGGGCGGTTTAGTAAGTATCAATCATCCCACACTAGAACCAAAAAAGTCCGAACGAAAACCTTTTGGAGGTTTCTCTCTGTAAACATAAAATAGACCTACCTAAAAGGGTTCTTGTTAAAAATAATACTTTGTTATCGACCGGAATATCTAGAACATAAGTAACATCTCATTATATTCTTATAGTGTAACTACACGCGCGGTATTGGAAACGCGCGTTATCGCGTCGTCTGAACGCGGTTTTAGTGGCGTTACGTAGGTGTTTCTTTTGAATATCTCGTGATTGGCTTCGTGTCATGTTTTCCTAACAACACGCCGCTCTCAATGGGTATATCTTTATGCTTTAATCATATTAATATTGTAGAGGGAAGGCAGATAGATATTCGATTGTTTATGTCAGATGCTTGTTTGGAGCTTAGATACTTACAAATCACATAATTTATCTTGGTTCGTACAAATTTCACTGTTGGTTAAGATTAGGTACCCGTAAGAGAACTCAATAGAAATATAAATTAATGAATTTATGGATTTAGGGGTGAAAAACAGTTATACGTTACAGTTTACATAATTATCAGTGCTTAAAAATAAGGATAGATAAACGAATAACCCACACTATTGTTCACGAATAAAAAATAAAAATCAAAGCGATATTAAGTAACTAACTTTCCGCCAGGCAGCGGCTTCGCCTGTGTGGTCTGGGTGTTTCTTATAACTCTCATCCCCTATTTCAACCCCTAACAGCCCTTTTTTCGCATTAAAAAGTAGCCTATGTCCTTTCTCACTATATGTGTACCAGTTTCATTTTGACCGGTTCAGTAGTTTTGGCGTGAAAGAGCGACAGACAGACAGAGTTACTTTCGCATTTATAATATTAGTAAGGATAATGAAAAAGGACAGACGGTCGAACTTTACTGTAAGTGGGCATTATTAGAAACAGTTACTGTAAGTTATACTAGCTAGGGAAAACGCAAAGATGCCGATTTAAAATGCTAAAGAGGTTAATATCGTCATGCGTAAAAGGCACCGTCACCGTAATGCCCTCCTCGGCACTCGACAAACATCCCGCACTCGTCTTGTTCACTGCGAGAGTTTCAATGTCGCGCCCGACAAACACGTTGCGCGAATTAGATATTTAGATACAAAATAGTTACTGCAAACGGCTATTAGTCGTGGAGCAAACACTTGAAACGGCGGAACACTATTACCAGCACGCGATCTCACATTTAGTAGGTCCGAAGTTGTATCTAGGATTCTAGGTATATTTCTTCACGGTAAATAACAAACTGCAGCTTAGATGCAATTATTATTGAATCCGGTAGCCATCAGCGTATTTATTTCGCATAATAACCGATCGCTGACGTGAAAAGTGTCACATGTGCATTGTCCCTTAACTGGCCGGCTTCTCGGGCACGGAACGTGTTTGCGTGACAAAGAGCTTACAATAGCCCGTCGATCATACCCGACGTGAAAGAACTTAATGGCATTAAAAACGAAACGTGACACTGTGTGAAGATTGGATAACTTCTGATAATATTCTGAAGTTGACGATTTGATACGTATCAGAATTGAATTGTAACTTGGCGTCTTCATTTATATTTGAATCATTTCTATAAATAGGTACAAAACTTAAGTTGATATAAAGTTATTCAAGTGTAATTATTTATGACAAGTTTTATATTTGACCTTTTTGTATTTTACATGATATACAATGGTTAACTTGGACATGGTCACATGGTCAACTTTGAAACATCTATTTTTAAGTTGGCAATTCTTGGTAGCATGGTATTTAACCCCTTTGAAGATTATCGTTGTATGGATACAGAATGCAGTTGTCAATCCTGCGCGTCGGTGCTTTCATTCCCTGCCTAATGTTCAATACATCAAGCCAGCCAACACGTAAAGACAAATGCATGTCTCAAGTAATGTAATTAATTACTTGAGCCGTCGTTGACATAATCAAATATTAATTAATTAGTTCATAACTCGATGTCACGTCTACAGCTACAGATGCAATAATATGAGGCTGATCTAGTTTACACCGAAATGACATCTTGTCTTCAGTGGTGCACCCTTCTAAACACGCAAGATCTGTGTGACAAGGCCACACTGTATATTATACGAGTATTATAGCAACCTACCGCAGATTTCCATGACATGTATCCGGAAACGTGACGTATAGGGAGCATGTCGGCTAACTCGGTAACATGGTGATAATTAGCGAAGCGCCCGGGGAGGCTCCGATGCCTACCCGTGTGGACGGAAAACTATATTCGGAACGTTGTATTTTACAATTTATTTATAAAATCAAGAACCATAATAATAAACGTCAGCACACTGCAAAAATATTTTTACGAATTCAAATGCTATATTCTATCCCGTTTGTGAAGGTAAACGTAGCTTTGTACCGCAGCGCAGGCTGTCATGTGTTTGGCTATTATATCCAGTGGCATGGCGGCGCTGTCCGAGTGTCCGAGTGTCCCGCACCTGTCACGCTCATTGACATGCGAGGAAATTGGGTTCATTACGTGTGAAGGGTTAGTGGTGTGGTGAGCGAATTTGCGAATTTGTCATAGTGTTGCCCTTGCCTTCATATTTTTATTAACATCGTCCTGTGAACATCTTTTCTTACAAAAAAATAACTGAGTGTAAAAAATGTTGTATTATTTTTTATTTTTTACTTTATTAATTGTTATAACATGCTATCATTGTCAGTCTTCGACTAAGTTACTTCTATACACACAACCTAAAGTTTTGATCATAATTATCCTCAGTTCTCAGATACAAGTTCTGGAAAAGCTTTTAAACTAACCGCCCGCGGCGTGGATTGCATTTTATTAAGCTAAGAACGTGAATGTTCGCGCGCGGCTGCCCACGTAAGCCGCCTTACAGCAATAAGCTGCAATTCATACTATTAGCCGTGTGTACGTCCTTAGAGTGTCCACGTTGAAAGTGCTTCAAATAAGGACGTTCGCACAAATCCTGGGAGTCTCTGAATCCATTCAAACAAATCTACCTCTTTACGTTCGTGCGGAATCGTACTTACTAGTTCTTTACAATAAATTGAAACAAAAATGTCTCCGGGAAGCCTTAAAACGATGAAACATAAAACATTGTGTATGAAGAAATGGAAGAGCTCCTGAAAGGTTTAAATAAAATGTATAAGGAAGAGGGAGACCAAAGAAAACGTGAAGATTATAATTATTGTATCTGTGTGATGAGATGACGAAACTGGATAGAAACTGGAAAAACATTAGGAACTGCGCCGACCAATGTAAAAGTCAAAGATCTTTATTGTGAGCAATGGCAGCTAACAGAACGGTGATGTTTCAAATATGGTCAAAATTCTAATTAGTGATTTGGCACAGTCTACATAAATATTCATGTAGGTACCTATAATGACCGCGCGTACCGCGTAACCTTGTTAGTGTCAGCTTGTAAAGGTGTGATCAATGTTATAGCATTTCTCAAATAGAACCGTGTTCGCCTGACGCCTCCTTTATCGAACCTCCTTTGAAATTTAAATCTAGCGACACTAGAGCTTTACGGAACGCGGAGCTGCCATAGTGCAGAATGTGCAGGAGAAAACAGTTTTAGTTTATTTTTTTTACTAGCTCTAGCATCGCGGCTTCGCTCAACTGAATGTAGGAGCAGAGAAAAAGCTAGAAAACAAAAACATAACGCTCCCCTGTTTATATTGGAACGCATACGATAGAGAGATCAAGCTCTATCCCTGGATCTGTTCAAATAATTGACCAAAGATGTACAGCAATTTTTCAAATTGTTAACTATGCCTTTCAACAGTTACCTGAAAATTTCAATCTGTTTAGTAGTTTTAGGGCCAACCCTTAACAAACAGACAAAAATATTACAATAGATTTTTTGAATTCGCGTTCATCTATATACTCTAACCTATTGTTTTTTTTACAGATTTTTATACAGCACAATTTTCTAATTCATATTTTAATGTTATGCTAGTGTGAGGCATTGTTGCGCTACCTAGTCTAGCGTGGGGAGGTCGTGTCATACGTCACACATTATAAGCATTTAAGCTTGTTGCGGTACTGTTCTGCTGTTGGGTATATTGCGTTGTCACGCCCCCGCCACCTTCTGAGCGCGGGACTGCTTCGTGTAATATTCCCGACTTTTCGAGCTCACCTGCATACTGCTCTGTGACATTCAACGCATTCGCTTTTAGGTTATGTGATGCAGGTGCAAATTGGCCGCTTTGTGCCTACTGTAATATATGTTAGCAGAGAGAATTATGTAATAATGGGGCTGCCATGAAATGAGGTTTCGTGGTTTAGATTCTAAATACAATTAATTATCTTCCACTAACTCAATCTTGCAGACCGGTTGACCGTCTTAGTTATTAGTTAGCTAGTTAGTTAGCGTCTTAGTTATAACTTAGCTCCTAAGGTTCTTAATGCAAACATGGCTTTTAGATCAGTCTGTCAACAGGTAGCAAAACCAAAGAAAAGTAAGGCTTGTTTAGAAAAAACAACATTTTCTGAACAAGTGTTATCGTTAGACATAAAGCGCGTACGACCGCGGGGCGTGAACACGAAAATCGCGCGTTTTGAAGTGCGTTATCGCGGATTTATGGCATCACGCCATTTTCACGAGCGGCAGATGCGTTTAACGAGCTCGCGCGTCGAACAGTGTGAACTCGGCTTTATCGTCAAACTTAGGATTATGAGTCGTAAGTGAATTTAACTGGAGTATTAGAGCGATAAGTGTCGCGAATGGGGCCTCCACTTTTATTCCCACGACAAAGGGATTACGTGGAGTGGGTAAGCAACGACGTACGTACACGAAGCTCGAAAGGATTTATCATTTTATTGCGGGTGGAGCCATACATATGTCAGTATATTGTAAAAAGAAGTTATTGAAAAAGTGATTGATTTTATGGTACGAAGCAAAAAACATGCTGGTTTTTTTACTAAATGATTGTATCATTTGAATCGTCCGGTCAGTTTCCCTATCAATAAGCTGACGAGTCAATTCTTGTACAATACAGCGGCATGACGTATTTTTGGAAAACCGAGAGAATAGACCTCGTTTTAGGACTATAGATTAGATACAATTCTACCAAAGCGTATTTATTGCTCCCACCAGGTATTAAGGCCCAGTTTTGATCAGCAGCACTAATGAGAGTATTGCATGACTACCTACTACAAATAGTATGCTTTGAATATTTTATTTATTACGAACCTTACCCATGCGTTTTTAAGGTCGCGTTAAGTAAACTTTATTACAAAACGGTTCTTTATACAAATTGCAGTGCACTAGAGTGCGACCGTTTGTCAAGTGACGGCCGCTAAAGGGCGCCCTCCCGCACTGATGACGTAGTAAGATGCTCATATTGGTCCTGGATATTATAGATGTTTAAAGAAAGGAGGTCATCAAAAGCCCATACAACTCAGCCCAAATTTGTAGTTGTAGTTTGTTCACAGCTGTCAAGTTTATAGTTTTTACCATAAAATCACTATGAAACTGATAATATTCTGGCGTAATGGCGTGCGTTTGACATTCCGAAACTGACACTGACAGATTTTTTAAAATAATAGTGTGCAAAATGGCGTGATTTTTCTCAAATTAAAAGTTCTCATCCCCCAGTCAACATTAAAAAGAAGTACACTACAGTTTATTTCTCATTTGGGCCGATTTCGATGACATCATTTGGATCCTTGTAGACTTATAATCGTCTGGAACGGTCTCATTGCTCTAGTGTTCGTAAGTGCGGCTGGTACGCTAGCAATTCTGGCAATTCCCAGGTTTGATGCCCAGGTCAAGCAGTGTTATTGAGATTTTTTATGAAATTTTCACCTACCTGCTACTTACCTACCTACCTACGTACCTAGACTACCTACTAGCACGGAGTTCGGATCTGTGCCCGATTAATGACAATAGGTTCGCGTCTAATACATAATAGACTGTATCAGCTGCCTCTGCCCATCCCGTCGGGAAATACAACCGTAATGGTATGTTTACAGATAAATCCTAACTGCTACAGTACGCGTCATGTAAAAAGGACGAACGGAACAGAACGGAAGAAAGTGCAGGGGGTGTATTTGCGCGAGTGTCCACTATGCACAAACACCCCCCTTCCACTTTCAGCGTTCTTTTTACATGACGCGGTCTATACCATATTAATTTTAATCATCACACATAATAAAGTTAACTTTATCTGCATCTAATGAATGTTTAAGTGACACAAAAGGAAAACCATCTAGACGGCTAGCTAGCTCTTTTTTTGTTGTTACGAATTGCTTTTCAAACTGCTGCTTTTTTAATTAAAGTAGTCGAGGTTACACTTGTATAACTACATATTATTGATTACAACTATTACTACATACTCATAGTAGGTATAGGTATTACTATAACTTGAAGTTTTCCGCCGCACTGAGTTTGATGGATTTTCATATAGCTTTTACCAACGGTAATTAATTGATGATCAATCTTATTTTGTAATAGCTTTTTGCCCGCGACTTCGCCCGCTAGGAATAGTTACTTTGTTCCATATGAACTTTCATCCCCTATTTCACCCCTACATAGGTCATTGTGATTTCATGCCAAATTTCAGCCCGATCTCTCCAGTGGTTTGGGCTGTGCGTTGATAGATCACTATGTCAGTCAATCAGTCAGTCAGTGAGTCACCTTTGAGTTTTATATATTTAGATACTCGTACAATTTAAAATCCAAATTTCGAATGTATTGAAACACCGAACTTTTGATCTACGATTTCTTTGTGGCAACCTTAGGAGTTGCGACATTATGACAAAAGCACTTCTTTTAATAGACAAATAAAACCCGGAGGTGCTCGTTTAGCTAATTTAATTTCGGGGGTCGGCAGTAAAAGTGGTTGATTGACATGTAACGGCCTGTCCCCTGGTCCCTGGCTGGCAGGCGCAGACGCTGCCACCACGCCGCGCGCTGGAGTTATTGCTCTTTTATTTCATACGAAGTATCTCAGGTGAATGGGTGATGGTTCAAAGTGATCGTTGATATTCATCGCTAATATTTTACCCGTAGTTCACACGTTTCTTCGTCCGCTATGAAAGCAGTGATAGCTTAGGGGTATGACCACTGGACGGCCCAGTCAAAGATGTCGAGTTCGAATCCTAGGCACCTTTGACTTTTCGAAATAATATGCGTAATTATCACTAGCTTTAACGGGGAAGGAAAACATCGTGAGGAAACCTGCAGGCCTGCGAGATTTTCTCGACAGAAGCTAGTGTGGTGGACTGTAGCCTTATCCTTCTCATACTGAGATGAGACCAGTGCCCAGTAGTGAGACAGTATGTGGGTTGATGATGATATTAATGCTAACTTTCAAGAAGCATACAAACTCACTTTTGCATCTAATTTGCATCTATATCAAGGAGATACATAAGAGCATCATATATTATTATACGCTGCACACACACGACCGTGTTTTCAGATGTTTGCCCGGCATCCGGTACACGTACGCACCGTAAATGGAATATATCAAGTACGGGGAATACCAAATACCGTTCGTGATTAGTTTGGAAATATCTCCACATAGACACCACTTAGGTACATGAGATAAAACAAGAACTAAACACATAAAGAATTTCGGTGGAATTTTAGTACCACCTAGACAACCTCAGTCGCTTGTCACCTGCGCTGTCTCTTCGTTTCAATCCATTACTCGCGGTAAGATAAAAACAAATAATAAACGCGGAAAGTAAAGAGGAGCTTTTCCCGTCACTTGATCAATAAATATAAGAGCAGAGAGAAGCGCGTGTCACGGCGGCAGGGTCCCGTGTCGCCGCGTGTCGCAACCACTCCGCGACGGCAGCGTGTTGACACGTAAATATGAGATGATGATATAAGTATGAGCCTGATGAGAACTGACGCCCGCGCCCGAGGGATGCACGCCCGTTGTCGACCCTGACGGTACCTACTGCGAACTATGTGACGTAATAATAAAACAGTTACTATAACTGATAGGTATTGATCTTGACTTGAATTTTAAAGTGACACCGACAGTGACACAGATAATTTATTGGTCTATTAAATAGTAAAAATAATTATAATCAATATTCTCTATTGACTGAAATGCGATTTTTTATTATTTTTGTCTTTAACTCCGCCTGAAAAATCCCGCATGTGTGAAATTTTGAAAACCACTAGATATTAATTTTAGATCAATATCGAAACAAATATCTGAATTAAGTCGCTAGTTTGAATGTGTTCACCGCCCAGAATAACAAATTGAAATGATTCAATACAAGTCGATGCGGCAGATTCAGCTCGTGATCGCGCGCAGACATCCCGTCTGTATCACATGGCTCGTGACAAGAGGTGCACATCAGAGCGACACCGTTTTGTTGCCCATTACGACGCAACACCCTCGATTTTATTCCCGGCGCGTCCCATTGTCGCCTAATCCCTTAAAACATGGGGAAAGTTAGAAGGGAAAGAAAGCATTTTCCATTCCTTTGACAAATTCATATTCAGTTTATCTCGTAATTTTAAAAATAATGATCCATGTTTACGTTAAAATGTACATGTATGAGCGTCCATAATTTGACAGCTTTAACAATATTCGTATTTCACACGAAACTGACAGTGATGGTAGAACAATGAGATCGCACGTGCGCAACAAAAACACATGATTATGTGTAACTATCCGTCCGTGTTTCATTATTAGCGTATTATTATATACAGAAACTATCTTTTGACTACAAAGGCTATTTTTTTGCAAGCAATGTTTGTTGTGTCTTCAATATCTGAGCGTTGCGGGCAAAAAATAAATAAAAACCCCGACATACAAATTATGTGCTCCGCGGCCGTGCCCCTCGCTTCTTTGCCGGGATTCTATTTGAAGTATCCCGTTTTACTATTTGCAGACACTAAAATTAATTTCAAGTCTTGGCTGTTTTATAAAAACATCGCCTTTGTATGCTTAATTGTAATAGGGAATATGCGTCTGACTTAAAAAAAGGTCAAATATTTTTTTTTATGAACTTTATCGTTTTAGAATTATGTCTATGTAGATATTTTTTTATATTATTTCTTTTTTGATGAGAAAATAATTATTAAAAAGTCCAAAAAAACTGTTGGAAATTCAAATCACTTGAAACGCTACACTATCGGTCAAATGGAATATGACGTCAAAGTCTACTAAAACAGTGTCTGTTGTACGTGGTTGTTTGGTTGAGAGAACGTAGACTTTGACGTCTCGGCAAGCGCGCCAAAATCGCGGGTGTTTAAATTGCCAATATCTGTCTCATAATTTAATAATTTTTTTTTGTTGCTTAATTTTAGTTTTAAGGCGTTGGATTTTTTTTTACGGCTACATAACGATATAAAGTATCGTTTAAAAATATAAAAAAAAAATGTGCATATTCCCTATTAACGTTCCAGTTTTTTTGTTGTCAAACAGTGTTTCAAAATGATTTTTATTAACCCCCGACGTAAAAAACGACGGGGTGTTATAAGTTTGACGTGTCTGTGTGTCTGTGTGTGTGTGTGTGTGTGTGTGTGTGTGTGTGTGTGTGTGTGTCTGTCTGTGGCTCCCGAACGGATGAACCGATTTTAATTTAGATTTTTTTATTTGAAAGGTGAATTAGTCGGGAGTGTTCTTAGCTATGTTTGATGAAAATCGGTCCAAGATGGCCGCCGCCACAAAATAGCGAGTTACATATTTTTACACAACTCCCTCAATATGGGTATCAAATGAAAGGGCTTGACTAGTAGAATACTATGCACAATGATAAATTTCAAATCAAAGATGGCCGCCACCGCAAAATGGCAACTTACATTTCGTGTCGGGGGTTTTCTAAATTTTTAATTTAGGTTAGGTTATTCATACTCGTATGAACAATTAACCTTTTTAAAAGCAAATAATTCGTTTTGAATAAAAGATAAAAGTCTCGTAGCAGTACTGTAGTAGTTAGTTATACAAAAAAAACAACATTATATAATAACAACACTTTGACTGGATATGCACAGGTTTAGCTTCAGCGACTCACGGCATAACAACGGCAGCACAGACCCCTGATCAGCGAAAGCTTATAGATTATCTACAGCATATTAGTGGTCTGTCTGACTTTACAAATGAATTGATCACTTTTAAAGGCTTATCATTCTCGACAGTGGTAGTAATTCAGATTTGCAAGTTATACAATGGTGAACACGCGGCGTCGGGCGGCGGGCGGCGGCGGCGGGCCGCGCGGTCTCGTTAGCGACTCATTGCCGCTATTGTTTCACTATTGACACGTTCCAAACGTTTTAACTTCATTGATCCATTTGTTAGGACACTGCCGTTCAGGGGCAGTGGTGACTTCTAAATGGAAACTTTGCAGTCACAACATTGAGCCCTAATAAATAATTAAGTATAAAAGTTCATTGTTTTTTTTATTTGTGGGTTATCACTTAGCGCCTCACTTAGTGACATCAAATTGACATAGAATAAAAGAGGCAATAGCTAATAAATGTTAACTTAGCATTATGGAACGAGGCACTTTAACATGTATTTGTTTGCTACACAGTGTAAGGTATAAAATTACTTATTGATATATAATGATTTCTCAATGTGATCGATTCTGCACACTAGGCGGGCAATAAGTACAGAGAAAACAATGCTTCTTTAGTGTTAAGAATTAGATGATTATACTTTTGTTAATTAAGTTATAGTACAAGCCCTGCTTAGTCTGGGACTAGATGGTGCTGTGTAAAATGTCCAAAAATGTTTATTCATTTATATTTTAAATTAAAGTGTTAAGTTTTTACTTTAGTTAGGTACATTACTTTTTAGTATACTTATACCTACCAACAGTAAAATTTGTAGATTAATTGATTGTGTGCATTTGTCCTCAGAAGGTCAGGCGGATGGCGGCGCTGGCGGCGGCGGCCCGGACGTGGATGACGAGGAGGACACCGGGTGGTGGGCGCGCCGCGTGCGCGCCTGCCCCGCGCCGCTGCAGGACCTCTGCACATCCAACCGATTTGACAACCTACACGTAAGTCGCACTCACTGACACCATTGTTACAACATACACTGGACATTGAACATATTATTTCAGCTTGTGTCTGCCTTGTAAATGCGTGAACCCAATTTATGTAAATAAAACGAATTATTAGTACCGAGCTATTCGTCGCATTTTGAGTTACAAAGAGAGTCAAATTAAATTAACTTTTGCGTCGGACTTCGTGTACATCGAACATTTCCAGTATAAGCGGGATTATCATTTTCGCTAGAACCATATACCTATCTACAATGAGAGGTGCGCTAGTACATACTGTAAATGTATAACTTGCATAGCCGTGCGGCGTGCGTACAGTGTCGTGTATCGTGTGATCGTGTCACGTGTGCCTAGCATCCAATATTACGTGTTCGGGTCGCATCTCTCATGTCGCGATTAACTACATCCATGCGCGCTCCACACCTACCGAGGTTCAACAGATAAAATTTAATTTTAACCCGTTTAATATAGCGAGGATGGCAACCGATCGCTCCGATATGAAATACCAACACCTTCGCGTTCTTGTAGCGACGGATTGTCGATGACGTGGCATGTCTGAATTCGTTACGTAACTGACAGGAAACAGTGAAGTTTTTTTATATTGAATTCTTAAGTTCTAATTGCGGAATCTAAGAAGACCTGCCGTCTTGTATAGGTCTGAATGTTGGGCTACAAAAGGGATGCATGAGATCGAGATGAGAATGCTACGGGGAAAGTGTGGAGTTACAAGAATGGACAGGGTCAGGTATAAGAAGATGGATATATGGGGAGAGGAAAAGAAAAAAATGATGTACTGTGAAAAGATGGTGGCCGCAAAGGCTACTAATATGATGACTGCTAATAGAGATGTATGTAAGACATAGGAGGAGAATGAATGATGAAAGCATCAACCATCAACATGTTAGTCTCAGAAAGTCAAAATAGATTTTCAAATTCTCGCCCGTTTTGTTTACAATAAAACTGATGAACCGTTTCATCTGTTAAACCCACATAATCTCTGCCATACCGCTGTTTATGAGTTACTATTCACTATTTGTATATTTATATGTACAGTAGAGCCGCACGTCAAATTATAATTGTAGGACTGCCTTGTTGGTCTAGTGGTGCTAACCGTGACTGCTACGCTAGAGGTTAAGGTGTAACCTAGGTTCGATTCCCAGTAGCAGCTCGAAGTCTGGATTTTTGCCCAATTAATGGCATTAGGCTCGAACCTTATCATTTACTAGCCTTTGACCGCGACTTCGTTCCCGTAAAAGTTGAATTTGTCCCCCGCTTTTGCAACATTTTTCATTGATACTCCGCTCCTATTGTTCGTAGCGTGATAATATATACCTATAGCATTCCTCATTAAACGGGCTATTTAACACTGAAAGAATTTTTCAAATCGGACTAGTAGTTCCTGAGATCAGCACGTTCAAACAAACAAACTTCAGCTTTATAATATTAGTATAAATGTGAGCTAAACATATCGGCGAACTGTAGATGTGCATTAGTACACGTCTGCCTAACCCTTCGGCGTATATACATATACTTACATGGCTTAATCTCCAAAATGCGGACGTTTTAAATCTGCTGTATACCGCAGAATGTACAGTAGTTTTAATACCCAGATTTCCTCTACGTAGTGTTTGGGAGCGCATAAAACCCGAGCACGTGGCGACGTCATTAAGGTACGCATCCCAGCGTGTTTAATTGTGATGGGTGTAGGTTAACCCCTACTATTTTATATCCGCACCCAACTGTTCTTTTTTAGGATTAAAAGTACAGTAAGTACAAGTAGAAGCTTTCACACTGGTTTATAAAAAAAATCTTTATTAAAGCAGCTTAAAGTGCTTAAGCAAGCGCTTGTGGAGGAGGCCTTTGTTAAGCAGACCTCTTTTGGCTTATAATAATCATGATGAACCAAGCGTTCTGGTAAAGCAGTTAAAGTTTTTGTTATGATTATAAAATGAAGTGGCGAGCAGGACTCTAACCCGCGTCTAGTTCGGTACACCAGACGCTATGACCGCTAAGCCACCGCGAGTGCTGCTCGCCAACTCGAAATCTTCCTTCACATTCCAAAAGATGACGCCCGACAGTCGATATTTCCTTCATTAAAATTTATTGGTAATATTATTATGAAAAATGCTTAAAAATACGAAAAGATAGTTAAAGTTTTTCTTAATTATCACATTACGAAACGCTCTATGTCTAATGTAACACCATGACAGACACAATTTCGCTGTGTCACGTGCTCTCGTTAAATTTAATTATTACTCCATCAGCCAGTAATATCAGTTACCACGTACAAATTAATTGTGGCAGTCGGAAGCGGCATGTGTTCGGCCTATTATATCGCGATTACCCCGATAGGACGCTACTCCTGAACGATTATCAAACTTGTATCAATTTAGTTTGTAGCACACACTCCAGAATGTACGCCTGTGGTATCGATCATGTAAATATTACACGAGTATTAAGTTTAACACGGTTTTTTAATTTTTTGTCATACGTGGATTAATTTGTGATGATTAAATGACAATGTATGATAACACTGAAGTGGTGTTGATAAAGTAGAGAAATGTATAGCGACAATCGATGACGCCTGTGGTTTCGATGCAAACATTACACAAATATTTTATGTGATGAACATGTGTTTGTCGGGGTTTTTCTTATACATAAGTAAGTATAGGTATATTTACAAAAAAGTAGATTTTTTTTATAATAGAATTTTACAAACCTAACTATCGTATCAGACGTATTTTTAACTGGACTACTCTAGGAATACCACTGCACGTGGTATTTATTAAATGGCAAAGTAAACTATACTGATCCGGAGTTCTATTTACAATTCCTCAGGAAACACCACAAACCCACACTAAATGTCCATAAATCACATAAATCCTGTCACTGAACTGCCTAAAAACTAATTCAAACAGCTAATAACGTATGTTCTAGTAATAACTTCAGCTACCGCATTCGATCTCTGTGGTGTATAAAGCTGTGTACAGACTGCACGACGCAATCGTGCGATCGAAGCTCGCACCGCGCTGCGCTTCAAATTACCGCTGATAGTTCCCCGACAATATAATCGCGGTGCTTAATTTGTTTGTAGTAACAAATTCAGTCGCTTTGAGAGCTCGCTAGACGTTAACTGTTGGTTTCGTTCCCGTCTTGCTTTAATTATTAGAGTACGGAATGAGAATCGAATGAGAAATTTGCTTCATAAATACATACTTAAGAGGGATCTAATTTTATTGTGGAAATGGTAACTTTTCTTCGTTAATTGCGCTATTGAAAAAACGTTGCGCTATTGAGTAACCTTAACTATTTATAATAGAAAGAGATATTTCCATCATCGGGACAGACATTTTAAAGCTTCAAGCTTCAAAATTTTAAGAACTCAAGTGAAGGTGGATATTTCGTCGTCAATAGTCTGAATATAGATTGAACAATAAAGAAGTAGATATCGACTTTGTTTTGCCTCTGTGTTCCCTTCAAAGATGCGTACGCGCACGCGGTACGCCTCACGCCTGCGCCACCCGCCAGCACTTAAACTATCAAGAAGCAATCCCAATTTAACACTACAAAAACAATGTTAATGTCTGCGCGAGTTCCGCGCACCATAAATTTCTTTTCGTAAACCCACAGTAGACTTGCTGCGTAAATATTTACTTAAAATTTAATAAAGACCACTTATTACCCGTGGCTTCGGCCGCGGACACAGAATTTTTCGTAACAATTGCCTAAGAACATTCCCTATTTGCCTGACTTATATATTTGCCCTTAAATTGAAGAAATTGTCCAGATAAGGAAAACAGCAGTTTTAAACAAAGATAAATTAATAATGTGGTAAAATGTATTGCACAGAACCTCGCGAGTGAGTAATGGTGTTGTCTAAAAATATTCACGCAATTTGAGGTAAGTATTATCATAATGTAACATAATGCGTAAACATAACATTCCTGTCGCTATTTCACTCGGTGAATGCGGAATAGTATCGTTATCGTAATAATGTTATATCGATCGTGTAAGCAAAATTACAATGTCAGTCGTGACAAAATTAAGGCTACTTGTACATTTATAAATAAAGAAATAATCATCAAAAGCCCATACAACTCAGCCCAAATCTGTAAGTTGACAAATCTACAAATCTTGTCAAACTGACAGGTATTTTCATGAAATCACTATGAAACTGTTAATACAGTGCCTCAATAGCGTGTGTTTGATATTCCGTAACTGACACTGACTGCAAATAGCTGTTAAGTTGACAGTTTTTACTTTAAAAACACTATGAAACTGATAATAGTGAGCGGAAATGGCGTGCGTTTTTTAAATAAGTAAGTAAGCATAAAAAAGTACGACTAGAGTTTTAACCAGAATACAGGGTATTTTTTTCCAATAAGTGTACCTTCGGTACATCATTTGGGCAGGGTTTGATGACGTCCTTTTTTACAGTTCTCGCCAAACTTATTGTCCGGCTTGAAGTTGGCATGAGCTTACTTCAACCCGGCCTTAAACAATCGGGGAGAGAAACAAATTGGCTTCAAATTATTTAAAACGACTGCCTACGACTCGATAACTTGGGTTGAAGTTAGCTCGTGCCAACTTCAAGCCGAATAATAAGTTTGGGGAGAACTGTACGTTTCATTAATCCGACCAAATGAAAATGTTTACTGATAAATTAATAATATACCTAGCTACTAACTAACAGTAACACTTTTACATAGCAGTATATTACCAACGTCACTGGGACCTCATTTCCTCCGGCTGATAGGTATTTGGATTTAGTTTGAAATACTCCTACATTTTCTTCCGTTTTAAAACTCGCTCAGTTTCCGTCGGCTATTTTCTCGACGTTTAATAACTTGAGCCGGTAGGGGCTTGCACGTAAACGTGCATTACGTGCTGTCGGACGTGCTGTCAGCGCGAACAAATCAGCCGGATTTACAACTAATTTAAATATAAAATATATTTTTTACTTGTAGATACGAGTCCTGCACGGGTTGTGGCCATAAAACACATAATAATAGCGGGTGTAGTGTAGGTGCGGTATCGGTATTTGCTTTTACGGCTTCTCTCTACATCACGCTCAGGTGGCGCGGACCGAAATAGCCCATCACGGCGCCGTGACGTCACACTCGCCTGTCACGGCGTCCGTGACAAACGGACAGACGTGTCGCATCACAGATAAATAAGGGCGACTAAGTTTATTAATTGGAGCTTGAATTGGAGAGCTCATCCCATCATGTATTCTAGACGGGTTGAGCGACATTCCAGATACCAGTACCCATCTCGGATTGATGCGAACGTAGACCTTTTGGAAGCTTGTATTCAAGCTATACAATATTGTAATTGTAACAATATTGTACTACCACAAAATTATACTGTAAAGTTTATTTTAAATTTCGAATTAAAAGAGTGTTGTTTGCGACATAAAACGTTTTATAATAGTTATCTATTTCTATGCCAATAAACATAGTGTCTCGTGAAAGTGTGCTCGTCCGTTAACAAAACTCCTGACCCGAATATTAGACCTTTCCCTTTCCAAATAATTTGCTCGTAACCAAGATTACAAGTTAGTGTCGCTCAATATCCAGCAAACCAACGGCCGAAATCAAATGAAATACAAACCGAGCTACTTTGAAGGTTTTGTTTTCTAACATTAGGGAATCACATCACAATCGACTGCAAAACGCTTCTCTGCTAACAAACGACACTGGCAATACGCTCGCGAATCGCTACTGCAATAAAGCTCGCATGTGGACGTTGCGCTGAAACGTTTTGTGACTTTCCTTCTTTTAAAATTTGCCGTCTTTACCTCTTTTACCTAGCAGGCTAGGACGATATGCACATGAAAATCTAGTGATCTTTGCGAATTACCATCAAGTAATTTTTGAAATAGTAATTGTTCTTAGTTTTGTATCCACATATCTTAAAAAGTATAGTCTGTTTAATAAAATTGGTTTACAATATAAAACAATATGAGGGTCGAGGTGCAATATCTCAGGTATCGGCTCTATCCTAACGACTAGGCAGCATTTCTAATCTTGCATTGCGTGATAGTGGTCGACACGTGACGTGATATTGGACAAGAGGATTTGCGTCGTCAGTGCTCAGACATCCGATAGAGCTTCGGCGATACCCAGAACTTCACGTGCCATTCGACAGTTTTTGACATACCGAAATCTCAAATCGACATAATAGTAAAGTTAAATGTGTGTAAACAATTCCTACCTCCATAAGCTCTTTAATGAAAAATGTTTTGTTTACACCCCCAATTGTGTTCGTCTGCGAGTTTGCGACAAACACGGCGACAGGGGCGGGCTGAGGGGGAGGAGGGAGGAAATAATGACGACGAAGTGTTTGCTCAACTAAATGTTAAAGAAAATATGAGCATCAATCACGCTGACTTAGCTATTGGCCTAATGTCAAAATCTATCAAACGGCGGTATTAGCTTGTCGCGGCGAAAATCGCCTTTACCATGCAAATGCAAACATACCATGTCCCCTGTATGCACGGGGGGGTCAGGCAGAGGCGTACTATTTAGTACACAGATCGCCGGTATTACTGTCCCATATTAAAGAGGTGTATTGCAGAAATCAGGCAGAAATCTAAACTCGGAGCTGCTATTAATTTCATAGAAAAATCACACCGCTACGCTAACGAGGCAGTTGGCTTTCAAATCAGCTTAAAAACTTACTAAGTTAAAACAGCAAGTTAATATTTAATTCTGAAACGTAAGTTTATCTGTCTGCTGAAAATTTCCAGCAGCAGAAGCGATTTAGCATTGTCTTGTTAGAAGATAACAACATTATCATGATCCGAACACTACGGACTAATAGCATTATACCTCGGAAACGTAGCGGCTGTAGCGAGCCAGCTCCGAGGCGCGCTGAGGTAGCTTAGAGATATTTGCAGAATTACTAATAGAGTGCTCGGTTAGATTAGTATACCGTGGAGGACTAGAGAGCTTTTGCAACCAACATTTACAAATCAAATTGAAAATTTGTTTGTCTGTTGTCGTGTATGATTTGGTAACTCTGGGGCCTAACTTTTATAATCAAGCTCCTACAATCCCTCAGGATTCTTATTGTAATGCATACACATGACTAAAGATACTGCAAAACACTAATACGGTAAAGTATTACACATTACAGTTAACGCTATCGTCGTCGTCTGTGAGCCCCGAGAAACAACTTGTCCGTAAAACATAACTTATCTTAAATCCCGATCGTGAACTCGTTGTCACTCAATAGAAGTTCCGTTTCCGCGCATAAAATTAGCCTCCACCGTCCCCCCTCAACCTCCCCCCCACCATCGAACTTTATTCTTTGTCGTTGCTCCAAATTGGTTTGCCTTTACTTACAACTTGATAAGTTTGGCACTAACAAAGTTATCGGAGACGCGCTACCGATATAAGCAACTAATCGGTATAAAGAATGATTTCGAAGGAAATAAGGCAGAAGGACAATAAAAGGGAGTCAGTTTGGTGTGAAGTGTCGAATGAAGGAATTAGGCCATTGTGTCGCAGTCGACGAGCGCCTCCGCCCGCGCCGCCGACGCCGCCGACGGACTCACAATAGAAGCTTATGCTCGATCACGAGGTCGAATCTTTACAAAACACAAACAATGGCGTTTTGAATTTCAAGATTACAATGTAACAAAAAGTTTGTAAACAAGCTGTGGCCAGTGTATTTAGGATAATGAAGAATGGACAAAGACAAATGTAGGCTCCTTACTCCGAGCTAGGCAAAAGCTCGACATAGTTTATGTTTAATTCAAATAAACTATGTTTTGACAACTGGACCAGTACTGTGCGCTTTCAGTCGCAAACCTCTGTAAACTTTTATATAAAATATTAAAAAGACTAACTGCTACACCAACGACGATGTAGCCTCGACTTCTGAGACTTAAGATATCGTACAAACTGGTACCCATGGTGCATCGCAAATAAACAAAATAGCTCATATACGTCACATTGCCTACCTTGATATAAAATAAGGGAGGTGTCTACAACCGCGCGCGTGCGGCTGCCGGTCTATCGGCGAGCCACACGAGAGGCTTACTTACGCCTCACTGGAAGCTGCTTGAAGGAACTGAGCCAGTCTAAATAATATTGGAAAGCGACGTGTGTTCGCCTTAAATCGTGCCACAGTGGACTTAGCGAAGATTTGTTGTCCCCGCAATACATTTTCCAACATTCAAGGCTTTTATTTTATTTTTAGTTATTATTTCATACTTTTTAGTTTATAAATCATCATAGATTCACTCGACAGATCCTGATCCAGATCCAGATTTGAAAAGAAAAATTATACACCTAAAGATGATTTTCAAAATCAGCCCGCACATTGAACCAAATAAAATCAGTCAGTCAATAAAATCAGTCATCAGTGGCATTCGGGCCATCAAGACGAATCTAATTTTTCTAAATCGGTTGTAGACCTTATTTTATAAAATTAAAGCTCCTAACTCTCCCATCTATATATATTCACGATATATGCTCATTTGTATTCAAAAATATTAATACCTTTACCAAAGTAGAAGATACTCATGACATTAACACACGCCATAAAGAAAGACTATATCTACCACCTTCCAGAACTAAAATGCTTAACGAAAGTCCATACTACATGGCAGTAAAAATATTTAATAAATTACCCAAAAGTATAAAAACAAAAAAAAACCCACACTATTTAATAAAATGTTAAAAAAATATTTAATACAAAAATGCTTCTATTCAGTTACAGACTACTTAAAAACTTAAACCATACAACCTTTATGTTCCTACTTATAAATATAAATATTATAATATAATATAATAAAATATAATATTCCTACTTATAATAGTTTATTATTAATATAGCGATCTCATTTAAGTATAGAAATAATAGTTAATTTTAAATAACTGATATATTTTGTAACACTGAAGGAATAATTTATAACGATATTGATACAAAACTTAATTTAATAGATAAATACACAATTGTTATTAGTATGAAATTTATAATGAATATGTAATATTAAGTAATTAATTAAAGCCCTCCACATCCGCATTGCAATGCTTGTAAAAGGCCGCTAAGTTCCAAGCACACAACATTTTTATGTAACACCTTATGTACACTTGGCATGCAATAAATGTTTGTTTGTTTGTTTGTTTGTTTGAGCCGTTGAGTAGTTATGAGTGGACATACGTCATACATACATACAAGTCAGACACAAAACCCTCCTTAGGAAGTCGGGTACAAAAATACACACAGTAAAAAATAGAATGTTTTATTAGTACATGACAAGATGTATGGACAAGAAAGAAGCAAAGTGTGCATGTTTTGTAGCGAGTGGCAGTCTAGTTTCTGCCCACCCCTGTGTTTATACTAACCATTGTAATATAGCATCCGAAAAGTTATAGCCGTGTTTTCCAGTTCAGTCCGAAGATTAATTGAATGATCGATCGGCCCGTCAAACGTATCACTGTTTTTCTTGCCGATGTTATTTTCAATAACTTCGCTGTTTGTGCCATGGCGAATAAAATAAATACGAAGATAGGTATAACTCATTGTACAGCGTGTCAATTACCAAATACATAATTACGTAAAGCTCTTTTGTGCCAACAACATGGCCTACAAAGATACAAACGATGTTCATTATAAACACGAGCGCGATTGCACCGACATTCGAACTCTGCTTTGATTAACGAAATTAAATTAATTTATCACCGTTTAACTACGAATAGCATTTAATCTACAGCCTGCTCATAATAGTGTACTGGAAATTATTAAATAAATTAAAGAAAATCTCTGCGAAATCGAGTCTCCAATAAATGGCGTCTCAAGATTGTTACTAATACGATTAGTGACTAATCCTTCGAGTTACCTGTTGAATGTTTGTACGCGACTCGTGATTAGAGACTGTGCCATGGTAAAATTTCGTGTCAGTTGTGCCGTAGATAACGGGCTTTAAAAATGTCGTTAATACTAATGTTGAAAATCCTTGTTTAGTTTAAGCAACCGTTTACCAGATGGTGCCACCTACCATATTTTGTACTTATTATATTTGATGAGAGTTTTACCGGCGGCAGTTGTGAGATGGAAGACAGGCCTTGTATTAATTTGTTGATATATATAAATGATTTACGTTATCGTGTGGCAGGATGTCATTAATTTACTTTGCTTTTCTTTTATGTTCAACAGCAGTAACTTATTTATAATTACTAAACATCGTGAAGCTATAGGAAAAAACCTTTAACTAAACATTTAACTAAAGTACCTAAGTACAACACTGTCAGACAAGAGTATCTTTTATTATGTAGTCTGATAGTACTATTTGTAGTCTGATAGTTTATTAACGCCTACGTAATACCCCAAAACAACGACATGACAGCTCTCACCGCACCGCACTTCATACTACTCTAACAAGATGTGCTAACAATTTCACAACTATAATAACATAATAAGGCCGATGTTCTTAATGCCATTGTTCAGCCGAGTTTAGTCTATGCATATGAAATACACAGGCATGTTGCACTCGAACAAGGCGCGCACGGCAAACTCTCCAAGTGTAATGTGCTGCGGTAGCCTGCTACAAACAACTATAACGCAGAGATCACAAGTTTCTAACAATTATCTTCAACTTCAATGAAGTTTAAAGCTCCGACACAACGGTACCGCACCCGGCATTCGATCGGTCTTGCCGCTAAAACTGCTAATTAGTTGTAAACTGCAACAATCCAATATCACGCGTTACGTAGTTGTTACAGGTCAGGTCAGAAGTTGGTTCCGTCCAACGTTTTCAAGGGAAAGTTTATGATAATACCTGACCGCGTATGTGTGACCGCGAGAGCGCCCGCCAGGTACAACTAGTCTGTTTATTGCGGAGATAGCTCCATAAGTGTGAGAGTTATGATAACTACTTTAGTAAGTAGTTATGTGACAAAGCGAACTGTAACAACTATGTGCGCAGCATTGTTAATCTAGCAGTGAATTGAATTTTCTAAAGTTATTATTTCTAATATAAGTTACAATGGAGGTTCTATATTTGATTTCTGCACGAATAGTATTTCTCCGTGGAAGGTCCCTCCCGAGTCCTGTTAACTACAATTGTTGTACTACTTATCCTCGTTTTATCTAAGATTAACGTCTTGGATAAACCGCACCTACGTGACTTTTCTTAAACGCAAGTAGATATAATAATTTAGATCTGAAGCCTCGATATTTTATTTCCAGTTTCCGGTATTAGAAGGTACCTACTCAGGTAATGATTATCTGAAAGTTACTTAGTTTTCAGATATCCAGCCACATCTGGATAACTGTAAGCCAGCATCATGTTACTTATCTAATCAGAGAACGATTCAAAGACAGAGATTTAAGTTGGTTATATTGCATGCCATGCAGAACTAACTTGAGCCCACTATCAGTTAAACAAACTAAACCACAAGTCGTCTAACCTTCATAAAACTAAATACTAAAAGCAAATGGGATTACACGACAAAGTTGTTCGGTTCAGCTCTTCTAAAACAAACTAGTTTCATGATATCGTGCCTTAAAATCTTTTGGCAAGGTTTTAACGCGGCACACACTGGTGAAGTTTACAACCCTGTCAAAGTAAAGGAACGTAAGGAGGATGGATTTTGCAGGAGCACGCGTGCGTACTGACAGCTTGATCCCGAAATGCCGATGAATGTTTTTCATTTGTTTGGAAAATCCGCGGATTTGAAGTAATATAGGAAAACAATGGAGCACGAGTGAACTCGCCCGCTAGTGCTATCTGGTGCTATCTGGTGCTATCTGGGAAGTAATAAACACCTGTTGAATTATTATAAAGTTTTTTTTTTCAATATCTTCTTTGTATAAATTTAATTAACAGTACATGTATTTAAAATCTGTGAGTTTTGTGTTCCGAATATTTTGTACCTTAGAGGGATGTGAATACTTTAACACAAAATACTAAATGGCTCCAACCCATTGTTTTACCAACGCCAAGTAACCTTCATCTCAAATATAATTCTCAAAACATTTGCTAACAGAAAAAGAAAGTGTATTTTTTCCACCTTAAGATTAAAATAAAATTATTAAACCGACCCGACAGAGCGTTTCAGGCGTTTTTAATTTTGTCGAGGAAAAGCAACAGCTTTACGACAGTTTATGATGTACCTACATTTACTAATTCCCCAGTAAATGAACGAACAAATTGAGTACACGGGCGCAAGATGGCCGATTATATATTTACTTTATGTTGCAGATTTGCTAAGTAATTGTTGTTAATTTGGTTAAATAATAAGAGGTATTAGATAAATAGGGATATTTATTAATTTGCTCCGTGTTGGTATTATATAGTTACTATTATATATTTAATAGTTAGTCAGCGGTATTATAATATTAAGTAACGTAAACACCTGGAGAAATGGTCATACAATTTTAATTTCATAAAATTCTTGAGGTGATTATGATATATTGATGACTTAGATTTTAACGTGTATAATGTATTGTTGAAACTAAGTACACTACGAAATTAAATAAACAGTATAGTAAAGGAGGTTGCGTTTACATCAGTGTTTTGAACATAGTAGCTATTGGTAAACCTCCTGTTACAATGGTACTATGCTTTCTTGTTATACTTTGAGAAATGTAGTAACGTAGGTGTGAGCGGCTTTGTCTAAGGCTGCACGTCTTAACATAGAATACTGCGCCATTAGTGGTTAGAACATAGTTATTTCAGGTGCATTTACATATATACATGCATATAGGTACGTAGTTATCTGACTGTCCAGATGTATGGGTAATGGACAGCAGTTAGACTGAATAATGACTGCTGCCGTCCACCGACGAAATAACTGCCATGAAACCCTATAAATGAGATGTCACATCAGACGTAGACGTGTGCTGCAAGTCACAACAACCATGAATGGAGCCGCGAATTTAGGCGCCCGACATCACCGAGTGATGCGTCATTGATTACATTCAAATTATATTGTATCACTTAATGCTACGTCATTGGCGATGCAGGTCTCCGTACAGTGTACATTCTGACACACAATTCAACATCACTAAAGTATACATCGTTTGGGTCCCGCGGGCTTTAATTAATTGATAATCTTCAGCTTAAATACTTTTCATTGGTCGGAGTGGCACGTGTGTGTGTAATCTGTCTAACTTGTGAACATTTAGTGATGCATCACAAAATTATCTGTGAAAATCACTCAGTTATGTGTAATTCAATTGAACATTACTTAATGATTACTTATTAGCCTTATTTACAAAGTATCACTTAAGTTGTGAACAACATCGTGTATATACTTTGCATTTAAAGCAGAAATTTAATATTAATAATTTAAAAAAATGTGTCTAGCTGTGTAACCATAGAGTAATCAGGATCGTTAATTATCGATATCATTGAACTCTGTACAAAGAGAGAATCACGAAATAAGTACGTAGGTATTATTGGAATGAGATATAATTCAGAAATAAGATACCTTCCCAAAATACCAACGCTATTTTTAACTGAAGACTTAAATAAAAACATACCCGAGTATAAACAGAATAATATTTGCTTACATTAAGCAAAGGCGAACGTAAGTAGGTGTACTCGGAATTCGTACATATTTTGCCGGCATAGTACTAATAAAGGCAAAGGAAAAATTAAATAAAACTTGGATGAGGCTAGGCTACGTATTGTGTAATAACATTACATTACCACGCCAGTATTACCGAAGGGTTAGGCAGGTATGTACATGTAGGTATGTTAGGTTCCCATGTAATAGGAAGCGAGCCTATTGCCACAAATCCAAACTTCGAGCTACTGCTTCCTATCGACGTTTGGCCGTTTGCGTGGTACCGACGATGTCTTCGACAGTCTTGCCGACGTCGGTACTCTCGTCTGTATTGTCATGTTGTGTAAATGGAGCGGCGATGTAAATTAAGTTGGTAGATTATGAGTAGGTAGATTCAAATGTTACATAATTATGTTTGTATATTACGAACATTGTTATCTAGTAAGTAGGTAAATGGAGTATAATAGAGATAATTTTATTAGTGTTTATCGAACATAGTTAAATGATCTTCCATATTTTTCATGGGACAACAATCTTAATATTCTTCCACACACAATATAACTGCAACACTCGTAGCACGTGGCGTTCTGCTGAGCCCTAACTTAAATAATAATTTATAAGTTATAAGCTCTAGTAAACATTAAAGTATAACTGTATTTTTAACCGTGGTGAAGATATTGTTAGAACAAATTCGACAATAGCGCCTGTTGTCTCCCAACGCGCCGCCCGCCGCCGCCGCCGGGAACCGTTCAAACTTAAAATTGGTTTTTGAAACTTGACTAAGAATCAAGATTTTAATTCATTCATCATTTTATTTTCTGACAAATTGAATGTAGGTCAGAGAATTAAACTTAACTAATCGGTGTTGCAGCCATGAATTCATATTCAAAGTACTTGTAATGTCATGGCGCGCGTTCATGTCATATTAACCTATGTGGGTGAGGTTGATATTCCATAGACCCTCGTAATGTCCGAGAGACTCGATAGATTTTAATATGACGTACCTACCGTTTAATTTGAGGGAACCCGACGGTCTGTCATGAGACGCAGCACGGCGCGTCAGATACAGCGCACGGGGCGGTAGTAGGTAGATATACCTATTATAATTTCGTGAATGTGGCATGACAAATAGGTAATAACAGAGTTATGAGATGTATGACCTTTATGCCCAGTCTAACTATGCCCAGTCAAAAGTGAAGGGTATACCGCGTAGCTCGGGGAGTCGGGGATTTGTCCCAGACAGATGAGCGAGTGTCGCGAACGACGCGGTGACACTCGACACCTGCCACCTGCCACCTGCCACCTAGGTACACGCACCGCGCACCGCGCAGACACTTCGCGACCTTTGTAAACCACTGAACTGCTCACTGTGGGCTTTGAAGTAATGCATTATATTCACACACACTTTTGAAGTCGATAAGAAACACGCATAAGTACTAAAGCGCTATGATTCCCGAAGGTATTGTATATTTGGGTACCTACCTATATCATCGTAAGTGTAGACTTACGATTTTGTGACGAACGACCGAGCAATTCCATCAGAGTAAGTATAGCGTCGGTGTTATGTTTACCAAAGTAATGCTTCAATACTTGTACAGTGCGCCAATTTGCAGTCAGTGGGCCCAGCATTTAGTGTGGTTACACTACAAAACACACAGGACATTCGTGTGCTCGCGACTTAATTAAATCGCGTAACTAATGAGCCTGTTTTGAGGGTCAATGCAGCAAATTAAACGTGTCCAGTTACAATGTTGATGCACGGCTTTTCCTAGAGCTGACGGTTCTTAGCTGAATGTCCTCCGGTCCTGCGGTCCGTTGCAAATATTAATGATAGCTTAACTCAAGTTGTTGTTACGAAGCAATTAAAAGAGCGGCGTCTTAAACTCTTCTTAATGAGACTTGAAAATATTGTGGAAAGATCTTCGAAATAATTTAATGTACAAGTCATCGTGGGACGTGGTTTCAAGATACGTAATTAATTAAGACTATTCTACAAAAGGCTTCACTGTCTCAACACTTGTCAAAAAAGAAAGAATTCGTTTCAAATCATTTGTACGGTACCTTATGACGTAAATTATGTAGAGAGGTAGTTTTAGGAACATGTAAAGTTTTTATTGTTTCTAAATTGAAGAGGCTTGCGCCTTCAGTCCTTTATCGATATAATTACCATATTCTCAGAGAACACTTGAGCAGCATCAGTGGAACAGTGATGGGGTGAATGATCATAACATTATAACAACACCTTCAGACCACTAAACATGCAATCGTCTTTAACATCTGACTCCTCTACAAAAGCTATCAAGGCTATAATTATTCTTTCGTCGACTTTCTTAACTGTTAGTTCGGGACTCGCAACTATATCACAAAACCAAGACGACACTAGGGGAGTTGTTTAAATAAAAAATAATCAAACTCGTATTAATTCAATACGCCAAGTGGCGCTCAACTTCTTGCTCATTATATTTGAGTTTGGAGCCAAGTTTTAATGACGGCTCGATCGCAGCCTGGCTTCGTACGCGCCGCGCCCGCGCGCTCCCGACACTGAATGTAACGTGTTTTCACTCATTTATGCATAAAGAATCACTGTGACAGAAGCAAGCATTCTTTAGCTTAAACATTTTTCATTTCTTAAGCAAAGTAACATGGTACCTACATGATTCATGTCCGAAATTGTAAGGCAAGTACTGGAGCTTTACAGCTACTTTTCAGCGAATTTATACAAACAATATGACTTATGACGATGATGATAAAGGATTGTCTTGTGTCGACAGTAAGTAAAAAATTTTTCGCTATAGTCCGATCATTGTGGTTGCCCTACATAGTCCAAGCGATGCCCCAGAATGAAGCTTTATATTTGTACTGATTTCTAACACTTACGCGAATACTAGACATTGAAATAAAACTACTTTTTACGGAGTTTATCGCGTTATATTGAAATTATTTTAATCCCGACGTTTCGGACCCTTTACAGCCCTTTATATTTGTGTTTAATTACAACACACGTAAACTGATACTTTTCATATTTACGCAGCAAAACGTGAACGTGAAAGGACCCCAAAATGATTCCCGTTCCGCGGAGCTATTAAGTGTATAATATCTGTTTGTTCTCTACACCTACACCAAACACACTCATCAAACTCCGCTTTATTTAATTTGTTTTTATTTGCACATGTGAAAAGCTTGAAGCGTTGACAAAAGAATCACAAATTGAAACAATAAAATGGCAGTCGCTAATGAAAGAAGAGCCACGTTTAATATTGACGCTAAGAGCTATCTCGAAACAACGAGAAATTCTTTTAACGTAAACTTGGAGGCGCGCGTCGAGCGCGTTCGGGCGTGTTCGGGCGCGTTCGGACGTGGTCGGATATACGTACTTGCCATCGTCACCAACTCACCACTCTAACTCTGCCTACGGTATTATGACTACTTTAAGGCTGCTATGACTCACGTCAATGACTTTGTGCGTTTGACCTTTGTACTCTGATGATAAGTTCATTTTATGACGGCACGCGCCATGATCCTTATGTCACTAGTATAGAGTTCAAATTAAGTGATTTACGAGTCTTCGTAAAATAGCGCTAAGTGGTAGTTGTTGGCTTCATTATTACGTTGTGTTATTGTGAATAATGTTTATATGCAGCGGTTCAGAGTCTCACGAACAAGTCCGTGGCCTGAAGATCACTTCAGATTAAAGGCATCATTTTATTGATCTTGAACTTTATTGAGCGTTTTCTCAGAACTAGAATCTAGCTTAGGTTTATCGTATCGTGACATCGACAAATCAATTCATGGTGTCTGGCTTGGCTTCGCATAGATTATACTCAGCGAAATAGATACAGCTCATGAACCTAGTAATCTCAGTGTTGTACAAGTATATACAAGTATACAGGTATCATTTTATTGTACCGAAAACGCCAAACTACAGAATATCAAACGTATGTACAGTGTGTGTTTATTTTACACGCGACCACGCACGCGCTCAACAATACGTTGAAAAACATCAACCTGTAGTGTTTGCTGTATCACAATATTGATAGTTTTATCAATAGAATTGCACCCTGATTCGCCACCCCCTTTTATGAGTTTTTATACAATTAAATTGAATATAATATGAATACGGACTTTTACTACAACTGGTACTGAAATTGCTTTAAAATGTTAGTGCACAACTTTATTCTTGTTTCGGATAATAGCTGAAATTATAATATGCAAGTTATTGCACTGCTGCTGGCGCTCTGTCCAACCTTTTCAGCACTGCAGTGAAAGGCTTTACATTACAAAGGTTGACATTTAAAGAGAAATTCCATTGAAGTTATCTTTAAATGGAAAAGCTGAGTAGCTAGTCGGTTTGCAATTTAAAGTTTAAATATCATTCCATGAGGCTATTTAAATATTTAGTTATACATATAATTTTATTACTCATTTATAAGAGCTTAATAAAGCGTGTAATGAGGTTGCGGGTGGACGCGGCAAACATCTCTTTGTTGTTGGAGTGTTTTCGATTGGCGACCAGCGTTTAATTATCCCGGCGGTTTCATCAACAGGGCCGCGGTTTTTGTCAGGAAATTGCAAACAACATGTTAATGATAATTATGAAAGTGTACGAGTGGATGTTTACTCGAGGTTCCGCGCGGGCGTACAACCGTGTCCAGCTAATATAAGTATGGAAACTGAACGTTTGTGTTTGTAGAATGTTGCCTTAGTAATATAGGTTCTTGTTAATAACGCACACCGGTAATCACAGCAATTTTACTGACTGTATTTAACATAAATAGTCGATGTTAAATTATGAGGAACAGGATTTTTTTAAATCGCCAGTTATCATGAGAGGAGGCTTTACCTAGGGTACCGCCGGACTCCCATGTCATTAGTAAGTGTGGTTTAAATAATAAAATTTCATTTATTTATCTTCCACAAATTATTACAAAACTATTTACACCAGTGTTTCTTCTTCCTCGTTCCCTCACTGCTGAGGATCGCGACCATATGTTGCTTGCTTCCACAGACTACGATCATAAGATGTGTGGACCGCACGATGCATGCTGCCGCCAACCGACTTCCTCGCCACATCCGACCATCTTGTAGGTGCCCTACCCTTAGCACGTCTGCCTTCTACTTGACCCAAGATAATTTGCCTCTCCAGACAATGCCTTGGTGACCGCATAATATGTCCGAAAAAACGGAGGGCACGTTTTCGGCAGATGGAAGAGAGCCGCGTGGTGATGTCGAGCTCTTTTTCTCTCTTTCACACCAGTGTTTAATAGGTACAAAATAAAATAATTTGTGGGAGACTGATGCCTAAACTAAGCCGAGGCCTTATGAGGACATCAGGTCACCACCACAAATTGCTGAACCGATAGTTTCAGGACCTGAGAACCATTTTTAACAGCCAAGTTATGTTTCCATGTTTTTTTCGTAGCTCAATCTATAATGACTTGGCCGGTATTTGTTCACGTACGTAATTTATCACTCATAATAATTGCATTTTGTTTGAAAACATTTATCAATATAGAGTGTATAGGCAAAGATTATATTTCGATATGAATAAGTCACTAGTACAGAAAATTTGTATAAAAATAACAATATCTTAACAAATCTTTTCAATTTACTAATATTTTGCCGTTAGTATTCTATCAATAGACTCCTCCCCAGCCGTAGGACAGTATATGTGTAGTAATTTTTAAGATAAATAAACGTGCGTTCAAACGTAACATACTTGTAACGGATCTGAAAATGTCTCTAAGGACCAAAAAAGCTATAAAAACGACTACTATCCAATTTATTTATTAACAATTCAACAAAATGGTAATATGCAACAGACGGTCGGGAGTCTTACAAATTATTTCTAAGTTGAAGCCTCTCAGGAGTCCATTTTGGGTCATTGTCGGCTTACTGTCCCCGAAGTCGGCGTCCCCTCGCGGCTCGTTTATACGGAATACCGCCGCCCGTCTGCAAGCGAAGACCAATTTTTATAGCCACTTGGAATACTTATAATTTTTGATAACGATGGCGGAATATTAGGATAGATTTGACTGTTGAGTTCAATGGTGAGCTGTTATTTAGTATAACAGGAAAATCACAGCTCGCGCTGCATTGGTACGGCTTGAAATATTGTTTTCAGATGCTCGACACGCAAATATATATTACTTTTTATTACCTTGAAGCTGCTTTTTCCTACTGGAATTACATGAACAGAACATATTTTTATAATATACAAATATAGCTGCCGCTTTAGCCGGTTTTCAACTTAAAATTTGTTCGCATCATTCTCGACAGTGATATTGATTGTTAGTCATAATTTTCTCATTCAGATCCTTACTCATCTGATTTCTACTCTGAAGAAAATTCGCGAAAAAACATTTAATCGAGAAAATGGAATACTTCACAGTAAAAGCAATCTATTATTAGCTCGGCTCTCCAATTCTACTCTTGTCACTACATTCTTTACTGCCATAGAAAGCTGAGAGGTTCTTTAAACAAAAGGCTGAACTAATTATAAGTCTTTTCTTGCGTCTGTCACGGGTGGCGCGGACGGCTCGGACGAACTCTGCCTACCTACCTCAGGAAGCATTTTCTGCATTTCACTCCTTTAGATGTACTAATTAATTTTAAATAAGGTAAGAGCTAGCTCTTCGAACAAACTTAATTAATTATTTTCTCGTCCTGTAGATGTTCTGTTGAGAGGATAGCATTTAATAAAGTGGAAGTTGCGGTTGTAACTGGTTTCGCAATTATTTAATTCAAATAATATTGTCCCATTGTTTGTCCCGTCTAGATTTATATTAGAACTGAACTGAGCCGTCCACGAGTCGTTACATCTCTTCGAGTTATACCTAAGCGTGTTCATAATTTCATTACATACGGTCATTTTGCACTAATTGCAGTGTAGTTTATTTTACTTTTTATTTACAGAACATAACTAATTGCCACATTTTACTATGGGAGTATATTGCTTTTAATTTTATATAAATCAGACAGTAATGAGTGTACATGAACACATGAAGCGGCAGTGGTGTGCCAAGACGGTAGCAAGTGGACATATGTCTCTACCTACCGCTATGGAAAACAGACGTCAAGTGACATTATAAATGTGTGCAAAAGTTTGATTTTATCGTCCGCTTGCCGCTTTTATTCTGTCTTAAAACTACTAAATCAATTAAGTGTAATTTTCATTTCGTTAACCATTATTGTGAAAGGCGTAATAAAATGAGCAAAAAAATACTACAAAAGCTCTCGTCATTGACGTCACATTAGGAGAAGTCATTTATTAGAAACTGGTGGTAATGACAGTCGCACTTACTCGCCATGGCCCCGGGCAGCGGAACAACCACACTCGATTACCTTCCAGTAAACGCATTCGACAGGAGAACGCGCTACGGTGAAGAGGAATCAACTACTCAGTTAAGGAGTCATGTTTGCATTTGCGAAATAACATCAGTTAAGTTGGGATAGGTCAAGAACTACTGACGAAGTTCGTATGTTCGAAGTGTGTTTTTCCTTATGCAAATATCATATATGGTTCTGTCAGCGTAGCAATCTATGTATCATAGACATGCGTCACTCAAATACCAGAAACATTTTATTTTCCTATAAAACTACGTAATTATAATTCGCTTACCTCATCACGGTTGCTGAGTTGGCTGCCGGATTAAAAGCAATTATAAACTCGCCGGCCATTACATGGGAATCAAAAGTATTCCAGCAAACTGTGTGTGTACAATCAATACATAAACTATGTGACCCTGCGGACATACAGGCGCGATCCTGTTCTGGTTACATTATTATAAAACATGTGCCACATACATAATTCTGATCATCAATATCGGAAGATCAGTTTATCATTTTAAGTTTACATTTGCATTTTAGCACCCGTTGCTAGCGTCTATATTTTCTGTTATAGATGAAGTTTTCATCATTATTCCACTACAACGGCCACTGGTCCTTTAGCTGTTCAAGTGAAATAATCCTGAACTTTTGATCCGGATCAAAAGAGCAGAATTGTGTCACTCACTTAACTAAGTCTATAGACTTAAAAAATGTTTTTCATCCCCAGGTGGAAATGCTATACCAGCGTTATTTTCTACGCATGAACCAGACGAACATGACACATCTGCTTGGGCTGCTGCTGGCAGTGTCCGTGGGATTGATGGTGGTGCAAATCCGCACCCTCTTCGTCGCGCAGAACTTCCTCGGCAACTACGAGCCGCTGTTCAACAACACCTACTTGGACAACTTCAAGTACGTCATCAACTTATATTACAGCTTGGAGAGCCTCTGGAGAGGCGGCAGGGTACTATGTTGTACTCGTACTAACTAAAAACCGCATTTGCCTTTCCTTAATCCGAAATCACGACATGGGATGCGAAACATCACCGCCACCACGACTGCGTACTTAAAGACGTGCGTGGTGTATACACTATATACACCCGCGTTTGTTTTACAACTTGCTTACAAATACTATACGGAACATTAAAGTTACAGAATAGATACTTGGTAAAGTTATTAACTTGCTCTCGTATGTGCCTACACCTGCTGATTTACTGATTCAATTCAAAAGTGTAACACTGTCATCTCATATTTAGCTTCCACGAACTGGTCTAAATCCTTCTTCCCCTAACCTTTTGTACAAGAAGTAATTACGATGAATGCGTGTTTAGTACGTTGCCAGCGGAAGGGTGTAAAGTCTCACAGCAACCTTTGTACTGAAACCTTATGCTACCGGCTGGCGTGCTAAACATGCTAGCTAAAGGACCACGTACCTAGTTAATTAGTTATTTTCATCTGCAGCCCTTATAATCCGTTGGCATACGTAAATGCGACCAGCCTATCGTCGAGTCGCTACTATGACGAGCTGTCGTCGATGAACGCGACACAAGTGCGCCGCATGTACTACGAGAAGGAGCGCGTCGCACACATCGTCAATATCATCATCCTCGGAATTACTGCTCTAGTGTACGGCTGTGAGTATATGTTTATGTATTAAACTTAATATTTTGAATCATTTCTACCGCTGTGCATACTATTTTATCTACCTATGTCAATGAGGATAGAATGCAAACGGTTTGGGCTCGCTCAACTGGCAGTTTAGTGAACAATTTGCATAGCTAGGGACAGTAAGGGCCTGTTTCATAACCCGTAAGTTCCCGTTAAATAATTAATTATTTAATTTAAAACAATCATTGTTCCATTTCTCTTAATTTATCCGGTTAGCGAGTATCCAGGTGAGGTGAAAGAAGCCCTAAATATTATTGTTGATCCAGAATTAGGAAACACACGCTACTTTTTTATTGATTTTACGATTATTATTTGGCTATAGGAGTAATATCAAAGTGTACGATAGCGATTTAGAACGATTAGATCTATTGACTCGGCGCGGCGTCCTGATGGAGATTATTCTTGAACAAGTTATAGTATCTGGATTTAGTGGAACAATCTAGTTGTATCACATTTTGGGAAACAAAATCAGGTTTCTCTATTTTAATTGATTTTGCATGTCTCGAGTTTTTAGAACAGAAGGACCAATTTCATGATTCAATAATAGAACATAACTTATTAGACAAACGTAGTTTGGTTTGCCATATAGGCTTTAGGTGCTGAAATATGATTGCGTGGTGACGTGCTTATGCTCGTACACCTAATCTCGTTGGCACTCAGACCAGGTAAACTAATCGCAGCTATCACAGCACGATTAAGCTAAGCTTGTTAAAGCTTGTGTGGGTCTTTCTGTTCAGTACCAGTGTAACAGATATAAGAAAATATACGTCTAACTGACTCCCATCTGATTCAATTAGTCAAAATAACACTGATACTTAGCACTACTACTACCACTTAACTGGTTTTTTCTTACTAACAGATAACTATTGTGTATTTTATTATTGTATTGTACCGTGATTTTGGAAACGAAAGACGTTATGAAACAGTCGTATGGAAGGAATGTGTAGGTACTAGTATCTGATCTGATCAAGTTCTGAGGCGTGCGTATTGTTGCAGGCCTTCTAGCGTGCCTGAGCCGCCCGGCTATGAACGAGATCTACCTCCTGACCATCTCCTACGTGGTGCTAGTCACCTTCCTGCTCATCGAGCTGGCCCTCGCCGGCACCTCAGTGTTTCGGTAAGTATCCCACACTGTATAATTCTTGCATCTGAAATACACTAAACGTCCTCGCCAATACCGTCGCGATAAGTGTTTTTAGTACATTTCCTACTCGAGACAAATATTTATTTTTATTTGTACCGTTAATTATTATGTTGAGTCCCACGTGGCATACGTCTGTGTCCGTTCGTGTGGAAGCTAGAAAACTACTATTCATAGTGGTTTCCGTACAAGTGACCGTTTTGTACTCGCCTGGTGGTCTCACTTTCAAAGTCGTTGAACAACAGTGAACAGCAGTCGTGCTACAAGCTACAAGTCACAAGTACCTATCCCAACAAGCACGATCCCGTTGTACGCTGAAGCGTGCGCCAACTCCTTCGCGAGTGCGTAGGAACACTTGGTGAAGGACGCGCGCGGCCCCGTGGCGTCCGAAGCCCCCAACTTGTGCTAAATTGAAATTAAAACTTGGCGCTCCACCCGGGGCCTCCTCAAACAAACCGCAGAGCAAGGGTCCATTTGTTTACACCAGATTTTCAAAACCGTTTCAAATGTTACTACGAACTTCGCAAAACGCTTTCAAACGAAGTTTACCAGTAGTAGACGTGTTTGTACCGAGTTTAGATCAAAGCGAGTCATGGCGCGGTTTTATCGCCACCTTTATTGTCGGTGAACGTTTTTACGGCGCGGCGCGGTGTTATCCGATAGTGCATTACTCGGACAATATTCGGGCAAATTTGCTAGTCGTTAAAGGTGTTATTGTTTCATTTTTAACGACGGCAGGTGAAGGTGTGAGGGGCAAGGGAGACATTTACGAGTGCCGGAAAATGGTCGCTCAGGGTAATAATGCAGCGCGGCTGAGAGCCGGAAGGTGTAGCCGTTGTGCCCACTTTGCCCGTGTGCCATGCCACCAGAAATAATATATTTTATTATTCAATGCTATCCACGGCCAGTAAATGTGTTTTACTTAAGTGGAACCGTAAGGAACTTTGGTACTAAACCAAGCGTTTTGTCACAAAGAGAACAAAAACGTATCTCACGAGAAGTGTTTAAAGTCACGGTCGCTGACGTCCGGCCATCTGCCGTCTAGACGTATATATTAATTATAAAGAATACCTACATAAAATACAAACTATATGTCGACAACTAACAATGTTGAAAGTTTATTTCACCATTATTGATCAAAGTTTACTTTCAATTTTAATCAATAACATCGATTTGGTATTTGGTTCCGCAACTGTAACGAAATCTCTGAAATAGACGAGTTCAGTTTCAAATGCTGTTATACATATGTAGGTAGCCTTCCTGCAGATGGTGCAATTTGACTCGAATATAAATTATTTGATAAGTTAAGATAATTATGTTAGTAAGTTTCACAGCGCGGGAATATGGCTCCATGACAGTTTCCTTTATTTTTACCGTCTGTTAGTAAACCTTGTTCTAAACCAAATAAAGATTTATGTTAAATAAAAAACATTAATAATTATTATTGATGTATAGCCTTAAGGTTTCGTTTACTAACATGTGCACGCACATTGCACAGGTCGCTGAGTATCAGCGCGGGCGCGTGCGCGCTGTTCACGTACGCGACGTACGCGACGCTGCCGGTGCGGCTGCACGAGGCCGTGGTGGGCGGGCTGGCGCTCAGCATCGTCAATATTGGCGCGCACGTCATCCTCGACGAAGTCACTGACCTAAATGTGAGTACACAACATCACCATCTCTATTATTTTATAGAGACTTTCTTCACGAATAATGGTCGGCATCTTATTTTACTGTATATTTGTGAAAGTATCATTAATGGCCAATTCTGTTCGATCAAGTGAGTAATAACAAACTGAGCGAAGCCAATCTGTTAAATAAGAGCTTATCGTGGCTATCAGCTGCCACCAGACGCACCTAGGGATCGTTACGTTATTAATGTCCTCTGTTACTCTAACGCGGGCGAATAATTAAAATTTGATAGTTTAGCTCTACTATCACTACTACCTTTGATAGTTTAGCTCTACTATCATCTACTATCACTATTTTTTAACAAAAAGTATCAGATACATAAGACTACTTAAAAGTCAATAAGCACGTTGTGGTTAGATGCACAACTAAAAGTTTTTTGTTTTATGCAGCAAATCTACTGCGCGGTGGCGACGCTGGTCGCGTGCAACGTGGCGGGCGTGATGACGCATAGCCCGCGCGAGCTGGCGCAGCGCCGCGCCTTCCTGGAGACGCGTGACTGCGTCGAGGCGCGCCTCGTCACACAGCGCGAGAACCAGCAACAGGTCAGCACCGACACACATGCCATTATGACATACCACCCCACCCGTGCGAGCTGGTGCAGCGCCGCCAGTCCTACTAATTAATAATTAAAAGTGAACCGCAATGAAAGCTTTATAACATTCTCAAAAACTTTGATTACACTAATTTTCGTCTCATACCGTATTAATTTAAATTTCTTTATTATATTTATTCTATTATCTGCTGTATATTCCTAGCCAGAAAAAAAAACTTGGAAATAATAACATTTTAATCTAGATGCATAGTATTCGAAAAAAAACGTTGTGTAATAAATAGCCCCAATGGCTAGTAATCACATAGATGGTCTATCGAAACCGACTTTGAGACAAGAAAGTCATCATTTTGATAAAAAGCCGGTATAAACGTGCGACAAAAGTCTCCCTTAAGGTCAAGAGGGTCTGGTAGAGAGGTAGAGACTCGCCTTTTTATATACATGATGTGCCATTAGTCTCCGTCGAAGCGTGCGGCGTGCTTGCCTTGTGGAGCTGCGCTTGGAGCCTACATTCGTTTGAATTTTCTGGTTATGAGGACTTTGCGTGTTGTACTAGTTTATGTTAAAAAAACTATTGAACAATCCACGCATTATGTTGAAAGTGCCTTTGTATTTTATTTACCTCTATAACGTAAGTGTTCGACATTTGTGAATAGGTAGTTATTATCTGACTTTTCAGCTGATTTAATATCTTGCTCGATCTCAATATGTGAATGGTCCTGAAGCTACGCATTAGTATTGAATGCTACATTGAACATTCATTATGTATCCTCGTTATCCTATAATCCGGAGACAAACAACCGGATTTATCTATTCATCGAAATGTTACGAGTTTAGTGATTATATTATATTACAACTCTATTACGGATCAATCGAGTCCTTAAAGCTTTGAGATACAGAAGGGCTTTGAATGTTGATATTATCTTTTGTCCGGGAATTGTTTACTAGGATTTGGTTTATACGTGCTGACTTACTAAAATGTCAATATTGCTTATTATTCGGACTACCTATTGAAGTTTGGAAAATCTTCATACTCGTCTCGACTAAAAACCGCTCTTGACTTCTAATTTCTCGTCTAATATAGTCACGGCCATCATGGGATCCGTAACGTCCGGCCTACGCAGAGTGCCGATAGCAAAACCAAACTGTCTGTGCCTGTATTTATTCTATTGTTAGGGAGTTATTAACAATACCTATGTTCGAACGTTAAGAAAAATTTAAGTAATTATACCTCATCATTTAGATTTATAATACATTGAACATCATGTATTTACTTATTTAGCTTTTCAAAACCTACTTAAGTACTTCTTCGTATCAAAGGACCATTTAGAAAAATCATATAAAACTCAGAATAAATAGGAAGGTATTATTAAAAAAGTTTTATTATTTACCTAAATCAGTTGCGTGAATATTTTTCTATTCCTTTTTACTTCTAATTACAAAAGGTTATTAGCAATCAGGTACCATAATTAAAAAGATTAATGTCAATGTTGAATCACATAAATGCTTTCATAGCATACCAAGTCAATGCGACGTACCTATGCGCAAGTATATAAAGCGCGCGGATTCCGCCGTCATATCCGGCGACGCACACATAATATCCGGTGGGATTATTCGCGACCATATTCTAGTCCACACAGACTGTTTGCCCGCGACAAGATTAGCTGTATTTGCCCGCAGGCGGCTGAGTCTCACCTGAGTTACAACACTGTTTCTTTTTTTATTGAAACTATCAGTTCGTCATTACTAATAAGATAGCTAATTTGGCAAAAATATTAATATACTAGATAACTAGCGCATCATTAGAAACAGGATTGCCTGTAAAACTCAGTCAAAACCTTCTACTTCAATCTTAAAAGTACTGGCGTAATTTGGCCTTGCTAACACAAATTATAACCCTATTAGTTTTATGTTATTGTCCGAATAAATAAAAGTGTGTGACTTGTTGGCACACGTTCAACTTCAAAGAGTACAGTGGAGAGCACAATAATGCCACCGACATCCTCTGAGTGACTGCGGTCCAGTTAAACTAACCACACGAGTAGTTGTAGCACATTATAATTGTCTTGTTGAAAGCGTCACCAACTTGTTACTAACTCATTTCTGTTACCGCTGTATAATTTCATTTGAATAAAACATTATTATGCATTGCTGTTAGTGTAAGTACATACCTACTAGTAAAATTTTCCTGGCTTCTTATTTCTTGTCCAAAACATTATCTATAGATTTTTTTCCCATCTCAATTCTGCGGGTGTATTTTTAACAACTTGATGCAGCTGAAATGAACTACGAAAAGTAATTTCAATCTCAAAAAGAATAATATATCTTAGGATCTTAGTCTATTCGGTCTGGTCTCCGGTCTTTGACACTTAAGACACGTAATTGCCCGCAGGGTAGACTTAATGTTACAATAAAACGTTTGTACCTAATAAGTTTCTTTGCAACCCTGTGTGATCCCTGTGGGACATAACGTGTGACACGAGCTTGTCGCGAAGACTGGCCCGGACCAGTTATAAGGAATGTCATTCCATCATTACAGTAGATACTAACTATGATAATTATCTGATTGAAATCTTTAGTACTAATGCCTTTGATGCAGTTTGTAATCTTTTGTAATATAATAGGTATTCTTATTGAGGAGCAAGTTTGTATACAGCATAAATTGAAGAACTAACACAAAGATATAAAAAATAAAATACGTACACTACAGCACATTCACGGGTACCTACATGGGTATCGTGTACATAGGTCGTACCTAAGATTGCACATTTCTCACTAACTGTTAGTTTGCTGGGAGCCCGTAACTTGATCTAATTGGATGACACTAACTAACGCGCGTGTCACCTCGTCGCACAACAGATGTTAGGCGCTTTGTACCGTTCAACACACTATATATTGACAATATCAATATTGAGAATTTCTCATTAATCAGTTTCCAGTGTAATATTAGAGTAAAGCTTATCTGGAGCTGAATATCGCTCAGGACAGGAATAGTAAAAAATAATAGTAAATAGGAATAGTAAATATTCTATGTGAATACATTTAGCCAAGCCATATATTTTACACCAAGGGTTGTTAACCTAGGCATTCAACATTACATTAAAATCTATTGCATATCTAAAAGGTGTGATTGGAGCTAACAGTGTTCCTAAGTTGTCGCGATGTCACCCGGCGTTGCGGAACTTCCGTAATATTGTTAAGGCTCGTATCTGCTTTCACAATATTTTGAAGCATGTTGTGAAAGCACGCTTATCACCTCATGCGTCATTACAGATGATGAAGAAATTAATATTTCACTGAATCATATTATTTCTGAAAATTAAACATGCAAATACACTTAATACGGCGCGGGAACAACAACAATATACTGCTACAGCTTTACAGAGGATTTAATACTGACTGATTCAAAGAGAAAAATAAATTACATAATACATTTTCTCTTTCTGTTAATTTACGTATTCAAACAGTAACGCATTACATATTTATGATATTAGCGGGAATGATAATTCGGTGAACACACTGCGCGAACTTGTTGATTGCGACGAAAACATTAATCATTTCGGCGCGGCCGAAGTGTCAGCGCCAAATAATGCATATATGTATTTTCATCAGCGTCGAAGCGAGATTTTCAATTACATTCGTTTATTCAATGTCCTACTGGTGTCACAGGGGTCTGACTAGGAGCCGACATCGCTTATTTATTCATTTCAGTCATTCGACAAAATAAATTGCCATTGATTTGTTTTATTAATTTAGCGGTCCGGTCGTAACTATCAGTTTTAGTATTGTATAGAAGGTAATAAATGGTTTGTACTATTATTTATTGGATTTCAAAGCCTCACTTGAATATGTGTAACGTACAAGAGATCTTAAGCATACTGACCTTTGATATGTACCTAATCTACAACGTCATTATTTTGGACAAATAAAAACAAACAGCGCTTTATCGCCGTAACTCAGATGATTCAAGGATGAAACTATTTGCTCGCCGAAGGGCCTCTTAGTGAGAATAAACTCTCTGGCAATTCACAAATACCCGCTCGAGTGCCAGGCACTTCGTTATTTCTTTTGTAGAATGCATTTCCAGCTCTCATCGCTCGTCAGCAATCGAACACCCACTCCTCCTCCAAGACAGTATAATTTTTAATGAAATATCCTGGCACATAATAGAACATGTTTAGTATATTCGGTAAGACACCTGTGTTTGACAGCCTACACGTGGAGCCGCTTGATCGTTCCTCGTTCAATCTTCAATATCCCGCCCGTCCAATGTTTTTGTATTACCCATTTCCTCCAAAACTCAAAGATAATACAATAGATGAAAGAAAAAGTAATGAGAATTTAATCAAAATTCTTGAGTAAGTACATGTTAGCCGCGCAACAAAGAAGCAGGACTGTATCTAAAGCTAATTATATTTTACAACATCCAATGTAATAAGAAAGAAAATAATCGCAAACATTTTAATATCGGGCGCAAAGGACGAGAGTTTCTCCATGAAGTAATGCAGTGAGTATTTTTCTAGAAACCCGGGCGGCGAGTTGGACGTTTGTCGTGAAACTATTGCACCGCACCGTGGTACTAGCGGCTGTTTGTGTCTTAGCGTACAAAACGCAGTTGTGGAATTATTTCCACTCCACAAAATGTGTTTGATTTATTGTTTTGTTTTGTTTGCAATTTAATTTTGTTATTGAAATTATTCAAGCGTTATATAGGATTTATTTATACGATTAGTTAGCTGAGTGGTCGATATAAAAAAAAAGTACTTTACCATATTAGATTGAAAATTGGTACATAAAAATTATGAATTCTATATGCCTGCTATTTTAGTGATCGCCAGAGACCCTGATCTTTAAAATTATTTATCAAATATTAATATTTAATTAATTAATTTATAGAATAATTTCACCCCGTGTGAGGAGAGGTGAGAGTGTATTTCCCATTCAGATTGATATCCCGTTTGCTCCGAAAGATCTGACTTGTTCAGTGGTGGGACGTCATGGGCCTGACCCTTACGTCGACGCTTGTCATAAAGCACCTTTGTGTGTTCTGACTTTTGTGCTTAATTTGCCAGTTGCCAGGGGTTTTACATACTACCAGGTCGCTCGGTTCTGCTCGTTTGCTGGTCTATACTACAAAAAGACAAAACGCTTATAGATGTATATTTTGTCAGGAGCGTCTACTGCTGTCAGTGCTGCCGCGCCACGTCGCCATGGAAATGAAGGCTGACATCGCCAACCAGCCGCGCCAGGAGCAGTTCCACAAGATCTACATCCAGCGTTACGAAAACGTCAGGTATGTGCCACATTAGCATTCCATCTTCAATTAACAACGGGACGCCGACTCGAAAGACCAAATTTTATTCTATAGAAAGATATTATAGAAATCATAGTTTTCACATTTTCGTATGTATTTCATAATTGCTGTTCGTTCGTTTGACATAACTACATACATACATACATAAAATATCTTGTAATTTTTTGTTCCGCCACGTCTTATCTTGATTCTTGATCCGCAAGGCCTTAGTGTTGCCACAGACGTCGGAAGTAGTGCGGACTTGGTTATTCCTCTAAAACTAAACGTACCTAAAGGACATAATTATATTTTCACTTGTAATCCGCCACGCGGGCCGAAGTCTAGACACAAACAAGCTTAAGTATTTATCGTAGATCGCTTCGCACTAACACCACTTTACAACACTACCTACCAACTGACAAGAAATATGTCTTTGTCTGAACTAATCGTTCATTCAAAATTATTACAATGATTGCCGAGATCTCTAAAAATGTACGTTAACGTAATACTACGTATATAAACACTTATTTTCTAAACCGAAATATTTTATCATTTAATGTCTAATGAGGTTATTTATTTTTGAGTGCGTCTCCTGTTTTAATTATATTTTTATGACTATCTAAATATCTTAGAAACCGGTTATTTCGATTATTTGGAATAAGTACTCAAATACCTATTTAAAAGAAAATTCTTCTCTCAGAAGGAAGACATTGTAATGACGTCTTAAATCCAGTGTTTCATAAAATACTTTTATCAAATCCAAATTGAAAGCTGTTAACTGAATTTCATTGGAGGCTTCGAGCCGACCCTAGCGGCAGCTATACACAGCTTCATCAAAGCGAGAGCCGAACACGTTGAATTATTTTCTTAAAAATCATTTAAAGATCTATTTGTATTCAAATACCTATGAATGTGTATAACATCTTTGTGTGACATCTATTAAGTACCATTCAGTGACCGGGTTATGTAATGTCCTTGTGTTCAATTTATATTCAATCCCTTTTTTCATGCTCTTAACCAAATGATAAGTTGAACTAGGTTGGGCTTCAAAAGCGCAACGACGGCGCTGAGCCGAGCCGCGGTAAGCCGGCCCGGCCACATCAAAGGAACCATGTTTGTCTACTTAGCAATCATTTTTGTTATTATCGATCATTGATTTGAATTACTAAGCAATATTATTATCTTAAAATTGCGACTCAAAACGAATGAGGTAAGAAGTTTTTTTTTATTAACTTTAAATTCTGTGCTTTCATGAAAACTTATGTTAAATTCATTTGGATTGATCACTTAAAATCAATGTACCTTCAAGTAATCAAATATTCAAATACTGCATCATTAAAATTTTGAAAATATTTCCAGTGAAGCCTCACTATTAACTAAAATAACTAACCTGTTTAGTTTCCAATATAATGTTTTGATAATTATATTAATGGTATATAATAAGCGAACTATGTCGTGGTATGAATATACGATTAATATGAATATATTTTGTAAGCTATTTACTATTACCACCTTATTTTACCGTTGCCCCAGTTTGTACTACTACAAAACGAATGTCTGTACAGTACTCTCTTTCCTAATTGGGATGGTTACCTTATTTATACGCCTCTAAAACACAACGTCAAAATGCTATGACTTTTCTCTGTCAATAAACACGGACAACACGACAAGGTTTGCTGCTCAAAGGACCACTAGTCAATAATCAATAGGGCATCGGTTCACGTCCACTTCAATCATCGCTTCTGTATAGTGTAAATACCTTTCGTTGATCAATTAAGTAGAAATTGGACGTGATTTGTGTGATAGACATCAAAGCTATGAGATGGTGTGCAATTTATTTTGGCAAGGGGACTGGTAATCAGGGACAGAATAGGCATCAAAACTAAAAACCGATCGCATGACTTATTCTGTACTTAAATAAATTATGAATGATGAAGCTTTTCATTTCAATCATTAATTTCTTATTTTGTTCAATTACGTTTTCTATAAAATGGAATCAATAGTCGAGCTTTTCAAAAGGACAGATGAAAATAAAATATGCATACGAAATGTTGCATTAATTGTGGCAGACATGCTGCCGGATCATTGAATTATTTCGTAAGTGGACTTTCACACAGCTTTATTGGAGTTGGCCGGGCCTACTGTACCTAGTCTACCTACCTACTACTTTATTCTGTATTCCGATACTGTTTATGCATTGTATTGTTGAAGCTTCAAGTTAGAAACAGGACTTTCTGGACAAATTTACTATATAGTTTAATAGTTTTAAATACTTCTAACTTTTGGCATTTCGTCTATTCGAAAATCAAATATACCTAACGTTTAAATTTTAATTTTAATTAATTTCTCATCGTTATTCACTTCAGTTGTTTTATACTATGAAACATAATCTCTACCGACTCCTTCGGTAAATACGGATATAAATATCTTGCAGAACTTTGATGGTTCGCGTAACATTCGAGACGAGCACTGCGCCGCGTCGGTAACGTCACGGTCTTCCCGAAATGGAATAAGCCTCAGTCAGAACCAGATTACAGCTCAGTGGTTGTATCTAACCCGATTCCATTTGCGCGCGATCCCGGAACTTAAGACCGAACAAAGCATGTCAAAAATGTTAATCAACGTTTGATATTGATTGCCAACAACGCAATTGCCAACAACAACAATTGCCAACAACATTTTTACAAAACAATCTCAATCATAACAAAAACAAAACTCTCACAAACACACACAAATCACACACAACGCTACTAAACCCTATACATCCCCAAAAAACAGTGCGCTACTCTGCCAGACCTACATCAAGAAAACATTCCTACACAATATATAAAGACTACCTACTACACGATTTCCCGCACAAACTCATAAAATACCATTTTGTGACATTAATAACGATAATTACTAAACATCCTTTGCTTGATTATACTTATGGCTTTACTTGATCTCACTGAAAGTATTGACGAAATTACTTCTTTAGATTGTCACTCTTTAGACCATCTCGAAGAATGCAGGGAATACCTACAAAACTCCGACCCTAGTTTCAAAGTACTTTCTCTTAACATAAGAAGTTATCAGCGCAATTTTGACGACTTCTCTGTCACACTTAAGCGCCTTAATGCTGACATCGATGCCATCATTTTAACTGAATGTTGGTTAAATGATGGGTCGATCTTAGATGACTTATCAGGTTATAAGGTATCGCGAACCAACACACAATCAAATAAAAATGGCGGTATAGTCATATATACTAAAGACATATACAATGTCTCCGTAGTTGAACCTAACTTGTCTGATGCAGATAGCCTACTGATAGTTTTAAATAATCAAATAGCTATTCTCGGGCTATATCGCTCCCCTGCCTTTACTAACCTCTCAAACTTTACGTCTTCCCTGGATATATTTCTTAGCACAGTTCACAAATACCCGACATTTATCTCCACAGGAGATATAAATATAGACATATGTAGAACAACTAATAACAAACATCACGATTATTTATGCCTCATGGCATCACATAGCTTACTGCCTGTTATAACAAAACCAACTAGAGAAAAAGCATGCCTTGATCATATATTTACTAAAAGTAAAACAAAGCCTATGGGGATAATTTGCAAAAGTTCAATTACAGATCATGATATAGTTATAGCAATCATACCCAGTAACAATTCCACCATTAAAACAAATAGAAATCGCTGGAAGATTAAAATTAATGAAGACGCACTAGCCTCAGACTTATCCGAAATAGATTGGACTAACATTTTAAACCTACCTTGTATTAATTCAGCTACATCTGCCTTCTCCAATATACTCGACAATTTAATACAAAAACATACAAAGATGGTAAAAATTTCGCGTAATAAATTAATCATTAAGCCGTGGATTACACCCGGTCTTCTAAGGTGCATTAAACATCGCGATAGACTACACTTGGACTCAAGGTCGAACCCCGAAGACAAAACAAAAAAACTGATATACACTAGATATAGAAACTTTTGTAACAACCTTATTCGAAAAATTAAAATAGAATACAACAGTCACCAACTGAACGAAAACAACGACAATCCCAAAAAACTATGGAACGCCCTAAAGGCAATTTATGAACCTAATTCTCACAAGGACAATGAATGTAAACTATTAAATAATTCTCCCGATCCAGTAGAATCTCTTAATAAATGTAATGACTACTTCACAAGTGTAGGAAAAAACCTTGCCGCAACTATACTGTCAAAAATATCAGAGACACAAATGTCACTCGCTTGCAAATACATACCTCAGAAAACTCTACCATTTTCCTTCTTCCTAAATCCTACTGACGAATTAGAAGTTAAAAAATTTATAAACCAACTTAAAAATGATAGTTCCCCCGGTCCGGATAAAATTAGCGTAAGATTGTTAAAGAAAACTCAAGATATCATTATTAAACCATTAACTTACCTAATCAACCTCAGTCTGGAAACAGGCATATTCCCAGAACAGTGGAAAATAGCAGCGGTCAGCCCCATTCATAAAAGTGGCCCAACTGACAACCCCGAGAACTATAGACCGATAGCACTACTAAACATTTTGTCGAAAATCCTAGAAAAAGTAGTTAACACTCGCTTGGTTAACTTTCTAGAAAAACACAATTTAATTTCAGAAAGACAGTTCGGTTTTAGGAAGGGTAGATCTACCGAGGATGCTGCAAAATTACTAACTAACTCAGTATCTTCCATAATAGAGAAAGGTGATCGATGCATGGCGGTCTTCTTAGACTTAGCCAAAGCATTCGACACCATTTCAACGGAACTCCTTTTAAAAAAACTAGAAACAATGGGAGTGAGAGGGACACCACTTGACTGGCTTCGTAGCTATCTTACAAACCGTAAGCAATATGTTAAATCAGGTGAACATTCAAGTGGCCTACTTCCTATTAGCTTCGGAATCCCGCAAGGCAGCTTACTCGGTCCAACCTTATTCACCATTTATATGAACGATATCCTGAATCTTACCCTAACAAATGCAGAAATAATTTCTTACGCAGATGACACAGTTATTACATTCCACGCCAACACCTGGGAACAAGTTTACTTTCTTGCGGAGGAAGGGCTAGCAACGGTAGCTCAAACGCTGAATAAAAACTTATTAACACTGAATGTAAAAAAAACCAAACTGCTAACATTCCATAAAACCCAGGCATCTAAACCACCACAACATCTTACTCTAAAATTCCATACCTGTCAGACTCATAACACAAGTACACAACGACCAGACTGCACGTGCGAAGGTATATGTCGCACACGATCCATCAAATACTTAGGCCTAATTATAGATGAAAACTTGTCATTTAAAGAGCATATACAAGTCCTCTCTGGCCGACTCAGAAAACTCATCTATGTGATGAAGAAACTGAGGGACTGTACTCCACTAAAAACATTGCGCATTGTGTACTTCGCGATCTGCCAATCCATAACACAATATGGAATTTCAGTCTGGGGTGGCGCCGGTGTAACGGTCATGATCGAACTTGAAAGAGCCCAAAGGGCTGTCATTAAAGTAATTTTAAGGAAACCATTTTTCTACCCCACGGACACACTATACAAAGAATTCGCAGTACTACGCGCTCGACAGCTGTTTATTCTTAACGCATACTTGCAAACTCACAAAAGTTTAAAATCCCGACCCGACTACAAAACTATGAGAGCAAAACGTGTGTTCAGAATCCCTATATCCCGGACCACTTCTCTTCTAGCAAGACGTTGCCCGGCCTTTTTACATTTATTTGTGTACAATAAGGTCAACAACATTATAACTTGTGACACAAAAGACCTTACCATGTCCTCATGTAAAAAAGTTATAAAAAAATGGCTGTTAGGAATTTCATATGCCGAAACAGAGAAAATAGTCACACTTTAACTTCTTTCAGGTCATTCAAGCCCACACACGCGCACACACACACGCACACACACACATACACACACACACACATACACACACATACACACACACACATACACACGCACGCACGCGCGCACACACACACACACACACACACCTTTCAGTCGTGTAAAAAGATTTCACTGAATATTTTGCTGTATCTTACTACTACTACATGTACTAAAGTTAACCTTTTTTCTCTTACTATTGTGATTACTTACGATCTCAATTAGATTTTATAGAATTGACATTTATTTTATTGCATATTATTTTAATAATTTTGTCCAATGTAATAGTGACTTAACTCTAAGACTCAACTCAGAGTTCCAAAATACAGGCTTAGCCTAGTTTGGAAATCATTGTACTATTGAAAGCCACTGTACATTTTTTGGAATAAAAATTATTATTATTATTATTATTATTATATAAATCAGAAAAAAATATTTCACAACGTTTCTTATTCATATTCGGAAGTACAGGCTTATTTCAATCCAGCTTTAAGTCCGAAACTTTTCTAGTTTTATAAATGAGTAGCTATTTGTGACATTGCAGTTGAAAAAATTCAACAATAAGGAAATATATATATAAAACTGGCTTATAATTGTAAAATGTGATCACATAAATACGTGCTACGTACCATTAAATTATAATGACGTTTGCAAGTTTGTGGTTATAACCACGAACGTTACGAGTATCATATAGTACGAGTAAAATAACAATGACTGCTTTATCGCAAGCGTGACTACTACTCTAGATGTCATGGGTTCGATTCCCGGGTCAAGCAAAGTGTTGTTACGTTTTTCTGTGAAAACCCCAATACCAGCTCGGATGGATTTGTGCCCGGTTGATGGGGCAATGGCCTCGCCCTCTATTACATTGGAATTCGGACCTAAGGATAACGATAATAGAATTTAGTTGTGATGGTATACTTAGTATGTAAATAACACATAATCTATTAAACGTCTTCTATTAAAATCAAATCTACAAAATATTTTCCAACTTATGTAACATTTTAGTAATAGTTATCATAATTAAACTGGTGTTACTTGACTAATAAATTAATTCATTCATTTTCAACCTAACAATAATACTAATAGGTCATACATCACAATACTTCAGCCGCCACTTATTTACTGTCACTGGTGAAATGTGGTGGTTACATTTTATGTGAAACTTTTGTGCCGTGTACGAACGAGTAAGTCTCAGTCATGACCAGTTAAAGCTAACCCAATCACGTCGGCATTCATTAGGGCGCCAGCCAAATGTGTACGCGTAGTCAAATTGTGTAGGTTCAGCGTAGAGCTGCTACGGTGCTACGGCGCTACGGTGCTACGGGCTACGGTGCTACGCAGCTACGCCAAAACAGAAAAGATTTATCGTAGAGTAATTAAAATAAAATGATTTAATAAATGAAATAAAATAAAAATTAATAATAAATAAGGGTTATTGCGGTCGTTGCGTGGTGTTATTTAATTAATAAAAAAAATATTGTTCAATGTAGGTATTGAATAGGTTTATAACAATAAAATTGGGTTCATTGAATTTTTTTATTTTTTTTTATTAACCAACTTATACAAACAGTTTACACCACACATACAAGTTATCGGTCATAATATAATACGGAAATAATAATATAATACGATCCGGATCACCTGACAATGTGAAGACACAATGACACGACAAACGTGTTTGTTGAAGTAGGTCCATGTCTTGTACATAGTTGTTGTAGGTACAGGGTCGCTTTCGTCAGTTAGTTCGTCATATTTGGTTATGTCCAACAATATTATATTTACATTAATTTAACACAATGAACCTACGTAAACTAAATAACTCTTATCTACAGAAAAGTACAGACAAGATACTTAGAGTGATATTATGTGTATAGACTTATAGAGGAAAACAATTTCTTTTTACAAGGCGCCTATTGAAGCGTCGCTTGTAATTTGGCGCTCGTAAATGTATAGAAATAAAAAAACATACTGCGGGTCGTACGCTCGGCGGGAACAGGGCGCGGTGCGGTGCGGTTGCGGGGAGGTGCGGGCTCGACGCGGCGTGGGAATTCCGATGAATTTGTGACGTAGTTTTATTGTTAAATAAAAAAAACCTTAACAAGATCTCATCTCTTCGTGTAAAACGGATTAATATAGCCGAGCGGAGACACCAACAGTATTCCACCGCAGAGCTAGAGGTTCGAACCTGTCTGCCGGTCGATTATAATTATGTCAGTCTTCGGTTATGTTATAACTGAGCAATGTACGTGCACGTGCACGGTGTGACGAGTGACGAGTGACGGAGTTGTTGTTGTGTTGTTGCTCTGCACTTAAGTTGAACGTATAACGATCATTGTAATGGTAGGTAATATCTTAGACTGAAACATTGACTTTACTGATGTGATTAGAAAAGTACTGTTCAGGTTCAAGCTGTAGAAGTATATTCCACGAACTAAAGCAAATCTAGAAGTAATAACATTGGTTTTGTTTTACTTTTCTGTTAATACTCTGGCGCAGCGCGGGCCGCCGGCGCGCGGCGTCCCGTGCCCGGCGCCCGGCGCCCGCCGCGGCCGCCAGTGTATCCTTCAAGTAAAACGTTTCTCAAACAAACAATAAGTAGGTTGGCGGACTTCAAATTATCTACAAATTAGACGCGTCGACCACAATGAGTTGTTCAAAAACTTGCTACAATTGTTGAACCTATAAAATTTTCACGAGATAATAGACATCTGATTGTTGGGTATGTTTTACACCTGGTGTGTTTCACTTTGGCCGCTAATGAGGCGTATGTAGGTGTTGACATTGAAACATTTCTAATAGTTAATATATAGGTGTAGACTAGGTACTTAGCGACATGGAATTTTAATACAAGAATAATCTAAAATGGCACTAACCATACCTACTAGTTACACAATTATTCAGTAATCTATAAACATAATACATGGTTTTTTTTAGTTTATATTCTTATGTTTTTCGATATTTTGATGATCTGGTGATTCTTTTGTTTTTGTTTAATATGACACACCTATTACAGTCGATTGATTATAAGTTTTGGTATTTTATTTTTAAAGTTTTCAGATATCTACCTACATATACCCCTTAGTATATGTATATCTAGCTATACCTATTACCACATTCAAATTACCTTGATAAAGTAGAAACTACGTGGAGTTGTCATTATGCGAATTTGTCATTTTAAGAAGTTGACATTGTGAGAAGTTGACGTTATGAGAATTTGTCATTTCGAGAAATGGACATTTTGAGAAATAGACATTATGCGAATTTGACATTTTAAGAAGTTGACATTGTGAGAAGTGGACATTTTGCGATCGGTTGTCATTTTGAGAAGTTGACATTATGAGCTGATACGCGCTGAAACTGAAATACTTCCAGCCATCAGTTGAGCTGGTCCAACGTCCTTCAAACCGGTCCGGTTCAACCGACGAATAACAAAGACGGTTGTATGTTTTTTCAGTATGTTACAACATTACACAGAACTCCTGCGTCTATAAACCGATTTGGAAAATTATTTTAATGTAATAAATAAATAATAAATAAATATCTTTGGATATTTTACACAGCACCATCTAGTCCCAAACTAAACAGAGCTTGTACTATGGGTACTAGACAATGGATATAATACTTATATACTTTTTTTTTTGGAAATACATGTTTATTATACGTAGGAAACACCCAGTAATATTTAATTTCGCTATGGTGCACTAGTGTACAGCCAAGCCGGTACGTTAAAGTCTTATGTAATACTTTAGTTACCCTGCACACTTCATTGTACAGCTAAAAATCTCTTAGTGACAAATGAACTAATTAGTGTGCCCGAGACATATCCGAAACAAGATTGTAAATAAAATAATATTGTAACCAACATTTTTTGAAAGGAGTGTCTATGGAGTTTCTTGCCGGCTCTTCCCCATAACATCAACTTTTTGGAACCGTGCAACTAGTTTGACTTTTCGAAAGTACCTATTGATATGGTCTAATTGAAATAAAACATTAGACTTTGACTGTGAGAGTGCCACTGTCAGCTGCAAAATGAGACTAATTGACACTTCACTGTGTTCACCTTGCAATGTCGTCGAATACTTGAAAACCTACATAAAACCACAATACAATGGTATTCAGAAATTTTTATCTCGAAAATGAATAAAATTATTAGAGTCAATCTTTTACGGTATTCATTTAGCGCCTGCGCCGGTAACATCATTGCATCCATACGTAGACGTACAGACGACGACGATGCAAAAATATGAGTCAACATCACAACATAATATTTTTAGTGTGGTGTGTCTTGAGATAAGCTCTCTCTACCAGTAACAGATTAAGTCGGCAAACGTCAAATGTTTATCCGTCGTTTGTCTGTCTGAGGCGTACTTTTTAATCAGTCCTATTTCTGACGCCTTTTGGCAAACATAACGTAGGTACACCTACAACAAATAAAACACAGTTTTAATGTCATAACGCCACTTCTCCACGAAACGTAACAGGAGCACTCGGTTCAATTTGTCGGGCGCTCGCTCGGTGGCGATGGCGTCTCCAAATACATATTTCATTAGACAGCCGGACCACTTAAGAGGTCCTCGGGTCCGAATCAAAGAGAAATTATTTAACGTTTCAATAAATGAACAACATTTTGGCGAGATGTGCTCGAGCACATCAACTAGAGTTGAAACAATGAACAAACAAGCTATACTATGGATACTAGAAATGAATTCACAAATATAATTTCACTGCACCATGTCACGTCGCAGAAGGCTTGATTGGACGTCGTGTTCAGCTACACGCGAATAATAACCGAGCGCCAATTGACACGTCTCGCGTCACAACTCCTCGCGCACCTATCGTGATGGTAGCATTACTTTTGAGCTTTAAAGAGAACTAACGTCCATTAATCATTGGGTCACCGACCACATTGTTGAACAACCAATGTCGTACTTATGAAGCCAAACCGAGCGGCAACAGTTCCAAAGCTAATGGGAAGTTAATGTTAAGTTAATTTTGAATTTGAGGTAGATCTCCAAGCATTTGTGGCACAAACAGTAAGCTAGGCGAGGGATTAGCAGAGACATTAGCGATGTGACATGCATCGCCGCCGCCGCACCGGTGTGCACCTAGAACTTGTGTTGGCTTTCGTGTTTCAAATGGAATCTAGTGCTACACGATAGCCGAAAAGATCTTTACACTTCGTGTACTTTTACAACGACAATACAATTTCTTTCGTAGGTACACCTAATACGTAGGTACGGATTTTTTTTTTGTCACTTTCAATTGTTGTGAGAGCACCTGAAATGCAGTGTGAGACGGTCTCGAACGAATAGTCATTGGATGTAGTCGCCATATAATCGGTTCTTATGGACATCAAATGGCACAGACCTTGGTTCAGCAGTGCCCGTCCTTTAGCTGGTATGATGATGTTATTGAAATATGTACTCGCTCCATATTACATGGAGCCCAAACATTCTAGCGAACAGTGGATGTATACTTGTACGTTATATACATTAGTACTTATAGGTACACCCTTCGGGGAATACAGGCGCGGTTGTATGTTTATTGTAACTCGTTTCCAAACACCTGTAGTTTCCCTAGCAGTCTGTTTGATTACACTCCGAAGTGATTTTTTGTGGGTTCCCTCAATGCGAAACCTTAGTGATACAAGCGTATTGTTCCCACATTTATTATAAGAACGCGAACAATCGAGAGCGGATCGATATGACTTCGATTACCGACAACAGGTAGCTTTGTGCACGTACAGCGGCCTCACCGTCAGCTATGCGCACGCGTGCTCTGGACCGCGTGGTGAGATATGATGACGTGCTGTTTTGTCAAAGGTTCACATGAGAGCAATATTACACCCGCGCTTTGCACAAGTAATTTCCTCTCGTGATGTAAGCCGAGCGCTGCCGCCACCGCCCGCGCCACTTGCGCTGGTTCAACGTCCTCTTAGGTTTTATGTAAACTCTTAGCAAATCTTGCAGTTTGTGTCAGCCGCAGGATTTAGCGGTGAACTGTAAATTTCAACAAGCGACGATCATAATAGACCCATCAGGCCCGACGTGACACGAGAGCCGCAAACAAACAAAAAAAAATAAGCTTTATCTTTCGGCGACCTCGAAGTTGTACAAACATCTTGGCAATAACACAGCTCGTTACGTATTGGGTCTAGGTGGTACCCTAGTTCGGCGCAAAGTAAGCTCAGTATTGAACTTCTCTCGCAATTTTGTCACACATAGTATGACGTATTTGTTTGTTGCAGCATCCTGTTCGCGGACATCTGCGGCTTCACCTCGCTGTCGGACCAGTGCACCGCTGAGGAGCTCGTGCGCCTGCTCAATGAGCTCTTCGCCAGGTCAGTCATACCACACATGATAGCTTTTACTAACTGGTCTCGAAGATTACTCAGACTCTAATGTAGGTTGTTTGTAGGCATCACGACGTGTTAAAAGCAGCAAGGGTTCATCCAAACGTACTATTGTACTATTGTGTGTTTTGTAATGTATAACATTATGTATTGTCACAATTACTTTTCGATCATTAGGTATGAGTCCTTAAATAACAGCTTTAATAGACGATAGCATAACAGTGAAATATTTCAGTGCACAAAATTATACGCAGCAGGTAACAAGCGTTAAATACTCCATTACGAAGGCGGGCTCCATCAGTTTTCAGATCATTTACAGTTCAATAAACATACACAGAAAGTCATTTGCGAGCGCTCCCAGCGGGCCGCGCTTCGTTATGAATGCAACCTGATCGAACGTTCTCTCTATTAATATTCATTCTGCCTAAGCCCCGCCGCCACGGTACCGGTACGACTCTGGTGTTTAGGGCAATTGTGCAAAACCGTCGAGTTCTGCTGTGATTAAATTTAAAAAATTAAAGTAAACACTAGGGTTTCTGCTCGAGAATTCTCGAGTCGGGAATTCTCGAGAAATTTGTCTTTAGTCGAGACGGGAAAAAAATCTCAACAACTCGGGAATTCCCGAGTCGTTGGCAGGAAAATGTTTTGTTTAATTAACCGACTAAAAATCGGATGTTATCATTTCGAAGGTTTATCTAGAGGCATTGGCAGCAAAAGGTTTAGTTTATTTAACCGACGAAAAATCGGAGGTTAAAATTTCGGAGGTTTTTGTATAGTTTTTTACGTAATTATGTTCCCCGATATTTCTGTCAAATGTTAATAAAATTCCGATTTCAAAAATTATACCAAAAAATTCCAAAGTGGTGGTCCCATTTATCATATATCTCTGATGGTAGAAAAACAGGGTATGATTGATTTTTATCTATTGAATTTTCACATGTTACTCGATTGTACTGAAACTTGGCATATCCCTATATACAGCGTGGGCAGAAAATCTTAGATCAAACGAAACAGGGCGATAGTTGGGGTTATTTGAAGTAAAAAATATCTCTGGGGCAGAGCTCTAACTTGATTTCCTTAAAATTTATGACTTCAAATAGTCATAAATTTTAAGGAAATCAAGTGTTTTCTGAAGAAAAACCAAAATTAGTAGTAAATAGGCAATTAGACTAAAATGGATACCTATTTTACAACAATAAATGGTGTCTAGTTGCTTCTAGGTAATGTATCATCACTACAAAAGTGCTTTTATGATAGGAGGTGCCAAGATTTATGAGTATTGGAACTTTTTTCAATACCTTTTAAGTTTTACGAAAAATTATTTGTAACTTTAGAACGTTACTGTAAAAAATATGTACTACGAAAAACTGACCCTGTGGTAGAAAAACTTAGCTGTTGGTTGCTACATTATTATTTTATGTTAATTTTTTCATAGCAAGGTCTAAATAAAGTAAATCGGAGAATAATCAAACATCAGTTAAATCTGACTGTGGTATTTATTTCATGAGTCCTTTATTTTACGAAACTTGGCTATGTTTGGCAGTGTTTGTAAATCGGAGGTTAGTCAAAAACAGCTATTACATACCACCATACCATCACGCCTGTATTCCTCGAATTTTCCACAGTTCGCCGGTATGATTAGGTCCCATGTAATAGGGAGCGAGCCTATTATAGTAACCAAAAAATTACCATTTCATTTAATTGATCTCATCTATCAGTCTAATTTGTATTAAAGTAAATATTTTAAAATAACATCATGTTTTATAAAAAAATACAAAATTTCTCGATTGACTCGAGAAACTCGGGAAATCCTTGTCGAGAATTCTCGTGCCTCGGGAAATGAAAAAGGTCGAGAAACCAGAAACCCTAGTAAACACTTATTAAAACCCTCTAAAAAAAATCAAAATAAAGCCAAGCTAAGCTAGTTTTTAATTAAAATGTTTTTTCTTTTAAATGTGATGATTGTTGATTACTTCAAAGTCATCATATCAAGGGAACATTATCATCATATAAAATACTAATCCGCCTTATTGGATTTTTGTTTTTTATATTCTTCTTAGCAAACGTTTTCTTATGATACCCATATTATAGAAGTGCTTGAAAATAACTAGTCCGCCATCTTGGGCCATCCGTCATATTGGATTAAGAATGAAGTCGTTTTAAATAATATTTTAGATTTTTCTCAGTTTTGATATTCATATTGTAGGAGTGCATTAAAATAATTAGTCCACCATCTTGGGTGTTCCGCCATGTTGGATTTAGGATGACGTAACACAGTTAACCATGCCATCTTCATAGACTAAACGTGTACCTATACGAAATTTTAGCTCAATCCGTTGAAGAGCTGCTTCAAAATTAATTTGCGAGACTCCATCCGAAAAAATGTTGTTAGTTACATACATACATACATTGCAAGTTAAATAAAAGCATTTAAAAATCACGGCGCCCGCCACTTCAATTATCATGTATATATCTATAATAATGTTCGAATAATGAGTGACGTAGGCAGGCAATGCGGGTGAGTCGACGCGGGCGGGCGCGGGCGCCTGGCGAGGCTCCCTGGCCGCCGGGGACCACCAATCATTATATAAAAGGGGAATTTTCCATTTTTCATACAAAAAAATATTTCTGTACGAGCTGATCAAATTGTAAATTTATTACAATCGATAAGCAGTCGATCACTAGCACGTTACAGGTTGTATTATATACATATAGCTTCAGCAAATATTAGCTTCTAGTTCGATTTCATAGAATAAGATTTCGTAGTAATTGTATTATAGCCAAGTGTTAATATTATTGATTATATATCACACCAATAAGTTTACTATACTCGGCACCTTTTGTGTGTAATCACACCCACAAGTAGTTATGTTTGTCCTTGGCTTCGTTGGTCTCGACTCCTTGTGTTTAAAGTTGCTTCACAGATTTAGGGCTGATACTCACATAACCGCCTTTCAAATTAATAATCGTCGTCGCTTTCATGTTTACCTAAACAGTGTGCTCGGTAAAATTAGACACAATCATGATAGAACAATGTGACTCAGGTCCTAAGGAACGCGCTCCTTAACCCTTGAACCCTTGTAAGATACAGGTGATAATCTGGCAGGTCGGGCACGCAGCCGCAACTCGATGCCCCCGGTAGGATTACAAATGGCAGCCTCCGGATAACAGGCGGCTCTCGGGAGTTAATCACTTTGTTTTGTGCCACGGATTAGTCACCCGAGGTGAGGTGTGTGAGCCGACACACTACGCTCGCTAATAATCTCAATTTAAAAATATTTAGGTACGACTCTTTTTTGAATTTAATAACCTTTTAATATTAGCCTCTTAAAGCATTAAGCCGTGAGGAGTGGAAGGAAGGTAGGGAGGCCTTTGCCCTGCAGTGGGACCAACCGGGCTGATAATAATAATAATAATATTAGCCTCTTAAGTTATCAGAATACTTAGCTACGGACTTATCTAGTTTTTTAATTCATTTAACGTTAAACAAAGTTTTGCGCAATTGTAGAACTTTGTGACATAAACTTATAAAAACTGTTACTTTCATACATTTCAGCAATACAAAGGTTAACTATTAGCGACACTGTGCCTACTGTACTTATACTCGTAAGTGTCGGCACATTGTGGGCGCACGCGTCACCCGCACTCGACGCGTACGTGCCTCGTCACGTCACCACACTGACACTGCTCTCAATATCGTTTGTCGTGCCTGACTGACACATCTAACCACGCACATCCAAAGCTACCAATTTTAAAAAGCTGAAGGAACATACACACATCAATAAATGTTTAAGCATCCTTTGAAAAAGGGTATTGAGAAATTCCGACGAGATTGGGATCAAAGATCAAAGCGTATTCAACCGTAGTTTAGACTGACTTAACACAGATTAACTAAAACAACAATGACATTACATTACGACAACATTGACACCAATTACTCCAATTATTTTCCTTTTTACACGCATAACTCAGATCACCCATTCTAAATTACGAAAGGTTTTAACGAGAATAAAATATGTACCTACCTAGATGAAACGAAAGTGTGCCAGGACTATGGAAGCAAGAGAAAATCTAAAGACTTTGTCTACCCTAGCGGAAGACAGGCGTTAATATTTTATAATTATGTAGGTACTTTGTGTGAGCGAGAAAGTAAAACTAGATGTTTAGCGTGGTACACAGTAACAGGCAATGTTGTATTTATTCAGGGTAATTTACATATACAGGCGTTAATCCGAGGACCCAAAAACTCCAACAGCGTAACAAGTTTACAAAGACTAATAAAAGTTGTATAATACCAAATAATCCGTCGGCGCAAAATAACATTAAAATAAAGCCCGCCGGCTGCTGGACTCATATTATTTACTTTACCTATTTTTTTACTGATCTTATATAAATACACCTCATTTATTAGGTACCCGTAGAACCGCTTAGACAATAATGATTAACAAATGGAAAACATCTAACTTAATACATAAAATCAGATTTTGCGTGCCTTGTTGTTGTGGATACGAGACAAGCCTCTTGTAAAAACGGGTAACGTTTACCAGATTGCCAATTTCCCCGCAGACTGTTTAGGAAGAAGGGAAAGTTGTTAAAATCGACCTGTTTATAGAATTTATGTTGGTGCGGTGAACCACAGAACTGAGCACCATAGCGTTGAGAGCCAACCTCGCACATTTAACTGTGACAGTGTCCATACAATACTGCATTCGCATATATTTTCACAAGAGGGGCTGTGCGGACGTAGTTAAAGACAGCAAGAACTAGTAGGTACTTTCGCGGCTTGATTTTTCTTTCTGTAAATGTTACATTTATTATTGATTGAGTTAGAGCGTATTAAACACACTTATGTTTAAAAGGGCACTATTACAAAAAATAACAAGCCAGTATTGCTTACGATTAATATCTACGTTTTATATAAACTGAGTATTATGAAAGTGGACTACTGCACGAGTTTTTACGCATAATAAAATCTACAGAAATTTTATATAAATTTCTACAAAATCAGTTTGCATCGGTTCAGATCAAGCGGGAGCTAGGGCCACAATATTTCCTAATTGTAAAAAGGGTCGTTCAAAACAAGCGTATTTATCATTTGGCCGATGATAAAGTGCCTTCGGCGCGACCGAGCCATCCATCATAATCCCACCGGACCGGAGGAACCAACGGCCAGCGCGGAGCGGCCGCGGCGCGTAGCGGTGCGGTGCGGCGCGGCCTACAATCGTACCGATAACGATATTTTCGAATGAAGCGTAAATTTTATTGCTAACGGGGATTTTGATCAATAGGGTGCTGTTTGCAAACGCTCTGAATGAAAGTTGTCATAAAAAATCTATTCAATTCAGTTAGGTTCCTACACAAGAGCGTGAAACATCTGGACATAAGTAAAATATATTTTAATAATGACATAAATATCTCCCTATATACCTCTTATGTAATGCTTGCATTATAATAATTATCCCTACTTAGCAGGTAGAAATCATAAATGAACGTCAAAATATTCACCGACTGGAAAATTTGATTTTCCCATATATTGCCCACACTCACTAGTTTATACAGGGCACATTATGTTCGGGCCGTAATAGCTTCTATAATTGGTTAATAATATACTCGCATATAACCTCATTTTAAACTTAAATGAAGTTAAAAGTTTTTAAATCACTACATTTACATAATTCAGACAAGAGCGACCTACTACTCACTTTCCTAGTGAAGCAAACGAGGGCAGTCGATGTCGCCCTTAAGATTTATCTACCTCCCGCCCCTGCCCCCGCACCCTTCCGCCGGTCGACTTCATTACTTGGCAGTATAAATACACCCGGCGTTGGTGCACCGTAAAAGGTGCAATAACGCAGAGAACGGATTTACGAGCTGCCGGGCGGCGGCGACAGCGGCAGCGTCGGCGTCGCGTCGCGGTCGGCGCGGGCGACGGTGTTCACACGTTCTGATTTATTTGTAACCCTAAACCACTAGCCGACGTGTTGCCCCATACTCACCAGTTCACCACCGCTTTAACTAGTCAGTGAAGGTAGTCACAGTTAGTAACCTACTTAAATTTAAAACGTTACACAATTTTAAGTTAGATATTGTTTATTTTAAATTTTAATTACATATAAACTGATTTTAAGATACAACTTACTAAACCAATACTGTAATTTATAACAAAAACTTAAGGTTATAAATAAACAAACATTTTACAAATAATCCATTGGCGAAGCGATCAAATATGGTTTTGTTTTAACAATAATGCAATTAATAGGGAATACTTATGTATTCATGAAAACCTCAGTATTGTACTACCCTCACAAGTCACAACAGAATAGGCAGCAGAGTGCCGGCGCACGGCGGCGGGCGCGCGCGACGCGTCGCGTCGTCGCTTCGCTTCGCGTCGGACACGCGACGTAAAGGAAATGAGCATTTAAGACAGTTGTAGCTCTCACAGTACACTCGGCTCGCAGTTAGCTATATTATTATACGTCCTGGAACACACACACACACAGACCAAACCAGCAAAGTAGGTTGATATTATTTACATGTTATACATCGTCACTTTGTAATGTCGTCCAGTAACTTCAACGGCAACTGCACTGTCATAGTACAATATTATGAATATCTATTTACTCCTAATATACTTATTATCTTAGTAATTATGTGCGTAGGTACCAGTAAATTAACTTAGGTCCTGAAGATTCCGCGGTAGAGAGACGCAATCATGTATGAACGTGTCACAATGTGGCGTTCAAGAGTGTGTACGGGGAGTGACACACATTATTACAAATATTTCGATCAGACAATGTGAATGCGAAAATATTTCCTGCGTGCGAGACTGAAAGGCGATGAAACGACGGTCACCAACGAAAATCACTGAGCGCTGCCCAAGTTTAAAAAGACATCAAAAACTTAAATTATTCAGCTTTTTCAAGATTGTATTGTATTTAATTGATTCAACAAAATAAAAGTCCGAATTCGATATTAGAATGATGATTCAAACGTTTATAGAGAATTATTAGTTAGTTATTATATAATACCTATTTTAATTATTTTGGCAAATAAAATTCGTTCACGTTTGGCTTTTGAAAAATTACCAGATACATAAGTGGACACAGGCGTAAATGTGTGCGTATGCGTTCAGGCATTATAAGCCGTAGTTATCGAATAGAAGGTCGGCAGGGAGTCACGCACCATTAGCTGATAAACGCTGAGCTACCAATGTGGGTCACACGGTCCAACTCGGCCAAGTACATAGGAACTTTAATTAAATTGCTAGAGTATGTACAAACGTCGTTATAAACACTGATCGTATCCTGAAGTAATAGGTGATGTCTAAAACACAAACATGATATGAAATCGTTCCATATTCAATTTCCTCGAAGGGCACCTGCAGAAGCCAGGTAATCATCAAAACTTGTGCGCCTATACACGCGCCCTCGCCCGGACCCGCTCGCGTGCAACTTAGATTGCGCGAATACACTCATTTAAAGTTGGCAACGCGACGCCCTCGGCCGGCGCGGCGCCCCTCGCACTCGCCAACTGCTACTGCTTGTTCGCACGAACTTGAATGGACAATATATTTCAAATTATCCATTTTCCACTGCGATAAGATTAGTTCCTGTCTCTTGACTGCTGGAGACAGTTCGGAAACCCATCGTAGTGCATCGTAGAACTTTCCTGCGGGACTAATTCTGGAGCTTCAATGTAATTCATAGAATATCCTACAAGTTTATTGTTTTGAATTGTGGTTCAGCAGTTTTACACGATTGCATGAAGAGAGTCTTGAAATAAAACTGCTGAACCACCGCTAGTCTTAATAGCGTAGTCTTTACTCCCTACAGCTATGAATGGTCAAACTTATTCATTTTAAATGCGAACAAACAAGCTTAGTTGAAGGCTGAATATTTGCGCAGTGTCACAATCTAGGTTTTGTAAAAACATTGCTGCCTTGACTCTTTAAGTCACTTTATTCAACGCCCACGAGAGAAATGGCATCATTTATCACAGCATAAATGTATTGAAGGTTATTGTAACAGTCCCTTATTAACATCGTGAGCTCGAAAGCAACCCGAGCTCTACTGTGATAACGTTGCCCGTTCGTTTTATTCACGTCCGTAAAATAAAAGCTGACTGATATGCCCCGCATGAATAGTTAACGTACAGTTATTATGTCGCACGGATGTTTGGAGCGGCCGATTTGATGGGACGAGCGGACGCTGAATTAGTTATGAGAGGACTCACGGATGGACATGTTTACGACACATGTATTTATTATCTGCGCCCCAAATGACCCACACCTCATCTTCGTGACGAATTAATAGAACTATCAAACATTATCATCTACGGACAGCATACACAATTTCATAATAATAAGTTAATTGCTAGAGGTAACAATAAGTGTACTAGATAAAATGCAGAGCCTACAAATCTAACCATTTAGGATCCCGTATAGATAGCTATCACATCAACTAAACGGCTCCGACACTCAACTGTTCCGTTTCTTTCCTATTACCGTCATACATATTTTCATGTTATAAAATTAGTTATTACAACTAGCTGGTGTGTCGCACTCGCACGCATACTAAGCCCGTCTATCTGTGTGCCACAAAAGTTTGGAATGCTCTCGCTGTGTTTTTTACATATTGTTGTTTTTGTTCAAAGTAAAGGGCTTCATTGAAAACCATGATTTATAGCCGTTTGTTTAGTGTGTTTGCAACGGTCGCTTTGCAACAACTTAACACCTTGTATTTTCTTCAAGAGCCTAATAGTCAGTTAATGTGTCACTTGCTACACTGCCCCCGGTCAGTGTGTGGATGGGTGACCATTCTTACAAACATATCGAGACCCCTCCGTGCCTCGGAGAGCACGTAAAGCCGTCGGTCCCGTTTGTCATACGAACACCTATGACAATCGTTAGTGGTAGTCAGAAACCTATAAAACCTGACAACCAGCCTTTCCTTCGAATATCGGTATTGCCCAGAAATTGGGTTGCGGAGGTCTGATGGCAGTCGCTTCGTGTAAAATACTGATATTCAGCCGCATCCTGGTTAGACTGGAAGCCGACCCCAACGTGGTTTGGAAAAGGTTAGGAAAAAAAGACTGGGTTGGTTCCAAAAAGTGCCGTTTAACAAAAAGTTGACTCTCAAAAAGATGAACCGGACCAGTGTCGCCATCTATTATTAAACAGCATAAACAGAGGGTGGGTTTTGTTGTAACTATTTTCCATAGGGCGTAATCAGCATTAAGACTAGATACATTGTAGTGAATGGGTCCATGAATCAAGGGTTTAAGCGACTTTAAAGGCGGTTTTTCGTTCTATAGTTAGTTAAACGAGTATACCTAATTGTCTTGTGAAATCACTCACGAAATAGAATGTAAGTAGGTTAGGCCTTTGCTTTGAGCACTTAAGCGGTCAGATGAAATCAAGACCTCAAACCATTTATTATTTCAGGTACAGATTTTCCTTTTCATTCCTTCATAAATATGTTGAAGAGTCACCCATGTAGCCAGTACCTATATAAACTTCGCAGTAAGGATGTAAGATTCTAACTTAGCAAAAGAAAAATACACAAAGAAGGAAACAAAATGTTTATAATAAGGATTATTTTTTAATTATGTTTACCATCTGGGGTCTGACATCTAGCCGTAGAAAGCTCCCCGTTACTATAGAGCGAGTTGTTTCCTCCCCAATGTTGAAGCGTTTGGTTGGTGCAGGTTCGACCGGCTGGCGGCGGAGCACCACTGCCTGCGCATCAAGCTGCTCGGCGACTGCTACTATTGCGTGTCGGGGCTGCCGGAGGCGCGCGACGACCACGCCAAGTGCTGCGTCGAGATGGGCCTCGACATGATCGATGCTATTGCGTTAGTACCTGCTATACAACTTACCTACACAATGGCGAACGTGGATGGGGTCACCAATTTGGTCATTGTAAACAGCAGTTAAGATGGGGAGGCAGGGTTTTATATAATTGAAAGATTTGTCATTTGATTGTTTGCACTATAGGTATAGTGATCTGATCAGATTTTAACTATTCTTCCACCGAACCCTTTCGAATTGTAATTATTCTCGTTAACGTGCATTAGAACACGAAGTGTTAAATAGGCACTTACGACTGTTACTGGTATCAAATTTCCCCAAATTGCATGATTCAACATGCTTTCGTAGTAAGGGTTAAATAACCCCGCTTACTCTTCTCGTCACCCGTCTATTACCGTGGTGTGTCGCAGGCTGGTCCGCGAGGTGATGGCGGTGAACGTGAACATGCGCGTGGGCATCCACACGGGCCGCGTGCACTGCGTCGTGCTGGGCCTGCGCAAGTGGCAGTTCGACGTGTGGTCCAATGACGTCACGCTCGCCAACTACATGGAGAGCGGCGGCGTCGCCGGGTCAGTAGCAACACAAATAACCTATTAACTTTGTAGAGGATATGCTTCAAAAATTATTTCGTTGCTATCTCCAATAACGTTCTTGTTTCCGTTAAGGCAATAAAACTAGTGTCACAACTCTTTTGGTAAGAAGAGGTCCAATATATTGATGGATTGTTATTTTCTACTATTTTATATGACTTTCTTTCTTAGTTCTCACTTTCTTTAATTTAATTTTACTTATATTTGTTTATAAAATGCTACCTTTACTAACATGTAATATAAATATTCCTAGCCGAGTCCACATCACCAAGGAGACGCTGCGCTGCCTGGGCGACGACTACAAGGTGGAGCCGGGCCACGGCGGCGAGCGCAACACCTACCTGAAGGACCACAACATCGAGACCTACCTGATTGTCCCCGACGACACCAGCCGCGTGGTCAGTGCGCATTCATGTTCAGCTATTGATCAAAGTGCAGCCTTTTAGACAAGAACAGCAGTGCAACGAAAATATCACAATTCATTACCCTGACATCACCATACTATGATCATCATTCCCCTGCCCTTAACCCAATTCACTCGGGGTCGGTACGCCTTTTTCTTCCATACTTCTCTATTATCGTTATCTCGTCATTCAACTCTTTTGTCATCATATTATCCTTTCTCACACAGTTCATTCATTTTTCTTAGGTCTTCCTCTACCTTTGTAACCATCGACATTCATTTAAAACCTTTTTGGTAACATGCTCTTCACTTCTACGCATCACATGTCCATACTACGATAAGTATATCGCCATAGAATCTATGGTGATATACATAGATCATACAATATACAGATAAATTAGTTCATTCCAATTTTTATTGGTAATCCGATATAAAGTGGGAATAATTCAGGTCATAAGTATTTAAATTAATGGGTTTTCGATTTACTCATGCATAAATGCTGATCATTACTGAATCTGGTATAATTGTGTTGTCCAGCAATGGAGACTGATGACGATGATATTAATGAATTATGTAGCAGTGCATGCTGGGGCGGCTTTACTGTCACTACATATTTTTTCATATAGCCAGTACTTATAATGTATTCCACACATTTAACTCGTACGCAGGATAAGAAGCCGCAGCACTCGTTCTCGCTGAACGGCAACGTGTCGAAGGAGATGCGCGTCATGGGCCACGGTTCGCAGCACGGCAAGCACTCCTCCAAGTAAGTACAACACACACACACACAGAACACAGATCTAACAGAGACTGACGCGCACTCGTAGTTTGATTTTGGACCATAATAATATGGATTAGCAGTGATTTAAGAATAATGTAGTAGGCACTTCTTCTTCATCTAGTTGTGGACTAGATTCTAGCACCAATGATGACATGAGTTTCCTCTTCCATCCTTAATTGAATATGCTTTCGAGGTACCTAACGACCCATCGTTCTCCTCCAGGATGCCAACATTAAATTTGTAAACAATTCCTTTGGTTTTTGGCTACTGTTAGGTACTCTGTGGCGACATCGATCAACTTTGTCAGTTCAACTGTTTGTAACTCCCGAACACATAGTTTGTATTGAGGTGTTGTTGACTCACCTACCAAGTAAACTCACGTACTACAGAAATATGCGGGAGCTATTATTAAATGCGCTACTTCAGTGACCCTGTCCTTCGGTGCCTAGAGCATAAATGCATTACGAGGAGGTTTGGGCTGGCGGAGAGTCAATATTATGCGGCCGTCGCGGGTCACGAACCCGGCTGCTATTAGCCCGCCGAAGCACCATCGCGTCGGGCCATCTCTATGAGTGCCTTTGTTTATAAGTACTAATCAGATGTTCAGTATGTTGGCTCGGTATTGTTGGCCTCCGTACTCGTGACTAGTTTTTTTTTTTTTAATAAATATTTGGGGACATTTTTACACAGCACCACCTAGTCCCAAACTAAGCAGAGCTTGTACTATGGGTACTAGACAATGGATATAATACTTATATACTTTTTTTTTGTAAATACATACTTATTATACATAGGAAACACCCAGACAAACACAAATACTTCATCACATAAATATTTGTGTCTTGTGGGAATCGAACCCACGACCTCGTGATCAGCAGTCCGGTACTCGAACCACAAGACCACAGACGTCGTCTAGTGCGAGTACCAAGCTCACGACATTCACGGAAGCATCCGTATAGCGTGTAGGGGGCCCATTACTTATGCTATGTTAAGCAAATAAGGTGCTTCTATGCATTATAATCCATACTGTGTCACAGTCGGTCCATAGTTAACTAATTATCACATATTTTCGTCGTACATTAAGCTTACCAGAAGTGAAAGATTAAGTTGAAGTAACTATTGTACTATATCTTATCACTAACTTTCCGCCAGCGGCTTCAATTTTGCGTGGTCCGGGTTTTTCTTAAATTATAGCCTATGTCACTCGGTAAAGACGTAGCTTTCTAATGGTGAAAGAATTTTTCAAATCGGTCCATAGATTCGGAGCCTTTTCAATACAAACAAAAAATCAAATCTTCGCTCTTTATAATATTAGTACCTAAGTATAGATAAATATATTTATGAAATATACTAGGAATATTGTACCGTGATATCAACATACCTGTACCTGATTTGTGGATAGTAGCTAACTATGTACTGTGAGGATTATTTAATGTTCCGCCCGCATGTTTGCGTCACATACCGCATGAGTATGCCACGTACGCGGCGCGGCACATTCCTATACCGATGTCCTACACAGAGCGTAGCAACATACGCAGCACTGCTGTGCACATTGTACAGTAAAGCTACAACACTTGGGAGCAAAATAAAACGAGCCACTTTCTTTTTTACCTGACGAAGGCAAAAAGCCCACAAGAACGGTTATTCACGCATTAGCTTTGCGCCTAGTAACATAACGTGATACTCCAAGGCAATAATAATCATGATAACAACATTCATTCCATGATAAATATAAACTTAGGGTTAACTATTTACAGTAATTTTGGAAAGGCTACTTAGATATGAGACCGCGCCTGATAAAGGGAAGTGGCGACAGCTAAAGGTGTAGGGCGCTACTGCACGGAAACAACTTATAAGATATCTTACGTACAACTACGTCGAACATTGCACAATTTCATAATGATGCTAATCGCTAAACGTGTCAGTGATCCGTGGAACAATTTAACACAATGTTAATAAGTCAGCGGCGACGGCGGCAGCTGGCGGCCGTGTAATTACATCGATAGCGCTTTGATTAGCGAACAATGAACTATTTACATAAAAGTAATTAGTAAGGCTTTGACGCTAATAAACGTCGGCGGACGCAACCCGCGCCGGACACCCGCTGACAATGTAATCACACTTAGTAAACACTCACTATACAATAATAAAATAAAACTAACTAAAATACTAAAATTGTGTTTGAATGGTACAGTTACCTACAGCACGGTACTCTATAATTACTTACAAGTTTAAAATTTATAATTATTTTTATCATTAAGTTTATTTACATTCGGCAATTAGCTTCACACTAAAACTATTGCTTTCGTACAATTCTGTTGACCCTAATTGAGTGCTAGCGAGACGAGTGGTATTTATTTATATAAAATTAAGTTGTCTCACGTCGATTGTTCGTAGGTATATCGTGGCGTAAGTAGTTACATCTTCGATTCTTAGCTAATGTTCCGTTGTTGTTGTTAGGATCGGGGTGGACGCCGGCAATGAGAACAAGAAGCCGGAGGACGAGGTGAACGAATACCTGATGAAGGCCATCGACGCGCGCTCCATCGACCGCCTGCGCGCCGAGCACTGCCGCCCCATCACGCTCACCTTCCGCGACCACAAGCTGGAGCAGAAGGTACGTCATCTACCACCAGCACCAGCACCAGCACCAGTCACCACCAACACCACATACAAAACCTTCGACAAATTGCAGTTGAAAGTAATTTACATCAAAAAGAAATAGATTTTGCATAAGGTCCCGCGACGTCATTGTATTGTGACTGCGAGGGGAACACTATTGTACTCCACTGTAGGGAGCTTTATTAGGTCATCGTGTCAATACGGGAGTCCGACACGCCGCCCTATTGTCTGGAAACGAAATAAACTAACAATCCGTGTTTGATCATGATCTGATGAGAGCAGAAGCATTGGGTGATACACATTTTTATTAGTAACAGGCAACACATCAGGTCCTAATGTATTTTTATTTTTATTGCGCGACTTTTAAAACATTTATGACTGTAAATGTGATTCAGCTGCTTTACACTTGTTATCTAAGTACCTATGTGAATAAATGACTTATGGGGAGAAAATGCATGCAACGAAGAAATAATTTTCATTAAATAAGATTTGCGTGTTACCTCTGACGCGTGACGACGCTGCGGTACGAACATGTCACATAAAAGTATTGTGAGGAAAAATTTTCAGGATACAAAGCGAAGCGGATAAGCGGACGATGTGCTAAAAACGCAGTGACAATTATGTATGTGAGCACCGACCGCCCGACCCACTGCCGCCTGACGAGCCATGAGTGCAGAGCCGGATAAACGTAGCCGATGCCGTTGACGTTCACTTTATACACGTTCCCGTTGGACTTAAATTGATTTCAGAATTCGTGCAGCACATCAACTATTTGTTTGTAGTACTGGAAATCAAACACAAATCCTACCAATCAATTGCATTGAATCTGTATTTAATGATCAGAAAGCTTAAAGACAGTTTAACACGTTTATTACTTTATCTGAAACTATTAAGTAACCCTAACCGTAACGTATTAGCAGGAAGGTAGCTAGGAGACAAGAATAGTATGTCACTGGTTTACGGCGAGTGAGTTGTTCTCAATATCGCAACAAAACAAAACGGGCCGAGTAGGTCGCCACTCGCACAGAATCCGACGTTATTTCAGCAAACTCCGTTTAAGTAAGTCCGAGGTAAATTGGTTTTTCACGGCGGCCGCGGCGCCGACTGCGGACGAAAAGTCGACAGCTAATTAAACCATTTTATTATCGCACAGAATTGACGTCGGATGCCTTTGTTTACCAAATCCATTATTTTCCGCGATACCGCTGGAGTGAGCCCCTGAAACACCGTCGTAGGTACAGTGACTGCGCAGTGTGACTGTGTAAACGTTGACACTGGCCAGTATTCAATTATTCGGAAGCGGCACATCTTATATTCGCATCACGTAACCCTTCTCACAGAAAAACTTGGCTCCCTAAAAACCAACAGATACTTAGCGTGAGTCGTTATGTACTTATTTGTAGGCGGGTGATCATCTCGGGAGGTGCCCAGGTAAGGAGCACGCAACCGGAGTGTACGTCGTGATCCGTCAGGCGTGCGAACACTAACACACTCAGTGCAAACAACAACGATCTCTACTTAAGTTTGCGCAATGCAATACCTAATGGTTTGAATTTCGACTGTAGGACTTTAGACGAACTTGATTAAATACTGGGGTTGTATTAATTAAATGTAGGTATCATTCAAAATACTTGTCATACTCGACAGTTACGTTCCCTGTGAAGATGCCCGTTACATTATAGTGGCGTGTATTGTAAGTGTCGTGTTAAAAGCTTGCACTATTGAATACAATTCAATTTGTGAGCTTCCATCTCGCGCGCCCGCCGCCGCCGGCCGCGCAAACATGCCATATTATTAACATGCCGACACACCGCTAGAGATACACAACACTGAAAGTGTAGCGATAAAAAAGACTCCATTACACTAAAGTAGTTCGTAAGGTCAACCTTAGTCTTACTTGGCACTTACGAGTTATCAAACTAAATCGAATTTACCTGTATACAAATGTCTAATGTAATTTCAAACAATGTATAAATAGGTACCTATACTTCTTAGCTTAGGATTCTTCTCACATAAGTACCAAAATTCCTTTCGAATGGTTCTTTGTTTGCTGTAATGTTAATGGTGTGTAAAGTGTAGCATATCAGAAAGTAGCAGCTTGCTGCACTTCACTAAATAAATAGAACTCGAGTCTTGTGACAAGTATTTGACTTTTGTCCTATTTTCCATTATGATTTAAGAAGGAAGAAGATATTTATATTTACGGAGCGCACTTAGAAGCGCAAACATAGAACTAAATTAGAAGCAAATCTCCCAGGAGCCGCGAACCCTGGGTCGTAGGTCGGAGACGTACTCGCGTACTACGCTATTCTTTCTGATTTCTTTCTACGTCTAAGCAGCTGCAGATGTTATGTTACCAAAGCACGCGGCTGCTGCTGCGCGCACTGCGCGTACTGCCTGTGATGCTCACTCGCATCAATACATTGGATAAAAAAAGACTCGGTTCTGAACGTATTTATATAAGCCGCTTAGGAGACAGTTACGCTTCAGGAGGCTGATACTAACTGTAAGTGTAGCACATCTACTGACGTCACCTGTATGTTTGCAGTACACCGCCGAGCGCGACCGCATGATGACCGTATACTTCATGTGCACCCTGGTGGTCTACTTCCTCGGCGTGTTGGTCCAAACGCTCGCGTTCAATCTGTGAGTACTTACACCTTGCCTTAAGTGCCAGTTACTACCAATCAGATACCATCTGCGAAATTGCCCGAAAAAGCCTGATTATTCATGAAAAACATTTTCAGGGAAAGGCATAATTTATTTGAGATTAGCGTTACGCCTAAATTGAATATGCTCAAATTTTTCAACGTAGCGTAGGTAATCAGCTTACCACATGAAAGAAAAACTTGTTCTTTCAAAAAGTTTTATATACTCTTAGAGTTGTAGATTGGTTCGTTGTTTGAAAGTCGATAGCTTCACTTGTACAGTTCAGTGTTCTGACCCACTGAGCCGACTCCTTCCGGACGATCACACACTGCCTTAAAAGCGCACCAAACAATTCCCAGCCCATATTCTTATATTATTGCTTGCGCGGGGAGTAATCCATTGTTTATATTTTTCAGAACACCACTGGGCATTGCTACCATTACCTTAGCTGGCCTCATCATCACGTCGTTCACTTTCCTGATCATCAGCCTCAAGCTGAAGGTAGAGTGATGCCTATAGTTACATTTTGTAAATGCTAGTGATGCGACCCGAGTGGCAATGTAGTAGAGTGACTCGAGCGAAATGGAAAGATAACGTACGCTGGACTCGAGTCATTACAAAACCCTTGCCAAACTTTCTTACGTCTCAGATTCAGGAATTATTTTTTAGAAAATAATAATCTTCATGGATAACCTCGAAAACTCGTTCACTCACGAATCACTCAAGTATAACTAGATTGAAATTGTGAAATTACTCTAGTGACAAAATAGGATTCGACTCGCATCACTTACTTTGAATAAGTTGATATAAGTTCTTACTTTGAATGCCACATCATAACCATAATGAAGCGTGTTGTAACGTGCATCGTGTGTTGCAGCAAGTCGGCCAACGTCTGCGTCGCGTGTCGCACCGCCTGCACAACAACCGCACGCTGTCGCAGATGATGTCGTTCGTTGTCGTCACTGCGTTCATCTTCCAGATCCAGATCATCATGGTCAGTACTCCAAGTTCATGATAATATTGTATTTAAGTTTTACACGGCCGCAGCGCCTCGGCTGTCAATAATTTCCATTATCAACTTCTTTACAAAACCTACGATTGGGGTAGTGGCTCAGCAATAGCTGTCGGCGCTGTGTGGCACGGGATTAAATAATTATTTCCGTGAGTCTCTTTTTAAGATCCCTATTTATCATGCTGTGCAGTATCCGTGATAATTAATAATAATTTGTTAATATGCTAATTCGGTATAATTATGATCTATGTGTACGGCGTTCCAGGTGCAGGGAGTGTTCGACGTGACGACCCGCGCTGGCGGCAACGCGACCACTGCACGCCGGGGCGACTTCCACTACTGCCCGTATGCCATGAATGAGGTAATACACTACCACACCTGTGACACTCCATACAAACTTTCCGATGCCGCTGCTACAATACCAAATATCAAACTTGTCAAAACTACGTTTGTATACGTGCAAATGCAAATGTGTGCGTAGGGTTTGTGGGCAATCCGTCCAGCAAGAACACCGGCAGAATGCGGGGGACCTGAGGTATCTGACGTTAGGGAGGGGCGGAAAGTGGCCATTCTGCTATTATTTAGTCTGTGACTCTACAGCCAATGGGATCAAGTTTAGTAATACATACTGTCACACAATCACATATTGTCATTATGTGGTTTTAGATGAAACAAATCCGCGTTTATTTACAAACTAAATATTTAATTCACCCTCAAAACTTACCTATCTAAATTACTCTTACGAGTGTTTCGACACAAAGTATAAGTATGTACAGATTTGAACTAGTTTTTTGAATACGAGTGTATGAGTACTTAACACTAGTGTGTTCCCATCTGCCCAGCACTACCTGCAACTGACCCTAGTGGCGATGTTCCTGTGCGCGGTGCACCAGATCCTGAACACGATGGTGAAGCTGGCACTGCTGAGCTTCACGAGTACCGCCTACGTGGTGATTACCACGCAGGAGCACCTCTTCTACCAGGAGCACTTCTACGACTACCAGTAAGTTGACGCTGTTTCATACACCTCAAAGGATGTGTCTCCTGTTACTGCACCCGTGTGGTTTCCTTGTTCACTGTGTGCTATGTGTCATATAATCACGTCATGAGACTCGCAAGGATTTTGTTCACCTAAGTAACAAAAAAAACAGTAAATGCTATCAATTGTACTAGTACTGCTTGCCTGCTTTATTTACAAATAAGTAAATAAGTACTATTCAAGACTACAAGAATATTATAATTATGTAACAAGCCAATTATGCATTGTCTCATAGACACCGATGTGGACTGGACTGGAACCAAGAATGGACCAACATCGTGATTGCGCTGGGCGCGGCGGTGGCCCTGATGCTGCACTCGCAGCAGACGGAGAGCACATACCGCCTGGACTTCATCTGGAAACTACAGGCTAACGGTACGCCTACTATCATTCTATCATCATCAGGATCAGCGTCCTAGCCTTTCCCAATTAAGTTGTAATCGGCTTCCGAATTCAGCAGACTACCTATCAGCATTTTACACCAAGCATCTATCACACTGCAACAATAATCCTGTGCAATAACGATATCTTAATGATAAGCCGGTTGTCAAGCTTTTCGTGCTCTTGACTACCACAAAATGTGATAGGTTCTCAGTTATTTACGGAAAGAAAAATTTGGTTAATAGGTAGTTCTTCATTAAAGGAAAGGACTGATTTGGAAACTTAATGATTCGATATAAGAAGGTGGTAGTATGATGGTGTGTCGTTCCGCGCAGACGAGAAGGAGGAGATGGAGCACCTGGAGGCGTACAACCGCAAGCTGCTCGCGAACATCCTGCCCGAGCACGTCGCGCAGCACTTCCTCTGCAGCGACAAGAACATCGATGTGAGTACCTGGTCTATATCACGTGCGCGCCGTCAGTACAATAGTACAATAGTACTGACGGCGCCCGCACAGCCGCTCACAAAATGAACCTCAAAAATATCTGATTTTTAAATCTTCATCTACATTAGGTAGGCACAAAACCAACAAATTTTGGAGACCAATAGAGGGCAAATCCTAATAATATTAATATCGTCTGTCTGTTTGTTACCGTTTTAAAGCTAAACCACGGAACAGATTTAGCAAGAAGATAACATACATTCTCAAGTAGAACATTGGCTATCTTTATGTGGAATGGTATCAAATTATACAAATTATAAGATGTGCTATATCGCAACTGATGTATATACGTACTGAACTGTGCTATATCGATGTGCTGTATCAGGAGCTGTACCACGAGCAGTGCGAGTCCGTGTGCGTCATGTTCGCGTCCATCCCGAACTTCTCGGAGTTCTACGTGGAGCTGGAGGGCAACAACGAGGGCGTGGAGTGCCTCCGCCTGCTCAACGAGATCATCGCTGACTTCGACGAGATCCTCGCCGAGGAGCAGTTCCGCTACATCGAGAAGATCAAGAGCACCGGCGCCACGTACATGGCTGCCTCAGGTATACGAAGCAATCTATTTGTGGAAACATAAATTCAATGATTTTGAACGTTCTAAAATGTTATAAAGAAATATTGGTAAGATGAAATATATCACTGAGACAATTTAATATTCGTATTTGTTTACCTACACGATATTGAACATGAACAGTTCGTTTACGTTCAGATACAGTCTTCTGATGTTGACTAAAATTAGAAAAACCGAATCAACACATTATGGATGGAGGCCACCAGGAGTCATGAGTTCAAGTACAGTCCGCATCAGATATATCGGGACATACAAAGTGTTCGAAACGAACGGAACAACTACGAAAATAAAAATGAAAATAAAACATTTTAGACACGTTCAAAATCTAATGGGAACATAACTAGGCACTTGATAATTTTCTAATGATTATTATGATTCATTCACTTACTTCACTTGGTGGTGATATTCTTCGCGATTATGAAAGGATATTTCATGCTGACTATTGCAAGAGAACAGCTAAGTTTTTTTATTATTACCAGCATCTCAATAAAAAATACCCCTGGTTAGTTCGTCACAATGATATCGTGATGGAACGTGGCACCAGAATGAAACAAAAAAATATTCAGAATTTCGTGTTTACGTAAAATTGATTTACTTTGATGTACATACAAGTAGTACGTATATATTTTCAGGGCTGACAGTGTCCACTCGCGACCTGCGTGGCTTCCGCCACGTGACCGCCATGGCCGACTATGCGTTGCGTCTGCGCGAGCAGCTGCAATACGTCAACGAACACTCCTTCAACAGCTTCCGCATTCGAATCGGTAAGCGAACGTTCTAGCAGAGCAGAGCGACGCATCGAGCGTTACACTACTAAGCCAAGCTCCGAACACTTACATTAGAAAAAAACTAAACTTGGCATAAGTTTAATTGTTCAAATGCGATGCGACGCGCTGACCAGCTGGGGCACGGGTAAGGCAAGCGCAAATTACCTAATGCGAATTCTAATCTCCGTATTGCTCGCACATGCTCTGCTCTTGCGAATGGGCGTTAGAAACAACAAATACCTACGTTAGTAATAAATGAGCAACAAGATGTTTGTATTGTTGCGCAGGCATCAACATCGGGCCCGTGGTGGCGGGCGTGATCGGTGCGCGCAAGCCGCAGTACGACATCTGGGGCAACGCGGTCAATGTGGCGTCGCGCATGGACTCCACCGGCCTGCTCGACCACATCCAGGTGCGGATATTCACACCGAAACACTTATGCAGCTTACGAGCGTTCTACGGCGTCTTCTAAATCCTGTTGCGAATGCAAGCGACAATAAACCCGACGCGTTTGCGCATTTTAGATAATATTCAAATTCCTACGCGATTGTGTTGTGATGTAATAGTGTCTGTCACTTAGCGATGTCAATTCTATTTGATTTGTACGCCTAGCGAAAATCGAACTTGTGCTGGTAGTCAAATGGTTAATGTTAACACGAGCGTGGAGCGTGCAGTGTGAAGCCTCGGCTGGCTGATGTTGAGGGTGTGTTCTCAGGTGACGGAGGAGGTGTACGACATCCTGTCGACGCGCGGCTACCGCCTGCGCTGCCGCGGCACCATCGACGTGAAGGGCAAGGGCAACATGGTCACCTTCTTCCTCGAGGGGGTCGGAGACACCGCCATGCCCGGCTCACGGGACATCTACAACGTAAGCAAACCTTTATAACACATGGGTAACTACATCTACAATATAATATGAAATAATTGTATGTGGCTTTGAAAGACGGTAGTTACCAACCTACATCTTGACAGGAGATACGTACGACGTACACCTTGAAGACATCTAAAATGTTGTATTGATATAAAAAATAATAATATTATAAAATATGTTCCAGAATCCACAGCCATCGACATCTGGCACGAGCCAAGATGACGTCAGCCAGGACGTAGGAGGCTGCAACGGCCACCCGGAGCACCGCCCGCTGGAGACCCTCTCGGAGGGACACACCGACGAGGATGGCGGACCGTCCCCCAGGGCATCCATTCCTACAGGTACAGAAAACTATATATTATGGATCTTCTTCATAACGAAAGATGTTGTAATTATGTTGTTGCACATGTGAAAATAGCATATTAACAATAGCAGAACATTGTCGTTAAGAATTGGAAATGATCTAAGTAAAAGTTATCATATTTAAATTAGAACGTAAGTTGTGAATTAAAAAAGGAATTCAATTTGGTTTCTGACTTAACTTTCACAGAAACGAATGGCTCAGTAAGCCCGAAGTTGGCGAACGGTGGGTCTTCATCTCGCGAGAGCATCGCTAGTGCGGTGCGCGCGCGCGTGCTGCGCCGGCTGGAGCGGCCGCTGTCCCTCGCGGACCAGGCCGGCATGCCCACGCTCACGTCGCTCGTCAACTCCAAGGCGTACTCCACCAACTTCGATGAGACCTTCCACATCAGTGAGACCAAGAAGAACTTCTCGCTGAGCGACGTCAAGCAAGGCGTGGTGGAGTCCCGCAGCAGCGGTGAGATCGAGGCGCTGCTGGAGGGCAGCGGCCCGCGCCGCGCCGCCAGCCTCGCGGACTTCATCTTTCGCCGCAAGCAGACCAAGCTGAACTCGGCAGTAGTAAACGTGATCGAGAACCCGATGACCTCGATGTGCGACTACAGCGCGTCGGCGTCGCCCGCGCACGAGGCGCCGCTCACCGGCTAGACTCTCGGACATTACATAACTCGGAAGTGACGCACTCACCGGACAGACCAGCCAGTTCTGTTGCCGACCTATGGCTTGTTTGGAGCCTCGTCTACTCAAAATGACGTTGTCATGTCAAATGAAAAATGGAACCGTAACGTTAATATCGTAACGTCACGGTTCGACTTTTCAATAGCTAGGAATAGACAAAGCTCTAATGATGATCTCTCGTCAGCAACGAGTTGGCTTCGTTCGTCAAAACAATGGTCCATATTGTTTCCTCTGTTGACTCTCAGACCTTGTTGCTACTAAAAAAGCAATTTCATAGAAAGGTGTCATAATCGATTTTGACCGATTCAAAGCATGATTTATTTGTAAATTAATTTTATATAGTTAACTTCAACATCGATGACATAGGCATACCATAACTGCATTATCAAACCATAGATCGAAACTGACAACTTTTCTGTGAGATATCTTGTTTGTATGACCTCGTCGAGTAACGTAGAATGCGCACTTGGAAACCATTGTCGTGACGACATTCCCAATTCAGGACGTATCACCGAAGAACCCCCACCATTAAGACTGAACGGCGGCGTAGTACTGCGCCGCCGCTGCATGCATCACTCCACGTGAACCACTTCAAAACCGATAATTCGGCATATTAGCCTGACACTCCTTCAGACACACGTCTGAGCAGTGGCGGCGTAAGGCGTGGGCGACGTGGGCCACCGCCTACGGCCTCGCGACCCAGGGGGCCTCGCGCCCCGAAAAATTATGCAAATCTTGCGCTGGCAGAGGGCCCCGGAAAATGAATTTTGCCCACATAAAATTTAGGTCTTACGCCGCCACTGCGTCTGAGCTACCGGACGATGAACTCAGAGCACGCCAGGAACCGGCGCCGGCGCGAGCCGAACTTACGCTTACGAATTTATTGATAATTATTATTGTAGGAAAGCGGCGGCGGTGCACCGGACGGTTCCGAGGTAGTGAGCGTGCCTGCCGCTCTGCGCCCGCGCCACGCAGAGCGGACACAGTTAGGAAGTATTTGTAAGCGGTTGTGTAAATAATGATATACATAACTAACAGTATCGATTTTATCTTTATTCATTTGAAACCAACCAAAACAGTTGGAAATCTATAGGTTTTTCACTTACTGCAATTAAAATTTAGTCAAAGCCTCATTCACATTTTAATCGCTCACCAGGTTTTGCACCCAGCGCCTGCGCTCTGTGAGGCGAGCGCGTCCACGTAGACCTGTCGCGCGCCACAACCGGGCCGGGCCTGGCCTGGCCTGGCCGCACGTAGATCACTAATACAATATTTTCCACTGTTTTAAGTAGATCCCGCATGTCCATGTCCCCATCATATCCGCTACGATGTAACGTAGGTAATAAAATAACGAGCTTATAGTAACTCATAGTAACGTAAGTCATTATATTATATTATGTGCGTAAGAACAAGTAGTCCGCCGCGGCGCCGCGGCGTGGCAGCGCTGCGCCCGCGCCCGACTGTTGCCCGCTCTAAGCTTTAATGCGTTGTGCTCGTTTCGGCGGACGATGAGCTCGATTGGTTAGGTGACTAAATTTTCCAACCAATCATTTGGTGCTTTTCGGAGGTTAAGACTTAAAGTTTGTAACCTAAGGGGTGTAACCTGTAAAATTCATAAATATAGGCATGGTGTAATTATTGCTCTGAGTCCCGAGGCATGTGTCGGGCGAGCCCGCCGTGGGAACTGTTAATCTCAATGTGGTCTAAGAACTGATTAAACGTTAGGTTATAATATTGTGTGTTTAGTAGTAAAGATGATATTATTATGTTCTGCATACGGGACTATGGTATTTATTATATTGATGTATACCTACTGTCAAGTGGACTTCTAAGTAGACTTCTGTGAGCCCTGCGGCCGTGTTGCCTCGCCCCCGTCAGTCGGCGGACAGTTGTGTGAGTGTGTGGTGTGAGGTGCGTGCGGCCCTCTATACTTGTGTGTTTGTGTCTGTCTTTCTCGTCAGTGTAAAACTGTAGCTGATAAAACTGGCCGAATGTAAGGGGGCGAGGTAACTATGTAATACGGGTAAATAGTCGCATCACAACCAAAAATAATAGCCAAATATAGTAATGTATACGATAACCGCTTGACATTAGTTATAGAACAGTTTCAACACAAGTTCTAGTTGTGCGTTCGCCACACCGTATATTGTCGGCGACGGCTTCACTAGCAATACGCGGAGTGACAACTACTAAGTGCGTCGCGACGGTGTGTGTTGTACATGTTGTCGACATTATTGTGTAGTTTGCTTCTCACGCTAACAGCTCCATGCATTTGCTCTTGATACGGTTTCTTCGTATCCGCAGTTAAACTCAATAAGAGGACATCATGATCATGTTGTTATCAATAAACGTATTGTTTTGCTGTAGTGCCTATCTGTCTGCAAATAAGCGGAGTGATTCGAGCACTCGACGTCTCTTCCTCTGTGTCCCGGACACTGAACACCGACCAAGCTCCCGGGTCCAAGCTTTATAAAACTATATTATATGTATTATATTGTATAATAATATATTACCTACTTGTTAAGTTAATTCTACATTTTAGTTGTAATGTTTTGCACCCGCTGTAGTTCGATTGTTTACGCGGTTCAGACAGACACGCAGACGCGATCCGGCAAAAACACCGGGGTTTCTACTTCAAATTTCGCCTAAATTTAAAACTAGAAAGTCAACGAGTCAAGAATCAAATCCTTTACTCTACAGTAGCGCACGCGGCACACAATCACATTTCCCGCGCTTGCCCGCGCCTCCCGCGCCTTGTCGCGCTTGCCCGCGCCTGCCCGCGCCTCCCCGGTGCTTCAGCCCGCACGTGTAAGGCGTCACTGTAGATTCTTACATACAATATTACCAAGGTATATCCAGTAGGTGTTAGTCGTAAGTACTTTAATATATCGTATCATCGGACGTTAGTTGGTTTGTCCTTGTTTTACTGTGATGTAGGTATTGAAACGAAATTAATTTAATAATTTGTGATTAGACATAAATTTCTAATGAATTTGTTGCGACGGTCGTTCTAAACAACCCATTGTTTTTATCCACTAAATAAAATAAGTAAGTGTATAATCACGATTAAGTATATAATCACGATAATATATCGATGGTCCCAATTAAGAAAGTCGATAGTTTCATTTTGTCGATTTTCACTTTTTTACATAAATGTATTCGCAAGAATGAGTTCTACAATGTGCATATTAAATTTCATTAAAATTCTTTATTTTGACACATTTTTCAGTGTTAAAATTGTCGACAGTGATCGCGCGTCCGTACAAGATTGCGCGATGTGGCATATCGTGCCCTCTCGCTCGTACCGCACGTGTAGTAGAGGGGCGAGGGGAAGGGGAAAGCAGTCATAGGTTATAATGATTTTGAGCAATCATCGTTGTTTTATAAATCAATAAAGCCAGTTCCCTTCAAAAATGGAGGTAATGGTAGATCCGACATTTTTAATTCACGACTTAACATTTAAAAATGTCGCATATTCCACTTCCAACCAAGTTTATCAATGAAAACCCAATAAAAAATGTCGAAAGTGTCACAACCGACAGTTTGTCAGTATTTTCTTCCGTGATAAAATGTTGTATGTACATTTTCTCCTAAAATACAAGTGTTTATGTAATTTTAACTATTACATAACATAAATATACATATGTTTATGATATATTCCAATTTTCAGGTTACTGCGATTTGTATTTTCCTTTTGGGCGCAAAAAGAAACTTCAAACTGCTCTACTGAAAAGTGGTCATTTTGTAGATACGACTTTCTTAATTGGGACCATCGATATGTATGTATATATACAATACATATTTACAGATTATTCTATTTACAAAAATAGTAGTCCTACATAATTTTGGGCTAATGATTCGGAACCTTGTAATGAAATACTCTTCGTAGGTACTTTTAATTCAAGTAGGGAAAGGTTTTGAGGTATTTTTTGATGTCGTATACCTATTTAGTGCTATTTGATCTAATTAAAAGTAGATAACTGTGCCAACCCAACCGACGAAAGTACGATACCGGCGCGATTTCGCGGCGGCTCCCGACTCGCGCCGCGCGGCTCCCGGCTCCCGCCGCGCGGCTCCAGACGGCGCCGCACTGCTCCCCGCCTGCGCCGCGCAGGCGCGCTAGTCGAGACCGCGCGTCCACAACCCACAACCGATAAAATTGTAATGACAGGAACAGCATACTAACTGCAGAGTGACTGCACCATTTCTGCTTGAGCACTGTACGACCCAGTACAACCAACCTGAAATTATGTAGTTGGCTTGCAGGCCATTTGTTGACTATCTTTCATAATTTCGATATCCCGAACAAATTTATCATACGTAAAAATTATTGTTAATCTGTCGACACTGCGACAGTTAATACTTAAGAGTAATTTATTCGTGATCATTTTGATGCAATGGCCGTGAAGTAGGTATTGTGACGTAACCAAATAATTGTGACCAAACCCATAATGTTTAGTTAAGTAGTAGGTATTATGTTAGCGCGTCTGTACTTAAGCGCGGGGTGACAACACCAGCGTGCAGCTATGTATTAGTTACTTATAGTTTTACGTAGGTTTGTTAACTGAACAAGCTAAGATATTAATTCCTTTGTAAGATTCGTGGCGTCTCGCCCTGCCCCGGCCATCCCTTGCAACTCGCACACACACATTTCTGGCCAATATGAAGCATACCATGAGCATGTCCATAACCGTGTACCTATGGTTCTCGCCAAACTTATTGTCCGGATTGAAGTTGTTGTGTTGTGCCAACAACCCGGACGTAAAAATCGGAGAAAGAAAAATATTAGATTGTTATAAATAGAAACGAAAGCTCAAGTCGTTTTAAATAATTTTAATCCAATATTTTCTTTCTTCGATTTTTACGTCCGGGTTAAAGTTAGCTCATGCCAACTTCTACCCGGACAATAAGTTTGGCGAGAACTGTAACTACTACAACTACAACATACCGACATTTGAACCTCTCGCATCTATCTTGGCACGCTGCACGCTACGCCGCACTGTTGATCTGTGTAGGTCTGGTGGGCACCAGACCGTTCCTACACAGATCCGTACAGTGGCCATGGTTTCAAATTATTAAAAAGCATTTTTTGTATGATGATAATATATGGTATGGTACGATGATTAGCAGGCACTTTAAGATTTCAGTATTAATTACCAACACTTTCCGACATCTAAATAATAAGAAGAAATAAAATTAATATTTTAGTGTGCGTGTGCGCGCTGGCAAGTGGCGAGATGGCGCATGTGGCGCCCAGTACTTAATTGTTTAGTTACTTAGTATAAGTGTGTAGTTCCTGTATGTTACGTTATGTTCTGAGCAATTAAATGTGTGCCAAGTAATACTCCGTGTTTAGTGCATACGCACCGCCCCGCACTCGTTCCGAGACATTCTCGATGTGCCCCCTAAGTGTTAGGCTTTCAGTATACATAGTTGTTAATCTTAATTGTAACTATACTTGTAATGTTCTCGAATAAGTTTCTGTGTGTATTGCCGGTATTTGTCGTATAGATCAAAACAGTAGGTGCGCGTCAGAAGCAGCGCGCAGCGCCACTGAAAGTGATGCATCAACAAGCGTAGTATGAACTTTTACTCAACGGTACTCAATTCATACTTATTTGCATTCCAAAATGTTTAGCAGAATAAACCGCAATGATTTACTCCATAACGTTTAAATTACCAAAAAAATAACGTTTTTTTCTGAAGAAATCATTCATGTTCATAATGCGCATGCTGATCGAGTGACGTCACACGCGGTGACACGCTGCACGTACACGACACCACTGTGGTTGTTGCGCTGGCAGGTGATGTACACTAGTAGGTACTCACTCCACAAGTTGTTTCGCTTCACAAGCTTCACAAATCATAGCGCGAATAAGGTCGCTATCCACTGCGCTGCTGCGAGATTGTCGCTACAACTCATTATTGTTTGCAGGACATGGCACACTCAGTGGGCGGAGATTTTATTCCCTTACCGCGTAGATCTGCGATCTACTAAATATGTTTCTCGAAGATCGTGTACAGACGGTGTGTACAATGAATAATGGGTGATCGCTGCCCACATTCGTACACACTGGCTGCTCGCTGATCTATCGTCTACGGTTGCAATTATAATTTGTCACACCATCCGTGTTCTTCTCCTGTTTAATATAACTACTGTTTAGATATTTTGACGTCGTTTATATTGTTAGCATTATTATATTTATTCTTCACTTTTCTGAAGACTTATATATGTGTTATGAGTTGTGTTTATTTGTTTTGAGTGGTATAATCGGCATGGTAGCGAAGTTGCAGTGGGTACGTTAGTTTCTGAAGGCCTAATCTCAGTCGCGCGCGCATCACGCCATACAACAATCACGCGCTGCTTCACAGTATCAAAATATATTTTTGCAAAAAGTACAATACATAATGTATCTATTTACTTGATATGTAAGTTCTATTCATACTTAGGTAGGTGCCTACCTACTACTTCCTATTTAGTTTGTCTTGTTGGGTTAAGAAAAAATGTTTGACGGATTATCACATCATCATAATCACCCTGCACTCTGCAGCCCTCTGATCTGTTTGGTGTCGGCGCAGCATTCAGTGCTTTTCTTTCGTGTATCCCTGTCGTACGTCGTACCTCAGTATCCACTCCCTCTTCAAAATCTCCATTCATCGATCACTCTATCTTTTATGGAAGTTGTTTTATGAAACGTTTTTATACCTGTTACGAACCTAATGTACTTTTTTAAATTTGCTATTGTAAAATAAGTTATTATAAAGCTTGTTTTATGTGTAACTAAAGAGTGATGACGTGATTAGGTACTGATATAGATCCTCATTATTAAGTAACAAGTACCTACCTACAATATTGTATTTCTCTTAGAACTTCTAAATCAAATGGATTTTGTTGGTCGCGTTCAAGTTATTTGGTAGGTAGTGTACCTTCTACCGTTGTATACCTAGGTAGTGAGTTGACGTGGTTGTTGTATACCTACTGTGACCGCTTTGTTATACGTAGTTCACAGTACGTGCTAAATAGCCTGGCCGAAATGAAGTTAGCCGTTTCTGACCAATTGAATGCGCAATGGATTGTTTACCTACGTTAAAATTTGTATACTGCGCAGCTAAACGGAACACTTCAGTCCGGCTAGGGTATGCCGCGCGTACTGCACTATTATCGCTAGTCACATTCTACTTTAATCGTGCACTGTTTCATGGCTGTGGCTAGTTTATGATCTCAACAATTCTAATAGGTAAGTACTTACCTACTTTCTGAACTAGGTTTGAGTAATATCAAACTGGTAAAAATATACCTAACGAACGCGTGAAAGTGTGAAGAAGTACCTGATACGTAGTATTTCTCGCAGAGTATCAAAGATTCAAAGAAACTAGGTAGGTTACTGTTCTTGATAAAACGTTCGCTACAATTAAAGTAGGATGTTCATGTACACACTGTTCTCTGTACTAATTATATTTTGCACAACGGCACTAAACGGGCTGAGTTCAGGAACTGAGTGACTGATATGACGGGTTTTTTTTTAATACTACGAGCGCTTATTTTAAGTAAAAATAGGTATGCGATCAAAGAAAAAAAAATCGGATAAATTGCACATGATAAATAGGTAAGTACCTACTTCACCAAGTGCGAGTAGTAATGGGTCCTATAGTCACTCAATTTCCGGACTTGTCCTAACCTAGACGACGACTAAAGTCCTTGCCTGTAACCGCCACTCCGATCTACACTTGACTTAAACACGAGGTCCGGCTCCTATAACTATGTATAATTTTAAAGCGTTAGGTACCGCGTACGGGAAAACCATGACCTACAGCGGCGCGGCGAGGGGCGCGGCGGGCGGCGGCGGCAGCCGCGAGCGATGCGATCTCTATACAGCCACGTAGTTGGAGCGGCGAGCGACGCGGCCGCCTGGTTCGCTGCTCCAACTGCCGCTGGTCGCACAGCCGCACAGCTCTATTCCGTGGCGTATCACTCAGTCGCCCGTACATTTGTTTCCAAAGATTTGCTCACAGGGCGCGCGCGACGCTAGAGTGACGAGCCGCAGTCGCAGTCATCGCTCAAAGCGAATTTTCCGTGGCTTTGGGGGTAATCCTTACAGTGCACCTTGGTACGGTTCCGGACTATAAAGAGAAAATATTGATGTGTCGTATCACTAACTCGCTAGGTAGGTAGATTTGAAATTTGTTACATTTGTAAGTCATTTCCACATAATTACTTGTTTTTGTCACTTACCTACTTGCTTCTATACTGAAGCAGTTTTGAATTAAAAAATTTATGGATATTGCGTAATAAAAAGTACTTTTTTAGAAGTTTTTAATGTATGTCTATCTATGACAAAATATAAAAATAAACGTGCCAGTATTTCGAACAAACGAAAGTTATTATTTTAAAACACTCGATACGCCAACTAATATAAACCATTTTTTATTATGTAACGTTATTTGACGATTTCTTGCTAGGTAGGTACGTATTGCTAGGAACCAGAGCGCAGCGGTTCAAGTGGTCGCAGTGGCGGTGACGGGACGGCTCTGTTCTCGGCGACTGCTCTATTTAGGAACTTGTAATTATTGTTAAGGTACATACGTTTAATGTTTCGATTTAATTACTATACCTAATAGTTGTGTCTAGCTGTCACGATTTCCTGACCTTATAATAATCTGTCTCATATTTGTATTAAATGGTGTTATGTGTATTATAAATGCCTTTTATTTTTACCTAACAATATACAGTCCAGTGCATGTCCGCCGCTAAGGTACAGCGCACACTGCGTGAGGGTTGTAACGAACTGCCCTAGGGCCTAAGGTGATGAGGTCAATGCTTCGTAATTGATCATTATGCCGCAAATTCCTAGACTGTACGGTACAGAGTGGAAAGTAAATTACCTGCATTGCTTCAACGTAGTGAAGTACTTGTACCGACGCCAATAATACCAATACCGACGCTGATGATATCAGTACCGATACCAATAATATCGGACGCCAATACAATCGAAGCCAACTATATCAATACTAAGTATAAATCTTCCGACGCCTACACAATCGAAACCGTCGCCAATAATACCGTTTCGAAGCCGATAATGCCTGTATCGACGCCAATAATACCAATACTGACGCCGATGATACCAGTACCGACACCAATAGGACGCTAATAATATCAATACCGACGTCAATGATAACGACGCATATAACGCTAATGATACCGATGCCGATGCCTATAAAACTCTTACCGACGCTGACACTACATCTGACGCCAATAATACCAATACCGACGCCTGACGGCTGACGCCAATAATATCAATATCAACGCTGATGATACCGCTACCGACCCCAATTATACCGGTGTCGAAGCTAATGATACCTGTACTGACGCCCACAATACCGGTACAGACGCCAATGTCCTGTGGGAATCGAACACACGAACTCGTGATCCATTGTTAATAGAAGAAATACAGACATTATCTGCCGACAGAGGTTGTTACGATTGTTTACGACCGTCTTTGTACATGCATAATGTAAGTATCAGAATCCACCGGCGACTAAATACTAAGGTACAGCTACGCTACTATATTCGAAAGCGTAGGCTGCTGTGACTGCAAGACTAATTTTGTCTTGTCCTAAAACGTGAATAATGCGATTTCTTTCGAAAATGAATGATTTCCTTTATTCTTATGTACATAAAAATACGCAGCACTAAGTCTTTATTACATTAAAATATTCTCTTCGCTAATTTAAACTCAAATGAGTAATTGTTAAATATTTTTGCAATTTTCGCAAAATCTCACTTTGACTACTTGACAATAACTGTTTGCGCTAGTGCTGTATTATTACATAATTATGTACAAACTAATAATAATAAATAAAAAAGGGAACCCCTAAATAGACCTAGGCGTCAAAGTACTCCTCCCCATCGATGTCATCCGGTAGCGTCCCCAGAAGACTGGCAGCATTGCCACGTTGAATGGCAAGGCTTATTCTTTGACCAAAAAACAGGCCAGCCCACTGGTCCCGCGAAGAGTCGACAAGTCTTTTGGAAATTTTCTTAAAAAGGAGATGTGCACTTAGACCCCAGGGCCCGAGAGTTTCGACCCCAAATGGCTCAAATGGCTATATATAATATATATATTTTTACTCAGCACCATCTAGTCCCACACTAAGCAGAGCTTGTACTATGGGTACTAGACAATGGCTACAATACTTACATACTTTTTTTGTAAATATGTATGTACTTATAATACATAGGAAACACCCAGTCAAACACAAAAAAATATATTCATCAATTACTTTCAAAAGAGGAAATGCGCTACAATTTTGTTTATTCCATACTCAAGACTAAAAATACTCGTAGCCAAAGATTAAAAAAATATATTATATTGATCTGTCACATCAAGTTTGCGTTGCGCATGGCGATTCGCTCTTATTTGACATTTCACACAGCAATTCAGTGTCTGTGTCTTGTCTTAAATTCTACCTCCGAGCTAGTCGAAAGCTTTGTAAATTCAGTTAGTATATTTTTGCTAACGGTTGGATATAGACGCGAAATTTCAGTGTGTACGATCTCCAGACCACTTTTCCACCAGTGCTAGTTTGTGATATTGTTGCGGGAGCATTATTTTTAATTATTTCAACAATGGAGTGGACAGTTAATGATATATTCGAGAAGCAGGTTACGCAGATTAACTCGTCACTGCTACCTCCAAACTTTAGCGGCGACGTACGTACCACTCGGTAAGTCAATATTTTGAGTATGCACATAGTATTTTTATCATTATCATTCGCAATACCTAAGTATTTGTGAGGTGAATTATTATTCAAGGTTTGTGTCCATATACGTGTTCAGTTAACACCCTCAAGGTAAGTTGCGCGAGATGCCCTCGTAAATCTATAGTCAATAATAGGAAATAAAATGCATCGGCGCAGCGGAGAGCACCGGGTTGCGCCGCCGCGCCCGCGCCCGTCCTGCACCTCTATCGATTGTGCACCACACATGTGTAATAATCTGATCTACAGGTACACACTACTGGTGCAGGGGGGAGCCATCAACAAGTTTTAGTGAACCTTGATGATTTACTATTGATCTGGTCTTGCTGACAACTGACATACCTAATTCTTAAAATCAAATGATTTATGTCTGGATAGGGATATAAGGGCAGGAGAATGATGATGCTGTTGATGATTTGAGATAAGGATAACAAGCCACAGGCTGACCACCTTATTTTCTCATCATTTTATGCAGCACCATCTAGCCCCAAACTAAGCAGAGCTTAAAAAAGAAAAGAACAACAAACACAAACACTTATTATACTCATAACGTAAATATTTGTCCTGTGGGTATGACCAACAAACTCATGATCAGCAGTCTGATTCTCAAATGATTAGATCACAGGCATTGAGTCTCAGAGCAAATCATTACTATCTAAATATCAATACTATTTATTGAAGAATCAAAGATTTGTAAATGAACAACACAAACAATATGTCAGCACTTGCTGACACTAGAATCATCCAATACTGTTTGCTAACAATGTTGAAGGTGCTGCGGAAGCATCTGGAAAATATTTAAATGTAATTTCATTTTATGTGCAGTTCCACAATGTCGGCGAGGTAAACTTAAAATTATATATTACTAGCTTTGCACCAGTGGTTTCGCCCGAGTGATCTGGGTATTTCTTATAACTTTCATCCCCTATTTCAACCCCTTGCAGCCCTTTTTTCACATTAGAGAGTAGCTTGTCCTTTCTCAGATAGACTATGTGTGTACCAAAGGAGGTCATCAAAAGCCCATACAACAAGCCCAAATTTGTACCGGAGGTACATGGCAGCTGGCACTATGAAACTGATTATCAGCTGCTGTAATGGCGTGCATTTGAAATTCCGAAACTGACACTGACAGTTTTTACTATGAAATCATTACGAAACAGATAATAGTGTGCTAAAATAGTGTGATATTTCTCAAATAATTTTTATTTATTTATTTAAAAGTATTTTTCCTTTTCCCCATTCAACATTAAAAAAAAGTATGACTAGAGTTTTAACCAGTGTAATACAAGGTATTTTTTCCAATAAGTGTGCGTTCGGTACATCATTTGGGCCGATTTCGATGACCTCCTTTAATTAAAATCGGTTCAGTAGTTTTAGCGTGAAAGCGCGACAGACAGACAGATTTACTCTCGCATTTATAATATTAGTAATGATTATGGACCCTGTTTGGGCATAGCAAGATATTTGGAGACTTACTGACTAGTAATGTATTACCAATATAACATACCATCACACCTGTATTTCCCAAAGGGGTAGGCAGAGGCGTACTAATGTACACCCACATGCCGCCGGTATGCTTAGGTCCCATGTAATAGGGGGTGAGCCTATTGCCATGAACCGGACTAAAATCCAGGCTGAGCTGCTTGCTACTGGGAATTTCGCAGAAAATCCCAAGAAAATCCCCAACACTAGAATAACAAGGCAGGCCGGTACCAATATTATTATTTTTTTATAATGTGCCTTAAATATACAACTGGCTTTCCGCCAGCGGCTTCGCCCGCGTGGTCTTGGCCGCTTATAACTTTCATCTCGTATTTCAACCCCTTACAGTCCCTTTTTCGCAATAAAAAGTAGCCTATGTCCTTTCTCAGGCTAGACTAGCTAGATTATTTCTGTACCAAATTTCATTTCAATCAGTTTTGGCTTGAAAGCGCGACAGAGAGATAGACAGTTACTTTCGCATTTATAATATTAGTAAGAATAATTTAATTTTGACACACTGACATATTTGGCTAATACATAGCTTATAATATAATATGAATCATTGAAGACTATACTGTAGAAGTACTGAAGACGCACAGTCTGAAAACCATGTCGTGGCACAGTTGGACAGTTGTAGGAAGGGCTTAGGCATTTCCCGAGATATTTCTAAAGCCTGTGACACTATCTATTCCTCACCTTTTATCTAAACTAGAGGCCGTGGGTATTCGTGGTCTCGCACATAAAAAAATCTATATATTTCAGATATTTAATACTTATTTATTGTGCATAATAACAGGGAGAGAGCTGCTACCCATATCAGAAGTTGAATTTTACTTTAGATATCAGAGATGAATTCTAACTACTTACATTTGAATAGATTGCCGACCTTAACACTCATGAGTTTAAATATTATTTATGTGTAAGGCAATCATCAAAAGGTGTTGTTTTTGTGTGACATTGTAATATAATTCATTGACACAACTCTATTGCTGTGAGATGGTTGGCAATAATGAAGCCACATCATTCAAAGCTTGTTGAGATTGGTGCAGAAGCAGAGCACAGACTGCCAGAAGAGGAGTGACACAAGCTTGTGATGTGATGATGATGCATAAAATGTGTCAACAGGATGGAGTGATACACACTACATTATGCTCCTAATGTTGCTCTCAGTCCATGTGAGATTTAATTAATTATATTTGACCTCTTGTCAAGGAAGTAAATACCTACAGTACTGCATAATATTGTGATAATATGAAGGTCACTTGGATGGTGTACCAACCTTCAATATACATAGATAGCTGAAGCCGCCACCACAAAATGGCAAATTTTGTGTCGGGGTTTTCTATATTTTTAATTTTTGGTTACTAATTAGTAAATTATACATATAATATATTATGTATTCATTTGCGACGACCTACTCTGTGCTGTATAACTACTATACACCACAGAGTAGTCCCGAACTGCTGATCACGAGCTCGCGGGTTCGATTCCCACAGGACACAAATATTTATGTGATGAACTTAAGTGTTTGTCTGGATGTTTCTTATGTATTATAAGTATCTATTTACAAATAAAAGTATATAAGTATTATATATATCCATTTTCTAGTACCCATAGTGCAAGCTCTGCTTAGTTTGGGACTAAAAGGTGCTGTGTAAAAAAAAACCCTGTGTATATAAAATATATATAGTTTTTCTTTATATTATTATGTATAAAATTATATATTTATTGCGACTTTTCGTAATGCTAATAAAAGTAAAGATTTACTAAGTTGATCCCTAAGCCTATGACGGTCGATTTTCACCCCACTGTGCACCGCGGGACCCTGCAGGTACACATATTGCACATGCGCCGATATTGATTTAAATACATTACAAATGCACGTATAAGAGGTACCTTAGTGACTACATCTCACGCGGCCGCCTGAACACCGGACCACGCGACCCGCATGGATGACCCCTGTGACCTGTCAGCATCTAGGCTTTATGCCTCTCAACATAAATATATGTATATTATGCGTCTTACATAGGTACAATTTCAAAAATAAGTAATTACACCATACGAACATGGTACATTTCCACATTTTCTATGGTACCTAGGTGTATCTTAGTTGATGATATACAAAGTCAGTCTCTACTAACACTATTTTTGGAGGCTTTTTTGTATAAGTGAGTATTATATGTATTATAATTATATCTATTATAGGTATATCATAGAGAGCTTTTTGCCCGCGACTTCGTCCGCGTGGAATAGTTACTTAGTTCCATATGAACTTTCATCCCCTATTTCACACTTACATAGGTTGAAATTTATTAATTATTTTGCCCGCGGCTTCGCTCGGGTTAAGAAGTATTATTATATTAATAAGGTATATTTTTTGCGGCTTTAGTTTTGTTTAGCGTGTGTAAAAATCGCAAACAAACTAATACATTTACATCCCTTCATCCTTCATTTCCTCCATCATCCCTTATTTTATCCCCATGGGGGTTGAATTTATCAAAATCCTATTTAAGCGGGCATCTTTATCATAGCAGCTCCAATCTTTAATTTCAGTTCAATCAGTCGAAAATCTAAGAAAATTTGTACAAACTTTCATCCCCTATTTTATCCCCTTGGGGGTAGAATTTATCAAAATCCTTTGATAGAATTTGATAAATTCTACCTGCGTCATAACATCTACCTGCATGCCAAATTTCAGCCCGATCCCTCAAGTTGTTTGGGCTGTGCGTTGATAGATCACTATGTCAGTCAGTCAGTCAGTCACCTTTGAGTTTTATATATATTTAGTTATTCGAGACAGAATCGAGCCGATCCTCAAACTAAACTAACTAAAGTTCTCAGTACTTAGTAAGTACATCCATATTTGCAGTCGTACGTCTTTCAGCTAGGAACAGCTTTTCTAACGATAAACAGTCTTAATGATAATGATTATAATATTGTTGTTGATATACTTACCGGCTAGTATCATGTTGTGGCACACGGAGGGCGGGCGCGACGCGCCGGCGCGGCCCACCTTTGCCCGGACTCCATACGTCACCATATTGATTTATGCATCGAACTGCTACATATGTATATGTATGTACCCATACTTGTATATCAATTAGAAAATGGAGAGCGGTACACCTCCGCAGCTTGTCGCCGCCCGGGCTTGGTGTTGAGACATACCACAGCTCTTTGATTTAATCAGGTAGTTAAGTACATCGCTAGATATTATTATACTTTCTTTCGCAATTTTTTGAGAAACATTATGAATATTGCACGGTATTGTCATCACGGCGCCAACATTTTAATATAAATTGAGATAAATGGTTGACGTGTACTTTTATGGCAACAGGGCCGTGCAGGACCAGATAGCGAAGATAATTGACCAGCTGGGGGAGGAGTCCGCAGTGGCACAAGGCCTCAACAAGACCATCACCTCTGCCGAGAAGCTGCGCAACAACCCATCCCACATCGTCTATTTGGTGAAAGATTCCCGGGGAAATGAGTAAGTAACATATATTTATGCTCTTTCAGTTTACAGTGTACATCTCCCACTATTATAAAATCGTAAAAAAGCCGTCTGTGCATTAAAGATAAACAAGTGGGTTAAAGTACTTATATACATATATAATATAGATTGCGAATCCTAAAAAGTAATTTTTGGAATTCTTGTTTAATAATAATAATAATAATAGTAGCCTTAATCCTACTTCCTACGAATACATGATGTAATATTTATAATAAATGTGAAAGTTTGTGAAGATGGATGTAAATGATGGATGGAAGCCTTTTTTATACAATCTGACAATAGGCGGGTAGTCTTGAACATTATTTTTATCAAATCCCTAACACTACTACACACTACTTATATTTTGGGAAACTCCAATTGGATTGGGATTGGCAAAAATTGAAGCCGCTGGGTCTAGAAGCACGACATTTAACACAACTGTTCCCTTTAACGCGAGTGCCACTACGGGGAACAAGTAGTATAATAATTAATGTAACTTCTGAGGTCATGAGAGCGCGGCGCCGGCGCCGGCGCGGGCTGCGCTGGCTTCCATTCTGAGAAGTGCATACACTACAGACTTTCCAGACCGCCTTTCACCATTCTTTACTAAGGCCTTTGCTCACCACTTGCTAACTGCAAGTGCAATAGCAGTTTGTGCGCTTGTAGTTATAAAAGGCGCGTTTGCATCGATTAAAGAGCGCGTCTTCTCTACCGCCGCGGTTTTCACGAGTGAAGGAGCGCGGCCCAGACCTAAGCTATCTATGCATATCAATTACAATCGAGCAATATGTGCACTACACGTCTTTATTTTTTATTAAAAGGGGTGTACGCTAGACCCAGTAACATCAGTGTAGGCTCTGCTCAAGGATTTGAGTCACAAAAGTTCGACTCTTACTTTTTAAGAGTCGAACTTTAAAGTATTTCTCAAAACTGTTACAAGATAACAAAATATTTAAAATAAACTTGAACTCAACGGGGATTTGGTCTGTGGCTTTGTGAAAAGCTATCTAAGAAAAAAATCTCATGCGCGGCATAGCTTGGCTGTTTGAATGTGCAATGGATTTTTAGGTTGTAGTGTGAGGTACTGCGATTAAACGGCTAACTTCAGTCCGGCCAGGTTATGCCGCAAGTACCTACTGTACTCATTGTAAGAGTTGCTGAGCGCATGTTGTGTAACTGTTTTGATCTATCTATACTATTCCCGCGTCACGAGTAAGGGTTAAGCTAAATCTGGCGGCACTGAATCGCACTTTTATATGCTTCTATCCTTATCGGTCACTTGGGACCGTCATTCATTAGATCGAGAAAGACAGCGGGAACGCGAGTGCCTTGTGGACTCCTCCCGCTCACTTTCTAGAAGCGTAGGAAAGTGTGGCCAGATGTAGCTAACCCTGATGTTGGCTGCTATCCGCCCGAAGAGTATGTTTATTGTCTTTGTATCCGCCGCACTAGCGACAGCACTGCTTGCGGAGAGGCTGCTGCCACTGCTGCCACTGCCACTGTATCACTAACTTAGCTGTTAAGTCATTTGTGATTGTATATCAACCGCATTCGTGTTCCTACTGGCATCTCAACTGCGATACCGTACAACATTACATCAGTACAAGTTTTCAAATCGCCTAGGCTATTTCTATAAACAATTCTCATAATGCCTAATTTTAGCCTATCTTTCAAAATTCTATTATTAAGGAATTTATTAAAAATTAACAATAACACCGATTCTTCACTTGAGCTTTTAAAAGCGCGGTGGCTGAAAATATTGAAGTAGTCAGTGGCGGTGCCCTGCAGTGTCACAGGTGCCTGACCCAGTAAGCGTCGTTTGCACATCAAGTGTGCAAAAAAGTTGGCGATTTTTTTTATCATGGAAATTCCTAAAACTATATTTTTCTTGCTCTAATTTACAAAAATTGTAGGGAAACGAAAAGGATGGCAATAATAGTCATATATGCACCCGCATACTGCACATTTTCGCATAGGTTGCATTCTAATCGTGGGAGAGGATCCTTATCTAGATACAGGTAACCTACTCCGACTATTCATAAAGCTGGCTCCGCAAACGCGCCTCCGTTGTAAATGAGTGCAGTTTCTCTTTATTGGAAGTGTCAACATTGATATTCTGCATGAATTAAATGTTACATCATTTTGTGTACTGGTGCGCATCGTCATCACATCAGTGTTCGTGTGCGTGTGGAGTCGAGACCAACGACAATAGCGAACGTCTGAGAGTCATGCTGACTCATGCCACCTGGATAATGACGTAACACAGGCCTATGTCGCCACCGCCACCAGCACTACTTTATAAAGCAGGGATTCATTCAATATTATTACTGTTGCTAACGGCACAACTGCATTCACACATTCTCTACCTGTGGTGAATCCATTCGCGCTGTTTCTAACTTTTGTAGGTAAGATAATGTTTGCAGGTCACTAATACCATCCACATTTTAAAATACGCGTTTTCGTATATGTAATACTTATACGAATTCTTGTAAACTTATATAAAGTGCTATGGTATAATATAATAATAGATTCAAATATACAAAGAATTAGAATTCATTAACGCTTTCCATTCACTTAAATATCAATAAGTATAATTATTGAAAACACTTCATTCCATTTTTAGTTTTAACCACAAAGTATGTTCTAAGTATTTAATCTTATTAATAATAACTACCTTATAACGTTATATTTCATTTAAAAAAACTTGTGAAATTTTAAGCAAAATATACTAATGCCATATATAAGTAATAAATTTATAAACCGACAAAATATTCAGATTTTACATGCGCTTTTGTCAGTAGGAAACAATCGACTATAAATACTATTAGGTCTAATAAACTAAGCCCTAAATTAGGGTTGATGAGGAAGTGGCTATGAGGATGAGGAAGAGGAAGAGGAAGTATTCGGCATTGAGTTTGAGAAAGCGGATGAGGAAGAGGACTTTTCTGTGAGGAAGAGGAAGCGGATGAGGAAGAGGAAGAGGAAGCGGATGAGGAAGAGGAATTCAAATAATCATATATTTTTTTAAAGTGAAGTCAAATTAACAAATACATGGTTATTTTTTTATCACCTGCATAACTTTCAGATGTTGTTCTACCCATCAATACGAACAACTTTTACTATGGGGGCAACATCGAAATCGCGAAAAAAAAACAGCTGTTTGATACATTGCGTCGGGTTGGTCATTGAACTTTTCTATGGAACAGTTGATTTTTTTTTCGCGATTTCGAAGTTGTCTCCATAGTAAAAGTTATTTGTATTGATGAGTAGAACAACATCTGAAAGTTATGCAGGTGATAAAAAAATAACCCTATATGTATATAAAAAAAAATTATATTCGGATAGAATACACAATTACTAACATTTTTTACTATGGTCCCCATAGTTGAACTTGAAAGTCGAAACTTCGAAAGCGCGAAAAAAAATGAGCTGTTCCATACATTGCGTCGAGTAGGTAGGTATTAAACTTTTCTATGGAAAAAATGTTAGAAATTGTGTATTCTATCCAAATATATATTTTTTTCTTTTCTAGCCGGCATTTTATAGTACACTATAAAAACAAACAGAGACGTGCGCTCGCGAACTGAATACGAATGAAATAAACGGTCGGTCGGCAACAAGGGCGCGGGCGGGTGGCGGGCGGCAGGATACCGCTTGTCGGCTGCGATCGGTAGGTAACTAGGTAGAGGTACCCTCGAGCAACGCGGCGCCCGGTGCGCCGCCGCCGCCCCGAGTACTGGCTGTCGAGCTTGTTTAAACGTGATTAAATTCCTCTAAAATTCCTCATAATTTATGAGGAAGAGGAAGCGGAAGAGGAATTTTTCATTTTCGGTTTTTAGGAAGCGGTAGCGGAAGAGGAAGTGCAAGAATTGCGGAACTTCCTCATTATGAGGAAGCGGAAGAGGAATCCTCATCAACTCTACCCTAAATACAATCATGTCATTTAAAATGTGTCCAAACTAACCTAACCTAAATTAAAAATTTTGGAAACCCGACACGAAATGTAATTTGCCATTTTGAGGTGGCGGCCATCTTGGATTTGAAATTTATTATAGTGTCTAAATATAGTATTCTCCTAGTTAAGCCCTTTCATTTGATACCCATATTGAGGGGGTTGTGATTCGCTATTTTGTGGCGGCGGCTATAACAAAATCAAAATCGGTTCATCCGTTCGGGAGCTACGATGCCACAGACACACACACACACACACACACACACACACACACGCACGCATTTTATTAATGCAGTATTTTTTTTTCCTTTGTTTTTTTTTCTTTGATATTAATTCAAGTTACACTTTGAGCGTGGTGACCGATAAAAAAAAAAACACACACACACACACACCGCTGTACCGGTCGGAGTGGGGGGTGTTAGGTTTTTTTCGTTACGGAATTTCTGGATTCGGTCCCCACGCTCAAGGCCCGCGATAAAAGCTATGCAATAGCTTAATAAAAAATAAAAATATTTATTGACAAAATACATACAGCGTAGACACATTATCTATTTACTTGAAATTATTGTATGTCACGTGATGGTCCTGTAACTGATTCCCAAACTATGCTAATGCCTTTATTTTGGGAGACAGTGTCCAGTCGAGAAATTATTACACAATAGCTAGCAATATAGGTGGGGCGTGTAGGATTTTGTGCCGCGGTGTTTTTAGGTAAGGGTAACTTAATTTATTTTATTTATTTATATTTCCATGCAATGTGTGTGTGAAGTGTAGTGTGGAGTTTCTGAGTATGTGTGTGTGTGGTGTGTGTATAGGTGTGTTTTTGTTAGGCTTTCATATTTAGAGATATTTATTTATTTTATTTACAGTTTACTTATGCAGTGTATGTAAGTAAGTCCTCAGTTATCCGGTAGTCGAGTTGTTTTAACCAACCTGTAACTTTGTTTTTAACTTTTTGTTTGTTTAGGCCGGTTTAATGTTGATTTTTTTGTGAATAATATTATAAATTTTGGAGCTTAAACTAAAGAATTGCCGTCTTCTAAAGGATGTTTTACATGCAGCACTGGGAAAGATACTTTTCGCGCTGCGTTTGTTTGGGTCTTGAGTAGGTACCCTCAGATGCTTTCTCATAATTAGACGGAGCACAAAGAGCTGGCGAATTGTTAGGACTTTTGTATCTGAAAAATGCTGTACTGTCGGATACCTATAAGGTTTTTTTGTTAAGACTTTCAGCACGGCTCTCTCTGCTCTCTCCAAGCCTATGAGATGTGTTTTGGCCGCCCCTCCCCACGTACTGATACCATATTGAATTACCGATTGCCCTAGCGATAAATATACGAGTAATAATTTATCTTGTGTTGTTGTGTCCCTTAGGGATTTAAATACATGTATCAGACGTCTTACGCGTGTTGTCATTAGGCTTATATGTTTGTCCCATTTTAGTCCGGTGTCCATCTGCACACCTAGATATTTGACGGATTCAACTCTTTTTAGTTCTTGTCACGTGCAGGTGTCAGGGGACGAGCAAGAATGAGCCTTGATTTCTATCAAAGTCAGGGGAAGGTTTATTGATATGAGTTATAGAAAAGGGAATGTAGTTGGTTTTTGGACAGGTTCAGGGTAAGGAGATTTTTGTTAAGCCGGTGCATTACTTTAGAAAGGGAAGATTCTGCTCTTTCCTGTACTAGTTTCCAATTTGGTCCCGTGACTAGGATTGCAGTGTCATCTGCGTAAGTAAAAATTTGTGTATGAGATAGGGCCAAGCTGTAGAGATCGTTGATATATATTTGGAAGAGTGTGGGACCCAAATACTTCCTTGCGGAACGCCGTATGAGGCCATGACCTCATCACTCATAAAGCTGTGTATCTTCACTGACTGTATTCGGTTTGTGAGGTAGTCTTCAAAGATCCCATATGGAGTGCCTCGCACACTAATCTTTTCGAGTTTGTTCAAGAGGATGGGGGCAGAGACTGTGTCAAATGCTTTGGAGAGGTCTAGATATATGCACAGAAATTTTGACCCTGCTGCATCTAGATTATTGGTGTTTGAAATGGTTAGATCAAGGACAGCGTCATCTGTTGAGATGCCTGAGCGAAAGCCGTATTGATTATTTGCTAAAATTTTGAAATTCGTGATGAAATTTTTTAGAGCATTGTTCATTATCCTCTCTAAGATTTTAGATAGTGCGGTCAATATTGCAATTGGTCTGTTATTACTGACACAGCCTCTATCACCGTTCTTGTATAATGGGTGGAGGATAGCTTTTTTAAAAACTTTAGGGAAGACACCGGAAGCTAAGGCTAAATTACAAATATGGGTTTTAGGAGAGGCCAAAACCTGCCGCGAGTGCTGCAGTACCAGTGAAGGGATGCCGTCCCATCCTGTTGCACAATTAGGGCGTAGTTGGGATATAATTGATTCGACTTCAGATTCTAATAATTCTGCGAGGACTAGTGAGTTTAGTGGGCTATGTATGGTGGAAGTTGGGGCAACCGGATATGATAACGAAGGTTGTGAGGTAGAAGAGATTATATTATCCGCAAAGTTTATCCCTATCTCACTAAAATATTTACCAACGTGATTAATAGATGTTTGAGGACTTGACGTTATTGACTTGATGATCGTGACTTGACGCAAGAGTTCAAAATGATTAGCGTGAATTTCCTTGTGTTTGTTATTATTTTGATTGCCTTCCATAAGGCCTTGTTATCATTAATAGCTTTGTCAGATTTACCGTACTCAATTTTTAACTTGCGGAGAAGACTATTACAGAATTTTCTATAACGAGTGTATGTGGTTCTGAATATAATGTAGTCTGGCGATTTTTTGGATTTTAAAAGTAGTCTATCATGGTTTCTGATGCAACGGAGTAGGCCAGCTTTCATCCATGGTTTGAGGATTTTATTTTTCTTAGGTAGCGTGACTGTTTTTGCGTCTCTGTACTATAGAGGAGAGCATCGACACAAGGCTATCTGCTGCCAAGTTATCATCATCCATTTTTAGTATGTGGGAGATATCTGTTTTATTTATCTCCGCCTTAACCGCTGAATGGTCCACAGTTGACTTGGTGTAAGAGAGAATTTTAAATATGTGGTCTAAGCAAGTACTAATCCTCTTGGGATAGTTGTGTGTAGGAAAGAGACCATGGGACGCGTTGAAGGCGAGATATTCTTCCGTTAAGTGGTCTTTACTATTCGGACTTATATCAATATTTACGTCACCTACAAGTACCAGGTTGTTATTAGCGAGATTTATAAATACGTTATTTAAGCTATCAATAAAAATTTTAAAGTTGTTTCGTGATTTTAAGGAAGGAGATCGGTAAATCGCCTCCACGGTTATGTTAGCTATGTTACAGGTAAGACAATTTGCACCAATGAAAACTGGTTCACTTACCGTGTACTTTATATCCCCGTTTGTATAGATCATTACTCCATCATTTTGGTTTGATGTCCGTTTTGTAAAATGCGCTGTGTATCCATCTAAGATAGGTAAATTTCTAGTCTTGTTAAGCCAGCATTCTGTCAAGATAATAACGTCGTAAATAATATGTGTTTGAGACAATAATATGCGTAGTTGATCAAAATTCTTATTTATACTACAGATATTTATATGTAGTAGTTTGGGGCCTGAATTATTATTACTAAGGTAGTTCAGACAGTCTTCTGGTTTATAAATATATGAGTCGACGGCTTTATATGTGTCGAGTTCATTGTTGATATTTGTTATGTCTGTCATTTTTATATAATATATAATGCAAAAGGTTTATCCAGTATAGTGTTGTCAGATCTATTTTCACGCTTTTAGATAGCGTACAACACCTTTTTGTGGGGGAAATACAAAACCTTAGCGACCTATGGAGAGATCTTGTTGTAGAAGAAAGAGAGAACTTGACGGAATATGTGAAAAACAGACTTTGCATGAGATCAGCACAAAAGTATGAAATGATCAGTGTGTGTTGATATACATAGTGTACGTATGATGAATGTAACTGTAGAGATTTTAATGTAAGTAATGGATAAATGTAAGTGTAGGGATATTTGTGTATATGTTTAATAATGTAAAACGTACGTATTGTTATATAGAGACTAATTTGCCAGTTTACATCTTTTTGGAAGCGACTGTAGGTACCTATTGCAGTAGGTATATTATAAGTACTACAATCGCGTGCAATGTGACGCTAATGTTTCCTGTGCCTCGTTATACTTAAGTAATTTAATCGTCGTTTAGTCAAGGAATAACAGCCATAATCGCCATTTTAAACGTGATGTGTAGGTGAGGCACGTAGGCAGACGAGCCACTCGGTGCGTCGCACTATGGTTCGCGTAGAACAATCTAGCTGGACAAAATTATTTGTATTGATTTTTGTTTTTAAATAAGGTTGTTAAGCATAGATGTAAGGCTCTTAGTACTTTTTAAGGATGGTTTGTCGTTTGAGCAGGTTTCGTGAATGAAAAACAATGTTCAAAAATATTTTCACAATATATTTTTTGAAATTTGTTGTAAAAACAATTTATCAAAAGTTGTATCTATAAAATCTAATAACATATACATAAAATACTCAAAAACAAAATCTATCACACATTATCATCACTATCATCAACACTCATTGAAAAGTCATGATCATGAGTCGCAGAACTAGGCAGTTGTCATTTATAGGAAATGGTGTAAGATTTTATAATAAACTGCCCAAAACTGTATTAAACCTTACCAAGGGGAAGTTTAAGGCACATGTAAAACGAATCCTTACAAAGAAAGCCTATTATAAAATACAAGACTATGTTGATGATACGGATGTCTGGCAATAGTTAGATCTTTCTACACATGTGGCTTCCCTGGAACCTCTTAACGACATAATGTGTTAATCTATTAACTAAAGCCAACTTTTCAAATTGACTTTTTTAATATTTTAAATCTTAATTATTTTTAACTTGATACTTACTCTTGCTTGGAATAATTACAATACCCTGGTGAAATATTGCCAGTTGCTTTGTATAATATATTTTTTTTAGCTTCACGCTTTGTAAATGGGAAAACTCTTTAGACATATATTTCAAGTAAAATAGAACAAAACTAAATGGAGTCGTCTTTGGACTTATGTGAATATAAAAAAATATTGTCTCTTTTAATATATTTTCAATGTATTTCAGGTAACCAGGCCCATAAATCAACATACAATAACGTAAAAAAAAGAAAACTAATAAATTAAGCGACTGAGTCTTCCATTTCCATCATCAGGTTAACGTTAGGTGTTCACTATGTTATAACATGGAATTAAATAAGCTCAAACACTAGGTAGCTGCTGTAAACCGTTGAGGGTTTTCTTCGACTGTCTTCCGTCTCCATCATCAGGTCACCTCTAGGTGACCATTATGTTGTAAGGTCATTAAGACTACATAACTGTGCCAAGTTTCCCCACAATCGGGTTTCAAGTGAAAATTTGAATATTCATGATATTATATGTATATCATCAAGGGTAGTAAAAACATATACAATTATACATATACAGATGAATATAAAACCTGCTCCGGTTTTAAATACTTAACTTAATGTCACTCTTATTTAGGGGATATAACGAAAAATAATAGGTGTAGTCCTTAATGTATATGTCCTTATCTAATGAATACGTATTAATGAGTAACTACTAGGAATTTAAGGGTCGTTTTTGTCCAGCTAGCTTGTTCTACGCGAATCATAGTGCGTCGCTCGATAGCGTATCTCTCTGGTGAAACAGTTCGTCTTCACAACGACACGACACGACACTAGTTACATGTATAACACAGTTTGGTATCAATTTTTGTAAAACCAAAAATTCTTAGAAAGAAAATTTCAAGCTAACTAATTTCGGTAACTCTCAAGAGGTTGGTAACCTACGTAATACGGGATCAAAATGAATGCGCTAAAGTATTTTCTTCATTGCTTCAGGCGACCAGGCAATAAGTAGGCATACACTTGTTTATACTCGGACACTGTACATAATATACTCGGACTAGTGAGCGCAGAACACAATAAAGCACAGTCTTGTGTGCATTATTCTTACATTACTTATAATCTATAAGTATCAAAACGTTTGGTAGTACCTTAGTATGTACATAAATATGGAAGGCAGTCGGTGACCATATCTACATTAACTTACAAAAGTTCGGAACATAGAATATAACACATTCACACTTAACCCGTTTTTTTTAAATTGATATTAATACTGTTTGTTTTTATAAGACACTTTTGCCACTCATTTTCCCCTAATTACAAGTTTGGGGGGAAATTACATAACAGATAATAAAGTTCCTCCCCGTAGCTGTTGTGAATTTGGGGAAGACGACACACGAATTAAATTAGGATAAAATTTGCTTAAAATGGTGTAGAAAAGTAGCTCTTTTGGGTTTTACAATAATTACTAATGACCCTGTTTATGTATCTAAGGTCTTGCAGCATCTTTCCGCCTGACCGCCTGTAATTCAAAGTTAAAATTATTTAGTTAAGACTGACTGTGGTATCACATGCGACTGAATATTTTGCACGAAGCGACTGTCAACAGAACTCCGCAACTCAATTTCTGGGCAATCCCTAATAAGGATAGGCGGTCGGGCAGTGGGACTTGACTTCTACTAACGATTGTCATGTCGTATGACGTCACGGTGTTCGTATCACGACCCTCCTATGTTCAGTGTAGATATGAGCGCCGCGCCGGCGCGCCGCCGCCGCACTATGGGACCAAACAGTATTTTCCATCTCGAAAATGGTTTTGACGAAAGTCGTAAATCCATAGATTTCTTTATGGTTTTATACTCTCAAAGGAAGGAACTTACGAATAAATTATAAAAAAATTAACTTACTTTTACGTTTATAAAATTAACCTCAAACACTGGACATAAATATTTTCATGCCAATTAAATTACCGTTAAGGAAGTTCAACACAAATTTATTCGGATGTTTTCCATGGAAGCATGTTAGTGTTATACATGATTAGATAGCTTATAATGTGCACTTTGCAACCACGTTCGGTTTTTGTAAAAAATATTTTTGTTTTATAAAAAAAAAAATCTTAGTGAAGTAAAGATAATTTCGTTTTTGTTTATTTCAATTGGAGTTTTCCTTGTTGCCGAAAGCTGCCGGTGTCAAGTTAATCACTCTATTAGAGACCTTATCTATTCAGTAATATGAGGATTAAAAAAAACTTGCGCGTTTTTTGCGACAGTGGTGATTTAGAAGCAATAATGACAATCGGGGGAAAATAAAAAAAAAACTCCGAAAATTACGGATCTTCGTTTTTATTGTGAAATATTATATTTTGATGTTTATCTTCAAATAGACTACTGTTATATTTGAAAAAATCCCATGACAAAGTGAGTATAAACAAAATCTACCGGAAGAAAACGAACAAATATCGGATGCATTGAGGATAACCAGCTGATCAGCGACCGCCAGTATGGTCAGTATGGTGGACACGGACGTTCAGCTGGTGATCTTCTAGTGTATCTCACCCATAGATGGTCGGAAGCTATAGAGGGAAGAGCGAAGCTTGTATGCATGTAGTTGACGGATCATGGTCAGATTCCATACCCGTGAATGCTGGCGTCCCATAAGGCTGTGTGCTCTCTCCAACTTTGTTCATACTGCATATCAATGACATGTTGCACATAAACAATATACATTGCTATGCAGACGACAGTACAGGAGATGCACTGTACTTTGGCGATAAAAACCTCTCTCTGGAATATGTCCAAGAGTGTCGGAATGTACTTGTGTCCAAAATAGAAACATCTTTGGAGCAAGTTTCAGCATGGGGCAAACAAAAGTTAGTCCATTTTAACCTGTCTAAGACACAAGTTTGCTCGTTTATTGCTAAAAGAAACCCATTTTTCGTATCACCTCGCTTCCAGGGCACTCCTCTTAATACTAAGGGTAGTATTGGAATTCTCGGAGTTGACATAACGAGCGATGTGCAGTTTCAAGGTCATCTGGAAGGTAAAGCCAAGTTGGCTTCAAAGATACGTGGGGTCCTCAATAGAGCGAAAGTCTATTTTCGGTCGCACCAGAGCCTGCAACTATAACTATACTATAATAAGGCGCAGGTTCGGCCGCATATGGAATACTGCGCTCACCTTTGGGCTGGGGCACCCCAATACCTTCTCCTTCCTTTCGACCGTTTACAGCGTAGAGCAGCTCGGATCGTCGGCGAACCCGAGATCTCTGGTCGATTAGATCCTCCGGCCTTACGGAGAGACATTGCGTCTCTATGCGTCTTTTACCGTATTTATTATGGGGAGTGCTCTGGGGAATTGTTCGGGCTAATACCTGCCGCTGAGTTTCACCATCGCACCACACGCCCACAGTCCGATTTACTCGCAACTTTCTACCGAGTACTTTTAAACTATGGAATAACCTCCCAGCGTCGGTATTCCCGAACAAATACGACATGGGTGCCTTCAAGAAAAGAGCATACACACATTTAAAAGGCCGGCAACGCATCGGTGACAACTACAATGTCGCTGATGTCCATGGGCGGCGGTAGTCACTTACCATCAGGTGACGCGCATGTTCGTTAGCCCCCTCTGTTATAAAAAAAATGATGATTTGTTTATAGTGTCCCTTGTAGTACCACTGCGACTAGTAGACGAAGAAACTTCTGCAGTTATATGGCAGAACCCTACTAACTCATCTGTTAGATATTGCAGACCAATTTCATTAGAATTTGCAAAAGAAACACCCGAAAAAACTACAGCGGTTGTCAGTGAAATTGAAGCCAAAATTAATAAATTGATTCCAACTCTTGTGTCAATAGACGACAGTCATCGAAGTTAAACATCAACTGTTTATGACAATGATTGATGGGAAAGTTGCTCAAGTGTTAACGAACACATCATCCAGTTCTACCTGCACTGTTTGTGGAGCAACTCCCAGACAAATGAATGATCTTTTAAAAGTTATAACGAGAGTTGAAAATGAAAATGCGTTTCAATACGGATTGTCGCACATATTATATTTCTTTAATTTAGGTTTTGAGAACACTACACGTATGGATAAGATTTATGGAAATGATCCTCCATATTTCTTTAATTTAGGTTTTGAGAAGTGGTCTGCAATAACTCCATAAAACAAGCAACTTAAAGAAGACAAGAAAAAATATGTCCAAAAGCGCTTTCGAGAAGTGCTTGGTTTGCACATTGATAAACCACGTCAAGGTTCCGGTAATAGCAATGACGGAAATACGGCAAGATTTTTCCAAAATTGCCAATGTTCTGCAGAGATAATAATAATATAAAATAATAATAATAAATAAATAAATAAATATCTTGGGACATTTTTACACAGCACCATCTAGTCCCAAACTAAGCAGTGCGTGTACTATGGGTACTAGACAATGGATATAATACTTATATATATATTTTTTTTTAAATAATACTTATATAAGAAACACCCTGACAAACACACACCTAAGTTCATCATATAAATTTTTGTGTCTTGCGGGAATCGAACACACGACCTCGTGATCAGCAGTCCGGTACTCGAACCACTAGACCAGAGACGTCGTCAACCGGAAATGATAAAGAATTAATCAAGAGATTTTTAGAGATATTTTTGAGTTTAATTTCTTGTATTGCCTAGATATTCACAAATACGTGAAAAAAATTTCAAGCAGAAAAATCACGATCCAACAGAATTATCGATTTTTGAGTTGGAATATACCGGTTGGTCCCATAGTGCGCCGCCGTGAAATTGGCTATTGGCGCTCATATCTAGTTTAGAGATCTCTCAATGTGCTAAGAGTGGTCACTCATCCATAGGTTGACCGATTGATCAGTGTAGACTAGTTACTACATAACTACATTTGTGAAAGACTTCGTTAGTTAAAAATCATATCAAAAACATGATAATTGCTATTAAAATATTAAGTATCACGAGCAAAGGGCTCTGTTTTTTGGCCCGCGCTAGCTTCAACAAACAGATTGGCGACCACTGTACCCGGCCGCGGCCGCGCGCCGCCGCTCGCTCCGCATCGACGACGCGCTTGCACAAAAAACTACCGCTAACGGGGACGATGACTCTCTATTAAGTAATTCCGTCCATAGAATTTAAAAGAAATCTGAAAATCATTTATACAATATTACAGTTCCGTTGAAATGCGTATTACAAACAGCAAAGCTTGATCGAATAATAAATAAGTACACACACGTTCATGATACTTGACTAAACTAAGTGTATATGTTTGGCTACCATTGCTAACACTGATACAGTGGTCGTGAACTCGGTGAACTCGAGACCACTATCGTCGGCGTCGCTACTGAGTGGTGAGCGTGAGGTCCTGGTAGATCGCGCGTACGATTCACTCGGCACGTAAATATTAGTTACGTACGCCAATTCGATTCACGTCGAGAAAATTGCTTATCATCGATAACTCATATTAGGAGCCTCTAAAGATCATTGACATTGATATGACCAGCTGTTTGGTATAACATAACCAAGTTCCGTCCAGGTGTTGCCACCAAGCGAGACAGTAATGTTCTCGCGCAAGTACTTGAATAACGGAATCTAATCAATTGTATGCGACTATCACCACGCACCACCGCGATGCAATCTGCTCCAATACTGTTGAGTAGAGGTGTGTAACTCAGCTCTGAGTCAGCTCAATGATTCGCACAGGTTTGAGCCGTTGAGCTACAGCTCAGCAACAAAATGACTAGCTCACGGCTCAATTCAACTCCTGTTGTATTTGTGAATCCCACTAATCCAATTCTCCTAGAACGAATTATTATTCTGTTCTAATGCATTAAAATAATAATTTATTGATATGAATTCAATAAATAAATTTGTAAATAAATAATATAAATTGTCTAGCTCGCAGAGTTAAACGAACTGTTGCACCTCAACAGCTCATTCGGCTCGATTCGGCGCGCGGCTCATGTCTAGCTCGCAGAGTTAAACGAACTGTTGCAGCTCGGCAGCTCATTCGGCTCGATTCGGCGCGCGGCTCGCATTGGCTCGCGAGAGTCGTAAATTGAACCGGTTCAAGTTGAGCTGATCTGCGAGCTGATTCATTGAATCAGCTCACTCACCTGAGTCATGAGCTGATCTGCAGCTCGCGTATTTTTGATGAGTTACCCACCTTTACTGTTGAGTAATCTGTGACAATCTGTGCCGCCGCGCACCTAGCGATGTTATGTAACTAATACGACGACATAAAACCAACGTGAATGTGAATAAGTAGTTTATGTATACATAGATTATGATCAACCTGCATCATGTATCTTTACAAGTCTGTCCACTACCGCGTTCCAAATTACCAATGGCACTAACGGTACCCAGTGGCTAGTAGCGACCACTTGTACAACGACATATAATTATTTGTACTAATATAAATTATTCGTCTTGTGACGGCGCCAGTCCGCCAATCAGGCAGCGTTTACCTAGTGCACAAAGCTGTTCCGATGTAAGCATGCGCAGGAGGCAAACGCACGGTGACGATGATGGCGTAGCTACAAGGTGTCCGTTTGTTTGTGTAGTGGCAAAGGCGAGATCATCGGCATGCTGAAGGTGGGGCGCAAGCACCTGTTCCTGTTCGACACGCAGGAGCAAGTGCACGAGGTGGAGCCGCTGTGCGTGCTGGACTTCTACGTGGTGCAAGGCCGCCAGCGCATGGGCTTCGGCCGCGCACTCTACGACTACATGCTTCAAGTGAGTCACACCGCACCGCGCACACTAGCATAAAGTCCCAGTCCCCAGTCTCTTGCTAGTTTTCCCAAGAATATCTCTTTATTCATTCATAGTTCGTCAACAATATAATAGGCATGATGACAGTAATTAAGAATCACATAAATAATGTGTTTAACTGGTTAAATATGATCAATAGATTTAGAAAAATGTATTCATTTTTACATTTAGGGCGAGATTGATATAATTTATTGAATAAATTAAAACTATAAAATACAGCAGTCCGCCATGTTAAGTTAAACACCGATTAAACACCGACAGAGTGAATGACGTCACGACTATGTAAGCATTGTAGACGTCAGTTTATTTCGTATGAACTTGGATGATATCTGCACTTTTCATTGTTTTTACTTGAGTTTTTACGCGTATTTCGTGATTTCCATCGATCAGCTAGCCTAGTTTTGTGTTCTCAAAACATGGTGGACCAAGGATTTACAAAGACAAATAGCTCTAATTTGTCTAGAGTGAATTTGTTGTTGTTGGGGGAGTTTTTGGGGGCAAAGAAAGACTTTTGTTCAGTAGAATTTAGAAATGTTAAAACAACATTGTAAGTATACAACAATCTAAAATCTTTATAAACAATAACTCAAAAGTACAAAACTCGTAAAATCACTTTTAATAAAAATAACTTCTTCATATAGGTATTAGTATTAATTCTTAATAGAGCTTGATATTCTTAAAAAAAATGTAACCTATAGCGGCTTTCAGACGTTCAGTTTTAACTGAACAGTTCTAACTGATCAGTTAAATCGTATTAAGTATCATACGATTTAACTTATCAGTTCAACTGATCAGTTAGAACTGTTCAGTTAAAACTGAACGTCTGGAAGCCTCTTTAGGTTGTAACAGATACATAGGTAGTGACTTTTTGCTATCATTGTTTTAGATCAACAAAGTTATGTTTATTTACAATTTATGATAAGTAATTCGTTATACAAAGTGGATTTTAAAGTAAAAACTTACGTCAAAATAATCTTCACAGAAATAAATAGGAGAATTTGGACATATAGCTGTTGGATCGCGCCGTGCAAGATTTAGCCACTTAATTCTAATTTTTTTGTTGCGTGGAACGTAAACAAATAGTTTGTTAGAAGTTTTTATTGGCGTATGAACGCACTGAGGGGTTGCACACCACTTATAAGCTTTGTTATTCATATTTAACACACAAAATAACTTAAATAACTGATTTGCTGCTTTCGCTCCCTAGGTAGTGTTTACGACTTGCGGTCTATTTGCATTAAGGTGACGTCACAAACGACGCCATGACACTGGCGGCCATTTTGGAGCGAATATTAAATTTTAAATTTTAATTGCATTTTTCGTGTAAATACTTTATTTTCCTGTCGAAAAGATATGTTTTTTCTGAAATATTAGATATTTAGTATATCATAGGACAGTTTTTGAAAATCAGTCATCATGCCTATTATGAATATACTTTGTTGTTATGACCAACTCACTGACTTATTATGTAAAAACTTAAAAAGAAAAGAACAAAACGAATGATTTTGGTAATTCGATATCACTATTAAAATTTTTTAGTGATGCAACCAATGTTGGTGACTGGGCAACCCAGCTGTATGGCCGGTATGTGCCGCGCTAAAAGTACGCTAAGGTTAGAGTGTGAGTGTAGCTATCGACTCACAGACCCACTCGTACTCGCAGCGTGTCGTTTTCATAAGGTACCTGGTAATAATTAAAACGTTTTTACGTATTCATTTTGTGCTGCACCAAATCAGACACGTTGCGTACACCTGCAGAGGAGTCACGATGCCGATGTGTCAGTTTTCATGATTTAGTTGTGTCTGTTGCTGTATTAGCCCATATCAAACGAAGTACAATGTTGTACTCGTGAGCAACTTTCATGTCCAGGACCTGGAGGTGATGGCGTGGGAGATGGCCATCGACGGGCCGTCCGCCAAGATGGAGAACTTCCTGTCCAGGAACTTCGGCATCGAAAACCTCATGCGCCAAAACAACAACTTCGCAGTGGCGCCCGGCTTCTTCGACCGGCCCGACCATGAGATCAGGTGAGCCCGCCGCCCCGCCGCCCTGCCGCATGCCGGTTCACAGCACTTAGTGTACACACAATGGGAGCTGCTACCGATGTTTTATTATTACTGTTTGTTTACATCCAAATTGGCGACGATATCCGTTATTCCGCACTGTTTAAAATCATGTTCCCTCTTATTAAGTAAGCCACTCTCCCAGTGTAGACTTCATTATTACTTACTTATCCTAAAACTCTTGTGTCTGTTCCACAACAGATGCTGGAAAATAACAAGAAACATATTAAGTTAATAAAGCATAAAGCACAGGTCAGTGCGGCGCCTTACTCGTACTCGTTCATGTGACCCTAGTTATATGTGAGCACGTAAGTAATACCAGCTTAACCACGGGAGACTATGCTCTGCAAAACTCAACTCAACAAAGTTACTCCGTCGGGGCGTAGACGTAAACAACAGCTCTGTACTGTTTGATGATGACGACGAGTGTTGTCAAACAAAAAGCACATCAAAAGCACAATAGTGTCTGTTTGCATAGCACCTACGCCTGCAATTGGTACTATATGGTAAATTGTTCGCCTGTCGTGCAGGTGCTGTAGGGCTGTTACTATCTTAGGCGCTAGAAGCCCCCCCCCCCCCACACACTGCTCCTATCTCAAAGTAAACTGCGTGTTAACATCTTATTCTGGTGCAGCAACTCGGCCGGCCGCAACATAGCAGCGGTGTCGGCCGCCGTGGGACGCTTCACCGCGCCCAAACCAGCCTCTGCAATTGCCAACGTAAGTACAATTATAAATGGTTATTAATTATAGTCATTTCATAGAAATTTGACCTACGTAGGGGTGAAATAGGCACTGAAAGTTCATATGGGAAACCAATACGGATTGGATGAATCCAACATTGTCCTTAAATATTTTCTTACTTCATTTTTACTATGTATATCCCAAAGTATTTAGGTGGACGAAGTCGCCGAAGCTAAGTTCAAGCTAGAAGCTAAGGCTAATGTTCAGAGACGATGCTCAGCGTAAAGTAAGGCTTCCGTATGTCAAATTTGTATAACAATTTGACATACGGAAGCGTAAGTTCATGCTGAGTCTCTTCTCTGAATCTCAGCCTGAGTTCAATTAAACAAACAAATATGTTAGTTCTCCGGGCATTAAACGTGGGCCACGTTTCAGATCCTCCGGTGGCAATGACTCGTGAAGTCGGTCGGAATGTGTGAGTGAACCACACACTTATAAATATTGAGTATTGAGTACTTTGACAGAAAACACTTGTCCGTAGCGTACTACTACACTACCAATATCTTAGTACATTTATTACACATTCATTGAATAGAGCTTCCATCATCTTGAGTTCTCGTTCCAATCTGATAATCTGCAGGTTATTAGTATATTGTGTAAACCATTAGTATATTTTTTAATTATAGATAATTTGGTTTGGTTTTATTGCAGTAAAAAAGAGTAAAATCATTCTAAGATGCATATAACATTACGTAAACATTTCACTGGGTTGGTCGCCGACACCGGCGGCGACGCGGCCTGTGCTTATCGTATATTATGAGTTAGTGATATGATCTTATTCCCAATGACACAGACAGGAGCGGATTCAGAATTTAATATTAAACCCGTTTGGCAGAGGCCGCAGTTGTAGGCACGAGTAGTGTTAAATACGTCTGGATGTGATATGTGAGTTGTTACTAGAGGTGAAACGCATACCAGTTTAGCCGGATACCGGATATTCGGCCAACGTTGTAGCCGGATAGTCGGATATTCGGCCGCCGAATTATATTATATTATATCCGGTAGAACATGCTGGCCTTACTTACGAAGAACGTTTGCTACCACTTAATGGAGAGAAATTTGTATTCATGCACCATAATTTGCACTTAGTGCAGTATGTGTACTAATAATTTATGGTGCTTCAATACTAATTTGTCTCCACTAAGTGTAGAATTATTGGGTGATTACTGTTTGTATTTCTTAAATGATACTAATTAAATAAAGAAATTGATTTGACAGTATTCGCCGAATAGGCACTAGTTATCTGGTATTAGGCCGGATAGTATTTAGGCCGCCGGATAGGCCGGATACCGGATAGTTATCGGATGTCCGTTTCATCTCTAGTTGTTACCTTACACCGTGTGGATGTTACATGTTGTATTACACTTGCAGGTAATCCACGGAGCCGGCCACGATGAAGCGGGCCGTCGGTAAGTGTGCTCCGACCTAACAAGCATCATCAGTGGCAAATCTTATCATAGTCTCTCCTGTAGGTCATCAACATTTTATTCAACCAACTTGACTAAACTTATAGATTTGCGTATTAAATATAACCCCAAAGTCACGAAAAAATCGCTTTGAGTGGCGGCGACTACGACTGCTACCAGCGGACTCGTCGCTCTCAGCGGCAGCGCGCGCGAATTTAGCCGAGCGAATCTTTGTAGTAATGGGCGGTGCGAGGCGCGGCGGGAACAAATGTACGGACGACTGAATGACACGTCACGAAATAGAGCGGTGCGACAAGCGGTGCGGTGAGCGCGCTCCGCGCGGCCGCGTCGCTCGTCGCTCCAACTCCGTGGCATGGAGATCGCACCGCGCCGCTGCAAGTCATGGCTTTCCCCTTAAGGGTGTACTAGTATTTCAAAAAATTAGAATCGATGATCCCCAGTTCCGGACATAAGCAAGTACATACATAATAACACAGTATAATAATAATCTTAGCGTTTGATTATTGGATTATGTTGAGATCTGCCACCGTACGTGCAATTTCAGTATTAGTCAGTTGATATATTTGCATGAATTTCTTTTATTTTTTAATTCGTTTCTTTGCGTTTATTTTGCGTTTACGTTGCTTGCAGCTACTCGCGCTCGCGCCGTGCGATGAATTCGCACTGACCGCCGCCCGGCGACCGCGGCCGCTTGTTACTTAGCCCGATCGTACGCGTCGCACACTGTTCCCAGTAGCTGCGGCACACGCACACAACACACACACTTGACCAAATAGTACACAGAATAAATAGTGTGCGGCTACCCTGTGGCACAAGCTAGCTAGTGGTGGCGCCCGCGCCCGCCCCACCCACTGCCCAAACGCGGCTGGCCGCGCTAACTCAATACTACACATCCTTCACATACAAGGCGTAAACAAATACTGTAATGTTTTAAAATCAACTGTAATTATTTGTTTGAACAAGATGATCTTTAAAAAATTTCAAAGTATCTAATTAGGTCAATAATTTATTTGAAAAGTATATTTATAATTGTTGTACGAAAATATTATAGTAAGGCACTAAATTATCTTCTATGCTTTAAATACAGATAGGTACATATATACCGTACCTTTTAAATCAAATTTAACAGTATTTTTTTACACTTTAAAGTAGGTAATTATAATATGCTGTTTATTTAAATATTGAGGATTTTGCCGTCCATGTTATACAATTAGAGATGCAACGAATACACAATACTCGTAGTCACTGAATACTTACATGACATTGAGACGCAACAATTGAATTGGATAGTAACTTGAAATTGGCCAATATATTAGAAACTGAAAAACATCACCAGTCGCCAAAAAGTACAAACAAGTTTCCGATTTAAAACATATTATTTTATTTGACTAATATTAACGCAAAACTGAGGCGCCACTGTTGACTGAGGTTCTGAAGTGTGGCTGACAAAGTTTGTTAATACGCGCATAAAAACAAAGTTTACATTTAAATAATAATATTTAATACAATATAACCGTAGCGTTTTGTTCGAAAAACGAGAAAATGAGTCAAATTTTGCATCTCTTCTTTCCTCGGCTATTAAATCATTGACATTCAATGACCCGTAACTCATATTTGCCATAATTAATCTGGGTTATTGCCAAATATTCACAAGTTTATTTTATTAGACGCGTAGTCAACCCACAAGCAATGACATTTGACATTTCGGAGACCTCACGCTACACAAGCGCCTCTAGCGGCAGATTCATACGCGATAGCGCTCATTATGAGTATTCTTGGAGTACCTAGTATTCTTTGCATCACTAATTATTATTAGGAATAGTTGAATTACATAGCTTTGAAACATATCGTGGTCAATTGCTAAATTAACTAACAATTGATATTAAAGTGTGTAATACGTAGGTGACGTTGTTATAAACAGTGGCACAGATGTCAGGCGTGCGTGCTTCTCGTCATTGGGACCACACATAATGTTACCATGCCTTACTTTATATTTTTTTTAACTTAGATTCATGTGCTCGTGACTTTGTACTGTACATTCTTGTGACATGCCGCGCTGGCCAACACTTTACTAGCTGCGCTCACATGTTGTTAAGTGACCGGAATGTTACGTCGCTGGCGCCAGTGTCCACCACCTCTTCATAACATTTCAAACTAAAGTAAAAAAAACACATATCCTTGTATAAGTTGCAAATGATATTATGATGCCGCTCCGGTGGGCGGTGGCGGTGGGTCACGCAGTTCCGTCAAGGCATGCGCACGCCGCCTCGACACAGCCGCGCCGCCGCGCCGCCGCGCCGCGTGGTAACGTGTGCACGTGAAGCACGAACGCCTCTCCAACTAAGCTGCTGTTTCTTTTACATAATTACAACATACCTACATCCTCTGTGAGAAAGAAGAAAAGGAAACTTCCGTCAAAATCGTCTTTGATCATGATAGGCCGGATATGAGCTGCGGTGCGGTATCAAACCACGTTGTAGTACCGTACACGTAACGAGTATCGTAGTGGCGCTTGGCGACACGACTGCTGACACCCAGCTTGTTGCAGCTTTATGTTATATACTCTACAATATTATAAGTTGCTATAAAGACACAAAATGTTAAGTAATGTTGCACTGTGATAATATTAATATTTGTTTTACCGTTTCTTTTGCTATTTTAATTTATTATATGAATAATTTATAATCGTCTCTAGTTTAATATTTTTAGTAGAAGGTATGCCGTTATTTATTGCATGACCAAATGTTCGGTTTAGTATTTAATTTTAATCAATCTGTTGTAAATGCCAAAGTTGTTCTGACTATAATATCATAAGGTATCTGTTTCGCTATGGGCTGAATTATAAAATAAGTAGCCCTATAGTATACAGGGTCATAATTGTTTGTTCACTGCAACAACGTTGAGGCAGACACTGGTTATGTGAACTATGAAAAATCATAGTCAATGACTAGGTACCTAAAATGTTTCATCAACTGAAATTCCCTATAGGTAATAATTGTATATTTAGATCATGACTTCCTTCGAATAAAAACGACGATGCTTTTGGTGGCAAACGACGCTGTACAATAATAACTTGGTCGCGGCGAGGTCCTGGGTGCTTTAGAAGTCATTGTGAGGATTGGAACGTTACACTACACCACTGTTGAGGGTGTATTTCTCCCCAAAAAATCTCTCACAGGCGACGGCGGCTTCCCGTCACAAATTGATACCTGTAGAACCGTCAGTGTCACCGAGCCAGTCATCCGTGAGCGGAAAAGTACCTACGGCTCGTTCGGCGACGACTACCACCTACCGGCTACTGAGCTCATGCGCCATGGTTCATGATTGATTAAAGAGGCTTAGGTGTAAGTCATTAATGAGTGTCCATCCTGGCCTCCCCAATTGCTCAAGCTGCGCCCCCCTTTCCGTTAATATCGGCCTACTATATCTATGTCGGCGTAACTCCTTTACATTTATTTATTAGATACTAGTTTTCCGCCAGCGGCTTCGCCCGCGTGTTCTGGGTATTTCTTATAAATTATACCCCATGTCCCCCGGGGATACTGTCAACGTTTAAACATTCAAATCGGTCTAATAGTTTCGGAGCCTATTAAATATTTTATACCTGGTAACCTTTGTTTGTCCACCTTTGTGCAATGACGTCCTCATTTCGTTGGAAGACGAGACTGACACGCAGTAATTCGGTAAAATTAGTTCAGCTGCTAGAAAATTTATTTTAATGAAACGACATATACATTAAGGGCATGTTTCACCACACAAGGATAGCGGCTAACCACTGGATAAATGCATATACGGAACAACATTTGTATGAAATTCTCTGCCAAGTAATATAACGGGAACTTAAGTACTACGCGCTGCAGACCGTGAAACAGACCCGGAATGTTTCGAACCATTTGACTAAACCTACCAAATTACTACACGTAGGTCCTTGCACCAGGTGTGCGAGCCGCTAACAAACTGCGTAGCTAAAGTTGACGGTTGAATGCAATGTTTAAATGTTTGAATTATTATAATATCATCGTTACAGCAGAAAGTAGTTGTTAGACTGAGTGCTTACAGCATTGTATTCCCGCCGGTCGTGGGCGAGTGTTGAGTGTGGAGCCGCGGCTCGTAGTACTAGGTAGTCGATCTGGTGCCGCAGCTCCGCGACCCCGGACGCTGCCGGCGCGGCGGGCGCGGCGGGCGAGGAGCGCCGCAGCCTCGCCAACTGGGAGGACGACTGGGATGACCCGTCCGAGCCCGAGCTCGACGACGACGCGTACGAAGACTTCGACCCTGACCAGCCCGCCGCCGAGAGGCGCGACGAGTTGCGCGCGCTCGGCGCATATCGCGCCTACACCCCGCCGGCGCGCTACAGCCCCCCGGCGCGCCCTGCCACCCTGGGCGTGCAGCCGGAGGAAGATGATGATCAGCGCGAGAACGTGCCGCCGGCCGACGCTCGAGCCGCCAACGTGCCTGCCGCCGGCATGCCGTCCGGCGCGAACTCTGCCGCGCAGTCCGCCGCCGGCACGCCGTCCGGCGGCCGCCGCGACTCACAGCTTACGGAGCGTGGTTACTTTGATGTCAAGTACTACCACAACAAGCTGTGGTAAAGCGATTCTCGATACATTGCCAACATTTCATCGATTCACAACAATTTACTGGAAAAAATGCTATTTTAAAATTATACAAAATTCGAAATTTCTAATGAGAAGTTATGAAATAGATTTGCGGGGATAATGCAATTATTTGCACATTTGCTCTCTCGACCAGGTTTGATTTTAAATGCAGTGCTGAAACGTGCACAGTACAATTAAATTATATATAAGTATATATGTAATCGAGTTAAACATAACCTGCATGTACTCACTTACCTACTAAACCTTTAAAACTTATCTAAATGTGACATTCCTTATATTTGATGTATACCTGTATCTTTTCAAGGCGAGCTCTGCTCGAAATATTTATAAACCATGCATTTATAATATCATAATGTATTTCTTCAATGTGTAAGCGCTTAGTAGCGTGAAATTATAATCATTATAATTATGATACCTTTGATATAAAGTTAGCGACTAAATAAACTGTATGTAATCTCTTGATGTTGATGTTTAATTTTATAGCTAAGTATTTTTCAAATGAGATGGACGGGCAGGCGCAGCGACCCCAGCCTATGAAAAGAAATCTAGGAACGAAGTAACGAACGTCAAGCAAGTACTTATGTTACCTACCGACGCACGGTGTTTATTTATGTAATCGTGCGTTGTCACGAAAACCAAACGAGTTTGCCAAATTTAAGCTCAACTGGGCACTGGGTTTTTCTATTACAGAAACTATTTTACCAAAATAAATATTAACCACGCACACCACGGTGCTGATGTGATGGAAATGCGAACCACCTCTAATGCGTAGAGGTGAGAGGTGAATTCCGTCCCTAATAAAGGCCTGTTTCACCACTTCTCGGACACAATGTCATTTGTATTTGACGATGTACCGTACCGGCGCGCGCGTATATCGTCGGATAAATTCAACTACGAAACGAAATTTGTATGAAATTATCTGCCAAGTAATTTAACGGAAAATTATGAGGTGGTGAAACAGTCCTAACTTTCTTCTTTCTTATGTATTTCTGGTGACCCTGCAACATAATGGACATCCATGGATTGAGTCGGAAACCCTCAACGGTTTACGCAGCTACCTCGTGTTTGGTACCTGGCTTATTTCATTCAACTCTTGAGAAATTCTAAGTAAGGTTGCTAAGGAACTACTTGTTACTAAGGAAATTAACAGAAAAAATAATTACTTAATAGGAAAAAAATTAAATGACGAAAAAAGTAACTGAAAAAAAAGCCATAAAAATTAACGAAAAAGCCTTACAAATTGAATTGAATATCTACGGTTTAAATAAGTATATCTTCGTTGAGATTGTTTAGCACCGACTCAAAATTAGTTAAGTAGTAAGACTAAAAATGGTTTATTTTTCGTTTTCCAGTTACTTTTTTCGTCAGTTATTTTTTTGTTAAAAAGTAATAATAAATTAATTAATTAACAAAATGATAGACCATTGTCATACAGAAATCATATTTTATTTCCATTACAATTGGACATCTGCTATGTAGGTATCTTTGGATTCTATTACTTATCATAGAAGGGAATTAAGAACACCAGTGGGAGAGCAGGGGTACATACTGCACATCAAGCGAATGTTCTTGCAAACGACCACACGACGGGACGCGCTGGCGCTGCCCGCCGCGCCTCGCCTGCGCTTACGGTACGGACTACGGTAGGTACAGCCAAGTGCAAAAATATATCAGTATTACATTACATATAGGTATATTATGTCACCGTATGGTTGTGAACACCGTAACATTGTAAAATTGACAACTGCACCATGTAAATCATCTTTGTGACCTGTGACATCATCATCACCAAAAAAATACCAGAACCGAAAAAGAATCTGTTAAATTGTAAACAATACATGAAAATGTTACAGTCCACAATCTTTGGACAGTTTACAAATACGCATTATAATCTAAATCCGGGTATCGACATTGCGCGGCTATCGCGCGATCCGACTCGCTGTGGGTAGCAATTTGGCAGTGCTCGGCCGCTCACAGTGAGCGGTTCAGTTGCAAGAGATGGATGTCATTATGTCAAGAGGTACTTAAATCAAGTCTAGTCAATCTTGTGAGCGTCGTAGGCTCGTGTGGACTGTATAGACGAAAGCTGAGTGCTCCACGAGGATGTCTCATTGCGACCACCAGATGAACACTCGCGAGGCAGCCCCGCAATGTCAAAACCAGGCTAAACGGCATTTATACAATCCTTATAGATATGCGTTCTTCAAGTACTTTGAACAAAGCTGTACATGATAACCGCAAAGATACACCTATTCTAAATATAAGTAGGTAGTTTATCGTTTATACAATGCTCGTTGCAATATAATTATTACACAAGAACCAACAGTTGGCAAATAGTAAAAAATATATAAAACCAGGAGCCCATGCGCAGCTTCGCCTGTTTGCCGGTGGTTTCAAAAAACTTACACACAAAACTTGTGGCATATTATGCGCGTACATACATTTAGACGATTAATAATTTTATTTATACCTTTATAGGAAAAAGATTAATAATACAACTGTCACATTTCATTAAAGAATAAAAAGAGGTTCGAGACATAAAACATATTTTGTCATTATTTCGTGTTAAGAGGACTAGAAATCTAGAAACGAGTGCTAGACTTCGTACGCATATCACAAGTACCTAGGTACTTAAAGAAAGAAAGCAATCTCCAGTAGGGAAATCAATAACAATAACAAGGGATAGGTTATTATTTTGGCCGCAAGAATCGTAGCTTCGTGTAAAAAGGACTGAGCTTTAGAAGTCTGTAGAGTTTTTAACCCATTACCCGCCGCAGTTGTATATAAGCAACTTATCATTTCTGAGCCCCTAGCACCGCAGTTGTAAATTTGCAACTTAAGTCTCCAAAGTTATTTTTAAACGTATTTTTATTTACGTAGGAGCAGTTTCATAATAAAAATAAAGACCACCGTTGCCATTCAAGGAATTTCTTTCCTTTTCCCTAAAATCACTTATGCAAAGCACCAAATTAACGGTGAAAAAAATGCATAAAACCCATCGCAAAATGCAGGTTTGACCTTAACCTGTACCGCCAGAGTTGTATAAATACAACAGTAGTGATGTAGCACATAAGTTTATTTATTACTCTTAATGCAAACTTTAGTTTACTCAAATAATATACAAATAGGTTAGGCATTCAGAATTAAAAAGTAATTCAATGCTTGTTGCTGTTTGAACCTATTTCTAACTATAATATCTAAAACTGAACATGATTTAAGGTAGATTCATATTACAATTAGATAGACGATTTTTACTAAATTGTATTTTAGTAACAACCCTAGTACTTTAACGTTATCAAAGAAGTCCAGCGCCGGAGTTGTACATATGCAACCGCTTGTGACGTCATAAGCGAACTCATAATGATAATAGTGAGGGTACATCTGTTTTATTTGTTAAGAATTATTAATGAAACAGTGGGTACTTATTTTATTTCATTGGGTCTTGTGGCCGTGTTTAAATCGCAAAATGTCGAGTGCAGAGGAATTAATAAGGATTTTAGAAGGTTACGAGAAAGATGTAGAAGAATTTGTGACCGATAATGAGTTAGAAGAGGAGGAGGTATGTACCCAAATTTGATTGATTCTAATAATTCTATAAATACAACTTTACTTTACTTTCTATTACCCTTTATCATAAACAATCTGCACGTATTCATATTCGATGAATAACATCGATAACCGGAAATAATTTCACTTTCCGCACTATCTACGCTATTGTTTATCTCTAATGTTAGCGCCGAGGTTGTATAAATGCAACAATAGGGATTCCGAAAGACGTATTTAGTAGAATTATGAACTATACTCTATCAATGCTTATAGCTTTTTTTATTCGGGTAATTTTAATTATAAGGTTAATGACTTATAAAAAAACATTAGATTTTCGTAAAACGTGTAATTTTACTCTTAAAATCTAGTAAAAAAAATAAAAAAATTGTGAATGGTGCACAACACTATAGTTGACCTTGAAAATACGTGATTGGCGCTAGGGGCACATTTTTTTGCAAGATTATACAGCGGTTAAAGGGTTAAATATATACGTACCTACCGACGCACCGGCCAATGTAGCGTAACGTAGGCACAACTGACAGACCCAACTCAGCTCGGAACTCTAATAACCGGTCGCGGCTCGCCAAAACATCTACATGTAGATACTATGCGCTTGAAGTTTAAAATAAGACGTGCTTGTCTAATAAAACACATGAAAAGGAGAATATCTACATACAGGACAAGTCATAAGCTCTAACACACAATAACGCGCGTTAACACTGCACGTTTTGTGTAACAGTAACGGTGGATCTCGCATTACCACTTCCTGAGTAGGTATTGTGGGTTGGATTCCCTCCGAGACAATCGGTTACAATATTATATCGGTTTCGATTCTAGTCACAGGTATGTACCTACTTTATGCCATAAATGCATGTGTGTCAAGTCCACGGCACTTCATTTGAGCGGAATGTTTAGGTACATACTTTCATAATTATTTATAATAACTTTGAATAGAATTGATATACATACCTAATTATTACTGCACTTGATGGCGATGACGTGGCACAAAATAATGTATAGGTACCTATATTTATTTTATGAACGTTAGACTGTCCACATGGGTACTTAGGTACTTTTGCTTTTTTTAGTGGTTACCTATGGTACCTGTATACCTACATATTTTTCCACTTGACTGTACACGGCCACGGACACTGACTATAAAAATGATACATGGACATATATATAGGCTACAGTTACACATAATAATATGAGGCACTCTCCGAATGTAGTTGGTCGCATCCGGCGCTTGTCTCGCCGCGAGATGCAGTGTTCAGCCGGCGACGGGGAGCCCGCAGCTCTAGCGTCTAAACTATTATATACAGTGAATTCGAATAGAAGACAATAGTTTCAAGTTTTTTGTATTAGCAAGAATAGTTAATTATTTTTCCGACGGCTCCCTCTTACTGGAGCCTCGACTAACGGATGCTGTATTTTATTACCGTAAAGATTAAGTAGTCACTGTCATCATCACGAACAATGTTTACCTACTAAGGGACCAGACTTGAAATCGGAAACCTGCTGATCCATACATTTTGTTGAATTGAATGAACTTAAATGTATGGAACGATGTAAACAGACAATATTTTAATTCGTCGCGTTACCCGAGCGCCACTGCCGTGAGTATCACATCGGCGCGCGGCGGGTTTGTTGAAATACTTACAAAAAAATCATATGCTAGGATTAATGCCTTATAGGTCAAATACCTACGTACTAAACCTAAGCCATATAGATTCACTATAGCTGGGCCACCGAGCCCTGCTCGCATGAAAATAGACAAACCGAATTTTCCCAGGAATAAGACTTAGCTAGATCGATTTTTCGCCACTTAAACCCGTATATTGTATTATTCATCGAAATAGTTAGAGCCGTTTGCGAGTATACCAATGAGTTGATTACAAACATTACACAAATATCGCTGTTTAATAGCAGAGGACCTTTTCGGGTTCTGCTCTGTGTGAGATATACAATATAAATGGGCAGAGCGCTATTGCTACCTTTCCTACCTTGCCTTGACGTGTACAACTTAAATAATTTTCTTTTGATAGCTCAAAAAGGCTATTTCGAAGGGGTATGGTGTCTAAATCAGAGGAGGCGTTATGCAAAACCTATCGTTAGTTATAAAAATAATAAATCTATCCGTTATCAGGCCGCTTGCGGTAGCTACCTCCACGAGGTTGCGTATTATTCATATAAGTCGACCACACCAGGTGGAACAACGGCTTGTACACAATGAGTACCATGCGCCGAAATGAATACAAACGCCTAAATATTCATGTATAGGTACTGGAGAACTCTCTCCAAATATCTTGTACAATAGACGAGACGTCTATACGTACCTACTGAACGCTGACAGATTTCGCAAACGCGCCTAAAACATTTGTTTTAACGAAACACTAATCTCAAGTTGTGGTGTACTACGCTCACTACGAGGGGAAACGGCGCGTTGAGTCGGCGCACATCGACCACTACGTGCACTCAACGGACAGCGGCGTCCACAGTGCGCGTCCACAGTGCGCGTGCGCGTGCGCCTCGCCGCCAGCCGACACCTCACTACTCGCACCTTCCGCACACAAATAAATTCGATATAACTTGAGCATGTCCCTCGCGAATGTCTCAACTAAACTGCATTCAGAGCGCACGCGAGCTCCACACTCCGAACTGTAACGAGAACGTGGAGCGAGCGCACGAGCGCACGAGCGCACGAGCGCGGCACAGGCCGCACCTGCACCCCTCAACTCATACAAAATCCTTATTCATACATCGATTACTAAAATAGCTTGAAGAATTGTACACGGACCTATATAAGAGAACTTACGTAGTTACGTACATTTATTATAATAATAAAGACTAGCATACACGTGTTATAGTTGTACCAGGCGGCGTGTGCGCAAGCGCCGCAACGCGACGCAGCGGCAGCGGCGCGGGCGCCTGCGCTCGCGCCGCATTCATACATTCATGTAAATGTTTGATATCAATTCTACTTCTATCGATCGCAATATATAATACATAATTTAATTAATATACCTTATAATTTCGATTAATACAAATAATAGTAAAAGAAAATATTGAGCATAATTATTATAACATTATAAGCCGTATCACAGTACGCTAACTTAAAATAGTTAATGTTTGAGAACTAGATTTGTTCGCATTATAATAAAATAAAGTATTTATAAGTAATATCCAATATGCAAGAACCATATCTCAAATAGTGTGACGCCTTGTGCATGCATCACAACTAGGTATACAATAAAGGTATATAATATAACATGTAGGCCCAATACAAACCAATAGCTATAGACAGTCTTTAACATGTGCGCGAGGGCGCGTGCCCTGCTCACCTTCAAATCATAACAAGCATCGCTATTGGTCCGAGTCGAACGAGTCTTCTAACGTACATAGTAACTACATAATTATATCTTTATTTAAGTTAAATTAAACAAAGGAGTATATAGGCGAGTGTTTCTATACAATATCTAAGTAAGTGTGTATCGCGCATAGAGGAATGTAGGCGGCGGACTGCCGGAATACTATTAAACTATTACACAGACACCTAACTCCGCTCGGCGAGCTGGTCAGCGCTCGGGCATCACTCACACGCAGTAAGTAGGTAGGTGCTGTTACACCACCTCACCATGCCAGCAATGCGGGCGCCGAGCAGAACCGACGCGCGACGTCTATATCTTACAAACATACATTTTGGCACTGATAAATAAACGACGTCACCATCTAGCGGAACTCAAACGGACAGCGGGCGCCGGCGCGGGCGCAGCGGGCGGGCGGCGGCAGCGGCGCCCGCTGCCATTAATACGCATACATAATACTTGTAGGCGCCGCGTCACGCCACGCGGCGCGGCGGCGCTTACCACTTACACTATGAACGAGAGTATACATCGCGCTACCACCACTATTAGTCGACAATAAATATGCATTTGCTGTTACTCTCTTTGGTTTGCTGCACATTAAACAAACATAATGTTGCATGTGCATGTGCAAGCTACTTATAAGTAGTCAGTTGGGGTCGTGTGAACGCGAACAAGTTAAACACAGGGGTCGCAGTCGGAGCGTTTAAATATGTGTACTACAAGTTACGTTTACTTAACGAAGTATTGTTACTACGACGTGTTATGTATTCGTTTTGAGATCAGATATTTATACTGTTTATAAGATGTCCACGACCCGGGGGTCGTCCCAACATGCGAACCGTGCGTGTCGCACGTATCGCACGTGTTGCACGTGGCCGCACTTGCTGTGGCTTGTATAGTTCGTGTATTCATTACTGGGGTACGCGACGGCCGCTACACATTTATCTGGAAATTAAATCAGTATTACCTACATGAGTATTACTAATTTAATGGCTACTTAACGAGCTGGCTAATTAACGAGGCAGTAGTTGTCCCAGCACATTTTATTAGTGCTACACTTTGTTAGCACATTTTGGATCATTGAGCTTAGTTCTCCAGTCCACTGGAAAGCTTGAAATCATTGGTAATCAAGTAATAATTATGAAATCATTGCACAGCTGTTGTTGATGTGTGTGTGTGTGTGTGCACGTGACGTACCTCTGCACGATGTCGGCGAGCTCTTTGAGCGCGCGCTCGACGCCGTCGGCGAGGTGATGCGTGTGCGGCGCGGGCGAGGCGAGCGCGCGCGCCTCCGCCTCGAGGCGCGCGGCGGCGGCGCGCAGCTGCAGGCGCAGCGCGGGCGAGCAGCGGCGCGCGTCCGCGGCGCCCGCGCACGCGCCGCCCAGCCGCGCCAGCCGCTCCGACGTCTGCAGCCGCCACAGCGAGCCCCGCCCGCCGCCACCGCCGCCGCCCGCCGCGCCGCCGCAGCCGCGACGCACCTGCGCCCCGCGAACACACATGACATAACAACACTCTCCATCATTATACGCAAGCATGACATTATTCATTCATAGAAACCTACTACAATATTTTCCTAGCCTTTTCCCAACCATGTTGGAGTCGACTTACAGTCTAACCGAATGCGGCCAAATATCAGTATTTTACATGAAGCGACTGCCATCAGACCTCCGCAATCCGATTTCTGGCCAATACCGATATTCGAAGGATAGACTGATTGTCAAGCTTTTTTGACTTCTGACTACCACTAACGATTGTCATAAGTATTCGTATGACAACCGGGACCGACGGCTTACCGTGCTCTCCGAGGCACGAAAGGGTCTCGATGTGTTAAGAATGTTCACCCATCCACAGACTGACATCGACATGCGTAGCTTAACGTTGCAGATCGGTTGATCAGCGTTCTATACATTTTGTATATGTATGAGCCATTTAGCAACGTCTAATGCGCCTCTTCCGCTATTTTTCACATGAACAGATTAAATGACCAACCAAACTATTTACGTTAATAATGAATAATGATCGGGTTTCAATTTTCATTATGATTTGATTTTTTAATGTCATGTACATAATCATAAAATCTATAATGTATTAATAAGGTGGTGATGATTTCTCAAATTGAAAGATATGTATACAGGGTTACAGGGAAGGCGTACTGAATATTAAAGGACGTTATTATTCATGACATTTCTGATGGATTTGGTTCTGAGATATGGTGTCCGAAACTTAACCGTTACGGAGATATTGAACTATTTTTTGCCAAGCCTATCACTATTTCACTCAGGTCCATACGTCATGGCTATCAAAGTATCGGAATGGACAGCTGCAGGCCACACTTCATTGAACTTGGCATACTAACATTAACATCTATGTACATCTTTGAAATCTGCTTATTTGTCAAAAAACGTATTCACTTATTTTCCTTAAAGAAAGATCATTACTCACAACCTCGTAACTTAAGAAATAAAAATTCACTAGCTCTACCGACATCAAAGCTATCTATATTTCATTCTGGGCCATATGTAATTTGTATTAAGATATATAACAAAATACCACAACAACTAAAAGAAACATCCAGCTTCAATATATTCAAGAGTAAATTAAAAAAATACTTAACCCAAAAATGTTATTACAGTATAAAAGAGTTTTTCGAGGACAGAACTAAACAGTAAAACAGTGTGCAATATAAAAAATAATTAAATTATAATATGTTAAAGTAAATAGTATAAATATAACGATAACATAATAATAAAGGTATATATAAATATAATAATATATATAAATAAATATATAACCTAAGATTAATTAAATAGTTTGTAAGTCATTTTATATTAAAATTGTATTGCTGCGCCCTAACAGGGTATCATGTATGTACCTCTACATTCTGTAACACCTATGTACCACTCATGATCGCAATAAATATTTGTATTTGTATATAATAAAATACCTGAAAATTTAAAAAATACCTTAAATGATAACGTATTTAAAAATAAATTAAATAACTACCTACTAGAAAAATGCTATTACAATTTAAAAGATTTTTTTGGTGATAAAATAAAAATGTAATAAATACCTATCCTACGTAGATATGTATTAGACCAGGGTCGATAATTATTGAAACCAAAAAAAAATACAGTAGGATGAAACCCATTAGAAAAGGAGGGGAATATGATCAAAATGAAAGGAAAAATAAATTACGGTCGATCCGAGTTCGGGAAGTGGGAGGGGGTGAGTTTTTAAGGGTAAAAAATGGTATTCCTTGATTTCCGGCAAAACTACAAGTCCTATGGAAAAAAGTTAAATGGCAAAGTTGTAGGTAATAAAAAGATCTACAACTTTTGTATTTGCAATTTTTTCACATAACCTCAAAATGTAGGTGAAAAATTTAAAAAAACCAAGTTTTTGGTTTTTTGTTTATATCTTTTTCGCAAAAAAAAATTTTTTTACGAAATTTGGTGAAAACTTACCTTATTATGTCTCAAATACACTGTAATTTATTTGATTTAAAATATTTATTTTTTCGCCTTATTTTAACTTAATATCAAAAAAGCACCCCAATTTTCAATCGAAAATTCTGACGTCAAAATATCAGCTTTTTTCAAAAAAATTGGGGGCTTTTTGTTTGTTGAAATCTCTACTTTCTGATGGGGTAAAAAAAAATGTATTACTGTGGTAACTTTTCTTAGAAAATGTAATGCAAACTAAAAGAGATTTCAGCAAACAAAAAGCACACCGACATTTTTAAAAAAGCTGATATTTTGACGGGAGAATTTTCGATTGAAAATGAAGGTGTTTTTTCAATATTAAGTCAATAAAAGGTGAAAAAATAAATATTTTATATTAAAAAAAATACAGTTTGTTTGGGACATAAAAGGGTAAGTTTTCAAAAAATTTCGTGAAAAAATATTTTCTTTTAGAGAAGATAAAAATAAAAAACCAAAAACTTGGTTATTTCAATTTCTACATACATTTTGAGGTTTTATGAAAAATATGTAAATTCAAAAGTTGTAGATCTTTTTATTACCTACAACTTTGTGCTTTAACTTTTCTCCATAGGACTTGTACTTTTGCCAGAAATCGAAATAAACCGGATTATCCGGATAAACCGGACCCTTAAAAACTCACCCCCATCCACTTCCCGACCTTAGATCGCCCGTAAATTAATTTTCCTTTAATTTTTGTTATATTTTCTTCCTTTTCCAATGGGTTTAATCCTACTATATTTTTTTTTTACTTTTTAGTATTTTCAAAGGTTTCAGCCCTGGTCTATATAACAACTTCGTGCAATAAAATAAATACCTATAAAAATTTCTCAAATGGCCTATAATGATTCATCTTAATATTAGTCTAATGTTTATAAATTTACTACCATGTTATAATTCTATTAGTAAGTACTTAAGTTAGTTTTATTATGTAACTTCTTAATATAATTATGTATTCTGTCCTGTGCCCTAACAGGGTTTCATGTTGAAACAAAACTATTTTATAACACCGTAATGTACACATGGAAGCAATAAATACTTTGACTTTGAAAAATGGCCGTTTTTTTATATGCCTAGTTAGAAAGCCAATTAATAAAAATAATTAACAAAAACTAAACCTTCTACTAACACCTTAAAATGAAAGCTCGACAACGCTTAGAATTAAAAAAAATCGCTCAGTCTCAGTCAGTCAAACTTCGAATCGCATTTATGAAAAAAAAAAAATGCAACTTTTCTGCATAATTTTGCAATGTTTTGCCTAATTATTAGGAAGTGTTATACCTTTTTGAATAGCTAAAGAGACGTAGAAGTTTTTAAAAGTATTTGCAGAATAAGCTCCATACATATATATTTTTTAATTCGCTTCGAAATAAAAAAAACCGAGTGAAAGTTCTTTTATTCTAAACCTTGTCGAGCAGTCTTTTAAAGCTGTTAGTAGTAGACTTAATTTTAGTTAATCAATTTTATTAATTGGCATACCGTCTAACTAGGTACATCAAAAAAATGGACACTAGGACCTCTAAGCCCGAAAAATCTATCAAAAAGGCGAAAAAATTAAGGATTTTTTTTATATAAATTTTTAAAGTTAGCTACCATATCTCAGAATTAAATCGATTAGAGATGTCCTGAATAATAACATCCTTTAATATTCAGTATGACTTTCTCTGTAACTGTATAAAAAATATTAAATTAATTTTTAAAGTTTGTTAATAATCGCGACGGAGCAGTCACATGTGTGTGTGCCAAATAATTTTGTTTTTCGCAAAGGCGCATAAAACACATACTTATTCTATTTTGAAGGAATTTATTTATTTAGTACAAATAAAATATTAAAATTGTCTGTTTATGGATCATTAAAAACAACTTGTGTGTAGTGTGTTGTGCATTACATGATTGCTATAATTTATTATAAAACGAGTGAGGTGTGTGTTGTGTGTTGTGTGTTGTGTGTTGTGTGTTGTGTGCGTACAGTGTGCAGTGCACGGGTACAGTACCTCGGTGGTGCACCAGTCGAGCGTGTTGCGCAGCGCGGCCAGCAGGTCGGCGTCGTCGGCGTCGTCGGCGGCGGGGTGCAGCGGCGTCGCGTAGATGCCCTGCTTGCCCGGCTTGCCCTTGACGGGCGGCTTGCTGGGCACGGCGGGCTTGTCGTCGCGGCGGCGTGCAGCGGCGGCGGCGCGCGCGCCCGGCCGCTCCTCGGGCGACGCGTCCGGCTCGTCGGGGCGCGCGCGCGCCTTGGGGCTAAGCCGCTCGTCGGTCTCCTTGCTCTCCCACAGCTTCTTGAGGCTGCTGATGCTGCCGGTGCTGCGGCGCTTGTCGTCGTCGTCGCCGCCGCTGGTGTCACGCGAGCCGCTCTCGGAGCGGCGCCGGTCGTCGTCGCGCGGCATCTCGGGCGACCGCTCCGGCTTCTTGCCGGTGCCGTTAGTGGTGGTGGCGGCTGTACCGCTGTCCACTTTTCGCAGTCGAGACTTAAAATCTATAATGGAACGCCCCGTATCTTCGGATTCCTTTAACAAGGGCGTAATTTTTTTGTTTGTTTCAACCTTTTTAAGTTGTGATTTAAAATCTGTATTACTTTTTGTTTCTGAGCTCTTTTGATCAATATTGTTATTGTAAGTAGTTTTTCTAAGACTAGCTTTCAAATCTATTGGTGAAACGGTGTCCTTGGGATCGTCGAGCGCTCGCGCAGGCGCGGGGGCGGGTGCGGCGGCAGTGGACGCGTCGGGCTTGCGGTCGCCGCGCCGCATCGCCTCCATGTTGAGACTTTCGGATAGCTCAGACACGAGGCGTGTCACAGGGTCGCCAAACGACGTATGCATTTCAACAAGTTCATCGGGCGGAGGCGACTCCTTCAGGCGATGCTTCTTTTTGTCAGCACGCTCCTTAATTTCCGCAACGAGCTTCAGTTCAAGCATCTCTTTCATGTTCTTCTTAGTAAGCTTTTCATCGTCGCGCTCGTAAACAAGCGCCAGTGGCGGCGGCAGGGGCAGTGCGTCGTTGGGAGCGTGCTGGCGCTCGCTAGTGTCGGTGCCGGCGTCCCGGCAGCAGTCGGGCGGCGGCGGCGGCGGCGGAGGCTGGACGTCTTCGGGCGGTGGCGGCAGGTCTGGCGGTGGCGGTGGGAATTCCAAGTCAGCGAGGCGTGGCCGCGGCTTGGCGGGGCTGTCCGTGAACGAGCGCAGCGGCGGCGCGGCGCGGGAGGCGCGCGGCGACGCGGGCGCGGGCGCGGTCACGCCGCCCGACGAGTTGGACCGGATCATGTGCGGCTGCGCGCGCGCCGTGCGCGGCGACAGCGAGCGCGCCTCGTCGCGCGGCTCGCGCCCGCCGGCCGCGCCCGCGCCGCCCGACTGCCGCAGCGATTCCAGGTATGCGCCAATACGCGCGCCCTTCGGCAGCGTACCGTATCGGTTGATGGCGCGCTTCACATTCTGTACTTCCAGGGCGGCTACCTGTACGCCTTGCTATATTAGACAAAATAAAATGAAGTAGATACTTATTCAGATTGTACTGAACTTAAGTGTTTCGTTTGATATAACGTGAAGTGCGTATTACCTTGGGTTGTGGCGCGTCGTGTTGTTGGTGGTAGGTGGGCTGCGGGTGCGCGTGGTGACGGCGCTTGTTGCGGTGGCGCGGCTCGCCGCCGGACTCGTCGGTGTCGGGCGTGCCCTCCGCCAGCGAGCCCTCGGAGGAGGCCTCGCGCCCGCGCGCGCCCCCGCCCCCGCCCCCTGCACACACACCGCACAGTGACTATGCAGCCGTATATGACAACCACACTGCGCTCACACGAACATCTCTATCTCGATACATACACACGCACACACACACATCAAAACTGACTCGTACTAAAAGCACAACTTCAAAATAAGCTATAGTCTGTTTTTTAATCTCAGAGACTAAAGTGACATTACGTGGGATACCAGTTTTTTGCATTTCTTAAATAGTTATGTGCCTCTATCGAAAATTATCGCTAATAAATTGAAGTGTCGGTTTTTTACATTAAGTTATCCTGAAAAAAATAGTAGGTCTTATTTAAAACTTAATAATCATGAGTCGGATTAGGTAGAGTTTTGAAGGACTAAATAACGACAGCGAAATCAACATAGTTTTCAAAAACTTTTTTACAGTGATTGATATAGTTTTCTAATACTTTTTTACCTCGTTGGAACATAAGACTAAATTTATTAAAGTCCTTTCTTAGTTTTTTTTTGGTAGGTAATTTTACGTCATTTGGTACTTAAAACTCTAGGACGACTTACCTTTCATAGACTTTATTGTGCATTCGGACAATTTTAATTAATTGGGGCTTTAATTATACTATTTAGAATAGACAATTTTTAAGCTATTCGTCTAAAAGTTACGATTCAACAAACCGGTATCGTAGGTACAACCCTATACAAAAAAGCTGGTATCATTATTTGTAATTCTGACAGTTGCATGTGTCAATTTAGTCTCTGAGATTAAAAAACGGACTATAAGTCATTCTCACATCATGTTTATGTTTACATTACGTAAGAGCAAAAGAGCAAATCTTTCAACACACAGATGAACAGTAGGTACAATAGGTGACTAAGTAGTTGTGGCTAAACTAAAAATACACTTGAAATTTTGCATATTTGTAGATCAGTCGCTGAGTACAAAACTGTTTTTATCGGAACGCAATGCAAGACATTTACATCGTTGCTTATCTAAGTATATACTGTGTATTGTCAAGGCGACTCGTGTGCCGACGACAGTGTGCGACGTGCGTGAAACTACGACCCATATGATAACTATTGCGGTTTATGTTGCCATTCAATACTTAATGTTAAATAAAATATAATATGTAATGAATTTGTAGTCTACATATATAATTATCTCCCTTAGTTGTTCAACGACACGGATTACAAGTAGCAATGTAGCGGAGCACAACAGACGGAGGCGATGTATCACTGCACGACTCAAACTACTTACTGAACGGATTGGGCCGAAAGGACGTGGCTCAATTAAGCGTGAGCGACTGTCCCAGCAATGTATTAACATTAAGCCTAGTGATAAATGATGCTGAATAGCTGAATATTAGTATTTTGTACCACAAAAGTTTCGGGAACTTTTTTAATGAAATTGAATTGTTACGGTGAGACTTAACATATGTGGGCAGCCATTTAGCCATGTCCTTTGGCAACCAATAGTTACTATGAGGTAAGTATCCGCTAAGAAAGAATTTCGGCTAATTCCCTCGAGAATAGAAAAAAAATATTGAGCGCGACTAACATCGTGGGGAACGGCTAGGGAAGAATATAATGCCGTCATTTATTACAATAGGCGCTGAAAGATCTGCTCCAAGTTAATACAATGCGAGGAAACTACCAGGAATTGAGTAGTAGCCACGTAACCACTAAGAAATACTGCATAGTTGACAAACACGTGTGTTGTGAGCAGCGCGGGCCGCGGCTCGACCCTCTCTACATAAAAGTATCATTTATGTAAACTACATACTAAATAGAGTGCATAGATCACTACAAATCTAAAAAAAACACCGTACAAAATGCCACACACCAAACTTATAATAATCAATATAATATATAAATATGTTTACTGTGGTATATATGTTGAATATACGTACATTATAAGCTCCACCAACCAAGCAATTGTCCTTCATTCAATCACAACGCATGAAACTCGACCGTGGATGTCTGGTCACATGGCACAGGGGCCTTCCATCCCACCACAGCGTGCAGCGTGCACTACTAGCCGTTGATAGAGAGGACTACGTGGTAGGTACATGCGACGCAAAACGGCTACCCGGGCGTATGATGATGTATGAAATGTATGCATTAAAAACATACGGGACACAAACACGGACAGCTGTTGTCCAGATCGCTCAGGGAAGAACGACGAATTGAAATACGCTATGACTGTTTCCTATCAAATTAACTGATGATAAATTTTACTTGTTAAAAACTTTTTCTTATAATTTTTAGTGCGTGATAAAAATTTGTTCGCAACAAAGCAAAGTCGAATTTGTTAAGTTCATTTTAATTAGGAACCAATAAATACATTAAATAAATCATAAATTAAATACAGAACTGAAAATAATTAACTTTAAATTTATCATTCCTCTGTCCATGAAATCGAATAAAATTAATTTAAAAATCGATATAATTCGTCGACGGATAATTCCCATCACTAAAACGCTCTTGTGGCGTCACATTATAGTCTGTTTTTTAATCTCAGACACTAAAGTGACATTATGTGGTATGCCTGTTTTTTGCATTTCTTAAATAGTGATAGTGCCACTATCGAAAATTGTCGCTAATAAATTGAAGTATCGGTTTTTTTATATTGAGTTATCCTAAAAAAAAATGTTAGGTCTTATTTAAAACGTAATAATCATAGGTCGGAATAGGTAGAGTTTTTAAGGACTAAACAACGAAATCGAAATAGTCTTTTGAAATTTTTTAGAGCGATTCTTATAGTTTTTTAATTCTTTTTTACCTCGTTGGAACACAAGACTAAATTTATTATAGTTCTTTCTCAGGGTAGGTAATTTTACGTCATTTGGTACTTAAAAACTACAACGACGTAACTTTTATAAACTTTTTTGTGCATTCGGATAGTTTGAATTAATTTGGGCTTTATTGATACGATTTGTAATAGAAAACTTTTAAGCTAATCGTCTAAAAGTTACGATTCAACAAACCGGTACCGTAGGTACAACATTAGAAAGAAGAAGAGAAAAAAGCTGGTAGCAGTATTTGTAATTTTGACATTTGCATGTGTCAATCTAGTCAATATCGGTATTGCCCAGAAATTGGGTTGCGGATGTCTGATGGCAGTCGCTCCGTGTAAAATACTCGCATCTGCTTAGACTGAAAACGGCTAGGAGGATGATGATGTGTCAATCTATTCTCTGATATTAAAAAACGGACTATAGGTAGAAAAAAGTGGCACGCTTGGTTTTCATACAGATGAAGAGACATGCGTTATCTATTTTAGATCTGTGTCTGTGGCTGGGCCGTTGTGAACAGAGATGGTATAAGCAGGGGCGTGCGCAGACATTTCATACCGGGTATGCACAACTAAAATAAAACTTATAAGTGTGTAACCTACTTAGTTTTAGCCTGTTTCGGTCGTAGACCACCATACCTTCCTACCTATCTACTCTTCCAAGCGGGCGGCGCGCTAGGCGGACCGCGGTGCCATTGGCTTCCCATGACGTTTGTTGCGACCATATAATATATAGTTAAATAAGAGATTTATACTAAAAATGCATAGATCATACATCCAAAGTGGCATTTGAAAGGGCCATGAGATCTTTTTGTAAACGAAATGCAAGGGAAACTGTAAGATGTGTTTGTGTACACAATCTAATAACCAGATATAAATAAGGTATCATAAAAAAATATAAAAAATAAAGAGTAGTAGGTACCTATTACCTTTTTGTAGTTTAATTCAACCCGGGTACACACCTTCCCTTTGCAATCAATTTGACTTTACTCCCAAAAGATAACGTCGAAAAAGCGGCATAGTTAATATAATCATGTACATAAATAAACGCAGTCTTCACTAACACTCACGAAAGAATTATTTACACAATCACTTGCATACAGAAAAATAATCAAAAGTTCATTCAAAATAATAACAAACAATATGGCGTTAAAAAACTTTACAATTGTTACGAAATAATAAAATACTTTACCTACAATTTATGTCAACCCTTTGCAATGAACAATTACGCGGTGCCTTTACGGCTTTTCAATTTGGCGGGGTTGCCAAATAAGCTATGTATCTAAAACTCGCACACAACGCTTTAAAAGTTTTGTTGTGTAGTACAGAGAGAAAGTGTGACTGTGTGCATGAATTCGCGAGATTTATTGTATTGAAAATAAGCAGAAAATATTACTGCTTCTGCCACGGGTTCTAGGGGAGCCACTTGTGCGATGAATTCGCGGCGGCGAGCTCGATGCAAATAGTTCCCATAAAAAATAATAGATGGCGCGGAAACCAAATAAGATTATTTGGTTTAATAGAGTTTTAATAATGTTTGTTATTTATCATTTAGAAATTTATTGTAATTAATTTATTATTTATTAGACTCCAGGGTATGCATTGCTTATTTGCATATATGGACCGCACGCCACTGGGTATAAGGTAAGAATGGATAAAATTATACTAGAACTAAACATGGCCGGTCGGTCGGTTACTCTTATGGTAAAATGTTCGTGGTGAGTAGTGTGATATCAAATGCATTGTGGTAAAATTACAATGTTTTATAACTATGAGCAAAAAATATTATTATATGAAAGTCGGTGGCAGGCAGTCCGTCGGCGATACGAGGAGACAGAGGCGCGGCGCGGCGCGGCGCGGCACAGGCATGCACGTGCCGCGCGACACACATGCAATCACGCTCGACGATGGGCGGTGCTATACAGAAAACAATTAACCACGGGATTTCACACCGTTCGATGACAAACGACATTATTGTCGTGTCGAGTCGCGGGCCGGGGGCTACTTGTCGTGCATATAAAACAAGAAGCCCACATGCTGACACTCGGCCGTCACTGACCGCCACAGCTCCGATCGCAACATTTACAGATAGTCGCGCCCGTTCCGTGGGAATATGCATTCAGTCTTGTTTTCTGTATGCTAAAATAATATAATTACGATAGGTAAGTAATGTGTTGAAGATGCGTGTCGCAAGCACAGGCGGCGCCGGGCTGACTCGTGCAGGAGCAAGCTGCCACAGGGTGTACAGCTGCGCGGCAGTTTATTCGTGACGCCGCGCGCCGGAGACGGCCGGGGATGTGAACACCGCAAACTAGTTCCACCGCGATCGTGCCCCCGCCGCATGCGTCACGCCCCCGTGGTGCGGACGTGTGCGCGTGCGCATGCGCTCGCGACATGCCCCGGAAGCTCTCAATATTATTTATAAATGAAATTTATATATCATGAAGTAATTCAGGTATTAATATTTAACAAATATATTAAATAGGTACTGATATATTAGTAGTAAATACTGTCTACCCGAAACGTATTATATAGGTACTTACAACGCCTGAGAACCTATCGCTATACACCTGAGCGAGCAGACAAACAAACAGAAAACGCTAGTTTAAACTTATGCATATAATTACATAGAGTAATAATTATAGTAACATACATGTCTGTATCTTATGTTGGGTCACGTCATGTCCCTATAATATAGTGAGTCGGGTCCACATTATATATACACCAAACTAAACGTGTAAAAGCATAATACATGAAACAAAAGCACGTGTGCGTGTGTTTGTGGAGCGAGCACGCGAGCACGCGAGCACGCGAGCACGCGAGCACGCGAGCACGCGAGCACGCGACTGACCGTTGAGCGAGGCGAGCTGGTCGTCGGCGGCGGCGTGCTCGTCGGCGGCGTACTGCGACTCGCGGAACGAGCTGCACGACGACAGCAAACTGCAACGTGTATCATGTTACATTATTAACATTCTTACACCTCTGATTCGGCACACCAGACAACTCTCTAACAAAGTTATATAACTTACCCATGACATATAAATATAACTTATAAGGAAGGGCATCGAAAGCCCATACAACTCAGCCCAAATTAGTACCTGAGATACATCTACATACACCCCAAATTGTTGAGAAAAATTAGAGGAATTCGAAAAAATTGTGTCATCCAAAACTAGTTATATGAAAAACAGTTTCAAAGTTTTAATTACCCGCAGTACAATTAAATCACGGAGCTCCAGAATGAATCTATGCAACTATGTATATGTGCAACTAGTTTGACTTTTCGAAAGTACCTATTGATATGGTCTAATTGAAATAAAACATTTGACTTTGACTTTGACTTATCTACGTTACCAGGTCTAGCTCAGTCAGCTTGTGACACTACATCAGGCCGAATTTTACTTTATTACAAGGATAAACACGGACACGGTGTAGCGCAACATGCTCGCTGCGAATGGTACATCGCGTAACATTACGCCCCGTAACGTCACTCAGTATCCACCTTTATATTTTGACACAAACAAGTTTGTCAGTGATTTTCAACTGACTGGCGAAGTAATGTTTCTTCCCATAAATGCAAACATTTAATGGCTACTTTGATAACAGTGTGCTGAGAATGGTGGGCGATAGACCGGATACTGTACTACTGGATAGGTTTACGGTACTCCATGTTACGGGAAACAGGTAGGCATGGTTTTGCAAATATTTATTGAAAATGAATAATTATTATTATTACTATAATACCTTTAAATTTATTAATTGTTTTGATTGATTGTTTGTTTTTTAATAATATATAATTATGACCAATTTAAAGATTATGTACAAACTTTGTTATGGACCCTGTCTGAAATAAATGATTTTGATTTTGATTGATAGCTTTTAAAAATTATGCAATCTGTGATAGAAAACGTAACAAAGAATAGCTTAGTGAATTCGCTAAGCTATTCTTTGGTACAATTGTTCGACATACCTATACTTATAATAGGACTTATGCCGTAAATCAGATTGATTTATTTCTGTAAATTGTAAGTAGATCGTAAAAGTTGTATGTTTATAATGTAGCGTTAACCTGGTGCGTTTGGGCGGCGTGGGCGCCTGCTTGCCGCGGCGGTTGGTGGGGCGGCGCATCTGCACGGCGCGCGACTCGCCCGCGCCCGCCTTCTTCAGCGACATCTGCGGCGTGCCGGCCGGGCACAGCGCGCCCCCGCTCCCGCCCCCGCCACCACCCTCCAGCAACTGCTTCTCCACCTCTGCATATAACGTATACAACTGTGTTTTGATAAAACGTAACATCAACGATATGCACAAAATTGAAAGCTCAATGACTGCTGAGCCGACACGACAGGTGACGCGATCATACATATCCATGGTACACAAACACCGTTCGATACACTAATATTAATTGACAACTTAATCATATGAAATGATGGCAAAGGGTACTATTTAAAATGGTTATAGCAAGTTACCCTCGGTGATTGAGTTGTCCTGGAACATGTGCTCGAGCGCGTGGTGGATGTCGCGGAAGGTGGGCCGCTCGGCGGGGCTCCACTGCCAGCAGCCGCGCATCAGCTCGTACACGGCGGCGGGGCAGCCCGGCGGGCACTCCATGCGGTACCCCTGCGACATGGGTTTACTATAGGTATACGATTTGTCATTGCCATTGAGATCGGCAAAACATTTGACTGTCTCTGTAGGTAGGGCGAGACTACAGTAAGCAGGTACACTGCACAAATACAATAAAGCACTCTTGTACGTGTTGCAACTTTTGCGCGTTAGTCCGTCGTTTCGCTTCCAGTTCCGCTTGCGCAAGGGTCGGCAACGCATCAGCGATGCCTTTGGTGTCACAACTTACCATCGGGCATGTCTTATAATAAATAAGTACAGCAAGCTACTATAGCATTACGGTAAGTGTTAAATTTACCCTTTAGCATACGTTACTATAATTTTTCCATTTAGCATGAGTTACAGCAAAATACAATAACGTATAATTATTTCAAGTATCGGACTCAAAGGGAAACATAAGCTTTGTATTGTAGAATGGCATCTCTAGTGCTGCTGGAGAATGCTGGATACAATAACGTCATTCGCACGCAGCGACGCGTTATCTCACACACAAACAATTGATACAATAAAATAGTAATGACGAATGTGATTGTGTTGTGGTGCGTGCGCTACATATTTGTACAGTATAATACAAACAATTGTTTACACAATAGAAAGCCGACACAAGAGGTGACTCTCAAACCATTATATTGGCTGAGGGAAGATTTGCACACTACTATCTTACACGTAAATATAGCAATTGAAATTAACTAAACAACAGCTCCTCGACAAACGTTGTTTTTTTTTTAAACATTCGTACCATTACGCCTGTATTTCCCGAAGGGTTAGGCAGAAGTGTACTAAATCTACACTACTATACGGTAGCCCGATACGATTCCAACATGTCCCAACAAAGAAAGAAGGCAAGAATGGAAGGAAACAAGGGTTATCGCTGAACACGGACACGGATAGTCTGATAAACCATTTATTTTGCCACACATAACCCAATACATATACACAAACAAACTTACAAGATAATAATATTATGTGTAGCAAGGAAACCACTCAGTAATTGCTGTGCGGAGGGCACAGCACTGATTTTCAGCTGATCTTTGCCATTTGAGAATCAACTTTTTTTTGTTTATGACGCGCACACGATATAATAAAATAAAAATCACTTTTTAAATATAAACAATTACTAAATAATAAACACTTCTTTTCTTGACAATATAATAGGCTTATTGTATTAGTATAATAATAGATAGTAGGTAATAGGTATATGTATATATGTCTGAATATTGCACCAGAAAGGCTTTGGAGATCACACCCTGCCATTGATTTTTTGAATTCTTAAGAGTACTGTACAATGGGTCTAATGTGGTACACCGATGGTTCAAAAACAGAATCTGGTACTTGAGCAGCTTAGGTAAACTCACCGCGGTCATTCAGGTAGAGATGTATGCCATCATCGCTTGTACCTTGTACCTCATTTTAATCGTCATTAAATGGGCAAGTTACAGGGTCATTTTTTGGTAGTACATATTTTTTTACAGTAACGTTCTAAAGTCACAAATAATTTTTAGTGAAACTTAAAAGGTATTGCAAACAGTTCCAATACTCATAAATCTTAACACCTACTATCATAAAAGCACTTTTGTAGTGATGATACATTTCCTAGGAGCAATTAGACACCATTTATTGTTTAAAAATAGGTACCCATTTTAGTCTAATTGCCTATTTACTACTAATTTTGGTATTTTCTTCAGAAAACACTCAAATAGTCATAACTTTTAAGGAAATCAAGTTAGAGCTCTGCCCCAGATATATTTTTTGGTGCAAATAACCCCAACCATCGCCCTGTTTCGTTTGATCAACGATTTTCTACCCACGCTGTATATAAAATATAGATAAAATGAAATAAATAATAAGCAATAAAATTAGTAATCTTTTTAGTAATTGATGTAGAAAACATTAGTAGAATTACTTTAAAAGGTTTCACATTGATATATTCAAAGTAGGTACCTAATTTGATTCCGAGGTCAAGCTCTTCAGACACTATTATGTACAATGAATAATTCATAGGATAGGTATATCAATAGGTTTTTTTTTACAAAATCTGCTGTTTTAGAGAAAATGAGTGAGAAAACTGGCGGATTCGGCGGACAGCCTAGCGTCATCAGCGCGACTGCTACGCTAGAGGTCCTAGGTCCGATTCCCAGATCGAACAATGTCGTTGGGCTTTACTGTGAAATTTCTGGATATTGGGTTTTTGCCCGGTTGACCATCACACTTGTACTTCCTGAAAAATTAGGCAAAGATGTTCTGATGTACACCCTCAGTTAACCGGTATGTTTAGGGCTCATGTAATAGGCGAGCCAATTACCGTCAACGGGGCGCAAATCCTGACTGCGACCTGCCACTAGGAAATTAACAGAAAAAAGAACGAAAACACTGCTCATCCCGGAAATCGAACACAGGAACAGTCGCACACTGCTACACTTAGGGCTAAAGCGAAACTCTTTTATACTCAAAATACGTCACAGGGAAGCTATACTAACATTCGCATTGCGTGAAAAAGACAGATGACCCCATGGTGTTATGTTTAAATGTAGTATTATCTATTTAATGTTGCCCGCCTTAAAAATTACCATGTTACGACATCGGACCACTTCATATATATGTATGTAATCATAAACCGAGCGACGCCGGCGGAGGTAAGCGCTTGATAGCTATGACTACACCAAGCCTCACATAGTACTTGGAGTGTTTTGAAGGTATATGTAAATTTGTGTATATGGACATGAAAATACTCAAATTATCAATTGCAGATTAGGAAATAGGTACATACCTATTTCTGATTTTTTTGTCAATCGAGCTTTACTTAAGAAGTTAAGAGAGAAGATTTTATGGACTGGTTTATAAATGTTTATAGAGGAATGCGAGATAAGAGCAGTAGATAATTATTTTTAGCAGTAAAAGCAGCTAAGGACCCATTAGGAAAGGATTTAGAAAATCCCCACGGGCTTTTAACATGTATGTATTAACGTGCATAACACCATTAACACCGTGAGACACATAACGTTACACATAGTCGTGTTGCTAGTGATAATAACAGCGAATCGCCACGGACACTCGACGGGCCCAAAAGTGACCTTCATTTTACTTCCCCTTTAACGGTTCGGTAAAACAGAACCGACCGATTTAATGAGAACCATGCAGGTACACAGACTCATGTCATGTCATGGTGATGAGGCGGCGCACTTGTTGGACGCCGGTTCCTTTAAAGTACACACTTGCACACACACGAAAACTCACCCTGAAGCGACTCCGACACGTGCGGCGACCCTCTACCACCAACGACATTGTAAACTAATACAACTGCAATTATGCACTAGATTTGCTAGTGGAATAACTACTAAATGTTATAAACCATTTGGTTCAGCACAAGTACTGTCAACAAAATGCGGTGTCGTAAGAGGGGGTGCGTTAACACACTAGGTTGTGTAACGCACAGCCGCGGGGCGCGCGGTTTGGGGTGTACTGTACGGAGGGGGGGGAGGGGGGAGTGAACGACGCAGCTGCGTGCGCATAACTGAGCTGTTAGTGTGCACGTCGAGCGTACATAAACAATTAGTTTACAAATATATACAAACAAATACGTCTTGCTCTTGTCACCGCTGCCATGTACAGCGGGATACACTTGTTCACACATTCATAAGTTACGCAGCATTATTTTGATTCTTGACCTTTTCCCCGTGTGAACGCCGGGGAAAAGGCCAAGCATAGGATGTGCATTGATCAACATTAGAGGTGTTTTCTGAGAACTTCGACTATTGTTACATTGCAATAACATTAAGGGCGTAGATTAGTTCATAATAAGATCTATGAGAACGCGGGTTGGCGGTTCGCCGCGGAAATAATAACGTTCGTTTACATTAATGTGTGCAGTTTACACGATGTTGTGCACTGTGCACGCGGGTGTTTACTAAACAAGGACGAGGAAAGAGCCTGCCGCCGCGGCGCCGCCTGCCCTCGCCCGTGCTAGTCTGCACATAGGCGTTTCTAAAACTAGTTGGGCATTGACCGCGGGACGCACCCGCCGGCGTCCACAGTCCGCGGCATCGGCGGCCGCGTCAGAATCACAAGTGGTTCGTGCGAGCGCGAGCGCGAGGTGGTGCACACCCTGTGCGTGCTATCAGCGCACTCATTGTTGCGGCGGGTATAAACGAGGCGCGCGCGCTGCCTCGGCACGCAGTCGACGCCGCGCCACAACACGACATGATCGCGCTCAAGAACACCATCGTGTATTTCCTACTGTTCTCCGTGGCCGTGCTCGGTGAGTGACATCATTAACGAATCCTATTTTTCATTTATCTCTCTTACATTACTTTCAAATTTCATAATGTGCCAGGATTGTATTATAATTTGAAACTAGAGCAAGAAAAAAGATTTAGATTTTATTTTTATTTTATGAGTAGTAATATATTATCAAGATATAGCTAAAGTATAGTGTTAAAAAATAAATTGAGTGTCTCTATGTTCTTTCTCTGTTCTTTTAAATTCACATTTAAGAATATATTGAGTGCTTAGTGTGCTCAATGTATTGGGTGCTCTATAAACAGGTGCTCAAACGAGAATACTCCAAAACTTTAAATGGTTATCTATTTAATGAGTGACCCCCTTTATCTAAAACATATAACAACTTTTAACAAAAAGTATACATCAACAAAAAAAGGTAAGTATAGTAATACAAATTCAATTTAAAAATAATAATGATCATCATTGACTGATTGTTTGGAACTCAAAATTCATTACAAAGACTGAAAAAGGTTTATTTTCGCATTTCAGTTATGGTTTTCGCCGGTTTTAATTTTTTGTTAAAAAGTCTTTTTTTTGTGGGTAGTAAAAATAAGTAAAATACCTCTTACGTTAACTAAGTCTTAAATTTTTATGACGTTAAATTAAAGAAACCTAAACACGAGATAGCGGCTGTAAACCGTTGAGGCTTTCCTTCGTTTGTCTTCCGTCTTCATCATCAGATCCACTCTAGGTCTCCATGTTATGGATATGTTGTAAGGACATGCGAACTACATATTATATGTGCCGTTTCAAAATCAAACATCCCCTATTTTTCTGCCCTTCGGGGTGGAATTTTACTTTCAAATTTCAACAGGACCATTTCGGATATATACCTTTTCAAACAAAAAAGAATTTACATATCTATAATGTCTATAATTGACAGAGAAATCGGAGAACATTCATAAAAAAACATATAAACATCCCTGTGTGTGTTTTGATACTGTATTACATAATTAGTTTCATCTAAATATCTATTTTGTTTATTTTTTACTAACCAATTTTTTTGCAAGGAAATAAACTGGTCACAATTCGGTTCCGACACTCTCCGGCCGTTGCAGTGCATTATTGGTCACAGTTCTAACCTAACCGATACACATAGAAGATCAATACCAAAAGACATACTGCATATAAAACAATAGATCAACAGACTTAGTGGATCAAAACATATCAAACTGTATTCATACAATAAATAAGTTTTACCGATATTGTCGATCATTTGAAAATAACTCTTGAGCTGCTCAGTGAATAATAAAAATGCAAAATGTTAGTGTTTGCAAGCCAAACATCATGAAACGACGTATAACCGGAAACCATTTCGTTACATATTTCGTTTTTCATTCAGGGCGGCGGCGTCTAGCTTATGACCGTCCAATTTATAGGAACATCCTACACCTATCCTAAAATCTATTTTTTATTTTTACCTAGGCAAGCACAAAAAGATGAAGCCCAAGAAGTTTGTGTCTCCGACCACTAAGGGCATCCAGTGCTACAACTGCCTGTCGTTCGACCACCCCGGCTGCTGGGACCCCGACCACCCCGACTACGCCAACATCACGGTGAGTACGACGGCGCCGCGGCGGTTCGCAGCCCCTCGGCGCCGCACTAAGCCGTTCGTCTGCGCAGGTACCCAACATCGACTGTTACATCCCGGGCATGGCGTTCCTGTGCATCGTCATCACCTCCGAGTCCGCTAAACTCGGTAAGTCACGTTTACATTGAGCTACGCTGCGATAACGCGCGCTTGTTTTTTGTTTATGTCCGGGGTAACGTGTGCCATATTATGTCGGTTGCAGTGGAGACGGGGCAAGAGATCGGACCAGTGCGCGCGCGCACCTGTGTGCCAGCCAAAGACTTCTCGAAGAAGACCGTGTCATACTCTATGTGCAGCAAACTTAGTAAGGAGCTGTCCGCCTCCGAGATATTCTCGCGCATCGCGGTCAGCAGGCCGCAGTGCACGCTCTGCAAGAAGCACCTGTGCACAGACGCGTCGCACTGCTAGCGCAGCGGCGGCAACCAACGCCACGGGGGCGGGGCGGGGCGGGGGCGCGCGGGGCGCGTGGGGCGCGGGGTCGCGGCGAGCCACCCCCTGCCCCTCACAATGGGAGCGTGTTACGCAACATGTTTATTAAACTACCGAAGCAGTTTCCATTCTAAGAAATGCAAAAACGTATAGTACTTTGTTGTTTTGAAACTAACACACTTTGTTGAACTAATAGGAGTTGTTGGGGCGATGACGCGCGCGTTTCGTTTGTTTTTTATATTTCATTATTATTTTAATAAACTATTGAGATTATTACTGTTTGTTTTCACTGTTTATAGACAACAACACTTTTACATCAATAATGATGATCGGTATTTAACTTGTTTGCATTTCATGAATAACAATATATAATATGACGATTGGATCGAATCGTAAACAAAACAGCATTACCAACATCAATGATTCATGTGTCTAAGGTATTTTGATACGAACTAACTATCGATGAAGGTTTACACGTACTGTGAATCAGTTTTACTATCGTAGTATTACTTTAAGCAAGCTAGTCGTTTAGAGTGCGTACATCAGTCAGCCTGCACTGACTTTCACTTACTTGATTAAAACTTTAGACACTAGGTGCACCTATGAGTGATTGCGTGAGTATTAAAAACATGAACATAATCTAGTCGGTGGCGAAGCGTTGTAACGTTGATGTAGATACCTTCTCCAGCATGTGGTAGACGTCGGCGAGGTCGACGCCGGGGTAGGGCGACATGCCGTACGTGGCTATCTCCCACAGCAGGATGCCGAACGCCCACACGTCGGACTTGGTGCTGAAGGTGTTGTAAGCGAGCCCCTCGGGCGCCGTCCACTTGATGGGGAACTTGGCGCCCGCGTGCGCCGTGTACGTGTCGTCGCGCATCAGCCGCGCCAGCCCGAAGTCCGCCACCTTCACCAGGTGGTTCTCGCCCACCAGGCAGTTACGGGCCGCCAGGTCCCTGCGCACACAATACACACACTTCACATATACCCATACTGTTACAACATCACTATCTAACCATCTCTATATCTGTATCGTACAAATAAGTAAGTACATATAAAATTCACTCGCAAAAAGAAACCACTGGTCACAAAGTATGAAATAGGCGGAACATACTTAACTGAAGTTAAAGAAATTCGTGACTTGGGTGGCATTGTTGATAAAAATAACTTTTACAACATATTGACAGTACTGTAAAAAAGGCCGCACAGATGCTCGGATTTATTAGAAGAAATACTGTTGGCTTCAAAAATATCTCTACCAAAATACTTTTATACAATACTCTTGTCCGCAGTAATCTCGAGTATGCTAGTACTGTATGGTCACCGTCGTATGTGGTCCATTCGCAGCGGATAGAAAGCATTCAAAGAGCCTTTACAAGAAATATTGCATTCTCCTGCAGGGGCTTCTCTCATAGGAATCCATATGACAACCGGTTATCCAAATTTCAAATGACCAGTCTTTACAACCGTAGACGCATCTTGGACCTTTGTTTCCTCCATAAATTATTGAACAATAAAATACAATGTGATCACTTATTAGAAAAAATCCACTTATCTGTTCCTCATTCATATCCTAGGCATAAAATCACAAGATCTTTTCACATACCACGTTCTAGGACTAATTTGGGACAAAATTCACCTATACATAGGGTATTAAATCAGTGCAATATTATCCAAACACGCGATCCAGACATTGACATCTTTGGTGATTCCCATAACAAATTCATAACTAAATAAAAAAAAATATTCAGTATCTCAAGTAACTAGTTTTATATACCTAACTTGGTTATTCTTAAGTTATAATTTAATATTATCTAATGTAATTAATTATAGTCACCTAAAGTGTACACACTATTACTACAATTACTGGTCAATGTTATGTACACCGTAAGTGTCATACATATCAGATATAAAATATTCTGTAACATTAGCATAACAATTGTAACAATATGTATGATGTGGTTGTACTATTTAATAATAAATAAATAAATAAGTACCTATTACATTTGAAAATTCAGCATCCATAGGTTTATGTCCACAAAACTGTCGTTTACTTTCATTTACTACGCGTAAATGAAGCATAATTAAAATCAGACTGATGCACTGCGAAGCGTGGCAAAATTAAGCTATGTAGTTGTATTTTGACAACACATCAGCTCCATCGGAGCAGCTCCCTGCAACTCATTGCGGAGAGAGTGCACACTGCGCACTGCGCACTGCACACTGCTAGCTCCTGCATGGAGTACTGGTTAAAGCGACATGTCAAGCGTTCCTAGTCTATGCCCATTATATTTTGTTCTTCATAATAATATTTAATCTAACTTTTTAACTTTCGTATGGATAATTTATAATTTTAATGTGAATTGTCTGAAATAATAATTTGAATTGAATTTGCCGTAATCGCTGGCGCTGGGTAGACTTACAGTCTGCCCGTTAGGTTATGCTAACATTCATAATTAATTTGATTTATTTTTATAACTCACATAAAAATATTGAATTTTACTAAGCAAAATAATGGCACCAATGATATTATATATAGTTAAAAAGAGGTATACACGTTATCAGCCTCTAAAAGTCTTCATTTCAGTTTCCCCCTGGTGAAACATTTGACATTGGCTGCCATAAAAGATTAGAAGTATATTTTGACAGCTTCAAAGTGTATTTTATTCTAATTATGTGAATTTGTGGTGTGCGACACTGCAAACATTATTACAAATATGTAAATAAGGAGCATAGTCTTACGTATCACAAGTAAGCTACTAAATTCTTGGCTTCTGTTTATTTTATTTCGGTTTTTTCAGTTTACAACGTCAGAAAGAGTCAGCACATACCTTATATATTATGAGTGAAACGGATCCTGTGGTTTTCATGACACGCGTCACCACATGCTATGGAACGCATTGCCGGAAATAATAAAGATTAATAATTTCAGAAGCGACGATAGGTACTTAATTATAGTTTTAATTATTTGAGAATAATTTTCTAACTAAATGAAAAGTTACTTATCTCTCCTAATATCTCGTGAAGCCGCGACAATTTTTAAATGCGTTTATTTTACTTAAAAATGGTCCTAAGTAACTTTAAAATGTGTAATTATGAATTTTGTCATACCATCACGCCTGTATTCTCCGAAGGGTTAGGCAGACGTGTACCAATGTACAACCACGGTTTGCCAATATGTTTAGGTCCCATTTAATGTGGGGCAAGCCTATTTCCAGCAACCGGGCAGAGCTACCGGTAATTTCACAGAAAAAACTACAATTTGCTTGACCTGGGAATCGAACCATGTACCTTTACCGTAGCAGTCACGCTTGGGAGTGTTATTTTTATATCATGTCCACTTATAATTTATAATATGAATATAAATGTTATTAAATTTCAGACTGCCATCCGATGATGTCTTGCGTACGAAATCTTTGATTCAGGACCAAAGAAGTGAACTAGACTGGATAAAATTATAAAATTAAAAATTCAAATTCAAAATATTTTATTTCAATTAGACCATATAAATAGGCACTTTTGAATTGTCAAACTAGTTGCACGGTTCCAAAAAGTGGGACTTATGGAGAAGAGCCGGTAAGAAACTCAATAGTCACTCTTTTTAAAAAAAATATGCAAGTAACAATAAAATTTTGTGATGAATAGTATGAGTATGATGTGTATGACTAAAAAAAAGGACAAAAACTAACAAAAGAAAAATAAAAGATAAATTAAATAAATCAAAATAAATAATACATAATAAAATCACATTACCTACCTATACGTATTTAATTTTGTACCTGCCTACCTAAGTTCCATTCTGTTCAACAACTCTTAAAAAAAATTAATCTATATTTCAGGTGACACCTAACATCATTCAATCAAATCAATCTATCATTTTTGACAACTGTTTGATGCTATTTCTTTTCATCTTATGCTTCTTGTATCTATGCTCTCGCTCATTAGTAAAGCCTAAAATGTGTAATTCTGGGTATGTATATTTAGCGTGGCAGAATTTTAAATGCCATTTTCTATGAACATGGCGTATCTGTAAATATTATATCATTGAATGGCACATAATAAGAATTTGTATAAGGTACTCGGGCGAGTTATTGAACCAAGTGCTCATCTTGCAACTTGCACTTGTTCCCCAAACAAACAAAACGAACGTTCCTCACTAATTCTATGGAACTAATTACCGGTGGGACTTGTGAAAATCATACGGTTTTGTGTTAGTAGGTACCGACTACCTATTGGATTTGTCGAAAAGTATATAAAATGACATGCCTAAATTCGATAAAGGCGACTGCCTAGGCATGTATAAACATTGTACCTAGTAATATATATTGTTGACTAGTTGAATATTAGTATTTCGTATAAAAAAAGTTTCGGGCATTTTTCAGATAGTTACAATCCTGAAAATAAGTCTGAAAATGAACCAGAAGCAGACAACGTATTCTGGTGTCTCACCCACCCTTACCCCAAATACCAGATCACTGTCATGACGCGACACCAGCTGCCAATAGTTCTGTTCCCCACAATACAGCTGTAATAATATTCAATTACGTTTTTTAAAGGATTTTTTTTAGTTTTGTTTTCATAATAATATAACAATAAACAAACGTCAGACCGATCGGATATGACGTTTTGACGTTTGTTTTTTTTTATTTAGGGTATGCTCATAATGAGGGCTACCGTTATTTCTCTCACTAGATGGCACCACTGCTGAATGAGGTTTTGAAGTGTGGCTGTGAATTTATTATTAAAATCACAGACATTCATAGACCCGTAACTCATATTTGCGATAATTAATCTGAGTTATGGCGAAATATTCACAACATTACTTTAATTAGAAGGCTATAATATATAAGAAATACCCAGACCAATCGGGCGAAGCCGTTGGCGGAAAGCTAGCGATTAATAAATTGACACCACAATATATAATTTAGATAGATAGACTTGCAGTTAAGTATTTAATCTTGCTTACGGACATTTAGTTTTAGTTTTATTTCTACAAAATATTATAATAAATAGATATAATATACCTACTGTATTTTTATTAACGTGAAATTATATACTGTTTGACGACACTTTTTGTTCATAAATATACCTACGAACAGATAAATTATTAATGAATTAAGAGAATATCTTGCAGAAATGAACAGCTTAAAAACTCCATTTTTCTAAATACCTCATTAAATAGGGGGGTAATTTTAGAACTCGTCAACTGGTTGTCCTTACCTTATTTCAACTTACGCAAATATCTTTGAAAGTAGGTTTTAATGTCCACATTCTTCTTGTTAAACAAAAAACGTACAAATCAAGTTAATATCTTTTAATTTATTTGATTATTTCTGGAAAGTTGTATTACAATAATAAACACACAATAATTAATAAATGAATATTTCAATATTACGATCTAGTAAGACTTTCATATACATCTCCTAGGCAGTCGTTTAGCCATGTCATTTCACACCTCAAACTGTTAATTAGATATTAACCTCCTTAGTCCTCCTAATTAGTCCTACATGTGCAGATGATACAGCAGTGATTTAAAAAAAAATCGTTCATGGGTTGGAGCATTTAAAGCCACTGAAACAGATATGGCAACTATCGCCAAATGGCTCAATAGAAACTTGTTATCACTCAACTTAAAAAAACCAAGTATGTGGCCTTTCACAAAACTCTTGCATCCAGGCCTATGTCTCTGCCACCAATCAAAATCTACACTTGCGATCTAACCCACACCTTACACTGTAGCTGCAATGCAAGGAACATAAATTGTATTAGGTACCTAGAGGTTTTACTTGACGAAAATTTAACATTCAAAAAACATATCCTATCTAATCTCTCGGGGAGAGTAAGAAAAACCATTCAAAGTGCTACTAAAACATATTATTAATGGTATACCAAGCACTCACCCAATCCCTACTACATTACTGCATCCTGGCTTGGGGAGGAGCGATTAAAACTAAAATGATTGAGTTAGAATGGGCTCAGCGGGCAGTTTTGAAGGTAATGCGGAAAAAACCTTAAAGATTTCCCACGGACGATTTATACGCAGAATGCAAAGTTCTTAGAGTACGACAAATATACATCCTAAAATATACACTCTATAGGTTCTACTGAGCGTTCTCACGTAACCAACCGTCGCATCTTTCGGGTCCTCGTTCCTGCTATAAAGACGACTTTTATAAACGCCTAGCCACTTTTCTTCTCCCATACATCTACAACAAAGTATGCCACACCCTAAAAGAAATTATAAATCTACCTACGAGTAAATTCAAAATTACATTAAAAAGCTGGTTAAGGAATCATTCATATCTTGAAACTGAGAATATCATTTTAACTATTATCTGACATTTCAGAACACACACATACGCACACACACACGCACACCCACACGCACGCACACACACACACACACACACGCACGCACGCACGCACCCACCCACCATTTTTCTCAACATTAAACATGCCTATGAAGTCTACGGAGTTCATAATACAACAATGTTAAAATAGTAATTGTTAAACTCTGTTGGTATCTGCGATACAAGCCCCGAGCTTAGTGCAGTAACCACCGCAAAACCATCATTGTATTTTTATTTGAAATAAATTTTGATTTGACTTTGTATTAAATAAATAAATAAATAAACATCCAACTCTATCAAAACTCTAACCTAGTTCCAGGTGACCTAGAAAGTTCGGCATCCATAGGTAGTTGGGTGAATACAAAGGAATAAATCTGAATTATCATTTAAGTATTATTATTATTTTATTTTAAATTATTTTTCAATTGATTCTATTAGGAACACTTATGTATAGCGCCTGTAATATAAGAATCAACAATCGAAATTGATGACAGCCAGTCTTTATGTAGATTTTAAGGTCTTCATGTGACATACAGGGTGTTTGGCACATGGACCAACACTTTTTTTGGGATAGGGGATGTCATTTGCTATTTTTCAGCCCAAGATGCTAAGTCCTAAGTGTCATGGTTATTGAGGTATGATTTTTTAAAGATTTCATTGTTAATCACCCGAAATTTCACCTTTAGGGTATTATCACTTTTTTTAGCTATAGCAACACCAAAGAAATGTTTTTTCCCCTCTAAAATGTTTATTTATTCGATATAAATCATGACTTGATAATATTGGTTTCTATAAAATGACCTTTGAGTTCCCAAAGTTTAAAAACTGTTTACGTGTAGAAAACATTTCAATTTCTAAAAGTTTTAAAAAGTTCTCCAGTTAATATACCCTTTCTAACGGTATACCACATGTTGTGGAAATCCTTCATAATGTGGTAGAAATTAATGATAGCAGATACCAAATTCGAAAGTTTTCTATACGTAAACAGTTTTTAAAACTTTGGGAGTTCATAAATCATTTTATAGAAGTCATGATTCATATAGAATAAATAAACATTAATAAATAAAATAACACTTTTTTGTGTTACTATTGCTAAAAACAAAAAAGTTATGATGACCTACCAGCCTACCTATAGTCCGTTTTTTAATCTCAGAGACTAAAGTGACATTACGTGGGATGCCAGTTTTTTGATACAACCACTACTTTATTCCACAGCAGACCCTTGCCTTAACATACGTTTCAAAGATTCAAACTTGAGAGTTATTACAAACCTTTATAATTACGTGCTATCTATCTTTGCAAACAATGCAACACTCTTCCTTTTTCTTCACAACTGAGTAAATTATGCAACGCCCTTCCTTTTTCTTCACAACTGAGAAGAACTTTACTTTACTTTTGATAGTAATAATCATTCACTCGTGCCAGTAAACCTGACGACTTACGACGCGTGTCTGCTCGCAGATAAGCTAGCCTCGCTCAATACACTGTGAGTCTTTATAATGTGCACATATCGAAATGAGGGAATCCATGCTTAATTTTACCAAAGGAAAAAATATTTAAAAAAAAATAATATATTTTTGTTTTTTTATGGAATTTTTCCATTTTTTTTAGCAAAGATCTGTTTTTATTCGTAAATTTTTACAATAAGTAATCGTAAAATGTCTCAATAAGACCTTTACCCCATTACGTTTATTTTTTATTACTTAAAGTATTCTTCACCGTATTTGCCACCTAATGCTGAAAATTGCATGTTTTCCACTCCATCCCAACATTTCTATCAACTGTCAAAGAAAGGCTCCGCGCACGGCTATGCCAATAATCTATACCAATTTATTTGATGAGCAAACGTTCAAATTATTACGGGAAAGAGTCAAGACCATGGACTCCATGTCCACCTGATACAATAACTACATCTACAAAACAAAATTGGACGTTCGTAAAGAATCGTTATAATTCAACCGCCATTCCTAGTGCACTGTATTACGATAGCAAATTATTGCTAACGGGTGAATTTATTTGCGAAGGGTTTGCTTTGTTATTTCCGTTCAACTTTTCTTTTAACGATAGTGATAGCAATCCAAAAAGCAAAAAGATGTTAGAAATTGAGGTTTACACAACCTAACAACCTTACCTTTTTTTCTAACAACCTTAAATTTTTGTCAAGTAGCGATAGCCTAAGGGTATATCAATGGATTGCCAAAGTGCCAAGTTAAAGGTCTCGAGTTCGAATCCAAGGCACGCACCTCTGGCTTTTCGTAATCATGTGCGTAAATATCACTCGCTGTAACGGTGAAGGAAAACATCGTGAAACTTGCACGACTGAGAGATTTTTGCGACGGCATGTGAAGTCTGTGAACCATCATTAGGCCAGGGTGGTGGACTATAGCCTAACCACTCTCAAACTGAGCGATCTGTGCTCAGCAGTGGGACAATATATGGGTATTACACACATAGGTTATTTTATCGCATAAAGAAGATATGAGGGAATCTTGGAAACAGCTAATAGAAATATTAGCGGTTTGCTTAGTATTATGATGAGCGGACTCACGTCGGTGTATAAGATGATGTTCGTTTTCCTATGGTCTAGGTTTAGTTTAATTCAAGGTCATTAGTATTACAAAAACGTAATATTAGTTGTTCAGTTGCGTTGGCTATGTAGTTTAATTAAAAATGTGTGATAACTGGCACCGGCTCGCTGGGCGCGGTCGTTTGTACAGTTGTACAGGTTGTCTAGTTGTTTCTGTATTGAGGTTTGGTATAATATTTTGGGGTAACTGTAGCGAGAGAGTAAATATCTTTAAAGCGCAAAAACGCTGCATTAGATCTATTTTTAATCTTAATGTGACTGACAGCTGTGTTCCTGTTTTTAAAGAATATAACCTCATGACTCTTGCATGCCTTTATATATTAGAGATAGCTATTTTTGTTAAAACAAATGATCACCTATTCCCGTCTATTAAAAATACAAGAAACAGGACTACAACTTTAAGAACTCAATACGAAGATAAATATTATGCACAGGTGGCTATAGAACTGCATTATTGAAAAAGAATGTTGTGTATGGCTCCTCTTATTTATAACCATATACCAAAAATGATTAAAGAGCAGCCTTTAAGAATATTTAAAAAGTACCTAAAAAAATTAAATTACTAGTTCAAAAATGCTATTACTCTGTATCGGATTTCTTAAGGCCCCAGTCTAGCAAAATTTGGCAGTTGTCAAATTATTAGCTCATTTTCGCAACGTTTTTTTAATTAAATTAAGGATATAGTGTCATATATTTTTATCGCGATAGAATATATGTTATATTAGCTTTATCTACGTATTTTTTTCACGTTCCTCTGGTTAGTTTATGTTATATAAATCAGGCGTCAAAGATGGCGCTCTCGCGCCCAACGCCATTTAGAGTCATGTTTGTGCACGTTAATCGGGATGATCAAGAATAAATTCAAAAATCTACTCAGCGCAAAATTAGCTTACGATAGTCGTCTTCAAAATGCGCTGAGTAGATTTTTAATTGTACCTTTAGTTTTCTTAATCCGAGTGTCATAACATCGTCAAATTTTCCTGTTTTTGGTCCCAAAACAAACGGTTTTTTTCATAATAAAAACTAAAAATATTGATGAAATCATTTGATCATTTTAAAGTACGTGTATTAAATGACACAACCAATTTTAAAAAAATGTGTACCTGCTTCACAAATATTTTTTATAGTGTTTTCAACAGGCACGGTTTATAAACGAAAATCGCTAGCCAATTTCTTCAGAGGCGGCCAGTCGGTGGTAGCGGTTGGACGTGGGTTCTATGTCAAATTCAAATTTGTACCTCTCGCTCTAAATTTTGCTCTCTCTCTAACCTTGCTGGCGTACTATCGGGCATTGAAACTTGCTCTACTTCATTATTTTTATGTCAATTTATTAGAAATTATTTCCGACGCGCGTTTTTATTCCACAAGCAGTTTAATCGATCGATTGTTTTAAAAAATGCGGTGTGTTTAGGCATTTATTGGACACCTAAACGCTTGGATGTCCGTCTAATTTTATGATCCCGATTCTTCTGTCCCTAGTTAACACCTGGGTACAGAAACAACTCGACGCCATTTTTTACATTAATAACAGACATAGACTGTTTTGTTAGCAGTAAAGTGCGATAGTAACAAGTCTGTTACTATGGTTCGTTAACTTGTTACCACTAGGTAACAAGTTTGTTACTATGGTCCGTTAACATTTTATATCACTAGGAAACAAGTTCGTTACTATGGTCCGTTAACTTATTACCACTAGGTAACAAGTTTGTCCGACACCCAAAAATTTACCTATGACCCTCCCCGGTTCGAATCACACAAATTGAATAATTACTATCCTAATATAATTATAATTATCAGCCAAAAGAAGTCCACTGTGCATGTGGAACAAAGGCCTCACCCATAGAATTCCACAAGGACTGGTTATATGCCGCCTGCCTCCAACGACTCCCAGCGACCTTCATCATCATTGAAAACCCACTCCTGTGTGTTCGGTTTCCGTACTTAGTCCTGCAGTGGACCATTGTCCCAGCTACCTTTATCGCGTCATTAGACCATAGTTAGAAAGTGAGAAAGACGTAGTTTGAAAGTGAGTGTGAAAAGTACTGAAAAGTTGTGCAGTGACCGCTTATCTACGATATATGGACATATTATGATGCGTAGAAGTAGAGAGCCTAGTTATAAAACAGGTTTTGAACATAAATGTGGATGGATATAGTAGAAGAGGAAGACCAAAGAAAAGATGAATAGACAGTGTGAGAATGACGACGATGTACGTAAGAAAATAACTGCGCCGACCCCAAGTGAAGGTGAGGTGGTGCCTATAGGTGTACATACACGAGCTAGATGGACATATGATATACTGGCTGGATGTAAACGATTGCAGGGCAGATCACCCCCCGATTGTCGGTTAATATGGCAGTAGCGTAATAGAGAAGAGGCCCTGACTCAGCAGTGGGTTTTACCGGCTGAATAGATAGATAGATAGATGAGTATATGTATAGATAACCGTTGCACGCGGTTTTTCATTCACCCCACTTCATGTGCCCAGAAGAAAAGTCTTTTGATCGATTTTTGGTGTTAAACATTTCTAATCCCAACTAGGACATGAGCTGTAGCTTTTGAACGGATGAATAGATTTACATGAAATATGGCTAACAAAAATCCCATTTCATTTAAAAGAAATTTGTAACAGAAGTACAAGACTAATCTGTGGAGGGATTTACAAATACAATAAGATGGATTGAGCCGTGGGCTAGTCATTTTGATGCTGAGCTATAAGCTCAACGGTTCAAAACCGTGTGATCTGGTTCATCTAGCTCATTGAAAGCTCAGTTTACACACCTCTGATGATAGCCAGACGGCTATAGTAGTCGTGGAAGTGTATTCTATTTCAAATTCTTACTTCTCGCTCTGAATTTTGCTCTTCCTCTAACCAGTAAAACACAAACCAAAGCAAACCATCTACTGGAACTTGACCTTATAGTGAATCAACCTCCTTCTTTTTCATGTCTGTTAAAACAAAATTAAAACCTCGACTAAAAATATCTACTGTTCCATAAATCATAAAGTACTTAAATTATTTCAAACGACAGATATTTTTTTCAGATGTTCAGGGTATAATCCCACAGGCCACAGTAGTGTTGTTCATTATAATTTATTAAATAGAAATATCTTTTTGTATTTTTTTAAGTATTTTCCATACTAAGATTACAAGTTATTTTTAATGAAGGAAAAAATCGGCTGGCGGGCAGGATTCGAACCTGCCTCTTCTGGTTCGGTACACTACGGTTGGTTGGGGCTCGCGGTAGCTTAGTGGTCAAAGCGTCTGAAGTACCGCACCGATTTTATCCTTTATTAAAAATAAATAGAAATATTTTATTTTGTAAAGTAGAGCAACTTTCATTACGTAGCACTGCTCTACACTTTGTAATTTACGTATCACAGGATGATACAGAGGGTGCCTCGCGGGGTTCGTGCCCGCGAACTGTCAATATACTGAATTCGTTTGTTATGCACAGCTAGACTGGGGCCTTAAGTGACAAATCTATTTAGTTAAGTTTTTCACATCTATACTAATATTATAAAGAGGAAAGATTTGTTTGTTTGTTTGTTTGTTTGTTTGTTTGTTTGTAAGGAATAGGCTCCGAAACTACTGGACCGATTTCAAAAATTCTTTCACCTTTGGAAAGCTACATTATCCCCGAGTAACATAGGCTATATATCATCACGCTACGACTAATAGGAGCGGAGTAGTAATGAAAAATGATGCAAAAACGGGGGAAAAAATTATAAGACCACGCGGGCGAAGCCGCTGGCGGGAAGCTAGTATTTTATAAAGTAATGAAATAGCTATATGTTAATATTGTAATTTAATAAATTTTGCACGCCATAACGCAGAATGTATATGGATTCAAAAATATTGTAACACCTAATTGTATTAATTACCTACATTCTATGCAAATAAAATAAATCTAAATCTAACGGCATAGCAGGTTACCTGTGTATAAAGGAGCGGCTCTCGAGGTAGCTCATCCCGGACGCGATCTGCGTGGCCATGTACATGAGCACGACGGCGCCGGGCACGCAGTCGCGGCTGCCGGTGCGCAGGTACTCCAGCAGGTTGCCGCGCGACATGAACTCCGTGATGATGTAGAAGGGCGGCTCGCGCGTGCACACGCCCAGCAACTGCACCAGGTTCGGGTGCCGCATCTCCTTCATAATGGCTGCCTCCTCCAGGAAGTCCTTGAGCGCCATCGTATCATCTTTCAGCGTTTTCACTGCCACCTACCAATGCATATCATATTAAGATGCTTGTACGGCCAGCAGTAAAAGTTGCTAAGTAACTCAGAGGTACTCAAATCATAGGTACATATTTACATTATGATTTCTAACTAATTTGGAATCGGCGCCAAACAAACAATCAACGAAGATTATATATTTAAATTAAAGAATGATGGGCACTTTTGTATGGACCCTAGCCAGCTATCCAATAGAGTTTTTATGTATGTTAGCCTATTGCTTATAACCTACAGTTACTGAAACGAAACAGTTCATGTTAAGAATCGACCGGAAATGTACAGTCGGGGACATAAAGGGTTACATTTTCTGCGCCTCCTATTTTTTGTATAAATCATACCTACAATGGAAAAGTTCACGCTATGCTGTATTTTGGCCAGATTATCACTTGGGTAAATAATCTTAGCCTGATAGCATACAATAAAAGACATTTAATATAATAATAAATAATAATAATAAATTTATTCAATCCTTTGTTACATAAATTGGGTATAACATAGTACATACAGTGAAAACTTGTAACAATCAAGAAAACATTAAAACAGTTTTAACGGTGACCCCCAAACTAGACTTTTGTCTGTATCTTGGGGGCCAGAGTTGCGACATTTTCTTATTATAATTCTCGTAAGCTGTGAATGTGGACTTAACAAGATTTGTAGGTTAATTAGTGGGTTTTTAAATGTTTACAAACAAAGGAGAACAATTGTTAAATTAAAGATAATAATAAAAGTGTGTATGGGTGTGTGTGTGTGTGTGTGTGTGTTGTGTGTGTGTGTGTGTGTGTGTGTGTGTGTGTGTGTGTGTGTGTGTGTGTGTGTGTGTGTATTTGTGTGTTTGTGTGTGTAAGCGTGTGTGTGTGTGTGTGGTGTGTGTACGGTGTGCGTGCGCGTGTGTTTCTCGAGTTTTTGTAAGTGCTTGAGTAAATTACTTGAGTAGTTCTTCGGTTTCGTCGTATGAAAGTGATAGAAGCCATTTCTTTACGAGTTTTTTGCACTTAAAGATCTTGACTTGTTTTATATCACACTGTTTGTAGACTTTATTGTAGATGTATGGGTGCGTGTAGACAGGGCAGCGTCTAGTTAGGAGAGAGTTTGCTGTGGGCAGGGGAATTTTGAAGACGCGCTTTGCGATGATTGAGTCGTAATCCGGTCTTTGTTTCAAGTTTGTGTGAATTAACAAAGTGGCTTTAAGGACGAAGAGTTGTCGAACTCGGAGAACTGGGAAGTCAATATAGAGTGAATCAGTGGGGTACCGGAATGGTTTCTTGAGCATAACTTTAATAACGGCCCTTTGAGCTCTTTCAGCTTCTATAATGGTAGTTTTTCCAGCTCCCCCCCAGACAGAGATTCCATATTGGAGTACAGACTGGCAGAGACTAAGATAAACGGTACGGAGGATTTGGATAGGAGTGCAATCACGAAGCTTTTTCATTACATTTATAAATTTTCTTATTCGGCCGGATAGGGAGTGTATATGAGGTTTGAAAGATAAATTTTCATCCACGGTAATGCCAAGATAGCTAATTGAATGCGTGCGGTCAACGGGATCACATGTGCAACAGCGGGTATTGTGTGAGTCGGGGCAGGTATGGAATTTAAGAACTAAATGTGGTGGTGGACTTGATGCGGCGGTTTTGAAAAACGTGACTATTTTAGTTTTTTTAACATTTAATGTGAGCAGGTTGTGGTCAAGAGCTTTAGCTACAGTTAAAAGCCCATCCTCAGCCAGACTGTAGACGCGTTCCCATGTTTTGGCATGAAAGATAATGGCTGTGTCGTCTGCATACGCGATCGTTTCAGCACAAGGGATTGAAATATTTAATAAGTCATTCATGTATATTATGAATAGAGTCGGACCGAGTGTACTTCCCTGAGGTATTCCGAACTTGATAGGGAGAGGTTTGCTGGAATACTCGCCTATTTTAACATATTGGCTGCGGTTCGTTAAATAACTAGTGAACCAATTCAGCGGGGTTCCTCTAATCCCAATAGCCTCCAACTTCTTCAACAGAAGATCGGTCGAAATAGTATCGAAAGCTTTTGCTAAATCAAGAAATACTGCCAAAGAATGTTCCCCTTTTTCTGTGGATGCCGATACGTAATTTGCAAGGAGGGTTGCTGCGTCTTCAGTGGACTTTCCTCTTCTGAAACCGAACTGCCTATTTGAAATTAAGTCATACTTATCGAGGAAATTCACGAGACGATTGTTAACAACTTTTTCGAGGAGTTTGGATAGTATGCATAATAACGCAATTGGCCTGTAGTTATCTGGGGTGTTCAAAGCTCCACTTTTGTGTATTGGACTGACAGCTGCAACCTTCCAACGGTCGGGGAATATACCAGATTCTAAACTTAAATTATATATATGAGTAAGTGGTTCTAATAGGGCGTTCGTGAGTATTTTAATTAACCTTGCACTAAAACTATCTGGTCCAGGAGCGCTGTCAGCCTTGAGCTGAGCTATGGCTCTACTTACTTCTTCTTTGTCGATGGCGAGCAAGACTAATGAGTGTGGGCATGTTTTACTAGGAATATATTTTTCAACAAGGGACGTTTGAGTTTCGGAGAGCCTAGATAGGATTTGGTCGGAGAGCTGCTTACCTAATGACGTAAAGAAACTATTGCATTTATGGAGTGAGTCAGTTGGGTTGTCTGTGTTAGTAACTAACTTGAGAGAGTCTTTTTTTGAGGAATTGTCATTATATATAGATTTTATGGTCTTCCAGAGTCTTTGTGGGTCTTGTTTGTTGTCTTCTATTTGGCGGTGGTTATATGCAGATTTTAGTTTGTGGAGTAGAGTATTGCAGAAATTTCTGTATCTAGTGTATATGAGGCGTTTCATTTTATCGTCAGGATATGAACGTGAGATAAGGTGAAGTTTATCACGATGTCGCATACACCTGAGTAGACCCGGAGTAATCCAAGGCTTGATATTAAATTTACTACGACTTATTTTAATTTTATGCGTATGAGTACTTATTATATTCGAGATGCTATCGGAGAGAATATTTACAGCTGTATTTGTGCAACGACTGGTTAAAACATCCGACCAGTTTAGACTATTTATGTCGGCAACGACGGCATCTTCGTTTATTTTATCTCTCCATCTAGGTCTAGGAGTATCGGTAAGTTTGGTTCCATGGGACGTGGCGGCTATAACTAAGTCGTGATCTGTGATAGTGCATTTACATATAGCGCCAATAGATTCATGTTTGGACTTAATGAAGATGTGGTCTAGACACGCCCGCTCTCTTGTTGGCTTAGTTATTGCCGCCAAAAAACCGTGGGACGCCATCATACACAGGTACTCTGTAGATTTGGTATTGACAGGGTTAGAAATATCAATATTTATATCGCCTGCTATGAGTACAGTGGCGTATTTGTTGAGATGAGTTAGAGTAGTGTCGAGTGAGTTGATGAATGACTCGGGGTTGATGACAGACGGGGTCCGGTATATACCTAATATAGCGACTTCATTGTTAATAACTATTAAAAGGCTGTCTGAGTTTCAGTTATTAGTGAGCGATATTAGTTTCAGTATTGGTGATATTTATTGAGTTTTTTGAATAAATTATAACTCCTCCATTCTTATTTGATTGGCATTGTGTTCTTGATACTGAGTAACCTGGTAATGTTTCAAGTAATGTTCCTTCATTTAGCCAGCATTCTGTCAGTATGACTATGTCGATATCAATATTCAAACGTTTAAAAGCAGTGCAAAAGGCATCAAAATTGCGTTGATAGCTCCTTATGTTGAAGGTGAGTACTTTAATATTGTAAGTGCTTAGTATTTGTTTCCTGCATTGTTCTAATTCATCGTACATGTGACAGTCTATTTTTATATTTTCGTCAATATCTTTGATCGTGTTAAATAAAGCCATCGATATAGTAAATGAATAAAATAAGTAATAAAGTAGTCATCTGTGCTGTCACAACACATGCAAGAGTAATTATCAGGAAATCTTGATTGTTGAGAATCAGAATGATCAGATTATTGTGTAAAGTAAAAGTGAGATATGTGCAAGTATAGTATGAGGAGGAGGAGTTGTTGTTATTAGTGGTCGTTCCTATGTAATAATATTTGTATGTATGTATTAATTTGTTAGTGTGTAAGTGTGTGTGCAGGTATGCATAAAAGTGAGCATTAAACGGTGTGTATGGAAGTATGAGTGGTGTGTGGTAATGCCTATTTCTATTTGTTGATATGTTAATGTGTAAGTATATATGTGGATTTGAATAAATGTGCATAGTGTGTGGGGTGCATATACACATGTCAATGTGTAAGTATGTAAGTGGGTATGTATAAATGTGAGTAGTGTGCTTGGTGTATATAAATAATAGATGGTACCTATTTATGGGTGCAGATATGGTAATGTGTGAGTAAATGTGTTGGTATGTATAAAAGTCAGTAGTATGCCGAGTGCATATAAGTATGAGTAAAACGTGGTGGTGCCTATTTATGTAAATGTGTAAGTATGTATGTGGGCATGAATAAATGTGCGTAGTGTGTGGGGTGCATATACACATGTTAATGCTTAAGTATGTATGTGGGTCTAAATAAAAGTGAGGAGTATGCGGGGTGTATGTAAGTGTGGGTAATACGTGGTGTATGTAAGTGTGAATAATACAACTTGTAAATGTTATTATTGGTGAGTTAAGAAATAAGTGTGTATTTCGTGTGTGTAAGTTATTATGAAAAAGTAATATTAGACAATCTAAAATTAAAAGTAAAATATGTGAAAATAAAGTAACATTATAACATAAAGAAATAATACAACTTGTAAATGTTATTAAAGAAAGTAAAATAACATTATTAAATTTTCGAAAATAAAAACGAACATAAATTTTGTACTTCTCTACTAGTATAGTTGTTCCAGAGTCCGTGTTAAGAAGAACTGCTAGGGTTTGGTGCAGCACTGGCCGGAGTGGTTTTATGGTCGAAGTGGCGATAAATATCTTCTTCATTCCTGATGTGAATTGCCGGGTTTCCTTCTTCTTTACGAATAAGGATAGATCCGTTCTTGATCCAGCAAAACTTGTACCCGTGCTCTTTAGCTGATATTTTGACTGATCGAAATAACTGTCGGTTTTCGCGAGTAAGTCTTTCATTGCAGTAAAGCTTTCTCGTAGTACCATCTATGTTAATATCAGATGAAGTTAAATTGCGCCTTGTTTTCGCAGCGTTCAGAAACTCGTCACGTTTGTTTCGGCGGACGAACCTGATAGCAATCAAACGGGGGGAACTTTCGACGTTAGTAGACTGTTGACGGCGGGGACCTATTCTAGCAGTGAAGTCTAGGTCTTGCTCCTCTAAAGATACGCCTATTTTATGGGCCATGACTTGAATAATGTGTTGCGTGCTCTCGTTTTTAAACTCATTAATCCCCGAGATTTCTAGCTCATTTCTGAGGTAAGCCTGTGAGTTGGAGTTTATCTGCTCGCGCAATTCATAGATGGTGTTGTTTAGGGTAACTATTTCTTTTTCGCGGTTCTCTAGTACCTTGATTCTCGATTCATTGTCGTCAAGACGGGCGTTACATTGAGTCAGGTGAAAGGTTAACGTCTTGATATGTTCTTTAAGCTCACCCACGTCCTCTCGTAAAAGCTTAATTTCTGATGTAAGAGTGTTCAGGGGCTCCGACGCCGTGGGAAGGGCCAGTGTGTTAGTTGAGAGGGTTTGTCCTTGGTTTTCACGACCATGTGTTTGCGGATTCCGCATAGAAGTATTTATTTTGTCTTTTGGATTGCAGAGGGAGCAGACCCAGCTGTTTTTTATTTCTTCGGACGGTTTGGAGAGGTTTACGCAAACATAGTGGTATACCAGATCACAAGTCGAACATTTAATATGAGCTGTTTTAACAGGCTTATTGCAGTTTGCACAGTTATTAGCCATAATGAATGATATATTTTGTATTTTATAATGCAATAAAATTCTTCGCAGCTTTTGTGCGTTTCTACAAAATAATAATAATTATTGTATTTGACTCGTCCTTGGGTAGTGCACGTGCGGCGCAGGTGTTCATTCGGAAACACTCGGTAGCGCTCGTGACAGCTTCGGATGTTTCGCTATGGTGGGAAGGTGATGAATTATTTTTTTGACGCAGCTCGTCTCTTTTTCCCGAGGTGAGGAGGGGCTTTCCCCACGCACTGTTTTAATGTACACAAGGGCAATTTTTGTTTTGATGCATTTAGCATAGGCACTGCACTTTGAGACTAATTCACTTAGTGTTAAGAGTCAATATAGGTAATTTTATTTTACTCTAATTTCGGGAACTATTTAAAATTGACAATAACACGTCCACACCTTACAAAGCGGGCCTCGCAACTTCGCAATATGGTAACAACTTACGCGGATAAACAATGAAAATCATTTGACGACGTCTGTGGTCCAGTGGTTCGAGTGCTGAGTGCTTCGCAATCAGCAGGATCGCGAAGTCGAGGGTTCGATTCCCACACGACACAAATATTTATGTGATTAACATGAGTGTTTGTGTTTGTCTGGGTGTTTCATATGTATTACAAACATCAACATCAACCCATACTATCCCAATGCTGGGCACGGGTTTCCTCTCAGTATGAGAGGGATTAGGCTATGGTCCATCACGTTAGCTTAATCCGGGTTGGCAGACTTCACATGCTGTCGAGAAAATCTCTCAGGCATGCAGGTTTCCTCACGATGGTTTCCTTCGCCGTTAAAGCGAGTGATAATTACGCACATGATTTAGAAAGTCGAAAGGAAAGTCAGAGGTTGGATTCGAACTCGAGATCTTTGACTTGGCAGCCCAGTGGTCAATAGGAATAATATGAAAAATAAACGAAGTGGGGATGTATCGAGTTGTGGTTGAAGTGGGGATGCATCGAGTTGTGGTTGAAGTGGACCTTTTTCCACTTACAGCGACTTACTCCGCTCTTCTTAGCTAAAGAGAACTGGCGCAAACCTGCAGTACTGAGTACGAAAAGAAAGATGCTTTTATCGGGCTCTCCATAAACCAGGAGTAGACTTTTAGCGTCCGTGTCCTGGCCACGGAAATATCGGAGAAATCGATTTTGTCTGTGCACTTATGGACGAAGTGATGATGACTAACAACTACCGGAAATATATCATGAAGGATGGTCCGGTTCGCATAATGTCGGGCATGGCACCATCTCGGAGAGTCTATTCGACATATAATAATAATACCTCTGGTTGTTCGCGTCTGGCTAACGACGAGAAATTGCACAGACCTTTTTTTCTGGTATAATAAATGTCTTTGCTCGACCCAGTTCTCAAAAATGGTCATGCCACACTGTACTGGAATCGCTCCATCATCACAGACAGGACTATTGTAGCCAATAAGCCTGATATTGTGGTGATAGACCGTTAAAAGCGTAGTGTAATTATGGTTGATATCGCCATCCCGCATGACAAGAACCTCATGAAAGCCAAGAAAGGTAAGAAATAAAGTATCTTAATTTGGCACTTGACGTTGTGTGAGAGGTCGTTGCCGTAGCCAATCAAGAACCTCGACTAACATTTAAGGAGACTCGCGTTGGGTGAGTGGATCAAGGGAATATAATATACAGAAGGCGGTACTCCTAGATACGGCTAAAATTACAAAATACATTACTATCACGATTATAATCCCACAAGGGCCGAGCAGAACTTTAGGTAACATTTGGTTATACATGTCGCCTACATAAAAGGGGATGAACCAACAAACATAACATATATAATGTATATATAGTTATCGCTGTACAGCTCGACGTATAGATCGAGGGCATAAAACACATCACCGGTTTATTTGTTAAATTTCAAGAATGAATTAAAAGTCCACAGCAGGAGTCATCGAGTCCAGTATACACATCCGCGAGGGTAGGTTTAGAAGTAAACATAATTAATATCAAATTACAAATCTTTGTTATGAAGAGTCACGAAGATAGACGTCTGTGTATATATTTCTTGAGAATAGCTTAAGTACCGAAGTGGTTAATTCGATAGATGTTTGGGGGGTGATATCTTTTTTCTCCGGCAGTTTACAGTGTTCTGTCAATAATAAAAATTGAAGCTTATGATATAAGGTTTCATTTCATATCATAATTATTTTTATTTGATATACCGGCCAACTTGACCCATCATTCTTTGTCTGGTAAATACTCCAAATTAGTTCGAAATCATAATGTAAATATGGACCCGTTAATTTTTGCTTGCTAGGTCTTTAAACGGTTTTCGGAGGCGGTTTGTTTTTGTTTAAAAAAAAATATTGTCGTTTGCGATTTGCAACTTGGGTTAACAGCAAATCGCGAATCCGATGAGTCGTTGATGACGTTGTTATGAGGTTGATAATCAAACACATCTTCACTTTATCTTTGAAACTGATGGTCAGACAACAAAAAAAATAACTTGGAGTCAATTAGGAATTTTTATGTTTATTGTACCTAATAAAAAAAGGGTGGGGTTGACGAACATATCGCGTAACATACACAAACATTACCGATTTAGTCGAATTAAGAATTTACCTACTCCTTATTTTGAAGAAGTAGGTAAGTTCTCACTAGGTTCGGTAAAAATGCTGGAGGCGTTTACTGAATGTTGAAGATACTCGGTTGTAATAAGTTGTATTCAGTTATTTTTCTATATTATCTAATTAAATTAATCATATTCGTGATTCTTATCTTATCTAAGGGGGCTGGTATAGCCAGCAACACTTCGACCCAATGGATCTTTTGTGTTGTCTCCATTACCGTATATTGCTTACTCTTTGATGACGTCGTTCATGAAGGCGGCTAACCCATTGAGAGGAAGGAACCTAATATCTTCCGGCTTCGGGTACCCGTTGCCGAGAAGACATCCGTTTCGTCGCCAGGACGTCACAAACGCACAGAATGTGCTGCACTGTTTCACCACAGACTGTTGTTGTTCAAAGCTAGCTTCATTTTATGGAGCATGTCATTTGTGGTGTAGTGCCCTGTAAGGGCTCCTATGACAGCAGATTCAAAACTTATATGATTATACTGACTATACTGGTTACGCGACGCGTGTACGTGTACATATAGTGAGTGCAATGAGTACTGACGGTGATGTTGCCGCGTTTCCAGGCGGCCTCGTAAACGTCGCCGTACTGGCCGCCGCCCAGCTTGTGCTTCATGACGATGTCGGTGCGGTCGATCTCCCAGTGGTCAGGCGGCGCCAGCGGAAACACGGTGGGCTTGTTCCTCTTGGGCGCGGGGTACAGCAGCTGCGTGATGAGTCCGTCGCCCACCACCGAGTGGTGGTGCACCAGCTCCGCCAGCGTGCCGAACTTGGACTCCGACGTCACATACACCTGCAACCACAACCACCAACTTACAAACCTCGCTCAATTTATACATACTCTAGCCGTTCTCCGGGGTGTTACACGCGTTCAAATTTTTTTCCCAATACCGTGAGAATTTCCCAGAATCCTTTTGTAGTGCATAATTACGTTTTATACAGAATTGATTGATGTTTCTAAGCTCGGCAGTTTTCTTTTACCAATGACATGAGAATTTCCCAGAATGTCGTTATATTATATAGATTAGAAAGATATAAATATATTATATTCCATATAAACCTACTATAACCTATTATAATAATTATTATAGCTGTTCCCCGCGGTAAAACCATTTGTGTCAGCGTATTTTAAATTTCGACCTACATAAGGGGGTGAAATAGGAGATAAAAGTTAGTATGGAAGTCCAAAAAATCAATCAATGAACAATGTACGGGGAAATGTACATGATAAGGAAATGCACCAGAGACATGAATGTGTGAAAGTCTGCTAGTCTACAATATGTATGAAACAACTTATTATTTATTACCTTTCCGTCCGAGTCCTCGTTAATCCGGTAGTGGTAAACTCGCCCTTCATACCGCAGCGAGATGCTGCGCTGGCCCGGGCTCGACTCCGACTCGCGGACCTGCCATTGCCATACATTACAAATAACTGAATTAACATTAAACAACATTATATTACATTCCATCATAACGTGTGAATAAATGATAGCCGCTAGCTGACGCTCTGGTGTTCCTTGCTGCTTGGAATATTGTAGTCATGTTATGATGTTAGGTCACTCGAGAACACCTAGGCTCCGGCACCGTGTGTGCTGTAAGTACTGATGGAGCACTGTGTGTACATCCTAACTTCATTGACGCCAGATCTATCTCTTGATTCTACGGTAAGTTGGAAAAGTGCTTTGCCCATGGGTGCCACAAGCAGTGGCGTATTTTAAAATTCAGCGCCCCGGGCTTGTAGGGTCAGCCGCCCCATAACTCGAAAAAAATATTTTAGAGTCCAGTTTTTATTCTTATATTTTAAGGCTATAATTACTCACGCCAATGACTAAGCGTTTCAGCTCTGTACGAGTATGTATGAGTACGAGTATGTAGTATAACCCAAACGCCCCCTACATACAGAAAAGTTGAACTAGAATATGATTATGCAAAAATACAGATGTGTCATAACATTTCCTATTTTGCCTATTTTGTTCACTCTATGAGTGAATTAATTTCAGTTCGATTTTGTTAAAAATATTGTGTATTTTTGAACATTCAGTACAGTACTTAAAGAACTCCGAATTCGCAAAATCAAAATCGGTTAGGTACAATTTTTTTATAAGTTTTAAACTGTGAAATAAAATCTATTTTAAAAGCCATTTGTGTAGCTTTGTGCTTGAAATTTCACAATATAATACTGTTAAAAAACCACCCTTATTAAAGGTATTAAGTATATCTTTACCATCAAACTACAGAAATTTAGCGTGTCTGGGCTAACAAAAATATTTTATTTGGGTTCACACTTGTCCAGAATAAGTTAATAATTAAAATAAAGTAACATTGTTGTTCTTTTACTTAATAATATTTTTTTATTATTGATACAGAGGTATTGAACTAGGGTGGTACCTATGCTACTAGTCAAATTCCTTTGTCCAATTCAACTGGGTTACAATTTTTTTAAATTTAATGACTTCATCATAATTGTCATTATTTAGACCTGGTAATACCAGATATTGGTTCCGTTAATATGCCAAAAGCCTAATTTATCCGTAACCCAAGATTTACTCTTTTTATTTGAAATGACATGGCTAATGACTGCCTAGGAGATGTATATGAAAGTCTTACTAGCTCGTAATATTGAAATATTCATTTATTAATTATTGTGTGTTTATTATTGTAATACAACTTTCCAGAAATAATCAAATAAATTAAAAGATTTGAATTTGATTTGTACGTTTTTTGTTTAACAAGGAGAATGTACACATTAAAACCTACTTTCAAAGATATTTGCGTAAGTTGAAATAAGGTAAGGGCAACCAGTTGAGGGTTTCTAAAATTGCCCCCATAAATATTGAGTTTTTAAGCTGTTCCTTTCTGCAAGATATCTTAATTTATTATAATATTTTGTAGAAATAAAACTAAAAATATGTCCGTAAGCAAGATTAAATACTTAACTGCAAGTCTATCTATCTAAATTATATATTGTGGTGTCAATTTATTAATCGCTAGCTTTCCGCCAACGGCTTCGCCCGATTGGTCTGGGTATTTCTTATATATTATAGCCTTCTAATAAAAGTAATATTGTGAATATTTGGCTATAACTCAGATTGATTATGGCAAATATGAGTTACGGGTCAATGCATGTCTGTGATTTTAATAATAAATTCACAGCCACACTTCAAAACTTCATTCAACAGTGGTGCCATCTATTGAGAGAAATAACGGTAGCCCTCATTATAAAGCATTTACCCTAAATAAAAAAAACAAACGTAAGATCAGAGCTGTCACCTTTGATCGGTCTGACGTTTGTTTATTGTTTTGTTATTATGAAAACAAAACTAAAAAAATCCTTTAAAAAACGTAATTGAATATTATTACAGCTGTATTGTGGGAAACAGAACTATTGGCAGCTGGTGTCGCGTCCGGACAGTGATCTGATATTTGGGGTAAGGGTAGGTGAGACACTGAACACGTTGTCTGCTTCGGGTTCATCAGATTTGTTTTCAGGATTGTAACTATCTGAAAAGTGCCCGAAACTTTTTTTATACGAAATACTAATATTCAACTAGTCAACAATATATATTACTAGGTACAATGTTTATACATAGCAAGGCAGTCGCCCTGATCGTATTTAGTCCTTTGCTTCCTCAGAACGCCAATTCGTGCGGTCTATTTCTAAATCTCACCCCATGGTGGTTCTGAGTACTAACTGAGTACTGCTTTCATTCATCATCATGCAGGTACATGCCACGAAATTACAGTTGCATAAAAAATTATTGCGAAAGCCGCCGTTAGGAAAATAGACACAACTATGAAACTCTTCTCTGCACCGAGTGAGCGGGTTATTTTTTATTATGTATTACTTTACTGTATAGTGAGGTGCCTACTTGTTAATTAATAAGTGCTAATTATAATAAACAAAAAAATACCATTTCATTTAATTGATCTCATTCAAGTATGAGTCTAATTTGTAAGTTTTGTGTGTAAGTAAATATTTTAAAATAACATCGTGTTTTATAAAAAAAATATAAAATTTTTATTGAGAGACTCGAGAAACCCGAGAAATCCTTGTCGAGAATTCTCGTGCCTCGGGAAATAAAAAAGGTCGAGAAACCAGAAACCCTAGTATCGGAGTGCCTTTTTAAAATATGTGACAGCATGGTGGTTGTGCATAGCAGTAACGTAAGAGTGATTTAAAACGAGTAAAAGGGCATTCTATCTTATAATACGTTCTATCAGTCACTAGGTTTACTCTATGTTTAACTCAAGAACCTGACATTCACTAAAAATGTTCTTTATACTTATTTACAAAATGATTTTCTGTTTTTATTTACCTTAATATTATAACCATACTATCCTACTAATCCTACTAATATTATAAATCCTACTAATATTATAAATGTGAAAGTTTATGAGGATGGATGGATGGATGGATGGATGGATGGATGGATGGATGGATGGATGTTTGTTACTCTTTCACGCAAAACCTACTGAACGGATCTGGATAAAATTTGGCACAGAGATAGATTATAGTTTGGAATAGCACATAGGCTACTTTTTATCCCGGTAAAATGTATGGTTCCCGCGGGATAGCGGGCGAAGCCGCTGGCGGATAGCTAGTTAACTATAATATTATTTAATTCAGAAATAGAATTGTCTTCATTTTGTAATTTTTCCCTAAAATATTTTACGTGCAGTCGTCCCGTCTCAGGTGCCGTCAAGGCATTGAAGTGACATGATTTGTGGCATGCACGAGGGGGTGCCTGTAGTGGGGGGATTGTGAATAAAATGTTTTCTTGTTTATTTAGAAAAATAAGTTCAAAATTAAAGATTAAAACCGGATTGTTAAACAGACCCAGGGCGGTTTTTTTGGTGTAAAATTCATCTACAAGTAATGCATGATAATGGAGGAAAAATACAATTCAGATGGAAAATTGCGCATTTTCAAACATTTTTTTACGAAATTTGAGACATCTTAAAATAGTCAACAATACGGATTATTCACCATAATCTTACATATATTGGGTATAATTTTCAGTGCAAAGTAATGAGAGATTTCGTCAATAAAATGCTTTAAACACCAAGATGTTTTCGGTATTCTACCTGTGTTCCCCCCTTAAGGCCCCAGTCTAGCTGTGCATAACATACGAATTCAGTATATTGACAGTTCGCGAGCACGAACCCCGCGAGGCACCCTCTGTATCACCCTGTGATACGTAAATTACAAAGTGCAGTGCAGTGCTACGAAATAAAAGTTGCTCTACTTTACAAAATAAAATAATTCTATTTGATTATAATTAACAACACTACTGTGGCCTATGGGATTATACCATGAAAATATGAAAAAAAATATCTGTCGTTTGAAATATTTTATCAGTAACCGGATGTACTTTATGATTTATGGAACAGTAGATATTTTTAGTCGAGGTTTTAATTTCGTATTAATAGACATGAAAAAGAAGGAGGTTCATTTACTTTCTCAGCTCTCATCCTACTAATCCTACTAATATTATAAATGTGAAAGTTTGTGAGGATGGATGGATGGATGTTTGTTACTCTTTCACGCAAAAACTACTGAACGGTTTGAATAAAATTTGGCACAGAGATAGATTATAGTTTGGAATAGCACATAGGCTACTTTTTATCCCGGTAAAATGTATGGTTCCCGCGGGATAGCGGGCGAAGCTGCTGGCGGAAAGCTGAAATGCGAAAATCTGAAAAGCTGAAAAGCGGAAATTAGATCATACGGGTTTGAGCCGTTGAGCTTATAGCTCAGCAACAAAATTACTAGCCCACGGCTTAATCCAGCTCTTATTGTATTCGTGAATCCCTCCACAGATTAGTCTTGTAATTCTGTTACAAATTTCTTTTAAATTAAATGGGATATTTGTTAGCCATATTTCATGTAAATCTATTCAGCCGTTCAAAAGCTACAACTCATGTCCTAGTTGGGATTAGAAATGTTTGACATGAACAAATCGATCATAAGAATTTTCTTATGGGCACATGAACTGGGGTAAATGACAAACCGCGTGCAACAGTTATCTATATATATACTCATGTATCTATCTATCTATTCAGCCGGTAAAACCCACTGCTCAGTAAAGGCCTCTTCTCTATTACCATATACTATATTGCCATATCAACCGACAATTGGGGGGTGGTCTGCCCTGCTATCGTTTACATCCAGCCAGTATATCATATGTCCATCTAGATCATAGATCGTGTATGCACCACCAGGCACCACCTCACCTTCACTTGGGGTTAGCGCAGTGTCTTTTTCTTACATACATCGTCGTCTTTCGTTAGCCGTCATTTCGTCATTAAATTTTTTTGTGGATATATCCCTTCTCACACTGTCTATCCATCTTTACTTTGGCCTTTCTCTTCTACTATATCCATCCATCGGTTTTGTAACTAGGCCTATGACTATGTCCATATATCGTAGATAAGCGGTAACTGCACTACTTTTCAGTGCTTTTCACACTCACTTTTAAACTACTTTTTGATACAAATTTCTGACTCTGTCTATTCTCGTAAGTCCACACATTCCCTGGCCAATATAGTTATTATTATGTATTATAATACATCCATCAATTGTCCCACGAGATGGTCTAATGAACTGATAAAGGTCGCTGGGAGTCGTTGGATGCAGGCGGCATATAACCGGTCCTTGTGGAAGTCTATGAGAGAGGCCTTTGTTCCACAAAACAGTGGACTTCTTTTGGCTGATAATTATAATTATATTAGGATAGCAATTATTCAATTTGTGTGATTCAAACAGGGGAGGGTCATAGGTAAATCTAAGGATGTCGGACAAAGTTGTTACCTTGTGGTAACAAGTTAACGGATCATAGTAACGAACTTGTTTCCTAGTGATAACAAGTTAACGGACCATAGTAACAAACTTGTTACTATTGCACTTTACTGCTAACAAAACAGTCTATGACTGTTATTAATGTAAAAAATGGCGTCGAGTTGTTTCTGTACCCACGGGTTAACTAGGGACAGAAGAATCAGGACCATAAAGTTAGACAGACATCGAAGCGTTCAGGTGTCCCAAAATGCCTAAACACAAACGCATTTTTTAAAACAAACGATCGGAATAAAAACACTAGATCGGGAAACGCGCGTCGGAAATAATTTCTGATAAATTGACATAAAAATAATGAAGTAGAGCAAGCTTCCACGGCCACTTCCCTAAGTTATTAAAAATGACCATAATCAAACCACTGTACAAGAAAGGTGAAAAAACTGATATCTCTAATTACCGTCCAATAGCCTTAATACCTGTTATATCCAAAATTTTTGAAAAGATAATTCATAAATCATTAAACTCATTCTTTGAGATGAACAATATATTTGCTAAAGAACAATATGGTTTTCGTAAAAATAGAAATATTAATAAGGCAATCTATGACATATTTGCAGAAATTGTTCGTAATGTTGACCGAAAGAATCCTATCGCAATAATACTAATGGACATGTCGAAAGCATTCGATCACGTAAATCATGGTATCCTACTAGGCAAGTTAGAACGATATGGCGTCAGAGGAAATATATTAAACCTAATTAAATCCTATCTTATTGGAAGAACTCAAACCACTGTCCTAAAAAATATCGACCCCAATTCAAAAACAGAAATTACCCATATGTCATCAATAAGAGAAGCAACAGGTGGCGTACCTCAAGGAAGTGTGCTCGGGCCTTTACTTTTCCTCATATATATCAATGATATGCCAAAATGCACTGAAAATCAGACTGTTTTGTTTGCCGACGACAGTACAGTTATTGTTCCATGTAAAAACATTGAAACTTATGAATATAACATAAACAATGCCATCCTCTCTATAATTAATTGATTAAATGCAAATGAATTAAAGATAAACTTGGACAAAACACAGGTTATGACTTTTTATCAAAAAACAAAAAACCTAAATTTAAACATTAAATATGCAGACCAGAGAATAGCAGAAACTAATACTGCTAGATTTCTAGGCCTTCATTTAGACAGTCACCTGACCTGGAAATGTCATGTGGAAACTGTCTGTAAAAAATTAAACCAGTACTCTTATGCACTTCACAATTTGTCAAAAATAGTTAATGAGTCTGTTGTTGTAATATCGTACAAGGCCTATGTCACATCTACTTTGCGTTTTGGTTTAATATATTGGGGTAATTCTACAGACAGGGAAATTGCATTTAGGGCCCAAAAGAAATGTTTACGTGCTGCGCTCAAACTAAAACCTACTGATAGTTGTGTGCCATATTTCAGAAAATTTAAGCTTCTTACCCTGCATGTATATCCATGAAACAGCAATCTTTGTTAAGTCCAATTTAAATTTATTTGAAACCTTGAGATCCAAACGACGCAACAGAGAGATATGTGCTATTCCACACAGTACTGCTCTTTATACAAAAAACATCTTAGGAATGACTCCTAGAATTTATAATAAGATCCCTGACTCAATCAAAAAATTAAATGATGTTCATGATTTCAAAAGGGCTTTAGCTGAAATGTTAATTAATAAAACATATTACACTGTCAATGAATATCTTCAAGACAAATTTTAAATTGTGCCCTAAATTAAATGTAATTAATTAATATAAAATTAAATTATTGATTAAGTAATTAATGTTAAATTAAATTAATTGATATAATGTATTTTGATTATTAATTTTATTATGGCTATTTCTTATTGTTATTATCTCCTATTTATCCAATTGAATTTTATTATTATTTGTGACATTATTATTATTAATTGCATGTGAGCTTAGATTATGATTTATGTAAATTGTTATTTTAAATTAAAATGCTGTATAATTCGTATGCCTACCCGGCGGGACATAGAGCACTTCATGTATTATATTTCTTCATGTAACATTTTTCCTAACCTATGTACACGAAATAAATAATTTGAATTTTGAATTTGAATTTTTAAGCAGAATTTTTGAAATTTTAAGAAAATTAAAGCTCAATGCCCGATTGTGCGCGAGCAAGGTTAGAGAGAGAGCAAAGTTTAGAGCGAGAGGTACAAATGACATGGCTAAACGACTGCCTAGGAGATGTATATGAAAGTCTTACTAGCTCGTAATATTGAAATATTCATTTATTAATTATTGTGTGTTTATTATTGTAATACAACTTTCCAGAAATAATCAAATAAATTTAAAGATTTGAATTTGATTTGTACGTTTTTTGTTTAACAAGGAGAATGTGGACATTAAAATCACAGATTACTATATTGTAGCAAGCATTAAAACCTACTTTCGAAGATATTTGCGTAAGTTGAAATAAGGTAAGGGCAACCAGTTGAGGGTTTCTGAAATTGCCCCCATAAATATTGAGTTTTTAAGCTGTTCCTTTCTGCAAGATATCTTAATTCATTATTAATTTATTATAATATTTTGTAGAAATAAAACTAAAAATATGTCCGTAAGCAAGATTAAATACTTAACTGCAAGTCTATCTATCTAAATTATATATTGTGGTGTCAATTTATTAATCGCTATCTTTCCGCCAACGGCTTCGCCCGATTGGTCTGGATATTTCTTATATATTATAGCCTTCTAATTAAAGTAATGTTGTGAATATTTGGCCATAACTCAGATTAATTATGGCCGATTTTTTTAAAATACTAATATTTAACTAGTCAACAATATACATTACTAGGTACAATGTTTATACATGCCTAGGCAGTCGCCGTGATCGTATTTAGACATGTCCTTTGAATTTGACATAGAATCCACGTCCAACCGCTACGACCGACTGGCTGCCTCCTCCTGAAAAAATTGGCTTGCGATTTTCGTTTATTTTCGTTTTTTTTTTTCGGATATTTTCGTTTTTTTTATAATGGTTTCAACAGGCAAGGTTTTGTCTAAAAAATATGTGTGAAGCAGGTACCCATTTTTTTATATAGGTTATGTCATTTAATACACGTACTTCAAAATGTTAAAATGATTACATCACATAAAAGAATGTGTAGGTCTTACCTACGTAACACGTAATAATCATATGTGGAGTTTTTAAGGACTTTTTAACCGACTGCCAAAGTAGGGTTGTGTTTAACGTGTGTGTTTGTATGTATATCCGTTCCTACGTATGCTCGTAACTGCTCAATCCATTGAGCTATCATTTAGATAAATGATAGCTCAATGGATTGCTCTTGATGACACGAGTTTCACTGGGTGCATGAAATTTTACAATAAAAATGGCGGGACTTTATGTACTTTAATATGCGGGCTGATTTTGAAAATCGTCTTTAGATGTATAATTTTTATTTTTGAATGTTCATTTAGGATCTATGGATTGAAATAACATAAATTATTAAATAAATGAAAATTCCGACTGCGTTAAACATACTTACAAAAAAAATCTATATATGTGATGTTGGAAAATGTATTGCAGGCGGGACAGGCGGGTAGCGGGGTTTTTTGATTAATTTAATTAACAGGGATTGATTAAGTTATTGATTAATTACCTTAGTTTCGTGAAACTTTTTAACTAGTTGGAAACACACGATTAAATATTTATAGTTCTTTCTTAGTATTTTTTCACATCATTTGGTACTGCTGGTAACTCTGGTACTTAAAAGCTACCGAAATCGCGGTCTTCGATGTAGAATTTCTCTTCCATATTATTCGTGTTAAGGCGGCATTAGCAACGTTTATACTAATGCCAAATTATTATATTCTTCAACCAATGTTACACTTTACAAAATTACTACTCAGTCTCTCACGTCCAAACCCACTGGCACTTGAGTAGCTGACCTATGGTACTTACACTAATTAGCTGTACGAGATCTCACCCATACCAAAATCAGCCAGGGTATGAATTTGTCATTTGCAACGGTACCTCTCCTGCTAACAATAGCGGTTGGATTAGCTTTATTATTTTCGTATCTGTCGCAAGCAGTGACGGTGGTTTTTTTAAACGTTTTTAAAAAAACATGCTCTGTGGCAGTCAATCAGTTGCGTGAGGCTATACGAGTTAAATGCGACAAATTACGTGTTCCACAGGGAGACTGGCACTGACCAGAAAGCTGCCATTGATGCCGGAGGAGAGCAGGTACTCAGCGGCATTGCGCGAAATGGGGCCGTGGTACCACGAGTGCTTCTCCAGCGAGTTGACGGGCGTGACATAGTTGCTGGGCACCCAGCCCACGCCGCCGCCCAGCGTGTGCGCCTCGCACCACTCGCCGCTCTTGTTGTAGCTCTTGATGCGCACCTGCTCCCCTGTGACGCACACAAGTTAACGATTTTGAATACATAGTTTACTGCAACAAAGGTTTTTGAATGTTACGACTAAACTTCGTAAAATAGCAAGCCGATTCCCGCCAAACATGCACACCATTGTTAATCCTGTTAATAGATGCGGATAAATCATACTTCGATTCGTTACAGAGAAGAGGAACGTAAGTGACATCCAAACAAACAGTTTTATTCGTGTCTAGCTGATCTGGCTGGTCTGATTTTCCGTGACAACTAAAGATAACGCTCGTACATACATTCAAACATTTGCCTTAGTTGTATTGTTTCGTTCGTTTCTTAAATTAATGAATTTAAATTGTCTCATTGGCAATCCGTTTTTGATTCTTAAATTTAATGATGCTCTTGTTACAATAATTATTTTTACTTTTTAGTTGAGTGTTCCCTGGTTCATGCCGAACGCATTATTACATCGCTATTACATCGCGACCTACGAATGCCCACCGTTAAGCAGGAAATTGCACTCCACACTCGTCATATATATTTATATATATAAAGAACGCATAGAGGGCCACTCAAACACCCCGGGCTCAGTCTTTAATGGAAAACCCGACAAAGCACGACGACTTGGTCCAACCACAGTAAATACACCTACTGTCTAACTAACGAGGATGTGACACAGGCTGAGCACGCCAGCATTAGCACCAACCAACGAACTGCTGAATGTCCCATGGAACGAAACAGATTGTAGTAGCATTATAAAGATAAAAAAATCATTTTATTATGATATTCTGTAAAAGCGTGTCATTTTAGTATTTTGTAACTATTATTTATTTTTTACTTTTTAGTTTGGTTTTTTTCAAAGACTATACAAATTACGGCATTGCATCGGTAATAAATAAGTGCGCAAAGTTAGAAATCAAAACGTCCTTTTGAAAGGGGTGAAAATTACGATGTTTCAGGAATAGCAATGATTTGAATAGCAATGATCCGAATAGCCGTGATCGCATGCCACCCATATTACACTTAAGTTTGCAAGCCCAGGGCATAGTGGCATGCGACCACGGCCAGAAACTGGACACAACAATTCCTTTTGTTGTTGATTTCAATTCAGTAAATTGTTTATCAGGAAGGTGACAGGAATTATGTTCTTGTTAAATGATTTTTAGTTGATTTCTTCCGTAGTCGGCGGGTTGTAGTTTTTTAAACTTAAATTTTATTTGACACCTTTTGTTAGTTCGTGCTTACTTCAGTGACTATCAGGATGCTTAGATTCTGCGTATGTATAAATCTAAAGGCAAAACCATTTTTTTTTATTTCACAGTAATTGTGAAAAACAGATCCTTGTTTTCGGTAAGATGGGCTCTCATTTTTGTTCTCAAATTGGTCATTACTTGCTAAATCACGATAAGAATAGCCTCTACCTACCTAAGTAATTATCCAGATTGTGACCTATGTGCCAATATAAAATTCACAAAGCGTGTTTCAGCGTAATTTTGTGCATTATTAATTTTACAATATCTCGTAATCTGTACCTGTACAGCCAAATGGTATGCTACAAAGGGCAAATTTTATCTCTATTAAGGCCCCAGTCTAGCAAAATTTTGCAGTTGTCAAATTATTAGCTCATTTTCGCAACGTTTTTTTAAGCAAACTAAGGATATATGTCATATATTTTTATTGCGATAGAATATATGTTATATTAGCTTTATCCACGTATTTTTTTCACGTTCCTCTGGTTAGTTTATGTTATATAAATCAGGCGTCAAAGATGGCGCTCTCGCGCCCAACGCCATTTAGAGTAATGTTTGTGCACGTTAATCGGGGTAATCAAGAATAAATTCAAAAATCTACTCAGCGCAAAATTAGCTTAAGATAGTCGTCTTCAAAATGCGCTGAGTAGATTTTTAAATATATCTTTAGTTTTCTTAATCCGAGTGTCATAAAATCGTCAAATTTTCCTGTTTTTGGTCCCAAAACAAACGGTTTTTTTTTCATAATAAAAACTAAAAATATTGATGTAATCATTTGATCATTTTAAAGTACGTGTATTAAATGATACAACCAATTTTTAAAAAATGGGTACCTGCTTCACCAATATTTTTTATAGTGGTTTCAACAGGCACGGTTTATAAACGAAAATCACAAGCCAATTTCTTCAGAGCGGCCAATCGGTCGTAGGGGTTTAATAGTAGTAGTTTTTTATTCCACAAGCAGTTTAATGGATCGTTTGTTTTAAAAAATGTGGTGTGTTTAGGCATTTATGGGACACCTAAACGCTTGGATGTCCGTTTAACTTTATGGTCCTGATTCTGTCCTTAGTTAACCCCTGGGTACAGAAACGACTCGACGCCATTTTTAACGCAGTAAATCGCAGTAAATCATCGCATCAGCATTAATATCGCAGTAAAATGCGATAGTAACAAGTGTGTTACTATGGTTCATTAACTTGTTACCACTAGGTAACAAGTTTGTTACTATGGTCTGTTAACTTGTTATCACTAGGAAACAAGTTCGTTACTATGGACCGTTAACTTGTTACCAGTAGGTAACAATTTGTCCAACACCCTAAAATTTACCTATGACCCTCCCCGGTTTGAATCACACAAATTGAATAATTGCCATCCTAATATAATTATAATTATCAGCCAAAAGAAGTCCACTGTGTATGTGGAACAAAGGCCTCTCCCATAGACTTCCACAAGGACCGGTTATATGCCGCCTGCATCCAACAACTCCCAGCGACCTTTATCAGGTCATTAGACCATCTCGTGGGACAATTGATGGATGTATTATAATACATAATAATAATATATTGTATATTCTCTATTCTCGTAAGTCCACACATTCCCCGGCCAATCTGCCAACCAGATTGGCCGGGGACTGTGGACTTACGAGAATAGACAGAGTCAGAAATTAGTATCAATAAAAAGTAGTTTGAAAGTGAGTGTAAAAAGTACTAATAAGTTGTGCAGTGACCACTTATCTACGGTATATGACCATATTATTATGCGTAGAAGTAGAGTTACAAAATAGGTTTTGAGCATGAATGTGGATTAATACAGTAGAAGAGAAAGACAAAAGAAAAGATGGATAGAAAGTGTGAGAAAGGATTTATCCACAAAAAAGTTGAATGACGAAATGACGGCTGACGAATGACGACGATGTATGTAAGAAAAAGACACTGCCGACCCCAAGTGAAGTTGAGGTCGTGCCTATAGGTGTACATACACGAGCTAGATGGACATATGATATACTGGCTGGATGTAAACGCTTGCAGGGCAGACCACCCCCCGATTGTCGGTTGATATGGCAGTGGCGTAATAGAGAAGAGGCCTTTACTCAGCAGTGGGTTTTACCGGCTGAATAGATAGATTGATAGATGAGTATATGTATAGATAACCGTTGCACGCGGTTTTTCACTTACCCCACTTCATGTGCCCAGAATAAAAGTGATCGATTTGTTGGTGTCAAACATTTCTAATCCCAACTAGGACATGAGTTGTAGCTATTGAACGGCTGAATAGATTTACATGAAATATGGCGAACAACCACCCCATTTAATTTTAAAGAAATTTGTAACTGGATTACAAGACTAATCTGTGGAGGGATTCACAAATACAATAAGAGCTGGATTGAGCCGTGGGCTAGTCATTTTGTTGCTGAGCTATAAGCTCAACGGCTCAAACCCGTGTGATCTGATTCATCTACCTTATTGAGAGCTGGGTTTACACACCTCTGGTGATAGCCAGACGGCTATATCAGTCGTGGACGTGTATTCTATGTCAAATTCTTACTTCTCGCTTTGAATTTTGCTCTTCCTCTAACAAGTTTTAATTATTATTTCTTTTGCGTTTTATTTCTTGATGTACAAGATCAAGAAATAAAACACAAAGGTCTACTCCATAGCAATCCATCTCCTGGAACTTGACGCGTAGGTATATTATATATACACGTACCTTATAGTAAATCAACCTCCTTCTTTTTCATGTCTGTTAAAACGAAATTAAAACCTCGACTAAAAATATGTACTTTCCATAAATCATAAAGTACTTAAACAAAATAATACGGTTGCTTATAAATTTTTTTATAAGATTTTCAGGGTATAATCCCGCAGGCCACGGTAGTGTTGTTAATTATAATTAAAAAGAAATATTTTATTTCGTCAAGTAGAGCAACTTTCATTTCGTAGCACTGCTCTAAACTTTGTAATTTACGTATCACAGGATGATACAGAGGGTGCTTCGCGGGGTTCGTGCCCGCGAACTGTCAATATATTGAATTCGTTTGTTATGCACAGCTAGACTGGGGCCTTAAGTACTTGTGATGGTAAAATAATTTATTTTTATAAGGATTAATATTTGGAGCTCAAATAATCATTCATATAGTACTTATAGAAAAAATGCGTTTTTTAAACATGAAAGCATCTATATCTACAAAAATACAAAAGGTAGATATATGGTACCCGGACTTTTTTTTATAGAACTATTAGGGGCCTACATTTTTGCGGCACATTATTTTCACTTATGTACAACCGTTTAGGCAGCGTACGCAAGGAATGCTGTTCTAAACAGCATTTTATTCCAACTAGCTAGAAATAAACCATGATAGCTCGGCTTGAAGTTACGATAGGTATATAATTTATAGCCTATAGTACTCGGGGATAATGTAGCTATCTTTAAATGCAATTATTTTCAGAATGGCATCATTAAATTCGGAGATTACCCCCTATATATCCACTCAAAACCTCGAAAAACTACAAACTAACAAACTGAGACATTTTACCATTTCATTATATTAGTAAAGGTATTTATCAGATTTTTCTCCTCTTTCGTTTTATATACCACTCGAAAGGTTAGCAAAAATTTTAAAAAAAACGCTCTTTTTTTTGCATGTAACATTCGTCGAATTGATTTTGTTTATATAATATGTAGCCATTGTTACCGGGACCATAATAACGAATCGATTGACACCTCATTCATCAAAATCAGATGAGTACTTTAGGCACTGTAGTGGAACATACGTAAATAGCAAGATATATAGACTGCCTATTATAAAACCCTTCCTTCGGCTTTTTGCCGTGTCGTCGGGTAAAAAGGAATGTGATATTATAAAGGCTGATTTAGTACAACCACACTGTACCTTAACTATTACTTAATTATGTTAAATTTAAATTTAAAAATTAAACATACTGGTAATTTTTATTGATATTATTCATTTAATGACGACCTAAATAACACATTACACCACGTTACTCGTAGCTACTATGACGAAATTGCCATTCGTTACATAAAATTAAATATAAAAATATAGTCCACGAATAGCAATTGACTAAAATAGATAAAAATATTGATAATAGCCATTCGTGGAACACGTGAATTCCTATTCGGATCATTGCTATTACTGGAATACATCAAAACTACGTTCAAAGTTCCGTTACATAGATTCATACCTACATTACCTACCTAACCTACCAAGCTAATAAAATCGTTATAAAAATAAAAGCAAATTTTGATCCGCGGGAGGACTCACTTGCAAAAGCTGGAATCTGTTTTTTAATAACCGATTAAAGTTTTTAATAATCAAGTTTTACCTTTCTTGAGACTAAGTTGGTTCTCGCCACCCGCTTGGAAATCGTACAGCGCCACGAACAGCTGCGGGTCGTCCTCCTCGTGGTGCGCCAGGAGGTTCTCCTTTGAAGTCCATCTGTGACAACACAAGTTAAAAAATATGTCAATGCCTTTTGGCTTCGCTCGAAATCATAATACGGGAAAAGAAGTGCCAGTAACTCGAATGCAATAAATTACATGTAATACTTATAGCCTGTAGCTAGGTATAACATTTGGTGGACGGTCGAATAAGTGCCAAACTTATGGCTCGACAAGCTTTAACGCACGTGTCACCCTAAGATCGCGCACCTACTTCAAAAGCGCAGTTCCTAATGATTAAACCAATTTTAAGCTTGTGATCTTAAAATCCGCGAACTTTAAGTTCGTGTGTATCTGGCACTTAATAGATTATATTAAATCTGTCGGGACTGCCATTCCCATCTCTGTACCCAATTTCAATAAAAATATTGCAATAAAAAAACTACTAAATGTATCCCGCAACAGGTGCAGCCCCGGTTGAATATATTTTTTTACATTACCACTGGACTGCCAATCGTAGGTCTCGAATTCGATTCCAAGGTGAGGTGGAGATTATGTGAGTTTAACAGTACTTACGGTGAAGGAAGGAATAAAAGGTGAGGAAACCTGCACGCCTAAGGGGTTTTCTCGACGGGCGTATCAAGTTTGCCAACCCGCACTAGGTCAGCGGGGTGGACCCATATAGCCTAACCCAAACAGTGGGGCAGTTATGGGGTTTATGATGATGAAATGCTTGTGACTAAGCATATCATCATCATAAACCCCATAACTGTATATTGAACGATCTAGCACAAATATAAACATATTAAGAACACTGTGACAGCAGCAGCAGCTATTTCGAGCAATATGGAGGCTTCGCATCATCATGGTACGAAAATTTCAATACTATGACTGCCAACATAAAATCACATGTGTTTCAATCTGATGCTGACTGTACATTATCTATCTATTTATGTTTCTGCTTGCTCTATTCAATGAATTTGAATCTTGTTTGTGATCATTGTATTGACTGAATTAAATTAACTGATCCCGCGTAAGATGGTAAAATTAGGGAAGGGATGTAGTAAGAACCTAATTTCCTTACAGAAATCTCACAAACGGTTGGACCGATTTTACCGGGAGTTTCACTCGTTGATAGCTAATGTTATAGAGAGTAACTTGGGATGCTTTTGTTTAAACATTTAAGCGTGTTTGCAAGTTGTTCTGAGTTTCATAGTGTCCTGAATGTTCCATATTATTTCGAAAAAGGTCTTGGTTAAATAAAAGTTTATTTGGGCCTGTTTACACCACCTTTAAGTAAGTTCCCGCCAAATTATTTGGCAGATAATTTTATACAAAGGAGGTCATCAAAAGCCCATACAACCCAACCCAAACTTGTACCGGAGGTACATGACAGCTGTCAAGTTAATAGTTTTTACAATGAAATCGCTATAAAACTGATAATAATGTGCCGTAATGGCATGCGTTTGACATTCCGAAACTGACATTGACAGCAGATAACTGTCAAGTTGACAGTTTTTACTATGAAATCATAAAAAAACAGATAATAGTGTTCCGAAATGGCGTGATTTTTCTTTTTAATTAAAAGTTATTTTTCTCATCCCCCAGTTGTTAGATGTTGCTGGTTAGCCAGCGTAATACAGGGTATTTTTTTCAATAAGTGTACCTTCGGTACATCACTTGGCCCGATTTCGATGACCTCCTTTTGTTCCATTTTTTAATTTATCCGGTGAAACAGGCCCTTTGTGTTCTTCAAAATTGATCGAAATGTTTTGGTTTTGGGCGAATTTGTGTACATGTTGGTGTTAGAATAGTGTGATTCGTTCGAAAGTTTGTGCTATCAACTCGTTAGTATCGCGACGAAATAAATAATTACAGCACACATCTATACTAATATTATAAAGAGGAAAGATTTGTTTGTTTGTTTGTTTGTAATGAATAGGCTCCGAAACTACTGGACCGATTTCAAAAATTCTTTCACCTTTGGAAAGCTACATTATCCCCGAGTAACATAGGCTATATATCATCACGCTACGACTAATAGGAGCGGAGTAGTAATGAAAAATGTAGCAAAAACGGGGAAAAAATTATAAGACCACGCGGGCGAAGCCGCTGGCGGGAAGCTAGTATATTATACATTAGTGTCACAGACTAGTGTGCCGGCAGCGGTCCACTCACCTGTTAGCGGTGTCGAGCGGCTGCGGCGTGCCGGGCGCGGGCTCGCCGTCCGGCAGGTCCGGGATGTGCGGCAGCGGCCGGCTTTGCAGCAGCGCTTCTGCAACGACACCACGCCACCGATACAGTAAACACAACTGATTCGGACGGGACATAATAAATACATTTCTTGGCAATCATATTTGAGAAAAACATCGGGTATGAATTATCACGCAATTAACTTTATATATATGTATAGGTATTAAGTATTAAGTATCTCTGTTTTCTTTTAAAGATCCCATATAGGTCCAACGATTATCTTCAGCTCTGCAAAAAATTTCACATTTTACCGCTCCAAAATCGTCGAGAGATAGCAGACTATTTGTTTTTTCTAAAAATATTAAAAAATGATATAGATAGTCTTGAGCTATTAGCAAATATATACTTTAATGTTCCATCAAAATCAATTCGATTTAATCCACCTATCTGTATACCTAATGCTTTTTCAAACTATAGACAGAATAGTTTTATAGTGCGAGCGAGTAGGAACTTTAACAATTTATGTAAACAGCAAAATATAGACCCTTTTGCTTGTAGTGTCTCATCAGCGAGAAGGTGTTTGAGCCTTAAATTTTTCAAGTAGGTAGTTATCATTCATTACAAAACCTCTGTTAATATTAGGTACCTGTTCTTTAGCTCACACTTTTTGTTGTATAACTAATCTGTATCTATAAGTGAAAACTTGTTATTGGCTATCCGTTGACCAAGTTGCTGCTACCTAGGTTTTAATTAGCTGTAAGTTTTCCATGCAATAAATAAATAAATAAATAAATAATATAGGTAGGTACATCGACTCGACACCAGCAAACATGGTTAAAAATTAGAGATCAGAACGTATATATATAGTAATAGTAGTAGTCATGTTATAGAGGGTTATAGTACCTTAATATTTTAAGTTGTATAAATTTGTATTTTTTAGTGAAATGAACTGAAAGTTCATATTTCATTCTAATTTATTTATTATTTGGGCCAAAAATAAAAGGGCATGTGATTTAAACATTCTTCCCATTAATTCAGCAATAGTGAACTACAGGTCAAATTCTGAAGCAACATCGCCAAGGCTGCTTGAACCATTGAGCAATTTACCTGTTACTGGAAATAATTATTTATCCCGCAGCCCACCCCAAAACTAAGAGAGTCAATGACTACCTCAATACCTGAATATAAGTACAAGAAGATTTCGAATCCCAGACTGCAATGTCAACATAAACCCTTGAAACGTCAATACTCAGAACGTCAGGAAGATAAGCGTAAATAATGTCATACTCTATCCCCTCCGTGGCCATCCGTTTTCCTTCCTTACACAAGCACGACAATCCTCGTATTATTATGTTATACATTTGACGCTGTATTCAGGCTGTCACTCACCCCATTCCATACCACGTGGCGATAATCTACATTATACCAAAGTAGCTAATCAAGTAAGAAGTATATTAGCAAAGCAGCCATAACTACAATACAGTTTCTGTGTTTTTTGCCAATTGTTTATTACATATAGGGCTAGCTTAAGTAACCATAAACATAAATTGCGAGTATCTAAAACCGACTTTCCTGTGATCACACACACACCACTCAGACAAAGTCAAGGGCGGAAGAATCAAATACATAAATTGAGCGACGGCTATGGCCACTGTCGGCATATATTCATCGCCATACCGCCTGATATCATAATGAGAGAGCGGTGCCAATCATGCTGTTATGTGGTTACTTTTCCATCCATTGGTACATGTTGCATATAGAACAACAATAGGCGCAATATGGCGACACCGCTGTGCTTCCGCTCATTGTGATTAAAAGATATTATAAAACAAAATGATCATACATTCTTATAGTTGCATAATGCATACATATACTATATCGGCTGGCTCCTAGTATTAATAATACTAGAACGCAAGTAAATAGTATTAATTTTAGGGTATTTTTTTAACCTACAAAAAATCGGTAGAGGTTCTGTTTGAATGTATGTTTTTTTTGTTATTATGCGCGTGGTCTGGGTTTGGGTATAACTTTCATCCCCTATTTTAACCCCTTACACCCCATTTTTCGCATTAAAAAGTAGCTTATGTCCTTTGTCAGGATCTAATTATAATTTATTGACATATTTGATTGGATGTGAAATACTTTTCATCCATTATATACCAGCTCCGTAAGGTCGTTCTACAGTGGGATCTTAGACTGTTATAACTGTCGTGTCTCTCTGTTTGCCTGCCAGTTCCATCGGGTTAGGAGGGCTAGGAGCGAGGAGTTAGGATCTAAGCGGATAAACTGATTTTGATGCGGTTTTTTTTTTGTTGAAAGCTGACGAGATTGAAATGTTTATTTGCTATGGCAATGTATACCTGTCTATTCGGGCAATTGATGATCATCAGCTCATTTCCTACTTGACGAAAGGTTTTTACTAACTTTTACAGTTCCGATTGATTTGAAATTTGGTGTAAGTACTGTTACTGGTATTTTTAACACATAAAAGCTAACCTCAAACAATTGTAATTTTTGTCGGATTTTGTCAGTCCCTCGTTATTGAAAATTCTTCTTTGTTTAAAATGGTGTATACACGACAGTATACTACTACCGAAGCGGAGTGAAGTGGCGCGCGCGACGCCCGTAATATCGACGCCTATAGTATCGACGCTTATAATATCGACGCTCACAATTAGAATATCGTCGCCTATAATATCGACGCTTAAAATATCGTCGCCTATAATATCGACGCCTATATTTTTGTGCCTGGAGAAATAACACCAGAATCCCTACTCTGTATAACGATCCGAGAACAACAAGTCCGTACTCCGATTCGCACCTGGCCAATTTTTAGGTGGCTATGCCCACCGTCTAATTTGAAGGCTGGATCCGCGGTGCTCAATGCGGAATACGTTATCATTTTGAGTAAATATCCAATAAAACATACTTCACATCTGATAAATACTCGAGTAATTTTAACTACTTCCGCATTCAAACGGCTAACCATGGTGTGTTCTCTTTATCAGTAAAATTAAACTGCTAGAGTTGTTTTCACTCAGCGCCATCTAGCGTTGACAGTTGAAACACTTCAGAATAAGTGGTCGACAATATAGCTATTCTTAAACCCATTTTAAGTGTAAAATAGATAGATAGAATATACTTTATTGTACACCAAAGAAATAAAAGTGACGTAACAGAAGTTACAGGAGTACAATTATTGGCGGTCTTATCGCTAGATGCAATTTCTTACAGACAACCATTGGATGGACAAGAGTCGTGTGAAATTAGATAACGGGCGGTTGAAGGTGTACTTACTAAGTAAATATAAATTTAAATACGTAACATATAAATACATAAATACCTACATATAAAAGAAATACATAATATTATTAAAGATAAATAAATACATAATATTATTATAGATATAATAACTAAGATCGATTCATAATGTCGCGGGGCTTGTGGTCGAAACAACGACAGCGTGAGCAAGCTTCCTGAATCATGATATTATATTTAAACATTCATGGCATGCAGTTTATTTTTTCTTAAATAATAAGTACATTTAGGTAAGGGCCCTGCCGTCATACCATTTTAGAGTGGTAACACTGGTAACGCACATTCGCTTAGCTTAGCATTCGCATTTGCATGGCGGCGGCGGCGCCGGCGGCGGCTGCGGGCGCGGAGCACAAGACAAGCACAGCACAAGCGAGGTAGCGAGCTGAGGGGGCAGACTGCGATCCCTTCCTACCCGGCAAGAGTGGTGCACAAGATGGCTCATGACGGTGTTCCCAGATATCTCACATATCTTGGAGACCTCTTAATTATTCAGAAATCATTGCAACCGGGTTGAACATAGAACGCAAGTAATTATAAATAAACTGTGTAAAATGTCCAAAGATATTTATTTATTTATTTATAATAATATCTTGGGACATTTTTACACAGCACCATCTAGTCCCAAACTAAGCAAAGCTTGTACTATGGGTACTAGACAATGGATATAATACTTATATACTTTTTTTTTGTAAATAAATACTTATAATATATAAGAAACACCCAGACAAACACAAACACCTAAGGTCATCACATAAATGTTTGTGTCTTGTGGAAATCGAACCCATGACCTCGTGATCAGCAGTCCGGTACTCGAACCACTAGACCACAGACGTCGTTAGTATGATGTACACTATTTTGCAACCTATTTTGAAACTTATACGGCCAACAGGCATTATTGCGCAGCTACACGGCCAACTTCTACAGTACGACAACTGAAGTTGGCCGTGTAGCTGCGCAAGTAAGTCTGTCTGTCGCGCTTTCACGCCAAAACTACTGAACCGATTAAAATAAAATTTGGTACACAGATAGTCTAGAGCCTGGGAAAGGATATAGGCTACTTTTTATTGCGAAAAAAGAATTATAACGGGTTGATATAGGGGATGAATGTTGAACCACGCGGGCGAAGCCGCTGGCGGAAAGCTAGGATTATATAAATCTCATTGTTTTGGGCTTGCCTGCTAAATCCCTACTGAAGTTAATAATTTTGTATCAGATTGACAGCTATAACAATTCTCCCTATTATAATATGTATTATTGTGGATTGAATGTTGCACTGTTGCTAATAGATGACACACCTACATTACTAGCCTCGTTCAACATTTAATCAGACACATTCCTGTGACAAAGACTAACTGCTCTTCGCAGTGTTACGCGCGTTCATCCATTTTTTTAAATAAATAAAAATTTTAAAATAAAATAAGCCTAAGTTATTCCTCATAACATTAGCTATCTGCGAAAATCCCGTCAAAATCGGTTCAGCCGTTTCAGAGATTAACCGGAACAAACAGACAGACAACATTGTTAAAAACACTTTGGAGTAAGTACTGTATACTTCCAGAATGCATTTAGTTAAAAGCTGTTAGGTAATTTGAAATTATAAACACTTCAATTTTATTTATTTGTATTGTATAAATTGTTTAATGTAAACCCAGATTAACCTTTTAAAGGTCACAACAATAGGGAATCTAATAACCTAATAGACAGATGAAGGCTTCAAAAAATATTGATCACTTACAAAATAACATATTCGCAAGTGCTATGTTATTAAACATAGATTTTGTTGAGCACCAATGTTGAACTTTATAATTCGATCATTTTAGTCACATTAGGCCATGGCAAACCATAATTTAGAGGAAGTACCTATTTGAAAGTAAGATAATTGCTAACCATAAATAAATAATCCAAGATCATTCACATCATTCAAATACATTTTTAAAACAAAAGCATCTATATCTACATAAATACAAAAGATAAGATATATGGTATCACATTGGTCTTGTTAGCAAAAGTAGACCTGTACGCCAACCATGAGTTCTATCGAATGGCTTTCGATAGGTTTTTTACGCATTGAAACGCTGTAATCTCATAGTAGATTTTAGTTCCTTACGTAACCACTAGAGGCGCTGCAAGGGTTTTCCATACAAATATTTTACAGAGTCGCTAGCGAGTCTAGTGAGAAAAACTCATGGTCGAGGCACTGGTTGTTTTATGATTTGCAAACGACATTCACTCTAATGGTGGTAAAACAATTATATGGTTGACTATACAACCTTGGTTTCAATCAATCAATTTAAATATTATATTATTTTTCTTTTCTTTTGTTTCTATTGTTCAAAATGTGTGTCTTGTGCTGTGTTAAATAAATTTCTTTCTTTCTTTCAATCCATGGCAGTCCAGTGCACATCACGCCTATAGGGAACCAATTTAGGCCAAAATTGCATTCACCTTGTCAGCCGTCTTTTATTACCACCCTACTTCCATCTCCTAGCTCGTCTCAGCTTTTATTTTCCTTCAACATTTTATAACTATTAACTTACTTTAGAAAATACTATAATATACTATATTTTACATTTTGATCAGTGGATAATGGTAATGGTAATGTTAATATAATAAGGTTAAGTTAGTAGCTTTTAGACAAATGTAGGTTATCATACTTAAGATTTTCAAAATTATTATGTAATTACCACAGTTTGGCAAAGTATGATCTAAGACCAACTCCAACCCATTCATCATAATTGATTCCACACAAAAATGTTTTACAAACCACACTACAAACTTCACTGAACATGCACAGAATAATAATGAGATCAGATGATACTCACATACACATCTCAGACAGAGTATGGACTCTGTTAGCCAAGGAAAGATTTAGATTGTGTTATGGCTACCAGCATTCTCACATTCATAATAATGATCTATACCAATATTATAAAGAAGAAAGATCTGATTGTTTGTTTGAATTGAATAGGCTCCAAAACAGACCATTGTCCAATGGACCATTTTTTTTAAATTCTTTTACCCTTGTGATTGGGAAGCTTCACCCTCCCCGGGTGACATACTGACATAGGCTATAATTTGTAAGTGACCAGACCTCACAGGTGAAGCTGCAGATAGAATGCTTATCATAATCTTACTTTTAACTTTTTATTATATGTACAGCACATAAACTAAGTTATTTCATTATATTTTTTAAATTGAGGGGAGTGATTGGCTATGTTATAACTACACTGATCAACCAATCTACAAGATTAAGCGGCACTTAATTGCTGCAATCAATTTGTGAATGGGTGACCATTCTTAACACACACCATGACCATGACGGTTGTCATATGAATACCTATGACAATAGCTAGTGGTAGTCACAGGCCTGACCACTAGTCTATCTTTCCAATATCAGTATTGGCCAGAAATTGGCTTGTATAAGTCTGATGGCAGTCCCTTCATCTAAAATACTGATATTCAGCTGCATCTGGTTCGACTGGAAGCCAACCCCAACCTGGCTGGGAAAAGGACATATAGGAAAAAGGGCGTAAACTAAATTATTTCAATGTATAAACAACAGTAAGTAATTGTGTTGATAAGTCCATAATATTTACTCTCGAGTCTTTGTCATTGGGCTACCTCTGCCTCCGCCGCGCTGGCAGAGGAGTAGCGGCTAGTGTCGATGTTCATGTGAAACAAAGTACGCGACGCCGTGAAGCATGAGCAGAGGCGGCTGTCGTGATGAGTTACTCACCGCTGTGTTCAGTGAATATGTTGGAGCCGAGTATGCGGGGGTCCTTGGGCACACGCGGCTTGCTGCGCGCGGATCGCATGGACGCACCGCTAGCCGTACCACGCTCCTTTGCCTGCTGCGCCCCCATGGTGGCTCACCGAGGCCGGCGCGCCACCCTCCGCCACACTAATGCCGCACTCACTAATTCAATAAGACCGCCGACGCGATGTACTCAAGCTCCATACTTGTCGGCACTCCGTTGGGATCTCATCGCACTTGTGTCCAATATTAAGTGTCTGATAAACTAACTAACATGCATGCTGTTGATGAAGCTTTCCAAAAACACATTACCGGAATTACCCACTCACAAAAAATAACACAACCACCGCCATTATGTGTGACTGACATGACATGTTTCTTTCTTTCTGTTCTGTAATTCTGTTTGTTTGACGTCGATTTTTTAGTTTTTATATTCGACCGATGGGGGCAGCACTATGCTTATAGTATATAGTATCTGTGCTAGTCGGTATTCTACCATAAACATATAGGTATACTCTTTGGTATACTAGATCTTTGTATTCTCTATGATTCTACCTAGAGTGCGCGCCACCACCATAGATATACAATAATCTATGGCCACCATTGAAGTCCATACGTAACGCAACTAAATGTTGCCAGTACGAAGACAATTTTTCCATTATGACAACCATTCATATCTATGCGTCTGAACGTTCGTTCATTCTACACACGAACAACTAAACGGTCTTGAAAAGAAGAGCATTACATCTATACTAATATTTTATAGAGGAAAGATTTCATTGTTTGTTTGTATTGAAAAGGTTCTGAAACTACTGGATCGATTTGAAAAAATCCTTCAGTGTCAAATAGCCCCTTTATCGGGGAAGGCTATAGGCTATATACCATCACGCTACGACTAATAGAAGCGGAGTAGATGAGAGAGTTAGATGTTACTTAAATATATAGCCCCGCAGTCTGAGCTTGTCATTCTCACTTAAATGTCCTGCTGATGGTGGCGCTGTGTGTCGGGTCGTTTTATTCCCTACAACATGGTTGAGTCAAACGGCGCCGATACACACGTCATGCTCGTGAACGGGTGCTGTCTGTCGGGACTGGTCGGCTCTTACTACTATGGCAGTAATTTCAATTGTAATACTTACCTACTCTTTAATCTCTGCAACTACACATCAAGCTGCATCATCCTCATTACTACTCACAACAATTGTTACTGTTACCACACATATTTTTTAAAAAGAGTATCTATGGAGTTTCTTGCCGGCTCTTCTCCATAAGACCCACTTTTTTTTGGAACCGTGCAACTAGTGCAACTAATTTAACGTTTCAAAAGTACCTATTTATATGGTCTAATTGAAATAAAATATTTTGAATTTTGAATTTTGAGTAGCAATGAAAAATGTTGCAAAATCAGGGGAAAAATGTATAAGACCACGCGGGCGAATGTTAAATAAAACATTTTTTTTATTAATGTTATTTTATTTTATGCACCTATATCGTAGTAGAATAATAAAATTATGTTCGTGTTAACTATGATTGGAAACAATATGTTGCCCGAAATTAGGCAAAATGTGCAGATATGGTATCCCTAAAGTTTAGATGTCATAGCGGCGACTCTCATCTGCACTGCACATTTAGCGGAAATTCTTCTGTTCTAAATTATAAAACTTTACGCTTCATTATCGCTGTTTATTTCACCTAAAACAAGTAACGACATTAATATTGTGGCGGAAGCGGAACTGTCAAATTTTGTTCTCGCTTTTTCCGTAAGACTTCAGTGGTGGCGCGGAGTGCGGACTCTACATTATTATAATATTCTACAGTTCTTGCCAAACTTATTATATGGCTTGAAGTTGGCTAGAGCTAATAATAAGAGAAAATATTGGATTAAAATGAGTATTCTACATACTCTAATCTAAGACTGATTTACATTGATACAGTATACAGTATCTGGCGCCAACATCACTGGATTCCGCGTAGAACATGCGAAGACAGAGAAACCAATAAACAACTGAAGAATACTAGATAGCTTGCATCGCATTCAACTCAAGAAAAAGGACAATTTATGCATGCCCATTTCACACATCGGGACGCACTGTTGACTACACTTGACATAGCTGTGCTTTTCAAAGATTGACAATACGCGCTCTGCTTATTATTTTATGATAACAGACTGTAAGCCTGAAAATACATATTGAATTACTCCTAATTTGTTAATAAATGATTCCATAACAGCAGCCTTTCTGCGAAAAAATGGTTCGGTGTAATGTTAAGTTAGGTAAGGTTAGGATGTAAATGTGACGGGTCGCGAAAGTCATGCGTAGCAGTTCTCGTGTCCCACCCATCAAGCGAGAGAAGGCTCACGGCGGAGTTTTTAGTGGGTGCAAGCCCCACATAACCACAACGTCTCCCCGGACGGTGTGGTATGCGTAAGGCATTTTCTTCGCCAAAAAAAAAAAAAAAAAGGATTTAAATGTGACGATGAAAGAAAACTTCCGGATTTGTCTTTTCACTCGTTAGAAGAGTAGGTAGGCAGAGAAACTAAGAGACCCAATGACGATTCTTTTCTCCCTCACACAAAAATGAGCAAAAATTACATTACGAACATTACAAAATAATATTCAATTCTGTGTTCCTTATCGAGTAACATGTACTGTTCTAAACTTTTATAAAGGTAGGCAACTATAGTGGCAAACCAAACATAGACAGTTCGTGTCTTCACAGTATTTGATGTTTGAATTTTTGTTTTAATATTATACAGAAATACTTTTTATTTAGTGCGCAAACTTCGTCAGTTGAAACTTAAACGACTTTTATTAAACACCAGTTTTTTATTTTGATATGTCTTAGTACAAATGATCAGTTATCGTTAACGAAAGATGTTTACTTTGAAACTGATTTTATGTGTACTCGCTAGCGCATGGCAGGACGCGCGCGCCTTAGTACCTACATCAGCTGTGCGCTCGTTCGATCCACCCGCGTAGGTATGGCGCGCGGCGACTATTTCTAATTTCTATGATAGATTTTCAACGTTAATGCAAAGCAATAAGGTTCATGTTTAATTTGAACAAGTTATTTTTAATGAAGGAAAAAATCGGCGGGCGGGCAGGGTTCGAACCTGCGCCTTCTGGTTCGGTACACCAGACGCTCTGACCACTAAGCCACCGCTCGCCCTGCTCGCCAGTCGAAATCTTCCTCCACATTCTAATTTACGTCTTACGGTGACGTAGCGCCATCTATTGTGAAGATGCTTCACAACCGACACGACTAACTTTACAGCTAGTTCAATGTCGTATGATACCGCCTTACCCATCAACTATCTTTTTGTGTTTTTTAAGCATTTTCCATGCTAAGATTACAAGTTATTTTTAATGAAGGAAAAAATCGGCGGGCGGGCAGGGTTCGAACCTGCGCCTTCTGGTTCGGTACACCAGACGCTCTGACCACTAAGCCACCGCTCGCCCTGCTCGCCAGTCGAAATCTTCCTCCACATTCTAATTTACGTCTTACGGTGACGTAGCGCCATCTATTGCGAAGATGCTTCACAACCGACACGACTAACTTTACAGCTAGTTCAATGTCGTATGATACCGCCTTACCCATCAACTATCTTTTTGTGTTTTTTAAGCATTTTCCATGCTAAGATTACAAGTTATTTTTAATGAAGGAAAAAATCGGCGGGCGGGCAGGGTTCGAACCTGCGCCTTCTGGTTCGGTACACCAGACGCTCTGACCACTAAGCCACCGCTCGCCCTGCTCGCCAGTCGAAATGGAATGGAATGAAAATGGAAAATGCTTAAAAAACACAAAAAGATAGTTGAACAAGTTATTTAAAAAGTAATTCCAATTTTACCTTCATACTTTCATGGGCTTAGGACCATCAAAATGCAGAAAATGAATCATCATGATCTCGTAATACAGAATATGAAGGAAAAATTTGACCTGGCGGGTGCAGGTTCAAGTCCTGCCCGAGGTTAAATTTAATCTTGTTTAAATAACTTATTATGATCAACTGCATTGCACTTTTAAAACATACTTACCTAGCTCGGGCTCGGCGTGGTACAGGGTCGGAGTCGTTAAGCTTCTGTACAGGTTGGAAGTGGTCCGGATGGAGATCGGCTGTATTTAATAGTTTCCAAACCGCGTACTGGCTGAGCCAGTTTGTCTCACACCGAAGCGACGTGCTGCGGTACTTGCTCTTGGGTCTCGTTCGAAGAAATTAAAAATGCTTTCTTCGATGTCGACACATAGTCGAGGTCTGCCAGATCCTTATGTGTGACAGGGGGTTCTGAATTGGCCGTGGTCAAGCAACCTTTGATTGGCGGCTAAAATAGTCCTCTGATTAGGAACCGCGGGTTTATGAATCCCATGAGCTCGCATTCGAGGCACACTCTCTGCAGCATACAGTCTGCAAGCTGCCCGTAAGTTTTCACCACTTAGAGATACACTCGCACCATTTCGTAAACTCGCGGATAGTAAACTCTGACATCGTGCGTGGCCGGTCACAGTACGAAATATGAAACTCGTGCGGCGGCCGCACGGCGCCGGGATCGCGCGGGAAAGCAATAACACACGACGTCACAGGCGCGTGCCACAAGCAGACTGGCGGGCGCCGGCGGTTGGCGCTATACCCCGCTGCAACCCCCGCGGGATTCACCCCCGCTGATACCAGCGCGTGAGTCGGCTGGCGCACGTGGCTATTGTTATTATTGCGAATAAATAAGTGTTTAAATTTTGCTGATTTCAAGCCGGAAAAAATTAAAAAAAAAGTTTTTAACTAATAATGGGAATGTGTTCTATTATTGATACTGAACTACCAAAATTTTTTTGGGCACTGCTTAAAAAGTATTCCTGTATAAAACGAACGACTGATGAATTATCCTAATGTAAACATCGAGGATGGAGCGTTGTCGTGCTATTTCAGTTTTAAGCGACAGTGAGAAGAAAATTGCCGCAGTGTGTCTTTTCGCACGTTAGTACGACAGCCATTTATTTTATTGTCAATATTTATAGTTTCTAAATGATGATTATTTACGTAATGAGGGCTATCGCGTACGAATCCGCCGCTAGAGGCACTTATGTAGCGTGAGGTCTTCGAAATGTCAAATGTCCTTGCTTGTGGGTTGACTACGCGGGTTCATTTCTAATGTATATTATTTTATAAATCTATGTTTCTAATTAAAATAATATTGTGAATATTTGCCAATAATTCAGATTAATAGGGCAGGCAAATATGAGTTACGAGTAAACGAATATCAGTGATTTAAGAGCGGAGCTAAAAAAACGAAGTGCAAAATTACATTTATGTCCTACTTTTTTCTAACAAAACAGAAAGTAACTGCTCAACACTGTGGCATGGCCGATATGTTTATGCTACGGTTCTACTGTCTTAAAAATGATTTAAAAGTAAACTTTGTTTTCACGCGCGTATTAACAAATTTTGATTGCCATACTTCACGACCTCACTCAACAATTGCGCCATCTGGTGAGACAAAAAACGATTGCATGGAGTAACAACATATCACGTCAATACTAGATCAAATAAAATATTAGCCTAATGTCGAATTTTATCATACGATAACCTATATAGAGTATGCGCCACCCACCAGTGAAGTCCTATAGACGAAGCGATGCTATCGCAGAACTAAATGTTGCCAGTGCGAAGACAAATTTTCCAATAAGACTACATTAATAATTATGCGTTTGTACGTTCGTTCATTCTACACACCAGGGTAACTCATCAAAAATACGCGAGCTACAGATCAGCTCGTGACTCAGGTGAGTGAGCTGATTCAATGAATCAGCTCGCAGATCAGCTCAATTTGAACCGGTTCAGATTGCGACTCTCGCGAGCCAATGCGAGCCGCGCGCCGAATCGAGCCGAATGAGCTGCCGAGCTGCAACAGTTCGTTTAACTCTGCGAGCTAGACAGAGCCGCGCGCCGAATCGAGCCGAATGAGCTGCAACCGTTCGTTTAACTCTGCGAGCTAGACATTTTATATGGGAAATTATAAGTCTAGCCACAAAATTATTTTGGACACGTGATTAACCTTCTAATTTTATAACTAAGCAACGGGAAAATAACAGCCTCTAATAAACTAATTCGTCTTTTTTACAACGCCAACTAAATATTCTATAGAAAGCGTCGAGTAAAGATTATCAATTATTGTGACTTGTCCTTCTTATTTATACATTGTCACCTAATTTAAGGCTAAAAGCGTCTAATTATTGTGACTTGTCCTTCTTATTTATACATTGCCACCCAGGCGCGGATCCAGCCCCAAATTTAGGTGATGGGCACGGCCACCAGAAAATCGGTCAAATGCGAGTCGCTCACAATCGATATACATAAGTAGGTATTTTTAAGGAAAGGAGACCTGTATAATGTTAGTCCATTTGCTTCACGAAACTTAAAAAGTATTTTTGTTCAGATAAAATTACTTTTTACAAAAATCGCATTATATTTATGAATATTTCATATTCATAGTACAGGTGTCGGTATGTTATATTAATGCCATATTAATGTAATCTCCTTTCTTACTACTACAACAGTAAGTTATTAGAAGGGTAATTACAATTACTTTGTTACTACCCAGTTCCACTTGTCTCATGTAAGAGCGAGCGAGCGAGCTCGGAAATTTGGGCCAATCACCTTGGAAAGACTGGGTTAGAAGAGTACCTACAATTAGTTTTTATTTAATAGTTTTTTAGAAGTTTACTGTTAGAATACAAATTTAGAAGCTAAAAAATAACGATCATGCTGAGTTGTATTTAGAGTGGTTTATATAGAAGATAACTAGTGGCTAAGATAGAATTATTTAGATGCTCGTTAATTGTGGCTGACTTAGTAATTTAGAAGGCAAAATACATTTTTGGAGGCGTATAATGATATTAAAAAGAGAGCCTGTTGAATTAGCACCCATTTTATATTATTTCTATACAAATTGATTTATTGGTTATCAATAATTTATTATTTTAATTTAACATTATTTTAACAGAATAATAATTCGTTCTAGGAGAATTGGATTGGAGGGATTCACAAGTACAACAGGAGCTGAATTGAGCCGTGAGCTAGTCATTTTGTTACTGAGCTGTAGCTCAACGGCTCAAGCCCGTGCGATCTGATTCATTGAGCTGACTTAGAGCTGAGTTACACACCTCTAGAACCACTAAACGATGTTGAATAGAAGAGCATTACATATTGTACTCCTGTAACTTCTGTTATGTGAAGAAAGAAGAAGAAGAAAAATACATTTATTCAGACACACATCCGACAAACACAGAGCTAATAAGTAGTAATGAGTTACGAACAAAAAATAAAAAACTATGTCACTTATTATTATTTCTTTGATGTACAATAAAGTATATTCTATCCATCTATATAACTACATATTAAATAACATTTTTTTATGTAATTTCGTTATTATTTTATTTATTTTACCTAGGTATATCTTGGTACAATAATTATGTTGGTTTTAAATATGAATGTCAACAATATGTTACCCATAAATTAGGCAAAATGTGCAGTGCAGATATGGTATCCCTAAAGTTTAGATGTCACGGCCATAGGTCACGGCGGTGGCTCTCATCTGCACTATATTTAGCGGGAATTTTTGTTCTTACTTACAAAATTCATGCACTTTAAGGATCTGTTCACGGGCTGCACTTTTCAATACTCTACGCTCCAATATTGCTGTTTATTTCACATAAAACGATATTGACAAATTGGTGGAACTGTCAAATTTTGAACAAAATGACGAATGAACGAAAAAAAAAACGAAAGTCAGTCCTCAGTGGTGGCGCGGACTCTACAACAACAATTAAGTGTTGCCAACCTCAGGCAAAAAATACCTCGATCTTCAATAAAAAACGACGACATCTGATAGTTATCCGATAGTAACTTCAACCCGGTCGTAAAAATCGGAGAAAAACATTGGAATAAAATGATTTAAAACGACAGCCTTTTTTTAAAATAAAGGTTCCGTTTGTTGGATTTCGGTATCGAAAATATAGTATTTTTGCATACTATGAATATTTTTTCAACAGTATATACGCAGTATATACGCAGTATATACTGTTGAAAATAGTACGCAGACCCGAAATATAGTACAATACTATATATTATAGTACGGTTGACAACCCTACGGTAGCCTTTCCGTGCGCGGCGCATTTTAACTGTATAGCGTGTGCTGTGGTGGAAATTCTACCGCAGCACACGCTAATACTGCTATGTCTGCTATACACCAATTCGTATTCCGCGTATACAGCGTGCGTGTGTTGAGCTACGTGGGCTACATATCCGAGCAAGCCACGCGTGTGCCAATGACGTCAATTCGTGCGTAGCCTCTCCGTGGGTACGTGGCGGCGAGTTTAGGCATTAACTTCAACCCTTCAACTATACTTACGGGATGATATGGTACAGCAATAAAGACAAACATACAAAATCATACTATACTTATTAGCGACAGTCGTAAGTAGTAGTCGCCAATCCTTTGGCCGAGATTGGCGACTACTATAGGTACTAGTATTGACTGACTGTCAGTAGGTAGGTGCTTAAATAAAAAGCGAAGGTAAGTACCTATTTCATTTCTAATAACTTTATTAAGTAAGTTAACTTTGTCAACAAGGAAAAAATAACATTTTGTTTAAATTTAATCAATAAATAACTCTGCTTACAATGAATATCTTATAAATAAATACCTATTATATTAATAATAACTTTTTTATTGGTCTGAGTTATCTACCTAATAATTTTACGTGTCTCAAAAGAGACGGGGCGGCGTGCGGCGGGCGACGTGCCATTTCGTTACTTACTCGAATGTAGTGCCATGTGCCACCCCGCAGCCGAGACCGACCGCCGCGCGCCGCCTGTCACCTCCTCGCTTACCGACTTACTTTACTTAGTTTTATTGATTATGAGCATTTTATGCATCTATCAAACAATATTTACTTAAATTCAACAACAATCAACAATACTTATAAATAAAATTAAGAATTAATTTCAATGTTTGTACAGTTCTCGGCATTATTTTTGTCCGGCCTGAAGTTGACGCGAGTCAACTATACATGCCACGGTTACATAGCTGAAACACGTCACCAGCATCGTCACCCTCAGCTCTGTGGGAGTATAGAGTTTCTAGAAGGAATAGTATGGAAACTACCTATAAACGGCTCGAAAAGGCATATTCACACCCATTGTATCACGAATCACACAAACAAGCGCACCGACGAGACGCCTAAGACAAAGGATGGACGTTTGGAAGGTGCGGGCCAAACTTTAAAATATTAACAAATTTACGGGCCATCCATGCCTACGCCCATTTATGCCATGAGATTACCTATATATATTGCATTTTTAAGCTAGTTATTTCAATTCGATTGATTGATCACTACAAAACAAAAATGTTTTAATATAAACAATATCAAAAATATTAAATGTTAAGTATTGCTTCAATGTAGCGTAGGTAGGTATATATTTTTCTATAGTTCTATACTTACTTTCGCTACTGTTCCTTTTTTGTACTGTGACCACGGGAACACGGGGTCATAAACCTTACCTACTATTAAATGAGCAATACTTGTAAATTGTATTCGTAATGGCGTTCTAGAGAAAGGCTCTAACAATTTCGATGAAGGTTACCTAGTCTCATTACTCTCATTACTGGGAAAATTCATTTTGTCTATTTTCACTCTAACAGAGCTCGGTGCCTCGGGTACTTGAAAGGTTGTGTGTACGTACTATAAATTTAATTATGTAGGTACCCCCACCTGGCCGAAAGATAGGAAATTAGGATACATCCCTGTTATTTGAGTGTTGGATCTAAAAGGACTAAAGGTTCAGATAAACAGATATTTACATAAGTACCTTCTAATAAATATAATTCATAATTAGGTAGGCATGTAGTAGTGGAGAATGTGCAATGCTTTTGATAAAATAATAATACGAACGATACATAATGACAGAACATGCGCCGCAGCCAACGATGGACCCGGGCGCCGACGTTTACTTTTAATATTATTATTGTTTTTAAAGATGCCTAACTATTATAATGTGTTTACAAATAATTGTAGGAAAACAAAGGTTTTTTTTTTGTATATTTACTTATCCAAAGGATGTTGTCAGGTATCTATACCTATCCCTATACACATTTTAAATGCATGTTACAGAAATTTTCAGTTAGTACGAGGCTTTCGATTTTGTAATTATGGACCTAAAAATTGAATAGTGTAATAAGTGCTTTATATACAGCAAAAAAGAAATATATACATTATTGTGCAGCCAATTAATAGCTATAATCAAAATCGAAAGCCGCGGGTCTCTCGGTAATAGTAGATTCAATGAGGGCTATCGTTTTTGTCTCACCAGATGGCGCAACTGTTGAGTGAGGTCCTGAAGGGCACTCAAAAATTTGTTAATACGCGCGTGAAAACAAAGTTTAAATTTTAGATCATATTTAATAGAATATAACCGTAGCGTAAACATATCGGCCATACCAGTGACAGTGTTGCGCACTGTTCCGTTTTGTTTGGAAAAAGGAGAACCTTAGTTCAATTTCTCACCTCTTTTTCTTATCTCCGCTTTTAAATCACTGACATTCGTTGACCTCATATTTGCCATAATTAATCCGAGTTATTGCCAAATATTCACAACATTATTTTAATTAGAAATAAACCCGCGTAGTCATCCCATACTTATGTAATGTAATTTTTTGACATTTCAGAGCCCTCATTCTACACAAGCGCCTCTAGTGGTGGATTCATACGTGATAGCCCCCATTACATAATAATAGTACGAGGTAGCGTTGCATTTGATAAAGTCATAGTATCCTGGCTAATTTTGATATGGGTAGTACTGATCTTGTACAGTTCCAGGTACTTTCGGTACCAGGGCAAAAAACACCACAGGGAATTGAAAAATAATCATCAGCTGCACTGAGGTGCAGGTACGTGCGTCTTAAGTTAATTTAAGGTTTTTGTACCCTCGGATATCTAAATGAAATGGCCGGCAGATGTGCGGCCTGTGCATGTGCGTATACGGCCTGTGCATGTGCGTATGCGGCCTGTGCATGTGCATATACGGCCTGCGCGGACTATGCATGTGAGTGTGCGGCCTTTGCGTGTGCTGCCATTGTGGCCTGTGGATGTGCGTGTGCGTGTTGCCTGTGCGGCCTGTGCGTTCAGAGTGCGACCTGTGTGGGCGTTAACTCAATATTGATTCATTGATATGAAGATTTAGAATTATACAGGTACCTATGAACATTTGGAACAATGACTTAAATATTTTTTTTGCGGTAAGTAATAAAAATGTCGTGTGTAAACAATAATTAACTTATTATATTTACTGAGCAAATAATAATTCGGATACTGATAAAGAACAATATAAATATTTAAGTACATACTATAAATATAGATATAGATAGACGGTACATATAAGTATATTATTATTATGGTAGCAAAAGGCCTAACTACCTATATTATTCGATCCACAGCCGCTTTGCATGAATATCTTACATAGAAATTGATCCTATAGACAATCATAGTGCCACGAAAACGTTGCCACGGGGGCCTCTAGTGTAAGTGTTACCAGTGCAGCAGTGGCGAGCCGGGCGAGTGCACTTGCACGCACCAACATTTTAGTTCACATGACTACATTACATGCACCAAACAAAACTACATTATTTGGGCACTCTATACATGAGGCTAGGAAAGTTCCTACGACAATCTATAAGTACATATACTAATTAAATAATTGAAGTGCCTATTTGTCAATTTCAAATTATAAATGCATAAATTTATACGGTAATAAAGTACTAAATGTATACTGTACTTACATTTAAAAATCAATATTAATTTTTTTGTCTGTCTGTCTCTTTGTTCCGATGAATAACTGAAACGGCTAGACCAATTTTGACGAGACTTTCACTTGCAGATAACTAATGTTATGAAATTTTATGTTTCAAAAAATGGATGAACGCGAGTAACACCGCGGCGCGGGCAACAACTATATGTATGAATAAACAAATAGGTACCACTAACAAAATAGTCCTTTGCATCATTTTGTTACGTTTCTTACCTTAGTAATACAGTATTTCTAGTTAGTTCTAAGAAAATTATAGGTACTACTATAGGTACTATGAGTACATTCATGAATTTTCTTACGCAATAACAAAAATAGCAATTTAAAGTTTACTAAAGTTTCAGTTAAGTAAGTATCTTGATCTAGAATAAGTAGATAATAATAATTGTATAAGTACCATGCCAAGGAACAAATACCTAGATTGACACAAATGTAACACGGGCGTTGTGTTTTCACTGCCACTGCCGCTGGTAACCTTACACCTACCATTGTACAGTTCACAACTACCTACTATTTTATTATTACCATTACCGATAAATAAAAACGAATGACCACATTGATTGGCCACCGTCGTCAACATCTTATAATAATTACAATAAATAAAAAACATGGCCGTTACGTATCGGTGAATCGCTATCATGAACTAGATAGTTACCTAAAGCTATTTACATAAAGCATTATATCAATTACTTAGGTAATTGTGCGTCGAGCATCCTGATAGAATTCAGGACAATGACACCAATGATGATAGATAGGTATCACTGACGTCATTACCCATGTCCTGAATCATAATTATTATCAGAATAACGACAATACTGTGAACTATATTTTTTAATCCTATTAATATTATTAAACATTAGACGCTTAAAAGAAACGAACACATTCGTTTCTTGCAAATATTGGCAACGTCACAGCTATAAACATAGTTACCGCAACCGAGCAAACGATTGCCAAGTGAGGCGCGGCCGCCACGGAGCGTGTGATGATGTTGGTGTTGCTGTGCTGTGAGTGTGAGCGGCCGCGTCGCGGCGAGGGGGGCGCCCTCTGTTCGGTGGGCACCTAGCCGGGCAGCGGCGCTTCCTCGTAGAAGTCCGGCTCATCGTCCTTGTCGATGTCTTTCTGGGCGCCATCCAACTGTCAATACACATTCAAGAGTGGTTAAAAATACATTGACACATACCTCTACTACTACTCGCTACTGACACATACGAGACGAGACAATGAGTGTGTGTGTGTGTGTAATATTACCGCTCTGAGCTGCAGCGGCGTGAACACGTATGCGAGCGACATGCGCAGCGGCACCATCATGACCAGGAAGAAGGGCATGGCCAGCGAGAAGCGGGAAGACTTGACGGTGTACAGCACAGCCAGCCCCGCCACTTGAATCAGCGTGTACAAATGCATTTTCAGCGTCGGGACCTGCAATGCAAATGCGACATAACATACCACATCTATCTTACATTGTGTATGGCGCCCATTATACTATGGCCGGTATTCATACATCCTAGGCCAACGTTTTTTGCCCGACTACGGAACAGGAAGGAAAATGTGTTTAGAAGTGACTAGCTTCCCGCAAGCGGGTGCGCCCGCGTGGTCTTATGACTTTTTCCCCTGGTTTTTGCAACATTTTTCATTGCTACTCCGCTCCTATTAGTCGTTGCGTGATGATATATAGCCTATAACCTTCCCCGATAAATGGGCTATCTAATACTGAAATAATTTTTAAAACCCGTCCAGTAGTTTCGGAGCCTATTCAATACAAACAAACAAACAATCAAATTTTTCCTCTTTATAATATTAGTACATATATGTATATATAGGTATTAGGCAAGTAGAAAGAAAGCAAGTTTAAAGACCAAACAGTGGTGACTGGTGGTTGGATACTCGCGCTTGTTACTCCGGGTATGTCTATATGTAATTATGTATGTATGATCTAACATGCATAGGTACTAGGTACCTCTACCTATGTATGTTAGATCGCAGCTCAAAACCCACAAATCACATTTTGATGGGGTCGCGTCGGGGACGAATTCGAAAGCAGGTTTTTCCAGTTTGGTCCCGTATACATTTTACTGAAATCGGTTGAGCGGTTTAAAAAAATATACGAAAATTTAAAAAAAAGTATAATAACTTAGATGATATTTTGGTTTTCTCCGGAACCTTGCTGTGTTATTAGGGCAGTGCGTTTAGTTGGCCTCCCCATATAATACAAATAATACGTACAAAACAAAATACATCTCAGTATATTCTACTAAAACTTTAAAAATAAATTATTTTTAAACAAAAAACAACAGCCTCCAAAAACCACCGAGGAACTAAAAAGCAAAAAATAACTGGTAAATAATATTTACATTATAATTTCTAACTCATTTGGAGGCGGTGCCAAATTACTACAACTAAACTAAATATGACTTTCGTTGATTGTGTTTGACACCGACTCCAAATTAGTTAGAAATCATAATTTGAGGGTGACAGAGTTCGTCGGTTTGTTTGATACGAGGTTATACAATGTAACTATCGACAGCCACTGATCTATAGGCAATACGCATATCGGTGTAGGTACCTACTTCATAAAATTATTAAATAAATTAAATATAAAAACCATACATACACGTCTAACACATAATGACGAAATGCAATACCTACGTAGATACTGCTGATTTAATCTATACTATTATAAAATTGTAAAAAAGTCATTATAAATAAAAGACCAACAATAATGCAAAGGATACAAATTATTTCTGTAATTATACATCTCACTATAATCTGCGCGGAACTAGTTGGCCGCGCCTTAGGTATGTGAGCGGCGGGACGGAAAGGCGGGGTCGCCTGCGCGTGGTGGTGAACCCGTTACCCGCTGCCTCACCCCCGTCCCTGCCTAAGGCGCGGCCAACTAGTTCCACGTGGACTATAGTATAGTAAAATATTTAAAACGTTACTTGAGTGTCTTCAAAACATCTTTAAAAGAAATAACTATCATACAAATACACTAGACGGTGCCGTTATTTCCTAACGGTATTGACCTTTGTATCACAAACGCCAAAACAAACCCAAAGCATCATGGTCTCTTTTAAAGTCCACTGTCCAGTCAGTTGCTAGACACATGGCTCGTATGTAGTGTCATCTCATTTAACTTTAGACAACTCGGTTGGTCATTAATGGCTCGGTCAACTGATTGCACAAACCATCACGCGTGTAGACCATTCGGCGAAGGGCTAGGTAGAGAGAGGGAGTTGTGCACTGCACACTTGTGTAATGTACACCTACAGGTCGCCGTCACATACATTAGGGGGCGAGCCAGTGAGCCTATTGCCTAACAACACGGGCACAACAATTTTTTTTTTTTTTCATTCTTTCAAAAGTGTCCTTTTATATGGTCTACCTAATTGAAATAAAAATATTTGGAGGAAACGAAATTGAAACAACTAATTTGGAGGCGGTGCCAAACTCCTAATTTAATTTAAATATGACTTTCGTTGATTTCTGTTTGGCACCGACTCCAAATTAGTTAGAAATCATTATGTAAATATGTATGGTTTGTTTTTTGTTTAAAAATATTTTTTAAATAAATAACGTCCTTTAATATTCAGTACGACTTTACCTGTATCCCTGTATAGGTATCGAGTGGTAATAAAGCCAATACGCTACGTACCCTTCTGACGTACGGCACTTGTGGATGGTGTTTAACAGGCTTGAATAGCAGGATGCAGCGATCCCAGAACTGTATTCCACCGAGAGCGGAGATGCCCATGTAGAGGAAGACACCGAACAGCACAGCCATTGGCACGAGACGCAACCAGCGCGCCGCTAGCACCGAAACGCCCACCAGCAGCGCCACCAGCAGCGCCGTCAGTCGCTGCTCTGTAACAAGCGCGCGCGGTCAGCGGCTGCTCCGCGACGGGGTCGGGGGAGCGGCTGCGGCTGCGGCTGCGGCGTACCTTTCACCTCGACGATGTGCGGCTTGTCGCCGGGCGCGTGCGTGGTGGACATGATGGTGAGCGCCGACACATGGCTCACGGAGCGCACGGTGGCCACGCACTGCCACGGCGCGCCGAACAGCCCGCACATGGCGTTCACCGTCGACATGATCACGATGTCCATGTGGAAGCCGCTGCCTTTCTTCAGCTTGCGCTCCGGTTTATCGATGATCAGCCTGAACCATGCCACAGTTACATATTGTGCAACATTAAAACAAACATCAAATTCGCAAGAGCACAAGAGCAAGAGCAGTACCTATATGACAAGATATAAATAAATAAGAGCATTGCAGTTTACATTCTTTCGCCGCGCATTTATTTTCAATTCGCTTTCAATAGGTACCTAATTTGTATTTCATACATAACTATGAAAGTCACATTAACATAAGTATCTACTCGTGTGGTTTTCAGGAGCGTATTCGGTGAAATCAAAATGCAATTTAGGTAAAGCATAAAAACGGGGCTACCGTCTTGCAAACTACGTTGCTATTTTGCCATAACAAAAGTAGTTAGTATTGCTAAAAAAGTTCACTACACAATATTATCAATTTGAAAAGAAGCTAAGTACCTACATAAAACAATTATTTTCTAAATAACAGAAACAACCTCATAGTTCTCTAATGTTATGTCACAGCACCTACGAGTTACTACCTATATATATATAATTGTGTAGGTATTAATAAAAGTTATTCATTATCATCATGGCCCCTACAATTACTTATTGCCTTTTGGAATTGGTGAAACCTTGCCGAATAACTCCATAGAGCTATAGTTAATAGTTATACTTATATTTGGATGATATCTTACTCGGCAATATGCGTTTCCATGAATACGATGATGTAGACCATAAGCGCAGGCAGGCCCATGGCGAACGCAGCCCACGCGGGGATGGTGCCGAGCCCGTCGTTGAGCGGCACGAACCACGAGCGCTGCGCGGTGGGGCTGAGCCCCTCGGGCACGCGCAGCGTCTCCGTCCACACGGGCACGGCGCACGATAGCCCCACCATCAGCACGATCGCGATCGGCACGCCGAAGTCACCGAGAGCGCGCCGCGCCTGCCGCCAAAAAAATTCACCTCATACCTACATACATTTTCTTGTTTCTTTTTAACCCTCGGCGCAAAAACGACGGGATTGATAATTTTTGACGTGTGTGTGTGTCTGGCATCGTCCGCCACCACATAATGGCGAATTTTTATTTTTATTTGTTTTGAAACATTGTTTTTTTTTTGTGTCGGTGGTTTTTAATTTATTTGATGAGAGATAGATAATGACACTATCTTTCATCCACTCAATTAAAAACCACCGACACAATGAAAGAAACAAAGCGGTGCGTAAATACGCAGTATATATAAATTACGCTATTATGCGTGTATTATACGTCCAATGACGTGTGTACCAATGTGCGGAGCAGCGGACTGGAGGTAGTTTTGGTATAGTTTTAAAATAAACTAGCTTTCCGCCAGCGGCTTCGCCCGCGTGGTCTGGGTATTTCTTATGACTTTCAACCCCTATTTTAACCTCTTACAGCCCTGTTTTTGCAATAAAAAGTAGCCTATGTCCTTTCAAAGGCTTTAGACTATCTGTGTACCGAATTTCATTTAAATCGGTTCAGTGGTTTTGGCGTGAAAGCGAGACAGACAGACAGAGTTACTTTCGCATAATATCAATAAGGAATAAGGATTAAAATTGAAGTGTCAGATTTAAAAATGTTTGTCTGTCTGTTTGTTCCGACTAATCTCTGAGACGGCTATTTTAAAAAATTGGATTAACACCGCGGGGAACAGCTAGTTTTATTTTATTAGAAATAGTGCATATTGTGCCGCTAGGTGTAGTTAGTAGCGGCAGCGGTGTACGCCTGTGCGCGTGCTGAGGTAGTAGGAGCTACTCACACTGCGGCCGAGGAACTTTCCGTTGCGGAAGATGCGCAGGTAGTAGGCGATCACGAAGGTGGCCAGCGTGAGCATAGTGCACCACAGCGCCGTGTTGGGCTGCGGCAGCACACCCGCGCCCGCGGGCGCCGGCGCGGCCGTGCTCGCGTTGCCTGTGAACACAACCGTGGCGTGCGGGTGACAAACCGTTCCCATGCGCAATACAGTCAGTGAGAATGCCGTCGGTGCTCAACATCGTCAGTAGGTATATATATAGTACGTCGGTAATAGGGAAAAGGTCATTCAATCCGAACGGGTAACACTTGTATAATATACAGGTTGTTTGGCGCATGGACCGACACAAGTTTTGGAAGGTAGTGTAGGTCATTTGCTATGTTTCAGCTCAGTCTTAAGTGTCATGGTTATTGAGATATGATATTTTAAAATTTTCCTTGTTAGTCATCCGAAATTTCACCTTTAGGTCGTCATAACTTTTTTGTTTTTAGTTATAGCAACACCAAAGAACTATCTTTTTGTATTTTTTAAGCATTTTCCATGCTAAGATAACACCAAAGAAGTTATATTTTACTCAGCAATGTCTATTTAATTGATAATAATCATGAGTTGATAATATTGACTTCTATAAAATGACTTATGAGCTTCCAAAGTTTTGAAAATTGTTTAAGTGCAGGATAAATCGCAACTTTAAATTCATTATACTCGTTAAAAAAATTAAAAGATTTTGTAATAAAGGTTTTATTTTAAAAAGTTCTCCAGCTGTTCTTTTATTTTAGAAATTTCTCTTTCCTAATTAGTGTAGTAGACCCCGTACTCTGTGGTGACCATAGTCGTCGTGTGAAATAGAAATAGCTAGAGTTAAAAAAGCTGCACGCGGTAGTTAACGGGATGCCGTAGTGAGTGTGCATTTCGTTGTACGTAGGAACAAAATCACAGCCCGAGTTTTCATTACCAGCCCAGGGACAGGTTTTTCATTCAAGTTCAGGTCGTCTCATATTGTAACAGGAAAATGATGACTCGTGGAGGCAAGTCTATAGCCATTTTTCGGGATCCGTTCTTTAAGAGTAGGTACGTCGTTGTCCGTCTGTGTGTCATTTGTCTCAGAAACGCGTTGAGGTATCAACTTGAAGTTGTTACGTAAATCTACTGTCCCAAGATGTGTACATACACAAACAAATACGGTACTTTATAGCGCATATTTTGAAACTGTTAAGTTTACTAATTATTATACCTACTTTTATATACATAAATAGTAATATAATTTGTAGTTCACAAGTAAATCAATCAACTTACTGAATTTTGCAAGAAACAAACGTCACATCATATATTATGTCAAGGAAAAAAAAAACAAAAGTCATACAAAATACATACCGATGGTAGTTCAGCACACCGAACATGTATAGGCTCAAGAACATGATACTCGTGAGACATAAGTACCTGAGAGCGTAGCGTTGTCGAGGTGCGTGGTGTTGTGCGGTGCGGACGTGGCGTTGAGCGGCGCCAGCGCCGGCGGGTACTGGACGCCCAGCGGGTGCGCGCGGAACACGTTGATCAGGCTCGTCACCGGCTCGCCGATGAAAATCAGCGAAATCAGGAACGCGAAGATATCCTCCGTAAACCTTCACAATACGTTAGTGGTTATAATATGTAGCTTTCCACCAGGGCAGCGGCTTCACCAGCGTGCTCTTAAGTTATAGCCTGTTACTCGGCAAACATGTAGCTTTCTAATGGTAAACAATTATTGAAATCAGTTCAGTAGTTGTTGAGATAGATAGAATATTCTTTATTGTACACCTACATAAATTATAATAGGACATATATAAACTAATAGTAGTACAATTGGCGCTCTTATCGCTAATAGCAATTTCTTACAGACAACCTTTGGATGGACATGAATCATGTATGAAAAAAAAATAGTTGAGTTTACTTTTCTCTTTATAATATTACTAGCTTTCCGCAAGCAGCTGGTCTGGGTATTTCTTATAAATTATTAAAACAATTCTATGTTTTTACAAGGGGCAGCGTTTGTTGGACATGTATTAGTCAGTTTGTTTTCTTACATAAAATGAAGGAAACAGTAGTAAGTAGGTATTTAGGGCACCTGGTGATCTTTTTAACGGCGACGCTACCCTCGACAGAGGCAACGCAAAGTGCGATGACGATCATCCAGAGACCGCAGTACATCCGCGCCGTGAGGAAGTCGAACCCATTAGAGTGGCAGAAGTTGGCCAACGACTCGTCCAGCAGCAGAAGCGGGCCCGTCGCGCCAGTGATCATCATGGGCTGCCCCGACACCAGCGCGAACAGGATGCCGCCTGCGCACGTGAACACCTGCGCCCATACAAATCAAAACTCACTAATTGCAATCCGGCAACACACACAGGAGCAACGGTACTGATACTGACTTAACTCAGCTAAGCAAAGTTTTTATTTATGGCTAATGGTTATGTACAGAAGATTAATATTTAGGTAGAAATTGACAAGGATGGGTTAAAAAATAAACCAAAACTACATATGAGGAGTTTAGTTACCAAAGTTTCTGAGATGCCGATGTTACCGTAGGTCTTCTCCGCGAGCAGTCCGCCGAAAGTGATGGCGGAGGAGAGCGCGGCGAAGTACATGAAGATGGTGGCGGCGACGCACTGGCCGTTGAGCGCATCGCGGAAGTCCGACGCGTAGTGCGGGTAGCGCCGCTTCATGTCGCGGATCACGCCTGCACACGCACACGCACAGTGCATCATCAATCAACCCATTAACTAACTACTAATTAACTGTCCCACTGCTGGGCATGGCTATCCTCTCAGTATAAGAGGGATTAGGCTATTATTATAGTCCACCACACTGGCCTATTGCGGGTTGTCGGAAAATCTCTAAGGCATGCAGGTTTCCTCATGATGTTTTCCTTCACCGCTAAAGCGAGAGATAATTACACACATGATTTCGAAAAGTCAGATGAAAACGTCTTGGTTTCGAACTCTAGACCTTTGACATGGCCAACCATTGATCATTCCCTTAAGTTATCACTGCTTACAAACTGTTCACATTAAAATTATTACAATTCCTGTAAGAAATGTATTTTATGATACAGTGAAGTGTAACGTACAGTTGATCCCAAACACTACGTCGACCTTTTAATTCTATCACATCCACTCAATGAATGATTATTATTATTACACATTTCCTCAGATAAGATGTAACGCGGGTGTAGCGGAGACGGCCCAGCAGTCGAATGTGCGAGATGAGGTCATGGCACGAGACTGCCATAACCTATTTACTGTCTAATCGAACCGACCGATCGAAAACCTCAAATGCTCAATGAACGACCATACTAGGGCATTTTAAGGGTTACTCAGAGTTCACTAAAGAAAAAAAAATATAGGAAGAGTGTTGAGACTGACCGCCGAACAGTCGTCCTGTCCTGATGAGCGGGTCGTCGGGCTCCTTGCCAGTTAGGCCGCCGGCCTCTGCGGCTAGTAACGCCTTTTTCTCGTCGATCAGCGTGGGCGCCTCGCCAGCGGCGCGCTTGCGCTCTAGCGCGTCGCGCTTGCGGCGGCGGATCATCTCGCTCTTGGCACGCAGTTCCTCAAAAGGCAGCAGCGCTTGGCGCTCCCAGTCTCCCGGCGGCAGTACGATGGAGTCGTCCAGGAATTCGTTGATAGCAGACAGCAGCTCACGCCGGTCGTCCGCCTTGTATGCGATCGAGTGGAACGCCGGGTTGGACATGAGGGTGGAGATGGAGCGGCCCACCTCGTGGTAGTCAAGGTCCGCGCCACTCGGGCCCAGCAGAATGAACATGAAGCGCACGGGTACCGGCACTTCGGTAATTGACGGCATTAAGATGCCCTGCGCTAGCCGCACGAAGGCGATGGTCGGCTGTTCGAGGAAGCCGACGGCGCCCACCAGCACGGTGGTGGCCTCGGCGTCGCCGGGGATGCGTTTCAGGATGGAGTCGTTGTGCGGGCGGCGTAACTCGTCCTGCGAGCCGGCAGCCGCGTCCACGGCGGCGAGGTACTCCACCTCGCGCAGGTCCAGCCCGGCCGCCGACGACTTCTTGCGCACCTCGGCGCGCTCCAGCGGCAGCGCGTACGAGCTGCGCCGGCGCCGCGGATCGGCCAGGTTCTGCGCACAAACCAACATAGCTGAGCAAGATAAACTAATAAAACCGCATTTATAAGAGGTACTTACCCACATATTTTTATCCAAGAATGATAACTAAGAACCTACTCGTATATAATATACAGGCACAGGGCACAGCAGGCAGGTACCTAGGTACAACCTGACCTTCTTCTGTTGTAATGAATTGACATACCTAGTAACCCGTTTTGTACAGTTCTTATTTTTGTTTTAATTCTTGGACAAAAGTAAGCAAGCAATTCAAAGGATGATTAATGGTTCCATGAATTAGCAAAATAAACACTCAACTACACTCAATTGCATACAAGAATTCATGTTTCTATAACTAAACGATAAATGAGTATATACATTGGTACTTGATACAATTCAATTTTACTTTTTTGAATCAACAGATGTGTCGTGTTCATAGCGGGAGGTATTATCTGATTTGTCTTAGTACCCATCGCACCCGCATCGGCACTCATCAACCCACGAGTGAGTTAAGGAACAAAGTAAATTGTATTCAACGCCACGCGCATCACAAAATCGTTACACTTTAATTATATTAATACAGTGTTGACAAACACGATTGGTTATAGACATCTGTAAGTACAACACATTCAGTTATAATCACCCGTCGCACCTCACACTACTGCATACTTGGCGAATTCCAAACATTTGGCATCAGTTCATGAGAATACAAATATTTTCGAGTGATATAACATTACCAAGGCTTTCTTATCGATGTGTTGGTTTTTGCGATGTGTATATATATACATTATACAATGTATGCGTGTGTTTTGTATGTATCTAAAACTGCTCAATGTAGGTATATCTATAACCATCCTCTTATGAATCTAAGCATAATAAAAATGTAAAATTAAAATATATTGTATTTTTAGTTAGACAGATCAACTAACGGAGTGTTACCCGGGATCAGCTGATTGTAATTGAATATTTTAGGTGTGTTACCAGGTGATCAATGAAACAGATACCTCAGTATATAAACTGTTGTGTAGTAACTGTGACTAAAGGGAATAATAAAATTGTGAAAGACACCAACTATGTACTAATTTCAACTAAGTAAATATATGCACACAGGATAGACGATTGTCATTTATGTACTATGCTACGTCCATCAGCTGTACGATGACGAATCACTATCGAAATCCAAGCTAGGTGATGAGGGTAGGTGATGGGCTAGGCTAGGACTACAGGGGCAGCGACTGGCAAGGGTGGCAGGTGGAGGGGATGGGAGGGCGCACTCGCACGGGGGTGGCGGCTTGGCGTACGATGAGGTGCGCGCTGTGGCGGCGGCACGCGGCGGCCGAGGCGCTGCACACGGAGCAGCGCGCGCGCGCGCCCGCCGCGGCACCCTCCTCCAGCCACAGCGACTGCGGGCCGAGCACGCGCTCTACACTACTCGTTCACCAGGCACGCTAACGCTACACGTTGACGTTTGTGATCCTTAAATCATTGTTAGGCCGTCATGTCACAAACGGCAATTTGTTATGGTAGCGCCCGAGACCTTGCTATAGGATTAGCGTTAAATATCTTTACAATCTCACATTCCGGCATCGGCACATGCCAAACGTCGGATTATTGTAACATTCGATAAACTTGCCTTGCTATCTGACACGACTGATAATCTCGTTAATTTATCATTTTGTACGCTACGTGTCGTTTCCCAAACCGATAATATTTATCGAGTTATATGATGACTGTCAAGTAAATACAGAAGCGCTACGCTCCAAGGTCACACGGCGAGGCGCATGGCCGCCGCACGCCGCACCGGCGGCAGCTCGGGGCGCGCGCCCACCGCTACCAGTCTTCTGAAATAGCTCTATCAATTCTCACAAGAATATTATGCCAGATTCTACAAAGATTATAGCTCATCGATGTACATGAAGTAAGAAGATACGCACGAAGTAGGAACCTACCAAATTAAAACATATAATAAAGTGTACAGTGTGGAGGTGTAAACGTGTGCGGGTATCACCTGCAGGCTGGTGTAGGAGGAATGCTTCCTGCCGCTGATGGAGAAGCGAAAGCGGTCGTCGTGCACGTGCCGGTGCCGCAGCAGCAGCGAGCGCATCACTACCGGCTTGTCGTCTTCCTCGATTAGCCCATCCGACACCATGCTCTCTACCACCCTGGGGGCCATAAGATACATCTTACACTCGCCGCAAACAAGTGCATAGGACGCAGGCGCTTCACCGTCGACGGTGGGCGCCGGTGTGCTCACCTGTACGCGACACCGGGCAGGTCCTTCTCGTCGAGGTCCAGCAGCACCACTCCGGTCTCGAGGCAGCGGCGCAGGTTGAGCAGCGAGTGGAACGACAGCGAGGCGACGTGCGGCTTGCCCCAGCGCGCCGAGCCCTCCTCCACGTCTTCCTCGTACTTGATCCAGCGCGCCGTCTCCTTCCATTCCGCCTCGCCGTCCTCCGTGGCCAGCAGCTCGTCCAGTTGCACGAACACCTGCCACATCACGGAACACATTCACATTCACCGCTCGGTCGCGTCGCGGCGTCAGTGAGAGACAACTTCAAGTATCTGAGAACCCTTACCGAGTGCGGACTGTGATCATACATCTTTTTGTAGGCTGCGTCCGTCAATATGTTCTGCACTTTGTCGCCGCCATCCTTACGGCCCACGTGAACAGTTGACCCCTATTAGTAAAACCATAAAAATAACATTAATACCAGTACCAGCGCAGCGCTGGATTTACACTAGGGACAATCGGGGCTAGTGCTCATAGGACCGTAAAAATCGGAGTAATTAACGTAAGCTCAAGTCGTAGGCCGTCGTGTTTATTCATTTTAATCCAATATTTTTCTTTCTCCGACTTTTACGGCCGGGTTAAGCGTAAGTACCTAGAGAGATAACAAGTAAATACCCTTTCGGGTTCACAGACTCAGAAACACACACACACGCGTGATTCCGCGTGAACAAAGAAGAACTGTAAAACTGCCACGAGGTGGTTGCCGGTCGGGGTCGATCAATTTCGTAGAATCGCGTTTAATGTGTCATAAGATTATGTTGTGTGTGTGTGTTGTTTGTTACCCGAGGCTGTATCTTGTGCCTGCGCAGCGCGCGCGGGTCGTCGCTGCGGTGCGCGTGCAGCTCGTCGGCGTCGGCCTCGCGCAGCGGCTCCTCGGCGGGCTCGATGCTCACGCGCCGCTCCACCGCGCCGCCCGCGCCCCCCGCGCCCTCCTGCAGCGAGTACTTGCGCGACTTGTGCGGGTGCAGGTGCTTGCTGCAACACAACACAACACACCACACTAGTCATATATTAGGAAGAAAAAGATAAGTACCTAAAGATAATAAGTAAATGGATTTTATAAAACGAAAACAAACTCATTCAGCTCTCGAATCACATTCAAACAATATTCAAGTACTTACTTATTAAATATCGATTCTTAATAAGTTTCATAAAATATACAGGGTGTCCCAAAAATACCACGCCACAGCGACCTGGAAGTAGGCTAGCCTAGCGCTAGGTCTAATCCGCAACAATAAGGGCTGGTACTTAAAAATAAATTCCTAGTCCAGCAGTCCATTGAAAATTATGTTACACAATAAAAAAATCGAAAAGTATTTCGAAATCATTGGAACTTTTCTTTGGCCATTTTTTTTGTGGTATGAGCTAGGGCGTGCTATTTTTGGGGCACCTGTTCGTATATTATTATGAGTACCTACGTTCATTTATAGTGCCTTGATATTCTAGAGGGGTTCTAAAGCGTAACAGACAAACAACCAGAGTCATAATAATAATAACAAAAAAGGGTTACTTTTACAGTTATAATATTATTTTATTAGTATCTAGGGATACATAAACAATCTGCCTCGTTAGCCTAGTGATCCCTAGCGCGACTGCTACGCTTGAGTGTATACAATTCTCAGTAGGCCCTCTATTACATGGGCCTTCAACATGCCGGCGACTGTGGGTCACCTATCATATGCCCAACCCTTCGGGGAATACAGGTGGGTGATGGTATGATTGATAAATATTTTAATAAAGACAGTACCTAATACTACCTAATCATATCACTGTGTGAACAAAAAGTGCGAAAATAACGCAACCACTTACAACAGATGAAAAAATTACCATAAACTATAGAAACTATAACAGAGCATGAAGCGCACGTGCACCGACGCGCCAGCGCCCGCGCCGCCCGTTGCGCGCCTGTGTGCCTGTGTGAGTGCAACCTACGTGTTTATGTGCGGGTGACGCCGGTGTAGCTCGGCGGCGGCGCGGGCGCACGAATTCGCCACACGTATGTACGACACACGGGTGTCAACTGTCAGTGCTGGCAGGTGATGAGTAGCGTCGCCATTGTCCGGCTCGCGACGGTGATACATAAGAGAATCAATTACAAATGTCGCGTGTGTCAAGCGATATTAATGGCAATGTTTACACGCCGCCGCGCCGCCGCGCCGCCGCGCCGTCCGTTCACGGTTCGTACCTACGACGTACGACTACCCACCTAAGTATGCTACAAACAAATTGCAAAAATCAATAATTATATTTGGTTTCTACCGTGACGTAATAATAATAATAGGCTAAAATATAATAACATTTTGTTGGAGGTGTCGAAAAAGATAAGCCGTCTGGGAGTTTTCAATGAAAACGCTGCCTAAGGAGATATACCTAACAAAATGATTTATGGTGGAATTACATACATACTTATAGAGACTATAGCTTTCCACTTGCTACGATCCTGGCACACGCACACCACTTCCGCTTCATCTATGTTCATCGCTCTCCGGCTCCCCATGCATGCTCGTCGGTTTAGGGTGCTCTTAACCTTGTCTTTTTTGAGAACGTCCGCAACTCGATTGTGGTACGTTCGCCGAGTTCGAGCCCTTCCGACTCTTCCATTCGTACTCGCCATGTATACTTTCGTCAATCTCCGTTCATTTATCCTCTCTTTACGCCCAAATCATCTTAACATACCTTTCTCAGCCCTTGTTACTATATCATTTTTCATACCACAACGGTCTCTTATCACGCTGTTCCTCGCTTTATCTTTCAAAGTTACCCCACCAATCTGGAAGCACTAGCTTTCGAATAAAAGAATCATCAAAATCGGTTCACCCAGTCAAAAGTTTTGAGGTAACAAACATAAAAAGAAAAAAAAAATACAGTCGAATTGAAAACCTCCTCCTTTTTTTTTAGTCGGTTGAAAAAAAACGATATTACGTAGAATAAAGAGAACTCGTTTTCAACCGACTTCAAAATTATTTTTAAACAAAAACAAACCGCTTCCTAAAAACTCTTAGGAACTAAAAAGCAAAAAATAACAGGTACATATTTACATTATGATTTCTAACTAATTTGGAGTCGGTGCCAAACAGACATCAACGAAAGTCATATTTAAATTATTAGTTTGGCACCGACTCCAAATTAGTTAGAAATCGTAATGTTAAATGTACATGTAAATTTTAGCTTTTTTAGTTTTAACGCAGTCAGGGTTTTTAACAACTGCGACCGGTAAAGTTTTTATTTTTCCATAGCTGACATTAAAATGTCAGATAAAAAAGCTCCTAGTGTCTGGTTTTCAAGATAAAACCTATTGAATCCAAGTTGTATTGAGTAAGTACTTAGATTTTTATTATTATAAAAATCTAAGTACCGTGACGTTTATTAGAAGTTCCGTGACATTACTCAACAAAAGTGACGTAGGAATATTATTATTATTTGTATCTCCTTTTACGGTATCACGGCATGCCTCCTGTGAGGGAGGCATCCGGTCCTTTGGTAGGCTTGCGCGGGGACACAGGTCCAATGCGTAGAGGCCCCTTGGAGAGCTTTGATCTATGTGTAATGGGACACCGACCTGGGCTAATCTATAACTACCCTTATGAAAATACAGCTATGGACTATCCCAGGTAAGAGCTATTGTAAAATATGAAAGCTAACTTTATTAAGATTATAACTTCATATGCCGGAAGAAAACGGCGTCTGCCTTTGACCCTCGAACAAATATCCTTAGGGATGGCAGACGGTGACTCGCCAACTCAGTACCTGGGCCCCCCGAAAAGCTGCCAGAAGAGGCAAAAGGCGGCAACAGCGGTGTAAGCGGCTAAGGGTGTAGAGAGGTGCGGCCCCGGTTTCACCGTCGCGAGTCTTCAAAAGACCGGGATTAGGTTTCCCCGCTATTATGCCATTAGACACTTCCATCCCCGAGCATATAGCTCTGGCCGGCCAATTAAGGCAAGACAGAGTTGAGAGTCCTGCGGGCGCTCTTGGGGTTCCACTCCAGTTATCCGGTATGGGAAAACTAGAGACGAGGCCCTGACCGACTCTCTGGAGCACTAAGGACCGCAGTGTCGCCACTCATCATCAGCTCGCCACAAGCTGCCCTGCAGTTTGAGCGCTTTTCTTGACCTTATGACACATTTTTTGTTTTATTATCACAGGTTTGTAAACGCGGTTTTAATCTACCCTCCAGTTTTACGTTAGTCTCATGATGAGGTAACGCTTGTCCCAGAGGGGGTTTATTATTATTATTATTTATTGTTCTTATCGTCGGTGGCGGGATGATTTGGATTTTTTTCAACCAGACTGGTCCACAGTCGCGTGCAACCGACTGGCATGGAAAAAGAGGGGGGAGGCCTTTGCTCAATTTTGGGACAGTTCGGGCTAAAATAATAATAATAATTGTTCTTATGAAGGTAGTAGGTACATGGTTGGGTTTTAGTTTATACCTAATTAATGATCCCTTTTTGGGTGCGGAAACCATAAAGATCATCTGCCACCTGGGCAGTGCGCGGGTACCTACCTATGTCACACTCGTAGCCATTAACAACAGCTGTTGTCGTCACTATGAACATAAGTACGTCATATAAGTACCTACTGCTAGAAATAGTGTGTGGTGACTTGGTGACCCTATATTACACCACTGCACACTGCACAGTAGTCTGCGCAATGCAAACATTTTCAGTTTTTGGTATGGGAACCAAATTAACAATGTGCGATGGGCTGGAGCATTATCTCTTCCGTATGGGTTGGAGTGCGGGATGAGACAAGGGGGCTTGAGCTCATCTACGCTCTTCAACCTGTATATGAACGAGCTGATCGGCGAGCTCAGCGGGACCAAAGTCAGTTGTTTCATAGATGGGGTGTGCGTTAACAACATCAGCTACGCAGACGAGATGGTCTTGCTGAGCGCGTCTATCTGCGGCCTAAGAAAACTTGTGTTTTTGTGTGAGGTGTACGCCACAAAAATCTGAGATCATGGTCTTTGAGACCAGGGGTAGGAAGCATGATAAAATACCACCTGTAATACTCAACGCAACACCGTTGACAAGGGTATACAAATTTAAATATCTTGGCCATGACCTCTGATCTCAAAGACGATGAAGATATTGAACGAGAGCGGAGGGCGTTGTCGGTTAGAGCTATAATATGATAGCTCGCAGGTTTGCACGGTGTTCACTTGAAGTCAAGGTTACCCTCTTTAGAGCTACTTTTACAAACTTTTACACGTGCAACCTGTGGGCTGGATATACTCAAAGATCGTACAACGCTCTCCGAGTTTAGTACAATAACGCGAGTAGGATGCTGTCGTCGCTGCCCCGCTTCTGTAGCGCAAAGGGAATATTTGCAGACGCACACGTATATTGTTTTTATGCAACAATGCGTAAGAGGTGTGCGTCTCTTGTGAGCAGAGGGCGGGCCAGCTCTAACAGTATCCTGAACATGATCGCAAGCAGGCTGGACTGCGTATACATAAGTCTCAGTAGTGCCATCTCCTATGGGAGGTTACGCTAATGAAAAAAAAATGTTACTACTAACATAGGTGTAAGTCTTATTAACAATTTTAATGAGTCATGGTCACTCGAAATAAAAACATTATTATTATTACTATAAAAAGAAAAAAATAGTCGCATTAAGAATAAGCTTCTTTTTTGAAGTCGGTTAAAAATTAAAAATAATTTTCAATTTTAAACTAAAACAAAATAGTGAGATTAACTAAATTCTGTCACATAGATACAGATACATACCAAGCTAAAAAACCGTATTAAAATAGAATTAGTTGTTGTAAATATCTAACTTACTACTCGAGGTGAACCACGAACAAAAAGGGGGACAAAACAAGAATAAAATAATAAATCTAAGTCAAAATAAGATTTTTGGTGCGGGACTAAACTGTGCCAAGCGAAACACGATCAAATCTTCGCTGCTATCATTCCGCCTGTGGACGTTGCAGTTTTTATTGTTTTTAATGAAACAATAAAATAGACCAGTACATTATGCGATAGGATGCATGCGCGGACCTTCCGCTGGTCATAGTTATTAATTATTATTGTATCATCGATATTGTACATTGATCAAACACAGAAGTAGGTCGGTAGTCGGTACTGAAACGACCGACAGTTTCAATATCAATCGATACATTAATTGTTTACAGCATTGATGTTTGTTTTGTTCGTCACAATCACCGTTCCTGAGCTACCCCAAGCAAGCATAAGGCGGCGGGCGGCGGCGCGGGCGCTGTGCGTGCTGGGCCCCGACTCCTCCGGCTCCATGCGATGTTTCGCGTGCAAGGTCGCGGCTTGCCCTTGGCATCCGTGCCAGGATCCGCCCGCGCCGCCCTCGCCCTCTACCCTCCATACACAATCGTTTGTTACACAACACAATATTACGCTCTCCACACCACGAAGAATTTTGTGAGTTATAGTGTTGGCATTTCATTTCTTCTTGAAAGCAACGCCGACGTACTGTTAACACTAGCTTTTTGTAGTGTTCGGACAATATATTCAAGTCCTATCAGTGTTTTTTTTTATTAACAGCCTGTGAGTTCAGCCCTTCTGTTTAGACCTAGTCAACCTACCTACCTAACAACTCTGCTGTCTTCTATACTGAGCGAGCGGAATATCATAATCCTTACTAATAATTATTATAAATGCGAAAGTAACTCTGTCTGTTTGTCTGTCGGTCTGACTGTTGCGCTTTCACGCTAAAACTACTGAACCGGTTAAAAAGACATTTGGTACACAGATAGTCTAGAGTGTAAGAAAGCACATTAGCTACTTTTTAATGCGAAAAAGGTGTTGAAATAGGGGATGAAAGTTAGAAAAAATACCCGGACCACGCGGGCGAAGCCGCTGGCGGAAAGCTAGTACCTAATATACAATACAATTATATGCATGCAGTCATGACTATATAGCCGCATACCTATTGAAGATATGAGAATGCTATGCACATTGAAAGACGTTTTATGAAATACTTGAAAAAATGCACATGCGAGCAGATACGAGTGATCCAGTGACATGTTATGTAATCCGGAACTGGAACTTTGAAGTCATGAGGATACACCTATTACAATTTCGCCAACATTAGTGCCGTTTGGATAAACTTATAGAGTTTTGAGAGCACGTGATACTGACGGACACCTTCCTTGCAGGCATCATGCTGGCGGGCGGCGCCGCAGTGCGAGTGCGTGACGTATGAAGGTGATGGCGAGCTCACCGCTGGTGCGCCAGCTGTGAGGCGCGAGCGTACGTCACGGGCATGACCGGTGGTGCTGGCGGGCTAGCTGACTGGCGGGCTGTGCGAGGCGACGGCCGGCGGTGACGGCGCCGGGGCCGCAAGTAGCACTGCCCGACAATGCCAATGCCACGCGAGTCGCGACCAAATATTTTTGTCACATTGCCAACTCAGGTGTCACTTCCGCACGATGCGCGCGCGCTGGTGGCGAGCCGAGCCACTCGCTTGTCAGTCCGACCAGTCAGTCCAGTGAGCGACTGACCGGTGTACACAATGACACATCCAGGAACTTTGGACCGCCGCGCCGCGCGCCCGTATAGCGTCGCACAACTCTTGGGGATCAGCCGCTACAGAAATAACCCCTGCTTACTTGAGCTCTACCGTGGTACTGAATGATCACATTATTGCTACGGTGAATACTACGTTGAGCAGTAGCCTCGTCACGTCATACACATACATCACGTTTGCGTATGTTGTGGCAATTCTGCGTGATCTAATAATAAGTTTCAGCGTTCGATACATACTCGTGCATGCGCTAGTATAGTACCTAACCACATCACAAGAAGTAAATACTGTGAACATAATTCAATACTTTTTCCCGACACCTTATCTCGTTTCTCCGTCAGGGCGTCTCATAATGAGCAAGCTAAGTATGAAGCCGATCGCGCATCAGAAGCCGTCAGTCGACTAGGGCACTCGAATCAGGGGTACGTATCAGTATTAGGTGTATTCTTCGCTTCGCTACTATTATTCTATTCTGCTGCGCTGCTGCTATATTAAACGCGTGTTCCGCCTTTAGGCCGGGCCGGCCGCGGCAGTCTAAGTAAACAACAAAATTGCAATGTGTTCAAGCCCCAAACAAGCAAGATACTTTGAACAACTGGTTACTGGACATCCAAACAAGGGTGACATATAATATGTTATGTGGGCTGTGGCATTTAATGTTGTGCTTTTCGCAGTCGGGTTTTTTGTTTGATTTAAAAATATATATATATTTCTTAGCTTTTAGTAAATAAATCGTCATAGAATCACTAGATATATACTAAATGGTAATATGAAATGAAAATTGATACAACTAAAGAAAATTTTCGAAATCAGCCCGCACATTAATGCCTAAATAATCCACCGTATTGTTTTTTTTAAATTTTATGACACACGTGCCATCAAGACGAACCTAAGAGAGATTAGGAAAAATGAAACCCCTGAGTCTAGAAGCATGATATTTTGATGTTCCTTAAATTATGTAATAATGACGTTATTGTCTCCGTTTTTCCCTTCATACATACATAAGTTTGAACAAATTATAAACTGTGACAAAAATATTATTAAAATTGTTGAATATAAAAGCGTGTTGCTGCTTTAATAATATAGTATTGAATTGCATACAAAAAAATATTCGAGGCTAATAAGGAACGAAAAATGGGACAAAACAGGATTCAAATATTATATTCAGAATAAATATTACATTTGAGCCAAAAAAGGAATAAAATAAATTCAGAACGAATACGGATTGTAACTAGTCCTGGATCCTACTTAAAGAACTATGGTTTTCAAACGGGGACAATTTGCTTATGGGCCGGGACACGGGGACACCATTCAAACCGAGACATGTCCTGGCATACGGGGTTGCATGGCAACCCTAGCGTATCGACGTATGGTTAGGTATTAAAATAAAACTACTTTTTACGGATTTTATCGCGTTATATTGATATTATTTTAATCCCGACGTTTCGGACCCTTTACAGCGTCCATGGTCACGGGTGACTAAGGTGGTAGGCGCCTTGGCATTTCAATTACTAACAGCTACCCTACATTTTTGTAGTTTAGTTTCACTGTCTAGTCTAAGTATTGGCGTAAGTGTCAGAAATCAGTACGTTGTCTGTGACGTTGTTGCGTATTTTTAAGTTAGGTTATTGTTCTATGTACGACTATACTAGGTATTTTGATTTTTTTGTATTGAAAAAGGTGCAACTATTGTGATAATCATTAGAACCTGTGATTGCTTTAGAGAGACTATATTGTATTCTCTATTTATAATATATTCTATAATTCTATGAATGATAAAGCCTTGACTTTATCATTTTCTCCTGATCCTGGTTATCATCATATTGCCCTCCGTCTCTGTATTACTGCCCTATAGTAACGCATTCCTTAGACGTTTCTGCCTACACATTATGAATAATGTCATTTAATCACATATTATTATCGACTTACTAGGTACCTATTTACTTATACATATTATACTATATGTATCACTGATATCATACGAATATTATTCGGTAGTAGCAGGCAAGCGAAATATGTATGTACCTACGCAATGATTAGGCGATTGTGAATGGGTTAAACTCTTCGAGTGTAGGTGGTAGTGTGGGTACTCACATGTTCCTCTGTGCGCGTCGCTCGTCGTCAGCGTCGTCGAGGCTGGCGGCGTGCTCGGCGTGCTCGGCGCGCTCGGCGTGGAACTGCACGCGGCGGTCGTCCGCGTCGCGCGGGCTGCCCGCCGAGCCCGAGCCCGACCACGCGCCCGACATCTGCGCACACAACTCGCTACACTACTATGTACACCGACTACGATGCGCTGCCCAGTGCCCAGTGCCCGCCTGCATATTCCTACTCACTAGGTTGCCTGCGAACATAGTTGTGCTGCTGCTCGGCCGGGACATACCTACCAGTACACAACAACCACTCGAATGACACTCTTGTTTAAAGCAGATTGATTTCTTTTTTAACTATCTAAATGCTACTAAATGTTTGCTTTTTATGGGGGTTAAGAATGCAATTTTACAATTTTAAATAATGTTTTCAAGATCCTTGTTCCAAATATTGAATGCTAATTAGTAAAAAAAAGTAATGTTTGATTCCGTTGCATGGTATGGCATACGGTCGGTCGTAGCGTTGTGTCGCGGAGTGAGCTCGAGTGGGCACTGGCGGTGGTGGTGGCGGCGACGGCGTGCCGGCGCGGCAGCGGCGGCGGCGGCGGCGAGTGCACTCACCTGGTGCTCGGAGCCCGTGCTGCCCGGCGGCGGCGGCGACAACTCCGAGCTGCTCACCGAGCTGGCGCCATCTGCAGCACACGCCACGTCACTGTTAACGTCGCACACTGCACAAACTAACATAAACTGTCACATATTAATAACATCCATTAGAGAAATATTAAAACTTTAAGAAATTAAAGCGTGGCGCCCGCCAGAGTAATAATGTTTTAACAACTTTGTTACTAGTACTAATGTCTCATCTTCCTAGTATTTTTCCAACCATGTTAGGGTCAGTTTCCAGTCCGACCAGATGCGTAATATCAGTATTTTATAGGAACTGTAAACGTATCATAGCAGTCCTCAGACTCCGCAACCCATTTTCTCGGCAATACCGATATTGCCGATGGATAGACTATTGTCAGGCTCATGATGTCAGGATTTTTGGGCTTCCGACTACCACTTACGATTGTCATCTATAGGCATTCGTATGACAAAGACAACCGGGACCGACGATTTAAGTCCTGTCCTATAGGGATGTTCGATCCGATCCGATACTTGTGTGGATCGATACAAACGAATACGATCCAACCGATTTTTGTATCGATACAATGGTTTTCGATCCGTTAGTGGATCGATACAAATACCATGAGGATCGGATCGAAAAAAATGTTGTATTAAATTCTGAGATAATAAACAATCTGTAACCTTAATAGTTATTCGTAATATTCCTTAGCTCCAAAGTATGATTGATAACAACAAACTGGTTCATATTACACTAATATAAATATTTCTCTGGCGGTGGACTGTTAAATCGGTAGTCATTTTATCTTATATTTTTCAATATACTTTCAATTTCGGCATGATTACTTAAGATTATAGATAATTTCATAAAAAAAATCAACCAAGCCCTATTTATTTGTTCTAAGTTATTTGTCAGTGGTAGAAACAAGTAATATTGATCTGTGGGTAGGAACGTCTGTGCCTTCTGAATGTCTTTACTTGTTGGCCACCCACTTTAAATAAAATCTACAACCGCCTAGATCCAGCAGCTATCAAGATTATAACTTTTACGTACCTACCCTACCATTCAAGGATTGGCCAATGTAAAAAAATAATTATTTCTCTACTACTTAAGCTTTGAAGCTTTAAATTACAACATATTTAATTATTTTTTTAATTTTTGATACGATACTGGATCGATCCAAAAAATCGTATCAAATCAATCGGATCGATACATGGATCGATACAATGTATTACGATCCATTACGATCCGAAATATCGATACAAAGCCCCTGGATCGAACATCCCTACTGTCCTATGACAGGTCTCAGGGATCTCGATGTGTTAAGAATGGACAGGTTGGGACAGGTTCAACTTCTGGCACCACGCTTTCATTTTTTAAAGTATTTATTTTTCTCTAATGAATGTTATTAATATGTGACACTGACAGTTTATGTTAATATCATTATTTATATATTTTTTGTAAATATCAAAACAAAAGCTTGTCCTTAAATATTTTTTACCTCAATTTTATTAATTATATTTGTCACAGTTAGTGATAATTTGTTACAACTTATGAGCAGGTAAAAACTTAGATAGTAACTTTATTAGATAAAAACCAATCAGTTTATTATCATTTTCGATCACAAAACAGACCACAGATAATCCCATATTGAATTAAAACATAATAAATAATATCTAAGTTCTAATACAAAAGTACGAGGACAACATAAACTTTAAGACTCCCGCGTGGTGTCACGTGACCCTTTCATTATATCTTTGATAGGTGATTTGGTATCCAGCCAGACTAACTTGGTAAATGTTAGATTTTGATTGTACTTTATAATGAAGATAGTTACTTGAAAATTAACATTATTTTTTATTGAGTTTGTTTTATTTTTATTTATTTATTTATTTACTTTTAAGAAGGCTTGCAGACTAATATAACATTGTAATTCAAAAGTTAGATACACTAGTAGCTAATAACAAGCCTCCACAGCTAGATAACAATATTTGTCTGTTAATAATATTTATTGATAAATGTGTTTAACACAAAAAAACTACTTAGTACCTAAACGTTCATATGCACGATAGGGTGCGGTTACAGTTTATATTGGTATTATGAGAAAAACAAATGTGCTAAAACTCGTCTCACTGTTCGCGCATTGGTGCAAAATAAATCAATGCCCAGATCATGAGGAATTTTATTGAAACCTCGCGCACTTTTTTTGTTTCCTATTTAGGAGATTATGTTTACTCATTGCTTGGTTGAATGTCATTCGGACACTTTTTGGTCACAAATTAGGTAGATTGATATTATAACACATTTTTGTTTGCTAACCATACTTTGGTTAGTACTTTACAGGAGGGCAAAACAGGAATCTAATTCCATGTGGGGCAAATAAAGAATTTTTAGGAATGTAGGAAGAAAAAGTGGGGCAAATGTGGAACAAATCGTTTTAAATTATTTTAATTCAATATTTTTCTCTGTCCGATTTTTACGGCCGGGTTAGCTCGTACCAACTTCAAACCGGACAATAAGATTGGCGAGAACTGTACTTTTATTTTGACTAGGGTTACTTAGAAGTTATTAATTTTGTTATCTGGCGATTCTATAATTTCTATCGACTGGAATAATGTTTTAGCTCACTACGGTTGTTTTGTTACAGTACCTAATATGAGGCAGTTTTCTCTTTTGATGAAGTTTATCACCCTCGGGCAAGTAGTCGTCTAGATAAATGATAGAAATACTTTTAATCTATCGCCTTGATGCCAGGATCAGCATTGGCGCCGTTAACGCCCCTAACGAATACTCTCTAGGTACCTTTAGGTATCACAGAACACTCAGCTCAATTGTAAAAGTATAGATAATAATTATTATAATAGGTGTGCATACCCACAGTGTTGTAGATTGGTAGTAGTAGATTGTAGGTACTACTACCACCCTCCACCGCCACCATGGCGCACTAGCACTGACTGGGCCCCAATTCTGCTATTTTAGTTAAGATTACCATTCCAGCGACACACTATTGAGATTTTGACAGATTGAGCATTCTGCTAAATATTCAATATCCTACCAATAGTGTTCGGTGGAGTGTCGCTAAAATGGCTTCTGTATTCTTATTTAATTTATTATAAAGTATTTTTAGTTTATAATAATTCATTCTATAAGTAAACTACCAAACAAACGGGCTAACAAAAGCTGTGTTTGGCCGTCTATAAAGTTGAATGGAAAGTCACTGGAACACCACTGGTCTTAAATAAAAAGCAGACTCCCAAATGTATAAAACTATTCTATCGACACACTATTGAGACACTATCGAAGTTTTATTGAAATAGCAGACTTGAGGCCCAGTCCCTAGAGCGATAGCTGGATAGTTCGATGGTCGAGTTTGTTGTAGAGTCGAGGTCGTACCTAAGTTTTATTTACATGAGATTTTTGGATACCTAGATTTTTTTAAAATCGGATCGATCGATGGCTTGCGGTACCTTTCGTGGATCAGATCTACTCGATACGATCCACAATAGCGATCGAGTTTTAATAAAATCGGACCCCAAGTTTGTCTCCGATGAATGATGCTTGATGATGATTGACGGCTGTACACGCTCGTCTTGTCGCCGCACGCGCCCCCGGGGAGTCGGATTATTCCGATCTGTCCCCTCGCTCCGTCCCCTCGGGGGGACAGATAGGAAACAAAAGTTCGATCTGTCCCCCCGTGAGCAAGGAGGGTACAGATCGAACTATATTCACTCACTAACAGTTTCATCTGTCCCCCTTTAAATGATAAGGGGACAGATAAAACTTTTTATTCCTATCTGTCCCCCACAGAATTTAATATAATATTCTTTATAGTAAAAAAATGATTATACAACACTGCATTCAATAAAAGACAGAGATAGTGGTTTGGGTTAATAATCATCTGTACTATTATAGATAGAGGAAAATGTCCATAATAAGAACATATTACATGTTTACATAAAAATGCAGATAATTCTCAAATAATTACCTTAACAGATTAAGGTAATTATTTGAGAATTATGTAGGAATAAAGTAAATAAATTCAAGTTTTAACGTAAAAGCTATCAAACATAATAAAATTTCGAAAATCAAGCAGAAAAATATAGTTTTTAATTATGTTGATGAAGTAATAATACCTCCCAAATGTATACCTTTTGTTTTAGCTGACTACAGTCATAATCTATCGAGTCAACACATGGCCAAGATATTTAAATTTGTATACCCTTGTCAACGGTGTTGCGTTGAGTATTACAACACAATGCGTTGCGTTGAGTATTACAAAGAAACAAACAAAGAAAAAATAGCTAAATATTAATAATCAGGAAACGAGTAGACCAAAATTTGTTGCTGTAGATGTCATTAAAGCAACACATAAATTGTTTTGGTAACGACCAGTAAAATTTATTTCTTGTTCGACGTGATCATTGATTATAATAGATGCCCGGAAAGTCATCAACAAAACATGGAACCGTAAATCGGATGAATTTCTGACTGGTATCCTTATAAACCTGTCATGCTAACTTAACGCTTGATTTTTCCGGGTTTTATAAATAGAAAAAAAATATTGCTCAACGTACCAATGGAAACTGATGACAAAAAGTCAGCAACAAAATAAAGAACCTCAGAGTTTAGGGGATGCCTACGTCATACTTAGTAGCTATATGCATGCAAAGTCTCAGCCCGATCAGTTTAAAATTAACAAAGTTTCATAAAACTTTCATCCCCTATTTTATCCCCTGGGGGGTAGAATTTATCAAAATCCTTTCTTAGCGGATGCCTACGTCATAACATCTACCTGCATGCCAAATTTCACCCCGATCCCTCCAGTGGTTTGGGCTGTGCGTTAATAGATCACTATGTCAGTCAGTCAGTCACCTTTGAGTTTTATATATTTAGATACTCACCAGGTAAGTGTGTGTGCGTGTAGGGCGGCGGCGCGGCGCTGTCGCGGCGCGGCTCGGCGGCGGCGGCGGGCAGGCGCGGCGCGGCGTCGCCCCACACCACGCGCTCCATCTCCTCGTCCAGACGCACTTCGTCGTCGCCCGCCACCTGCACACGCGCACTGCCAAGTTACTAAGGGCCTGTTCCAGCACCTCTGCGCCGTATAAAAAAGGTTTTAAAGTATGAAATGAAGTATCTGAAACTAATCTAACGGGAACCTACTGAGGGAGGTAGTGAAACAGAGCGTAAAACTAAACAATGCCGACCAGTTTTCTCACGGACATGGTGCTTACAACAAATACAATAGTAGCCGAATATAGGGAGTTCGAAAGATTCACGGGCCTTCGAGCCGGATCATTAGTTGCATGCTCACTATGGTCAGCTCAGTGGATTACAACTTACTTACCTATATGATCCATTTCGGTACGACTAGCACCGCGATGCGCCTACCTGTGATATTATAAATACCTACAACTAAAATGTGAGAGACGGAACAGTGCAGCTGCGCAGTGCGTTTGATCACTCCACTCGTGAATACTGCGCAGCCACCACTTTATTCTTAGGCGTACTTCTTCCAGCTACTCGCGCAGCACTATAAGTTGCAGTAGTTGGTATCTGTCGCATAATGTGACTCAGACATAAATAATTGGAGAGGCACTTCGAAGAAGTAGAAGAGACACTACTTACATATCCGGAACAAATAAGGGAACAAACGTGGGTCATGCCCATGCGTCATTGATCAGTGCCTCGACCATGAGTTTTTCTCACTAGACTCGCTAGCGACGCCGTATAATATTTGAATGGAAAACCCTCGCAGCGCCTCTAGCGGTTACGTAAGGAACTAAAATCTGCTATGAGATTACAGCGTTTCGATGCGTAAAAAACCTATCGAAAGTCATTCGATAGAACTCATGGTTGAGGGGCAGACCTGTGTTTACTTAGCCACTATCATCATGTTTCTGGGGGATTTGCGTCTGGCTAGTAGGTGTTTATTGTTATAATTACGACAAAATGAAATTGTATGGGTGTCTCTTTCAAAGTCGAATAGCAAAACATTCTAAAAATAATATACACGCGGAGCCGCTTATAAATAACTTCGTCTTAATCAATTGAATGGGCAACCAGTAGATACGTTTGTAACATTACGGTAGGTAACCATACCTACCAACCGGCCGGTGAACGGAGTTATAGTACAATATATATTATTACTAGATTACCTATATGCCCGCGACTTCGTCCGCGTAGAAGTTGTTGTGAAGAAAATGTTTTTAGTAGGATTTTTTTTTTTTTAAAGTTATCAATTTTGTTATAACATATAAATTATTTACCTACTTATTATTTTCAAATGTTTGAATACTTATAAAATTCACATACATACATGCTCATGCTTCACGCCTCTTTGCCATAGGGGTAGTCAGAGACTACAGACTATAGACTATACTTATTATATTGTAGGGATTTAAAGGTTAAATAAGCATCATAATTAAATAAAATTTTATTACATAATATACATTTTATGAACACGGAACTCGGCCTTTGATCTGGTGTAAGTTTCATGGGGGTATTATCTTTTTACTCTGTGCACTTACTCTGGAGCATGACATACTCTGCCCGCGGGAGAAGCAGCTCTCCCTCAAGTCTACTCCCGCTAAGTACCTTAAGAGTTCGACCTTGAGTTTTGCTTATAGTCATTGTGAAGCCGACTTTGTTGGGAAATTGCAGTCTCTTGAATTCAAATGGGTAATTTGATGGTGTTAGGGGAATCCTAGGAATAAATACACTCTCTTCGAGAACAATCTGGTCAGTATAGATGCCAAAATTACATTGCGATGCATGTTTTCACTTGAAATCTGGTGCCATTGCATAATTTTGGTGGATTTATATTCCGCAGCAACATAATTGGCGCGCCAACTCTCAATTTTAATATGTGTTCCACAATTTCCTATTTTAAGGAACAGGTCTGAGAACTGTCCGATAGTAACACCTCCCCTCAGATGGATTTTCATATTTTTGGTAAAGCTCAGTTTTGTTACTGAAGGCCACAAATGAGACCGCTTCGTCCGCTCGCGTTCCGCTGAGCTCTACTGGTAAAGTCTGTCGTAAATCGCCTCCTGACCATACAGGTAACCCTCTTTATGAGCCATAGTACTCACATCCCAAACAATTCATTTCGTTTTGCGGAGTATTTCTGCCATTGTACTTTTTTTAAATATATTTTGGCGACATTTTAACACTTTGTTTGGGTATATTGCCGATTTATATAAAATCTAGAAGAACTTTGAGCTCGGAGTGTATAGTTTTACCTCCTTCCATCAGCAATTCCAGGCGATGCGACCGCTAAGGCGATATCACGATTACTTCTCACTTTAGCCAATTACTTCTTGCCTGTAGTCTGTAGCAGTGGTATCACTTACACCTCTACATAAATTTATTAAACTGGAATGTAATAAATCTTTGTTCATTCTTTGTTCAATAAATCTTTGATTAAAGAGCCTTCACTATTTGACATTATTTGCTGCTAAGGAATTGACAACTCGTGTGTCAAAATAAAATGTAATTAAAAAATAAAATACTAAGGAGTATTGATATCATCTTCGAAGCAAAATTACTTTCTACCCCTTTTTAACCCCGTTGGGGGATGAATTTCAATAAAATACGAAACATGTCTTCCATCAATTCTGTTAAAGAATTTTTATGCAAAATTTGAAGTAGATTGGACCAAGGAATCACGTTGTCCCATAAAAACTTTGCCCTCCTTTTTCACGCCCTTATGGGTGGAATTTCGGAAAATCCTTTCTTATCGGATGCCTACGTCATACAAAGAACACCCCCTCTAAGTTTCAGGTCTCTACGATCAGCGGTTTAGGCTGTGCGTTGATCCGTCAGTCAGTCAGTCAGTCAGTCAGTGAGTCATTCAGGACAAAGCATTTTATATGTATAGATTATCTAAACTAATATTACAGGTAAAGATGATAAGGTTGCAAAAAATTGGCGCGGCCTTATTATGTAAAACGGTACGGTAAACGGTGCGTACTATACCTCCTTTGGTGGAAACAAACACTCACCCAACCACTAGTTAAAGAAAACGAATCTCATATGAGAAGTTTTTGCTATTTTTTGCGTCAGGGGTTAAAAACAGAAATAAAACATTCTTAACTGACATAACTGTGCCATCTGACTATAACATAGGAGTACTTAAAAGAAATTGACAAACTCAGCAAATATCACCTTTTAAAGACTGAAGTTAGTCGCTTGTGGAACAATCAAACGGCTGTCATTACAATAGTAATAGGCGCAACGGGAGTAGGCTAAAAGCATTACAAAGTACTTAGAAAAATTAGACGCAAACATTAACATCAGCATCCTTCAAAAACAAGCAGCCATATACACATCAATCGTACTTAGCAAAGTCCTAGTTCGTACACAACACCCATGACCAACATACACAACCATTACCAAACACACAACGATCACTCATTACAATACATTCAATGAACTGTACAGGAACATCTGCCTCAGCTGATATACCGAACGTACAACAATCAGAAAACAAACGAAATCAACGCATACCCAACGCCCATACACCATAACACAGGAACATCCTAGCATTGGGGCCAATATTCATAATATTGTGCAGAAAAATATATTTTTAAAAAAACCTAACAATACGTGCCGTATCTAGGAGTACCGCTTTCTGTATCAAGCCCTTGATCCAGCCACTCAACGAGAGCCTCCTTAGATGTTGGTCGAGACTCTTGGCTATTAAGCCATTGGCAGACACAACGATCGGTACAATGATCGCCGAACTCACCTCCCACATGTCGACAACCTCACGTGCCAAATCAAGATACTTTATTTGTTTATCTATTTATTTATTTTTTAAATTATTATTATTATCATTTATTATCATCACTCAACTAACACATCACATACACACCAAAGGAGAGGAAGAAGAAGGGAAACGAATGCAACATAATAAAATAGGTTCAAATGATTTGATAAAAAAAAAACAAAAAAGCGCAAAATATCGAAAAAAAAACAAAAATTTAAATACATTCTACCAATAAATTAGTTTTAGGTGAATACATTAAGAGAAAATAAATACCCTCTTTTCCGTTGGTTACGGGATGGGGTATTTATTAACACCGACGTAAGTAGAGAAGGTGTAACCAACCAAGGTAAAGAACTAAAGATGATAGCCCAGACCCATTGACTTCTATCAATGCCAAGACCCCAAAAATTTCTTGATCGCCATAATACCAGCGACATTACAATTTATATGACAATGTTTACATTTAGACGCGATCCGAGAAAAAAAAGTTTTTAGATGGACGTTTTGCCACTGCGAAGAGCCGTCTAACCACCCGGATCGGATATAAACTGAACGAATTTTCTCCCTCCTACCCGCGGCAACCCGCGCCGCGGCCAAAGAGATCATCAAAAGAGGAAATAGTCATCCGGAAATAGTTAAAAAACTTGGTTTCATCATACCTTAATTCAACCATTCATGTTTCAAAAATGTTCGTAGATAAAATGCACTCAATGTTCTTTTTTCGTCCTGCGCCCGCAGGACTCTTAAACTCTGCCTTGCCTTAATTGGCCGGCCAGAGGGAGGCCGCCAGAGCTATACGCTCGGGGTTGGAAGTGTCTAATGGCATAATAGCGGAAAAACACGATTACTAATTTCTGGCGAACGGAACGACACCGCAGAGCACGTACGTACTGGATCATCGGTGTCAGTCTGATTCAGAAAAGTCCAAGACCAAAAATTCTGAGGTCGGCAATAACTACAGGGATACAGTATGAGTGCGTCTGCACCTACGTGTACACGCAGCTGCCAAATGATCATGTAAATAGAGGTCATGTTTATGTGTTAGCATTTCAAGCCACGCCATCCACGCCGTGCAGTTAGATCGGTATCTCGTGTAGCCGCTGCCGCGCCGCCGCAACCTTCATTTGCTGAGCGTCGACTGCGCGGTGTAGAGCATTTGCACTTGTGCAGTCACCGCCCGTCGCGTGGAGTGCGGTCAGGCCAGTCCAGTCCAGACGCTCACTCGGTCGGTCACTCGTTCACCACTCAACACATTACATACAACTGCCATGCCATGCATGCGATATGGACACGCGCACGTTACGCTCCGGAGTGGTCTGAGTAGGACACAATGTCATGTCACGTCATGTTGGTGGTGGCCACCGGGATGGTTTTAGTGGATAAGAATCCCAAAAACTGGCAACCATTTAAGGTTTCCCCCGTAAGCAATAAAAATGGTGTCCTAGGTTTGATTCTCAGATCAAACAATGTGTTATTGTTTCTTTTTGTGACGACGTCTGTGGTCTAGTGGTTCGAGTACCGGACTGCTGATCACGAGGTCGTGGGTTCGATTCCCACAAGACACAAACATTTATGTGATGAACTTAGGTGTTTGTGTTTGTCTGGGTGTTTCTTATATATTATAAGTATGTATTTACAAAAAAAAAGTATATAAGTATTATATCCATTGTCTAGTACCCATAGTACAAGCTCTGCTTAGTTTGGGACTAGATGGTGCTGTGTAAAAATGTCCCAGGATATTGATTTATTTATTATATTTATTTTCTATGTAATTCTTAATAGCAGTTCGGGGTTTGGATTTGTGCCCGCTTAATGGCAGTAGATTCGCCCTCAAACACACCAACACCAACAAACAGCCCCGCCTGACCTATCGGGGAATACACCGTATCGAACCCGGGACACTCGCTTGCCGTGCTGCGATTAGGTACTATATTGTACGGGTGGGTAATCGTTACCTTTGATGTGATATTGCATACCGAACCATAATCATTGGAGCCGTGTCAGAACCCGATACCGTCAGGTACGGCGCTTCTTTAGACAATACATTTTAGCAATTCAGGGTTTGTTGTAAAATATTTTAACTAATGAAAATAATGTTTTACAACAATAACCTTGTCATGTGTGAACAGAAAGCTAAAGTTTTGCCTATCGGTGCCGCGTTGGCACAGTACATGTGGACTGTGGCGGTGCAGCGGCGGGCTGGGCCGCCATCGCCCATGCTGCGACCATCCCAGAACCCCGAGGCACGTGCCTACATGCTACATTTACTACGTAACACGGTCCGATGACACTTCAAGGGTAAAACTATCCGTAAGGATATTTATTTTATTATAGGTACAGGTAAGCACTATAGTTTTATACCATTAGGGTCAAGTGAATCGACTGCAATGGAAGGTGGCTGATAGAACGTTATGAATATGTTAATGAATATTGCGAACGGTTACATAAGATGCGTGGCGTGATGACGCTGGTGGCGTGGTGGACTGGTGCGCTCGCCACTAAATAAATAAATTAGCGCGCCGTGTGACGAGTGAGGCCGCCCCCATGATGCGCGCCCCCGCCCCCCGGCGCCGGCCCCCGCTCGCTCGGCGACGAGTCCGCGTCGTCGTGATCCAGGGACCGACATGTCCTATTTAAAGCTACTAACCCAAGTGCTAACTCGACATGCTGCCGCTGGGCCTGCGTCAGTCACAGACTCCTGCTGATCCATTCAACGTCAGTTAGCACCGCCAAAATTAGAGAACAAACTGGAGGGAATCGTGCTCTATCTATTATGACTGGCTAAGCTAATACAACTTTATACACATTTTTAAATCCAATATTTGGCCAAGTGCGTGTTTTCATGACTACTTACACCGTTCAATTAGGTGTTAACCGACACTAATAACATTATAAAAAGGTAAACTTGTTTGTTTGTAAGTATGTTTGTACAAGGCCATGTTTGGAACTACCGATACGATTTTGATACGAGTAGTACACGCTGATGTCAAAGAGCCACACAGCAAACCAAGAACAATAACTACTTTTTCGAAAGTAGTGTATCAAACCTTATTTCTGACACTACCCTAATTTATTGACTCCCTTTTGTTATTATTGAAATATAAGGAAACATAGCAACCCGAGAGAGTTATTTATTAAAATAATTTTAAGTATTAAATTTTTTTATGTCATTGTTAACACTAATCGATCAAAAGAACTAAAATGGGGGCAAAACAGCTGATACCAGTGACATTATACAAGGTGGAAGGGACATCGACGCACATCCGAATACCATGAGTTCTGTACATGATTTTGGACCCCTCTGCGTTGATATTTTCAGTAACTTTTGTCATCAATTTTTCAAATTTTTCTGCAGGTTTGAGCATTGTTTTGTTTAATTCTGCTGAAATTCCACTGCTTCTTTTGGAGATGAGGGACCCGGGGGGGGGGGGGGGGTTAAGAAATCCCTCAACTGCCCCCCCTGGGCCAAGAGCTGGGTACGCCCATGAGTTTGACTGTTCAAAAGAGCCTATTTATATGGTCTATTTGAAATAAAATATTTTGAATTTGAATTTGATGTACTATATTGATCACATTCGTCCTGAACGAATGGTACTTTAGGAATGTTAGTATAAAGGTACATCGAGATTAAACGTTCGAAATTCAGTAATTTGGAATAGCAAGCTTTCGAAGTTTCGTACATCGAGATTGTGAACATTCGCAATAAAGTAATTCGGAGTAGTAAGCTTTCGAAGTTCCGTACATCGAGATTGTGAACATTCAACATTCAGTAATTCGGAATAGTAAACTTTCGAAGTTCCGTAAATCGAGATTGTGAACATTCGCATTAAAGTAATTCGGAGTAGTAAACTTTCGACGTTCCGTACATCAAGATTGTGAACATTCGACATTCAGTAATTCGGCATACTTAACGTACTTTCTAACTCTCGTAATTAGCACTTATGAACTTTATGAATACCGTACATCGACATTTTGAACTTCGAAGTTCAGAAATACAGTCGACATAATTGGGCATGTTACCCTAGCTATTGGTAAGTAATCCATCCCAAGGGAACCATACATTTTAGCGGTATAATCAATTTAAGACTATAGGTAATCTATCTATGTGCCAAATTTCATCCAAATCCGTTCAGTAGTTTTTGCGTGGAATAGTAACTAACATCCATCCATCCATCCATCCAAACTTTGACATTTATAATATTATTAGGATTATGATATGCTGGGTGAGGATTCCCGCAACTGGGACCGCAATGAACTGGGACCGCGGTCCCAGTTGCCGGATCCATTTAATTTTAATATATTTCTTCCGGCGACTGGGACCACCTATAATCAATACTAAAATCTAATGTTCAAGTCAAAAACAAAACAAAAATTTTCAAAGTGTATTTAAGGAAAATAAGATTTATTTAAAGAATATCATATTATGGAAAAATACGTATTCGGAGTAGTAAACTTTACTTTATATTACGTAGTGGATAATGTGGGGCTCGGCTTCAGATTTTAGTATAAGATTATATTATAGGACATTAGTTTTTAAGTTTTCGTTACTAATACTTCTGTATGGTTTCTTTGGGATCTGAATTAAAGTTCTATCATTATTTTTATTATCATACAGGCTGGTCCATTTACAGTAGTCCACATTTTTTTGTAGATTTACGACATTCCAATGATTAATCTAAACGCAACATAATTATGTTCCGCGAAAATCGTTTAGGAGTTATTAATTTTTAGATTTATTTTCTTAAAATCTCTACTGTCGTCATGTAAACCTCTCTATATTGAAAGTGATTGCACTAAAATGGATCAAATTTGTTGTGTAAGTACTATAGATTATGTATAGCCAGCAAGCAATTTATTAGCTAGCTAGCTAGCAGCAAGCTATTTTTGAGATTACTCTTAAATTGTAATACGAACTATTTGTAATTCTCGAATGACAATGCATAATTATCGTTGTGAAATTAAAAAAAAAATGTTACAAGTTTGTGGCCGTGGTCGCATGCCGCTATGCCCTTCGGGGATGCGAACTTGAGTATAATAAGGGCATGCGATCACGGCTATAATTTGGACACAACAATTTCTTTTGTTGATTTCAATTCAGTAAATTGTTTATTAGAAAGGTGACATAGAAATTATGTTGTTGTTACATGATTTTCAATTGATACCTGCCGTAGTCGACGGGTTGTAGATTTTTAAACTTAAGTTTTTATTCCCTTTTCAGGTAGGTCCGGTTTTATGTTACAGTTTGTGTTTTTTTGTCAAATCTAAGTAGGTATAAGTCGCTTTATAAGTGAGGTCTCAAATTCTCATGAGGTTAATGAGACTTCCTTCCACTGTCTTCCGTCTCATTGCATATTTAGGTACATATTGTAGGATCAACAGAACTACATATTATAATTATGTGTGCAAATAGTTTCACTACAATTGGTTCACATTGCATGGTAGATAAAATTCAATCATACCCTATTTTTTTACCTTTACCTTTATTTTTCAAAGAATTTTGCCAAGAAAAAACCTCAATATAATTATTCCAGTGCGCCCCACTAAGCCTGGAATGCCTTAAAGATCGCAGTGGAATCTGCCCCACCAAATGGATTTCTAGTGCGGCGGTTTCCACTAACTTCAAATTTGGTGGATTCTGCACTAGGGTTGGCACTTCAGAATTTGTCAGAAACAATTATATTAGAAAGCAGCAGCCAAATAACACACTTTAATATGGTGTGTTGTGTTCCTGCAGTAAGGTCACATGAGTAAGCAAGAAAACAGAGTATAAGCTTCGAGCAAGCGGGTAAAATATTTACCTATACTGGTAGGGTTGGCACCGGCGCACAAAATAAAAATAAATGAGAGAGCATTAAATTTTACATACAAATTTTACGTACAAAAACTAACGTTTATACTTTACATTTTAGTAAGTATCTAATTTACTAATTTTATGTGGTAAGGTTTCCAGAGCTCCTTCTAAGGATGCGCTGCTCTGGCAACAAGAAAAATATTAAACTGTCGGCGCAGTGAATCTATGCACAATTTTGCACAAAACGTAAGTGTGAACTAAGTGTGTAAGTGTCACTAAGAAAGGATTTTGGGAAATTCCCATGGGATTCGAAAAAATGGATGAACGCGAGTAACAACTAGTAATATTATAGTATATATTATAGTTTAATTCAGCTTTTGGTAATAATACTTACTGTGCCGCACGTCGTTATTACCTTGTCACCAGTCCTTTTATTTTGAAAGTCTTTTTATATATTAAGGAAACACATCTCAATGAAGCCACTTAATATATACAATGCTGTGTATAGTTATTTTTAATGACGGAAAAAATCGGCTTGCGGGCAAGTTTCGATTCTTAATTGGCAAAGCGTCTGGTGTACCGAACGAGAAGACGCAGGTTCGAATCCTGCCCGCCAGCCGATATTTTCCTTCATTAAAAATAACTTGTAATCTTAGCATGGACAATGCTTAAAAAATACAAATAGGTAATGCTGTGTATAGTCATAATTGGATTTCAGATTTGAAAATTGTTTATTGTAAAGTTGCCTCATGACATAATCTCTATCTACAAAATTATTATTCTTGGCCGGAGTAGTTACTGCGTTATGAGTAACGCAGTAACTACTACTGTGTACTGTGCCTCAGGTGACGAATTGACGATAGATTCTATAGAGCAAATGGAAAAAAGTTTAAGAGTAACTACATTTTTTTTTAAATATTAGGTACTTTTAATTTTTTTTTTATTTGACTGTACTGTTTTTATATGTCTGTCTGACTTGAACAATAGATTTTAGTATTGATTTATTGGTGACCCCAGTCGCCGGAAGAAAAACTTAAAATTAAAATTAGTTCTACATTTTGTTGGTGACTCTGTTGCATTATAATTATAGACCGGTCATGCTAGATGAAAGCTCGATCTTTTCGGGATTTATAAATAAAAAAAACTATTGCTCAATGTTGCAATGAAAATGATGCATGGAGAGTCAGCAACAAAAATATAGTACCGGTGATTTTCTTACGAGTTTCTAATCGGCATCTTTTCAACCGGTCATGCTAGCTCAACTCTCAATTTTCCGGAATCATTGACGCCTGGAAAGACAGTAATAATAAAAAGAAAACTGGACGTCGGATGACCTTCCTTATAAACCGGTTATGCTAGCTTAGTGCTCGATTTTTTCGGAATCAATAAAATAATGCATGTCGCTCAACTTGGTTAATGACACCTGGAGAATCAGGAACAGAATATTTTTCGGTGATTGCATTAGCTTCTAATTGGCTATTTGACTGTTTTCGGAAAGTTATTTTAAATATTTTAAAACGTTGGGTTATTTTATACCTCTTACAATCATATTTTTCTCAAAAAAAGAGCTAAATATTAGATAAAATACTATATTTCCTCCAGTAATTTGAAAGTCGCATGAAAACAGCCAATCACGTGACATTTCTGGCTGTGACGTCATCTCACAACAAATAAGTAAAGTTTACTACGGCGCTCCAACTATGGAAAATTTGCAGGTTTTTACTGGAAATTATAATAAAACTATTTCTAAGCCTATAATATCAATATTTATATGAATAAAATGTCATGCTATAAAACGTGTGCCGTACGTTGGTGTAAAAGTACTACAATTAGATATCCTGACAAATTGTTTATACATGTTCCTACATATTCCGAACGTCGAAAGCTGTGGTTACAATTAGCACGCCGAGTTCTGAATTTTACATCAACTTTTACAATCTTTATCTCTATCTCTACTTAGTATTAAACAAAGTAGCTCCCGCTGTTAGTACGCTTAGATCTGTTAAACTTCGCAACGGATTTTAAAATGCAGTTTTCAGCAAAAGCAGTTATTCAAGAGGAAGGGTTTATATTATGTGGTATATATGCACATTACTCATAACAGAGAATGCAGCTATGCGAAGCCGGGGCGGATCGCTAGTAAATCATATATATAATATGTATAATAACATTGTTCATTTCGGTACTTACACGAAAGTTTTTAATTACGAAACTCGGCCCATTTGTGGGAGATTTGCACTATCAGCTTTTGTATAGCCTGGCTCAATTTCGTGAAAATTCTTAGAATAAATCTCAGTACAAACCGAGCAAACTGCCTGCTAGTGTCAACGATTAAACAGGACGTTATATTTTGTGTGATTTGACGTCACACGATGTTCAAACATGGCCGCCTGCGTTTCGGTTCTTGTAATCCACAGATAAAAAAACTGCAATTTATTTTTCAAAAATAAAATATTTACAATTTATTTTACAGTAAAAAACATATTGCATGATTATTGTAAACCTATAAGTTACCGTTTCTAACATATTAAATATTTTATGGTTATAATTGTCAAATAGCCAATTGGTATTCTTATAAACTCATCACAAATATAAAACTATTTACGGATCGTCACAATTATTATTGGCTAGCATAATCGGTTTATATCGAGAAAAAAAACTTTTGGGGACTCCAGCCGGGCTAACCCTAACATGCACGCCGCGAGAACATTTTGTTGACGTTTATATCGTGCTTTTGTCTCGTTTTCGCACAAGAAATTGCTAAATAACATTTGGTCGTGGCGCGCAAGAAAATAGTATTTTTTACAAAAAAAAAATTTTCTTCTTATTCTAAGTTCGTACATGATATGCTGGTACTGGGACAGGAGTTCTAGCCTGGGATTGAATCCTAGATTGCAGTTCAGCTAGGGATTTGTAAAAAACTAAAGAGTTCTAGCATTGGACATTTGTTTAAAATTAAAATAGGTTTTTCTGTAAAACATTTTTTTCTACTTTTTAAACGTTCGGACATGATCTGCTGGCACTGCAGCTAAAGTTCTGGACTCGAATCGAGTTCTAGATTGCAGAACTTATACGGATCTGAGAAAAACAAAAGAGTTCTAGCTTTTTAGAATTGTTTGAAACTAGCATATGCCCGCAACTTCGTTCGCGCAGAAGTCGAAAATGGTTCTAATAGGAGTTTTAATTGTGGTTTACGCTATTAATTTTGATAAAACATAAATTAATATGTGAAAATTTTTAAAAACTTATAAAATATAAAAAAAATTATGTTGTACTGTTGTAGATATTTAAAGGTTAAAAAAGTATGAAAATAAAATAAAAATTTGATACATTATATATTTTATGAACATTAAGCTCGGTCTTTGATCTGGTGTAAGTTACATGGGGTTATTATCTATTATCTTTTTACAACGAAATAGAAATACTACACCTGCCACAGTATTTCTTTGTAACAATTTTTTGTTTCTTTGGATGCTAGAATCCACAGGCTACTCTGTGCGCTTACTTTGGAGCACGCCACATACTCTGCCCGCGAGAGAAGCAGCTTTCCCTCAAATCTACTCCCGCTACCAAAAGTTCCTTCAGCTTTGTTTATGGTCATTGTAAAGCAGACTTTGGAAAACTGCACTCTCTTGAATTCAAAGGGGGTAATTTGATGGCATTAGTGGAATCCTAGGAATAAATAAAGACTCTCTTCAAGAACAACTGGTCAGTATAGTTGACTCGATTACATTGCATTGCATGTTTTCACTTGAAATCTGGTGCCATTGCATAATTTTGGTGAATTTATATTCCACAGCAACATAATAGGGGCGCCAACTCTCAATTTTAATGTGTTCCACCATTTCCTATTTTATGGAACGGGTCTGAGAACTGTCCACAAATGAGACCGCTTCACGCGCTTTTATTTCTGAGCTCTACTGGTAGTCTGTCGGAAATCCCCTGCTGACAATACAGTCATCCCCTTTAAGAGCCATAGTACTCACATCCCAAACTTCTGCCATAGTACATTGTTTGGGTATATTGCCAAGTGGGGTTTTTGTTTGTATCAAATCGAGAAGAACTTTGAACGCAGTTTACCAGTGCAGTTTTACCTCCTTCTATCAGCGTGGCAGCAATTCGGGACGATGCGACCGATATTAAACTTAATAAAAGTCTTGCCTGTTACACCAGGAGCACTCAAAAAAGATATCACTACGTATTATTATACTGGAATTTATTAAATCTTTGTTTATTGAATAAAGTGCCTTCACTACTTGACATTATTTACTGCTGAGGAATTGACATGTCATATGTCAGAAATTTTATTTTAATCTAATTTAAATAAAAAACTCTAAGGAGTATTGATATCATCTTCGGAGAAAAATAACTTTTTACCCCTATTTAACCCAGTTAGGGGATGAATTTCTATAAAATACGAAACACGTCTTCCTTCAATTCTGTTATAGATATGCAAAATTTGAAGTATATTGGACCAAGGAATCACGTTGTCCCATACAAACTTTGCCCCCCTTTTTCACCCCCTTAGGGGTAGAATTTCGGAAAATCCTTTCTTATCGGATGCCTACGTCATACAAAGAACACACCCTCCAAGTTTCAAGTCTCTACGATTAGCGGTTTAGGCTGTGCGTTGATCCGTCAGTCAGTCAGTCATTCAGGACAAAGCATTTTATATGTATAGATGATGAAAATAGTACTTATCAACTGTACAACGTCATTTTGTAAATTGACATTTTTGAGGTAAAAACGACAGAACTATTTCTAAAAAGTATCAGGAACTATAGAACTCAACTGCATGAGAATAGAAATCACATTTATTTTAGATTTTCTGAAAAATTCTTTGCTACGGAAAGTTGGCAGATCATTTTGTTAAGTGACATTTTCGAGGTAAAAACACCAGAACTATTTCTAAGAAGTATCAGGAACTGTAGAACTCAGCTGCATGCGAATAGAACTCATATTTATTTTTGAGAGAATGATCTACTAATTTCACTAACATCATGTTAGCTGGCTTTTTGTCACGTCGAGCAAGAAAATGTTTTTATTTATTGATTTCAGAAAAATCTAGAGGTTAACTAGCGTGACCGGTTTATAAGGAAACTGGTCAGGATACTCATCAGACCTTTATAAGATATTTCGTTGCCCAATAATTATTGCCACGTCCGGCATCAAAATTATTTTATGCAAATTCCAAAAAAATCGAGTTAGGCTGGACCATGACCAGTTTATTTTATTTATTTTAGGAAAGCTTACAGACAAATTACAATCGTAGATTATAAGAGTACTGGTCAGAAACTGCATGGTTCTTTATTTTGTTGCTGACTTTTAGCCATCAATTTTCATTGCTACGTTGAGCAATATTTTTTTTAAATTATAAATCCCGTAAAAATCTATCGTTGAGCTAGCATGTCAGGTTTATAAGGATATCAGTCAGAAATTCATCTGATTTACGGTTCTAAGTTTTGTTGATTACTTTGTGGGCAACAATAATAAATAGTCACGACGAGCAAGAAAATAAACTTGACTGGTGGTTAACAGAAAAAACAATTAATTGCAGTTTTAATGAAGTCTTCGGCAACAAATTTTGGTCTATTCGTTTCCCTGATTATTAATGTTTCACAATTTTTTTCTGCTATCTTTTCGTAAAGCTAGCATTGTTGTCAATTTGGTAAGATCAGTCTGAGCAACAAATTTTTTTCTGTAGCATTACAGGCAACAAAAAGAAACAATTATTGATTATATTAGAAAAATAATCAATATTTGTTAATGTCACTAGTGTTACGTAGCTTGTGGGGGACAAGTTTGTTCTGCCTTACACAACACAATTTTTTTATTTAATATACCCTATTATAACTTTTCTACGTGGGCATCCAAGTTCCAGGATCCCCCCCCCCCCCCCGGGTACGCCCATGAACATCATTATAAATAAATAAATAAATATCCTGGGACATTTTTACACAGCACCATCTAGTCCCAAACTAAGCAGAGCTTGTATTATGGGTACTAGACAATGGATACTTTTTTTTGTAAATACATACTTATAATACATAGGAAACACCCACACAAACACAAACACTTAAATTCATCACAATAAATTTTGTGTCCTGTGGGAATCGAACCCACGATCTCGTGATCAGCAGTCCGGTACTCGAACTACTAGACCACAGATGTCGTCAGTCGTCACAGACGTCGTCGTCATTATGATATACCTATTGGCACTAGTGAAGCTGGCGCATATAATAAGCTGTACGGATCTGCAAACAGGTTATAATTAATTATTTTTAATAAAACGATATAATATTGATTGATTGTAAGAAACGTCATTCATTTGCAAAAACGTTTTTTATAAGTTTATAAAAACATTTGAGTGTCGTTTGTTAGATTGTCCTATTTAACCGTCAATGCAAGTCGCGCAATGCTTGAGGCTACCACTTGTCATACAATACCTACTACGGTATACGGAGGGCACGGGCCGCGGGCGGCGGAAGGTCCGCGCCGCGGCCGCGTCCGCGTCGCTCCGGCCGGGAGCGGGCGCGGGCGCGGAGAAGGTGGCGGTACGCGTCTATCTTATCCGGTGTCGATTGCGAGCCGATAAATTTCGCGTAAACACGGTATCTGTTTATATCGCGCCTTAAACATCACCTTCGAGGCGCAGATAGCGACCACCTCAGTGATACGGACGTGTCCCTGAATTAAGTATGTCGAGACGTTTCCGTGATTCGTGCTGCGGACTGCCGCCATTATGTAGCTCACAGCAAGTATAAATACCTACTTTTACGTGTTTTAGTTTCAAGAGCAACATTTTAATTTTATGATTCGATAACAATAATCTGATAAGGAAGTATCACGCTTGACCTAGTTCTGCAGTAGTTCGTTCGCACCTGATGCCCGGGGGCGGTGGCAGGAGTCACAGTGTAGCGGAGCGTGCAGCAGGCAGCGGCGCATATGCACGGCACAGCACAACACATAACAACACGTATCTACCTATGTATTCTACACGTACCTACAACAGCGGCTTAAGTATATACATATAATCCTATGGGTTTAAATAATATCCGGTGTCTAATCAATTCCACTCCTACCAGTCTGTAGGTGCTGTTGGTAGGTAAGCCTTACAAACGTGCCAAACAAGGTTTTATGGCTGTCTATCTAATCTGTTAGTATTTTTTTATGTTATTAAGATAATTTAACATACGCAACTCTCCAACGCGTTCAATTGTAAACAATTAGGTACTATTACAAAAATATTATTAAAAAATATTTAAACTTTAATTGGAGCTCACTGGAGCCACAACAACATGTGGAGTGGTCGCAGTGTAGGCGAGGGCGGCAGCGGGGTGGCCTCAACCTCCTCCGCCTCCGCGTTGCACTTTAACATCACTTCACACGGCGCCGCCCGTTCAAGTGACACTGACAGTAGTGACAGTCCACGATGACGTAGAGCACAGAGCTCACTACGTCACTACGTCACTAGCGCACCGCACGCGCGCACCGAGTACCTCACTACAACTCCGGCGGCGGCGGCGCAATCAGTTGCACTCACTATTAGACAAGTGTTTCAGCAAATCAGGACGCTATCTATCATTAAGAATTTCCGACGTAATTTGTTTAGTCATGACAGGCTAGGGATTTCTGATGTCTGCGCTCCTAAGTCATAACTCTACAGTTACCTGTCAATCGGAAGAACAGTTACCTATCAATCTGAAGAACATTATATCAACACGCATGGCCATGTCATTTGGTACTCCCATTTAGGTTAAGAGGTCGATACTTAGTCGTCGACCTATGTTTTCAGGGCGCATGTCATTTAACCAGAAAATTTGAAGAACCCAATAATATTTGTAGTTGCGTGTCAGGCTAAATTGGACGGTGTCCGGCCTGTCCAGGTTTAGTTAGGATATTTTTGAAAAAAAAAATACAATTGCTATGTGTTCCACTCACCTCTCCTTGTACCGACAACGGATACCTTCAGTGTACCATTTTCGATTCATAATAAGTGGAAACGTAATGAATTGTACATAATTTGTAACACTTATTAGATATGTAATCTTGACTGTGTAATTATATGTTTTCTCAAATAAAAGAAATAAATCGCTAGCGCAAAAAAATTACGTGTTATACCTACTTAGACTAAAAAAATTAAGGTTGTCCGGCCTTTTTACCCAAATGTCCGGCTAAACTGGCAGTCTGTTCAGCGTTTTTGGGTTTTATGAACTGGCCACGGCACTCGGCACCAGCACTCGGCACGCCGTCTCAATCTCTTCAGAAGATAGGCGCACGAGTGCAGGATTCTCGTTCTTTTAATCTTAGCTTTAAAGTATAAGTAACAATTAAACAAAAAATTAATTTAAAAAAATCCCAACTCGCCGACTACGGAAGAAATCAATTGAAAATCATGTAGTTTTTTAAACTTAAATTTTATTTGACTCTTTTTGTTGGCTCCTCGTTACTTAATTCACTATCAGGAACAGGATGCTTAGATTCTGAATATTATTTCAAAAGGCAACGAATTTGTGGAAAACAGATTCGTGTTTCCGGTGGGATGGACTCTCATGTTTGTTCACAAATTGGTTAGTCATTACTGGCTAGGTCAGTGGGGGTTTGAAGATGACAAGAAGATAAGAAGCCACTACCAGAGCTATTTTTTTAGATTGTGACTCATGTGCTAGTATAAAATTCACAGAACGGGTTTCAGCGTTATTTCGTGCATTAGTAATTCTACATTATCTCATAAACAGTACAACCAAATGACATGCTACAAAGAGCAAATCTTATCTCTATTAAGTACTTGTGATGGTAAAATAATTTATTTTTATAAGGGTTTATATTTTGCAGCTCAAATGATCGTTTATATATGACATAGAAAAAATGCGTTTTTAAAACATGAAAGCATCTATATCTACAAAAATACAGAAGGTAGATATATGGTATCGCGGACTTTTTTGTAGACCTATTAGGGGCCTACATTTTTGCAGTACATTATTTTTACTTATGAACAACCGTTTAAGCATCGTACGCACGTAATGCTCAGCTGCTCAGTAGCTCAAGTAATAAGCAGCAGCTCAGCTCAGCTTAAAAATACGATAAGTATATAATTTATAGCCTATAGTACTCGAGGATAAAGTATGTATCTTCTAATGCAGTTATTTTCAAAATCGCATCATTAATTTCGAAGATTACCCCCTATTTATCGACTGAAAACCTCGAAAAATTACAAACTAACAAATTTTACAATTTAATTATATTAGTATAGGTATTTTTAAACTCAGAATTTTCTCCTCTTTCGTTTGATAAGCCATTCGATAGGATAGCAAAAAAAATATTAAAAATTTCGCTCTTTTTTTGGATGTAACATTCGTCATATTGATTTTGTTTATTTAAAATGTAGCCATTGTTACCGAGACCATAATAACGAATCGTTTGACATCTCATTCATCAAAACCAGATGAGTAGTTTAGGCGCTGTAGTGGAACATACGTAAATAGGAAGATACATAGAAACCCTTCCTTCGGTTTTTTTGCCGTGTCGTCGGGTAAAAAGTAGAGAATGTAATATATTTTTTACACAACAAACACTAGCTGGAAAGGTGCTACTTTTTGTTGCATTTGTGTCCCTCTATCCCATTCCCCTCGTTGTGGGATTGCCTGGACAGGCCAAGCTAATACAATGTAAATTATTTTATGGACGCAGAGCGCGAACGCGTCGGAAGTCGTCGCTGTAGCTGCACAGTATCAAGCAAGCGAAGAGATGTCATGTGACGGCTGACGCGCTGAGAGACATGTTGACACGAGCTACGCACAAGTATGTGTACACCACACACATATACACGGAAGTGGAACACCGACACGGCGCGGCTAACACCCGCGCTGTCATAGTGTCGTGTGTCACTAGACACGGCCGCGCGTGTCCGCGTCCGCGTCCTGCCCGCGGGTCCGCGTCCGTGTCCTGCCCGCGGGTCCGCGTCCGCGGCACAGAGGTGCTCTTCACTAAAACATTGCAACTGTTGAATTTGCGTCGATTTGTGCGCAAGTTTCTTGCTGAGAAGTAAGTAATAAACTTACTTATAACCTGTCACTATTTTTATATTGTGGTATGTAGGTAACTAGGTACATACGAGTGACTACAATGACAATTAATTATTTTACCATCCACGAACATCACGTGAACCCGCGATACCTATACGAGTGAGTATGACTACTAAATGTAATAAAACGGCTCACGATTGTTAAGTACTCTGAGTAGGTAGGATTGCGTAACTCGCCAAGTTATAGGGCGACGCGTAGAGCTACCTACACAGTGGCGTCAGACACGCGGCACGCGGCACGCGGCACGCGGCACAACAAAGTCCACCTTTGTGCTTCATTGTACTTAGACCAGTTTCTCCCGGCGAACAAATGCTTAATATATACATTTTAGTGAAAGAAAAAGCTAGCTAACGATTCGGACACAGTGGCCAAATTGACACTTTTTAAATTTAATGTTTTTTTTTTCACTGACAATTCGGACACCATCCGAATATTGAAGCTGTTTATAGTACAGTCAGATAAAAAAAACAATTGCTTTGTGAACGTGTCACATTGTTATACCATATTAGACTATAGGTATGTATAAACAAGAAACAAAAATCATTCAAAACGTACCTACTTTTTTTTTATACCACTAAGGTGGCAAGCAAGCGTACGGCCCGTCTAATGGTAAACGGTTCCCAGCTTTTGGATGTTGACAATCTGAGGCAAAAGAATGGTGGTGCTCCCGCCCGTTATAGGTGACGCGCTGCCGGCAATACTCCACGTGGTGCCGGACTTGCGACTTATATAGTAGGAATCTTTAACCCGCCCGCAGTGAAGTTCTTTCAAGATTTATACAATTAAGGTACCTATCGTGTGAAGCTTTTCATCTGACTGTAGGTACAAAACAGCTTTTTGTAATGGTGTCCGAATTGTCAGTGAAAAATAATATATTAAACTTAATAAGTGTCAGTTCGGACAGTGTGTCCGATTTATTGGTTCCGAATCAAAAATATCAGAAATTTATATTTTTATTGTAATAATTTTTATAACACATTAGTACGTAAACGGTCTCTTATTTCACCAATTTCAATATCGTATTGTATCCCATTACGTACTTGTGCGGTAATGTAATGTAAACCGCACGAGTTGTTTTTTAATAAAATAAAATGCACGGTATATCAAGACGCTCCGTGTAATAACCTAACCTACATTAAAAATTTAGAAAACCGCCGACACGAAATGTAATTTGCCATTTTGTGGTGGCGGCCATTTTGGATTTGAAATTTGTCAAAAATAGGTTCATCCGTCATCCATCGTACACACACACACACACACACACATACACACAGAGACACAGACACGTCAAACTTATAACAAACCGTCGTTTTTGCGTCGGGGATTAAAAACGAACGGTACTTTTTTAAATCTTAGCAAAGAGTTTTGAAAAGTGGCCAACATATTAATAAATAAATAATAAATAAATATTCTAGGACATTTTTACACATCACCATCTAGTCCCAAACTAAGCAGAGCTTGTACTATGGGTACTAGACAATGGATATAATACTTATACATATACTATATATATATATATATATATATATATATATATATATATAGTATGTATTTACAATATATATATATATATATATATATTGTAAATACATACTTATAATACATAGGAAACACCCAGACAAACACAAACATTTATATTCATTTCATTACATAAATATTTGTGTCCTGTGGGAATCGAACCCACGACCTCGTGATCAGCAGTCCGGTACTCGAACCACTAGACCACAGACGTCGTCATATTCTGAAAAAAAAAATTACTTTGGAAGCTAAAATATAATAAATAAACATTTAATTCTTTAATTTAATTAATTTTGACAATAAATTACAACCATTTATCTGTAATAAAAACACAAAAATATAAATTAACTATATTAGTAACACTTGCTGTGTTTTGTGCCTTAGCCTAACAAAAAACGCTGGTGCGCGCGCAACGCTAATTTGTGAACAAGTAAAAATTATTATAACTGCAACAAGTGATTAAAGATTTATTCGCCTCGCCTAGCAATATCGCCTCGGCTGTAATTTTCAACTTACCGCACTTATATCATAATGTACTATTATTTGTACACAAATCAGCGATACGCGCGCATTTAGCGCTTTTTTAGGCAAAGACATAAAAAACAGCCAGTATTAGGTACTAATACAGTTAATTAATATTTTTGTGTTTTTGTTACAGATAAATGCGCAATGTGTGCGGAAATGTAGTATGCCGTACCACGGTGCGGCACCAGCGGCGACCAGAGTGCGCACTGAGCCGCGTCGTGCCGCGCCGCGCCGCGCCGTCCCCGACGATAATAACCTCACCCGATTATGGATGCCTTACAAAAACACATAATCGACTAATAATTACAGAAAAAAGTGACCTTAGAGACGACGCCGGCCACTGCTCGTAGGCACTTATGGTACAAGCCACTTGTAATAATATATTACTGTAGCCGAGGCCACCCCGCGGAGCCACGCGTGTGTGCGCTCGTGTGTGCACGGTGTGCTCACACCCTTTTTAATGCGGAAATCCCTCACGGATGCCCAGGTTGCCTACCTCCTGGGGGGGCGGCGGGGATCCACGGTGAGTCTCCGAATTAAAAAAATAAAAGTAACTATGTCGCACTCGTACCGAGTAAAAACTGCATTTGCCTTCTCTAGCCCTACATGTCATGGCCATGGGATCAGATACGTTCGCCGCGGCCGTGTCGGGCTGTGCTCCGTTGCAAGCGACATAGCTCCATCAGCGCGAGGCCACTCCTCGGCGCATGCGTAGGGCGCGCGTGCATTACCGCGCGCCGCCTATCGGGGCCATTATCTGGTCGGGCCGCGGACTGCCCAGGTCAGTCGCCCGCAAGCCACAGATCACGGAGGCCGGAGCTCTGTCTGCGCGCTGCGGGAGAGACGTCGATGCTTCCCTCTCCCTTTCCGTCGCCAATTGTGCATGCAAGCAGTAGGTCGGCGACTTCTCACTTCCATCCATAGACTATATGCCGGCCGGAAGCGAGAGGACACCACCCGGCACCCGCTGCCGCTATTAGATCACGGCGCTGCTCCGCCCAAGCTGTGCATAAGTCGAGAGTATGTTGCGCCACGACTTCGGGACAGTCCTAGCAGCGGTGTCCACCGGGGGTTGGCTCCCGGCATAGACGGCAGAGGTACTTCCCACAACACCCGCGGGCCATGTCTCGAAAGCACCCGCATTCGTCGGCCCGAAACTGAGAGCTCCATGGTGGCTCGAATCGGCGCCGGCGCACGCACATGGACTACGACTACGACTACGACTAAGACACGCCCGTCCGGACCAACCCGCACACTTTGTGTACAAAGTAAGTATTTTAATGTGCCTACTTACTAGTACATTAAATCATCAAGGCTTTATCTGCTCGTTCATAATGTGGCGTAGGTTTTTTATAGGCGAGCGGATGTATGATTTATTTTGACGCTATAATTATTAAATACATCAATGGCTCATTGCTGACATATTTAATATATATTATATAAATATTATAGGGTATGAAGACAATAATCTTAAACTTTGCAAAGAAATACAAATACTATAACAGTTTGAAAGTTGAAGCTGGGCCGGCCCGCGTGTCTTGTAGCTCGTAGCACCGGTGTAGCAGTTGTAGCAGGAGGCGAGGCTACGCTACGCCGCGCTACGGACGTCCCGGTCGTAGCACCCGAGCCGCGAGCTGGCCTACGCGGCTACAGGCTGCACGCTGCGCCCGGCCGGGCGGCGCGGGCGGCGCGGGCGCGGCGGGCGGCGCACTGTCGCGGCGAGGCGTGAGCGTCTAGTGTGGCCGAACACATTCAGCACATTGCTGCTCGTTCTCGTTAGCTTCAACTTATTATAACATCCAGAAGATTTACTTCATTCATATGAAGAGCCGAATATTAGAAAATTTTAAATGTTATGAAATTAGGTCTAACTTTAACCAAATTATTAAATTAAAGTGATGATGTTTGAAAAAGATAATTATATTAAGTATAACATAAAAAATATTAAAGAGGCGTGAATACGTAATTATGAAAAATTGATTTCATTGTAAGTATCGTGTGGCGCGGGGGCGTAGTGGGCGCGCGGGGCGCCGGGTCGCCGGTGCGCGGGGGCGTGCGCGTCGCCGTCGCGGCGTCGGCGTCGCCTGTCGCTCATCGGCATCGCGCACAGTTCACGTTCACGGGCTCGACCGTCGCCGCCCGCGCACGCGCACGCGCCCGCGCCGGTCGCTGGCACTGGCACGGACTTGACCAACTATTCTATTATTAGTGTTAGGCTATCCATCATTTCTAAAATTTTCACATTTACTACGCTAGAAATCTCACGAATATTGTTACAAAATATAATAGGTATGTACAATACTATAATAGGTGTATAGCTATATAGATAATATATTACTACTTTATCGCTATATTAAAAATCCCTAAATATAATTTTCGGTTCCGCTTCCGTTAATAAAAAAAATCGTACCTAACTCTGTAATAGTACTTTTGTACACTGAAAACACAAGATAGCTTTCTAAAGACAACTCATACAACAATTTTTAAGTTGCCGCCACAGAGATGCCATCATGCACCTCCGCTCCGTCTCCACCTCCGTCCATGGGGCTATCCACTGTCACACTGTCACACAGTCACACTGTTACACTGCTGCACTGTCGTAGGTACTTGACACTAGCCGACGAGCATGCAGGGGAGGTGGGGATAGCAGCGAGTGGAAACCTTTAGTCTCTGTCTAACCTAATGGAAACCGGGGGAGAAACTAGGTATGTACCTGTATGTCTAAGTAGCCGAGCCCACCCCTGACCTCCCCCACGTTGCAGTTGGTAGGACGTTGAAGGCCGACAGTCGGGTTACACCACTTACACTTTACCCTCGACTGAGTGTACCTACCAGCCTACTTACCTATTTGTTGCTTACCGCCTTCGTGATTACAATATTGTGTACCTACTCGTTAAAAACAATGTAATTTTAGTACAAGTCATATTGTTTTGCAATCACATAAAATGGTGGCGAGATTTTCAGATAAGAACAGATTGATACTAAACAGAAAACGGCGCGTGCGGCGCACCACTTCCGGGAGGTTTACTATTTGTATTGTACTGTGACGCCGCCGCCCGCGCCGCCGCCGCGCCGCCGCCGCGCCGCCGCCGCTACAATACGACTTTACATCTTCTTTATCTTTAAGTACATACATAGTCAGTATAAAACAAAGTCACTCCCGCTGGTTGTTTGCTTAGATCTTTTAAACTACGCAACGGATTTTAATGTAGTTTTCACCAATAGGGTCAGTCCGGGGTAGATGGCCTTACTAACTTTAAAGATCTATTGTGAAGTAATTAAGGTACATAAAATGTTGAATGATGTCAAAAACTAAACTTCAATTATAATTCTTACAAAATATTATTTTGAAACAAACAAAAAAAATGTAATTATTAACTTTGAAAAAAAAAGTAGAATAGGCCATCTCTCCTGTAGTATGGGGGGCAGATGGCCAGTAATGCTTTTACCTATCCCTCGGGCCTTAAAATCCTTTAACTTCATTTGTTTTATAGTTGGAACATATTTTATCAATCTCCCTAATATTTCCATGCAGTCAGAGTCTACAAATATTGCATTGTATCCGGGTTTCGAATAATTGTTTTATAATTATTATTACCGCAACCTCTGTCAGAGATATGAGGTACGACGAATTTCCGTCTACTTTTGTTTAACGTGGTCATCTCCCCCGATTGTCGGGCGACATGGCCACATCAGTTAATAAAAACATCTTGTGAGTTTTTAGTCAATTTTGGGATTGGAACACGTGAAAATCATACCCTCACGAGGAAAGCACAAAAACATTACAAAACTTTAGAAACCTTTTTGTGATCACTTAAAATACCAAACGCCATAATTAAAACTGACAGATCTTAAAAAATAAAAGTCGAATTATTCATCTCTGGTTGTTAGTTTTGCAGAAAAATCCATAATGAATTAGCCGGATCCGAAATGAAGCAAAATGAATTGAAAGTAGTGCCATTAGTTTATTATCAGTCGGATTTTTCGCCATTGGCCATCTCTCCCGTACGGCCATCTCCCCCAGAATTATCCTAGACATAGTGATTCAAGAGGAAGGTTTATACATTACACATACATATTATGGTAGAGAAAAGCCGAGAAATTCAATGATTGTCGTAACAAACATATTCTTGTACGCTTACATTGCAAACGTTCTGGCTAAAACCTTACGAGATAGATCAAATTAATGTACTATAATATAGTATAAAAAATGTTTATCTCCTAAGAATATAATACAGTAACCATTTTTATATGTTACATATAGCAACTAAATTGGTTATTATCGTACAGTACTATTCCGTCCAATTGTAATTAATACTTCTCCTCCGCTCCTATGGGTCGTAGCGTGATGATATGAAACTCGTGTATAATAATCTATACTAATATTATAAAGAAGATTTGTTTGTTTGTTGGTATTAAATAGGCTCTGAAACTACTTACCTACTGAACTGATTTGAAAAATTCTTCAGTGTTAAGCACCTAGGAACTAAAAAGCAAAAAAAAACAGGTAAGTGCTACCTTTGTCTGAAATAGAGTTGCTACTTGTGTCTGAAATAGAGTTGCTACTTGTGTCTGAAATAGAGTTGCTACTTGTGTCTGAAATCGAAAGTACTCTAAGTATAGTCTCCGATTGGGGAATGACTATCCATTTTAACCTCATCAAGATACAAGTTTGCGCGTTCTCCGCTAAGAAAACCCCATTTGTTGTGTCGTTGTCGTTTACATCTGTGACATTATCTTTGGCATTGACTTCTAGCAGCGTTCAATACCGTAGTCATTTGAAGAGCGAAGTCAAGCTGGCTTCCAAAAAACTCGGGGTGCTCATTTAGGCAAGACGGTACTACACCGCGGGCCAAAAACTGCATTATAAGTCGCAAGTCCGGCCTCATTTGGAGTACTTGCTGGTGTCACCTATGGGCGGAGGCACTCGCACAACAGCTTGATCGTTTTGACTCGGTCCAGAGACGTGCAGTTATGATTGTCAACGATCCCAATCTCACAAACGGTCTAGAACCTTTAAGTCTGAGGAGAGACTGCTTCTCTGCGTGTTGTAGGTATTCTACCGTTTGTATAACGGGCAGTGTACTGAGGTATTGTTTTAAATTATGCCTACAGCCACTTTCTATCACCACACGTCTCGCCATCCGGCGCTTTTCATTCACATACCTTAGAACCACTGGTGCCATACTGTGCGATTCCAGGGATTGTTTCTCCCACGCACGCCTAGGTTGTCGAATCAGCTTCCTGCCTTTTACAGCATGGGGTTCTTCAAAAAGGCTGTCAAATTTTTTTTACAGGATCGGGAACGCGTGAGTGTACCGCTGGTGTTGCAAGCGTTTATAGGCGCTACGGTAACCGCTTACCATCAGGCGGGCCGTATGCTTGATGCCTTGATGCATGATACCATATAGGTATAAAAAAACCAGATAAAAGAGGGTAAATATTGATGAACTCAGAATTTTCCTTACATTTGACGACGTCTGTGGTCTAGTGGTTCGAGTACCGGACTGCTGATCACGAGGTCGTAGGTTCGATTCCCACAGGACACAAACATTTATTGTGATGAACTTAAGTGTTTGTGTTTGTCTGGGTGTTTCTTATGTATTATAAGTATGTATTTACACAAAAAAGATACTTTTTTTTTATATCCATCCATCCACACATTTTTTTTATATACATCCAAGTATTATATCCATTGTCTAGTATCCATAGTACCACACTTGTATTTTTACAAACAATCAGTCAATGCTTTTACCATTAGATCTTGCTGACATTCTCTAAGCAACGACCTACTTATCAGACAAAACACTGAAGCCAACTCAGAGAACCATGGAATCTATCAGTCCAAACATCATACGAACCTACAAGCTCTGCTTAGTTTGGGACTAGATGGTGCTGTGTAAAAAATGTCCCAGGATATTTATTTATTCCACATAATAAGATAAAAAATAAATAAATAAATAAATAAATAAAAAAATATCGAAACACCTTCTCTTTTTAACCGAATTTAAAAAAGGAGGAGGTCTCAATTCGACTGCATGTTTTTTTAATGTAGGATTTTTTTGTATGTAGGTATGTTACGCGCTTCCTCCGTCAGTTGTAAACCGAGTTTTAAATGTAATTTTTTGTTTGGCAGAGTATACCCCCGAGATGGTTCCATATAAAATTTATTTAAATCGGTCAAGTGGTTTTTAAAGAACCATAAAAGTAAAAAAAAATTAGTAGTACTACTGCGCGAGAGCGTCCGCTCCCTGCCGCCGCCGCGCCGCCGCCGCGCCCGCGCAGCTGTGACCTAACCCAACGTTCGTTATCACCCAGCCTGCAACACATTACCTTCCTAATTATGAAGTCGTGTTGCAAACCTTACTTAGGATGTTTGTCCGCAGGTGTTCACCGCACATAGCTGCATGGTGTATGTGTGCACATAATTATGACGAATAAAATTATGCTCTATGAATAACATTATAGAAACCGATTACGTGATGTGTAGTGAAGCGTGTGCCACCGTGTGTGCAGCGGCGCACGCGCCTTCTCGCGCATGAGCCCGCACGTGCCACCACCGCGGCTGCCTGTCACATACGCAGTTGCACAGTACATGCCGCCGCATGCGCACGCAGTGGCTCTCAGCTGTGTGTGGTATGTGATGCACGGTGGAGCTGACCCTGTGCGGGTAGCGGTAGCGAGGCGCGCCAGCGAGAGTGGTGATGTGTCGGCGGCGGCGGCGGCGGCGCGACCCCGGCCGTCGCGCTCCGCGGCTGCGGGCAGCTCCGCGACTCTAGTGGAGCGGAACTAACCCTGCACTCGATCACTCAATGGCAATCTGCGAGGTACCTACCTAGGACACGGCCGCCCGGCCGCCCGGCCGCGGATGACGAACATCCGCAGCCTCTAATATACTCAACATTAGACAGCCAATGTAACAACCAACTCAAACAAATGTTCGTACTTATAAACTTTACTTAAAACTTCGTCACCGACAGTTTTATTTAATACAAAAACAACATTAGGTACGCACGGCTCCTCGTCAATCTATCACTTCCCGGTATTAAACGCACCTTGTACTGAAAAGTTTTTTCTACAGTGACAGTTGCGCTGAAGGGCGTTTGTGCACTACAAGGAATTTTACTGTCAGGTTGTCCGATTTTTAACGGTCCGATATGGCACGCCATTTAAAATGCATAGGTACTAGTTTGTGCACTATACGTAATTTTACCATCCGACATTTTACTTTTCCCCATTCCGAACTTTTTCCGATATGACAGCAATGAAAAACATGTGAGGGGCGCCGCACCGATCTGTGTAGACGGATTAAGATACGGACTGGCGCACAAGCCAATCATCCGGTATTTTCGCGACACATGGCATAACGTAGTACTGCCGGACAGTACAATTCCTGGTTGTGCACAAACGCCCTATCTATATCCATACAAATAATAATCAACCCATATACCTACTGTCCCACTGCTGGGCACGGGTCTCCTCTCAGTATGAGAGGGATTAGGCTATAGTCCACCACGTTAGCATAATGCGTGTATCCATACAAATATTAGAAAGAAAAAAAAGATTTGATTGTTTGTTTGTATTGAATAACGCATTTCTCTTACTAAACAGGCTCCGAAACTATTGGACCGATATAAAAAAAATTCACCATTTCTTTACCGAGTAGGAACTAAAGCTGGCGGAAAGCTAGTACTGGATATACATTATAGCTTTAGCTTTATGTGTAGCCGTGTGTACAGGAACGTGAGTGCCATACCATAGTACTATTACCTATACTATATCATTTCATACCACCCGCACTGGTGCTGGAGCGGGTGCTCCAGTAACGTACGATCGAATGAAAATTAATAATTCAATTATTTAATTATCGGAAAAGCAATTTGTTGGATTGGAACTGTCTTAGTTTCGATTTAACTGATAAATAGTAATTATATGTATTAACTGCTATGTATACACTTGTATTTTTACAAACAATCAGTCAATGCTTAACCATTAGATCTTGCTGACATTCTCTAAGCAACGACCTACTTATCAGACAAAACACTGAAGCCAACTCAGAGAACCATGGACTCTATCAGTCCAAACATCATACGAACCTACTCCTGTGATGTTTGAACTGATATATGCTATACGGCTACCTAGGCATTAATTATACCTAATGTGTAACGTAAGGCAACGTCTGGTCGATCACTACCGGGGACCTCGACGATCCCAGCAACATTTGCGAAGACTACTTATGCGCATTTAGAAGTTTGATTAATTACAGAGCAGAGGGACCATACACCGACGTATTTGGTATTAATTTCAACTTGATAGCTCCACGCAGTCCTGAGAACCAGAATGCTGGACGAGTGACGAACTGACGACGGATCACGGAGGCCCCACGCGTGACGAGACGAGCGCCTTTCCCTGTTTCCTTTTGACGTTCGAAACCCGAAAAAGTATTTTATTTTCATTCATTACAAAAATACCGAAAGACATCACAAAACTATTAAAATAACTAATATAATTATTATACAAGTTTGGGTTAAGAGCAGGTTTTGTCTTAATGAACATAGACGAAACGAAAGTGGTGTGCCAGGATCGTAGCAAGCGGAAATCTATAGTCTTTGCCTACCCACCCTTATGGAAAACAGGCGTGAAGCTTTGTAGGTATGTAAAAGTTTTGCGGTGTCTAAGTGGAGTCAGTGAGCTGTCGTAATTTTATTGTTAAATTTTATTGAACTAATGTTACCACAGGCGCGGCTAGGATGGCAGACATGAGTAACATTTTAAAACTGTACAGACAGCTAGATTTCCAAACATTTAAATGCCTGCAAGTCGGCCTGCCGCGCCGCCGGTTGGCCCTTAATCTTGGGACTCGGAAGCTTAAAAAACTTTCACAACTATATTTTTACATACATACTCATACATTACAAAATGCTCGCCAACTCCTTGCCTACTCTACTCATGTGCCCAACGTTCCTGATCACGAGAAAATTGTTATTAAGTACCTAAGTATGTCTTTCAAATAAATTGTGTTCTGAAGCAGATCATTCTATTAAGCCCTGTGCCACTCGAGCCCTTCAAATTATTCGTATGATGTTACTTCATAGTATTTAGTGATAGGTAATAAGATAATAAGACTACCTATACGAACAAATTCGTTTTCATAAAATCAAACTAATTCAATAATTATGCGATGCCGATCAAAGGTAGGGCGTTCGGTGTTTCGGAAATCGGAACAAGTTACATCCAAACTAATACTTTTCTATTGTTGTTCGATCAATAATGCATTCCATGTGAATTCCGGATCCAGTTCATGAAAATTACCGAAAGAATACATATTCTGTGATTAAAGAGAGTCAAGTCAAGAGGCACCTCACCTAGCCTCGCCTAGGCACTAGTGTGCGCTAGCGGATTAGCGAGCAAGCGTCGGCGGCGACGGCTCCGCGACCGACGCCGGCGACGTGCGCGCGAGTGTCGAGCAGTCAATCTGATTAGGTGTAATCTTATCACATACCTAAAGTCCAGATGACCAAGCAAGCAACACACAGCTGACGCATGGAAAAATACTGCGCACTCGAATGCGGACGTCAATAAATTGATATTTTGATACATCTCATGCGAGTCATGCGCTCCCCGGTGCAAGCTCCGGAGGGCGACGCGCGGCGCACAGCGGCGTACTGGCACATCCAGCACTGCGGTGTGACACGCGTCGCGCGCCGCCTACCCGTCAGAGCCCAGCGCCCACCAGTTACATGCCATGCACAACTCACTTAGGAAATGTTCATGACAGAATTCACATTAGCAGAACAACACGAGACCAGCACGCGAGCAGGCGGCGGCGCGGCGCGGCACGGCTCGAAGCCGCCTCTGCATTCCACAACGGCGCCGTCGTCCAACATACAGAATCAAATTTAGTCTTACACCTTGGATTTAATCTAAGCCCATGGCTAACTGCTCATGATCAATAGAGCCCAACGCTATGTTTGTTGTCTTTTTAATTATAATACCTCGAGTCGCTAGCAGTCGCTATAGCATTTTTGTACTGCAAGTTGCAACGCAAGTTCCTACCTAATTGTACACTATGTGGGGCAATGTGGTGCTTGTTGTAGGATGTTTACTGCTGTTGACTGCACGGCAACCATTATTTAGAGTTTAACGCATAGCTTTCTACTACAAACAATGGAAGGCACGAGTAGATACATAATGTGAGCATACGCCGTACAATACAACACAGAGCAAGCCGCTCACAGTCACACACACCAAAGGGAGTGCGCGCTGGCTTGCGCGCTATCAGTCCGGGATTCAATCCCTGCCGCGGCGCGTGCGGCCGGAGCGGGCGCGGCCGCCGCTGCGTGCTGCGGTGCTAACGCTCAGATAACGAACTGACTTAGCGATACGAAAACGTATTTGCTGTGATCTGAGTACAATTGACATTCATTATTTACATTGTTGATTAGCTTTTTTATCTCAAAACGTAATCATAATAATTATTGGGTAAAATAATGTTTAATCAGCAATTTGTTCACCTATGAACAGTACATGTAATTAACGATAGTTTAGTTAAAAGTACAACGCGGCACGGGTTACACGTACTGCTATGTAGAGAGGTACATGGTGTGTACTGACCTGCGGGGCGAAGCCCAGGAACGACAGCTTCCTCTTGCCGGAGCTCATGTTGTGTGCGAATCACGAGAGTCGCGTGTTATCAGTGTCCGCCGTGGCGGCTGGTCGCGCGCGCGCACGTCACTCCTAGTTGCCGGCGGCGCACCGACTGTGGCTGTACGCGCTTGCCGCTCACCGAACGAGAGCTTGAGAGCTCGGCTCAGCGACTCAGCGCGGCGCGGCCGCGGCTCACGCACACACCCGCCTGCAACGCACACGCACACACATCACGTCACGAGACGACGAGACAACCAGGCGCAGGCGCAGCTTCCAGCCGCCCCGTTCTGAATCCGCGCGGGCTGCACCAACTCACCTACGCCTCCCATGGCGTAAGTTCGAGTTTGAAACTAAACAGCGTCGCGTCGGACTCAGAGTACAATAAACTTATATTATTTGAGTGCGGAAATCCTCACGAATCGTCTGCTATTTAAACAAGGGCAGCGAATGTTACCGGCACTGTGCACCGGCGCCGTACTCATTAGAACCGCGCAACCACTCGCCTGCCCCAGCCCAAGCCATACGCACGAGCCACGCACGACACTACTTCGACAGAGCAGTCCGGTATCCTCAGACTGAGCTCTGCCTTATTGCTTCGGAGGAAATATGTAACCTAACGTTGCATTGTATCTAAACATATTTATTTATTATCGCTAAGTACTTACTGAATTAGATTCATGTCATGTTACATGTAGGATACTAGAGGGTGTACCGAATGTAATGACGCACGGTGGCGATCGTAAGTGCACACCGGTAGCAGTTTCACAAAACCGGTCGCACAGTCAATGTGTCTGTCTGTGGCAACGTAGCTCCCGAACGGATGAACCGATTTTGAATTCGTGTTTGTTTGAAAGGTGAATTAGCCGGAAATGTTCTTAGCCATGTTTGATAAAAATCGGTCCAAGATGGCTGCCGCTACAAAATGGCAGATGACATATTTTTCACAACTCCACACAACATAAGAAAATGTGTAGGTAGATTTGGACAAAAATATGTTAGATTGAATAAGTAATAAATTGACTTTGCTGGTCGGCGAACCAAGCAAGTAGTTACGAGTGTTTGTGCTAGTGCTGTGGCTTATGTGTTTAGTTTATTTAAACAAACATGAATCCACAATTCTATATTAGTTTTATAAAGCAGATGAGTGTGTTTGTTTGTTTGGTTGAAAGCGCTAATTTCAGGAACTACTGGTCGCTCCCAAAAATTCTTTCAGTGTTAGATAAACCGTTTATCGAGAAAGGCTTAATAGGTTCTTATTATCATCATAAGTATCACGATACGACAAATAGAAGCAGATTATCAATTAAACATTTTGCAACACTTTATAAGTAACTAGCTTTTGCCCGCGGCTTCGCTCACGTGAATGTAAAAGCAAAATTATGATTAGAAATTGATCCCAAAGAAGATAAAACAACTCACTATTATATCAGCTACATCATCCTCTTAGCCTATGCCGAAAATATTATGTTGAAGTCGGGTGTCAATCGAAACAGGTGTGATTAAATATTTAAATATCTTACACAAAGCGATAGCTTTCAGTTCCGACCCTTGTAGTGTTAGGTATCCTAACTAAATAAATTAGTTGCCTGGTTTTTTGGCCTCTCTCTCTCATTTTTGGAGTCAACTATGCCACATCAATTACCATTTCTTAAGGTGGGTCTCGACGTGTTAAGAATGATCACCCATCCATAGTCTAACCGCAGAAACCGCTGCTTAACCTATCGCTCACTGTAATTACTGCTTAGCCATAGTTTTTAGCTCGGTTTGAGCAACTGTTGGGCAAAGGCCTCCTCTTTGCTCTTTTCAAGGCACTCTATGCACTTAATCTTTTTCGTGAGAGTAGATCTTGCCGTGCCAGCTGCGTTTGGGCTGACCACAGGATCGCCACGCTCTGTGCGAATTTTCTTGTTAACTTTGCCACCAATTTATTTCGTTTTGCTTCGGTCTTCGAGGATTGTTGCTTGTGCGGTTCCTTGGCTAATGAATCTTCTTGTTCCACTTAAGAGCTACGCTCTTGTCAGTGCAGCGTCTTCCCCCGGTCTCTGTTGTGCGCCAACAACTCCTACTCTTTATACGTCGCGACTTTCAGTTTCTCTTTCATTTGTGTTGTGTAGCTCATTCTTGGCCTATCCCTGCCTCTCCCTACCTCTATCTTTCCTTTTATGATGTTTTTTATGAATTCGTCGTGGTGTATAAGGTGGCTTATCATCCTAATAAATAAAATCATCTAATATCGTCAGTGAAGTAAGGATGTGTCAACCTGATGTGCTGACTTTCTATCTGCCCTTCCAACTCAGTCGCCAGATTTCTGAACACTTATTTCAGGATTGCCGTTAAAAAACTTGTATTTCGAAGTAGTGTATTAGAGGTTTGTAAATAGGGCCTCGTGACTAAGTTATAACGGCGCTGGTCAAACGATCTTCAAGGTTAAGCTTCGGTTGGCTTCGAATCAACATTAAAGTAATCAAATCAAATCAAATCAAATTTATTGCGGTCTATAATGTATTCATTAATTCTGGATCAATTATGGACCCTGTCGGGCACCGCACAGTAACATTAAGTAAAGTAGGAGAGAGGGACAGTTTCAATACGTTTATTATTGTAAATTAATTTGTTAGTTTATGTATTTTAATTATCACAAATAGATTTATCGTTTAATTATTTATTATTTTTATGTGTAATTGAATATAGTATTATTTATTTATTGTTGATTTGAATACGCAGTAATATACTGCGAATTAAGTATTATTATTTAGGAGAATTAATGTCATTTAATTGTTGCAGATTGTTAATTGTAGAAAGTTTTTTATTTATTTAACTAACTTTATATTATAATTAAGTATTTGGTATGTATATATATAGAATAGAATAGAATAGAATAATCTTTATTGCACACCATACAAAGAAGCAACATACAAAAAGAAACAATTAAACTAGGGTACAATGGCGGTCTTATCGCTAATAGCGATATCTTCCAGGCAACCTTTGGATGGACAGGATAATCTAGAAATATAGAGCGGGTAGTCCGTGGTGTACTTATAAACAATACAAAAAATAAATTAACAAATACACACCAATAGGTACACAAAACTAAATACAATACTATAATAATATGATAGTTTTAATGATAGTTATATAAATATATTTAAAATATATATTTCTATATTATACATACATCTAGATATATATATTAATATATATGTATATATAGATAGTCACATTATAGAAATAGACTTAAGGAGTAAGTAACAAAGATTACAAAGTTTGTAGCCGGTAACGGTACAGCAATTTGATAGGCTGAAATAGATGAAGAGAGTAGTTAATAGATTATAGTAACAAGAAGTGCTCATGTACCAGTTTAAAAAAAAAACAATTATTAAAAGAAACAAAAAACCCGACTGCGTAAAAACTACTAACTAAAAATCTAAAAACAAGCTCTGTGATATTGGAAAATGTATTGCAGGCGGGACAAGCTGTTCGTTCATAAACAAAATGTTGATGTTTTTAGTTAGTAGTTTTTACGCAGTCGGGTTTTTTGTTTCTTTTAATAATTGATTTTATTTCCTTCTTTTTAGTTTATAAATCATCATAGAATCACTAGATAGATCCAAAATGATTTAAAATATAAATTGATACAACTCAAGATCATTTTCAAAATCAGTTCGCACATTAAAGCGTATAAAATCCGCTATATTGTTTTTTTTAAATTTCATGTACCCAGTGACAGTCGTGCCATCAAGACGAATCTAATGAGGTGTCATTTATCTAAATCGGTTGAGCCGTTAAGTACTTACGGCCGGACATAGGAACGGACATACATACATACATACATACATACGCGTCAAACACATAACCCTCCTCCTTCGGCAGTCGGGTAAAAATTACTAACGATTGAGCACGTCGTATGATTACAGGTAATGCATTCAACAGCCGCACAGCCTGTACAGTCAAAGATTTGTCGTAGAATTTTGTGGAATGCATTGGCATTTCAAGCTTGAAATTCTTCGATGATCTCAAGTACCTGGTATGTGTGTCATGAAGGAACTTAAATCGTTCTTTGAGGTAAGAGGGGGTAGCGGGATTGAATAAAATACTATACTATAGGTATGTATGTATAAAGATATTGCACGAATTATACATTTATTATTATTATTATTGTTTCTTACATTATTTATATTATTTATTTATTGATATTTAATATTAATAATAATAATAATAAGTTATTTATTTCTCCTCACAATGACAAACTTATTCTAGATTTCACATTTATTTTTTTCTATTTTAGCAATGTGAGGATCTGGTGTCTGAGTTAGGCGTAAAATACCTGTATTACAGATCACCAGGTCCCCACCCCACAGAAGAACAGAATTATTTACAAATAAAACAATCTAATGAAAAGGAGATTTAAGATTAAAAACTTACTTAATTTATTATAATTTTGGGGGTAGAAGATGAAATAAAAAACTATAAACAAAAATCAAGACGCCTGTATCCGTGTGAGTGTATGTGTGTGTGTCAATGCCAGTATGTAATGGTAGTGTGTAGTGTTGAGTGTCAGGTGCAGTGTGCCGATGTGTATGTAAGGTTTTGGTGCAAGTTATAAACTTATGTCGTACTAATTTGAATTAAGTAGACTTTCTCTAGCAAAATAATCCAACTTTTTTAACCAATCTGAAACCAAAGACTTACATTTGGTTTTTGGCAAAGGATAAAGCGTTAAGGCTCGATTTACCTTATTGTATAAATTTGAACCCTGGTAGCAGAAGAACCGATGTGCAAACTTAGTTTTGAAAGACGATGAAGAACAGACTATATCTTTGCGACGTTTGTTTCGTATTCTTTCTGGTTCAAAAGTTGTTAGCGCATGTTGTTTCATAACCGTTTTTAGGATGAAGAGCTGCCTCACAGTAAGTACCTCCCATTTCGAGTAGAGGTCAGTAGTTGGGTGATAAAAAGGTAGAAACAAACTAACCTTTAGGAGTGCTCTTTGTGCTCTCTCAACTTTTAAGAGATGAGTTTTACAGGTGCCACCCCATGTGGTGATACAGTATTCAAGCTGAGACTGACAGAGGGCATAGTAGACCGATTTTATAATAGATTTTGGTGCAGTGTTTCTCAAGGCTTTAAATATTACTATATGTCTACGCACTCTCGCTGATAGAAGATTAATGTGATCATGAAATTTAAGATTTCTGTCAATAATTACTCCTAAATACTTTGTAGATTCAGTATTTTTAAGGTTGGGACACTGACAATTTGTGTCATTTGCATTTGGGCACAAATGGGAAACAATACTCAAGGAGGGGTCTGGTTTGTCATTAGTTTGAATCGAGAACGTGATATAGGCAGTTTTTTCTACATTTAATGTAAGTAAGTTCTTATTTAACCAATTGTTCACTGTGTTCATACCTATCTGAGCTTTGACAAAAACTTCATGCCAGGAGTCCCCACTGAAGAGTAAAGCCGTGTCATCAGCAAAGGCAACAATTTTCGAATCCGGAGACATTAACTGACATATATCATTTATATAGACTAAGAACAGCGTCGGTCCAAGAATACTGCCCTGTGGAACTCCAAATGTCACTGGGAGCTCTAATTCACTAGTTATGTTACCGATTTTAACACATTGAGTTCTGTCAGTTAGGTAATCTTTAAAAAGTTTTAATTGAAGATCCCGAATACCTAGGCTTTCGAGTTTTGTTAACAGAATGGGCACAGAGACTGTGTCAAAGGCCTTTGCTAAATCTAAAAATATTCCTATGGTTTTCCTCTTTGAATCTATGTTGTTAACTATATAATGTAATCTTGTTAGTTCTGACACAGCGTCAGCCGTGGATCTCTTGGCTCTGAAACCAAATTGTGCTTGTGAGAGAAGATTTTTATTTTCCAAGTAGTTAACAAGTCTTTTATTAATGATGCGCTCTAATACGACGAAGATTGACGACGTTTGTGGTCTAGTGGTTCGAGTACCGGACTGCTGATTACGATGTCGTGGGTTCGATTCCCACAAGACACAAACATTTATTGTGATGAACTTGTTTGTGTTTGTCTGGGTGTTTCTTATGTATTATAAGTATGTATTTACAACAAAAAGTATATAAGTATTATATCCATTGTCTAGTACCCATAGTACAAGCTCTGCTTAGTTTGGGACTAGATGGTGCTGTGTAAAAATGTCCCAGGATATTTATTAATATTTTTGATAGGGTAGGGAGAATTGAAATCGGCCTATAATTTTTGACACAGTCTCTGTCACCACTCTTATGTATCGGGTGAACTCTAGACTTCTTATAGATCTTCGGAAATATACCAGCAGTGAGGGACAAATTACAGATGTATGTTATAGGTATTGTTAGAATATCCATATTTGATTTTAAGATGTCACTAGATATCAAATCAAGGCCCACCGAACAATCACTTTTTAACCCTGTTATTAAAGATCTAACCTCATCTTCATCCGTAGGGAGCAGACAAAAAGAATGGCTACACGAGTTAAGGGTGATGGGTCCCGTTTGTAAATTATTCTTAATGTTTTTTTCTGCTAGTGTTTTGCCAATATTTACAAAGTATTGATTAACATGGTTTACTGAATTTTGAGGGTCATTAGTGCTTACAAGTTCACTCGGGCTGTCCTTGGGTTTTGTTGAGTATGTAATTTCTTTGACTATTTTCCAAATTTTTTTACTATTTTTCCCAGCATTTTGGAACTGTAGCTTCTCATATTTATGCTCTTTTAAGTTTTTTAATAAAGACGAACAATAACGAATATTGTTTAATTCAAATTCAAATTCAAATCTTTATTGCTTTCATATGTAATAAGGATGTTACAATAATTTGTGGTATCAATATGAAACCCTGCAAGGGCGCTGCAAAATTTTTATTTTAGTGGAATTTGGTACGATACAATAACAATATTATCATTTATATTTAATTAGGTATTAATACAGTTAAAATTAAATTAAATTACATTCAAAATAAAAAAATAAAACTATAGGTATCTAATTTATACTCATACAATTATTACTATTTGTGTGCAACTATTATTATTTAATTATTATTATTATTTTATATATGTATTATATTTTATTTTATTTGTATTTGTATGCATGTCAATACTATTAATATATTTATTTAATATCTTCTATATATATAGTATTCTCTGTTATTAATTATTAAGGTAGTGTTTGTCTAAAACTAAATTGTATCTTTAAAGTAAGTTATTTCGTCAAGATATTCTTTTATGCTATAATAGCTTTTGGTAATAAGGAAATGTTTTAATTTATTAACAAAGTTGTTACTTGTTAAATATTTTTATGGACATGAACAATGGGTCACTAGAATGCATTTCTAATCGAGAAGTTGGTAGATTTAGTCTATTTTTATGTCTTACTTGTCTTAGCATAATTTTTCTTTGTATGTTTCCACGTTTGCTTTAGAATTCAGGGTATTTTCGGACGAATTTAGATAGTTCTAATACATATATGCATGGTAAGGTTAGAATTTTGAGTTTTTACATTTTGAGAAACAGTAGGTGCGTCCGTGCTGTTTCCCCATAAGATTACACCATAACTAAGCCAGGCATAGGCATAGGCATAGTAGGTGATGAGTGCGGTTGGTATTGTGGTCATTTTTATTTTACGTAGGGCGGATGCAAATCTTGCTAGTTTAGATCTCAACATTTTTACATGTGGTTTCCAATTGATGTGTGTGTCAATTGTTAATCCGAGTAAGTGAAATTCGTTTACTACTTCTATTTTTAAATCTTTAACATGAAGTTTATATTGATAGGTTTTTTCTAGCGGGGGTGGAAGGGTATTATTTGAGTTTTTGAGAAATTTATTTCAAGTTTGTGTTTATAAATTCATCCAGTTTAGAATTGAATTTAGGTTTTCATTTAAATTTGGGTCGGATTTACATGAAACTAGTAGAGAAATATCATCCGCAAACAAGACGCATGGTCCCTCAACTGTTTTAGGCAGATCGTTTATATAGATGAGGAATAATAGACACCCTATCACACTGCCTTGAGGAATTAAGGCGCTTATATCTTTTATCTAATTTATTGGTTATTTAAGTAACCAAGTATCATCATCGACTCAAACTAAATGATAAGCACTGACAGAACTTTGGACATTAGATACATATTTCTTAAGATTGGCGTCCCACACTGATAGGCCTCATTCGCACTTTTTACACTGTTTGCACCCTTTGGGGAATACAGGCGCGATGGTATTCATGGTATGTTTTGTTATGAGGTTTCTTTAGATGTTTTCACTTTAACTTTTGGCGCAACGGCTGAGCGATTACTTTAAGCTCAATGAATTTTGTGGAATTGATTCCGATCGATGATTATTTTGGGTACTTGAGGTACTCTATGAGGTACTGAGGTGATGCTGTTTGTAAAAATGTGTTTTCAGAATGACTCCAGTGGTCTTCACGATTCTGGTATGTGTTAGTATGACAACTGATATCAAACAGAAGGTCTTGGTGTCTTATGGTTACCCGTCCATTTTCGATCATCACGCTTTTTGCGATTAACAAAAAGCGTGAGATTTAGAGCTTGGCATGCCATCTCCGCTTGGACCTGAATTTTGCTTTCCCTTTCGGGGATACAGTCGTGATGATATGTTTTGTTATGATATTTCTTTAGATTATGTGAATCCTAGAACTTTTGGCGCAACAGCTCAGCTATTACTTTAAGCCCAATGAGTCGTATGGGTTCGATTCCTTACAACTCGGACAAGTTAATGGTTGACGGATAATTCCGGGTACTGAGGTACTCTATAAGGTACTGTGCTGATGCTGTTCCTGAAAATGTGTTGTTCAACATCACACCAAAAAAAACGGAAACATCAGTTAATCGTAGTTCTAACGAAACCGTACAGCTATTGTTTAATTTAAGTCTATACCATTTTAAACGTCTATAACTAATCAACAATCACGATTTCTGCGCATATGACAACTTAATTAAAGAACCAACAATAATGATCCCTTATACAGGGCTAATTGTAATTCGACGTGTATCCGCCAGGAGCTGATTGGGGGCCAAAATGCAACAAATTGAACACCACCTACGTATGGCCAAAATTCAATAGTTATCGAGATATTTGAATTTTAGGGGATTTTCGATCTTTACCCAAAAGGGCATTGGGTAAAGTTGGCGTCGTTTTGAAGTTGAGCAGCCAGTGATGAAACTTGGATATTAGTAAAGAACAGACTAAAGCAATTAAAAGCTAATATGGATATATTTCTCTAAACCATATCGGAGCCGAGATATTTGCATTTAAAGATTTTAAAAAGTCGTCAACATATAAACACTTCAACTGTTGTCCTGTATTAATAAATCTTATTATTATATGCGCACAACAGCCTAAGGTCCGTTTCCCAATAGTACATGAGCAATAGTGCCCCAATATTGCATCCAGCCCTTGTCTAGCTATCTCTACCAGAATATATACGTAATATATCCATCTGGATGAATGTCGGGATTGTATCCTGTTTCTAAAAAGCCACGGATCATTCTTCATTTAATATTTCCGCCGAATAATTATTAATATTAGGTTCTCTGCATACTTCAATCACAAGTTATGATCCCAATCTATCACTTTTTACATGCTTTCCGTAGTAGCTACGAGCTCGTTATATGTACACAGTTCTTGGGCCGCATACGGCGCCTGGACGGAGGTGGCCCTCAACAAGTCAGAGGCCATCGCTTCCCATGGTCCCCGACGGGTGCCGCTGCCGGGGTTACACATAGTGGCAGGGGTGGAGGGGAACTTGAATCGCTGTCGAATCAACCATGAAGTACCTTGGATTGGTGTTCGACAGCGGTGGGGATCGTGCGCTCCATGGCTTTATGGGGCACCGGTGTGGGCGTCTGACCTGACGGCCCGCAGCATTGCAATGCTGCGAAGACTGCAGAGGGCGATGGCCGTCAGAGTCTTTCGCGCTTATCGCACGATCTTCCACGAGGCGGCTTGCGTGGCCGGATCCCCGCCCTGGGACCTGGAGGTGAAGGTGCTCGCATCACACATGTGGTGTGTGCAGTTGATACAGCGCCGGCAGGAGCTCTAACGAGCCCTGGTGGTGGAATGGCGGAACTGGCTTTCACGCCCTACTCGCCACCATCGAGGCGGTCCGGCCAGTGCTCCATCTCTGGCTCGGAAGGAGGTACAGCTCCCTGACGTTTCGGGCGACGCAAGTGCTATCAGGGCACGGCTGCTTCGGCAGGTACCTGTGTCGCATAGGCACGGCGCTGCACACGCTCACAGAATGTCACATGGGAGGAGCCGCGCCGCCAACCGTCGTTCACTCCACGGCAGCCAAGAGTCATGGGACGCAGTGCTGTCCTTCTGTGAAGATGTCACAAAAGAGACTGCGGAAGGGGAGAAGGAAAACCACAGTACCATCCTGATCCGCAGCAAGCGCACCGGGCGTCGGAGGAGAGCCGACAATGCCCTCTTCCGGCCTCCATAGATGACTGGTCCGGGGTCAGTGGACGCGGGAAAGTCCGCCGGCCCCTCTCCCAAGACTAAAGGCGGTGGGTCGTAGTGTTGTTGTCTAGTTCTGTTAGTATCTTTCTCCCCCCTAAACCAGGCGGCCATCACTAGTCGGGGGCCGTGGACGAATGCGTTGTTAGCTCGTGCCAAATTCAATAAGATTGGCGAGAACTGTCCCTACATCATGCTCGTAGCTACTACGGAGAACATGTAAAAAGTGACAGATCATCATAATTATTTATTTATTTAATTAATTAATACAGATCGTTTAGCGCGGCCAGGATGGGAGGAATTGGAGATTTAGCACGTGCAACAGTACGGCATGGGGGTACGGCAAACAGCCTTTGTTTCTTGCCCCGGCAGTAATTGTCTCAGACAAAAAAGCTCGCCAGCACGCGAAGCAGATCAGGAACGTCAATAGCGCCACGGAGCGTCTTACAGGCTATTGTGAGCTGATCTCGAGCTCGCCTTACCTCTAGCGAGTTATATCCGAGGCAACCCAGCAAGAATTTTGTCGGATAGAGGTAAGGATAGTAGCCACGTGTATGCCTATAAAGGTACCTCAGGAACGCTTTTTGTACTTTTTCCAATAAAAGTGCGTAGGTACCTTCATGACGATGCCACACGCAAGAGCTGGTTTCCAGCCTGCTACGTACCAATGCATTAAATAATATTTTGATGGCATGAGCGGTGCGAAACTCGAAAAATGAAACTCGAAAAAAAAAACTCGGAACTCGAAATGCTAAATTATGTAATTGAAGAATGCAGAGAACCTAATATTATTGATTATTCGGCGGAAAAATTAAACTGGAATAATCTGTGGCTTCTTAGAGACAGGATCCAATCCCGACATTCATCCAGATGGATATATTACGTATATATTCTGGTAGAGATAGCTAGACAAGGGCTGGATGCAATATTGGGGCACTATTGCTCATGTACTATTGGGAAACGGACCTTAGGCTGCTGTGCGCATATAATAATAAGATTTATTAATACAGGACAACAGTTAAAATAATTATATATTGACGACTTTTTTAAATCTTAAAATGAAAATATCTCAGCTCCGATATCACTTGGGACAAAAAAAAATTAACATTATGTGTATTTACCACGTGTATTTATTTTAGCACAACAAATTACTATTAAAATTATTGATGGCCGCTGAAAAAAAAAACGACGCCACTAGTCCATACAAAGTTAACCAAACCCCTTTGACAATAAATTCCAAATAAAAAAGAAACTACATATTGAATGGGTACCATTAAAAAATGATATTATAGCTGGCACTTCAATTAAGCTATGTACATCATTAAAAGTGCTTCATCCAACAAAACACCTAAATTGATGAGCGATTTAAGAATAATATCTAACCAATATTTTCATTTAATGCTTCAAAAACTGTAGTCTAGTTAAAAAAAATACTATGACATGAATCACTATACTATGACAAACAACTAAAAAAACTTCCCTATTCTGTCAGCTTTCCAAAAAGGTGTAAAAGTTAATTATCTTTTAATTAACTTTGTCACTTAAGGCCCCAGTCTAGCTGTGCACAACAAAAGAATTCAGTATATTGACAGTTCGCGGGCACGAACCCCGCGAGGCACCCTCTGTATCATCCTGTGATACGTAAATTACAAAGTGTAGAGCAGTGCTACGAAATGAAAGTTGCTCTACTTTACAAAATAAAATATTTCTATTTATTTTTAATAAAGGAAAAAATCGGCTGGCAGGCAGGATTCGAACCTGCGTCTTCTGGTGCGGTACATCAGACGCTTTGACCACTAAGCTACCGCGAGCCCCAACCAACCGTAGTGTACCGTGGTGTACCGAACCAGAAGACGCAGGTTCGAATCCTGCCCGCCAGCCGATTTTTTCCTTCATTAAAAATAACTTGTAATCTTAGTATGGAAAATGCTTAAAAAAATACAAAAAGATATTTCTATTTAATTATAATGAACAACACTACTGTTGCCTGTGGGATTATACCCTGAAAATCTGAAAAAAATATCTGTCGTTTGAAATAATTTAAGTACTTTATGATTTATGGAACAGTAGATATTTTTAGTCGAGGTTTTAAGGAAAAAGAAGGAGGTTGATTTACTATAAGGTCAAGTTCCAAGAGATGGTTTGCTTTGGAGTAGACCTTTGTGTTTTATTTCTTGATCTAAACTGGTTAGAGGAAGAGCAAAATTCAGAGTGAGAAGTAAGAATTTGACATAGAATACACTTCCACGACTGCTATATAGCCGTCTGGCTATCATCAGAGGTGTGTAAACTCAGCTTTCAATGAGCTAGATGAACCAGATCACACGGGTTTGAACCGTTGAGCTTATAGCTCAGCAACAAAATGACTAGCCCACGGCTCAATCCAGCTCTTATTGTATTTGTAAATCCCTCCACAGATTAGTCTTGTAATTCTGTTACTTTCTTTTAAATTAAGTTTAGTTGGGATTAGAAATGTTTAACACCAAAAAATCGATCTAAGACTTTTCTTCTGGGCACATGAAGTGGGGGTAAATGAAAAACCTGTTTTGTAACTAGGATCTCTACTTACTTCTACGCATCATAATATGTCCATATATCGTAGATAAGCGGTCACTGCACAACTTTTCAGTACTTTTTACCCTCACTTTCAAACTACGTCTTTCTCACTTTCTAACTATGGTCTAATGATCCGATAAAGGTAGCTGGGACAATGGTCCACTGCAGGACTAAGTACGGAAACCGAACACACGGAATTCATCATCATTGAGAACACAGGAGTGGGTTTTCAATGATGATGAAGGTCGCTGGAGGCAGGCGGCATATAACCAGTCGTTGTGGAAGTCTATGGGTGAGGCCTTTGTTCCACATGCACAGTGGACTTCTTTTGGCTGATAATTATAATTATATTAGGATAGTAATTATTCAATTTGTGTGATTCAAACCGGGGAGGGGTCTTAGGTAAATTTAAGGGTGTCGGACAAACTTGTTACCTAGTGGTAATAAGTTAAAGGACCATAGTAACGAACTTGTTTCCTAATGATAAAAAGTTAACGGACCATAGTAACAAACTTGTTACCTAGTGGTAACAAGTTAATGAACCATGGTAACAGATTTTTTACTATCGCACTTTACTGCTAACAAAACAGTCTATGTCTGTTATTAATGTAAAAAATGGCGTCGAGTTGTTTCTGTACCCAGGTGTTAACTAGGGACAGAAGAACCGGTACCATAAAGTTAGTCGGACATCCAAGCGTTTAGGTGTCCAATAAATGCCTAAACACACCGCATTTTTTAAAATAATCGATCGATTATACTACTTGTGGAATAAAAACGCGCGTGATCGGGAAACGCGCGTCTGAAATAATTTCTGATAAATTGACATAAAAATAATGAAGTAGAGCAAGTTTCAGTGCCCGATAGTACGCCAGCAAGGTTAGAGTGAGAGCAAAATTTAGAGCGAGAGGTACAAATTTGAATTTGACATAGAATCCACGTCCAACCGCTACGACCGACTGGCCGCCTCTGAAGAAATTGGCTTGAGATTTTTGTTTATAAACCGTGCCTGTTGAAAACACTATAAAAAATATTTGTGAAGCAGGTACACTTTTTTTTTAAATTGGTTGAGTCATTTAATACACGTACTTTAAACTGATCAAATAATTTCATCAATATTTTTAGTTTTTATTATAAAAAAAGCCGTTTGTTTTGGGACCAAAAACAGGAAAATTTTACGATGTTATGACACTCGGATTAAGAAAACTAAAGGTATAATTAAAAATCTACTCAGCGCATTTTGAAGACGACTATCTTAAGCTAATTTTGCGCTGAGTAGATTTTTGAATTTATTCTTGATTACCCCGATTAACGTGCACAAACATGACTCTAAATGGCGTTGGGCGCGAGAGCGCCATCTTTGACGCCTGATTTATATAACATAAACTAACCAGAGGAACGTGAAAAAAATACGTAGATAAAGCTAATATAACATATATTCTATCGCAATAAAAATATACGACACTATATCCTTCCTTTCCTTAAAAAAACTTTGCGAAAATGAGCTAATAATTTGACAACTGCCAAATTTTGCTAGACTGGGGCCTTAATTCATGACATAGCATGTGTTTGAATCGGCGCGGGGAGAAAAATCATCTGTGTTTGCGTTAAAAAGATACTAGCTCTCCGCCGACGGCTTCGCCTCCATGATCGGAGTATTTCTTATAATTTATACCCTATGTTACCCGGGCATAGTATAGTTTCCCAACGGTGAAAGAATTATTCATATCGGTCCGTAAATCCGCGCCGCGCATGCCATCCACGCGCGGGCGGCGCGCGGCGAGTGCACCCGGTGACAGATTGCTGCTCGCATGCTTGGCTTGCGCTGCTACTCTCCAGCGCACGAGTCCGGGACTCCGGGCGGACCGCGCGCGTCCCGCGAGTGGACGCGTGATGCGACGTTACTGGTGATTTACAAAATTACAAGCTTTGCAAAATTTCATGCTTCTAGAAGGGTTTCATTTTCCCAACGCCGTGTGAATTTCTCAACATCCTTTCTTAGTTTACACTTACGGGAACATTTAGGTACTTGTGCAAAATTTAAAACCAGTTACACCCTTTTGTTTTTTTTTTAATTTTCCTATAATTGTGTTGCTTATATCGCTTGTCTCGCCTGCGATACATTTTCCAACAACACAGAGCAATTCAGTCCAGCAGTTCGCGAGTTATAAAATGTTGTAACAAACCATCGCACACGGTGCTCACTGCTCAGGCATGGCTGACTGACTGACTCACCTGCGGGACGCGCACAGCTCGGCAGCACGCAGCGGCAGTGCAGCACCTGCACGACACTCGGTAGGCGGCACTGGCTCACATCGCGCCGCGCCGCGTCGCGCGAGCGGTCGGCACTGTTGTGGACTTGTGGCTCGGCGCGAGCGGCGCGGCGGCGCGAGGTCGGGCCGCGCGCGTGTGTGCGCAGGTGGCTCAGCGCCGCCGCAGCGCCCGCGCCGCCGCCCGCGGTTTGTTTGGCCAGAGAGGCACCTGTTCGTGCTTCGACGAAGGATTCAGGTTCGCGCTAATAAACTACCTACCTAGAGCAAGCCTACCACTTATAGTCCGCGCGGAACTACTTGGCCGCGCCTTAGGGTATGTGAGCGGTGAGCGGTGGGACGGACGGACGGGGGCGCTTGCTTTCATACTCGTACTACTACATACGTATTCATACTTTCGTACGTCGCCGTACTTCACGACGATAACACACCGTGTCAAAAACTCCGGCTAGTTTAGATAAAACGCACATGAGATTGATGATGAGTCCCCCGATAAAAAGACAAGTTAAAAATGTAATATTCAATGTGCATGCATTTTTTATATACTTTTTTATTCACTTATAAGGATGAACGTCAGAAGGTTCTATTTTAATTGCTGGATCTCCAGGAGCAGAAATTCATCCGATTTTCGGTTCTCAAATTTGTAGTTGACTCTAGCTCGTCCTACCATCTGTCGCATCTCCATTTTTGTTTTAGTGGGGTTATAATATACCTACTTAGCAACAAATTAACAACATAATTTGCGTAAAAACACAAACTAATAGCAACAAAAAGCAAATAATTTCAAGTTTTTTTTATTCTGACGGTTTTATGGGGATGGGGGGACTCTTTTAAGAAATTTCTCAATTACAAATAATCAAATCTGTCCATCTCTTTATAAAATTAGTATAGATGATTAAAATCCCATGGTCTTAATTAATACAGAGCGCTCAGTTTATTTGAAAATAAATACTTTATTAAAATGGGCAAGGATCGTCCAGACTCAATTTGCCTTGATAGACGAACTATCTACTTACAATTACAAGTTGGCAGGGAAGCCTCGGTGAGCGAGTCAGACTCGCACTTGTCCGGTTTTTTTAATTATTCACTTCTATTATTTACTTACTAGGCATGGTACATCTATTTTCTATTTTACTAAGTGCGATATCTCGAGATAAATCATCACTGTCTTTCATCTCATGTGCGTTGCGCACACTAGGATACCCTGCCCCCTCACCCCTGTCCCTTCCTTAGGCGCGGCCAACTAGTTCCGCGCAGACTATAATAATAACTTCCTTATTAAAACTGTATTGTTAGTGTAGTAGACGTACTTACCTAACTCTCATAGCTGACACTCCAGGCTTCACACGGGTTGACAAGCAGGTATAGATCTACTTATGTCATGCAAACTTTTCCTGGTGAGATGCATCACTCTTATTATAAAACCAAGTCCTCCGCCGCGTCTGTCTGTCTGTTCGCGATAAAATCAAAAACTACAGCACCGATTTTCACCAATGGATATAGTCGTTCTCGAGGAAGGTTTTAGTATATAATTTGTCATGATATTTGTTGGAGGTGTTGGCTATAATTTATAAGACCACGAGGCCACCAGGGCGAACAAGGGTGACCAGACCGACCAGCCGCTGGCGGCAAGCTAGTATTACATAAATAAGTACTTACAGTATACAAGAAGTCATGCTGTGATCGTGGCACACTACTGCGTGAGATCTACCTGATCGGCCGCAACATCTGCGTCAGTGTGTGTGCTCTCTGTTTCTGTTCGCCACTGGAAGCAGCTCGTAAACTTGCGGCCGCTGAACAGTTTGACGAACCATTCTCCTCATTAGCCTTCGATGTACTTACCTGACATCTCCGTCACTGGCAATGTTAGTTAAAGTTCGCAGAGTTCAGCCTCCAGCCCTCCACTGCTCCCTGTCACCTTCTTGCAGAAATGTATTGTTACGTCACGCGGTACGGTCAGGCAGGCGTGATCTCGTTATCGTTACAAACGAGCCTTCCTTTTTCATGGTTTTAAAACTTTAGACGGACACGCCTACTTCGTTCAAGACTGAGTAAATATTTGGAAAGAATAACTACCACTCAAAGAATGAGCATAGTATAATGAAAATAATATAATTAAATAATATCATTTAAATTATATGGTTAATGAATAAACGAAGAACGAACGAAATAGACGAAGCGGAAGTGGTGTGCCAGGATCGTAGCAAGTGGAAATAGATAGTCTCTGTGTGTAAGAGTGGATTATATAGTGTCTGCCTACCCCTATGGGAAACAGGCGTGAAGCTATGTATGTATGTATGTAACTACCAATCAAAGAAAACACATCAATAGTACGTAAACAAACAGACAACAAAAGTGGTATCGGTGACCGACGCGGCAGCTGAACACACGCTGCGCCGCGCCGCCCCGCGCCGCGTCGTCACTCGCCCGCGAGAAAAGTAAACAACCAAGCAAAACAACTGACGCGTATCAGACACGCCTGAATTTATAAAATTAAAATAATAACTATAAACGGACGTACCTATTTCAACCGACTTCAAAAAAGAAGGAGGTTCTCAATTCGACTGTTTTTTTATGTTTGTTACCTCAGAACTTTCGACTAGGTGAACCGATTTTGATGATTATTTGTAACCAAATTCAAAAAAGGAGGAAGTTTTCAATTCGACTTTACATATGTATTTTTGTGTTTATGTTCTTTTTTATGTTTGTTACCGTTGCTGGGGCCACATTAACGAGAAATACCGATAATTATGTGATAGGCGTTGACGTTAGGCGATAGCTCGATTGGCGGTCTAAGTGTGGCCACTCAATTTAGGCGTTAATTTTGACGCGTTGTTTATCGCGTTATTTCTCGCGACAATGGGCTTTGCCGTTTGTCGTTAGTGTGGCCTATAACTGGCCTGGGCATCATAACTTTCGACTGGGTGAACCGATTTCGATGATTCTTTTTTTTATTTGAAAGCTGGTGCTTCCCATGTGGTCCAATTTTATCGAAATCGGTTGAGCGGTTTGAAAAAATTAACAAACAACTAAAAATGCTTTACATAGATGATAATTTGGTCTGCTCCGAAACCTCGCTGTCTTACTGGGGCAGTGCGTTAAGTTGGCGTCCCCATATACTATAAGAGGTACAAAACAATATATACATATATATACTGGGTTACAGGGAAAATCGTACTTAAAGGACGTTATTATTCAGGACATTTCTGATGGATTTGAACTGTGGAGAGACGAGGTGTGTTGTCCCTCGCACCAAAGGGAGGATCCTCCGACCAGGCGGGTGTTATGCCTGGTGGGCCACTGCCCGACGGTTGATGTCGGGCGGTTGTATATATGCAAGTTGCACGGTAAATTTCACTTGCGCGATTCAGGATTTGTAGCTTCGTACAAGTTCTTATGTACCGCGTTAGATGTCGCTACAGAACTTTAAAGATTTATTTTAAAAATCCTTTATGTTTTGCCTTTTTATAGATTTTTCAACATTAGAGGTACAAGTGTTAGTTTTTTTATGGTCCTAGTTAGCATGCCAATAAATAAAAATGATTAACAGAACTAAACCTACTACGAATTTTTACTCAGTGTTATTAACATCGAAGAACTTTTTTGAAAAAAAAAATATGGAACTTTTCTGCACATACTTTTAAAAACTTCTAAGTATATTTAGCTAAACAAAAAGGTGTAACACTTTCTATACGCATAACATTGACCAAATAACAGTTGGGTGATTCTTAAAAAACCGAGGGTATTTGACTCATTCTTCTGGCTCAATTTTTTTTTTACCTTTAGGTCTAAATTGACACATTAGTTTGTCGCAGTTATTATATGTAATAACATATATCAAACGCACTGATTTGCATCAAGTAGATTAGGATTTAGAGTGTGCTGATTAATTAATGCCCCAGATTAATGATGACAAAGCAGATGAATGAGATTTTTCCTTTTTTTTATCAACTTTATTATGAAATAATTAACAAATACAGAAATAATTACCTCCACAAATATTGAGGTAACAAAAAGATAAAGTATTCGTGTTTATGTAGTACAAAATTTCCAAAACCCTCATATATACGAAAAATTCGATACTTAATTTATATGCACTTATTAACTACAAATTAACCATTTTCAGATTTTTCCCTTAAATTATGCTATAGTTCCTTGCTTCTTGCCAAATTTCATGATTGTAGGTCAACGGGAAGTACCCTATTAGTTTTGATTTATTTGGGTCTCACAATATGCGGCAAAAATGATCATTTATTGTAGGTATTTTTTTATTGCGTTGATTTAGAAGCTTGATTTTTTTACAACAACAAGGTACCATAGTCCTACGTATTTGGTATTAGTTTCAACTTGATATCTCCACGCACTCCTCAGAAAAATGGTGCTGACAGACAGACAGTTGCGTAGTTTAGAAAGACTAAGCAAAATCCTAGATGGTCCAAAATTGGTAATGTAAAGGTGAAAAGCTATCAGCTCAGTATCCGACAAAATGCTGGGACTTTGTGGTGGGGTGTTTTGTGCTAGCAGGGCCACTGTTCTTTTTTCTTGCTTCTTTCGTAGGTTATATGACTTGGAATTATGGCATAATTCCATCTCTTTCTTGGTAATCTTTGTTGTCTAGAATTCATTTCACTTATTGGTAGTTGTTTCTTTTTCTTCGTATGTATTTTTGTCGATTTTTTCTTGTTTTTCCTTCCATAATTCTTAATTATTTTTTATTCTTTCATATCTTCTTTTCCCCGCGAGTCTTTTTTTTCTAGGTCTTTCTTCTCTTGTTTGCTTCTTTGATTTTGCCATTTCTAAAATATAGATCTGAAAAAAGATAATGCGCTTCGCCTGAATTTGAATTAAACCTAATTCATATGCCCCATTCAAATTCGTCTGTCCTTAAAAGCCAGATGAAACCAGACTAATGGGGGCCAGACAAATTAGGAATTTAGAGATAATCAAATCCGGCTCCTTTATTTATAAAAATAAAGAATAAAAGATGTAAAATAATATTAATAAACAACCTCATTAAGGCCATTGGTACGGTTGTTAAACTTAACAAAATACACATAATCCGTAAATGATGACAGAATAATTATACTGCCTACCTTACAAACGCCAGAGCACAACATATGATCATACTTTTTCGCCAAAATACACGGCGCACGAGCACTCCATACAACAGATCGGCACCGACGAGCTCGACCAATGACAAGTAGATGTTATTCTTGTGAATATCTTGTAGTTACATTGAAATAATGCTTGAACTATTTGAGCCAGTTGAATGATTACTTTTAGTCAGGGACACATTTTAAAATAATGTAAGTATGAAAATATACAATTATATTGTATTTGAATATTTAAATATCATAAAACGTATACTTAAAAATCAGTTTAGCTTACAAATTTTAGTCTATTGCGAAAATTGATCGCAGAAAATTAAAAAAATCAACAAAAAGCGTCATTGGGACACGCCAAATGAATTAGATTTTACTGTTTTCTGCAAACTTAATTATTGCGTCGTTTAATCAATCCCAATCCGCTACAGAGGCGTCGATAGACATTTACCTTTACCATACAACCTGCAATTGTCATTAAAATTGGAGATTATTTTAATGTGTTCTTCAGTCAACATCACGAAAAAACTGTGTTTCAAAGAATCACCCAGTTAAGGTAGCAGAGGGTAAATTTTTAGTCTGAGATAAAAATAGCTAAAATACGGAATTTCTAACAAATATTCTCATTATTTTTAATGAAGGAAAAAATCGGCGGGCGGGCAGGATTCGAACTTGCGCCTTCTGGTTCGGTACACCAGACGCTCTGACCACTAAGCCACGGCTCGCCCTGCTCGCCAGTCGAAATCTTCCTTCACATTCTAATTTACGTCTTAAAGGTGACGTAGCGACATCTATTGTGAATGCTTCAAAACCTTCCTTCATTAAAAATAACTTGTAATCTTAGCATGGAAAATGCGAAATATCCGAAACACCCCCCCCCCCCCCCCATGTATGTTCCGCGATTTTCAGTTGTTTAGAAGACACAATGATTTCAATGATTTTTTAATAACTTCCACCTGACATTGGTGTTGTGTTTTTTCTTTTACAGTTGTATGATTATAACTGATTTTGCTGTTATGGTAAGGGATAACTATATTGTCAACTACTTCCCCGAAAAATATGGTACACCTAGGCCTAATGGATCATGACCAAAATTGAGTTTAAAGTTCATTTCTGCTTAAGGTTAGTCACAAAAGTTCGACTCTTCATTTTTTTTGTTGAATAGTGCCAAGGGCTTCACAGTATTTTTAAAAATGCCACATATCTTGGAAATAACAATACATAATAACAATCTAGACCTCAATCGGGATTTATTTCCTGTAACATACATGGGGGGTGTTTCGGATGTCCCTTGATTCGAGATACTTATATAAATTTTGTCTTTGGACGTCACTTCTCCGGCCACCCTGTATGTCTATAATCCACAAAAAAAATTAAAAGCGCATGAAGTCCGCCAATCTAATTTTTTTTTGAATTTTATGTACCCACTGACACTCGTGCCATCAAGACGAATCCAATGACTTTTTATTTATCTAAATTGGTTGAGCCGTTTAGTAGGTACGAGCGGACATAGGAACGGATATACATACATACACGTCAAACACATAACCCTCCTCGGCAGTCGGGTAAAAAGCAATAAATAACAGGTAGGTACATATTTACATTATGATAATTATCTATAATTAATTTGGAGGCGGTCCCAAACAAACAACGAAAGTCATATTTAAACTAAATTAGTGGTTTGGCACCAACTCCAAATTAGTTAGAAATCGGCAAGAAGTTGGCACGAGCTAACTTCAACCCGGCCGCAAGGAGAAAGAAATATATTGGTTTGTAATAAAAACGAAAGCTCGTCGTAGGCTGTCGTTTTATATAATATACTAGCCTACGCCCGCGACTTCGTCCACGTAGAAGTCGAAAATGGTTCTAATAGGATTTTTAATTGTTTTTTTTATTTTATTAATTTTGATAAAATATAAATTAATATGTAAAAATGTTGAATACTTATAAAATATAACATTCTTTATTATGTTGTAGGGATTTAAAGGTTAAAAAAGCATGAGAATAAAATAAAAATTTGATACGTTATACACTCGCGAGCAACTAAATCGACTCAACCTACAACCGCGTAAACATTTGTGATTTTTTCAAAAATTTTATATTTTGTTCACACGAACCATATGTTTATTGAAAGCGTGATTAATTAGCTTTACATTAGTACCAATATCATTTAGTAAATATTCAGTAACCTTTTAATTACCGGACTTTAATGCGCGCAGAGGAAAATTGACTTTTCGTACCTACGAGTTGCGCTCTGAATTACCCCTATAAAAACTGCCAAAATCAGTTTATCTACTGAAATTAAGCTCCAGCTGTAAGACAATACTATCAAAAAGAAATTATATTAATATTTCAGGCGAATTTATGAATACTATGCCTGAAGAAGCTGCTAATATGGGACCCTGTTGCAAAAGGGACTTAGTTAGTGAACATTAGATGCCCAGCTTCACTTGAACTAATCTGCTGTATTATTTGGTATACAGAAGGTTTCAAGAGTCTGAGGCCTTCAATCGGACACTGAGAACCAGCCGCCAACATTGCACTTTAGAGAAAAAATACCGATTTACCGTCTCAGTATAGCTGCGAAATCGACACCTGACGGGTGTTGATTTGCAGCAAGAGCTGAGACGCGTTCGAAGGGTGGCTGTCAGGTAGTCAACAATAAGAAGATGCTTAAGAGAAGCTAATCTCTCTATAAAACGGCCTGTCACGCCTGAAATTAACCATAGATCATCGGCAAGCGCACCTTTGATTTGTACGAGAGCGTCTTAATTGAAAAATTGGGCCATAGTAGCCGATTTTGTTTATTGATATGTGTATAATGTGCCTACATGGGAATGACAGGATAGGTAGGATCTAAAGGCGTCCTGGTAAGTGATTTGTGCAGTGCTGGTTTGCTAAAATAATGCATACATCAGCGGTTCACGCATGATGTAATTTGGTATCTGTTTATAGTGAAAAGCCGCGCTCGTTTTCATGCCCGTAGGAGGTCAAGTAGGAGAGTTGACGGCTGATCGGTACATTGCTGACATTCTTCAAGACCATGCGGTTCTCTACGTGGTTTAATGGTGATTAGTTTTTGTTAATACACCGTAATATCTATTGTCACACGTCGCGTTTCACTCAGAAATTCTTAAACGAGATGAATATACGTCCAATGGACTGGCTTGCATTCAACCCAGCCATGAATCCCATTGAGCACCTATGGGACGAGCTTAAGAGAAGGGTTTGAGCTTAGAATCAAGTTCGTAAGACCTTTAACGAGTTGAAGGCGGCGTTATTAGAGGAGCGGGATAGTGTTTCTCAGGAAACCGTCAAAAAAATCATAAGATCAATGAAGAACCGACTGCGATCCATGATATCAGCTAGAGCAGTTCATACCAAGTATTGCTACAATAATTTTTTTCATGATATTTTTACAGATTTTATTTAATTTTTAAAACACCTAACCACAAATCATATTTCTAAATTCTTATTTTCGCTACATTTCAATCCAGATACCATTATTTTATAAAGTACTGAATGGATTTTGACAATGCTGGTACCAATTTAAAGCTGATTCCTTAAGCTTTTTAATCATATATGAATTTTATATACAAGTATCGTATGAAAAAAAATATTCGTATATGTATGCGTGCTTACAGGTTGAGTCGATTTGGTTGCTCGCGAGTGTAGTTAGATTTTATGAACATTAAGCTCGGTCTTTGATCTGGTGTAAGTTACATGGGGTTATTATCCGTTATCTTTTTACAACGAAATAGAAATACTACACCTGCCACAGTATTCCTTTGTAACAATATTTTTTAGTTTATTCTTCGGATGCTAGAATCAACAGGCTACTCTGTGCGCTTACTCTGGAGCATGCCAGATACTCTACCCACGGGAGAAGCAGCTTTCCCTGAAATCTACTCCCGCTACCAAGAGTTTGACCTTCAGCTTTGTTTATGGTCATTGTAAAGAAGACTTTGATGGGAAACGGCACTCTCTTGAATTCAAAGGGGTAATTTGATGGTGTTAGTGGAATCCTAGGAATAAATACAAACTGTCTTCGAGAACAACTGGTCAGTATAGTTGACTCGATAACATTGCGATGCATGTTTTCACTTGAAACTTGGTGCCATTGCATAATTTTGGTGGATTTATATTCCGCAGCAACATAATTGGGGCGCCAACTCTCAATTTTAATGTGTTCCACCATTTCCTATTTTAACAAATGAGACCGCTTCACGCGTTTTTACTTCTGAGCTCTACTGGTAAAGTCTGTCGGAAATCGCCTGCTGACAATATAGTAATCCCCTTTAAGAGCCATAGTACTCACATTTCAAACTTCTGCCATAGTACTTTGTTTGGGTATATTGCAGAGTGGGGTTTCGGTTTGTATCAAATCGAAAAGAACTTTGAACGCAGTTTACCAGTGCAGTTTTACCTCCTTCCATCAGCGTGGCAGCAATTCCGGACGATGCGACCGCTAAGGCGATATCACGGTTGCATCTGACTTTGGCCAATAGTAAACTTAATAAAAGTCTTGCCTGTTACACCAGGAGCACTTAAAAAAAGATATCACTAGGTATTATTATCTTCTTCTTATGTATTTATGGCAATTGGTGCCGATGTCGACAATTCTGCCAATGTCAAAGTGGATAGGTACATTTAAATAATATTACAAGTAATAAATTGCTATACTTTGTAAAATATTTCAAAAACAAGCAAAATGGCGATACGCCACAACCATGTTGGAATTCAAATCCATCTACATCCTAGGTATTATTAGGTATATTTGTTCATTGAATAAAGAGCCTTCACTACTTGACATTAAATAATGTCAAGTAGTGAAGGCTCTTTATGCTTTACTGCTGAGGAATTGACATCTCGTGTCAAAAATTTTATGTTAATCTAATTTAAATAAAAAACACTAAGGAGTATTGATATCAACTTCGAAGTAAAATAACTTTCTACCCCTTTTTAACCCGGTTAGGGGATGAATTTCAATAAAATACGAAACATGTCTTCCTTCAATTCTGTTATAGAATGTTTATGCAAAATTTGAAGTAGATTCGACCAAGGAATCACGTTGTCCCATACAAATGCTGCCCCCCTTTTTCACCCCCTTAGGGGTCGAATTTCGGAAAATCGTTACTTATCGGATGCCTACGTCATACAAAGAACACACCCTCCAATTTTCAAGTCTCTACGATCAGCGGTTTAGGCTGTGCGTTGATCCGTCAGTCTTTCAGGACAAAGCATTTTATATTTATAGAAGAAGATTATAACTTTAACGCCCGCGTGGTCTTATAAGTGTTTCCCCCGTTTTTGCAACACTTTTCATTGCTACTACGCTCCTATTAGTCATAGCGTGATAGTATATAGCCTATAGTCTTCTCCGATAAATAGGCTATCTAACACTGAAAGAATTTTTCAAATCGGTCCAGTAGTTTCGGAGCCTATTCAATACAAACATACAAAGAAACACTATCCCGCACTATCGCAAGGGAAAAAACCAAATACTTTGGAAATACTTATATCGTGTTCTTCTTTACAGACCATCAATGCCATACTTATTACAAGTAGGTACTACGTTTGAGCATATAAAGAAACAATACACCTACCGGTATATACAGCGAGCTCGTTACAAGTGCTGCACCGCCGCCGCAACAGCGCCGCGCCGCACCGCCCGGCACTCGCGCCCACGTGTCTCTAGACCACTCATCACTGCATTATAGTGCAATGCTCCTCAAATGGTTGGTTCCCCAACATTGTAACATACAACCCGCACTTCTTCGCTTAACGATACCCCATTCAAAAACAAAAAGAAACGCACGGAACGTAGGTACTCGCCTATAAGCAATAATAAATATCAGCGGAACATTACTATTATTAATACCATATAATAATATATTATATTATTGTCATGAATACTGATTTGATTGTGTCGCGTGCACCAGAACTGTCGAGTGTCGACTGACAGGAGTAACGTAACGGTGTTGTGACACTTACGTTTTTAATTTTATTATGACGACGACGCGACATAGGTAATACTTATTTATTATATGTTTATTGTGCAAGGCGGCGCACTATCGAATATCGTAGAACTAGAGCTGATTATAAATATTTTTTGATAATGTTGCAAAAACATGTTGTGGGTGATGTTTTCGGTCTATATATTCTTAAGGAGTCATTCTATTATATTGTCGTCGTTTTTATATAGTCAATACACAAAATAGTGAAAAAATTACGTTAGAATTCGACGGTATAGAAATTCTGCCAATTGTAACTCGAAAATTACATATTTCTAGAGTTAGATATTAAGCACGGGTTACTAAATAACCATAATCAGTGTGTTATATGTAGAAAGGATATTTTATACAGATTAAGGATAAGGCAGTTATTTAAATTATAATTATAAATGAAATAATAATAATAATAATAAATTTATTGATAATACGGAGGTAAAATATTACAATAATAACTTACAAAATAATTAGGAGGTAAATACAATGTTAGGTGCCTGTACTAGGATGAACCTGTGTCACAGGCGGCAAGTGCTAAACAGATTATTTAGGTATTAATTATATACTACGATTTTAATTACGATTAAATATTATAATAACTTAAACAGTAAGTAACATAAATTAAAAACACAAAAACGAAAAAACAAAAAAGTGCAAAAAATAAATAAATAAAAAAGTCTAAGATTATTTGGGGAAACTTATTTCATTTTATGACATTCATTAGAAATTCAGTGTCATCATAGGACAAGGATTGTAAATGTTTATACACTACTGATTTAGTACTATAGTAATTAAGGGCATAAATGGATAATATCTTATTTAGTCTATTGTACAGGAAAGGGGCTAAAAATGAATAAAACCTATTTGTGAAAACAAACCTTGACTCGGAAAGTGAACTACATACAATATCTTTCCGCCTTTTGGTGTTAGTGAGGTTATCATTATACGACAGTGTGGCGTGTTTTTTAAGCACAGTTTGCATTATGAATAGTTGGCGGACTGTTAGAACATTGCAACTTTTATACAATAGGTCGGTGGGGAAAAGGAAAGGTCGGGAGGTGGCTACTTTTAAGATAGCACGTTGGGCTCGCTCTATGGTTAGCAGTACTGTTTTTGGGGCACCACCCCAAGAAGTAATGCAGTATTTAATAATAGATTCACAAAGTGCTTGATATATCTGCTTAGTTAATTTGAAATCCGCAATATAACGAAGTTTTTTGAAAACAAAAATTAACTTACGTATTCTATTTGCTAGAGTTGCAATATGTTTTTTAAAGGATAGGTTGCTATCGATTATAATGCCTAGATATTTAACAAAACTAGTGTTGTTAATAATAGGACAATTGCAAGTGTCTACCAGGGGATCATGACAGTAATGTGCATATAATTGATTAATACTAGGCTCAGGCTGACGCATGCAGAAATTAATAAAAGTAGTTTTTTCAGTGTTCAGTGTTAGTAGATTGCGATTTAGCCAGTTATTTACGACATTAAAACCTCGTTGCGCATAATCGTGGACGTCCGAGTTCGAGTCAGCGGAAAAGATTAGAGCAGTGTCATCTGCATACGAAATAATTTTGCCGTGGTCTATATTTAACATACAGAGATCGTTTATATATACCAGGAATAGGGTAGGGCCAAGTATACTTCTTTGGGGAATGCCAAAAGGTGGATTTTTCATATCTGCACTAGTAAAATTGCCTATTTTAACACACTGAGATCGATCACGTAGATAATCTACGAAAAATTGAAGCCGTGTGCCTCTTATTCCTATTGCCTCTAACTTTTTTAGAAGTAAAGAAACAGACACTGTATCAAAAGCTTTGGCCAGGTCGAGGAAGATCCCTGTTACTCGTTTACCTTTCCCAAGTTCCTCAGAGACATAGTCGGTCAAATGGTGAACCGCGTCTGCTGTTGACAAATTAGATCTAAAACCAAATTGGGAAGGGGAGAAAAGGGAATATTTTTCAAGATATGATACTAGTCTATTATTGACTATTTTTTCCAGAACTTTAGAGATTGAAGGCAATAGGGAAATAGGCCTATAGTTTGTGACGAGATCCTTTCTACCAGATTTATGAATGGGAATGACTACAGCCTTTTTCAGATATTTAGGAAAAATCCCCTCACGGAGGCAGATTTGGAATATGTAAGTTAAAGGAGGGACTAAGATATGTCGAAATCTTTTCAGGACTGTGTTGCTAATGTTATCCCACCCAGCGGCTCGGTTGTTTTTCAAACTTAGAATAACTCTTTCTACTTCACTTTCGTCTAGATCAAGCATAACAAAGGAGTTTCCACTCTGGCAACTGGACAGATTGAGTGTCGAGCTACTATTACCCACTTGTATCTTTTCAGCTAGATTCTTCCCAATATTTACAAAAAATCTATTAGCATTGTCAGCAGAGGAGATAGGGTTAGAATGTGTGTGCAATAAGCTTGAGTCTGAGTTAGAATTATGTGACGTGAAAGTGACGTTCTTAATTAGTTTCCAGAGCTGTTTACTGTTATTTCCCGCTAGATGAAGTTGTTGCTTGTCATATTCAATTTTTATTTGTTTCAATAGGTTATTACAGAAATTCCTGTACCTTCTGTAAGATAACTGTAGCATAAGATTATCAGGACATTGCTTAGCTTTCTTATGTAAATTGTCTCTGTGCCGTATGCATCGAATAAGGCCCGGGGTTATCATAATATAGATACCGACGCCCATAACACTATCGACAACGACTCCGATATTATCGATACCGACGCCCATAAAAATATCGACAACGACGCCGATATTATCGATACCGACGCCCAAAAAAATATCGATACCGACGCCGAAAATATCGATACCGACGCCAATAATATCGATACCGACGCCCATAAAAATATCGATACCAACGCCGATAATATCAATACCGACGCCCACAAAAATACTGATACCGACGCCCATAAAAATATCGATACCGACGCCGATAATATCGATACCGACGCCAATAATATCGATACTAACGCCCATAAAAATATCGATACCGACGCCAATAATACCAATACCGACGCCGAAAATATCGATACCGACGCCCATAAAAATATCGATACCGACGCCGATAATATCGATACCAACGACAATAATATCGATACCAACGCCCATAAAAATATCGATACCGACGCCGATAATATCGATATCGACGCCCATAAAAATAACGATAACGACGCCGATATTATCGATACCGACGCCGATATTATCGATACCGACGCCGATAATATCGATACCGTCGCCAATAATATCGATACCGACGCCCATAAAAATATCGACAACGACGCCATTATTATCGATACCGACGCCGATAATATCGATACCAACGACAATAATATCGATACCGACGCCCATAAAAATATCGATAACGACGCCGATATTATCGATACCGACGCCGATAATATTGATACCGACGCCATTAATATCGATACCAACGCCCATAAAAATATCGATAACGACGCCGATATTATCGATACCGACGCCAATAATATCGATACCGACGCCCATAAAAATATCGATACCAACGACAATAATATCGATACCGATGCCCATAAAAATATCGATAACGACGCCCACAAAAATACCGATACCGACGCCCATAAAAATATCAATACCGACGCCGATAATATCGATACCGACGCCAATATTATCGTCACCGACGCCCATAAAAATATCGATACCGACGCCGATAATATCGATACCAACGCCAATAATATCGATACTGACGCATATATAAATATCGATACCGACGCCAATAATATCAATACCGACGCCCACAAAAATACCGATACCGACGCTCATAAAAATATCGATACCGACGCCAATAATATCGATACTGTCGCCAATAATATCGATACCGACGCTCATAAAAATATCGATACCGACGCCGATAATATCGATACCGACGACGATATTATCGATACCGACGTCAATAATATCTATATCGACGCCCATAAAAATATGGATACCGACGCCGATAATATCAATACCGACGCCCATAAAAATATCGATAACGACGCCGATATTATCGATACCGACGCCGATAATATCGATACCAACGCCAATAATATCGATACTGACGCATATATAAATATCGATACCGACGCCAATAATATCAATACCGACGCCCACAAAAATACCGATACCGACGCTCATAAAAATATCGATACCGACGCCAATAATATCGATACTGTCGCCAATAATATCGATACCGACGCTCATAAAAATATCGATACCGACGCCGATAATATCGATACCGACGACGATATTATCGATACCGACGTCAATAATATCTATATCGACGCCCATAAAAATATGGATACCGACGCCGATAATATCAATACCGACGCCCATAAAAATATCGATAACGACGCCGATATTATCGATACCGACGCCGATAATATCGATACCGACGCCCATAAAAATATCGATAACGACGCCGATATTATCGATACCGACGCCAATAATATCGATACCGACGCTCATAAAAATATCGACAACGACGCCGATAATATCAATACCGACGCCAATAAAATCGATACCGACGCCGATAATATCGATACCGACGACGATATTATCGATACCGACGTCAATAATATCTATACCGACGCCCATAAAAATATCGATACTGTCGCGGAAAATATCGATACCGACGCCGATAATATCGATACCAACGCCAATAATATCGATACTGACGCATATATAAATATCGATACCGACGCCAATAATATCAATACCGACGCCTACAAAAATACCGATACCGACGACGATATTATCGATACCGACGTCAATAATATCTATACCGACGCCCATAAAAATATCGATACTGACGCCGAAAATATCGATACCGACGCCGATAATATCGATACCAACGCCAATAATATCGATACTGACGCATATATAAATATCGATACCGACGCCAATAATATCAATACCGACGCCTACAAAAATACCGATACCGACGCTCATAAAAATATCGATACCGACACCGATAATATCGATACCGACGCCAATAATATCGATACCGACGCCCATACAAATATGGATACCGACGCCGATAATATCGATACCGACGCCGATAATATCGATACCGACGCCAATAATATCGATACTGCCGCCAATAATATCGATACCGACGCTCATAAAAATATCGACAACGACGCCGATAATATCAATACCGACGCCAATAAAATCGATACCGACGCCGATAATATCGATACCGACGCCGATAATATCGATACCGACGCCGATAATATCAATACCGACGCCCATAAAAATATCGATAACGACGCCGATATTATCGATACCGACGCCGATAATATTGATACCGACGCCATTAATATCGATACCGACGCCCATAAAAATATCGATAACGACGCCGATATTATCGATACCAACGCCAATAATATCGATACCGACGCCCATAAAAATATCGATACCGACGCCGAAAATTTCGATACCGACGCCAATAATATCGATACCGACGCCCATAAAAATATCGATACCGACGCCGATAATATCGATACCAACGCCAATAATATCGATACTGACTCATATAAAAATATCGATACCAACGCCAATAATATCAATACCGACGCCCACAAAAATACCGATACCGACGCCCATTAAAATATCGATACCGACGCCGATAATATCGATACCGACGCCAATAATATCGATACCGACGCCCATAAAAATATGGATACCGACGCCGATAATATCGATACCGACGCCGATAATATCGATACCGACGTCAATAAAATCGATACCGACGCCAATAATATCGATACCGACGTCATAAAAATATCGATAATGACGCCGATATTATCGATACCGACGCCGATATTATCGATACCGACGCCAATAATATCGATACCAACGCCCATAAAAATATCGATACCGACGCCGAAAATATCGATACCGACGCCAATAACATCGATACCGACGCCCATAAAAATATCGATACCGACGCCGATAATATCAATACCGACGCCCACAAAAATACTGATACCGACGCCCATAAAAATATCGATACCGACGCCGATAATATCGATACCAACGCCAATAATATCGATACTGACGCCCATAAAAATATCGATACCGACGCCGATAATATCAATACCGACGCCCATAAAAATATCGATAACGACGCCGATATTATCGATACCGACGCCGATAATATTGATACCGACGCCATTAATAACGATACCAACGCCCATAAAAATATCGATAACGACGCCCATATTATCGATACCGACGCCAATAATATCGATACCGACGCCCATAAAAATATCGATACCGACGCCGAAAATAACGATACCGACGCCCACAAAAATACTGATACCGACGCCCATAAAAATATCGATACCGACGCCGATAATACCAATACCGACGCCCACAAAAAAACCGATACCGACGCCCATAAAAATATCAATACCGACGCCGATAATATCGATACGGACGCCAATATTATCGTTACTGACGCCCATAAAAATATCGATACCGACGCCGATAATATCGATACCAACGCCAATAATATCGATACTGACGCATATAAAAATATCGATACCAACGCCAATAATATCAATACCGACGCCCACAAAAATACCGATACCGACGCCCATTAAAATATCGATTCCGACGCCGATAATATCGATACCGACGCCAATAATATCGATACCGATGCCCATAAAAATATGGATACCGACGCCGATAATATCGATACCGACGCCAATATTATCGTTACTGACGCCCATAAAAAAATCGATACCGACGCCGATAATATCAATACCGACGCCCACAAAAATACCGATACCGACGCCTATTAAAATATCGATAGCGACGCCGATAATATCGATACCGACGCCAATAATATCGATACCGACGCCCATAAAAATATGGATACCGACGCCGATAATATCGATACCGACGCCGATAATGACGTCAATAAAATCGATACCGACGCCAATAAAATAGATACCGACGCCAATAATATCGATACCGACGTCATAAAAATATCGATAATGACCCCGATATTATCGATACCGACGCCAATAATATCGATACCGACGCCCATAGAAATATCGGTAACGACGCCAATATTATCGATACCGACGCCAATAATATCGATACCGACGCCAATAATATCGATACCGACGCCGAAAATATCGATACCGACGCCCATAAAAATATCGATACCGACGCTGAAAATATCGATACCGACGCAAATAATATCGTTACTGACGCCCATAAAAATATCGATACCGACGCCGATAATATCGATACCAACGCCAATATTATCGTTACTGACGCCTATAAAAATATCGATACCGACGCCGATACTATCAATACCGACGCCCACAAAAATACTGATACCGACGCCCATAAAAATATCGATACCGACGCCTATAATATCGATACCGACGCCAATAATATCGATACCGACGCCCCCAAAAATACTGATACCGACGCCCATAAAAATATCGATACCGACGCCGATAATATCGATACCGACGCCTATAATATCGATACTGACGCCCATAAAAATATAGATACCGACGCCGATAATACCAATACCGACGCCCACAAAAATACCGATACCGATGCCTATAAAAATACTGATACCGACGCCCATAAAAATATCGATACCGACGCCGGTAATATCGATACCGACGCCAATAATATCGTTACTGACGCCCATAAAAATATCGATACCGACGCCGATAATATCGATACCAACGCCAATATTATCGTTACTGACGCCTATAAAAATATCGATACCGACGCCGATAATATCGATACCAACGCCAATAATATCGATACTGACGCATATAAAAATATCGATACCAACGCCAATAATATCAATACCGACGCCCATAAAAATAACGATAACGACGCCAAAATTATCGATACCGACGCCAATATTATCGATACCGACGGCGATAATATCGATACCGTCGCCAATAATATCGATACCGACGCCCATAAAAATATCGACTACGACGCCATTATTATCGATACCGACGCCGATAATATCGATACCAACGACAATAATATCGATACCGACGCCCATAAAAATATCGATAACGACGCCGATATTATCGATACCGACGCCGATAATATTGATACCGACGCCAATAATATCGATACGGACGCCATTAATATCGATACCGACGCCAATAATATCGATACCGACGCCCATAAAAATATCGATACCGACGCCGAAAATATCGATACCGACGCCAATAATATCGATACCGACGCCCATAAAAATATCGATACCGACGCCGATAATATCGATACCAACGCCAATAATATCGATACTGACTCATATAAAAATATCGATACCAACGCCAATAATATCAATACCGACGCCCACAAAAATACCGATACCGACGCCCATTAAAATATCGATACCGACGCCGATAATATCGATACCGACGCCAATAATATCGATACCGACGCCCATAAAAATATGGATACCGACGCCAATAATATCGATACCGACGCCGATAATGACGTCAATAAAATCGATACCGACGCCAATAAAATCGATACCGACGCCAATAATATCGATACCGACGTCATAAAAATATCGATAATGACGCCGATATTATCGATACCGACGCCAATAATATCGATACCGACGCCCATAGAAATATCGGTAACGACTCCAATATAATCGATACCGACGCCGATATTATCGATACCGACGGCGATAATATCGATACCGTCGCCAATAATATCGATACCGACGCCCATAAAAATATCGACAACGACGCCATTATTATCGATACCGACGCCGATAATATCGATACCAACGACAATAATATCGATACCGACGCCCATAAAAATATCGATAACGACGCCGATATTATCGATACCGACGCCGATAATATTGATACCGACGCCCATAAAAATATGGATACCGACGCCGATAATATCGATACCGACGCCAATAATATCGATACCGACGCCCATAAAAATATGGATACCGACGCCGATAATATCGATACCGACGCCGATAATGACGTCAATAAAATCGATACCGACGCCAATAAAATCGATACCGACGCCAATAATATCGATACCGACGTCATAAAAATATCGATAATGACCCCGATATTATCGATACCGACGCCAATAATATCGATACCGACGTCAATATTATCGTTACTGACGCCCATAAAAATATGGATACCGACGCCGATAATATCGATACCGACGTCAATATTATCGTTACCGATGCCCATAAAAATATCGATACCGACGCCGATAATATCGATACCGACGCCAATAATATCGATACCGACGCCCATAAAAATATGGATACCGACGCCGATAATATCGATACCGACGCCGATACTGACGTCAATAAAATCGATACCGACGCCCATAAAAATATGGATACCGACGCCGATAATATCGATACCGACGTCAATATTATCGTTACCGATGCCCATAAAAATATGGATACCGACGCCGATAATATCGATACCGACGTCAATATTATCGTTACTGACGCCCATAAAAATATCGATACCGACGCCGATAATACCAATACCGACGCCCACAAAAATACCGATACCGACGCCCATTAAAATATCGATACCGACGCCGACAATATCGATACCGATGCCCATAAAAATATGGATACCGACGCCAATAATATCGATACCGACGCCCATAAAAATATGGATACCGACGCCGATAATATCGATACCGACGCCGATAATGACGTCAATAAAATCGATACCGACGCCCATAAAAATATGGATACCGACGCCGATAATATCGATACCGACGTCAATATTATCGTTACCGATGCCCATAAAAATATGGATACCGACGCCGATAATATCGATACCGACGTCAATATTATCGTTACTGACGCCCATAAAAATATCGATACCGACGCCGATAATATCAATACCGACGCCCACAAAAATACCGATACCGACGCCTATTAAAATATCGATACCGACGCCGATAATATCGATACCGACGCCAATAATATCGATACCGACGCCCATAAAAATATGGATACCGACGCCGATAATATCGATACCGACGCCGATAATGACGTCAATAAAATCGATACCGACGCCAATAAAATCGATACCGACGCCAATAATATCGATACCGACGTCATAAAAATATGGATACCGACGCCGATAATATCGATACCGACGTCAATATTATCGTTACCGATGCCCATAAAAATATGGATACCGACGCCGATAATATCGATACCGACGTCAATATTATCGTTACTGACGCCCATAAAAATATCGATACCGACGCCGATAATATCAATACCGACGCCCACAAAAATACCGATACCGACGCCTATTAAAATATCGATACCGACGCCGATAATATCGATACCGACGCCAATAATATCGATACCGACGCCCATAAAAATATGGATACCGACGCCGATAATATCGATACCGACGCCGATAATGACGTCAATAAAATCGATACCGACGCCAATAAAATCGATACCGACGCCAATAATATCGATACCGACGTCATAAAAATATCGATAATGACGCCGATATTATCGATACCGATGCCCATAAAAATATGGATACCGACGCCGATAATATCGATACTGACGCCCTTAAAAATATCGATACCGACGCCGATAATACCAATACCGACGCCCACAAAAATACCGATACCGACGCCCATTAAAATATCGATACCGACGCCGATAATATCGATACCGATGCCCATAAAAATATGGATACCGACGCCGATAATATCGATACCAACGTCAATATTATCGTTACTGACGCCCATAAAAATATCGATACCGACGCCGATAATATCAATACCGACGCCCACAAAAATACCGATACCGACGCCTATTAAAATATCGATACCGACGCCGATAATATCGATACCGACGCCCACAAAAATACCGATACCGACGTCATAAAAATATCGATAATGACGCCGATATTATCGATACCGACGCCAATAATATCGATACCGACGCCCATAGAAATATCGGTAACGACGCCAATATTATCGATACCGACGCCGATATTATCGATACCGACGGCGATAAAAATATCGATAACGACACCGATATTATCGACACCGACGCCGATAATATTGATACCGACGCCCATTAAAATATCGATTCCGACGCCGATATTATCGATACCGACGCCGATAATATTGATACCGACGCCCATTAAAATATCGATTCCGACGCCGATAATATCGATACCGACGCCAATAATATCGATACCGATGCCCATAAAAATATGGATACCGACGCCGATAATATCGATACCGACGCCAATATTATCGTTACTGACGCCCATAAAAAAATCGATACCGACGCCAATATTATCGTTACTGACGCCCATAAAAAAATCGATACCGACGCCGATAATATCAATACCGACGCCCACAAAAATACCGATACCGACGCCTATTAAAATATCGATAGCGACGCCGATAATATCGATACCGACGCCAATAATATCGATACCGACGCCCATAAAAAATGGATACCGACGCCGATAATATCGATACCGACGCCGATAATGACGTCAATAAAATCGATACCGACGCCAATAAAATAGATACCGACGCCAATAATATCGATACCGACGTCATAAAAATATCGATAATGACCCCGATATTATCGATACCGACGCCAATAATATCGATACCGACGCCCATAGAAATATCGGTAACGACGCCAATATTATCGATACCGACGCCAATAATATCGATACCGACGCCAATAATATCGATACCGACGCCGAAAATATCGATACCGACGCCCATAAAAATATCGATACCGACGCTGAAAATATCGATACCGACACCCATAAAAATATCGATACCGACGCCGATACTATCAATACCGACGCCCACAAAAATACTGATACCGACGCCCATAAAAATATCGATACCGACGCCTATAATATCGATACCGACGCCAATAATATCGATACCGACGCCCCCAAAAATACTGATACCGACGCCCATAAAAATATCGATACCGACGCCGATAATATCGATACCGACGCCTATAATATCGATACTGACGCCCATAAAAATATAGATACCGACGCCGATAATACCAATACCGACGCCCACAAAAATACCGATACCGACGCCTATAAAAATACTGATACCGACGCCCATAAAAATATCGATACCGACGCCGGTAATATCGATACCAACGCCAATAATATCGTTACTGACGCCCATAAAAATATCGATACCGACGCCGATAATATCGATACCAACGCCAATATTATCGTTACTGACGCCTATAAAAATATCGATACCGACGCCGATAATATCGATACCGACGCCTATAATATCGATACTGACGCCCATAAAAATATAGATACCGACGCCGATAATACCAATACCGACGCCCACAAAAATACCGATACCGACGCCTATAAAAATACTGATACCGACGCCCATAAAAATATCGATACCGACGCCGGTAATATCGATACCAACGCCAATAATATCGTTACTGACGCCCATAAAAATATCGATACCGACGCCGATAATATCGATACCAACGCCAATATTATCGTTACTGACGCCTATAAAAATATCGATACCGACGCCGATAATATCGATACCGACGCCAATAATATCGATACCGACGCCCACAAAAATACTGATACCGACGCCCATAAAAATATCGATACCGACGCCGATAATATCGATACCGACGCCTATAATATCGATACTGACGCCCATAAAAATATAGATACCGACGCCGATAATACCAATACCGACGCCCACAAAAATACCGATACCGACGCCTATAAAAATACTGATACCGACGCCCATAAAAATATCGATACCGACGCCGGTAATATCGATACCAACGCCAATAATATCGTTACTGACGCCCATAAAAATATCGATACCGACGCCGATAATATCGATACCAACGCCAATATTATCGTTACTGACGCATATAAAAATATCGATACCAACGCCAATAATATCAATACCGACGCCCATAAAAATAACGATAACGACGCCAAAATTATCGATACCGACGCCAATATTATCGATACCGACGGCGATAATATCGATACCGTCGCCAATAATATCGATACCGACGCCCATAAAAATATCGACTACGACGCCATTATTATCGATACCGACGCCGATAATATCGATACCAACGACAATAATATCGATACCGACGCTCATAAAAATATCGATAACGACGCCGATATTATCGATACCGACGCCGATAATATTGATACCGACGCCAATAATATCGATACGGACGCCATTAATATCGATACCGACGCCAATAATATCGATACCGACGCCCATAAAAATATCGATACCGACGCCGAAAATATCGATACCGACGCCCACAAAAATACCGATACCGACGCCCATTAAAATATCGATACCGACGCCGATAATATCGATACCGACGCCAATAATATCGATACCGACGCCCATAAAAATATGGATACCGACGCCGATAATATCGATACCGACGCCGATAATGACGTCAATAAAATCGATACCGACGCCAATAAAATCGATACCGACGCCAATAATATCGATACCGACGTCATAAAAATATCGATAATGACGCCGATATTATCGATACCGACGCCAATAATATCGATACCGACGCCCATAGAAATATCGGTAACGACGCCAATATTATCGATACCGACGCCGATATTATCGATACCGACGGCGATAATATCGATACCGTCGCGAATAATATCGATACCGACGCCCATAAAAATATCGACAACGACGCCATTATTATCGATACCGACGCCGATAATATCGATACCAACGACAATAATATCGATACCGACGCCCATAAAAATATCGATAACGACGCCGATATTATCGATACCGACGCCGATAATATTGATACCGACGCCCATAAAAATATGGATACCGACGCCGATAATATCGATACCGACGCCAATAATATCGATACCGACGCCCATAAAAATATGGATACCGACGCCGATAATATCGATACCGACGCCCATAAAAATATCGATAACGACGCCGATATTATCGATACCGACGCCGATAATATTGATACCGACGCCCATAAAAATATGGATACCGACGCCGATAATATCGATACCGACGCCAATAATATCGATACCGACGCCCATAAAAATATGGATACCGACGCCGATAATATCGATACCGACGCCGATAATGACGTCAATAAAATCGATACCGACGCCAATAAAATCGATACCGACGCCAATAATATCGATACCGACGTCATAAAAATATCGATAATGACCCCGATATTATCGATACCGACGCCAATAATATCGATACCGACGCCCATAGAAATATCGGTAACGACGCCAATATTATCGATACCGACGCCAATAATATCGATACCAACGCCAATAATATCGATACTGACGCCCATAAAAATATCGATACCGACGCCGATAATATTGATACCGACGCCATTAATATCGATACCGACGCTCATAAAAATATCGATAACGACGCCCATATTATCGATACCGACGCCAATAATATCGATACCGACGCCCAAAAAAATATCGATACCGACGCCAAAAATATCGATACTGACGCCCTTAAAAATATCGATACCGACGCCGATAATATCAATACCGACGCCCACAAAAATACTGATACCGACGCCCATAAAAATATCGATACCGACGCCGATAATACCAATACCGACGCCCACAAAAATACCGATACCGACGCCCATTAAAATTACGATACCGACGCCGATAATATCGATACCGATGCCCATAAAAATATGGATACCGACGCCGATAATATCGATACCGACGTCAATATTATCGTTACTGACGCCCATAAAAATATCGATACCGACGCCGATAATATCAATACCGACGCCCACAAAAATACCGATACCGACGCCTATTAAAATATCGATACCGACGCCGATAATATCGATACCGACGCCAATAATATCGATACCGACGCCCATAAAAATATGGATACCGACGCCGATAATATCGATACCGACGCCGATAATGACGTCAATAAAATCGATACCGACGCCCATAAAAATATGGATACCGACGCCGATAATATCGATACCGACGTCAATATTATCGTTACCGATGCCCATAAAAATATGGATACCGACGCCGATAATATCGATACTGACGCCCTTAAAAATATCGATACCGACGCCGATAATATCAATACCGACGCCCACAAAAATACCGATACCGACGCCCATTAAAATATCGATACCGACGCCGATAATATCGATACCGATGCCCATAAAAATATGGATACCGACGCCGATAATATCGATACCGACGTCAATATTATCGTTACTGACGCCCATAAAAATATCGATACCGACGCCGATAATATCAATACCGACGCCCACAAAAATACCGATACCGACGCCTATTAAAATATCGATACCGACGCCGATAATATCGATACCGACGCCAATAATATCGATACCGACGCCCATAAAAATATGGATACCGACGCCGATAATATCGATACCGACGCCGATAATGACGTCAATAAAATCGATACCGACGCCCATAAAAATATGGATACCGACGCCGATAATATCGATACCGACGTCAATATTATCGTTACCGATGCCCATAAAAATATGGATACCGACGCCGATAATATCGATACCGACGTCAATATTATCGTTACTGACGCCCATAAAAATATCGATACCGACGCCGATAATATCAATACCGACGCCCACAAAAATACCGATACCGACGCCTATTAAAATATCGATACCGACGCCGATAATATCGATACCGACGCCAATAATATCGATACCGACGCCCATAAAAATATGGATACCGACGCCGATAATATCGATACCGACGCCGATAATGACGTCAATAAAATCGATACCGACGCCAATAAAATCGATACCGACGCCAATAATATCGATACCGACGTCATAAAAATATCGATAATGACGCCGATATTATCGATACCGACGCCAATAATATCGATACCGACGCCCATAGAAATATCGGTAACGACGCCAATATTATCGATACCGACGCCGATATTATCGATACCGACGGCGATAATATCGATACCGTCGCCAATAATATCGATACCGACGCCCATAAAAATATCGACAACGACGCCATTATTATCGATACCGACGCCGATAATATCGATACCAACGACAATAATATCGATACCGACGCCCATAAAAATATCGATAACGACGCCGATATTATCGATACCGACGCCGATAATATTGATACCGACGCCCATAAAAATATGGATACCGACGCCGATAATATCGATACCGACGCCAATAATATCGATACCGACGCCCATAAAAATATGGATACCGACGCCGATAATATCGATACCGACGCCGATAATGACGTCAATAAAATCGATACCGACGCCAATAAAATCGATACCGACGCCAATAATATCGATACCGACGTCATAAAAATATCGATAATGACCCCGATATTATCGATACCGACGCCAATAATATCGATACCGACGCCCATAGAAATATCGGTAACGACGCCAATATTATCGATACCGACGCCAATAATATCGATACCGACGCCAATAATATCGATACCGACGCCAATAATATCGATACCGACGCCGAAAGTATCGATACCGACGCCCATAAAAATATCGATACCGACGCCGAAAATATCGATACCGACGCCAATAATATCGATACCGACACCCATAAAAATATCGATACCGACGCCGATACTATCACTACCGACGCCCACAAAAATACTGATACCGACGCCCATAAAAATATCGATACCGACGCCGATAATATCGATACCGACGCCGATAATATCGATACCAACGCCAATATTATCGTTACTGACGCCCATAAAAATATCGATACCGACGCCGATAATATCGATACCAACGCCAATAATATCGATACTGACGCATATAAAAATATCGATACCAACGCCAATAATATAAATACCGACGCCCATAAAAATAACGATAACGACGCCAAAATTATCGATACCGACGCCGATATTATCGATACCGACGGCGATAATATCGATACCGTCGCCAATAATATCGATACCGACGCCCATAAAAATATCGACAACGACGCCATTATTATCGATACCGACGCCGATAATATCGATACCAACGACAATAATATCGATACCGACGCCCATAAAAATATCGATAACGGCGCCGATATTATCGATACCGACGCCGATAATATCGATACCGACGCCAATAATATCGATACCGACGCCCATAAAAATATCAATACCGACGCCGATAATACCAATACCGACGCCCACAAAAATACCGATACCGACGCTCATAAAAATATCAATATCGACGCCGATAATATCGATACCGATGCCAATATTATCGTTACTGACGCCCATAAAAATATCGATAACGACGCCGATATTATCGATACCGACGCCGATAATATTGATACCGACACCAATAATATCGATACCGACGCCATTAATATCGATACCGACGCCCATAAAAATATCGACAACGACGCCGATATTATCGATACCGACGCCAATAATATCGATACCGACGCCCATAAAAATATCGATACCGACGCCGCAAATATCGATACCGAAGCCAATAATATCGATACCGACGCCCATAAAAATATCGATACCAACGCCGATAATATCAATACCGACGCCCACAAAAATACTGATACCGACGCCCATAAAAATATCGATACCGACGCTGATAATATCGATACCGACGCCAATAATATCGATACCGACGTGCATAAAAATATCGATACTGACGCCGATAATACCAATACCGACGCCCACAAAAATACCGATACCGACGCCCATAAAAATATCAATACCGACGCTGATAACATCGATACCGACGCCAATATTATCGTTACTGACGCCCATAAAAATATCGATACCGACGCCGATAATATCGAAACCAACGCCAATAATATCGATACTGACGCCCACAAAAATACCGATACCGACGCCCATAAAAATATCAATACCGATGCCGATAATATCGATACCGACGCCAATATTATCGTTACTGACGCCCATAAAAATATCGATACCGACGCCGATAATATCGATACCAACGCCAATAATATCGATACTGACGCATATAAAAATATCGATACCGACGCCGATAATATCGATACCAACGCCAATAATATCGATACTGACCTCCACAAAAATACCGATACCGACGCCCATAAAAATATCGATACCGACGCCGAAAATATCGATACCGACGCCAATATTATCGTTACTGACGCCCATAAAAAATATCGATACCGACGCCGATAATATCGATACCAACGCCAATTATACCAATACCGACGCCCACAAAAATACCGATACCGACGCCCATAAAAATATCGATACCGACGCCGATAATATCAATACCGACGCCAATAAAATCGATACCGACGCCGATAATATCGATACCGACGCCGATATTATCGACACCGACGCCAATAATATCGATACCGACGCCCATAAAAATATCGATACCAACGCCGAAAATATCGATACCGACGCCAATAATATCGATACCGATGCCCATAAAAATATCGATACCGACGCCGGTAATATCGATACCGACGCCAATAATATCGTTACTGACGCCCATAAAAATGTCGATACCGACGCCAATAATATCAATACCGACGCCCACAAAAATACCGATACCGACGCCCATAAAAATATGGATACCGACCCCTATAATATCGATACCGACGCCCATAAAAATATCGGTAACGACGCCAATATTATCGATACCGACGCCCATAAAAATATCGATACCGACGCCGGTAATATCGATACCGACGCCAATAATATCGTTACTGACGCCCATAAAAATGTCGATGCCGACGCCAATAATATCAATACCGACGCCCACAAAAATACCGATACCGACGCCCATAAAAATATGGATACCGACCCCTATAATATCGATACCGACGCCCATAAAAATATCGGTAACGACGCCAATATTATCGATACCGACGCCAATAATATCGATACCGACGCCAATAATATCGATACCGACGCCAATAATATCGATACCGACGCCCATAAAATATCGGTAACGACGCCAATATTATCGATACCGACGCCGATAATATCGATACCGACGCCGATAATATCGATACCGACGCCGATAATATCGATACCGACGCCCATAAAAATATCGATACCGACGCCGATAATATCGATACCGACGCCAATTATATCGATACCGTCGCCCATAAAAATATCAATACTTACGCCGATAATATCGATACCGACGCCCATAAAAATATCGGTAACGACGCCAATATTATCGATACCGACGCCAATAATATCGATACCGACGCCAATAATATCGATACCGACGCCAATAATATCGATACCGACGCCCATAAAATATCGGTAACGACGCCAATATTATCGATACCGACGCCGATAATATCGATACCGACGCCGATAATATCGATACCGACGCCGATAATATCGATACCGACGCCTATAAAAATATCGATACCGACGCCGATAATATCGATACCGACGCCAATTATATCGATACCGACGCCCATAAAAATATCGATACCGACGCCAACAATATCGATACGTCATTTAAAGCGTACAAAATCTGCCATTTAGTTCTTTTTTTAATTTCATGTACCCAATAACACCCGCGTCATAAAAACGAATCGAATGTGGTGTCATTTATTTAAATCGGTTGAGCTGTTGAGTAGTTACGAACGGACATACATACCTATGAGATTGAAAAGTTCGCGGCCTCAAGTAAAAACCAAAACAAATTATACAAAAATATTTTTATTTCTCGACATAATCTCCACGTAACTCAATAAATTTCTTCCATCTGTTATACAAAGCTTCTACACCAGTTTTAAAAAATGATTCTTGAAGCTCTACAAAATACTGGTTCACTGCGGCTTCAACCTCTTCATTTGATGTGAATTTCTGGCCACCAAGATGTTTTTTTAGGTTAGGAAACAAATGAAAGTCTGAAGGTGCGTAATTAGGCGAATAAGCCGGGTGGGGTAACAGTTCAAAACCACAATCATAAATTGGAGCCGTGGTTTCGCGCGCGTGCATTATCCTGGTGAAGCAACACTTTCTTTCTCAGCAATCCTGGACGTTTTTCTTTAATTTCTTGACGCAAACGGATCAATAAGATGCATTAGTATGCAGAGTTTATTGTTTGGCCTTTTGGAAGATATTCCACCATTATGATTCCACGACTATCCCAAAAAACCGATGCCATCACCTTGCCAGCCGATAAAATTGCCTTTGCTTTCTTTGGGGTCGGTTCATCAGATTTTTTCCACTGCTTGGACTGTTGTTTGGACTCTGGCGTATAGTGATGAACCCAAGTTTCATCCATATTAACAAAACGGTTCAAAAAGTTCTGCGGGTCAGCTTCAAACATCTCCAAACAGTCGCGAGAAATTGTTAGACGAACTCATTTTTGCTCGACTAAAAGCAGTCTAGGCACCCACCTAGCGGATACTTTAGGAAATCCGAGTTCATTGATAATGATGTTTTGTGTTCGCTCATATGAAATGCCTATAGTGTCTGCAATCTCTCTTATAGTTAATCTGCTGTTTTCCAATATGAGATCACACATTTTCTGGATGTTTTCTTCAGTCGTCGACGTGGTAGGCCGACCAAAGCGAGGGTCATCTTCAATGCTCTCTCGTCCACGTTTATATTCTGCTACCCATTTTTTTACAGTGGTATACGACGGAGCAGATTCCCCTAATGTTTCATGGATCTGTTTCGGCGTTAATCCCTTTTAAAACAAATATTTGATCACAGCACGTTGTTAAATTTTGACCATTTTTAAAAAACTGCACGTTTGGTCTCGTTTAGCACATTATAACATAAAAACCACAAATACTACTGCAACAAAATTTTATACTATGACAGCCAAAGAATGTATAGACCCAATGAGGGTATTATTGTAAAAATAAAACACAAGTGTGTATGTCAGGCCGCGAACTTTTCGATCCACCCTCGTACATACATACATACGCATCAAAGACATAACCCTCCTTCGGCAGTCGGATAAAAATAAAGGTAATTGTGTAAAAAACAAAAAATGTGATATTTTTTTGGCTCTAGCTAGTCAGTATTTAATCATATCATCAATATTTAATACTAGCTTTTGGCCACGGCTTCGCCCGCGTGGTCTTAATAACTTTTTTCCCCTACATTTTTTATTGCTACTCCGCTCCTATTAGTCGTAGCGCGATAGTATATAGCCAATAGCCTTCTCCGATAAATGGGCTATCTAACACTTAAAGAATTTTTCAAATCGGTCTAATAGTTTCGGAGACTATTCAATACAAACAAACATTCAAATCTTTACACTTAATAATATTAGTATAGATACATTTTGTCACTTAAGAAAGCGTAGACGGGTACCTGACCGATTATTAGCGCTTTATTGACTGAATTGTGATCAAAGAAGGCGCCTATGCCCGAAAGAAACGATAAAATAAAAATTTTGTGTTTAGGTATTTGGTCAAATCCACCTAGCCAGGCACCACCGGGTGGGTGGGCGGGCGATTTTTTCGATTTTTTTTCACGAGTAACGCCCACTTGTGGGGTACCGTTCGATGCGGGCCGCCAAGCACTATACGACAGTGTAGTTTTTAGGGGTAGGTCCCCAAGAAAAATGTTGAAAAATAACGGAAAAACTGTGAATTGAGTACAATTTTCAAGTGTTTTTAATAAGTTATATATAATATTTTTGTTTTTTTAGGTCGCGATAACCGTAATGCACGCTTGAAGCTAATTTACAAAACCACGAATGCAATTTATACCGAACTAGCTTTCCGCCAGCGGCTTTGCCCGCTATCCCACGGGAAACGTTTTAACCATTTTACCAGGATAAAAAGTGGCCTATGTGCTATTCCAGGCTATGATTTTTCTCTGTGCCAACATCCAGATACGTTCAGTAGTTTTGGCGTGAAAAAAACAAACATCCATCCATACAAACTTTCATTATAATAAATATTAGTATGATATAATAAAAAAGTTAAAATTACTAAAATCTATGTTAAACATGCATTTTTATTTTTGAATAATTTTTGTATAAATTAGCGTGGAGACGTGCAAGATAGATATGTCGCCAAATTAAATAAATTTACTTAACTCTAAAATAACGTAACTATGAGAAACCTAACTCTGAATAACCTAACTCTGAGCAACCTAACTATGAAAAACCTAACTCTGAGCAACCCTACTTTGAAAAACCTAACTCTGACCTAACCTAACTCTGAATAACCTAACTTTAAGAAACCTAACTCTGAGCAACCTAACTATGAAAAACCTAACTCTGAGCAACCCTACTTTGAAAAACCTAACTCTGACCTAACCTAACTATGAAAAACCTAACTCTGAGCAACCCTACTTTAAAAAACCTAACTCTGACCTAACCTAACTATGAAAAACCTAACTCTGAGCATCCCTACTTTGAAAAACCTAACTCTGAGCAACCTAACTCTGTAAACTTTGAGAAACCTAACTCTGAGAAACTTAACTCTGAGCAACCTACTCTGCGTAACCTAACTTTCTGAAACCTAGCTGAGAAACCTAACTCTGAGGAACCTAACTCTGAGCTACATAACTTCGATAAACCTGACTCTGAGCAACCTAACTCTGTAAACTCTGACCTAACCTAACTCTGAACTAACCTAACTATGAAAAACCTAACTCTGATCAACCCTACTTTGAAAAACCTAACTCAACCTAACCTAACTATGAAAAACCTAACTCTGAGCAACCCTACTTTGAAAAACCTAACTCTGACCTAACCTAACTCTGACCTAACCTAACTATGAAAAACCTAACTCTGAGCAACCCTACTTTAAAAAACCTAACTCCAACCTAACCTAACTATGAAAAACCTAACTCTGAGCAACCCTACTTTGAAAAACCTAACTCTGAGCAACCCTACTTTGAAAAACCTAACTCTGACCTAACCTAACTATAAAAAACCTACCTCTGGCCTAACATAACTATGAAAAACCTAACTCTGACCTAACCTAACTATGAAAAACCTAACTCTGAGCATCCCTACTTTAAAAAACCTAACTCTGAGCAACCTAACTCTGTAAACTTTGAGAAACCTAACTCTGAGAAACTTAACTCTGAGCAACCTACTCTGCGTAACCTAACCTTCTGAAACCTAGCTGAGAAACCTAACTCTGAGGAACCTAACTCTGAGCTACCTAACTTCGATAAACCTAACTCTGAGCAACCTAACTATGAAAAACCTAACTCTGAGCAACCCTACTTTGAAAAACCTGACTCTGAGCAACCTAACTCTGTAAACTCTGACCTAACCTAACTCTGAACTAACCTAACTATGAAAAAACCTAACTCTGAGCAACCCTACTTTGAAAAACCTAACTCTGACCTAACCTAACTCTGACCTAACCTAACTATGAAAAACCTAACTCTGAGCAACCCTACTTTAAAAAACCTAAGTCTGACCTAACCTAACTATGAAAAACCTAACTCTGAGCATCCCTACTTTAAAAAACCTAACTCTGAGCAACCTAACTCTGTAAACTTTGAGAAACCTAACTCTGAGAAACTTAACTCTGAGCAACCTACTCTGCGTAACCTAACTTTCTGTAACCTAGCTGAGAAACCTAACTCTGAGGAACCTAACTCTGAGTAACCTAACTTTATGAAACCTAACTCTGAGCAACCTAACTTCGATAAACCTAACTCTGAGCAACCTAACTATGAAAAACCTAACTCTGAGCAACCCTACTTTGAAAAACCTAACTCTGAGCAACCTAACTCTGTAAACTCTGACCTAATCTAACTCTGAACTAACCTAACTATGAAAAACCTAACTCTGAGCAACCCTACTTTGAAAAACCTAACTCCAACCTAACCTAACGATGAAAAACCTAACTCTGAGCAACCCTACTTTGAAAAACCTAACTCTGACCTAACCTAACTATGAAAAACCTAACTCTGAGCAACCCTACTTTAAAAAACCTAACTCTGACCTAACCTAACTATGAAAAACCTAACTCTGAGCATCCCTACTTTGAAAAACCTAACTCTGAGCAACCTAACTCTGTAAACTTTGAGAAATTTTTTCCACTGCTTGGACTGTTGTTTGGACTCTGGCGTATAGTGATGAACCCAAGTTTCATCCATATTAACAAAACGGTTCAAAAAGTTCTGCGGGTCAGCTTCAAACATCTCCAAACAGTCGCGAGAAATTGTTAGACGAACTCATTTTTGCTCGACTAAAAGCAGTCTAGGCACCCACCTAGCGGATACTTTAGGAAATCCGAGTTCATTGATAATGATGTTTTGTGTTCGCTCATATGAAATGCCTATAGTGTCTGCAATCTCTCTTATAGTTAATCTGCTGTTTTCCAATATGAGATCACACATTTTCTGGATGTTTTCTTCAGTCGTCGACGTGGTAGGCCGACCAAAGCGAGGGTCATCTTCAATGCTCTCTCGTCCACGTTTATATTCTGCTACCCATTTTTTTACAGTGGTATACGACGGGGTTGGTATACGAGTGGTATTTTAAAGTAGGGTTGCTCAGAGTTAGGTTTTTCATAGTTAGGTTAGGTCAGAGTTAGGTTTTTCAAAGTAGGGTTGCTCAGAGTTAGGTTTTTTCATAGTTAGGTTAGTTCAGAGTTAGGTTAGGTCAGAGTTTACAGAGTTAGGTTGCTCAGAGTCAGGTTTTTCAAAGTAGGGTTGCTCAGAGTTAGGTTTTTCATAGTTAGGTTGCTCAGAGTTAGGTTTATCGAAGTTAGGTAGCTCAGAGTTAGGTTCCTCAGAGTTAGGTTAGGTTAGGTTAGGTTAGGTTAGGTTAGGTTTTTTTTTTTTTTTTTTTTTTTTTTTTTTTTTTTTTTTTTTTTTTATCACTTTCCTCTGGCGTAACCAGAGACTTTGTATTCCATTGTATTTGAGTTCTTTTCTGGCTTTGTTTTCTGATTTTGCTTGCTTATCACCCTTCTCTGCTCTTGCTTGTGTATTTGTGTACTGGTCTTGGTTTTCCTTCCTGCTTCTTTCGTTCATTTCGAATTTCTTCGTTTTGACTTCCTGTACATTTTATCTGTGATTTTGTCTTTATTTTATTCTTGTCTGTTCCATTACATTCTGTTTTATTTATAATTTTCTTGGTTCTTTTCTGTTATTGCATCGTTATCCTTCCTGTTATTTTGCCAACTCCTTTTATTCTTATTTTCCTGATACTATCCCATTCTCACATCCTCTTCTGTCCTTCCGTTTTATCCTCAATCAATGTGTGTGTCTGGGCACGAACAAGACTCGTCGCTGATTCTATGCTTACAAGAGTATATTTCTTACAATATATTGAAGCATAGTTGCTACCGGCTCTTGTTCCGCTGTGTGACTTTGCCGCAGACACTTTTGCAGTAATCGAAGAATATCTGTCTGTTTTTGCTTACAACTATTCCACTTATGCTTTCTGGACTGAGCCTTTCTCCTATTAAGTTTTCAAGTTGAAACCTTTCGGCGGCGTTTACTGGGCAGTCCAGGAGCAGGTGGGGGACTGACTCACTTATGTCGGGGTCGCAGATGCACGATGGGTTCTCTTTACACCTGAATCTACACAGGTATTCGGAGAACCCACCGTGCCCCGTCATGATTTGGGTCATTAGGGCGTCTATTTTCATCTTACGTGTTGTTCTGTACGCCGCCACTGCGTCCGGGAAGAACATTTTAGTAATGCAGGCCGTTTCGCCCGAGGTGTACCTCCTGTTCCACTCGTCAAGCGACCCCATACGAATGTTTCGCTTGACGAATGAAACCGGGCACAGATCGTAGTCGGGCGTTCTTTTGCTGTTCAAGGCGGCCTCCTTCGCCAGCTGATCCGCTCTCTCGTTACCTTCAAGGCCTGCGTGGGCCTTTATCCAGAACAAGTGAACTATCTTGTTCTGGCGGGACATAGTTGTAAGATTGTCCCTGGCTTCCACTGCCAGGCGATGAAGGCAACTGTGGTTTATCACTGTCTGTAGGGCCGCCATCGAATCGCTGAATACGCCAAAGCTGGATGCCGTGCTTTTCGTCATCTCTTTAGTTGCTCGGCATAATGCCAGAAGCTCCGCCTGATAGACCGTGCAGTAGTCCGGCAGCGCCAACTTGATCGCCCGCTGTTCGGTGTCGCCCCGCCATATAGATAGTGCGGCACCGACGCGCCCGTCTATTTTACTTCCGTCTGTAAACATTTTAACTTCCAAGTTGGCGCTGGCGTTCGACACCCGCTCCTGGTCTACCAGGCTTTCGAACTTCCTGTCAGTACGCCCAGCCGGATGCGGAGCTTCCATGGCAGATGTCGTTTGCTCTACCTCCCTATCCCCCATCATGGACTGGGGAACTCCCCTCCTGGCCTCGTACAGTAGGGCCGCCTCGCGTATTCGTAGGTCTAGGGGGAGCATCCCAGTTAACAGCAATGCTGAGTTCAGGGAGATAGTTCGGTAGGCTCTGCACATTTTTTGTGCAATGCCACGCTGCACGACATTCAGCTGCTTTATAATGCCCTTTTTTCTTGCGGCCGGAGCCCATACACTGGCGGCGTACAGGACGATCGGCTCGATTGTCGCGACGTAAATTATCTTAATAACCTCGGGGTTAAGCCCCCAACTCACTCGAGCTGCCCTACTCAGCTGCTTATAGACAGACAGCGCTTTGCGACAGACGTTCGATGCGTGTGCGTTGAACGTTAGCTTGTCATCGATGGTGACACCCAAGATCTTGGTTTCGTTTGTCGTTTTTATTTCGACCCCGCCCATGCTCAGACGTGGGGTGTCGTATTTGAGTTTCCTCGTTATGACCATGGCATGTGTCTTCTGTGGTGCGAATTTAAGCTTATTTTGGACACCCCACGCCCGGACATGGTCGAGCGCGGCGTTTGCTCTTTGTTCGATTTCGAGCGCTGTGTCCCCATCGAAGACAAGCACGACGTCATCCGCGAACGCTTGTGAGAAGTCTCCTCTTTCCTCTAGACTTTTCAATAGCGGATCCAGCAAGAGGTTCCAGAGAGTGGGACCCCCGATCGACCCCTGCACGCATCCTTTATTGGTGTCTTTCGTGTGTTGTTCGCCGGCATATCGCACCCCGACCCTTCTGTCTCTGAGGTAGCTATCGATGACCCTCCTCAGGTTTATCGGACACTTTTCCTCTGCCAGACGGACTCTAATTGCCGGCCACCACGCGCTGTCGAATGCACCCTCTATGTCCAGTGATACTAATGATACGATTTTCTTTTGTTCGATCCTTTTTCGGATGTGCTGAATTAGGGCATAGAGGGCGTCTTCGGTGCTTCTTTGTGGCATGAATCCGTACTGGCGAGTACTCATCCTAGGCAAAATGTGGAACCTGAGGCGAGCCACCAACATCTTTTCGTATATTTTGTCTAGTACAGGCAGTAGGCCTATTGGTCTGTATGACTTCGGGGTCGTGTAATCGCTCCTCCCCGGCTTCCTAAGGACCACTACCGTCGCTTCCTTCCAGGTCTTTGGGAAGTAACCATGTTCCAGGCAGCGGTTCAGCAGGGCCAAGAACATCTCCGGCAGTCCACCTATGGCTCGCCTGCAGATGTCGGCCGTGAGGCCATCTCCTCCAGGGGCTTTCTTCGGGTTAAAGGAGTCGCTGGCTACATTAAGTTCGGACATGGTAAAGGGCGGATCGTAGCTTTCTGCGCGTCCCTCTTCATTTATTACCTCGGCTTCCATCCTAACTTGACGATGATAATCATCGTCGTCGCTGTATGGGTCCTCTGGATAGAAGGTCTCTGCGATGTATTTTGCTGAGCCTTTGGCATCTAGTTCCTCCCCATTCCTCACCATTAATAAGTCCTCTTCCCTGCGCATTGTCTTTCCTATAACCCTGTATATCCCCTCCCAGACACCTTCCCCATTCTGCTTTGAGCAGAACTCCTTCCATCCTTCCGTTTGAGCCTTTTCCGCTTCTAATTCATACTCTTTTTTCTGTTTCAGGTACTCTTCCACAACCTTCGGTCTCCGGACGGGAGCTGCGCATCGGATTCTTCGCTTCTTGGTGGTGACTTCCTTCTTCAGCTTCGCGAGTTTCTCCGACCACCACGGCAAGGTAAGTTTCTCTGTTGATTTTTTAATTGGCATTGCTGCCTCACATGCTTTTTTAATTATATCTGTTAAGTTGTTTGTAGCTAGGTCTATTTCTTTAGTTTCTCTTATTTTGTTTATTTCAATTTCAGTTATATTATTTTCAGTTGCTAATTGGTTTAATTTCTCATGAAACTTTTCCCAATTGGCTTTCTTTGTGTTGTAGATGCGTGTGGTTCTTTGAATTTCTATACCTTTACTTTTTTGTAGCCGGATATTGAATGTTATGCCGTTGTGGTCGGAGCTCGTGATGCCTTCATCAACCTTCCAGTCGTCAACCAACCCAAAGATGTTTGTCGAGCATGCTGTAACGTCGACGTAGCTGCTGTATCTTTGCGTCCCTCTGATAGTGTCGAAGGTTGGGATTTCCCCTGTATTGAGTATGTGAAGTCCTAACTCTCCCAGCGTTCCACACACGTCTTCACCTCTTGTATCGATAGTCGGACTTCCCCACCATGTGCTCTTGGCATTGACGTCACCGCCAATGATTAATGGTTTGGGTCCATTGACCGCCTCAATCTTCTTAAGGTGCTCTAGGTAGGGCTCCAGCGGTTTATCAGGCTCGAAGTAGAGCGAGACGAGCGTTATCTCCCAGGCTGCGGTTTTGATACCCACCACGGTGATGTTGTTCGTGGTGAGTTCCGGGTGTTGTACAACCGTGAGATCCTGGTCAAAGACTGCTATTGCTGCCTTTACGGTATCCTGTCCCGGACTGTTCTGGTAGATCCTCACTCCGCGGCGACCACGCATCTCTCGTACCCCGCCGACGTACGGTTCCTGTAGGAGCGCGATTGCCGCTTTTCTCTTCTCCGCTTCAATTAGAAGTTCATTCGTTGCTAGCTTTTTCCGTTGAAGGTTTGCTTGGATGATTTTATACGATTTGTTTGTGATTGTCTCAACCTTAGCAGTACGCCACAGATGTGCGGGCTAATGCATCCCATCGCTTTCGCACCGGGCAGTCGCTGCTGAAGGTGTTGTGTGCTGTGTCTTCCAGGCTCGCCTTCAAACAGTTTCGGCATGTCGGGGTTCCTCCTGCGAGCCACTCTGAGCAGCTGGTTTTTAAGTGCGGGCCTCCACAGTGACTGCATGAGTCCTCCGGCTCTCCGCAAAATCGCCTGGTGTGTCCATAGCCAAGGCAACGGGAACATTGCACCAGCGGAGACTGATCTGCGACCTGGACTCGCTGCAAGTCTATGTGGACGGCTCCAGCTTCTGTCGCTCTTTTCCATATCGAAGGGGACGTGCTGATGACTATGTGACTCTCGTGCGGGTTCCTCGCTTTCTTGCGGTACTTAATTTCCAGTCGGTCGTCGTCTTTATCGACCCCGTTGAAGATAGCCCGGTTTTGGTTTCTCAAGGCCCTCAGCACGTCCTCGTCGCTGTTGATTAGGAGAACACCCCTGAGAACAAGAAGAGGGTCTTTGTTTTTAATCTCTTCTACGACGAAGTGATCTCCCGCTGCTTCCAGTCTCTCCTTGACTTTCCTTCTTTCCTCTTGAGTCCTACACCCCATAATAATTTTCCTATCTTTAGCCTTCCTAACGCGTTCAACTTGCACCCACCCCTCTTTCGCGTCCACAGCTTTCCTTACTTGTTCTAACACCTCCTCTCCCGTGTCCTCCTCATTCTTAGAAGAGACAACAACCGAGTGCAGGGCGGTCTGCTTCTGGGTAATCCGGTTGCTTCCCACTACTGCACCCGCGTATGTTGTCTTTTCCAAGGTGTCCATTACCGTCTGTAGTTCCTTAATTCTCTCATTATTTTCCTTAACAATTTGGGTTTGCTCGGCTAACGCCGTGAGCACCTTAGAGAATTTCTCCTCTCCATCCTTTCCTATATTTCCTTGTTCTGTCCGCTGTGGGGGGGCTGGCTGGCTGTTTATCTTTCCCGTTTCACTTTCTTTGACCAGCTGGTACATACGGTCTATTGCTGCCGTTACTTCGTTTTTTATGTCGGTTCTCAAGTTTCTGGAGTTGCCGAGGTGCAGCTTTGCTTTATTAAGGCACGCCTTTGCCTCAGCAACTCTGTCCGAGTATTCCGGCTTTGAAGGTGGCGGTAGGCCTTTCGAGGCGCATGCTCCAGTCGACAATCTGCTCTCTTGTGTAGGTTTATGCTCCTGGGTGGGAGGGGGAGCCGTCTTTGCTTTTTGCTTGGGCAGAGCCCCTAAGGTTTCTGCCCTAGCAGGTGGTACATTGGAGCTAGTCTCGGCTTTCCCAGCCTCCCACTCGCCTACACTTCGCCTAACATTTGAGCCTACGGCAGGTCTGGCCTGCTCGGGTTTATCCGGGGTGTTACTCTTTTTAGCAGGGGTGCGGTGCGCCACGAACATCCTGTATAGCTGTTGATATAGTGTGTATAAGTAAGAAGTAAGATTGTTGTTCAGCACTGATCCCCAATAAGGGTGGCTGTGTCGCTAATCATAAATAAAGGTCAAAAGGACGATTTTAATAGTCAAAAATTTAGTCCCCAATAAGGTAACTTCGTAAAAGAATTTGTATAAAATCAAATAACATAAAAGTGATCAAGAGACAGTTCAATTCCCCAAAAGGGGAAAACTTTGTCACAACAAGTTCAATCAAGGTAGTAGTTAAAGCTAAGTCCCCAATAGGGTGACCGGGTAAAGATAAAGTTGTTAAAAGTAAAAGTGTAAGACAATTTCGTCGTAAAATATATGGTTAAATGAGTCTGCACAATTTTTTAAAATAAAATGAAATGTTCATAAGCTGTCACGTAGGGACGCGTGGACGGGTACCTGACCAGTAGGTTGGCGCTTTTTGACTGTAGAGGGGTCAAGGAAAGCGCCGCCGGTCAAAATAAAAATAAAAAATAAAATAAAATAAAAAATATAATTTTAGGTATATTGCCAAATCCACCTAGCCAAGCGCTACCGGGTGGGTGGGCGGGCGATTTTTTCGAAATTTTTCGAGTGAAAAGCCCACTTGTGGGGTACCAATAGATGCGGGCCGCCGAGCACTACACGACTGTGTAGTTTTCGGGGGTAGGTTGAGAGGAAAAATCGAGAAAAATCGCGGAAAAACTGTGAATTTTGTAGAATTTAAAGTGTTTTTGCTATGTTTGTTATAATAATAATTTTGTTTTTCAGGTCGCGATCTCCGGGATGCACGGCTGAAGCGGATTTGCAGAATTACAAATGAAATTTTTGTCGAAATTAATAAGGAAAGTGAAAATTTTGGAAAACCTAAGTGAAAATTTAAAAGTGAAAATTTTCGCGTCCAATTGCGTGGAGGGGTGCCTGGTAGGTGTAAGTGACCGAATTGACAATTTTAAGGGTCGAAAACCGCGTCCAAATAGGTTATATAGTTTGAAAATTGTCAATGTTTATCTAAGAATATGGCAGGTATAAGGTAACCTCGGTACCTGATGTAGTAGGGTTTTGGTCGATTTTTCGTATTTTCTCGAGTGAAAACGCCCACTTGTGGGGTACCAATAGATGCGGGCCGCCGAGCACTACACGACTGTGTAGTTTTCGGGGGTAGGTTGAGAGGAAAAATCGAGAAAAATCGCGGAAAAACTGTGAATTTTGTAGAATTTAAAGTGTTTTTGCTATGTTTGTTATAATAATAATTTTGTTTTTCAGGTCGCGATCTCCGGGATGCACGGCTGAAGCGGATTTGCAGAATTACAAATGAAATTTTTGTCGAAATTAATAAGGAAAGTGAAAATTTTGGAAAACCTAAGTGAAAATTTAAAAGTGAAAATTTTCGCGTCCAATTGCGTGGAGGGGTGCCTGGTAGGTGTAAGTGACCGAATTGACAATTTTAAGGGTCGAAAACCGCGTCCAAATAGGTTATATAGTTTGAAAATTGTCAATGTTTATCTAAGAATATGGCAGGTATAAGGTAACCTCGGTACCTGATGTAGTAGGGTTTTGGTCGATTTTTCGTATTTTCTCGAGTGAAAACGCCCACTTGTGGGGTACCAATAGATGCGGGCCGCCGAGCACTACACGACTGTGTAGTTTTCGGGGGTAGGTTGAGAGGAAAAATCGAGAAAAATCGCGGAAAAACTGTGAATTTTGTAGAATTTAAAGTGTTTTTGCTATGTTTGTTATAATAATAATTTTGTTTTTCAGGTCGCGATCTCCGGGATGCACGGCTGAAGCGGATTTGCAGAATTACAAATGAAATTTTTGTCGAAATTAATAAGGAAAGTGAAAATTTTGGAAAACCTAAGTGAAAATTTAAAAGTGAAAATTTTCGCGTCCAATTGCGTGGAGGGGTGCCTGGTAGGTGTAAGTGACCGAATTGACAATTTTAAGGGTCGAAAACCGCGTCCAAATAGGTTATATAGTTTGAAAATTGTCAATGTTTATCTAAGAATATGGCAGGTATAAGGTAACCTCGGTACCTGATGTAGTAGGGTTTTGGTCGATTTTTCGTATTTTCTCGAGTGAAAACGCCCACTTGTGGGGTACCAATAGATGCGGGCCGCCGAGCACTACACGACTGTGTAGTTTTCGGGGGTAGGTTGAGAGGAAAAATCGAGAAAAATCGCGGAAAAACTGTGAATTTTGTAGAATTTAAAGTGTTTTTGCTATGTTTGTTATAATAATAATTTTGTTTTTCAGGTCGCGATCTCCGGGATGCACGGCTGAAGCGGATTTGCAGAATTACAAATGAAATTTTTGTCGAAATTAATAAGGAAAGTGAAAATTTTGGAAAACCTAAGTGAAAATTTAAAAGTGAAAATTTTCGCGTCCAATTGCGTGGAGGGGTGCCTGGTAGGTGTAAGTGACCGAATTGACAATTTTAAGGGTCGAAAACCGCGTCCAAATAGGTTATATAGTTTGAAAATTGTCAATGTTTATCTAAGAATATGGCAGGTATAAGGTAACCTCGGTACCTGATGTAGTAGGGTTTTGGTCGATTTTTCGTATTTTCTCGAGTGAAAACGCCCACTTGTGGGGTACCAATAGATGCGGGCCGCCAAGCACTATACGACAGTGTAGTTTTTAGGGGTAGGTCCCCAAGAAAAATGTTGAAAAATAACGGAAAAACTGTGAATTGAGTACAATTTTCAAGTGTTTTTAATAAGTTATATATAATATTTTTGTTTTTTTAGGTCGCGATAACCGTAATGCACGCTTGAAGCTAATTTACAAAACCACGAATGCAATTTATACCGAACTAGCTTTCCGCCAGCGGCTTTGCCCGCTATCCCACGGGAAACGTTTTAACCATTTTACCAGGATAAAAAGTGGCCTATGTGCTATTCCAGGCTATGATTTTTCTCTGTGCCAACATCCAGATACGTTCAGTAGTTTTGGCGTGAAAAAAACAAACATCCATCCATACAAACTTTCATTATAATAAATATTAGTATGATATAATAAAAAAGTTAAAATTACTAAAATCTATGTTAAACATGCATTTTTATTTTTGAATAATTTTTGTATAAATTAGCGTGGAGACGTGCAAGATAGATATGTCGCCAAATTAAATAAATTTACTTAACTCTAAAATAACGTAACTATGAGAAACCTAACTCTGAATAACCTAACTCTGAGCAACCTAACTATGAAAAACCTAACTCTGAGCAACCCTACTTTGAAAAACCTAACTCTGACCTAACCTAACTCTGAATAACCTAACTTTAAGAAACCTAACTCTGAGCAACCTAACTATGAAAAACCTAACTCTGAGCAACCCTACTTTGAAAAACCTAACTCTGACCTAACCTAACTATGAAAAACCTAACTCTGAGCAACCCTACTTTAAAAAACCTAACTCTGACCTAACCTAACTATGAAAAACCTAACTCTGAGCATCCCTACTTTGAAAAACCTAACTCTGAGCAACCTAACTCTGTAAACTTTGAGAAACCTAACTCTGAGAAACTTAACTCTGAGCAACCTACTCTGCGTAACCTAACTTTCTGAAACCTAGCTGAGAAACCTAACTCTGAGGAACCTAACTCTGAGCTACATAACTTCGATAAACCTGACTCTGAGCAACCTAACTCTGTAAACTCTGACCTAACCTAACTCTGAACTAACCTAACTATGAAAAACCTAACTCTGATCAACCCTACTTTGAAAAACCTAACTCAACCTAACCTAACTATGAAAAACCTAACTCTGAGCAACCCTACTTTGAAAAACCTAACTCTGACCTAACCTAACTCTGACCTAACCTAACTATGAAAAACCTAACTCTGAGCAACCCTACTTTAAAAAACCTAACTCCAACCTAACCTAACTATGAAAAACCTAACTCTGAGCAACCCTACTTTGAAAAACCTAACTCTGAGCAACCCTACTTTGAAAAACCTAACTCTGACCTAACCTAACTATAAAAAACCTACCTCTGGCCTAACATAACTATGAAAAACCTAACTCTGACCTAACCTAACTATGAAAAACCTAACTCTGAGCATCCCTACTTTAAAAAACCTAACTCTGAGCAACCTAACTCTGTAAACTTTGAGAAACCTAACTCTGAGAAACTTAACTCTGAGCAACCTACTCTGCGTAACCTAACCTTCTGAAACCTAGCTGAGAAACCTAACTCTGAGGAACCTAACTCTGAGCTACCTAACTTCGATAAACCTAACTCTGAGCAACCTAACTATGAAAAACCTAACTCTGAGCAACCCTACTTTGAAAAACCTGACTCTGAGCAACCTAACTCTGTAAACTCTGACCTAACCTAACTCTGAACTAACCTAACTATGAAAAAACCTAACTCTGAGCAACCCTACTTTGAAAAACCTAACTCTGACCTAACCTAACTCTGACCTAACCTAACTATGAAAAACCTAACTCTGAGCAACCCTACTTTAAAAAACCTAAGTCTGACCTAACCTAACTATGAAAAACCTAACTCTGAGCATCCCTACTTTAAAAAACCTAACTCTGAGCAACCTAACTCTGTAAACTTTGAGAAACCTAACTCTGAGAAACTTAACTCTGAGCAACCTACTCTGCGTAACCTAACTTTCTGTAACCTAGCTGAGAAACCTAACTCTGAGGAACCTAACTCTGAGTAACCTAACTTTATGAAACCTAACTCTGAGCAACCTAACTTCGATAAACCTAACTCTGAGCAACCTAACTATGAAAAACCTAACTCTGAGCAACCCTACTTTGAAAAACCTAACTCTGAGCAACCTAACTCTGTAAACTCTGACCTAATCTAACTCTGAACTAACCTAACTATGAAAAACCTAACTCTGAGCAACCCTACTTTGAAAAACCTAACTCCAACCTAACCTAACGATGAAAAACCTAACTCTGAGCAACCCTACTTTGAAAAACCTAACTCTGACCTAACCTAACTATGAAAAACCTAACTCTGAGCAACCCTACTTTAAAAAACCTAACTCTGACCTAACCTAACTATGAAAAACCTAACTCTGAGCATCCCTACTTTGAAAAACCTAACTCTGAGCAACCTAACTCTGTAAACTTTGAGAAATTTTTTCCACTGCTTGGACTGTTGTTTGGACTCTGGCGTATAGTGATGAACCCAAGTTTCATCCATATTAACAAAACGGTTCAAAAAGTTCTGCGGGTCAGCTTCAAACATCTCCAAACAGTCGCGAGAAATTGTTAGACGAACTCATTTTTGCTCGACTAAAAGCAGTCTAGGCACCCACCTAGCGGATACTTTAGGAAATCCGAGTTCATTGATAATGATGTTTTGTGTTCGCTCATATGAAATGCCTATAGTGTCTGCAATCTCTCTTATAGTTAATCTGCTGTTTTCCAATATGAGATCACACATTTTCTGGATGTTTTCTTCAGTCGTCGACGTGGTAGGCCGACCAAAGCGAGGGTCATCTTCAATGCTCTCTCGTCCACGTTTATATTCTGCTACCCATTTTTTTACAGTGGTATACGACGGGGTTGGTATACGAGTGGTATTTTAAAGTAGGGTTGCTCAGAGTTAGGTTTTTCATAGTTAGGTTAGGTCAGAGTTAGGTTTTTCAAAGTAGGGTTGCTCAGAGTTAGGTTTTTTCATAGTTAGGTTAGTTCAGAGTTAGGTTAGGTCAGAGTTTACAGAGTTAGGTTGCTCAGAGTCAGGTTTTTCAAAGTAGGGTTGCTCAGAGTTAGGTTTTTCATAGTTAGGTTGCTCAGAGTTAGGTTTATCGAAGTTAGGTAGCTCAGAGTTAGGTTCCTCAGAGTTAGGTTAGGTTAGGTTAGGTTAGGTTAGGTTAGGTTTTTTTTTTTTTTTTTTTTTTTTTTTTTTTTTTTTTTTTTTTTTATCACTTTCCTCTGGCGTAACCAGAGACTTTGTATTCCATTGTATTTGAGTTCTTTTCTGGCTTTGTTTTCTGATTTTGCTTGCTTATCACCCTTCTCTGCTCTTGCTTGTGTATTTGTGTACTGGTCTTGGTTTTCCTTCCTGCTTCTTTCGTTCATTTCGAATTTCTTCGTTTTGACTTCCTGTACATTTTATCTGTGATTTTGTCTTTATTTTATTCTTGTCTGTTCCATTACATTCTGTTTTATTTATAATTTTCTTGGTTCTTTTCTGTTATTGCATCGTTATCCTTCCTGTTATTTTGCCAACTCCTTTTATTCTTATTTTCCTGATACTATCCCATTCTCACATCCTCTTCTGTCCTTCCGTTTTATCCTCAATCAATGTGTGTGTCTGGGCACGAACAAGACTCGTCGCTGATTCTATGCTTACAAGAGTATATTTCTTACAATATATTGAAGCATAGTTGCTACCGGCTCTTGTTCCGCTGTGTGACTTTGCCGCAGACACTTTTGCAGTAATCGAAGAATATCTGTCTGTTTTTGCTTACAACTATTCCACTTATGCTTTCTGGACTGAGCCTTTCTCCTATTAAGTTTTCAAGTTGAAACCTTTCGGCGGCGTTTACTGGGCAGTCCAGGAGCAGGTGGGGGACTGACTCACTTATGTCGGGGTCGCAGATGCACGATGGGTTCTCTTTACACCTGAATCTACACAGGTATTCGGAGAACCCACCGTGCCCCGTCATGATTTGGGTCATTAGGGCGTCTATTTTCATCTTACGTGTTGTTCTGTACGCCGCCACTGCGTCCGGGAAGAACATTTTAGTAATGCAGGCCGTTTCGCCCGAGGTGTACCTCCTGTTCCACTCGTCAAGCGACCCCATACGAATGTTTCGCTTGACGAATGAAACCGGGCACAGATCGTAGTCGGGCGTTCTTTTGCTGTTCAAGGCGGCCTCCTTCGCCAGCTGATCCGCTCTCTCGTTACCTTCAAGGCCTGCGTGGGCCTTTATCCAGAACAAGTGAACTATCTTGTTCTGGCGGGACATAGTTGTAAGATTGTCCCTGGCTTCCACTGCCAGGCGATGAAGGCAACTGTGGTTTATCACTGTCTGTAGGGCCGCCATCGAATCGCTGAATACGCCAAAGCTGGATGCCGTGCTTTTCGTCATCTCTTTAGTTGCTCGGCATAATGCCAGAAGCTCCGCCTGATAGACCGTGCAGTAGTCCGGCAGCGCCAACTTGATCGCCCGCTGTTCGGTGTCGCCCCGCCATATAGATAGTGCGGCACCGACGCGCCCGTCTATTTTACTTCCGTCTGTAAACATTTTAACTTCCAAGTTGGCGCTGGCGTTCGACACCCGCTCCTGGTCTACCAGGCTTTCGAACTTCCTGTCAGTACGCCCAGCCGGATGCGGAGCTTCCATGGCAGATGTCGTTTGCTCTACCTCCCTATCCCCCATCATGGACTGGGGAACTCCCCTCCTGGCCTCGTACAGTAGGGCCGCCTCGCGTATTCGTAGGTCTAGGGGGAGCATCCCAGTTAACAGCAATGCTGAGTTCAGGGAGATAGTTCGGTAGGCTCTGCACATTTTTTGTGCAATGCCACGCTGCACGACATTCAGCTGCTTTATAATGCCCTTTTTTCTTGCGGCCGGAGCCCATACACTGGCGGCGTACAGGACGATCGGCTCGATTGTCGCGACGTAAATTATCTTAATAACCTCGGGGTTAAGCCCCCAACTCACTCGAGCTGCCCTACTCAGCTGCTTATAGACAGACAGCGCTTTGCGACAGACGTTCGATGCGTGTGCGTTGAACGTTAGCTTGTCATCGATGGTGACACCCAAGATCTTGGTTTCGTTTGTCGTTTTTATTTCGACCCCGCCCATGCTCAGACGTGGGGTGTCGTATTTGAGTTTCCTCGTTATGACCATGGCATGTGTCTTCTGTGGTGCGAATTTAAGCTTATTTTGGACACCCCACGCCCGGACATGGTCGAGCGCGGCGTTTGCTCTTTGTTCGATTTCGAGCGCTGTGTCCCCATCGAAGACAAGCACGACGTCATCCGCGAACGCTTGTGAGAAGTCTCCTCTTTCCTCTAGACTTTTCAATAGCGGATCCAGCAAGAGGTTCCAGAGAGTGGGACCCCCGATCGACCCCTGCACGCATCCTTTATTGGTGTCTTTCGTGTGTTGTTCGCCGGCATATCGCACCCCGACCCTTCTGTCTCTGAGGTAGCTATCGATGACCCTCCTCAGGTTTATCGGACACTTTTCCTCTGCCAGACGGACTCTAATTGCCGGCCACCACGCGCTGTCGAATGCACCCTCTATGTCCAGTGATACTAATGATACGATTTTCTTTTGTTCGATCCTTTTTCGGATGTGCTGAATTAGGGCATAGAGGGCGTCTTCGGTGCTTCTTTGTGGCATGAATCCGTACTGGCGAGTACTCATCCTAGGCAAAATGTGGAACCTGAGGCGAGCCACCAACATCTTTTCGTATATTTTGTCTAGTACAGGCAGTAGGCCTATTGGTCTGTATGACTTCGGGGTCGTGTAATCGCTCCTCCCCGGCTTCCTAAGGACCACTACCGTCGCTTCCTTCCAGGTCTTTGGGAAGTAACCATGTTCCAGGCAGCGGTTCAGCAGGGCCAAGAACATCTCCGGCAGTCCACCTATGGCTCGCCTGCAGATGTCGGCCGTGAGGCCATCTCCTCCAGGGGCTTTCTTCGGGTTAAAGGAGTCGCTGGCTACATTAAGTTCGGACATGGTAAAGGGCGGATCGTAGCTTTCTGCGCGTCCCTCTTCATTTATTACCTCGGCTTCCATCCTAACTTGACGATGATAATCATCGTCGTCGCTGTATGGGTCCTCTGGATAGAAGGTCTCTGCGATGTATTTTGCTGAGCCTTTGGCATCTAGTTCCTCCCCATTCCTCACCATTAATAAGTCCTCTTCCCTGCGCATTGTCTTTCCTATAACCCTGTATATCCCCTCCCAGACACCTTCCCCATTCTGCTTTGAGCAGAACTCCTTCCATCCTTCCGTTTGAGCCTTTTCCGCTTCTAATTCATACTCTTTTTTCTGTTTCAGGTACTCTTCCACAACCTTCGGTCTCCGGACGGGAGCTGCGCATCGGATTCTTCGCTTCTTGGTGGTGACTTCCTTCTTCAGCTTCGCGAGTTTCTCCGACCACCACGGCAAGGTAAGTTTCTCTGTTGATTTTTTAATTGGCATTGCTGCCTCACATGCTTTTTTAATTATATCTGTTAAGTTGTTTGTAGCTAGGTCTATTTCTTTAGTTTCTCTTATTTTGTTTATTTCAATTTCAGTTATATTATTTTCAGTTGCTAATTGGTTTAATTTCTCATGAAACTTTTCCCAATTGGCTTTCTTTGTGTTGTAGATGCGTGTGGTTCTTTGAATTTCTATACCTTTACTTTTTTGTAGCCGGATATTGAATGTTATGCCGTTGTGGTCGGAGCTCGTGATGCCTTCATCAACCTTCCAGTCGTCAACCAACCCAAAGATGTTTGTCGAGCATGCTGTAACGTCGACGTAGCTGCTGTATCTTTGCGTCCCTCTGATAGTGTCGAAGGTTGGGATTTCCCCTGTATTGAGTATGTGAAGTCCTAACTCTCCCAGCGTTCCACACACGTCTTCACCTCTTGTATCGATAGTCGGACTTCCCCACCATGTGCTCTTGGCATTGACGTCACCGCCAATGATTAATGGTTTGGGTCCATTGACCGCCTCAATCTTCTTAAGGTGCTCTAGGTAGGGCTCCAGCGGTTTATCAGGCTCGAAGTAGAGCGAGACGAGCGTTATCTCCCAGGCTGCGGTTTTGATACCCACCACGGTGATGTTGTTCGTGGTGAGTTCCGGGTGTTGTACAACCGTGAGATCCTGGTCAAAGACTGCTATTGCTGCCTTTACGGTATCCTGTCCCGGACTGTTCTGGTAGATCCTCACTCCGCGGCGACCACGCATCTCTCGTACCCCGCCGACGTACGGTTCCTGTAGGAGCGCGATTGCCGCTTTTCTCTTCTCCGCTTCAATTAGAAGTTCATTCGTTGCTAGCTTTTTCCGTTGAAGGTTTGCTTGGATGATTTTATACGATTTGTTTGTGATTGTCTCAACCTTAGCAGTACGCCACAGATGTGCGGGCTAATGCATCCCATCGCTTTCGCACCGGGCAGTCGCTGCTGAAGGTGTTGTGTGCTGTGTCTTCCAGGCTCGCCTTCAAACAGTTTCGGCATGTCGGGGTTCCTCCTGCGAGCCACTCTGAGCAGCTGGTTTTTAAGTGCGGGCCTCCACAGTGACTGCATGAGTCCTCCGGCTCTCCGCAAAATCGCCTGGTGTGTCCATAGCCAAGGCAACGGGAACATTGCACCAGCGGAGACTGATCTGCGACCTGGACTCGCTGCAAGTCTATGTGGACGGCTCCAGCTTCTGTCGCTCTTTTCCATATCGAAGGGGACGTGCTGATGACTATGTGACTCTCGTGCGGGTTCCTCGCTTTCTTGCGGTACTTAATTTCCAGTCGGTCGTCGTCTTTATCGACCCCGTTGAAGATAGCCCGGTTTTGGTTTCTCAAGGCCCTCAGCACGTCCTCGTCGCTGTTGATTAGGAGAACACCCCTGAGAACAAGAAGAGGGTCTTTGTTTTTAATCTCTTCTACGACGAAGTGATCTCCCGCTGCTTCCAGTCTCTCCTTGACTTTCCTTCTTTCCTCTTGAGTCCTACACCCCATAATAATTTTCCTATCTTTAGCCTTCCTAACGCGTTCAACTTGCACCCACCCCTCTTTCGCGTCCACAGCTTTCCTTACTTGTTCTAACACCTCCTCTCCCGTGTCCTCCTCATTCTTAGAAGAGACAACAACCGAGTGCAGGGCGGTCTGCTTCTGGGTAATCCGGTTGCTTCCCACTACTGCACCCGCGTATGTTGTCTTTTCCAAGGTGTCCATTACCGTCTGTAGTTCCTTAATTCTCTCATTATTTTCCTTAACAATTTGGGTTTGCTCGGCTAACGCCGTGAGCACCTTAGAGAATTTCTCCTCTCCATCCTTTCCTATATTTCCTTGTTCTGTCCGCTGTGGGGGGGCTGGCTGGCTGTTTATCTTTCCCGTTTCACTTTCTTTGACCAGCTGGTACATACGGTCTATTGCTGCCGTTACTTCGTTTTTTATGTCGGTTCTCAAGTTTCTGGAGTTGCCGAGGTGCAGCTTTGCTTTATTAAGGCACGCCTTTGCCTCAGCAACTCTGTCCGAGTATTCCGGCTTTGAAGGTGGCGGTAGGCCTTTCGAGGCGCATGCTCCAGTCGACAATCTGCTCTCTTGTGTAGGTTTATGCTCCTGGGTGGGAGGGGGAGCCGTCTTTGCTTTTTGCTTGGGCAGAGCCCCTAAGGTTTCTGCCCTAGCAGGTGGTACATTGGAGCTAGTCTCGGCTTTCCCAGCCTCCCACTCGCCTACACTTCGCCTAACATTTGAGCCTACGGCAGGTCTGGCCTGCTCGGGTTTATCCGGGGTGTTACTCTTTTTAGCAGGGGTGCGGTGCGCCACGAACATCCTGTATAGCTGTTGATATAGTGTGTATAAGTAAGAAGTAAGATTGTTGTTCAGCACTGATCCCCAATAAGGGTGGCTGTGTCGCTAATCATAAATAAAGGTCAAAAGGACGATTTTAATAGTCAAAAATTTAGTCCCCAATAAGGTAACTTCGTAAAAGAATTTGTATAAAATCAAATAACATAAAAGTGATCAAGAGACAGTTCAATTCCCCAAAAGGGGAAAACTTTGTCACAACAAGTTCAATCAAGGTAGTAGTTAAAGCTAAGTCCCCAATAGGGTGACCGGGTAAAGATAAAGTTGTTAAAAGTAAAAGTGTAAGACAATTTCGTCGTAAAATATATGGTTAAATGAGTCTGCACAATTTTTTAAAATAAAATGAAATGTTCATAAGCTGTCACGTAGGGACGCGTGGACGGGTACCTGACCAGTAGGTTGGCGCTTTTTGACTGTAGAGGGGTCAAGGAAAGCGCCGCCGGTCAAAATAAAAATAAAAAATAAAATAAAATAAAAAATATAATTTTAGGTATATTGCCAAATCCACCTAGCCAAGCGCTACCGGGTGGGTGGGCGGGCGATTTTTTCGAAATTTTTCGAGTGAAAAGCCCACTTGTGGGGTACCAATAGATGCGGGCCGCCGAGCACTACACGACTGTGTAGTTTTCGGGGGTAGGTTGAGAGGAAAAATCGAGAAAAATCGCGGAAAAACTGTGAATTTTGTAGAATTTAAAGTGTTTTTGCTATGTTTGTTATAATAATAATTTTGTTTTTCAGGTCGCGATCTCCGGGATGCACGGCTGAAGCGGATTTGCAGAATTACAAATGAAATTTTTGTCGAAATTAATAAGGAAAGTGAAAATTTTGGAAAACCTAAGTGAAAATTTAAAAGTGAAAATTTTCGCGTCCAATTGCGTGGAGGGGTGCCTGGTAGGTGTAAGTGACCGAATTGACAATTTTAAGGGTCGAAAACCGCGTCCAAATAGGTTATATAGTTTGAAAATTGTCAATGTTTATCTAAGAATATGGCAGGTATAAGGTAACCTCGGTACCTGATGTAGTAGGGTTTTGGTCGATTTTTCGTATTTTCTCGAGTGAAAACGCCCACTTGTGGGGTACCAATAGATGCGGGCCGCCGAGCACTACACGACTGTGTAGTTTTCGGGGGTAGGTTGAGAGGAAAAATCGAGAAAAATCGCGGAAAAACTGTGAATTTTGTAGAATTTAAAGTGTTTTTGCTATGTTTGTTATAATAATAATTTTGTTTTTCAGGTCGCGATCTCCGGGATGCACGGCTGAAGCGGATTTGCAGAATTACAAATGAAATTTTTGTCGAAATTAATAAGGAAAGTGAAAATTTTGGAAAACCTAAGTGAAAATTTAAAAGTGAAAATTTTCGCGTCCAATTGCGTGGAGGGGTGCCTGGTAGGTGTAAGTGACCGAATTGACAATTTTAAGGGTCGAAAACCGCGTCCAAATAGGTTATATAGTTTGAAAATTGTCAATGTTTATCTAAGAATATGGCAGGTATAAGGTAACCTCGGTACCTGATGTAGTAGGGTTTTGGTCGATTTTTCGTATTTTCTCGAGTGAAAACGCCCACTTGTGGGGTACCAATAGATGCGGGCCGCCGAGCACTACACGACTGTGTAGTTTTCGGGGGTAGGTTGAGAGGAAAAATCGAGAAAAATCGCGGAAAAACTGTGAATTTTGTAGAATTTAAAGTGTTTTTGCTATGTTTGTTATAATAATAATTTTGTTTTTCAGGTCGCGATCTCCGGGATGCACGGCTGAAGCGGATTTGCAGAATTACAAATGAAATTTTTGTCGAAATTAATAAGGAAAGTGAAAATTTTGGAAAACCTAAGTGAAAATTTAAAAGTGAAAATTTTCGCGTCCAATTGCGTGGAGGGGTGCCTGGTAGGTGTAAGTGACCGAATTGACAATTTTAAGGGTCGAAAACCGCGTCCAAATAGGTTATATAGTTTGAAAATTGTCAATGTTTATCTAAGAATATGGCAGGTATAAGGTAACCTCGGTACCTGATGTAGTAGGGTTTTGGTCGATTTTTCGTATTTTCTCGAGTGAAAACGCCCACTTGTGGGGTACCAATAGATGCGGGCCGCCGAGCACTACACGACTGTGTAGTTTTCGGGGGTAGGTTGAGAGGAAAAATCGAGAAAAATCGCGGAAAAACTGTGAATTTTGTAGAATTTAAAGTGTTTTTGCTATGTTTGTTATAATAATAATTTTGTTTTTCAGGTCGCGATCTCCGGGATGCACGGCTGAAGCGGATTTGCAGAATTACAAATGAAATTTTTGTCGAAATTAATAAGGAAAGTGAAAATTTTGGAAAACCTAAGTGAAAATTTAAAAGTGAAAATTTTCGCGTCCAATTGCGTGGAGGGGTGCCTGGTAGGTGTAAGTGACCGAATTGACAATTTTAAGGGTCGAAAACCGCGTCCAAATAGGTTATATAGTTTGAAAATTGTCAATGTTTATCTAAGAATATGGCAGGTATAAGGTAACCTCGGTACCTGATGTAGTAGGGTTTTGGTCGATTTTTCGTATTTTCTCGAGTGAAAACGCCCACTTGTGGGGTACCAATAGATGCGGGCCGCCAAGCACTATACGACAGTGTAGTTTTTAGGGGTAGGTCCCCAAGAAAAATGTTGAAAAATAACGGAAAAACTGTGAATTGAGTACAATTTTCAAGTGTTTTTAATAAGTTATATATAATATTTTTGTTTTTTTAGGTCGCGATAACCGTAATGCACGCTTGAAGCTAATTTACAAAACCACGAATGCAATTTATACCGAACTAGCTTTCCGCCAGCGGCTTTGCCCGCTATCCCACGGGAAACGTTTTAACCATTTTACCAGGATAAAAAGTGGCCTATGTGCTATTCCAGGCTATGATTTTTCTCTGTGCCAACATCCAGATACGTTCAGTAGTTTTGGCGTGAAAAAAACAAACATCCATCCATACAAACTTTCATTATAATAAATATTAGTATGATATAATAAAAAAGTTAAAATTACTAAAATCTATGTTAAACATGCATTTTTATTTTTGAATAATTTTTGTATAAATTAGCGTGGAGACGTGCAAGATAGATATGTCGCCAAATTAAATAAATTTACTTAACTCTAAAATAACGTAACTATGAGAAACCTAACTCTGAATAACCTAACTCTGAGCAACCTAACTATGAAAAACCTAACTCTGAGCAACCCTACTTTGAAAAACCTAACTCTGACCTAACCTAACTCTGAATAACCTAACTTTAAGAAACCTAACTCTGAGCAACCTAACTATGAAAAACCTAACTCTGAGCAACCCTACTTTGAAAAACCTAACTCTGACCTAACCTAACTATGAAAAACCTAACTCTGAGCAACCCTACTTTAAAAAACCTAACTCTGACCTAACCTAACTATGAAAAACCTAACTCTGAGCATCCCTACTTTGAAAAACCTAACTCTGAGCAACCTAACTCTGTAAACTTTGAGAAACCTAACTCTGAGAAACTTAACTCTGAGCAACCTACTCTGCGTAACCTAACTTTCTGAAACCTAGCTGAGAAACCTAACTCTGAGGAACCTAACTCTGAGCTACATAACTTCGATAAACCTGACTCTGAGCAACCTAACTCTGTAAACTCTGACCTAACCTAACTCTGAACTAACCTAACTATGAAAAACCTAACTCTGATCAACCCTACTTTGAAAAACCTAACTCAACCTAACCTAACTATGAAAAACCTAACTCTGAGCAACCCTACTTTGAAAAACCTAACTCTGACCTAACCTAACTCTGACCTAACCTAACTATGAAAAACCTAACTCTGAGCAACCCTACTTTAAAAAACCTAACTCCAACCTAACCTAACTATGAAAAACCTAACTCTGAGCAACCCTACTTTGAAAAACCTAACTCTGAGCAACCCTACTTTGAAAAACCTAACTCTGACCTAACCTAACTATAAAAAACCTACCTCTGGCCTAACATAACTATGAAAAACCTAACTCTGACCTAACCTAACTATGAAAAACCTAACTCTGAGCATCCCTACTTTAAAAAACCTAACTCTGAGCAACCTAACTCTGTAAACTTTGAGAAACCTAACTCTGAGAAACTTAACTCTGAGCAACCTACTCTGCGTAACCTAACCTTCTGAAACCTAGCTGAGAAACCTAACTCTGAGGAACCTAACTCTGAGCTACCTAACTTCGATAAACCTAACTCTGAGCAACCTAACTATGAAAAACCTAACTCTGAGCAACCCTACTTTGAAAAACCTGACTCTGAGCAACCTAACTCTGTAAACTCTGACCTAACCTAACTCTGAACTAACCTAACTATGAAAAAACCTAACTCTGAGCAACCCTACTTTGAAAAACCTAACTCTGACCTAACCTAACTCTGACCTAACCTAACTATGAAAAACCTAACTCTGAGCAACCCTACTTTAAAAAACCTAAGTCTGACCTAACCTAACTATGAAAAACCTAACTCTGAGCATCCCTACTTTAAAAAACCTAACTCTGAGCAACCTAACTCTGTAAACTTTGAGAAACCTAACTCTGAGAAACTTAACTCTGAGCAACCTACTCTGCGTAACCTAACTTTCTGTAACCTAGCTGAGAAACCTAACTCTGAGGAACCTAACTCTGAGTAACCTAACTTTATGAAACCTAACTCTGAGCAACCTAACTTCGATAAACCTAACTCTGAGCAACCTAACTATGAAAAACCTAACTCTGAGCAACCCTACTTTGAAAAACCTAACTCTGAGCAACCTAACTCTGTAAACTCTGACCTAATCTAACTCTGAACTAACCTAACTATGAAAAACCTAACTCTGAGCAACCCTACTTTGAAAAACCTAACTCCAACCTAACCTAACGATGAAAAACCTAACTCTGAGCAACCCTACTTTGAAAAACCTAACTCTGACCTAACCTAACTATGAAAAACCTAACTCTGAGCAACCCTACTTTAAAAAACCTAACTCTGACCTAACCTAACTATGAAAAACCTAACTCTGAGCATCCCTACTTTGAAAAACCTAACTCTGAGCAACCTAACTCTGTAAACTTTGAGAAATTTTTTCCACTGCTTGGACTGTTGTTTGGACTCTGGCGTATAGTGATGAACCCAAGTTTCATCCATATTAACAAAACGGTTCAAAAAGTTCTGCGGGTCAGCTTCAAACATCTCCAAACAGTCGCGAGAAATTGTTAGACGAACTCATTTTTGCTCGACTAAAAGCAGTCTAGGCACCCACCTAGCGGATACTTTAGGAAATCCGAGTTCATTGATAATGATGTTTTGTGTTCGCTCATATGAAATGCCTATAGTGTCTGCAATCTCTCTTATAGTTAATCTGCTGTTTTCCAATATGAGATCACACATTTTCTGGATGTTTTCTTCAGTCGTCGACGTGGTAGGCCGACCAAAGCGAGGGTCATCTTCAATGCTCTCTCGTCCACGTTTATATTCTGCTACCCATTTTTTTACAGTGGTATACGACGGGGTTGGTATACGAGTGGTATTTTAAAGTAGGGTTGCTCAGAGTTAGGTTTTTCATAGTTAGGTTAGGTCAGAGTTAGGTTTTTCAAAGTAGGGTTGCTCAGAGTTAGGTTTTTTCATAGTTAGGTTAGTTCAGAGTTAGGTTAGGTCAGAGTTTACAGAGTTAGGTTGCTCAGAGTCAGGTTTTTCAAAGTAGGGTTGCTCAGAGTTAGGTTTTTCATAGTTAGGTTGCTCAGAGTTAGGTTTATCGAAGTTAGGTAGCTCAGAGTTAGGTTCCTCAGAGTTAGGTTAGGTTAGGTTAGGTTTTTTTTTTTTTTTTTTTTTTTTTTTTTTTTTTTTTTTTTTTTTTTTTTTTTTTTTTTTTTTTTTTTTTTTTTGTACCAATCCCGCCAACGTAATTGGCGCCTACTGCTTACTAACTCATTCATTCCAGTTCTCACATTTATGCCTCTCGCACTTTCATGCCGCATACTGTTTCTTTCTGTCATCCATCTCATTCATACTTGTGGGTGGGACTCCCACTGCTTATACTATTTCGTATTTTTTCTTTATTTTCTATTTTACAGGGGAAATAATGGGTAACAACTACTGCTATTTATTTTAAAATTTACATTTTGCTTCCATACAATTACTTATTTTACTACATTTATACTTATCCTACTATATAATATCTATTTTACTATTCCTAGTCTTACTGCTATTCTTATAATACTTATTTAATGCTACTGGTCCTATGTTTACATTTTTATATACATTAATATATAATGAAACATAGTGTCATGTTTCGTTTCTCTTAATTGCTTTAGTGGCCACATTTACGCAGTATGTCAGAAATTTTTCCCTGCATTTTCCCGACATCATGTGCCTCACGCTTTCCCTTGACAATTTTGTATCCAGCTCTTGTTCAATTTTAAATCTCTCCGGTGCGAACACCGGACAGTCTAAAAGCATGTGTGGGATCGTTTCTGCCTCGCTAGGATCACAGATGCACGATGGGCTCTCCTTACACTTAAAGCGATGTAAGTATTCGGAGAACCCACCGTGCCCTGTTAGCACTTGGGTGAGGACACCTGTTGGCCGCACCTGTTTCATAATACGGAAAGCAGCTATGGCATCCGGAAGAAACATCTTCGTCACCGAGGCCGTCTCGCCAGACATGTATCTCCGATTCCATTCATCGAGCGATCCCATGCGGACCTGGCGTCTGATGAATGAAATCGGAAACCGGTCATAGTCCGGCTTCCTCCGCGACGACAATGCTGCCTCCTTCGCCAACTCGTCCGCACGCTCGTTCCCCGGCAAGCCTGCATGGGCCTTGATCCAGAACAAGGATACATCTTTGCTCTGTTCCACTGCCCGCGCCAAGTTGGCACGTGCAAGCATTGCCAGGGGATGGAGAGAGCCATGGCTTGTCAGCGTCTGCAATGCTGACATTGAGTCGCTGTACAAACCGTAGCTCGTCTCTTTGCGCTTGAGGATCACGTCAGTAGCCTTGCAAATGGCCAGAAGTTCCGCCTGGTAGACAGTGCAGTATGCGGCAAGGCAGAGTTTGAGGTTCTGGACTTCGCCCTCATTGTCCCATAAGGACAATGCGGCTCCGACCTTCCCCTCAATCTTGCTACCGTCAGTGAAGATTCGCACTGCCTGCACATTATGGCTGTCCACAAGCTGTTGGTCTGCCAGGCCTATGAACTCCAGGGGCATTTGCATTGCTGGATGAGGGGCTTCTGCAAACCTCACCATAACCTCTATCTCCCTGTCTCCTGGTACAAACTGTGATGACCCTCTCCTCGCTTCATACATGGCAGCTGCCTCTTGTATGCGGAGGTCTAGAGGCAGTATTCCAGAGAGCACCAGTGCCGAGTTGAGAGAGACGGTACGGTAGGACTTGCAGAGCTTCTGGACGAATCCTCGTTGGACAGAGCCTAGCTTCTTCCGTATACCCAGCTTTTTCGAAGCGGGAGCCCAGGCGCCAGCCGCGTACGTGATGACGGGTTCTATTACCGCTGTGTATATGGTGTATATTATGTCGGTGTTTAGCCCCCAACTAACCTTTGCGGCGCGCGATAGTTTCTTGTATAGTTCGGCAGCCTTCTTACAGATGTTTGCCGTGTGTTCATTGAACGTCAGTTTGTCGTCTATCGTGAGACCCAGCAGCTTCATGCTCCGGACCATTCCAATGTCGACCCCGGCCATGCTCAGAATTGGGGTGTCGTACTTAAGCTTATTGGTTATAAGCATCGCACAGGTCTTGTGCGGTGCAAACCGAAGCTTATTTCTTACGCCCCAACTCTGAACATGGGCGAGGGCTGCATTGGCGGTTCTCGAGACTTCGGCGGCTGTGTCTCCATCCACGATCAGGACGATGTCGTCGGCGAAGGCTTGCGCGAAGTTTCCGCGTCGCTCCAGTTCTTGTAACAGTGGGTCGAGTAGGAGGTTCCACAGGATGGGACCACCGATTGACCCTTGGACACAGCCTTTGTTCGTCTCTCGTGTGCATTCCTCCCCGGCATAACGAACCCTGACTTTCCTACTGTCGAGGTAGCTATCAAGTAGCCTCCTGATGTTCGCCGGGCACCTTTCCTCAGCCAGCCTGACTCTAATGGCCGGCCACCACGCGCTATCGAAGGCCCCCTCTATATCCAATGACACCAGAGCAATTAGCTTCTTCAGCCTCAACTTGCTCTGTACGTGCTCCATTAGTGTATAGAGGGCGTCCTCGGTGCTTCTCTGGGGCATAAAGCCAAACTGACGAGTACTGAGCCGCGGCACAAGCTGCCATTTGATCCGTGCTACTACCATCCTCTCCAGGACCTTCCCCAAGACCGGCAGGAGACCTATCGGTCTATATGACTTGGGGCTCATGTAGTTTTCCTTGCCCGGTTTTCTGAGGACCACCACCGTAGCCTCTTTCCAGATGTCCGGGAAATGTGCCAATTCTAGGCATTTGTTGTAAAGGGCAAGGAATGCGTCCGGGTCCTGGCAGATTGCTCGACTGCAGATGTCAGATGTAAACCCATCTCCACCTGGTGCCTTCTTTGGATTAAAACCCGCCACTGCGGTCTTCAGTTCCAGTGTCGTAAACGGAGGATCATGATGTTCATCATAAACCCAGTCGTTTACTCTACTGGCAACTTCTCTAATACGCTTGTGGTCAGCGTTATCCTCGTCCTCTGTGTCCTTTGGGTAGAACGTATCTGCAAGTAGGGCTGCCGATTCTTTCGGGTTTAGGAATGCACCATCGCTAGATAGGGTCAATTCTTCCTGTCTCCTGGTGGTCCTTCCGATAATCCTGTAGATTCCTTCCCACATTCCTTCACGATCTTGCTTCCGGCAGAACTCCTTCCAACTGGCGATTTGGGCTTTTTTAGCTTTGATCTCATAATCTTCTTTCGCTTTCAGGTACTCGTCTACGACCATCGCCCTTCGGACCGGCGCGGCGTTGCGGATACGGTACTTCCTCCTGGCGACCTCCTTCTTCATCACAGCGAGCTCCTCGGACCACCACGGAAAGGTAAGTTTAACCTTATTTTTTAATTTGGGCATAGCGTCATTGCACGCTTCATCAATTAAATTTCTATATTTTGTAACTATTTCCTCGAGTTTTTGTTTATTGTTTATTTCGTTTATGCTATCTAAATTAATATTGTTCTCAGCTTTAAGTTCTTCTAGTTTTTGTCTAAATTTATCCCAGTCTGCCTTTTTAGTATTAAATTTTCTTGTAGTTCTACTGACATTCATCCCTACCTCCCTTTTAACCTTGATATTGAAGAATATCGTATTGTGGTCCGAGGACGTTGCTCCTGTGTCGACCCGCCAGCCGTCAACCAGGTCAAACAAGGCAAGCGAACATGCCGTGACGTCTACGTGGCTTCTAAACACTCTACCACCCCTGATGGTGTCAAAAGTAGGGATATCGCCAGTGTTCAGTACCTGAAGCTCTAACTCTTCCAGGGTCCCGGACATCTCTTCGCCCCTGGGGTCTTCGATATTACTGCCCCACCAGGTACTCTTCGCGTTTGAATCGCCACCTATCAGCAATCTACCGGTGGCCGCTTCAGTTCTGATCTGGGTCAACTGGTCCAGGTATGGCCCTAAGGGTTGGTCTGGTTCGAAGTAATAGGAGACTACTGCGATTTCCCAAGCTTTGGTCCGGATCCCCACCACGACGATGTTGTTCGTGGTGAGTTTCGGGTAGGGAATGACATCCAAGTCATCATCGAAGACGGCAATTGCCGCCTTTACCCTCCCACTTCCATCAACCTCGCATTGGTAGATTCGCGCACCTCGGTAGCTCTTCATACATCGCGCCCCTCCCACATACGGCTCCTGGATCAGGGCCCATGCGATCTTCCGTTCACTGGCCTCTAGAAAGAGTTCGGTGGTAGCCAGTTCCTTACGCTGTAAATTTGCCTGGGCCACTCGGTATGGTCTTGCGTTTTGTTGGTCAGGAGTATTTACCGGGTCGCCTTTAGCAGTATGCCACAGCTGTTCGGGCTATTGCGTCCCACCTTCTTCTTACTGTGCACTCTGAGCTGAATGCGTTGTGCTCTGTACTGTTTAATTTAGCACGTATGCAGTTACAGCAGTTTGGAGGTGAGCCTGCGATCCAGTCCTCGCACTCCGTCTTCATGTGAGGGCCGCCACAGTGGCTGCATTTCGCTATAGTCTCCGTACATAGACGTCGACTATGCCCGTAGCCGAGGCAGAGCGAGCACTGCACCAGCGGGGACTGGTCTTCGACCCTTACCCGCTGGAGGTCCACGTGCACCGCCCCGGCCCCGAGCATGCGTTTCCAGACCTCCGTGGCGACCCTCAACACTACGTGACAGGAGTGCGGGTTTCTGGTACGCTTTCTAAATAGAATTTCCATTTTGCTTTGGTCCTCCAGAAGGTCCCCAAAAATTTGGTTGTTCTGGTTAATGAGGCCTTTTATTATTTCCTCATTGCTGTTATACTGCATGAGATCTTTCAGTACAATTAGAGGGCTTTTTTTTTTTTTTTTTTTTTTTTTTTTTTTTTTTTTTTTTTTTTTTTTTTTTTTTTTTTTTTTTTTTTTTTTTTTTTTTTTTTTTATTTCCTCTACTTCCAACTCGGGTGCTTCCTTTATTTTATCCTTTATTCTTCTTCTTTCTTCCTCCGTGCGGCATCCCATGATTATCTTCCTGTCTTTTGCCTTTCTGACCTTTTCCACTGATATTCCCCCTTCCTTTGCATTCACCACTTTCCTTATTCTATCCAACACCTGCTCCCCGGTTTCTTTTTCATCTTTGGCCGTCACTACAATAGAATGCAGCGCGGTTTGCCTTGGAGGTAGATTTATAGGCCGACTTGCCGCTACAGTAGCGTAGGAGAATTTCTCCATGCGTTCTTGGCTAGCCTGTAGTGCTTCTTTCAGCCTATCCATCTTCTCACTGTTTTCAGCGAGGTTCCGGCTATGCTCTTCTAGAGCCTTCTGAAGAAAGTCGGTGTCTTGGATGGTGGTGTTGCTTTTGTCTTCCATCCCTTGTTTCTCCTGGGACTGGACCTGTATCCCCTTCGATTTTACGTCCTTCTTGGGCAGAGGAGCCCGTCCTTGTTCCTGCTCCGCCTCTTTTACCAGTTGGTATAGTCGATCGGCCTGTGCTTTAACATCGTCCTTGATCTCGCGTTTTGTGGTTTTTGACGCGGTCATATGCGTTTTGATCTTAGTGAGGCACACCCTGGCCTCAGCGACTCTGGACTTTGATGCTGGTGGGTTTTCGGTCCCAAGGGATGGTCCCCTTGTCGTCAGTGGCGTTGTTTTGACAGGGGAGACTTTGTTTTCCATTTTGCCCGCTTCCCATTCGCCCACACTCCTTCTGACGCTTTGCGTCGAAGGTCCTGCCTCCCCGGGGGCGTCTCGTGGGCTACTGGCCCGCGTGTTTGATGGTGTTGTTTTCTTAATCGGGGTTCGTATTCCCATCATCTTAACTAGTGGAGAATTCGATTGGTACAACGTCAAAGGGGTATTGTAAAGGGTACTCCCAATGGTGTATAAAGTGTAAAGTGTGTATAACTACGCTAAGTGTACAAGGTAAAGTTAGACTAAATAAAATAATACAATAAAACAAATGTGTAAACAACGAACAAATGGTTTGTCAAAATTTGGGGTTCAAAGAATCCTGTCTTTTGTTAATTCTGCTACTCTTTCTGTTTCAGGTTTGGCGTACGCGGCCGGTGACCAGCAGGTGTGCTCCGATGGATCTACGCACAGTAGGTAAGCGCTAGGTATGTAATCTACTTTATATCCCGCAGTTGGCTCTACTAATTCCAGATATGGTAGTACGCGAATAGTCTGGTTTGGGGATAGGAGAGTAGAGAAAGTTTCCCTGTATATATTCCAATTTGAGTACTATGCGAGAATGTGACCACGTTTCATGCGTAAAAGACACAATTTTTACGAAAACAGCATTTAAATAGTACAAAAAACACTAATGTACAAAATATAATTTTTATAGAGTCTGGCTCTGTCAATATAGCTTTATCTAGGTTCCAGGCAAAGGTCTGGTGTCAGGGAGCCTTCAGGGATGAAGCTACTTCAAAAATTTTTAAGAAGAGTCGAAATAATTTTTTGACTCTATGTAGAGTCAATCTGTGCCTCGCACTGAACAGGTCTCTCCGAGCCCCTTCCAACAAACCCAAACACTACTAGTCTACCCCGAGTGGTTTCAGAGAAAACCCGACTTGAAATTCTGGTTGCCAATCCAAGATGGCGCCCAGAATTTGGTTACCAGCTGTTTTCTCCGAAGCCGCCCGGCCGAATACCACCGTGCTTGGGCTTTTCTGAATGGGCTCGTCGAGAGCTATCCCGCGGAATACGTTTCTGGCCTGAAAAGTCTTGCTTCCTGAAAGCTCCTGAAAAAGCGCTTAGGTGATAGGGGAGGACCTGCCAACGTCCCGAAAGAAACCCCGAGCTCTCCACGACCTCCGGTTTGGCAGCTATCCGGGTTCAAAGTTTTGTTTGACAGTTCAAAAACTGTCAAAGTCAACCTTCAGCCCTTGATAACTTCCCCTCCAGTGGTCGCAGAGCACCGAGCTTGGGTTCGTTCTGCTTGGCTTGACCTCTTCCGGCGCGCAAAATGGTTTTCAGGGTCCTGAAAATTTTCAGCTCCTAATTGCCTGAAACCAAGTGGATCAGATAGGGGTTGTCTCCCCAAACACCTCTGCGCAAACGGCGGCTCTCTGCGACCACCGAGTCCGGAGCTATAGAGGGCCAAAGATTTCCAAGATGGCCGCCCAACTGTCAAAAGGCAGTTTTAAAGGCCTGTAACTCCGCGACCGTTTATCGGAGAGAGCCGCGGTTTCGACCACAGTGCCTGGCTCGACCTCCGCTATTCGCCCTTAATGGTTTCAGGGCTGAAAATTTTCAGTTCCTGAAAACCCCTGAAAACAATTTTAAAATGTTCCCGTGTACGTCCCTTAGGGTAAGTCAAAAATCCGGGTCCTGTACGTCCAATAGGTCCAGAGATATGATCAATTTAATATGACAACCATAAAAACCAAGATGGCTGAAACTGTCTATTTTCGCTGTTTCTGCAGCTATTGGGCGCAACTTTGGGCTCAAACAGTTCGAGTTATGTATCCTAAAGCCAATTCTGACGTCAAAATAATTTTATATCTATTAATTTAGAATTAATTTGGAAAAAACACAAAAAATTTGATAACTTTTACAATTTAAAAGATAAAATTTTGAAAAAAATGCCTAAATTTGTATAAAATGATCTAGTTTGTGATTTTAAAATAATATTTAAAAATTTTGAATTTTTCAGTAGGAATTTTCTCGGAAAACTAAAATATTTAATAAATCTTGAATAAAACTTAAATTATTACTATTAAAAATCTTAACTTAGTGCTGTCTTCTTCTCCTGATGAGCGCGCAGCAGGATCCGCCGGAAAAAGTGGGGGTCCCGCCTGCCGATTTTCCAGGAGAGCCCAGCAAAGTTTGATTTTTGAAACTTAATTTTCTTCCCTCCAGGGGGCGCTAAAAATCTGGTCTAAGCGGTTTTGAGCTTTCCTTGATGTCGCCCGTCAGCTGCCAAAAAATCAGGTCCACAGCAGGTCTGGGTCAAAGTGCACGTTTCTAATTTTTAGGTTATGTGCGGTGGTTTTCCGTCAATAACTTCTGACTGGTTCTAGATATCCACTGTGCAGAGGTGTCAGAAGAAGCGTCTCGGCGGGCCGCAGGTTCTGGTGTCGGAAAAACAGGTGGTTGTCACTGTGGTTTCAGAGCTATTGAGCTCCAAAGTGTGAATTTTGTGCCGTGTTTTTGGTTTTTCCACTTTCACTTTTCCCTGGGATTTTCCCGGATGGTAGGGACACTTGTCACTTATGCACTGCACTGAGACGCAACTTTTAAGACCACTCGCACTTTCGTAGCACTACTTTTACCCACTATTTTGAATTTTTAAAACCGGAGGATTTCAAAAACGTGGCCTTCGCAAGCGTGGCTGGACTCGGACTCGGTTAGGTTAGGTTAGGTTAGGTTAGGTTAGGTTAGGTTAGGTTAGGTTAGGTTAGGTTAGGTTAGGTTAGGTTAGGTTAGGTTAGGTTAGGTTAGGTTAGGTTAGGTTAGGTTAGGTTAGGTTAGGTTAGGTTAGGTTAGGTTAGGTTAGGTTAGGTTAGGTTAGGTTAGGTTAGGTTAGGTTAGGTTAGGTTAGGTTAGGTTAGGTTAGGTTAGGTTAGGTTAGGTTAGGTTAGGTTAGGTTAGGTTAGGTTAGGTTGCCGGGGTCGGGGTGACAGGTCGGACAACCTCCTCGTGTGCTCCGTGGCTACCAGTCCTTCTCGGATACGTCCGGTGGGAACGGTAGTCGTGGAGCCTGGTTCACCCTGGGCAACTCGGGCAACAACTCTTCCTGCCTTTTGGGGAGTCTTGTTGCTCGTGGCTAATGGTCCGACACCGGGGAAAGGCCCTTTTCAGGGCCATGGGGGGGGAGAACCCCCTGCGAAGCCGCGAGGCCTAGCGGGGGAGAAAAAGGCCCTTTTCAGGGCCAGGGGGGGGCTTCCCGCGAGGCCGCGAGGCTTAGCGGGTGGCTTAGGGGGTGCTCCACGTGCGCGTCTGTTTGCAGAGGACACAGTGGATGCGCGAGGGCGGGCCCGGTGTGTACTCACCCTACCTCCGGGCAGGCAGTGGGAGTTTTCTTTCCTGCCACCGTCGGAAAAACCGGGGGATGTCTGACATCCCCGGTCGGTCTTGGCTTGATCGCCTGGGCCGGGAGGAAGACAACCTCCACAAAAATTACTCCGAATCCTAAGTTTCGGCGCCCGGCGAGGGGACGCATGGCCGGGGGGATTGCCTCGGTCGTGAGGGCGCCAACCTCAGCGGACCGGCCGACCCGCTGTTGACTTAGGCTTACCCGGGTACAGGGGGCACTGCCCGGGTGGACCACTTATATCCCCCATACTCGTGGGAACAGTATGGAATATGTTACAAAAAAACTAAAACCAAAAGACGTTGAGGGGGGTGCCGCATCCGATACCGGGTCGGCATCGAGTGATGTAATGGTGGTGGACTGCAGCACGTTAGAGCTCAGTCCGTCACAATTTTGGAGAGAGGGGCGCAAGAGACTGCGCTCGGGGAGTGGGACGAGTCGCTCGGCTTCCGAGTCGGGTGACGAGGCGTCACCGGCACGGCGGGGGAGAGGTCGACACCCCACCACCGGAGAGTACGTGGGCCTGGCAAAGGCAAAGGCGGAGCTACTCGCCACAAAACGCGAGGAGCTTCGTCTACAAATGGAACAGGACGTGCATGACTTGGTCAAGGAGGCCAGGTCAAAACGAGCAACGCCAGTCACCAGCTCTGGCTCTGCTGAGGAAGGACGCACTGCAGCCGCTCTCTTCGAGCAGGTGGCTGCAGGCTTAAAAGTAGTCCAACACGTGGCCACGAAGTCAGGAAACCTCAAGGGCACCTTCACCCGGAGCCTTAAAGAGGCAATGTCGGTCATCGAGGACGCGGCCGGTGAGCTCCGTCAGCTCTCGGCCTCAGAAGAAAATGCTCGCCTGCAGGAGGAACTGTCCAAACTGCAGGCAGACAACCGCCGCCTTTTGGGCGAGAACAACAAATTTAAAGAGGAGCAGGAGCGCATGCGCCGGGAGCTGGACCAGCTGAAGACCGACGTGGCAGGGTTGAGGCAGCCCTCTGCTCCGGAGACGCCACGACTGGCTGAGCCGGATTTAGTCCAGCTAGTCCGAACCGAAATGGCGAGTCTAGCCGCCCGTTTCTCGGTTATTGAGGGAAAGATCTTGCGCCCGCCTCTCGCGGGCGACAGAAAAGCAAGCCAAGCACCGCCGCCGCCTTCATACGCGGCGAAGGCTGCCGCGCCACGCAGCTCTGGTCGCCCGCAGGCGAATACGACAAAGGGTGGCCAAAAATCGGCCTCTCAAGCCAAGGCGCCGAGTTCGAGCCAGAAAGCCCCAGCGGCCAAGGCAGCCGGCACTCCGGCTCCGGCCACCAAGACGATCGATGTCCCAGCCCCGGCTCCATCCCAGGCTGACACTCAGATGGACATATCAGAGCCCCTAGCTCCTTCCAGCGAGCCTCAGGCCGGCCCATCCAAGGCAACGGCTCCCAAGGGGAAGGGAAAAGGAAAGGGCAAAAACAAACAGATGGCCGCCACAAGCAACGCGTCAGCGCCCACTCGGGGCGCCGCGGCAGCTGCCGCTCCCAAGGACGGGGAGTGGCAGACTGTCACCAGGAAAAGGGGGAAGAAGAAGGCCAACAAAAAGAGCCAGAAAAAGAAGGCGCCAAGGCTGCGAGCACCCCGTTCAACTGCAGTGGTGCTTTCACTGCAGCCAGGTGCGGAGGACAGGGGCGTCTCTTATGTCTCTGTCCTCCTCAAGGCCAAGCAGAATGTGGACTTGGCTGGCCTCGGGATCACCTCCCTCAAGTTCAAGCGGGCCGTTACTGGCGCCCGCATCTTGGAGATTCCCGGGGCCACGAGCGGCGACAAGGCGGATGCCCTCGCCGCCAAACTCAGAGGATGCCTCAACGACGACGATGTCCGGGTCTCCAGGCCCACGAAGTGCGCGGAGCTACGCGTTGTGGGTCTGGACGACTCAGTGACTACGGCGGAGGTCGCCACCGCGGCTGCCCGCATCGGCGGATGCACCGCCGAAGAGATAAAGGTCGGGGAGATCCGGATTAGCCCTTCCGGTGTCGGCTCCGCGTGGCTCCGCTGTCCAGTCGCGGCAGCCAATAAGGTAGCAAACGCAGGCCATCTACTGGTAGGCTGGGTGTCGGCCAAGGTGACACTGCTGGAGCCTAGGCCCCTGCAGTGTTACCGATGCCTGTACGGCGGGCACGTACAGCACACGTGCTCGTCCGAGGTCGACCGCAGCGACCAATGCTACCGCTGCAGCCAGCCGGGCCACAAGGCTGGTCAGTGCACCGCTGCTCCGCACTGCAGCGTGTGTGCGGCGGAGCAGAAACCCGCGGGACACCGTATCGGCGCCAAGGCCTGCGTGTCCCGCCAAAAGAAGGGCAAGCCCGGCGGGGTCGAACATCGGACCCCCCCGGCGCGAAGCCAGCCAACGGCCGTCGTCGCCATGGACGTAGCGGAGCCCGCCCAGCCATCACAACAACAATGAGGCACTGGGCGTAGGAACACCACCAATTGGCCACGGGCGGCAGGCTTGGGGAAGCCTGTCGCCCAGCACTAGGCCCGAGTAGGGATGCGGTCGGAGTGTGCCGCGTCCCACTCAGTGGAGGAGAAGAGGGTGCACACCAACAGGCACCCTCCCAACAGAGCCGGGGGCCGCATAGGCGGCCCGTCACCGCCGGGGTCGCGGAAGAATGTCTATACGTACCCGTGACCCCGGCCGAAAGGTGATGAGGCGAACACCTGTCTGTTTTTAGTGGGTAGACGTCCTTTTCAGGGCGGAGTCCCACACACCGCGCCGTCCTCCCCGGGGCGGCGTGACGGTGCATAAAGCATTTCCAGACGAAAAAAAAAAAAAAAAAAAAAAGGTTGCCGGGGTCGCGGAAGAATGTCCACACGTACCCGTGACCCCGGCCGAATGGTGATGAGGCGAACACCTGTCTGTTTTTAGTGGGTAGACGTCCTTCTCAGGGCGGAGTCCCACACACCGCGCCGTCCTCCCCGGGGCGGCGTGACGGTGCATAAAGCATTTTCAGACACAAAAAAAAAAAAAAAAAAAAAAAAGGTTAGGTTAGGTTAGGTTAGGTTAGGTTAGGTTAGGTTAGGTTAGGTTAGGTTAGGTTAGGTTAGGTTAGGTTAGGTTAGGTTAGGTTAGGTTAGGTTAGGTTAGGTTAGGTTAGGTTAGGTTAGGTTAGGTTAGGTTAGGTTAGGTTAGGTTAGGTTAGGTTAGGTTAGGTTAGGTTAGGTTAGGTTAGGTTAGGTTAGGTTAGGTTAGGTTAGGTTAGGTTAGGTTAGGTTAGGTTAGGTTAGGTTTTTTTTTTTTTTTTTTTTTTTTTTTTTTTTTTTTTTTTTTTTTTTTTTTTTTTTTACACCAATCCCGCCAACATAATTGGCGCCTATTCTTTGCGTTTTCTCATTCATTCCAGTTCTCGCATTTATGCCTCTCGCACTTCCATTCCGCATACTATATTCTTCTGTCATCCTTCCCTTTCTTTCCTTTCTGTGGGTGGGACTCCCACTATTTGTACTCTAATTGTTTTCCTTTCTTTGTCTTTTTTATATATATTTTGGGGAAATAATTCAGTACTCGGTATTTATTACTTTTTTCTTTTTAAAATCTTATACTATGTTCTATATACTAATTCTTATACATTATCTACTATCTTATATTCTATAATAAAGTTTTGTTGGTCTACTGCTAACATTTTCTCTTATTTTCTATGCTAACAATTTTATATTCTTACAATATAATCCTAGCATAACTTAATTCATGTTTTATTTCTACAGATTACTTTCTTTGCCACACTTTCGCAGTATACCAAAAATCCCTGTATACTTTTACTTTTCATTATTTCGCTGATAATTTCTTTCTGTAACTTTACGTTTATTTCTGTTTCTACTTTAAATCTCTCCAATGAATGCACCGGGCACTCTAACAGTATATGCGGGACCGATTCCGCGACGTTGGGGTCACAGATGCACGCTGGGCTCTCCTTACACCTGAAGCGATTCAGGTATTCGGAGAACCCACCGTGCCCTGTAAAGATCTGCGTGAGCACACCTGTCGGCCTCACGCGCTTGATGACGCGGTAGGCTTTTATGGCATCGGGAAAGAACATTTTCGTCACCGAGGCAGTCTCACCAGACATATATCTCCGATTCCACTCATCGAGGGATCCCATGCGGATCTGGCCTCTGATGAATGAAATCGGACACCGGTCATAGTCAGGCTTCCTCCGTGACGACAATGCTGCCTCCTTAGCCAGCTCGTCCGCGCGTTCATTCCCTGGTAGTCCCGCGTGGGCCTTGATCCAAAACAGAGACACAGCTTTGTTTTGATTCCAGGCCAGAGCCAAATTGGCTCGCGCGCGTACCACCAGGGGATGGAGCGAACCGTGGCTTGCAAGCGACTGCAATGCGGACATTGAGTCGCTATACAAGCCAAAGCTCGTCTCATTGCGCTTGAGAATAACGTCCGTGGCCTTACAAATAGCCAGTAATTCCGCCTGGTAGACTGTGCAGTACGCGGCGAGGCTAAGCTTGAGGTTCTGGATTTCGCCTACATTATCCCAGAGGGATAATGCGGCTCCGACCTTCCCCTCAATCTTGCTGCCGTCAGTGAATAGGTTAGGTTAGGTTAGGTTAGGTTAGGTTAGGTTAGGTTAGGTTAGGTTAGGTTAGGTTAGGTTAGGTTAGGTTAGGTTAGGTTAGGTTAGGTTAGGTTAGGTTAGGTTAGGTTAGGTTAGGTTAGGTTAGGTTAGGTTAGGTTAGGTTAGGTTAGGTTAGGTTAGGTTAGGTTAGGTTAGGTTAGGTTAGGTTAGGTTAGGTTAGGTTAGGTTAGGTTAGGTTAGGTTAGGTTAGGTTAGGTTAGGTTAGGTTAGGTTAGGTTAGGTTAGGTTAGGTTAGGTTAGGTTAGGTTAGGTTAGGTTAGGTTAGGTTAGGTTAGGTTAGGTTAGGTTAGGTTAGGTTAGGTTAGGTTAGGTTAGGTTAGGTTAGGTTAGGTTAGGTTAGGTTAGGTTAGGTTAGGTTAGGTTAGGTTAGGTTAGGTTAGGTTAGGTTAGGTTAGGTTAGGTTAGGTTAGGTTAGGTTAGGTTAGGTTAGGTTAGGTTAGGTTAGGTTAGGTTAGGTTAGGTTAGGTTAGGTTAGGTTAGGTTAGGTTAGGTTAGGTTAGGTTAGGTTAGGTTAGGTTAGGTTAGGTTAGGTTAGGTTAGGTTAGGTTAGGTTAGGTTAGGTTAGGTTAGGTTAGGTTAGGTTAGGTTAGGTTAGGTTAGGTTAGGTTAGGTTAGGTTAGGTTAGGTTAGGTTAGGTTAGGTTAGGTTAGGTTAGGTTAGGTTAGGTTAGGTTAGGTTAGGTTAGGTTAGGTTAGGTTAGGTTAGGTTAGGTTAGGTTAGGTTAGGTTAGGTTAGGTTAGGTTAGGTTAGGTTAGGTTAGGTTAGGTTAGGTTAGGTTAGGTTAGGTTAGGTTAGGTTAGGTTAGGTTAGGTTAGGTTAGGTTAGGTTAGGTTAGGTTAGGTTAGGTTAGGTTAGGTTAGGTTAGGTTAGGTTAGGTTAGGTTAGGTTAGGTTAGGTTAGGTTAGGTTAGGTTAGGTTAGGTTAGGTTAGGTTAGGTTAGGTTAGGTTAGGTTAGGTTAGGTTAGGTTAGGTTAGGTTAGGTTAGGTTAGGTTAGGTTAGGTTAGGTTAGGTTAGGTTAGGTTAGGTTAGGTTAGGTTAGGTTAGGTTAGGTTAGGTTAGGTTAGGTTAGGTTAGGTTAGGTTAGGTTAGGTTAGGTTAGGTTAGGTTAGGTTAGGTTAGGTTAGGTTAGGTTAGGTTAGGTTAGGTTAGGTTAGGTTAGGTTAGGTTAGGTTAGGTTAGGTTAGGTTAGGTTAGGTTAGGTTAGGTTAGGTTAGGTTAGGTTAGGTTAGGTTAGGTTAGGTTAGGTTAGGTTAGGTTAGGTTAGGTTAGGTTAGGTTAGGTTAGGTTAGGTTAGGTTAGGTTAGGTTAGGTTAGGTTAGGTTAGGTTAGGTTAGGTTAGGTTAGGTTAGGTTAGGTTAGGTTAGGTTAGGTTAGGTTAGGTTAGGTTAGGTTAGGTTAGGTTAGGTTAGGTTAGGTTAGGTTAGGTTAGGTTAGGTTAGGTTAGGTTAGGTTAGGTTAGGTTAGGTTAGGTTAGGTTAGGTTAGGTTAGGTTAGGTTAGGTTAGGTTAGGTTAGGTTAGGTTAGGTTAGGTTAGGTTAGGTTAGGTTAGGTTAGGTTAGGTTAGGTTAGGTTAGGTTAGGTTAGGTTAGGTTAGGTTAGGTTAGGTTAGGTTAGGTTAGGTTAGGTTAGGTTAGGTTAGGTTAGGTTAGGTTAGGTTAGGTTAGGTTAGGTTAGGTTAGGTTAGGTTAGGTTAGGTTAGGTTAGGTTAGGTTAGGTTAGGTTAGGTTAGGTTAGGTTAGGTTAGGTTAGGTTAGGTTAGGTTAGGTTAGGTTAGGTTAGGTTAGGTTAGGTTAGGTTAGGTTAGGTTAGGTTAGGTTAGGTTAGGTTAGGTTAGGTTAGGTTAGGTTAGGTTAGGTTAGGTTAGGTTAGGTTAGGTTAGGTTAGGTTAGGTTAGGTTAGGTTAGGTTAGGTTAGGTTAGGTTAGGTTAGGTTAGGTTAGGTTAGGTTAGGTTAGGTTAGGTTAGGTTAGGTTAGGTTAGGTTAGGTTAGGTTAGGTTAGGTTAGGTTAGGTTAGGTTAGGTTAGGTTAGGTTAGGTTAGGTTAGGTTAGGTTAGGTTAGGTTAGGTTAGGTTAGGTTAGGTTAGGTTAGGTTAGGTTAGGTTAGGTTAGGTTAGGTTAGGTTAGGTTAGGTTAGGTTAGGTTAGGTTAGGTTAGGTTAGGTTAGGTTAGGTTAGGTTAGGTTAGGTTAGGTTAGGTTAGGTTAGGTTAGGTTAGGTTAGGTTAGGTTAGGTTAGGTTAGGTTAGGTTAGGTTAGGTTAGGTTAGGTTAGGTTAGGTTAGGTTAGGTTAGGTTAGGTTAGGTTAGGTTAGGTTAGGTTAGGTTAGGTTAGGTTAGGTTAGGTTAGGTTAGGTTAGGTTAGGTTAGGTTAGGTTAGGTTAGGTTAGGTTAGGTTAGGTTAGGTTAGGTTAGGTTAGGTTAGGTTAGGTTAGGTTAGGTTAGGTTAGGTTAGGTTAGGTTAGGTTAGGTTAGGTTAGGTTAGGTTAGGTTAGGTTAGGTTAGGTTAGGTTAGGTTAGGTTAGGTTAGGTTAGGTTAGGTTAGGTTAGGTTAGGTTAGGTTAGGTTAGGTTAGGTTAGGTTAGGTTAGGTTAGGTTAGGTTAGGTTAGGTTAGGTTAGGTTAGGTTAGGTTAGGTTAGGTTAGGTTAGGTTAGGTTAGGTTAGGTTAGGTTAGGTTAGGTTAGGTTAGGTTAGGTTAGGTTAGGTTAGGTTAGGTTAGGTTAGGTTAGGTTAGGTTAGGTTAGGTTAGGTTAGGTTAGGTTAGGTTAGGTTAGGTTAGGTTAGGTTAGGTTAGGTTAGGTTAGGTTAGGTTAGGTTAGGTTAGGTTAGGTTAGGTTAGGTTAGGTTAGGTTAGGTTAGGTTAGGTTAGGTTAGGTTAGGTTAGGTTAGGTTAGGTTAGGTTAGGTTAGGTTAGGTTAGGTTAGGTTAGGTTAGGTTAGGTTAGGTTAGGTTAGGTTAGGTTAGGTTAGGTTAGGTTAGGTTAGGTTAGGTTAGGTTAGGTTAGGTTAGGTTAGGTTAGGTTAGGTTAGGTTAGGTTAGGTTAGGTTAGGTTAGGTTAGGTTAGGTTAGGTTAGGTTAGGTTAGGTTAGGTTAGGTTAGGTTAGGTTAGGTTAGGTTAGGTTAGGTTAGGTTAGGTTAGGTTAGGTTAGGTTAGGTTAGGTTAGGTTAGGTTAGGTTAGGTTAGGTTAGGTTAGGTTAGGTTAGGTTAGGTTAGGTTAGGTTAGGTTAGGTTAGGTTAGGTTAGGTTAGGTTAGGTTAGGTTAGGTTAGGTTAGGTTAGGTTAGGTTAGGTTAGGTTAGGTTAGGTTAGGTTAGGTTAGGTTAGGTTAGGTTAGGTTAGGTTAGGTTAGGTTAGGTTAGGTTAGGTTAGGTTAGGTTAGGTTAGGTTAGGTTAGGTTAGGTTAGGTTAGGTTAGGTTAGGTTAGGTTAGGTTAGGTTAGGTTAGGTTAGGTTAGGTTAGGTTAGGTTAGGTTAGGTTAGGTTAGGTTAGGTTAGGTTAGGTTAGGTTAGGTTAGGTTAGGTTAGGTTAGGTTAGGTTAGGTTAGGTTAGGTTAGGTTAGGTTAGGTTAGGTTAGGTTAGGTTAGGTTAGGTTAGGTTAGGTTAGGTTAGGTTAGGTTAGGTTAGGTTAGGTTAGGTTAGGTTAGGTTAGGTTAGGTTAGGTTAGGTTAGGTTAGGTTAGGTTAGGTTAGGTTAGGTTAGGTTAGGTTAGGTTAGGTTAGGTTAGGTTAGGTTAGGTTAGGTTAGGTTAGGTTAGGTTAGGTTAGGTTAGGTTAGGTTAGGTTAGGTTAGGTTAGGTTAGGTTAGGTTAGGTTAGGTTAGGTTAGGTTAGGTTAGGTTAGGTTAGGTTAGGTTAGGTTAGGTTAGGTTAGGTTAGGTTAGGTTAGGTTAGGTTAGGTTAGGTTAGGTTAGGTTAGGTTAGGTTAGGTTAGGTTAGGTTAGGTTAGGTTAGGTTAGGTTAGGTTAGGTTAGGTTAGGTTAGGTTAGGTTAGGTTAGGTTAGGTTAGGTTAGGTTAGGTTAGGTTAGGTTAGGTTAGGTTAGGTTAGGTTAGGTTAGGTTAGGTTAGGTTAGGTTAGGTTAGGTTAGGTTAGGTTAGGTTAGGTTAGGTTAGGTTAGGTTAGGTTAGGTTAGGTTAGGTTAGGTTAGGTTAGGTTAGGTTAGGTTAGGTTAGGTTAGGTTAGGTTAGGTTAGGTTAGGTTAGGTTAGGTTAGGTTAGGTTAGGTTAGGTTAGGTTAGGTTAGGTTAGGTTAGGTTAGGTTAGGTTAGGTTAGGTTAGGTTAGGTTAGGTTAGGTTAGGTTAGGTTAGGTTAGGTTAGGTTAGGTTAGGTTAGGTTAGGTTAGGTTAGGTTAGGTTAGGTTAGGTTAGGTTAGGTTAGGTTAGGTTAGGTTAGGTTAGGTTAGGTTAGGTTAGGTTAGGTTAGGTTAGGTTAGGTTAGGTTAGGTTAGGTTAGGTTAGGTTAGGTTAGGTTAGGTTAGGTTAGGTTAGGTTAGGTTAGGTTAGGTTAGGTTAGGTTAGGTTAGGTTAGGTTAGGTTAGGTTAGGTTAGGTTAGGTTAGGTTAGGTTAGGTTAGGTTAGGTTAGGTTAGGTTAGGTTAGGTTAGGTTAGGTTAGGTTAGGTTAGGTTAGGTTAGGTTAGGTTAGGTTAGGTTAGGTTAGGTTAGGTTAGGTTAGGTTAGGTTAGGTTAGGTTAGGTTAGGTTAGGTTAGGTTAGGTTAGGTTAGGTTAGGTTAGGTTAGGTTAGGTTAGGTTAGGTTAGGTTAGGTTAGGTTAGGTTAGGTTAGGTTAGGTTAGGTTAGGTTAGGTTAGGTTAGGTTAGGTTAGGTTAGGTTAGGTTAGGTTAGGTTAGGTTAGGTTAGGTTAGGTTAGGTTAGGTTAGGTTAGGTTAGGTTAGGTTAGGTTAGGTTAGGTTAGGTTAGGTTAGGTTAGGTTAGGTTAGGTTAGGTTAGGTTAGGTTAGGTTAGGTTAGGTTAGGTTAGGTTAGGTTAGGTTAGGTTAGGTTAGGTTAGGTTAGGTTAGGTTAGGTTAGGTTAGGTTAGGTTAGGTTAGGTTAGGTTAGGTTAGGTTAGGTTAGGTTAGGTTAGGTTAGGTTAGGTTAGGTTAGGTTAGGTTAGGTTAGGTTAGGTTAGGTTAGGTTAGGTTAGGTTAGGTTAGGTTAGGTTAGGTTAGGTTAGGTTAGGTTAGGTTAGGTTAGGTTAGGTTAGGTTAGGTTAGGTTAGGTTAGGTTAGGTTAGGTTAGGTTAGGTTAGGTTAGGTTAGGTTAGGTTAGGTTAGGTTAGGTTAGGTTAGGTTAGGTTAGGTTAGGTTAGGTTAGGTTAGGTTAGGTTAGGTTAGGTTAGGTTAGGTTAGGTTAGGTTAGGTTAGGTTAGGTTAGGTTAGGTTAGGTTAGGTTAGGTTAGGTTAGGTTAGGTTAGGTTAGGTTAGGTTAGGTTAGGTTAGGTTAGGTTAGGTTAGGTTAGGTTAGGTTAGGTTAGGTTAGGTTAGGTTAGGTTAGGTTAGGTTAGGTTAGGTTAGGTTAGGTTAGGTTAGGTTAGGTTAGGTTAGGTTAGGTTAGGTTAGGTTAGGTTAGGTTAGGTTAGGTTAGGTTAGGTTAGGTTAGGTTAGGTTAGGTTAGGTTAGGTTAGGTTAGGTTAGGTTAGGTTAGGTTAGGTTAGGTTAGGTTAGGTTAGGTTAGGTTAGGTTAGGTTAGGTTAGGTTAGGTTAGGTTAGGTTAGGTTAGGTTAGGTTAGGTTAGGTTAGGTTAGGTTAGGTTAGGTTAGGTTAGGTTAGGTTAGGTTAGGTTAGGTTAGGTTAGGTTAGGTTAGGTTAGGTTAGGTTAGGTTAGGTTAGGTTAGGTTAGGTTAGGTTAGGTTAGGTTAGGTTAGGTTAGGTTAGGTTAGGTTAGGTTAGGTTAGGTTAGGTTAGGTTAGGTTAGGTTAGGTTAGGTTAGGTTAGGTTAGGTTAGGTTAGGTTAGGTTAGGTTAGGTTAGGTTAGGTTAGGTTAGGTTAGGTTAGGTTAGGTTAGGTTAGGTTAGGTTAGGTTAGGTTAGGTTAGGTTAGGTTAGGTTAGGTTAGGTTAGGTTAGGTTAGGTTAGGTTAGGTTAGGTTAGGTTAGGTTAGGTTAGGTTAGGTTAGGTTAGGTTAGGTTAGGTTAGGTTAGGTTAGGTTAGGTTAGGTTAGGTTAGGTTAGGTTAGGTTAGGTTAGGTTAGGTTAGGTTAGGTTAGGTTAGGTTAGGTTAGGTTAGGTTAGGTTAGGTTAGGTTAGGTTAGGTTAGGTTAGGTTAGGTTAGGTTAGGTTAGGTTAGGTTAGGTTAGGTTAGGTTAGGTTAGGTTAGGTTAGGTTAGGTTAGGTTAGGTTAGGTTAGGTTAGGTTAGGTTAGGTTAGGTTAGGTTAGGTTAGGTTAGGTTAGGTTAGGTTAGGTTAGGTTAGGTTAGGTTAGGTTAGGTTAGGTTAGGTTAGGTTAGGTTAGGTTAGGTTAGGTTAGGTTAGGTTAGGTTAGGTTAGGTTAGGTTAGGTTAGGTTAGGTTAGGTTAGGTTAGGTTAGGTTAGGTTAGGTTAGGTTAGGTTAGGTTAGGTTAGGTTAGGTTAGGTTAGGTTAGGTTAGGTTAGGTTAGGTTAGGTTAGGTTAGGTTAGGTTAGGTTAGGTTAGGTTAGGTTAGGTTAGGTTAGGTTAGGTTAGGTTAGGTTAGGTTAGGTTAGGTTAGGTTAGGTTAGGTTAGGTTAGGTTAGGTTAGGTTAGGTTAGGTTAGGTTAGGTTAGGTTAGGTTAGGTTAGGTTAGGTTAGGTTAGGTTAGGTTAGGTTAGGTTAGGTTAGGTTAGGTTAGGTTAGGTTAGGTTAGGTTAGGTTAGGTTAGGTTAGGTTAGGTTAGGTTAGGTTAGGTTAGGTTAGGTTAGGTTAGGTTAGGTTAGGTTAGGTTAGGTTAGGTTAGGTTAGGTTAGGTTAGGTTAGGTTAGGTTAGGTTAGGTTAGGTTAGGTTAGGTTAGGTTAGGTTAGGTTAGGTTAGGTTAGGTTAGGTTAGGTTAGGTTAGGTTAGGTTAGGTTAGGTTAGGTTAGGTTAGGTTAGGTTAGGTTAGGTTAGGTTAGGTTAGGTTAGGTTAGGTTAGGTTAGGTTAGGTTAGGTTAGGTTAGGTTAGGTTAGGTTAGGTTAGGTTAGGTTAGGTTAGGTTAGGTTAGGTTAGGTTAGGTTAGGTTAGGTTAGGTTAGGTTAGGTTAGGTTAGGTTAGGTTAGGTTAGGTTAGGTTAGGTTAGGTTAGGTTAGGTTAGGTTAGGTTAGGTTAGGTTAGGTTAGGTTAGGTTAGGTTAGGTTAGGTTAGGTTAGGTTAGGTTAGGTTAGGTTAGGTTAGGTTAGGTTAGGTTAGGTTAGGTTAGGTTAGGTTAGGTTAGGTTAGGTTAGGTTAGGTTAGGTTAGGTTAGGTTAGGTTAGGTTAGGTTAGGTTAGGTTAGGTTAGGTTAGGTTAGGTTAGGTTAGGTTAGGTTAGGTTAGGTTAGGTTAGGTTAGGTTAGGTTAGGTTAGGTTAGGTTAGGTTAGGTTAGGTTAGGTTAGGTTAGGTTAGGTTAGGTTAGGTTAGGTTAGGTTAGGTTAGGTTAGGTTAGGTTAGGTTAGGTTAGGTTAGGTTAGGTTAGGTTAGGTTAGGTTAGGTTAGGTTAGGTTAGGTTAGGTTAG